>OX637487.1:3514885-8314885 GCA_951800055.1 Cenopis cana | reverse complement strand
GTAAACACAAGCAAATAAAAACTTGCACAAAGTTTGTATGGAGAGTGCTTGCCTCTACAGGCGCCTAATTTGCGATATTTTTGAAGTGAAAACTTCTTTAGCGGCGCTGAGCACTTTTTGTGATGGGGAAAAATTGCTAAACTCGCGTCAGGGTTACGTGACCGCCAGAGCGTAAGACCAGCTAAGTGACCCATCCTAATATCGTAAGATGGACACGTGACCTATATATAGAAGATGGATATTGGTAACAGCGCCATCTATGAACAAACAAACGAAGTTTCTCACAGTGCAGGTTGTGTTAAGTTACAACCGACAGCAGCGTTCTGTATAGTTAGAGCCTTATATTGTTCGTAGGTGGCGCTGTTATCAAAAATGTATTAAGTGAAAACTTCTTTATCATGTCATTGTGTTTTCACTTCTGCCGGCACTCCCGGAGTGGTTTTCTTTTTTGCTCAGTACAACCTTCCACTTTAAAATTTGTATTCATGTTTTAATATTTATTTGGGCATAAACGGTACAATTAGTTATCAGTTTGGTAATTATATCATAGTCACATTAAATTCCCTAATATAACGACAGTATTTAGGGATGATGATTTGTTCTTGGGTCTTCGATGTTTTCTATGTATTTTAGTATCTATTTATATCTGTATTTAAGTATGTATATCGTCGCTTAGTACCCATAGTACAAGCTTTGCTTAGTTTGGGACTAGTTTGATTTGTGTAAGATTGTCCACAAATATTTATTTATTTATTTAAAAGACAAACGTGAGGCTAACGATCTCTAGTCAAATTGGCATAAAAATGTATTCGTCTCTGCTCAGTTACTCTGAAAGATATACGTTTAAAAATTGTACGAAAGTTTGCTTTTGCAAAGTACATTTCTGAAGTTCGACTATTACTCGTTAACTAGTAATGTCTACTTAGCTGTGATAGTTTTCCTTTTAAATTCATCGTATATACTACTACCATGATTTTTTTCACATGCCTAGTAGCCACCGTTTAGCTGGAAGGGGGGGGGGACACTTGACCATAGCAAAAATTATCACTTCAAAACTTAATATCACGCTAACCAATTCTTTAATCAAAAAATGCTTTTAGAAACCTTATAATATTTTTCATATTTCAAAGAGCTATCCAACGATACCCCACACGATGGGGTTTGGCAGAAAAAAAAATTGCACCACCACTTTACATGTAGGGGAGGTACCCCAAAAAAAATTTTTTTTAAAGATTTTATTCTACCGTTTTGCCGGCGTCATTGATATGTATACTCATGCCAAATTACAGCTTTCTAGCATTAACGGTTACTGAGAAAAACGGGGGTCGGACGGACGGACGGACGGACGGACGGACGGACGGACATGGCGAAACTATAAGGGTTCCTTCTTTACTACGGAACCCTAAAAAAGTAAGAAACATATTTAAGCAATAACAGCGATTCGTGAAGATTTGTGATTAATTTTGTTGTTAAATGTTATAGATGTATGACAAAAAAAGTTCGTAAAAATTATTTGTATATCTATCTATCTGCAACTTTGACATTTGTGTAATGTGTAATGAACTTTGCGTTGGTTTGAAAACATTTTACATTCATCCTACTTCCTTCAGTGTGGAAACCAGGAACTGTAAAAATATTATACGGAACCATTCCCCAACTTTCTTTAATCCCTGTCAATCGCAAAAAGATCAAGAGGCACAAAGGCGATTTATCGCTAGCATAAGAGGTACAGACCTGACGGGGAGAAATGAACGAAAACGAGTTACGTGATGCCAACCACGATAATTGGTAAGCCATGATTCACACTATCGATCGTTAATCGATTTGTTGTTTCGTGAATACCAAACCCCTGGGCCCTGGGGATCCCAAGGATGCGAGTGAGGGACCTGCGTGTCTCTAGCTGTCAACACAACGAATGCTCAAGTCAGTGAAGTGTCAGCAACGCTTATCAATCTTCTGGAGTCGTAGGCGTCTGCTTAGGCGATTTCCTGATTTGTCGGTGCGGAGGCAGTACGATATGAGAAAAGTGTCAGATGTCAGTGTCAGCTGTCAGTCGACGCGATACCAATTTTTTACTACGCCCCTACATTTAAATAAGTGCTTCCTGACTGGCGCGGGATGCGCGGTAGCGGGACGCGGTACTGCTCCGCTTCTGCGCATGATATTACTACTGCGCAAACGTAATACTGACAGTATTATGTCAAGTGAGAATCTTTGCGACGTCAGTAAGTTTACGTCAAAGAAGAAAATGTCACATATCGTTCCTGCCCCGCCAAGTCAGGAAGTCGCCTAAGACTCCGCTGTCCGTCTGTCACCAGGCTGTATCTCAAAAACCGTGATAGTTGTAATTTTCAGATGATGTATTTCTGTTGCCGCTATAACAACAAATACTAAAAAACAGATTAAAAAATATTTAATAATTTTAAATTTATCCCATACAACAAACGTGATTTTTTTTTGCCGTTTTTTAAGATAATGGGACGGAACCCTTCGTGCGCGAGTCCGACTCGCACTTGGCCGGTTTTTTTTTTCTAAAAGCCTAGTTAAATGTCTAAGAGTATGTGCTCCAGCGAGATAGTTTGATTGGCTTCATCCGAATCAAAGGTATGATGATGAGGGTAATCGACTTATTGGGACTTTTGTCGCTATTTCTTGCGTGCTCCTGCCAAGCCAAGCAGAACACGTGCAAACAATATATTGATTTAAACTTACACGATTTTCACACATTATTATTGGGGAATGGGACTTAATCGCGTACAATTATAACTAATTTACCTTTTTTAAGGTTTTGCCCGACGTTTCGAATGCGGGTAGTTCGGAAAACCCGCGCGGCTAGAAGATGTTGATACCCGCTCACGCCAGTCAGCTCGCGACCACGGATGTTGTGATACATTCGAAACGTCGGGCAAAACCTTAAAAAAGGTAAATTAGTTATAATTGTACGCGATTAAGTCCCGTTCCCCAATAATAACGTGCAAACAAATTCAAACCAACATAATTTACCTAAAACAATAAAAAATTAGCAATGATGTCTTTATGTAAAACTGTAAAAAAACGCGAGCAAAATATGCATATCGCCTTACAAGTTATGTATTGCCGTCCAACTGATTGCTTGTTGGTATGTTCGCATTGTAAGCTTAAATTAACCCACCTGTCGATACATGGGTTGTGGAGTATACGAAGCGAAGCTATAGCTGCATACTTTAAGGATCCTTATTGGTTACAATTGCTCATCTATTTAGCTTAGGTAATTTGATATCTATCTAGGTACGCTAGTGACAACCTCGGCCTCATCATCACTTACCAACAGGTGAGATAGAGGTCAAATGCTTACCTATTCTATATAAAAAATGCATCATGACATTTTCTCTACTTTTTGCCATCTAATATCGTTTTTCATATATTTTTGGATGCATATAAGAAACAACACTTCACTTTTGATTCCCTTTTTTAATATATTTATAGTTTTAGTTAGTTGAGTTTAGTATTAGTAATTTAGTTTTACTTCTATACATAATCTTTGTTTATAATGTTTGTATTTACTTTTTATTGAGTTATGCCGAAATAAATATTCTCAACATTTCAAAATCACACCAAATATCAAGTAAAAACCTGGTATTTTGCGCTTAGAGTCTACTATACAAAATATAAGGACCAAAAATGGCTCCGCTACTTTCTAAAACTGTAATAAAAGCATTTTATTTTTTGACCATTTGATGGAATTATCAATACTTTTGTTTTATTTAATTGCATTAACTGTGCAATGTAATGTAATGTAATGAACATTCACTGAAAATTGCATGCAAGTCCTTGCTATTCCAAACCGCGCTTTAAATTAGAGCATAGCTTAGCATTTACTACGTACCAAGCCTCCTCGACCACCCGACTACCCATTCATACATTCTGATGATTTATTCCGCAGCCGTCTAATTATTTGGGCCGATCTACTTTACCGAGAAAGTGCGATTGTCTTGATACGCTCGATATTTTATTGTTTTGGTGATTTCGTGCTGTTAAGAGGCGATAGCCTGCTGAAAAGTTTTTTACACGTCTTTTTGAACACGGTATCTGTCTGTGTACCTATTTTTTTTAGTACACTACTTGTTCAGATAGAATAATAATTATAGAAGTTAAACGAAATTTGATAACTATCAATTAAGGCACCTGTAGGCAAGCACTCTCCATACAAACTTTGTGCAAGTTTTTCTTTGCTTGTGTTTGCATTACACTTATGATTTTTGGTCAGTAGATATGCTTATTTTTCTGTTAGCCAGAACCTTTTTTTTTTCATTTTTTGATTTTTTTTCTTGACAATATTCGTATATCCAATATTAACAAGCGAAAAAAAATTATATGGAGGGGGAGTGCGAACGGGGACGAATAAAACTTGCACAGAGTTTGTATGGAGAAGGCCTTGCCTCTACAGGCGCCTTAATTCTATAAATTTTCACTTTTTTTATATACAGTCTCAAGTGACAATATAATATACATATAGGTATGCTCTTACGCCCGATTAGGTAAGGATCACACACTTTCCATACCTAATCTAGGTACCTATATACTACTATATAGATTTTGTCAATATTGTACTACAAGTACAATAATATTTCTTACAGCACAGTAGGAAAATAAAGAGTACAACAGAGTTATATTGCAGTAACCAGTATGTATTGTAAGAATAGTCCGATCAAACCAGCCATTGTCCGTTAACGAGACAATACCCCATTCAAATCGGGTTGTACATCATCGTATTTGTTTTCTCAAAAGCATCTAATCTCACAAAACAAGCATACAATTACGAATCAGCCTCCCATGGCACAAGTTATTAAACATTACATTCTAAGCGCAGGTTTTACAGACAATTTAGTAGAACAAATTATATAGGGGCGGCGCGAGACACAAGCGGATAGCGTTTATTTGGGCCACTTCAGTACTCTCTTTGACGTGAGATTATGGTAGTATCGCATGGATTTCACTTCAGGGGATGGGATACTGTCAGTATTAAAAACGCACAGCAATCATTTTACGCCTTCAAGCAGTACAGTGCTGCATTTGTCAGTCAGAGAAGCACTCATTTAAAAATATTAAGTAAGAAGCGGTGTAAGTACTTTTATCTCACGAGCGCGGGTTGGTCATGGTCGTAGTTGTGACACATACAAATACATAGATAACGTGAACTCATAGCTCCTACGCTAACGCGCACATAGACACAATGTGCATGTTTAGCTCAACACACAACCATGGCTCAACCGCGGGCGTGAGATAAAACTACTATGAGTTTACCGACTCGACTGACAGTTGACATTGACCGCTAACAGCTTTCTAATATGCCGATGAATAAGGATATCCAAGTTTGGCTAACTTCTAATTCATCTTACCATACAGGTTACTCTTCAAATTAACTTCTCCTGTTTATCAGCACAATAGATAAATCGCCCCAAAATTAAATTTGCTAAGTACCTATATGCAAAACATTACAAACGAGTGTTCTAATTTGCACCTTTAAGTAAAAGTTGAGTTGAGCTGATACCATCGGTTTATGAAATTGTTACAATTCTGGCTATCTTTCGCAACTTGCGCCTACGACGTAGGCCAAAGGCAGCGCCGCCGTTTTCGACAATAACAGATACACTACAAGTATACTCTAAAACAGCCTGTTTTGTCCTGTTTAAAACAGGACAGAAATTCACCGACTCTATCTCTTATGAAATCGCTCCTGCGGGCTCTCGTAACTCGCACGCAGAATCGCAGGGCGCGATCTTTGACAGTAACAGGCACAATTAACCTTCAGATATGCTCTAAAGCTAAGTAAAAAGCCACAGGCGTATGAGATCGCGTCCGCTCTCGCTGCCTCTCGCTACTCGGGCGCCCGAAGTCGCAGGCGCAGCTCAGCGGGGCGCGATCTCTGACAGTAACAGACACACAGTTAACCTTTAGATTGAGATGTGAACCGGGCTATAATAGCTTCGGTATGAATAGTAATGCGGCGGGAGAAAAAAGCGTATTGAGTTAGTACATAGAGCAAGGTAGTTGGCAAGTGCCTCTGTTAAAGGTTTTTGTTGTGTGTATTTCAAGTACGATTATAAAAATCGGCCAAGTGCGAGTCGGACTCGCGCACGAAGGGTTCCGTCCCATTATCTTTAAAAACGGCAAAAAAATCACGTTTGTTGTATGGGAGCCCCCTTAAATATTTATTTTATTCTGTCTTTTAGTATTTGTTGTTATAGCGGCAACAGAAATACATCATCTGTGAAAATTTCAACTGTCTAACTATCACGGTTTTTGAGATACAGCCTGGTGACATACGGACAGACGGACAGACCCTTTGGGTACGGAACCCTAAAAAGTGCCTACGTCAATGCTTGAATTATATTACTTTTTTGATTAAAAATGGGATTGCTCTTGGCCAGCATCTAGCGAGAAGGCAAAAATGAGGCCGACGATGAAGCGAGCTCACCCAAAAGATGTCTGTCTCGATAGGCCTTAGAGCTAGTAGACTTGAAGGAAGAACCGATAATCCCGGGAATTTCGAGACTTTTCATAAGGCATAATATAAACAGGGGACAATCACTTATTATAAGGAGAAGGAGGTTTACCGGCAGTTTCTCATGTGTTAAGAATGGTTGATAAGCGTTTGTCTCCTCCATAATATCTGCCCTATTTGACTAAAACCTATATTTATTTATAGTACGCAAAAAATACCTACTAGAATATGTTCAAAGAAGGCAGGAGGAGACATTTAGAGTAATCTTTTGTGTTTCTAAAAACGTACCAAATTACACATAGGTAGCTATATTTTCCACTTAAGGCTGGGTGCTTCCGATTTTGAGTGTTTAAAACCATTTGAGACATAGAATATAGTGTGTTAAATTTAAAAAAAATGTGTTAGACAAGGATCTTATCTAGTCAAAATATTGTTCAGTTACAAGACCTGATGAATTTAACTCGATAGAAAAAAAAAACAGTCAATTTGCGCTATTTAGTCAGCTTATTTTTGTTTTCTACAATAACATATCAATTTCAGACACCAATCTCATCTAAAATAAGACCACTCCATAATTTGTCCCGCAATCAGGTACGTGCGGACAAATTCCTCACTAACAAGAATAAGTATTGTCAATCATGTCATGTGATTGTCGCGGACTGGTATAGTGTCTCTAGGTAACAATCATTACTGTAACTAGGTACTGCCAGGGACAGTTCATACAACAGTGAACAATTTTTGAAATGTACTTTTGCAAAAATTGTATTAAGGGGAGGTATCCCCAACGCAAATGTCCCGCTCTAACACACGTGAGTTTACAGTTAACCATCCCGCTCTCTACGCAAGCTCTGCGCGCAGTTTTGTAAATATTTAGTTATAGTGATTAAGCCAATCATTTTATCAAAGCAAACCCTGCGAATTTGTCTATAACTATTAACGATCTTTAATTGAGTACAAAAATTAAATGTTAAATATCAGTAATGTAGCCGTAGTATTGAAAAAACATTCCAAAAAGAGGTAACTTCGCGATTTTTTTCTATCGAGTGAAATTCATCAGGTCATGTAACTGACTGCGATTTTGACTAGACAAGATCCTTATGTAACACATAAATTTTTTTTAGATTTTAAGACACTATATTCTATGTCTCAGATGGTTTTTAAAAACTCAAAAGTGGTAATACACGGCCTTAAACTTGTTTCATCTGATCTGATAGAAATTTAAACTTGATTATTTAGACGAAAATTTAAACATTATAACTTACACACGAGATATCATTTAATATTATGTATAATATATGAGTAGTTTTTCGCTGAAGGAGAACGCCGTGAGATTATTGATCTTATTCCGACTAGTTCTAGTTTTCCGCGCGTTAGACGGTCAGATGGGGCTTGTGTAAAACTAGTGTGTAAAATCTTCGCAGGTCCGTAGATGGTAAATAAAAGAGTGGACTGTTGAATAGGAGCTGGTATAATCCAAAATAGAAAAATATACAGAAAAGTGAGTGTTACAGTCGGTGGGAATAGCTGAACAACGGTAAGTTCTAACGTAAGTTGATTTTGAAAGCTTAAACATTGCCATATGAAAATTGTGCATTAGTAATTCGACTGATTATTGAATTTATATTATAACATTGGATATTTTATTTAAAAAATATACAAGTTTGATTAAAATAATATTTTGATGTTTTAATACATGCAATTAATTGGAATTCTTATATGAATATTATACAATACAATTTTGTGATGAGAAAAAGGATTAAAAACGTCTAAGTTTTTAAACGATTCTGAACATGCTGCCGGCCTTAAAGTTTGAAGATCTTCAAATGTTGCCCGCAGGGAGCGGGCAGATGGTGTTGGATGCCCGTCGAATGACACCTCGCTTAGTGCGGATGTCTGCGACCCGCGCGGCGCCATCGGCGCCGGGAATGATGCTGACGACTCTGCCAAGCTGCCAAAGGAGAGGTGGCAGAGTTCTGTCTTTAACTACCACCATGACTCCCTCTTTGAGCTCATCTGTGGAATGATGCCATTTGGTTTTCTGTTGGAGCCAGAGAATATATTCGTTAGAAAACCGATGCCAAAAGTACTGCTTGAGCAGCTCGACGCGTTTCCAACGCTGCAGCGACGAAATGTTGGTTGCAGTGATCTGTGAATGAGGCACAAAGTTAATGGATCGTCCTAAAAGGAGGTGGGCAGGACTTAATGGACAGAGGTCATTTGGATTGTCTGAAATTGGCGTCAAAGGCCGTGAATTTAAAATTGCCTCTATCTGAATCAGTAGTGTCGACATCTCCTCGTATGTCAGATGAGTTTGATCGAGCACTCGGTGGAGATGGTGCTTTATGGATTTAATTGCAGACTCCCATAATCCGCCGAAGTGTGGAGCGTAAGCTGGGATGAATGAGAATTTGCTACCTTCAGTAACATCTGTTGACAAGCATTGCTGAATTCTAGAGAGTTCGTTACAGGTACCTTGAAATGTTGTTGCGTTGTCGGAAAATATAGTCTGAGGCTTACCCCGACGTGCAATGAATCTGCTCAACGCTGGCGCTGCTTTGGTTGCTAGGCACATAAATGTGTATATGACAAATATATCTGTGTAAGTATATGATTTTATTAACACACTACCTCTACCTTTGCGGTTGGATATCATAATTGGCCCAGAATAACCTGCGCCAGTCTCTAAAAATGGATAATCTAAATCTACACGCTCTCTCGGTAAGTTACCCATTATGGGCTGTATTGTTGTCCCACTAAATCGTGAGCATTTGATGCATTTATGTACTGTGCTCTTGGCAAGATCGCGACCACGAATTGCCCAAAACTTGTGTCTGGTCACAGCCAGCAAAAGCTGGGGACCTGCATGCATGAATATGATATGATAATATCTGAATATCAATTTGCATAAATGATGCTTGGAACTGAGCAACACTGGGTGTTTGACATCATAACTGTAGCTGGAGTTGCTCAGTCTTCCCCCCACACGAATGAGGTTTCCTTCCTCAAGGAATGGAGAAAGTGATCGTAGATTGCATTTATGAGGAATCGGTTTGTTCGATGATAACAGTTCCATTTCCTTGGGAAAGGAATCTCCTTGTGCCCTACGCAGCAGAAAGTCACTAGAGCGCTCTAGCTCTTGGTGTGAAAGAATGCCTGTTTGTTTAGCTGCCGGTGTCCTGCAATTATCGACAAACCTGAATACTAACGCCGTAACACGTTCGAGCTTTGAGAAGCTCGATGAATCTTGAATTGATTTGCTGGATATGTATTTTGAATGAAGATCAGAATCTTGCTCTTGAATAACCAGCGATCGTTCTACCATTTCAGGCGAATCACCACTGGATATTTTGTTTGAATATTGAGGAGCCACTGTATCCAACTCCCAAGAATGTGATATGACTGCATTTGTATCAGAGAGTGCAGCATATGCAAACATACATGTCTGAGATGTGTTTGGAATGGGATGAGGAATGCTACCTGAAACTAACCATCCTAATCTAGTTTCATAAAGAGTGGGCAGGTTCTTGCCCAATTGAATTCGATTTGAGCCCAGCACACTCCAAAATGTCTCGGCACCGACCAAGATATCGATGCACGCTGGCTTGTTGAATGTGGGATCTGCTAGCTGAATCCCTGAAGGTAATTGAATGTTATGCATGTGTATGTGTGTGGATGGTATGACTGTTGTGATATTTGGGAGAACGTGACAATCTATGTTTGTCTTGAAGCTCCCGTCTGCTGAATGAATTTGAATTGCACATATCTGGGATGTACTGGATGTGTGACTGTTAATGCCAGTCACCTTGGAATTGACAGGAGAGGTGCGTAGTTTAAGCCTACTACACAGCTCATGTGTAATGTAATTTGTAGTGCTCCCATTGTCGAGCAGAATGCGTGCTGTCTGCAGTTTTCCTTTGCTGTCTCCTACCTTCACAAGGGCTGTAGACAATAGCACCTGAGCTGACTGAATATTACTAGCTGAATGGTCAGCAACCACCGAAATGTTTGGAGGTATCTCAGTGGGTCCCGTATCTTGGTACGGTTCAATGTGAATAAGAGTGTGATGTTTCCTGTCGCAATACTTGCAATGTGACAAACGACACTGATGCTCTGAATGACCGTGACAGAGACAGTTCAGGCATACTTTGAATGACTTCGCCTTAGTAAGCCGTGCGTCCACGGACAACTTCCTAAAAGTGGGACAGCCATACAAGTGATGAGTCTTCTTGCATAACGGACACGTGTTTGTATACGATGACCTACGACTATTGTCCAATGAAGAGCTAGCAATGAAGCTTTTTGACTGCCCATGAGTAGATGATGATGATGACTCATACTTTAGCTTTTGTTGCTTTATGTCCTCAAGGCTCTCTAAAAAGTCTGCTCTTTGCAAAAGGAATGTTTTAAAAGCTTCTAGAGTAGGTACAGTGGACTCAGAGTTGCGGCGCTCCTCCCACTCTCTAGTGGTCACAGCGTCCAACTTTTTCGCCATCATGTGCACTATAAGAGTGTCCCAATTGTCTGTTGGCTGCCCTAATGAATGAAGTGCGCGTAAATTTTTATTTGTGACATCAAGAATGTGCCTTAAAGCTTGACTGGACTCCTTTTGAATTGAATCGACATTGAATAATGCATTGACATGATTTGTGACTAATAACTTCTGATTGTCGTATCTCTCAGAAAGTAACTGCCATGCTATTGGATAATTGTCATTGGTGAGATCTAAACTCTGAATGATAAGTGCCGCACTACCTTTGAGTGATGCACGCAGGTAGTGGAACTTATTGATTGTATTGATTGACTCATTGTTATGAATCAGAGAGAGATAAGTATCCCGAAAAGCTAGCCAGTTTTGATAACCACCCTCAAAGCGAGGCAAATCAATCTTTGGTAAGTTTACAAAGTTTGCATTGTGTGCCTTGACAACTGTAGAAGCAGAGCTTACCTCAGATTCATTGACGCCGGAGTTACGCCTCGTATGTTTGTGAATTAAAACTTGCGCGGATGACATGCTTGCGTAGTAGGAATCCTCGAAAAGCTGACGCTCCTCTCCGATGCCCTCCCCGCTCGCAGTCTCGGACAGCATTTCAATGTCAGTCTGTAACGCATCAAATTCATCGAATATAGGAACAATTTTGTCAAAGCGTAACTGAAGTTCGGCGAGTTGTATCTCGCTAAGCTGCGGGTTCTGTGATGCATTTTCCAGAAATTTCTGGAACGCTGTAAGCTTGCCTTTAATAGCACCACGTTTGTAATTAAGCTTTTTTATGTCTTGCTCTGTCGACATATTGAAAAAGATTTGCAGCTATGTGGATTAATATGCACCTAATAAAAATGTAATGGCAAAGTAAAATACGTTGTTTGATTAACAACAACTTCCGATTATTTCGTCTGAGCAACGATCTATAAATGTTATTGCTAATTGAAACGGTTAGGCGCTTTACTTTATGCGGACGGCGGCCGCCCGTAGGTATAATAAGATGATCTCGAACACTAATCACTTTGTTTACCTGTTAACTGCAACAAAACGGTAGTTAAATATTTAACCTTGTAAGAATGAGATCTGTTCTCTGTATAAATTGATTATAAATATTGAATTTGGATTAGATAAATATGTATTTGGATCTACTGTTTTTGTTGAAAGTTTGGTACTAAGTGGCAAGTGTAAACTATGTAGTTAAGTGTTAACTTTGTGAATAAAATAGCTTAAAACGTAATGAGGTTATTGTTTTGTGCAAATGTGAACTATGAGAATGAAGTCGATTGAATGTATCACTACTGATTAGATGATTGCAATGAAAATAAGCGATTTCTGCACTAGGTGAATAATGGACTTTAGGCTGTCATATAATGCCTAAATAATGAATTAATGTTGAACCAATGGATGATCTAAGTGGAAATGGATGTGAAGCAACTACGGAATGATGTGACTAATGTGAAATGAAGGAATATAGGAACGATCTCACTAATCTTTGTCCTGGAGAGTGCTTCTTTGTCTGCTGTGTGATTTGATGGTTCAACTGCTTGACTGTTGCGCTTTGATTCCCGTTGAATGCTCGCTTCGTGGTCTGGTTGGTGCTGAATTGGCTGCCGTAACTGACTGCTGGTTACTGGCTGTATATCCCACTGCTATGGGAGGCTTCGTGTGTCGCGGCCTGGTTCACCCGTCGCTGAATATCCTGACTGATGGGACTCGACGAGTGTTGGCAATGAAACGTCACGTAGCTGGATGTGCCTTGCGCCAACCTGGATGACCTTCGGCATCGCTGAAGAAAGTCCGTTGAATTGAAGGAGCTCGACTTTGCTCACAGTCCTGTTTTCTTCCACTTTGGAGGCTTCGTAAGGACCATGTAAAATCTTCGCAGGTCCGTAGATGGTAAATAAAAGAGTGGACTGTTGAATAGGAGCTGGTATAATCCAAAATAGAAAAATATACAGAAAAGTGAGTGTTACAGTCGGTGGGAATAGCTGAACAACGGTAAGTTCTAACGTAAGTTGATTTTGAAAGCTTAAACATTGCCATATGAAAATTGTGCATTAGTAATTCGACTGATTATTGAATTTATATTATAACATTGGATATTTTATTTAAAAAATATACAAGTTTGATTAAAATAATATTTTGATGTTTTAATACATGCAATTAATTGGAATTCTTATATGAATATTATACAATACAATTTTGTGATGAGAAAAAGGATTAAAAACGTCTAAGTTTTTAAACGATTCTGAACAAGTGCCAACGACAAATCTGAGGATTAGGTGTAAAGGCGGACCTCGGCTTAATTTAGGAAAACCCTAGGAGAATGATGATAGTTAGGTAGGTATCTACGTGTTCCATAAAAATTTGGTCCGGAAAAAATATCTTATTATATATTTCTTATCATCTTATACTCCGTTTTTTCCGTTTTCGATAGTGACGTCATGTTTTCTGGTCCGTTACCATGCTATGCTTATTGTTATTATCCTATCGTTGTCAATAATGATGTCATGCAGTAGGTATATTAACTTAAAAATACTATTTTACTAATTCTCTAGTAATTGCGTATCAGATACCAACGCAACGTTTACAATTATTCCCTCATCCATAATAGTATGCAAAGAGGAACCAGTTTTTAAAAGCAAGCTGCACTCAATCATAACCGCTGGCAATCTTGGCATAATCCCGTCCCAGACGGGCGGGCGGAGACACATCTCAGAACTCAGAATATGCGCGCGCGACTGACGCCGTGCGACTTTCGAGGGACATTTTGATACACTTGAGTGCAAAAACATAGGTACACTACACAATTTATTTATTTATCAGGCAGGCAGTTGGAAAACGAAGAAATCTTTATACAATATCTCAATACCATTGTTGAGCTGAATTTAAGATATACTTGTCTAATTCACTTAGCGAAAAAAATACTAATTATTAGTAAGTTTTAGTGAATCCCAGGACAAGGAGATTATATACTAACGGTTTTTTTCGCTCAGTGTTTATTCTTAAATTGGTTAACATTGAGTACTGTACATACACTAACTAGGGACAAATATAGGATTTCAAGTTTGTTATGTTTGTTTTTTACTAATAGATTTTTTGGACAATGTCCGATTAAAAAATTGAATTATTTTGAATTTTTTAAATTTGTTTTAGTCTGCTTGTTTTATGAGAGTCCAATAAAAAGTACCTAAGTAGGTAGTTGTATCTCTTTAAACTACATGACATGATGTTTTGACTAAAATACTTTATTTAGGGTGACACCACCAATTATGGACACTTTAAGAACAAGCACCAATAATGGACACTTTAACCCTTATTCAAAGATCATACGGTTTTAAATTGATTGCTCTATAAAAAATTAATGACTCTTATTTTATTTTACATAAGAGTTAATGTACATCATTGGGCCTTGTCCATTACTGGTGGTGTCACCCTAAGTACTACAGGACCAGCACTTTATTTACTTTTCGGTGAAGTAAGTAACAGGTCTAATCCCAACAAGAGGGCCTACCGCAAACCGAAAACGAAATATCTGCCTCTTTGTCGCACTTGCATATTGGAGCAACAAAGAGGGAGATACTTCGATTTCGGTTTCCGGTAGGCTCTATAAGTTCTGTCTATAAGTTCTATAAGTCTGTGTTGGAAGGTCAGATGGCAGTCGTATTCTTAGGTGATTAGGTGTCAAAATAAACCCCGGGCCTCTTAGGGCACAAACATTATGAATTTTGGCATATAACTAATAAAGATATGGGTAAAATTATTGGGATGAAACTTACAAGAGGTGACTTTTGACTACGAGTTTTGAATTAGACCCTTTATTTAACACCGAGTGTACTCTCACATCACGTGCTCTCCGCCATTACACCTCCGTGACGTCATCACCTCAGTCACATGTGTCGTGGAGGCATCCAAATTGTTTTCCGACCCATTATGGGACTGATTGGCAGTAATATGAGAAATGAGAATGGATAAGGTGATCTGATAAATTACAATGCTAGGAATTTTAGAGAGGTAATAAATCAGTGCGGGTTGGAGACTTCACATTATACCTAAGGTTGTCTGGAAGAGATCGCTCATTAGCTTTAAGACCGCCTGTTGTTTGCCTCTCCTCATTGTCATTATGTACTGTTACTTATGTGTTACTTTTGTTGAGGTTATGCAATAAAGAGTATTTGTAATGTATTGTATTATACCTTAGTTTATTTTATTTTTCAACAGTCACAAACAGTTAATACGAGAAGTATTAGCTAGACAGAGTCGTCAATGTCAAGTAGGTACCTAGACTAAAGAGTTATTACAACTTAAAAGACACAAAACCTGCGCAGTGACGAGAATACTCACTGCAAACGAAACTTACGTCTTACACAAATCTTAAATACATAAAAGAAGAAACTGACTGACTGACATACTCGTATCAACGCACAGCCCAAAGCGTTGGTTCTAGAGATTTTATTTGGGACGTAGATTCCTTAAGGTCTAGGGGTACTAGTGCACTATGAAAGGATTTTTCAAAAAATACCCATTAAGTGGGTGAAACGGGGGTTGTGACATACGGGACAAACAGAGAACCTCGTTTTTTTTTTGTAAACGGTTGAATATTATACGCTTTGTGTTTGTACGCGGGCGAAGCCGCGGGCAAAAACTAATGGGTACATAAAACAATGTGCAGCATGCAGGTTCTGTCAGGAGGCGGAGAAAACTGCCATCCATATCCTTGGCTCCTATGGACCACTTACTGTGGCCACCGCCTACGAACTCGTCTCATTTATCCACTGTCAATCGCGTCTCATTTATCCACTGTTTAATTTTAAGTATAACATTGATTCATCAAATTTTGATCCTACACTGCCAATGTAGGTATTTCGACTTCTGACGCTGACTGTACCTACTCAACATACTCCTGCCGTTTTCCCGGTTGTGTCCAAAGGATCTCGGGATCCTTTACGTCTAATCCCAAGATTTGGCGTACCTACCTATAGGAATTAAGTTAACGAGAGTGACCGTCATCTGACCTTGCAAACCAAAAGGAAAACTAGACCTATTTTGTATTGGATCGGTTTCCTCACATGATATTTCGTAAATGGGTAAGGTCGCGAATTTTGACCAATGTGACATAGAATTAACATAAAAAATAATTCGTGACGTTACCATAAAACGTAACATAAGTTGTTATAAAGCTTAGCTGGTGAATAATTAGATAAAGATGGTAAGAAAAAATCACAGTAATCACAGTTTTTTATAGGTACACTCAACGAGCTCAAAACAACGATACCCCATTCGATGGGATACATCAAAAAAATATTCGCCTCCCCCTGTGAATGTATGGGAGCCCTTAATAGTACATTACTTAACAAGGGCGGTAAAACAAAGAATGTCTCAGATCGCAGATATTTGACGCCCGAGCCGAAGGCAAGGGCGATAAATATGCGATCTGAGGCTTTCTCTATTACCGCCCGTGTTAAGTACAACATTTTATGTCACCCCCTGGCCAGGAAGTGGGATTTCCCGCGCGCGGAGCGTGCGGTAATTGCCGCTTTATGGCCAGGAGTGACATAATAGTACATTACTTACCAAGGGCGATAAAACAAAGAATGTCTCAGATCGCAGGTATTTTACGCCCGAGCCGAAGGCAAGGGCGATAAATATGCGATCTGAGGCTTTCTTTATTATCGCCCGTGGTAAGTACAAAATTTTATGTCACCCCCTGGCCAGGAAGTTGGTTTTTTCGCGCGCGGAGCGTGCGATAATGGCCACTTTATGGCCAGGTGTGACATAAAAACATTTAAAAATGTTTTTTGTCAATTTTTATGGCTTTGGTAAATTTATTAGTTCAACATATATATTAGCGCCATCTAGCTACTACTTCGAGAAGTTTGAAAGAAGTTGCCACAGGAGGCGTCAACCCTCAACGGCCGTGAATATAAGGTTCGTAGCTAGTACGTTTGTAATACACGAGATGGCGCTTAAATATACAATGTAAGCGCCATCTAGTGACAGTATAAAGAACTACCAATACAGTTGCTTGTGGATACCCTAAATTCAATAAAGTAAAGGTAGATGGCGCTATCTGCTAATATCTTAGTTAAGTTTAACTAAACTAGATGGCGCTATGCACACTTACTGAAAGGTCCTTTTTGTTTTGTTTTGTTTCATATTTATAAATAAAGCGCAAATTAATGTTTGTAATAAGTTTATCGAGCTTTCTTTAGTATCCCAAAGGAACTAATACGAAATATACGGGCGAAATAAAACTAGCGTGGCGTGGCGCTCTCGTCTCACAACTCACAACGCTACCTGAAACGCTCGTGCAGAGCGACGTCGTAAACTTGGAATCCAATAGATGGCAGCACGCAACACTTTATACTGCAATTGTAATTCAAAAGTTTTTTCTCAATTACTTAGTTACTTATTAAAAACTTTTATTTCCTGAACCTGTAAAACTGTTTATATCGAAAAAAATATTAGTCGTTAATGCTGATAGTCGTTATAATTATAACTGGCATTATTTTAATATAGGTACTTACAATACGAATTGTTATCAGATTGGGTTCTTTGCCGTTTTACATGTCATCGTAAAATTATGTCGTAAGTCGTAAATAACATATTAGTTATTATTATCTCCCTCTCGTCATCATCACGCATCCTTCAAGTTGCATAGTTCCTAATTAAATAACCAGTTACATTATCAAGATGTGTCTTGTATGTAGCGAAGTGTCCGCGCGCCGCGCATTCCGATCCGACGCCACGCAATAAGCACCGACACGTGTTACCGAGGGGCTACGAAACTAGAGGATCGCGCAAACTCTTAGGGGCAAATTTACATTTTGCTTTTATTTGTATTAATATCTGAGCGACCGAGCTTTGCTCGGCGTTTTCCCGTGCATGAGATCTAGCTAGGTCGATTGCTCGTCCCCGAAAACCCCCACATACCAAATTTCATCAAAATCGTTAGAGCCGTTTCCGAGATCCCCGAAATAAATAAATAAACATATAAATATACAGGAATTGCTCGTTTAAAGATATAAGATATAGCTTATCCTCGGTCTTCCCCTTCCATCGTTTTCCTTCAATTTTATAATTGTAAAGTGTGGTACGCTTTACAATATCAAACAACGATGAACTACTTATATAATTATCATCTCGATGGCTTTGAGTTCAATGCACTGTGTTAACGATGACGAGCTGCATTTGTCATATCTGGACGTTAGTAAAGTAAAACCATTTTAAACTAGTGGCTCTGTCAGCCGTAGATCTCCCTCCGCCATTAAAAAAACACACATACATAAGCATGTTCTCCCAAGCTGAAAACGAGACGACTCGTACGCTTTGCTTAGTACAGTGCTTTTATCTCATGAGTGCGGGTAAGACATTGTGTGTTGGTGGAGCTATACAGTATATATGTCGCAGCCGGATTGTATAATCCGCCGGTTTACATTACGGCTAGCTGTTTTACAAAACAGAGCCATTTTGTAATACGCCGGCTTAACGATTAGCCGGATCGTCATTGCGATACGTTCTAAAATATGGCGGCTCACTTTAAGCCACATCGCCGCCATATAAAACCCCAGCAGCCGTTATATAAAACGGCTAGCCGTAATGTATTACGGCGTATTATACAATCCGACTGAACCGCTGTTTTACATTACGGCTAGACAAATTCAATAACGTAAAGCGCCGAACACATTCCGGCGGATTTTCGTTCAGCCGTATTCACTCTGGCTAATCGTTGACCCGCCATAATACAAAACGGCTCTGTTTTGTAAAACGGCTAGCCGTAATGTAATACGACGGATTATGCAATTTGCCTGCGACATATACATGCACATTGTCTGTGTGCGTCAGTGTAGAAGTTATTTTAGTTCACATTGTCTATGTGTTCGTATGTGTCACACATACAACTATGGGTAACCCGCGCTCGTGAGATAATTACTGTAGATAAATATATTGCTTCAATGTATAGCGCCTATGGTTATGTCAGTGTTAGTGAAAACACATTGGAGACGCGTTCATTTTAAAAATAGGAGTTTTGAAACGCACTAGGAGTCAACATTGGTCGCTTTTGTACTTTACCGTGGACGTCCACGGCACGATAAAACTATATGGTTTCATTCGTAATATAATATAGTCTATATGGTCTATTTATGAATGAAACCATATAGTGCCGGGGCCGCCGAAGATAAAGTATAAAAGCGCTCAATGCCTCATTTAATGGCCCCACACGAGAAAATTATCAGCGAATGGGTAGATATCCGAGGTATTTCAATTAGATCACACACCCTCCAATCAAAGACATTACTGCGGAGGTATTTTTTCACTCGACCGTCGACCCGTTCCGTTTCTATGCCAATTATATTACTTTTATCTCACGAGCACGGGTTTCCATAGTTGTAGTTGTGACTTGTGACACATACGAACACATAGACAACATGAACTCATAGCTCCACGCTGACGCACACATAGACAATGTGCATGTACTTATAGCTCAACACACAGCCATGGCTCACCCGCGACCGTGAGATAAAAGTAGGTACTCTAATGAAGAATGGCATCCTGTACTATCGTCTATCAGGTACTAGTAGGTAGTTATATAAATAAATAAAGCCTTTATTACTGACTAATTATTTACAACAAAACTTAATAACTATACTAAACACAACAACAACAAGGTAACAAGGGATAAGACCGCCTGTTGTCTACCATTGATTGAGTGCAATCTAATTTCTGTTTTCTTTAATGTACTATTATTTGGTGAACAATAAAGAATATCTGTATTGTATTGTATTTTATTTTGTATCCGCGAGTTTTTTTTAATGCGTAGACACTTTTAGTAGTACTTAAACTAACCTGGACTTTTTTTATGAGGTAAGTAGGTAAAGTATATCTATATAAGTACCAACCTTGCCCTTTGCTTTGTATGGGGGAATAGCTAAAGATAGGTCCTCTACGGTATAGGTACGTAATGTAAGCATTTCCTCAGACCGGAGCGCCTACTTAAAGCATTGGAGTGGCTTGGAATGAGCAGACCACTTACAGTTACGAAATAACCCTCTTTAATAACAAGAGAAATGATTTTTCCTTGGTTTTCTTTTATAATGAAGATTCTTTAGAATATGTTTTTACATCCTAATAAAGAAAACACTTGGAGCATGCAGTAAGCATAATTCTGTATTATTTATTTTTGTTAATCATACATTTAATTAGTCGAACTAATGTAGCTATTACATAATGGAAATTTTTAGTTTCAATAAAACACCAACCTAATTAATATTAGGTCGCATGGCATGGCCAACCTGTTTTCACGGAGACTCAAAACCGGCCACCAATAAAAAAATAAACGTTCGTATTTTGAAAACTCGAACGCGCACCGTCAATGCAGAATCAAAATTGACATTTAAACGTCGCGAATGAAGGAAAATTTGCTGTGTAGTGTCGTGTTTTTTGTTAAAAAGTTGAATATTGCAAAAATAAATGATGTTTTCTGATGACGAAATAAAAGAAATGCCGGGTGGTAGTTTCATGAGGCCTGGCGACGAGATAATAAGGTGCGATCTTCGATTATTTTCGTGTGATAAGTGATTAATAAGAGATAGATCGCAACCATATTGATTGATCGTTATTATGCTTGTGTTTTTAAATTGTTTATAATTATAATTCGTTAATACAAAACATCGATTTATTTTTGTGCCGTATTTTGTTTTATTGCAGCATACGCAAAGTGTGTTTAAGCGACAAATTCGACAAAAATTTGGAGCCGCTGATTTCCAATTCGGGTGGTTCTGAAGTAAGTGCATAATAAAATTAATAAATAAATAGGTTACCGTTCGAGGTAATGTGTCAAATTATTCTCGTTCTTTGATCTTTAGCGTAATACGAAACGCAAATTCTTATTGTGTTAATCAAATTATTCATCCCAAAATCCGCGCCATTTCAAATGTCAGTGATAAGTATTTTCTACGTGTGACTACAGCGCGTGGCACTAGCGGCAGTTTTTCAGCCACATATTTCAACGAAACGTTTTATTACGAATGTATATATTTTTTTGTTTAAACATTTTAATAATCGATTCTTGTTCCTTCCCGGATTTTTACAATAGAAATAGAAATAATCATTTGTTTGTCAAAGAAAATTAATATTTGACAAAATCGTCGGGATTTGTCAGTGTTAGTCATATCATAGCAGGGAATCCATGAAATCTAAGTGATCGTGAGCTTGCTTTGATTGTCGGCTTATTAACCCTTTGACCGCCAAAGCGGTAGTGTGTCGTCGTGCCCACCACGCCAAGCACTGTTGAATTGGTGTAATGTCTAAACCAATAAAAACAAATTAAAACAGTTCACAAATGATTTTATTCATGATCAAAGTACACCTTCACTCCGACATTTGAAGTGGTTGTTGGCGTGGTGGGCACGACGACACAACCACTTTATAGGTTCTTGGCGGTCAAAGGGTTAAATAATTCAATGTGTTAGTTTCTGTGTATTGCGCCTATACGCTTACGTCATATGTGAGCGGAAACACACTGGAAGGGCGTTCAGTTTAAGCGTTTTAGGCTTCTTAGGTATTATCTTAAGCTTAAGGGTGGGCCCTTACATATTCCTAGGTAGGTAGGCTGATGTGGGAATCAGTTAGAATCAACATTTTGAGCTAGAAGCGTTTATTATTATTTAATACAATACAAAATATTATTTATTATTCCCCAAAAAGAGTACACTAAAAAGAATAGAAAGGCGGTCTTATCGCTAACAAGCGATCTCTTCCAGACAGCCTTTGGGCAGTTAAAATGATGCTAGAAATTTTAACCCTTTTTCAGGGCGCACCAACCTACGTGGTTTTCCGAAAAACAAAATATGTATTCAAAATAGTTATGTATTGGAAATTAATTTAACTTTTCGCCGAAATTCCAATCGATTTAAACCTGTTACTGTTAAGCTTGAAATTTTAATCTACACGCATGTGGTCGATAATTCGTACTATGTCTGGATATATATATTAAATAACTTTTTTTTTATTCAGCTATTTCGCGATGGCTTCTTTCCCGACACGTTGGAGCACACCCAAGCGCGCTTCGCCTGGACGGAAGAAGACGGCAATATCGCGTCGCTCGTGTCTGAACCGGGGTTCGGAACGACGGGGCAGACTTCGTTCGGAAAGGACCTGGATGCTGCGCTTAGTAAGGAGGTGAGGAGAACCTAGTATAGACCATGCCCCTATTACACCCACTTGACAATTGTCATCTGACAATGACAATTCTAAGTACACTTCTGAGTCGTCACGTAAAGATGGTCGTTGGATAGCATCGATACTTACCGGCCCGGCAATGTAAACCGAATTGTCATTGTCAGGTGACAATTGTCAAGTTGGTGAAATAGGGGCCAGGAGTGGGCAACCTTTTAGCAGTCAAGGGCCATAAACCAAAATTGTCGCGGGCCGCACATGTTAATAATTGTGACTAGATATCAGACAAAAGGTACCACATTCTAGGTGGCCAATTACGCATTAAGCGGCAATTACACTTCGTCGTTCGCCGCATGCTGCATGAACACGTTAGTCGGCCGCATTCGGCGATCGACAGCGAACAGACTAGTGTAAAGATGACGTTCGTTCACCTAAGTAGTTTAAAATGAATCAGGAATAAATGAATTCGGCGACCGCATTAGGTGAAAGACGAAGTGTAATTGCCGCTTTATCCTAGGTGGGTGAACTAGACGCGAACGCGAAGCGACGCAGTGATATAGTTCATACAAAACTCTAAGGCTAAGGCCAAATTCTATCAAACGAACGCAAGCAAAAAACGTCTAAGAGCTCTGACTGTAAGATAGATTCTTGCTTGCGTTTATTATGATGTTATATACTATACACGAATGCGGTGCGAAGTGGTTAGCTCACGTACCTAGGACCTAGGACACTTTCAATGGGTAGGTACCTATCGACTGTTTGTTCTTTTCGTGCCGCGCCGCGCCGCTTCGCGTCCGCATCTATTTCGCCCACCGACCCGTAAGGAAGATCGCGAGGCGCATGATTTTATCGTTTGAAGTGCGACGATGAAGAGGGCAGTAACATATCGCGTTTCTCATGTCGGAGCGACTGGACAGACTGCGTTTGGGAAGGACCAGGTCCCTATTTCACCAACTTGACAATTGTCACCTGACAATGACAATTCGGTTTACATTGCCGGGCCGGTAAGTATCGATGCTATCCAACAACCATCTTTACGTGACGACTCAGAAGTGTACTTGGAATTGTCATTGTCAGATGACAATTGTCAAGTTGGTGAAATACGGGCCTGTACCTCTTGTATATGTATGAGTATCTAGTATTTGTAGGGCAACAAATAGTTACCACCAAAGGCCACCGGAGGCGTTGTTCGCATTGCCATGCCATACGATTTGAGATTTGAGACCAAATCGTTGATGTTTCGAAAAAATACATATACCTATACTGGGTACTGGTGGATGCTGCTGTGCTTATTCCCCTCTCAAATATAAGTAGTTGATATATTCTGTGCTGGCCGTTTCTAAAACTGTTATTTTATTTTGATTTTTTTACAATTCATAATTAAGTCGTGTTTTGTACGGATTGCTGCGACAAAACTCGGCCAACTGAAATAATGTTAAGTATACATGATAGACTAGTTAACTAGCTTGCCCGTGACTTCGTCCGGTCGTTTAATATAAACTTCCGCCCTTCAGTAGGGGATGATTTCCGGGATAAAAAAACCCTATATATTAGCCTTCCCGGGACTCGAAACTATCTCCGTACAAAATTTCATCTAAGTAAATCGGACAGACAGTCAGGGAAACAGACAGACAAACAGAATATTAGTATGGATACTCGATTAGTATGGATATACTCGTAGTGCGCGCCATCCACAACGACGCGCCCCTCCACAGCGAATCTCATACTAATCTGTGCGCAGTTGTACGGCTTGGGCTGTGGAGGGGCGCGCCTTCGTGGATGGCGCGCACTATAGCTACCAATCAATAGTGCTTATTCCCTGGTTTGATGTTTCCAGCAAGAGGCCGACACGTCGAGCTCCGTGTTCCGTTATCGTCAAAAGAACCCGACGGATTCGCACCTCGTCTCCTCAACTTCTAGTGGTAACTTAAGACTAAAAAACATAAACTACAAAACATTGCTCGCTAAAATAAGTCCTATTTCGATATTAAAAGGCTTATTTCAGCGAGATTGCATCCTATGCTGGTATTCTCTATGATTGACAACTCACCACACCCAAACCATATTAATCTGACACAGTTATTACAAATATGGGGTTCAACTTACACTGGCAAAGGTGAGGCGATTAGAAAACACAACGTGAATAGCAGCCTAGCCTAGCCTAGCAGTAGGCGTATGCTCATTTTAATCTCGCAAATGGATCCGTCTGGATGTTTTATGGGTCGCCTTTATACGCTAAAGCCTATACAAAAAGGCAATATTCAGCTTAGTTGCTTCTACTGCAGTATTACCTTTTGTACTCACGAAGACCAAATTTTTTATATTGGGATATTTTCATTAGGTACCTATCCAACTTCTGTTATCCCACTGTACTACGATTTCGC
Organism: Cenopis cana; assembly: GCA_951800055.1. Classification (NCBI taxonomy): domain Eukaryota; kingdom Metazoa; phylum Arthropoda; class Insecta; order Lepidoptera; family Tortricidae; genus Cenopis; species Cenopis cana. The sequence goes on along the minus strand of OX637487.1, from coordinate 8,290,359 downwards.
AATTTCATGAAATCCTAAAGGACCTCGCGGTCAATATGCTTACGCGGCATGTATTAGGTATATGTATACTGACGACAATTTCAGCGACACTTTAGCGACTAAGCCGTTTCCATAGTCGCCTAAAGTGTTTCTAGATTCATTGTTTGTACATAAATGCGGTTTTATTGTTCCAGTATTGGGTACCGAACGCCGAGGCGCCCAAGGCGCCTGCAAAGTGGACAAAACGGACCCTCGCTCGCGTTTCCACTTCGTCAAGTACGTGAAGCGACACGGTCGCACCGTCAAACTGTGGGAGTGCGGCATTTGTAAGTAACTACTAGATGTACTACAGTGGAACCCCGGGCGCCTGCAAGGTGGGCAAGACGGAACCTCACTCGAGGTTCCACTTCGTAAAGTACGTGAAGCGACACAGTCGCACCGTCAAACTGTGGGAGTGCGGCATTTGTAAGTAACTACTAGATGTACTACAGTGGAAGTGGAACCCCAGGCGCCTGCAAGGTGGACAAGACGGAACCTCACTCGAGGTTCCATTTCGTAAAGTAGGTACGTGAAACGACACGGTCGCACCGTGAAATTGTGGGAGTGCGGCATTTGTAAGTAACTACTAGATGTACTACAGTGGAACCCCAGGCGCCTGGAAGGTGGACAAGACGTATCCTCGCTCGCTGTTCCACTTCGTCAGATATGTCAGAGTGTACCGTCAACCTGTAAATAAGCGACCCCAGTTTCGTGCTTTGTTAAACGTATGGCTGTACGGGTACAACCATATAGACAGATCACCATAATGACGTCACGCATCGCGGTTCAGATATTGGGAAATTATGAGCGGGTGAGTAGTCTGGCGGGTAGTATAGAGATAGCAAATGAGATTTATTCAAAACATGTACCTACATACCTACCGAATAAGCATTCTTCTTTTATGTAACTTCCTGGATATGCTCATGTTTATGTGATTACTAATACAAAAAAAAAACCTTTCGACTATCTTTTTTCTCGTACTGTCGCTGTGAGATAATATCGAAGCGAATCATCTCTATCGACAAGGCATTACTGCCTGTTCTAGAACCATCACGGGTTAACTGACCATTCGTGATGCTTCAACGCTATTACAACGAGATAAGCTAAGCTCACAGCTAACTGTGATACTGATTGTACAGACTAGAGATATTTACTCTCTAATCTTTGTCTCCAGGCAGCAGAGAGTTCCAACACCAATACACGCTGATGCGCCACCTCCCCACCCACACTGATGAGAGGAATTTCCATTGTGACACGTGTGGCAAAAGCTTCCGGCAGCTGTCTACCCTGAGCCAGCACCGGGCTATACACTCCGCCGAACGCCCGTACGGCTGTGAGGTAAATAAAGTCCTTGTTGCTACGCCTATTTGAATAACGAATGTTTTGACTATTGACTATGACATCTATCCATGTTTTCATCATCCACCTGGCGTTTTTCCTTTTTTTATCAAAAATGGGATTGCTCTTGGTCAGTATCTAGCCAGGGGACAAAGATAGCCGACGGCGAAGCGAGCTCACCCAGAAGATGTCAATTCACTAGTGCCTTGAAAATGTCCAGGATATATGTACTCGGAAATACAGATGCCGGCAGGGAATTCCAAGCCTTAGCAGTGCGCATTATAAAAGTTGATGAAAAGCGCTATGTTCCAGTAAGAGAAAGAGGAATTCTACGATCTAAGTTATCCTCCTGGCGTTTTTCCGATGGAGCCCTAAGGAGCTTTGAGACCTAATCCCAAGATTCGACGTAGGAACTAGTTTAACGGAATCAACTGCCATCTAGCGTTCCAACTCTGAGAACACTAATTAAATCTTGTTGGGTAGGGTGGTCCAAAAATAACTTTTTTTGAATTTGTTTTCTCCACAAGGCTCCCTTTATTCCATTGCACTTCAAACACTTCTGTGCCAATTTTGAGACAAATCGGATAATATTTAGAGGTCGCGACTGTTTTAACATTTTTTAAATATTCAGAGAAAACGCTCATTCTTCGTCGGCAGTTCTATACGGAACTTATGAGTAAATTGAAGATGAAGTGATATTAAATTATTCTAATCAGTATTGTTATTTATTATTAAACTTCCTTCTTTATCTCCCTATTTTATTTACGGAATGTTATAATTAGAAAGAAGTCACTATTTGCATCTTTCTATGTAAGTCGTCGGCTCAGGTGAGATATCGCTTTTGTTCTTCGCTTTTTGTTATAATTGTATTTTTTAGCAAGGCAATATATATCTCTATCTGAGCAGTCATTGACAGCTTTAAATTTCGCACTTTAATCTGCACTTCAAGAAAAGTTGTTAATTTTACGGACTCCCCGCCTACGCCGCCGATGTTTTTGGATTCACATTCTGATAAAGACATTTATTTTGTATGATAGGCACTAATATTCCTTCCTTGGTCAAGGTTGTATTCTATATTTTTATTTATTAATTTTTTTAGACATATCTTTATGTATATATAACGTCATCTAGTACCCACGACACAATTTTAGCTTAGTTTGCAACTGAGTCGATTTATGTAAGATTATTCCGCCATATTTATTTTATGGCTGTTGTTTTTAAATTTCACTATACTCTTTAAGCCTTCATAAACACGGAACTTATGTCGATGCATTTTAAAACTATTTTTTAAATATTCTAGCGTCCTATTATTTACGTGCGCCAATGCTGTCGATGTGTCAATAAGACTATGACTACCGAATAGCTACATTTTTACGCCAATTGAAACAAAAAAAATCCTGCCTAGAACTACACAAGCAGTTATAATAAATAAGACACAAAGTAACAGGAAAGATCGCATTTGAGATAGTTTTAAAAATTTACCAATGTAGGTGCTTGGCGAGTTCATATATATTTAACTTGCAAATTGTCGCGACCTCTAAACGTTGCTCTAGAAAGCAAAATTTTGGTATATGTTCTTTTTGCTAATACAGGAACAGGATAAGACTTGTGGAGCAAGAATAAAACGACATTTTTTTTCCCCCATACAATCTTGGACCACCCTATTGTTGGGGTTATATTGGTTTCCTCACGACCCACGATAGATTGAAAATGCCTTACCGGTTGACTCGGTGGCTCCTATTTTCACATACAATTTCCGCGCAAAAGTAATTTTTGTGTGCAGACCTAAGAACTGGCTTATTCTGGTGTTTCTGCTTGGTAAAATTCGAAGGTGACAATCCGCCAATTGCGAGAAGTATGTTAGATAAGAAACACATCATTTTTATTACTAAAGCCGACCGATAGACACTAGATACGCTATTAAGTAATTTGAGATTGTAGGCCCGATTGAACTTATACTGAAAATACTTTAAATAGAATTACAAAAGTCTCGCAAATTATTGCATGTCGCTCATTATCAATAAGAATAGTGCATTTGACGTCGAAAACTACCCCTTTGCGGCCAATTTGCGCCAAAGGGGTTGTAATTGTTCCCCATGGAAGCAGTTGGGGAGTAACCACGTCAATTACATGATGTTTCTTTTGTCCTGCATCGTGTTAATACATTTTGGGTTTATTTATTGCTTCCTTAATATACTGCATATTTCCCTTTCCTATGTCAGTGACGGATGTTTTCGCAGCGAGGATCCTTCAGGAGCAACGGACACAAAATCAATGTATTTGTAATTCTTATAATTATAGTCCGTAAGCTAGGTGTTTTTCAGTGAAAGAACACGTCGTTTAAAAACCGATCTAATCTCAGCAAGATCAGGTTTTTTCCCTCTGGGTTTAAAGCTCATATGACTTTAGTAACACTAGAGCCGCCAAGTCTTGGGTAGTGTTGCCAGAGAGATGCCTATGTTCCTTTAGGTTTAGGACACTATTAGGACAGGTCCAGGAGGATGGTGACTCCGTTAAATTTAATTGTTATTTTTTGTTTTGACATGTTGTAAAATTTTTATGTATTGTTATGTGTTTGGAAGTAATTGATTGATCTTTAAATTTAATTTATTTATTGATGATTTTTGTGTAACTTGTTTTTATGTATGAAATATGGGCTAAGCCTGAAATAAATGATGATGATTATGAAATCTTTGATTAGTCTTTGGCTTCGGTTAAAATTTAGTTTTGCCATAAAACTTATAAGAGCAAGCGGAGGCGGAAAATTTTAATTAGTGCTCAAGGACTACACAAATGTCATAAGCTGATAAGCGCTTAATTACCCTGCTTGGTGGGTTGTAGATTTTGAACATTTTGTGACATTTTAGAATGTAGCAACTTAGTCAGAAGGTATTTGTCTCATCCACTTATTAATTTAAACCCAGCAGCACCAATCGTTCGAATGCGAGACTGTGTTTGTACACAGTTGTACCCAGTTGTGGATTGGTAAATGATGGGTACCAAATCACTGCCTCTCCGAGACGCTGAATGTGTCCAAAGAATCACACAAAGTGTAAGTTAAAAACCATTTGATAAACCAACAGGTGTGTAACAAAACCTTCAACCGCGTGTCCACCCTGATCTCCCACCGCAAGACCCACTCCAACGTGAAGCCCTACAAATGTCATCTCTGCCCTAAAGGATTCCATCAGAAAGGTTACCCTTCCTTATCTCATTATCATCACATCCAGATTCCAGGCCCATTTCATAATAAAATCCTAATCTATCTTCCACTCCTTAAAATTTTCATGTGATTGATTCATTTCAAAATAATTTTCTTTTATGACACACCTGGCCATAAAGTGGCAATTATCGCACGTTCCGCGAATGGAAAAACCCATTTCCTGGACAGGGGGTGACAGAAAATTTTGTACTTACCACGGGCGGTAATAAAGGAAGCCTTAGTTCGCATATTTATAGCCCTTGCCTTCGGCTCGAGCGTCAAATACCTGCGATCTGAGACATTCTTTGTTTTACCGCCCTTGATAAATAATGTTCTATTTCCTCGCATAATGCACTGTAAAATGTTGTATGATATTTGTGTTGAAATCGTTAGGAAAAGCCTACATGGCTTTTCCTAACTCATGTCGACATTCGTTGGGAAAAAGCCTACCTACTTTCCACACATGTATCATAAATATTTTTCCTAAACTATATATTATGGTTGTGTACCCTATAATACAATGTTTTTTTTTAAACGGATTATGTGCAGGAAACCTTCGGAACCACCTGTTCACCCACACCAACGAAAGACCTTATCGCTGCAACATCTGCTTTAAGGGATTCAATCAGCAGTCGAACCTGGTGTGCCACAAAAATAAGGTAGATTATTTTCGGAATAAAAAGTATCCTATATGTTAAACCAGACTATAAACTCGTTGTATATCAAGTTTCATCATAATTCGTTAAGTTTTTTTTTGTGTGATTGAGTAAAAAACATACAAACATCTAAACTATCGCATTTATAATTATTAGTAGGATAAATATTTATAATTTATAACATTGACCCTATATTTTATTACATATATTGCAGTTTTAGCATAATTTTTTATGCTATTTTTTTTTATGTTCTGTAAACATAGTTTATTCGAAAAAAAATGCTTTTTAGCAAAAATCCTTTTTTTTTCAAATAATTTTGATCAACCTGAAGAGTACAGTTATACAGTATGGATCTTCTTTTTGGGTCAGTGAGGGCAGCTACCAGATAATAAACGCCAACCTTCATTAAGTTGAAATCGAGGGAAGGTCTTCTACCATTTTTCGTGTAGAATCACGGGATCTAGTAGCTGCCCTCACTGACCCAAAAAGAAAACCAATCCTGTATTTGATGGCGGTTTCACAGCTAATTTTACCCATTGTACTAGGCTCATTCTGAAGACGGATGCGCCGGCACGCCGGGCCGCGCCCGCGCCGCGCGTGCACCCGGACTGACACCTGGGGGAAGTGCAGGGGCGGAGGCGGGGACGGCGTCACCTGGGTACGAATATATACAGGGTGGAAAAAAATTGACAACATTTCATATTTTTAACTAATTTATTTTATGAACTAGTTAGAAAATAGGTAAAAATTTAAGCCACCCGTATTTTTTCTTTTTCAATTTAACTCAATATTTCATACAAAAAAAGCACGTTGAAAAGTAGGTCATTCCAAAAGGGCGTAAGTAAAATATGACGTCATCTTCCCAACAAGAATCCAGAGCCACTCCAGAGCAGCGATTGTCTGTACTCTGTACTAAGGTCTCCCTGAATACAGCGAGGAAGATGACGTCAACTTTTGGTTTACAGTAATTTGCGATTTTTTCCAAAATTAACGGAGAAAAAAATCTAAAAAAATTGTTTTTGTGTATTTCACACGTTTTTACCGAAATGGTTTTCGAATTAAGACTTTTGAAAATTATGAAATATTGTCAATTATGGGCCCTAGAGAGAAACTAAATTTTTTTCACCCTGTATATTTGTACAATCGAGTTCAAAGAAATGGACTAAGCGATCATAAATGATCAGGCTGCTGGCATTAAATACAAAAAAACGATTACTCCACCGCTAAAAGCATAGCTCTTGAATCATGTTGTTGATGATGATGATAAGCTCGCACCAAAATATAGTGCCACGAATGAGAAGTCTATGTTCAGCAGTGGGCTATTAAGTAAAGGCTGAAAATGCTGAGAGAATCTTTAGCTAGTGTTAAATTTCTGGAACACGATTCATAAGAGTTTTCATTATATACTGAGAGGTTGTGTGTAACACAGTTAAATGTCCTTTGCATCTTCGAATAAATCTGACACACTTGTTTGTTTCCAGAACATCAGTCGACCAATGCGAAGTATCTTCCTCCGTGGGCCCCTACATGGGAGCCTCCATGGAAGGTCTCTCCTCATCCTCCTGGACTCCAAAATCCTCGCCGTCCGCATCCGTGGATTGGAGCACAGATCTACCTTGGAACATCATGAGCAACGGGGTCATTGTGGACCCGATTAAGACTTACCACATGGGAGTTGCCTTGGCTACCAGACAGACTCCGTTTGCATTGCTAAAACCAGATAACAGCACGCCAGTTCTGGTGAAAGTGATTGATACTAAAATCCCTGGCGGGAAACAAGTAAGTTATTTAAAGATTAAACCAGCACATACATACATGATGGACAATTCTCCTCTTAGCAGTCATCCAGTTGATAGATTATTTACCATCTTCTCTTGTATTTTTGATTTAAATACATAGGCGTGGGTTATATTTGATTCACACGAAAGCGGGCACATTAAAATCAAAAACATAATTAGTGTTTCTATTTTTTACGGGCCCTCTTTCTCTTATCATTAATAAGAATAAACAATGATTCTCCTTCCAATCTATCGCTGGGTCCTCTCGTCTTCTACATGAAGCGAGTATTTTATACAACGACCTTATATATAATCATCCTTTTAGCCTATAAATGCATGGGATCCGTTTTGGCACGAAACGATTACCATACCCATTCAATGTTCATTGTTTATTCCAGATGCTGGTTCCTGCAACGGCTGATGATTTGAGGATCGGTGGAAAGATAGTACTGAACAATTCAGATGATGCTCGATCTCAGGTACAACTACATTGGGATAGTAATTTCACGACAATGCTTTTTTAAAGTATGATGTGGAAGGAAAGAGATGAAGATGAAGGGCGCCTACGCGTACCCGGTGGATAGACACAAAAGAAATACGGGGCGGGTGGTAGACAGTAAATCTGGATGCTCAGCACCCTGATTTTCTTATTAATGGTACAAAACAGGAGTGCCGGGTAGTCACGACTCTCAGCAATGAGTATACAAATGAGTAGAAGAAAAAATTTAATAGAAAAATATCGATTATGATGATGCAGTGTTTGAAATCAAAGCCACGTCTAACATACCTTTTTTTAAGAGGGGAAAATGCATTACTGCGGCTCTAGGACGTAGGGACCGGTCCTGGTGGTTATTTGGAACTCTCATGTCGGCCAATGAGGCCGATGGTATATTCATTCACTAAACAAAAACCCTATAATCCGCCTTTGTGCTATGACTCGAGGCTACGGGAACGCCCTGGGCACACTTCCGCAGCCTCACAGTTCTAACATACTTATCACTCATATAGGAGCAAGGATCCCTTGCTGACGTGATGAGTGCCGTCCAGATCCGAGTGCCGGTGGTAGCCACCGTGGTGCCGCGCATCCAGGCCGGCGGGCAGCTGCACCTGGCTGTCGAGGAGCCGCACCACGCGTACCACACCGCGCTTTCTGCGGATGGTAAGGTCACAGTTGTAACATACCTTCTCTACTAGGAGCAAGGATTCCTTTCTGACGCGATGAGTTCCGTTCTTACATGTTGTTCTGACCACCAACTCTCATTCTTTCCTCATTCCTTACTTTCGTATGACAGAAGTAAGTCGGAAGCCGTGCACCATAAAAGAAGAGATACCATCATCTCCACCACGGTTGCTGCCACGGCTTGAGCCACGCATGACATCTAGCCTGCCTAGCCATCTGCCACCTCTGGAGTGCCATCTTACTGCGCGCAGTTACGAAGACGTTATCAAACCTAGTAAGGTTTTCTTTCATACCTAATAGAACCTGAAGTAATGGACAAACAAAAATAAATCCTGCCGTCTCTACCACCATCAATGCTTCGGCTTGAGGTACGCATGACTACCCATCTGCCACCTTTGGAGTGCCATCATACTGCACGCAGTTACGAAGACGTCATCAAGCCTGGTAAGGTTTTCAATGGTAATAAAGCCTAAAGTAATGCACAGACATAAAAGAGGTCCTGCCGACTATAGCATAGCACCCTTGCTGCCTCTTCTTGAGCCACGCATGACATCTTGTCTTGCCTGCCTACCCACCTACCGCCTCTGGAGTACAATCTTTTACTCCCGCAGCTACGAAGACGTCGTCAGACCTGGTAAGCCTTTCAATTGTAATCGTTCCTGAAGTTATTCACAGACAAAAAAGAGATCCTGACTTCGCTAGCATGACCTCTAGCCTGCCTACCCACCTGCCACCTTTGGAGTGTCAACTTACTCCACACAGCTACAAATACGTCGTCAGACCTGGTAAGCTATTCAATGGTAGATAAAGGTTGACTGAAGTTATACACAGACATCCCGCCGTCTGTACCACGTTTGCTGCCTCGGCTTAACCCTTGCATGACCTCTTGCCTGCCTACCCATCTACCCCTCTGGAGATGGGCTGCAACAAGTCTGAAGTATCGCTACCTTTTTAACTTTTGTGGGGTCAAATGTTATGAACCCATATCTCCGTCGTCAATTTGCTGAGACGACAGTTCTGCCGCGAATTTGCCCCACTGCAACCCGTATCGAAACGTCGGTAAAAAAGGCAAATATATGTTTAAGCAAATATTTTATGGACTTCATGTTGAATAAAAAATAAAATGAAAATGAATAAAATGAACTTTATTCTGTAAGTAGGCCGCAATGGCACTTTTACAAGTCAAACCCTACTAGCGTTTCACAGAGGCCACTGCCGAGAAGAAACGCCGAAAGAAACTCGACAGTCAGCCATTTTCTCACAAAAATATGCTTATTACAATGATAAATGATAATACTTAACCTACTTAAGATCAAGAAATCTAAGTATCTATATAAAGCAACACAAAAACAAAGAACAAAATGAGGAAAAAAACCAGTTATGTACAGTGTGTAATTCTGCAGGAAAACATTTCGAAACTGTATACCTTAGCATTATCAAATTCTATTTAGGAAAAAAAAATTGAATCCTTTAGACTATAAATTTAGTTATAAATCTTTTGATATGTTTTCTTGCAAGAACTGCGTCAACTAGATAAAATTAAAAAATACACAATATATGAATCTTTACTCTATTTAAGTATCTGGTTTGGGCCATGCTTTTCTGTCTGTTAGATAGTCCTCAACCTTGTAATAAGCCTTCGACATCAATGATTTTTTCAAGTACTTTTTAAGAGCTGGAAAAGGTAAATTCAAAACTTCATCAGGTAACTTATTATAAAAACGGACACATTGACCTACAAAAGATTTGTATACTTTACGGACACGAAATTTTTTAGTGGCAATTTTATTTTTATTTCTAGTATTAAAATTATGTATATCAGAATTTTTACAGAAGGAGTCTATGTTCTTAAGGACATAAACAATATTCTCATAGATGTACTGGGACGCTACAGTTAAAATGTTGATTTCTTTAAAGAGTTCTCTTAAAGATTCACGGGAGCCTAGGTTATATATGGAGCGAATGGCTCTTTTTTGTAACACAAAAATTGTCTGTATGTCAGCTGCTTTACCCCAAACCAGGATACCATACGACATAACACTATGAAAATAGCTATGATAAACTAGGCGAGCTGTTTCTACATTGGTAAGTTGCCTGATTTTTCTGATAGCATATGCGGCTGAACTTAATTTACGCGCCATAACGGCTATGTGGGGACTCCATTGTAGATTTTTGTCTAATGTTATACCTAAGAATATTGCTTTATCTACTATTTCTAAGCACTCGTTATTTAAGAGTATACTAGTTTCCACCGGTCTAACATTAGGCAAAGAAAATCTGACACATTTAGTTTTCTTAGCATTAAGTAACAGATTGTTAACGGTAAACCAGTCAAGTACTTTGTCCAGTGTGCCATTAACTCTACTATAGTCAAATGATTTTCGGTCAACCTTAAAGATTAAAGATGTATCATCCGCGAATAAAACTATATCACAAAGATTACTTACTATAGACGGCAAGTCATTTATATAAACCAAAAATAAAAATGGACCTAAGATAGAGCCCTGAGGCACTCCTAACGTTACTATTGCCCCACTAGACTGGGTTCCATTTACAACAACTGCTTGAGTTCTATTGCTGAGATATGAAGACATAAGACTTAACGCATTAGCAGACAAACCATAATGTTTAAGTTTCAAAACGAGCGTCCCATGATCCACGCAATCGAAAGCTTTAGAAAGGTCACAAAAAATACCTATCGCATCACAGGAATTCTCCCAAATATCGTAAATATGTTTAATAAGCACAGATGCAGCGTCAGTCGTGGAGCGCCCTCTTGTGAAACCGAACTGTTTACTTGTAAGCAGTTTATTTCTATTAAAGTGCATTAGCATATCGTTTAACATTAATTTTTCAAAAACCTTACTTAATACAGGTAGTATCGATATGGGACGGAAGTTGGTTAGGTCGTTTAAATCACCCGATTTAAATAGAGGTATGACTTTACTAAACTTCATAAGATCAGGAAAAATACCCTCTGATATGCAGTTATTGTAAATCAAAGCTAATTGGGGCGCAATGACATCTATGATATGATTAATAACTTTTACTGATGTTCCCCATAAATCCTCGGTTTTCTTTAAATTGAGCGATTTAAATGTTTTAACAACCTTGATTGAATCTACTTGACTAAAATTAAACGTTACATCACATTTACTAATGTTAGCACAAAGCAAAGCTTTAGCTTGGGTTTTAGATGACTGCAGACATTTTGTAGTACTACTTGCTATATTTGAAAAATAGTTCTCGAATGCCAAGGCAACATCGTTATTTGACATGACCTGTTGGTCTTCCGTGAGAATGTTGACTTGATAATCGCGAGTTTTAAATTTACCAGATTCTCTATTTATAATATTCCAAACAGTTTTCACCTTGTTGTCAGATACTTTAAGTTTAGAACTAATATAATTTGCTTTAGCAGCAAAACACACTTTCTTGAAGATGTTTGAGTAACTCTTGACATAGTCCAGGAAATCACTGTTCTTGTTCACCTCCCTCTCACCATAAAGTTCATAAAGCCTATTTCTACTTCTATGTATACCTACGGTAGCCCAATCACTAAATTTTATCTTATTATTTTTATTTTTTGACCCAGAAATAGTTTTTAATGAAAAATTTTCATTGAAGCAATTAATAATTAAGCCGAATAAATCTTTATACATGCTATTCGAATTACTTTGTGAAAGTGATAACATACAAATATTATGGTTAATTTCATTTTTAAATAATTCCAAACGAGAACTAGTTATGGGTCGGTATGTTATAGTTTGGGGTTGTTCTTCTTGATTAATCATAGAGAAAGATGCCATTTGACCACTGTGGTCAGAGTTAAAACGATTTAAAATTTTCTTATCCAAACATTCACAGTTACAAAAAATATTATCTAAACAGGTCGCACTAGTAGCACCTACCCGGGTAGGCTCAAGGAACAAATTTATCAAATTAAAAGATTTAAATAAACTTAACAACTTGACAGTATTATTAGATGGTTCAAGTAAATTAACATTGAAATCACCACAAACTATAACATTTTTTTGGCTCTTAGTTACTAACCTCAACACATTTTCCATAGTGGATTCAAATGTGCAGAAGTCAGATGCAGGAGGCCTGTATACACATATGATTATATAGCTTTCTAGTTCTGTACAAGCAATTTCTACAATCCTCTCAATTGATAACTTTACTATATCCTTCCGTTCTTTGCATTTAAAAGAGCTTTTTACAATTATGAGAGAACCGCCATGAATGGCAGATTTTCTGGCATAGAAACTCACTAATTTAAAATTTACAAAGTCAAATATCATCTGTTCTTGTCTAAGCCAATGTTCAGTAATACACAAAACTTGAATGTCACTATTATCTAAAAATAAACCTATTTGTAGTTCTTTGCTGGAAAAACCCTGAATATTTTGATGGAAAATATTAATATTCAATGGCTTTTCCGCTGTCTTACAATTTAGTTTAAAGGCATGCTATTTATGGCGCTATCAACATAGTGGAGTCTGCTAGGTGAGCTATTAAATTGGTTTGGTTCTAAATTAAACGCTAGCAGGTCCACCAAAGTCATTAAATATTTCTTTGGCAAATATATTTTCTCTGATGTCAGCGAGAAGCGCTTTATGAATTTATTTGTATCAAAGAAATGATATTTGTTATTGAAGCAAGTGGCATGGTACATTAAGGAATTTAAATAAGCTATTTTATTGTTATACTGATATGTCATACTCTGTGAGTATGGCAACGCACATAATATAATTTTACCAATGCCAGATTTTTCAATAATATTTAATGTTAACATTAACCTATCTATTGCAGACTTGTCAATACTAACACTATTTCCTAATAAAACTACTAAGTTAGTACTGTCATCACAATGCCCTTTTAACATTGACTCACATATTTGGTCGATACTTGAATTGTGATAACAGTAATTTATTACATTTTGATTTAATTTTTTACTAAGCATGGAACCCAGCCCTGATCCAATCTGATCCGAATAAATAATAGTTTTATTGGTACATGTTAACCTGAGGGGCTGTTCTTTAATGACAGGCGTTACAGTAGCCGGGGTGCCAAGGGCCATGTCCTGTTGCACGACAGCTGTTGGTGGAATATGGCCACAATTACAAAAATTACTATTTATAAGAGAGTTAAAGCGCTCTTCATTTTCTTTGCATTCCTCCAACAACTTTGTGAATGCCTGGACATGCTCCTTGCACTCTTTTTGTGTCGATGCATACAATAATGTGGTAGCTTCAAGCTTGTCTTTTAACCTATTTAATTCATCATGCATTTTCTTAGACTGTAAGTCCTTGCTTTCTAATTCCAAGTTACATTCTTTGACCCTATTTTTCATCACAGATAACTCTAACTTTAATTTGGAATAATTTTTAATGCATGCTTTGCTATTAATAAGCTTTTGTGTACGCCGAATATACCTGTTTATCCTAATATACTTTTTCAACTTTCTACTACTATCAAAGAATACTAGTTTATTAGAGTCATTTGGTTCACTGCCTACCAGCTCTTGGTACAAGTTCTGTAGAATTCTTGCATCATAGCGTTCCCGCTCTTTTCTGAATAATGCCAGCTCTTCATCGGCGGCGCCAAGTTCTAATTTCAGTGTCTCAATCTGTTTCAGCGCTACTTCATGGGTTGAGGCACATTGTGTGAAGGAGTTCACTTGTTTCTCCAAGTAATCCACTAGGTGTGTCACAGGTAGCAGCATCTCGTCGACGTGCGCGTTGCCGCCGCCTCCGCCGTCGCCGCCGCTCGACCTCATCAACGACTTGTTCGAGCCCATGGAGTGCATCCCGCTTGGTAAGTAACACCTACAAACATACATATTTTATGTCACACCTGGCCATAAAGTGGCCATTATCGCACGCTCCGCGCGCGAAAAAACCCACTTCCTGGCCAGGGGGTGACATAAAATTTTGTACTTACCACGGGCGATAATAAAGAAAGCCTCAGATCACATATTTATCGCCCTTGCCTTCGGCTCGGGCGTAAAATACCTGCGATCTGAGACATTCTTTGTTTTATCGCCCTTGGTAAGTAATGTACTATTAACAGACATTGTACTATCCTATCGTGAGGAAACCATCCGCGAAGAAATTCAGAGTTGTATGTGAAGTCCCCAACTCGCTCTGGGCCAGCGTGGGGACTACTGCCCAATCCCTCTCATCTATGAGAGGAAGCCTGTGCCCAGCAGTGGGACATATATAGGCTGATGATGATGTACTATCCAAATTTAACACTTTCGTTGCTAAGCTTTTCATGGCGCTACGTAAAAAATGTTCGGTCGGTGATAGGGACAAAACATGCCACTATTTTCTATTTCCTCTTGTAGGAATCGCAATAAGGCTATCTTTCTCTATCAAAGCGTGTCAGCCCCTTGGCCGTTAACGCATTCTCTGCCCTCCTCTTTCGCTGGACATTCGGCAGGTGCCGCACTTTGCTGTGTGCCCCAAACGCACATGTGAGTTCAACCGACTATTCTAAGTCACACAGGGTGAAAGTCACTAAATATTATGAACGCGTCTGTGCGTTCAAGGCACTGGGTGAAAGTAACGGAAACGCATGTATGCGTTGGTGGCAGTGAATGCGTTAATGTTGCTGATTAGACTACCAGTCATCACATCATCTCTTTTTGTCATTGATGGCATTTTTGGTGCAGGTCCCCAAATAACGGCTGTGGACAACATAGATCAGCCACCACACTCTGACGACTCCGACATCTTTATTGGCGAGTTTGAGGTACTTATTCAAAAGGCTTTCTATTATACTTACCATGACAAGAGCACCGCACGTAACGGGTTCATATCCCGGCTGGGCAAATATTTTTATAGCACACCTGACCATAATGTGGCAATTACCGCACGCTTTGTGCGCGTAACATCCCACTTCATGGCCAGAGGGTGACATAACATTTTGTACTTACCACGGGCGGTAATAAAGAAAGTATCAGATCGCATATTTATCGCCTGATCGTCAAATGCCTGCGAGCTGAGACATTCTTTGTTTTACCGTCCTTGGTAAGTGATTTAGGTACTACATATTTAAATCTATTTGAAAATGTTATTAAACTAGTAGATGCTTAGTAACAAAATGCATTGAATCATTCAATGAATATTCTTTTTTTGCAGGAAAGCATCCCCCTGTCTGATTCCGACTGAAATTATTTATTTATTTATTTTTATTATTTTTACAGTGGAAAATGAAGTTTTGATTTAGGAATAGTGTTAAGCGAAACCAAGTTTAAGTTTGTTGAAATAATAGCTTTAGGTGTTTTATTTCAAATATATTTTAGAATTTTTGAATGGTTTCATTCATAAAATATTGGTTTCTATTCAATTCCTATATACTAGGCAAATTAAAAAAAAGATGATCAAACCTCGGTTGAGGTATTACAGCGCAAAAAATCTTAGGTACTAAAAAATGCAAAAACATGGAATCAACAATGTGTTTAACTATAAATACACTGCCAAGTACAGGGTTAACTTGTCCACTTAATATCTACGGGGCCAGACACAGAGCGAGTGGGAATTTTAACCCTTCAAATGCCGACAATGTCCAAGTTGTCATGAACTGTCGGATGCACAATACACGTTGACTTGAATTCTTAGTGCGTGTAATATCTAAACAAATTAAAAGGCCTTACAAATCTTTAAATGTTTTCAATTAAAATTATATTACAAAATTACTAGGATTGTTGTGGTATTTCAATACTAGTATTGATAAAGTATTGACTTTAGTAGTGTTTCAATACTAAAACAATACTAAAGTGATTAAAGTACATCATCATCATCATCCTCCTAGCGTTATCCCAGTACAGTTGCATCCTGAAGGATGCCTGGGGTCCGCTACCTAATCCCAAGATTTGGCGTAGGCACTAGTTTTCACGGAAGCGACTGCCATCTGACCTTCCAACCCCGAGGGGAAACTAGACCTTATTGGGATTAGGCTTTGTCAAGTGAGTGGGCAACTTGACTGTTAGAAGTTCTCAAGCCGCCCGAAGGCCTCCAACTTGGCTTAACGACCGCTGCCATAGACAGCAACCGGGATCAACGGCTTAACGTGCCTTCCAAAGCACGGGAGCGCTCAGTTAGTAACCACTCAAAGCGGTCACCCATCCAAGTCCTGACCGCTGCCCACGTTGCTTAACCTTAGCAAGCGCAAGCGGTTCGCAAGCGCCGCTGGGCCACGAGCGCTCCTAAAGTGATTAAAGTACGATGCTTTTATGAAGGTTTAGATAGTAACAGAGCCATTTGTTGCTTTTATTTATGGCCATTACCTACAGAGCTTACGTATCTGGTCCTATAAAATTCTACTACTTACACGAATTTTTAGGGGCCGCCAGTGGCCCACGTCGCACCAAGTTTCAACACTTTGACTGTCCGTGCATTAAGTACAATGTAATGCACCGTCAAACTAGCTCTGTCACGTCTACGTGACGTCAGAAATAGATGGCTCTGTACATTTGTGCATCACCTGTGATGCACGGACGTCTCGACCCATGTCAAAATATAATATTATATTGGACATGTGATGTTGGGAACATAATTGGGACAGTTAACGTTTTAAATTTTAAAAAAAAAGGTTGGCGATTTCAATTGTGGAATTAATAATAGCAATTTTAATAACGCAATAGTACAACAATAGAATTTTTATCAATCCCCCAAATGCCTACAATGTAAAAGCCCTCAGAGGGCCAATTTCCTGTTGTCCGCGTAATAATCCTCTATTATGACGCAGCGATGACGTCGCATTATATGGCACTGGCGTTACGTTAGTATCGCTCTGACATCGCCATTGTATCGTCTTGATATCGCTGTTTCGGCACGTGAACGGAAATTGTAGCATAGGGAGTGGATTCGTTTGAAAAATGAAGGATAGATGGCGTTAGTAGTCGCGTTGTTGGGATATTAACACGTTCACTGTCCACATACAAAATGATCTGACAATGTCACAAGTCCACCTGACAGTTGCACTGTGCATCTATGGGGATGTGACGCTACAGTGGAAGCATGGACTCCTGAAAAAAAGGTTCATGTACCCACATTGGGGGCACCTGGACAGGGAACGTGTTGAAGAGAAAATATTGTGTATTGTGCAATTTTTGTAAAAAATATTGTTTTTTTTAAATGTCTACAAATAGGTACTGGCGAATTTTCAACATCAATATAGTATGAATGAATGAATCACATTTATTTCAGATTATAAAATCCATAATTTTGTTAGTAGGTACACAGTAAATATTTGTTAGTAAAGTACAGTTAAGTTAAAATAAATTAAATTAATTATAAAAGAATTTTTGGGCATCCGGAGTGTATTTTCACCCAGAAGCTTAGTATAGGGTTGTCCCATTTTTCAGCAATAACTTCCAGGAAGCTGTTGGTGCTGTTCCACACTCTGTGCATCAGGGAGGCGACTCGTTTGCGAATTATTGCTGGAAAACAATCCGTTCGAGCCTCCGCAAACATCCCTGACGCACTGCAGTGCTTCCTCAGCCCCATCAGCACCCTGAAAGCATTGTTGTATTGGACCCGGAGAGCCCTATACGATCTCTGTGTGTACCTGGTCCACAAGCCACACGTGTACAAGGATTGGCAGTAAGCCTTAAATAGCGTCACCTTGACGTCCTTGGTACACTTGGCAAACCTTCGTGCCAGCATATTACAGCGAACGGCTAAGGCTCTCCGCTCCCTTTCCATATCTAAATCATCTGTGAGATCCTCCGTGACCCAATGACCCAAGTACTTAAACTGTTTAACCTGTACAAGCGGCTTGCCATTAAGTGTGACTGGTGGAACTGTCCTATACATTTTATTCCCGGCTTTAAACACTAAAAGCTCGCTTTTCTTTGAGTTGTACTTGAGCCCATGTGTCACGGCGTATCTCTCACAGATGTTCAGCAACCTCTGGAGGGCATTGACCGATGGGCACAGCAGGACCATGTCATCGGCATAGCTTATATTGTTAACAAACTTACCGCCAATCGAACATCCGACCCCAGCCCTGCTGAGCTCACCGATCAGTCCGTTCATGTACAAGTTGAAGAGCAAAGGCGAAGACAACCCCCCCTGCCTCACCCCGCACTCCAGCCTGTACATGTCCGAAAGCTGTCCTGACCATCTCACATGATTTGTCTGGTGGCCGTACCAATACTTAAAGATAGACACGAGATCTGAAGGTAAATTAGTCTCGTGTCTAAGCTTATGCCACAGTATTTCGTACGACACCAGATCAAAGGCTTTCGAGAGGTCTAGAAAGCACGCATACACGGGTGTGTCCGCCCTAGCGTAGTACTGGACTGTGTTTAAGACAAAGTACAGCTGACTCAGTAGAAACCCCCGCCCTAAAACCAAATTGGGCATCGTGTAGGTCGGTGGTTTTTTCTAGATGTTTATTAAGCACACTATCCAGCACCTTTGCTATCACGGTAGCCAGCGAGATCGGCCTGTAGTTGCCTCTGTCCGAGACATCTCCTGTCCTATTTTTGACTATTGGTACCACTATAGTTTTCATTAAATCCTGTGGCAGGTAGGAATGTCTGATACAGAGGGTAAACAACATGGCCAGCACTCGCGGCAAGTGCACACCCGCATATTTAAGGTGCTCTATCCCCAGGCCATCATGGCCGGGTGATTTGCCTCCAGTCATGTGTCTGATAATAGACCTTATTTCCTTAGCAGTGACCAATGTTGAAGCACCCATGGCACGATGGCCTGCGTTGTCTACAGAGGTATCCTGAAGTGGGCCCAGTGGAGAGGCAACTTTAAAACTATTTACAAACAAGTTTGCTATTTCCCGGGGCTCGGTCGAACCGTCGACACTCACCGGGGCACTCGACCTTGGATTAAGCTTGTTTGTTTCCTTCCAAAATTTGCCAAACTTTTTCTTTGAGTGATGCTGAGCCAGGATATCTAATTTTATTTGACGCTGATTATTCTGACACCACTTCAACTTCGCAGTATTGGTTAGTTTAATTGTTAACAAAATAAGCAGAACGTTCAAAACTGTATGGCCAAAGGCTGTCAAATGAACGCAAGCAAGAATCTACCTTACAGTCAGAGCTCTCAGTCGTTTTTTTGCTTGCGCTCATTTGACAGAATTTGGTCTTAGAGTTTTGTACAAACAAAACAACTATTAATCGGCAACAGGCGTCGTCACATATAAGATACCTACTCACATAACAATAAAACAATCCGCAACAGGCTTCGTCAATTAACCTTAATACATCAACTAAATTAGGACCGCTCCGAACGGCAGCCGGTTCGAAAGTTCCCATTACGCTTGCAACATCGATTGTGTAAAATGATATTCAAATTGCTTTTCTGGTAGGATATCACAAATATAACCAAATAATCTTCTGTATATTTGCTGCCAGGACGGAGCAGGAAACATAAATAAAAGTTTTACGGATTGTATTATATATCCGCGATTTGGTACGATTTGCAGTTGTCTACTGTTACATTCTATTAGAGTGTAATTGTTGTCACACAATTACACCGCTTTAAAACGTCCAAGCAATGTAAAATTTAGCATATGAATACATCGTTTCAACCACGATTTGCAACCTCCCTCGCCACAATAGCCATTTAGAACCATCCAATTTGGTAATGACAGTCCAGCTAACCACAAAGGAAACCTTGTAAAAAACAGCATTTATGAAAATGACAATATAACTGGAATTATTTGCCCTATAGTTTTTTATCAAAGCATCGCACGCGCTCGGCACGCGACCAAAAATATTAAAACTGGTGTTAGATCTGACACGCGGCCATTCCCACCAATAAATAGAGAAATCTTCTGACAACCCTATTTTATTAAACTTCTAAACCCATACCAAAACCCATCTTAATTCGCCGCGTTAGAGTTCAATCTCGACTGGAACCAGCTAACTAGATTAACGCAACGCCCTAGCTGATATAAACCTTGAAGCTTCAACACACGGTTCAATTTCCTTTGATAGTTGAAGATAGTAAAATTAGGGTTGTCCTCAATGGTCTTATACCGCCCCCGACAGTTATCGAATAATGCCAAGGCACGTGGCGTCGACGTTTTTTATCGAATTTTTATTTCGTGCGAACGCAGAAGTGGCGGCTGGTGGCCGCCTGTGGGATTCGTTGGATGCCATTTTTTGAACTTGACAGCCTTTTTAATCGAATGGGTTATTGAGTTGCAAAATTGTATGTATAATTATTTTTTTCAATAACCATTTTGTTGTATCTATACGGAGGTATCCGTACGTATTGCACCTGAGGCTTGAACCTACATTTTTTTTCTGGGTTCGTTGTTGTCAACTTAAAAGTAAGTATGATTACTTCTTAAGACTATTAAAATCTGGAGTAATCAAAAGTTTCTAGTACTTACCTAGGTAACCGTCAAGTTACTTACAACAAAATGAATGTTCTCTAAAATGTTTGTATACTTTTGTTGATAAATAATACATTAAAGAGAAAAAAGCCTATGCCTAGCAGTGGGACACAATATTTCATTTCATTTATTCATTTAAATACATGTAAGTTTACAGCATGAATTAAGACCAAAGCACTTAAGTACATGGTAAACTATAACATAGGTAATAGTAACCAGAAAATAATAATACATGAACATGTCAAAAGATAAATGGGTCATGGTCAAATTAATAACATTCGAAATTATGGAAAAAAAATATTGTCAATAAACTTCTTAGCAAATACAGGCTATAACAGGGGTCGGCAAAGCGCGGAACGCGAGCCGCATGTGGCTCTTTGAAGGGCCAGTTGTGGCTCGTCGAGGGCTCCTCAAAACTATACGGAAAATCGTGAAACAGCTATTTTTTTACTAAATTTGACTCTCGTTACCTGACCGCGACCGCCACAGTCACGTAGAAATGACAAGAGCCGCCGTGCCTACAACACCACAGCTGTCATGTATAGGTACAGTACACGTTACAATGTACAGTCAAGTGCAAAAATATGGGTGCATACAACTTGCTCAAAAGGATGTCCCATAGCTCTCATGTCGGTGAATTAAGGTGTTGGTACATATTTATGAGAGGATTCCTTCGATACATATTTTTGCACTTGACTGTACCTAAAGGCAACCTACGTACTATCAAGCATGGTTAATTTTCCGTCTTTGGATACCTACAAAGATTTTGGCGTGTTAGACATGGCTTACGTAATTTACTGCGGTGGTCAAGATGTAAAAAAATTTTCGAATTATGGTACTTAATAAGATGCAGCGGATGCAGCTAATATGTAAAAAAATGAGGAAAACTAGAGTAAAGCCATTTTTAAATTGACCGATCCTGCAATACGTTTCTGGTCACATCTGTCGTTACACACATGCCCGCAGACATTGAATCTATATCTTGGGAGTTCTTTTTGAAAATGGTTATTCAATACAATACAAATATTCTTTATTGCTGACCAAAAAGATTACACTAGCGAAAAACAGAAATTAAATTACACAAAATGTTAGATAACAAGCGGTCTTATCGCTAACACGCAATCTCTTCCAGACAACCTTTGGGTAGTGGAAACGATGCTAAAAATTTCTGCTTTTTAATTTTCAAAAAAACTGCATCAAATTAGTCATGTCACCCATTATTTAATTAACAATCCCAACACCCAGAAATATCAATATCATAAATATTAAAACAAACAAACTCCCCCAATCATATTTTGATTATGATATCAATGTCACCCACTCGCATTCAATTTTTTTATATCCTTTAGTCATTGTAGTAATACGCACATTAACCCATTGCGAGCGCGTGGCGAGATAATAAAAAAATTATGCGTATAATAAATGTATTGTTGTTTTGATATCGTTAGTATAACTGTTGGGAACTCGATGACAAGGCTCTGGGGGGTTTTTTATTGTATCGATTGTGTGAATTTTGCTGGCGTAAGTTTCTTTATTATGCAAAAAAATGTGACACTTGCCTTCTTTGACGTATGTACCTATCTATAATTTGTAGAGCGCTTTAGGAACTCGGGTTAAAGAACAAAGCCTAGTCACTGACATTCATGAAGAATCGCGTTCACAGGGTTAAAAAAGGCTTGCAGTGTCACTCACTGCCGTAATGAACACTGGCGGCGGCGTCCAAAGGGTTAAACATCGACTAGGCGTCGATTAATTCCGGGAAAAAGTGTCGTTCAAGTTCGAATCAGTGTTTCTTTTATAACTTTAGAAAAGCCTTATTTACACACTGTATGCGAGTCTCTTTCTTACTTGCTTTTAGGCACATCTACACAGGTATATTTCGGACACAACTCTAAGGCTAAATTCTGTCAAACGAACGCAAGCAAAACTAGACTTCAGAGCTCTGACTGTAAGGTAGATTTTTGTTTTTGTTAATTTGAGAGCACTTGGCCTACAGTTTTGTACGAACTTTACTCGGACATTGAAACTATGACTACCTACTAGGAGAGCGGCGTTCATTTTAAAACTGGTGTACTGTAATGTAAGTAATACATGATATTAATTAAAAATATGATGTTTGTCACTTGTTCTAACAACTCAATTCTGGTGAACCCTAAACCTAACAAATTAAGTCACAATTCATGCCAACGAAAGTTTGCATTCTGAACAAACAAACTTCTAACCAACCGCCAATTTCACACACTGTTAATTCGCCATACTTACCCTCATTACGACAACGTTGTCACACTTCATTAGTTGTGACACTGCGATTGAGATGTGCGCAGGATTACCGCCGCGTGCTGACGCGTGCGCGCGCGCCGGTCGCGGCTCGGAGGGAGAGGGAGACGGACTGTTAATTATGGCTGGACTTGACGGACAGAGATAAATGGTCATCTGATTTTAGTGTTTAAATTGTGTTGGAAATTATGTAGAACATAAAATAAAAACATTTATTCTGAACGTAGGCCTTTTACATGTCAATGTAATTACCTACAGTTATAAGACTATTACAATAACTACATTTAGTAACATGTATTGTATAGGGAACATGCATAGTTTCATTGAACTAGCCTATCTTAAAGATTAACGGAATAGGTAAAGATACCAATCACGGAAAACTTAAAATATGCACAAATAATTTATTTAATTAAAATCTAAAACCGACATTTCAAATTTCGCGCGTAAACGCTCACTGCCTTGACATGACGTCACTAGTGCAAATTTCAAACTTTCATGGCGCATGAAAATCATTTTCATCACGAAAAGAATACATTTTCAGTTTCATTTAATATAATAAATCATTAATAATTAATATTTTTTAATTTTATAGATAGTTTTGAATGTTTTCCTCTGAAGTTAGTGAAGTGACTGACACGAGTGACGTCACTGCGCGTTTTAAATTACGTTTCAATTTTCGTAACTTTAAATTAATATATTTCGCAATATAATAATAATTTCAGAATATATCTTTCAGTGATACACTTGTAATCGCTACCATTACTGGATTACTGATATAATTTCTCGGTGTAATCTCAATGCATGTTCCCAATACAAAGCAACATCAATCAACAGATAAATAGTATTTGCAAGGGATTCACTAAGCTACTTATTTTTTAATACAGTTGCTCACAAAGTGGTACCTACTTTATGTACTTAGCTGTAAATCGTGCGCAAAGATAAAACATCACTACGAATCGTCCGTAATCTAAAAACTGCTTATTTCGCTTAAGTTCTACTACACACAATAAAATAAAAAAGGCTAATAGGGCAGTGAAAATGTACATTAAAATCGCAAAGCGAGATGTAAAGCTGCATTTTTGGTATGTTATTCGCTCCCCTTAGGGGTACGTGAAACTACATTTTGCAAGCAAAAAAAAGTTGTGCTACCTGTATGATACGTGAAAAACTGCAATATTTTCGGACTTTTTTCAAGTATTGTAGTTCAATTCAAAAACTATGGGTTTTTGACATTACTTGTCTATGGCATTTTTAAAGTACATTAAATTTGAAACAATTTAAGCCTACCTACAGCTCCGTATGTCTTATAGTTTTTGAGACATGATGTTTCAAAAATACTGCTTTATTGAGTTTTGCCTATAGTGCGTGTTTTTACGGGTTTCCGTATACCAAAAATGCAGCTTTACATCTCGCTTTGCGATTTTAGCTTTTTAACACGCTTTTATTAGGTCGACCTGTATGTAACTATGTAATGGAATCTAATGTAACTAATTTAACCATCTTCCAAGCATCGTAGCGTCATGAAAATTGGCAGCTGTATGTAGTTGTGATGACAATACAATAATATGGTACTGTCGAACTGATCTGATGATGGAGCCGGAAGATATGAACTGGAACTTCATGATGGAACATCGTATCAAAGCTGTGTTTGGATTTGTTAGAAAAGTCTTGCAATGATCTTTGACCATGATTAGGTTTCAAGGTCTGATAGGTCGACCTGTATGTAACTAACTATGTAATGGAATCTAAGGTAACTAGTTTAACCATTTTCCAAGGATCGTAGCGTCATGAAAATTAGCAGCTGTATGTAGTTTTGATGACAATACAATAATATGGTACTGTCGAACTGATCTGATGATGGAGCCGGAAGATATGAACTGGAATTTCATGATGGAACATCGTATCGTAGCTGTGTTTGGATTTGTTAGAAAAGTCTTGTAATGAACTTTGACCACGATTAGGTTTCAAGGTCTGATGATGAAGCCGGAAGATAGGCACTGGCATTCCATGATGGAATATCGTATCATAGTCGTGTTTGCACTTGTGAGAAAGGTCACGTAATGGACTTTGAACACGATCAGGTTTCAATTCACACGCAAAGCGTGTTTTTCTAGTGTTTTTAAACTATTAATTTATTTGTAAGATTTCACTGGCCTATAAGTATGTTACTATCAAAAACTTTAATGATTAGTCTTGATTATCAATGTCAAAATTTTAAATCAAAATATTTTGAAACTTGTAAGGCCTTTTAACGCGTCGTGTCTTATTGTACTCCTACTTATCCCGACATCAAAACATGACTCACTACATCTGTCCACATCCCTGCCCTATACAAACCACACAATCGAACTGCCTGGCGACCGAATAAAAATCAATTGTAGAACAGAATGAGCACGGCGGCTTGTCCCGCGCCGCCGCACACGCAAATTGCGCGCTAACCTGATTACAACTGCTAGTTCATATTGTCTTTGCTGTTGTGATGTTGCACTAGATGTGGCATATATACTGGAGATCCAAATATCATCATCACGTCCTATATACGACATACGTCACCTATAGGTATACGTCCCACTGCTGGGCACAAGCTTCCTTTCATAGATGAGGGAGATCCAAATATAATCATCATCATCATCATCATTTTCAGCCTGTAATTGCCCACTGCTGAGCATAGGCCTCTCTTCGAGTGCGCCACTTGTCCCGGTCTTGAGCCAGTGTTATCCAAGAGTGACCCGCGATCTTCCTAATATCATCGACACATCTAGCCGGTGGACGGCCGGTGGATTGCCACCAGTCTGACACTTTTTTGGTCCACCTGCCATCACTCTGCCTAGCAATGTGTCCTGCCCAACTCCACTTGAGTTTGGTATATAAATATAATCAATTTTTTTTTGGTATGATTATATTATAACGTTCACTGTCCCCATACAAAACGATTTGACAATGTCGCAAGTCCAACTAACAGTTGGACTATGCATTTCAGTATGGGGATGTGACCCCACAAATGGAAGTATGGACTCCTGGAAAAAAGGTTCATGACCCCAGATTGGGTCCACCCGGACAGGGAACGTGTTAACAAGCTATTATTGCCGATTACTTTTATTTCCACAGTCATCAAATACTCGTTGAGACGGTTCTAATGGGCCCAAACACGACGGGCGAATCTTGTATAGGTAAGTAGTTTATGACTTGTTATGGCCACCTTCTGTCTTCATCAACTCCATGGGATTCAACCTGAGGGTCGTGAAGTTGGAGTCTCGCCACAATGTGAATTTTAATTCCTTCATTGTGAGAATTCCAACAGAACATCTACCGACCTTCACCAAGGAAGAATTTTGGCCGAAGGGAGTCAAGTTCCAGCGTTTTCGCGGTCGGTTACCTGTTACCTGACACCTCGACGTTGCATAACACATCGCAGTAAAGTTGTAGTGTGGTTATGCTAGTTTTTAAGTATTTTATAGATATGTATGTTAGTCTGTAAGGTATATGTAAATATGGCCTGATTCAAATAAATAAATAAATAATATTGTATTGTCACCGAAGTTACATAAGTATGCCAAATTTCAGCTCAATCGGATACCGGCGAAAAAGGATTGCGTCAGAACAACTAACATAAGAATAAGTAGAGTAGGTACTAACATATTTAGATTTACATACTCACCTACATGCGAACGAAGTGCTAGTTGAATAAAAGCTTGTAAAAAAAAACTTCAAGAGGTCAAATAGACTTTGTTTGACTTAGAATAGTATAATTTCGTAGACGCAGTGGATATTGAAAAAGTCTACGGGCGCCACTGATAATAATACCATTTCCAGTATTGCACTATCATTGAACAAAATAAGAGCCAGAAATAGTGAATTCCCATTTGTCGAATTTTGATGGAGCCGCGATGCATTGTTGCTAAACAGATTAGGGTATGATCGAGTTATCTCAACAAGTGGATAGTTATTTTCTACCAGTAGGTACCTAATTCGAACGAGTCATTCTTCGAGGAGTAGGTTTGCTTGTAATTGGAAACAAGAGTTAGGAAACTTTGACGTGTAATGTATACGTGCATTATAAATAAATGAGTATGAGTATGAGTATGTTTTATGGTAACCACAGGAGGCTTTAAAACGACTCTTAGGTACGAATACTTTCGCATTCATAATGTCATTAACATGACTTAGGAGGCGGCTTAAACATTTTTCCGTTTTGCGGCTTTTTCGTCAAAACTACATCGCATGATTGTATTCAGGCAAAACCAAATCTTTTCAAATTCTGAATAAATCATTATGATCTGGATTGCACCGTCTTGGAAACACTAACCATCTTAAAAATTAAATAGCCTATCTTAACTAAAATATAATTTTTCCTTTCAGTGACTTCTTGTGATAGATTGAGGGCGGGTTTTACCAACTTATTAATCTACTTTATATATCCCATAGTAAATGATCAAAAATGCCAGGCAATCAGAGTTTAATGAACAGGGCTTATTGGTTATAGCCTTAAATATTCTAACTTGCCTATATACGAGTAAGACTAGTTGTATTACAAGAATAATCCCAAACACACAAGTCAAGTAAAGAGCTCACAATAATGCAGCAGATTATAATTAAGGAACTGAGAGCCCACCCTATGCAATAGCCGGTAATTTGATTTTTATTTTGATCTCATTTGTCTGCCCCGGGCGGTAGGCATTTGTCATTTCATTCGTACATGTTTTGTGACGTAATATGGAGATTTGTTGTATGGAATTATGAGTATGAGGACTGCACGGTCGTTGAAGACCCATGTCCAGATCAGTAAACATAACAAAAGTCTAAAGATAAACATTTCAGTGCTATATACTGGCCGTTACTTAAGCATTTCGGCCATAATAAAAAGAAACGAACGATAGGTACCAAACATAGGTACCTACGTTTATGATGTAAACTTTACATCATCATAAGTTATGAATGCACTTTAAAGTGCGTTTATAATCAGAGTAGTCCATAAAAATTATATAATGATGTACGCAAATACGGGTCACAAAGCGGCTATTACCGTAAATTGGTAAGTTAGCCCTACAACTCTTTATTTTACAGCCCTATAACCCACTAGTTCTGAAATAAAGTGATGTTGTGTTTCTGTGTACGTGAGGTCGCGACAGCTCCCGTAAATGCACTGTATTGAAAGTAAGATACTTGAATTTTTTTACAGCAGTCAATATAAGTACAACGAACCACGAATACTCAAATTAATAAAGAACCAGTATAACACTTTATGGGCAATGCCTGAAATAAACGATATTGAATTGATAACGCGCGTGATTTTTTTGGAGTCTCGTAGTATGATGTCTGCTTATCATTACGTAGGCCGTATGCATATTTGCCACTTTTGTACGGTTCGGCCACATTGGAAACCAAAAATTCGAAACCAGTGTCGAAAACAGAATTATTTTTCTTTTTAGGAAACCGGGTTTCCTAAAAATAAATCAATGTCTGTTTTAGAAACTCCTTACGAATACGGAATTTTAAATCTTTTTCGAAACCTCAATAATACCAACATGGTTTATATAGCAAATGAGTCGGTGTCCTGTCAATATATTATACCTAGAAATACAAACTCCTTGGAAACAATTTCTTGGCCACTTACAACTTACAAATATTTTATTTACTATGATGTTAAGGTCAGGTAGGTTGTTAGGTTTTTTTTTTTTATGCGCCTTAAAAAGACACGCACCTAAAGGTACAAATTCTTTTTGATAAACGTACTTTGTATTAAAATGTTAGTTAGTTAGTTAGTTAGGCTTTTAAACCTTAAAATTCCGTATTCGTAAGGAGTTTCTAAAACAGACATTGATTTATTTTTAGGAAACCCGGTTTCCTAAAAAGAAAAATAATTCTGTTTTCGACACTGGTTTCGAATTTTTGGTTTCCAATGTGGCCGAAAGGCTTAATATAAAATTAGTATTTACTGTAGATCACAAGTCAATGAAAAACCATCATAACCAGATAACCACCGCCAAGATAAAACCCCACTCCATTTTTTAAACCCTCCTCCAAGCAAACTCGAGGCTCAACTCTAATAGATTCAGCCATCAATCTCCAACTTTCCCACTTATACGGAAAACCAAGGGGTTTAATAAATTCGGTTTGCAAAAACCTTTGTTGGAGCGGATGTCACGGGTTCACGACAGAACCCTTCCGTGACAGACTCATTGGGGATTCAGCGCTGGAATCACAACGCACTAGGACAGAAAAGCGACAGTTTTAAGAAAGCGGTTTCTTAGTATGGTAGACCGTTGTAATTTTCTATTTTTAGGGTTCTGTACCTCAAAAGGAAAAAATGGAACCCTTATGGTGTCCGTCTGTCTGTCGGTCTGTCAAGACCATTTATTTTGAGTTGACTTGAAATTAAAACCATATATTCGTCGCGGAATGAAATGTTCGTCACGTTTTGGAACTTACTGTCGTCAATAAAGTCTGATATTGGTAAACGTTTTTATTCCTCGGCTAGGTTGAAGGTAATTTCTTCAAAATGCAGTTTATGGCGGGGTGTAACTCCAAAAGATAGATTTTGTAACGCCAAAGCTCTAAAATACCGGCTGGTGATAAATCTGAAAAAAAAATCAAGTATTGTTAAATATTTCATTTATTGAAAACTTAATTTTATACACAAAATACAAGTGCAAATACAATCTTAAGGGCGCGTACACATGACGATCCGTTTTAAGGGTCCGTTATATGATGGTGTATGTGTAGTGTATGTATATGGTACGAGTATGATGGTATGAGCGAGTTCACACACAAAACAGTATTCCGGATCTTGTAAAAACAGACGTTCTATATGTACGCGATAAGGCTGTTTTTAATAAAAAAATACAACTACTTTTAAACTTCTAAGCTTCCAAACTTCCGTTCCAAGTTAATATTTGTAGCAAAAATTGTCTATTGGTGAACATATGAAATAAGTAACAATTAATTTACTACGGTGTTTTTATACTCAGTGCGTAGCTTTCTCAAATTTACATAGCACGCTCCAAGGCAGTCGGAGATTTTAAACTTAGTAAATTTACTAAATCTAGGCTGGAACTGATTCGACTAGCCCAGACGCTGGCAAAGATTAGACTGAGCAGAACTGACATACATTATACGTACCTACTTATTCACAATTTATTAGATCTTATTCAATTAGAAAGGCCATAATTTGTTCGTAAATCTTATGTTTGAAACTAAGTACTCATTAATTTTATTATTCTTCTGGTGGGACTGTATTTTAAGACCATGTTAAATCGCTAGATCATAGCATGAGAGTGAGATCTCATCAGCCAATACGATTGCAAATTAAGGCGTTTAGCTGAAGTTCCTCGCCTAACCTAACCTTACCTTGATTAGACAGGTACACACAGTCGCTAGGTATACCACCTCACGGCATATACCTATACCGGAGTACCTACCGAAGTGCCCCCTTTGTAAAAAATATCGAAATCAACAGATATTCCAATTAGTTTGGTTATTAAGAGAGGGAATGCTGCCAGTTATCCTTGGCACAATGCCGCGGGTGCCATTTTTAGATTTAATTTAGTTTTATATTTAGGTTTTAATTTAGCTGTCATTAGTTTTGGTCAATTCCACAATTAAATACAACCTAGAATATAACCATGCTACAAACTAGAATATTATATGTAATAATTATAGATTTCAGTACGTTGCGTACTTGCCCCGATCGACCCTATAATTTTTAAACGTTTTAAACCCACATGCCTCCAGCATATTGAAAAAAAAAACCAAAACCTGAATGCGAAACGTAGATGACGTAGAGGACATCAGCCTCACAGCATTTTGCCCAAGCTGAAATAGAGACACTTCGCTCGCTGGGTCAATAAATAGATTACCTAATAAATACGGAACTATCTCGTCTAGTATATCTCTTCTCTGTGAACAAGCATTTTAGCATTTTACCTCAGTGTTTGCGCTGCGCAGGGGGCGTATTGATTCGCGAATCCGGTTTGCTTGACGCAACATACAGTCACTTCATACACTTAACATAATGCTACAAGCTTTCAAGCTAACATTCTATACATTGGTCGATTTTATTTGTGCTGGTTAAAATGTAATATAACACAAAAGACCATGTATATAAACTGAGTTTAATAAATGACATTCATTACAAGATGGAATATGTGTAGGTATGCTACATCTTATTAGTTATTACTATTTAAAACATTGGGTATTGCTATTTGCTAGTAACCCGGCCTTGGAAGTCGATGGTTTCGAATTTGAATCCTGGAAAAGGCATAAATATATTTGTCTGATGGACCTGTATCCTTACCATGAGTTTGCAATGTTTGCATTACCGTACTCGCTAGCGACTGCGTAAGTACACTATTTAGTATGGACAAAAGCACAGCGCCTCTGGCGGTTACGCAATAGAAATAAGAATCGCCATACTAAATCGTTTACGCAGTCGCTAGCGAGTACGGTAATGCAAACATTGCAAACTCATGGTAAGGGTACTGATGGTACAAGTTTTGCTCAGTCTGAAACTAGGTCGATTTGTGTAAGATTGTATATTTTTTAATTCCTTAAATTATTAATCCGGTTTGAAGGACGATATATTTACAGCCGTAAACTTGTGCTAAAATCTGTATATTTATAAGATACGTACCAGTCATGTGCAAAAATATGTATTGAATAAATCCTCTCATATGTACTGAACTGTACTTTGCCTTTTTCGCCGAGATTCAGCCATAACGACATATTTCCGAGTAAGTTTTGTATGCGCATTCTTATTTTTGCACCTGACTATATACCATTCTCATTAACTACATAATAAACTATATAATACCACCTATTTCTAACTTAGGTACTTAGTTTATAAGGGTAAAAATTGCCTTTCGTTGTAATATATTTGGAAAACTCTTTACTATTAGACAGACAGAGCCTTTCACAAATCACCAAAACTACTTCCAATGCAACCTAATATCAGCTAACTTACTTAACTTCGTATTATTTTTTCGCAAATACCGCAACCAATATTAACGAAAGATGAGGTCAGGACCACTCCGAAAAGAGTGCATAACTGATAAGAAGAAAAATTGTTCACAACACAAGAACACTTTATCATTATAAATAGCAAATTTGAAAACCCATAAAACATTTCACAGCATCCCTATTCAGGCTGACAAAGCGATTTACCCAAATCGGTCACGGCGAATTCGACTCGTTAGCCGAATTGTAAAAACCGAAAATTAGTGACGCACCGATCGTGCGCACTGCCACGACAAGTGCAACAATGACGTCATTATCTTTAAAATCAAAAGTACAACTAAAAATGTCTCTAAGTTGTTAAAGATAAGGTTTAAAATCACGTGTCGGGAGTGTGGTGAAATTTCGCCGTGTATGAATTTAAAAATAATAATACGTCATCCCGTCCCTGTGTCTTTTTGATTCAGTGTAGCGTAATGCATGTTTCGGTCGTGTGTTATTTGAGGAGTGCGTGCCCGTTGTTGGGTACGACACGATATTGAAACATCAAATTTTGTGAAACTTGGATACAATTACACTGGTTCCGGTAGTTTGACTAAGTTGGAAACCCACCACATGAATCTTTTTTGCGCTTGAAGTTTTTGGTGTATCTATATATTTACCTTACCTTAATGTGTAGATTTTAAAATGGAGGTTTCTTAGTGTAGAATAACATGGTAAGAAAACCAAGCACATAGACGGTACAGACATTATATGGTACGAAACAGTAGTGTAGACACAGTAAGGTATTGTGAGTGAGTTGGCCGCTGTATTCATTGGCACAGCAAATTAGATAACTGCAGACTTTTGCCTGTTATTTTGTCATAGGTCACTTGCCGTCACCTACCCTAATCCCCGCAACAATGGAAACCCACAATATTCTAATGGCCACATTCGCGCGTGAATTTAAATCTCGCCCCGAGCTAGGTTAGAAGCGTTGATTTGTGGTTATTTACCTCGGTTGTTAAGTTTCCATTCTGCACAGCCACTCGTGCGGAAGCCGCCATTTCGATTCGACTAACGTTTTTAATTTCGGAATAGGGATTCGGAATTTGAAATTCGAACAAAAGATTTTACAGCCAGTGGTTTGGTATAGGATTTGATTTTTTCGTTGGTTCTGAACTGATGTCGTGCATCGTTCGTTCTTTTGTGGGGGATGATGGTTGAAATGCGCCTGATGCT
The DNA here is from genome assembly GCA_951800055.1 of Cenopis cana. Classification (NCBI taxonomy): domain Eukaryota; kingdom Metazoa; phylum Arthropoda; class Insecta; order Lepidoptera; family Tortricidae; genus Cenopis; species Cenopis cana. The sequence continues at coordinate 8,257,359 of OX637487.1, read as the reverse complement.
GGGGTATAATCTGTAATTTTGATACCGACTTGCGGTTGATTTCCTTCAGGTTGGATTAGACGTAAAAACGGCTGGGCGCATGCTAGCAGGCTTTATTTATTTTATTTTATTAATTAAACACACCACATATATTACAACTCTTACTATAAGATAAGTATTGTATAACAGCAATATGTCTGATATATACGACAATTAAGGAGTACATAGCTATGACTACAAGTATTGCAGTGAGATCATTCTAGAGTACAATACAAAACTAAATTGGAAACAAAAAATAGGTAACAATTACTAAACTTAAACTTAAAACTTAGGCTTTCATTTGAAATTGACGTAGGCATATAAAATTATATCATCCCTAACCAGTAAACCGCAGATTAAACCGAATATTTCCGTATTACGTTCTATTCAACTTTTTTCCCCTTATGATTGGTTAAGTACTCGTAAATGAAAGTTTCCTTTGTCCCAATATCGATAACCCAGTTAATATAAACGGTATTAACTGTCCCTGTCCCATTTTTGCTTTCATAAGATTTAACTGTTCCGTATTATCTGTTTCGTTTATCAACTGTTTCCCCTGCTTAACCCTTTGACCGCCAAGAACCTATAAAGTGGCTGTGTGTCGCCGTGCCCATCACGCCAACAACCACTTAAAAGGTCGGAGTGAAGGTGTACCTTGATCATGAATAAAATCATTTATGAGCTGTTTTAATTTGTTTTTATTGGTTTAGGCATTACACCAAAAAAACAGTGCTTGGCGTGGTGGGCACGACGACACACTACCGCTTTGGCGGTTAAAGTAAATGAAACTTTCTTTTCTCCCATATCGACAACCCAGTTAATATAAACGGTATTAACTGGTCTGTCCCATTTATAACGTCACTAACCGCACTCATTATCCGGCTCCCGTCTGACAGATCGCGTTCGGATGCGCGCGGCACTGGTTCCGGCGGAAGCGGCGCGCGCGCCGTTATTCGCCGGTGACGTCGCTTCCGGCCAGGATTTATAGGTGATATGGGGTGTTATGTGGAGCATATTGTAAAGTTGGACTAGTTTCATTTTAGATATTAGTGTAATAACTATTGAAATTCTTTTACACGAAAATAGAGAGTGGTGAGTGGTCAAACCTGATGAGGTTTTTTGAAAATAGAACTATGCGCAACGGATGTAGAGTTCTAATTTCAAAAACCTATCGTCTCGATTTGCGCTTACCTACCCGTCGATAGGTAAAAGTTTTTTTTATCAAATATAACATAGTCTACCGATTAAAATTATGTTAGTTAATATTAAAAGTTGATTATGAGGGTTCCGTACCCAAAGGGTAAAACCCTATTACTAAGGCTCCGCTGTCCGTCTGTCCGGATATCCGTCTGTCCGTCTGTCCGTCTGTCCGTTTGTCACCAGCCTATATCTCAAAAACCGTGATAGTTAGACAATTGAAATTTTCACAGATGATGTATTTCTGTTGCGGCTATAATAACAAATACTAAAAACAGAATAAAATAAATATTTAAGGGGGCTCTCATACAACAAACATGTTTTTTTTTGCCGTTTTTACAAATAATGGTGCGGAACCCTTCGTGCGCGAGTCCGACTCGCACTCGGCCGGTTTTATACGTAAAATTGTATTGCGTCGCGTTAATAAATACTTACTTTCGTCCGAAGTGAGAGTAAATACTGTGGAGGTGTGTTAAGCTTATTTGTTTTATTCTCAAACTCAAACTCAAAACGTTTATTTTCCAAATAGGCCTCAAGGGCACTTTACAAGTCAAAATCTATCTGTATCAACAGAAAATATTTGTAATGTTCAAATAAAACTAATTACATATCATAAATAAGATTAATCCAGATTTCTAAGAGATGTATAAGGTCTCTAAGCGTCACAATAAAAATAAAAAGGTATTCTAAAGGAATATAACTACGAAAAAGGCAACCAACTATATTTTTTATAAAATTGATTGAATTTATTAATATTCTGACATAATATGCAACACCACCGGTATTGACAATTCTTTAATCTGCCAAACTCAATGTTGTACAATACCTACTAACAAGTAAGTATAATAAGATGAAGAGAACAAGTTATAATAAGATGAGCATTGAGCATGTTGGCAAACATCTGCCTGGGGCAGTTCATTAACCGACAGTTTAAGTTGTTAAGTAAACATACTAAATATTATTGAATAACTGGATGGTGTCATGCAATAATAGCCAAAAAATTCAATAACGGTATGGTCGTTAATAGGTATGTTATTAAAATGTGTGAATTTATTTAAACAAGGATGTATGGGAACTCGCTTCGCTCGCCCTAATAAAAAACTTGAACACCTACCCGTAGATAACACTATATATCTATATTATATATCGTATCGTCGGCTAAAGTAGCAAACTTCTTAACTCCAAAAATGGAATCAAGAGGATTTAACTGGCGAAATTATTTTTTTGTCAGTAACCATGTGCAGGTAAAATTTACAATTAAATAATTATGTAAAATAAAGTTATAGAATCATTTGACGCTCATTTGAATTTGGTATCAACGATTTTAATTGTAAATACGTAAGTAGTTTTTTTTGCAGTTATATAAAAAGTCATCAATCACACAATTAGGGATATTTCTGTAAAGCAGAAGACTTACGGTTACTTAGCTTTAGCTACTGTTGAAGCATACAATCTAACTGTAGTGTTTGCTTTATTAAAAAATCTATCTACTGGAGGAACTTGTTGTACCAGTACAAAATTTCTTACTTTGGTCGAAGTATATCGATTACTATATAATTGCACAGGGAAATCTCACATGAATCGATAAATAAATATACTCAAATATTTGCCCTTACCTCGAATCCAAAACCACTTCCAATAACAAGACCCTAAACGTCGTAGCCTTGTTGCATAACACAATCCAAACATCCCCCACAGATTAAGCGCGCTAATCAGAGGGTGCAAACTACCCCATCTAAACCTGGGCTGTGTGTTAAAAATACAATGACACATAACATACATTCGCAACTATAACCCAATCGCTCTAAAACCAGAAACACTTCAATTTTCAACCCTATCATTAAAGGCAGACTGATCAAGTGAACTTTTGCGAGGGTTTTTGTAGGTTTGTACGGATTTAGTGTAATTCGCAACGCCTTCAAAGTGTCATATCATTCATCGGGATATGAAATACATATTTTGAATTGTGCTATTATAGTGGGGCTGCTGGAGGGTGCATTTTGTTCAGTTTTATGATAGCACTTTAAAGTGTTAATGTTTCATGACGTTTTGTTTGCGATGTTTAAGGGGTAATGATGTCATCAGTTATGTAGGTGTTTGAGTTTTATGGACTGTACAGGGTTAAAGCTGGTTAATTTATTTAGTTTACAACGTGTGTTCGTGTTTGTGTGGCAACTGTGCAACACGCTGAATTTCGGTTTGCAATAAGTTGTCAAGTTGAACTGACGGGGAAAAACTATTAAAATATTAGTAAACGTCTATGCAACTAAGTACTACGTATTACTCTTACAACAAATCTGTTAGACATAATCTAATCACAACAATTTGCTATTACCTACTAATGTACCGTATTAAAGAATCACTCAGGCATTTTTAGGGTTCCGTAGTAAACAAGGCACCCTTATAGTTTCGCCATGTCCGTCCGTCCGTCCGCCCGACCCCCGTTTTTCTCAGTAACCGTTAGTACTAGAAAGCTATAATTTGGCATGAGTATACATATCAATGACGCTGACAAAACGGTAGAATAAAATCTTAAAAAAAAATTTTTTAGGGTAGGTACCTCCCCTACATGTAAAGTGGTGGTGCAATTTTTTTTTCTGCCAAACCCCATCGTGAGGGGTGTCGTTGGATAGCTCTTTTAAGATAGCTCATTTAAAATATGATAACTATTATAAGGTTTCTAAAAGCATTTTTTGATTAAAGAATTGGTTAGCGTGATATTAAGTTTTGAAGTTATAATTTTTGTTATGGTCAAGTGTCCCCTGCCAGTTAAACAGTGGCTACTAGGCATGTGAAAAAAATCATGGTAGTAGTATATACGATGAATTTAAAAGGAAAACTATCACAGCTAAGTAGACATTACTAGTTAACGAGTAGTAGTCGAACTTCAGAAATATACTTTGCAAAAGCAAACTTTCGTACAATTTCCATTGATACCTTAGATAATGTTGTTAATTCTGTCAAAAACATAGTAAATATAAGTTTGCGAACTTTTTAGTCCACATAATGTAACGGGTGGACGACTACGGAACCCTACCTTGCGCGTGGCCCGACACGCACTTGGCCAGTTTTTTATAATACCTAACAATTTTTAAGCATATTTTTTCATCCTGATACTGATACTTTACAAATCATTCCGACTACTAAACTGTGTGACAATCGAATTAAACGATTAGGTAAACATGTGACTTACATACAAGTGAATATCAGGCTTGTAAAAATACCTAAGTTAATACTCAAAAGTAACAATTCAGTTCATTCACAAACCGTCATCGAATATATACGAACTCGAATATATACTCAAATATACGTACTCGAATATATATACGAACATAAGTACCTACTAGTCACAGTTATAAACTTTTAGCTCTTACCCGCTACTACGTCTGCGTAAGAACTCATTATAGCGCAATAACAAAAATAAATGCTTTTAAAATTATTTTAGGCGCAGGCTCAATTCACTCTTCCATACAAACTTTCAACAACCAGTTAAAAAAAACGATACGATGTCAATAAAAGAATGATTTCCGGAATAAAAGTACTATGTTCTTTCCGAGGTCAAACTTCTTCATCGATCTTCATGTGACATCTAAATCCGTTGACCGGTTTGATTTGAAAACGTGAAACGGTCACAGACAGAGTTACCTACTTATGCATTGATAATTTTAGCATGGATACACGTATCAGCGGAATAATTCCCACTTCTCTCTGTGCTCTTCCAACACCTTACAAATTTACAATTCTACAAATTAAAGCATCCTTCTTACACCTCTTTATCAATGCCAAAAAACCTTCTTGGCACGTCAACATATTTCGCGAAAAACAACAATAAGAACGAAAATAAACCCACAAAATACAGTTATAATATATTAGGTTTATTATTATTTAAATTCGGGCTCCTCGTACGATTTGAATCACAATACAAGGGTCGGGCAACATGCCCCGTTCCTTTTACATTATAAGTCGTAAGTGCCTTCTTTTTTCCTAATATTATAAGACGTTTTCTACGGCCATGGCCGTCGTATTTTAAGTTTAAATTCGAGGGAGCTGGGCCCGTCAAGTGCTTGGAAGTATTGCCATGAAGATAATTTGGATATAATTAACATTAAAATCAGGATTCCCGGTCTAATGTTATGCCTGATGCATTAAAACCGTACTGACTCATTCATGAACTTCAGTTGAAAAAGTTAGGTCCTACGAATAATTTCTATTTAATTTCTTTGACACCAAAATGTTTAATTCTGAACTGGATTACTTAAGCCGGGAAATCATAGAAATTTTAATAATTTTACCCACGAACAGTTATAGATTATTTTTAAAATAAGTACTTTTAATTTAAAAAAATGTTGTTGTGATTTTTTTGAAGTAGGTAAATTGGCAGCGTATATCTACATATGTACATATAAGTATTACTGCCAAATAATATTGTTTTTCACCAATGCCGACGAGCTTTTTAAAGAACAATTGACTTTCAATATTAATACATTGTATTATAATAAAAAGGCACTTTACTAACGCGCGTAATAGATGACGCTACCGGTCCGGTTCCGGCGCCGCCTGCGCACGTGCCGTCCCAGTGTAAAATGTTACGCTGCTTTAAATGTTAATTGAAAAGAATAATGAAGTGCTTGAAAGGGCTGTCAGGTCCTTTCTGGTTAAGACAGAGCTTTAAAAGGTAAGGAGCGAGTTACTAATAATAACGTTTCACACAAGCATGTTTTTTTTAAACCTGACTGTGGCTTTATAGGCCTGGCCCATTTAAGCGATAGGAGTGCGCGGTTGGAGGGTGGCCTGGTGAAAGTCCAGGGGAAGCCTCCGACACGACCACGCGGGCGGTTTAAACACTGGAATACTCTAAGTCTAAGAGCGCTCCAGTGGGCTTATTTTAGCGGTTTCAACTGAACTGATGTGTGTCAGTGGAATCGAGCTACTTGGAGTTTTGTCACTGGTTCCCTAAACCTAAGCTATTAAGAAGAGCCCAGCAAGAAACTCAGCTAGGCCCTACCTGGGTTGGACTGACTACCCGGTATGCGGTAGTACCGGGACGAATAAGGGCTATAATTATGTGTCTGTGTTGTCGCGGCGATCTCGCGGTGACGTTCCCAAGCATATATGTACTTATTATCCCGATTCGGCCTCACATTAGGTACCAAAGCGAGTGACGTGAAACATTATAAGCTGCCAAAATCAATTTAAAGCTGGCAACCCCTTAGACTTAAGATCGTTAGTTTCACAAATTCAAGGCATTTAAATTATAAACGCGCGTAATATTAGGCGCCTCCGGTCCGGTTCCGGCGCCGCCCGCCCACGTGCCGTGCCGGTTTAAAATATTACTCGCTTTACACTGCTTTAAAAATGCTAATCGAACAGGAAAAGGGAACTATGGAGTGCTGTAGCGTGACATTTATTTATATATTGCGCGCCATAAAAATGGGTGTCGTTGGCAGTGTGAATTCGAATGGCAAAAGAATTTTTTTTTGTATTTACGGCAAACACCAGTATTTCGGAATAATTCAAACTATTCTTTACCGTTTAGCTGATATCTACCTGTGAATTGATAGGAGTAAAAGCACAGTAAAAGTGTAGATGTGTAATGGTTGCAGACGGGTAGCGCCGTCTCAGTTTACCGATCTACCGTAGGTATTCGAAACTCTAATGTCGACCTTCGGCCTTGGTAAATAAGTACGAGTGAAATGTATGTATTTCCCACCAAATAAAATAATAAAAATAAATATTTGTGGACAATCTTACACAAATCAACCTAGTCCCAAACTCAGCAAAGCTTGTACTATGGGTACTAAGCGACGATATACATACTTAATAGATAAATAGCTACTTAAATGCATAGGAAACATCCAAGACCCAAGAACAAATATTCGTGCTCATCACACAAATAAATGCCCTGGCCGGGATTCGAACCCGGGACCTCCAGCTTCGTAGGCAGGGTCACTACCAACTAAGCTAAAGCGGTCGTCAAAATGGCTAATGCTAGTCTAGTGGTATTTACTGTTCCGACGGTCTAATGCCAGAAAAGTAATGAAAAATGAAATAAGGGAAGATGGATTTTTTTGGTAAATTGCTGAACTCCTCTTGATGTTACAGAATCGAAATAACAAGTCACTTTAATAGGCGTAGGTCGGAAATGTTCAACAAAGTCGTAATTTTCCTCAAATGTATGAATTGACAAACATTGGAAACGAAAATTAATCATCAGCTGATCACCTGAGCATCGTAATTATGAGGTCGGGATAATACGACAGTACGGCGGCGAGGGCGCGGTACTGATACGGGCCGGGAAAACAGAGAGGAGTTGTGAGAGAGATCTTTTCTGAAACTATATTTTATTTAAGCTACCCATACCCATCGACTATTGTCACAGAATCGGACCAGGGGGCCGATTTTTGAGTGTCGAACGCTCGACTTTTGACTTGACATTATCAAAACATCTTAGTTTTGTGACAGATCTCGAGTGAAAAGTCGAGCGTTCGACACTCAAAAATCGGCCCCTTAGTATACTATTTTGAGGCTAATTATGAAGATATATGCGATACCGAACCTATCGAATTAATAGACTTACTTAGTGAGAACTGGAGTTATATTAAGTGTCACCCAAACCTTGTACTATTACTTATTCTGTGCTCAAACCACAAAATGTATGAAATGTATACACTGCACTGGCACTACCTAAACATGTCAAAAAGTGTAACTTTGCAAAACAGACCTACAGAACTTAAAAAGAAAAAACTTTTACCTACGGATAAATTGATAACTTGTCTCCAGGTGGGTAAGTATATCGTTAGAGAATATTGGTAACCCAATGATTTTAGCAAAGTTTTTTTGAAAATGAACTTCGCTAACGTGCAACTCTATATTTAGGGTGAATACAAACCAGAGAGGTACGAATTTATTTATATTTTATTTTATTTCCTACCATATGTTTATTATGTTCCTTCGAAGCCCTTGCCTACAAAGATAAATGTTCGTAAAGGAGAAATGTACAACTCCACCAAGCTCAGTTTGCACCTCGTGTCGACCGCACCGTATTCCAGCCAGGTGCAAACTCGGTTGAGTTGTAATTGTCTTTCCTAAACTCTCTCAGCCTCTCAGCGCATCTCTAAATCTCCAATAGCTAAGAAAAAATGGGCAAGAAATTCATTTCCGACGACCGCTGAGTGGAAACTGAATGGAAGCAAAAAGCGCGGATTGAAAGCCAGCGAAGCGCGCCGCCCGAGCTTGTATAGCGTGTATTACACGCTCTGCATTGGGATTAAAGGAGTGCTTCAATTGTAATGTTGTGATTACGTAAATTATTGGATCATTTTCAATTTTTGTAAGCGTTTTATTAATTTATTTCTTTCAGATGACGTTCAGTGCTAAAATACACTGTATACGTACTTTTATTTTTATCTCTCGAGCGCGGGTTGGCCATGGTTGTAGTTGTGACACATACGAACACATAGACAGTCTGAACTCATAGCTCCTACGCTGACATAGACAATGTGCATGTATAGCTCAACACACAACCATGGCTCACCCGAGCTCGTGAGATAAAAGTACTATAAGCTATAAGTGTTTAGATGTTGTACAGTTTGTCATCAAATATAACGGAGCAAACAAGGTGTCCAATAATATCTGAAAACGACTCTATTGATACGGTGTCTTCGCTTAATGACGACCGCTTTAGCTTAGTTGGTAGTGACCCTGCCTACGAAGCTGGAGGTCCCGGGTTCGAATCCCGGTCGGGGCATTTATTTGTGTGAATAGCACGAATATTTGTTCTTGGGTCTTGGATGTTTTCTATGTATTTAAGTATCTATTTATCTATATAAGTATGTATATCGTCGCTTAGTACCCATAGTACAAGCTTTGCTTAGTTTGGGACTAGGTTGATTTGTGTAAGATTGTCCACAAATATTATTTTTTTTAATTTATTTTATTTTATAATGAAATGGGAATAATTAATATCCTGTAACCTCGTATAAAATGTCAAAAACGCGTTGGTATTATCGGATCTGTCTTTAAGAGTGCTTTCGTTGCCGGGCACAAGTCAAATGTAGCTATTTTTTGACGTTTTCCGCTGCACACAAACGAGCACTGTACACGGTGCGTTCGCATGTGTTCGTAACAACACGCCCATAACTTGACGCACATAACTTTTCATTTAAATTTAAACCCTGATATAGTGCAATAAGGTATACAATGATATCTGTCATGTATCTTCTTATGCTGTAACAAGTTGCCGTATAGTGTGTGTATGAGCCTTGATACTTTTGCAGCGAAAATATTGTTTTTAGGGATATACAACTACATTCATATTATTATCCTTTTTGTATTAGACTAAATATTGAATGTGAAAATATAATCAGTTAAAGTTAAATTAATGGGAAATTCATCCACATGCGTTTTGTAATATTGAAGGAAAATACAAGTTAATGAAATAAGTATATACTTATCTTATACCTATGATTAATCAATACTTCGTATTTGACCAGCTATCTAACGAGAGTGTCTTGAGGTGTTTGTTGATCGAATCTTTTCAAGAGAGAACTTGAAGAACACGGCGGCGGGTTTCAAGTTTTAGGGTGCCTTTCCATCAAAGTTGTGTCATTGCTATGAATGCGTTGATATCCACCAATCATATTCGTTGGTTCACATAACATAGCATTGGTTTAAACGGAAAACTATAGCATCCTCGCAGCATAGCTGCATAGCATAGCACTGGTGAAAAGGCTATCTAAGTCTTGCTAACTATGTCCTTCTCGGCCTTTTATAAGGTTCTCGCCATTGGGGATAATGATGTCATCGATCGTCATCTGTCAGTAGTGGTAGGTGTGTAACCCTGGCTACCAAGTTATACCTACGCGAGTGCATGCTTGCCGTTAGCAAGGGAAGTGCAATCGGAAATGATATTCAAGGTGTAGCCAGTAGGAGCAAATATATAAAAGGACGCTTCCTTAGAGCATCCGCAGTAGCCCCTTGTGTCCAAATATTTTATTTATTATTTCAAGCAATTTATTAGTTCAAGTTACGGTAGCCCAGTGGTTCAAGCATGCGGCTGTCAAGCGGCGGTCGTGGGTTCGAATCCCAGCTCGTACCAATGAGTTTTTCGGAACTTATGTAGGTACAGAATATCATTTGATATTTACCGTTAGCTTTTCGGTGAAGGAAAACATCGTGAGGAAACCTGCATACATCCGCGAAGAAATTCAAAGTTATATTTGAAGTCCCCAACCCGCTTTGGGCCAGCGTGGAAACTACTGCCCAATCCCTCTCATCTATGAAATGAGGCTGCCCAGCAGTGGGACGTATATAGGCTGATGATGATTATGATTTCAATTCGGAGAAACTTTAATCTAAACATAAGACCCTCGGGTAAAGTGCCGTGGAAGTCCACGGTAAATGATAAAACTACCATTTTTGTGTAGATAAATATCGTATATTAAAACAAAAGAACAAGAATCCACCAAAATCACCTTTTTTCCTTTGATGTAATTTTTAACTTCCTATAAATCACATAAGAACCTGAAATTTGGCGATAAAATGTTTACTTTTTATTTCCTAAGCCTATAAAGGTGTCCCACTACTGGGCAAAGGCCTCCCCCTCGACTTCCACTCGTTCCGGCTTTGAGCTGTTTAGGGCCAGTCGGTTAGAAATGTGTCTAGGTTATCCCGCCACCTCCGCCTCGGCCTGCCACGTCGTCTCCGAGCATATTGCGAAACCCACTCTGTTGCTAATTTTGCCCACCTCCATGCATACGGCAGACGTGGCCGGCCCAGTTCCATTTCAGCCTGGCAGTCTTGCTCCAACATCCTCCAGCTCCAACATCTGCAATACCGGTTTTGAAGCGCAGCACAGAGTTCCGAACACGGTCGATCAGCTTGACTCCCAGAATGCTGCGCTCTATTGCCCGTTGGTAAACCTCTCTTATTTTTTCTCGGTGAGTGACCATGTTTGTGCACCGTAGGTTAGAACAGGCAGAATGCACATGTCGACGAGCCTCCGCTTCAGAGCTACCGGAAGGCCTCCCTTCAATAGATCTTTCAAAGCCCAATAGCTCTACCAAGCATTTTGGATCCGTTTTTCAACTTCCTTGTCTTGTCTCTGGCTGAAAGAAGCTTATTGGCCCAAGTACGGATACTCGTCGACATATTTTATCTAAATTTTCTAATGCGTGATTGCGTGGTCCGAAATGTGCGTATTCCGACAATGACTTGGCCGGTTCTTTAACTATCTGTATTTGTAATGGTAACTCATTCCCGGCCTACACTATGTTTCTCCAAGCCACACTTTAGATTCGGTTGAAACCGCTCAACCAAGCTCACTGGAGCGCAAACTCTCAGAGTATTTCTATGTTTAAGCCGCCCGCGTGGTAGTATCGGAGGTTTCCCCTGCACTTTCCCCAGGCCACCCTCAAACAGCGCACTCCTATCGCTTTAATGGGTACAGCCAGGTTAAAAAAGAATTTCCAAGCACATATTTCAATTTCAAGCTAGCATTGTTCATTTGCGCTAGATTTGCTATTAATACCATACCATGTATTAAAAGGGATATTTAGGCTGCTTTTTCACTAGAGATGAGTTATGCTACGTTACTATAGATATTTGATAGCTATCAATTATATACATTTGTTCATATAGCATAGCACTGGTGGAAGCGGAAGCTATCACACCGCACACAGCGTGTGGAAATGCAGCCTTACCATGAATATTTGTTTTTCGTAGTAAGAGAATCGCATAGAAGAAGTTTTAAGATCAAACGTCATCATCGAAAAAGATGGAATTATAGTAACCTGACTAAATTTAAAAGGATCAGATGACAATCGAATTCTTTCTATATCTATATCCCTTGGCACGATAGTGACATCTCATCATTAGCCGTGTTATAAATTATATAGCGAAACCAATTGATGGCAGTACATCCATGACAAAAATGAGAAAAGAGATATGTCATCAGAAAGAGTTCGGTCTCATAGTAATCAAGTTGCGCGAGCCACTTTGTCAGCAGAGATTTACTAGGAGGAGACATGCATAATTGCTTATCAAAATAAAGCATTATAGTTCAAAAAACTCAAGTCCAAATACAATAATAAATATATGAAATCAACCAAGTATCAAAGTCGTTAGTCGACAATCAATTGACGGTTGCGTACCATTCATAACTTGTCTCAATTTAGATCACGATTAGTCCCCAGTATAATCTGACTGTGTCGTTCTTAATAAATACGCCTAATCGGAGGTCATATGTTTTATTGGTTTCCTGAGAGTAATTACGGTAGCTTTGTGAAGAGCCACAAAAAAACGATATATACGTCCTCCTCCGATGGCCGCTGGGCCGGTACTGAGTCACAGCAAGCGAGTCTATGAGAAAAAGGTCTGTTTTAAATCGATTAAAATTAATATTTTTATATTCTTTTTGCTACTTTTTATTATTTTATATCGTAGAATAGGAGTTATTTTACCCCAATAGCATAGTTAAACACCTTTTTATTAGCTTGAAAGTGACAATATGATGCAGCGAAGTTTGCCAAAAATATGGAGTTTTCCGGGGCTCTTTTAGTTGTGTATTTTCAGACAGTAGGCGAAAGAGACCGTCTTTCGGTGCATCTAACTGTATGTATTACATATTCTAGTTTCAATCGGTTACAGAATAAACAGGTTTGAAAGACGACCTGTTTTCGAATATTTCGAAATCGAGTGTGAGAAAAGTGCTCGAGTTTCTTCAATAAATGTTTTATTTGCAAATGTAGAAAGTAGCTCCCGGAGTCCATAAGTTGTTCTTCACGGGACTGTAAACAGTGTTACAAAAAACTATACCGTTTTTGAGATTATCTGTTATGAATACGCGGTAAAACGCGGAAACAGGGCGTTTCCAGCGAATACGCTCTTAACATATTTCGTGCTTTGGACTAATATTTATAAATACCTTTCCAATAAATCTAGAAACCCCTTTTTGGTCATATACTGGTCATATTAATGTGCCCAAATATTCCCATTCTTCGGCAATATTTCCCAACCAGCACCGCCCCTAGTGGTTATTTAAAAATGTTGCCAAATATTGCAAGTCCAACGTGCCTAGTGGCAATATTAATATTGCCAGTGTTGGCAATATTTCCGAACCACACCGCATCAGCCGTGCATAACTGCATAAGCCGTGGATGCATCTCGCATCGGCGCGCATACGCGATTTCCCTGCGCACTTCGTTACACATGCCAGTAAGCCCCACTCTATAACTATGTTATAACATAGCATAACATGGTATATCATGTTATGCGATTAAAACTAAGTCTAATTAAAGTTAAGACTAGATAATGGCGACAACGTTTGAAATTTTTACACTGCGTATAGCTCGTGGGAGCGCTCGTGGCCCAGCGGCGCCTGCGTACAGCTTGCGGTATCTAAGGTTAAGCAACGTGGGCAGCGGTCAGGACTTGGATGGGTGACCGCTTTGAGTGGTTACTAACTGAGCGCTCCCGTGCTTTGGAAGGCACGTTAAGCCGTTGATCCCGGTTGCTGTCTATGGCAGCAGTTGTTAAGCCAAGTTGGAGGCCTTCGGGCGGTTTGAGAACTTTTAACAGTCAAGTTGCCCGCTCACTTGACAAAGCCTAATCCCAATAAGGTCTAGTTTCCCCTCGGGGTTGGAAGGTCAGATGGCAGTCGCTTCCGTAAAAACTAGTGCCTACGCCAAATCTTGGGATTAGGTAGCGGAACCCAGGCATCCTTCAGGATGCAACTGTACTGGGATAACGCTATAGGATGATGAAGCACTTGAGTTAAAAAATATACATTTTCATACTACATATACTATGCCATAATAATTATCAAACACAAGGTTCATGTCATCCTCATTCTCCTAGTGTTTTCCTGGTTCTGTCCTAGACAAACCCGGGATCCGCTTCGTCATGTAATCCCAACGTTTGGAGTTGGCACTAGTTTCACGAAAGCGAAAAGCGACTGCCATCTGACATCCAAGGGTCTAATTTTTGAGTGTCTAACGGCTCGACTGTTCACTTGAAATCTGTCAAAACATCATAGTTTTTTGACAAATCTCGAGTGAAAAGTCGAGCGTTCGACACTCAAAAATCGCCCCCCTGGAGGAAACTACACATTGTACTTAGATAGGTAACTACTTTATCGAAGGAAATCACAGCTATTACTTAAGTAAAGAGACTTAAGCATAAAAACAGTTCCATCAGTTAAGTGCAAGACTCTTAGACGTCTGATATTAACCTAAAAACTCTTCGACAGCCTTGCAAGCCTCAGAAATCCAGTGTACAGGCGAGTTCATAAGCATGTGTGCATTCCATAAGGTCGAAAACTATCTGAGCACCCTTATGCCCTTTACAATAAGGTCTTGATCACATATTTTTGATCACTTTATACGTGCAGATGTTATCGAACTCGGCATACTTGTGAATGCCATCTGCATAGCAATCTCGGGAATGCATTTTCTAAATGGGCGTGGTCTAAATCAGCCAATGTGCAGTCAGGCGATATATAGTCCATTCAGCCACCTTTGACCCCCTACGCCCCGCTTTTCCCATACAAAATGGGAGCAAATCGAGTGAAACCAGGAATTTCCACAGGTCTAACTAAACTGGACGTATACGAGCTCCGCCCATCGGCTCGCTTGGTTGGTTTCCCTAGTAAGCCAGAAAAGGATGGCTACAAGAATTAGATAGGGACGCGCATAGCTTTTCTTAAAGATAGTTGGCAGATTATGTAAGATGACAATGTCAGAGTATATAGGGATATATAAAATGTTCGTATGTAAATGAGATGGATATTTATGACGGCGGAGGAGAAGAAATTGTAGAAATATGTGAAAAGTCAGGCTTGTTACTCGTAGTTATTTGCGTTATTGGTATGGTTCGGTGAATTTAGTTAACGAACGTATGTCTATAAGCCAAGGGTACGATCATTACGAATTCCTGTAATTGTATTTAAGGTAAACGTCCCAGTGCTCGACACCTTAGTGCCCAATATTGATCACCTCTGTCACTATTATGATATACGATTGAGAGTGCTATGCATTGCGTCAGTCTCGAGCATTAGGACAACCTTAGTTAAAGATTACCTTATTCGTAAAACTAAAATCTATATCCCTACTAGGTTTTGCCCGCGACTTCATCCGCGCAGAACTCATTCGTTCATCCCGTTAGAATTTCATTGTTAGTGTTTTATTTCAGGCGCTTACCTAATTATCGCTTTTCCATACAGCCTTCCACTTCCTAAGGGATGTTTTGCGGGTTAATAAGTATCCTATGTCCTGTCCTTCCCCGGGGCTCAAACTAAGTAAGGTTTAAGTGTGAAGATGTAACAGACAGACATACTTTCGCATTTGTAATATTAGTATTGATTTCAAGTAGTATTGTCTTTGTTGAATGACCACTAAACGATAGGACACCCGACTTTCAATGAGGTCGCGGATTCGAATCTCGGCTACTACCATTATATGTGACACTTTAATTTATAACACATATTTTTACAATTGACATTTATTTTTTCGACGTGTCACGTATTGGGTCAGTGTCAAGCACTGAGGACTTTTACCTTATACACAACATAATCGGACACAGTACTCTTACCAGCATAGACAAAAGTACAGCGACTCTGGCGGTTACGCAATAGAACTAAGAATCGCCACACTAAATCGTTTACGCAGTCGTTAGCGACTACGGTAATGAAAACATTGCAAACTCATGGTAAGGGTACCTACTGTTTACATTTTACAGTTCCATTGAACATGCTTGTAGTTTATTTTCCATGCATTTCAATGTGCATGGAAAAAACTACAAGCATGTCCCTGTACAGAGCTATAAATTGTCGAAACTATTGTAAGAAATCCATTTCACATTCCTTACGGTGGCTGGGATGATTTGCATTGAGGGAAAGGGAGGAACGGGTAAGAATAGGGGAAATCGATAGTTTTAAAATGGACCTTACGTCCGAAAATAGTTGTATTTTTACGAAAAAAATCGGATGGGAAATTATTATACCAGCGATGGACTACTATAATTCCCAATAGGGCGCTACGTATGCTAGCCCACGCTACGGCTAACGTATTAGCAGCATTTTTCCGGCTTGTAGCGGAAACCGCACGTAGAGGCATGATGCATTTGTGGATTATCAGGGTTAAAATTGGTTTCACTTGAAATATTTTCAGAAATAGACTTCCGGACCTAGAAGGCTGGAGGGCTACCGCGTTGAAAAGACATTTGAATTATTAGCTCATAGCCAATAACATGGCTTATCTGCTTTGTAGCGAGAACTGTCTACGAACGGGGAATACTATATCGTGTCCTCGGCGCTGAATGTGTTATAGTACATTACTTAACAAGGGCGGTAAAACAAAGAATGTCTCAGATCGCAGGTATTTAAGGGCGGTAAAACAAAGAATATGCGATCGGAGGCTTTCTTTATTACCGCCCGTGTTAAGTACAAAATTTTATCACACCCCCTGGCCAGGAAGTGGGATTTCCCGCGCGCGGAGCGTGCGGTAATTGCGCGTTTATGGCCAGGTGTGACATAAAGTACCTTTATTAGTCAGAAATGGAACTTGCTCCCATCTTCTGTGTTTCCGGACAATTATAATCTAAGCCTCTTCAAGACAAGAGTGAATAGGCCATTACTAAACCAGCAAGCTACATCTTAGGCCTTATCGTTGCTTTCCATCAGGTGAGACTAAGGCCAATCGCTGTTCAGTCATACATTAACTTAATCCCACAAAATCTCAGTCAGTCTCATTCTCCCACTTTCCACTCAATCTCTCAAAGGTTAGGTGGAAGAGATCCCACAGGGATAAGTTCGCCTTTGTTCCTTAATCTCATGTAACATGTTCATTGTTTTAACATGTTTTTGTGTACAATAAAGTACTTACGTACAAAAATGAAAAAAAAAACCTCGAAATTGCTCGCTCAAAATTGTCTCCAACAATAAACCTTTCCTGAATTTAAACGCCCTACCCAGCCTCTACTAAAAGGATATCTTATTATACTTTTGCGGCGTTCTTAGTTTTTATGACGCCGGGTAAAATACGGTAATGGCGCCGGTTAGGGGCCGTATGGAGATCGACCCTCTTCAATGTTAGGTTGGGGGCATAGCCTTTACGGAAACTATTGATTTTTTAAAGTTTCCTCTAACTCTAGAAATATTTTGAATGTGTAGGTTAAGGATGATTTTCAAAGGATATTGTAGCTATAGTTCTTATTTTGAAAATGGCTAGGTGAAATTTTGTTTGGAGCCCAACATTCGCTTTAATAATGTAATGATTTACATCGCATTGCAACCTACGGTATTAACTTATTTTTAACTGTTACATTTCTATAATTCCTTTAGGAATACCAGGGCGATACGTAGCAATATTTAGGGTAAGTAGAAGTTGATTCATGAAAGCTGCGTGGAATGTCTATGAAATTAATGACAGTTTCAACCAGCGTTTTCCGATTGCATGTAAAGTCAAAATATAAAATTGTTAGTTACCTATTTTTAGACTTTAGTATGTATCTAAAATATCGAGGAAATAAAATAATTGCAGGGAAATCCGAATTCCATGCATCTCTCTCTTGATCACTGATCATATAAACTGTCACATACAAGTTTATAGTATATTTATATTTTTACACCATCCGCTCGATAATACCCCCAAAACCTTACCCAAAAATATACGTAATAATAAACATTGTCACCAAATTTCATACGTCAACGGGTCCAACGGGAGTTTAAAAAATCTTAGGAACAGAATTTTGTGACAGACGTCGGATGTATGGACGCGTGAGTGACAGCAATAGGGTTCCGTTTGGACCGTTAGAGTACGGAACCCTAAAAAGATAAAAACTGATTAATATTATTGCCACGATCTATAACCATATCTAGTAAGGTCACGCGACAGAAATCATCGAATCCTAAGCAATTAGGAGATGAGCACACGTCGGTCTGGCTGGATCTTACAATCAACGCCATACGTGAATCCAATCAGTGTATGCCGTGTTTATGTGCAGTGCAGTACGTATGTTGTTGCATTCATGCACTCTAGGGCTGGGCCAGAGCCGAATTTAACGGAATAATTTTACTCAATTCAAATAGTCAAGTATTGGATTAGTCTCTTCTTTTAGATCGAATATCCTTCGATCTCCAGATATGGCGTAGTCATTTGTTTTACTAAAGCAACTGCCATCTGATCTTACGACTCAGAGAGAAAACTAGGATTGAGATTGAGACTGTTTAGATAAGAGGATTTCCTAACGAAAGAACTAAATGCCAAAAAAATAAACTATTTGCAATTCCCTTTAGCAGAACGTGCTATGCACAAAATGAATTTATAAGGCGTGCTTGCAAATTATTCAACGAAGATGAAAAACTTGAAAATATTGATTTGTTTAACTGCTCCATCAGCACTATTAAATATGTTTTTCAACAGCATCATAGCAGTGTCATCTCATAGTCACTTTTTATTTTTTTTGTTGTGTCTCATAGGTATTTATTATTTAATACAGGGTTGATCACAATGAAATATCGCCCAACAATAAGAGTTCACCTTTGTATATCTTTAGGTTTTTATGTAAGTACAATAGGGTGCTAACATACTTACACATACACAAATACAAATATTTATATAGGTACAGATATATTAATTTAACTTTATTAAGCGTTCGATGTTTGACAATTTACCTAACCCCAATGAATAACTGAAACCTGTTTACCTGTTTCATATTGAGATAAGTACCACCATGTATTGTGCTAATGTTAGTTATTTACATACTTACGTAGGTGTTTCACTTTTGTTTTTACTTTGTTCGTAATGTTTTTCATGTATTATTACATACTGCTATTTTTTTTTTCTTTATAATGAAGGAAACTCTAGGTCTGATTATAAGTAATTAGATGTAAAAATAGTTTGTAAAAGACTGTTTGTTTCTTGAATAAATAAACTAAACTTCACTGTTAATCCAATTTAAAATAAACCATATTTGTGTTACGTACCTTATGTTCAGTTACCCACGCCTTTCAGATAACACCACGTTACACCTACCATTCATATACAATCAGTAGGTACGAGTAGATAAAGTAAAAACGAAGGGAGCCTGGGAATCACTTATTAAAAGGGTCATCACATCCTCCTACTTATAGCGTTATCCCAGTACAGTTGCACCCAGAAGGATGCATGGGGACCGCTATCTATCCCCAAGATTTTACGTAGGCACTAGATTTTACGGGAGCAACTCCCATCAGGGGTCCGATTTTTGAGTGTCGAACGATCGACTTTTCACTCGAGATCTGTTAAAAAACTATGATGTTTTGACAGATGTCGAGTGAAAAGTCGAGCGCTCGAAACTCAAAAATCAGACCCATGATCTTCCAATGTAAAATCAAATCCCTTCATGCCAGTGTCAGTGTCTTAACACAGGAAAGATTTAAATTTAGTTTATGAAGTGCCAACCCTAAGCCAGGCAGGTACGTGGCGAAGTCATTAGCTGTAATGGCTGATCCACTGCGCACCGCCAGATTTACTGCTGGCCGCATGCATCGACATTAGGCTCAGGTACACGGCACAAAAGGAGTGCATTTCAGTACAATGTTGCCGTAGAATAAAACGGTAATGCGCTTTCATACAGGGGATTTGGTAGCTAGATGTAAAAACTTTATCAGGGAAGGTTATTTTAGATATTTTAAAGTCTTCTAGTTTCTAAGTTATGCGCCATTTTATTACATAATAATTTGTACCTTTTCCTTGCGATCATACGATGAAAATCTGTTTCACGGAGGGGGTAGGCAGGGGTCAAGGATTTATTACGCGATATATTAGAGAGGTTAACAGAGATCATGACAAACTATAGGTAGGCCTTTTGTCACTTCGTTCAGTTTCATAATTTAAGAAAAGCGCGGGTAAACCATAATTTGATCGAATCGTCTTAACTTTTGTTAGGTGAGTAAATGAGACGAAGAGAACGAAGATGATTTAAGTTCGGACATGACTAAGCCAAACTGGTTAAGAGGCGTCGAAAAAATATTTTTCAATCGAATAAGTACAGTCAGAAATTTGTATGCACGGGGGGTCAGGTTTCTCTGCAGCTGACCGTACATTGCGAGGTTACAAGTTAGGGCGAAAGACTAGTATTTTGGTATTCAAATTTATAAATATTACTATAATAGTGTTTCTATATTAAAAATTAGAAATCATTGCGTAGGTTGCATGGAAAATTTATAGGCAGTCTGCTGTAATACACAAACTTTTGTATTTACTAGAAACATGTAATATGATGGTTAAAAATAAAATCATGAAAAAATATTTGTTTTTATGTTGTTTTTGAAATTGACATTATATATATTATTAAGTGAATGACGATCCCTAGCGGGAGATATATTTGGATTTGATTATTGTTTTCTTTATGATTATTAAATGTAGACATTGTTTTATTTTTATTTATGCTGTTTTGACGACCATGATAACTATTCTTATAACTTTGACATGTATGACAATTTATAATGTAATTTTTTATCATGAAAAAAAAAAAAAAAAAAAACATAATGTTGTTAGCTCCCATTTATTTACGTGAATTTCCTGATTCCTCTGGGTGTTGGTGCGTATATATTAAGGTATTCCAGTAATTTAGTTCAGCCTTAACCCCAAATTAACCTCAAATATCGGCTTAACGAACAAAATCTACATGCAAAGTGGCCGCGGGAAGGCAACGTCCTAACAAAGGGTGTACCTGGCTAGGCCTAATGGGCGTAAAGTGTAATTTTGTAAAGCTGAATGCCTCCGGTTCTAGACCAGAGTAGGGCTGTCCATTACCTACATAAAAGTTTGTACACGCTAACTTGTTAGACTTAATGTCGCGCTCTGAGTTGAAATACAATAAGAAGGGTATTTTAGATATATTGAAAAAGACTAGAGCAGTTGCAGCCGAAAGAGATCGCATATGAATTCGCCACTGGAGGCGCTAGTGTGATCCGTGGTCTCCGAAATGCCATAGTTTGTGGGTGCGCTACGCTAGATATATTAATCTAATTAGAATAATATGGTGACTATTTTTCAATACCTGAGATTGATTATGGCAAATTATATGAGTGCCTATGTTTTTAAATTTTTTGTAATGTGAGCACCAAAACGGTAGCCCTCATTACGTAACGGTGATGATAACTATGAGTGGTTAAAGTTAAAATATGCTTTTATTACGGTCAATTCTGAGGATAAAATATCGTCATTTAACGTACAGATAGGTATGAGTATCAAAACACCCATTTATATTAGTAAGATATGTCATTAAAAACATATTGTTACACATTACATCAATGTTACGTACGGGCAGCGTCCCTCAGGGCTGATCCCCCACCGTAAAGACCAGTGGCTGGGAACTAACGACTAGGAAGTGCGGCTATTTTAAACTTTATAGCTTCACCTAGCTTTGTCATGTACGTATGTACGTATAGTGCCATCCGCGACGACGCGCCTCTCCACAGCGGATCTCATACTTAATCTATGCGCAATTGTACGGATTGGGATGTGGAGGGGCGCGCCTTCGTGGTTGACACGCACTTACAGCACGCACTTACTAAGGAAACAGAAATACATACAGAAAACTACTAAAAATTATTATGGCAAAAGGACTAATATAGCAATGATACCTAAAATACACAACGATATTGATTTTTTAAGAGAAGAAAAAAAGTTAAGCATAATTGAACTAAAAAGTAGATTAAAGAGGACATTTTTGGAAAAAATACTTTAGGGTTTTTTTTTCCAAATATGTGTTCTACATTTACAAATTTAAAAAAAACAATAAAAATAATAATAATAATAGCATTTTTACTGTTTGTGTGTATAATTGCTGTAAGGAAATAAGGTGTAACGCCGACATAAAAAGTTTCACAGTTTGGGCACTGTCATGTTTAATACTAAGCTCACATTGTCATTTGCATTGGAATTACGACTAATACAAACACACATACACAAATATACATGGTAAATATCCCGTTATTAATCGTAATTCTACTGTCATGTCTAGTGTTTAAGTTTAGTTCATACATAATAATAAAATTAATAGCACATAGTACCTAACATTAGCCAATATGAGCGCGATCTCGCCAACAAACTGTTATCACAGTTTGGCGAGCAACATAAATTTGTTACTGTGGTTGGGTACTTTGATTAATAAATTAAAAAAAAAACATGCCATTCTAACAGCCATAGTTAAAATGACCTTCCTAAAAAAAATTCTAATGTGTTTGCAATGGCATAGCCAGTACAGAAAACGGTATAGGCGTTTACAAAGTACGTGATGTTCAATACCTACGTTAAATTGTTGATAAATATGCTGATAAAGAATGTAAAATTTGTTTTTCATTCATATTAATTAAAGCCTTCGTCTTTATGTTACTGCTTTTTATTAAAATTATTAATTTCAAAGATTGAAATTCCCAGTTTTATCGTCAGAATTTAACTAAATAAAAATCTTATACATATACACACCACACTATATAAAATACCCTAGTATTTGAGATCAATCAAAACGGATTTGGACCGATTGAGTCCCCTAATGAATGAATGAATGAGAATTGAATGAATGAGAATGAATGAGAATGAGAATGAGAATTTCGTAGTTATGGAGTAATTAACGAAAGTATCAATAGCACAATAGTTTTTGTATAGGTAAGTACACGTAGTTTAAAGGTAAAGTACTTACATCGATGTAGCTGTATTACTTACTTAACTCTAAACTATCGATGAGTTCTACGTAGACCTAAATTCTCATCTTAATTAACTGTTAATTAAAGCTAACATTAATTAATCTCCGCCATTTTCCAGTCGGCCCACATGGGCGGAAAACGTGCTGTTATTAATAAAGCGAACCGTAGCTCCAATCTTTGTCATAGCCGAGTCAAACCAGCGGCGCGTGCTGACTTGCCAGCTCGATGCATGTACAAAACCACCTAGTGTGTAAACACAATATGAAGCTATAATTCCCAAGCGGATTTCAACCTAATCCTTATCAATTAAGGTTAATTTTTGAGTGGAGCTTTTGGAAGTGCTAGTTGTATGTATGCAATATGGGAATATTGCAGGGTGCCTCGGTTCCAGTGCTTGACAATAATGCATGGCTGGTCTAATGTTTGCTTTGTATCAGCGGCTAGTTGTGTTGACCGCGGGTAGCTTCAGGCGTGAATGTATAATTTGCGAAGCCAATTAAAGAGGCTCATGCATTTTGTATGGGATCACAATTGGATTAAGTATTGAATAGTTGTTTTGGTAATGTCGTTATTTACATATTCTGAGTAGGATAAACATTTAGCCATAATAATTTGAATTATGCGATAATTTTCTGCCATGAAAATATTACTTATCATTAAGTTTGTTTTTCAGTAGGTAGGCACTTAAGTTGAGAATTCGCTCCAACCAAATTATGGATAACAGAATACTCAAGAAATATATATTAACTTTCAGTTCGTTTCTGAATTTCCGTCAATTTCTAGAAACGCTAGCAGACTTTGAATTTTTTATTTTTTTTTATTTAACTTTAGATAATTTAAATACGCAAAAGTTCAATTTCAACAGCATTGAAAATATTACGAAAATATTATTGTCTCAATCTTTCAAAATAATAATATAAAATAGATGTAAACTGAGCATGTAATTTTGTATCTCATAATTGTAATAATTTTAATTTTAATTGTGTATTTTAACCCATTTGTATGACATATGAGCCTCTTTGTTGCTTTAAATATATATATATATTGCATCGATTAATCACATACGCAATGTTTGACGTGGTTATAGGTATAACATCTAATTACTTAGACCCAAATCGCATCATCTAGTCCACCGACATCTGGACCGGATTAAGGCTTCTCACACTAATTTGGCTAAGAGGCAGTCGAGATTGAGCTCAAGCCAAGATGCTACTTAACGATCTATGTAAGTACCTATTTACTTTAATCAGTACAAGAATTTGTAAATACATGTAAACATGAATGAACAGGGCTCATTTCACATAAAACTGTTTGCTATAGAAGTCTCATTCGTCTTAAGTAAAAATAAGTTTTTTTTAATGAAATTAACAATATTAAATATAAACGCTATTTAAAATAATCCATCCTTAATTTTATGTTTGACATCTTATGCGAATTAAACATTTACATTTTCAAACATTATAAAAATATATTGAAGTATGCCTAAAAGGGTTTCAAACTATATGAACCTAACCTAACCTAAACTAGGTTTCAATTATGAACCATTTACAGTTAAAGCTAGTCTATTTTTGTTGTATGTACATTTTAGCAACGTGTGTTGGGTACACGCTGCTAAAATTTTCAACCAACATAACAACAACAAACCATACCTGCAAAGCACTGTACTTTCATATGTTTCATCTCTAAAAAACCGAACACTATTTTTTCCATTTCAAAAGCCAGCCGCGCGTTTTTCGACCTCCCGTAGTCATAGTATATTAAAATCACGTAACAGCCCTCACGCTCTCTGCACAGGAGGGATTGAAATATACCAACGTTTTATATCCAGGCAGAACTAAAAAAATATTTTCCCGAAAGTTATACAAGAAACGTTCCGGGCCACGCAACGGTGTATAAAATTTAAACAACAACAACGAACTCACTCATTATTTTGCGAGGAACGGAACGTATATGCTGACCGTTGGGAAAAATAAAAGCAATTTAAAATTGGAATGTTTGCAGTGGCAGGTTGTGTAAATGATACTTTAGACTTTTTTAGAGGGAGGCTGGACCGTGTTGAAGTAGCTTTTTTTATTTATTTTTTCGTATGTATAGCCTGTATAGGTAGTATAGATTTATGACAAGGGTGAGTTACACCAAACCATGTTCGGCAAAATCTGATTGTATGAAAAGTTAGTCAAGTTTCTAAGGGATGACAGCTGCCGGCCTGTAGTCCTAATTTGATATAACCCGCTCCAAGGGCGTTTTAACCCCGAAACAGGCACGTTCGTACGACCCGGCGGGCTTTGTAGGTATAGACTACAGAGTCTACGGATACGTTAGACGTGTATAGGCGGCGGGAAGCTGTTTTGCCTCACAATGGGCTCGCGGCGGCTGCAGGGCGTGACACGTGTCCTGGTCAACGGGTTGCTTTAGGTCTCAGCACTTGATAGATAAGGCAATTGGTCTGCTATTTTATAGTACTAAAAACATTACATTTTTTACCCACTAACTTTAGTCTTTGTGTTGAAGTACAATGTAGTGGAATATGAAAAAGAGGAAACTTGCCAAGTCACACTTTAAAGTAGCAAAAAGGAGTAGTTTAATCTCTTGTTTTTGCACCTCGCACCCGCACCGATTATATTATTTCAGATTATTCTTTATCTACACACATATCATAAATCCTCTAATATGCGTTCGGAAACCGTAGAAAATGACTCTCATTTCAACATTCAATGAATTTATGGCAATTTTCTTATCTGTGGCTAAGGCTACAGCAGTAATATAATTTTTAATTTTAATCTCATATATGATGTTAAAATATTAAACGTCAAACAAAACTGTCAAAATTTAAATGTTAAAGTTGACATGTCCCTATTCTAGGATCACTGAAAATTCAAATTCAGTTGATGCGAAATGTCAGCTCGATGTTTTTTTAGTATATATCGCACGAAATTTGAGCTAGAATGACATGATCACATCAGAATAGGGACTCTTTAATTTTTAAAATAACATTCAGGTATCGGTTGCCAGTTCTGATTTCGATATTTCCGCAACCGTGCAAAAAAGGTTGTATTAACACAATTATTGTATTTATTTACTACGGTTTCTGAACCCATCTTAGAGTAGTTATAATATGTGTGTAGATAAAGTAATGTATGCAACTGTACATAATTAGTCGCCTCGCCTTCGGCTCGTTTCATAAAACACACTCGTGTTTTAATGCCCCTCATTATGTAACAGTTGCATAAACTACTATTATTTCAGACCAAGTCCATATGATTACAATACAAAAATATAAGATTAGATTAGATTAGATTATTTATTTCATGATAAAAAATTACATTATAAATTGTCATACATGTCAAAGTGAAGAAGAAGTGAAGATTACAAGATTAAAATTACAATACAAATAATTATGATTATGATGTTGCACTCTTGCTTATACATACATAGAAGTACTATGCACGTGAAACAGCGCTATCTTTGAAAAAGTTCATTTACTTTTGTTGGTAAAACGTCAATATCCATTATTTACGACGCGAAACGAGTCTGTCAATTGTTTTGACGGTGACCCTAATTAACCCTTTAGATGCCGCTTTATTTATTTTTTAAAAGAAAATATTGACATGGAATTTTCATGAAAATTCCTAACGCATCAGGACAGATACAAAGCGTTAATAGTAGTGTTGAATATTTTTTACTGGAAAAGTCAAAGCTGAGGGCTGTACCAATGAATTCAAAGTATCTGCCGCGTCTAGCCATCTCTGGTATTTATCCAGCACGTCGATCCTGCACTCTCGCAAATAGAAGTGGATGCTCGGGAAACAGTGCGCCAGCCATCTTTGGTGACAGTTCGTTTACCGATGGCCTGTGTTGTTTTAGGAGACATGAAGATGGATTTTAGGATACCACGGTAGCAAAATTACAATCCCTATACTATTTGAATCAAAGTGAGAACTCGAATAGCTTATGTTTAGGCCAAAGAATATAGGCAAAACCTAGACAAAACCCTAATCTGTTGTAGTACAGAATTCGGCTGAAATCTCGTAGACTTTGTTAACTCAATTCATACTGGCATTGCAGCAACAAATGCTAACCTATTGCGATCTAAACTTGAACATCGTAATTGTAAAATATTACGCATCGCGGTAAAGGTAAACATCGTGAAAAACCAGTAATCCCAACGAGGTCGTGTTTTCCCTTTGGATTGGAAGCTCAGCAGGCGGTCGCTTTAAATATGGTTCCACGATGAAAGATCGTTGCTCAAACTGACAACGAAATGCTACATCATTAATTTCAAACATCTAATAAAATTCTAAACGCAGCTCCGGTCTCAACTAACTGTCCATTTTTGCGTGATTGAGTTATAAACATCCAAATATCTAAACTTTCGCATTTATAATGTTAATAGGAATGCAATCGCCATCCAGCGCGGGAACGCTGCTTGCGTGATGGGCACCCTACCAATGGCACAAAATTTGATAAAAGTATTAAATTTTGCTTTAATTATTTTAATTGTATTTAGTTTTATTTTGAATTTGATATTGTTAATGTATTCTTTTGTTTGTCAATAAATTTGGATTGTGTTCTAAAAACATTAAGTCACATTGAATAACTAAAATATTACTGAAAGATACAATATTATCCTTAATACAATCGATTAAGGTGTAAAATTGTAACAATATTTTGACATCGACTGCATCTTACGCAGCAGCACTACGACGACAAGCAAAATTCGAAGAATTATATCTTTTTTCGCTCGAATATTGAAAGTGCGATAGAGAAAAAGATTCGAAACTCCAAATCGATATTAATTTTCGCATTGCAATTCGATAATCGACAAGGCACGGTACGGCATCGGACCGAGCGATCCGTGAAAACTGAAATCGTTTGGCCGTCCGCCAGCGATGGAATTATGTGGTGCGCATTCATAATGCGACCGGGAATTTCATCAAATATTACTGTAAATGTCCGGAATAAAATGAGGATTTTCTTCGCGTGTCCTATTAAGTATGTTGTATTTTTATTATTGGGGAACGGGACTTAATCGCGCACAAATATTAAATTAGTTATAATTGTACGTGATTAAGTCCCGTTTCCCAATAATAATGTGTAAAAATCGTGAAGTTTAAATCAATATTATATTGATTAATCTATCTCTGATAAAAAAAAATCTATGACACAAACAAAACTAAACGAAAATCGGTTCATCCGTTTGGGAGCTACAGACAGACAGATACTCACACAGACACGTTAAACTTATAAGACCCCTCCCTTTTTGCGTCGGGGGTTAAACATACAACATAGATATTAAACCTATGTTGTATTTTTATCATAGGTATTAAACCTATGTTGTATTTTTATCATAGGTATAATACCTATGTTATATTTTTATCATAGGTATTAAACCTATGTTGTATTTTTATCATAGGTATAATACCTATGTTGTATTTTTATCATAGGTACCGTTAAAAATATTACCTGCATGTCCTGAATGGAAATTCTATTCCTGATTTTTACTCTCAATTTATACCTATAGTCTAGTGGCATTGTGAACTGTAGTTGAAAAACGCCCAAAATCTGTATATACAAAAGAAATCTGGATAATTATAGGATCTGCTGACAAAATCTGAGCTGTAGAAAAGAACAGCTGGAAATACAGACGACGGACGGATACGAAAGAATTTATTTTCAAGCGGAAACGGAGACCTTTGATCGCTTCGCTCACTCGGGAAATGTATTAAATGAATTTATTAAATGAAATTATTTTTTAAATCTCATACTGCGACAAAAACTCAATAAACTGCATATTATTACATGGATTTGATGCGAATCGCAATTCAATACTATAAAATAAACAAATAAACAGGAACAGGAACTTACTAAGTTCTTCGTTAACTATGTTTAAATCAAGAGATATTTCCTGTGAATATTTCCAAACATAATTTCGACTAGTGCCAAGTTGACGAAGCTCAAAGTCGGGGTATACTAATATCAGTGTAGTTTTGCAAGGCGAAAATACCTTACCAAGTCCAGTGGCACTGCAAAACGTAATGTGGTTTACTACTCCGGAATTAAAGAAACACGAGTTCCTTATTACCGAATTATGCTTAAAGATTCATATTTATAATAGCTGTGGCTAATTTATAATTGCCTACCTAATTATTGAACAATATATTGCAATGATAAAAAATGATTTGTGTATAATTTTACTGCAGTAATAATTAAGTGTAATATTAAATAGTGTGAAGTACATATATGTGAATTCACTATTCCTTGAAATAAATTTACTCCCTCAGTTTAAAACTTGTACACTTTACTTACTTTTCTTTACTTTTACTAAAATACTGTTATTTGTTTTTACACACAAAAACGGTGGCACAAAAGCGTACCATCCACCTGCAGCAGCCTAAAGAATTAGTTAATTAATTTAATATTACTAGTAGTCGAAACCATTCTTACTAATGCATTTATACACTTGCCAGTTAACTATCACTACAACATTTGCGCAAACTACAGTTACCTGTGCCACCGGCCCTCACAAATATTGGCGTCAGGGGGCAAATTGAGAAGCGACATCTTTGATCACACTCGCAAGTCAAATTGGCGGTTTGCGGTTATAGTCATCGTGTGCCATCATATCCACACGACGTAAATATACGTCACTTTACCAACTAAATTACTATGTTGTGCTTTGATACGCGTACGTTAAAGTACCTAATGTAAATTTGGTGAATGTACAGAAATGTGCGCTTTAGAAACTTAAAAAAATATTTTGTGGAATTTCAAGAAAATGTGTAAAATAGTCGGATTAACATATAACCTATAATGTACTACTACTACTACTTAGTTTAGGTTTTCTGTGATCCATCACTCTTGATTAATTATATAACTTGATCACCTTGAGGAAGTCATTATTATAGAAATTATGAGTATTATATGTAGAAACAATGGATTTTACTCCATATTTTCATACTTAAAACTATTATCAACCCTTAATTTTGCAGTGTCCAACCGGCTGGACAGAATCTTTGGCCGAATTTTTGTATTTTTTTCTTGATCAGAATAGTTTGGACTATGCCACGGGGGTGACACGCGAAGGAAACTAAACGCTGTGGGTAAGTATGTGTGCGTGCACTGTCGGTACACGCGTCAATTGTTTGCGCGAGTGCGTAGCGCGTGGCGCGGACGAATCGCGAGACGCGACGGTAACCCGATCGTAACCCGGCCTGTCAGCCTGGGCCTGTCAGGGGCGAGGTAACTGACCTCGGTGCGGGGGGTTCGTGTCCGTTCTGTATGTAATACTATTATAATATTCTGTGACTATGCAGCGCCGCCGAGGCTTGAACTATGGATTTTTGCAATTTTTGGTCAAATTAAGGGCCGACTGGCTGCTGCAATGACAACTGCCGCATCGCAGATCAAACTCCCCTAATTAGTGGAATGTTTCTCGCGCCGTTTGACCGTGCGTTTGACGGCCGTCAGTGCTGCATGCACACGCATCAACGGGTTTGGTGTGTTTATAAAGCAACTGACAGTTCATATAAATTGTATATAGATGTATGTAAAAGCTTATAAAAGTTATAAAGAATGTATCGAAAAACATATGATGCCGAAATATGTGTAATTCGTGACTCAATATTCAATAGAGCCTGTGATGTTATAGACACTGTTCTAAGGACAATTTATTATTATATTTAAGGGGTATCAACAGCTAAATATACAAAAAGGCAGCTTAATTATAAAGAGCCAATTACAGGAACTCACGTATAGGTATTCAATAAAACATACGCTTAAGTATTATTGATATTAAAAATAAAGCTTTATTTCCGTTGTTTCAAGCGCTTCCGTCGACATTTTCCATGACCGTTTTGGATGTGTGTGGCAAAATTTCGTGAATGCAGTGTTGTTTTTCTTTCTTATGCACCCGTGGCCGATTGTGTTGAATAGCCAAGTATAGTTTATTATATAGTTATAGTTTAGTGCATTATTATATGAACACAATGGATATAAATAAAATTCCGACCCTATCCAATCATACTAACTTACTTACTACAAGTAGATAAGAATAATATTCTTTCGAGAGATAAAAATATTGGAGGTATATTTTGCATGGTAACTCAGCAACTTAGCTCGACCATTTTGTAAATTCCGCCATTTCGGGTAGCCCCCGGGCTAATCAATAGTCGATTAATCAGTCGCAGTGCGGCGCGCGCGCAATCGCGCGGAAAATCTTACAAAAAATCGCAGCCCCGCGCACGCACTACTGGGCCGAGTTAGACACGGCACAGGAGTGGAGTGGAGTCGCTTATAAATGACTATTTTATTCTTTATTGGTAAATACGTATTAACTATGATAAAGAAACATATATGAAAGAAAACTATGAAACTAAACTATACACAAAATTACTTACAAATAAAATACTCCGTCCATAGATCTGCATGGACCCCAAAACGCTGGCGGCGTTACCTCTCCAAACCGCAAGAGTCATCCGTTGGGTACGCGCCAGTTCTGGGGTCCCCAGAGGCGAGGACCAGCCGCGACAAAGCCTTCATGAAGGATTTTATTGTGCTTTGGTGCGTGTAGTGTAGGTGTAGGTTGATGTAATGTATTAGCTAGCCGCGATTAGAATAGGATTATATTAGACGGATCTCGGATCTTCTCAGGCGTTACTCTTTGAGGCAGAGCAGTCATGATCAACAGCTCTCTGTACTGTAATGTACAGATGTTGCTAGATGTACAGTGTCCCCGCTATCTCTCTGTGAGTCTGTAATAGTTTATGATATATGAGGTTTTTGAAACTCCTGCTTTGAAAAGCATCACTTGTTTCAAAACTCATTTACTTTCACCACATGTTTGTAAACTAAAAACTAACTTAACTAATAGGTAACAATGGCTCACCCACTGAAAGTGTTTTTTATTTATTTAAGCTACGGCTAAGGTGGCGTAGTTCAAAATTATCTGGAAAATACTATATCCTACGAGAGATAATAGAAGCTTTAGAGCCCGCAAGAAAGCCGAAATTGAGGATTTTGTGGACGCGTCCCACATCATTAAAGATATATTTTTCTTATACTTGTCAAAATCGCCCATCGACATTATAAAACCTTGTCTAACAACTAGCACACAAATCTACTCCACCCCATCCCCTATTCCGTGTCGACAGAAGGGTAGGCCGCGTCGTGTCGATAGCAGGGCCCCATAAATCATTCGCTAGCAAATGTCCCGCCGTTCGCTGCAGATTTGCCTGCGTGTCCGACGCTGCGGCGAACACCCGTAGGCATATAATGTTGGAGGTTAGAGGTATTCAAATTTACTATTGAAAGTTTGCGCAAGGCTGTACTTATAAGCTTTTTTAACTTACTTAACTTACTTTTAAATACTTGCTTGTACAGTGGGCCAACGAAAATGTTGAGCACTTTAGTACTTTGTCAAATTAAAGAGGTTTCAAATTTTATGACGTTTCAGTCTAAATATTTCTTAGATTTCGATGTGACAAGGTTCTAAGTATGCTCAACATTTTCATGGGCTGACTGTACGTAGTAGAAGTAGTAGTGTATAAAGGGCAAGAAGTCTATCAAAAAATGTATTAGTGCCAGGCAACTCAATTTGCAATTAATTTATTTGTTCATGATCATTTGATCATGATTCTAAGTAGGTACCTACCTAGGGTATAAAGAATAATTAAATAAATAAGAGACAGAAAGACAGAAAAAAATACATTTACCTGAGCCTAAAACTATAAACAATATTATGAAAGAAATAACTCACAGTCTGTTTTGCGACGTGCCTGATACAATGTCTCCCAAATCAATTAATATAATTAACAGGAATGCATGCTGAATTGCGGAGAGAAAACTGAATGTTGTTTGTTTGGTAAAAATACATTTTTGTCTAATATATACTAATTTAATGCTTTATTTCATACATCTGTATTTACAGGAAAAAGTTTTTTGGCCTAAGTACCTATTATGTCGTAAATTATTTGAGAATGACAAAGTATCAGTATCAGGCGTTCTTTCCTTCGATCAACCCACGAGTTATCCTAATTTTTATAGCATTTCTTTTGCAACCTGTAACGGATTTCTTTCCTACTGAGTACACATCTAAAATTCGCTTTTTTTTGTCAAGCATTGTAGGAAACTTCCTGAAACTACCTACTCGCAAGTACATGATATTAAAACGGATGATTACAAAGCACATTCAAAATTACAGCCTCACAGTCACTAATAAAATCACCCTTTAATTCCCTGAATTCCTTCTAGATGTCGCCACTCACAGCTAAATAATTCAACATGTTACGTGTGACGTCACGCGCGTGATACAAGCGTAAATCAGCATGCCCTGTTGACTGGCTTAATTAATTCTAGGAATGTATGTGATACGTTTCAAATTAATTTCGACGGTATGTGGAAATTCTAATTTAGGTGAACGTAGGTACTTGTATAAGCGACTAAGTTACAATAAAATATACATTGATGTACGTACCGAAACCATTTTATACCACAAATGTCAAAATGTACCTGAACGGCTTGAAACTTGAGTCCTTTAAACTCTTGTCTTGTACTTGAAAACTATGTACAATAATATTATCAGTAACAAGTTAAGTTTTCAAGTCGGTTACCTACTTTGATCTAACCATAAATACTTAGTCTGAGAAAATTAATAATAAGTATCAGGGGAAATAATTCGTGTAGTTTTGAAAGTTGGTACGGTTATACCGTGCGGTATCCAGATGAACATACTAAAAGTCTTCAAGGGTAGGGGTGTAGAGGGGGGACTAAAGGTACCTTTTTTAGTTTTTTGTTAAAAGTTCGTAAACAGTGGCTCATAGCAAAAAATGTTTTGAGACATAAGTATTATACATAAAATTCTCTACACAACTGATGCTATAGGTTCACACTTTTTCACTAGGATGAGACTGAAATTATAAGCAGGTTCTCATTTCTTTATTTTCTCCAATATTTATAAAAACAAAAAATTACAATTAGTTCTTGAGAACTTTTAGTGTGTTCATCTAGATTAGATTGCAACCTTGGGGTTGCAAGCGTCCATAGACTGCGGTGACCGCTTACCATCAGGCGGGCCGCACGCTTGTTTGCCACCGACGTGGTATAAAAAAAATAGATACCAAAAGGTATAACTGTACCTACCAATTTTCAAATCTACACGAATTATTTTTCCTGGTTGGCCATTTTTGGCGTAATTTTCTTAGACTAAAATAATACTACATGAAATATTTGACGACCGCTTTAGCTTAGTTGGTAGTGACACTGCCTACAAAGCTGGAGGTCCCGGGTTCGAATACCGGCCAGGGCATTTATTTGTGTGATGAGCACGAATATTTGTTCTAACTTGGATGTTTTCTATGTATTTAAGTATCTATTTATCTATATAAGTATGTATATCGTCACTTAGTACCCATAGTACAAGCTTTGCTTAGTTTGGGACTAGGTTGATTTGTGTGTAAGATTGTCCACAAATATTTATTCAAGAACTGACAAGACTATCATGGTACACGAACGCCGTATACTTATTGTCGATCTGTCGCAATACTACGCGGGCGCGCGCACTCCTAGTGTAACACTAACACGTGTTTACATCAAGATCAAATCAAGAAAATACTTCCACACGTCAATATCCTCAATAACCTTCTCGAACGCCGGAATTTTACACATTAGGCCAATTTACATGGAATTAAGGGCAGCTAAGACCCTCCTTTCCCAATTTGCCTGCTACGGGAGCAATTTGCGACCAAATTGTCTTATTGGGGTTTCCAGCCCAATTCAATTATGCCTATACTTCGCCATTCTGATTGTTTCCTAACAATATTGTAATAGAACATTAATCTTTGCAAAGTTGAGGTTTAAGCCTTCCTTTTGTATTTTGTAGGGAAATATTACCTACTGTTTATATTCAATTAACAAACTAACCCGAAATAACATTTTGCATAAGAATAAACCTTTAGCAAAACTATAAGTAAGTACATACATAGTTTACTAGAAGTAGTTGCAATAAATAATCTATATATGTAAATAAATTATTTGTTATATTGACGACCGGAGCTCTATGAGATTGATTTCAGTTAAAATATTGTAAACTTTCATATTATACCTGAATGTTTTTGATTAAGTATCTTAAGACTAATTTAAAATCAAACCCACATCCTACATAAACCAAACCGGTGTACTTATTAAATATAATGTAAAACTACAGTAGAATCCGGATACAGCGACGGCCAAGGGACCGGCGATGTTACGTCGCACTAACAACGTCGCACAAACCGAACTAATTTTCTTTGAAAATGTTTGGTATGAATCCTAACGTCGGTGATTTAGCAGTCGTTAAAAGCGGTCAAATGTTATATCCGGAGTCGTTATAAGCGGATTCTACTGTATCTACAACAAGTACAATAACAAAATGTCTTCTATTCCGCGGGACGGCCGGGAAAGATCTACCTACATTTCCAAATGGGGAGCGATCTTTAGCTTTTTTTTTACACTCATTACTAGAGCGGTTTCCGGTATTTTTTCCTTTTCCAGTATAAAGAGGGAAAAACGTGAAGATGAACTGGCGAGGTGCAGGGTAAATATGGGGTCAGCTAGGGTTGGGGTGAACCGGATTAACAGTTATCGATAATGAATAGATTATATAATTGTGACTTATTTATTTTACATATCTCATGTGTACCATATTGTGTATATATAGGACAAGACACAATGATTGACAAGTTAAAAAATAATGATAGATTATAGATGCATGTAATTGACTTGAATCCATATTTTTCGGCTATAATCTCCGCTACCATAGGTTGCCTGGAAACGATCGCGCTTTAGTGATAAGACCATCTGTTAGATATTTCTACTTTAAGCTTCATATTCTGCACTTATTGTGTTTTCTTTTATGATGTGTGCAATAAAGTATACCTATATATGTAAATAACACACACACACATGTAACATATTATGTATGTTTGTATGTGTAACATATTATGTTTTGATGTGCTTTTCATACCTATATCTGTTTTTTATTTCTAAAACTACTATTGGATGACGAATAGAATACAGGATCGAGAAATTTGAGATGCAGTTGGTACCTAGTAAGTCATAAACAACTTTGAATTAAAGTATACTACTTAGCTAGGCAGAAGCATCTGCTAAATGATAACCATCTTTCATACCTACCTATACAATAAAAAAGTTGATATAACTTACTTAAAATAAGTTCTGTTTTCAGTTACTATTGGTTAAGTAAATTCTGTTTTTGTTTCTTTTACCACGTTTCAAATGGAGTATCACCATAATCGATGGTTACAATAAATGAAATATCGACATTAGAAAAAGGCCCGTCCCTCAACAGACCGCAGACCGCACGGGCCGGTAGACACGAAAAGTCCCAAAAATATATTAGAATATACATTACCCTACGCGACTTGGGAAATGAATAGCCTACTTGCGATCCACATTTATCTATCACACAGTTTTTTATATTTAGGTTTTTGGCTTTAGAATTGTGTAATAAGCTGAAAAGCTGAATTGTGTAATTCTCATAATGAAACTCTCTGTTGAATGGTTATGGTTTAGGTAGTTCCAGGCTATGCTTTGACAGTTTAGGCGTTTACGTTTTCAGCAGGAAATAGCGAGCATTTTAACGTATGTTACGACGACCGGATATGTTAGGGACGGCATTCCATCCACTATACTATGAAAGAGACATATCCCCACTTTAATTTTGGATTTAAAAACGGTTATGAAAGTTGGGCATCCCGTCCCCGAGGCTAAATAAAAAAAACGTTTTTTAGCATACGTATAACATATACGAGGGGCGTTCAATAAATTCTCGGTATGAGAATGAAAACAAAAGAATACGATAGGTTTTTTTATTTTATTTTTTAATATACTCCCCCCCTATGTTTATGCACTTATAAGATCGGTCAATTAGTTTTTTTAACCCCTCATAAAAATATTTTTTATCTTTAGTGTCAAAATGCTCCTCCAGTGCTGTCTTCAAAGCTTCATCGTCAGAAAATCGATTTCCTCGTAGGTCCTTTTTGAGGTTGGGAAACAAAAAGAAGTCACTCGGGGCTAAGTCTGGACTATACGGTGGGTGTGTAATAGTTTCGAACCCAGATTCCCGAACAGCAGCCTTGGCGATATGAGCAGTATGCACAGGGGCGTTATCGTGCAGAAGCAGAACTCCCTTGGCTAATTTTCCCCTTCTCTTCTCTTTGATTGCTTCTCTTAATTGGCGTAGAATATAAGCGTAGTACCCTCCTGTGATATTTACACCCTTTTCTTTATAATCGATCAGCAATATTCCATCACAATCCCAGAATATTGTGGCCATGACCTTTCCAGCTGAAGGCATGACCTTGAACTTCTTAGGGTGAGGAGTTCCTTTAATGTGCCACTGCATGGACTCTTGTTTGCTCTCAGAGTCATAATGATGAACCCAGGTTTCATCTCCGGTAACAATCTTTTGCAGTATCTCATCAGGATTTTCACCACACAGCTTAATAAATTCGGAACAACAAGCAACGCGCGTATTTTTCTGAAGCGGCGTCAGCATTCGCGGTACCCATCTCGCACTGACTTTTGACATATTAAGATTGTCATGGATTATATTGTGTATAGTACCAATAGAAAGCTTGGTTATTTGAGCTATTGCTGTCACCTTCACTCGAGCATCTTCCAATATAATTTTCTCCACTTTTTTTATATTTTCTTGTGAAGAAGCTTCGACGGGCCGACCAGGTCTGGGGTCGTCTTCGATACTCTCTCTCCCACACTTAAATTCACTTGACCACTTTTGAATTGTTGATAAAGAAGGAGCAGACTCTCGGTAAACATAATCCATTTCTTCTTTTATAGCTTTTTGATTTTTTCCTTGTTTGGTCAAGAATTTTATTACCGCTCGGTGCTCTAATTTAATTAACATTGAAAAATCGCTCATTGTGATCACGTTTGTTCGGCAGTTGCAGAAAAACAAAAGAACATCGCCGTTTGAATTTTACCTTTTTTTATGTTAATGAATGACACTTACCGGCCAGTATTAAAAAGTTTACTAAAAAGGTTTAAAAGATATCAATACCGAGAATTTATTGAACGCCCCTCGTACCTTTTGCACAATATCAATACATTGTAATCACTTCTCACAGAAACTGATGCACTCACCCTATCCGGAAAAAATATAACACCTTTGCAGAAGCACTGTCACGGGTTTAGTCGGAAAATCTGTTGTTATTTCATTATATACTAGTGAACTGAACAATTCATATTTTAAGTGTAATATATAAACATCCTACTACGTTAATTTCCACATCACTTCTATCCTACTAATATTATAAATGCGAAAGTTAGTGTGTTTGGATGTTTGTGAATCAATCACGCAAAAACGGCTGAACGGATTATGATGAAACTTGGTATTCAACGAGATTATAGCCTGGATTAACATATAGGATACTTTTATCCCGAAAATCATCCCTTTTACAAATAAAAATAAATAAATATTTGTGGACAATCTTACACAAATCAACCTAGTCCCAAACTAAGCAAAGCTTGTACTATGGGTACTAAGCGACGATATACATACTTATATAGATAAATAGATACTTATATACATAGAAAACATCCAAGACCCAAGAACAAATATTCATGTTCATCACACAAATAAATGCCCTGGCCGGGATTCGAACCCGGGACCTCCAGCTTCGTAGGCAGGGGCACTACCAACTAAGCTAAAGCGGTCGCCGGTTACGCGGACGAAGTCGCTGGCAAAAGCTAGTATAGACATAAAAATTAAATGGGTCACCTTAGCAGGAGCAGGAAACACTTGAACTTGATAACTCAACTTAACCAGTCAAACAGTTTCTCTCAATACTTATATTTTAGGCCCATTCTCCAATGAAGACTTACTCGTAACTACAGTAGCATTCTTCAGACATTATGCACTTGATATTTTCTCGACAAAGCAAATTGCACGTTAATGACAAAGATGTGCACCAATGATAGACAATAGTACACGTCGCGCCTCAACGTCCTACCGTTTTACGCTTGAAACTTCTTCCTCGTCACAGTAAGACACACGTGCGCGTCAATAACAAAAGACTGCGTCCATGATAATAGTACAAGACACGCTTCAGCATCCCTCACATGACACTTCTTTATCTCAGCACAACGCGACGTGCACGTCATTAACAAAAGGACCACATCAACAGACAATTGTAGACGTCACGCTTCAACATCCCTAACTGCCCGTGGTCAGCAAAACCACGTGAAACGTCAGCTAAAACGCCACTGATACGAGTTTCTTTCAGCGGGCCCTTTTATAGGGTAGCGTGCTTATTTCCACCGGAGCTGAAACTTGCAGTCGAGCTTAAAGCTCGTGTCTGCGTCAGTGCGCACGAGTCGTACTCGAGACGAGCTTTTCGAAGTTTTCTCGGCGCTAACACGCAAGCTGGAAGTGCAAGTAGTTTATGGTGTGTCTAAAGATTGTAGTGTAGAGGTAGGAGTTAAGCCTGGGAACTAAGTAGTTGTAAAACTATGATCATGGTTATATTTTTAAGGCTGGCTCCGTAATTCCGGTTAAACAGGTGAAATGTGGCCTTTAACAAAATTTACTCGACAATACTTTCAATACATTAAACTTTAATGCAGATAAGCGTCCCAATGTTTGACACCTCAATACCCTGTAGTTGACACAAAATTGTTTTAATCCTAGAGCGACCAACACTTTTTTAATACTAACTTTTTCTACTATAGCTTTTGCCCGCGACTTTGGACGCGTAAACATCCACTCACTGTTTCATCCCTTCGAGGAATGATTGTCATAGTAAAAAGTAAAGCAAGTTTCAAACAAACATCTAAACTTATAATATTAGAGGGATAACATACGCTTTACTTTAAGACCCCACAAGATAGCACTAAATTAAGAGCAAGGGACAAGTCCAGACTGCTGATGCCGCCATGTAGGACCGCATTATTTAAGAAAAATTGTTTCATTATGAGTATTCAAGTATACAATAAGATACCAGACGAAATAAGATTGTTACCTGACAAACATTTTGCAACAGAATTGAAAAAATGGTTAAAAGACAAATGTTTTTATACTCTGACTGAATTTTTAAATCATTAAGAAATTGTTGTTATTTTATTTTTATTTTTTGACATTTCATGTAAACATAATTTTTTGGCATTTCATATTAAACATTACTTTTTGACATTTTATATAAAGTATAACATTAATTTTTGCATGCCATATTGGTTAAACATGTGATACTTAATAAATAACATATGATAACAACTGTAACAACCATGTTTATGCAAATAAAATTTCTATTTCTATTTAAAACAGCGGAAACAGGTACGGTCAACCAATTTGAATTCTCGGGCAGTTCGTACCCTGTCACAATAAAAATCTATATGAAAGCCGCTAGAGATCTCATTTCAATGTCACTGTGACAAGGTACGAAATGGCCAAGAAATAAAATTGGTTGACTGTACATTTGTATACATTTAAACCCGTATTAATTGGTCTAGATTGTAGATGGAAATCAGTAACTACGAGTGCGAAGCGGCGGGCGTTTGCCGTCGGGAGCGCTCCTTCATCCATTATTTCCTGTTTCCTACTCGTAAAGCGATTTTAATCAAATATTATGACTATTTGGTTAAGTATGTTAGTGGATATGGGAGTTGTGTATAATAGGAACTAGATAATATAAAGCAACTACTGAAATTACTGTAATACGTAGGTAGGAAGAGAAAAACGTTGCAATTCGGCATCTTAATCAAATAATTTACGTAAATTTTTGCTTGTAGTACCATTTTAGAAATAGAGATAGGTAGGATGCTGTCTGATGCAATAGTTTGTGCTAAATGCTTATGATAATAAAAAACCAAATGTATGGAAATGCAATGCAACACATTCGTAGCTAAATTATACTAGATCTTTTTTAATGGTCGTTGAATGCATGCCCCAATTATATAAGTACGATTTACCATGAATCATTAGAGAATAAAATACATTTTTTTTGGCAAATAATCTAGCAAGTCATTTATTTCCGTAGCTACTTTCGTAACTAAAAAGTTAAAGCTAAGTACATACCTACGCAGTTTTCTTTCTCTTAAGAGTCATCGCCATATTAGGAAGGAAAACATCGCAGGAAAACGGGTCTATTATTAGTTTTTCTCTGGGATGGAAGGTCAGATCCCAGTCGTTTTCGTAAAACTATGTAGATAGATAGATAGATAGGTAAACACTTTATTCATTCCCACAATTTACTATGTGCACTTGCTCAAAAATATGTCCCATAGCTCTTATGTCGGTGAATATAGGTTTCCGTAGGTACATCTAGGTACGTATTTATGAGAGTATTCATTCGATACATATTTTTGCACTTGACTGTACGTAAATAAGAAAGTGTGTAGGTACTGTACGATTAACAAATTTGACGACCGCTTTAGCTTAGTTGGTAGTGACCCAGCCTACGAAGCTGGAGGTCCCGGGTTCGAATCCCGGTCAGGGCATTTATTTGTGTGATGAGCACGAATATTTGTTCCTGGGTCTTGGATGTTTTTCTATGTATTTACGTATCTATTTATCTATATAAGTATGTATATTGTCGCTTAGTTAGTACCCATAGTACAAGCTTTGCTTAGTTTGGGACTAGGTTGATTTGTGTAAGATTGTCCACAAAATATTTATTATTATTTATTATTAAAGGTAGGTAATATAACAATCCAAGATTTTTCCCAACTTTAAATCCCTCCACTACAAAGCCATAAAAACAATAAAGTATATCAAAACCATATTACGAGCATAAACCTTACATAGTTGGTAACTTACCACGCAGTTTGGAAATAAAGTAAGTTCTGAGGGACGAAGTTTGGCCATTGCAATCTCGTTTGCTGTAAAGTTTAGTTAGAAAACGTCGTATGTCAGTTGGGTATGCATGTCAGTTAAGATGTTTTGTGTTTGGGGTGAAGTTCGTCGCATACTTCATTGTTATGTGGCATCCTGGCAGCCGAACTGCCAAGAGGCTGGGATTGGATACGATTCTCAAATTGAGTTAGTCAGAATATTTCGTCGACGCCTAGGGCGTCAAAATATACTCAGTTATTTAATTTCATAGACTAGAATGACAGATCATGCTATGTGGGATTAACCTAAAGTAAAAAAATATTTATACTTTACTAATCATCAAAACTTACGAAATTTTAAAAATACATAAACATGAAAAATTATAGTTTGACCATAGATAATTTGTGACCATTAGCCATATTTCCACACGTTTTTGACATGGAAAGAACAAGCAGAAAACATTAGGACATAGAAAGTAAGTGATTTCACAATCAGTGAACTACCTACCTACCGTATTGAGTGTCATTTATATCTGTCACTTTAGTCAGAAACAAAAAAAACGAGTATACTCGTAGTATTTTTTATTGTGTAACAGACGGTGCAACTATTAGAGTAAAACCAATATCTAACTGAACACCCGTCCTGTGTACAGTCGTTGTCAAAACAAATATAACCAACCCAAGGAGTACCTACGCTATAAATCATAAGTAAAAACTGTCGGCTAAAAAATATATTTGTATTAAATACCTACTACTGCATGTCGATCACTTCAGCGTTAACCCCCTGAAGTTTCCGTCGCGCCGGTTCAACCCGTTAACTGTTGAAGTATTTACCCGCTGATGACTCGACGCAGTTACGGGTTAACTTCGAGACGTTTAGTCTCTAACTGCTATATTGGTTAGGTACCTACATGATTTAGACACATCTTTGATGGATGTGATTACCGCATTATAGGCACCTATTTAAAACGAAGTACTAATTTGTAAGATTACTTTGTACGTATGTAGTTGTGGTGTCGAATAGACATTACATTTTTAACAGACTTCAAAAAAAACAGGTGTTTTCAGTTCTTTTTTATGTGTGTATTAAACATTTTAACACATTTAAAACGAATACCTACTCGTATTTAATGAAACAATCTAGAACTACAGGCGAGGAGGAGTTTTATCTTTGTTACTTTTAGGTTTTGTCATGGCCACGTCATGGCGTATCCGCAAGTAAAGGATGTTATCTATCTACTTATGTAATACGAACAAAATATAAATACCTAATACAATATCAAATATTGATACATCTAAACATTATAAAATTAACTGCGCAAGCGAATACCTTTTGCGTCAAATTTTAATGTACTATACTGCTTAAATTAACCCGACCACATAAATTTAAAAAATGTGTATGACATAAAAGCATACGCCATAAAAAGCGTAAAATCCAATTTTGACGTACCCTTTGGAGGCGCGTTTTTGTCGTCACTTATCGTGGATTAAATTTTCACCTTCAGCTAACTGAAAAAATCCATTACTTACGCCAGATGTCGCTGGGATCAAATGTCGCGACAAAGCCGTGGAGAAGCTTTTTTTTTAAATATTTTAATTTAATTGTAGAGCTATTTAGAGCGCACTTTATACTGTACTTATTTATTTATTTATTAGGCTCACAAAACAAGTTATAGACAATTATGAATGTGTCCCTTTTGCTTTCAACACAGTGAATCCTCAACATTTATAAAGGGTCAGCAACGCGCACGTGACTCTATTTAAGTTGCGGGCGTCTATAGTCTGCGGTGTCCGCTTACCATGCACACCGCACCGCACCGCACGCTAGTTTGCCACCGTAATTGTATAAAGAAATTACTAATGAACTGTAATACTAGCTTGGCAAGAAATCCTAGAAACTGAACTATTTTTTTTCGACCTGGCAGCCTGGCAGCTTCGATTAAATTGTAAATTTTGTTATGTGACTGTCACCAGTACCAGCACCAGTTATTTATTTATCCTTATTTAATCAATTTCGCTGATTATTCACAGTTAAAACACAATAAAATCACCAGATAACTGACACTTACAGTAGACAGTTCTCTCATATCGTACCGATGACAAGTCCAGAACCCGCTTACGATGGTTTTAAATACACAAGATCTTTTTGTTTGCCAGCCGTATCCATGCCTCCCCTGTGCCAGGCCTCAGTTTTCAGAGACAGACATTAATCAACGTCGGTGTCACGCAGGCCATTGTCTTCTATTACCAGCCAATC
Source organism: Cenopis cana (assembly GCA_951800055.1). NCBI lineage: Eukaryota > Metazoa > Arthropoda > Insecta > Lepidoptera > Tortricidae > Cenopis > Cenopis cana. The sequence continues at coordinate 8,213,359 of OX637487.1, read as the reverse complement.
GCTGGTTGAGGTTTCGAATCGTGCTATCGATATTGGTATCCAGAGTTTTTCCGATTTTTTTTTCTACCTAGATAGGTTTACGATTGAATCGACATTTATCGGCTGCTCCCTCCCTGTCAACCTGTCATCGACGACAGGAGGCGTGTGCCCAACAGTGGGATGTTTACAGGCTGATTATAATGGTGATCATATTTTATGTACCTATACGACGGCCCTGAAGCACCAGCAGTGTAATTTCGTAACATTTCAGATGAGTAGTTAAAAACACCCTAAAAACCTAAAGTTACGTTTGTTTATTTTTATCGCTGTGTAGGTATGTTAGTATGTAAGATACCTATATAAATTTATGCCATGTTTCCTAACGCAAATAAATAAATAAACCTTTCTCATGAGCCATATTGTTGTCCGGTTATTTTTGAGTTTATCGCGTACATACATACAAACAGTCGCGGCGGGAGACTGATACCTAATACCTACGTAGTAAATTACGTAACGTAATTCTTAACACCTCTTAAAAATCAATGGCAATCAACACCACAGCCTGAAAATGCATGCAAGTGCAGTGAATCCAGCGGGTAAATAGCTTAACCGTAATCCTGTAAATGCTTTAGACAAATCTTATAAGGCAGCGACGCGGGCGCACTGGAGCGCGCCGCGCGCTGGGGCGGAAGGGGCGGGGCCCCAGTTGCCGCGGGAAGCGGGAAATAGAAACGTATTTTTACCTGTATTTTACGTATTCATTATAAAAGACACTTGCGTAGGTACGTGGCTTATAAGGCGAATATGAGAGCGACAGCTCTTAAATGTTTAAATTATGGTTGATACAGATCAACAGCTTAGAACATCAGCAGATTAGGCTAGCCTAACACTCGTTCGACTCGTTTGAATCACATCATCATAATCATCTTGATTTATGTATTAACTCATCACTAAATATTATATAAGATCATCTCTCTCCGTATCTACGAGTATGTGTAAAAGTGATAAACTGGAACTGATAAATGGATTTTCATATGGTTTTCACTAATGAACATAATCAATAAGTTTTGTGTAAATTGGCCAAAATATGAAGGATACCACAGATAATTAATTCAAATGCATTACCGAACTCAATCCAAGTTTTAAGCATAACACTATTGAAACTATTGATAAAGTCCGACATTCAATGCACAATGTACTAATTAGGGTACTAATGTACGTTAGTTCTATTAGTATATATTTGTTTATTTCTCAGTGTTAACTTGTTAGTATATTGCCGCTAGTGATAAGCACATATTTTATGACACTACACGTTTCATTATGTAAAAAATGAAAATGTGACGCTTTGATTCGCAACGTAAACAACACAATATTAAACAACGCTCTTTTCCCAGTTGCATTTTTTTTAAATCCCCAAGTCGCCAACGAGGTCACATTTTAAAGCATAAGCTCACATTTTTTTATTGCTAAGTAAAGACTTGATTTAATAAATCTAAAATGTCTGTCTATAAATAATTGGTTGGTGACGAAGCGCCCCACCCCTTCAAGCCGCTGACTTCGGCTCCGTGAATCCGAAAATCGGAATAAATCGCATCTCCCCGCCGTACAACTTCCGTAATTATTAATAGCGAAATATGCAAACCTTCTTAATACAATCTTAGACGGTTTCGTAAGGATCGGTCAGATTAAATGTCAAATAAAATTTTGGTAACTCAGTGCAATTTTTGATATAACGATATAAGTAACTTATTAAGGTCTAGCTAATAAAATCGAACCTTAAATAAAGCCTATCACACACTGCAGCGGCCTGTGGTGGCGGCCAGTTGACAGTATCACATCACAATCAAGGCCGCTATCATTTATCACAATCAAGGCCGCTAGTGTCTGAATGATTATTAGGCGTGTGATATACAACTGACCGCCACCGCCACCGCAGGCCGCTGCTGTGTGTGGCACGCTTAATGTGATCACGTTTGTAAATATGTGGCGTCTTGTTCTAGCATGGAAGTAAGAGCAAGACGCATAGTTGTCGGCTGAACATTTCAGGAAAATTGTGGCCCGTGTAGAAATGCCTTAAGAATTCAGCTCTTTTCTTGGACACATTTTCGTTACTTAGTAAGAATAGGTTTGGTTTGGAGTACCTTTTGTTTTTAATGTCGAAGGAAGATAAGGCTTGATGTTATGTTTTTCAATGGATAAGTGACGAATTTTTGTTACATAGAAATCTCAAAGGGCGCTGTCAGTAGGGTCAACTTATAACTTATACGTCGTCAGTATATTTCCGCTAGTAAGCATAATATACCTATGATTTATTTATCGTATTTAATAGAGGTAAATAAACTACCTACTCATAAAACACCTGACAAATCACCCGCATTTTTCCTCTGCTTACAAGTAGATATCTCTCTATGTTTTCAACTATTATGTAATTTTATTAAAGTGTACAATAGCGTATTTGACGACCGCTTTAGCTTAGTTGGTAGTGACCCTGCCTACGAAGCTGGAGGTCCCGGGTTCGAATCCCGGCCGGGGCATTTATTTGTGTGATGAGCACGAATATTTGTTCTTGGGTCTTGGATGTCTTCTATGTATTTAAGTATTTATTTATCTATATAAGTATGTATATCATCGCTTAGTACCCATAGTACAAGCTTTGCTTAGTTTGGGACTAGGTTGATTTGTGTAAGATTGTCCACAATTTTTTTTTATTTTTTTATTTTTTTCTACTATTTCGTTGTAAGCAATAAAGATTTCCAAGCAAATCCACAAGACACAACATGTCAATCGCCACTCGGAGCCTCTAGAACTTTCGCCATCTTAAATCCAAGACAATTAGAATTTTAGATTGTGATTTTCACGTGCGCTCGTAACGTATTTCGCGAGTGGGATGTAAATTTCCCTATTGTGGTAAACGGGTTACGAAAGCCATTTTATACTTGGAAATATTATAATAAAAACGTTATTTCTAACGAATTATGTTAATTGAAAATGAGTTATATTACAATTGTTACACGGGTAATATTCCATTTAGAATAAGCGTTGTCGATTGAGCCTTTGTTTTCAGGAATGGTTTGGTTTGCAGGAAAGATTATAGGATCCAGATTTAAATAATTAACGTACTTGTCATAATATAATAATTTAATAATACAATAAAAGGGAGGCGTTCGCCCAGTTTCAGAATTATTTGACAAATTAAATAGAATAATTGCAGCGGCCTAAAGCTATTTTTTTTGTCAAACATAGATTTCATTCGATTATTTCACGTGTACAGACACTTTCAGGTTCACTACACGTGTATATACGCATTTTTGGACCGTATTACTCAATATATTTATTTAAAATGATATTTAAAAGTTCTATATAATTTTAGTCATGCACGAACAAAGGCTATTTGAATTTTTTTTTTGTGTCACGTGTCACGAAATAAATTTCGCTAGGAAGGTATTCATTCCTATATGAGGGATGTTCGCTATATTACGGAGATTAACTCCCCTTGGGAGTTTTCTGCTTTGAACAAGCGTTTCCTCTTATGGAGAGGAAAATGAGTAGCGCTACGAAAAGCTTGACAGCGCTAATGTTAACCGGCTACGCGCTACGGCGTAGGCCGCGTAGCATTGCGTGGTCTCGAAAGCCTACTACGCTATCTGCTTACCTTCAGGCACGGGGGTGACACGCGAAGGAAAGCAAGCGCTGTGGGTAAGTATGTGTGCGTGCGCTGTCGGTACACGCGTCAATTGTTAGCGCGAGTGCGTAGCGCGTGGCATGGGCGAATCGCGAGCCGCGACGGTAACCCGATCGTAACCCGGCTTGTCATCCTGGCCTGTCAGGGACGAGGTAACTGACCTCGGTGCGGGGGGGTTCGTGTCCGTTCTGTATGTAATACTATTATACTATTCTGTGCTTCAGGCAGACTGTATTTGCCACAGTCGTCGTATAAAAACTAAACCTTCGTTAAGTAGTGCTATACCTATAACTAACAGTAGTTTCACTTAAAATTGTAGTGGTAGTAAAACTCTTCATTGTACAAAAAACAAATTTATAGACATAATTTACAAAAAAGAAGTTAAGTACCAAGGCGAACTTATCCCTTAAAGGGATCTCCTCCGGTTTTCCATGAGTCAATGGGAGTGAAAGTGAGTAAAGGTAGACAGCAGATACAAAAAGCTAAAAGAAAAATAATAAACCTACATGCATATAATACAGGAAAATATACCACTGTTATAAGTGGAAGGAGAACAAAATGGAATCGTTACTTGTTTTTTTTTTGTATTTTCCTACTTAATATCAGCACACTTGATCCTGATAAATAACGGAAAATAATGACAACACAACGAATACACTGAGAAAACAGTTCATCAATAATTTACACACACTTTGATCCCCCCTTTATGTGAATCACCTAAATTATTGATGAACTGTTTTCTCAGTGTACTTATCGAAATAACATCAACACGCTTCAACTGCATATAAGTAGTACGAAGGCTACCCATAGCAACACATTATAAGTCAGATCCTATCTACATCATGTCCAATAAACGGCACACGTGCTGTTATATTGACAGCACTTAGACCCTTTTCGAACTGTCACTCTCAGACAATAGAGTACCCGCGCCGGCGCCGATTCAGCGCTAATCAGGCGTCTCCTGAGTCAGGACCTCATCTCGTCTTAACCAGCCCCCAGGATATAAAGCTAAAACTGGGGACTTAAGCGGATTTTTACTGTCTTCTTTATAACATGACGGCGGCAAACAGGGAGACGGCCATCGTGTAGCGTATAGGTACACTTGCGCCTATAGAACAAACATGACTGCGCTTTATTTATTTAATCGTATGGCATATATTTACAGTGTAGGAAATTACAATACAACTATAATGAATACTATGATTGCGCTGCCGAACCTTTTTTTCATATGAGGATATTGAGGATTCGTTGTATTGAGAGCTCGAGATAAATGCTGACAGACTCTGCATTGTAGCCCATTTCTGAAATTTAATTCTGAAAAAAAAAAATGCAACTTTAGTATCTCATTTTTATTTTTATTGAATAGTTTATGTGGCCGACGTGCACAGTATATACATATTGTTGAGCTAGCTTCATTATTAGCGAGCGAGAGAGAACGAGACAGAATTTTGGCGGCATTCACTTTAAAGAGTTTAAAGTTAGGACGCATTATGTCAGCTGTTGGACGAGTTTGGGTGAGTGCAGGAGTTGGATGAGTTAAATCAATAATTTGAAGCCTTTAAACATCTTAAATACAAGACAAAGGAACATTGTACATACTGACACTTTTTTAAGCTGTTAATTGTAAGTAGGTGCCTAGCTTTGTTTACAGTTAATTATTTAATTATAAAGGAAATTATTACCTTAACACAAAAAATACAAGAAACGACATTTGCACAACATAAATATAAAAAAAAAACAAAAACTTAGTGATAAATGCTACCCCAAGGTTAGGTCCAAACTGTACGTGGTACCTCGTACAATTTCCTCCACCGGTTATTCTTCGAAATATGATTTAATCCGCACACAATAGCCGCACGGTGGCTGCGTCTTCAATAAAACCCGCAGCCTGACGTTTCTGATCGCCTGGTACTCGATTTTGCGGATCAATCCAGGATTTTTGTGATGTAGGTCTACCTTAGGTATACCCGGTTTACCGTTTAACTGAGACCGGGCATAATCCATAAATCACAGACACACACATTTTCAGACCTAATACGCCAAGGGTGTTTCTGTTTGTGTTTTAGAAAAGAAAAAGATAAGAAAAGAAACATTTATTCGTGACAAACAAAACATTTACAAACAGGACATTACAAAACCGAATTTTGCCACGAAATGGTCACAACTCAGCGTTATGCTCGCAGAGCCAGCGCTGGTCTTCCGTTGTGACCATTTGGTGAAACCACGGCACAGTGACGAAACAAACACACAAAACAACAAGAAATAATACAGAAATACACGATTAAAAAAACATTAATAAAAAACTACAAAAAAAATCGGTAGGTACTAAATTTTTTTCTCGTGCGTGCACAGCCTTATGTTATCGAGCCGCACTACTCTGTAATGCACTATGCAGTCTGTGGCGCTGTCAAATGTCAATCTCACGAGCGCGGGTTGCCATGGTTGTACCTCTCACGTACCTCTAGTTTTGACACATAGACAACGTGAACTCATACCTCCAACGCCGACGCACACATAGACAATGTTCATGTTATAGCTCAACACACAATCACGGCTCACCCGTGCTCGTGAGATAAAAATAGGTAGCTACTATACTTTCTTACTCATATGACGACAAAAATTTATCGCTAGTTCGTAGTGGCCTCCGCCATGTCGCCATCACTCATTATAACGTCACGAATATAACGTCACGGATGCAGGAAATCTTTAAAAGTTGACTTCCGATTCCGACAAAATCTGTGAAATCGAGTCCCGGCAATGCGATTTGGGGTGCGGTTTGTATTCAGACCGTCGCAAGCCGAGTCATGAACCCAGTATTCATGGATGAGACACTATATTTTATAGTATAGGTCGACCGTCTTAATGAGTCCTCGCCTGTAATGGGTAAGAGGGGCTACCCGCTACCCTTTCCTGCGGTTTCAGTTAAGCGGTCAACCTATAACTACTAACTTCTTCCTGTCACTTTCTGCGTATGTTACTCCAGATTCGTAAAACTCGACCCCCATCCTCCTACCGTTACTTACAATAGTTTTACTGTTTCATTTCATGTTGTCGGAACTGATATACTTACCCAGTTAAGCCACTCTCGCGCACGTGCACGCGATGAATAAATCATCATTTGTCGTTCTAATATAAGTACATAAAAGTAAGTTACATACGTGTTGCGAGTTTTCACGTGAGCTCTACTATGTACGGTTGAATGTTCGTTAATTTTGACCTGAAATGAAACACTAACAAATTAAAAAAAAAACATTTTATTTTGTATTAAGCAGTAACGCTGCTAACGAAAACTACAAATATTGAAATAAAGGAAAAAGGTATCTAAAGGTTTAAATTTTTCCTTTATTTCTGTAAAAAAACATGTATTTAAAAACATAAGATACCAAATTTTTCCTGTTGAATAAATACGATCACAATAAGTATTGTAAATTGTAAGTGCCATTGTACATATTGAGATAAACAAAATGTGAAATTCTCAACTCAAGAGCAGCATGGGCATGGGCATGGGTTTAATTTCCATGTAAATTCAATAAATTTAAGAATTTATTTCTCTAAAAGAATACAACAATTCACTTATAAAGAGAAATACATAGCATGCCTTATAAAATAAAATATCTTAACATAGTGTACGAATATAAAGAATGCATTTCAATAGACATTTATAAAGTATCACAAAAAATGTGGGTACAGTACAAACATCATTATTAGTCCCTCGCATAGTGACTCGTGCGCCGATAAGCCAAGCGCTGCAATTGCAGGATTTTATTACGTGTCGAGTTTCAATCGCTATGTTGATAGCAACTGCGATAGTAATGCATTATTATTTTATTTTGGAAACAACTGTTACTTTTTATGGCAATGTTTATTTATTTTTATTTTCTCATTCAAAGCTTAATTAATACGAGATACTTATGTAGACTCGCAGGCGAGCGAGTGTCATAACACTGCGGATTACCAAGGTACAATGACTTCAATCAATCTATAAAACCACGCAATGTAAAATCAAAGTTTACGTTTTTACGTGATTTTTTCGAATATTTCATTTTGACGAGAACGTTCCTAACTTTTTTTATATATTTGTAGTGCGGATACAAAAATATCGCATCGCGGGTGTGTTCTTGTCCAGCATCTAGTCCAAGAGAAGAGACGAGGCTGAAGATGTTTAACTTTAACCCTTAACTTTTATATAAAATGTTTATTTAGTTTAAATAAGAGGTTATTTAATACTGACTCAATAATTGAATATCGTATCCGACCATATCCTGAATCTGTGTCCCTCGGAAGAATAGCGGACGTGCGTCTCTCACGCGACACCGCTCTCGGTGCCCCCGCCACATATCGCCGCATATGTTGTATAGGTACCTACCTGTTATATACCTATCCGTATATTTTGTGTATTTAATATGTAGGCGTAACATTATAATTTTTTTTTTAGGGTTCCGTACCCAAAGGGTTTATCGGGGACTTATTACTAAGACTCCGCTGTCCGTCTGTCATCAGGCTGTGTCTCGTGAACCGTGATAGTTAGACAGATGAAATTTTCACAGGTGATGTATTTCCGTTGCCACTATAACAACAAATACTAAAAAAAACAGAATAAAATAAATATTTAAGGGGGCTCCCATACAACAGATATGATTTTTGTGCCGTTTTTAAAGATGTTTTTAGAAAGAAAGAAGAAAGAAAAACATTTATTCATTCATTATTTTTAATGGTACGGAACCCTTCGTCCGCGAGTCCGACTCGCACTTGGCCGGTTTTTAATTTTGCGAGCTTGCGGAGCTATGATGGTCGCGCGGCCAAAATAAAACGTCTGTCACTTTCTGATAGCTCTCGAGAGAAAGTGACCAGTGCGTAGGTACCTACTTAATGTATGAACGACATAAAGCTAACGAGAGGAACTTTGTCCTTTTCTGATACATGATTATTCGTGCTTGATGTGATGATGATGACGTTTTCTATCCTACTTTGTACTAGCATTATTTGAAGTTACTTAACTAAATAGTATTCATACCGCCCATCTAAGCAACATTAGGCATCATACGAGTATGAACTACTCGCAGCGAGCGAGGCGGGCGAAAATGCGCATTACGCACGCTCGCGCAGAGTGCGTAATTAGCCCGTAATTACGGCGACACTGGGCTAGCCACGATTTTGGGTGAACACGGGACATTCCTCTTTAGTTTTTTCATGCGTACAGTCAGCCCATGAAAATGTTGAGCATACTTAGAACCTTATCACATCGAAATCTAAGAAATATTTACACTGAAACGTCATAAAATTTGAAACCTCTTTAATTTGACAAAGTACTAAAGTGCTCAACATTTTCGTTGGCCCACTGCACATTTGCTAGTGTTGTCGGCGTACTCTAGATCTTATGAATGCACTGGGCGCACCATAACATCACATCGTGAGGAAACCTATCTTATTTCAACAAGGTATAGTGTTCCTTCTAGGTTGAAAGGATTAAATAGTGCCTGCGCCAAATCTTGTGAACAGTAGATATCAAAGCAAACTTCGGATTCCTTTAGGAAACTAATAAGGAAAACGTTTGGAGGATGACTGGACGCAACGCTTTCGGGCTGCCATAAGGCTTACCTTCTTCAGTTTGTGTCATGTCATGATAGTATAGTCTACATACGTGTCTCGGTAGAATTACCACTGTGACTACGGCATCATTATTCCATAGAATGTCAGCGGTTGACGTCCTTCAATTCGATTCGAAAGCTTTCTATGCAATGATAACCTTAAGGGACAAAACTTTGAAACAAACAACCTGTTTTGTACTGCATTTTGTGCTCCTGTCCATAACACTCCTTAGGGTTTTCATAGTTCCTGTACCTACTCAATTCATCATCATATCAGCCGAAAGACGTCCACTGCTGGACATAGGCCTCCTCCAAAGAGTGCCACAATGACCGGTCTTGCGCCACCCGCATCCATCGAACTCCCGCGACATTTACCAGGTCCGCAGACAACCTTGTGGGGGGTCTACCCACGCTGCGTCTTCCGGTCCGTGGTCGCCACTCGAGAACCTTTCGGCCCCAACGGCCATCGGTTCTACGTGCAATATGCCCCGCCCATTCGAACGGCTATCTATAACTATATCGTTTACTTCGGTACTACTACTCAATTCATATAGAAATATCTGGGCGACCGAGCTTTGCTCGGCGTTTTCCCGGGCAGGAGACCTAGCTAGTTAGATTGCTCGTCCCCGAAAACCCCCACATACCAAATTTCATCAAAATCGTCAGAGCCGTTTCCGAGATCCCCGAAATAAATATATAAATAAATAAATATACAAGAATTGCTAGTTTAAAGATATAAGATTAATCGCTAAACGCAGACTTATAATTCTATACATAAATAGGTATTATGAATTAGTTTGTCACACAGTTAAAAAAAGACCTTACCGACATTACTTAACAAGGGCGGTAAAACAAAGAATGTCTCAGATCGCAGGTATTTGACGCCCGAGCCGAAGGCAAGAGAAGAGGCTTTCTTTATTACCGCCCGTGTTAAGTACAAAATTTTATGTCACCCCCTGGCCAGGAAGTGGGATTTCCCGCGCGCGGAGCGTGCGGTACCTAATTGCCGCTTTATAGCCAGGTGTGACATAATATTTTGTCCCATCCTGAAATACGGAAGCATTGACAACCTAGCGCCGTCGTCACGTATTTAGGTTGGTATTACAGTAATTTGTTTATTGCGACACGGGGGCTCTTTGACTTTGTGCCTCGGAAATTGTATTACCTACTTAGAGGTTTGTGTCGAATATGGTCCTTGTGTGTAGGGTTGAGATGTAATCTGAACGTTGACTTTGTCGGTCACTTCACTGCTTTAATAATAATTAAAATTAAATAATTATTGTTAAAGTGTAAAATAAATTAGTGACACGATGTGTTGGGGCGTCTAACCTCTGTACAGACAGACCTGACAGACATATGACTGGCCGACTGACTGACAGACTAAATTCAAACACGAATTTAGACTAGAACGGGACAAACAAACGACATGACAGACAGACAATTGACATTATTACCTTACCGACTTGACTCCAGCGAGGGCCGGACGTGCCTCTCGCCGTGAGGAGGGACGAGACCGTCGACGACTTCAATAACGTACAAGACCTGACCGTACACTATGTTATCTCTATAAATTTACCAAAAAAAAATCTTCAACCAATCTGAGTATGGTACCTACAGTCAAAGTCGCAAATAATATATTTTTTTTATATTACATCGGTAGCAAACAAGCGTACGGCCCGCCTGATGGTAAGCGGTTACCGTAGCCTATGGACGCTTGCAACTTCAGGCCCAGGCCCTAAAAATTATACACTCCTTTTTTGAAGAGCGCCATACTGTAGTCCTTCGGGTAAACCTAGGCAGTGAGCTCATTATTTATTTAATTACATCTTATTTATATGGAGAACCAGCAGCTTTTAGTACACGACAACATTTGAATGTAGCCAATTATAGGATCTCACAGGTACCTACAACAAGATGTGGATGATGATAACACATAGAGCAAAGGATCATCAGTATAATTGCGTAATTTTAACAAACGTAATAAGTATGGGGATCAAATAAAATGATCACCTAAATAACTTTTGATATCGTCAAATTTTCAAACCCTACAATAAGGTTGAACACTCAAAAAAATTTATCGATCACCAATTCAGAGTCACCAAAAAAATTCTACCTATTTTTGCAGCACTTGCACCTATTTTACTTATTGGGTTCCTATAAATTTTTAATCGCATCAAAAAAATTGTCAAGTACCACCAAAAACACTAAACTACCACCTAATCTCATGCACCTTTTTTCATTAGAATTACATCCAAATATTACACACATCGCATGCTACATTTTAGTAAACAGTTACAAATTAATTGTTTTTAGCACTATAAATATTTTATTAATTTCCAAAATGTTATAAATTAGAAAGTAAAATTCTAAATTAATTTACAAAGCAACGCGCAATGTGGCTGTTTAAAATAATAGCACGTATACTGCTATCTCACTCAATCAAATACAAAGAATTGTCTGAAGCATAAAACCTATTGATATGTCGTTAGAGTGAAAGGTACCTATTGCTGTTTCATTCTAACTACCTATTGCTGATAGTTTAGAAACTGCAAGAAGTTTTATTATTAATTTTTTAATGCGTTGACGTGAGCGCGTTTGATTGAAAACTTTTATTTGAAAATGAGTTTTGTTGATTTATTAAATTGTTAGTATGTTATGAAAATGGATAAAGGTCCTCAAATGAGTTTACTTTATTAATTTAGATAGACTTTCATGGAAAAATTAAAGGAAGTTAATAGGTAGAAATAGGTATAGGTAGGTTTAGGTTATGTTAGTTTTGCATCGGCCCGAAGGGCCAAAACAACTCAAAACAGGAGCTCCGCGCTAGCGGAGATCCGTAAATACTGTTCCAATGTCCACTAGTTTGAAATAAAAATAGATGTCATAGAAAAATACTACTACCTAGGCAAATTGAGGCAAAAACATCTGAGAACAAATAGCTGTATGCGACCAGGAAAGCACTGTTGAAAATATATTAAATTAAATTATGTTATGTACCTACCGTGCCTCATTAAAGTTACAGAAATGTTTAAGCTTCCATATTCTATAAAATAAAATCATTTAGCGCTGTCTTGCTCGCACGCGGTGCGACGTGCGAGCGAGACGGACCGTATGGAAAACCGCATCAGTGTGCTAGCAATGAGGTTAGACTAGATTGGAACTGCTCTGCGCGTCCGGCGTTAAAAAACAATTGCCGCGTGAAATTTGGTGATCATGTAGTATTTCTGGGTATCGAAAGAATTATTCGGGTGTAAATAATTTTAATAGGATTACGAGCCCTGTAATATTGGATGTAAATTATATGAAAGGAGAATGGGCAAATTAGTATGGGCGGTGTCCCATTGGTGTATACAGTTGAGACATATATCATTTGAAAGCTCTTAGCGGTAGCTTTAATTTCTTGTATGACGCCGAATACCGGTCGCGTGCAGGGAAGGTGGAATAGCTCATTTTATAACAGCACTGTGGCGATTACTGGAACTAAATATTCTCATACTAATGGGACACTTGTGCATAGACAGTAGCGCCAATATTTTACTAAAACATTACTAGAGCTTCTAAATGAAACGGGAATGGTTACCTCATATTTTTCTTCCACAAATAGATACGAAATAACTGTAGTACATCAATTAATAACACAAAAAATTATTATCGCCTGATTCTGCTACTGCACGCCAGATGTCGCTAGTAAATAATGATAGGTTCACATGGTCGTTTATAGACGGTAACAATATGACACTTGACATCTAAGGCCCGCAGTACGAGGTAGGTTTCTACATCAGAGGGGCTACGATAATCACTTATGTCGGACATATAGCATTCGTCCCTTACTGCCAAATAGGTAAGTGCGAGAGGGACAAATGCTATAACGTCTGCAATATACGCGATCTTCTTAGCGCAGCGCTCAGTAGTATTCTATATTCGAGCTCTGACTACAGTTATGTTAGTAAATAAGAAATGCTATACGAGCGTACTAAGCTGCCAAAACATCTTTGCGAATTCAATACTTTCTACTAGTAGCAGTAATTTCGAAACCGCATATAGCATATAACTAGATATATATATATATATATATATATATCTCTCTCTTACTTAACAAGTGCGATAGAGACTAAAATATTGGCACTTGGATATCGATTTTGGCCGTATGGTGGTCTTGATGCAATCAATAAAATAACTCTTAGATATGTAAATATTTATTATTGAACATAATATATTACGAACATATATAGATGACAAGAGCCGGCGTGCCTACAATGCCGCTGTCATGTATAGATGACAACACGTACAATGTAAACGCAACCCACGTTGTGGGTAAGCAAAAACAATTCTTATTCGTGCATTTTCTAAGCTATTTTACCCTTTGACCGCCAAAGCGATAGTGTGTCTTCGTGCCCAGTACGCCAAGCACTGTTTTTTTGGTGTAATGTCTAAACCAATAAAATCATATTAAAGCAGTTCATTAATGTTTTTTTTCATGATCAAAGTACACCTTCACTCCGACCTTTTAAGTGGCTGTTGGCGTGGTGGGCACGACGACACAACCACTTTATAGGTTCTTGGCGGTCAAAGGGTTAAACACAATTGAACTAGTTTTCTTCGCTATCGCGTTTATAATGTTACATTACCTATGCAAAAATCTAAAACGGCCCGGCAACGATCAATGACAGTTGTCAATACTATGTGTTGTCAATGATTTGAACATTACCGTCGCGTTTGAAGCCATTTGTCAATGTCATTTACGTGCTTGAAGGACATTGATGCTAGTTTTGATTGATGGACATTGACAGATGCTCGTCGATCGTTGCCATTTTGGCATTTGTTTGAACAATCACTCACGTGCTTATGAAATGAAAGCTCATGAACCCAGAAGATTTACTTAGGATTGCGTTTTAACACGTTGACGTGTGTTTGACGTGCCGTTTAACGCATTCACTGCCACCCTCTTTTCCTGGACATTCGGCAGGTGCCGCACTTTGCTGTGTGCCCCAAACGCACATGTGAGTTCAACCGACTATTTTAAGTCTAAGGCACTAAGGCACAGGGTACAAGTGTCAAATAGAACGTGTGAACTGAAAGAACTGGTTTTTAAACTAATAAATCTTTAGCCTAATGTGTATTATGTAGTACCTACATATGTTTATTATACTATATGTCGATTTTTGTAAGTTTGTCCGCATTTTTCAGTACAAATGATTAATGTGAAATATGTACAAATATTGCGATATTTTTAATAATGAGGAACTACCTAGTCTACTTGATATTGTCGTCAGTATAAACTGACGACAATATCAATAATGGTACAATACTTTTTTTCTGTTGATAATATTAACATACCGTAGATACTATATACAATTCATGAACTACTTAGCTAGGCGACTCTAGCTAAGTTACCTAAAAGCTAGCCATTGTGATACCAACGAGCCTTGTTCACTTCTAGGATCTCCAAATAATCATCCAACATCATCGGCGAAATTAGCATCAATAGCAGAGCTAGACGTTGTCAACTGTTTCACGGCCTGTGTTCAGAAAATGGAATAAATGGCTGTACTGTAGTTAATTAATTACAAACGAAGCATTAATTAATCTATACACTATAGCCTGCCCCAAGAATATTGTGCGTGTTCATGAAAACCGCATACAACAATAATTTATTTTATCGATAAAATAATCGACCAGCGCGTCTTTACCTACTTGTAATAATTATATGTATCTTCTATAGATATAAAGTCCATAATATATTGTGTTAATCCAACCACTATGAAGAGTTTGTAGACATCTCACATATTCGAATGCATCGTATTGTTAAACATTTCGACCCCAATGACGGATATATCCGTTACGGCGAGCAGTGCGATATCAACCTACTGCATGCATTGTAGGGTTCGACTTCGCGTTTGACATTTCCATATAATGGCGTGTGAGCAACCGCTTTTGTATTTAACATGGCGTTAAAAAGATGAAGCTGATGCAGAGCTTAACCAAAGGAAAAGACATATATACGAGTACATACCTATACATTCATACATACATACCTACATTAGACATTAACATACAAACATACACTCGAGAAATAAAACAGGCCTTCTACCGCAGTCGGGTAAAAAGTACAGACATAGATGAGATATAATTTCACCTGTTTCTTAGATAATGTAGTAAGGAAATGTAAATGAACTCAACTCCGAATTACTTATCCCATTTTTAATTTACCTACATTTACGGTTTACCTATGTACCTGGTATTCATTATGCAGCTTAGAACTTTTCCTGCCGGTGGGGACGTCCACTGCGCGATCGCGACAACACAGACACATATGGACCCTATTCGTCCCGATCCCGATACCGCCGCATACCGGGTAGAGTCAGTCTGACCCAGGTCGGGCCTAGCTGAGTTTCTTGCTGAAATCTTTTCAGCTAAGCTAGGTTTAGTGAACCAGCGCCAAAACTCCCAGTAGCTCGATTCTACTGACACCTCGGACTCCGTTGAAGCCGCTCAAAGAATCTCTCTGGAGCGCAAACGCTTAAGTTTATTCCAGTGTTTAAACCAGGCCACTGTCCAACCGCACACTCCTATCGCTTTATTGGGCCCGGCATACAAAGCCACAGTCAGGTTGAGAAAAAGTTAAGAACCTTACGAGTAACATCAGCCAGAGTACCTTAATCCTCAGTAAACTGTAGCATCCATTTGTTAGTTGGCCATAATAATAGAACAACATTTGAAGGCTCCAGGATTCCTGTATAGATCTGAATAAGCAAGTTTATTTTCTGCCAAGAGTGGTAGGGTACAGCGGAATGTCATCTTGCTGATATTTCTTACAATCTTAGTCAACTTGGAAATCACCTCCACCTTACAAATACCGCAGCCATAATAACACAACTTCTTTCTAGGTATGTGGTGTTGTGTCCTGGTTGTGAGTAAAGTCAGGCATGTTCCTCTTTCCGCTTCGGCTAAACTCGGGTCTGGCACACCTCCGTGATGTCCAGAATTCCAGATACCCTATCGCGCTTTTAACGAAAGAACACGTACCATGATTAGCTGCCTAACGCCGGTTTTGTTAGACGGAAGCCTTCTGTACCTTAGTACTATTAATTGTTCTGTGGTAAAGTCGCCAGTTGTGCCCAGCACCCGAGGATATGCTGTTTTGAAAGAGGGAGTCCTACAGTAATATCGAGCCATACACACAGGAATCAACTAAGGGTCGGCGACGCGCTTATGATTCATTTGAGGTGCTCGCATCCAAAGGCTACGGTGTCTGCTTACCATCAGGCAGGCCGTGAGTTGATATCAAAAATGAATGCTCGACTCAGACCCTTATGAGCGACGTCGTCGATCAATCAGCTTTACTGGCTTCGGCTTTGCAAACTACCTATACCAGGGCAATTAGATTCATAAAAAGATTTATTATAGATCCATATAAATTACTTACGAATGTATTCACAATCCATGTGGATTATTCTTAGGTTATATGATACTATTATTTTTATTTCATTCAAAATTTTAATTTGATGTAAAAATTCTTGACAGAAATCACCACTTTGACACGACATGTCAGATTATTCTTTAAAATCATTTTAAAATGCAATCCAACCTCCTAGTGCTAGAGATACACCACCGGATTATCTGCTTGGTGTCATTTCTACAAATCAAGAAAGAAGTATACAACTATAGACATCTAGTGCCAAGTAGAATAAGTTATTGCACTTAATTAACGTAGAGTTAATTGAGAGTTAAATCCTAAAACTCAATATAAAACGATCCCTGCACGCGTTAGCTCGAAGATGTATATATCAAAAAATAGCATACAACAGATCATTTAACGTGTATAAGTCACTAGTGTATACACGTAGGCATCTTTGAACAGTAGCTGATTTTTCTTTTACTCATATCTTTCGTTTCTTAATTCTAGTCCTGTAAATATTTCAGTGCTGATATTGGCAGCCTTACGTGGGCTAATTATCATTATCTTTTATATGAGGTACCTTATATTTGATTGCATCCCTTATATTTTGTATAATAAAGGTTTTTATACCTTACATACTCTTGTCAATTACTCGGCCCCTGCACGCTGTCCAACATTGGTGCCATACAATGAAATACTGCCACGATGAAGACGTTTCAAACGAGATATGTCTCAACTGTATACACCGATGGGACATTTTGCCCATTCTCCTTGGTGTTTGAAATTAGGTGATCATTAAGTATTTTTGGGTAGTGACTAATTTATTTGGTAACAATTTAATTTAATAGGTTATCGACATGTTACTTCTTTGAGTTGCACTTTATATTTAAAAGGAGTTGAAAATTTGGTGCGAATCTAGTATTTTTGGTAATCAATGTAATTTTTTAGAGCATCATTCGGCAACTAATTTGGTGGTTCGTTAAATGCTACCCATAAGTATGTACAACGCAACTGTCAATTTAACTTTCCAAATACGATAATTAATTGGCAGCTCACTAAAAAAATACGTATTTTCTCTTTTTGATTAACGACTGAATAATTAAAACAGAATTATACTTTTCAATCTGTTCTGCGCGCCTTGAACATATTAAAATCCAGGATAGGTTATTAGATCCAGGAATCCAGGGGATCTGTTTGACTCGACACTGTAAATACCTACGTTGTCATTTGTATCATATTAGACAGGGTGCTTCCTCGTTGAAAGCACAATCAATCTGTTGAGTTTGTTTACCGACAAGTCAAGCCTAATTGTTTCATACATTTGTTTCCTCTCTTAACCTAAATAAAGTAAAAAAGTCCCAGTGCTTGACACGGTTCAATCTTAAGTCAAAACAAAAAAGGCAATGATTAGACATTTGTCTGTCACACATCGGATCGTTTACCCTACCAAATAACAAAATCTTGCATTAAAATACCACGTCATCCTCATCGTAATCGCATTTAGGGCATCGATGCTCCAATATCGCTGGCTAGTCCTCGATCGGCAATATTATGGCAATATTTCCGAACGGGCGCGCGGCAAATTTCTCATCAGCGCCGTGGTGCATCCCTTGCACACAATATATTGATAGCAAACAGTAAATCATCACAAAGAAGTCTGTAGCGAGCACGCAATAACCTTTACGTAATCCATGGGATATTGAATATAGGAATTGGGATATGGAATATTTTTGCCGGAATATACGGAATTTTATTCGATAGCAGAGTTATTATAATAGTGTGGTGGTTTAAGTATATTGGAAAAAGTATCTTAGATCCAGGCACTTTTAGTACGCATGTAACCTGTCAAAGTGCAAATTAATACAAGGTCTATTGGGTCTTTATTTTATCTCCACTTCAACACAAGCAACCAGCACCAACACCACTGAACCGCTATACAAGTGTACACCGATGTGTATTTAACTTTTCTAAGCTATGTTTAAACTGTGGCCGTGCGTCCCCGTGCATCCAGCGTGCAAACGGTAATTGCACCGCGAAATGACGCTCAGATCACTAAGTTGCCACGTAAATAGTAACGGTTTGATTTAAGACTGTATCTCGTTAACGATAGTGTCTATTTTGAATTCATACGTTCTCTTTTCTCGATGCAGCCATAAAATGGTTACGATAAACATGGGTGCATGTAAAATCTCGCGTATTAAGGAGGGGTAAATACAGACGACGGATTTCTACTTGCCGTGATGCTGACATAATTATTTTCCCTTAATTTATTTTTACACATCGTCCATTACAACTTCGAGTATGTATATGTCGACGGATCGGGAGGCCGAACAGAGTAGACGTGTGTGAATGCGGATCCGACATTGTGGGCGTGCAAAACCGCACGCCGTTATATATTTTATTGTTTTAATCTCACAAAAGCGGAATAATACTGAGATGGTTATTTGCAGTTCTCTCTGATCATAGGATTTAACCTTATTTCGTACTAAGTTGTAATGGTACAATATACGCTGTAAGTTTTTTAGCGACATTTTACATAAGTATACATATTTTATGGTCCCAATACGAGCTAAATCTTCTCGAAAAACATTTAGCGATGCTTAAATTGCTTAACACACTAATCAATATGATTACAATGTAATATAAATACCTTAGGTACAGTCGAGGTCATTAATATGTGTACACTTTTTAACCTAATCGAATGCGTTTGCTTACAAATTGTAGGCGACCGCATTCGATTAGGTAAAAAAGTGTATACATCTTAATGACCTTGACTGTACTCGGTTCAATCAGACGAGTGCCTTTCCGTTTACATGGAGCGCTCACTACTGGCCGCGTGATGCTCAGAGATACTGCAAGGCACTTTGGAGATTAATGTATTTTCAATGAAGGCTTGCATTTAGCGACAACCAATTAATATATGTAACTACTGGCTCTCAGCTAGTCACCTAGCAGTAAGTAGTAGTAATTTCCAACCTTCATTGCTCCGCCATTAAAAAAAAATCTTAAAACGCTATAGACAAAAAAACAATCCGTTTAGTAAGAATTTTACTAAACATTAAATAATACAAATACTGATATAAATGTATAAAATACAAATATAAATATAGAACTGTGATAGTGGTCCAGGATGGGCATCCCACAGCCATCTGCACACCCATATCTGCATATTCGTCTTCTTGTTCCTCTAATTCTAATAGACATCGTTCTAATCGTACTAATATTATAAATGCGAAAGTTAGTATGTTTGTGAGGATGTTTGTGACTCAATCACGCAGAAACGGCTGAACGGATTAAGACGAAACTTGGTATACAACGAGTTTATAGCCTGGATTAACATGTAGGGTACTTTTTATCCCTGAAATCATCACTCAAATACAAGGTCACGCGAACGAAGTCGCAGGCAAAAGCTAGTTATTGATATTTCTATTTTGACTTTGAGCAAACTTATTATTTTTAGACCATTTTTCATTAGGCTTGACTTGAGAGAATCTTTTTATGAATGATTCATGTTCCGACAATACCGTCACAGGAGACTACAAGAGGGGTAAATGAGGCTCTAAGGTATTCTGCAGCCAGGTCATATTTGCGATGTTTTTCACGGGGAAAAGTATTTGGGAGGTTATGAGCCAGGTGAATTGGCCATATACAAATACAAAAAAAATAATTTATTTTCCAAAACAGCAAAACAATAGATACATTATCAGTGGCCCTCACACTAGGTCTAGCCTGTGTCGTGAGGACCGAAAGAAAACAGTTAGAAATTAAACAGTAAGCAGATACGTGTACAGATAACACAATGACCTTTAAACGCAAATAAGAATAAAATAATACAGTTCTTGGCATTTTAACTACTTACTTATACATTTTAAGGATGTGAGCGTGTGTGTGTGTGTGTGTGTGTGTGTGTGTGTGTGTGTGTGTTTGAGTGTGTGTGTGTGTGTGTGTGTGAGTGAGTGTGAGTATGCGTAATCGCGTGAGCGTGTGCGGCAACCAGTATTATTACCCAGTTAACGCAAGGGGATTAAAATATCTTCTGTGGCCTTGTAAGAGAGTGTGAGAAGCCATTTCTTTACTTTACTCTTTAATTCTCGAACACTCATTGCTTTAATATCCAGAACTTTTGCTATACGGTTGTATATGAATGGGTGCGAAAATTGAGGGAAGCGTCGGCCAAAGGGAGTTCTTACCGTGTCTTTAGGAACACGGAAAATTCTCTTGCTTTGCAGAGTAGCAAGGTTTGAGGAATTCAGAGTGTGGCAGTGCATTTTTACAGCTATTCTGTGAATGAATAATTGACGAACGGAAAGTGTCTGGGTTTCAGATAAAAGTTGAGCTGTCGGATATTGAAAGGGTTTGCGTATCATTGTTTTTAGCACCGATCTTTGTGCTCTTTCTAAAGCAAGCAACGTCGTGATGCCAGCTCCACCCCAAACTGAAATACAGTATTCCAAGATTGACTTGCACAGTGCGTTATAGACTAACTGAAGGATCCGCCTGTCGGCAGAGTTGCGGAGCAGGCGCATAACAAAAATTAGCTTCCTTACACGATGTGATAGGGAAGTGATGTGCGATTTAAAGGAGAAATTTTGATCGATTTCTACTCCGAGGTATCTCACAGACTGTGTACGATCAATCGGAGTACAATCGATACTTAATTTAGTGGCTGCCTCCGGTGCAGAAGCCTTTGTTTTATGAAAGCAAATGTATTTTGTTTTATTTAGGTTGAGGGAGAGAAGATTGTTATCGAGCCAGTGTTTGATTTTATTCATACCTGTTTCAGCTTTTTCGATAACCTCAGACCAGGTTTTACCGTAGAATAAGGCAGCAGTGTCATCTGCGTAACATATAAGATCGGTATCAGAACTACCAGCACTGAATATATCATTAATGTAAAGAATAAACAGCGTTGGACCTAAGACGCTTCCTTGGGGCACCCCGAAATGGGTTGGACTTTCTTTGCTTATGCAGTCTCCGATTCTGACATTTTGCGACCTTCCAGTGAGATAGCTCCGAAACCACTGAAGCGGAAGGCCCCGAATGCCGTAATATTCCAACTTTTTTAAAAGTAATGGTACTGAAACGGTATCGAAGGCCTTAGCGAGATCTATAAATACTCCTACACATCTCTGGCCATTGTCAAGAGCAGTCGTAGCTCTTCTGGTTAGGTAGTCAACTGCATCCTCTGTAGATTTCCCACGTCTAAACCCGTACTGGAAGTCTGAGAGCAGAGCGAACCGTTCTAGGTAGATACATAAGCGGTCGTTGACAATTCTTTCCAGTAATTTAGAAAAAATTGGCAGGAGGGATATCGGCCTGTAGTTCTCAGGCGTATCTTTTTTGCCATTTTTGTGTATGGGGATCACAACTGCTTTCTTCCATATAGTAGGGAAAACTCCAGTCACAAGGCTTAGATTAAATAAATGCACTAGGGGGGTTATAATGGCTCCTTTAATCGCTTTGATCAAGGAGGACCTTAAACCATCAAAGCCTGGAGCGCTTTCGTCCTTCAACTGACTGACAAGTTTGAGTACTTCACGTTCATCAGTGGGTTGTAGGAATAGTGTGTGTTGGGTTGGATCAGACAGTTTGAGGTTGCGAGAAAGAGTGAGCTCAGTCTTATTCATACTCGAGAGAAGCTTATTAGCTAGATCTGTACCAATATTAGTAAAGTAGTCATTGCAGTGATCTATCGATTCCTGAGGGGTTGATTTATTTTTGATTAGTTCGGTTGATTTCGGCGTGCAATTTGTGTACTCTGCGATGCTTTTAATGGCTTTCCACAGGCCTTTGGGGTTGTTTTTATTATTTTCTAATTCTCTGCTGTCATGAGCAGTTTTCAATTTGTGCTGAATTTCGTTAAGAAAATTTCGATACCTTTTGTACACGAGTTTACGCATAGGGTCATCGGGGTTGTTCCTTACCTCCAAGTGCAACCGATCACGATGCTTTTGGCATCTGATAAGCCCTGGTGTGATCCACGGTTTGAGATTGTATCTTAATCTACTGGCGCGAGATTTGGATGTGTGTTTCTGAATTACTATGTCTAATGTTTTATGAAATTCTTCTACAGCTGCATTTGGGTCATTCTCGTTTGTTACGGAGGACCAGTCTTTTTGTTGGAGTTCTATAGCTATAGCTTTATAGTCAGATTTTATAACGGTACGGTTTTTCTTTTTAACATTGTCTGTTTGCGATGACATACCTAAGATTACAAGATCGTGATCCGTAATACCAACTTTGCAGACTAACCCAACCAAGTGATGTAATTTTGTCCTTATAAATATGTGGTCGAGACATGAGTCGAGTCTAGTAGGCACCGAAATAGCGGACCGAAAACCCGATTCAGCCATGAAACATAAGTAGTTACTAGTTTTTTGGTCGAGCGTATTCAATATATTGATATTAATGTCTCCGGCTATGATAACAGTAGAGTTGCCATTGATTTTAGCAAGCGTATTACCAAGGTGCTCAATGAATTTTGTTGTTTGGGCAAAAGAAGGAGAACGATATACACCAAGGATTGTAACGGTTTCCGACAGCTTAATAACAAGGCATTCGGCCTCTTCAAAGGATGGTTCGTCAGCAGTAGCATCCCAACAGTCCCGTACATAAGCCACTACGCCTCCAGCACGGTTCAAATTGTTTCTTGTGGCATAGAATCGATATCCGGGTATTTGACCAGGTTGCATTCCTCCTGCAAGCCAGCATTCTGTTAGAATAATAACATCTACGTTGGAGTCAAGTCGTTGTAAAGCCACAAGAAACGAATCGAAGTTGTGCTGAATGCTGCGAATGTTAAAAGCAAGCACTTTCAAATTATATATTTCCTTTAACGCGTCCTTGCAGGTTTCTAAGCAATTATGGACCTGACATTCAATTGCTAAAGAGTGGTCTATGTCTTTTATAGTATTATGAAGAGGCATGTTGATAATTTTTGACAATGCGACGGATAAAACTGAAAACGGATACAAAGAATGTCAGGTTCGAACTGCTTCAAAGGTGCTTTTAAAGTGCTTAGCGCTATTAGCATAGGGCATGTTTTGTTTTTGTTGCCACGAGTTGTAGGTATTATGTTGTGTATGATGATTAAGTGTTCTGTGTAGTGTATTGTTTTTATGGGTACCTGAAAATATGTAATAGAGTTGCGAATTCCATCAAGGCAAAATATAATAAATTGTGAGAAAAACACTAAAAGAAATGGCGTAAACTGATTCATTGATATCGGCGGAGACCATTGGAGCTGGCGCGTCCTATTATTCCACGGGGCCTGCCGAGGCAGCCACGGTTGCAGAGGTCTCGAAAGCTGTGGGGGTCTCAGACCGCACCGGGTTTTCATCGTCGGTTGACACTGGAGCCGCAGGGGGCCCAATGTGCTGGTCGATTTCACGTAGGGTGCGGATGTGGATTGCAGGTCTTCCCTCCGCTTTGCGAACGTAGATACAACCGTTGCGAGTCCAGCAGAAGCGAAACTTGTGCAGTGCGGACCGTTGTCTGGCGGTGTAAAAAAGAGCGCGGTTGAGTTTGGTAAGTCTTTCATTTATGTACACCTTGCCAATGGGCCCCGGTGTAATGTCTTCAGACGTGAGATTTCTTCGGCTTCTGGCGGCT
Organism: Cenopis cana; assembly: GCA_951800055.1. Taxonomy (NCBI): domain Eukaryota; kingdom Metazoa; phylum Arthropoda; class Insecta; order Lepidoptera; family Tortricidae; genus Cenopis; species Cenopis cana. The sequence continues at coordinate 8,189,100 of OX637487.1, read as the reverse complement.
TTAACTATTTCATCCCGTTTTGAGCGCCGAGTGAGTTTGACGACAATTGGCCGAGGAGGTTGCTTTTTACCCGAGCCAGTATTCTGCGCTCGCTTTGAACCGGCTCTGTGAACCTGATCTACTTCATCATCAGTTAGTGGTACTCCGAGTTTAGTGCACGTAACAAGTGCAATGTGATGCAGGTTTTCAGAGTCAACTTCTTCTATACCAGCAATTTCCAGCTCATCTTGAATGGTTCTCTGCTCGAGAGCGTTGTAGGATTGCTGAAGTTGTTCTAGAGTGTCAGTTAGCTCCACGATAGTTGACTGCTGCGTATGGACTTTACGTTCGTATTCTTTGATGGAATCTCTGAGTGAGGTTGTCACTAGGGAGAATTGGGTTCGAAGCTCTTGAACCTCTTTTCTTAGTAGAGAAATTTCTGCTTTTTGTTCCTTCAGTGCCACCACTTCTGATCTCAACAGTCTAATCTCTTTCACCAGCTCGGGCATGCCGGGGCTACTGTTAGGCAGTGCAGCTGCAGAGTTTGTTTTCGCCGATTTCGGCCGAGTCCCGCGTGCTGTGTTGACGTTTTCTGAGGCGTGGTCCGAGAGTTTCGGAGCTGCAGCCGCACCGCCGCGTAAGGGCGTGTGCGTGTTGTCTCCTTTTGGTTTCGAGCTGGTGCATGTTGGGCATAGCCACTGCTCTTTGTGCTCTTGCCCGAAGTTTTTGAATGAAGATGCTTCGATTCCAATGCATAGTAAATCGAAGTGTGTACTACAGTCTTTGCATTTCATAAATTCTTGATTGGCTATGGGCTTACTGCATCCACCGCAATTTTTTACAGACATTTTGAGGTCTTTTAGCAGTAAAGTTAAAGGTAAAAAGTGCAGCAACAAAAAATAAATTAATAAAAATAAAACTAAAAAAGGAAAAAAAAAGTCTTGCGCGTTGGGGATCGAACTTTGGTTCTCTGTTAGTGAAGTGCAATTGTATGCACTACTTGAGCCACTGGGCTATGCGGCTTATGAACAAGCGTGCGGAAAGATGATAAGGTATTGTCGATCGAGTGCAAGCCCGGGCGTGTGTGCTGGGGTCAAAGGTCCGTCTTTTGTTTACGCACGGCACTGCACGAACGGTGTTGGGTAGACTTGAGGATTTTTTAAAATGTTTTTGCACAATTTCACACCTTTAAAGCACAAGTCACAATATGCACTTAGTCCATTAGGAAGGTCAAGACTCAAAGATTGTTTTAATATATAGTTTAAACTATAATACGCACTTTTGACACTGTTATTGAATTATAATTGCGGAGCTGTGTAGCGGTACGTGTATCTGTATCGACGCACCCCCCCCGACCGGTATGAGTCGGCATCAGCGTTTTAAATGCGAATGTCAAAGAATGCCCATCTCGCTGGCTCCCGTACGCCTTCCGTTAGTAATCATTTCATATATACCCACTCAAAAAAATTCACAAGAATCTGTTGAATCGGTTGTCTGTTTGCCTCTACTGATTGTCATTATGTACTGTTATGTGTTACTTTTGTTGAGGTTATGCAATAAAGAGTATTTGTTGTTGTTGTTTTTGACAAATGCGATCTGTAGAGGCAGCCGAACTTTTCCACGTACGAAAGAATGTTTGCCTAACCTCATCCGGGAAATTATTATACTTAAGTAATTCGGCTTGTTTAAAGTACTCGTACTTTTCGATATACATTGAAAATGACCGACAGATTGTCAAAACTGAAACATTTGCTCTAATGCCAGTCAAGTGCCACTCGACTCGCTCCCCCGTGTATCAAGCTACTCGCCAGCGAGCTATCGAGTACTTGCACTAAACACTGCAATTGCTTATTTGCACTTGAACGTAATCTGGTTTCCAAGTCCCCTATTGTTAGGTGCGGTGAGACAGAAAATTGATTTCGAGGGTTTAATATTAATATTGCATTATGTTCTAAAACACATGCTGCAAATGGAAAAGCTAGTAGGCATTTGTAATTATAATCAAGATTATTTGAGACCTACGATACGATGGGCTGCTTGTAACTTTCCAAATTGAAAGTTTCAATTATAAATGACAGAAAGTAGCTTTAATATCTGGTCATGTTTCCTTCAGTACCTAATTTTTATTACTTTAATACTTTTTGTGATTTGCTTACTCGCATGAAAATTCTGAACAGCTCATTATTTTTGTATGTATTGCTTTATTATGTTCATTACTGTTGTTTATTTTTTATCTATAAAAAGTAGGCTATGCATACCTACATCCTATACAAGTTCTATGCAAGGATTGGCAAGAAACTAATGAAAGCACCAATCATTTTACTATTGCAGTACTTTAATAGATAAAAAAGTAAGTAATACCTAATCATTTACCAGTCAAAGTCTAATATAACGAAAGGATTTCAGAAACGTAAGTAAAATTAATAAATAGGTAATTAAATAAAAGAACTGAAAATAGATTTCACGGTTTAGGAAAATTATGAAATGTTCCAAATTGCCAAACGAAACGAAAAAAGGCACGTTGCCGACCCTTTGTTGATTTGAGGTGTCCGCGTTGCGTCGACAGCCAGAAACAAATGCCGTCTGGCTCTCTAGCGATCTTGCTTACCACCAGGAACACAACACCGCAAGCAACAAAGAAAGGAGTGGTGTAAATTATGTAGGGTAGAGATACTTCCCCACTCAGGTTACTCCAGAGAGATTCAAGATGTCTTTCCCGTTCACGGGACAATGGTGTCCCGGACCTTTGGGAGGCGTGCGCGGAGCCGAAGTACCGAGGCACCCAAGTACCAACGAGTACCACATAGCCAACACGTAGAGGCCCTTTTGACAATTTAATGAAATGCAAGGGATACACCGAGCGGATGCTGTCCCTGCCCGTGTCATGGGACGCACACAGAGACAGCACCCGCCAGATTCAAGATTATTATTATTAAACAAGAATTATGATTATTAAATAAATGGATGAACTCAATAGCATTAAACATAGGTACCTTACACTGGATCACCCTGGTTTAAGACTAATAAATAACTAGAGCCTGTAAAAAGTGGCTGAACCCAACAAATCCCGCGATTAAGGCGCTGCCTCGCTCCGTGATTGTGCAGCATCCATTCTACGGCCCATTAGACGGCCCGATTAGCGTCTCTTGCACAGTTCAGTTAGTACCTTAGTTCTTAAGGGCTGGCATGTCGTCCTTGTATTTGCAAAAACCTATAACAATCGGACCATAGTTAGGGTACCGGAACAACGATTTACGAAACGTACAACGAAAAAATTTGTATGGACTGCACATTTTCCGGTATAACATACTTCCGCCTCAAATTTGGGGATGGAGACTGGCAGATCCGTATTCTACAGGGTCTAAACCCTCTGATAACGACGTCATCCCAACTGTTACATGATTTGCTTCTTGCATGCTACTTCTTCAAAAACGGTCCCTGACTATATCTCTATCTCGCATTCAAGCTCGTTGGCTACCGGAGTCGCGGATGTACGGGATCATAACAAAATTTGTTTTGTTTTGATTTTTTCGCCGTCAACCCAAGGGTGACAGTCCGAAGTCCAAATGACACAATGGAGCGATCGGCAAATGTTTTATTGCCCCGAGTGCCAGGTTATTTATTGCGAACCAGTTCGTTCATGGCCAGCATCTAGCCAAATAACCTAAAGACGAGGCCGATGATGGAGCGAGCTCACCCAGAAGATTCCTATCACACTCAGCCTGCCACTCGAGCTTTAAAAATGTCGGTAAAGATTTGCGGCATAGCAGGTTTTACTATCTTGAATCGCTATCTTGGAACATGGAAGGGGTACTGCCTAATTGATTAAAGTGTCTAAACGGGTAAATATATCCCGCCCATGGTACCTGGGCGTGTGTCCATCGCTCTCGCTAATCGAGCGCAACCAAGATTAATAAATGGCGCTTAAACCAGCCTTTTTTCGGGCGGGCTAATGGCGCAGAACTAATTAGCCACTTTTTATGGCCACGCCGGATTTATTATTGGAAGGCAGAATAAATTATTAGCTGGGATGGGGGAAGGTTTGGTAGGCTAAAAGTGAATTAAGTTTGGCTTTGCTTTGCAAGTGAAAAATGGGAAATGAAAACATACGGTAACATTGGACCAGACATCTCTCGGTTTTGTGCCCAGGTCTATTGCGTTAAAGTTGCGGAGTGTTTTAAATCCGCTCAACTAAATATTGCAGGTTTCTTTTTTACTGAAGCAGTGGTTAATGAGTAACGTAAAAATAAAAAGAGGCTATATTATATTGGCTAGCACGTATGAAAAGTATCACACACATTTCAACGACTGCCTTTCTAATAGTTTTATGCGAGCCTCGGGTTTGATATACCCTTTCAAAGTCCTCATCGAGTTGTATGCTGGTTCCATTGCACATTTTTTTTGTGAAATTGGAATTGCTCTTGGCCAGCATCTAGCCAGGGGGCAAAAATGAGGTCAACGGTGAAGCAACCTCACCCAGAACTTCTGGGCCAGACGATACTTATTCACGCGTGTCAAGTTTAGTTTATATGAACTCGACAACACAACAACTCGGAAAACTGAACAACCTAACTGTTTACTGAACAACTCGGAAATACACACGCCAGCAGGGAATTTCAAACCTTAGCAGTGCGCATCATAAATGATTATGAAATGCGTTTGGTTCGTAAAAGAGGAATTTCGACCAGGTAAGAATGGTAGCCAGCCGTACCTCTGGGTGGCCGATGGAAGAAAGGAGAAGGCGGTATGAGCTCATGGAGCTCCTGAGCACACTCACAGAAGAAAGCATTTTTTAACGGGTTCCCTCGGAAATTTGAACCTATGTTTGTTGGTTGCCCCTATAACGGGTAGCTAGGACCTAGCCAGCCAGTCACTAAAGCAAACTACCACTAAAGCAGGTTCCACTGAGGCAACCATGCTGTCTATTGAAGACAACAAAAGTTCGCAGTTGTTTTAAGGCGCTATTAAACGTATCCAGTTGCCAGCGCCACTCTCAGACTCAGCATATCAATTATCATTTATCATACAGTTGCCAGTGCTAATCCTGCGCCACCTGTTGTCGCCAGACTGGATATGTTCGAATGTACGTTTGATAGTGCCTTTATGAGTCAGTCACAGCTTTATGCGCATCCGATTAACGCAATGCGTTAGAAATACGCGTGAAAAAATACCACTTGCGAAGTCTCCCACTATTAACAGCTTTATTTTAACAACTTTATTAAGCCACTATTAATAGCTTTATTAAAAGGTTTCAGGTGAGAGTACGCAGAGAGGTATTTCTAAAGCAATATTTATAAATAATAAAAGGCAGTTATAATTCACAATTTATTGAATCTCGGATAGATTAATATAATATCGTCATAATATTATATTTACATCAATATTTGGATATTCAACTAGGTACAATATATTTTTTTATTTCTACGATATACATAAACAATATACTGTACGCAACAAATAACTATATATTCTCTCAGGTTTTATAACATTAATCTAAAACTTAAAACCATTTTAATGACTTTAGTCGTCAGTTTGATATGATTTTAAAAAAGCATTTAAGTTTTGAAGATGTCTTGAAAATAATATGAATGCATACTACATTTTATAATATCATAGTAATAAACGTAAGTACCTCTAGGTTTTGACTATGGTGGTAGGCAATAATCCATAATTAGAAGTAAAATAATAGTAATTTATTACAGCGGCAGTGACCATTTCAAAACTTCATTATTATATTCTTTACTATGACCTAACTACTTTGTATAATAGCTAAAAAGTTTGATCGAAACTATGAATATTTAGGTTAGTTAGTAGCCTATTAATTTCTTTGGTATACATGCAGTAATTCCTAAGGATTATATCTTCATAATTTTCTTTTATTTGATTAATATGAGTGATCACAAAAAATGGTCAGTTTCTAATTGTTCTGGTGACGATACCTCTAAATTATGAGACAGAATGTCTGAAAGGACCACCTTCATTTAGAGCAGTGATTAGATATTTTTGAGCGATTGTCACGTCAGATATTACTGCAGCTTGTAGTAGTTGTTGCTAAACACATGCGAGGGAAATGTGGTATCATGAATATAAAGCAACGCATATATCGATAAATACATACTATATCAGATCAGGCATTTAATATACGCTACTTGACCCCAAATCGATGTTACAACCGTATCATGAGCAACTATACTTAACAATATAGTATTGTTTCCCTGAAAACAAAGACCTTTTCAAAAATTTAATAAACGCTACAAAAACGTACCACCTAAAATATTTTGTATAAAACCTAACCCTACCGGGGACGGTAAAAAAATTACTGTATATAAAATTACCAAAATGAGGCCAAATTTACAAAATTGGTGTTCCACAAATGAGCTTCAATTCATTTTACAGAATGATTTCGATCATGATCATGAATGACCAAAAGTGAAGAGAATGGCTGTCACTATCCTTCTATACTCCGTTCTCTTTTTTTTTCAGAATAGAAAAATCGTGCGATTGTCGTCATGCGATTTCAGGGAAAACAATCTTGAAACGGGAACATATGCGGCGTGCTATCTTTGAGACGTATAAGCTACTGAAATAAGTGAAATTTGTACAATATTATCCTCTGATATCTCAGGGAAACTAAGAATTGTAGGCGGAAATTACCGTTAAAATGTTATCGTTAAAAAACAAGGTATAGCGTCTTCATGGTTATGTCCTAAGGAACCTGGTGTCGTTTGACTTCTAATACCAAGATTTGGCGTAGGCACCAGTTTAACGCAAGCGATATGACCTTCCAAACCAGGCCATGTTGGCATTAGACCGGACGACGACGTTTCCCTTCACCGCTATAGTGGCTTACTGAAGAGAATGGCGGAAACCTACTGAACGAATTTTCCCATAAGAAGATTACATTACGTACGGTCAACCAATTTGATTTCTGGGCCACTTCGTACCTTGCCACAGTGACATTGATATAAGATCTCTAGCGGCTTTCATATTGATTTTCACTGTGACAAGGTACGAAGTGGCCTAGAAATCAAACTGGTTGACTGTACAAACAATAAAACGGCAAGAACTCGCTCTCAATTTACCTACTCAAATTTTAGAATATATATTTCGCGATTTCGTGGTTTAATCCCATGGGGAGCATGGTTTATTATGATCTTTCTAGGGTTCCGTACCCGAAAGGTGCAAACGGAACCCTATTGCTGTCACTCACGTGACCGTCCGTCCGTCCGCTATATTGAAAAACTTTTCTTTTAATATTTTCTTATTTTAAACCAATTTAGTTTTGCGGTTGTTTCGGAACCCTAAATTTGCGATGTCTGACACGGACTTAGCCGGGTTTTTTTTTCACTTTTTGTCATTCCTGGTCATGACCTCAAGGTCACCCAGTATTTTAATCGGGGGTTGTATATTGGCGTAAAGCACCTGTATCCATGAGTTTTGGCACAAATCTATAAGCTAATATTATACCATAATTATATAAATAGCCATATACCAACTACCTTATTATAAGAACATCGACAGACATCTTAACTCTTAAGAAATTGTTGTACATAACTCGATTCATAGTATATAACAGTTATATAAAGCTCAGCTACATATACATACAAAATATTTATAAATTAATAGGAATGAAATATATTAGCCGTAAGGTCATAAATGAAAGAAACATTCATTTGAATACTTTTACTCTTTTTTCATATCACATCAAATCTCATAAGTGATCAGACGAAATAAATAACATTCCAAAATGTCACTAAGGTAATATAGATAGATACCAAGTTACACAACATTTTTTTACCAAAATGATAATTCATTCAAAAATTTAAAACGTGAAAGGCTTTGAGCAATAAGTTGCATACTTATGAGGAAAACATCAAACATTTTTTCACTTTTTGTAAAATCTTTTTTTGTCATTTTTTTAGACATGATTATTGTACGAAGACAACGAATTACATTATATATAATTTACGAGCAAAATTAACGTCGGAAGCTCGTATTATACAACTTTAAATATGTTTTGACCACATCAATAACAAAGGTATCATTATGAAGAACCATACATAGGTACCATACAGATCAGTGGCGGAGCGTCCATACAACTCGATTCCCACCGGCTTGCCTTATTATATATTAGTCCAGTTCTTTTACTATGGCTCTGAACAATAAGATAGGCAAACCTAAAGTGTTGCCTATAAAAAAATGTTACTAATGTGGCCAAAATAACTGAATGATCGTAATAATATAATATAACATAGGTTTGATATGTTTAATGTACTATGTGTTAGGCGCATTCACCAATCTCATCATAAGATGCGTAATATCAACAATTCGATATACGTCTATATGCACCCTTAAATTATATATTTACAGTTCTGACGACACCGAAAAATTGGTAACGCACAGTAGGTACAATACAATATAACGGCGGCGGTACATATTTAGGCCTTACAAGCAACTCCAAAAAAGACGCATTTGAAAAAAAAGTCTCTTTAACTTCTAATACTCGTATGCGCGCATAACTTGAACACTTAAATTATGCTTTATTCTCAATATTCATAAGTGTAGCTCATATCTAATCTGATAATTGTCGTAACATCCACACACAAATTGCAAATTAAACAAATAATATACATTTACAACTACTATAAATACAACAGCCCCTATTTTTACTATTCAATAGTAAAATTTATTATTTAACTATTCGTTATATAATAAGGTTTATGGTTCATAAAGCAGTGTCGAAATCGAAATACAAAAAGACAATAATCTTATAATTTTATCGACCAGTCTTACGAGTCAAGACCGGGCAAATTATATCATTGCTGCAAAATGTCAGCGCACTGTATCTCTATATTTTATGACCGATAACATTCGAGTAATTTCAAAATTTAAAACACACCTCGTTACAAAATTTAAGCCTTTAACATTCAATTGGAAGCCATTTCTAACGGCTTGTTAACGCCAGTTAAATTCCGAACTAGTCTTATTAACGAGTGCTACATATGCGAGTTACTTAAAATTTTACCTTCACAACTCTTCAGTGGAAGCAATGGGCGCTTTAAGGAGCGGCGTTCTGGGGCTTCGGGAGCCGTCGGAATTTCTTGAAGACTGGAAATCCTCGTTAGACAAGGAAGCAGGCATGGGGGCTATCTTCAGCTGATGGCCGTTCAGTTTAATCTCTGTAATGGAATGTGATCTGCCGTGGTTGACGATGGGTTTCTCCTTGTTGGTCGTGGTCATGGGGTCGTGGGTGGGGGTCTTGGCCTGGGAGTGTGTCACTCGGACCCTGTTGGACTGCTCTCGGAGCGCCATTTGGTAAGCCACCTCGAACGCTTCGCCGAGTGTTAGGATGACTTCTGTCGCTTGGTCCTGGAATAGAGGAGATCAGTAATTAGTCTTTGAATGTACAAAAAACAAAAATCGGGCATATTATAAGGTTTTTTTTTCGGATACCCCATCCATGGTGTCATAATGACATAGAGATTGAAGATGAAGAAGCAACGTTTTAACAAAGTACAATTAATTTTCATAGCAATAACTATGAACATCGGATAGCTATTGCTTTGATACAGACGTTCGTTTTGGCTTTACGATTCAAGACTTAAATTGCGTTCCGTCGTGTATATCCGCCGTTGAAGTTGCTCTTTTACGGTTAATTGTTATTTAAGAAGATCATAAATATGTTTTCGCAGATGATGATGATGAAGCTTACCATGGTAGCGACTCTGAAGACATGGCAGTAGTGGCTCTTGGTGGTGTGGTCCTTGGTGATGTAGGCGAAATGCGTGAGGTCGTCGGCATCCTGGCACGCGCAGTGGATGTTCCGGATCTCGTGTTCACAGATCAGTTCCTGAACAATGAGAAAAATGAGATGAAATAAGAGCAATATTTGGCGTCGAAACTCTAGGTCCATGGGGTCCCAGCGCACACAAGTTATTTAGTGAAATTGCAAAGCGTCTATTTGACATAACTGGTGACAGAAGAGCTGGCGACTTCCTCGCACGACGTATTAGCATTGCGATACTGCGAGGAAATGCCGCCAGCATCCTCGGTACAATGCCTCAAGGGCCTGTTTTAGATTTAAGTTAACTTTAATGTCATTTAAATTATTGTTGTATTCTTACATATATTTTCATGTAAATAAATGTTTATCGTCGAGCAAAAACATTTTTAAATTCCTTTCTAAGCTGGACAATCAGTCAAATCAGTCTTGTAACTATTTCATCGTAACGTAGTTTCTGGTGACATTATGTGGACGTAAATGCCTTCCGAGTTGACTTTGCTGAAATAGGTGTTATCTAAATGTTGTTAATTAATATTTACTAGGGTTTATAGTGTTTATACCTAAGAATAAAGCATTAAATTAGTTATACCTACTCTTTGTAAGTGGAAATTTTCGTACTGACACAATGCATTACAACAAATTGTCTCTGATATTCATACTGAACTCAATAATGTCCAAAATTCGCCAAAAATTGAACAATTACAAGTAGCCTTGGGGAAAAAGAATAATATACATATATTTAATCTAAAGCATCAAAAAGTTTATCATAAACAAAACCCGGTCAAGCCCAAAAGAGCACGACACCGAAAAACATTAATTAGCCGAACTAACTAACCGTGATGGCACAAAAAACAAAAGAAAAAGCAATCCTTTTTTGTAAGAAACACAAAGGCAAGATTGGTCAGTGGTCCGATGAAGTGTGAAGATCCATAATTAAAAGTCAAGCGGAGACGGGGGCTTTGTTTAGTCCTCTGAGGGATGTTTGCCCTTTCCTCGCTTGGATGGGTTTACGAAACAGACTTTTATAATACAAAAACTTGCCAACTATTATGTTTTATGATTTTTGGGTTATTAATTACCCCTTTCTTCAAGTGAACAACATGTCTATATTTAATTTTCCAAAGAGTGTGGGTATACTGTTCCTCAGTTAAAATCAAGTAGGTACTTAAAGGTGAAGGGTGAAGATACAAGATTGAAGATTGAGATTTGTTCTTATTTTACCTTTAATATAACCCAATTTACTAAGAAGAAGGGGAGTATACATAGGAATCAAATATGTGTTAGAAGAACATAATAAAACTTGACAGGAATCTAAAAATATCGCAAATATACGACACACAGTACCGACCGAGTAGTTGTCAAACTATCCGTACCGGGTTATTTACGATCTTACGTTAACTTCAAATCTGTCTGATATCGAATTTTGCATTACTTATACACAATTATACACTTACCCTAGTGATCGTGTTAAGAAACTTGACACCTCTATAGCTGATCGAGAGAATAATGTCAGGGGAATCTCTCGGTTCTTTGGTTGACTTCTTTAGCTTCTGTATCGACTTCTTCGTGGACTCCGTACCGCGTAGCTCTTTCACCACCGTTGACCCGAGGTACTGTTGAAAAGTTAACATTAATGTCACTGTTATTGTCAAAAAATATTATTGTTCTTTCACGAATGCCAAGGAAATTGTTTTGATTACCGATTGAGTATTATAAAATACCTACATTAGCCACATAAGTCACAGCTCCCGTCACCAACACGAACGGCTGATGCTTCCACTGCGTCTTTAAGGCTCCAGGAAATCCAACCATCAGCTCCGACGGTGCCCTGATCTCCAGATCCGAGGGTCTAGGCGGCTGAGGAGCTGGTCTGTTCTTCTTGCTCCGCTTCAAGGTCTCCCCGCCAGGAGGCGCTAGCGAGGGCACCACGGGAGGAGGAACTGGTTTTAGGTGCTCCGAAATAGGTAACTTTTCTTTGATGTCTTCTTTCAGCTGTTTTATGTTGTTTTTCTAGAACAATATAATGGCTCCGTCAATATTAAGTTTATAAAAGAGAACCTTCATATCTCTTTGTGTGAAGTCTATGTACTTCATAATGATATGACATAAAATGAACATAGCCCATAAACTAACACGAGCCTTCACGAGCTGAGGCGTCTTTCTGATTTAAGTCTTTCTGTCATATATATGTTTGTACAATAATAGTGTGTCATGTGTTGTAATAAAATCCAAGAAATAAAAACGCTTCGCCTCGTAAAAATGTCGCTAATTAAAGAAAAAGTGAAACAAAGCATACAATAAAACAAAAGGGAAAAATGACACGTAACACCGATTCACACTTCACAGGTGCGAAACAAAAGTAATGACGCAACGACAAAAAAGAGACGAACCATGAAATTTTAATTAAGGCACTGGAATCAAAGGTATGAAAAATAATTGACATGAGCCGTATAATTTGACGAGTGTCATTTTGTTTGTAAAAAATATAGGAGTACTACTATTCAGAGTCTGAATGGATGATGTTCGGACGGAGCGGGTTTCAATGGCTGGGGAACGGCGGCGGTTTAGTTGGGCCCAACTATTGGCCCACTAAACCGCCATCATATCATATCATACTAGGTGAGTTTTGAGCTAGACTTCTGCTTTGAGACTCGTAGTACAACTTGGTAATAAAAGTTAAAATATTGAGTTTGAAGTAAACTTTCTACTGCTTCATCAATAGAGCTAGACCCTCCAGGATTATACTTCGAAGTAATACATAATATATAATAGTAGATTGTTTGACAAGGGTCTAAAGTAAACCATATTAGCACGAGATGGTTATTTTCCCGAGCGTAGTGAGGGAAAATTGTTCGAGTGGTAATATGGCTTTTAGGCCCGAGTTATACACTACTTTTCACTTCGATTGCGAGAAAACACATAAACTCCAATTATCCACATTAAATGAATAATTTATCTCTTGGCGGGCGTATGTCTACTTTGACAGCATGTTTTTTTTCTAAGGCCAGGAGCCAGGACCATGCCTCGCTATGCGTATTCGCCACCATTTCTTTTACTATATTAAACAAAAAGATGCAACAAACAACAACAGAATTGCAACATTTTGCTGAGTTTTAGCCTTTTCTTTACTGCACACAAGACATTGCCAGCCTTAATCTTTAGAGAACTGAAAAACGTCTTTCCTGATTGGTCGATTTTAGTACAGCTGTATTCTGATTGGTTGATATTTCTACCAAATGTTTTTTATCTGTCAAATTACAGTTCTTTGATTGTTGCATTTAATAGGTGAAGTATTTTGATTGGTCAAATTAAAATGTTTGGAAATCATTAATATGTATACATATTTTCCCTAGGGCTTAAATGTACTACTCTAGTCCCGCTTCACAAGTCTAATATGACACACTTTTCGAGCATGAGAAGTGAAAAATAATTATACTCTTATAACTAAGATTAAAGGCCATCCTGTTTCTATGAAAATTTAACCCTTTATTTATCTAAGTCGCTAGGTTCGTTTATTTGTTATATGTTAAGGTTCTTTTTAATCATCGCCAAATTAGTAACATATTGGCGATATTTCACAGCACAAGTCTATAGGAAAAACGAACGCACAAACATAACATTCTGAATTTTACTCAGAAAAGTTCAGTTCATTTTCTATTTTCAACAATTCAAGGCGGTTAACGTTTATGTATTCGTGTAAATAACCTTTCAAGCCTCGTTTTCAAGTAAATGCCCGTCCCCATGGTAAGGGTAGCTCCACCTGCACTCACATGTACGAGGCCTGAATAGACGTGGGATTGAGCACTAATTACCTATACACGCCCGACGATGTGTGAAATTAAAAAAAGACCGCCGTACAATACGCCCACGACCAAAACGGCGTATGTGCAACCAAAGTCAACATAAACTTAGTACGTTTTTGACGCTTAGCGTTATTCTTTGTACTTTTCAAAAGTTTTATTCAGGTTTATTGCTGTTTTTGAGAGAACTAGTCACATCCTTATGTCTGAAGAACGTTGTTGTAAAATGAAATATAAAACTGAAATACAAATCGCATAGACGCACGGTAAGCGCTTGCATTCAAAGTGGAGGCCTGGGTTCTTTAAAAAAACTTACGAACGAAATATCATTCGAATATTTCGTTTTTCGGTGAAAGAAAACATTGTAGGAAACCAGATCATATCCCAAAACGGTGTAATTTTCCCTTTAGATGGAAGGGCAGATGGCACGCCCCCTTAAACTTAGTTCCTACGCCAATTCTAGGGATTAGGTGCCAAAGCGGACCTCGGACCTGTTTACAAAACAACCGGGAAAACAATAAGAAAATGATGATAATGATAATGACACAGTATGGCAAGTTCACTTCAAGTTACTTTAATGTTACCTATCAATAAATATAGCAATCTCATACATATCGTAGTGCAACCTTGTGCAATATTTATGTGACAAAAAAAGAACATTCCACGACATCGTCCCGTATTTTATGCCAATGGATCGATACCTAAGTATACCTATTTCTTTGTATTAAACATTTTACAAAATGATGTTAAACAAAAAAAGTCATGTTTTATACAGGGCTTTTCTTTAAAGTGCACATCACATTTAATCAATACACATTTCATAACACTTAAATGAACATTAGGGCTGCATCCCACTTATAAGGGCATTATCACACTAGCGGGGTTGCCTGGCTACTCCCTTTGCACGTGTCGACATAATTAAAGGTGAGATGAGCAATTTGCCAGGATTAGACATTTTAATCTCATCGTTTGGGGTAAAATTAAGTGATAGGTTTAATATAAAACAGTGTTTTAACTTGTATGCAACTCGCCTTGGCAAAAACGACTTTAAAGCTCTTGCCATAGAGTTATTTTTTTTAAATGTGAAATAATGCAGGAGCATACCAGAAATTTAGATATTTTTTATGCATGCCCATACGTGGCTGTATCTCGGACAATTACGTTTAATATCCACAATTAAACACGCAACATCTTTGCGTAATTGGAATACGGAATCAAATTAAGTTTTTTTGAATAAAATTGTCTTTTTATTGGTCGAAAGTGTCTCACCTGCGTGCTCATATTAAAATGATTTCACTGTGTTTATTAACTATGGTTAATTAATATGGAACTATATGCCGAACTCGAATGTGATGACATCCCATAAACATACTTACTTAATTATTTCTTTACGTAAACATTGAGTTAACACATGAGGTGTAAAATATACTGAAAATATATGCTACCTATATGCTAATAAGTGAAAGGTACAGTCAGCCCATGAAAATGTTGAGCATACTTAGAACCTTGTCACATCGAAATCTAAGAAATATTTAGACTGAAACGTCATAAAATTCGAAACCTCTTTAATTTGACAAAGTACTAAAGTGCTCAACATTTTCGTTGGCCCACTGTACTCTTATTTTCCTGGGGCAAACTAATAAAAACATACCTAAGGCAAGTAGTCGATATTGGTGAAGAATAAGTTTAAGTCAAAAATTTCAATTATGGTATAAGCTTTTATGGCCTAGTTTTTTTTTAAGTCATCAACTACTCGTGGAGACGGTTCCAATGAGCCCAAACACGACGAGTATATCATGTGTAGTTGAGGAATTTCTATGGCCACCTTATGTCTCCATCATCAGATCAGCTCGAGTACACCATTGGGTTGCAAGATTCTACCCGAACCAACACACATTGCAAGTTAAATAACAGCTTGTAGAATGGCAATAAGCGACATTTATTGGACAAGTTTGTTAATTATTGGACTACAAATCAGCAACATATAATACGTCAAGTATGAGGATAATTCAGAAAGTACCATTATGTTGTATCGTGTAAAGAACGAGGAAACACTGCTATAGGTATCTAAGTTGATAGTGAAGTTTCTATTTTTAATTGAGCAACATCAGAATCAATAGGAGACATATATTGATGACATCCTATAATGAAAATTATAGGTACGATCACGCTTTAATTTTTGACCCATTTCGCAAATTTTTTTCTTGACTTTCTATACAGTTTAACAGGACTATCAACCTTAAGCGGGTCCGAAATTAAAACTCGTGACTGCACGTCTTTTTTTCAGTCTAGAATCTAAACAAGAATATTAGACAGGTAAATATAACGTAACATAGTGTCAAAATAAGCGACTATGACTTTAATGACAAAGGTTTATGAGCGTAGGTACAGATATTTTTGAACGTACATATATTATTGACTGTACCTACAAGTACAAAGAAAAAAGACTTAGAGACACGAAACCATTTCCTTCTTAGTCACCCCACGATCCAAAAAGTTGGATACAATCTGACACAAGTCACAGCATTGTCACCCTATCTATAGTGCATTATGCAGTAGCCAAGCAACTCCCTCGAGGATATCCTTTTTACTACGATTGGACAGATTGCCATCTTTATTGCCCGCCATTTTGCAGTTCAGTGCACCGATACCAGCCACTTCGGTTTGGTGTGCCTATTAAGGTACATTTTATAGCTCATAATCACTTTAGGATGTAAAATGTTTTGAAATGAATGAAAAGTGGCAAGAGAGATTTAGGTATCTTTGTAGATATGCAGTTATTATTTATAAGGGCGAATTCGATCAAATAGGTTTTGATCCTCCTTTAGTATTTATATTCTTTGGTTCGATCCGAGATTAAACGTCAGAATTAACAATAATTTCATAATTTCCAAAAGTCTTAATTCGAAAACCATTACGAAAATACGAAATGTTGTCAATTTATGATCTAAACTTGTATGGTTAAATGACAAACCATGATGATGATGGTTGTATGGATGATGATTGTTGTGGAATGACAAACTATGCTAACATATTTGCTGTTTAAAATAGTTCTCAAGGGACATAAATTCATGGGTGGGTACGTTTATTTTTATAGCTATTATATGCCCGAATTAGGTTGCCAATGTTTCTCCAAGCCCAATATAGCCATCAAACGCAGAAAGTCGGTAACACAACCTGCACTAAGCGAGCGTGAAAATTACATCCTCTGATGATTGATGACACATACTTATCTGTTTAGGCTAATGATAATTATGTGTCAGTCCCGTTTGATACTAATGATTAGCTAAATTCCCAGTGAAATAATCGAATGACTTTAAAAAATATATGGAGGGGCGTTAGTAGTAGCGGCTGCGATTGTAAGGCAAAAATAGTGGGCTGATTGGTAGTAGTGGTGAGTAGAATATGGTTGTTCCCGCAAAACAGAGATTCATTATTACCTTGTATTAAAAAAAACTGTGTTAAATGTTTACAAAATTGAGCTCTATTTTCCCATACCTTTCGGTACACCGATTAAAAACATTATCGTTCGTAATCTAAACTGATTATGACGTGACTATCAAATAAGGCCATGGGAAACCATAAACCATAACTTATAATGCAATATCATTCATACCGAGTAGCGCGTCCGTTGCCTACCGTGGTGGGAATACTTAAGTCATAGACGTATTGTCTATTGTAGTCAAAATACCTAATCGAAGTACGTGACAATGGCATTAAAGGAGTTGTATTAAATATAGTGCAGTACGTATGATAAGACGTATGCTACGTGTGTAGTGTCAGGAATGGTGATAATTATGTTAGCATTTGCAGATAGTCCTCATCATCCTTCTATCGTTTTCCCGGTAGCATTCTAGAGGGGGCCCCGGGTTCAACTTCGGCACCTTATTCCAAGGTTTGGCGTTCGCCGTAGCGGGCCCCCAGGCCAGGGGATTGCACGACAACTTCATTAGCATCAGCTGTCAACCAAATGACGGCCAGAAACCCGTGCCGCTATAGCGGTAACATTACACGCCACAGCTATCCAAGCACCCAGCGCAGGTTGAGCCTCTTAGCACCCAGGAGGGTGCAGAACATACTCGAACGAACGAAATCTGGCGTATGTATCAGTTTCGTAAGAGCGACTTCTTCTTATTCGTGTGAAGGAGAGTCCAAATTATACTATTCTAAAAATATGCCTTGCCAGTTCCACTGCCCGGGGAGTTGCGTCTACAAGGTCTTTATGGGTGCAATTATGAGGGGTCAGAGTCAGAGTGCACTGTGTAAGATGACTAGTGGTTTGCGCTTGGCCGCTTGGTAAGAGCGACTAACATCTGGCGATATTGTGCAATAAACAGGTACAGAAACATCAGAATCAGATAGCTAACTCACCAAGGAATTGAGATCAGCATTGAGGTCTTCCACCGGCCCGTTGGCTGGCCCGTTCTGCTCCCCCGACACCGAAGCCAGGATCCTCTTCCGATGCCCCGCCTTCTGTATCTCTAATACTGCCGTCAACTCTACCTCCCAGATCCTTCTCACTCTATCCATATCTACATACAAATGCTTCCTAAACGTATCACTATATATCTCTAAATTTATATTTCTTAGCCAATCTTCTACTGATTCGTTTTGGTTTTTACTTATATTATTATTATTGTAATTATTGCTTATTTCAGTTATTTTAAGAGGTAATTGTTTCGCCGATTCTAATATTCTTTGTCTATCGCTTTCTTCTATTCCCATTTCTCGGAGATCATTCTCGTCTAGTATACCATTCTGGAAGAGAAAATCATAATTAATATAAATGGAAATATGTAGAACAGAAGCTCTAATTCTAGTCACTTTTAGACTGATTTTCTAGTCAGACGCATGTACCTTAATTAACTCAATTTAAAGTTGAAAATGGCCAAAACCGACCAAGTGGCCAGAACTAAAATATGCCCTACGTAAACTCAATGATATAATGGATAAGTTTGTATTTTAAATAAGGTAAGATATTTTCAAACAATCTTAATATTGATGGTATTGAATCGTGCTTTATTATACAAAATGGTTTAATTCACTTTTCTATAACGTCGTTCGTTCGTAAAATCGTATCAGTTTCTCCTTACGTTAATTACTGTATCATTTTGTCCGTTAATTATTTGTGGTTGACATTCAAGTTTTCTGAACTATTAGTGACTTTATTTAATAGATCGTTAGTAAAGTTAGATATGTATAAAAACGTGTCACCTAATGTCACCGATTAAAAATCATTCGTCAAACCACATCCTTGTATTATTTGTGTCAATTAATATTCAATGCAGGGCTAATGTTTCAAAATGATCAATGGGCAGTAAAGAATGTAGGTAACCTACTTATTATTGATTCGCATTATTTTATTAGTCATTGAATTACGATTTTCGCTCTTGCGAAACTATCGCACAAAAAAGTATTATCCTTCGTCATAAGTCGGAATTAATTGACTTATTATTCATCGTCAAATGTATTTCAAAATAAGAAAGTACTAAAACTGTGAGTGACTTTAATGTTGATGACTTTAATATTGAATGAAACTACTACAGGATTCCGTTTAGAACTATAGAAATAATAATCCATGTAATCAAAATTGCTCTTAAATAGTCGCTTTTAATCACAGAGATCCATAATCGGTCTTAAGCTGAACGGTTTACAGTCCCGACCGGCTTGTATGTAAAATCACAAAAATCGCAGGACTTTTGATATAATGTACCTTTCATACAAGCTGGGACTGCTGACCTAAGGAAGAGATAATAAGAGAGAGAAAGAAGATGACTAGCCAGGAGTGAAACTTACCACAAAATCCACATCGTCGAACCCGCTCTCCAAAAACAGTGGCTCATAATCGTGGAGGCCGAGGCCGGATAACCAAAGGCCGAGGTTCGAGGCCACAGACGGACTCAGACTAGACTCGGAGCAGCTGAGGCCGAGTCGCGAAGTGAACTCCTGCTCCAGTTCGGAGACGAAGACGGACTCGCGCACAAGCTTGCTGCCGAAAGAGGCCATTATCTCGGATATTTTCGCCCATTCCTCCTGTGGACAATTGAAGGTTTGAAAATGGTTACTTTTACTTTATTTGACAGTTATATCTATATTTATTTAAATAGAGTCAGTCGGGACAAGTGCGCAATAATAGCAACGATCAAGTGGTTAACATCTACTTTTTGACGTCAATAAAGCGTTATTGCCTCGCTCACGCAATCATAAATCGTTCTTATTGGCATCGACAAAGAGGGACATTTTACTAGAAAATTCTACTTTGCAATCGTAGGTACCCATTGCAAAAAAGTAGAAAGGCATGAAGATAAGTATTTTTTTACAAATTCGCATTCATCAATGTCGTCGTACCTAGAAGTAGGACTAAATAGGAACTAAAAAAAACTCGTTATTGCCCCCCGCATTCGCTAATAACCAGCTGATACTTAATGACGATAATAATTACTGTCGCAGCTAAACGACGGTAAGAACCGATAAAAATTGTCATCCGTGAAACATCTGCACATCGCCACAAGTGCAATTCACATGTCTTGTCTCAATACGCCACCTGTATCTATTGTATCCTGACCCTTGCACATAAAGACCATAGCCATATTTTAAGACTGTGGGATGCACTCCGATTTGTATAAAGATCGAGCGTACTCATTTCTAACTTTAAAGTTTGATTTCACTGGTGTATTGAATACTGAGCAAACATTATAGATGTTAACCTATTCTTCCGTATATTTAATGTTTTCCATTTCATATTAAGTTTAAATTAAAATTATCAATTCCAATCCAATATGGATTAAACATGAAACTACGTACATTTGGCTTCCTTATTTGGGTTCTAAAAAAACTTTTAGTTAAGTTTGAGTTAGGTTATTATTTATTAACGTTCAGTTTTTATCTTTATTGCTCCATGTTTTTATGTTTCTTTTCAAAATCTGAAATTAAAATTGGAGTCAACCACAAATGTACAGTTTATGACGCAGTATAAACCATCATTATTAACATCGATCATTTCCTAGAGAATAACACAGTTGATGATCATTATGACGCGAAGGACGCATGTTTGAGTGATTTGTCTAGAATGTCTAGATAAATGTCTGTGTTGTCATATAAGGGGAGGTTAAAGTTACAATGGTTAACATGAGTCGTGTTGTTGGTAGTTGTGAATACCCGCAAGCTGCGCGCGCACCTGCCTACCTGCATGTGCGCCTGCGCATAATTATGCGCAATCATCAGATAACACTATATGCCCGCATTATCTCATATCAGCTGGGCATTGTTTACGCCAGAAGCGTGTTGGTAAACTATAGGTTTTTTGCAAGCTGATCGTTGATAATATGGAGCATCCTGGTATACATATATTACGGGACTACTCGAATAAGGGTTGGTATTTAACAAAAATACAGTTGCCATAGTAACAAACACTTTCAGTTTCACCAGTTCTTCGTCATGATTACTAACTATAGGTACATTACTTTTAGGGTCTGCCATTGTCTTTTGTCTTGATGTTTAAAGCTATAGTTAAGTACTATCATGTATAATGTGTAACTACGGATAAGTACTAAGGTACTTCCTGTCTTTATCTATTGTTCTAAAACGAATAGAAGGAAATATTTAGCATAATAGAGTGTAATATGGTAATTGCTTACTTTGGTGTTTAACAGTAAGTAGTAATAGTTTACTGCGACATAGACGCATATTGCTTGTAATCAGCGCATGTTACGCGTTCTCATGCGCAATTCCCCGTGCATGAGACCTAGCTAGATCGATTGCTCGCCCCCGAAAATCCCCACATACCAAATTTCATCAAAATCGTTAGAGCCGTTTCCGAGATTCCCGAAATAGATTAATATATATACAAGATAATTTGGGAAACGAGAAAGTACCGTGATCGAAGCAGCAATTTTTTTTATATTTATTGTAAGTATTCGAAATATTTACTGCAATTATGCTTGAGTTAGAATATAGATAGAAGATACCACGTATAGTAGAGGACCAACTGTGTCCAAAAACATGAACCCAAAACGGACTAACTTTGTCTTCGATTTTTTTAATGTGGGGTAATAACCATTTCTCTTATTCATAAACGTTCATCAAACCCATTTTAGCTAAAATGCCGTTAGTTAGATTTCGATTCGATTCGTTTGTTAGAATTAGTAGGAATATATTGTGGGAACAGAACAAAACACAATTTAGTTAGTAGAGGTAGGTATATGTTAATTATTATGAATAATCTACATATTTTTATATGACTATGTGTGGGAGAGGGACACTCTGAGATTAAACAGTTTCGACTCACAATAACAGTTCAATTTTGTTTGTTGAAGGTTGTGAAAGATATCAGTCTACTTTACAGTATTTAAATTTCTTTGGTTTGTGTTAATCCTTTAACCGCCACAGTCGGATATATCAGACAAATTGATAGTGTAAATGACACCTTCCTGATTTAAGACAGAGCTGAAAATTGCGAGTAACATTTTTGACGTTCAACTGTTAAGATTTAACTAATCATTCTCCAAAATCCAAAGTAAACACTCTACTAGCAAACGTAATATAGAAACTGTTTACCCAACTTTCTTAGTTATCTGTCGACACACCTCACCGCGATTCGTGACCGATAAGGTCAAGTTTTACTGCGAATTGCACAAGCCAGCCCTTCTATTTACTGAAGATAGTACTTAATGAGCTATTCAAACATTGCTTTGTTAATTTAATCCGTGGCTTATTTACTGTTATATTTGTCTATGTAGCAATAAGTAATTAACACTTTATGTCAGATGCTGTCAAAAGTGGATTTTATGTAGTGATAATCATGACATATTTGAATTGAATTGAATTGAACAATATGGTCAAAAATATTGGATATAATGTACAAAAATATTGTGTACATCTACGTGGGATGCTAATGAATATATGTAAAATATGTAATAAATATTATTATGAGAATATGAGTATCAAACGTCTGAAACAGTAGTTAAAGGTAATTAAAACATATATTTAACAAGTATTCCGTATGAACATGATGCACATCCAATTTCTAGTCACGAAATTGAACAGTAGGTAATACTATTACAATACGCTCTTTATCTATTCTAACGCGTATTCATTCTTACACACTTAAACTTGTCACTTTTCGAGGTCTCTCAACATACTATGGAAAGTAATTACGACAGACGCAACTGGCTAAAGGTAGTAGCATTAATAAAGACCATTTAAGCCGTATGACATAACCGATTGAAGCAATTAATGGGTTAGAGCGGCTCTTACAAAGGCCGCGTTGTGAACTCTATTGCTTTTGTTTGTGTCAGTTGTGTAACCAGCATGTATCGACTTAATAACATATGTTATCTGCTGTTGGATATCTGATTATTGATCTTGCGTAAGGTTAAGTTAAGCTGTGCCTATCCTAGTGCTTGCTTGCACGTGTCAAAAAATTGTTCAACTTTTGAAGTACAAGGATAACATACTTTATATAGATAGAGATCCCGACCTACAGCACCCAAATCACTGCACCTCTGCAACTAGATTTGCACGGGGCCATCCATAAGTCGAATGACAAGAACCTATGGAGGAGTCTGGTCAGCAAGAATAGGATATGATTTCACGGTCCTCACGATTAAGGTAACGACTGATGATGATAGATAGATACAGATACAGATATGTAGAATTGTAGATTACACAGATAGATACCAAATAGGTATTCTCTTTCCCAGATAGTTCATACACAGTGGCAGAAATACCTCTAGATAGAAGTAGTTTTTCCTTTAGTAAATCCTTTCAACGGCCTATGTGATGGATTTTTACATGGATAAAAAAAATGGAGACGGCTTTTGTACTAGTTATGACCGCAACATAAAATTAGGTTTTCCTAAGGAAAATAGGAAGAAAGAAGGGGGAAGAAAAAGAGTCAGACTACATCAAATTGTGTACTGAGCCCTCAACATGTAGATCGCCTTACACATCAGCTTTATATTGCTAGAAATTAGCTGCTTCCCTCTCTACGTTTCAGGTTAGGCGTCTGTTTTTTTGTAACCTGTGGCCTTACTGGTCGAGATCCCTAAAGGTGATAAGTACCCCTAAAATTGAGTATTACCCTGGTGATAAACCAGGGGAATCCTACATTGGAATACTCTAAGAATCCGCACAATACACCCTGGCACATGGCAAGGACTCACCTGCTCGTCAAACGGGCTAAGTATCGACAGCGACTTGTCTCCGCTGTGGGTCGAGCTGTTCGTATTGCTGCGTCTCCTGACTTCATCCTCGCAACCGTTGACATTCCTCTCCTGTCCATTGCTGCTCAGGCTAGAGATGGTGACCGCGGCAGGTTCAGTCGGGGAGGCGTCGTATACCGACTTTAGCTTCCGCAACGTCTTCGGCCGTTCGGCCGGCATCGGCCGGAGACCAATGCCGTCGAGTGTTGTTGTGGAGCCTTTGAAGAGGCCTGTGGACAAGAGAAGTATATCGTTAGCTTCATACTAATACAGGAAATAGAAAACTTAGTAAAGGTTGGTGGTTTTATTGCGAAATATGAAATAAGTACATCCTTGAACCATCAAACACATGTCGTATAAGCTGATTGATTTTCCTAGACCAAATGTCAAAAAAAGAAGAAGCGTCACTCTACATCAGATACTGAGGCCGTGTTAACATAGATCAAGCTTAAATCACAGTTACGAGTTGCACGAGATTCGCCTCTGGAATTTTGATGATTTTAACATCACAGTTAAGCCCGAATTATACTTAAAATTATTTGAACTGTCCGAGTTGTATCAAATTAGGCTGTTCAAAAAGCGACTTTACTGACCAAGCGTGAAGATTCAAAGTCCAATGACAAGTTTTATAAAATGTCGGACATTTTAAATAATTTCTACTATACACACGCAGCACAAATTGCATGCAAGTTTCATTACATGGTGATGGTGAGGTGAAATTCTGCAATGTATTTATTTAAAATTGTATCCGCTTACACGTGTATAAATGGGACTTTACGGTAACAGTATCGGGGACGTCTACCGTGAGATCGCGACAACACAGACACATAAGTCCCTATTCGTCCCGGTACCGCCACACACCGGGTAGAGTCAGTCCGACGCAGGTCGGGCCTAGCTGTTTCTTGCTGGACTCTGCCCAGTTAGGCTAGGTTTAGTGAACCAGCGACAAAACTCCCAGTAGCTCCATTCCACTGACACCTCCGATTTTATTGAAGCAGCTCACCCAATCTCACTGGAGCGCAACCTTTTAGTTATAGTATGTACTCTGACAGTATATCTAATTCCAGTAGGCTCCGTCAGCCTTGCCGACCGGTTACTTCTGATAACTCGAACCTTGGCACCGATGCAGCGTTTGACGTTTTCACTTTTCATTTCTTCTAAAATATTCCATATTAATGGTGAACGCTCACATCGCTTGTATCATAGTATTTTTATCTCACGAGCGCGGGTTACTATTGGTGGTAGTTGTGTCACATACGAACATAAAGAAAATGAGAACTCATAGCTCCTACGTTGACGCACACATAGACAATGTGCATGTATAAATCAACACACAACCATGGCTCGCCCGCGTTCGTGAGATATAAATACTAGGTATATAAAGTCTCGAGCTCTCAGCAGCTAATTTTTTTCTGCTTGCCGAAACCACTGGCTGTAAAGTAATGTCGTGGTATATTTAGAATCAGCTCATTGAGGCATTTCATTTGATACTCCACTCGATAGGTTTCTGAAGATAATTTGGTATATATTCATACAAAAAAATATGACATCATAACTGGAAAATGTACTGTCGACGACTGTCCACCCAAGTCTAAAATACAATACTAACCTACCTATTATACTTTCCCCGAAAAAGAATCTCCATATATATGCGAATTTCCCTACAAGACAGTAGTCACTGAAATTGGTTTTATTCTACAGTCCGAGGATATCAGGAAGATTTTTTTTATCTATAATATAAACAGTAGACTAAAACAAACCTACTTATTACGATTGCAACAGATTTTAAAAATTGCCTGAAAATGTAAAATATGGCGCACAAAAAGCCGGTTTTGGACAAGCCATAAATTTGAAATTCATTTCCAAAGCGTAAAATGTGAAAATAACCTATTCATCATCACAATACAATGCGAAGAAAATGGATGGCACCTAAAATTATTTTTACGTCTATTCAAATTTAAACCCAACACTTGGGTAAATAGGGTTCAAGGTGGAGTGGTGTGCTTGTAAGTAGTAATTTTCTGAATATGACCTGTGCGTAATTTTGCGTCTGTGGCCGTAATTGGCTTGAATTGTTGGATGCCCAGCGGAAGCATGCATGTTGCACATGCTCAGACAGACATACATACATACATACGCACATTACAATATTATAGACCTATGCACCTTTATTACCCTGTCAAACTAACACAGTTGGGTATTTGTCACATGGTAAAATTTATAACTGGTATCTCTCTATGACATTATGCGGATAGTACATAATATGCCATCAAAGTATCACAATAAGTTGCTACCTGCAACTTCAAAAAATCGAAAACACTTTTTTTTTTTGGGGTTAGGTCCGGCTGTTTTTCTCTACAGGTCGCATTTCTCAACTGATTTTGTGAGGTTCGATATTATTATGAACATTTTTGTGCATTCAATTTTAGATTTTTTTCAAAATTGTAGAGCTATCGGTGTTGCTAATGTAAAAAAAAATATTTTGCGTTCCGTAATAAGTATACTCGTATGTTCGTCTATTTTATCGCGGGGTCTATACAAACAATAATTAATAACGTTTCGTTATTGATAACATTTCTCACCGAGTTTCGAGCAATCTGTGCAAATAACGTGTCATGAATATACCTAGACACATTTTCTGCCATTAAAACAGCCGACATTTGACGTTATCAACCGTGTTATTTTATTTATATTCCTCAAGTACGACTTTTTGATTTATAATTTGATCTCTCAACTTAGGTACAGAGTTGCTAAAGCATGGGCCCATAACGTTAGTAGTAGTACATTGATGCTAATTATAACTATTAAAAAAATTAGGTTACGAATGCTACGATGCATCAATGTAGCTATCTGCAGTAGTCAGTAAGTAGAGGAAGTCACCATCGAAAACCACACACATATGATAATGATAATGAAGCACACACAATGGTGTCCGAACAATAGCCATTGTGTGCTGTCAGTTGATGCAATTACGATAACAGTTGCACTTTACACAGGTCGTTAAGTTTTTCAAAAGTAACGTGGAAGATAATAATGTACAGGTAAGTAAGTTCAGTCATCGACAATAATATTTTAGGTCTAGCTATTGGTAAAATAACAAAGAAAAAAATTATAACAATCCGTAACACGTGTGCGTTAGACAATCCTTTATCATTTCTATTGACAGTGTAGTTGCAGTGAAGGAAACAGTAAAGAAAGAAGAGCGAGAAGAGTGACTATATATTATTTTAACCATATAACGATACGATGGTGGTCTTATTGAAAACTCGGAAGCCATATGACCCAAGGTTCTGACGTTTCAAATCTTTCCCATCATTCCAAATAGTCCAAAATAATCAAGAGATGTTCTTCCATGCGGTGGACTGACCTGACTGACTGCTGTCATGTCAGTCCATCGCATGACTGACTGCTGTCAGGCCAGTCCACCGCATGACTGACTGCGAAGACAAACTAGACAAGATAAGGTACACTCAGCCAAGAAAGTACTCCACCGCCACCACTACCACCACCCACCAGTTTTGAACCTCAGTGTGTATATAATAGGTTCGAAAAGTGGTACACCAATTTCTTAGCTTACTGTACCAGAGGTAACGCATACCATATTTAGGTGTCTTCCGTGACCACGGCTATTCTACCAAGAATATCAAACTACGAATAGAAGAAGTAACACAACCAGACCATTCTCTTCGTTCAAAAATCTAGAAAATATGTCTTTACCTACTTAACTTTTGCTATATACATCGCAACAACTATAAAGTAGCAATTTTTTGCACACTCATTTCATAATAAAGCATAAAATATGCTCAAGGAACCGAGTAGAAACTCCCCGGTAAGTTGCGGCTTGCACCACGGCACGGCAGAAAAAACTAAGCAGTGTCTGTTGAAACTTTTACGACCTATAATGACCACTTTATGGAAACACTGTACTGTAACGATCAATCCAATAGTAGTGCAGTCACGAAAATAAGGTTTAGTAAAAACGCTTTTCGAAAATTATGATGACCCATGACATCGATTTATTTCGAAATGCTTTTTCTTATTTATAAAACTATGTAGGTAAGTAAAACGACATGTATTCTATCAAAATTAGACCCTGACGTGAATGAAATAGCACTTACATTAAACATATTATTAGACGTAACCTATAAATAAATAACAAGGAAAATTGATGAATTAAAACTCTTGCCAAGTAGCGAACTTTGTACATACAATTTCCCATCAGTGCAGAAAGCAAATGCTCCCATGTATATCGCAGCAGTCATTTCTATTAAAATCATTCACCACTTCAAAACACTTCACTTCATAATTATTTAAGTCCACACAGACTTGTATAATGACGTCGCGAACAATACATTTCATGCAGACGGCCTGCAAGGCACTGTCGAACTTGCAAACTATTGATAAGAACAGCCGACGTCACTTATCGCCGCCCGTTTTATTAATCGGTATCAATTTATTCATGAAGACAATTGGTATTGAAACCTTCCGTCTGAGTGATTGGAACAAATGACTGTCGTATGGGAACGGGGAAGAAGTAGTCAATTCTTGTCTACACCAACAAGTGCCATTGGATATGTGTTTTTCTTGATTTCGTTTCAACAGTGTCAGATATAACTGATACATTACAGATGTTTTCCAACAATTGTCCCTTGCGGGACGGTTTGTAATAATCTTGACACCGTAGAGGTACGATATTCTACTCGTAGCGTTTTGTACAAACTCTTGTTTCGCACGTCTTTCTTTATTTTGCGCCACTAGTCAACTTAAATCCATGTTCATCAATTTGATCAAACCTGGTCGATTTCAAATGGTCCTTAGATTCATCCTTTGCATAGCTAAAATGTGATTCCAAAATGCCACCTTAACGGGCAAGGACAAGATTACAGTGACTAACTCTATTGATAAAATGCCAAATATAAGGACGTTGTTTGATAAGCGACCGGTTTACGATGAAACGCGCATTGAGCAAAAAATCTCTTTATCATATCACTGAGTGTATGCTATTTTGTTATCTGTCATTCATGTTATTTGGATCGTGAGTAGAAATATCGATTTAGAAGCTGATCTTCATTCTAGTTCAATGATTAACATTTATTATTTAGAAGATTGATCCATACAATTTGTTTTATATTTTCGTGTAGGTAGTACAAAACAAAATCATGTTTTCGATTCCTATTTTTTCTCTATGTTTCTCAACTACGTCGTCCACACGTTTTGAATCTACGAACTATCGTGTGTATATAAACTCACTGATTCAGTGTCTTCATAATTCATAAATAAAATAATTTCTCCAAGACACGTCTTACAAACATTGAAAAGGTAACTCTATTTCAACAGACTTAAGCCATCCTTAACTGTAAAAATATGAATACTTGTCTTAAATACCCGCTGAGACTGGTTAAATTTACATATCAAAGTAAGCTGATAAAGTTATGATACTCATTTATTAACCATGATAGGTAACTTAACTCGTTAAAAGCCGGTCAGTTAACTTGTGTGATTTCTCCCTGTTTTGTAATATTAGATGATATCACGTATGTTACAAAATCAACATGTAATTAATTAAGGAAATAAGAACGTGGTAACCAATCCTAACTGATTCTTGTAAAACTGTAAGAATTTATTTCTCCGAGCAAGATTTTAAGAATTTTATTACAAGGCAGTAGAAAATAGTAATGCAATCATCAAAACAAAGACAATTACGTAGCTGATGATATCTGTAACTCATCCAATATAATTTTTTTAATCCAAGTGAACAACGACGTACCACGCACCAACCGCGATCCAATATAATCAAAAATCTACCAAACTAAAGTTAGTTATAGCCTATTTCCTTACAAATCTCTTCTTATTACGTAACTAAATAATATATTCACGCGTAATCTTAACTAAGATCATAATAATGTTAATGTTCGTGACGTGATCTAACTGGAAGTAATGAAGAAAACTTGATACTTTAATTTGTAATACGTGGGCCATAAAAAGCTGTAACAGTAGCCCTATGTTATGTAGGATAGTCTTACACTAATATTTGTGGGACATGTGGTCAATGTCAGGGTCGGGATATCGGGTGATGTACTTGGAAACCGCGGATACGATACTTATTTGGATAATCTTGATGATCTTATATAGATAGCAAGGTTATATATTAGCAGAGAAAGGTGATGGAAAATGGAGTAAAACAGCAGTAAACAACATAAAACTTAAGACTACCATTCGTTTGTGTGAGTATGTGCAATAGTACATTACTTACCAAGGGCGATAAAACAAAGAATGTCTCAGATCGCAGGTATTTTACGTCCGAGCCGAAGGCAAGGGCGATAAATATGCGATCTGAGGCTTTCTTTATTATCGCCCGTGGTAGTACAAAATTTTATGTCACCCCCTGGCCAGGAAGTGGGTTTTTTCGCGCGCGGAGCGTGCGATAATGGCCACTTTATGGCCAGGTGTGACATAAAAATAATTATGTGTAAAACATTTAGCAGACCTTTACTTATGTTATATATGTGCTACTCACTCACATCTATTACAGATACAACTGAACCGCACATAGTGAGTCCCCCAAGGGCTGACATTAGGACCTGTGTTACTGCATGTATACCTAACTCAGCCACCGATGGCGAGAGGATAAAATCACAATGTAAGTATATTTTAATCAAGAACCACATGTTGCAAGTAACGTTTTATGAAAAAGTAACCCCTTCTCAAAAACGTGGTGTCGTAAAGACGATGATCGAAGCGGAGTTTAGCGGAGCTAGTAACTCAACACTGAAAATATCTCACAAAAACGTCAATTTACATTACCAGTGCGTGTGAAATGAAGCGGCCTGAACTAATGAATTTAATCTTTAACATGTAGCCGGAAAGTTTAATTTTGACTGTAGCGGTATGGCCGAAAATTAAGATATCAGGTTAGTGTAACTCGATAGTTGTGGTTCGATTTTTTACTTTAAAAATGTTAGCGCATATGTCTTTTATTTTAAGAAGCTGATATTGGAAATACATGTTAATTTTATTTTGGGTCTTATAAACGTAAGGCATGTAGATTGGTAACAAAATATTGAGTTCTAGCTTTGAGACGATAAGTTGGTTATAATTTATGATTTCCTCCGATACTAATATAATATACGAACGAAATTATTTCATTTGCTACATCATCAAGATAATGAGTAAAATCATTCCGATTTGTCATCTTGACATCGATTTGAAATTCTAAGCATTTGTTAACTATAAATAGATAAAATAGAAAAGCTACTTTTTTCAACCCGTCGAGCTGAGACTAGCTTTGGCAAAAAACCTACATTGGTCGTTTTCTGCACACATAAAATCAATTTACGACCGACCTTTTACAAAAATCCCTCTGAATCACATTTTTCAACACACGATTCCTGGATTAGAAACATTCAGAACTATGACGAAGCGGTAAAAAGAACTACATACATATTTCGTAAACAGGAAAATTATAAATTCTCAAAATTTCAGATTCAACTGCAGTACAAGTTATGACGCAGACTGGCATTGACGAATGCAAGAGATAAGAATCTTGAAGTTTGTGACAAGCATTCTTATAAATGTTGAAAGATTACTCCGAAACGATTTTGTCAAATATTGTATATACATGTGAAACATAGCTTATGAACAGAGAAAGTATAATACTTATTGGAACACAAGCTTAAAAGCCAACTAACGGAATTTATTAACGGACGGTAAGGTTAGATTATTGATAAAATCGTAACCTATGTTACAGATTGGTGAGCAAAATCAAACAAACCACAAATGTGGTTCAAGCACCTTCAGCAAATATGCTGTCATAGCTTAATACGAGTAGGTACTTTGATTAATTCCAACACTAAGCGGACAGCCACATATCTAAGATAACAACGCTTTAATATCAACGTAAAACACGATTTGTCTTTCAATAATGGATATTACATTATCAAACAATCACACGTTACCTGAACAATATTTGTGTAAGCATTTTATTAAAGACTTTCGATTTAAACGACAGAATGCAAGGTGACACAATTTTTTGCTACAACTCACCACGTGTTGTATGGTGCTCCCTACTACTGAGTCACATCACACGTGACTCAAGCCTTGCTCACCGCTGAATATTTGATAATTACACATTCTTTGATTCGATCTCGATGTGTGATTATGTCATATTATCATTCCAAAGATTCTATCATGTGATGTGTTAAGCTTGCTGCTTATATGTCGGATTCCCGGCTTGAATTTATTATTAGATTAATCAAGTAGCTATACTAGGTATAGTTCAACTCGTGACAAACAAATACTTAGATACGCAGTGAATATAAAAGTAACAATTAAGTATTAATAATCCAATATAAAGATGCAAATGATAATTATAATTACGTAACAGATACGAACGTAAAGAGTTTATTTATTGTGTAAAAATACCCTGGTTTTCCTTTATGTATACGTATGTGGTGTTTGATTAAACCGGCTTCTCAAATATGTTAGGTTAGGTTCAAGAGTCAGCATCAAGAGTAGCTTGGTGAATGAAAACGTCAAAAGTCTTTTTTAAGGCGATATATCGATTGAGAGACACCCTTTGTTTTTCGCTCACGACAAAACGGGATGCAACCCTCTCCGAGAATGGCTTTTTAGACAAATCTCGTTAAATATCTGACTGTGTGCAGGTTTATTAAATTTCCTCTTGTCAGTACCTAGATGAGGTAAAATACCATCATATTAACTTAATCGTGTCTTTTAATAATGCGTTGTTTTAGTAGGCTGAGGAAAAAAGGAAAATATAGACTCGACTTTGGATTTATTTTGTATCGAGAACATTTTAAGGAATCATGTTTCGCTATTGTCAGTACCACAATCATATAGTCAAGAATCATATATCTGAAAATCAGCCCCTACTGTTTGCTAGTCTGGGCAAGACAGCGTTTCAAAGTCTCCAAATTTCTCAGTGTAGCGCCTTAACAAGGGAATAGGAACTTTTGACCTCTTTCATATGCCACTTTCTTTTGATGCTGACTGTACCTACATATGGTGTTGTCGATAATATTTTATTTTTAAACTGGGTGGTCCGCGGTGCGCTGCTATGTCAAATAAATATGATAAAAGTGTCAAGTCCAATATCTAGCAACTATTCCATTGCATATTCGCCACTATTACATGTAACTAAGGTTCTAACTACTATCAAACTAAACCCCTATGAAACGAATATATGTAAATGTTGTATATTTATGTAATTTATTTTATTGACAGCAATAAAACAGTGCTAATGACTAGTACATAAAACCGCCAGTTATTGTGTCGAGGAAAAATATGGCGACGCATCGCAAATAAAATAGTAGCTGGTAAGACTGGACAAAGGAGTTCGATGACTCCAAAATGCATGTATCCATAGTTACACGAGATTTTTGAAATTCCTAGAATAAACGTAATTGAAATTGCGTTGTTTAAGTGTTAATGAGAACCATCGATCTCACGCAAGAGAGAACGTACGAACACGTAAATTCCAATCTAATCTACGCTTTAAAATGGAACCCGAAACTAAAAAGCGTTGTAAAATAAGTGGACATTTCTGTGTGCGTTTCAACCGCTGTAATTTCGGTGGTCGCATTATTGAAGACAACACTGCAGAGCGGAGACCATACACGAAACAAGATGTACTCGTAGTATTGCGGGCGGGGAGGGCTATCATCCTTTTCAAAATGGACCACAGACACCTAAGGAAATCGTAAATAATACGACCACCGAAGTCACGGTGCGCGGCGGTTCAAACGCTCTGTGAAATCTCATACAATAAGCTGAGAAAGGGCCACTTTTGACCCTTATTTGTATAGATCATAGAGTCCAAAAGTGGTTGGCCAGTTTCTTGGCTATCTGTACTTCTACTGTAAACACGTACTACTGCACAATAGTGTAGGTATATCTATATACTCGTATTTCGCAACGCGCCACTGACTTTACTAACTAAGGTTTAAATTATTTTTGTTTTCTATAGATGAAAATGTTGAAGGATTTTAAACCTGATTGCTTGAGTAGTACAATGGGTTTTTAAACTAATTACTTTGATGCAAGTTAAATGGCAACTCTGGTTGCCAGGCGTCACTCTTATTACAAGGCAATAGAGTTCAAATTGAAAGCAAGCGCGTGAATATCATACGTAGGTTCCGTTTCAGTGAAGCATGTTCTAACTTTCTACTACCTGATAAAAACTTATTGCAATATGAAAAATGCATTTTGTAATTAACGATAAGAGAGATAACTACGCCACGATAAGTTTTTATGAACAATGTGTTTTATCTAGTGAGTTCAAGAGATAAGCTAGCTACTTCTTTATCTAATTAGTTTTTGTGTCGTTTTAATCATGTAAGAAGAAACATATGCGGATAATTGATAATGTGACCTCAATCGACCCGAAACACTATGTTATTAGAGTAATGACAACTTTTATTGATAGTTAACAATAACAAAACTGATAATCGGGGTCATTAATTGAAACGACTTATGCCTACATACAATAAATACATACATACATGGCTATAAGTCGTATGGTATCAAACTCAACATAATTATGTTGGTATCCTGAGGAAAACATTAGTTTATTTGGCTTACATTACAAAAATATTCTTGACTGCACACCTCACAAACGAATTAGTTTCAAATAAAAACAAAACAATGACATGTACATACATAGGCGGTCTTATAACTAAAGTACTATTCCTTTGGGTACCTAGCGAAATGGAAGCTAAAAATCCATTTATGGCTTCCATTTCGCTAGGTACAGTCAAGGGCACCAATATGTATACACTTTTTCACCTTACTCTATTGAAATAAGGCCCAAAAATATGCCCTTGACTGTACTGTACTTTTTTTTAAAGTTGTATTAATAAGGTCCAATTCTCATTAATT
This sequence comes from Cenopis cana, assembly GCA_951800055.1. NCBI lineage: Eukaryota > Metazoa > Arthropoda > Insecta > Lepidoptera > Tortricidae > Cenopis > Cenopis cana. Next base: position 8,154,439 of record OX637487.1, on the reverse strand, counting down.
AACTCAATACAGGTTTTTGGGAGTCAGATTACAATCTCGTGCCGTCTCAGCACTTGGACACGGCTGCAAGTCGTTGCACTGACCCCACCACCTGCTGACCTTGCACTAGGTTTATGCGCTGGCGCCGCTCGCTATGGCATGATACGCGGGCAATAATAATCTGATGTATACAGCCTTGATGATGTTACGAGGTATGGAGATTAAATTTAGAGAATTAAAGAATTCACCTCACCTCACCCCGTTTTTGTATAGAAACTGTAAAAAACAGACAAATGTTCGACAGTTTCCATAAAAACGGGTGAGCTGTGAGGTGACGGATGAGATGAGAGCGAGTCGGTTTGTGAATCGCATGCCAGGTTATCTTGATAGAATTGGTGATTATATTTTTTTGAAACACCTATGAAAAAACACATTTTACGCATAACTAACTTCATTTGAAATTTGATGGACGGCAACTACGGAACTCTACACTGCGCCATAACTGCGCGAGTGCGCGTAATTCGACACGCACTTGGCCGATTTTTTAATTTAAACTGCCTGTCTTAACACTTCCAACATTCTTACCTACATTAGTATGTACGCTGGTACGCTGTTTTCGTCAACTGATAGTTAACTTTCACTAAATACAATTAGCTACTTGACCTACAGTTACGTTAACAAAGGTCGAAATGTTTTTGTAGCTACTTTAGAAAACCCTTTTTCTTTCCTATTATGTAAAGTTCTCTTAAGTTTCTATTGTTAAAAGGCTATTGTATTCTTGTACTTTGCAAGTTTAAAAGCCTATTATGTACGTCTTTATGTTTCGATACCAGTTTTGTTGACAGGTTTATACATTATTAGAAAGAAAGTATTATGTTCGCCAAGAAAATACGGGCTAAATTTCCTTTTAAAACTAGTAGCCTTCACTGAAGTCATTCACTAGAACCGTTTTTGATTCTACGTCAAAGTTACCCACTGCCATCAGTACTAGTCACTTCAGTCAGTGTAACATGCCATCGCTAACACAATTAACTGACCATTCGTGCTCTCTATGCGCATTGTATTAAGGACCACCAATGGTCAGTTAAATACTGTGTTGGCGTTTGTATAATATAATATCATCATCATCATCATATCAGTTGAAAGATGTCCACTGCTGGATATAGGCCTCCCCCAAAGAGTGCCGCAATGACCGATCCTGTCCGACCGTGTGACCGGTCCATAATAATATGATATGCTTCTTCCTAAGTATTTTTGTGGAAGGTGGAAACTTAGGACCAGCAGCATACACCATAGCCAATAATAGGCATGATGACTCAAAAAAAATATTACTTCAATAGAAAGAAGACATAAAACTATGCCAAATAGTGAAAATCCTATTCAAATATCTCAAAAAATAACGAAGCAACAACGGTTAGAATGTTCGTAGTTAGAGAGAGAAGGTGCTACTCGACCGTGACGTCACCTTTGAGTAGCGCCATAGTAAATGACAATCGTTCAATACAAAGGTGCGTTTTGCGGAAAAGCGACAGAAAATACCCACTTTTAAAACTTTGAAGACTTATAATTACGTAATTATTTATTTTTTTGAATTACTTTTTTTGCCATTTGATTGAGAATTTGAGTCATTATGTAGAAAATTTGGATTTATTGATTTTCTTTTATAGTGTCATCATCCCTATTTCCAGAAGAATCAGAAGGGCGTTGTCGACCCTTTGTTACTTTATTTAATTTATATAAATGTCAGTGTTTAGCTCAAGGTACAAGGAACAAAAATCTTCTCGAACGCAGGTGACTAAATTGTAACCGAATAGAATACATCGTGCTCACATTACTACACCTTTTCATAACATATATGATACGAAACCATATTTATGTACGTGTCTATTAGCGCGAAACGACCTACTTACCACATAAGGCGTTAACATGACAACGTCCCGTTAAAATGTATAATGTATACAATAATTTGAATCGCACATACAACTTTTCTGACCTGAGCTACTGATTTGACACATGCGTAGCTAATAAGTGTTTACATACATCGTCCCTTTAGTACAAGATGCAAGGCACACTTAACCTGTATCCAAATTGCAACTTTAGGACACTTTCACTTCATATTTTTGTCACTTTTCCATTGGACTTATATTAAAGAACACATTGAAATTGAAATACAGTGGGATCCGGATATAGCGATAGTCAAAGGATCGGTGATATTACGTCACACTAACAGAACGTCGCACAAAACGGACTGATTTACTTTGAAAATGCAAACATTTTCAAAGTAAATCAGTCAAAGGTATGAAACCTAGGTTATTTATTTATCGTATGGCATTTATTTCGAACCGTGAGATCTTCGAGAAGACAGTACGGTTGCCAGTTTTTGTTGCACTTTTAGAACCACCCAGGGGTCACGTGTAGGGTAGCAGTGGGTACTTTCCCTACGGACGTGGTGCAACTTCGACCCCCCTTTGTCAAAAGTGAGTGAGCAACATGACTGTTAGAAGTTTTCAAGCCGCCCGAAGGCCTCCAACTTGGCTTAACGACTGCTGCCATAGACAGCAGCCGGGATCAACGACTTAACGTGCCTTCCAAAGCACGGGAGCGCTCAGTTAGTAACCACTCGAGTCGTATTAAGGTGATTCTACTGTATCTATTCTATAGTTCTCGCCGTGTCCGACGACATCGACAGCGACTCAGTTATGCGATCCATCACCATCCTCCCTCACCTCACAGCACACCCATATAAAAACGGGTGAGAGGTGAGGTGACAGGTGAGGACAAGTCGGATTGTGAATAACAGGCCTTATTAATAGGAGTACCTACGTTCTAATGAGGCTCGTAAAACCAAACGATATAATAGTAAGATGTCATCATTGTGACGTCACTAATATCTACGTCGTAGTAAATGACCATCGTTGAACATACCAAGGAAAGTTTTGCGCAAGAGGGATAGATGTCCCCTCCGAAATCTTTGAACACTTATAGCTTTGTGATTATTGATTTAATCAGGATGTTTTTTTTCCCCATTTGATTCAAATTTTCATACTCTTTCGAGATAAATCGATTTTTTTTCATCTCTCTAAAAATTGGTTCTAATAGACATCATGACAAAAATTGATAGCTACATATTCCCAAGCTTAAATTTTATATACGAAATGTGTCTCAAATTGACCCTCAGACCAAGTCACAGTGTGTTGACAGACCATAAAATGAAAACAATACTGCCCTGGTTCGTTTAATCTTTAACAAGAAACATCGAGTTTGATACATTATTTTCAACCCGCTACATTTTAGACAAACCCAAAAATGGAATTAACCTTTTCGCAGTTTTTGTTAAAGACACAAGACACTATAAGTCCATATTCGGCGATGAAATAAAAAAGGACAAAAATGGCAAATCACGGCCAAAATGTATATTTTACAACGAAAAAAGAGAGGATGCAAAGCCATTCATTACGCACTCGTTTTCCTCTTTCATTATAAACTGACAAATAGTGTCCATAACGCTATAGCGTACCGGAAGTCACAGGTATAAGCCCTCCTTCCTGTGCATTTAGGACCGGAAGTGACGCCAAATATATCAATCAGATGTTCGAATTGATTGTTAAGTGCCGTGTAAATGTAGTAACGACTGCTGGACTATGAGCAGAGGAATTGACAACAAACAATATAATATTGGAAATAAATATTCTCTTTGTGCAACCTCTATCCCTTATTATTTTGTTTTTTTTTAATCAACAGGGCATCGATTCCATCTGTAAACAGAAACAGAACGGATGCTCAGAAGAATATCGCTTTAGTTTCATTTCGGTGTCATCCTGCTTTGCATCGATATTTTAAAGCTGCCATATCCCTAATCCCTAACGTGAGACATCACATTTCTCGAATCCGATCTCTGGTTCCCTATTCTAGGGATAAATTAGACAGATCAATATAAATTAAATTTAAATTTCGCAAAGGCTAATACCATGGTTCCTTGCAAGAATCTCAATCCTATCAATTGTCAACTAACCTAATCTAATCTAAATATATTTTAGGTCACAACATGTACATATTATAAATAACATGAACAGAACATATACAGTAGAATCCACTTATAATGACTCCGCTTATAACATTTGACCGCTTTTAACAACTGCTAAACCACCGACGTTAGGATTCATACTAAACATTTTCAAAGAAAATCAGTCCGTTTTGTATGACGTCCTGTTAGTGCGACGTAATATCGCCGGTCCCTTGATGGTCGCTGTATCCGGATTCTACTGTATGTCAGAAACACTACCTAATGAAATATAGTACTGACAATTAAATATAGGTAGGTACACACCGAATAAACACAGAAAAAACTCCACAAAAACAGATTTCGTTGAATCGAAAAATTAAGGACTCTGAAGCGTAAAAAATATATCGACTATAACCCCGATGTTCTGGATTCCATCCATCTCACAATTTAGCTTTATTGTCCCATACACACTATAAAAATCCTTTCCTTCAGAAACGACAAAAAAAAACTTAATTTTATTCAACTCACGAACAACGATCACAATGGCCGATAAAGGCTTCTGTAACGCTCTGGTTACACAATAAAATATGAACTCTATTCATAAGTACCATTAAGTACAAAATAAATGACGACGGAATGAAAACGAATGACAATCGTCCAGACAGCACTTCTTACAATGATACGAAAAGGACTTAATTTTGATTACGTTTAAGTACGTATTCGTAAGACGACGCTTGACAATATGAAGTAAAAAAAGTGGCCGTAAAGGAAATTTATGTGACAATGGAATTACATCTTTATTGTTCTGCGTGAAAGTGTGTTTTTGCTGTTTCTTATGTAACCGCGGTCATGTTAACAATGGTTATAAAAATTTACACCTTTCACTGCCGTATTTTAAGAGCATTTCGTTGCATCGAATGGTTATCTTAAATCTATACTAACGAAAGTTAACTATAACTTTTATAGATCGTTTAATTCACTAGAAAACGTCCCATTCCTCATTATGGGTCATTTTCAAGACAAACATGTCGGTGTTTCAACACTTTCAACTACTGTCCGTACCTTCTCTCCAATAATAATGTGATCCACTCGGGCACTTTGCAATGCTGTTGTATTTTCTGGATCATTTTTGTATTAGGTAAAGGTATAATGTATTGCATCTTGGGTCCCGTTGCGAGATTTACCAGTGGTATACGTACATTTAAGTACATAGTAGTATAAAGAATGGACCACACGGTTGCTCAAAATACGCTCACGCACTATAAACACAGTCACCTGAATCATGCATGACGTTTTTAATGTCTCTCTCTCGTCAGTGCGTTCTGACATGACGTCGATGTCACGTGGAATGGATACATTAATTACAGATTGATGACAAGAACAAGATTATAAGTAGGTAGTCTCCCAGAACCTGAACTATCAGAAAAGTAAGTTACAGATTGTGTTTTGTCCATATGAAAGAATGCGACGCGTGTTTGTGAACCGTTACCATGAGTTTGCAATGTTTGCATTACCGTACCTACTCGCTAGCGACTGCGTAAACGATTTAGTATGGACAAAAGTACAACGCCACTGGCGGTTACGCAATAGAACTAAGAATCGCCATACTTAATCGTTTACGCAGTCGCTAGCGAGTACGGTAATGCAAACATTGCAAACTGATGGTAAGGGTACTGTACGATAAGCAAATAACTACATACCTACTATTATAGTAGGCAGCACCCAGCAACCAGCGACCCAAGTAAGTTCCCAAAGATTAAAAAAAAGGCTACTTAGTATTTAAATTAACTACCTACAAGAAAAGAGAATAGTTGCAGTGATAGTTTAGCTCTAAACTACTAATTGCCCAGTGCAATAATTAGATATTTTTTCTGTGCAAGTATTTTTTTGATGCGCAGTCAGTCAGTATTTTTTCATATGCAATTAAATATATGTCATTAAAATACCTGAGCATTCTTCACATATTTTCGTAATATAAATGTCTTTTTTTTTCAATAAAATATCTTGACAATATAATTGAGAGAACTACCTATATTGTTTATTTAATAATGCATTCCATAGCCATAACAGTAAGCCACTAATCACAAAATGGCATTCTAAGCTTGCATATAGCGCCACTCTTGATAAAATTATTTGAACTGTCAGAGTTGTATCAAATTAGGCTGTTCAAAAAACGACTTTACTGTCCAAGCGTGAAGATTAAAAGTCCAATGACAAGTTTTATAAAATGTCGGACATTTTAAATAATTTCTACAGTCTTGAATGACAAACTGTATATGGAATTGTATAGGTATTTAAAAAGCATCACATTGTCTAGGACGACGAAAAACTAGACCTAGAGATGTCAGGTTTCTCAAGACAAGCAGTCTAGCCCAATTCGGACGGCGTGTACCTTTCTGGGAGACAGAGAATCGAATAGACAATGGAAATAAAAAATATATACGCATACGCAACAATGTCTATAATTATAACTTAAGAATACCTAAGGGGTAAAGAAGCTGAGAGCGGGGTTGTCTATGATGTAGAGTTTAAAAGTTACGGGAATTGGCACTGCAAGTAAGCCTAAAACTTTTTAAGCTTTATTATCATGGAATCTTATATTTTTAAATGAGCAATGCTTGTATATATATATATATTTATTTATTTATTTCGGGGATCTCGGAAACGGCTCTAACGATTTTCATGCCATTTGGTATGTGGGGGTTTTCGGGGGCGAGCAATCGATCTAGAATCTAGATAGGTCTCGTGTCCACTGTCCGGGAAAAGGCCGAGAAAAGCTCGGTCGCCCAGATAAGTATTAAGTAAATATATAAAACCAGTAAAACTAAGCCTCACTTTCACGCAACATGCTATGTACAGTCGAGGTCATTAATATGTATACATTTTTTTGCTCGAATGCGGTCGCACAATTTTTAAGCAAACGAATTCGATTAGATAAAAAAGTGTATACATATTAATGATCTCGACTGTACTAGTTCAAATTATTTGTGTTTATTACAACGTACCCATTTGCCCGTCCGTCGGCGCGTAGTCCGGAATTTTTAGGCCTGTTACACACTGCACGGCTCAATACACTGTTGACATTCTTTATTTTTTTCCAAATTCGTTTGCCAACTTCACAGTTCATTCACGCGCATGATTGCAGTTTTTTAACTGTCATTTACCTTTAAAAAATAAAGAAAGTAAATTAAAATTATGGGAAATTAAAATAAAAAAGTACAAAAATATAATTAAAATTACTAAAAGTGGTTTGAGTATTTATTGTTCACCAAGCTCAAGCGTCGGCGGCACTGCATAGTCCAAACGATTCTGGTCAATAAAAAAATACAAAAAGACTGTCAAGGATTCTGTCTAGCCGGATAGACATTGTCAAATATAGGGTTCGCGCTATGTTAAAATACGTCAGTAGGTATACATTACAGATCCACAAAAATAATTATAATTCAAACAGAACTATTATTATATCTTCACACCGATTCTTCTTCTTCGACAATCAAGCCGGTTTCAAGATAAAACCCCTAAATATTATTTTGACTAATAATGTGTTTGGTAATTCCATTCCCACACAAATGTCAAACTGCCAGATAAGGACATTGGAATTTTAACGACAATTTAGCTAAAATAGTATAACATTAACTACCAATAAAGGATGAGCCACACCGTTGCTCAAAAACTCAAAATACGCTGCCGCACCCCGCAAACGCAGTGACGAGAGGGAGAGAGTTACGAATTAAAAACGTGACGTATGAATCTTTAGCTAAAATAGTATAACATTAAAGGATGAGCCACACCGTTGCTCAAAAACTCAAAATACGCTGCCGCACCGCAAACGCAGTGACGAGAGGGAGAGAGTTACGAATTAAAAACGTGACGTATGAATCACTCTAATGCGTTTCCGGGCAACGTATTTTGAGCAGCAGTGTAGGTACTCCATCCTGAAAACGATCCCTAAAAATATAATAATATAAATAATATCCAATACAGCTGATGCTGACATTTGGCAGATGTCAAGAGAATGTCAAAAGGAAACCGGACCAGACCCGCCGACTGTTTTGACAGGGCTAAGTATCGCTTATGTAAACACAGCTTGTTTGTCTAGACATTTATATGTTTGTAAAATTAATAAGGAACGTAAAATAAATACAAAATGAATGAGAAATGTAAATAGTCCGCAGTTCTTCAATGTTATCTATCTTTGGTTTTGATAACCCATGCAAGGTCGTTGCGCCGGTTACGCGACCAGTATTAGGAAGCTAGTTAGCAACCACCTGACGGATTTTTTTTTTCAAAAATAATAAGAAACAGAGCGCGTAGGAATTATTTAAAAGGATTTAAATAAAGTTACGTATGAAAATATATCATTTGATTTTTAACAGAAGCTTTTTGGTGAAGGTAAACATCGTTAGGAAACCCGTCTAATCTCAACAAGGCCTATTTTACCCTCTGGGTGAGAAATTCAGATGGCAGTCGTAGTCGCAGTTTGTAAAAATAGTGCCTGCGCAAAAACTTGGGATTCCGTGGCTACTACTTTTCCTACTATCACACGATATACCTACCTGCCCATGGGTATTGTTTTAGACTTATAACCTATTCAAATAGAGATTTAAGTCGTAGAAATGATCCCGCAAAGGTAGAAGATACGGTACTAGACGAACTAAAAATAATTAGGTATTTAGAACGCTCAGGTAACCGGCAACGAACGCAGACTTCATGTCAATATTCTAGATTCAAATTTAGAAAACGGTTATCGTTGTCTAGGCGCGGAAGAAATAAAAGCCACAGACAAGCAAACGTCATAACAACTCGGGAACACCATAAACAAATAAAGAACTGGTGGTTAAGGCAAAGGGCGATATACGATGGTCAATTTTATGACTAATTGTGATGTTCTAAATAAGTGTTTACTACACGACAGTCATAGTAAAAGACAAGAGGGAAGCATACGAGATACACCTACAAATCAAGTCTAGTTCTACTAGCTTAAGCAAACTAAAACGAACTCATCGCTTATTTTGCTGTGATTATGGTACCGAAAAAAAAGTGTACAGCTATCGTCTATAAGTGTCAATATTATGTATAGATGGACTATACAAACCCTATGTATTGTCAAACACACCTTTGTAGAAAACAAGACTTTACGCCCCTTAACTGGCCGGCAAAAACAATAAGAAGCCATCGGCCGGGAGTTCACTGTGCGGGAATAGACCGTTCTATATTTAAATCGGCCGTTAGCGGAGCGCCGCGGGAACACAATTCTAAATTTAATTTACTTTTAAATTTCGAATCCTGTCGTTTTGTCACGTTCAAGGTCGTAGTTCGTCAGTCAGCGATTCGAATTTAAAGTTTTTTCTTTTTTTTATGAGAACGACGAACATCTGGTGATCATTCTGCCAGTAATGTTATGGTAACAGTAGTTTTATGGCCTTTAAAGTTAACGATTTAGTTTTGTTGCCTCAACAAACACGACGTCGGACATTGAACTAAATTACTTAAATGAAACAATTCATTCAACCTTGCCCAAGAATAGGGCAACTAAATTGGTAAAAACAGTTATCAAGTTTAGATTATCCATGCTGTGTCCAATTGATCTTGATTCTGGTTCAAGGTCTGAAACCTAATCCGAATTAAAATAGTATTCTAGGTACAGTGTGCTATAAATAAATATCTTAAAATAGCAGACTCGGTCCAAAATCCACATGGCTGACAAACATATGTTGATAAAGAAATTCTAGTTTGAATGCTTATTAACAATAAATAAATGAACAAGTCACTAGTTCAAGTTAGTCCGCTTTCATAGTTAAATGGTTACTTATATCAAAAATATGAATAAGTACTGGGTGCAATTCAAAAGGTATGTAAAGTACTACTTATCTTATTGTTATTATTTAACTATATTGTTAAAGTTCACAAGCATGGCTGTGACAGATAGACGGATACAGACACTAGTGATCCTAGTAGGGTTCCGTTTATTCCTTTTCATGTACGCAACGCCAAAACACAACCTTATCACCATTTTGAACCTGGCTGCCTCCCATTGTAACAACGCCACTGTGTCTTAATTTTAAATGCTTCACCACCGTAATAAATAAACATGTCGGTTTAATCATCAACTAGGATTACCTCCAAAAATACTCAAGTAACATCTCAATTCCCAATTCCTGTAAACCAAAACCCATAGAGCACTATATATAACGTGGTGACAGACAGACAAATTGGTTTTCTAATACCGCGGTATTGGGTGACGGTAGATCTAATTATAAAGTCGCCATATTGCCAAGATCTCATTATTGGTCCTGGTTTGTCTAAATATGGAGAGAGTTATGTGTTTTGGTTGGTTAAAATAAGTAGGCGCATTAAGCAGGATGACGGAGTTGGAAAAAATGTATCGTGTTCCGGATTAGAACGAAGTCTCCTATTATGAGCATCGATTATGAAGAGGTGGGACACAGCGACTTGTCATCTAATTGGTTTTTGCAGCAGCCAACTGAAGAAGCAGATCAAGCAGGTATCTGTATCTTAGGGAATACTGCAACCATCATAATAATATATATCAAATACTTTGAAGCTGCGGTTTGCTCCGTATGCGAATTGCGAACTAGAAAATGAGGACTGTAAATTCACTTAAAAATAGCATGTCGCAAGCGTGATAGAAAAACCTATGTTTACTGTCGCTGATTATGATAATGACAGAGACATGAAATAGAGGATATGGTTACAGGACATTTTTCGAATATGGGCACCGGGAAACCTCAAACTACTTCAGTTTTTGTAAGTCTTATCACAGTCTACAGTGTCAACACAATGGTACCATTAAGAACCTCTTAACCTGTTTTTTTCGAGCCCGGTGGTCCCTTATACCTGCACTTATAGTTTTTTGCTTGTTCAAACTTTGTTTTTCCAAAGATGATTCAAATACAAAAGAGACCTTATTAGGCTTGGTTAAATGTTAGGTGCAGTTATAACTTGTCTGCGGCCTATTGCTACGTAAGACACGCACTTTTTAGGTTTCCGTAGCCAGAATGGCTAAAACGGAACCCTTATAGTTTCAGTATGTCTGACTGTCTGTCCGTATGTTACAGCCGATTTACTCGGAGACTATAAGTACTACAAATGTATTCTATGAACCGCTAGATAAAAGTGATGTGAAATTAGGAAAAAAAAGTTTTTTAGGGGGGCAACCCATACATGTAACCAGCGCGGTAATCACGTAACGTTTTTGACCATTAGTACGTTAGATTGAAATGTCAAATGCCATACTAAAACTGACATTAAATATATACCAACGGTAGTACATATCGTTACGTGATTACCCCGCGGGGGATGATTTTTTTTCAATGCAAGTGGTTGTTAGGGTTATTTTTGGATAGGGCTTTAAAACTAATATAGAGGTTACTAGAAAAGTTTCCATTTAAGTTAATAGTTGGTGAGATATAAAAAAATATATAAATGGGCGGTGTATATACATTAATAAATACTTTCAACGATTTTTGGTTTGAATTAAAAACAGGTGTCCCAAGCAAGCCATGAATGCCGCATATTTTGACATTCCCATGGGAATCAAATCCTTCCAGTTAGCCTAGAATCATGAAATCAGGAAAATTCAAACATAGATTACGTTAAAACTGAGTTTGTAACTGTATCGCGTAAAGATACCATTTGACTGTAACCAGCGTAAAAGGTCATTCAGTTATAGTTCATACAAAACTCTAAGGCCAAATTCTGTCAAACGAACGCAAGCAAAACTCGACTTAGAGCTCTGACTGTTAAGTAGATATTTGCTTGCGTTAATTTGACAGCCCTTGGCCTTACAGTTGTGTACGAACTATACTTATAAATATAGAAATAAGTACAATCAGAAACGTAACACATCAACCTTTAACCAATAAAATACTCGTACATATGTACGTACCTATACGTCAACATTTTCTAAACGCTAAAAGTCATTCATTTAATAATAAAATCTTCAAATTGCCGTAATAGCCTATTCGATTGTATACGCTCTCTCAGAGGCCGTAAAATAAACAAAATAATAGTTTTTACTTATATGGTTGACCGGGGTACTGTTCGTACGGCAGTTAAAATTAAAATTACTTCAATGGGCTTCTTCCATATTTGAATAATATAGGTAAAGCTGTGTCCAAATATGACCAGTGTAAGTTAAGCCAAGTTAAAGAGCTTTGGGTGGGTTCAGAAAGTTAAAAAAACATATGTATTAGTTCATGAACAGTATTCCATCCATAATGGCTGCATTTGACAGGACTCATATCCTAATTTCTCTGTCATTGTGACTTTTGAAAAACAGAGACATGAAAATGGGGACTTGTTCCCTTCAGCCACACAGCACATACAAGGTGTAACAAGAAATATAAATATTCTATTCATTATTTTCAAACCTTTTTTTCTATAGAGCTAACCTTGTCTGCGCTGAAAAAAGATGTTTCATAGGTCTTCAATCTACGAACCAAAATGTATGACTACTTAACTGATATTTCTTTGGCTCGGATTGTTCTTCCCGTAGAAAGTTGTTCAAAAACATGGACAGATTGACATATTTTAAATTTTGTATCAGAACTTATTTTACGCCTAGTATTGTCTACGGAATATCTCCCTAGATTTTTTTTTAAACTTAGAATATTTCAATGATTTATAAGTACTCCGCAGCTTAACATGTGGCCTGCGGGCGCACCGTTACCCGAGTAATTGGGAAGCACCCTTAACGGGCCGCGCACGACAGTGTCATTAGCATATGAGTATGTTGGTCACCACATGCAAGTCATGCATCTTTTTAAGATAATATTTTGTTTTAATGGAGCATTCAATGGGGTTAAATAATACACTTATTTCTGCCCGTTGATGTCTCGCGTAATGAAAGCTAAAAAGCGCTTATAGCCCATGATTTAGTATAGTAAAAATTATGACAGACAATTCAGAATTCTAAGTTTCTTGTATACTTAGGATATCTCGTTATCGGTTTTTTGCATTACCACTAGATACTTACATTAAGACATTGCGTAACGGTTTAATACCTCAGATCATAAAAAAATATAAAAGAAAATCCACCGAACTTTTATTTCAATTATAAAACGCCTCTAAAGGTAATGTAGATGTCGGTAAACAATTGGCTCCCGTTGCCACCAGGCGTGTACGTGACTCTAAAATACCTTGACTTTTTGGTACCAAAAAACATACAAAATTTAATGACGTCATAAATGAACTTTCACGTCAGTCTCATAAAGTCGAAAAAATACCCTGCGTCAGCGAGAGGAAACCAAACATCGAACACGCACTGCGCAAGAGTGTATCGTTCAAGGATCTGCTTTCCCCGCAGGAATTCGATCGGCGATTGCTGATTAGCAACTCTAATACAATGGCAGTAAGGACTGTTTTGTTTATTGCTGATAAAGTTCAACAGTTAGAATTTGCGTTAAGCATTGTCTGCATTGTTGTAATTAATTGTGGGAAACGTTTTGATAGCGGCTTGTGAATTATTTATTGCTAGCAATAGTTGTACTGTAATTATTTCACAGGTACTAACAAGTTTTACAACTGGGCAAGGGAACAGTTACAATCTTAAACCAAGACTCTTCAGAATATGGAGAATACAAAGATCTGGCAAACCACAATGCGGATTGGATTCACGGTTTATTTTTTCACAGGATTAAATAATTTGAGAATCACACAAGTCACAACATTAGGTATTCACATAACTGAACAACAAAAACACCATTTAAAAACTTAATGTAATAAAATACCAAACAAACATATGACTTAGCAAAGAAACAAAGACATCATTGTATTGGTTTAAAGTAAGTCAATCAAATGACTGTTATAAAAAAATTACATTTTATGACTTTAAAAATAATTATATTCACACAACTAAGCGCCTAACTTCACAATCACAATGGTATATTGTAAGAACAATCGACTATTCACGGCAACACTGTAATGAACAAATTAGAACGAAGGTAAACTATCGCTTTCCGGCTATATTCACAACCAGTCTCTACTTGTCTCACCAGTCATCAGTATAGCTTGATACCGATGGTGTTTGTTACGACTATAGACATCTTAGAAACCTGCAAGTTGTACTACAAACTGTGTGTTTAAAATGGGAATTAACACAAAGAATTAGACAATCGTCTTTAGGTCATGTTCCTTGCTCACATTCCTCAATTGTGAAGTCCAGCCAGGGTTCATGTCGCCGGCACACACTGATTCACACGCGGGTGGGGAAATATTTTAGGTTAGGTATGTGACTTTACAGGCAGGAGTGACATACGCATTATTCGAATGCAAGCCAATGGTCATCTGTCTGTCAAACGTCATTGGAGGCGCGAGGAGGGGTGGGGTATTTAAATTGTTTATTAAACACTGTGTAAGATAGTTGTATTCCTAATAGCCGGCCACACACTCATGAGTGGTAAGGGAAGTAGGCACTAGGCAGAGACGTAGTGGCCATTTTACTCGTCATGCCGCTCGTCATGCTCCTCGTCATGCCCACCGCTCCCTATTTTGTCGGTTTTTTGGCGCGAGTCAAAGGGCCGCAACACTGGCCGAGTTGTAACTAATTAGTCCGTTCAAAAAGCGACTTTACTGTCGAAACATGAAGATTCATAGCCCAACGACAGGTTTATTAAATGTCAGACTTTTTAAATAATTTCAACTACAATATATAACGGCGGACTTATGGAGCGACTTTCTCCTTCAATGCTTCCGAGCTCCTTAAAATTATATAAAAAGAAATACTATGGATTAGGTATCAGTAATTTGATAAGAAGGGTACTAGAGTATTAGGTATGAAAGAACAGAGATGTAATAGAAGGGATATGCCATAGAAAACTGCCATAGAAATGGATGGACTGCGTGGGAGACAACATGAACATAAAGTATGTGTGATGAGTAAGTGGGATTAAGGACAAGCGAATGACGATGTTAGTAACTCGTAACAACTATGGGTGATCGCAGATCAGGTTTACAGTGGTAGGCTTGAGCCGAGGCTGTCGTAAAGAATGGGTTGTGAACAACTGGTTCTGATAAGCGATTGTGAATATGCCTGGAGTCATGGTCAATAGTCAATACTCCTTTAGGCCGGGTTCGATTTAACCGGAATAAGGACTTCTAAGGACAAAATTGTATAAGATTAAACTGTTTTTCTGCTAGTCGATTAAACGTAACATTTCAAACGAACGTCAGGTAAATCTAACTGTCATTTCCCACAAAAATAAGAGGTCTACTTTTGAGGTATATAAGTACGTTGAAAATGTGACGTACCTAATCATCCCTCCTTAGTTTAATTAGAGCAATTATAATTCGATATCGGAAATCGTTAAATACACAAGCTTCGGTTAATGAATCATCAGTAATCAAAATCTAGCAACGGGACAAAAGTCGCTAGAGCTTGCCACGACTCTGACTCTGGTATGCATCAGCATAGCCCATATCGCTTAGTTGCGCGAGTGCAAGAACAAATATTCAGACGTACATTATAACCCCGATTTAAAAAGACTTAATGTCCATTACAAATATTACAATACACGTATTCTTTCCTTATCTATACACAAGTACCATATTAGCATAATAACTGACGTTGTGGAGATTCTGAGGCAACAATCAAATGGCAGTGTTTGATCTTCTTTGTTTTGATAATGTGAATAAACAATAGGTAACATAAATGAACTGTTTTTTATTAGGTATGGGATTTTATTTGACGCTAGTTTAACCTGGTAGTTATATATCAGTCAGTTACTTTAATTATTGGTTACTTTTTGTGTTATTTTTGTTTTTCAACTGTGTATGATTCACGTAACCTAAGGTAACTTGGCAACTAAGTGCTTTAGGAATTTATATGATTTGAAGACCATTACAGATTTGCGTATGTAACGTTTGAAACTACGGTGTTTGGTACGTTTCCATAACAATCTTATAAAATCATCGTCAAGGAGACATAAACGTGATAATGATAAGCATCTAAGCAGAGTCACCAGTGTTTACAACGATCACGAACAATGGTGAATTACCTTTTTACATTATGACGTGAAGCCACCCAGTAAGAGATGGTTTTGCAAAGATTCTGCAGTAATTATAAAATGACCGTGAGTATTCTTATGCTTTTCTACAACGTTGTTATAGTAGTTCCATTATTATGTTTTATTTTTCATAAAGAAAAATCATGATAAGGATATATCATGGACCCGCTATCCCCTTCAACAGCCCAACAGTCACAAAACAAATAATATACCAACCTAGCCTTGCATGGAATGTGTAGTTAACACCAAAGGTATGACATGATAATGATACCTTTACATTTTTTGCCTTGTTACAATGGCATAAAGTGCAATAATGTATACATATGTTTGCAAGCCTGGAGCGCTAACTAAATTTCATCACCGCATTACTAATGCAGGCGAGCTAAGCGGCACAGTTCGCGCTTCCTGCCGCTTCGCAGAACAGCCCGTTGTAATGGATGGAAATTATGTGGACAATGGTCATTGGCATGCAGATCTGCAATGGATTTTTCGAGATAATTCTATTTAAAAAAAAAGTAAAATTTATCCTATAAAATTGAAGATGTGCTTCTATCCAGGATAATGTCAATTAATTGACAAAGTTCTACGACAGATAGGTAATACCTTAACATTTTTTCAAACCGTCTATAAATAGAAATCTGCACAAGTAGTTAGATAACTACTTGTCTTTAAAAGTATATTGTATTCTGAAACAGAAAATGATAATATTTTCTGCCAAGGATTTATGATAAGTAAGGTCATTGTAAAACTTTACACAAAAGAAACATGATATGATAATTATTTACACCCCAAATATCTGCATTCCCACAACTACTATTGTTAACTGGCTCAAGTGACTGAAGCCAAAGCGTGTTGAAACAAAGTCAAAGAAGGAAGTCCAATGAATTCCATTCAATTGCGATTAATTGTTGTAATCAAGCAATTGTCAAGAGGATTACATTGCTGAAATTAACAACGATAATACACGTCAGAAGTGCACAAGCCCTAATCAATCTAAAGCCCTTCATAACAAAGACTAGAATCGTAAAGCCCATCACGATATGTAACAAGAACTGTAGGATGAAGTAAATAGTAGTATGTTTGAACGAGGAGATCCGAATAGCGACCATTTAAGGTTTAATGGTGCTTGTAAAGTAATTGTAAGCGGGACAGTAAAAAATTATCCCAAGTTTTATATTCAGTATACCCGGTTCTGTGAGAAATGCAGGCGTCGAGGAATTGAGGAAAAAAGGTGTTTTACATTGAGGATCGATATATATCGATGGAAATAGATGAAAGACACAAAGTTGTTTTCAGATCAGACAAGATCGCAGTTATCTCCCGTGAGAAGAGCAGTTATGTAATAACGTGCCGGAATAAAGTTACATTTGATCTACCAATTTATATTTCAAGAAATAAAGGTTGAACTGTTGTTTCGGCTTTGTTGTCATAAACAAGAAGAATTACTAAAGCGAATGATTCAGAATAGTGTTAACATCCATTGGGCTAATGTTTAAGTCATAAGTTCCCAACAACTTCGCATAAATTTAAATGTAGATGCCATTGAAGTCGTCAGTCGTCACGCATGAAAGACCGGAATTCTCAGTACATCCTAATTTACCTCGTACGATCAATAGAAAAATGACTCACAGCCGCCGAACCGTAACAATTATACACAATAAGCGTATCCAATCCCATTTAATCTGTAACATTCTCCCATGACAGATCCAGATTAAATGAAGGTCATGACCTGATTACAGATGATGTCACATTGATTCAAACGGCAGGGTCCATTAAAGGCCAGACCGAAACCAGAATTAGATGAGACTCTGGCTCGTGAGCATTTGCTCTTTAATGTTCCAATTGTAGAAAACCTGAGACTATAGGGGAGATCTAAATAAAGTGGCGATGACATGCAACCAAAGTAATCTGAACTCCAAGAAACTGAGCGGTTCTCTGTTCAGCTTCTAATTTTAGTATTAAACGAGAAACAACAAAGCTCAAGCAATTGTGGTTATGATAATGACGAGTGCATTGAGTGCGTAGTTTTCATGGAATCGTGACGAGTGGGATGAATGGGGACAAAGATATGATTCCGCTAAAAATACAATGTCATTTTGTTTTCAAGGTCTTTGAAGTTGAAATTAGTTTTAGTGACGTAGCACCTAGCCCGTTGTTTGAATGTTTTGAGTCATTTTCACAATAGACTGAGTACCTACTTACTACCATCGATTCATGCAAGCCATATTTCATAAAACATAAAATATTGACTCTACCTTGTCTGTACGTGTACGAAATATCAATGTATGTCAAATATAACATTAATAAATTTCCTAGATTTAATAGCTTACGGCATCAGGCGAAAATTAACTATATGTCTTCAAAAACCGCTTTTCTATCAAAAAGTGTGTTTGGCATGGCACCCCGAATTTTTAATAAACTACCAGCAAAGATTTTAAAATTAGAAAGCGATAAAGAATTTAAAACTGCGTTATATAATTTTTTAGCATCTAAGGCCTATTATTCCATTCAAGAATATTTAAGACATTGTTTCTTAGTATATAAGTAAATTATGCATGCGATACACATGACATTCCTTAAATATTTGCATGTCCTTGTGACCAAACATGTAGTTCTTTATATTGTTCGATAATTACCTATTTTGTACCATGTTTTAGCAAATAAATGACTGATTACTGATTACTATATATATTATACAATTACAACTGCGATGCCGACGCTTTATTCATTTGAGAGCTAGAGAGAAAATGCAGGTCCTTCACTCTCAACATAGCGCATACTCGTAGAATCTGTTGATCACAGTCTACTAAGCTACTCCCATAATATTTCGAATGCTATTGTACTTAGGTAGATAAACTGTCATCCTTACTATCGAAGCCATATTTGCGGTGTTCCATAAAGCAATTCTTTACGGTTTACCCCGGCTGGTATAACCGATGTTCCATTTTGCTTTCAACAGGTTGCACTCCCATGGTTCTTTTGTGACAAACCCGTCTGGCAGCGGTGCGTGCATCCGTACCTGCGCTTGCGCGTCCGGTGGCGGAATTGTGATAGTTACTCTTTGATTAATTGCACTATTATTATACATATTGGATAAACTAGAAAGGAAAATTACCAACAACTGAGAAGTCAACTCGGCACTATTGTGTATGATGGGATATGTATTGTTTTTTTGCTGATATGTCATACAGTAAAAGAGGTCATAAGCAGAGTAGCAGTCATGCCGTGTGGCTTATAGGGAGGGATATCAAATCAAGGAGCTCTAAGTAGAGCCAATTGGAAAAGCTGCCCGCTTCGATAGCTACCCCGAGAAGAGTTGAATTATTGAATGTACGATGATGACACAAGATAGAATGTAGCACTCTTTGTTATTTTTGTCTTTCTAATCGTCTAGTTACAGCTATTTAAGAAGCATCTTTTCAATTATACACAAGAAAGGAGGGTATACATTTAAAGGGCCACGCCTCGATTTGCAAACGTTTAGAGGCTACGGTGACTACTTACAATCAGCCGGGGCCGTACGCTTGTTTATCGCCAATGTGGTATAATAAAGTATCACTGCTTTGGTTTTACGTCATAAACATTAGAAACAACTAATGCCAGACTACATTGACCTCAAAGTTATTAATTAAATTATAAGATAACCAAACTGTTTGATTCAATAATAACTACTTCATCAATTTCATCACGCTATAGTTACTTCTCTTTTTTGCTAGACTTGACCGTTGTCATGTAATGAGTCATACTCGCCCACACGACACGTGGTTATCTGTTATGTCAACTGGTCATTAGCTGTGAATTAGTAGACAAAGGTCCAAATCATTGACAGGGTTATCATTATGTTTAAACGCTGTAACGACATTTGTGTTTACAACTGTGACTTAATTTCATGACAAAGAAACGCTAATAAAGGAAAATATATGGCCAGTGTGCTCTTTGAATTCATTCATAATATCCATATGAAGGCTAAAGTGGCTACGTAAAGTATTATTTTGTATATTTAGTTCTCGGTCAATAGAACCGAGTACCTAATCAAAAGAAGACATACAATAGGCGCGGCTAAGTAAGCAACTACTAGATTCATATTTTTAACGGAACTTGAAATCATTGTAGGAAGACCAGAATTGTTTTGGAATCAGGGTAAGTATATGTAAACAACAGCACTGTTTTCTACCCATAAAGAACAATGCACGGGTAGTAAACAATCATTTCGATTTTAACATTTATTGCAACATATTGCTTTTATTGCTGATCAAACATGATCTCAGCAACTAATTTCAAGCCTTATACACAGGAAGACGCCATTAAAACATTCCGCAAAGACCCGGTTTGCTGGCCCGTGGCGAGTGACAGGTGCTACTACGGAGAATTTACTACGATATAATTGACTCTAACTATGGCTTAGAACGAGTTGCTGGACAAAAAGATTAAAATACTTTCTCCGTTATAGAAAAGCGAGTTTTCGTAGCTAACTATCATAAATTGAGCTAAGATACAGATTCTTGTCTCTTTTATCGCCAAATACAAAGCCGAATAAGAAGTATTGTTTAGTTTTAGCATTTAGTCACCAACAAAACAATGTGTCGCTTTGCAGCGATTTGTGGATACGAGGATCCTTAAAGTTCAATAAAGTCGTTAATAAATCTGCTATAAGGCCTGAAACTGATGTTTGTGACATCACATGTGTTCAGTTTCATACCAAAACCATAATGTTAATAAACTCCAAGCATAACGTCTCTACCGATTCCATACCGTTCCCATCACATGTGCTGTAATTGAAATGCAATCAGCAAACCAGTTTGCCAACTTAATCATATCAACAAACTTTTTACTGATACCTACTTGTTTTTTCGGGTATCAATTTAAAGTCGAATTAATGTGACGTTCATTTGTAATTTATACGACATGTTCAATAAAGAGTGACGTTAGTAAGTCGTGAAAAAAAGTTTCTATTGCATGTTTGATCGTGAATTGAGACTTAGGGGAGCGGCTATGCTTATAATATTGGTAGTGCCAAGTCGTGTAATTTCATATCGAGATACGGAGCAACTATAAGGTGAAAAGTTTGAATATCTAATAGGTACTAAACAGTTAACAGATAGTACTAGATATAATATCTACCGATTGGTATTGACCCAATTATAAGAAACAAAATATACAATTAAAAAATCTAAAACCAGAAGCACAATGTTCCACATCATGAAAGAAATCTGAAGCCTATGACACGATCAGCGTCCCAAGAATTCCCAGACCATATTACTGGTACACCTTTCGAAATGTTCCCATCACCGGAACGTCTCAAAATTAATCGCTACCATCCGGCCCTGGAGTGCCGGAAACACCAAGATTTGATAAAAACCACAACAAGGGCATCATTCATCATGGGAAGAGGTTTTTTACACTTGCGGTGCCGTTAACACTTGATTTCGGAGCAGAACTACCGTTTTGAGAAAATTTACATTTTAAAAGATGCTCTATATTTGTAAGGGTCATTAGTTTGTACTTTTTGAATAAGTTCCTTTTATCACTTTTTCATTATCCTGTAGCTCTAGTATAAGTTTTTTCGAAACATTAACTAATTCGAACGCGTTTGCGTTTTGTCTCAAAATGTATGAAAACGCTCTCACCGAGTTTGAAATACGCGCGTTCATCGGTTAGCAACAAATGTTATACTCGCTGTTTTAGTTTCCACTAGTGACCACCAGAGGCGCTGTTCACGTTTTCATATCACTTTCTTACATTTTGAGACAAGACGCAAACGCGTTCGAATTAGTTAATGTTTCGAAAAAACTTATACTAGAGCTACTGATCGAGTACTCTAATATTTGAGTAAATTTTCGATTTGTTTCAATTAAATATAAAAATCTATCAAAAATAACAATATTTAAAAAGTTGTTGCTAAACATCAAACCTTGAGAGACGCTAAACCCAACATTTGCATTTGGCAAATAATCAATTCTTGAATTTCATTCATTTGTAAGTAGCATTTTTGTTTCTTACATGTGTGAAACATAAATAAACTCAGATGTTACGCGCATTTCGATTAATTGCTGTGAAAAATTTGTCTTTCATTCCCTTCTCCAATTTTTGAGTCATTGTTTCTGGTGTAGGTATTTATTTCATGCATTTTTGCTGTCCTACCTATTACATATAAAGAAATAATAGTTTCTGATTGATTAACCACGTTCACTAGTGTCAAACGTCGGAGAATAGCAAATAAATTAAAGTCACACACGTGCTACAACAACACACATTTTTGATCACAATTACGAAACGTCAATGTCTCATAAGTGATCCATCTATGTCATGAAATAAAAACTCACAATTAATCAACAGACACTAAGGATCGGTAGTCTTACGAAAGAATAATATATAATCTTTCTAGTCGTCCCAATTCCTGTTATTATTAATAATATTATTCTATCTAACAATAGCAGTAATAATAGAGAAACGTCGGCAGACGTTTCTGACCTTAGAAAAGATAGCATACGTGCCTATCAGGGGTTAAGTAAATGTTTGGACGGCCGGTCGACAGCTTGAGAAAACATACAAAATCAATAGTGATTCACCGAGAATCCTAACTATGAATTTATGATTCAGTACAACGATAGGCATAGGCATTATAAATTCGTGAATGGAAAAACAAATACCTACTAATTTGTTGGATCTCTAAGTATTGGCAGAACTCTAACGACTATGAGTCTTAGGCAAAAACAACTACACTATCCACAACGATACGAACTTCGACAAATTAAAAACAAGCAATATAAATATTAGACTAAACAATTAGAAGCATGTAATCGTGTATGTCATAACTGCAGCATACATTAACTACACAAGAACTTGTAGTTAGGAAGTAGGTAGTAGCTAAAATCGTTAATTTTGTGAACTAACAAGTTGCATAAACTTTCTGACCTTTATTGTTAGAAACGGTAAACAAACCAGTGATAATATCGTTATGTAATGTTGCCGAATCGTGTCAATAATTATATATTCAATTTCATGCTACTTAATGATAAGTAGCGAAGGGAATTTCGTTACTGATTCACTACAACAATGATTCATAACATTGTTTACATCAACGATAAAATCAAATCCCCGAGATGACTCGAATAACTAATTTTAGAAAAATCATTGAATGAAATAATTATACGTGTGATAATATAAAAAATACTCAAACCACTATCGCTCTTATCTACTTAAATAAATTAAAAAGCCATAAAATAGATAACATATAGAAACAAACCTATCATGAATTTCAAAGGGGAACAAACTCCAAATGTATCCGAAATGACCACTGTCCTTAACTCCTTACACTGTTTAGATAACTAAACCACACGGAACTATCGATCGGGATCTACGCGGCAGCGTGGATCGATGCGCGAGAGCAACTGACAGGAGGCGATCCATAGCTTTGCGCCCGCGCTTATAATCCGACCGAATTAAAAAGGTAGTGACGCTCATTGCAATCATTTGATAGTGATACATACTTAAAAGGACAGGTTAATGCTGTTTATACACCATGAAGTGTATTTTTAGTAAAATGTAGGGGCAGGTAACAATTCCATGGGCCAAGGGCTTGTTGGTTTAAGGGCGTTTTATTGTTTAGGGTGGACGTAAATGGCATGTATAAATTACCCTGAATGGTAATAACGGTTCTCTTGTTATCCCCAGATGTTTGAAAACGTCAAAATAGATATTTAGTGCGTTCTGGTAGAGCTAAATAATTCATTATTATTTGCTAAAACTGGTACCAAAAACTAGTTTACGTTGGCTGTAATAAATAAATAAGTGCTAAGTTATGTTAATATCTAATTCATTCGATCATTTTGCAGAACAGGTTTCCAAAAGATTTTTGTATGCATTGGAAATTGTTATTAATATCTTGTCAGATTATATTTACCTCGTCTGCAGTGTTGAAACGTGACTATTACACATGTTTAATATGGTTTGTTAGATGTTTTACTCGAAATCGTTATTTCATTGTAGCAAAATTTCGGATCGCATTTTTCCTCGATCGTGAATTTTGCAGTCGTTTATATTATTCGGCTACTATATTAACACAAGTTTTTTTCATTAGTCGCGTTTTTCCGCGAGTTGCCTTTTTCTTTACAGTTTTTTTAACAGAGTTGTATTTTAATGTATCAAAATTTCGTGCAGTTTTTTTTCCATTGCTTGTTATTTTTTATAGAAGCAAGTTTTCTTAGTAGATTATTTTCATACCTTCATTTATTCACAATTTATATACGGATAAGATCTACATGAAACAAAAATGTATTGAATTGTGTTGTACCTGGGGACCGATTTTTGAGTCTCGAACGCTCGACTTTTCACTCGACATCTGTCAAAACGTCATACTTTTTTGACGGATCTCGAGTGAAAATTCGAGCGTTCGACTCTCAAAAATCGGCCCCCAGAGCCTCTGTCATGGTTAACGGCGCATTCATTAGCACCCTGTATATACAACTTGAGTATTTAGTTTACCAAACTGTCTCTACCTGTGGTCTCTACCTACGTACGATTGCCTTAATATCACTAGATTGTGCTAATTGGAGGAAAACTCACAATATAACTATTTTACTTCCTGATTTTATTATATTTCTCTTAACCTTACTCGTATTTCGTGAACTTTTACAGGTATATAAAACGTATATACAAATACAAACGTGCCTTTCCCATTTGGCAAGTAATTTTGGGTTTCAACAATGCCAAACTTAAAATTAATTTGACAGACTAATCAATCTAAAGTTTTTCCATAGATCTACAACTTAGTTACAAAGAAATTGATTCCTTATACATTTTGATTTTTTGGTTACTTTAAAATTTTAAGTAACTTACGCGTAGGGTAGGATAACACAAGTTTAGTTTATAATTCCACTAATAAAATTCTAAACCTGCGACATGAAACAAAGTAAACGAAGCCCTTTTCACTAATGATCTTATCGTTAATTGTCATCATTGTCATCAATATTTCTTGTGGCTGAAAGCCACGTGACTTCCATCGGGCAAAACCCCGACATAAAATAATTTCTCCAGGCCATTCTAATTCGGTAGCCGAACCAGGCCGTTCGGAGATCGATCCGATCAATAACACGGAACACTGGGCCCACTGCCTGTGTCAACGCTCCGTACTCCAGTTAACGAGGATGTTACATGTATGCAGGGACATTCAGTTTTGAGAAGGGACGTTATTTCTAATGAAGCACAACTTGCAAAATGATTAATAGTGACAGTGACCGCTGACCGGGCATTAAAATTGGATTAGAAGTCACAGTTTGTTCCATAAATGTACTATTAACCTAGCTATTCCATTCCTAAACTAATCGCGGTATTTTACTCATCGCGGTTATTCGAGTTGGCAGAGTTGTGTCAAAGGAGTCCGTACGAAAAGCGACTTAATATTGCATGCTATAGAAATCAAAATCCAACAACAGTTTTATAATATATCTGCCAGCACAGAAGATCTCAACTATTCCTGCGCGAGCGCGTTGTGCCCTAACGATCGGGCCCTATGGTGTTTTGAACGCTATAAATAGACATAAGCCGGTTAGCATTGGCCGACAACGAGTGAATAGATCGTGGGTTCGATTCCCGCCAGAGTAAGATAATATCATACAATACATTAATTGGTACGTAACGTTGTTAAGTACCTACTGCATCCATCGACATATGAAACAAACCTTTTGAAATCTAAATTGGAAAATGCCTCTATTTTAGTTACGATTAGGTAATTAGTAAAATTGCTTTCAATTGCAATTTTGACAGATTGTTTGAAATGTAACACTTGCACGATAAGGCTGACTAGGCAGTTCGTCCAAAGTTTCATCGTGACCTTTGAATGCTCGATTATTATGAACAATTCTAACCTTCCCATTGTTTCAAGTGAAACGTTTTTTCACTAATTCGATACAGTTTATGTAAAACTAGGTACCCGCATACCCCCGAAGTTCACTCAATTTATAAAATAAGAAACAAAAAAATGGTTTTATAATACCTACTAATACTTAATAGAGATAGAGTATAAAATATGAAGAAAATATAAATTGAGAATCTCGAATCCACGTTTCTGGAAGTCGGTAGAAAAAAGCATCAGGTCAAACGATTTTCGACCAACGGTCCTCTTTTTAACTAAAAAAGAGGGCAAGGAGAGAAGAAAGTGAAACATGGGGCCATGTGCAAGAGTGTAAATAAACTTTAAACAAAAGACTGTCGCGTGTCGTCACAGGACAATACGGTCTGCTACGCGATCCACAACCATTCTCGATTCATCTCACCTCTCCTCTCCAGTATATCTTGGTCCCGTAAATAAAAATAATGTACGATTTCCACCGACCATGCCAAAGGAAATTGAAGGTCAGACAAGACCACTCGGTCGAATTCTGCGCGCGCGGATTACAAGCTGCGTAAATTCCGTACAAATTACAAAAATGTGGAATTTAATCACATCAGAGACACTTCAATTTCCTTTGGCACTTGCAATGTGCACACTGGCGTCACCCGGTCGGTGAAGATCGTGAAATTATGCATAATCGGAGCTCGAACTTCTGTTTATTAGACTGTGAATTGTTGGTAAGGAGGTTGACTGTCACACTGATGCGACCACGGAGTACGAGCGGGACGTCGCTATTTACATGGTGCCAGAATTGTTTCGATTTACATGATTACATTGCGGGCTGCAGGCTACCGAGGGCGATCAAACCCCGCGATGTAACGAGAATCGCATGCAAGTTCTTGCACCGTATAAATGGGCCTTAAGATTACTTATTCTGTGCCTTAAGCGTGACGAATGTACTCCACCGGTAGCCAGACGATGACGCGTGCGCGCCGGCGCGACGGCAACGCAGACGCCGGCGCGGCGCGTTATGCGCAAGAGCATATGCATTGACGATGACAGTCAGAGAGCAATGTAATAAGGGACAAGGGTGCTTACGTACCGCGACTACGAATAAATACTAAATGAATTAGGCAAATAGTAAATAATAAGAGCCGACGCTAACTGACGCGGGTGCACGAAGCGGGTCATACCTACTTACTATAAACTTCCCACCGCGGCGAGAAGTTAAAAAAATCTTCGGAACAAAATTTTGGTAAAAAAGCTGACTTTGGTAGCTTCTCATTCCTTTGTCTTCTAATATTTTTTAAAGCAAAAATTACTATATAACTAAATAATAATAAACTATTTAGCTCTAAACAACGATTTCCCACTAGATGGAGTAGCTCAAAAATTTGCAACGTACTATGGCTGTGAGTGTGGGTCAACTAGATGCACCTATACTGTGAAAATTTGAAGCCTGTAGCTCAAACCATTTAGCAGTAAAACATGTGTGATAGACGACGGACGGACGGACGCGTGAGTGACAGCATTTAGGGTTCCGTTTGGACCCTTCGGGTACGGAGCCCTAAAAAGCCGTGCCCCATCCCGATGCAAGTTACGACGTAGGCAAACAACCACCTGTCTGATGGAGGAGTAAGTCACTTAAAGACTTTGATTCACTTAAAGGGGACTGCCGTCAGTATAGCTGGACGAGGAAAGCCAAGAATCGAATATACCGATCCGTTCAGCAGTGGAAGGACGGTAGCTGGAGAAAGTTGATGATGATGATGACAACAATATTTGAGTTTGCTCCTATCACAATAAAACTACTAAACTTCATAATAACATATCCACAACAAAGAAAATATAAATACTCTGTTCCATAGCTTACGATTGCAAGGAGATGTAGATACGCCGCCTGTTTGGGTATTAAAGGAAAACGTTTAAATAGATCTGGCTGGACTTCTGTATTCTCAATTTCTCATTCAAATAAAATTGCAGTCATTCACATGCAACTGACGTCTTGCTCGTATGGTCGACTACAAAGAAACTCGGACCTTATTCGGAAAGATATTTCCTAAACAACCTAAACAGCGTGGGATTAACGCTTTATTTTTCTTATTTCAAAGTCTCAAGAATATGGCGAGATACTGAAAACCGAGTAGAATTTTAAAACTTTCACTTGGTCTTTCACAAACTCCTCTCTCTCTCTTGGAATCGTGCTAGCCAGAGGCACAACACAAAGCAGATTTGGGGACATTTGCTGTCTGAATTGTGTATTGTAATGTTTTGCCTCCTTGTACTGTCTGCGCCATGAATAAATGTTTTTTCTTTCTAAAAACTCCTCCAACACTGAGGCGATCTTTTGTTTCTCACAGAGCTCCATCTCGTAATATACCTTTACATAATTTTACGAAATAAGGTATTTTATAATAGTTAAAGCCAATATTACCGTGAATCAAACAGACATTTGCATAATTTAAATGCATATGCTCAGCCTTAAGAGCGTACGTAACATTAGTATCTCATTGGGAACCCGTTTCTGTCTACGTTTAGTGGCTTTTGACCCGAGAAACCTCTAGAACTCGTTAGTTATTCTATGCGTTTCGTTACACGCATAAGATTATAATTAAATATGTTATTTGATTAAATTTTATCAAAGTTCTTGGTCAAATCTAAAGGGATAAACAAAAATAAACATCAAACATCAGCAAAGGTCATGACTTGAATCATTAAGTAAGGCTGGGTTTTATAAAGATACCTTAGAACTAATGTTAGATCAAAATGGTGCTAGTACTTTTGTCGCATTTTTTTTCGAACGACTTTATCACGAATATACCAACCTAACCAAAAAATTTCGTGATCAAGTCGTTTGTTAAAAAAAATTCGTGAATTTGTTTTTCGTGATGAGGTTTGACATACGATTTTTAAGGCATTATGTATGTAATAGAAGCTCTATTACATTAGTGTTAAAGTAGGATACCCCATGAAATAAGAGCATATGTCAGTATCAAACTGACAGCAATCCTATACTTGTAAGTGTAACGTAAGTACTTAGTTGCGAGTTCTCAGTTAGGGGCGGACCACTAATATTCTTACAAAACCAGAACTATGTTTGCGGCTCGGTAGCTGAAAGCTATTATAATCAGCAACCTGGTTGGAAATGACTCTTTGTTTCCCTAGTAACGCAAACACCCAGTAGTAAAATCTTGTAGGACAATGACGAGTCATTTTCATTACATTTCCACCGCAAACAATCATGTTGATTTGCAAGAGACCGCAACCGGAGTTAACTGTACAGTAGCAAAAAAACTACTTTGAACCTTATTACCCTGTGTCAAGGGAGAATATTGTATTGTTTACGTGGAAAAGGTTACGATTGTTCATTAGACTTAATACGCATAGCCACTGCACCTACAGTAGAGTGAAGATTACCTTACGGTATGTATGTGTATATCCACTTCATATACTCTTGTTGCAAAGTCACCAGCGCCAATATCTACTAAAACAAAACATCTTCTTTATCCCGTTTACCTCCTGGGGGGTATATTATACGATGGTCGCGCGATAGCGTGATAGGTAATTGATAAACGACCAGATAAAGCATTTGTCACTATCTGATACTACTCGATAGAAAGTGACAGATGCGTTTATCGTGCTATCACGCGACCGACGTAGACCTCGGGGTGTAGGGCTTGAACAAAAAACGTAACCTAGGTAGGTAGGTACCTAATATTCGGCATGACTCTATTTGTTTCGTACACACGTTAGAGGTGTCAGATATTTTTGCCGCCTTTGTTTTGGCAGATATTAATGGTGGTAAATGCTATCATAACATTACATAACACGTAAGAGTACATAGACGACATTTAGTCTTTACAAAATAACCCTCTTATTGTGAAAGGCGATATCAACCGATCACTAAAATTTTGAATTTAATCACACAATTCACCTACTTACCCACATCGGTATTAAAACTCAATTGCGTTACAAACTGACATAACAATATATAGCGCGCGCTTTAATTAAAAAAATAAAACAATAATGGCGGCTGCGCGGCGCCGGCGCACATTGTTTTGCGCTTTTACAATTACAGCAACACGCATGAATTTCTAGATTTATTGTTTTGTTTTACGTAAAGATAATTCAGGGTCCTTTAGTGCTTGTTGTACCTAGTCATTTTAAATAGAGCTAAGGTCGATAGGTCGGTCCCGGTCAGGGCATTTATTTGTGTGATGAGCACGAATATTTGTTCCTGGTCCGCTTTGACACCTAATCTCAAGATTTGGCGTAGGAACTATTTCTACGAAATACGCCATCTGACTTTCCAGCCCACAAAGAAAACTAGACCTTGTTGGTATTATAGGCTTCACGATGTTTTCCTTCGCCGAAAAGTCCCTGTTGAATATCAAATGATATTTCGTACTATATAAGTTTTTTTGAAACACAAAAGAGTTGTAAAATACCGGGGTTAGAACTCGAGACCGCCAGAATTAAAGTCGCGTCGCTCGCGAAGCTACAATGGTTTTCCTTGTTTTTCTCAGTATTAGGAAACTTTGATTTCTTTTTACTTGGAAATGCATGGAATTTTGAGGATTTTTATTCTATATCAGAATCAGCCGTTCTCGTGATTCTAAGCAGAAAAAATCAAAATACAAGAAACAAAGTGAAAAGTACAATTTTGAGTGAAACGCTTATATTCTAATTTGTCAAAATTATTGCAGCACCGGACATATCATACTGCCGTAAGAAGGAGGTACCTATTTTAGTGACCGCTGTTGAGGCAACTGTTTAAGCAACATTAAAACCACAGCAATTTATTTCATAGCCAATCAATACACAAATAAATATTATTAAGGAACTAGGCCTATTAAGCTACCGTACTCCGTAATAAGTTGAACGATGCAACCGCAAATACCTATACGGATCCATACTCCTTTCAACGTAGTATCAACGTAAAGTTCCGATAATATGTATGCATTATCGACCTTAAGTGTAAGGAATAAGGATTCGAATTGTGTACATATTTATAAAAAGTACGTAATAGATACATACTTTAGGTTTGTGATTAGAGTCCTGCAGTCCAGCTATGAGGAAGTTTCGCGGTCAGTGGTTATTACGATCAATGAAATGATTGTGGTTCCTAATGTTTTTATTAACAGTTAAAATACTTGAAATGTTTATACACGTAACTGTAAGTTATTTACACACGAACAGTTTGACCGTGTTTAATGATCGCAGATGTCATATACCTACCTACTCAAATATTATTTATATTGTTCCTATACGTAATATATGAACGATTCAAGATGATATCTTTAAGTGAATTGTATTTCATATCCTAAAATTTAATTAAGTAGTTGTTAGAAATGGAAACCCTGTTTTTCAATGCAATATTCAAATCGTTTAGGTAGGTACCTAATGATTTTACTTTTGTGTTTTTCTTAATTGTCACTAAACTCCATGACATGACTAAAAGTTTCAATTCACTCACCCATACTGACCGATTTAAATGTTAGGTACACCCTGTATAGAAGCTAGGACGGAATCCTAATCCTAATCCTATCCTAATCCTAATCATCATCCTCCTAGCGTTATCCCAGTACAGTTGCATCCTGAAGGATGCCTGGGGTCCGCTACCTTATCCCAAGATTTGGTATAGGCACTAGTTTTTACGAAAGCGACTGTCATCTGACCTTTCAACCCCGAGGGGAAACTAGACCTATCAGAATCAGAATCAGAATCAGAATTTTATTTGTGAAACATAGGTACACATAAGATGGAACATAATAATAGTTTGATCTCTAATCTCCTAATCCAAATCCTAATCCTGATATAATATTATAAACGTGAAAGTTTGTGCGGATGTATGGATGTACGTTCCGTTTAATCTCAAAAACTACTGAACGGATCTCTATGAAACTTTCCAGTGTTGTAGCTTAGACATCAGAATAGGACATACATAGGCTATAATTTATTTCAAAATTCGAAAAATTAGGTAGCAAAACTAGACTATCCGTGCGAAGCCGGGGCGGGCCGCTTGTTATAAATATTTGCCATACTGTTTTCTCATTTGTTAAGAGAGGTACCTAGGGCACGGCAAAATGTCATCTTGCTCGAATTTGGAGCAGCCCAACTGGGGAAGTACCTCCGCCTTGCAGAAAACCACAGCCATAACAAGTTATTTACTATACAGGTATCTAGTGTTGTGTTCCTGGAAACGAGGAAGGTTGCCAGAGCTCCCAATACACTGTGATGAGAGCGAGGGACCTAAATTGGTCCCTTCTGCTGTCAACACAGTAAATCCTCAAATTTTATAACGGGTCGGCAACACGCACGTGACTCCTTTGGAGTTGCGAGCGTCTTACCATCAGATGGACCGTACACGCTTGTTTGCCACCGTCGAAATATATAAAAAAAATACGGAACTCTAAAAAGTACAACGGTGAGCTTATTTCTGTAAGGGATATCTTCCAACGTATACTCTCTGCGCTGAGTTCACCCCACGTAACTATAACATGATCAAATTGATCAACACACAAGCCAACCTTTTTGTAACGTATTTCAAGTAGGTAAGTACACATAAGATTGCTTCACAAGTAAATTAATATTTAACCACGGGTTAGCTGACACGAAGGGCGCGTGAAAACAGTAATCAAATGGGAAATAAAAACACGGCCAAGCGTGAGCCACAACAACGAACAAACGTTCCGTAGAAATATATTATGTAATTGCAATAGTCTTTCTTTTAGAAACCTTTTAAACGCATTCACTGCCACCCTCTTTTGCTGGACATTCGGCAGATGCCGCACTTTGCTGTGTGCCCCAAACGCACATGTGAGTTCAACCGATTATTCTAAGTCTAAGGCACAGGGTGAAAGTCACTAAATATTATGAACGCGTCTGTGCGTTCAAGGTACTGGGTAAAAGTAACGGAAACGCATATATGCGTTGGTGGCAGTGAATGCGTTAAGGCACGAGAGAATAGGCGTATAACTAATCTGAGGTGAGCTCAATTCACGGTCGGTCTCATCAGGGGCCTGTCTAGGTGCTGGCCAAGAGCCAACCCATTTAAAAAAAAAAACCCACCGTAATCTGTATTCCTTGTTAATTACAATGTTAATTTCTTCAAGGAAAGATGGCTACTCTATTCAGTTAGCAACATTCTTGGCCTTTCACTTTTCACCAGGTCACACTGAGACTTATGAGGCGACTTTTGTTTTTCTACTGTGTATTTATGTGTATCACCCATTACATGCTTCGTACCTATGCATTCTTTCAATGGTCACTGAACCTGAGGGTTTCTCGAAGGCGTACGGAACGCTAATGACAACTCGATGGTAATATCGCGCGTGAGACCGCTATAAAAACACCACTTTCAAACGCTCACGGACGTGTAAAATGGCGCTGGCAGTATGATGACCACTTGGCACCGTCATTACTTCAAAAAGAGTAAAGGTAGGTATTTATATTATCTACAGGGTGACATTTTATTGACCGCTCAAATTTTTCCCAGGCATTAGGTATCAATAAAAAATGCAATTTCTGAAAATAAAAGGTGTAGACTTTTCAAAAAAAAATTTTTTTACACGATTTTCGCGACCATGAAATAACAATGGTTACGAACCAAGAGTCCTAAGCCCGTGAAAGAAAGTATAAAGAAAATTTTTTTTAGAGTCGTCGAAAATCGATTTTTATGCAAAAATTGACTCGGCGACTCAACGTGGGGCCAGGGCGATCGTTATTGCTGCCTCCCACACAACCCGCTTCAGCGGTATCCACGAACGCATATTTTTTCGGATATCTTTCAGCTGCTGCATCTCAACATTTTAGTACTGAAAGATACTGAAAGAAAAAACACGTACATTTTAATTTTCGCCAAGGAATCTACTGTGTAAATTTGAACGGTCAATAATACTTCACCCTGTATATCACTGTCTTAGTAAAACTAGAAAAGGAATATAGCATGGAAACATTTTAAGTAACACATGTAAATAGCTGTAAAATAGGTACTTGTAATAGGTCTAGAGTAGGCACGTCTGCCTCATGCCGCAAGACTTGTGTGCCAAAATCATCACCAAGACGGTTCTAAATTTTGCGCGTTATTGGAAGTTCAGTTCTTTCTCCTGAGCTAAAAATACCCGACTTCATAGGTTTTTGACTATTTAATTCGTGCACCATCTTATGTCTATCGTGTGTAATGCCCTTATCACGTGTATCTCATTACTGGCAGCCGTGTAATTGTGGCTTTAATTGCACGCAGTGTAATGAGGTCAGCGCGAGAATTCGGTACAGGTGATAAATAGATGATGTTTTAGTGTTGAATACCATTGAGTTACGTGTGAAGTAATTGTGCGCCCATGGCGACCTTAGAGAATGTTTACCCTAAGGCGATATATCGATTGAAAGAGACACCCTTTGTTTTTCGCTCACGACAAAACGGGATGCAACCCTCTCTGAGAATGGCTTTTTAGACAAATCTCGTTAAATATCTGACTGTGTGCAGGTTTATTAAATTTCCTCTTGTCAGTACCTAGACGAGGTAAAATACCATCATATTAACTTAATCGTGTCTTTTAATAATGCGTTGTTTTAGTAGGCTGAGGAAAAAAAGGAAAATATAGACTCGACTTTGGATTTATTTTCTATCGAGAAAATTTTAAGCAATCATGTTTCGCTATTGTCAGTACCACAATCATATAGTCAAGGATCATATATCTGAAAATCAGCCCCTACTGGTTGCTAGTCTGGGCAGGACAGCGTTTCAAAGTCTCCTAATTTCTCAGTGTAGCGTTTGTCAACTCAATGAGATTTTTTTTATGCTGGAATATAATTTACATATTAATTTGCAATACTTATCTATGCATTTTCTTTTGTTAGTCATGAATTTGGAATATTGCCAGTGCCATTTAGTTTACTTACTTACATTCGTTGAAGTTTCAGAGAGCAACAATGTTTTCAGTGTCAGCGTATGCGCAGCGGTTGAAATTATGAATATTAGCCACTCTCTGTTTCAATTATTGCTACAACTATAAAGGGTGTTTGGTACCTAGGTATCAAAGGAAATGGAATAAAAGAAGTAAAAGGTCGTCAGAAAAATATTCAACTATAAATTTAAAAACTTCCTTAGTTCTTAACGCTTCTGTAAAATTAAGATTAATCCAGAAAAACACTAAATAGAATTTAAAAAGTCTTTTTTTCTCACTATATGGTTGTATAGAAAAGTGCAAATTTTCATAATAAAATGGCGCCTATCTTAGAAACCAGAAGACTTGGTATATGGCAAGTGTGGTGTAAAATGTGTAAAATAACCTCCTCTATCGCCCCTTAAAGGATTTGTACCTAGCTAACGAACACCCTGTATGTCATCATCATCCTCCCAGCGTTATCCCAGAACAGTTGCATCCTGAAGGATGCCCGGGGTCCACTAGTCCGCTACCTAAACCCGAGATTTAGCGTAGGCACAAGCTTTTACGGAAGCTTTCAACCCTATAACTATAATATGTGCCATATTATAATCTGTAATTATTATAGTTCACGAGTAAGGTTTATTCTGATACTTGCTTATAAAATTATCACGTTCACTGTCCCCATACTAAGCCGATTTGACAATGTCACAAGTCCAACTGACAGTTGGGCTATACATTCAGTATGGGGATGTGACCCCATAATGAATGCATGGAAGCATGGACTCCTGAAAAAAACTTTCATGACCCGGACAGGGAACGTGTTAAGTTTGTCTTTTACGCTGCTGTAGCTAATCAAACTCAACACTCAATAGTTGCACATATTTCAATTACAACGGTTTGGCTTGACACAACAGAACATTATAGGCATGGTTCTTTTATCACGCGTATTGTGTGTTGTACTAGTTTATAGACTAATAATTATTTGACTTCAGACACGTCAGTCGCTATTAAAGAGCATTCGCAAAGTTGCGTTATTCTGTGAGGCACTCAAATATATACGAGTACTTATTTGTGTTAATAAAATATTTGTTCGCAATGTTAAGATGACTAAATTTTTGGCTACAGTAATATACAAAATAGTTACTTACCTAACTAACAATGGATTTTAATGTAGTTTGGTCTCAATCAAATACGTGGGTAGGTGTAGGAGATATATTTATTTAAAACTCAATGCCAGAACCCTAATAGCGAGGCGAACTAACTATTTTTCAATACGTTCTTATTCGATGCCACGGAACCCTTTGTGTTTGGTCGGTTTTTGATGTGCTATGCTATCTTATATTTGGCGCTCAGGAGTACGGGCCCATAGTACTCGTATACGACATCCAACTGATTACGTTTAGTTACGCGCGTTCGGAAATTGATTGTCTATGTCAAGTAGGTAGTTACATATGAAGCAAAAGCATTATTTGTCAATAACATCCCAATGAAACTGTTATTTCCGTAGGACAATTTTCATTGACTTTTCTTTTGACAGCCCAATCAGTACAATTGCGCATAGATGAGTATGAGATTGGCTGTGGAGGGGCGCGTCGTCGTGGATGACACGCACTATAAACGTCAAAGAAAAGAGTTACCACTCTATCTTACTACCTAATCTTTGGTATAAAGCATGCAACCGTTAGCACGATACGTGTAACATACCATGTTGCTTTCACGACTGTTGCGAGGTCGAGCCCTGTACTTCCATTACGACGTAGTGTAATTACTTTTCGATATCAGAATTTTGTGATCACTGCGATAATATTCGAGTTAATGGCCATGGTCGGTAGACTGGACTGTAGTTGGGTAGTTTTACGGAAATCTTTGTGCGTCATTATAAAAGGGTCATAAACACTTGAAAAAATAAAAGTTGTCCCCACTGTGGTCAATAGTTAACGGCTTAATGTGCATGTAAGTTATGTCGGTTAGTAGTCCAATCCAAAATTAAGCTATGTAACCCTTAACTTTTGATTATGTCCACAGAAAAGACACGAACCTAAATCTGTTTATGTTATGACCCAAAATGGTTCGATTACCCAAAATGGTAAGATAAGACTCCAAGAATAGTTATAAAGTTGGATAATTATAATGATTAAGGTTTTAATTTTGAGGACATGGGAGCATTAACCATTACGGTAGCAGCGATTTTGACTTCAGGATCATGAAATCAGTTCCAGTGTCCGTTACCTTTCAGAAACATATGAACTATCTTTTTGAGCAGTGGCTATATCCCCAGTTGCTTTTGTTTCTACGTAATGTTGGTATCTTATTCCACCATATCATTCCCCATCATACCTAATTATAAGAGCGAACAAGGTGCTGACAATATCCAAACAACTCTATTGTGACGGCGCTAGAGTCCATGTTCGGATAATTTTAAGCAACCTGATATATACAGATATATTTGATGGCTGTACCTACAACTGCACATATAATTTTTACGATGACTATTTAACGATTGCCTGGTACATGATGATTGATCGGTTAGTAAAAATTGTTCCAACGGCATAGCGATGGAATGAGCTGACATAATGAGTTTAAATTAAATGCGTCCTGCTGGTTGTTAAGTCTAATTGCGGTACTATTAGTTACGTGATAACGTTTCCTTGCAGTAATATCCCATAGAGAGAAAATAAAACACATATAATCATGTCACTATTTGTCATAGATACGTCTAAAATAAATAATCTAGCAAATCAATATTAAAACGTATCTGATCAACTCACAAATTTCTAATGTATAAGCGGACACCATATTATTTACATCTAAGGTAGTACCTATGCACCAGTTTGCTTATGTCATGTCACCTACATACTTACTCCAAAAACATTTAAATTTGAAATCATTAACCAGCGACCTATCTTACACTCCCTCGTAACATTCCAAATTACAAGAGATTGTAAATACTACCACCACCCTGAACAAAAAGTCATCACTGAAATGCTATCGACATACAGAAACATAAAATTCATCCCAAATCAAAAATACAGCCGTCGGTCGTGGTTACCAAACATTGGTAAAATATTCTGCTGGATTTTCTGTCGGGACTTTTTGTTTGCAGTCTGGCAACCCACTGGCGCGTGTTGCCATATTTACAGGGCAAACAGAAAAATCGGGAAAAGTATGGATTCTCGCCTCCCCATGTGGTAAATGTTTTACGCGGCGTAAGAGCAAGTATGGCAAAATTGATTTGTAGAGTTGCCGCTAAGTAACAAAATTTTGCTACCTATTTTAATATTACTGTTCCAGTGTAATAAGTGTTGTGGTTTGTAACCGACATGGCGCGCAGCAGCCGCTCCGTGTCTTGAGTCTTGACTGCCGCGCAACATGTCGCACAGCATCAAACGCCGCTTGTTTTTAGATGACATAATGTACCTAACCAACAAAGCTGAACGCGCGTTCCGAGGACACCTTATACCTTGGAAAAAAAGACTGACCTGCAAACGGCACGTCGCAGACGTATGGTTGACGAAATATAAGCTGCACCGATTCGCCATACAAGTTGTTCGAGGAATCGGTGCAGCTTATATTTCGTCAACTATACTCCTCGACTCCTCGACGCAGTCGGTGTTGCCGCTGCGGTCTGTCGCGCCGCTCGCGACAGACGCGACGGACATGGCGCGCAGCGGCCGCTCCGTGTCTTGACTGTCGTGCAACATGTCGCACAGCATCAAAGGCCGCTTGTTTTTAGATCACATAATGTATCTAACCATGAAAGCTGAACGCGCGTTCCGAGGACACAATATACCTTAGAAAAAAATACTGACCTGCAAACGGCACGTCGCAGACATACTCCTCGACGCAGTCGGTGTTGCCGCTGCGGTCTGTCGCGCCGCTCGCGACAGACGCGACGGACATGGCGCGCAGCAGCCGCTCCGTGTCTTGACTGTCGCGCAACATGTCGCGCAGCATCAAGCGCCGTTTGTATTCCTGTGGATGGAGTCTTTGGTGTATATCTATGATAATTATAATAGCTATAACTACATTATTTATAATTTTTTACATTATTTACTATACAAGTATAGGTACTGTAGTGTTGTGTTCCTGGAGGTGAGCAAGTTTGCCAGAGCTCCCGAGGATACACTGTGTTGAGAGCAAGGGACCTAAATTCGTCCTTTCTGCTGTCAACAGAGTGAATCCTCAAATGTTGTACATGTACATAGTTGGCAACGCGAACTCCTTTGGAGTCGCGAGCGTTTATAGGCTGCGGTGTCCGCTTACCATCAGGTGGACCGTACGCTTGTTTGCCACCGTCGTTGTTAAAATATCTATATATATAAAAAACTTGTATATTTAACTAAGTATTTCGTAGATCTCGAAAACGGCACGGCTAGATGTCATTCCCGGGGCAACGCTGAGCTAAGCTCGGTCTCTACTAAAACAAGATGCCTACTTTCCTAACCCTATCTACCTATATTATTATCATCCTCATATTACGGACGATATTAACTGCACTGCAGTGATAAGAATGAACCAGCGTTAAATATGTCGAATCGATCGGCAACTAGAACTTATTGGCATCGAAGATGTTTTCATCCAATAACTATCTAAAAGGACTACAAATGAAACTACCTAATTCCTACCTGTCTACCTTACCTTCTTTATTCCTAAATACTTATAATATACAGGTGCCTAATTATAATTGCCTACATTTACACGATGAGCAACCTAAATGGATGGTGAGGATAACTATCAATTTCTGTAACATATTTTTTGATCTATGAAGTTGAATCTATTTGGTGCAGTTCTCAGCAACTGAAAGGAATAGGCTCTTTTTTTTTTTTTTTTTTTTAATTTATTTCCAAAAGAAGTATGGTACATTTTAAATTATAACACAGTTCGCCAAACGCTGAGTTTATCGGCGAAATATTACACTCACTTCCATTCTTTGTACCAAATTATCTTATCTAATGACCTAAAACCTAAAGTATTAATTACCTCAGTAGGGGCTCATGGATATCACTAGAAGACGTATTTTTTTGCCCAGCATTAGGACACTGGACCCTCTCTACAGCTATGCGACATAATACTTATTAAACACACTTCATGTAACATAGTCGTGAGAGACCCTGTATACTTCTTATGTAAAATTCCTGATATACCTATGGGCAGCAGGGGCGGAGCGTCCATACAACTCGATTCCCACCGGCTTGCCTAATTTTCAGCCAGTCCAGTTCTTTTACTACGGCTCATGATGAATAAAAAAAGGCTAATTATTTCCGGCTTCCCTTAGAATATATTTGACGCGCCGCCACGCCACTGGGGCAGACGTAAGTATGTAATATATCTTATATCTTTAAACGAGCAATTCTTGTATATATCTATATATATTTATTTCGGGGATCTCGGAAACGGCTCTAACAATTTTGATGAAGTTTGGTATGTGGGGGGTTTCGGGGACGAGCAATCGATCTAGCTAGGTCTCATGCCCGGGAAACCGCCGAGCAAAGCTCGGCCGCCCAGATATTGTATAATAAATGCTGAAATGTATGGATTATTTGCCTCCTATTAATGCAAGGATCGAATGATAATACTACCTACTAATAGGTACCTACTCCAATGTCCTTTATGCTGTCCCTTCAGACCACATAGGGCGGTTGTGCCACTCATTATCTGTTGATGGTCGCATAGCAGACCAAACATGACCCAAAAAACATACCTACTAGTTCTTTCAGATGCTTCCGTGTGCCTAATGTGTAGGTATAGTACCGTGAACTAATCCGAATATTTCACACATTGCTTGGTGAAAAGATTCAGGCGCATGCTGTAGCACCTAAGGTAAACATACAAATGCACTCCCTATGCGATATTCAGTACCCCTTTTACTATTTCGTAAAAGAATAACAGATCTTATAGTAACAGGTAGGTATAGATAAGGAAAAATATTCTGTTCTACTGTGAAATATCTGCTAGTATGGTTCATCCGTACTTTGGCATGCACGACTCTCTATCGAACTATACAGAGTAATTTAACTGCTTACAATGAAAGACTAAACATTTTTCGCAATAACGACCTTGGAACACGTAATTGTACAATTTTGTTCGACACTGCCACCTAAGTATAACAGCTACTTATATTACTTATTATCTTGTTTATGATTTATGAGTTTTCAAAAATCAATTGTCTAAATACCTAGGACGTATTTTTACGCACTCACGTCTATATCGAGAAAAGAGAGCTATGTGCTATCTTTTTAAAAGACCATAGGTACGCTATAAAGGTAAGGTAAACGTTACTACGTTATTTTGTAACGTTGTTACTTCGTGACAAGTCACACTGTTACTTTTTAACGGCGGATCACCGTGATTTTTTCATCGTGAAGTTATTTATCACCCACCTCTACTCCGGGCGCGTGCGCTCACCAACGCGGCGACCGGCGACGAGCAAAATCCGACATCTCGACTTGTTTATATGGCAATTTCAGAGACATCTCGACTTGTTTACTGTCTGGCGGCCGATTTTTGAGTGTCGAACGCACGACTTTTCATTCGACACCTGTCAATGAAACATCACAGTTTTTTTTTTGACAGATCTGGAGCGAAAAGTCGGGCATTCGACACTCAAAAATCGGCCCCCAGGTCTGATGTTGATTAAGATTGGTATTTTGTAGGGAACTACTTTCATTTTCCGAGTGTTTTTTTTTCACCACATATATTTATATAATAAATCGTTAAATATTAAACACAAACCACCACAGTGGCACTGACAACATTGACGGCCTATTTCACCTATTATTAGAGTTATTGCCAGTGTAATAAATCACTTCCAATGAAATTCCGAAACATGGCCCATGGTCATATTGATGGTTTAATATCTGGGCGGCTGAGCTATGCTCGGCGTTTTCCCGGGCATGATACCTAGCTAGATCGATTGCTCGTCCCCGAAAACCCCTACATACCAAATTTCATCGAAATCGTTAGAGCCATTTCCGAGATCCTCGAAATAAATAAATGAATATATAAATAAATAAATATACAAGAATTGCTCGTTTAAAGATATAAGATAAGATAGTTCAAGCAATGAAGGAAAACTTGGCGGAAATAATCTACCAGTACTTTTAGTATGTTGTTTACGACATCTTTACCTACCACTATGCCAAAATCCACTTAGGTATATACCTACACGAATTATTTCCGCCAATTGGCAGTTAGTGGTCTTCATTGGGTGAATATTACCTTTATACCTAGGTAGATTAATGTACTCATGGATAGTGAATTTTGCAAGGTATGATCAAAATCTATACTTACCGACGACTAGGGCATACAATGATTTTTAAAACAATACTTATTTCGTTTAACTAAATTAAAATATATATATGTATACTTACGGGTAAGCGTGCTCCTTGATGGTGTAGGAATGAATTCAGCGAACATAATAAAATAAAACAAGAAAAAATGACTAAGTAATTTATTAAAATTGCAACTTAAAGAAAATAATACATGACCAAGCTTTCAAATAAACAAAATTAACAATAAATTAGGAAATATTTAACTATAGGGTTAACAACCCAGTAACTGACACTTATAAGAGCGGGTTGTTTCAAACTGTTTCGTGCATTCTCAGACGCCATTTTTATTTAGTCGATTATCGTATGCAAATCTACTGCGGTGTCAGTTTGATGAATATAGCTTTCTCATATCACGAATGTAATAATCGACCGAATATAA
Organism: Cenopis cana; assembly: GCA_951800055.1. Classification (NCBI taxonomy): domain Eukaryota; kingdom Metazoa; phylum Arthropoda; class Insecta; order Lepidoptera; family Tortricidae; genus Cenopis; species Cenopis cana. The sequence continues at coordinate 8,111,998 of OX637487.1, read as the reverse complement.
ATTACGTCTAAATACCTCGCATAAAAGGGTTCGAATGTTTGTAAATTAACAGCAGGTATATCTACACAGAATATAGTACTAAACTCATGTAAACTGTTTAGTTATCATCATCATCCTCCTAGAGTACTTTTCTCTCACGACCTCGGGTGTCATGTTTGTGTGTTGAGCTATACATGCACATTGTCTATGTGTGCGTCAGCGTAGGAGTTATTCGTACGCGTTATCTATGTGTTCGTATCTGTCATAACAAACCGCGCTCGTGAGATGGAAGTACTATGGCATTATCCCAGGACAGTTGCATGATGATACCCGGGGTCGGCTACGCAATCCGAAGATTTGTTATATGAAAACTTATTTTGTGTAGATATATCTACAGCATATATCTTATTTACCATAAAACGTACAGTCAGGTTCACTAATATATATACGCATTTGTGAACTTTAATACAAAGGAGTAGAGTGCAAATGTGTACTGTCAACCAATTTGATTTCTGGGCCACTTCGTGCCTTGTCACAGTGAAATTAATATGACATCTCTCGCGGCTTTCATAAAGGTATTCACAGTGACAAGGTACGAAGAGGCCCCGAAATCAAATTGGTTGACCGTACGTATATAAAAGTGAACTCGACCGTACGTAATACTCGTGGGGCAGAATTCTAAATTGTAGACCTAATGGTCTTGCATTGCATATTTGACGTTAGTATAAAAAATACCTATTTTTAAGCCATGAATCGGTTTTCATAGGCGGTTGTCACACTGCTGCGGTTTCCGGACGGTTTCCGCAGCAGTGCAACAACCGCTTTATAGAAGGTTGAAACAAACCGTCTTAAGGTACAAAACCACTAGACCGTTCCGTGTCCGGGCCGGCCCGGGCACGGAACGGTCTAGAGTGTGTACCTTTAATATTCCAATATTCCAAGTTCTAGCAACGTTCATAAGAATAAAAAATGCAAAAAAATAGTGTGCCAACTAGTTACGTTTACCCTATAAAATTTTGAAAAAGAATTTAGTAAGTATGTACTATTTTTACTTCAGTCTGTTTAATTCAACAACAAGTAAAATATCTTTTAATACTCCAATAAGGCACTAATTAAATTCGAACTTATTTAAATATAGGATATAATTTTATTTAAATCTAAAACTATAACTATTCAAGATACTGTCATGTAGGTACTTACAAAATCTTAGTCACATGAATTTGTCAAAATTAGTAAAATATGGAAATTTAAAAAGTATAGAAGATTCATTCATACATATTTTGAATTATAAAATGATATCCTTGAGGAAAAAAATATTTAAATCATGCAAGTTTTAGCGAGGTAAGTAAATCAATTCATTCAACATTTTCATAAAATGAAAATTCAATGATATCTCTAACAAAGGCGCAAAACTATGGATGATATAAACATGTCAACGTTTTCACATTTTAAACTTAATATCATATTCCATACATAACTATTCCTACAGAATATAGCACCTAAGTAATATTTGTATCATTTACATTAAACAGAACAATAATAATGACAAAAAACAGCACCCGATACACTAGAAACATGGAAAGACTAGGTATTGTAAAATACCGAAGTTCAGTTTAAATGCATGAACTGGGTTTTATCTATCAGCTTTTCGTTAATATGTCTGCCTGAGATTTTTTTCTAATTCTTATTTCTTCTACAACCTCCATAATAAGCTGAAATGTTTGAAAAATATATGTGAATTTCAATTTGTCAGCCATTTTTGATAAATTGTTCAAAATAGGACGAAATGTCGAAAATGTACGGAACATTTTTTCAAGTGCCATGCTAGAAAAATCATGCACAATTTGATATTTTTTAAAAACAATTATAGGTAGAAATAAAGCGTTTGTACAAAAAAAGTATCGGCACCAATAACTATAGTCCAGTACTGCCAGAGATATGTTTCATAGTATTTGTACTTGTATTTTCGTATTAGCTCCCTTTCACCCTCATCAGGCTACGACAAGAGGGAAATACGATACAAATACGATTCCAATTCGTCTATTTTAGAAAGGTATGAATTTTAAACGCGTGATGACGTCAAAAATCGTATTTTTTACACACGAACGCTCCATTTTTGTACTATTTCTCGTAATATATTTCTTTGTAAATTACATTCAGTGAGAAGTGTTTTTCAAGACAGTACCTCTAGTATAAGTTTTTTCGAAACATTAACTAATTCGAACGCGTTTGCGTTTTGTCTCAAAATGTAATAAAACGCTCTCACCGAGTTTGAAATACGCGCGTTCATCGGTTAGCAACAAATGTTATACTCGCTGTTTTAGTTTCCACTAGTGACCACCAGAGGCGCTGTTCACGTTTTCATACCACTTTCATACATTTTGAGACAAAACGCAAACGCGTTCGAATCAGTTAATGTTTCGAAAAAACTTATACTAGAGCTACAGCTCTACATGGGATTTGTGCACAACATTAAACTAAGTGGCAATACGTCATACAAATAAAATATAAATAAATAACCGAGAATACACAATAGTGCTGTTCAAATAGAAATAACTACTCTACGTGCAATCAGGACTAACCTGGCTTAAAGGCCTGATCCTTTCGTGTATGCTGTTCTCCGCTTGCCGCGCCGACGGCGGCGGGTGGTCAGGCGTAGGGGGCTGCTCGTAATGCGTAGGTGACAATGGAATATCAATTCTAGGCCCATCGTAATACCGCTCACAGTCGCTCGGACTGTTAATCGACTGGTCGTCTAACAGACTCTCTAAGGATGACCGGTCTTGATTGGAGTATTTTCTCACTCTGTCTTCCATTCTGGGTTCGTTGTCGTTTTGTGGTCCGAAATTGTTTCTCCTTAGTTTTCTTCTTGGGTTCTGTTCTTTTATGACGACGTTTTCATACATAGCAGTGATGGCGACGGGCTGTGAGCGGTGTTTGAGGCTCGGCCGGGGGTTGGGCACGGGCGCTACTCGGGGGGAATTGTGGTTCTCCTCGAATTCCGAGTAGGATAGTTTACCGTCAACGTATTGGTCGACAGATCGACCGTGTTTGAGGTAATGTTTAGCACCCTGTAACAAAAGAGAATAGGGTAATGCATCAGTGGCGGCGCGTCAAAAATATTCTAAGGGAAGCCGGAAATAATTTGTGTTTCTTATTCTTCATGAAGCCGCAGTAAAAGAACTGGACTGACTGAAAATTAGGGCATACCGGTGGGAATCGCGTTGGAGATTATAAGAGAGCTTTGAGCTGTTTGTTCAGGCGTTTATGTTATCCATACTAATATTATAAATGCGAAAGTGTGTCTCTCTGTCTGTTTGTCTGTCTCTCTGTCTGTTACCTCTTCACGCTTAAACCGCTGAACCGATTTAGATGAAATGGAGAATTGGCATGGAGATAGTTTGAGTCCCGGGGAAGGACATATTTTTTATCCAGGAAATCATCCCTTAAAGTAGTGGAGGTTTATATGGATGGGCAATAGCTAGGACAGCGCCTGGTATTAAAATAATAGCAATTAAATTCCATCGCGATGACCGAGTTCCACGCGGACGAAGTCGCGGGAAAAAACCAGTGAAGTTATAAATAAAAGGAAGGAAAACCAGAAAACGAATTGGGAAATGCATGAATGCGAATTGGGGAGTTCATGGTAACAAAATATTTGTCTTCTGACTTACAAAATTGTACAAAATTTCAACTCTGACACTCCGGTAAGAATTGATTGGCTTGAAATTTTGTTCGGAAAGGTATATTAGATGACATACATACATTTCCAGCATATTTCAAGTGCAAAAAAGGTTTTAAACATTGAGGAGGGAAGGTGATAACGGCAACTGTTTTTTTTATAAATATACCACGTCGGTGGCAAACAAGCGTGCGGCCCGACTCATGGTAAGCTGTCACCGCAGCCGATGGACGCTTGCAATTCCCGGGGGTGTCACATGCATTTATACACTCCTTTCTTAAAGAGCCCCATACTGTTAGTCCCTCGGAGAGACCTCGGCAGGGAGCGTCGGAAGGGAGGAAATAATAGAGGGTATTTACCTGTATTTCATCCAAATCGTCCTGACTCCTCGCATGGGTCCTCAGTTCATAACTGTACCCAGAGGAGGGCGAGTTGGCGTGTGTGGGGGACACTGATAGGTTTCTCCGGGGAGGCTTCTTAGGCGGCGTGGGCTGGGGACAACGAAAACATCCTATTAGGTTTCATAGTTTTTTCTTTTTTGTTAAAAATGGGATTGCTCTTTGCCAGCATTTCCAGGCGGCAAAGATGAGGCCGACGGTGAAGCGAGCTCACACAGAAAATGCCTAGTGCATAAAAAGGTGCTATAATTCCTATATGAACTCGGAAATGCAGGCTCCGGCAGTAAATTTCATTCCATGGGGTGTTTGAAGTACGTTCGCAAGCGATAAAAATATCTGTACGCTCTTACGCCCTTGTCATTAAAGTCATATTCGCATATTTTGTCACTGTATTGCGTATAGATTCCTCACTGTTGACTGTACCTGAAATAACTTAGGTAAGAGTAAATTGATATAGCTAAATAGCATTATGTTACGAAAATACAAGACAATGGAAATTTAAGCCATGCTCATATAACTCATTTAATGTACAAGAGTATCCTACATCTGTAAATATTCTGATGTAATCTAACAAAATAACACATTCGAGAATTTCAAGATTCTCTCGAATAACAGCAACCATCCATCAGCAATAATCGGGTATAAGAATAAGTAGCTAATAACGATGGATACTTAGCGAGAGCGCTCGTGGCCCAGCGGCGCTTGCGCACCGCTTGCGCTTGCTAAGGTTAAGCAACGTGGGCAGCGGTCAGGACTTGGATGGGTGACCGCTTTGAGTGGTTACTAACTGAGCGCTCCCGTGCTTTGGAAGGCACGTTAAGCCGTTGATCCCGGTTGCTGTCTATGGCAGCAGTCGTTAAGCCGAGTTGGAGGCCTTCGGGCGGCTTGAGAACTTCTAACAGTCAAGTTGCCCACTCACTTGACAAAGCCTAATCCCAATAAGGTCTAGTTTCCCCTTGGGGTTGGAAGGTCAGATGGCAGTCGCTTTCGTAAAAACTAGTGCCTACGCCAAATTCTTGGGATTAGGTAGCGGACCCCAGGCATCCTTCAGGATGCAACTGTACTGGGATAACGCTAGGAGGATGATGAACGATGGATACTTGTGATGCTGTTTCACTGGTTAAAACAATATCTAAAAATATAACACGACTCCGTGAATAATTGGCACAATTAAATAAATTACTCTGCGTCTTTATTTAGACCTCAAATACCCACGTACTCGTACATCTCCACCTAATTTAACGAGTGATGACATCGTCTCATTGCCCCCACTCTCCCACTCACTCATCAAATTGCATGGAAGAATAAAGAAGCGAAAATTGCCTATTCCCAGATCTCGTTGTCATCGCTAAACCGCAATTGAGTAACTGGGCATTTGAATACAACGTTGGCAGCCGTGGTCCAAGTTGAAAGTGACCAGAGAAGACTGGAAGAATGCCTAAAAGGTATAAAATGAACTTTATTCTGTAAGTAGGCTGTAATGGCACTTTTACAAGTCAAAAACTACTAGCGTTTCTCGAAGAAGACCACTGTCAAGAAGAAACATGGAAAGAAACTCGACGTACCGTCAATTTTTCCCAAAATATGCATATAACTATGATTATACCATGTATAACAAAAAAAAAGAATAAGAACGAGGAAAAAAGTGGATATATTGAGCGACAATGCAGGAATGCTGATTGCTGTGAATATCGTGAGCATATGTGAGATTTTGAAGTAGCGGCCATTAATATGCTGCTGAAATCCAAGTTAGGGGGTAAAATCCTGATAAATAGAGTCAGGCTCTAACTAATTTCATCGCGAACACAACTCCAAGTCTAGTTAAAACTGCGTGCAAAAAATATCTTGTCATAAATATATGTAGGTAAAGATACTTTAATTCCCCGACATAAGAGCTATGGGACATATTTGAGTAAGTTGTATGGGCGCAAACTTTGGCAATTCCTTAAAAATGGTCACATAAATGAATTCCTGTTGAAAGACAAATGCCCCTTCTCCTATAACTCGGCCCGCCGCCAAGCAAAGTGGACAAGTAATCCAATAGACAACCGCGGATGAGGCGTAAATTGGCGACAGCCGGTCACTGAATGGGCTGTATACTGGATGTATAAAGGCAGCCTATCACCGAGCCGATTTGTAGCCGGGTAATGATGGTGGAACCGCAGTAGGCTTAAGGAAAATGGTGTAGCCATAGAAATGGCAGTAGTCTTAGCCCAATTCAATATGATGGGCGTATTTTACTGGATAAAACATAAAACATTGCGTTCGGGCAGACAAACACGTAAGTACAAGAAAGGCAGACCACCTTAAGAGGAGAGGTAGGGCAAGCTCTCTCCATACAAACTTTGTGCAGGATTTTCTTCGTTTGTGTTGGCATTAAAGTTATGATTTTTGGTCAGTATACTTATTTTTCTGTTAGCTATTACGTGATGTAATTTTTTTTTCATTAGTATTATTTTTAAATTTTTTCATTTTTAATTTTTTTGAAATATTTGAAAATTTGCACGACTTTATTTTTACATAAAAAAAAATTACATTCGTTAGTGCCAAAACCTATGAATAAAACGTGCACAGTTTGTATGGAGAATGCCTTGCCCACCCCTGCGCCTTAAGCCCCAAGGAATTTCAAAACTCATACTTCCTAAGGCAAAATCTACTTAAAAACACAGAACCCTAAATTTTCTTGACAACAAGGAAGTTTAGTCCGTATCTTCGGTTTTCTTATTATTCAATTCAAATCGTTTACAATGTCCATATCGTGTTAGTACGAGAAAAAAGTCTCTTATGTACAAGAAAAAAGTTGCTCGTTAGTATTATAAAGCTCTTGCACATCTAAATTCCAAAATTTCAAGAAAAATTCTTTCACCATCATCTATTCCCCGAAGTACATTAAGATCAAAGTACATCAAAGGGAACAAAGTATTAGATATAAATCAGCCGCGTGCGCCGTACCATCCGTTCGTTACAACGAAAAGGTTGTAACTACAAGAAGCTACAGGATAAATGCGCCATTGTCACAATAAGGGTTATTTTCTGTTCTGCGTACACTATAAAAGATCGGTATTGCATTAGAACTTACTGCACATATGCCTTTCTTAATTATTAGGAGTGGCGCCAAGAAACCATTAAAATCGTTTAGGATAATTAAGCATGGTGAATCGGATTTATAGCGATAAGCGGGAGATGTTAAATGACTGGCATACGCGAGTTTCGATGAGGATAAATTACTTAGTGTTGAGTCATTGTCGACAGCAATTGGCTACTACAATCTTTTTGTAATTATCATCATATATAGTATAGATCAGGGCCCGTACTTTTGATGCCGATGACGTTACGCTGCATATAGGATGATCCCACAGAGTTTTATTGTAATTATTAATCATTAGTCGTCAATCATTTTAATCATGTACAAATGACTTCAAAAGTAATCTATTCACACGTGGAATAATTAATACCTACTTGATACGTGAAACGTAAATGAAACTACCAATTTGTTTTGTTTTTATAGCTTGCATCATCATCATCATCATCATCATATCAGCCGAAAGACGTCCACTGCTGGACATAGGCCTCCCCCAAAAGCTTGCATATATTTATTTATTTTTTATTTATTTATTGAGAGAAACAAACGATCATATATAAAAATGTGTACAGAAATGTATGATTAATTGTATAAGTTGTCAAAATCAGAAAAGAATGTGTCCTGGTGGATTTCAAAATTTTCTTTTTAACGAAGGAAATAGTTTCATTTACGTTTCACATATTAGGTATTAATTATTCCACGTGTGAATAGACTACTTTTGAAGTCATTTAAGTACATGATTAAAATGATTGACGACCAATAAAACTATTTGGGATCAAATATATATACTTAAAATTATTTGAACTGTCCGAGTTGTATCAATTTACGCCGTCAAAAAGCGACTTTACTGTCCAAGCATGAAGATTCAAAGTCCAATGACAAGTTTTATAAAATGTCGGAAATTTTAAATAATTTCTACTATACAGCATAACGTCAAATTGATGTCATCGGCATGAAAGTACGTATAGACAAACCACAATAAGAGCAAAACAAAAATAAAGAACACACTACAATTGAGTTGACTAAGTATAATTCATTTAAATATTATGTGAGTAATGTTTAATAGTTTGACGTAGGTACACATTTCCTCAAATGCAGTTAAGGCGAGGGGTAGGGCAAGGCATTCTCCATACAAACATTGTGCATGTTTTGTTCGTCGGTTTTGGCACTCCCAATTTTGTTTTTGGTTGTAAATATTGGAGATACCTACGATAAACCTCGAGAAGAAATTTCAAAAATCCGTAAAAAAAAAATAGGTCCAAAAAATTAACCTACAGCTTAAGGCTAAGTAACAGAAAAATAAGCATACTGATCAAAAATCATAACTGTAGTGCAAACACAAACGAAGAAAAACTTGCACAAAGTTTGTATGGCGAGAGTTTGCCCTACCCCTCGCCTTAATCTATATCTCCACAGCATTAAGTATATTAGGTAAGTAAGCTACTACATCTTATCTTATATCTTTAAACGAGCAATTCTTGTATATTTATTTATTTATTTCGGGGATCTCGGAAACGGCTCTAACGAATTTGATGAAATTTGGTATGTACTTAGGGGTTTTCGGTGACGAGAAATCGATCTAGCTAGGTCTCATGCCCGGGAAAACGCCGAGCAAAGCTCGTCCGCCCAGATATTGTATACTATTTATACGTAGTATATCAGGTGTTGAAACTGTTTAAAGATATCGAGAAATCCCTATGTAAACAATTGCGTCCCACTGCCCGACATATTTCAGGAATATTTCAGACAAACACCTCGACCTAACTATCGCAAGCACGCTCCTTCAAACGCGACACAACAATATCTACCTTTTGACCAGCATTTAGAGTTCAATTCTGAATTACATGTTTACTATAAAAGTTTGGTGTTATAGGTTCACATCTGCCTCAACATGTGTATGTGTTGCAACTAAGTAACCCAATAACAGTGTAATGTGTAATACACAACGTGTAATTACAGTAAACGGAAACCCGCTAATTGTTGTTTTGAAAGATTAAGACGAATTGTAGGTCTAGTCGGCGATGATTTATATGGTTGCGCAAGAATATGAAGTGCAGTTGACTTCAAACGTGACTCTATGTGTTTGTTTACTTTTACAGTTTATAAATCGAGCGAAGAGATGAAAAGCACGGTATAGTGCGTTTCATTGACGACGACGCGCACCTCCACAGCGAATCTCATACTAATCTATGCGCAATTAAACGGATGGGGCTGAGGAGGGGCGCGCCTTCGTAAATGACACACACTACACTACCTATACACATAAATAGCAATATTAGTAGTAAACACTACATGGCACAAATCAAGTACGTAGCAGAAAATAATGATGGGATGGTTTGAGCAAATAAAAGAATATAAGAAACAGACAGACGTGTTTTTGTATTGTACCTACTGTATAAACTAATTCAGTAACAAATATATTTAAAAAAATACGGCAGTCAATGATAATGTCCCATATCGTATCGTATGTTACCCGGAATGAAGAGAGGATTCTTAGGATACCTCACCTCACACGCCTAAATCGGTTTAGGTGTTTACTAGATCTATTGGATTAAAGAAACTCGCTTAGGCACCTACTCGTGCATAGATACATGGGACCTTTAAAGCATTACACTACATTTTTAGCAGCAAGTGTAAAAATAGGCAGGTTTTAAATTTCTGGATAATATACAAGAAAAATAGTAGTAAAAGAGATCCATTCAGTTTCGTACTCATTAAGAAATGAGAGCGAACAATCTGTCCATTTAGTTAACCCGTTGAAAGAAAAATTTTGGCAACATTCGTTTCTAACCCGTTCTAACCGTAACATACGAGAATAACCCTTACAGCCGAAGCAATAAAAGCGAACAGTAGGTCATTATTCATGTGATGTGTTCTTGCAAAACGAGAAAGTATTTGTAAACTGGCTAGTGGCCAAACGTCAGTTCGTCGGTTGCTATTTCCGTGGATTCCGAACGTTTAGCGATGTCAAAGAACAAGAGAACAGAGGGTACAGTAATGGGCAACGATTTAAGGTATATCTATGCGTTGAATATTTCGGGTCAGCATTTTGCGTACTTATCGCACCTAAAATTATCTTACTGCATAAGCCTTTACGGATCCCCGTCATGTCACACTTAATTGCACTATTTTTATTCCGTATTGTCGCTAGAAGAATCTTAAAGAAGACACATATGAACAACTTTTCAGTCGTTTCTTTCCCACGAAGGGGTAATATAATAAGCTTTCCCTTATCAACTTTCACATGCGTACTGACTGACACAATACGCTTCCCACAATAACACATGACATGACGTACATTCCCAATGCTAGCGAATTTTATATACAAAAGTATTCGTGTTCGACTATAATTTAAATGTCCATTCCTCATTGCTTAGTGCGTGATAATGATCATGTTTTTCACCGTTTAGATGCGTTAATAACCGCTATTGATTTACATTGCGTGTGTTGTAAGATACTATGTAGCAATGTATATTTAGAAAACTGTTCATAATATAAACTTCCTAATCATTCACTTCTGGCCATTTGAAATAGGTTTGTATGTTCGTGTTTTTCTCAATTGTTACTACGATTCTGTTTACGTAAAGACATAGGAAAGTAATAAGCAAGATTACGAAGATTTTTTTTCTTCAGAAGAGTGTGTAGATCCCAAAAGCGTTTGGAGAACATTTGCCACATATAGAGTCAACATTGAAAATATCTATACATAGATACCTAGCTACCCATTCAGTGATAAAATATGCGAACTATAATAACAAGGACGTACGACTGTACAAATATGTTTGACCTTTGGGAACGTACAGTCGAGGGCATAAATATATATACATTTTTGGACTTTATTACAATGCAATAAGGTGAAAATATGTATACATATTGATGCCCTTGACTGTACATAATTTATTTACCTATGAGTCTCACACCATAATACTCCCATACTGTGTATTTTATGAATTTTATGATAAATAACAAAAGGTATACAAATATGCGAAAGAAACTGTATTTTTTAAATTCAAAACTTGAGCGATTTTTGGGACACTAATGTACTCTCTACAGATAGGTAACTTATCTTTAACCAAGATATTTATATGACGTGAACACATCATAAAAATATGAAACGCTAGAATTGGGTGATGGCACCCTTGACCTAATTTGATTCCGTAAAATAAACACGGGAATAGATATTGGCTAAAAGAATATAGGAAAGTATAATCAAATTTTCAACCGTAAAGGTGAAATGGAACAAGATTTGTTTTATTCAATGAGATTTTGATAGTTATGAATTCAACGTATTGTCTGTAATAGAAAGTAAAATGGTTACAACGTCAAAAGTATCAATATTTAACTTGTGGCTAAAAATAACTGTGACATTTAGAATAAATTTCTAAATATTAGGTAACTGATGATTTATCAATCACAATACATGAAGGTAAACCAGAAATATATGACCATTGTCAAGAGGGCGCTATTATTCTGATTTATATGGCAACAGACTATAATGTGATTTTGATTTGTTTGCCTTTCAACTCTTGAAATGTTTTTCAGCGAAATAGTTTCATTTCTCGAGCGTTTCTCTTTCAGCAGTTTATTGTTATTCTTATTAATAATGTTCCGCTCTTGACTATGTGAATCGTTTTGAGCATTTGTTGCAATTTTTCATTGAATATTCAACACATTACTATGATTCAATTAAACCGCGACAGTGACATGCTGAAAAACCACCGAAAAACTGTCATTAAATTTATTTCCAGTGTAAGAAATTAGTTCCAATGAAATTCCACAACATGGCGCATAGTCATATTTTCCTGGTCAGGCTTTACATTCATGACAAATACAAGAGAAAACTCAAAAAAAAACCAACTTACATTTACTATTCAGACAATAATCCTAAATCACTAACACCACATTAACACAACCGAAACATAATCACACATTTTTCACACGCATCACTTCACAAACCAAACAAAAACATATCACCAGAAACTGTTAGCAAATCATCACATTAAACAAACTATTCGAATATCAAATTCAGTAATCGATTGTAAACACTAAACTACACATACATAATCGCGCGAATACTATATCTCGATCTGTATCGGATTTATCGTAAGATCGAGACGCAAGCGCGCCGCGCACGCTACGGCACTACTGCCTAATTCTTGCCACTCCGGCGCATATGGCATATGGGATAAGACGGGACTAATTAGAGATCCTCATGCATTATCATTGTTCGTAACAATATGTTATCTTGTGTGAGGTAGTAGTTTCCACTCATAATTGTGGGAATTATGAGTGCATTGCCAAGTGAATAGGTTGTTTTTGTTAGGTACCTACTTACTTAGTACAAAGATACAGCTGAAAGGTACCAAGAAACTCTAACTTATGTTATGTGGTATATGTTCATGACGATATTATATTTCCCTACTTACATACAAGCTATATTTATGATTATGCTTGGCATACTGCGCATTCTGTTGATAAGTCGTTTAATTTATGATGTGATATCTACTTATATGCGTGACTGTGTTTTGTAATTTAATAATGGTAGGTAAACCAATAGAATCTGAGCAATTATAAGCTTTAAACACCTATTCTCCCGAGCTCGGAGATTTCCGACAACATATTCATAAAATATACAGCGTTAGACGACGGCTAAATGATTTGTTAATGTGTGAACTGTTAAAAATTGACAATCTGAAATATGATTAACTGCCAAATGGGTCATCTGAAAAACCACGTGTGTGAATATAAGCAAAGTTACAACTGAGCTTAAGATCGTTTTTATATTTTTCCCATAAAAATGCAATTAAATGAAACATTTTCGACTCTCCTGCTACTCCATTCGTTTATTAATCGTAAAAGACTATTATTGAACTTTAAAACGTAGTAAGGAAATGGAGTTGCAAAACGGAACGGTGTAACTCATTTTGCGCACGAGATACCTAGTTAGTTATTTCGAATGCAAACTTATACTTTCGTCCTACCGCTGAAGGCAGACCTCCTTACACGGGCTAAGCAGGCTAGGGCAAAGCATGCGACGAGGAGGATATATTATTGGGATTGATGACTACAAACATATTTTAGGTATATGCGACAGTATAAATCTAACCCATTAACCCACTTTTAATAGGCAGCAATAAGGCACCGACGCTATTTTTAAAACAACTACAAAAGGTCCTGCAAAATCGTTTGCCACTGTGCGTGGAATCGAATACTTTGATTTGTACTACATTGAATGCATGGCATTTTCATTAATATTGCCGTAGTCTACCACTGCTGTAACGCCTGTAATCATTGCAGGGGTTGTGACAGCGTGCAAAAGTCGAACGGTCTTTGAATCGTCAGAGGTATAGTTACAATATGATAATCATAATTTGTAAATTCTGACATAAATTTAGCGATGTCCTACTTCCTAAAAATAAATCCTTGGTCTGTTACAACCAGGTAATCATTTTAATAATGCACCTAGTAAAAATATTGTGTCAGCATAATGAAATGAGCAGAATTCACGAATGGCGTGAGAGAAGGAGTGGCCGACAAGGCACGTGGAAGGAAATACCATAACGAATGAGTGTCAGAGGAAATATTAGCTCTATAAAGATAAGTACCTACAAATATTATTTGATAAAACTATGTAGTCCTAAATTCACTTCAGAATGTTGAGGAACAATATCTTAGTATTATTTTAGTAAAACTAAATTGAAAAATTGTTTCCGAGGTTTACACTTTACCCAAAAAAAATGATACTTAAATGAGATCACGTGATCACTTATTAGCCTACTTAGTAAGTAGTACGATTAAGTAGTACTTACTAGATTTTACGGAAATACTTTGGGTTAAATCAGCAGCAATAGAGGTCCTAAATATCACTGGTTTTAGTTTGGACTTTGACCCACTTAAAACCTCATACCATGTAAAATCCAAACCCGATACTTTCAAATATTATAAACTGCGCGATGAACATGTAAAAATAAAGAGAGTTTTAAAAAAGGCCGGCCGTCAACCGGCCATTTATTAATCTCTATTTATAAAAACTACTTATAACCGACGGCATGGGAGCCTTAATTAAAAACTGCTCATTGCGTGTGGCAAGGCATTGTTAACAGTGTAATTGTAATGGATAACTAACAACGAAACCCTTTCTCACGACGGCCACGGGAACAATAACGTAGGACTTAATTGAGAGAAGTGTTAAATAATAACCTGTTCCCTATTTCAACAACGCGATACATTGTCAATGTTATATTCTGTGACAGATTATGTTATGTTATCTGTGGTTGTGTTGTGCAATGGCCGCCGAAGTGCGCCTTACGGTCTCGTCTATATTGTACCTTAATTTAATACATTAAAGTGATTCTGGAAGCTGTGCATGGACGGATTATCATTTATCCCCTACATCAGAAACTACAACAATGGCGACGGGCACGGACTCGCAATTGGTGCCACCAAATTTTATTGAGTTCTACGACAACAAAACCAAGTTTTCTAGGTGGAAGGCCAGGTTAGAAGGCGCTTTCGAGATATATAAGATAACGGACGAGACACAAAAAAGGGCATATTTTTTGCATTATATTGGTGCAAACGCTTTTGATACATTATGCGACTTATTGTCGCCCGATGAGCCCAATACAAAAAACTACGAGGCAATCACAAAAATTTTACAAGAGCACTTCGACCCGGAACCTCTAGAAATTGCGGAATATTACAAATTCCATCATCGTAAGCAAGAGGAAGGAGAACCGGTAAGGGAGTACATGGCTGCGTTGCGCAAGATGGCGGCAACATGCAATTTTGGAGTTTTTTTAGAAACCGCTTTAAGAAATCAGTTCACATGCGGTCTCCGGGACGACCGTATTCGTGAAAGGATTATGGAGACAAAGGAGCTCACGTTAGAAAGAGCCCTCATTATAGCACAGAGTATGGAAGCTAGGAAATCGCACGAGATGCAAGTTCATGCTGTGCAGCGCACCAAACAACACCAAAAAACCTACAGTCAACCAACAGAGAAGATTTACAAATCGCCGATAGAAAGGTCTTCAAAAAGACGTGTCTGCTTTAGATGTGGAGGGCCGCATTATGCTGATAAGTGCCCACATATTTTGGCACAATGCACATATTGTAAAAAACAAGGTCACCTGAAAAGATCATGTTTGAAATTCAAGCGAGAAGAGGTAGCCTGCGTCGAGGCAAAGGAGGAGGCTGGACAAGAAGAAAAGGAGACTGAATACAAGGTTAATTATGACATTCACATATTAGACAAGTGTGACAAAATAGTAGTGCAATTGAAGATTAATAAAAAATCCATACAAATGGAAGTGGACAGTGGATCTGCAGTGTCGGTGATGGGCCAAAAAGAATTTGAATATAGATTTCCCAATGTAAAACTACTGGAGACTACTGTGCAGCTACGGTCATACTCTAATAATTATTTAAATGTTTTAGGATTTGCTGAAGTGGATGTAGAAGTCTTGGGTGAACGCAGGGAAAAGTTGAAGCTGTATGTGGTGTCTGATGTGGACAAAATGCCATTGTTTGGTCGACAGTGGTTGCGCTCTTTCTCTCATAACCTTTTTACCAGGATACTGGAGGTAAACAAAGTTAATTCTAATTCAAATGAGGGAGGTTTTACCGGTACTTTAGACACATTATTGGAGAAATATAAAACATTATTTGATGATTCAATGATAGGAGAAATTAAAGGAGAACCTGTTGCTTTACATTTGAAAGAAGGGTCAAAACCAATTTTTTGCAAAGCTAGACCAGTACCCTTTAGCTTAAAAAACAAAGTTGAACAGGAAATAGACAGGTTGGTTCAATTGGGAATATTGTGCAAAGTAGATTACAGTGAATATGCTACTCGGATTGTACCAGTACAAAAACCTAATGGGGAGGTAAGATTGTGTGGTGACTTTAAAGTCACCATTAACCCACAATTGATAGTTGATGAACATCCATTGCCCACCCCAGAAGAATTATTTGCTGGATTGGCGGGTGGTGAAAAATTTACCAAGATTGATTTGAGATGTGCATATTTACAATGGGCAGTACGGGAGGAGGATCAAAAGTACTTAACACTTAACACTCATAAAGGCCTGTATAGGAGTACTCGATTAATGTATGGTTTGAGTTGTGCCCCTGCAAAGTGGCAAAGGAAAATTGAGAATATTTTGAAGGACATACCGGGAGTAGTGGTCTTTATTGATGACATACAGATCACAGCTCCTAATGATTCCACACATTTACAACGCTTAGAAATGGTATTTAATAGATTACTGGAATATGGCTTAAAAATTAATTTAAAAAAGTCACAATTTCTTCAAAATGAAATAGAGTACTGTGGTTATAAAATAAACAGGTTGGGTATACATAAACTTGCTTCCAAAATTGAAGCCATTCAAAAGGCTCCACAGCCAAAAAATTTGACTGAATTACAGGCTTTTCTGGGTCTAGTAAACTATTATGGTAGGTTCTTCAAAAACCTGTCAAGTATATTGGAACCATTACATAGGCTATTGAGGAAAGAAAATAAATGGGAATGGACTTGTGAATGTAACACAGCCTTTAATTTAATTAAGCAACAAATGCAAAGTGACACATTCTTGGTACATTATTCACCAGACCTGCCAGTCATTTTAGCGGCTGATGCTTCACCGACTGGGGTCGGGGCGGTGATCTCTCACATTATGCCTGATGGTACTGAACGGCCAATACAAATGGCATCCCAAACATTAAACAAAACTCAAAGAAAATGGTCGCAAATTGATAAAGAAGCTTATGCTATCATTTTTGCTGTCAAAAAGTTTTTTCAGTACTTGTACGGTCGAAAGTTTATATTACTTACTGATCATAAGCCATTAGTACAGATTTTTTCTCCGGCCAAACCGCTACCCCATATGTCAGCCACTCGCATGCAGCATTATGCTATTTTTCTACAAGGATTTACTTATGACATAAAATATAAATCTTCGAAAGACCATAGTAATGCAGATGCCCTGTCACGACTACCATTAAACTGTGAAGAGAAAATGATGTTTGAATCAGCTGATATTATAGAAATAAATCAGATTGCCGCTCTGCCAGTTACAGTTGAAGAAATAGCGGATGCTACTTTGAAAGATGAAGAAATGGTACAATTATTGCATGGGTTGCAAACTGGCACTAGCTTATCACATACTATGCGTTTTGGTATTGATCAAAATGAATTTACAATACAAAGTGGGTGTATATTACGAGGCACGAGGGTTGTAATTCCTAAAATACTTAGGAAAAATGTGTTAAGAGATTTACATGAGGCTCACTTTGGTATCACTAAAATGATCATGTTAGCTCGCAGTTTTTGTTGGTGGCCAAATATAGATTTTGATATAAAAAACTGGGTGAGTAATTGTGTACAATGCTGTGAACAAAAAAATATTCCACCTGAAATAATGAAACACCATTGGGAGTATCCGACTCATGCTTTTGAAAGAGTACATATAGATTTTGCAGGCAAGTTTCTAGGTACATACTTTTTCCTTTTGATAGATGCGTTTTCGAAATGGCCTGAAATATATACATTAGACAAAATTGACACAGATAGGACCATTGACATTTTAGATGATATTTTTGCACGGTTCGGGTACCCTAAAGTATTGGTAAGTGACAATGGCAGTCAATTCACAAACCCAAAATTTGCAAATTTTCTAAAACAACGGCATATAATTCATAAAAGATCTGCGCCTTACCATCCAGCTACGAACGGCCAAGTCGAACGACTTGTACAAGTACTGAAACATAAGCTAAAAACGTTAGAGTGCAATAGAAATAATATCCAAGAAAATTTGCGATTATTGTTACAACGTTATAGAATTACTCCACACTCTACAACAAATAAATCTCCTGCTGAATTGATGCTTGCATATCCTGTTAGATCCAAACTTTCCCTGATGCTACCAAACACTAATTTAGGCATTAAGGCCCCAGAGTACAATCATAAACCATGCACGGATTTAGAAGTAGGAAGCAGAGTAATTGCTAGGAATTATACGGGTGTGACAAAATGGAAATTTGGTTCCATTACAAGAAAATTAGGAGACCTTCATTATGAAATTCAATTGGATTCTGGAGAGAAATGGCGCAGACACTTAAATCAGTTAAGACGAGTCGGCAGTCAGATACCACAGCAGTTGGAACACTCTTTTGAGAATTTTGACATGCCGGAGGAGAACATGCCGGATAAAAATATTGTTTCTAGTAATGATGATTTAATTATGCCGGACAAGAATCTTACTTTTAGTAATCATGATTTAATTAATGATCAAGAAAAGGCATCTCCTCCTGCAATTGAACAGAGAAGTGGCCATGTTAGCTATAATAACGAAAATAATGAATGTGTTAGTAGTAAGGAGGGCACTTCGGTAAATGACGGAAACTCAGCTTCTGCACCTTCTTCTCTGCCAGTGAGAAGAAGTGAGAGAGTTAGGAAGAAGGTGGAAAAGTTGGATTTATAAATGAAAGATGTAATTTCCATATGTGATGATTATTTAGGTATAAGACAAATATTTTCTTTTAAAAGAGGAGATACTGTTATATTCTGTGACAGATTATGTTATGTTATCTGTGGTTGTGTTGTGCAATGGCCGCCGAAGTGCGCCTTACGGTCTCGTCTATATTGTACCTTAATTTAATACATTAAAGTGATTCTGGAAGCTGTGCATGGACGGATTATCATTTATCCCCTACATCAGAAACTACAACAGTCAAGTATTTCATTACAGCCACCTTCGATGGCTACAATTTATGATGAGCCTTCGGTCCAGCTTTACTTACCATACTTTGCAAGATTTATCATATCACTAGCGACCCGCCCCGGCTTCGTACGGGTGCAAGTTATACATATAAACCTTCCTCTTGAATCACTCTATCTATTTAAAAAAACCACATAAAATCCGTTGCGTAGTTTTAAAGATCTAAGCATACATAGGGACAGACAGACAGACAGGAGGAAGCGACTTTGTTTTATACTATGTAGTGATAACGTGGCTGTCATGTGGATTGGAGATATTAACTGGTTAATTATCCATGTGATACCCATGTTACGATAATAGAGCAAGAACAGAATTGGAAAAGGCGTCTCTAAACAATGCAAGCGGCAAATCATGTAACAGTTGGGGTGACAACGTTATCAGAGGGTTTGGACCCTGCAGAATACGGATCTGCCTGTCGCCATCTCGAAAGTTGAGCCGGAAGTACGCTATACCGGAAAAGGTGCAGCCCATACAAAAAAATTCGTAGTACATTTAGTAAATTGTTGCTCTGGTACTCTAAAAGAGGTCCGATTGATATGGTTTTTTGGTATGTTGTGAAGGACAATATTAGCCATGGTAACCTAAAAATTTCTGACCTCCAGCTCCATAACTTTGGCCGCCATCTTGGAAATAGTGTCACTTTTTTCAGTTCTTTGCTTATACTGTCGTCAAAGTTCATTCCAGTGCTAAACATAGTTTTGCAATATTGTAGAATACAAAATTTTCTAAAACTTTTGGGTACAAAGATTTTTTCCATGACCCCTAGGGACGAAGATATGACAGGATATATCATTAAAAATTGGCACTTTTTTCTAGTTTTCCGCTCATGTTTACATTTTAAGTGCATTTTAGTGCTAACTATAGTTCGTCAATATTGTAGATCACGAAATTTGCTACAACTTTTGTATTGAAATATTTTTTCCACGACCATTAGGAAAGAAGATATGAAGTCATATATGGAGTACCACCGTCGAAATTTGCTACTTTTGCAGTTTTCTTCTCATATTTAGGTTTGAGTGCAATTAATCGCAATCTGTAGGGGATCTATGATGATCGAGTGATAGCGGGATAGACGACAATATAAAGCATCTGTCACTTTCCGATCTATACCACTTCAATCCCTCAAAAGACAAAGTCGTCTCTTTCCACGATACCTAGTAAGATCGTAGGTACTTTGAATTTGCATATAATTTTGTCTTCTCTAATATTACAGACCTAGAACTTGAGCTAAAATACACTAAAACGCTAATATGGGAAGAAAACTGGAAAAAGAAGCAAATATCGACGGTAGTACTCCATAGATGACTTCGTATCTTCTTTCCTGATGATCGTGGAAAAAATATTTCAATAGAAGAGTTGTAGCACATTTTGTGATCTACAATATTGCAGAACTATACTTAGCGCTAAATTGCACTTAAAACGCAAATATGGGAGGAATAATAAATAAAAAATTGCAGTTTTAAAGATATCTCCTGTCATACCTTCGTCCTTAGGGGTCAAACAAAAAATCTTTGTAGCCAAAAGTTTTAGCAAATTTTGTCTTCTACAATATTGCCAAACCATGTTTAGCACTAAAATGAACTTTAGCGACAGGACAAGGAAAAGACTGAAAAAAGTGACAGATTTTCCAAGATGGCGGAGAAAGATATGGAGCTGGAGGGTCGAAAATTTCGGGATACAATGACAAATATTGTATTTTACGGCATATCAAAAACCTATAACAATCGGACCATAGTTAGGGTACCGGAACCACGATTTACCAAATGTACAACGAAAAAATTTGTATGGGCTGCACATTACCCGGTATAACATACTTCCGGCTCAAATTTGGGGGATGGAGACAGGCAGAACCGTATTCTGCAGGGTCTAAGCCCTCTGATAACGTTGTCACCCCAACTGTTACATGACTTGCTTCTTGCATGCTACTTCTTCAAAAATGGGCCTACTCTATAAGGTTTTATCAACAATCATAAATTGAACAAGTGAGAGATGTACATAGTTAAGTTAGTATAAACTCACCGAAACTTTACTGTAGTCGTGGTGATGCGCCAGATGGTGCGGCGCACAGCTGGACGCCGCACTGGAGATGCTCAGAGCGTCGCCCTCGCTCGTGCCCTCAGCCTCGTCCCACCGCCGGCGCCCCGACCCGCTGCGAACACCCCCGCATCCCGCATCCCGCTCAAGCGAAGCGACACCAAGCGAGCCCGCATCGACACCCGGAATACCACTATCCTCATCGCACTCCGACGAAGTCTCAGAGCCTTCGACGCTGATACCGCTCTCGATTTTCGAAGGCGACTCAAATTTGTTCAAAGAATCACTAGACGAATTTGAATCCTCTTCTAATATCGCATAGTTTTGGATCTTCGGACCGCTTTTACCGAAATTGAAAGAGTCACTGTGTACCCACGGTCGTTTAGCGGTACTGACATCGGTAACATCAGATTTGACTGTTTCAGCATCTGAGGAGTCTTCGCCGGAATGCAATGTGCCATCGTCTGAATCCTCTTCAGGATCTTCGATGCAAGTTTTAAAGGATGTTTCGGACTGGATAGTCGTGTTAGAGTTTGACGAAGCTAACGTCCAATGGTCAGAGTATTCCGATGATGTCGATTTACGGAGCGGTATATGCGCAGTATTCAAAGCACAAATAGGGGAAGCGTCGGTAGATTCAGAATGACTGTTAAGTGAAATCACATCTGTAATGTCTTTTATAGAATATTGTCCACTAGCTGATGACAGAGTAGATGGTGGTGACATAACTGTATAGATTGGACTTTCAGGTTTGACGGTTTCCAAACCTTTATTTCTTAAAACAATGTCTTCTATATTAGTTACTGCGTAATGGATTTCTTTATTGGATGTTGATGGATATTTCATTGAACTGCTTCTATTCACTGTCGAAAAAGAAGTATCTAGCGTGATATCGGGTGTAGAGATGCTCTTCTTAATCGCAGAAAATTTGACAATAAAATCGTGTGGAGATTCACGTTTTTTAGCATGGAAAGTACATTGACCGGAATCACAAAAGCAACGAAAAGATGTAGAAACTATTTCAGTTCTTGTCCGTAGTGCGCTTAAATCTATAGTTACTTTATTTTCCTCTGCAACATCGAACGGTAGTTGTAATAAATCTTCAGCGCTTTTATGATATTTTGGAACTTTTGGTTTGCAAAAGCAGATCGCCGTTTCGAAGTAGCTTTCTCGTTTATCATTAGGCACCGATGTAAATGGTGGCGTATCGGAATAAAGAGTATCTCTATTAAAGATATAAATAAATTCTTCAACAGTTGGCGCTTTATGAATACAATGACCTGTTCCTCTTATGTGATAATTAGCTAAAGTTTCTTTCATAAATTCGTAGTGATCCAAAGGTGGTGTCGCATAATTGATAGAGCTCCTATCTACTTCAATATTTGTGAATGTCTTATGTCTAAACAACACCTTTTTCTTATTTTCTGGATCTTTCTTTGATTTGAGTGGCAAAGTTCCACTCATCGTCGTATATATATCTTCACTACAATCTACATTTTCTATGGCACTGGCTTCTGTAAATTCAGACACGTTAGACGCATCGGATTGAGTCCTGCTGATATGACTTTTACTGCTAATTTTTTTAACTCTTCTAAAAGATTTAGATTTTTCAGAAAGCAGAATATCTTCAAGATTTGTTTCATCTTCCATTGAGTCAGATGACATAGTTGAAGATCGGCTTAAAGTTTTTTTTTCTAAATTACTTGTGACGTCTTTTTCTTTACATGAAATATTTATTTCGGTCGGAGACTCATCTGGTATTTTTTCTTTTAGAACTGATATATTTTCATATAATGCCTTACGTTGTACTTCATCTAAAAGAATTTTCTGTGGCACATTATTTCTCACAGCCGGCTGAGGCGGAATTCGCTTATTAATCAGACTAACATTTTCATAAATCATACTTTCTTCACTGGTGTGCATCGCCATATTAACTCGAGGTGATGGTTTAGGTAAATTATTATTATTTTCGAATTTTGTCTCTGCTTCGCTGTCAGAAAATGTACACGATTCGTAACATTCATTTACTAAATCAGCGGAATCATTATTTATATCGGAATCATTGTTGAAACTAAGTGTGCGTTGCCTAGGCTCGAATATAGTAAGTTTCGTGTGTAGATTAATAGCTTCTTTGGGTTGTAATTTAGAAATATCACTGTCGATTTCAGTAATAATCACAGAATCAGAATCAGTAAGCTCAGCGTTCTCAGAAATATTCGGTAGAGACGTCTTGAACCCAGGGCAACTACGATTGCTTCTATTAACTGACGAATCCCTGTTTAACGTACCTAGTCTATCCAATGAAATAGTATCAAATTCGTCATTACAATTTATTTCGCCAGATTCTTCTTTTTTAGACAGTATCTTATTGAAAAATTTACTATTGCCTATTAACAATGTATTCGTGTTACTTTTGTGATCAGGATTAAGCGATTTAGCAGATACTTCTGAATCCAACGCTATACTGTTAGAAATGTTAGGAGCCGAATTAAACTTTGCTTTGAGCCCCAAGCATTTTGAAGCAAGCTTTTTGACAAAACTTTGATGACTCTTTGTTAAAGAAGATGAAGATTGAGACAAGCTTAGGTTTATGTTAGTATTTTTCTGGGTCTCTGGGGCTTTCCTGAAAACACATGTAAAGCAAAAAAGAATAATACTAAAAATAAAATATACTACTTACATTCTAATCAAATGTAGGATTATTTGAACATTGTTAGATAGTATGCCACCACTAGAAGCATCAAAATCCTTTTAATAGCTATTAAATTGAATATAATCGTTAATCACACAGAAATAAAAACACTTAAGTAGTCGTATTTTTGGTTGGCATTGGTTACCAATCAGTTACAAGTTGCTTCGCTTGGTTAATTTTTTTCCGGAATACCGAGGATAACCGTTTCACTCGAGTAAGAGTACTCACAGAATCTTCACTAGATGTGGATGTTTTTGGCATATTCTCGAACGATTGAAATTTAGTTTTGTCAGTTAAATCTAATTTTGTAGGAATGTCATCATTTTCAATTTTCTTCGAAACATCTGTTAAGGACGTGTAAATTCGGTTTTTGTCAATAACGACATATATCTCCTCACAGCTGTAATATACTTCCTGTCCATTTCTCTTTGCCGCTTCTTCATGACAATAACAAGGCATATCACCAACTTTAGTTCTTTTTTTTATGAATGGAGACACGTCACCTTTATTGACATTTGGATTTAATACGTATTGATATTCATAATCAGCGGAGTTGTGAATACAACCCGCATCTCCTTTTACGTGTACACCTAAACAATGTGCTGAGGGAATTTTCACGCGTACAATGGACAATCTTCTCTGTGCTGCATTTTCACCCATTGGAATGTACTCGCCATCTGAATATACTTCTTCTGCAATGGAATTCTGTTTTCCATCCATCAACACGTATTCTTTCGGGTCCGGGGTTGACAACCGTTTCTTTGCTCCAGATTCATCCATAGGAATGTATTCACTATAGATATCCTCCGTAATGCAATTTTTACCCGCCATGTCTACGTAATTAGGAGCAGACCGCCTATTAAGACGTTTATCAATAGGAATCTGAACGTAAGCACTATCGGGTTTTAAATTATTAGTAGTCAACGAGACATAAGCACTATCGGTTTTCGAATTATCATTAGCCGTCATGACATAACCACTATCGCTTTTCGAATCAGTGTCCCCATTTCTCTTCACTTTTTCATCATCCGGCAAATTTCCATAAATAATGCAATCACCTTTGTTATGATTGTCTGTGGATTTAAAATTTCCGTCAATTTCTGATGTTTCAGCTTTCACTGAAATGTTATTTTCTTGTGAATCGTTAGTAGTTTGGATTCCTAGCTTTTGAATTAAGTTTATAATTGGTTTTTGCGACTGATTCAATGGTTTTGGAGGTGGCTTTGGCTTCTTTTTCATGCTGTTTTGCGATCCAATCTCTGCATCAAGTTCTTTTGTTACATTAACGGTTTCTATATTTCCATATATTTCGTTACTTATAGGGAAATCTTGTATTGCTTCTGTTTCTTCTGACAGCATATCATCGTAATTAACATAATTTGGCTGTTCATCTGAGCTATCGGTTTCTTTTGGTGGTGCTCCCTTTACAGGAAAATAGAAATCAGGTTTGATTTTTATTATTTTTGTTGATGCACGTCTAAATGGTGGCAGACTATTTTTTGATGCAGATGAATTGTTAAAGAACCGTTTTTTTTTATCAGTGTTAGTAATAGCATCGGGGTTAGTGCCAAGCTTTGGAAGAACCCTAATCCTGCAAAGTTTAAAATGAAATGAGTGCACATCAGACTTTTTTGCTAAATGACAAAGCCCAGACAACGTGTAAAATGTATGTTTCCTGGATCGTATATCTGCGCCTATTAACGGAAAATACTGCCTTGAATTAAATTCCTTTTCGTGCTCTTTTTGTGCTGTTTATTTGTGCTCATCCCTACGGGAGCGAGGCGCTTTGAAAAGATGTCGGCAAGTCTTGGGGGCTCTCACCTGACCGTTTGCGAGACAAAATCAAAGGCACGGAAGATTTTAATGAGGTTGCACTGACAGTTTTTGTTTCGCATCTTTTTTGTCAGCTTACATGAATTCGTTTAAAGGGATTCTTGTTGTTATAATTTACATTAATGAGTGCAGATTCGTGACGTCTGTTAATGTACTTTATATGTTTTAAAAGTGCTATGGTGAAACTTTCTTTATGATTTAGTTGCGGTGCTAATTATTTTCTAAAACACCACCATTATTTTTTTGTAATGTTTCAGTAAACATGCAGTACCCTGGTGTCCTGTTTATTAAATTAGAGTAAAAACTTTTTAATAGTGTGTAGAGACTGTAGAGTAGAACCAAAACGACATGCAATTGCTTTGGATTTGGATTTAAGTACCGCAATTTCTAATTGTTCTACAGACATGATATGAATACGAAATTTAATAGAGAATAAATTTCCGCACACTCATGACGGCCTTTTTCAACTAAATGGTGGCTGAATAATCAGTGTTTCACAGAAAGAGCATTCTAAACACAACGGATCAAAGGTGTCACGTAGTAGGTATGTCGTAATGGAGATCGCTCTCCAATTAACGCGGATCTCTCAGCCCCTTGAGTACTTAGAGATTCCTTTACCTACGCTCTCAACAGCCGCTTTGGGCGAAACGACTGTTTTTCTTCCACTCGTATTCTTTTGGGGTGGCGTGTAGGAATGTGAACTTTATTTAGCAGATGATAAAATTGTTTTGAATAAATGGTTCTGACTGTGATACGAGGTTGGGAGTGTAATCCATCGTCTAGTTAAGCGATTCTGCACAATTCAATAGACGTTTAACTCAAAGAAACCATCGTTTTGACTTTTGATGCATAACTTGTGGTGATATTTTTTTCTAATTTAAATTCACTTTTTTATACCTAGGCAGGCGTTGTTTAAAGTTAATTTTGATATTGTCTACATTATATTTGCGCAATGAATGAATTAAATCATTTATTTCGGACGACCGGCATCCATATACAGTAATACACATCACGATAAATTGTTGCAATATTATTTTATTTCACAGATAAGAGAATTTAGGTATGACATTTTATTTAACGAAATTGTTTTGATTAACTGTATTACTGTTGCAGTACGAGTATGACTGTTGTCACAACTGAAAATAAAGGCAATGTGCAATCAATAATAATGTGATATTACGAAAAGCAAATAAATGAAAATAGCCCAATGACGCCAAAAAGTACCATAAACCAAAGAGTATTACTACAAGTAAAACTACATGTCTCTCCTTGAAGTAATATATACCTTAAATGTTATTATAAAGTCAAATCAGTCATAAAGGTATTTTTTCATCAATTTATTAGTCAGTTCAGATTTTTTTCGTTTATAAAGAACTGTCAAAGATAATAAGATAGAATAAAAGATAAGAATAAAAGTTCAAATGCAATTTAAATGGCAAAGGCTTGCGCAGTTTAATGAATAATGTAGTTGGCCTTTAGGATAAGATAGACATGGAGTAATACAATATATTTAGATACTTATATATCCTGTAGGGAACCCTTATAGCCCACGTACCATCACCGTTTTAGTTCACACTTATCCGACTTTAGTGTCTACCCTAGTGATGACTATATAAACGTTTTTGCTTCATGAGATAATCTCGACTACAAAAAATATCAAGGATCGAAAAGAAATCTGGAGGATTAATACATGAAGCAAATTTATAATGTTTACTTAAAAGACAAGCGTGTAAACCATAGCATAGTAATTTATCACTGACGTAGCTTTCACCTTATAGAATATATGTGGGAAAAACAAATGATTACCAACGGCAGTATACGTTAGTGCTAGGGTCTTAAAAGGTATTCATATTGAGTCTGCATGCTTTACATTTGGTGCATCGAAAGACTCCATCATTACTCAATCATCAGCAAATGTAGCAAGGCAACATTACAAGCTTAATAATATCTACACACGCCGCATTCTCTTAAAAATGGCTTTTGCAGAACATTTAGATAGCTTTTTTTTGCGTTGAATCTACTTTTGATAATAAAAAACGTATGGTTATTTGAGGCGTAACATTTTATGAATAGAAAAAATATGAAAATGCAAGAATTCCATACTTTTCAGGATTGATTATGATTGAGACCATCGCAAAGTTTTTAGGTAACAATAACCAATCGATGTATAACATGTTATTAAAAACTGTCTGTTTGACATTGATAATAGAACTTACATTCCGTGGGCGTTCACGTAGCCGCCGACGGGGCTGGGGTAGTCATTTGGTATAGGCGGAAGATCTTCTTCGCTTTCGTATGAGACCTTTATTTGATTCTCAAACTCTGGTAAAGAAATAACATAACACATTTTATTAAAAAATTTAAAAACCCCCGACACAAAAAATCAACTCTAAAAATTAACAAATAATATTTTAAACCTATTATAATTATTATCGTCACTTATATTATGTAAGTTCAAATATTTTTATTTTTCAAGAGTCGTCGCGTTGGGGGACCGCTAAGTGAGAAAAATAGGTGTAGTCGCAGATTGCAACAAAAGAATTTAGTCCGAAAAATTCGCAAAATGGACACTCTTTCAACACTTCACACTGCCAAGTAATGGATGGATGAAGGGATGAAGGAAGGATGGATGAAAGCCATGTAACAAGATGAGTAGTAGTAGGCCGAAGAAAATGTGGATGGATTGTGTGCGAGAGGATATGAATGAAGAGATGACGAGCGACAGAATACCCCGTTATGTCTGGACTTCACCACACCTGTGACACGCTAAGGAACGTAAGCGCTGTGGGTAAGTGTGTGTGCGTGCGCTGTCGGTACACGCGTCAATTGTTTGCGCGGGTGCGTAGCGCGGACGAATCGCGAGGCACGACGGCACCCGATCGACACCAGGCGTGTATCTCAGGGACGAGGTAACTGACCTCGGTGCGGGGGGTTCGTGGCCATTCTGTACTTCAGGCTCGCTCTCTTGGCGAGCAGCCACTCTTACCACTCAAGCTTGGAGGTACCGCTTACCTTCGTGGAGGCCACAGAGGCCACTTATATTGGTAATTTGGTAGTCCTTTAAATTATGGACTAACCTTTAATATACTTTTTAACTTTCTTCGTAGCGTCCTCAGGGTACGTAGCCAGCAGCGCATGGACAGAACGCCCCATCCTGTCTTTGGCCTTCAAGTCCGCGCCTTTCGCAAGCAGCACTTTCACCACTGACGCTTGGAGATACCGGATACCTTCGTGGAGGGCTGTGCCGTTTTCTGTACGTACGTTGGGGTCCATACCGGCGTCTATTAGGTATGCTACTACCTCCCTGAGGGCAAAGAATGTTACATAAATAGTACAATGTGTCAAAGTAAACTCAATAATGTAACAAGACAATGTGTAATAAAAACAGTCTAAAAATTAAAAAAGAAAAACTGTAAAAAATACATTGCGGTTAATCTATTATATAAAGATATAATTGAGAATGATATGCAGACCTGATGGCCCCACAAGAAGACGACGAACATAACTGAATAATGATATCAGATAATTTGGACATCACTATAGAGAGTTGAGGATCGAAGGTATTACTCGAATTGGGAACGGCCTCTATAGATTACCTAAGAGAAAGTTTGCTAAATAAGATATGATATAGAACGCTTTTCATAGAAAATCTACAAAAGCATAAGTGGGTCATAAACACTTGCAAAAACAAAAGTCGTCTCTCCTGTGGTCAATAGTTAACGGCTTATGAGCATGTTTGATTTTTTATATTTGTAAATATTGTGTTACCTGTATTTGCTATTTTAGAATTTGTTTTTATATATTTGATACTAATTTGTGTTGTTATTGTTAGTTTTAAATTACCGTGTAAGCGATTTGGTGCCATAACTGTAAGCTTATATGTGTTGAAATAAACGAATTGAATTGAATTGAATGTGAGTTATGATTTTATTACATGGATTTATAGAACCGGAGACGCCGTTTATGCGGGTTACTAGACCAATCCAAAATTAAGCTTTGTAGCCCTTAACTTTTGATATGCCCACAGGAAAGACGCGAACCTAAATCTGTTTATGACCCAAGTGCTCATTTTAATATTTACTAATAATCACACAGTAATAATTGTCATTTACGGGCGACATGCTTGGATCATGTGCGTCGCGCACAAATTTCGATTGACCATTGTGGTAAACCATTGTATTGAACACGTTTCCAGTAGAAGTGTAAATTCATTAATAATTCATACACATGGTTAACGAAGTCCTGTGCGGATTGCAGTGTTTTTGGAAGGAAACGGCTAATTGAGTTGCGATACGAGGAAGTGGATGTTACTTTGCTGTCATAAATCATAATAATACCGCTACAGTTAGCAGAAATATCTACACGGACTAAGTGGTCAAAATAGAGAAAATAGGCGATAGAATATAGTGCATGTTGAAACATGTTTGAGCACCCTGAGGTGTACTGATGTAAAGTTGCCGGCAAACGTCTTGAACCTAACCTTGAGTGCGCAGTAGCCGATTTACGTACAAATCACGCTACTGCGCACTCAAGGTTAGGTTCAAGATGTTTACCGGCACCTGTACTTATCTGACGGCATCTGAACACAATACTCGATTAACGACAAGTAATAAAATCTATTTTCGTAGGAAATTGTAGTGATTTCTCTGTCTACCCCATTGGAAAACGATACTGTAGGCAAGGATATGTAGGTATAGGTAATAATTATAATTGAAAAGGAAATTCATATTCAGTAACTCTATTTCCCTAAAATTTGTCATATTGTACATACAAGACCAAGCGATAAATATTTCGACGGTAGGATTCATAAACTTTTAGCGATTTTAAATTGTGAAAGAGAGAACAATGCATCTGGCAGGCTAGCACTAGCACAACTTGCTGTCAAGTCGTACCTCGCGTGACTCGGCGATTCGTGTTTCGCTCGAACTACAGCGAATAGAAAGAAGGGGGTGCTAGCCCCGCTGACTCAATACTCAGTGCCAGTTGCACCAACGTACGAACACAGACCGGTCATCGTCAAATATGGCGCCGGCAGCTGTCATCCCATAGAAACTTGTCAAACTTTCCATACAATCAGATTTGACGAAAACTGCTTACAATTACAGACGGTTTGGTGCAACCCAGCCTCAGTCGACCTCAGTCGACAGGTCTATATATACTATATACTACCATTTCCATGCACAAATATGTGAATAAAATGTTTGTAGACAATCTATGATTACAGATCTTTTTATTGTAAAATCGTTTAAAAACGGGTTAATTTATAAAAAAAATCGATACCAAGATTACCAAGTAAGAAAGTGTATCTGATTAGGTTGAGTGTCCCTCGAAATCCCTACTAACGATTGTCCTAAAGATTGACTAACCTAACCTGGTTAGTCTATAATGAACATTATGACTGTAATGAATGACTTAGTTTAACTATTTTGTCGTTATTTTAAAGTATCGTAAAAGGTCTGTCGCATTAGGTATATATTCCTATACTACATTTCACACAATTTGATATTATAAATAGCGTTCTTTCTGGAGAAAGTTAGGAAGCTAATGTTCTTTGTAACTTTATAGATATTGTTATAGCCGAACTCATAAGGTACTTTGTCGCTTTCACCCTTCAGAAATTAAGTATGACGTTAAAACGACATGACACATAAGGTGGTAAGCTCATTGGGAGTCCGATCGTACCTAATGATTAATATCTTAATTAAACGCGGGCTCTCGTCGTTTAAATCAAAAGGCAATCGTCAGAAGCCACGTGCTCCCAATTTCACCCCTTCAACCGTTATTATGGAAAATTTGCGCTGACTTCGAACGTTATATAACTTGGGCTGTGGATGTGGTAGTTTCAGCACAGTCAAGTACACGTGAACGTGAGCACACTTGAGTTGAATGGTTGGCGCAAGTTTTGTTATTCTGCTTGTAGCTCTGTTTGTTACATCGGCCATTAACTTTTTGAGCGCCAATGATACCTAAAGGTGTTACGAGGTGTCGTGTAAAAAGCCCAAGAGCACGTATAGGTGTCAAATAAGGTCTATATTCGCTTAGATGAATTTCAAACCGATTTAGACGAAATTTGGTATAGAGATAATTTGAGTCCCGCCCGAGGAAGGGCATAGGTTACTTGTTATTCCGCGGAAATCATCCCTTAAGGGGATGGGAGTTTGTATGGAAGAGTGATTACTAATTAAGCGCCTGAAATAAAAGAATAGCAATTAAAATACATAGCGATGAACGAGTTTTATGTGGACAAAGACGCTGGCAAAATCTAGTTATTAAATATCGGCCTAAACCGAATCCATTCAAAAGACATTACCACATCCCGAACATGTCTATAATAAAGCAAATTTACACGCACGGAACCGATCGGAGCGTTATAACGAACGTATATGAATATGAAGCGATTGTCGTGTCGTGTGCCTTGCCATTACCATAATACATTTGCATACGCGAGATGTTGCAAATAAATAATGTAAATACTCGTATGTCGCTGAAAACTAGGCCGGGTTGAGGGTTGTATATTAAGTTGCCATATGTAGCTAATATTTTGTTGCGAACAATAGAATTTGATAGAATAGCGCAGAGAAAGGCAATTTAAGATTGTTCCAGAAGCAATAGAATATTCAATATGAGGTTATGGGGCAAGTTTCGCAATAAAAAATGCTTTTGAGCTATTTGAGACGAGTGCCGTCTCTATGCAAAGCAGAAATACATTGGAGCTACAGTCTTAAAATTTTCACAGCATAAGCAGCTTGGTGTCTCAAAGCCATACAAATAGTCTAAAAATATTTTAAGTAAATGTTTCAAAATGCGCGGCTCCCATACAGCTAAAGGGGGCGCGAAAACAAACCAACTTAATTTTGCGGTTAGCTTGGAACCCTAATTGTGCTAAGTCTGACCCGCACTTGGCCGGTTCTTATATGGTGGCCCGGTGAAGAGGCATGGTGGTCCACCATCAGACCATCCACGGCTGATCGGGCGGAGGTACAGTTCTAGTAACAGCCAGGCGCGGATCCAGGATTAGGGCACTATCAGGTGAAAAGGGGGGACACCACCCGACTATGAGGTCGGGGGGCACTTTTTCTAAGAATGCGTGCTTCAGGGTGGGACATTTGAATTGCACCTGGTACCAGCCGTTGTGCATTAATTCAGTGCATCGTTTTTACTCACTTGTGGCCGTTCATGGTGGCCCGGTGTAGAGGCGTGGTGGGGAAAGGCCGCCCGCGGCTGATTGGTCGCCGGTACGGTTCCAGCAACTGCGGTTGCGCACTTATTAACTGCATCACCGTCTCCAACCTAAGGGACAAACAAGAAGACACGTTAGAGTTTCACCAGCGGCAGACGCCGTAGCGGGCCCCCAGGCTTTAAATAGAAAACTCCCGTAAGTCTCAGACATATTGAAATATGATAAAGTGGTCCTTAACAACGTATTGGTCCGAAACATGTCGAGCGATATTCGACGTTAAAGACACGAGTAACCCGTTTATTGTATTTCAATAAATCATTTCTTCTGTTTCCGAATTTTCTTCGGTACTCTAAATACCTAGGACGATCTACAACTAGACGATTTTTCTATGCGTCGACACAAGACAATATTTATACCTACTCTAAAAGTTGTGCACATAAAATTCCCTGGCTTTTCCAAACTACACGACACGTACCTATTACTACATTGCAATTAGTCTAATTCCGAGATAATGTTACTTCACATAATATTACAATATATGGTGTTTGACGTCAATTGATAACACTAAGGATGTTGGTTTACCGCATGGCATGGTGATTACTACGAATATTGAACAGTTAGTGTTAGGCCTGAGTGGACGCTCGGAGCGAAGCGTTCGGCGGGGCGTGCAGCGGGGCGGGCGAGCGTGCATAATACTTGCGCAGCGGCGACTCAGGACACCAGTATGAGTTTCAATTGTTTAACATGCACGCCCCGCTGCACGCCCGACTCGAGCGTCCACTCAGGCCTTACACTTAGTCCCATTCATCTAAATCCTAGTCAGGCGATCTAACCACTTTTAATGCATACTAATTTAACTAAGTAACATATTACCTGTCTCAATTTTCCTCGTAACTTTGCAAGACACTCATAAGTAGGAAAATCTAATTTATGAAGCTTGGAAACGAGACCGCTACTTCAGAACCTCCAAGGTTCTGAAGTAGTTGGGAACTAGAAACTTGAGATATTCGACTTGTACTGTAACGAGTTCATTACTTTGGATGAGCATAGACAAATTAAAGAGTTGTCTGTACTATCTATAGCTTGTGGCTTTGTGTAGAACCCGCGAGTGTTTTCCTATAAAAATTTGCAAAAACTGAATCGACAAAAAATAACAACATAATTATCGATCCAATACACAAAATTTCACGAGAATCGGTTGAGAAATGCTACCTGTAGCTCTAGTATAAGTTTTTTCGAAACATTAACTAATTCGAACGCGTTTGCGTTTTGTCTCAAAATGTATGAAAACGCTCTCACCGAGTTTTTTTTTTTTTATACTACGTCGGAGGCCAACAAGCTGACAGCCCACCTGATGGTAAGTGGTTACTGCCGCCGAGTTTGAAATACGCCCGTTCATCGGTTAGCAACAAATGTTATACTCGCTGTTTTAGTTTCCACTAGTGACCACCAGAGGCGCTGTTCACGTTTTCATACCACTTTCATACATTTTGAGACAAAACGCAAACGCGTTCGAATTAGTTAATGTTTCGAAAAAACTTATACTAGAGCTACTGTAGAGGAGAACAGCTTGACACACAAAAGCATTTTTGCCCATGATGAAACGGGGACGCTTCACTCGCTCGGTCAACTGATATTATAAAGGGATAAAGTTTGTGTACCTATTTGAATGTAGGATGTAACCTCCGGAAAGTCCGGAACTACTCATCCTATTTCCAAAATTATTTTATAATAAAAAATGTAGGTACAGTCGCCATCAGATATATCGGAGCAAACGAGGTGCTCACAAACATCTGAGCCACTATTGTCAAGGCGTTAGAGTGCATGTTCAGATATTTTTGAGCACCCTGAAGAGTACAGATATATTTAATGGCGACTGTTCCTACGAGTAATATATAGAAATAGATGCATGGATGGAAATGGATACTATTTTTAGACTAAATTTTCAAAAGGTCATTCGTTTTTCACATTGAAATTAAATGTTAGTACTCTACACATGTCTTATCTATAAAACGGTCTCATATACATAATATCCATCGCTTTATGGCTTTCAGGGAAAGCTTCCATACTTACTTGAAGTGCACTTGAGAGCTTTGGCAAAGTTTGGCATATTGCGCAACTTGTGACGAACGCTCGGGCAAAG
Organism: Cenopis cana; assembly: GCA_951800055.1. NCBI lineage: Eukaryota > Metazoa > Arthropoda > Insecta > Lepidoptera > Tortricidae > Cenopis > Cenopis cana. The sequence continues at coordinate 8,077,192 of OX637487.1, read as the reverse complement.
TTAGCAAATGAGGTTCTTAAATCTACTATATCATGCCATTTTAAAGTATATAAACTCCAGTGTAATGCTGTTTTTATACTGTAATATATTGAGACTAAAATATAACAAACTTTCAAATACAAAATGAATGGCGAACATGGTCTGACTTTACAGTACTTTTATCTCACGAGCGCCGGTGTGCCATGGTTGTGTGTTGATGGCTATCAGCTGGGAGACGACGACCACGTGCCCGAATTGGGGCCTACCTTACACACACTCTTGCACCATCTTAACCCATCTCCATACTTACTTGCCGTACTGCGTAGCCAGGTCTAGAGGGCTCTCCTGCTTATTGTTTCTGATGCCGGGGCCACACTAACGAGAAATGCCATTAATTATCGCGATGACTGACGTTAACAGTAGGTGTTACCGACCATTATCGCGTGCATGTAATGGCATTTCTCGTTAGTGTAGCCCCGGCATGAGCGACACGTCAGCGCCCTTGGCTATCAGCTGGGAGACGACATCTACTTCCCCGAACTGAGCCGCGATGAGTTGCGCCATCTCCTGTTATTCTAGGGTCTTACATATGCTCTTGCACCATCTTAATCTTAACCCATTCCCTTACTTACTTGCCGTACTGCGCAGCCAGGTCCAAAGGGCTTTCCTCCTTATTGTTCCTGAGCGACACGTCAGCGCCCTTAGATATCAGTTGGGAGACGACGTCCACGTGCCCGAACTGTGCCGCGATGAGCAACGCCGTCTCCTGATCGTTGGTCTGGAGTAAAAAATAAGGTGGTTAATTGTGATTTTCAAGAAAATGTAGACTCTTATGGCCGGTATACACATTGATTAGTGTTTCATGCGAGTTCATAGAATAGAAGAGTGTTCTATTTTATTGCGAGTAGCATTTATATGGACTCGCACTAAACACTAATCAATGTGTATACCAGGCCTTATGTCATTTGGATTTTTTGACGCCGCTAAAAGATATCGTTTTGCTTGAGAATGAATCCTTGATCGGAATAGGTATGCGACGGTATAGGATGCTACAATACGTACACGCAGTTGCGCAGAGACGTCACATATAGTGGTTTGTTTAGAATAAGTATATGAAAACTAAAAACAAATATATGAAAACTTCGCTCTGCATCGCATAATACAAATGAAACATTTTATATCATAATCAACCGCTTATATAATGTTTTCCTTATTAGGGCTGCAAGTGGCAGTGTGGCAGTAATTATCCAGTTTTTCCTCGAAGCGCAATTAAATTTTGATAATCGTATATTAACGTGATGGTCCTTGACTTGGTGGAAGGAGGAGGAATATATTTGAACATATTCAGTACCTTTAGTAGGTATACGTTTTTTCGAAACAAAACACAAACGAACGCGTAATGCGTTTAGTCTCATTTTGTAAGGCAAAGCGAGCAGCGCCTCTGGTGGCTTTAGGCGGTAACTATTTTTTGCCATATAATTAAGACTAGGCAAACGTATTCGTACGTATTTTTGTTTCGAAATAACTTGTACTAGAGGTACAGATGTATGCCTAATGTTACTAACGGAAGCTACCAATTTTCTAATTTTAGGTCACAAAGCTGATGCACATAGCCACATACTCAAGATGCGCTCTTAATAAATCTCATATGCACTTTGTTTGCCATGTGATAGTTACAATAGAATGTTTAAAACCAAGTAACCTGGATTATATTTACTAAGGGGTGTCATCATCCGAGCAACATCGATACCACAATACCACATGTGAATCGCCTTTCCATGCTACCAGATAGAGAAGTCAGCCCAAATATATGTATCCACAAACAATATCTTCTGATCTATGTTGACTGGTGGATTGCAGTGGCCCACCAACATAGATACGACGTGTGAGTCTCCACTACCAGATGGAGGGGTGTCGCCCCTTGATATGACATACACATCCACTAAGATACTAACCTACTGGTCTATGTTGACTGGTGTATTGCAGTGGCAAAGCAGCATTGACTTGACACTACATGTGAATCCCCTGATCAAGCTGCCAGATGGAGGGGTGTCATGTGTAGAGAAGTCTACACATGACATACACAAACACATTCATTATGCTACTAACCTTCTGGCCCAGCAACATAGATACGACGTGTGAGTCCCCCTTCCAAGCTGCCAGATGGAGGGGTGTCGCCCCTTCTCCACTACACATGACAAGTCTACTATGCTACTAACCTTCTGGTCTATGTTGACTGGTGGATTGCAGTGGCCCAGCAACATAGATACGACGTGTGAGTCCCCCTTCCAAGCTGCCAGATGGAGGGGTGTCGCTGTAGACCCTTCTTATCCACTACACATGACATACACGTCCACTATGCTACTAACCTTCTGGTCTATGTTGACTGGTGAATTGCAGTGGCCCAGCAACATAGATACGACGTGTGAGCCTCCCTTCCAAGCTACCAGATGGAGGGGTGTCGCCCCCTTCTCCACTACACATGACATACACGTCCACTATGCTACTAACCTTCTGGTCTATGTTGACTGGTGGATTGCAGTGGCCCAGCAACATGGATACGACGTGTGAGTCCCCCTTCCAAGCTGCCAGATGGAGGGGTGTCGCCCCCTTCTCCCCTACACATGACATACACGTCCACTATGCTACTAACCTTCTGGTCTATGTTGACTGGTGGATTGCAGTGGCCCAGCAACGTAGATACGTGTGAGTCTCCCTTCCAAGCTGCCAGATGGAGGGGTGTCGCCCCCTTCTCCACTACACATGACATACACGTCCACTATGCTACTAACCTTCTGGTCTATGTTGACTGGTGGATTGCAGTGGCCCAGCAACATAGATACGACGTGTGAGTCCCCCTTCCAAGCTACCAGATGGAGGGGTGTCGCCCCCTTCTCCACTACACATGACATACACGTCCACTATGCTACTAACCTTCTGGTCTATGTTGACTGGCGGATTGCAGTGGCCCAGCAACATAGATACGACGTGTGAGTCCCCCTTCCAAGCTGCCAGATGGAGGGGTGTCGCCCCCTTCTTGTCCACTACACATGGCGACGCGTCCACTTTGAGCAGGAGGTGGACAATCTCCCTGTGAAAGTATTAAAATATTAGAATGGACATCAAGTCTGACCCCCTTATTCATAAACATCTATAAAACTTATTTTAGTTTATTAGCCGCTAAAGCTCGTTTGTCCTTATCTGTCACTATGACATTTACGTTTGTGAGAAAGTGACAAAAACATTTTAGTTAGCATAGGTTTGTTAAGTTTTATGAATAATGGGGTAAATAAATAAGGGTGTAAATCTTGCGACTCGTCAGCGTAGAACTCTTTCATCGGGTTAGAATTTACGTTGGAATTTTTGCTATTCTTTTATTTCAGGCCGTCACCTAACCTACCTATCTAATCTTGTATTAAAACTACCTTAAAACCTTCCTTGTAAATGAATTAATGTACCTAAATACACGAATATGACAACGTAATAACATTATTGGCTGGATGAGTCAAATAAAATAATCTAAGATGTCCTAAATAAGTAAGACGCGCAATTAAAGCTATAGACAAGAACCCGCCAACTATATGTTTTTAATCCCTCACATATCTTTGACTTACTCATGGATTTATTATGGCCGTAAACGTCAACTTTTCTTTCACTTAGAATCTTACATGTAAAATTTACTTAGCTTTGATAAAAACTCGTTTATAGAAAGTACAACTTGTAGCATTTATCCAAAAATACCTACATTTATAACTTGTATGAGTCAACTTACCTATGACCATTCATACACGCATGGTGAAGCGGTGTGTATCCATTATCGTCTTGTACATTGACGCCTGCGCCTCTTCGTAAACTGTGAAAGAAAGAAAAAGTATTGTAAGAAAAATGTAAAATAAAAACGCAAAAAGTTCGCAGTCGGTAGGATTCGAACCTACGCTCCCAGAGGGAATCTGATTTCTAGTCAGACGCCTTAACCGCTCGGCCACGACTGCTCATGTCGGGGCGGACGAAAATACCGGTTAGAAGCGACGGCAATCGATACAATACAAAATTATCATGACATTCATGACTATAATTTATTGTTGAAGAGTGTCAAGCATTAAGAACTAGGTCTAAAATGTGGGACGAGAGGTTTATTACTGAACAAAAATTATATGACACATTTTAACAAATAGGTCCATTTTAGGATGTATGTCCTTTTTTTTCAATGTTCTTAAAGGCTTGAGTTGAGCCATTTAGGTGTCCAACTAATATTGTTTTTTAATAGTTAAGCTATGAAGAATCCAGTGAGCTCTGAAAAACATTGGAAAATCATCGTTCAAGATCAGGCCCTTGTACCACAAAACTTTACAGGTCTACAATTTGACAAAATTGTACAATGTTCTATAGAAAAAGTTGACAAATATGTCGAATTGTACGCTTGTAAAGTTTTGTGGTACAGGCCCCTGACCCGCGACAATACAGTGAACTACTGAATTAACGCGTTTGAGACAACCTTGACCTCTCACCTCACCTAAATGTCAACGAACCTAAACCAGCTGGTCTCCGCCCAATTTTCTAACCTCGTATAATACATAATCACTATAATATAAAACCAACCTTACTGCGCATAACATAAAGCTCAGATATCAAATCAACAGTAATGAGATGCGATATTTGTGAAGTAAATATTGCGTAACGTAACTGTAAAAGGTATCATTTAATACAGCTTTAATGGGTGTATTAGTAGCTTTGCAAGCATTCGTTGTGCCGTGCCGTAGAAGTAAAGATAACCTATATATTAGATAGAAGACAGCTGTGTCAATACAATAAAAAAACAGTTCATTTTGCTTTCCTGTTTCTGTCAGCGATCTTCTGGCATTCGCTCTAGCCACTGAGCTACGGGAGCAATCATACTCGGCCCCCAAACCTCAAATGCTTTATAAGCTAATAACTATTCCCCCTCAATCGAATCAATATAAGTCTGACATCCGATACGCATAGTTTTTAAAGATTGGGATCAAGTAATACGGGACCATACCAGAGTCACTCGATACAGGTAGAGAAGCGCATATTTGGCATTCACGACGGTTTCCAAATATGCCACTAAGGCAAACCAGTAACTATCAGTTTGACATCCCATGAAGCATAGTTGTTACGATAGATCAAGTTATATTAGAAACGAGTATTGAGGTTATTTGATTATTTGTGAATTTCTGTGGTCAGTCACCGCCAAAGGATCTGCGTTATTGGCTCCGTTCCAAGAAACAAAACCTTTATGCGCGAGCAACTTGTAGATTTTATTGGGTTAATTTATTCAATGATTCAAACAGCCTGCGAAATTGTTCATAAATTGGTGGTTATCGTCGGGTAAAGTGAATAGTCGTTTGTCTATTATTAAATAAAAGTGATACGCAGCAAATGTAAAAGACAGGTGGTAGAACAAAGAAGACTAAGGCTGGGTTGCACCAAACCGTCTGTAATCGTAAGCGGTGTTCGTCAAATCTGATTGTATGGAAAGTTTGACAAGTTTCTATGGGATGACAGCTGCCGGCGCCATATTTGACGATGACCGGTCTGTGTTCGTACGTTGGTGCAACTGACCCTTAGGCTGGGTTTGCACTTTGCACCTAACCGTCTGTAATCGTAAGCGGTGTTCGTCAAATCTGATTGTATGGAAAGTTTGAAAAGATTCTATGAGATGACAGCTGCGGGCGCCATATTTGACGATGACCGGTCTGGGTTCGTACGTTGGTGCAACTGGCACTTAGTCTAAACTAACTAGACAGTTCTAATTTATTGGGACTAAATCCGTATTCGAGTACATAATTATCTGATGTACCTAGCCGTATTCGTACCTACTTATCTAATGTAATGCTCTCTGATGTGCTCTGACGCGGAGTATTCCGTCGCATCAGACAGATAAATGTAAATATGTATATGTATAACCGTAGTAAATATATGAAACCGATATCGTTCTGTCTGTCGCGTCTCGACTCTCGACTCGACACTTCACGTCAGGCAAATATGAAATTCGAAATCCGGACTTAGTATCGTGCCGTCCCTTTCACTCTCGTGTTACATACCACATGAGTGAAAGGGACGGCACTATACGAAGTTCGGATTTTTTATTTCGGAGTAGATACAAAGGCTGGCTTTAGTCGAAATCTACCATCAATCACCATCGTAATTACAATAATCTATGACTTGGCGTACTCGAAATACGAATTAGGAACTACATACACCATTTCATGTCTTCAGACTACTACAGGTAACGAAGATTATTCTGCTAAATGTGGATCACCGTTCAAATCTGTATTGAAAACGTTAGAATGTTCATTTTCTAAACATTCAACTAAAACGGGAACGGATTTACATTTCTGACTAATTATAAACAGTGCATTCAAACTGAATGATTCAATCAATCGAACTCAGAAATATGTCCCAAATATCCCAATGTAGTCATGCTTGAACATGGTTTACCTAAGATGAGAATATGAACTTAACTATTCATCTCTATGAACAAACACAAACCCGATCAATCCAGTACGAGTTGTTCGAGGTAGGTAAATATCTTAATAACTTCGATTATAATAGTTCGAACTCACCTATCAACATCATACAGTTTCTTCCTCAACTTCCCTCCAACCCAACTCTTAATATGAAACTTAAGACAACACTTCATCGTATAATCGTCACTCATTTTAATAATTACACTATTATAACTATTAAAACAGAATTATGGAGGCGACATCCTCTTAACGCGGACAAGGAATAACTATAGGGAACGCGGTATTTATGAGTCATGGGGAAACATAAACTGGTTGTGAGTTTGTGAGGGCAAACAATAATAAAATACAAAGTGTGACGGGTAATTGGACATCAAATCAACCACGGATAAGTGTGATAGTGAAATGTGTGATAAGATATCAGAGTTGGAATGAGGTAGTGATCTAATTTAAATTAATGCGTTATAGAATCGCAAACTCTCCAGGACATTTAATAATGGACTTAAAAATTTACACGTTTCTCTGTGTACGCATATCCTGTCTGAAATGTATCCTTATAGGTAGTATAAAAACCGGTCAAGTGCGAGGCGGACTCGCGCACGAAGGGTTCCGTACCATTATCTATAAAAACGGCAAAAAAATCATGTCTGTTGTATGGGAGCCCCCTTAAATATTTATTATATTCTGTTTTTTAGTATTTGTTGTTATAGCGGCAACAGAAATACATCATCTGTGAAAATTTCAACTGTCTAACTATCACGGTTCTGGAGATACAGCCTAGTGACAGACGGACAGCGGAGTCTTAGTAATAGGGTTCCGTTTGGACCCTTCGGGTACGGAACCCTAAAAACAAAGTGTTGCAACCGGTCCCTGAACTATCGCTACTTACGTACTAAAATACGAAAAGGTAACATTGTTAAAATTATATAAGATATAAAGATATTAAATTAACAAGTTATGCTTGTCAAATAGTGTGTGTATCTGAGTGAACGTGAATTTGCAATTATTTCCAAAAAATATTCTCAGCATATTTTCAGTAAAAGAGAGAGGCATACGTACAAGTTGCTTGCTCCAGCTACCATGGTCATATCACGTTATATCGGATAAAAGCGTTTCATCCCATTTCAGCAAGTACCTATACGTGTGCAAGTAGGGCATTCATTTGTATTAGTCAGTTTACTAGCCAGTACAATTGTAAACAAGAACCCTTGAGACTGGATTGGGTTTTCAATGTTTTCATTTCATGGAACCCACGTCGGGACTGTCGGGACCCTTGTCTGTCACGTAGGTAATGACTTGGTCGGCCCAGTTTCTATCTGGGTCTTACAGTTCAAACACCCTCTATTTAAACTTTCGACTTATTAAGTAATCTCTTTTAAGTCCAAAACATCCAGTATAAGTTTTTACGAAACAAAACACAAACGAATACGTTTCGTCTTAATTTATATGGCACAGAACAGTTACCATAGGCCACCAGCGGCGCTGCTCGCGTTGCCTTACAAGTTTCAAAATGAGACTAAACGCAAACGCGTCCGTTTGTGTTTTGTTTCTAAAAAAGTTATACTAGAGGTACAGTACAGTAAAGTGGTCCTTTATTTTCGCTAGAACTAATACGCGTCATACATTGTACGTAGTGGTGTTGGTCGAAAGGTTGAATGTTTTATCAACAGTCAACACCCATTGTGCTAACGAATGGGTCAATGGGGCATTCGGCCATTACTGACGATTGAGCGTGGGCTTCAGCCTTCAATCCTGATGCAATTTTTCTTCATAGAAAGTATGTATAATTTTTAATACTATTCAAAGTTGTCTCTTCCTGTACTGTCTTTCGGGAATGATGTTATCAAGAAATCTTGTTATTAAGAAGTCGACACTAAAGACTATAATATTCTACAATAAAATTCCAAACAGAAACACTTATTTTCAAAAGCATATAATTGGATGACATAGTTAGGCTTACGACTAGACCTCAAAAACTAACGGATGAAGCTATAATCTTCAAATTTATACAGTTTAAGCATCGTGTTGACCTAAAGCTATACAAATTGTCCAAACATATTTTTATGGGTTTATAAGGGGGCTCACATACAACTAAATGGGGGTGCAAAAAAATTGCCTACCCCATCAAGTGGGGTATCGTTGAGTAAAGCTCGTTCAGTGCATAAATATAGTATTTTTTTGTTTTTCAAAATATTGATTTGCCACACAAAAATGAAAGCCACTTAAATTATCATAAAAATGTATTTTCCCTCTTTAAAATCTCATTAAATATTAATCCTAGCGAAAAAGTGTATTTTGCTGTGTCACCGTTTAAGAGTTTTTTACGAAATACCGAAAAATGGGACCTTTAACTCCCCCTCAACCCCCGGCGGCGGGGGTAGGTGCGGGGACTTTTGATATATTAACCTCCTAACTAGCCCAAACAAAGTTGCCAAGTCAATAATTGTGTTCCAAGCATTAAGCATTTCCCTCTATACCTTGAAAATGACAGTACTTTATCAACATAGGATTATCAATATAGGTAGTGGTAATGACATAAGCCTATTGATAATTGAGACCAACGTAACTGCTTATGTAAGCAACACAACAGTCAATGGATAACCAAAACAATATCGCTTAGCGTTGCGTTACCGTCGATTGTAAATATAAATATTGAGGCAATGCCAATAGAAACACGTGTACACTGTACTATTACAGGTAGACATAGTGAAAAAACCCTTTCAACAGGCCAGATGAAATTCAATCTTATGTTAATGGCATAAAGACTGTTATATTAAGAAAAAAATGTATCAGTTTATCTGTACACGTACGCGTTCACTGTTAACATTAGATTCGTTACAGTTACAGTTTTCGTTCGTAATACTACACTGAAAAAACGAAACGCTAGCAAAGTACCAATTTGGCTCGGTTAAAAAATAGTTAGTTACATACAACCAAGATTTAATTAAAATGCGAAAAAATGCTTAGTAAATGATAAACAAGCAAATTCTGTTAAACGTTTTTGGTTATTGTAACAAAACACTTATTAATTTCCGAATGAAGATCTCGGTAAAGATAATCTTTACCCGACTCAGTTAGAAATAACGAATTTTACACTGTCATTGTTTAACTAGTGCATTATTTAATGACAGACCTTGCACGACTTGCTTAATATTAGATATGTTGTTTTGTTGCAAATAACTGCGTGAATCACTAAGAAACAAACAAGTTGCTTTAGTAAATATAATCCTTCCTAGGCAACGGTCAAATCTGACATGTTCTGCATCGCGCTATCGAAGTTTCTTAAGTCAGTTGCGTATATAGAACTTCCAACCAACTCTCATTGGACTTCGGTCCCTGAGAGATCTCTCTATTGTTGTTTCTTCCTGTGTCTCCTATCTATTGTATATATGTATATTGTTTGTAGATATCCCTTTCATGTATATATTAACACTGTATATTATTCCTATATAGGAGCACATTTCTCTTCTACATTGGTGACCCCGACGTGATTTGAACACGCAACCTTCTGGTATTAGCTGACAACTGCATTATTTAATTTTAAACATGTAGTTACCGAATAAATCGTTTAAAAATACTAAATAACTGGGTTAGTTTTATCTGATTACAAAGTAAAAATTGGCTAATTGCAGCCAATTTAACTTTAACAATTTTTAACCAAGTGTATCGGTTACTATTTGATAAGTGAGAACAACAAAGTTGACTTATTTAATTTTAGCTACAAAGTTTGCAGGTGCTATATTGACAAACTCGGTGGGTTATTTTTGACAGTATTTTTGTTATTTTTAACCCAGATGTTTTTTCAGTGTAAACATACATTACACACAGAAAAAGATAAAGTACATATATGTGGGGGGGCACGGCAGAGCTCCCGAAAAGTCGAGCACAAATATTTTAGTTTTTCTCTTCCTACGAACTACCACTATACAAATATCAAAAGCTTAGATGATTCCCGTGAAGAGAATACAAACAAACAACTTTTGCATTTCTGAATATTAAGTAAATAAACGTGAATATACTTGTATTTAAAACTAATATTAACGCCTAAAATTTAAACTTATAGCCTAATATCGTATCTTAATGCAGTTACATGACATAGTTGCTTGATAAGTTAGATGACATACAAAATTGCTTCTACATAATATTAGCATAGAAACTTAATTAGTTAGAGTACTTTTGTCTCACGAGCGCGGGTGAGCCATGGTTGTGTGTGGAGCTATAGTTTAGAGTTCACTTTGCTATGTGTACGTATTGTGTCACAACTAGAACAATGGCCAACCTGCATTCGTGAGATAAAATACTAAGTATACTACTACTATACACAGCACACACACATACTACTAAAATACTATGCTACTATATGTCTTCTATTGAGTTTATTTTCCTTGTATGTATGTACTGGTTTTGTGCAATAGTGTTTACTACTACTACTATATTAAGAACATAATTATCGGCGACACTAACCTGAACCGCCTTCGTAAATTTCTCAGCATCCTATATTCATTACCAAACTGTATCTTCAATCGCATTTTCACTGCACTAAAATCACATAACTAACTTTCACATAATTCAAAATCTTCTTAGTATTAGCATTTAACACAACTGAACTCATGAAGGCTTGCCGGTCGTATCGAATGGTTATTTAAACATTTACAAGGAGCGTAGGTAAGATACGTTTCGATGGTCAAAACTGACTAAGCCGACTGGTACGATGATTCATAAGAAACAACCGGACAGGAAAGAAAGGCTTTTAAAACACACGAAGCTCATACCCTAATAATACCTTTTTCTTTTGGACGGGTACAGCAGGTCATTTAGAACTTTTTGTTGCGGTATTTTTTGCGTACTTAACTGTTTATGGAAGTTGTTCCAGTGCTCTAATTTGGTCGCAAATTGTGTCTTATCCGTGTCAGTAGTGGCTTTGTCTTATTCGGGTATAACTATCACTTTAGATAGGCCAGATGCTGCCTAATTGATAAAACAATTAAAACAACAATACGAACATAGGCAATGAATTATGCCAAACTATAGTTCTTAGTTTACCTACAAAGGATCGAAGCAGCCTGCTTTATATTCATAATTGAGTCGATAAATATGTACGTTAATAGTACATTACTTACCAAGGGCGATAAAACAAAGAATGTCTCAGATCGCAGGTATTTTACGCCCGAGCCGAAGGCAAGGGCGATAAATATGCGATCTCGTACTTAGAAGATGAATTTTAAACTTTCTCTGAGTCAATGACAATTCGACTTTACAGTAATAGACTAGATCTTCGAGAAATACCTAGAGTATTTCCAGTTTTTGTTTTGTTCCACTGGATTTTCGACAGGCCACTTTCCACTCCTATCGCTTTATTGGGCCCGGCCTAAAAAGCCACAGCCAAGGCTCAAAAAAATCGACTAGTTAACTTTAACTTTATAGACTAAGGGTTCCTTTCCACCAATGATGAGCTATGCTAAGTTGGTATGAATTCGTTGATAATATCCACATAGCACTGGTGAAAACAGAAAGCTTCCACTTCCTCGCACCAGAGCTGCATAGCACATCTCTGGTGGAAAGACACCCTAAGGCACTAGCTATCTTTCGCACTAATCTTCGATAAAAAATCAAATAAGTCCAATTTCGCCCGTGTTCTGACTAAATATGCGCATTTTACTACAATTGACACTTGAATAATGATGTAATGTTAATGTGTTCATACTTACGCGTCAACTGATCGATTCATTGTTGGTTTAACAATAGGCCGGTACACAGTTATCACGTGATGGGCAATGTTATTGTGAGTTGCCATTTTAAAACGCCTGCAGTTTGCGATAGCTTATCTATTTAGAAAAGGTTTGGCCTTAAAAGATTAAATAATGATTGTGGTTTCCTCAGCTTTTTAGCAGGTAGTTTAGTGGTCAAAAGCGTCAGATACGAGTCAGGGTATAATTTGGGCGACTCGGGGGCGCCAAATGTTAACGTGTTCTTGTACAGGCAGTTTCCCTATAAAATCAAAAATCAAAATCATCTTTATTGCCTGATTATGGTACATTCACAATGGTGAAGATGGTAGGTAGTTTTATGTTACACGCATAATCTACTCATAGGAGCATGCAATAGTTTACATACAATACAGTCAATTTAAATTAATCTATGTCAGAAAGTATAAAATAAATTAGGTTATTATTGTTGTCAATGTTGTCAAGTAAATTAAAAACAATATGTCGTGAGTTATTTCGGTCATGTCATATGATATAGGTCAGTGAGTCCATAAAAACTCGATTCCCAACGGCTTCGTACCTTCCTACAGATTTTGAAGAAATAGCACCTTAACTTCGATTTGCCCAAAGATCAAGTGTAGAGTGGCCACAGTATGCAATTTTAGTATAGAAAATCATCCGTCGTGAGTTGTGACATAAAACATCTAGCCACTCGTTAAAAGGTTTAAATTAGAAAACCTATCGACTCGTGCTCGATAAATTTGGCAAACAACATCCCGTTAGAAGGACGGTGAACTGCGAATGCCCTCGAAGTTTGCGGTTTGAGACAAGACAGGTACAGACTTGACTGGTTTACTCAATCTATAAACATTTATAGTCGAGTACCTACTTGAGCTGACACAGACACTGAACTGAATAACAAAATCATTCTTGTTTCAGAAAGTTAAGGACAACGCAGCGTAACTTAACATCTAAATTTCACGCCGCTTCAGTAGTAATTGTACCTGTGACGTCATTTTACAACAGCCATCTCGAAGAGGTTAGTATGTGACTAATATGACTCCTCAAGAATACGATGTTTAGACAAGCCCCACCCACGATATAGGATGCCCTGCGACTAGTACTGCATATGACCTTAAAGAAGAGTTGCCAATGGTTGAATGGGCCCACCAGGATCAAGTATTATGACATAAAGAAAAGACCTACGCTACGTTCAATGGTAGACAGAATGATGATGATAATAGTACCTAACTATACAACAAAATTCCATACGTGCACAAGCACATTACATTACCGTTGGTTGCCTGCCATGAAACGTAATGGATTTTAATGCAAACTTGTTGTATGATATGTATCAATTCGCACATGACTTTGTGAGCAATGTAAGGAAAGGCAAAGGTATAACAAATTATTTCTGTCAGAAATAATGTAAGTACTTACAAAGGTGGAGAAAATTCAAAAAATGAAAAAATGATCTTATAATGAGGACATTATGATTGAAATTGATACGATTTCTACGCACGTGCAGTGTCATTGTGACACAACTTTGAAATCGTGTTGTCGTGTCAAACAAACGCTTGCGTGCAGAACTAAATCAATTTAATTAGCCGCTATTAACCAAATTAGGGCTAACAGGTCCGCCGCCTGAAATGGGTCGCGGTGATAAGCCGATTATCACATTAATTTGTTTATTTGCCTGTCCGTTAGTTACGGTAATAAATCGAGTAATTTTCCTGATTAATGATTTTGGATGACTAACAGGTTACAAATTACCTTTAAAAAAGAAGCTCTACGAACTCTCACCTGCCATTAACATAATTTTCAGGATAAAAAAAATATATCATCATAACATAACATATGTATTCTCAAACTACCTATCTCCAATACGATACACCTACACCCATACCAAAATTTCACTAATAATAATAAAGTTACTTTAGATACGTTCTAGCAGTTTTAGCTACCTTTTTTATTTTTACACACAATCCTAATAACGTGATAGAAAGACCTTTTTACCTCTTCAAGTAGATGGGTCATAAACAGATTAAGGTTCGTGTATTTCCCATGGACATATCAAAAGTTGAGGGCTACATTACAAAGCTTAATTCTGAATTGGTCTAGTAACCCACATAAACAGTGTCTCCGTTACTGTAAATCTATGCGATAAAAGCATAACTTACATGCACATAAGCCGTTAAGATTTTTAAGATAGTATAATTAGAAGTACCTACACACACAAAGAAGTCTGAAGCGAGTCATAATACGACTAGTCCCCGTTTGACGCACTTTCTCATTGGTTTATTAATTGCGGTGATAAGGATGGCCTAAAATACACCGCAAAGATTAATTTAATATAAAATGTTTCAATCATTCGTCAACTTATCTTCAGTGCGTGTACCAAATTTGCTATTTCTCTCTTTCTTAGCTACATCTACATCCCACATGGTGGTGGGATCAGCTCTCCTTATCTTCCTTCTCCACTAAGCTCTGTTCTCGACATAGTCTTCGGATACCTTACACTCTACCGGCTCTCTTCGACACTCTACAGTTATTAAATTACGAAAAACAATTAAGACCACAAAAGCTTTTTAATTATCAGCAATAATTTATTATTTATCTTAAAGTACAACATAATCACTAGAGCAAAGTTAGACCTTAAAAAGGATATGACGATATAACCCGAAAATATTATCAAAAGAGTAGCAAGACCATACACTTAACGCTGAATGGGGATAACGACAGGCATTTGCCCAACAGGCACCAGCTCTTCAAACTAGGTAAACCATTAGTGATCCTTATTACAATGCACATAGAGTGCACGAATGGCCAGTTAACTATGTTGGCGATAGTACAACAAAAACATTGCGAACGTATCGATGAAGGCATCATGAGCATACTAATAAATATTCAATCAACCGATTAGATCGCCCGGCGCCTTACGTATCACTTCACTTCATGCAAATGCCAAGTCGTATTCAAGACATGCGGAGTCTGCAACAAAACTGTGTCAAGCACACAAGGCCAAGCTACGTGTCTTGCACGCAGTCACTTTGGGTTGGCTGTGGATTAGTATGGATGGATACGTACAGCCGACATCAGTTATATTATATCACACACGTACGTGTAGTTTCCCCTTATTATAAAGGAATAAGGTTCAAAAGCGTAAAACATGTGTCTGTGATCGACCGTACAGAGGGTACGATAGATGGTATGATGGACGTACTCACTTTTCTGGTGTATATCCTTTTTCTGGTGTATAAAAACTACCAACTTGTTTCGTAGATGTTTAAACTGTAGATTAATCAAAGTTCCCTTTTATTTTTTCATAACCAAAGCCATATGCGACTTCCATATGTACTTCTAATCAACTCTAAAGAATTATCAAATCTACATCTATAAGTTGATTGAGTTGATTCTTTTCGGTCTAGCTGATCCAACTGACTAACCAGAACCGCCCCTTGAACTCTGCAGCAGTTGGCATGTCGACACTAGGACATGATTTCCACCTTTTTCTAAAACTTATTTCATATAATCGCCTTCTATGCCTGCCCTCCTCTCTTCCTATATACAATATTTGTAAAGTCATGGTGTACGATGATCATTCAAGCGATGATTATTCATAAGAGTCCCTTTTCTAATTTCAATCGTAACATACTCTTCTTTACTACAATTACTATACAATATGCCTAAATCAAGTCTGGAAATCCCTTGGTTACTGAATAATTTAATATTCACGAAGATATTCAATCCCATCGCATGTATTTAGCATTCTCGGCCTTCACCAACCATATTCGTTTCTTACCATGACCGGTCAAGTGCTGCATACAAATAATCACATGTCGGCTACGTATAGACAGACAGTCAGACAAAGGTTCAACGTACGTTAGCATAGCATCGATTGGTGTCTGGCGCTCAGCCAAACACTTCACTTTATAATGGTTTGAGTTATCTTACTTCCTTAAATAGATAACCACTCTCTTAGATGATATTAACGAAACATTTTCGAGGAGTAAGCACGCAGTGACTTGCATTTGGATATTATAGAGATTCATTGTTTTGAAAACACGTTAATGTATTAAAGCAGTTTATAGATCACCAGGAATTTAACTACATGCACTCAGTTCTGGACTTTTAAAGACCTAAACTTAAAAATGAATTATCGAATGACATATTTGAGCGCCGACTGAGGGAACTTTTGTTATCGAAATCGCTGTATTCCGTAAAGGAATACAACGAAAAAATGATAAATCCTTAATTTTTTTTTTTTATTATTATTATTAATTTATTGACATTATTAAATTATATTATTGTTTTTTGATTTTTTAAATGACATGTTTATAACTTTTTTATTTTATTATTATTGACTTTTTGACATTTTATATCTAGGATGTCCTAGCTATTATTGATAATTTTGACATTTATACGCATTTTTAAATTTTTGACATTGTAAAAAATTGTAATATTCTTTTTTTTAATGATTCATTTGTATTTAATTTTTTAATTTTTATTATTGTTTATTATTTATATACACTCTGACGATCTTTTTGTGAATTCATGCTATTTTAATTTTGTAAAATGACATGTTAATTTTCAATAAGAAATAAATGAATCTAATCTAATCTAATCATGCAAATGTCTTCCCCTGAAAAAAGAAACATCTAAAAAATCCTGTCTACATTCTGAGGAATTCAAAACAGCAAATGGAAATTTTGCAATCATAAGGGCCCATTGTGCTCAACCAGTAACGGAGAGTTTTACAAATTAGGTATAGTATTTTTAATTGAAAGACTTCTGCTTGACAACACACAGTATAACTTTTGGGTTACCCTTGACTTGAACTGAACTTCAAAACGAAATCATCTAAATAATTTCTGAGGAATGAAGCAGAGGGAAGCATTGTAATTCTAGGGGAGGTGCCTGCGTACCCAACAGTAACTGAAGAGCCTTATGAATTTCTACATGTTTGACAATAAACTGTATGCGTTTTTCCTTACCATACATACGTTGT
Organism: Cenopis cana; assembly: GCA_951800055.1. Lineage (NCBI taxonomy): Eukaryota > Metazoa > Arthropoda > Insecta > Lepidoptera > Tortricidae > Cenopis > Cenopis cana. The sequence goes on along the minus strand of OX637487.1, from coordinate 8,060,012 downwards.
ACATGGAGGACTAAACTGTCCATAATACCTAGCCTTCGGACATCGACCTACGACATAGGACAAGGAACTCGTTAAGCGCTAGTTTCAGAAATGCCGGGTGTCCATAACTGTTACGGACGTGTCCGTGATACTTTATAGACATTAGATACGGGACAAGCTTGCGGAGCAGTGGACTTGAGTGCACCAGGATACATTTAGTAACAATTTCGTCTGGTAAATTTAATCCTAAAAGGAACTGTTATACTAATCCAATGAATTAAAAGAGGTGTTTAGCAATCATACCTACTTGTACTATTTAGTTGATGAAGTCGGAAATGCGCACCAATGAAACTTGTACAACTTTTGATGGTCCGTGGGTTTAGAACGCTGAGAGACTGATGAACATTGATAGTAAAGTAACCCTGTCATGAGATGGACAATTGGACATATTTACTGGTTAATTAACAAGTGGTTCGACAATGTTATTGGTAATAACCTTGTCATTTATTACACTATTATGTCCCAGAACACGCACCGCATCGTAATTTATGCAAGTTATAGGTAGGAGACAGATAATTTCCAGCGGATACTTTCCTGTAAAATAATACTATGACCACATGTTTAATCATTGACGTATTGTTCGATATTGATACAATATTATGAATCAGAAGCAGAACAAGTTATATAAATAGAAAAGGTCCTGCTAAACGCTATATATATAAGGACAGTTATATATAGATGGTGCCGATTCAAATGTGTTGTATACAAACATACGATTACACTGCGAGAATAAAGAGAATTACTGCAACATAGCCTATTGACGTAGGTTGGCAATAACAAAACAGTCATCCTAAAACCCTACCGTAGAATAACCTTCCTTCTACAGACAGATATATGATCCCTAACAGAGATCTGCCAAAATAGCATAATTCTGACACAAACGGATCCATAGAGAACTGTGGAACTTCCCATGCCAGAATTCAATTAAAGTAACTTCCGAATCTTACGATCTGCGATGGAAATAATGTTAGTGGGTGATCGTACGTAAGCGAGTAGGTGTCACGGAGGCTGTGACACAGTCTTGTCTGGGGTAATCCCCACCGCATCAAACGTATATGGTATGCGGTTGCAAATCAGTATCGATGGGTATCCCCGTGTCTATCTATGATTATATCAAAATATTCAATAGTCTATTCCAGTGAAAGTGTCGTTTTTTAGACAAAGACAATATAGGTCAAGTTCTTCTTCTCGGTCGTTTGACTACTTGCAGAGCCTGGATGACCTATTAAAAATATCTGGGGCTGTTTGTGTTGCTCCGCTTATAATATTCCGCCATCTCTCTCGTTTCGTGCATTTTTGTAATGTGGATCTGGTCGAGCCAACACACGGGAGACCGAGTTCTTGTTCCTTCTACTGTACCCTGCGCAGACAGTATTAGCTCTACTGGGTCATTGTTTCGCCTTGAAACGTGGCAGAAGAATTTGAAAATACAAAATCATGTCCTTCCAGACGTATCCAACGACGGCGACATCCTGACAAATTGGTTAATCGAGATTATTTATTTATCCTGATTCTAGTCTTGTCAACTATTAAGGGTCAACTCAACTCCAACAAATTCATCGGATTTAGGGATTTTAGGGCGAGGATTGCGAATACAACCTAGGCAAACAAACACTAAATATCGATTTACGTACGTAATGGGTTGACGTTTCGTTGCAATATTTTGGACTCTTTCAAAATGATAATTATCACGCAGACTGGGTCAAGCCGCCTCGCGTGAAGAGAGTCCTGCCAAGCTGGTTCATTGACCAACATTCTAATGTACTTTTTGAGTAAAAATTGCAAGGATAATATCCTACAAGTCAGGATCAAGCTCGCAGATTAAGATGATAGGCAACCCGTATAAATAAAGTAGGTCAGTGAAAAGTGTGTCAACGCTTACTGGGCAACATTCAGGATCAGACGGGAACCGCGCCAATGAATATATTAAATTGTTTTCTTATTTGATTTAGGTGCAGTTAGAATACATATATTTTCATTGATGAAGTGCTCAAAATGATCTAAACAAGCAGTTGGTAATGTTGGTATGGTATGTCGACATTACATCTCCGGCTTCCTCGAGTTCTTGGGAATATTTTGCGTGGTTTCTCGCTCGACTTTCTCGTCGCCTTCTGTTGTGGAGTTTAAGGCTAGATTCTCGCTGCTCGTCAGCGCTGGCAGAGCTGTGTATTCGTACATATGTAAACGCAGTTTAACACAGACATTCGGTTCGGCGCCGGCAAGACAACTATACAAAAATGACACAAGGGCGCGTACAGATAGAACGGTCGTTTTTACAGGATCTGTTTTAACGGATAGCACTACTACTACTTACTGGGTCCGAAATACTGTTTTGTGTGTGAATGTGAACAGCCACACTGTGAACTCGGTCATATACGCCATCAAATAACTGACCTGGTAATACCTATAGTGCGCGCCATCCACGACGACGCGCCCCTCCACAGCGAACAATCTGTGCGCAGTTGTGCGGCTTGGGCTGTGGACTGTGGAGGGGTGCGCCTTCGTGGATGGCTCGCACTATACTATACATGCATCGTGAATGAAGACATACAGACCTAGTTGCCACTTGCCACTGATCATGTCATGTTCTTTAACCAATGGCGAATCAAGGAGCGTGACTGAATCAATGAATGTAAGTCAAACGACCAATAATTACCTATACAATTGGATCATTAGGCAATAATTGAATCTTAGGCAGTCAGGTAGGTACCTATCACCTTTATAGCAATGCAATTAAGGGCTACAATTTTAATCGCTGCAGTTGTTATTTAGGTATTAATAATAAGTGAACCCTATATTCATTTTCAAGTACAGTCAAGGGCATAAATATATATCCATTTTTGGACCTTATTTCAATGGAGTAAGGTGAAAAAATGTATAGGTACATATTGGTGCCCTTGACTGTACGTAAAACACGTACAGTTGACACCATAGATACATTTACACTTGCACCTTATTCCATTGTAATAAGGTGCAAAATTGTTAGTGTATCTAAGGCGTCGACTGTACCATAAGGTCCACCCATAAGTAGGTAGAATTACTAAATTCGCATAAAAACAAAACACCATGTCTGAACCAATACCTACGCGTCGCGTTCACTACTCACACTCACACGTAACAAGCAGAAATACCTAGTAAGTAGGTACCTAATATAGGTGTTCTGTGTACCTACTTAGATTTAGCATGGCTAAGTAATAGGTACACAGTGAAAGATCTAGTTTAGGGTACCACTCTAAAAAGGCCTATACCTATAAAGACGTTTACATTTAACAAGGTTTATCATAATCATAATCATAATCATAATCTTTATTTGCACGATTTTAGGTCAAGTAAGATAACAAATAGGTACTTATAAAATAGGTATCACTAAAATCTACCTTATTAGGCATGCAAATTAATAGGCAACTTAAATCTAGGTACATGCTTACTTATAATCTAGGAATTCTTGTACGCTATAGAAGCATTTGTCTATCAGCCATTTCTTTAAAGCCATTTTAAATTTTATAAAAGGTAGGTCTTTTATTACATCTGGAATTCTGTTATAAATTTTTATGCACATTATATATCCATTTTTTGCAACAAGTGATAGGTTTGATGCAGGTACATATAGTTTATTACGGTATTGTGAACGTACGGGGTTTCGGTATATTTCTTTAACTTGTTGAAATAAATGGCCGTGTTGGAATACAAATAGGGCTGCATTGAAAATGTAGATACATGGGAGTGACAAAATATTGTATCGTCTAAAGTAAGGCCTGCAGGAATCTAACACTTTGAGACCAAAGATAGCCCTGATACATTTTTTTTGCATAATAAAAACATCATCTAAGTTTGTAGATCTACCCCATACTGTTATTCCATATTGTAGTATGGATTGTATGTAGCCATAATAGGAAGTGAGAGCAACTTCTTTTGAAACTACCTGACTTATTCTTTTTAATGCATAGACAAATCGGTTGATTCTTGAACATAGGTCTTTAATGTGTTCATTCCAAGTACAAAAGCGATCTAATGTAACACCTAGAAATTTTATATTAGTTACTGATTCAATTTTTTGGCCATCGTAGATAATTTTAAGGTTTTGTGGCTGCCTTTTTTTTGTATGAAATTGCATTAACTTAGTTTTTTCTAGATTTGCCTTGAGATTGTTAAAGTTTAACCAAGCTATAATTTTTTGCAAAGTTTCGTTAATTTTCGATTCATACGTAGTTAAATTATCTGCTTTAATGACAATAGTTGTGTCATCAGCGAAAAGGTAACATTGCTGTGATACTACATTTGGCAAATCATTTATGTACAGAAGAAACAATAGAGGCCCCATTATGCTGCCTTGTGGCACTCCATATCTATTAAGCACATAATTTGATCTGTGTTTGACAATACATTTAGTTTTTGGACAGTATTGAGATACTTCTACACATTGTTTCCTACCTGACAAATATGAATTGATCCAATCATCAGTATCTCACTACTAGTGTAAATTTATCAAACTGGCCTTGCCTTCAATACCACGAAATGGTGATTCAAATCTTAGTAGAGCTTACTTAGTACTTCTAAAATATACACACATTCTCTTCATAAGTAAGCTAGTAATACATTATTTTACTCAAAAAATATAGAGGGCATGATGGAGTAAGTCATCGTATATTCGTTATCAGGGCAATAGGTAGTGATAAGCACGTAAACATTATGAAAAATAACACTAACAATTTCTTGGATACTCTATTGTTTATACAGATAACATCTATTCCTCCTCTTCTCTAAAACTAACAGGGAAACCAATGGGTAGAAAGCTATATGAACTAATAGCGTCTTGAAGCTAGATAAGAGCATATTTATTACAAATTTGCAAAGAAATTCGCATAACATGATCTAGGACCTACCTTGTAAATGGACCACTCCTTTTCGTTATAAGTGTAAGTATTTTCGTGACAGTCCGCACGTCGCCCTTGCGGGCGGCGTCCAACAACTCCTGGCCTCTGCCCATGGCCCATTTAATTTAAAACATCACACACAAAAACAACACAGAGATCCATCATATCAATTTTTTACACTAGACTTCACTACACACTACTACTTCATTGATCGCGCCGCCATGTTTAGTTAAATGTGACGTGAGTGCGCTCTAGCGGCCAGCGAAGGAATCGATATTCCGGTCTAGGTGTGATTCGCTTCGTGGACTGTCATTACAACTCGAATAAAACCACTTTAAATCTTTGCAATAATACTGAAATTAATTACGCATAGTTTTATTACAACAATAAGCAAGTTACTAAAATAATATTTGTCTTTTTCTGTAATATATATTGCTCAACCGTTGGGTTGCCGCATTCCGACGCATTGGTTATCTTACTCTTGCCTACGCTTTTCAATATTGCGATCTCTCTTTTACACGTCGTATATTCCACTTGTTCCATTCGTTCTGACAATGATATTCATTCAAAAGTCAGCTGTCAATTCACTTCATTTCACTCACATGCCATTGTTTTGATTTTGCCTGTATCGAGTGTTTCGTGATATTCGTATAATCCTACTGTCTTCCTTGATACGCCCAATTTATTAATACAATTTGATTTTATTTTTGCGCCTATAAAGATTGATTGCTTCTGATTATGGATAAATCTAGTGAAGATTGTGTTGCTCAGTGTCAAAGTTGGAATAAAGCACAGCTGATTCCTGTCGATTAACGAAAAAAAATATTGAAAAACTTGTAGTTTCAGATTTGTGATTGATCATTGATTGTGATTCTGATTCTAGTTGTGATGTGATTTAGTTTTAAAGTTTATCAATATGTTTAAATATATTCTACTTGTATTATACGGTTGTGCTTCTGCTAATGCTCAAGAACTTCAAGGTAAGTTTTAATCTGAATAATTATTTATGTTTTAATGTCATTGACTTTTCTGCTGGACTAAACAGACTTGTGTATTTTATCTAGTTAGTCTGTCATATATGAAGCACAAACTACTAAGGAGATATAAGTTGTAGTTCTACATTTAGTTGAAACACAAACTTTACAAATTTCTTGTGATTATTATAGGAAAACCGTACTCAATCGCGTACAATCATAATTTATTTACCTTTTTTACTTGTGGGATTTTATTTCTTGTGATTAATTGACTTTCTCAAATACCTAACAAGACACTCAAATTTAGTTCACTACAATTTACGCTGCCAACCTTGCGTAGCCCTATGGACTAACCGAGACTATATGTATGAAGAAAACTTGCTCGATATATAAATCGCTAGCAGCAAAAGTGTCAATCTACCTTTTATTTTCTTAAGCCGCTACATAACAATGTTACTCTTTAGTTATTTTATTCACCGGGAGAAAATGGGTCGAATAAAAAAATGCCAGGGTTGCTGGGTAATGTGACCCACGTCAGTTTGCACCCACCTAAAGGACCAGGACACCTTGTTTTTTCAATTTAATTTTTTTTTCAAGAAACAGTTACTGGTATGCGTTTTATTTGATAGTTATTGAATGGGAATCTGTTAAAAATATTAAGAAAAATACCTTTTCTAGTTCATCAATACAAGTGGTTGCTAACTGGCACACCATATTAGCTGGTTGCTAATAGAAATATTAACCGTAAATTATTCCTAATCATCCAATTATTTTGATCTACCAATCTTGCTTTTAAAGGTGTGGCAATTACTTATATCACTATTATTTTTTTCTCCGGTTGGTGTAACTGTTATTCATTGTCAACATCTTTTGTTTCGTTTGATCTAATGACATGGCTGAAGACAGGAGGAAGAGGAGGACAAAGGGTGTTCCCATTGCACCTCCGGGGTGCCTCAAGATGTCAACAAAAACAACACATGCTCTGTTGTTAGTTACATATAGCTTGCCCTAGGTCTTCCCCGTCCTTGCTTTCCTTTAATATATTGTTCTATAAGGTTATTAATAATTTAATTTTGTTTCAGAAACAACATTAATAATATCTTTAAATAAAACAGATAGTAACAAAGAACTCTATAGCAGCATAATTGATATAAAAGGCATATCTCGAACCCATTTTGTTTTCACTGATATTCATAAAAATATCTCCTTCATTGTATTTCAAGTACATAGCCACTTATACAATGTTACTATGCGTAATGAAACTTGCTTTACAAACCCTATTATAAATAAAGCATGTGAAACTATAACTGGAGCAAATATTGGTTTGTACAGTCAGACACAACCGATATCAGACATGTCTGTGTCTAATCCAAATGAAAAGGATTTGAAAATATTCATTGCAGTTCATGGATATGCATATGTAGGTAAGTGTTAACTTTGAGACTAGGCTTTTATAAGGTTTTCGCACTCATTGGCTATGATTAGACAACAAAAACATTATTATTAAATTCAGAACCCTTATGTATTGTCAACCCATGGTCAACCAATTTGATATGGGCTCTTTGTGCCTTGTCACAGTGACATTTATGGGGTCTCTAGCGACTTTCATATTAATTTTCAATGTGACAAGGTATAGGTATGATGTGGCCCAGAAATCTAATCAGTTGACTGTATTATATACTTTTCAGTATACATCGTATACATACCTTGTTGTGTATTTCCAAAGATGTCCTTAACTACATGTCTCAGAACATTTTCTGCTATGGGCCACCGTTTAAAAGGGTTTTACAGTACTTTTAGTAAGTAGTTATGAACATCTTTACCTACAGCTATACCAAAATTCGCTTATATAAGAATTATTTCCGCCAACTGGCATTATTGGTCTTCGTTGGGTGTGAACTATATACCACAGTATTACTGTGAACAGGATAAGGTTTAGGTTTTTCTGAGTTAACATTTGTCCTGTTGATAATTATGTAGCCAATTCAGGGTAGGAACTAATCAAATGATTACATTTGCACTTAGTATTTTACATAATAAAGCGGTCGGCAACAGTCGGCCCGCTAGCTTCTTTATTGATGACTGACAATGTGGTATGTTGGGGTAAGATCGGGTCGTGCGTAACAAAAATGGGGTAGGCAGTGTGTGTTGTCAATTCTAAAATCTCTTCTATTTTAGTAGAAAATTGAATTATCCGATCTTGACCCAATCCGGTCTTATCCCAACATACCTTACCTTCTATCTGATAGTCACAAATTATTGACTGCTAAAAGGTTGCCGATCCCTGACATAATACATTATTTCTTACATTATTATTCATACCTAAGCCTTAACAAACCTCTATCTATTAAATGGTAACTGCAAATTCTGTAATCATTCATCCTCGTGAATTTTATCATAAATTACTTATGTGGTCAGATTTTACACATACGATACGAATGATTATCATTTTGGCGGTGACAAACAGCCATACGGTCTCATGTTTCTAAGCTCACCATAGACTTACAAATAAAGCCACAAGTGCATATTGCCAAATCTAAGGATACTATTATACTATTCTGTGTCTAAGGTGATGTGAGAATTTGTAGTGCAAATCGCCTAAATTGAATTATAGTCTGCAATCTTTTATAGGTGTCTGTTGCAATAAGTGCCTACTATTGTTATATCGAAGCTTTGTCACAACACTGTTATTGTCAATAACCGCGTGTGCTAATACCTACGCAATATTATATCTTAGTCCAACTGCAATTTTAGTGACGAATAAAACAATAAAGAGTTTTTGTACTCTGTTATCAACCTAAGTTAAATAACTGTTTGATTAATGGAATTATTCAAAGAACACTATTCTTTTGTAAATCGATTAGATCCCCAGCTAATGAAAATATTTTTGACAAATGAAATGTAAGTAGGTAGGTACTATCCGGTCACAATATCTACGCATTCGCCTCGTGACGTCATTATAGCGATGTGTACGGCCGTGGCATTCTGGGGAGGTGCACAGATCTTGTGACCGAGTGCATAAGGCCTTCCGAGCCTGTTGCCGACTTTCTACGTGGGTTTGTATCCAAAATAGTTTTATGAGTAATAAGACTCTTTTTGCTATCAATGCCACTGAGAAATGTTTCGCGAGGTCATGCATTGCGGCTTTTTACTTTTCTGCTTGTCAGGGATACCTAGTTAAATTAAACCTTAACCTAGTACATTGAACTTTGACTTCGCGGGTTTGGAATAGAGCCCCCACGAGCTCTTAGTGTAGGTACGGCCTCAGTGGAGGATCTGGTGCAGCGTCCATATAAAACAAATACGCTTCATATGGACGCTGCCCGTACTACACTTGGGCTACTGAGGCCGTACACTGGGGGTTCAAATCCCGGAAAAGAAAGTGATTATATAAATGTACAATGTCAAGTACACTACCTACTAAACTTGTGCATCGCTCACTCACAAAAATGCTAGACGATCGTGGGTAGCACGTTCTGGAATTGGACCCCTGTTAGCGATAGTTTGGTCTTTATACTTGGAAACTGAAAATGAAGATATACCTACTCTTTGCTTTTCGATAGGGTTAACAGTGTAACAGTAACAGCATTGGAAAGAGAAAACAGTCTCTAAGCTACTCTCTCCAATGACATAAATGGCTCAAACTATAGCGTTTTATAAACCACCTAATTTAGGAATCAGTTTATCACTAACAACCTAAAGATTTAGCTAATAGATCGAAAGTCACATCAAATCATTCAATTTATTCACTATCAATGGGTTGTCATGATAAATTGGTAAGTTTGTAGAAAGCTAATGTAGTCTGTCAACTCTATCTGTCATCTTTTCCTCATATAGATCCAGTACCTGGCGGTTGCAACATGGAAGGGCCCATAGAAATAGCTCCCTTCGTCTCTTCGACTATATCTCCACACAGGGATTACCTCGGTCTATCGGCCCCCTCGGCAGGTCTATTCATGGACCCAAATAACTGCTCGGCCGCCGAAACTATATATTTGCAGTTTTACAGGCTATATTTGCCTGAGAGAGATTTTAGTATTGACACGTACTTCGAGGGCATCAAGGCTATGATGAATTATGATAGTATTTTGGAGAATGGTGAAGTTGTGAGTATCTTTATATTTTGCTGGTGAGTTGGTAGAACTTGGTTATATGTGCTTGGATTAGATCTATCAGGCAAAACCTCAAACCAATACATTTTGTGATTAGTTTTTATTATTATTTAAGAATGAACAATTACACATTAATCACAATTGAATAAAATGCTATAATGTGAACGTATCTTTGACATCCACCGTACTTCTGCGGAGAAATTCAAAGATGGAGACTTCGCATCTATTCAGGATTGGCGTGGGGATTAAAAATTAAAATGCATTCCCCAGTATAGTACCTATTTTAAATAGGCTATAATCATTATGTCTTAAGAATAGGCACCCAGAATTACAGAACACGTTAACATACCAGAACATTATGAATACGTACTGAGCACGAGCAGTGTGAACAAAAACATAGGTACGTTTTTTTGTTTTTGTTTTTTGGAATGGGTAACCTCTATGTCACCTGTTGGTAAGTTTACGTTTGTTTTTAGATACCCAAAACTTACCAAGCAAGCATCCGCCGAACGGTCAGCGCGTACCCTGGAACAGGGGCGGTTTTCGTCGCCGTGGCAGAACACGCGAGGTTCAACGCGAGCGTCAGCGTCGCTGACTTTTCTGTTTATGTGCCAACTGTGACGTATGTCTGTTCGCCGCTGGTGGAAGATGACTGCCTCCTTCTAAGTAAGTATACTGTTTGTAGCAAAATTCCGTCCGCAGTTATCGCCAAAATTGTCGACGATGCGCTACGTTGAGTGTGAGTTTTTATTAACATTGCAACGGTGGCAAAGAACCCTACGGCCTGCCTGATAGTACGCAGACGCTAAATATATAATATAGTACGCACGCAGACGCTATAGAGCAGGGGTCCGCAACCTTTTAGCAGCCAAGGGCCACATAGTAGCTAACAAAATTGTATTAATACTTTGTGACGGGCCGCCTGTTGCCGACATACCGACGTTACCGATCCTTTATTAATTCGAAGAGTCGTGTTGGCTAGAGACAAATAAATGCAGGTCTTTTATTCTCGACACTAGCGTATCTTCGGAAACTGCCGATTTTATTCACCACCACGAACACAAAGCCACAAGCAAGTCCCCAAGTCTTCGCAAAATGTCGTCACAGCTAGGTACAATAGGGATGATGCACAGGGATGATGACACTATAAAAGAAAAATCAATAAATCCAAATTTTCTACATAAAGGCTCAAATTCTCAATCAAATGGCAAAAAAAAGTATTTCAAAAAAAAAAAAATTACGTATTTATAAGTCTTCAAAGTTTTAAGAGTGGTATTTTCTGTTGCTTTTCTTTCTCTAACTACGAACATTCTAACCGTTGTAGCTTCTTTATTTTTTGAGATATTTGATTAGGATTTTTCACTATTTGGCATAGTTTTATGTCTGCTTTCTATTGAAGTAATACATTTTTTTGAGTCAACATCCCTATTATGCTACTAGTACGACGATGGTGTAGTGCGGGCGAACCGGGAGGTATCGGCCATCTTTAAGTGAACGGTCTCTTTAAGCGTTTTAGAAGTCTCTATATCTCACTGGAGCTCTCTTTAGTCGAGTGTGGTCGTGTCGGAGGTGTCCCCTGGACTGGATCTTTCCCAGGCCACTCTCCAACCGCGCACTCCTATCGCTTTATTGGGCCCGACCTATAAAGCCACAGCCAAGTTAAAAAAGTTTCTATATCCACTTTTCGATCCCAGGCGACCGGCTATCCCAAATCCTATGTGCGTCCCTGTTCTTCGTGGGCCTGTTCATCTGCTACTTCGGCCACAAGTTCTTCAAGACCGAGATGTTCGTGTTCGGGATGATGAGCGGAGTCATCGTGTCTTACATTGTGATATCCCTCATTGCAGCTGACATGGAGCAAGCACGTAAGTTTTATTCAACCTTTGACTTGGCAAAGTAAAAAAAAAAACATTCAATAAGTACTTGATAGTTAATAGTTATATTTTCATGTAATAGAAGTCGTCTATATTCATTCTATTTTTACATGGGACCTTATTTTATACTGGTGGCACCGTGGCAATGACGGGAGCGTCTCGTTATTTTTAGAAATACATATATAATTTTTATCATAGAGCTCCATAAATCATAATAAACCGCACTATAAAATGTCAGCCGGTCATGACAACGACCAATTTCAAAACATTGTTTATTGCAGTGGCACAAAAACTATCACAAATTACATAAGGTCAACTCGGCGAAGACCGTCTGTCGGCGAAGATCGTATAGCAACAATTACCTACAGCAAATACTGCAAAGCTACGAGGATGGCAACACAATTTTCTCAATGATAAAACAGTTCTAGTTCTTACAAATTTACACAGATAGCGCTACGTCTAGCATAAAGAGAAAAACCGGCCGATGAATGGCGATGTATGCCGGTCTTACCCGACAAACATTTCTTTTGACGAAATCAGCCATTATGAACCTTATTCTTGAGAGCTGAGGCCACACAATCAGTTGTTATTGTAATCCTCACACGTACAAAATATCTGTAATTACGTACAAGATGCCTATGTGTAGGTAAATTGGCCATTAGACGATCTTAACCGACATTGGCATTAAGTTCGTCCATTGCGCCGTGTTTTAAAAACGAGTGCTTATTTGATTAACCAATGCCTTTTATACGAGTTTCGCAAGTTTAGACAGCAACCAACTAAATATTTGATCAACCAGTTTCAGAAAACTGGACTTTCAGGCAATAGGATAGGCAAACTTTGTCATTTTTTAAATGAAGTATGCCGGTCTTCGCCGAGTTGACCTTAAACCACATAAATTGTAATTTGAAACTTATTTATGTAAATTTTATCTAGGCCTAGGATCATAATACAATCCTACCTAGTTTGTTTTCGGATTAAAGAAACTAGTCCCATATGTTTCCCTATACAATCAATATTTTAACTTACCTACATGAGAATAATAAACAATACGTAAGTATAAACAGTAAGTAATTGATTAAGCTAGTACGAGTAGTTATGTTAAAAATGTTTACTTACTATTTATAATAACACTTATCTAATTATTGTAAGACCTAGGTACAGTCAGCATCAAAAGTAGCGCCACATATGACGACGTCAAAAGTCTTTATTACAAAGGAATAAGAACTTTTGACCTCTTCATATGTGGCGCTACTTTTGATGCTGACTGTACAGAAAATCCTGTTTTGTGACAGTGACATTCCTTCTTACGCCTCGCGCCTTTTGACAGAAAGTAACGGATACTTAATACCATGACTATAAACTACGATACACCTTGCTTGGCCCTATCAGGCGAGGGGCACCCCCCGAGTATGGGCGGGGGCACATTTAATAATAAGAAGGCCTGCTTCTGGGGTGGAGGGGGGGCATTTGCCCCTGTTGCCCCCCCCCCCCCCCCCCCCCCCCCAACCCCTTCCCTTCCCTTCTGGTCAGTACAGTTCTATGGTGTGACAAAGACTACTCTGTCTTCCGCCGTTTGATAGAAAGTTGGGGATGCTAAGTATTATACCGTGACCTAATACACCTTTTGGATTATAGCTCTAATCGGCGCTTCGTTCCTCTCCGGGATACTGTTCGGCTTCATCTGGCTGACCTTCTGGTGGTTCTACGGGATCCCGGTGTTCTCAGTGTTGTTGGCGACCTTGACCTTTGGCTTCTTTGCCGGCTGTGTTCTGTACAATCAGATGCCTGGTAAGTACTTCACTCTAGCTGGATTACTTGGCTAGAAGGGGCATTCCGCGAGAATGTGTGCGTAGCAGGGGTCGAAACCGGGTACCGAAACCGGTATTTTTAAAAACCCGAAATTTCCCACCATTTTGAATTATTTTATGCTGTTTACGTAGGATAGGACTGAATCATGTATTTAGATAACAACTTCGTATTATGAGATCCCATAATAGTACATTACTTAAAAAGGGCGGTAAAACAAAGAATGTCTTAGATCGCAGGTATTTGACGCCCGAGCCGAAGAAGGCAAGGGCGATAAATATGCGATCTGAGGCTTTCTTTATTACCGCCCGTGTTAAGTACAAAATTTTATGTCACCCCCCTGGCCAGGAAGTGGGATTTCTCGCGCGCGGAGCGTGCGGTAATTGCCGCTTTATGGCCAGGTATGACATAAAAGATTAAATAGTAATGAAAGAACGAAAAAGAACGTAATAATACCGGTATTTTAGTACCTATCGATAAAATACCGATTTCCGACCCTGGTGCATGGTGCATTGTATGGGAGCTACCTTAATAAAATGCTCGAGAATTTAATGCCTTGTGAAGTCAAAGATTTTTTTTTCTGAATTTGGCTTTTTGATTAAAAACGTTGCCGACTCCTGAGTTAACTAATGAATCTGCACCTTCAATGACTGTCGCCGAAGAATACTAAAAACCTGCATTTTTTCCAGGCGGTCTAGTCATGATGATGCAAGACCTGAACTTCTGGACTCTATTCATACTAGTCATGCTCCTGACAGCTGTCATCATGACACCGGCGACATACCCGGCTAACATACTCTGCTGCGCCATCCTCGGCGCGTACGCAACTATATACCCTATTGACTACTGCTTAGGGTCCAATTTGAAATACATCATCATCAACACTGTGAGACGGGCTACCGTTGACAAGTTTTATTATGCGGTGCTGTCGCCTCCTTTTGAAAAGAATGGTGAGTACCTACTGCTATGTTGATAAAAAAAATGTAATTCATATATTGGGCTATTTTATGACCTAGGACATAGAATATGAGGTTAGACTTAGTTTTAAATCGTATTTACTTGGGAATAAGTAATAAATAATATTTTCACATCACCTATTCGGATAAGGGCTTTTTCTTCCCTGCTAGGAGGGATCAAAATGGCACTTTTCTTCCCTGCTAGGAGGGATCAAAGTGGCACTTTTCTGTAACGAGTAATAAGTTATTAGTATCGATTATGATAAAATAAATGCACAACCATTGTTATTTCAGATCTTTCATTATCCTCAATAGGTGATGTGAAAAGCAGTATGTGTCACATGGAAGCAAAATTATTTCCACCTTGGGCGTTAATTCTTGAATCCCTCACTACGCTCAGGATTCTATTTTAGAATCCCTCGCTACGCTCAGGATTCTATTATATAATCCTTCTCTTCGTTCAGGATTCAAGTTACGCCCACGCCGTAAATATGTCATTTTGCTCTCTTGTGACACAATCTACTATTCTGTAAGTAGTTTTATTAGAAAATATTTTGTGTTCGATTTGAAGCGCATACCTATATTTTGCTGCACTTCCTCAAATTTACAAGAGGAAAACCATTTTTTTATATCTTTCCTAGCGGCTGTGAGGGAATATTTTTCCCCATTGCTTATCAACTCTGGTTATCCTCCAAAAACAAGCTAACTTAAATAAAATACTTAATAACAAAATACTGCCACGTTTGTTCGCTCGGCGCAGTGTGGGTAGACCCCACAAGGTGTGCTAATGACCTGGTAAAGGTCGCGGGCGTCCGGTGGACGCGGGTCGTGCAGGACCGGTCATTGTTGCATTGGCATTGTTGCTCTTTGGGGGAGCCCTATGTCCAGCAGTGGATGTCTTTCGGCTGTGGGGCTAGCACAACTGCCGCTGCGGCGCGACGCGAGTAGAGAAAATTCGAGCCGCCTCTTTCTAATTCGCACAGTTTAAGCGAGAGAGGAATCGCCGAGTCGCGCGAGATACGACTTGAAAGCAAGTTGTGCTAGCCCACCTGATATGATGATGATGATGATGATGACTGCCACGTTCCTACAGATGCCCTGTTGATTCTGCTGTGGGTGACACTGGCCACA
This sequence comes from Cenopis cana, assembly GCA_951800055.1. NCBI lineage: Eukaryota > Metazoa > Arthropoda > Insecta > Lepidoptera > Tortricidae > Cenopis > Cenopis cana. The sequence goes on along the minus strand of OX637487.1, from coordinate 8,044,243 downwards.
ACAGGATTCTTGTTCCAACACTACCACAACCGAGGGAAGCCCCCGTTCCCTCCACCGCCGAGGAACATTCGAGAGAGCCCTGACAGTTTCGCTTACGGTGCCACCAGTAGCTCTTACATACGGTATGTAAACGCATATTACTGAGTTTTATACATATAAAACTTTTTAAATGACAACTTATATATCTGCGTCAAATGTGACAAACGTCACTTAAGTGTCGAGTCAAAAAACTTCTTCTTCACGGGATTCTTTACGGGTCAAAAAGAGGATAAATCGCATCATAATATCCACCTTAATTGTAACTTCCATATCGGGGGCTGGCATAACACGCATCTCGTCTCTACTCGCGCGCGACATAGGCTACCTGTCACTGTCTAAAACTTAAAAGTGACAGGTAGCTTATTTCGCGCGCGAGTAGAGACGGAATGCATGTTGTGCTAGAGGGGCTGATTCTGAATATTCAAATATCATAAATCAATAAGATATCATAGTTCTTTAGGACAATTTTATTGTGTAAAATATGTACTGATATCTGAAACACGAAAAGTTCATTTGATGCCCAAGTATCATCATTGTTTTGTCACATTATAAACAGTGTTGCAATACGCAGCTTTTTTTTTCTTTTTGCCTTTTCCTAGTCTCAGCTTTCATTAGCTAGACTCTAGTTGTGTATCAAGAATTGTCAACATTTCAAAATTTATAATGATGCCTAAATCGAAAACCATTTCGGTAAATATGCTACCTGAACGTAATAAAATAGTTTTTAGATTTTTTTCTTCGCTAGATTTGAAGAAAATCGCCAAAATAAAACCCACCGTATAAAACGGAAGGGTGACGTCATTCATTCCTACGACTGTTAAGGAGCAATGCTGTCAAACATTGGCAATTCGTGAAAATTACGTCATAATTCACTTATGATTCGCTACTTTTAAATTAGATATTTTTGAATGAAAATTAGGATTTCGGGAGAAATAAAAAAACACGTGGACCTTAAAATTTCATTTTCTATCGATCTAGGATATAAAGTGGCCAACTTGAAAATTTGAAATGTTTTCAATTGCTATTGATTTAGTCTACTGAGGATACTCTGTATGCTAAGGGTAGGTTAAAGCGAAAGCTTACGAAAACCAATAAGTTTCTGTAAAAAAATTCATTTTTAGTTCAAGTTTGCCGAAGTTACTTTTTTCCACATTCATCAACTATACTCTTTGAGACAGCTCTAATGAGCCAAAACACGACGCGTGTAGTTTAGGAGTTGGTATAACCACTTTCTGTCTCCAGCATCAGATCAGCTCGGTGGTACCATAATATTGTACTGTCACCGAACTTACATAAAATGCCAAATTTCAGCTCAATTGGATACCGGAAGGCGCTGAAAAAACATTGTAAATTTTGAGGACATGTTACATACTTACATACATACGAACAGTGCGAGTTAAAAGCTTGTAAAGACGAATGATTCGGTCTTGAGATGGATGAAAACGGCCACCTACAGTTACTTTATTAACTATTGCAATAATATGGTTGCATATTATTTGCCAATTCGCAAAAATATTTAAGTTTATCATCTGGGTCATTATTCGCACGTTTCAACCGCCTCACTTTCGGGGACACGATTTTGACGAATTGGCTGTAGATTTTGGTGGCATTTGTAAGTTAATTGGAAGAGGTCCCGTACTTCTACCAAATAACCGAAAACGGCATTAACATCTTTATCCGACTTGGACAAGTACCAAGAAAGTGATTCGGAACAAACGCCCAAATAATGAACCATCTGAGAGCTCCCAAATCTAGAGTCTCCTTGGAAGAAATTGAGCTTGGACTTAATGTGTGCCTGTTTTCGGGGTAAATAGATAGAATAAAGGATATAATAATGTATATGTAGAATACAGGAGTGATTTAGCGCTTTGATAATTTTTAACCAACTGTTTCTTAAATTTCAGTGTGGATAACGCCTCTTCAGATCCACCGCTCCGATCTACAGGCAACTTAGGAAGCAACGAAAATACGCCTTTGCTAGCCTAAACACACGTAATCCTATATACGAGTACCTACTTAAAACTTATATTTAAATTTAAATTCCAAAATTAACACTATATTTTGATCTCGCTAACTTTGGAAAGACTTTTTAACTGTTTAACCTTATAACCGCCATTGCTTTATATCACTCAGGAATATTAAAAAGAATGGCAAGTTATATTACAGGTAATAATGAATACGAAGCCTAAAGTTGAATTAATTTTGAACTCTCATGTTTAGTATACGGTTAGTTTAGGTTAGTTAAAAAGGCGTAAAACCAATGAACTATATTTCTATATAAGAAAATGTACTTTAGCATGACTGACAAAATTTCTAACCTCTCGCATCGTGTTGCCTTCAAAATAATTCGTAATAGTGAAAAAAAAACCACTTATTTGTTGCGTATAAATTCATTTTCAATTTTCCGCCCTTAAAAAACCACAAATATGCGATCTGAGGCTGTCTCACCCCCTTTTATGTCTCACCCTGGCCAGGAAGTGGGATTTTCCGCGCGCGAATCGTGCGGTAATTGCCACTTCATGACCAGTCAAAACTTCATAGTTTTTTGACAGGTCTCGAATGAAAAGTCGAGCGCTCGACTCTCAAAAATCCGCCCCCAGGTGAGGCATAAAGCAGTTAAAATAAATTTGTAGCTCGGCAAAAGATTAATTTCGCAGTAAATTTCTGGATTATTGTTTTAGTGCTTATTTTTAGTCCTAGTGTCACCAAATATGTTAAATTTATAAGACTGCTGCCATGTGATATATATGATATGATGTAATATGGGGATACGTTTGCTTGGAGTACGTCCATAAATAATCCTATATATTTTGTATCCTTGTATAGTTCGCACAAAACTGTAAGGGCAAGTGCTGTCAAATTAACGCAAGCAAAAATCTACCTTACTGTCAGAGCTCTGAGTGTAGTTTTGCTTGCGTTCGTTTGACAGAATTTAGCCTTAGAGTTGTGTCCAATCTATACCTACTGTAAGGTGTATAGTCATAATCATTAGAATACAATTTAATTATTCGGTTTATGTTATGTAATCAGTGAAGTTATAAAAGTAACCGCACACATACAGGGTGCCTATGGCTATGCTGCATGGAGGGGTATTATTTTAAATAGTGAAGATATAGTACATTACTTACCAAGGGCGATAAAACAAAGAATGTCTCAGATCGCAGGTATTTTACGCCCGAGCCGAAGGCAAGGGCGATAAATATGCGATCTGAGGCTTTCTTTATTATCGCCCGTGGTAAGTACAAAATTTTATGTCACCCCCTGGCCAGGAAGTGGGTTTTTTCGTGCGCGGAGCGTGCGATAATGGCCACTTTATGGCCAGGTGTGACATAAAGACATTTTAATGAAGATAAGACATTTTATAACTGCTTTCACCGATTTTGAAAAATTGAATTTATGTATCGGAAATCTGATTATGATTAGCTAAAACAGAAAACAGGACATACTGTAATTTTGTTAATTAAATTGAAAGGGTTAACCATATTGTTTATATTTTCCTATATAACTTAGCATATTGAACAAAAGAAAGATATGAAATTAGTATTTTAATACGCATTTTCTAACACCTGTTAATGCAGTTCTAATTATTTCATAAAATGAAATAAGATTGTCTTTATACTTACTTGTATTTATATTTGCTTATATCATAAAGGTCTAGGAGATACTGAAAGTGTTAAAACCGTGCCATATTGAATTGACAAAAAAAAAAGAATTAATTCCAAATCCGTTTAACCGAATTCGAAATAAAGATTGCGCTATAGCAAAAGATTTCCCATACAAATCAAACGCAGAGGGATGGACATGTAAGCCAATTATAAGCGTAGATAATCTGATGAATTGTTTGACAGGGGTTGAATGTTTCTGATAGAATTCCATTATAGAGAATATAGGGTGACTTTGTACAACGGCAAATGTAGATGATTTCAGTACCCTGTCACTTTAACTACTTTCGACGCATCACAACTGACGCAAATGTTACGTTAATGCGACAAAGTACTAGATTTTTTTGTTGATTAAGTACCTAACATTTGCTGTTGACTGAAATGAACCTTATTGCAACGGGGTAAGGTCTGCCAATGGTCAACTATGATTACAGTAAGTCATGAAATTGGTCTATCACTTGTCAAAGATATATTACTTGTTCATTGAAGGCTCACAAGTGGTAGAACACTTGTGACTGACTGTACTTGGGCATTATGTGCATCTGCACGACGCACGCAAATTAGAGCTATGTACAGTCGCCATCAAATTCTTCGGGGTGCTCATCTGAAAATGCACTCTAATGCGTTGATAATAAAGTAGTTTTCAGATATTGCATCATCTTTTATAATTCGCGCAGTTAAGGTTGGAATTCCCTGTTTTTCCGAGTTCATATAACCTAGACTTTTTAAGGCACGTATGAATAGGCTTCTGGGTGAGCTCGCTTCATCGTCGGCCTCATTTTTGCCCCCTTGCAAGATGCTGGCCAAGAGGAATCCTATTTTTAATATAAAAAGCCGTATTTTTGGTGTTATCCTGATTCCTGATCATATCCTTAAAAAACCGCGGTTGCAAAGCTTTCGCAGGTACTAGTTTTGTCTACTGTTAAAGCCATTGTTATTGTTTTGTTGTATCAAAAACATTGTTTTAAGACTATAAGTAATTACTGTTACTCTTGCTTATTATTTTAGTATTATTTTATTTTAATATTTCATCGTGTGTATAGCGGTAAAGTATGTACTATAGGCGATACATTTAACTGACCAACCCTGAATCTTATTGTAACGACATACGGTCTACTAATGACAGTGACCTCTAGTATATTATATTTTTTCAAAACAAAAACGAACGCGTTGCCATACAAATTTACAGTAAACGCAAAAGCGTTCGTTCGTGTTTTGCTTCGAAAAAGAAAACTAGAGGTACAGTTAACTGTGTCGCCTATAGTACAGTTGACGTCTAAAATATTTCATACTTTTACCTCTGTTATTTAATAAGTCAAAATTATGAAAAACGATTATTTTTAGTTTGAAACTGACATGTTCTTATGCCATTGGATATTCTGCTTTAACACTTTGTGATGTAGTTTCTTTTAGAAGCAAACAATTTTAGATAGTGTGTATGTATAGTAGAAATTATTTAAAATGTCCGACATTTTATAAAACTTTTCATTGGACTTTGAATCTTCACGCTTGGACAGTAAAGTCGCTTTTTGAACGGCCTTACTTGATACAACTCGAACAGTTCAAATAATTTTAAGTATAATAGAAACTATTATAGTAGTGTTAAAGGTGAATATTCAATGGAAAATAATATGTCAATATGTCATAGTCAAAGTAAAGGACGTTTTGTGGTTTTAACAATGAGGGCTACCGCTTATGAATTCGCCACTAGAGGCGCTGGTGTGATGCGTAGTCTCTGAAATGTCAAAATTCATAGTAGATAATAAATCCGAATTATTGACTTCAATTTCCTTTGTAATTTTTCTTGTATGCGGTCTCAATAGAATATAATATTGTTACGTTTCCTATGCATTATATTGAATACCTATTTACTCTAAAACTACTTATAAGCTTTTCAATTATCCCAAGTGCTTCAATAAATTATTTTTCAATAAACTGCGTTATAATTACCACACGTTTAAACTTCACCATACTGTGCGATCACTGTAATGCTACAATACAACAGTTAATCCCATCCTTTTGTGTTCAACCCTAAGGGGAAGCTTCGTGTGTGCGTCCCCTATATATAGTAACCCACACAAATTAACACAACCAAATATAGTTAAGAGAGTGCTGCCAAGTAATAATCTACTCTATATCAACGCAGTAAGATTCTAGACACAATTCAACACTCGCATAACTTAGGAGACTGTAATTTAGCTGTGACGGACAAGCAATAAACGCCTTTATGTCAATGTTGTAAGATCCTAAAGTGTCGTAGAAAAACGTTGTTTCTTTAGTCTGGAAAACAGGGTTGCCACTTGTGCAATAAAGTTGCATTTTGTTTGAATTTTCGTACCATCTGCTGCGTCACAATTGGTTATTAATAATAATATTTTATTCCGCACTCTATTACGGCTTTGTTGCGCTATTAGTAACACTCGAGTGTTCCCATTCGTCATTTTAAATGATCATAACTTTGTTTGGGGTTGTGATATTGACTTGTTAAATTGATAGGGATATTTTTGCGGCTGTGCCGAGATAATAAGCAGTGTGTATTAATATAAATCTGAATAATAGTTATTATATAGCAAATATCTGAACAGGACTGTTGTTAAGGCATTATTAAGTACCTGAACAGATATGTTTGAAGGTGGCATGAAATGTTATCATGCCTAGTAACTGAGTTAGGCATTTTTTGTACTACGACGTTGATAAACAATCTTACAGCCTGCCTGTAAGTAACGGGAACGGGTACCGTAGCCTATGGATGCTTGCTCCAGAAGAATCAAGCGCGGTGCCGACCCTTTATTGACTTGAGGATACGTTGTGTTGACAGCTAGAGACAAATGCAATATATGTATACGTCCCTCTCTCTAAGCAGGACGCATCCTTTCACCAACAGGAATACATACCTTAAAGAGACAATACTTACCAGTGAATTATTCCAGTGGCATATAAATAAAACAAAAAAATGGTTAATGCGATATTTATTAAATTTCACTGTAATCCCCTCAATCTATATGCACTTATAATCGATTAATAATTTATTTTACACTTAAAAACTAAATTATAATTATACATACACTTTTCATATCATATCGCCCCGTCAGTATTGCATTTTATTTCATTGACGACAATGAAAATATATTAAAATGTTCACTTTACATTAAAATTAAATGTATATTGAACTTGCTGAAAATCAGCACCATTGTATCCCATACTTAATACATAAAGAAATAAATGCAATTTTGGCATGTTTACAATTCACGAATTCAACAATTTGTGATAAAATAAAATCTATACATACTAATTTAATCACAGCAACATTGATTCCTATTACAAGTAAATAAATATAGTAAATTAACTAAGTGCTGCTAAAAATGTGACACGAATTGTACAAGTCGTTATACAAATAATACAAATGCTATTTGTTAGTGACAATTTGCCGTGGGGGCGAGTCTTTATACCGAACATTTCCAACTTTGCTATTCTGCATTAATACTTGTCACCCCTATTGCATACATCAAAGAAATAAAAGGGTTGTACACGCAAAGGGCGCATAACATTTAATAATAGAACGTTGGCACAAACAATTATTTACATTTATTCCCGCGAAGCGCCGTTCCGCTACTCGACCATAGATGGCGCTGTTATATATTTACACCGCTTAGCTTTTAAAAACCGGACGCGCGCGTTAAACTACGCTCTAAACAGCGTTGCCAGATGGGTACGCAATAGTACGCATTGCGTACTATTTTATGGTCTTGCGTACTCGCGTACTCATCCTTCGATTTGCGTACTATTTTTATATTTTTGCACTTGACAGCCCAGCTGTTACTCCACTTAACAGAAAAATTTTTTTTTAGGTTTTCAGATTAATATTATTTAGGAACGCACCCAAAAAATTAACTACATACTTCTATAGATTATCTGTGGCTGTCGCACTGACAAACAAGTGACACTGACAATGGCCAAACAAATTCAAATGACATTAAGACACCTTAATAGTCAAGGCAAAATCGAACATATTATTGACAGGTTACGGTTTGATTTAGTTTGACTGTACTGTATGATTATAACTTTTATAAGTTCATAAGTCAGCGCCGCAGTTTTGATTTGGTTTGCGCTGTTCTGTTGGCATCTTGGCTCACGGTAAAATTCATGAAGTAAGTATAAAGATGGAGCTGGTGATACACACATACAAAGGTGTGTGAAGGAGATACAACGTCATATCTTCTGTCCCTCATCGCGTATAAGGCAGCATTTGTCTGCCACCAGCCGGTGCCACCAAGCAAAGTGTCATCGATGAACCAGTGGCCAGCGTATAAGAAAATATGTTACCCATAATGTTGGGTAAAACAAATCGATTCGAATATTAAAAATAACAGATTAACATTTTTGTCGTGATTAAAATACTAAATAATAATTGGTGTCAATAAGGTTTTTAATGACATTTTGCACTAATGTGGGTAAATATCATTTTTACAATGGCTGAATAACTAAGACGTTTTAATCATAAGTGTAACCTAATATGCCACAAGTTCAATTTGTTGCCCGCTAACATTTATTAAGAGTTTATTTCGTTGATTCTCAATAAAAACCTACTTATGTCAGTAAAAATGGGGAGATTATTCTTTTTGTGCTATCCCCAGAAACAACTGTCAAATTATCTCCGTCCCTGTTGGACATTCGCTAACCCCCCTTCTATAGGATCCTCTTTCTACGGTAAAATTAAATAAAGCGGTTTTTTCATGTCATTTCACGTCGTCATCGTCAAGTAGAAGTTAAGTTTGTAGTACAATTTGTTGCGGGTTGGTATTGTTTTATCGATCGTATTGATCAAAAAAGGACAGGAATTGACAAGTTTCTTGACATTTTATCAATGTTCCTATCTAGAACAGAACTATTGCGACCTAATGACATAATAAAATCAAAAAAGGGCAATGTTACTATCTAAAACTTTAATAAAATCATGGTTACTTATAATCACTTTATTGGTATTATCAATACTTTTGTCAAAATTTGAAATCAAAAAATAATTAAAACTTGTAAGGCTCTTATGATTTAAAAATGTGAAATTTATGTAGGTCTATAAACAGTCTCTAACTGTCATAATAAATAATCCGATATTATCATGGTGTATAATTTCTTCAGCTGACAACCAAAACAAAATCCAAAATCCGTGAAACGGTGAAATGTGTTATTTTAAGGCCTTTGTTTATGCACCAGCTGCATAAAGCACAGTGTGTCAATAAATGTTGTTCGGCGTACTCAAACTTGAATTTGCGTACTATTTTTAAGAGCTGCGCGTAACGAAACGTAAAACCCATCTGGCAACACTGGCTCTAAAAGAAATAGTTATTGATAATATCGCAGAGTACAGTGTGATTTAACGCACGCGAACCTTATAACTATGTTTGAACATCATCAGTTGCTTTGTATTACCGTAGACGGTGTAGGTATCTGGGCGAACTATTTTTCGCATAATTTTTCATTTCGCACAAGTTTCTTTTCACAAACGATGAAACCGTTGGCTTTTTGGAACTTGAAATAAATCTTATAGGTTTAGGTTCACTTTGTCACAATCGTGAAAGATAATAAGTACTTATCGTAAAAGGTTAAAAAGGAGATAAAGTAAGGGAAATGAAACTTATGCGAAATTAAACATTTGCGAAGAAATCTTACGCCAAACAGTAAACTACCGTAGACTGATTACGATACGTTTTCAGGCTGCAGTTCTATCGCGTCGTGTCCAGCTGTCATGTTGAGAGCGTTCATGGAGAGGTCGGCGTAGTTGTGCGCGATCTCGCTAGATGGCGGGTCGGTCGGGTTCTCGGCCATCAGCAGGCGATGGGGGAACCCGAAGAGCTGCGATCACTGAAGCCGGCCCCAGTAGTTGGACGCCAAGTCGGGCCCCTGCGACGGTATTTGCACGGGGACGCTGACGCCCGCCGATATTACACCTACGGAGAAGGGGAGCGTTATTGATGTTTGATTGTTATGGAATTTGACGCCTATATCTATGGTCTGGCTGTTACACGGTAAAAGTCAAGTTGTGAATACGTTTATGCACAAAATACGAGTACAGTAGATGAATTTGTTGTAGGTATATCCTTAAATAGTAAGAATGAGAATTACTTAATGTAACTGTACAGTCGGGGAAATAGATTTTTTGTCACTGGGCTCTATTTCTATTGTAAGTAAATGGGCATTGAGCTAACTGTACAATAAAGTTAGTAATACAGTTGGATGTAGTCAGATGTCAGTATACAAATTTCATAATAATTTCTGAACCAGTGTCATGACGAAAAATATACCTAGGGTTAAACCTATTTTTGCTCAGGTTATTTCATAATTTTCACTCGAGTCCCTATCCTAGTGATAGAATATTTAATACCAATTGAATGATTCTGAATAAGTATAATATTCTTTTACCGCAAAATTAACGTGAGTTTACAGCGGCTTATAGCGTCAAACATTAAAATGCAAGCGTAAACAGATATCAATCGATACCTTAATGCCGCATATTGGATGTCCGATACGCTTAGCATTCCGCATCAATTACCTAGACTAGAACCCAAACGTCATACCTATCGTAAAACCTATTAGCGTGTCAAACCATCCAATTTCCAATCTAATATGATACTGATAACTACGAAACCTCACATATATTTATTGTGCCAGTCAAAACAAGACCTTGAGTGGTCGAGATGTGGTTGAAATCCGTAAACCCTAAGGCGTGATGGGAGTTGGTAGAACTAAGTATCGATACATACGATCGGTATTACACGCTATCTCGCTTGATTATGCCAGGAAGCTGAATGATAACCCTATAAACATGTATTATTAAACGAGATAGATATATATGCCATTGGTTCTCCTATAATGTTACGCCATTTTAAAACTAGCAGGGTTAATGAAGTACCACGTAAAGCTTGGGCAACAAGCGATTATGAATGTTGCGTCAACGCAATAAGGGTGCATGTGTGGAATTAGTTACAGGTTGTATTAGATTGAGTTGGCAACTGTTGTTGTCCAGAAGCTAAGATGTCTCGAGGTACCAAAGATCAAACTACCTACTGCCTACTGCCTATCAACTTATAACAGTAACCAAACTGTATTTCTGTTCCGACTCTATAATCAATACCATTATAATGGAAAAATTGTACGTTTGACTAGACTAGAGACTTCATTTAGATATACGCAACTGACTAATTGAGATTAGATCCCAATCGGATTAAATTGTCTCTTCGTTCACAAAGTATATGTTAGAGCGACGACTCACCAACCGTTACGATACAAATTTCACGTCCCTTAATAATCCTTACGTTATATTTCAGATATCTAGATAGTTACACGGCTGAGTACCAACCCCTTGCCTGCCGCCCGCGATAACCCGCCGCCGTGCGTTCGTTCACGGCGCTATTATCGACGCTAAACAGCCGCTTACTCAATGGCCTGTACTATGGCCGTTGTTTATGGCACGCTGCTATTGTCTTTGGTAGCTTGTTTATCGGTATTTTAGAGTTCCATAAACGCGTTAAATTGGGTACCGATACCTAGGTTACTATGTTTTGTTGGGTACGTGTTTTTTTTCAGACTTTTCTACTATCATTTGGTGAAATATCTTCATTGAATAACCTATTCTGCAGTAATCCATCATGCTTTCTATGCGCAAAACAGCCCAGTGCCAAGAGCCCAGTGGTCGGATGCCCCTATACCTACGTTCATTTTGGTCTAAGTTTGCCGTCATGGCACTCGCTTTATAAGTAAGCATTCTAAATTTTTTGTATCATTACCAGCGCTACACTGTATTGGTACAGCTTATTTCCATCTAGACCAACACGAAATAAAGAAGGACAAAATACCCAAAGAAACCCCCCACAGCACACGGCGCCAAAACGAAAACAGGAACAAATCCGCATTATTTAATACCCTAGCTGCGAATGCACCAGTCGAAAGCAAAAGACTAAATGAAACGAGCGTGCATTTTGAATGGAAAACTCTTTTGTTCGCGCTGAAACGCAGTCGAACAATGCCGTACAACAATAATTCATGCCTTTTTCCGCCACCTACGGCTAAAAATGTCCGCCGCATGATATATAATATCAAATGGAAAAGTTACTGCCTTTTGGGAAACAATGGGAGCGCCTCTCGGTTTGCTCTCTGAATAATAAATCCAGATCCGTAGATTTTGTTTAGCGTTTTTTCACGCCGAATTTTCATTTGTTTCTGGCGCGACCTTCAAGTTAATCATACTAATGCATATCGCCTATGTATTTGTCAATAAGTTTCCTCTTCCCTCAACATTTTTCTCTATAATGAATGGATGACATTGTCTAGTAAATAACACGCGAGCTAGCAGAAAAGAATATATTATAGAATATAATTTGAGATATCAGAAAATACACGGCCATAGGAAAACGCGGATGACAACGAACGTAATTTTCAAACCTTGACACGTTAGGTCATCTAGCTAATTTGACAGGCACAGTGCTAGTATATAAGCAAGGAGTATGTTTATACTATTTCAACACATTGCAAGAAAATAATATTATTAACTATACTTAGTAGGTACTTATCAACTAAATTTGTCTCGTCGTGACATCATGAGGAATCAGTGGCAAACATCCTAATCTAACATAAGAGTGAACAAACTTTTTCACAAGACCCCATCTCACAACATTAACAAAATTATGATTTACAAGTGTCATTCTAAAGTAACTTTTATAAACTATGGAGTACAGTTACCAGCATATCACACGTCTTTACCGTTTTACAAATGGAGTCGTTTCAAATAGGTATATTACATGCATTGTCATGTTGTTGGCCTTAATATCATATTTAACCTTTTCAACGCTCTGTCAAATACCTACAAACGCTGGCACTCACAAAAACGGCAAAGTCAAACGCGAAGCTAGTTGAAACCTGTAGAAATGCGTGTAGGTTGATACTCGTAATAGCATTGGATGCCGCGACTCATATCTGAGTAGTTCGCGTTGAAAAGGTTAAACTATCATACTCCACCGGGTGAAAGCGACAAAGCACCAAAGTGTCTAGCTACTTATAAGGCCTCATACGTGTATTTTATTCAAGTACTGAATTTGTCCGCTAAATTGGCGCGCCATCCACATTTGCGTAAGAATTAAACCGTCTCCGCCAAAACCGTTCGATATTCAAAATCAATTTAAAACCCATTTGTAAGGAACAGACAACGGCAAATCCAATCGGGGCAACTCCTATTTTTCCCTCTTTTCCCCGTTTTATTTTTTGTTTCCCTGTCATGTCGCGGCGCCCCTTGCTCTTGACTCAGCGTTTTTTACATTTTATTACGAAGTTGGTAAATATTTTCCAAGGCTCTTGATTTCGAAGGTTTTGTAGCGTTTTTTGGCATTGGTGTTCAATATTTTTATTTCATAAATGCGATATTTGAGGCTACGAATGAAATAAACGCTTAGTGCAGCAGAGATTTGACTACTAAGGGTCAGTTGCACCAACATACGAACACAGGCCGGTCATCGTCAAATATGGCGCCGGCAGCTGTCATCCCATAGAAACCAGGCAGGTTAACACCCTACCGAGGTTTATACCTTACGGCTCCAGGTGGATCGGCCTTGAGTTAGTAAAAAAGAAAAAAAAAATATTTCTTACCAGTGCTAGCGGCGGCTTGTGGCTGACTGTACGCGGCGTGCTGTTGGTGCGCCGCCGGCGCCCTTGAGTAGCCCCCGCTGCCGAGCACGTCTCCGAACATGTACGGGTAGCCCCCGTCTCGTTGTTGGAGGCAGGAGGAGGAGAGACCGCCAGACATCGAGCTGTGGGCAAATGTAGGGTTAGTACGTGATCTATTGATCATTTTACGTTTATTGACGACCGCTTTAGCTTAGTTGGTAGTGACCCTGCCTACGAAGCTGGAGGTCCCGGGTTCGAATCCCGGCCGGGGAATTTATTTGTGTGATGAGCACGAATATTTGTTGTTGGGTCTTGGATGTCTTCTATGTATTTAAGTATTTATTTATCTATATAAGTATGTATATCGTCGCTTAGTACCCATAGTACAAGCTTTGCTTAGTTTGGGACTAGGTTGATTTGTGTAAGATTGTCCACAAATATTTCAAATCAAGTACAGGGGGCCTCATAAGTAACTCTAACTAGACACTTTTGGGTACCTACTTTGGCTACTTTGTCGTTTTACGTCGACAGTTAAAACACGACGCAAAATGCGACAGGGTACAAAGGTATTAAACTCCTTTTGAGGCCGACCGTACATCATTTGATAATTACGTGCCAATGGTTTCATAAAAAGCTGGGTGAAGGCTCGCTTCGTGCGCCGAGCTAGCGTATCAAAACGCACGAAATACCTACATTGAGGTCAAACATAGGATACGTAATTCAAATGATAGATTGACCCCGTTGAGAATCCATCGTCCTCGGATTTTCGGAATAAGTAACTAACTACCTGTTACATTGCTTGTAGCACACGTTACATTGCTTGTAGCACCCGGTTGTCATGTTTCTGTTAAAAGCAGATAGTCTTTGTGTATTAGCAAAATGATCTTGAATTCGTCGCATAAACGAAACAATGGCAAATAATGAACGTATTTTGAGCGACCATAGTGCAAGTAGGTAATTAAATTCTAAAAAAATCAAAACCATAAAAACATGAAAATAAAGAACTTAATGCGGGACTTCGTTTCTGCCGTAGAGTATTCATTCCCAAAGTTAGCGCTCATTAAAATTATACTCCAAAACATCAAAATCATTCATAAACTTTACGAGCTGTGAACGGTAAAAAAAGTGTTGAAGGCTAGCATTCTGTGAAGTGTTAAGTAAAGGGGAAACTAAGTTAATTTCCACTCTACGACAAAAGCTAAAACCTCGTAGTTCACCAAGTATTAAAAATCAATCCGAGTGGAAGGCCGACCTTCGGTTCGGAAACTTAGAGCGTCTCAGTGCATACGACTAATTTAAAAGGCTCCAAGTGCAGTACTCCTCAGTTGCTTTTACGACGTTTCTAATCAGCAGTGTTGCGGAAAGCGCAAGGCGCGACCTTTGTCGCTCGATTTCCCGCGCAATTTAATTAGTGTCGCCACTCGATGATAGATGGCGCTAGTGGTAAGAATGCGAGTTCAAAGCACTTTGGAAGTCTTTGCACGTGTGTTTTCAGTTCTTTTTGTGTAAGGCACAATGGCTTTGGATGGTTTTGTAAGAGTTGTTTGTTCATAAGTATTTTACAATCCGTTTCAAAACCTTTACACTGAGATATAGCCGAAAAAGTTAGGTACCATAGTTAATATTTATGGTATGATTTGCTTGATTTGTATGGGTTTTATTTCAAATACATAATGCTTTCAGAGAGACAAATATATCGTAGATTTCCGAGACTTCAAAGATGGTAGTAGAGGGTTTAGTATTAATACTAGACAAATATACATATATTAGTTCAGATTAAAGAATTATTGAATTTACGTCCTCATAGCTTCTAACGATGGTCTGAGTTGAGTTAACACTTGCGCTCAAGCTATTCGTAGCGCTACGCAATTTTCTCTACATAAGGGGAAACGCATGCTATCGGCTACGCGGCTACGAGCATAGCGTCCTCTATAGGCGTGGTCCAGGCAGTGAATGTGTTAAGATATATGTAGGTTGGAAGTAGGCCCAACTGTCTTTTACACCTTTTTAGGGTTCTGTACCGAAAGGGTAAAACGGGACCCTATTACTAAGACTCCGCTGTCCGTCTGTCTCTCTGTCTGTCTGTCCGTCTGTCACCAGGCTGTATCTCATGAACCGTGATAGTTAGACAGTTGCAATTTTCACAGATGATGTATTTCTGTTGCCGCTATACTCGTAACAACAAATACAAAAAAATTGAATAAAATAAATATTTAAGGGGGCTCCTATACAAATACAACAAACGTGATTTTTTTTACCGTTTTTATAAATAATGGTACGGAACCCTTCGTGCACGAGTCCAACTCGCACTTGGCCGGGTTTTTTTTAACTTGACTGGTGAGTGTGTGCCTAGCACGCCGGATCGTGCGGCCCCTAATCAGTGATCGCCGAGTTACGACAGAAGGGGGAGGGATGGGAACGTAGTCGACCAGCCGTCCTAACTAAAGGATTCCTATAATAAGGAGCGTTTACACACCTGTAGGTATCACTCATGGTGGCGATGGGCTGCGGTATAGGGCTGTACATAGAGTTGAACCCGCCGTTAAGGGGAAGCCGCGGAGCGGGCGGCGCGGGCGGCGACGCGGCAGGCGCGTCCCGCCGTTGACTCCTCAATTTCTCTTCCCTTCTCCATTTCGCTCGCCGGTTTGAGAACCACACCTGTAAAGAAATGGTCGTTAGCTTTGGAAGTTAGACCTTATTTTATTACTGCATCAAATATTAGTACATTACTTAACAAGGGCGGTAAAATAAATAATGTCTCAGATCGCAGCTATTTGAAGGCAAGGGCGATAAATATGCGATCTGAGGCTTTATTTTTTACCGCCCGTGTTAAGTACAAAATTTTATGTCACCCCTGGCCAGGAAGTGGGATTTCCCGCGCGCGGAGCGTGCGGTAATTGCCACTTTATGGCCAGGTGTGGCATAAATTTATTTTGTTATAATCGTAATCATTTATTCATAATTTAAAAAATTACAATGTCAGCATAGTATATTTAAAATTAATTCTGTCATAATAATTACATTCCGCAGGTTAAAAATTCGTCGATTCGTTCGGTATATCGGGCTTCTTCGACCCGATGTCCAACCTTTTGGCCGTAGCAATCTCTTACTTAGAATTTAGATAATAAAGGCCTTCTTTGACCTTAGCTGCTTTATTAATAACAGTTCGTGACCTTAATGTTAATATCCGTTAAATATACACTAAAAAGAGTCGAGAGACATCACACATATCTCAAAAGAATATATTATTTTAAATTTTAAGTACCCCCTCGCCGCTTCTCTTCGTGTCGACGACATACGTGACAATGACAACTCAATTATCCATGACATAACTAATTATAATTATTAATTATATAAATTATAATTCCACGAAATATTTAAATAGTTGTGGTCACCTGTCACGTTTCAGAATGCGATGCGATGGCCATAACGCTGACACGCTGGCAACATTCATACTTTTATTTAAAAACTTTAATGTCAGTGAACCCAGATCACCATGCGTTGAACCTTTTAATGTAATTAAATATGAGGGTAATTTACGTAATGCTTATTAAAGCAGCATGTACATGGTTATTTAATCAAATTAGGAGTGGCCCCTAGGCTTCGTAAATGTGATAATAGGTATCATGCACACATTAAAAATTAATATGACTGACGCCATACAGCCGCCAAAAAGTAGGTAAACTTGTGTGTTAAAGTATCATATTTATTTGGTAAGTACGTATACAATTTATACAATTATATATGTTATATGAAATCATTATAAAACTAGTGGCTCTGTGAGCTGTAGACCTCGTGAGTGTTTTTTTTTATTTCCAAAACTATGTTAGATATCGAACCTGTAGAGCAGGGGTCGGCAACTTTTTAGCACCCACGGGCCACATAGTAGCTAAAAAAAACTTCGCGGGCCGCAGATGATAATAATGATCACTGTCTGTTGATATCAACTCGAAACAAATTGGTACGCCGTACGCGACAGTAACGTAGTAAAAATTCGCACCCCTTTTTACGCGAAAACCGAGAAAGACGAAAAACCGACTTTTCACAGATAAACCAGCTAATTTCCTTACCAAACCCAGATAATTCGCATTTCAACCGCATCGTAATTTCGCGATTCATTCGATCAATGCAAGCAATGCAAGCATATAGAATAGCAGATATAGAAACTTTAAGGGGGGACGGGTCATAAAGTCATAACACACCTAGATGAAAACGCGAGCGCGAAATTTTTCGAACACTGATGCAAATGCGGCAAATACTTCATACGCATCAAGTCATAACACATGTAGATGAAAATGCGAGCGTAGCGAGCGCGAAATTTTTCGAACATTATGATGCAGGTGCGGAAAATACTTCATACGCATACGCATCAAGTTATATAGATGTAAACGCGAGCGCGAAATTTTTCGAACACTGATTCAAATGCGGCAAATACTTCATACGCATCAAGTCATAACAAATCTCGTTGAAAACGGGAGCGTAGCGAGCGCGAAATTTTGCGAACATTATTATGCAGGTCTGGAAAATACTTCATACGCATCACGTCATGTAGACGCAAACGCGAGCGCAGCGAGCGCGAAATTTTTTGAACATTAAGATGCAGGTGTGGAAAATACTTCATACTGTCTAACGCAAACGCGGAAGGCGCGAAATTTTTGAAAAAAAATTTAGATAGATTTAACTGTAAAATATACTTACAAACACATATCTCGTCCTGACCAACTGTGAAAATATTCGTGGTTGGCGATACAGACGCTTTCACGATGTTAAGAATTTCAAATTTTACCTTTACAAACAATAAAGCCAGGGAGGCTCGCGGGCCGCACGGAAGGGGCTCGCGGGCCGCCTGTTGCCGACCGCTGCTGTAGAGGAGGACAAACCATAGAATTTTTTTTTAGATTACTCGACAAAAATATTCGATGTAATCAAAGAACGTGCTCACAATACTTCACGAGAATTTGTTGTGAAATGCGACCCTTAGAGGTGAACAAATCGAAATTCGGCCGCAGAAACACAAAATAATTGATAAAAAAATTGTTTTTTTAAATTTTGAAAAAGTGACTCGATAAAAAAATTCTATAGAATTACCGCACCTGCTCACAAAATTTCACGAAAATCGGTTGATAAATGCGACCTGTAGAGGAGAACAAACCAATGAATAAAAAAAAAAAAAATAAATTTACAAAAATTTACTTGCCTAAAAAATTCTATATAATCATAAAACCTGCTCACAAAACTTCACGAGAATCGGTTGAGAAATACGACGTGTAGAGGAAAAAACGGCCGCAGAAAAATACGAAATCATTGATACAAAGTTTGTTTTTTCGAATTTCAAAAAAGTGACTCGACAAAAAAATTATATATAGTTACCAAACCTGCTCGCAAAATTTCACGAAAATCGGTTGATAAATGCGACCTGTAGAGGAGATCAGCCAACGACTTAAAAAATTTTTTTTAAAAATTTACAAAAATTTACTCTACAAATAACTTATATGTAGCCATGGAACCTGCTCACAAAATTTCACGAGAATCGGTTGAGAAATGCGACCTGTAGAGGAAAAAACGGCCGCAGAAAAACACGAAATCATTGATACAATGTTTGTTTTTTTGAATTTCCAAAAAGTGACTCGACAAAAAAATTCTATATAGTTACCGAACCTGCTCACAAAATTTCACGAAAATCGGTTGATAAATGCGACCTGTAGAGGAGGACATACAAAAATCCGGCCGGACATACGAAAGCATTTTCGTCGAAGCTAAAACAGAGACCTCGTTTTACTCGGTCAATAAAACAGAGACCTCGTTTTACTCGGTCAATGAACTGGATAGGTACTTTTTATTATTAATTTAGTCTTACCACCAGTAACCTTGACTTGACTAGAGAATCAGATATTTTTTTATATATAGGTAAAGGTACTAAAGTAAAAAGAGATCATAAATAAGTGTTAAGTATGTAGAACACTGATTGATTTATCGGTACTTTTCGACCCGATTCCTCTGAGAACACGAAAGAAACTACAACAAACAAATGTAGTAGGAATCTAAACAATGCGCCCTAAATATCAAACAACAGAAACTAAATCTTGAAAACAAAACTTGCGCGTCATGTTTTCGCAACAATATAAACTGAACAATTAAATAAGTCGACCGTTGCGTGGAACGGAACGGCGGAAGTCGCCACGTGCGCTTCCGACAGTCATGGCGTCGCAATATGGCGCTGCCAAGGGTTGCCGTTTAATGATGCTGATATATTCACTGGCCATTATACATATTTTAACACTACTCTTTTACAAAATTTTAAGAGATTAGGATATAAAATTACTCTTTGGATCTTATCAGAGCACACAATACGTTGCAAGTGTTGCAACCCTCGTTCTAAGGCCGCTATGCATGTTCGGTTCGCGTTGCGTATTCGCCTCCCTTTCTTTTGCAATAATTAAAGAAAGAGATGCAGCACGAATATTTGCACAAATACGACGAAGTGTGGTGCTAGCATAATGTGGGAAATATAGTTAAATATAATAAACACCATCGCCTTAAACCCATGAAAATATTGTACCTATAAACCTACTGTCACTTATGGAATGGAGACAAACTTTACGTCTATATTCACGAGGTTGTATATATATATACACACGACTTACACGGTACCTACACCAAAATATTCCTATATTTAAATACTTACGTAGTTGATAGGAAAATAGGAAAAGCCCCAAACATTGCCATCAAAGGGGCCGGCAAAGCAATATGTCATAATATTATTGCTCGGCCTCTGAAATTGCTGCCTGCTATATTTTATTCCGGACCGAAATGGGGAAAAGGGTCGCTGTACGTTATGTTTTATTACTACATATTTAGTTAGATGGATGTTGTGTTTATGAATAGGTAGAATATCTAGATAGTAAAATAGTGGGGCGTTTTAATGGTAACTAATATCCTATGTTGTGTACATAACATATTTTAAATATTTTTTTAACAAGTATTTATACTAGAAAGGTGCATATTTGAATATAAGTATCGTCCACAGAGGTGCTAATACTGTTGCCGATATATAACATAACAAACAACAAATACCGGATAGTATTTTAATATTTTAATGCTTTCATGTCGTCATGGCTACTATGCCGTAGTCAAAGAATATAATACTACTATGTACTTACATTACTTGCTTATATTACTTAAAGGGCCGCAGTATACATATGCCTATACTTACAATTATAATCAGAAATTAGGTAGCTAAACTTGTTTTTGAAATCAAGAGAACCAATTTTTGTTATTCCGTGTCTATTTCACAACTGCCAAACAACTTTATTTCCAGGACTTTCGCGAATGGAAAACCAATATCAACTTTCTTTTAAGCTAACTTCTCAGTTTTTACCTAAAATATTACCAAGAAATCTTAAACGTTTACAAATAGGTACCTAACATAAAACCCGCTGAAATACATAAAAATAGTAGAACGCCCCGAAAATTGTGCCCCTTCCCGGTAAAATATTATGACGTTTTTCCTTTCCTCATCTATGGATATAGTGACAGCGTTGACAAGGGGCCTCTCTGTCATTTCCTCTTATAAATTGTGCGCCATAGCACAAAGTAAATAGCGGCGGCGCGCGCCGGAGCAGAGAGTCCGCTCAGTACAAAGTGCCATTTTCGCCGCACGCACAATGACGTAACATTTACAGGCATTCTCGGTTGATTTCGGACTAGCTTAGTCGCGACTGTCACTGTCGCGTCGCGAGTGCTAGTTGTGCGCGCGTTGATCACTTGACGTCCTCGCCGCTACGTAGATAGTTTATGTCACGTACCTACGTCAAAATCAATAACCGATATTATTACAGTTGGATGTATTTTATTGTTTAAATACACTTAAATACAACAAAAAACGGTGCCTACACTTTCTTCAAATTTTTAAACGATATTGAAAGGTAAATAAAACGGTTTTCTCATTTTGGTAGTTACAATACCTTTTTTTTTTTTTTTTTTTTAACGTTGGGGAAATGCATTTACGCATCCCGCCTGGTTGGGGGACCAGGGCGGGTATGACGGACTAACCGCGGCATACACCTTGGACTACCGTCTAAAACCCCAACGAATGCCGGCTACGCCTAGATAAGTGGGACGCCGCAGGATCACTATTGGCATTCGACCGCGTGCGTCCCGGCGGGCAGCCCAGGGTAATGGGCCGCAAACCTTTACGCGCCAGTGGAACGGGCGCATTGAATTCTGTGGGATCTTCTTTGCAGGGTATCCCCTGACCCCCGCACGATCCCACTACGGTGGAGGCAGTAAATGCGCATAGCGCCTGGCTCTGCCTCCAACCCGTCGCCGGCGTAGCGGATCCGCGAGAGGATTATTCTCGCGTTCCCGCTCCGCGGCCTCCTTCTGAGACATAGCGTGTTGACAGAAGGAGGCCATCGCCTTCCATGCCTCCTTGCTGTCAAGCATGGCACCAACAACACTTGACAACGAGAGGTCGGGTCCTATTACTGCTTGTAAGGCAGCCCGCTGAGGTCCGAAAGCAGTACACTCTTCTAGAGTGTGACGCGCCGTATCCACGGGCGCATCACACTCATGACAGCAAGGGGAGGATTCCCGCCCTATACGATGCAGATACTTACCAAAACATCCATGGTTAGTAAGCATCTGCACCATGTGGAACGTCAAAGTTCCGTGCCGCCTATCAGCCCAGCGCTCTAAATGAGGCAGTATAGCCCCCACCGTCACCAATCCGTAGTCCGCAGACCCCAACTCCTCTTTCCACTGGCGGAGCGATTCGTTCCGGGCCAATGTACGAACGCGTTCCAGGTAGTTACAATACCTAGGTAGGTAGGTAATTTTTTGAAACTTGCCGCTTTGATAACGACGATCAACCATTACACATTCATCTTATCGTTCGCTGGTAAAACGCCAGTATTTAAGTAGTACTATGGTTTAGTTAAGTAGGTACCTAATTAATTAGGTATATTTTTGTTGGCGCTCTCGACCGCCGCCGGTCACAAGTCACAACTCGCAGCGGGTCACGCATCAATTTATTAGGGTTCCGTACCCGAAGGGTCAAAACGGAACCCTATTGGTGTCGCCCAGACGTCCGTCCGTCCGTCCGTCGTATGTCACAAAATTTGTTCCGAAGAATTTTTAGACTTCTCATTGACCTATGAACTTGAAATTTGGTGACAATGTTCAATATTACGTATATTTTAACAACAAATACTAATATATGAATAAATCATATTTTTGAGGTTGATTCGGAACCCTAAATGTGCGAAGTCCGACTCGCACTTGGCCGGTTTTTTACCAAGATACGCTGGTTCATATTTAAATGTCATGTTGAAGAATTTTTAATTTATCTGCTCCTTTTTAAAATTCAGAATCAATACAGAAGCAACCCTGTAGTTTAGGTATGTATTTTCAAGAACGGCGGGAACGGACCTTCTGTATATTCTTTATTTTGTGGCCATAGTTGCAAGGGTTGCTAAATGAGATTTGCCCGTAATTCTGTTATTTTGACAACAAGTTGCCACAGAGTAATTGTTTTGGTCTAACCTTGTTATGGAAATGTGTAGTTTTGCGGACTGTGCGGTTCCGAGGCTCATCGATTTTTATGTGTAACGTTTTAATGAGTACTTTATTAGTTTATTTCGCAGCCAGAAGTTTCATATATGTATTGTTTCGAAGAATTTTCATTTCATAGAAAACATTTTTTTACAAAAGGGTCGCAGTTTTAACCTAACCTACTTTTTCTGGTAGATCTAATTGGGTTCTTCAAAATGTCATTCTAAAAAGTTTACGGTTTCTAAAAAAAAGTTTCTGTGAAACGAAAATTCTGCGAAACAATACATTAACTATATATAAAACATTTTTTTGCAAAAGATGTCACTATATAATATGCTAAGTTCTTTCTCTATTTGTAAATGTGCCCTATTGTATAATTTGTTATTGTTTCCTGGTTGCCCTGAAAATCAGCGTCATGATTATCATGACTCAATGCTGAGCGGCATTCATTTTGGTATAATTAATGTTTAAATTATTTTATTCTGCACTGTCTGTTTGTTATCAATTTATACCAAATAAATTCTCATTCTCATTCATTTTCAAAAGAAGAGAACACCGTTAATAAAGAATTAGGTTATAGTTAGTTATTTGACGTATCATATCGTAACGATTACTCTTGTCACATTTTCTTAAAAAAATAATGTATTCCATGTACAAACTAAAACATTGCAAAAAATAATCGTTCCTGGGCCATTTTACGGAAAGTTGTACACTCGACTTTTTTTTTAATTTGGATAAAATCGGGCTTTTTCTACTCAGAATCGAAAGCACTTTCGAATGATACAGGGGAAAAAAAGTGTCCCAAATTTTTTTTATTCCATTTCGTTACCGTTTTCATACTAATCTTGTAATTTTATTTAAATCAGACAATGTCCATAGAATATGTTAGTAACAGATGCAAAAAATAAATCTTAAACCCTATGTTAGTATTACATTTAATTAATGCTTGTATGGTGGTAATGGAATGGAAAAACTGGAAATTGTATGAAAAATTTGGCACACTTTTTTTCTCCTATTAGGTTCGAAAGTGCTTTCGATTCTGAGTAGAAAAAACCCGATTTTATCCAAATTAAAAAAAAAGTCGAGTGTACAACTTCCCGTAAAATGGCCCTCCTCAGTTTTGTCGTGATGAGCTTTATTATATATGTATTACTCTACGAGAATCCATGTAGTTTCTTTACCTCTTATTTTATTTCCGTCATTTTGAACCTGCCGTTTGTAGGGTTCGCAGACTGCTTGTTTTCTATCTCATTACGAAGTTTGCTCATTAGCTGCAGAATTATGAGTAATTGTCATTTACAATTAAATTTTGTTTAGCTCTGCGCTGTTGAAATGGCTCGCTTAAAGTTTGTTAAGCCAGACTGCAGACAACCCAACAAAAATTAATTTAAAATTATACAAAATGGTAAATAATGGTATTATTTGACTTATGTAAGTTAATATTCAGAACGATGCTAACAATCAAAGATTGATCAATGTCAATGACTTACAATGTACTTATACAATGTAAGTTCTGGGGGGCGATTTTTGAGTGTCGAACGCTCGACTTTTCACTCGAGATCTGTCAAAAAACTATGATGTTTTGACAGATGTCAAGTGAAAAGTCGAGCATTCGACACTCAAAAATCGGCTCCCTGTTCTAAGACTTATTACTTGATGATTTGTGGACTAAAAATACGTAAGACTGATTCTATAGCTTGCTATTATTATTAATTAATTAATATAGCTAACTTAAAATAAATAAACACAGGTAATGCAAAACTAAAAAAATATTTTAGAATAGAACCCTGTGGCAGATTAATTTAGTTCAATGGTATTTATGACTTAGTTTCTATGACTTATGTTATGTTGCATGATTGAAATTATTTGAAATATAGAGGCATATTTTATTTACAATGTAAGGATTAGATCTATATACTACATACACCTTCATACAATACATTGAAAACAAGAAATCGAATAAAATCCCGTCACAAAAACAAACCAGTTATTTACCGGCATTAATCAAAAAAGGACAGGACCGGGAAAACACCCGCATGCCCAACCCAAATCCAACCCTCTTATCAATAGAATAAAATCCATTTTCAAATGATGCACATACAAAGGTTGTTCTTCTACGGATGTGTCCGATTTGAAATGGATTTTAAGATAAGGAAATAGGGTTTGTGTTTGAATGGCAGTGTGTGAAGGTTGGTATGCGCGGTGGGTGCCAATTTTTCAGAACCCCCTGGCGGAAATTCGCCCTCGCTTCCTGTAGGCTGGGTCGATATGGCACCCCTGTAGTGTGGCCACAAGTGGGGACGGTGTGGGACTATTGGGTAATATTTTAAGAATATTTTAAGGCCAACTATTGCCAATAGTTAGGTATCATAATCATCATCATCAGCCTATATACGTCCCACTGCTGGGCACAGGCCTCCTCTCATAGATGGGAGGGGATGGGGGGGGGGATAGTTAGGTATACATCGAAGTTATGACACTTGACTATAACAAAAATTAGGTATCAATTTTAAGCTCAATATCACACAAATAGCTTACCTACTAATCAAAAAATGGTTTTACAAACCCTACAGTAATATTAAATGAGCTACCCAACTATACCCCATACGATGGGGTTTAAAACAAAAAAAAACTTTACGTGTAAAGGTAATTTTATTTTCATGATGATTTATTCTACAGTTTCGTCGGCGTGATCAATATACTCATGCCAAATTACAGCTTTCTACTAACGGTTACTGAGCCGCCGACTGACGGACGGACATGGCGAAACAATACCTAAGGGTTCCGTTGTTTACTACGGAACGCTAAAAAAGATAATATTTACATAATATCCACACTTACATACATTCACACTTCGCGATCGATAAAATACGGAATTTCCCGCTAAACTGGTAACCCTACACAGCCTTGAACCCGGGGCAACACGTGGTGGCCGCTGAAAACATCTCCTCGAAAGCCTTCGATCAGCCAGAGGAAATTGAGTCTTGTCCACTAATCTTAGAGTGCAAAGTGGGTTGTTATGTGTGTTAAAGTAGGGTTGCGCAGTCGATAATTATTTTGTTACATTACATGGCAAGTGGATACAATACAATAGGTAGGTAGATATTACGATATTTAAACCTGGATAGAAAGACTTTTTAGCTGTAGGCACAAAAATCAGATGAAGATATAATTTATGTAGGTACATCTCTGCTAAGTGAGTGTACTAAAGGTAGTTTTATGAACAATATCTGGGCGACCGAGCCTTGCTCGGCGTTTCCCCGTGCATGAGACCTAGCTAGATCGATTGCTCGTCCCCGAAAACCCCCACATACCAAATTTCATCAAAATCGTTAGAGCCGTTTCCGAGATCCCCGAAATAAATATACATATAAATAAATAAATAAATAAATAAATAAATAAATATACAAGAATTGCTCGTTTAAAGATATAAGATAAGGGAATAAGCTGTTGCTAAAAAAAGATGTAATGCAATAAAATATATTTATCTAACTTGACACATAGAATTGGATAGCCACACGGAGGCAAACATTTCTGTTCAAAATTAGTGAAGTAGGTACATCATAAACATTAAAAATTATGGAATTTGGTCGTAATTAAGTTATCAAAAAAAAAACCCGCACGTATATACCTACAGAACCGAGGTAATAATTAATTAATATATTCTATTCTATGAGAATATACGGCACCGAGGTAATACATAATTAATATTTTCTATTCTATGAACGTAAAACTAAAAATTAATTAAATTTCAAGTCAGCAACCCTAGCCACTTGTTGACCGAAGTGGTGCACCGGCGTCGAATGTTAATGCGGCCAAACCTCCGAAGGTTAATGTGAGCTGGCTGGATACAACGATGCCGCCGCTGTCTAGCTCCGATTTAAAAAAAGCGTTGGCCGAGTGTCGTGAAGGTACAAGCGAGCGCGCTCACGAAACGAAAGAGGACCCCGTCACAAAGGCATTTTAATAATAGGTATTTCGTACATAGGTATTTTGAAAATAGGTATATCAATTTTAGGTATTTTAATATGTAACCGTCACAAAGCTACAAGTGTAACCCGGCAATACTAGCAGATTTAATGATATTTGTGTTTGCGTTTTCTCGGAAGAAGGCTTTTCATTCGATGACATACGTTAATTGATGAAATATACGACATGCAAGCGAAATACAGATCTTAATAATTTAAAATGTTTAAAACGATCCATTACATGACATTATATTTAGGTATAGGTCCTACAACGCTGCGAATTCAATTAATCCTTTTAAAAATTGTAACGTCATACGTAATTCGATTTAAAAGCCGTTTAACTAAAAGCTAAAAGCGGCAACACTAGCCAACCCTCGTGATGGATGTTGGTTTAAACTGTTGGCAACACCGCGAGTGATTTTTTTTAAGTTTGCGCGTTGTCTTAAAAGGTTAGGGGTGTGTTTGTCATGTTTTAAGTTTGTATAAATTAGCGCGAATATTAAGAAAGTTTTAATCGGCTAAAACGGTTTTTTTATGTCACACCTGGCCAGAAATTGCCAATTACCACACGCTACGCGTGCAGATAATCCCACTTCCTGACCGGTGGGCGACATAAACGTTTTACTTATTACGGGCGGTAATAACGAAAACCTTCGGCTCGTGCGTCAAATACCTGCGATCTAAGACATTCTGTGTTTTACATTACTAAGTATAGTCGTCATCGTGATGACGATGATGATGATGTACTATTATAGAGTGATTCAACTTTTCCAAGTTATGTGCCTACCTATCTAAAACTCAGACGATTCCTTAGCAGCGCGTGGCTTAAAAAGGGAGATGTCAAAGACCAGGGGAGATGGGAACGGTAGGCACATAATGGTAACATGGGCCACATTCACGGGCTTTAAGATGAACTGTATGATTTTTTTTACTTAACCTCAATTAAACCTCTTGATAAGGTTAAGATAAACAAGGAAACAAAGAGCTTATAAATCATATACGCACACGCAAAAACAGACCAGAGGGGTAATTGCGTTGCTTTACAAACGATTGTAATTTAATAAAGGACAACTAATAGGTATAAGCAGAGCAGTGGCGATGCGTCCATACAACTCGATTCCCACCGGCTTGCCTAATTTTCAGCCACACCAGTTCTTTTAGTACGGGTCATGAAGAATAAGAAAGGCAAACTATTTCCGGCTTCCCTAAGAATATTTTTGACGCGCCGCCACTGAAGCAGAGATGGGTTAGTATCATCTAGTCTAAAACGCAACTGGTAGAAATAGCAACTCGTCTAAAATGCCAATTCAAGCTAGAAAAGTGGAAATAAAGAAACGTACGACGAGAACATCAAGCCTTTAAGTCAGGCGTAAAAAACATTTCAGGAAAGTAGTAATACGAAATATTCTCCTTTTATTGAAGGCCGCTTATTTCGAAAGACGTACCTACAGATATTCGCCAAAACCCTAATAAAAATTGGCACACAACTCACCAAATGAAAAATTCAAACAACAAAAACAATGTTTAACATATTGTTCCTCAGAATATTTACATAAGTTATGTAATATTCACGTATATTTGCGAGGCAGGGAGGGTATATTATGCCCTTGTTTTTTTAGTCTGTTTGCTAAAGACGCATCCACACGGCCGTGCCTACGCAAACAGGCAGTGTAAACAAGTCCTTATGAACGCATTCGTTGAGCGCTTTTAATAAAAAACGCCCTTCGATATACTAATTAGGGACGCGTCATTGTGGAGGTTTATTGAAGCTTGGCGTTCACTATCGCGGCAACAGTCGGTTAACATGAAATGGAAAAAAATCCTTGTCAAAAACCCATGGCATTGATATAAAATTTAGTTTCACCTGTTGCAAAAGGTGGCGCTAAAGTCAAAAGTATGAGAAACCATATAGGAACGAAAATTGTAATAAGTATTGCCTACTTACCTAATGCAAAATATTTTTACTACATTAGTTTTATGTTAGTTAAAATGCAATATTTGCGTAAACGTTGCATCTAAGTATCTCTCAATATGCCTACACAAAATACAACTAATTATAAATTCAGAAATCATTACAGAGGTAAATTTAAAAACTATAAGTACCTAAGATATCACCTAGGGGTGCTTCTTACCATATTCAATCTCGCTCACAATAAAAACTTATACCATACCAATGTAGGTATATTTTAGTAGACACGGGAAGATAATTGTAAATCATACATTATTAATCATCCAAGTACCTATACTAATTCTTACACCATTACACCAAGCGATCTTAATCTAGTTAAGTGGATTACCCATGCGTTATACCCTGCTTAGTACCAAAAAGGCGGCAAAGTTAGTATCAGAACGCGAGCCACCTTACAACTGGATTATTTTTTACCTGGATACGTGCCTCAGGCAATCCGATCTTTTCGGCCAGTCGCTCCCGCGCGAACACATCGGGGTAGTGCGTTCGCTCGAACTCTGTGGACAACATTTCTAAATTAAATTTCGAATGGAACACGTTCGAATTTTCGAGAGACGGGAGAGTCAAATCGAATCTTCCTGGATCAGGTTTTTAGAGGGCGGAAAACGGACTTTGTGGTCTTTGGTTTTGGTACATGCAACTATGAAGTATTAGAGTGGTGCACTTTACAATCTCGTATAGTGAGTGTAAAGGAATAAATTAGGTCGGTATTACAAGTTCATTCATCTACAGACACATCGCCAAATGGCCACATAACAGCACATTTATTACTCTTTTATATATCTGATGCCTACTAAATAACCTTGTACAAAGAAAAACATAAGAAAATCTCGCGCGCAAGCAACGATGATTATTTATCTGTAATAGATAGCCAATCACATAAAAATCATGTTTGGCAAGCTAATAAATAAATTACGACTTCCATAAAACAATAAAGTCATAGAGCAAATAACGCCAAAATATCCTTAACATCAATTATTGCGTTCGTGCCAACATTCGAGCGCTGAACACACACGGGGGACAATATTTATTTATTTACTAATAACTGGTGGACAAACAATAAATAAGATGAAAGGGACATGGGAAATAGGTTTATGAGGGCCCGAGGGACCTCTTACAGGCGGGAGTGACCAATTTCGGCTGTCAATTGAGTAGTTAGTGACGAGGATTTATGAGTCTAGAACGGGCTTCAGCTGAGAGTGGATAACGGTGGGTAAGACAAAGGAATCAAGTGTAAGTTCTTGTATTTAATGTGTTTCCTTTGCATATTTTAGGTAAGGTTTTTCTAAAAGTTTGGTGATTTTGTAACCACTTGGAAACGAAGGAGATAGATACATCTACGGTCTGTGAGTAACGTAACGATTGATTGAGGTGTCATCCTTTTTGGGTTTTTTTTATACCTAGTCGATAGCAAACAAGCGTGCGTCGCGCCTGATGGTAAGCGGTCACCGCAGCCTATAGACGCTTCCAACTCACATTTGTTGCCGACCCTCGTCTGATCATTCCTATTCCCATCAACTCAGTTGGGTTAAATGTTGTGTGGAGGTCCTCCTAAAAAAATCTCCAAGAGAACCTCTGCTGTTTATGAGGCATTTCTTAGAGATACTTACCTTTCTCCAGGCTGTCTATCTGGTCATTGGTGAAGGACGTCCGGTTCCTCTGCAGTTTCCTCTTGAGCCGTAGCCTCATCTGCGAGTCCTCGTCTCCTGAAGACGCATGTTCGCTGTTCCCGTCCGAACCAGCTTCGGACTGGAGGGCGTCTGCTGTGGAAGAGGAATTCTGTTAGTTTTTATATACAACGACGGTGGCAAACAAATGTACTGTCCACACATGTAACGCGACACTGAAATCTACAGCCGCCCGCAACTCGAAAGGAATGACGTGCGTGGTCCCATGCTCTCAAGTCTCAACACAGGGCATCCTCGGGAGTTATTTGATTTCAGCAGTTTTAAATATATTAATAGTTGTAGATCGATTGTAGACAGATTGTTACAAACGACGTTCTCACAAGAAGATAATACGATGAAGTAATATATGACGTTTCCTTAAATGGATGTTTGTATCAGAGTAGAATCATTAAATCTATAATCTGTTTAGTCCCCAATCTTCAATCAAACATAACTGCTATGAATTATCATATCGTACATTTCCTCGGTTAAAGGTAGATAGATCTACATCATGAAGCTGGATTACTCTTAGTCCGTAAAGTGCTTTTAAGTTTGATTTATTGCAGCTTTAATGCGTGAATTTAAACTTTCGTGAGACATGTTATAACTTTATTTTATTAAACGGTTAAAACTCACGTATTAATTGTCACTTCGGGCGACATGTTTCTTTAATGCGAGCAAAGCAGTGTTTTTCAGGGAAACCCACCAAACTACCACAATTGTTTGTAAATCTGTAGCACAAACAACACACGCCAATAGCAACCAACGCCTCATTTTTCACGAACTGCACTCAACAACTATCAGCCAAATGACGTCAACAAAACTGCACAATTACTCAGACTAACCAGTCATCATGACCCTTCAAACGTATCACCACACTCTCCAACATGGCTCGTCATAAACACGCTTTAAAAACTATTTATTAAGACCCCACCACACTGTCAATTTACTTGGAAGGAGGGGTCGTGCATGCTGGCGGGCATACCCTCTTGTGAGGGCTAGAATTAAACGTTATTCGTAATGTCGACATGCCCCAAGCTAATTGATTAATTTGCTTTATGGTCGGCACTTGAGTCTGGGTTCGATGCCGGGCCGTAATGTTGCACGGACTAGTGCAGCTCAATGGGGGCTGTTACACAATCTGCCACATTTTTCTGATACGCCCTACGGATCGTTTGGTAATGTGATGGATGCAATTAATGATTACAAGTGCATCCGTCAGATGGGCGAAATGAATTGGTGTAACAGAATAGATGCCCTTAGCTAACTCGCTCTTGACGTTTCTCTTTGAGATACGATCGGGACACACAAAATACACGCTTGTAAAGTTTGCCAAGAAGCGGGATATTAACAGCTTCACCTATATGTTTTGAAACTTAAACATTATGGTTTGTCTGCTAATGCGTTAAGTCTTATGTCTTCATATCTCAGCAATAGAACTCAAGCAGTTGTTGTAAATGGAACCCAGTCTAGTGGGGCAATAGTAACGTTAGGAGTGCCTCAGGGCTCTATCTTAGGTCCATTTTTATTTTTGGTTTATATAAATGACTTGCCGTCTATAGTAAGTAATCTTTGTGATATAGTTTTATTCGCGGATGACACATCTTTAATCTTTTAGGTTGACCGAAAATCAGTTGACTATAGTAGAATTAATGGCACACTGGACAAGGTACTTGACTGGTTTACCGTTAAGAATCTGTTACTTAATGCTAAGAAAACTAAATGTGTCAGATTTTCTTTGCCTAATGTTAGACCGGTGGAAACTAGTATACTCTTAAATAACGAGTGCTTAGAAATAGTAGATAAAGCAATATTCTTAGGTATAACATTAGACAAAAATCTACAATGGAATCCCCACATAGCCGTTATGGCGCGTAAATTAAGTTCAGCCGCATATGCTATCAGAAAAATCAGGCAACTTACCAATGTAGAAACAGCTCGCCTAGTTTATCATAGCTATTTTCATAGTGTTATGTCGTATGGTATCCTGGTTTGGGGTAAAGCAGCTGACATACAGACAATTTTTGTGTTACAAAAAAGAGCCATTCGCTCCATATATAACCTAGGCTCACGTGAATCTTTAAGAGAACTCTTTAAAGAAATCAACATTTTAACTGTAGCGTCCCAGTACATCTATGAGAATATTGTTTATGTCCTTAAGAACATAGACTCCTTCTGTAAAAATTCTGATATACATAATTTTAATACTAGAAATAAAAATAAAATTGCCACTAAAAAATTTCGTGTCCGTAAAGTATACAAATCTTTTGTAGGTCAATGTGTCCGTTTTTATAATAAGTTACCTGATGAAGTTTTGAATTTACCTTTTCCAGCTCTTAAAAAGTACTTGAAAAAATCATTGATGTCGAAGGCTTATTACAGGGTTGAGGACTATCTAACAGACAGAAAAGCATGGCCCAAACCAGACACTTAAATAGAGTAAAGATTCATATATTGTGTATTTTTTAATGTTACTATGTTTATTTAAATGATTTTAATTTAATTTTTTATTTAATTTTATCTAGTTGACACAGTTCTTGCAAGAAAACATATCAAAAGATTTATAACTAAATTTATAGTCTAAAGGATTCCATTTTTTTTTTACCTAAATAGAATTTGATAATGCTTAGGTATACAGTTTCGAAATGTTTTCTTGCAGAATTACACACTGTACATAACTGGTTTTTTTCCTCATTTTATTCTTTGTTTTTGTGTTGCTTTATATAGATACTTAGATTTCTTGATCATAAGTAGGTTAAGTATTATCATTTATCATTGTAATAAGCATATTTTTGTGAGAAAATGGCTGACTGTCGAGTTTCTTTCGGCGTTTCTTCTCGGCAGTGGCCTCTGTGAAACGCTAGTAGGGTTTGACTTTTAAAAGTGCCATTGCGGCCTACTTACAGAATAAAGTTCATTTTATTCATTTTATTTTTATTTTTATGCTCAATAAAAAAATAAAAACATTTATTCGTGACAAACAAAACACTTATACAAACAGGACAATTTCAATATCGCATAGGGCAAACGTATCAATGTTCGACATCTTTAATTACCAATAGTTAAGTAGGTATAAGTAAATTGGTGCCTATAATGCCAATTCAAACTAAAAAAAAATATCATTCACCGCTAACGTATTAAGTTAGCGTCAAGCACTGGGAAAAACAGATTATCCGTGTGCTATAAGAGTAGTATAAGAGTCCATTGCATATATTTCTACTAAGGTTAATTTACTTCACACAACACTAAAGTGAAATAAAAACAACATTAATTTACTTTTGCGCTACTGTTTTATGTTTCTGGTTCCAAAAAAGGATACTGAATACTTTTTGAGATAGGTAGCATTAGTTTTCGTGGGAAATGCTGTGACTAAGGCAGTTTACTAGGAATGTAACGTTACAGTCGAGTTCATAAGCGTATAGTGAAAAATAAACGTTCAAAGATATAGTCTAAGCAACCTTATGCCTTTAAAAATAAAGTCGTGTTAACATATTTTTAATCACTTTGTCGCTGTACAACTTCCAGAACTGCTCTAACTTAACTCGTTACTCGATCCACTTTAAAAATGGATCATCGCAACATCAAAAACAATGTTCGACATCGAACCAGCCGATACAAATATAAAGCGGGCGCTACACGGAATGATTGATGCACGACATTCGCTCGGCGCGGACTTTCCAATCGGTTGACAATTTTGATTGATCGTGTGTGCGCGCCCTTTTGACGGTCCGTGCAAATTAGTGTTACAAAAATTTAAAAACATTTCGATTTTTGTTCATGTGAAGAAGTGAATTTGAGAGTTTATGGAATAAAAAGGAACCTGAGGAGTTTTGAAATGTGAAATTGATTAGTTGTTAATGGTTGTTAATACTTAGTCAGATTTGTAATATTGGCATTATATTCTGTATTTTGGGAGATCAACTTTGGTATTTGCATAAAAACTACGTAGATTTGAAAGATTTCATTCACTTAAACAACAGTTTAGTCCAATCAACAAACTTAGTCCAAATCGCAAACATTCCTAACAATAGCTCAAACAGCAGAATTTATCAAAGCATCTTAATTAAGCTCTTTAATACCGAAAGAAATCTTTTTACCAATGGCTCCAACAAAAGGAGAATAAACATAAGCAACTAAGAATTATTTCCCTTATTAAGGGGCACATTTTCATTATTTATCAGCGTCTCGGCCTACGGAATTCATTAAAAAACGGAGAGCACTTGCCCACAATTCAACCAATACAGATTGGAGAAACATGAGAATAATTCAAATAATAGTGGAAAAATAAGGAGGGGAAAAATTGGTGGGAATAAGGGGGAGTCATCGGGGGAGTGGGTGGGGGGCGATTATGTGAGATCGATACTGTCAGTTGCGCGGGGGCAAGGTAGCGGCGGCGGCGGGCACAGCGGGCTTTTGACGAGCGACGTAGGCAAAAATATGTTTTTTTTCGCTTCCATAAAAACTAATTTCTGGGCCATTTCGTACCTTGTCACAGTGACATTTATATGAGATTTCTAGCGGCTTCCATATTGATTCTCACTATGATAAGGTACAATGTGGCCCAGAAATCAAATTGGTTGACTGTACACACATATCCCTTCGGGGTGTATTGGCCAAGGTGTCCGAATCTCCAAGTGTCAAAATCTCAAGGAAATTGGGTATCTTTTCCCTTTGTTGTTTTCTTTCCTAGGGAAATATAATTTTATTTTACTACCCGCTGTCGCTATTGCTTGGGCCGCGCTAAGGCAGCCTCCCTGCGGCCGGACAGGGCGCGATTCGGCTAATTCGCCGCGCTTCCGCAAATAAATGTTCGGCTGTGTCTCTGCTCAGGCCTCGGGTTTTTTCTAATACTTCACAAGAAGTATTCATAAAATTCGAGAAATAAATCGAGAGACAGAAAAACTAAATGGTCGAATTAGTCGCACAGTTAGTATTTCCGTCAATACGTTTTAGTTTTTTGTAGGTTTGGTTAGATTTTTTCGGAGCTTAAACTAACTACCCATAATTTTTTTGTTTATTGTAAGACAACCTCATAGATTTGTATTTTGATTTTTTATGAAAGGTTATGTAAGTTGTTGCAAACAGCAACAATTTTCTCCAGGAATGTAATTAAGTATTTGTTATTAAAATATTTTTTAACTAAATCGTATTTCACTACTACGGTTAATTACTTACATGATAAAATGAACTCTCACTAACGAAGACTTTTTAATCAATATTTCAATGAATAATTATTGAACCACTACGATTATTGTATAGGTACGTAAGTACAGTCGAGGAAATTCAAACACGTGCTTACCTTTTTCACCATTCTCGCAATGACATAACGGCATAAAAAGATATGTGTTTCCGTTTCCTCAACTGTTCAACATTCGACTTCTAGGTAGCGACACGATTAATATTAAATAGTCCATGATATGAATAATGAACGGCCTAATAACTGTTTGTTTGATCCTCTAATTGCATGTCCCTCAAGAGAATGGCTAATATACCGCTCACGGCATTTGGAATCACACTACACTGGTACTAGGCTTGTGCGCGCTCGTTCACTGAGCGGATCGCTCCGGACTAGTACAATCTCTCACATGTACTAGTTCGGTCTTTTAGTTCTTTTAGTACACTAGTACACCGAGAGAAACGTGAATATTCGTGCTCCTTTGACTGAATTGAATGAGTGAACTATCGAATGACCATTCCCTCGCGTTCGCGCCAGTCGAGAGCCGTTCGGTTGCTTTGGTCGGTCGGGTGTCGGTGGGTCATTCGGATATTGTTGTCTCTATTCAGGTTTCGCTCCGCATGTACTAAATGTACTAAGAGCAGAAACTTTACGAAATAGTTCGCTCTAGTACAGTATTGGGAACTAGGTCTTTTTAGTTCTTAGTACATGTACTACACAAGCCTAACTGGTACAGTCGGGGTTATTTACTTCGAAAAACTTTTCATTTTCATTTTCATTCATTCATTCAAAAACAGGATTGTACAAAAACAACCATAATATCCTCCGACAATTTTATCGCGCTTAAAGCATTGAACCGATTAAGCTGAACGTTGGCATGGCAATAGTTGGAGTCCGGGGGATAAAGGATACTTTTATCCCGGTATATGTATGTATGTATGTAAGCACTTTATTGTACACAAAACAGGTTAAAACAATATACATGTCACATAAGATAAAAAATAAAATAAAATGAATAAAATGAACTTTATTCTGTAAGTAGGCCGCAATGGCACTTTTACAAGTCAAACCCTACTAGATAGAGATTAAAGTACAAACGCGAACTTATCCCTATGAGGGATCTCTTCCAGCTAACCTTTGAGGGATTTAGTGGAAAGTATATCCTAAGTAGACGAAGTTACAAAGGTAGGTCGATTATTATTTTGCACTATTACTGACGGCGATTGATTTGTGTTTTTATTGTATTAGTACAATCTGTTGTAGGAAACTGTCAATTTAATAAAAAGAGGACTAAAGTAAAACAAAACTAGATCCAGTCATTTCTTTGCACACACAGGGGTACCTACTATATGAAAAAAATGTATTTAAAAAAATACCCTGCAAATTAAAAGTTCAGCTGTTATAGTACATTACTTAACAAGGGCGGTAAAACAAAGAATGTCTCAGATCGCAGGTATTTGACGCCCGAGCCGAAGGCAAGGGCGATAAATATGCGATCTGAGGCTTTCTTTATTACCGCCCGTGTTAAGTACAAAATTTTATGTCGCCCCCTGGCCAGGAAGTGGGATTTCCCGCGCGCGGAGCGTGCGGTAATTGCCGCTTTATGGCCAGGTGTGACATAATAGTACATTACTTAACAAGGGCGGTAAAACAAAGAATGTCTCAGATCGCAGGTATTTGACGCCCGAGCCGAAGGCAAGGGCGATAAATATGCGATCTGAGGCTTTCTTAATTACCGCCCGTGTTAAATACAAAATTTTATGTCACCCCCTGGCCAGGAAGTGGGATTTCCCGCGCGCGGAGCGTGCGGTAATTGCCGCTTTATGGCCAGGTGTGACATAAAGTATATTATCACCAGGTGGCATAAAACCTCTTGACTTGACTAACTATCGATATCAAATGGGGTTCCATTACAAGCCCCTCATTACCAATCAATTCCAACCATTTAATATTCAATGAAACAATACCCATTTTTAATTGAACACTTCATAAAGTGGTTTCATTCTATATCGTGGTTAACTTCAAACCATTCTCGGTCTTCGTCCTTTGTGTTTCGGTTTGTTATCGCGTGCATCGATGGACAGATTGCCACTAAATGAGGTTGGTTACTGTAATTGACTTTGCTGGAGTGCCTATATGTTTCAAGAACACGATTTGTGAACACTAACAGGGTGTGCCTTTGAAGTTTTGGATAATCGTCATGTGAAATGCGATATGGTAATCATTTTTAATTTACGGGAATTATTTTTCATTACTATTCATTACTGTTATGTTACCTAGGTAATTAACTTTACTAAATAATCTTGGGATGGAAGGGATTGGATATTAAAACATGTGAATTTTATTGGATGATTTATGGCATGTGTTTAATATAAAAAATATTCAGTTATTTGGTCGATATTACCACTATGTAAAGTCAAAATCGCTATACATTTTGGCAAACAAGGTGCTTAAATTATGGTGACTGTAGTAATATAAATATTTGCTATAAGATTTACGATTGAAATAATCCTACTGTTATTGTAAACCAACCCTTACTATCCCCAATCAAAATAACAACATAAAAACCAATCATTTGATCCCATTTAGCTAACAAACGTTAAAAC
Source organism: Cenopis cana (assembly GCA_951800055.1). NCBI lineage: Eukaryota > Metazoa > Arthropoda > Insecta > Lepidoptera > Tortricidae > Cenopis > Cenopis cana. The sequence continues at coordinate 8,005,953 of OX637487.1, read as the reverse complement.
TATCCATTATCTGTCCCTAAGTAATTGAGAGTCCGCAGGGCCTGTCAGCCAATCTAGCGTGACACTTAGGTCCCCGGACGTCAATGAACATGTTTGCTCAATGACACTTAAGCAGAGGTCTTCTTGAATGGTTGATAGATTTCAGAAAACAAGGCATCAAAGGTACGATTACTCTGTATTTTATTGGGTGGATAATGTTGTAAATTGAAATTAGCGATAAGTATTGAAATGTTAACAACACTTTGTCTGGATAACATGATACAGATGAACCAGTGGGAGATAAAAAACCGGCCAAGTGCGAGTCGGACTCGCGCTCGAAGGGTACCGTCCCATTATCTTTTAAAACGGCTAAAAAATCACGTTTGTTGTATGGGAGCCCCCTTAAATATTAAGTTTATTCTGTTTTTTAGTATTTGTTGTCATAGCGGCACCAGAAATACATCATCTGTGAAAATTTCAACTGTGTAACTATCACGGTTTTTGATAGTTAGACGCCTGTTGACAGACGGACAGCGGAGTCTTAGTAATAGGGTCCCGTTTTACACTTTTGGTACGGAACCCTAAAAAGAGAGTAAAAGGTTCATTTTACTATCATTTATTAATAATAATGAAACTTTACTGTCGCACGTAAAATTGAAAACCGTTAAATAGGTACAAAATACTGAAAAGATTAAGATAAAAGTGTGCTTGAACGAGTTAGGTATTACAATCGAGCGGAGCGAGTCAGTACGGATGATTAACTGCTGTCAATTTCTGTGCCGGGGCAAATATTTGCATCGCCTACGCTAATACATGGTTAGCTGGTCACTGGTACTGTTCATATTGTCACGCCTTAAGTCAATATTCAGCAGTAATATGCCTTTAAGCGCTTAATTTTCATGAATTTAGAATCCTGGAGCCCTGAACAGGGGAGCAGAGTTGAATCATTTCACTCTAACGCACCCGTCCCTTTTCTACTTAATTCAACATCTTTACTGTATTCAGAAAAGTATAATAATTCCTTCGCTTTTAGGTTTGTAATACTAGACTGGATTATGTGGTAATAAACATCAAACAAAGTAACGTACATTATATCAGTACAGTAAAGTTCAACAAATTTTGTAATAAAAATCAAACCAAACTTGCACGACGCTTTGAAAAATCCAATTGAATATCCCAATTCAGTTAGCTATCAGTCAATTAGTGTCCAACCGAGCTGTGGCCGCACCACTGGGCGCCGCTGCCATTATTGTTCTAAACGTGTGCACAAACAATTTGTGCTATTATTACGAACCACTGTGCAAATGCTGCGTCATATTTTGGATGCTTAATATTATTGACAATTGTAATAATCGTGTGGTAAGTTTATAATGACTGAGAATAAAATAAACGCTTAGGTTAATTTTAACAAACCGAATCGTTACAACGCTAAAATTTTGTTTTCAAATTGTGCCCCGATTGTAAAGCATTGAGCTAGGTACTGTAGTAGTAGGTAACCACTAACAATTATGCTAACAATTAATCTTTGACTAAAACAATACAAACAAAAGCAGCCGGTTATTCCGCTCTCTTTTCTATACCGAGCCAAAGTTCGCAAATATTTTGTCTTTTTTGCATGTAGTAACACTGGGCACATCGGCCGGAATTTTGTCCACTTTTTTGCGTGTAGAAACATTGGGCACATTGGCTGAAGCAATCGATCCGTGGGTTGCGCTGAATATTAAAAACGTTTCTAGAGCGAGAAGCAAAATATTGCTCGTATTTTTTTGGTTTATCTAGGAATAGGACAAACAGGCTTGTGTTATGAGTTTTGGTTTTCATTTACGAGATGTCTAGGATGGTGTTATTAATTAATATAAAAATAGGTGAGTAAGTACAAATGTAATACTTTTTACTCCTCCGGCCATTTGGGAACAAAGTTTCGCAACCAGTTGTTAAAAAAGAAGTAATCGTCCGGCTACGCAACTTGTTACACAAAAAGAAAATCTATTCCTTTTACAAAATTAGCGTAGATGACAGTTGAGTTTCGCAACCAGTTGACAAAAAAAAAATAAGTATCTTTGTTTACAACTGATTACCAAATAAGATTCATTCCACAGCTAGATTCACGGTTTTTTTTTTGCATTATATAGATATAAAAGCACTATTAAACTAGTAAAAATACATGTAGGTCTAAAATAAATGTATTTTAGACCATTTGCTTTTGAGGCGACTTGTATTTGGCTGCGTTTTGACGCAGTGACCAGTTGCGTTTTAGAAGAGTTGCTATTTCTACCAGTTGCGTTTTAGACGAGCTGATACTAACCCCACTAAATCACGCAAATCGTAATTTTAACTTAATCTTCGAATCGACTTTATTGTCAAAGCAATAAGGTTGCTACGATTATTTTTAAAATTTGAGAACGTACATAATACTTACAATATAGTAAAACTGCAATACAAATTGAAATGGGAATGAATTTCCAAAGCCAATTTAAAACATCACTCCCCTTAATCACCACATATCCGTAAAATGCGTAAAACTCAATGCCGGTACAGTCAGCCTTAATAAAAACATAGTCGTGTCCGAGCCAGCGGACCGGTAGCAATAAAAGTGCCCTTATATATTCCTATATGCTTTATATATCCAGTTTTATTGACCGCTTTACATGTCGGTCATCATATTATGTACGTGAGTAGTAAAAGGTTTTAGTACCTACACTATTACTATTGAACGGACGGTGCGGAAATATTATGATGAACGTATTCCATACAAAGTTAAATGTTGAATGTTACTTTGTAGGCATGGCGTTATACTTAACATCGGTGTATAAAGTTTGATTATACTCGATTATCCTTACCCAAAGTTAAAAAAACTAGTTACGAACTAGCGAATTTTTTCAAAATGTTTTAAACCTTTTTTAACGTTTTTTTCTTACTCTATCCCCAATATTTCATTACTAAAGATTATAGTGGTACTGTACCACTAGGTACTGATCTGAAGTCTTGACTAGTCATTCACGCATTACCTAAATAGCAAAATTCTATGAAAACTTCAATCACATTATCTCATCCACGCCAATACCAAGTAGTCGAGCGTACCAACCCCCATGTATATAACACGCTTAAAAATATGAAAATTCCTTTCCACAAAGGGAAGTTTCACAAACGAGCCGCGCGAGGAAGTGTATTCAGGTCACGCGCTAAACAACGCCTCTGAGGAGCGAGGAAAAGTCGTGAGGGGTCACGCTGTCAACAGTTTAGACGTTGCGATTCGTATTTTCTAGGAAGAATTCGGGATGTTACCTACCAGTACCACACGCGAAAAAAGATCAGTAGGTCTAGTATAAGTTTTTTCGAAACATTAACTAATTCGAACGCGTTTGCGTTTTGTCTCTAAATGTATGAAAGTGGTATGAAAACGTGAACAGCGCCTCTGGTGGTCACTAGTGGAAACTAAAACAGCGCGTATAACATTTGTTGCTAACCGATGAACGCGCGTATTTCAAACTCGGTGAGAGCGTTTTCATACATTTTGAGACAAAACGCAAACGCGTTCGAATTAGTTAATGTTTCGAAAAAACTTATACTAAAGCTACTGTAAGTTTTTTCGAAACATTAACTAATTCGAACGCGTTTGCGTTTTGTCTCAAAATGTATGAAAACGCTCTCACCGAGTTTGAAATACGCGCGTTCATCGGTTAGCAACAAATGTTATATGTACTCGCTGTTTTAGTTTCCACTAGTGACCACCAGAGGCGCTGTTCACGTTTTCATACGACTTTCATACATTTTGAGACAAAACGCAAACGCGTTCGAATTAGTTAATGTTTTGAAAAAACTTATAGGCTAGAGAGCTACAGAGGGGCTAAGATGATCGCTTACATGTCGGATATAGCATTAGTCCCTTACTGTCAAGTTATTAAGTGCGAGAGGGACGAATGCTACATGTCCGACATAAACGCGATCATCTTAGTCCCTCAGGTATGTGGTATACATGTATTAATGTTGTTTAGTAGATAAGAAAATTATTAATATTATTATAGACAAAGTCACCAATTAGCTAAGTTTACCTAAAGTGTTTAGTTTCTTTGAGGAAATAACTTACTTAGGAGTATTTTCTGGGATATAAAAAAAAGAAAACTTATAGAGAAAGAACAAGCGAAACAAAAATGGCCGCCAAAATGCGCGAACAAAACTTGAAGACGTGGGCAAGCTGTAAAGAGTTTAGAAGTTTCTAGTTTACTTAGAAGTCATTGTGGTCTGTTGTGACAGTTTCACGAAAATATGTTTATTTCTCAATTTTAATATTCTCGAATGAGGGTATTTTTGTTTTTCTGGATCTTCCTTTTTTATTTTATTCGAAACAAGTGGAGCATAACAACCTCGGAAAAGTGCGAGTACTTTCCTCCGAAGCAGAGATCAGACGCTGACAATAGTTCTATTAGACGCTACTTCCTACTGCTTTATTTTTATAGATATTGGGTAAGTTTCGTATAGATCCTTTTCCCTAATAATGTATTTATCGTTTATTTTTAGATATAGTTCGTACATTAGATCATTCTGAAATTAATTAATTAGAAAAACGGGCTAAAAAGCCCATGTGAATAAAAAAAGCCCTAAATCAAAATCATCATAGGCACTACCGTATTTTTCAAATTGATCGAACATTGTTATAAATGCACTAGTCTTCTCCTTAGATAGTCAAATAACTATACGATCTATTTCCTGAAACTAAAACCACACACACTTGATCTGTTCCATATAACGTCCCTTTAAAATTAAACTACCCCGCTTCCTTCCCCGGCCATCTTTGACACGTCTGGGCGCAGTTGACTTGCCTCGGTCTTGGGTATCTGTCAACGGTCAGGGAGGTCGCGTTAGCCTAATGTGATGAAGGCACACCCTCTGTATTTTATTTATGAGGCATCCCTCTGAATTCTTTGTCTTTAGTCACTTGGTTTTTGTGCTAGGGAATATGAGTATACGAGTAAGCACGTATTTAGCTTTGGGTTGTGTGTATCAATTTATTTCTCCATTAAAATAATATCTTGTGTATATTTTTTACAAATCTTAGGTGTATATACGCATTACTTTAAAGGCTCTTGGACAAATTCCTACTTTTTTTATTAAAGTTATTTAATGTTCAATTAATCGTTTAAGACGTAGTATAAACGCTGTATAGGTTCTAATTACGACATAGTATTGCTAAATTTTGCCAAGTGTATTCCTAAACTAAATCTTTTCAAGTAATACATCGCAATCCGTCTAAATACCTGGCAATGTTTTTGAAGTCATACCAAGTAAGACTAAACACAAAAGAGGCTACGGTAATCTCCGCAAGCCTGAAGTTGCCCCCCTAAAAGGGGTGTTTAGACCGAAAGGAGTATTAATATTTCGCAAGTCGAATGTGCAGCGCAGCGCTCGTCTCAAAATATTTTTGACGCGAAAGTTTTGACATAGTTCCGTTTGCTTTTACGAAACAAGCTTTGTAAATCTTTAGGGAAAAAGATCAAAGAAACTTTTTGCGTTTTCCTGTCTCAGATAAATAAGATTATTTACTAACATAAGTCTATTTACTATACACTGCCTATTTACTGCCAAATATTATTATAGAACCAAATAAAACGCATTAGGGTCGACCCTAGCTTACGCGGGTGCACGGAGCGGGTCATACTAAACTGCGCCCGCGGCGGGCAGTTTAGTATGACCCGCTCCGTGCACCCGCGTAAGCTAGCGTCGGCCCTTACCCATAATTATAGACTTAGCCCCTTATTCATTTAAAAGTCCATCAAACCTATTTTAGTTAACTGGCCGGTAAAGTTCGTTTGTCCTTATCTGTCACTTTGACATTTACGTTTGTAAGAAAGAGACCAACAACATTTTAGTTAGAGGAGGTTTGCTAAGTTTTATGAGTAAGGGGGTTGGCCTAATACCTTCTCTTGATGCAGCTTGATATATTATATGTTTAAGTGGGCGTAGATGGTATTGCAAAAGTCCCGCTGTAACACGCGTGAGTTTTCAATTAACCCAACCCGCTCTCTACGGAAGCTCAGCGCGTTTTTCGTAAACATTGATGTTTATTCTAAACGTGTATATTTATAAGGATAATCTTTTTTATCAGATTTGAGAATTTATCATTTTACAACTATTAAACCAAAATACATTGTTAGAGATGGGAGGGTTTTAAAGATCCAACCAAAAACATCGAAAAAAATATTGTTTGAAAAATAAATGTATCGAGATTTTTTTTTGCAAATCGTGTTTTCACTTTTAACAGACTGGAGGAAAATAGTTCAAAATTAATATACTGAAAGGACAGATATTTAAACACTATAGATGTTGAGATCTAGGTCGATAAACATTGGCAAGAGTGCATATGTGGGCTCTTAACACAGAAGTATAATATATGTATATTACTCGAAAGTTATATCAGAATCCCCCATTATTTTTAATTTGTGCGTGGAAGACTAATAAAGATCACACACTTTAAAGGTTTTTCTTTCTAATTACAACATTGCCTTACTGCTCACGATCGGTATACTACCAACATTTACATGAGATAATGTCTACGCGTCGGATAAGAGCTGTTCACGCTACATTTATTACAAAACTCGGCCTGTAAATCGCTAGAACTCACTAGAAACAATAGGTGAGTTGAGTACGGTCAGAGTTGGTAACTTTAACATTGCATGATTAAGGAATAATGGGAAGAGAAACAGGGGGCCGATTTTTGAGTGTAGAACGCTCGATTTTTCACTCGACATCTGTCAAGTCGTCATAGTTTTTTGATAGATCTCGAGTGAAAAGTCGAGCGTTCGACACTCAAAAATTGGCCCCCAGGTCTATGTTAGTCTAAACTGACAACCTTGGTAGAGTTAGTAACGAAAAAAATGCTTACACAATTTCATAATTACCTAGCTATGGTGGTAACGGCGCGGGCAGCGCGGGCGCCGGCGCGGGGAGGCCGGGGTACCACTACCCCGTCTCCGCCTGCCCGTTGAACATGCGCAGCTTCCAAAAATCTACAAGCTGTCGTTCTGCGTAGCTGATAAGTCTGTTTCCACTAACCTCTCTTGTGCTCCTCGCTGCTCGGTCGGTTAAGCTGCGGTGGTAACGGCGCGGGCAGCGCGGGCGCCGGCGCGGGGAGGCCGGGGTACCACCACCCCGTCGCCGCCTGTCCGTTGAACATGCGCAGTTTCTCGTATACGCTGTCGTTCTGCGCGGACGCAGCTTGCTCCTTTTGGGACGCTAGGTTTCGGAGTACCCGGTTTATTGAGGATACCTGTGAGAAAAAACAACATTGGTAGAATAAATTGGTGGGTGAATCATGAAATTTTATAAAGGGTCGGCAACGCGCACGTGACTCCTTTAGAATTGCGAGCGTCTATAGGCTGCGGTGTCCGCTTACCATCAGGTGGACCGTACGCTTGTTTGCCACCGTAGTTGTATAAAAAATGCAATTACCTTTTTTTTAAAAGGGTTTTAAATTGTTTACCAAAACCAGAATGTGTGCTTTTCTGAAAACCGCATCAAAAACGCGAGATAATACGGACCAGACTGAGAACGTCCATTTTTTAATCGATTAAAAATATATTTAAAAAAAGTAGTACAATACTCGTATAAATAGAGGTAAATAGCAGGTACAGGTTTTAATTATACGGCTAACCATTCCTACCACTAAAGAGCAGTACTACTAGTTCTAGCATTTAAATTAAATAACCCACAAAACATCAAAAAATTTACATCTCAAGGCCCTATCATCAGATAAGAATTGCTCATACCATCGCCTGCAAAATTACCTTTTTTATTAAACATGGTATTGGTCTTGGCCAGCATCTTAGCCAGGGGGCAAAGAAGCAATATCCAATAAGAAAATACGAACTCATTTTTCCCCACCCATTTCCTCTCTATTATAATAAGCAACAAACTGCGACCCTGTTCCAAAACACGTGTAATTTAAAGTCTAATATGATTACTAAATTCCAATCGTTTCAAAGGGGCCAGATTAGGACCCCTCCCACCCAAACCCCAATATCTATCTTTGCGAAAAACCACGCATGCGTTAAAAACCGACCCACACAAATACATGCCTATTTTAACACGTAACTATATGCATTATACGTATGTGGGTATATAATATCTGTTTTCTTGTTGCCAATGGTAACGCTCGGAAAATAGACTGGGGTCGAGCGCGCATACAAAATAGCGAATGTGTTTTCCTTGTGGTGGAATGTGAAATGTGAGTTAGCTGTTTTGGGTGGATGGTGTTGCTAAATTATTGCTAAGCTGATTTGGTGAATGCTTGAGCTAAAATGTGGTGGTGTGGTTTGAGCTAAAAGTTTCATTAAGTAGGTACATATAACTTGTTGATTGAATTGAACATGAAGAGTTTACTACGAGGTTAGTGCATAGCAACAAGCATTCTACCTTATAATAACTTATTAGTGTTAGTAAGTCAAGTTTGGTATCTGCCTTAGTTATGAAATAATATTTTCCAATTAGAAAAAAATAACAAGCATCTAAAATTTCTGATAGGTGGTTCTATTAACTAAATCTACTATCCGTTGAGAAATTCCTATACAATTATTTTTTGTCCACTATACTCATCGCTGCAAACCCACTATGCACTAAAACGCCAAAAAACCGTTCAATTACCAACAAAACAATATTCAAAGCGGAAAATTCAGATGCAAAATGTACAGTCGTTGCGAATTTAAGCGGGCCCGTACAGTCCGCGCCGTAATGCTCGCTATTAATCCCGTGTTACACTAATGGAAGGTAATGTGCGCCGGGAAAACAGATTTCTGGCGGGTCACATTTTTAACCGACTGCAGAAAAGTTTGACAATCAAAATCCTTTAGCACATGACAAGTCAAAAAAACCTTTATTGGTGACCCTGAATTTATAATATCTGTTTCTTATTTAATATTTAGGGTTTATTGTTTGAGTTAATGTAATACGTTTATAAGCTGAATAAGAACATAAATATTGTAAAAGGCTTACTTAGGCTCTTGAAAAAACAACGTACGAATAAAACAGGTCGTTAGCAGTCGTAAAAAATCTCACAGACGCTTAGGTATTCGAGTATCGCCGATTAATGATTGAGACATATTGATAACATAGATAGAAACCTCGTGGGAATATAAATATCGCTGCCGAATTACACACAAAAAAACCAGTTTCACGCTACACGGCTCTGTAAAGGTCATTTTAATATTCCAATTTCATACGCAACGAACGCACTCTCTAGTATATCCTAATAAGCGATTGGAAAACCAATTATGGATTTAAATCCTTCCCCAATCAGATAGCACGACAAAAAAAGACCTTCTATTCTAAACGCCAAAAACATTCGAATTTCGAATCCGGCCAATAGAAGAGGTGCATTTAAAACACAAATTCTGTTTCTGACAGCTCCCTGGCCAATCAGATAGGCTGGCAAGATTAAAGCGTTCGTGTTCGAATTTTAAAGGATTCATTTTTCTTTTTCATGAATTTTTATTGGATGTGGTCAGGTGTCGGAGACATAAAATAGAAAATTAATAAATTCCATTTTTGAAATTTGATTGACAGTTATTGAATAATTGGTGAACGGTCAAATTCGAATTTGGCTTTGTTTTTGATAACTTTTTCTTCATTTACATTGAATATTAGGAAGTTTTCAGTGATATAGCAAATTAAATTAAGGCTATTTAAAAAGAGCACGTGTTGTGTAGTTTTTCCTTCTTTTATCTATTGATCGTATTTGCTCAGATGTCATTATTTGGGTTGGGCAAAGGGGCTAATTCTTCTACCACATTATACGCAAGAATGCACGCAGCCGTCGTTTTTTGTAGAATTGTTAACTAATTGGTTTTGTGTATCGGTTTAATGTTTAAAAAAGCTTTTGCATCTTCGAGTCCATTCAGATTCAGATTCATTTATTTACAATATACGATTACATTATAAATTACATTTTGGTTGGTAGGCTTTTAATGTTAAAAATATCTTCTTCTGCCGCTCCTCATTTTTAAATAATAAAGCATTATACCTAGCAGTGAAATTTGAAAAAAAAATCTGTGTAATTGAATTTATTTTTTAATGATTTCATTTGTTTCAGATTATCCTCATAGCCTCGCTTTTACCAAACATCGACTTATGTCCTCTTGTTCCCAGCCACCCGAATTAGTGTCCACTGATGTGTATAACGGGCCTAAAACTTTCCCCAGCACGCAGGGTGCGTGTGCAGGGGGCTTTAAAGAGATTTAAAAAATATATTTTTAGCTAACTTTGATCGTAAGTTTTTGAAGCCAATGGCTACGCTACTTAAAATTTTTGGTGCACAGTGGTTTTCACGCGACATGGGGCCAGACAAAATATGTGAATATAAATTAAAATTAATTTCCTTTTTTTCACCTACTTTTCATAATGTATACTCATTACTCATATTTTTTTTAAATAATATTAGATAAACTTACACACCTTACACTACACATTTGAAAACGTTCATAATTATAGTTATATTTAACTAGGTATAAGCAGGCTGAGAACTTTCAAAAGCCCTCAAAACTTCAACCATACTTACGATAAAGCTGACACGTTCAATAATTAGCATCTGTCAAGCATCGGGGTATGACGGGCGGTCAGGCCTGAAATCTGGCAACTACCGAACATGGCGGTAACGCGATCCCGGCACGACGCTCGTGACGACGTAAACCGATATCGCACTTTCGTTCGTCCTTGCCTGTAATTATTTCGTTTATTTGACGTGGTATTATATTGGTACGGTATTTTTTTATGCTGACCGATTTTCTGAAAAATTATAAGACTGAACCATATTTTGTGATAATTACTTTGATGCAATTCGGACGATTCAAATGATTTCAAGTATATATCCTATAGGGATGACGACACTATAAAAGAAAATCAATAAATCCAAATGCTCTACATAAAGGCTCAAATTCTCAATCAAATGGCGAAAAAAGTAATTTAAAATAATGAATAATTACGTAATTATAAGTCTTCAAATTTTAAGAGTAGGTATGTCCTGTCCCTTTTCCGCAAAACGCACCTTTGTATTGAACGATCGTCATTTACTATGGCGCTACTTAACAGTGACGTCACGGTTAGGTAGCACTTTCTCTCTCTAACTACGAACATTCTAACCGTTGTAGCTTCGTTATTTTTTGAGATATTTGAATAGGATTTTCACTATTTGGCATAGTTTTATGTCTTCTTTCTATTGAAGTAATAATTTTTTTTGAGTCGACATCCCTATTGTGCACTAAAGTTGTACAACAAAATGAGTTTTAACTTAATTCGACGACTTACAGATCTCTATAATATAGCTTATACCTACTAGACTGATTTTTTTTTGTGGCCCGTGGCCCAAAAAGGTAAAAATGGAGTCCTTATGGTTACACTCTGTCTTTATTTTATTTAAAAACTCACGTTCATGCTTCTACTTCATTACCAGTTGCAAAATATATTTCATAATTTAATCTCTTTTTATCGCTGGTGATACTTACATGAGTACTTAATGTCTGATTCGATTAGTGCGTATTAAAAACTTTAAAAAGTCAAAAAGGTCATTGTCGTTTTACTATAATAATATTTAAAACTTGTTTAATCAAGTTTCTTGTTCTATACAAAACATCACTAACATTAATACTATCTACGCCGATAAAATCTTTTATCTAATTAAAAGTTAACGTATCATATTTCGCAGTGATAGCTCTCATAGATCATTCCATGCGCGGGCGTTCCGTAGCGTCACTTATTGGATCTACAAGCAAGACAACCTTAGTCTCTTTGTATCTACGATACATTTTATACTCTGATCCCAAGGTTTTAAGGTTCAGATTAGGTTGATAATTAAAATATCCCAACTCATTTTGGATGTGCCAGTTGACAGTTGACAGGTGTCACGTGAGCCGCGCGCACACCTCATTACGTGACATGGCGATAGATCATCTAGCGAGCGATAGTGTTAGGGATCTAGCCGTTGGTGGTCCGCCGGACAAATATTATTGACAGTTTTCGTGATTTTTGCTAATGCGACGTTTTGTTTACGAATATTACAAAATGTTTTAGTTTTTCTGTATTTTTTTTGGATACCCTTGTGACGCAAAAGTCCTTCGCAATGATTCATTAACTATTGGAAAAAACTACATGTACACAGTGAACAATAAAGTATTCTAAGTATACTATTCTGTTCATGGAATTTGTATAAACAGATTATGTTTGTTTACGGAATCTTTACTGCCAAAAATACAGTAAATTAACATTATAAACCGTAACAATTTTAAGTAAATTTAATATGAATAAGTATTTGTAATATTTCAATTGATTTTCAGGATTAAAGCCCAGTGGTCCTATAGTTTAATCTCTCAGACAAAAAACACGGGTTAGATGAAAACCCCCTATTAAGCCGTTACACTTTTCCAGGCCTATTCAGCATCAAACCGATACAAGATATCCGGACAAAAGCCATTACGCTGAATAGAAATTCCGTAAGAGGGTCCGTCGTCCCCATTAGAATTACTATTACCTACATTGGTATTATCTATAAACATTTTAGCGTGCGCTTAACCCGCGGAGACCCGGGTTCGATTCCCCGGTGGAAAGCGGTTAGGGTGCTTCGGTTAGGGAGGTTTTTTTGCCATTCTCTTAGGGCGCCGAGATTGGATAGTTCCCTGATGGAGCTCTCGTCGGGTTCATTATGGATGTTAAATTGTTGTCGGCGATTTGGTTTGAAGGGCTTTTTTAAAATGCATGAGTAATGAAATGAAGCTGGCAGGAACATTTTTACAGTAATATATTTTCCTTATCGTTATTCTTAAATTACAAACAATGAATAAAGTGCTTGTATCTGTGTTTGCAAAATGCATTTGTACGTAAAAAATCTTATATTAGTATAAAAATGAATCGTGATTTAACTGCATTTTTTAAATTATTTATTTATTATTATTAGTTTCAGGCATACAAACAAGTACGTAGAATCTTGTTAAGATATACTTTTTGCTCGTTATGTATCGAAATTATAAAAGAAAAATTTTAGTTACCGTTTTGATTACGATTGTGCAACAGGAATAGGAGTAATTACCGTAGATCACGTGTAGATATTTTGAACATAGTTTTCGCGTAGCTACCAGTGGCGGGGCGTCCATACAACTCGATTCCCACCGGTTTGCCTTATTTTCAGCCAGTTCCAGTTCTTTTACTACGGCTCATGAAGAATAAGAAAGGCAAATTATTTCCGGCTTCCCTTAGAATATTTTTGACGTGCCGCCACTGGTAGCTACATCTGCTGAATATATCGAATATTAAAGTTTTCTAGTCGTCACCCCGTTGTAATTAACCTGTCTTCTCCCTCCAGTCCCATGTCGCTTATGTCGTGAATTAAAGAGTAACACTGCGTGACAGAGGGCGAGGGCGTGCAAGTTAAGCAATGGAGTGTTTGTTTATTACTGTTATTATGACTATTTATAGCATTATTGGTTAGAGACAACTAGCACGACTAAAAATTATGTTATTAAGGCGCGGGGTAGGGCAAGGCCTTCTCCATACAAACTCTGTGCAAGTTTTATTCGTCGGTTTTGGCACTCCCGAATATAATTTTTTTTTGCTTGTTAATATTGGATATACGAAGAATGCCAAGAAAAAAAAAACAAAATTTTCAAAAAAAATGCTCCAGGTTCTGGCTAACAGGAAAATAAGCATACTGACCAAATATCATCATGCAAACACAAGCAAAGAAAAACTTGAACAAAGTTTGTATGGAGAGAGCTTGCCCACCCCTGCGCCTTAAGTATTTACCTTCATGCGTGAGGCGAGGCTAAGCAGCGTTCTGTCAATTTCATATAAAGAAACAGCTATTTTACTCATTTGTTTTATTTCTGATCAAGGTCATTTATAACATTTCTGGCCCCTATAACACAAAACTTAAACATTTCTACTAACAAGGCCAGGGGCCTGTACCACAATACTTTACAAGCGTACAATTCGACAAAATTGTACAATTTTCCATATAAAAAGTTCACAAATTTGTCGAATTGTACGCTTGTAAAGTATTGTGGTACAGGCCCCTGGCCTTGCTAGTAGAAATGTTTAATCAATGTGAAAGTTTATCTGTTACATTTTAACTTTAACCCGGCTAAACCAATTTTGATGAAATTTGGTAATTTAGAAAACTTTGTCGAGACGAAGATGGAAAGGTTGACGGTGTGATCAGTTAAAAGAAAAGGATAAAGGAAGCGATGTTTCAAACGCCTGGTAATTTTGTAATGGTTGTGTGATGAGTTGTAAACGTATGAATTCGAGAGGTAATTTAAATATCATCATGCTGTTTAATTTTTATAGAATCGTTTTGTTGAACACATGTTTTCCTACTCAATAAAAAGCCTTTAATCAAACATCATGTAACGGCTAGTTAAAACTCTATAATGCCACACGCACGTAATCGACACCACACATCATTTACAACCATTTTGCGTGTAAACGAAAACAAAACCTGGCTACATAATATACTTTACGCTCGGAAGCCCCGAAAATGCTCGACGGTAGCGTTTTGGCGGTGTCAGGTTACCGTTAGCCCACTGTGCGATCGAACACATTTAATTTTCGAACGTGTCTTTAATTTTTATTTAACGCACCTTGGTTTGTATTGTCTAAGTTGTTCCTGGCCAGTGTTATGATTTTGTTTCATGTGTATGACGTCATATTAGTAATTAATTTGTAAGGAGAGTAGCAATACTTTTTTTTACTTGTGCTGTGAAATCCATTTATACATTTCACCCTCATAAAAAACGAAATCCAGTGATTGATACTTAGCAGGCATAAAGTTGTATAAAGTAAATCTAGAATAAACTATTCTTAGTTAGTCGAGTAATAACTTAATAAACCGTAAAGGCGGGATAACATTTACTTAGTACATTTACATTTCAGATGATATCTTACGCAAAGCCCTTTCTTTGTGTTTGGAGCTGGAACTTTATCTACAAAAGCGGCGTTTGTAACTATTTAAGTGAATAAGTTAAGCTCGTTGAAAGTTTCCGGTATAGAAATAGAATTCTGCTATTGCACGATGCAAGTATCTACTATTTTTAATGCAACTCACTTTACATTACTTACTTGCGTTCAAAGATATCTGTGTAACATTCCAGGCGGCCGGCAATTTATTTTTTAATTTTGGTCTGACTTTAAACCATACCTACACTTTACGTTCCAATATGTATGTAGCGAGTAATGTTCACTTCACGGGCCATTTTTGAGAAAAGTAATTAATCCTGTATCTGTAATCTCAATATAAGTCGCATCTATAATAAAAATCTAAACTAGTTATCAATATAACATATTCTATTTTTGCATTGTCCTAATACAAAATATTAAACTCGAATATAAGTAAACAACTAACACTCACAATTATATTTTGACAAAATTCTCTAACATTTTCATAAATTCTGAACTTACCCGTCAATTCCTATGGCATAAGCAGTTGACGGTAATCCGTTAGACAAGGGCAGGGATAGGCGATCCATGGGGCAGAATGCGAGTGTGAAGGAGGCAACAAATGTTCTGTGCATTCACGCGTAAACGGGGAATTATAGTAGCGAGTCAGGGGAGCGAAATGACGTAAGTTGAAATGTGGAGTTTTCTTCGGTTACTATATTTAGGTATGTTGGATAGAAGTTTCATAACCCAATCCAATATGGTACGTATACGTATTTATATAGGTATACAAGATCTAACTCGTATCAGATCTAATATCACATCCAATAAAATTGAAGGTGTCAATAAACAATGTCAACTTAGGGAGGTAATAGTATTCGCCAAACATTTTATTCCATTGCAGTGAAGCAAAAAGGAGTACATAACGACATAGTTTTGACATACAGAGCAAAGTGCATTAAGTAATACTTATTTAAGATGATTTAATTCAGATATACCTATAAAAAAATGAAAAGTGAATAGTATAGATCTTAAAATTAATTACTTGGCTAAACTAACTAAGATGCTTTTAGAGCGTGACTCCAGTTTTGTATAGAAATCATTTGATATGTCTCAACACAGCGCTCACATAAACAAGAGCCCGCACACATCTATAGTACAGATATAGCAGAAGTAATCAACGCGCACCGCTCTCCCCACAACCGGAGTTATGTCATTTTTCCTCCAAGCAATAATCGATTGTTCCTCGTATTTTTGTCCGCTTTCAGTTGGTAAGAAACATCACGCCCATTCGACCGTTATGACTAGACGACGTCACGCACGACATGTAACCGTCTCGCTCTTACACATGTGCCTGCGTATCCGTTGCCCCGCTCACCTATTTGCCCAGTGGGCCGAGTGCGTAGGTACGACAGTCATAAAAATAGCCCCTTTGGCGCCGAATCTCCTAGGGGCTCACGGTATTTCGATTTTGTGTCCTCTTGTTAAGCGGGGGGTGGTTGTAGGTAACTCGATGTATGTCGACACTTATACGCGTTTTATCTATCGCAAGTATCTATTATACCTACGTGAAGGTTATTGAACTCACGTTTAGCGACTTTTGAAAAAAGATTTTAGTAAAGCCTTTACATTACCCCATTTATATTACGCAAGTTAATATATTGTTTGGCGGAAGTTAATATAAATTGTAAAAAACTACTGTTTTCGTGAATAAATGCGTAATTTATATTACGCAAAGTTAAGATTTATTTCTTGTAAAAGTAAAAGTTTCGAAATAAATCCACACCTTTCCACATTCATTTGTAGATGACACGCAACACGTCCTCAAAACCGAGTCGACACTCGAAATTACAAAAACTTTTTTGTTCGCCCTCCATTGTGTCTCCGAGTGTTTACATTATGCTCTGCTTTTAGGCAAAAACACGGATTCGTTGTGACATTATTGACATGGATTGCTTTGCAAAAATAATTTTTATTTTTTGCTTTCATTGGCCAAGCAGATGGTCGCGTCTGGTTCGATTACCGTCCATGTCATTTTGCACACAGCTTTATTTATAATCTCCTACGCGATACTTTCATAGGGATCGCAGCTTTTTTTCTCAAGTTAATTATCTCTGAAGCGTTTCAGAGGAAGTTCTGCGAGAAGTTTACTGTGGGCCGTTTCACGATGAATTTAGCCGCCGTCTATTCGCGGTGTTTCTTGCTGTAATTAGATTTTACGTTACTTTAGACACGAAAACAAATATAGCTTCTTGCTTTGGATGTATAAATAATAACAACATTGAGAAGTCAGTAACGAAATTTCTAAAATGTTTTTTCGCTTTTGGTCTTTGGTTTGGTACATTAGATTTTCTTGCAAGATTAAGGACTAATATATTATACATAAATATAAGCACTTTGTTACTGACATTTACAATCTTTTGGGAAGTTATTAAATGTCACCATATAAGGGTTATATTAACGAATGATTTACGGTGGATTTAGATAGCATTAAGTACCTAGAGTACAAACTGGAACTAAACAAAATCATATCAACTTCATAATGTCAACACTCGATATCGAGTTTATTAGCCGATGCTTTCCAAATAATAGCCGTTTCTAAAATTTATTAACTACTACAATAGGCACATGCATTTGTATGGACATCACAAAGAGCTAATAAAATGACATCATCAAACATGTCGGCCGGCGATTTCATAAGCAGTCATCAATAATACGTAGAATACTCGTATTATACTGAGTAGGGTCCATGGGTCCGTCTTGAAAAGAGCCAGTACAATGACCCCTGTCGTCCGAAACATATGGCTCGCGATTGTAACGTGAAATTTTTCTAATCGCAAAATTGGATTAAGAATTTGTGTTGGGGTTTTGTCTGGATTATTTTGACTTTGACCCAGTGGGCTGACATGTGCTGAATTTGGACACAGGATCTTGTACAATACATTTTTTATATTAGCCAATATAAATTATAAGTTGAATATTAACGTTCCGTGCTGTATTGACGATGCGTGAAGAAACGAAAGTACGCGTTTTTTCAACTGAATAATTAAATCAGGATTTTTATTTAATGCCAACTATAAAGTCGTATTTTAAACACCACTTTATCTTGACTTTATGCAAATATAAGTGTCAAATATGAGCCTCAGACACATTTTACTGACTAAGTTAAATTGTTTTGACGTTGCCCCGATACCGCTAAACGGCCACGCATGGCACGCCAAGGCGAACGGAAAACGATCTTTATCATCCAGATTACGAAGCACTGAATATAATGGATTTAATAGAGTAATTATACACTTGACGTCAATGGGTATGTACCAGACGTTTATATAATGTTATTGTTTTTGCTAATTCAGTGTCGTGTGTAAGTGAGCCAAGCGTCAGAAAGATACCTCATCTTAGTTTAGCTTGGTTAATTTCTTGAAAAAATATAGTCTAGTAGAAAAACCCTCTTATATTGCCACGTAATTTTAGCGTTCAATATACATACTTTCCTGCCTTGAGCACCTTGCCTTTAGTCTGAATCACGAATCGCTACCATTGTATTTTTGCTCTACGCTCTAAGGATGCTGAGGTGTCATCTAGGTGCTACAGTGTTTCGACTAATCATGTCAGTAGCAAATAAACCAAAAACATTCAAGTTGTTAAGGTGGAACGCTTTCCATACGAAACGTATTTTGACATTCGCAGGCTAACGGCGGCGTGATATTTTAAGAAACTTATGTAACAAACATTCATAAATTGGCTTTCCGTTTGCGCGAAATGCCCCCTTTCCTAGAATAAACTTGTAAAACTAGAATAATTTGAGAAATTAGTTTGTCACGTGAGTATCACGTGATATCAATTTTCTCAAATTATTTGACTATATACAAGTTTATTCTAGGAAACCCCGGCATTTCGCGCAAATGGAAAGCCAATTTATGAAAGTTTGTTACATAAGTTTCTTAAAATATCACGCCGCTGTTAGCCTGCGAATGTCAAAATACGTTTCGTATGGAAAGCGTCCCACCTTAACAGTAGGTAAAGGTATTATAAAATATATAGATAATGAACTCAGCTCCTGTGCATTAACACGAATTCGCCTATTAAAAAAAATACTCACGCTAGGGATATTGTCATTATTGCACACGTTCTCGCTGAGTAGACGGTCCCGGATCTCCCACGCGAAGATCGAAGGGCACTCCCGCTTGTAGTCGGCGATCTTCTGCACTACCGGGGTAGTGGCTACCCGCGGCTTCGACCCCCCGATGGCGCGAGGCTTGATGGACCCCGTCTCGTAATATCTGCGTGCAAAGCTGAACTTAGTTTGGACTTGGGAATGTCGTGAAAGCGTAGGGAAATATAATAAAAAAAAATACAAAAAATAATAATAATAATAAAATAATCATACAAGACATTATAGTGCTGTTTATTAATTATTACCGGGGTATAGTGGCTACCCGCAGCTTCCACCCCCGGTACGATTAATATACCTATGCATAGAGTCTAATTTTGCACAATTTCTTAGATACAATACTATGGAGTATGGAATGGCTGATAATCTCGTGAAACACCATGTACGAGCCAAAATGTACCCATTTAATATTTTGTGCACACCTACAAATAAATATCGAACTTATTAAGCACTCCCAGAGTAAAGGACCTAAGGACCTAGTATTGTTTTATGTCAGTAAAATTATAAACGGTTTTGAAATATAACGTTAGTTTTTACCTGGAGCAAGGTGTATTTTTGTCGAACTAAACTGTTAAAATGAATACGTAGAAATGGGAAAAAGTAAAAAACGGTGCAGAAAATCTAAACGTCAAAATAACAGGCCCGGAATATATTTTTAACACTAAAACTTGTCATGCGTCAGGAATTTCGGCCTTTGCGAACCTCTGTGGGAAATGACTCGATTTTTATATTCCTATCTACTGCCTCTAAAGAAGACTGACGTAACCTTAGAAAATTTCCAAAAACGGGGAATGATTACCTAAGGTCAAATAAATAATAAAATAGACAGACGGAAGTTTTGATCAGCTTTGATTAGGTAAGTTAAGTACAATACAAGGTTGAATTAAATAATGAGTCGTGCTTTCAAAGTAATAAGCAAAAACATTTTACTTTGCAGTACCATAAATAAAAAGGTAATACACTCGCGGTCATTTTATTCATTTTATTTTTTGTTAAATATTCTGCACACGTTTTATTTACATAATATACTATTCTTCGTAATGCCCAACTGTATTAGCAATTTACGGGACCCTTTCATAAAAATATCAATGTCCATAAATGACGATTTTCGCGATATCTCGCTCCGTTAACGTTGTTTTTTTTTTCATGGGTTATTCCGATTTAAACCTGGAAACGTTACTTTTTTTGGCTGTTACTTTTGCAGTATAGATGTAAAATTAAATAAAGATGACATGATTAAAAAGACTAGCAGTATTTTAGGAAAAATTACGGTTTTTTACCGACCCGTATTCTTTGTCCGCGAGTGTATTTTATTCCACCCTTAACAGGAAATAATTTCAAAACCATCAAATTCCCATCCATCTCTTCTAATCTCTAATATCGGCACGTTTCAGCTAACCGTTTGTAGCCACTTATCCCAAATATCTACATTGTCAATGCTACAATGGTATCGACTGTCGAAGTATCGACACATGTCGATCACACAATGCTCATGTCGAGTGCCTACATCCTTACATCTAAACGAATAGACCGAGAACCATAAAGACGTATCTACCCAGACTTTAACCCACAATATTCATCCTATTGATACTGCTGGACTGGTATATATTCGTGGAATTAAAAGAACCCTATTTATAATCTAAAATAAGGTCCTTATTTGTACGTAATGACAATTCAATAGCGTTTCAGCTTCTAAATCAAGGAAAACCTTGCTGGTTAAAACTTAAGGTTCCATTTAGAAAAGTTACGTACTTTTTCTTTACAATGTATTTTAGCGTCAGATATTATTGAGTGACGAATTGTGATACTATTTAAATGATTCAGGAAAAAAGGAAATTTTTGTGTCCTATTTGTATTTCCATAAAACACTGTTTTTTTTCAGAAAAAATGCGACATGGTCACTGCAACATTTTTTTGTAATTAAAAAGTGTGTAAAATCAAAGCAAAGTGAAAAAAGTCATACGTTAAAAATCTAGTGAATATAAAAATCGAGTCATTTCCCACAGAGGTTCGCAAAGGCCGAAATTCCTGACGCATGACAAGTTTTAGTGTTAAAAATATATTCCGGGGCTGTTATTTTGACGTTTAGATTTTCTGCACCGTTTTTTACTTTTTCCCATTTCTACGTATTCATTTTAACAGTTTAGTTCGCCAAAAATACACCTTGGTCTAGGTAAAAAACTAACGTTATATTTAAAAACCGTTTATAATTTACTGCCATAAAAAAATACTACTTACCCTGGAAGAGCTTAATAAGTTGGATATTTATTTGTAGGTGTGCACAAAATATTAAATGGGTAGGAAGTAATTCGGTTAACAGATACCATGTTTCTTTATACAATTTATGAAATAAATAAAACAGACACTTTGAATTGTACTTCAGATTTCAATAAAATCTAACCACGGAGAATACTTTTTTAACTCATCAAAACATCAAAGTAAATATTTTTCTTGGTACGTTTTGTTCTTCATTGACCTATATCCAAACACAAAACCAACACAATGGCAACCGTTAAACAAACAATATCGAATCCCAATGTCATCTGTCGATTCGACAATCGACTCGATTTGTACCGGCTAGGCCCTCACGAACTAAAGGGTCTGTGGAACCTATACAGTTCGGTAATCGCTTTCGCCTTGGGCGACAGATTTCGCGTTGAGGGTGCGTAGATTACATTTTAATTGAGTAGCAGTTTATTTAAGGTCGGCGAACTTTCGATTATGTTTTAAACGCTTTTTATGTTTGTTGGGTTGGTAAATAAAGCGTTTTCCGTGAGCGGAAAATTTGTCTTCCGGTTTTGAATCAAATGAGTAAAAATAGTATTCAGCCACAGAAAAGATTGTTCTTAGGTAAGCGTGCAGTAACGACCCAAGAGTCAAAACGTAGGTACTTAAATATTTAACAGAATAGATACACGATACACTAAGTACGAGAATTGTATTTATGCCGTGACTCAGCGTTAAAATAACCCAGAATATCAATATTATATTCAAAACTCAAACAATAGGTGAACTGGACTAAAACCAAAACGTTATTAAACCAACTAAGTTCTGTCCGCAACTGGATTCGTCAAATTGTCGCCCGACCGTCGAATTATTCCATCAAACAATAACAAATTGATTGAAATCAGTTTCGTTCCGCACACAACACAAAAAGCCAATTAATTTAATATTTCACATTCATTACCCGTTTTAATGCAAAATTTCACAGTAAGTCGCGATATTATCACGATGGGCCCACTGTGCAATTTCGTACAAAGTTAACTTCTCTCAAATTTTCATCGCGATATAATATAACCAAACTTTTCTTGATGCACAGTGGGTCGCTAGGCAGAACGGGGGTGATTGTGGAGATAACGTTTTCGGGGGCAAAAAGGGGCTTATCTGAGATTGTTTCTGAAGTGGTTATTCAAATGCAACTAAGTTACTGATGTAATGCAATTGTATTTATTTGAGTGGATACTTACTTAGTCTGTGTTATGAAATTTGAGTAGTTTTGGCATAAGAGTGTACAAAATGTATTCTTTTAATATTCCTTGAAAATTTAAAAATAAAATTAATTCGTTGTCCAGTTTTATTAATATATTTTTAGAGTCATATTTAATTGTATTCTCTGTTTATAAAATTGTAAATTCCCAAAGAGCCCATGTAGTGTGGGAAAATCGGACCGATAAAAATACAAACGATTTTATAACAGCAAACCTAAAAATGTGAAGAAAACAGCGGGGCTGCTCCTTAATTAGGAGTCCCGCCACGCTTGCCCTTCCGAACCCTTTAGTAATTGGCACGATAAGATCCAGGGGCGTATGGGAAAAATGGCTTTTGCAGCCAGCTTGTTTGGCTATAGGTATTTTAGTTTATGGTACCTAACATTTGACATAGCATACCAGATAGGCAGGCCACTTCCTAGTTGTGAAATATGTATACAGTAAACGAGACAAAAAAAAGGCAGATAGACAAAAAAATACTTATGAAATTATACATATCTCATCTTGATTTATAATATTTATATCAGTGGCAGGTGTAGACTATTAAAAGTATAGAATAATTACATTAATAACAATTACAGGTAAAGATTTATATCCTGTATCGAGACTTGTTTCAAATAACATATTCTAATTTAACGGCTTTTTAAAAATCATAATTTCGTTATGAATAGCAAAACATGTTTCCAAAACAGCAAAATAATAACATGTGCCTACTGTGCAATATTTTAGGGTTCCATAATTTGCTTTCCTATAAGATCTCTTGAAGTGGCGTCAAGCAGGCTGCCTCAGTAGGGGTGCCAATTACTAGAAAATAATGTTTTATTTTGATTTATATTTAGGGGCGGTCGTGGGACAACCCTGGAAGCCATACCGTGAATTAAAAAGGCGTAGTTTCTTTGATTGACGTTCTTTACATTTTTTATTGTTTGCGATTGACTTTTTACGTCTTTGTTTGGATTTCGTACACAAAGTCAAATTTATTGTAAGTACTTCACTCAGATTTATTTATGGATAGATAAGTAGACTTCGAATATTTCATAGTTAATGTACCTATACAATTATATAGATATAAAAGACGTTAGAACAAGAGTAAACAAAACTGTCAAGAAATGCATAAAAATATTGTCATAAAATAGATTACATTTAACGATAACCGTATTAGCCAGAAACATACTTGAAAACGAAGCACATGGAAACGAATGGAACAGCAACTTCTACGCATGCCGCTTTGCTAATTCCACGCTTGTCAGTTGCATTCCGATTACAAAAACAATCGTATCCCATTCACGTTACAATAAACACTCAGGCTCAAGGAGGGTTGGAATCCCGTGATCTCCAGATAAAATCGCAATCAAACAATAAAATGGGAAATTAGAACACCCCAGCACCAAGCACCCGACGCGTTCCCACCTAGAGCCCCTGTAGCGCACTCGATTCAACAAAAACAATATACTATGGGAATGCATATATTCTATTGATTAATTCATTGAAATTTTTCCTCAATTTTGTCCTTACAATCCACCATTGTGCGGTTCCTTAGGCGGTATTATGGGAATTCCATCAATTTGTGAACGCGTGTCCCCGGAATTTGACCCCTTGGATCGATTCTTCGACTTTTGTTCGCACAATGGGTTTTGTGCTAAATAATTCGTTTATAGTTGTCAAAGTAATAGTGCTTTAAAATGGGTGCTTACGGTGCTTCGTGACTCGTGACGTAATGAGAGTTGCGATGAATTGCCGTTTTGGAGTATTTTCTTTATCTTCATCTGTTTGAGCTTAGGAATTCACGGTTTCTTTTGAGATGGTATCTGACTTCATTAAGCAGATCCGGTTAGGTATAGATCTATAGATGACCTATTTGTTGATTTCTGTATCATTAGTCAAAAAGTTGACTATACAAGTCTACAGCAAAATGTTCCTGGCTACCTCAACATGACAATTGTGGTGTTAGGTCGTTATTAATATTCTTAAATTAAATAATATAGAAAAATAATCCAAGATTCCCGGGTTTACAAAACAAGCCATGAGATTCTTTCGGGTCCGCAAAATATAAAACTAATAATATTTTTCCTACACAATGTACAAGTAAACAAGTAAAATTAAGGACCATTGTTACGCACCTTTAATTGTGCGTTAAAATTTTATTGTATGTGTAGTTCGACAGTGCTCAATCCTGGAAAGATGTTTTGGCCACATTAAACAAACATTCAACTTGATGCAACCTCTAAGATTTCGCTTGTTATACCTTCAAAGTGTTTTCGCTCTTATCGGCACATTATAACGACTCATAGCTCAGACGAATGAGTATAACAAAATAAATGCAACTCGCCTGTTTTGGAGTCTTCTGTAGTAATCGATCCGTGTGGCTATTGTTGTGCAAAAATATGCAAGTGTAATAAAATGGATAGACTCGATTTAGGTCAGTCAGATTGCGCAGACTAACTTAGAGACGATCTTCTGGATCGTGGAGTCCAGAAGCGGCCTGCCTCCTACAAACCATGCGTCCAACTGATCTGCCGAGTATTTTGGAGACGAAGCCGTTGGAGACCTGCAGGATCCGGCTGATGTCTCAGAGCCGCGCTCCCGAGTGCGCCAGCTCCACGATCTTCTGCCTCGTGGAGTCCGCGGCGGCCTGCCTCCTACAATTCCTACAAACCACGCGTCCAACTGGCCTGCCGAGTATCTTGGAGACGCAGCCGTTGGAGACCTGCAGGATCCGGCTGATGTCGCAGTCTTCTGCCTCGTCGAGTCCGGCGGCAGCGGCCTGCCTCCTATAGACCACGGATGCAACTGACCTGCCGAGTATTTTGGAGACGCAGCCGTTGGAGACCTGCAGGATCCGGCTGATGTCGCAATCTTCTGCCTCGTCGAGTCCGGCAGCGGCCTGCCTCCTATAGACCACGGATGCAACTGACCTGCCGAGTATTTTGGAGACGCAGCCGTTGGAGACCTGCAGGATCCGGCTGATGTCGCAGGGCCGCGCGCCCGAGTGCGCCAGCTCCACGATCTTCTGCCTCGTGGAGTCCGGCAGCGGCCTCCCATTGACGTAAACTCCTCCGAGCTGATTGATTCCGCTGTGGCCGGCGGAGGAGCACCCGAAAAGCGCCCCTCCGCCCATCGCCGCGCTATGCATGAGCTCATCTAGAACAAAATGGTCTGTGAGAGATTTTACTACCGAATTTCGGAACCACTATTGGTGTAAAATAAGTCTTAGTCTAGTTGGAAAGCAACTATGAGTTTTTCGGGCAGATGCTTTTTCTTTTGATAAGGTCTTGTTTATTTCAAACTGCCCAGACTCCCTATTTGCTTGTTGTGACTTGTGACAGAATTTTAAGTAGAAGTATAGAATTTTCTAACGCACAGGTATAATGTGGGTAATCAATTTTGGACCTTAATACTCAAGTGCCCTCTTCAAGACTCACGACGATCTAAACATAACAAGTCAAGTAATATAGCTTTATAAAACTAAAATACTACATTAGTGACAGGGCTTGAGTGCCCTTACGAATTAGTAATTGAGTATTTCTGAAAACGATGAAAAACTAGTTACATCCCACTCCTTAACAATCCGTGATTTTGTTAGTATCTTAGATACTAATAAAAATAAGCTACTCCCATTTTAAAGTACAAGATCACATAAATAAATCAAAAATCTGCGTGAAAATTAACGAAACATAATTTAGGTCAGCAAGCCCCATAGACAATCGATCTGATTTTAATTCCGCCGTGAATACATCGTTAGTGGTGTTTGTTGGCCGGCAATAAAACCACTCTTTCATTGCAATACCGCTACCTAACAATTAATGGACACTTCCATTAGTCATGTTTTGACTGGAATTACTTATTTATTTGAACCACTGTGCAAGTACGCAATCGGTGTGTATAGTTGGACAAAATCGGTGTATTCATTGAATTCTAATTAACAGTAAGACCACTGAGTTATAAAAGTGTTGTGTATGTATGTCCCGTATTTGCGTTACATAATAACTGTAGTGTAATGTAAGACGCTAATGTATACTCACACTTAATAACATTGACATTAAAAACACGGCAGTTGTGTTTAAAGACTGTGCAACACACGGACAAATTGACAAGCATCTTATCTTAGAAGATTGACGCTTTTTACCTACTTAAAGACAAGACTATTCTTGACTATTTCTGATTTTTATTAAAGATCTTCTATTCACCATTAAAAAAACTAGAGTGAGTTTAGTATTTATATAACACCTTTTCAGGCACACATCAACATTATATATATTTATTTTTCTTTCAAATTGTAGTAGGTACGATAATAATTATTTAAAGGATGCAGCTGGCAAACATAGATAAATAGATACTTCAGGACGATCCGTTTCTCATACAACTAAAAAATTTAAAAATATAATCCTCTTACTTCGGCACAATAGAAAGGGTTTCGCGTTTTTAAAACCGCAAATTTTTATCTAATACTTGAAGATGCGACCGCTTTTGTTAAAGTATAAAAAAAGTACTATCGGAGGAGGAGACAAAAAATAAGCGATATCTACAGAGCCTATAATTATTTATTTTTTAAGAATCCTACTACAAAACTGTGTTTTTTTAACACTCAGTAACTACGGGATACTCGCTAAAAAAAGAAGTTATTTAAACTACATCTAATGTAAATTTTGTCCGACTACCATATTATTATGTAAAAGTGCACTGTTACAGAATTTAAAATGTAGTGTAACTAATAAGGAAATTACATTCCGTATTTCAACATTATGATTGTAAAATGCTTTGTAAATATAATATTTACTTAGTAATAATGACAATGTTCTGTAGTACATATTATTTTATTATTATTATACATTTCAATGTTAACAATATTTATTAATTATTTATATAAAACTTTATTGCACCAAACACCGAATTGTACAAATGGCGGGCGTAATGCCAAATGGTACTCTCTACCAGCCAACCATTTGGGCCAATATGGTAACTAGGTTTATGTCACACCTGGCCATAAAGCGGCAATTACCGCACGCTTCGCGCGCGGGAAATCCCACTTCCTGGCCAGGGGGTGACATAAAATTTTGTACTTACCACGGGCGGTAATAAAGAAAGCCTCAGATCGCATATTTATCGCCCTTGCCTTCGGCTCGGGCGTCAAATACCTGCGATCTGAGACATTCTTTGTTTTACCGCCCTTGTTAAGTAATGTACTATTAGTAGATTGTTAACTATAAGTACATTGTGAGAGGTCTGTTCCTCTAAAAGTGTTCTTGTTGACAAGTTCATTAACGCTTGTCTATTATACAATGCGGCAAATAAGCGTATCTACGGACCACCTGATGGTAAGTAGACGGTTCTAGGTATTTTGATACAAAGTAAGAACGAAATTGTTTTCATTGAATGTTGATTCAATTAACCTGCATTGATAATCTCACCTACGTCATCGTACTTTAGTATTGTTTATGGTTCAAACACCTATCGTCATCACCAAGGAAAATGACCTATTGGGGTAATATTTTGCAAGATACTGACATAGGTAATATTGCTACTAATCAACTTGTTTTTACGAGAGCTAGAGATATCATGTAAATAGTAGTTAGGTTAGTTAGTTAGTGCATAAATCATTTCCACATCGTGCAAAAAAGAAGGTTAGTTAGTGCCAATAATGGTGAATAATAAATAAATAAACACTGACGAAATTGTGTCCGCGTGTTCTCTTGGAAGTTTCAGACGTATGAAAGTGATTAACGGCCATATCACAAGCCATCAAAAACAATGTCGAATTACGTCCCTGATTACAATGTTCCGTCTATTCCACCCGTTTACACGCCAATAGCTCCCAATGACGTCACATCACATCAGTCAGATGCGCATAACCGTTGGTCCGCCAGATAATTCCCTTTTTCTCAACACCCCTTATAAACACGCCTCGTGGTAAAAAGTGAACAATTGGATGCAATTTGTGGGCGAATTTGGGGCAGTCCCTTGATTAAGGCCAAAGGGGGGAAAGTTCATTGTTTTGGCCCTTTTTTGCGGCTTGTATAATTTTGGCGAGCATGGATAGAATGCGAATGACGAAATTATTATTTTGTTTTTGATTATACCCATACCCGTCTTGCGAGGAAAAATTGTTATGCGTAATGATTGTGCACAAGTTTTATAGAACCTTAACTTTTTTTAACTCTACTTTGTATTATATTTAAATGTTGTTTTCTGCTTTTAGTTTTATCGGAATTTTCATCCCCTTTTATTGATCGACTGAGTAAAACACAATTTCAAAACAAAACATATCTCTCACTTTCAATAAGCTAATGTATGCCTATATTAGATATTGCAGTTTTTTGTGCCAGATAATCTAAATCTAAAACATAGGTTTATTTAGAAGTAGGTAGTAGTACTCAGCTTCTCTTAAATTATTAAAAAATAATAACTACTATACATGACAGGTAGGTATTTGGGGGTAAGTATGCCCCAGGATATTACAGGTGTGAATATATTTCATTTTTTAAATGCGTGGGTGGAACTACAAATTAATTTGCGTCAAGCTTCCGCCAATTACGTGAGGGATTTCGCGCCAAAACTCGTTATTAATCACACCTCTTGCAGGCGTCGTCAACCATCGGTGCACTAACAAGCGCGGCTGTTAAAAGAACAATGGACAATGCGCCCCGCCTTCACGTGGGCTGAGGTATGAGCGGGGGCGGATTGGCGACGAAGTTGAGCGGTATATATGTCACGTCATGCTAGATCGAGTAAAACGTGTGTTGTACAATATAATACAAATAAATATTCTTTATTGCACACCTCACACAAATGTATTAATGACACGTACAGTCAACCAATTTGATTTATGGGCCACTTTGTACCTTGTCACAGTGAAAATCAATATGAAAGTTGCTAGAGATCTCATAGTAATGTCACTGTGACAAAGTACAAAGTGGCCCAGAAACCAAATTGGTTGACCGTACACTCCTATAATATGTCTCGCAATATGTTGGGATGTTGTGCTTTAAGTCACATGCTTGTAATGAACTTTTGTTTTCAAATAAACAGAACCTAAACTTCAACTGTACCGTCTACATATGTTATAATTCTATACCCCAATCAAAAATCTGAATATGCACATAATAATACTGAATTGAAAATGCAGTATTATTGTGTGGACAAAATGCACTTAGAGAAAAAATGCTTGCAGTCCAAAAGCAATCAATAACTTCCAAAAATAGACTTGACTTTTCAAAAATTAAATACATCGTTGTTCTATGTGTACGATCAAAACTATGAAAAACATCATTTGAATGTCCAATTGCAAAATATCTTGTAGGACAGGAATAAAGTTTATAATGCATTGGCAATATATACAATAGCGACAGACTTAAAGAATAAACTAAATGAAAGTCGCGAATGCTTAAAAACTGACTGCATAAACTCCGTGGCGAATCTCCAGTGGCTTACGCTGCACAGCACGCGTGTCGTGTGAGGGAGTGTTTTAATTTCAGAGGTGCAATTTATTCGAGCGATTTATTTTTAATCCCCGTTTTTATGGTGATGCTATAAATTTCATGTGTAGTTGAAGTTATTTATTATTTTCATTTATTGTCGCTGCAGTTTAGTTGCCGGTTTACTACCACTGGAATGATGGTTTTTTTTTCCATTTTGACGTCGTGTATGTTCATGTTGGCTTCAGTGAAAAGCCAGTAGAGTGTATGTGGGAGATCCAATCAGATGCCTATTACTTCTTTATCCAGACTTTCAGCATGTTTTTGTTGTATATCATTAAATAAATAAATAAATAAATATTTGTGGACAATCTTACACAAATCAACCTAGTCCCAAACTAAGCAAAGCTTGTACTATGGGTACTAAGCGACGATATACATACTTATATAGATAAATAAATACTTAAATACATAGAAGACATCCAAGACCCAAGAGCAAATATTCGTGTTCATCACACAAATAAATGCCCCGGCCGGGATTCGAACCCGGGACCTCCAGCTTCGTAGGCAGGGCATTGCACATAAATCATTCATCGCTTTAAATTATATACGTATTTAGTTTGGTATAATTAAATAAATAAATATTTGTGAACAGTCTTACACAAATCAACCTAGTGTACTATGGGTACTAAGTGACGATACGATATACGATAAATACTTATATGTATAGATAAATATATACTTAAATACATAGAAAACATTGGCTATTACTTTTTTTTATTAAAAATGAGATTGCTCTTGGCCACCAACCACCATCCAGGGGGCGAATATGAGGCCGACGATGAAGCGTGCTCACCCAGAAAATGCCTATTCACTCGTGCCTTAAATAGGTCCAATATAACTTAATAAACGAACTTATAAACGATCGCTAATAAATTACTTTGTCATTTATTAGCGTTCGTTTAATAATATTCCCTAAAGTGCGTCTAAAGCAGTGGTTCTTAACCTTTTAGTGATGGACCACCTCCTAATTTTATAAATAATACGGTAAATGATTCGTTATCCCTTATACAATATTTTTATGATGGCTTCGCGGGCCACTTCGGGTGCTTCCAGGGACAACCAGTGGTTAAGGAACCACTGGTCTAAAGCCCCATTTACACAGATTTCAGCGTTTGATATTTCTCCTCCCATCTCAGTAGCCCATAGCCCCACAACGTAATGAAAATTGCTGGCAAGTTCTTGCTACGTGTAAATCGGCCTTAATGCACAAATAATCATCTAGTTACTCTTTCAATATTTCAACACCGCCATTAACACTCCATTCCACATTATGTAATATTTAATTCATTTAAATAGACAATTACATAAGGGTGAGACACACCTGGTGACATCCCCTTCTTATTATTATTTTGTATCTGTTTTTGAATTAATCGGTAGGGGAACAGTAATTGTAGTTACGCCATTTTGAATTAACTAAATCCCGTTTGAGCGATCGTGGGTCGATTATAAGCGGTTTTATTGGAACTAAATAAATAAAAACTCATTCGTTGCACGTAAATTGCATTCAATGTACGATTTTTTGACAAGATAACTTGGTGGCAATGGCATAACAATGCAAACGAAGATTTTTTTTAAAATTTCATATTTATTTTTATCTTCTTCTTCTTTATGTGCCATCTCCATCCCGGAGGTCGGCGACCATTTGCCTATGTGTCGACCTATTTATAGTCATACGAATTAGTTTTTCCGTGCTGTCAGCCTCCAACCAGTCTCTTACATTCTTCGTCCAAGATGTTCTTCTCCTACCACGACCTATTTCTATTTTCTCTCTTCTATTTTTATACCGTTTTTTTAAACAAAACACGTGTCCATGTATTGTTTTTTTTTGGTGAGCAATGAAGAGTATTTGTAGGTATTGTATTTTATTGTCACTGCAAATGTTATTGCGTGTAAGTACAGTATTAGAATGATATCTGACCATAGGGCTCATTACAGTACTTTTAGTATAAGTTTTTTCGAAACAAAACACAAACGGCGTTTGTAGTTTGTTTCGAAAAAACTTATAGGTACTAGAGGTCTCTATAGGTAACGGTCTATAAACGAATCAATCAATAAAAATGCTACTGATACCTTTAAGACGTCTTTTTGTGTCTAAAAATGTTGGTCTACTTAATTTATAGTCAGGATGAAACCAATTAACGCCTTAAATGCATCACTATTGTTACACTCTGTGTGATTGTAATTGTATGCGAAAACTACGGGTATTTTTATATTCAAAACACATGACTTAATAATATGGAATCATTTCAAAGTCACACTATAACACTCAATATTACAAATCAAACAATTCACACACACTCAAGTGAACGTCAAGTTTTTTTCGATACAGTTTCATTCATTCGCCGAGCCGTTTGTTTCGCCCTGACATAATTTATTGCGAGTGCTGTCAACCACGCCCCTTAAAAAAAAACGTTCGCAAACGTCGACATTATGCTGGAATTTTATAAGACTATTTCGCTAAAAGGTTTGCGACAACTGTTATTGTGAAGAATGTGAATTTTATTTTGATGATTTTTATTCTAGATTTTTTCATTTTATTAAATTGCGTATCCATACTCTAGTCACTTACAACGTGCTTACAACTTACATAAACGTTCGAGACTTGTGTGGGTCCTAACACTCCTATCACATAATTACAAATACAATACAATACAATACAAATACTCTTTATTGCATACCTCAAAAAGAACATATTACAGAAACATTAGGCATTAGGCATTAATTACAATACAATACAAATATTCTTTATTGTTCACCAAAAAATTACATAGAAGTTGGGCTTAAAACTAAACATGTTGATGGTAGACAACAGGCGGTCTTATCGCTAAAAAGCGATCTCTTCCAGACAACCTTTGGGTGGTGGAGACACGACAGAAATTTGACATGAGTAGGCGACACAAAGATATTAAGCAGTATAAACAACTGAATCATAAGAAAGATCATACACTTACATAGATACATAGATATATAAACCTACATAAACATACAAATACAATCGAGATAACGAAATCGATCGATAATCGATAATTAATGTATATTATAAAATTAACCAATTAACTATTGTACAGCTATACCTATAAAAGTCATAACGGTTACCATTACATTGTTATCTTTTACCAAAAACAATCCAACAATGTCATTGTTCAACTTTTAAATAGTGAAAAAGTAATCACTTTGACGTTAGTAGTTGACAAAATTAACAAAACATTTAAAGACAACAATATAGGATAAAGGCTACTTTGCGGTTTGTGTTGTTTTACATTGTTTTGAAGTTTATTGTTAATAATGAATATTAGGGATTTAAAAACGTAACTATAATAGACACTAAGTGTGCTTCTTCAAGCCTAATTTCTATAGTAAAAATTTTGTAATCCCACTTCATCTTGGGTATTTAAATTTTTATTTATTTTTCCTTTAGTCTCTTAGCCTCTTAGTCCTGTCTTGAACACAAGGGACTACCATAGTGTCCATTGAGTGATGTTCCCGTGTGTGAAAACCAAAACTAGTGGAGGCACATCACTAGGAAGTTCTACTCCATATCTATCCACAGCAAATACGTCACCGTGAAATCATGACCACTCTGTCGATATCCGAGTAATAAAGCTTTTCTATATAAAATATCTGAATAAAAAAAATTAGGTTGAAATGATAGGGTATTAAAAATATTAAGTTTTTTCCTCCTCTAGGTACATGTCGCATTTATAAACCAATTCTCGTGAAATTTAGTGAGCAGGTTCGATAATTATATAGTATTTCGAGTCGGTTTTTAATATCTATTTGTCCTATTTAATAAAAAAAAAACACTCGCTAGGTCTACAGCTCACAGAGCCACTATTTATAATCGATTAATTTTATTTCGAATGATTATCCTGTTTTTGACAGGTAACGCTCATGATTACTTTGGTGTTACGTGTTATATTATTACCATTACATATGAGCGTTTTAAATACGACGACGCTGGTTCCAAATCCAAAATCAAATTTCCAGCCAGCCACGTGTCACGCGGCGTCACCGCGCATGCGTCCCAAGTTGTGTTCCTTTTTCCAAATTTCGGTCCGTATTCCAAGCCGTTTTCAACGTTCTTTTACATTTAATTGCCGTGATTGGAGCTTTTAAAATTAGAATGTAATTTGAAAGTAAAAAAAATTGAGTCATTAAAGTTGTCGGATATTTTCAATGTCAGGATAACGTGGCATAAGAGAATAACATATTTTAGGTCCATTAATACTGCAAGTGTAGTGTGGCGTTCGTCAAAATGACAAATCGCAAGGTAATTTATATTTTCCTCGCATGTAGTCGTTACTACAGTCCCGCAAGAAAAGAAGTCAATCCTGACACAGACTTGTCATTTTCATACATTTATATAAAAGTTTAAACTGCAGGTGATTTTTAGGATATGTATAAAATGTATGGAACTTATATACAGGTGTGGGGATTGACTTCTTATCTTGCGAAGACTTTAAGTATTTGAGAGGAAAACAAAATCCCTAAAACAACTCTTTTGTTCTTCCTGATCAGGAGATAATGGAAACGGTTTCTAATTGTCTGTAATAGTTAATTGGCGCATTCCACCCATTGTTGGCAAACGAGATTTCTAGATATTAACTTATTCGGTTCGTGATAGTAACTTATAAACTCAAAGATCTCACAGTTCTAAGTAACTGCCATGCGATAAATAGAAATAATAAACAAGTGTTTGATTTAATCACCTATCCACGAAAACAAAATGAATTAAATGTCCATGCTTATTTTCAATTCATTAACAACTTTCTAAGTGGGCATTAAGTTTGATCCGAAACCCAGAGTCCACAAATTCGCGAAATCGTCGACTTGGCTCGGTGTCACGCCGCACGCCAGCCAAACCGAGCATGCGGCGATTCTGTCACATTAAGCGCCAGACAAAGACAAATAGACCGGAAAAACGGCTGTTAGAACGAGATAAACAGCAATTGCAGTCACCGCCTCGAAGGAATTTTAATGATTGAGCACGCAGACTTACTATTATTTTGTCTGGTTTCTGGGGCAGTTTTGAATTTGAATATGGAATGTTGGACGGTTAAATCACGTTAAATGGTGGCACCGGGCTCTTGGCGCTTAGGCCTAGTTTACACTAGGCAAGTGCATCACTATGTAGGTAATTCTGAATATCCTTTATTTAGAGCCTAAGTAGTTTAAGTTAATATATATTGTACGGTTTGATGACAATTTATGACCTAACGCTGAACTTGAAAATTATCGAGACATTTTATTGTAACCTAAATCATAGTAAATTGTCAATTGCACGCGTATTATAAAATATATAATCGGGATAGAAATGGATCACCGGTAATCATTTTAACATTTTTCCGGTTCTGTGCCAGAGGAGCCTAGCATCTAATCCTTAAATTTAGGGTAGGTACTAATTACACGAAGGTTTACAAAACCCAGATGGAAAATTTGACCTTCTTGGGAATAATATATCAACAGCATGTACAGATTTGTTAACAAAACTGCACTTCCCTATTAGCGTCTGACAGCACGGTCTTGTTACAAAAACTTTTAAGATTTAGTTTACAAGCAGATAACTGAAAACCTCAAACATTTCCAACAAATCTTTCATCCTCAAGTCCTTTCGGAAACCAAAAATTTAACTAAAACCGAGTTATAGAGTTCTCAACTTTATGCAAATCCTAACAAGCGCCTCAAAAGGTCAGTCACTAACGACTTGCGCACTTGACTACTTGACAACTTGCCACTCTATCTGTGAGTCATAGTAAAAAGTTTAGTTACTTAGTCAATAGGAGATTTAAGAGGTAGTTTTAATACCTAAGTTTTTTTATTGTGTGTGTGTTTATACTCCCAGCCCAGGCCATTTATTTGTGTGATCAGCACGAATATTTGCTCTTGGGTCTTGGATGTTTTCTATGTATTTATGGATATGTTTATCTATATAAGTATGTATATCGTCGCTTAGTACCCATAGTACAAGCTTTGCTTAGTTTGGGACTAGGTTGATTTGTGTAAGATTGTCCACACATATTTAGTTATTTACTATACTAACAGTATTTCGTCAAGATTTATTTATGCATCGTATGGAAATTATTACGAACCGTGAGATCTTTCACAAGACAGAAGATAATTGTAATGTATTCATTGATGAGTAATTTGTATATATTAGGCTTAGAGTTGATTCTTAATCTGGAGGGCTTGGGTTCGAATTCCGGCCAAGAAAAACTGAGCGAACTGTCATTTGATACTGTTATTTGGTAGCTTTTCGGTGAAGGAAAAAATATGGAGATGAAACCGGTTTAATCGCACCAAGGACTAGTTTTTCTGGTCAGATGGCAGTCGCATTCGTAAAAGTAGTGCCTACGACACATCTTGAGATTAGATACCAAAGCGGACCTCTGGCTATTTTACAAAAAATGCTCAGAGGATGAGAATTGAACGTGAAAATCGTTTTACATAATGTTACTTCTATTTCTTGGAATGACACGTCAAAGTTGGTTTAAACCGATGAAAAGATTTAGAGGAAATTATGCATGTGGATTTTGAGACGCCAAGGACATAAGATAGTTTTTACCCCGGAAATAATGCCTCAAGGGTGAAAATGGAGGTGAAAGTTTGAATGCGTGAACAAATTAAGCCTACGTGTAAAATACTGAGATGATAATGAGTACCTTTATGCAGACGAAGAAGCTAGTTCACCATATGCAAAACTGGAAACTCTGAAAATATCTAGCAATACCCTAGCACTAATTCATCAGGACCGAACCAGTCCAGTTAACGCCAGCAACTCGCAATTCCACTTGTTTACAACTACAACACAATAGTTGCGCCAAGTTCGCGGGAGACTCGCCACTGTCTTGCTTAGATTTCAGAACTAGTACCGTGTAAACTCGCCTGTAACTCGCTTTGAACTTTGTGGCTAATCGAAAGCGAATTATCTCGAATTTGCAAGTGGAACAGAGATAGATACTTCGTTTCGCCGAAGTTATACGAGTACCTCCTCGTAGTTGCAAATTCGAGTGACAAAGAGCGATTTACGAACTAACTTCGTTATCAGTTCATGGTAGGCTCTCTGACATAGACTCAAGTGTGTTGCAGTTTTTTTGGTAGCTAACAAAGGACGAACACTTTACTTCAAAGTCTACAAAGTGCTGAAAAATATAGCCTCATTTTGCTACGTTGAAATTGATTGAATGAAGACCAATAGTAGTCTCAAAAGTTGGGACGCACCGTAGCGGCAGCGACCGATGCACCGCGCTCAAACCGCGCGTGTAGACTTGACTTAATGTCTTTGGGAGCTGTTTACAAGGGACTTAATTAGGTATACGTTAATATGTCATTTAATTAACGTACTAGTATTAGTACACCTTGCCTATAAGTATGTAAATAATTGAACCTGTAAATAAAAGGCGCAGATTTAGTGATCTAGGCAGGGGTAGTCCCTATTTATAGGCTATTCTGTGCACCATCAGCCTAGCATGATTCCGTTTATGTCGGAAATATAGCGATCGTCTCTCTCATACCTATGTATTTGTTAGAAAGGGATAATAGTATATGTCTGACAATTTTTTTTGACTCATTACTCCCTACTCGCTGCGCTACAGTTCAGCTCACAACACCTCATATTTTCGTTACTCAAATTACGTAACTAAGTATATTATAATGCTACTGCATTAAAATTAGCTAGTGATAATTTAAAACGAATGGACAGTGAAATTGATTAATTATGTGAAACTGTTAGAGTCAAATGGTAAAAATCCATTAACACAATTTATTTGCTGAATAAATTAATTCCAGTCCACTAACTTCACCAGTGCCAGCGGCACTACTATCGTACTACTCTACTTGCATTATAAATGTGAAAGTTTATATCTTTAATGTTTGATACTCATTACTCACGTTAAAACAGCTGAACAAAAGATGGTGAATTTTAGCAAAGAGAGCTTGAAATCTAAATTAAAGCATAGGATACTTCTATCCCAAAAACCAAAGACCAGAAGAAAAGTTTAGAATGTTCCTTCACATATTGACCTCGTATAAACGGAGCTTAAGTTTTTAGTTGACGATTTTAGTTTCCAAACGCTACAATGAGGTAAATTATGTACGGATTGTTGTTTGTTGAAATCAGAGTAAGACTGGATTTTCAATGTTTTTTTCAATTATTTATTTGGGTCGCATAAGGCGACTTCCTGACTTGGCGGAGCGGGATCGATATGTGACATTTCCTTCTTTGACGTAAACTTACTGACGTCGCAAAGATTCCCACTTGACAGAATACTGTCAGTATTACATTTGCGCAGTAGTAATATAATGGGCAGAAGCGGACCAGTACTGCCTTCGAATCGTACCGCTTCCGCGCATCCCGCGCCAGTCAGGAAGCACTCATTTAAATGTAGGGGCGTAGTAAACAATAGTACCGAGTTGACTGACAGTTGACATTGACATTTGACAGTTTTGTCATATCGTACCGCCTCCGCTCCGACAAAGCAGGAAGTCGCCTAAGCCTGGTAAAATTAATAAGATTATCAATAGTTACTACTGATTGTAAAGATATATTTTTAATCTCTTTTATTTTATAAGCTATTTAAAACACATGAAAAAATTAATACATCGTATGATTAAGTCGGCCGTAAAAAGAAAAAAGAAAGAAAAGATACTTGTCTTCTGAAAAAAAAAACTTTATCCATCGATCTCTCGAATTTAGAGGTAGAGTCTTTATTATTAACTCGTCTGATACTTATTAGGGTATACGTCACCAGTGCTCGACACTGACCCAATACTTGACACAGTCAATCTTACGTCACAATAATAGAGGAAATCAAAAGTTGTCAACTATTGGATATTATGGAGTCAAACATTGGCACGTTTACCTCACAACCTTTAGTTAGACTCACCTTTGTGTGGCATCTT
Organism: Cenopis cana; assembly: GCA_951800055.1. Taxonomy (NCBI): domain Eukaryota; kingdom Metazoa; phylum Arthropoda; class Insecta; order Lepidoptera; family Tortricidae; genus Cenopis; species Cenopis cana. Next base: position 7,967,029 of record OX637487.1, on the reverse strand, counting down.
CCAGAACGCTTCTGCCGCCGTGGTGGGTTCCCGCGGCGGCGGCACCAGCCCGCCGACCAACGTGGTGGCCGCGTGCGCCGGCGCCGGCCGCCCCCACCCCCCGTGGAGAGCCACCCCGCACTGCCCCCCTGCCCCCCACAAAGACCCACCACGATCTACTACCAGCGCAATGACTGATTCTGTCTTCACTGATTTTGCACAACCCTGGGCAAGTTTAACTACTTAGCGCCGAATGCGGGCCTGCTATTGGCTGGAGCCAAGCTGAGAACGAAACAGGGTTGACACTTTATAGTTAAGTTTAAAATGAATCGGTCATTGAACGCTTAAAAAGATCCTACAGTTTTTTTCTTTTTTTCACTTCCGCGCTTCACCTCTGTGACCTGCAAAAGAAAAACACGATTCAAGAAATCTGTTGACCTTAATGCGGCATTAGACAATCGGATCATCAATCACAATCATTTCTTTGAAGACGACGCCGAACATGCTTCCGTCTTACTCAAACCAGGCTGGGCGCAGTGAGTTAGAGTAGTACAGACGTTAATTGCTGAATGATGGTGCTGAATCGTTGGAGAGCGCCATCTATTGTTGCATATCAGGAATAGTTCGGTCGTGAGTTGATTGTAATCGTTGTAATGAACTTAGATGGTATGATAGCTGCCTGCTATACCACCCAGTCCGAACGGTAGTGATGTATGTCGATCTGTCGGGCGATTTGTTTGAGTTTTTGTTTGACTGAGACGTTGGCGGCCGCTACTATGTATGACGGTGCGTTTTAGAATATTGACTAATGAAATTATGAGTGGTCTGTCTGAAGTGATTAGGTGAAAGACGATACGTCTATTATTTATAGGTACGTGCATCGTAATCACTCTTTCATTATTATGGTTCCACCATGAGAGTGAAGAAAATCTACGGTTTTTGGCAATAAATTCGCAATAAATTCGTCTAGTAATAAATAAATTTCTTCTTATTTGTCCACTATACAAAATAATAGTACTTTGGTATTTGTTAACACATTCAGCGCTGAGCACACTATAGGTATCAGGTTCACCGTTCGTAGATAGTTTTCGCTACAACGCAGAAAAACCATGTTAATACCGGCTACGAGCGTAGCACGTAGCACGCGTCAACAGTAAATGTGTTCAAGTTTAATAATTATAGGGGTAGGCAGAGCACATGAATTTCATTCATTTTATACTTCTAGCATTTGCGGGTTTACAGATGGAAAAGGTGATATTGCAGTGATAGGTTGTTAGCCCATCACCCATCACTCGCCCATGAAACCTAATCCCAAGATTTGGCGTAGACACTAGCTTTAGAAAGGCAAACGCATCCGATCTCCCAACCTAGTAGGAAAAAGACCTTGATTGGATGTTGGTATGGATTAGGCACTAGTCCCACCGCTGGCGAGTAGCGAGTACTTTTATAGTAATTCTACTGGTTTTCTCGCTCAAGTGAGTAAAATTACTATGATCCGCTTGCGGTATCTAAGGTTATGGGGATGGGTGACCGCTTTGAGTGGTTACTAACTGAGCGCTCCCGTGCTTTGGAAGGCACGTTAAGCCGTTGATCCCGGTTGCTGTCTATGGCAGCAGCATAAGCCAAGTTGGAGGCCTTCGGGCGGTTTGAGAACTTCTAACAGTCAAGTTGCCCACTCACTTGACAAAGCCTAATCCCAATAAGGTCTAGTTTCCCCTCGGGGTTGGAAGGTCAGATGGCAGTCGCTTCCGTAAAAACTAGTGCCTACGCCAAATCTTGGGATCAGGTAGCGGACACCAGGCATCCTTCAGGATGCAACTGTACTGGGATAACGCTAGGAGGATGATGATGAACTCGCTACTATCCTACTGCCCTACGCCGGTGGCGTTGGACCCACTGCCAATATTAAATCTGTATATAGTAGATTGTTAACCAAGGGTTGAAAGCGACCCATTTCACCCGAGATATTTTGGCGCTCGAACGAAGTGAGAGCGCCAATAGTTCAAGGGTGAAATGGGTGCTTTCACCCGAGTTAAACACTCTACTTTTCATTTCGACTATGAGGAAAATAATTGAGAAATAAAATGAATAGTAAATGATATTCTAAGGATTCAGTAATAAAAACACGCGCTGCAGCCGCCAGCAGCTGGCGCCGCCGCGGCCCGCCCCCCGGCCGGGCTGCGCGCCCGCGGCTGGCTGCCCGCGGAGCACCCAAGCGCGGCGGGCGCGCAGCCCTGGCGTATGGAAATTAAAAAAAAATTACTTTCCACCCTAGGGTTGGAAAAGCGATTTTCAACCCGGCTATCTACTCATGAAAATCGAACTTTCCGAACAGGAGAGATGAAAAATTATTTACTTGCTGAAATATGAATTCGATCGAGACCAAAAACATAGGAGCGACAAATCATTCCACCTAACCCCGTGGGCAAAGTAACAGGTACTCAACCGTTTGATCTTTTCAAGTCCCGATATCGAGTGACTTTGATATTCCCCACACAATGTCCTCGTTGGAGATCTGAGTCCTGAGTCTAGTCAAAGTGAGTGCCACTTGATTGCAAAAAGTTTGGACACAATTATGGAGTTTTTTTGTTAATTGGATTTTGAGTTGTAATTGGAGTGCTTAACGGTTGGCTTTTAAAGCTGAATGTTGTCGTAGATTTGATGTTAAGTTGATGTTTCACGTCGTATCGTGTATTTTTCAAGCTTAAAATAGGTACCCATCAGCATAGGTATGCACGATGAAGTTAATTCTGTGCTTTACCGTATTCTGTGCCCGTAGTACGTACCGTGTAATTTACGTACCTAGTTATGACACTAAAATGCGCTTAAGAGCCTTATCACACTAGCGACTTGCGAGCGACTTGGAAGCGAGGCGAGCGCGCAGCGAGGTCACCGCGAGCGCGCAGCGAAATCGCTGCGTACTCGCGGGAAAATCTCAATACTGTAGATGCGGCAACCTCGCGCTACCAAGTCGCTCGCAAGTCGCTAGTGAGATAAGGTTCTTAAACCGAAGCAGTTAATGTATATGTATGTAATAACTTTATTGTACACAAAAAAAAACACAAAAAATACAAACAAATAAGGACATTTTGGTACAAAGGCGAACTTATCCCTAAAAGGGATCTCTTCCAGTTAAATGGCCCTATGAATGACAACTATATTATGACAATCTTATAAAAACTTCAAGAGAACATTTAGCAAATTTCATGATATCACGGATCACGGGCACGTCAAAGATCGGCGAACTTGAATTGTGCCTCATATTGATTTGAGACACACAACCATACCTATGCAAAGATACCACCGACCGCCGGACTTTCTCTCATATGAAGCCCAGAATGTGAGCTACCTATTTTCGACTCTATTCTTTTTACATTAAAAGTGACATTCTTTACTTGACTGTACAGCGAACACTCGGACAGATTCATCACTCAGCGCTATCAGAAGATCAGCGGCCCTTTTATCTGTACCACACGTATCGGGTTGCCACAAAAACTTGTTTCTAATTAGTACAATTAGCCGATTTAGTGTGTAAGTGAACTCGCTGAGTGTTGCGTGCGAAACTGCCGAGGAAAATGCACAATGTAATGTTATGTGATAATTTGTAGTGTTAAAAATATAAGGGCCGTTTATGCCTGTTAAGTAATTTTAACACCGCATTTTTCTTGATGTAATAAATGGTTTAAAATGTATGTGTGTTATGTCGAAATACATATGTGTTATAAAGTTAGTGGCGAAATAATTTTGAGTGTAAAAAAGGTTTTAATTAAATTTTAATTTTAACTGATTTTAATATCTTTTAGTATATGCCTATTGCCTATGTAGCTTATATTAAATTTTAACCTATCGTTAAATATAACACATTAAAAATTCGTAAATTTATTCTGTAAATAGGCTTTAATGGCCCTTGTTTTTTTTTTAGTTGTTATTGGGTTTATTTATTACGAATATCACAATGTCAACAATTAAATCTATATACAATTAAAATAACTAAAGCTAAAAAAGACCGTGGTCGTGGGTTCAAATCCCGCCTATTTTTTCAATGAGTGACATGGGGGGATTCCTCGTTTATAGGTAAATGGCTCTTTTAATGAATAAAAATGAATAAAATGAATAAAATGAACTTTATTCTGTAAGTAGGCCGCAATGGCACTTTTACAAGTCAAACCCTACTAGCGTTTCACAGAGGCCACTGCCGAGAAGAAACGCCGAAAGAAACTCGACAGTCAGCCATTTTCTCACAAAAATATGCTTATTACAATGATAAATGATAATACTTAACCTACTTAAGATCAAGAAATCTAAGTATCTATATAAAGCAACACAAAAACAAAGAATAAAATGAGGAAAAAAACCAGTTATGTACAGTGTGTAATTCTGCAAGAAAACATTTCGAAACTGTATACCTTAGCATTATCAAATTCTATTTAGGAAAAAAAAAAAAATTGAATCCTTTAGACTATAAATTTAGTTATAAATCTTTTGATATGTTTTCTTGCAAGAACTGCGTCAACTAGATAAAATTAAAAAATACACAATATATGAATCTTTACTCTATTTAAGTATCTGGTTTGGGCCATGCTTTTCTGTCTGTTAGATAGTCCTCAACCTTGTAATAAGCCTTCGACATCAATGATTTTTTCAAGTACTTTTTAAGAGCTGGAAAAGGTAAATTCAAAACTTCCTCAGGTAACTTATTATAAAAACGGACACATTGACCTACAAAAGATTTGTATACTTTACGGACACGAAATTTTTTAGTGGCAATTTTATTTTTATTTCTAGTATTAAAATTATGTATATCAGAATTTTTACAGAAGGAGTCTATGTTCTTAAGGACATAAACAATATTCTCATAGATGTACTGGGACGCTACAGTTAAAATGTTGATTTCTTTAAAGAGTTCTCTTAAAGATTCACGTGAGCCTAGGTTATATATGGAGCGAATGGCTCTTTTTTGTAACACAAAAATTGTCTGTATGTCAGCTGCTTTACCCCAAACCAGGATACCATACGACATAACACTATGAAAATAGCTATGATAAACTAGGCGAGCTGTTTCTACATTGGTAAGTTGCCTGATTTTTCTGATAGCATATGCGGCTGAACTTAATTTACGCGCCATAACGGCTATGTGGGGACTCCATTGTAGATTTTTGTCTAATGTTATACCTAAGAATATTGCTTTATCTACTATTTCTAAGCACTCGTTATTTAAGAGTATACTAGTTTCCACCGGTCTAACATTAGGCAAAGAAAATCTGACACATTTAGTTTTCTTAGCATTAAGTAACAGATTGTTAACGGTAAACCAGTCAAGTACTTTGTCCAGTGTGCCATTAACTCTACTATAATCAACTGATTTTCGGTCAACCTTAAAGATTAAAGATGTATCATCCGCGAATAAAACTATATCACAAAGATTACTTACTATAGACGGCAAGTCATTTATATAAACCAAAAATAAAAATGGACCTAAGATAGAGCCCTGAGGCACTCCTAACGTTACTATTGCCCCACTAGACTGGGTTCCATTTACAACAACTGCTTGAGTTCTATTGCTGAGATATGAAGACATAAGACTTAACGCATTAGCAGACAAACCATAATGTTTAAGTTTCAAAACGAGCGTCCCATGATCCACGCAATCGAAAGCTTTAGAAAGGTCACAAAAAATACCTATCGCATCACAGGAATTCTCCCAAATATCGTAAATATGTTTAATAAGCACAGATGCAGCGTCAGTCGTGGAGCGCCCTCTTGTGAAACCGAACTGTTTACTTGTAAGCAGTTTATTTCTATTAAAGTGCATTAGCATATCGTTTAACATTAATTTTTCAAAAACCTTACTTAATACAGGTAGTATCGATATGGGACGGAAGTTGGTTAGGTCGTTTAAATCACCCGATTTAAATAGAGGTATGACTTTACTAAACTTCATAAGATCAGGAAAAATACCCTCAGATATGCAGTTATTGTAAATCAAAGCTAATTGGGGCGCAATGACATCTATGATATGATTAATAACTTTTACTGATGTTCCCCATAAATCCTCGGTTTTCTTTAAATTGAGCGATTTAAATGTTTTAACAACCTTGATTGAATCTACTTGACTAAAATTAAACGTTACATCACATTTACTAATGTTAGCACAAAGCAAAGCTTTAGCTTGGGTTTTAGATGACTGCAGACATTTTGTAGTACTACTTGCTATATTTGAAAAATAGTTCTCGAATGCCAAGGCAACATCGTTATTTGACATGACCTGTTGGTCTTCCGTGAGAATGTTGACTTGATAATCGCGAGTTTTAAATTTACCAGATTCTCTATTTATAATATTCCAAACAGTTTTCACCTTGTTGTCAGATACTTTAAGTTTAGAACTAATATAATTTGCTTTAGCAGCAAAACACACTCTCTTGAAGATGTTTGAGTAACTCTTGACATAGTCCAGGAAATCACTGTTCTTGTTCACCTCCCTCTCACCATAAAGTTCATAAAGCCTATTTCTACTTCTATGTATACCTACGGTAGCCCAATCACTAAATTTTATCTTATTATTTTTATTTTTTGACCCAGAAATAGTTTTTACTGAAAAATTTTCATTGAAGCAATTAATAATTAAGCCGAATAAATCTTTATACATGCTATTCGAATTACTTTGTGAAAGTGATAACATACAAATATTATGGTTAATTTCATTTTTAAATAATTCCAAACGAGAACTAGTTATGGGTCGGTATGTTATAGTTTGGGGTTGTTCTTCTTGATTAATCATAGAGAAAGATGCCATTTGACCACTGTGGTCAGAGTTAAAACGATTTAAAATTTTCTTATCCAAACATTCACAGTTACAAAAAATATTATCTAAACAGGTCGCACTAGTAGCACCTACCCGGGTAGGCTCAAGGAACAAATTTATCAAATTAAAAGATTTAAATAAACTTAACAACTTGACAGTATTATTAGATGGTTCAAGTAAATTAACATTGAAATCACCACAAACTATAACATTTTTTTGGCTCTTAGTTACTAACCTCAACACATTTTCCATAGTGGATTCAAATGTGCAGAAGTCAGATGCAGGAGGCCTGTATACACATATGATTATATAGCTTTCTAGTTCTGTACAAGCAATTTCTACAATCCTCTCAATTGATAACTTTACTATATCCTTCCGTTCTTTGCATTTAAAAGAGCTTTTTACAATTATGAGAGAACCGCCATGAATGGCAGATTTTCTGGCATAGAAACTCACTAATTTAAAATTTACAAAGTCAAATATCATCTGTTCTTGTCTAAGCCAATGTTCAGTAATACACAAAACTTGAATGTCACTATTGTCTAAAAATAAACCTATTTGTAGTTCTTTGCTGGAAAAACCCTGAATATTTTGATGGAAAATATTAATATTCAATGGCTTTAATATGACAGAGTTTTATAGTGACGTGAAATTACATAGCAACATTGTCACAATAGCAATTACATAGCAAAATTGTGACAATGTTGCTATGTAATTTCATGTCACTACAAAACTCTGTCATATTAAAAGAGCCATTAAAGCCTATATTTACAGAATAAATATACCTACGAATTTTTAATGTGCTATATTTAACGATAGGTTAAAATTTAATCTAAGCTAACCGTTTTACAGTCTGTAAATATAACCCCACAATGTCGCTGCCGACTACGCAAACTAAATTCACCTTGGGATCAAAACGGAATTTCAACGCTAAGTAACGTCTGTAAAAAAAAACAGTTTTTCTACGTAAGTGGCCGTCTGGCTGCGTCAAAGGGAGCGAACGAAGTCTGTATTTTAAAATTGTGAGATAATGTTGCCGATAGTTGTAGAAGGTGACAAGTTGGATTATGCTTTTTTTGGTTTTATAACTTATTAATAGTACATTACTTAACAAGGGCGCTAAAACAAAGAATGTCTCAGATCGCAGGTATTTGATGCCTGAGCCGAAGGCAAGGGCGATAAATATGCGATCTGAGGCTTTCTTTATTACCGCCCGTGTTAAGTACAAAATTTTATGTCACCCCCCTGGCCTGGAAGCGGGATTTCCCACGCGCGGAGCGTGCGGTAATTACCGCTTTATGGCCAGGTGTGACATAAACTAGTTTTTCATTTTACTTTACTTTATTTTTAATTATGTAATACTGCCCTTTTTAACCTGTTTTGTTGTACATTTAAAAATTCAGTTAGTATGTCAATGAAATAATATAGTTTATAAAGTAAATGAAGTGGATTAATATTTTTAATTCAGGTAATGTCAAACAGAACTTAATATGTAAAAAGTGTAATGTACCTATATCTCGGTACAAGAATTACTTACAATCTTACAAATTATCATAAAAAGAAAAATACGATAATTGTGACTTTATAGTTGTTATGAGTTAACGATAAAACTAAAAGAAAGGCATGGCTATAAACCACAAACCGATCATAACGTCAATATTCATATTAATAAATTACAGAAAATGCTTCCCTAGACTCAGTAGTAGTAAAACAAGGCAAATGTATAATAATTCAATAGAAGATTTTACTTCTTATTATTTCCAACGCATTTCCTAAGCTGCAAAAGCACTAAATACACTAAACCGTATTCAGACTCCGTTAGTTCGCGCCATAGACTAAGAAATCTACATCCACTTTGAACGGATTACCATAGAGTCAGGATCGGATGTCTGGTGTTCCGGCACACCTCATTAGACCCGCTTTGATTCAGCAGGTGGCTCTAATGCACGCTCCTTAGCGGAATCGATTCTGTAATGGCGATAGTTTTATGTTTTTTTTTACATGACTGCCCAAAAAAAGGAGTGTAATGTTTTCAGGTTTCATGTATGTGTGTATGTATGTATGTGTTTTTTTTTTGTTCCCCCAGAACTTCTCAACGCCTTAACCGATTTAGATGTGTAAGGTATCGTTGGAATCCTTACGTCATCCCGGGTGACATAGGATATGTGACGTTGCAATAAAAACAATATGGCGGACTGTAGACTCCATTTTGTGTGTTCCGTTCTATCCTAGCAAGTCAGGTATCAAAATGAAGCATTCGATTCCAAAAATATGTATAATGTATGTGTTTCAAGCAAAAAAAGTTCGAAATAAAATAATAATTATAAAAATTAAAAAAAAAACACGACTGCATTAAAAAGATAAAAACAAGTTTCCTAATAAACAACTCAAGGAAATATATTTTATGTCACACCTGGCCATAAAGTGGTCATTATCGCACGCTCCGCGCGTGAAAAAACCCACTTCCTGGCCAGGGGGTGACATAAAATTTTGTACTAACCACGGGCGATAATAAAGAAAGCCTCAGATCGCATATTTATCGCCCTTGCTTTCGGCTCGGGCGTAAAATACCTGCGATCTGAGACATTCTTTGTTTTATCGCCCTTGGTAAGTAATGTACTATTTTTGCAGTCGGGGGACCTACTACATACAAGTAAAACCAAAATATTAGGTCCCCCGACTGCAAACAAAATATATTTCCCTGAGTTGTTTAGAAACTTGTTTTTATCTTTTTAATGCAGTCGTGTTTTTTTTTAATTTTTATAATTATTTTGTAACGTTGTAACTTGGTTGTAACACTTGTAACATATTTCTGACAACTGAAAATAAATACGAAGGCACATCAGTAAACATACCGATTTTAATGAGACTAAGCACTTCAATTATTGCACCAGCAGCAATACTATGACTGCATGCGTGAAAAGTAACATACAAAACATATACCTATTTAGCCGAGTGCTCTCAACTTAAGTTGTAGCTTCAAAGCTCGCTTCCTATTCACGTTTTTAAAGCGGGGAGCTTTTATGTCCTACCCACATAATTAATATTACGACTCTACAAACATTTTATATCGCTTTGAATTTTTGAGAGTCATGCTTTGATATTTGCGTTCATTATTTTGGTTTAAATACGATAATAGACTTTAAAGCAAGTTTTTAATTTTTCTCATTATTAGACAAAGTAGAGAATTCGGAATGAAATGAGTTCTTCCTAGTAAAGTAGTAGAGTCTAGTAAAAGTGGAACTATTATATTATTAGTACCTAAAACAAGAGATTGAAATATTCCGCTTTTCTTGATTCGCTACACACAAAGGAATATCTCACGTTTATTGAAGTTTGACTTTTTTTGATTACATTTTGTTTTTAATTACTTGGTGCTAAAAATTAAATTATGAATGTTTGTACCTATAGGTAACTGACATTATATTCATTCAAAAAGTATCGCATGCAATCAAATCAATCAAAAAGCAAAAATAATATTATAGGTGTGTACCTTACCTATTCCAAAGTTATTTAGTTTGCTTAAATTTGTTAATGTTTCATTATGAAATTGTATTTTTTATTGTTAGTTTTTAGTGTATGAAATTATTGTAATAGTAACTTATTTTTATTTGTATTTATTCATAAAAGTGATTTCGTGACGTATTTGCTGAATAAATATTTGATTCTGACCGCTACCGGCTACCTACCGCACGCTTAGCGTTTCAAACGCCGACAGACCGTCTAATTCAGCCACTCTTCAGAAAAGATATAAATTACTCTGAGGCTGTGCGTCGGCCGATTTGCTCCATTGATTCTGCTGACCGATACCGATAGCATGTACACTATGTACGGTCAACCAATTTGATTTCTAGGCCACTTCGTACCTTGTCACACCAGCATTATTAATATGAGATCTCTGGCGGTTTTCATATGACTATAACTACGACAAAGTACGAAGTGGCCCAGAAATCAAATTGGTTGACCGTACATAGTGTACATGCAATGTTGACTGTACAGCACAGGTGCTTTATCGGAATTTTGAATAAGTAATACCAGAGACTATACCTTTTTTTTTAATATGATGCTACTATTTATATGCAAGAAACAATTGAATGTACTATGAGCAGAACTTTACACTAAAAAAAACAACAGTAATAGTACAGTCGGCCTCATAAGTTGATGGCCAGTTTGACAGTTTGTAGATTTCACCCGTTGGAATCTTAGTATGACAGTTTGAACGTATATAGCGTGTAGGTATATAACGCCAATGTAGCGAATATAGCGATACAGTACAAAGGTGTTAAGGCTGGGTTGCACCAAACCGTCTGTAATCTGATTGTATGGAAAGTTTGACAAGTTTCTTTGGGATGACAGCTGACGATGACCGGGGTGTGTTCGTACGTTGTTGCAACTGGCACTAAGTGCCAGTTGCACCGACCTACGAACACAGACCGGACATCGTCAAATATGGCGCCGGCAGCTGTCATCCCATAGCAACTTGTCAAACTTTCCATACAATCAGATTTGACGAACACCGCTTACCATTACAGACGGTCTGGTGCAACCCAGCTTAAGTCTCTTGTGAGGCCGATCGTACCTTACGAATATTGGACTTCTCCTAGCGTTTTCGCGCTTGTGCCCTAAGGAGGCCACGGCCCGTTTTGACTCCTAATCCAGAGTACAATACTCGTAGGAACTAGCTTTTACGAAAGCGATTGCCATCTGAGGGCCTACCGCGAACCGAAAACGAAATATCTGCCTCTCTGTCGCACTTGCATATTGGAGCAACAGAGAGGGAGATACGTTGTCGGTTCCCGGTAGGCCCCCTGATCTTCCATCTCAAAGTAAAACTAGATCATGTTGGGGTTACACCGGTTCCTTTGCGACTGTGTATTACAAATTTTATTGAACCGTTGGTAAAAAACGCTAGTTTTTGTAAACTAGGTACATTGTACTTGTGTCCATATATTAAAGCACACTATTCTTGCTATCGCTACACACCGTCTGATTTGTCGGTACGATAAATCAATCGTCCACTATTGTGATGTGTAGAACATCGCCTTTCTACCGGCTACTACTGAATTATAACCCTCATAACCAAAAGGGCATAACTTCAAATTTCCCAAAAAAATACTTATGGCATTTTGCTTCTGACTTGACCGTGACCCGTGATCTCGTAGGAATCCGACCTATTCATGCTAATGATTCGAGCTCATTTCGCTTTTTTGAATAAGGTACTCTATTCAAACATGTTTTAGTCATTTTGTTTACAGTTAACATGCACTAAATTGTGGTGGTGATTACTTGTTTAGGAATTTGCGCTTTTTGTATGTTATATGTAGATACCAGTTTATTAAATTTTATTTATATGTATAGTTTAACGGTCAAATTTATATGACGTTACATAATGACAACAAGACTGTGAATTGATCTACCTAAATGATAAATTTATTTATAAGTGTATTTATTTTACATCCAGACTGCCTATTTAAATTACACTTACTACCATTTTTTTCTGATAAAAGTCTCAATTATTCACATCTTTCATCATTAATTTATATCGTACTTTATTTTAACACTTACAGGTTTAAAGGTGAATTTGCATAATAAGCTTAACCGTTCGCACGCTGTTACAAAACGCTTTTTTATCGGACAAAAAATTAAATGTCACTTTAAAAACGAATCCAACAGTTTATAATTAAAATAAAATTATACATTTATCTTCGATCCAGCTATTTGAACACCGGCGTTTGGAAAAAAAATGTCACAAGTACATGAAAAGCTTTTTACTTAAAAAAGGGTATATCTTAATCCTTATTAAGCCCGAAAGGGTGAGGCTATTGAGACCTGTTATTTTGAGGAGGATTATTTTTTTGGCTAATAACACTTCGGTATCATATCGTGCCGTAAGACAGGGGCGGCTTGGTTCAGTTTTAAGAAGATTATTTGAACGTACTACATAAAATCATTTCCTTAAGCTGGCTTTTAAATTTATTTTTTAGTCTTATACAGTTTGGAGAGGAAATCTTTAGGTTTAAAGTACGTTTTAATGGAATGGATGGAATATGGAGTCACTGCTAAATTAAACTTATTTTAACGGCAGATGGGATATCCCTCCTCCTTATATGACTTACACATTTTTTTACAAACTCCACTCCACTCCACTTGAAATTTTGTTCTTATAGCTAATAGCATTTTTTTAATGTATTACTTATACGCAAAAAATCTACTCGTTAATCTTATTTGTGTAGCTGTAACTTCTTTATTACTTTTGAATTAAATGACAAAAAAATCAGAATCTAAATTGATAATGCCAAATTCAAGGATTAGCTTCAAAAATTAATAACGACCAAGACCCTCCACTTTAAAGTGACATCGATTACTTAACACTAAAATGTCGCACATTACACGCTGTTCACACATTTAGCCGTGTAATGACAGTATGTGAGAGCGCAACTGTCAATGGTTATGTCTCTCTTTGTCAAAAAATGTCATTAATATGACAAAAAAAATGTCAAAAGTGCCGATTCCCCTCTGAGTTGTTATAATGCGTGTCAACACTTGAACAGAGTTTGAAATAAATAATAGTTCTGTGAATGAATTGTGCTTGTCGGCACGCTTGACTTGACATCACTCGATTTATTGATTTTTATATATTTTATTATGGCGTTTCTTTGATGTCAACTACAAATAAGTTTATTTGTATTGGTTTAGGTTGAGTGTTATTTTTATATCAAGTACCTAGCTATATTTTTGTTGTGACTTTGTTTTTAGCGAATTTTGAGAAAATTTATGGAATTATTGCTAGCTTTATCGATACATAAATCAACGATAGTTATAAAAATGAACTTATAATAATCGTAATTTAATTTAATTTGACCTAGTCCCAAACTAAGCAAAGCTTGTACTATGGGTACTAAGGGACGATATACATACAACTAAATTTGAAAAAAATTTGTCTTAACTTTTATATCTATCATAAGTTTCCTAACTTGAAGATACCAAACTTTTCACGTCTACCTATCCATTTAATTTCAACAAATCATACAAAAAAAACTTCTTTTGTCAGTTGCGAACGGCCGTCCACCATTGTACCCCGAGTATCGCTTACCGCAAAAATTATTTGCTCCCAACAATGCTCTCGAGATCTCTATTTAACGAAATTACAAATTTTGGACTTACCCGCTTTTATGTCGGTGGGATCAAAGATGTCGTCAATGGACGTATCTTCGATTGACGTTTTTCATTTGTTTGCTTTGGTTCGATATTTTTTAATCAGCCAATTTCGTTGCGTATAATAGTTTTTTTTTTCTTTACAGTACTAGTACCAAAAATTTGGTAATTTTATTATTATTGTACATACTGAAAATTATTATTAAAATGTTTGGTTTGATTATTTTTATTTTAAAGATAGTACTTGATCAATTAAAAACCATAAAAAATGTAAAGATCTTCTACTATACCTATAATAATGCATAAGTTGGTTACCTACACTATTTTTATAAGGGCAAAACCGGAAACTTACTGAAGCAAAATTGATATATTCTGTTTTATGAACATTTTTACAAATGATCATAATATATCATAAAAATCCATGTCTAGTATTTTAAATCTGTAAAGTAACCCTTAGTAAACTATACCACAATTAATCTCCACAGATAACTTTTAAAATAAAATATCACATTACAAAAAAAAACACAATAACGCCAAATGTTTACTTTTACAAATTATCTATAACAATGAGTAATTAATTTCAATTTCGGATGCCGCGAGCCGAGAAGGTTTGGGTCAAACTAAAATATCTTATTTCATATAGGGATCAAGTTTTTTTTATTGGAACAGGTAGTTTTTATGCACCAATTTTGGGTATGATTTTGTAGATATAATTTCACTTTTAAAATATACATAAATGTATAAAAAAGTAGTTTAATCAATTTGAGAATACATTTTTCTTCACCATTTGAATACATTTTCATTCTTCAAAAGTGTGTGTTGTGTTGGGTCGTAGAGTATTGATACAGTATCATGATAAAATCAGTATACCTAAGTTAGCACTCATCCAATTTCACCAATTTGTTTATATTGTTGTATATATATACTTTTTTCCAAAAATCCGGATTTAAATAAAATAACCTAGGGTCAAGGAACCAAAAGATGAACACTTAAGCGACTAACCCAACTTTAGGAATTTTTTACGGGATGTTGTAACCTACTATATACAGGTTTAATTTTTTTATATGAATCGGTATATAATCGAGATTGAATTCCAATTTTTTAAATCATCCTATTATAATAGAGTATTTTTTTAAAAATAATCTAAGCAAAAGTATGCCAATTTGCCCAGAAGTTGAACAGTGTGCCCTAATTCTGAACACTTTGACACCATTAGATGAACGAACACTTTCGCACCAATTTACTCCATTGATAACGGTGTATGTTAATAAAGATGAATGAAATATTAGTGTAAAATTAGCAAACATATTTATTTATGTATTGTCCGAGCATTTATAAGAAAAAAAAAAATAGGCGAACTTACATAATACTATAAATAATATTTACCAAAATAATACAGTAAACTAGAGAACATGAAAGCTAAGGATGGGTAAAGTTGCCAGGTTTTATGCTAATTAGTAACTTTGGAGTAAAGACGTTCATTTACTAACCACTGCCTAAATCATGAACGACTAAATTATGTTAGTTCAAGTTGTGGACACGATAGCTGTGAAATGAACGAACCAAAATCAACAGAGTGTTCACATATTGGAATAGTAGCCAGAAGTTGAACTAGTTAATTTTATTCGTTCAAGTTCTGGCCTCAGGTTCTATGTTGAACAATGGTATTTTTCATAGTAAAACAAACTCCAAAATAAACGTTTTGTCAATAGAAAGTTGCGTTCAACTTTTGGTTGAAAAATCAACGACAAAGAAACGATTAATTTAAGCTATAGAAGTTCTTATTATCTTTTCAGTAGGAATTTAAATCAATGTTTGAAAAAACGACACCCTGCCCGAAAGTTGAACGCCGTTCAACTATTAGCTCAGGTACACCAAATTGGAACCATAACTTGAACAGCAAATATCTCCCAAATTATTAAAATAAAATATTTATCTAATATACAAAAATGTAAAGGCATTAATCAAGAATCTATTTCACTCAAAACCTTGTAAGTATACGTTATATTCAATTTTATACGTAATTTAATGCTTAAATTTGAGAGCGCTATCCTTAGTAAGATCTCCATACAAACGGAGTTTTTGGCGCGAGGCCTGGATTCAACAGCGGCTTATAGCCACGTGTGTACGGTTATAGCCTGGGAGTTTAATTACCAGCCTCGACAAAGGATTGCCGCGTTAGAAAAAAAATATTCCGAAAGGGTCAAATATATCACGATTTTTTTATTTCAATTTTTCGGTCGAATGTTCAACTATTGGGGTGTGTTCATCTTTTGGTTCCTTGACCCTAATTATTTAAAATAAAAATCTTAACCTGAAACAGACCTAAAAATTTCATATGACAGAAACTTTCAAACTTGACTTCCGGCTTGGCGCTTAGAATCCTAGGCGACCTAGACTTAACTAAGACCTAACCTAAGTTAAAAACAAACCACCTACCTAAATCAGCAACTAACAGTCCACACTATAAACACAAACATCACAGTCCAGAAACCGGCTTCTTAAATTTGGTTGAACGCAACCAATGGTCAGTGTAGCGCGTAACCCTAATCACCGAATGCCCTGAAGTATTGGGTGAGAAACGGAGTCCGCCAACCGTTCACGATGTCACGGCTGGGTAGCGACTGGCCCAGCCATCTGATTCCAAGTCAGCCGTGTGAGCATCGCGGGGGGCGGGGCCTATTCCCCTTCATAGGGTGGGTGTGCACACAACCACGCTAACCCACACACCCGTGACCGCACACTTACAAACGCCAGTCGTTTAGAGCACGTTGTATGAGACCGTCTTGAGAATTTGACAATGCTGCCAATTGTTCTGTTTTATGATTTTGGAAATTGAGAAAGGAATGTTGCTGGTTTTGAAAAGTGCAGTCTCTTGTTTTTTTTTATAACTATTGCGTGATAGATTTAATGCAATTTTTGTTGATTCGCGTTCGTTCATTTAATAATACAAATTATACTAAAAGTGTTTTCGTAATAAGTGTGAATATTTTTCATGAACCGACTTGATACTCGCAGTTTCTAAAAATATTCTTCAGAAGTCTTCTGAGTTACTTTTATTTTCTGATGCACTCTCATTCATCGTCTCAATCGTTTTTTTTAATAAGTGAACTTAAATCATACAGCGGATATTTGGTATAATCCCTAAAGTTCTTTTTTTTAATTTAAAAGGAGTTGTCAGTTACGTACGCCGCACAGACGAGAACGCCAGTCGTAAACTTTACAGTCTCGGTTACGGTCGGTTTGTCTCGCCCGTAAAAGGTTAGGTTAGCAGCTAAACTTGACGAACCGACGTCATTTGTCTTATGTGTTTTGCCATATAAGTTTAAATTGTTAAACTAAACAAAAAGGCATGCTTCATCATAGCTCTCAACGTTTAGGTACTCGTAACTTTTGGCTTGTTTCTCATTTCTGTTAATTGTGTTTAATATACTTATTAATAATTTTCGGTTTATTAACTAATGTGAAATTATAATTATTAACTAAATAAAAGAAATAACAATACAAATGAAATTTTGAAAAGCAAAATAAATTATCTAAACCCTATATTAAATTAATAACAGCTTTTAAAACTATTTATTATTAACTTATTTGTTTTTATAGTAAGTGCACTACTAAATATTTCACACAGTCACATACCTACAGTTTATATGTACTTATATGATTACTGATATTAGTCATATTCTAATGAAAATCATACTACGTATTTATTATTATTTTACAACAAATATAATTTATATAAAATGTAGCGCACACCGCTATCGCTTACCTTTTTCTCGCGCCAAAAATTTCAGATGATATATTTTGCGGCTATTGTCCCGTTTTTTTATTGTAGCCAGACTTCATCTAAAGAAGATTATGGTCACCATGGTCCCAGGTTTTAAGACCGTTAATGCTAGTAGGTAGGCAAGTGCAAGTAATCTTAGTTCTTTCCGCTAATGAAGTGGAGTCGCATTAAGGATAAGCTAAGAGGTTCAATTACACGGAATAAGTCGGAGCTTTAATTGATTTTTTGACGCGATTGGAAGATTAGGGTTTGCGAAAATTCGCTTTTTTGAGCTACTTAGTTTTTTTAACTATGGTTAAACTTTCTGGAGGTGACGGTTATTAGAAAATTTAAATCATTTTATCCAATTAGGTGTATTGGAAGAAAACCTTTTAATTAATGATAACAGTACCATGCCCTATGTCTGGTTTAATTGTATGCTCCAATTAGATATAGGGTACACACTGTATGAATATATCCATAAAGAGTGCAACTTCCAGTACACATTGTAACGTTGAAAAAAAAGCATAGCTTAAAATTGAAGTTCAGAAAAATCGCATATTTTCTTCATTTGTCAATATATAGGTACCTACACGTATAACCACGTATATAAGAGTACCATATTAAGGTAAGCGTCCCAGTGCTGGACAATGAACCAATATTTGACAATGTGAAGGTGCTAATGCCAAAATTAAAACATTTGCCTTAGCTAACACACAAAATAAATGAAATTATATGTATACACATTATTGTACAAACTATTTGTCTCCGTCATTGTCAATTCTACCAAAAAATCTCACGCCATCCCATTAACAACGTTACGTCACGCGCAATTATAGCAACAAAACTTAATCATGTCATTACTAAGCGTTACGCCGATAAATCTGCACAATAATAGACTTTATGCCTCTGTAATAAGGGCTTAAGCTAAAAATTCATCTTAGTTGCAGTCGGTTAAAAACTAACAAAGGCGCCACGCGGCCAGCTTCACGGTCTCCGGTCTGACGCTGAGCCCTAATTCTTTCCAATCCATAAGGGCGTATGCATCTGTTTATACGTCGGTGGCAAACTAGCATGCCTGACTCGACGGTAAATAAACACTGTATGATTTAATGAGAATAATTTATTCGTGACATTACGAGATATTACATAAAATATACAACAAGACTAACTAATAAAATTGCCACGAAATGGTCCCGCCTCAGCATAATGCTGACTCACAAGCCAGCGCTGTTCTTCCGGCGAGACTATTTCTAGTATCACGCTTATGACTCCAGCAGAGTCACTGTGACAGAGTTTGAGGATTCGTAGCTCAGATATTAGGTATGTAGCTCAACACAGCGGGGAGCTCGCGAATTAACCAGCCTAGGACGATCGCTTAAATGTCGAACATATAGCATTCGTCCCTCTCGTACTTACATATTTGCTAGTAAGGGAGGAATGCTATATGTCCGACATAAACGCAATCATCCTAGCTAGGCACTAGGCAGGACACACAGCGTACTTACAGAGCAAGTAGTGTCACAGTAAGGCTGCGGTTTTTTGTAAAGGATTCCTCGCTATTGCTCCAAAAAACTCAACAGCAAAACTTATAACTTAGTAGGAAATATTAAATATGTATTTTTGCTTGACTGTATATGTGAGATGGAATGCCGGCAGCACCTGGATAGAGCTAGCTCAGGACATAAAATCATGGGAAGAATTGGAGAAGACCTTTACCCAAAAGGGGCCTTAATTAATATATTTGTAAAATATGTACAATTTTAATTAAGGATTAAAAGAGGTTAATTATTATTATATGTGAGATGACGTTTTACTGTACCCTAAGGGCACATATGACCTTATAGATATAAGGGTGCGGCACGCCGCCGTCCTATTTCACGCTTGGTACTATACCCATTGTGATATTTGCGATACATTGTCACGGTTTTCGTTGCGCCTGGTTGATTGAGTTGCAATTTTTTTGGGAGTTTTAATCATAAATTATAAGGTTTGTTTGTTAAAGATTATCATCCTCTTAATGGTATAACTGGTCCAGTACAGTTGCGTCCAGGATGTCCGGGGTACGTTACCTAATCACAGCATTTGGTGTAGGCACTTATCTACCACTAATCAATGGTATGAAAATAGGAAATGGCGGCAAAAGCCGAGTTTTAGTCTTGTTAAACTACACTTTAAACTAATTACTTATATATTAG
This sequence comes from Cenopis cana, assembly GCA_951800055.1. Taxonomy (NCBI): domain Eukaryota; kingdom Metazoa; phylum Arthropoda; class Insecta; order Lepidoptera; family Tortricidae; genus Cenopis; species Cenopis cana. The sequence goes on along the minus strand of OX637487.1, from coordinate 7,947,129 downwards.
AATAGAATTTCAGAAACAAAATAGCAATGGTCCCACACTAAGCTAGGCCTGTCCCGTGGAAACCAAAACACACACACAACAACATTAAACAACACACACAACACAAAAACAGAGAGATTTAATATGACGTATATGATTTAGTATGACATTTATAATTAATTTAAGAAGATGGCTAACTGTAAATGCTTTATGAGATTAAGGAATATAAAAATTAATAATTTAAAGAAAATTTATTATATTCTATTAAAATTGTATTATATTTTTGACATTATATTTTAATTGACATACTTAATTTAATTATCTATACTAGATACTATTATGTACCTGTGTATCACAAATAAAATACTTATATAGACTAATGTTATAAAATTATAATAATCAACTGTCATGTAATTTTTTTTTATATTTTATGAATAAATGAGTAGGAGTATGACAGTATCAGTATGCTATGGGATTTTATCTGTAGGTATTTCACTGCCCTATACAATACACAGGTAGGTAATATGTAATTGTACTGACTCTTGTAATTTACTTTATATAGTTTAGTTTATAAAAAAAGTAGTTAGGTACTTTATCCCCATCTTTTTCAATAAAACATCAGGCACCATACGGTCAAAAGGTTTGTGTTTTCCAAACAACGCAACTCTGATAAAATCGCACCCAACAATAGAACATGCGCTAATTTAAAAATGTCTACTCAAATCAAGTGAAGCTTGAAAACCGTTGCACAATAAGGTTTAAAAATAAATATTTTTTTATTAAAGTGTTTATCTAAGAACAATTCTTATACCACAGCGGGACGTCCCTTGAATCAAAAAAATCTTGTTTTATTCCCGGTGAATAAAGTCTTAATTTACGCATCGGTAGCCTCATTTTGTACCAACGGATTGTTCTTAAGACGTTTGGCTACATTGGGCTCATGCGCTTCTATTGTTGGTGTGCAATAATGGTCGTTTTAAACACCGTTGAATATGAAATTGGTTGAAATAATAGGTAAGTTGCAGGTTATGGTCATAGATGATGCGCAATTTTGTTACTAATTTAAAGTTGTACCTACTGCAAGTCTTGTAAAAAGGTCTTGGTTCACCGAATGAATAAATATTTATATATTAAGGGCGTGTTACAGATTGAATGTCTACTTTGTTCACCTGTACTTTTTTAAGAGAAAAAGTTTATAAGTAAGAAAAAAATAAATAACTTTTAGTTAATCTGTTATTGCAGTAATAGAGACTAACAATTTAAATAGATCTAAATAATTATTTATCACTATAGTTTGGCAACTGTGAACAAAAAATAGATACTTAGCGCATGCTTATTTCATGTGCAGTAAACTTACGTGTACTTTTGAGAAGTCAGTAACTAACACGTAAATGAGCTTCAAATCAGGCCGTATAGGACAAACGATCCAACCCAATGCATACTATATCCTTACGGGGCGGTATGTTCGCTTGGCGACAAGCCCCTTTTTTTCTTTAAATAAAAAAAAATGTTTTATCTAGACCGTTCTCATTTCAAATTTTGCATTGCGTGACTTTGATCGGTTTCGCAAAACTAAGGTAAAGGTCCTAATGTTAGACACCTTAATTCCTAATAGTAGATATGTTGTTCTCCTCTAATGTTTCGAATTAAGATTGAAAGTGCCAAGTAAGTATTAGGTTAGTGGAAAGCACTGGGGCATATACAATACGTCCCATTTAAAATCACATTTCATCAAACGTAAGTACCAGGCAATCATAAACACGATGAGCCCAGCGTCAGATAGCCATACAGCCCCGTGCAGCTGCCGCGCCTTACACGCATCGCCGCACGCGCTGCGACGGGCTTTGTGCGTGCCGATAGACCGGGGTAGCCCAAGCCACAAGCATACACGGGCTTATGATCTAACCCCCTATGGGTAGCGAACAAACTACGCACAATGGTCCGACATACACGGACTAAGTGCGGAAAAAGGGGTCCATAACTATAACCCCCTATGCGTGAGGTCAGAAGAGCGTAATTTTTTGAGTCGTGAGCTACGTAATTTCAGCCCAAGCCGTACTAAATGAAATGAAATAAATGAAATAAATGAACTTTATTCTGTAAGTAGGCCGCAATGGCACTTTTACAAGTCAAACCCTACTAGCGTTTCACAGAGGCCACTGCCGAGAAGAAACGCCGAAAGAAACTCGACAGTCAGCCATTTTCTCACAAAAATATGCTTATTACAATGATAATACTTAACCTACTTAAGATCAAGAAATCTAAGACACATAGAATTCAAAATTCAGAATTCAAACACTTATTCTGCAAACAGGCCACAAGGGCACTTTCATATGTCATAATGTTAATGTACAATTTAAAAAAAGTCTTACAATATAAGCATATGATAGATTTTTCATGAGAAAATATTAATTTACAATTTAAGAAATATATCAATAAGAATTTAATACATTTTTCATGTCAAAATATTAATTATCTATTACAAACATTACAATAATAGTAAAATTGAGAGATGTATAAGGTCTCAGTCTGAATAACAAAATTTAATATAATATCTCAAAGATGTAAATGGTCTCTGAGCGTCAAAATATTCTTAATAATGACTATTCTAACGTGCTTTGGGATGTACATGGTCTCAAAGCGTCAAAATAAAAATAATAAGTTTTAAATATAAAAGGAAAAAAACAATTTAATATAGAGGTCTCTCTCAGAGTCAATGTCAACAAAAACTAATCCATAACAGGGTGATGTCTCTCGTCAATCTCCAAGAGAAGACACTAGTATTAAAGTAGTTACTATGTCCTTGCAAGCATGAACGACCGGACTCCACAAACAGCACCCGATCACGAGTATGACGCGTATCTCAGCCATCGTCTCCCTCGACCATCTGTTAGGGAAGGTGGCGACCCGATCAACGACGCCACCGTAAGCAAAGTCCTTTAAGCGAGCATGACATTCAAGCTGGCGGACATTGATGATAGCAAAGATTAAAGCGACTTTTCGGCGAGAAACAGCATCATGTTAAATAGAACGTAACGCAACTAGTATACGAGTACAAGGATTTACGCTAAGATAAACATAGGTGTATTAAATCTAACAATATTAAACTACAACTGGCTTAAAAGCATTTTTGTCATTTAAGAAATCGTTGACAGTATAATACGCTTGGTTTAGCAAATAACGTTTAACATAAGACTTAAATTTAGTGTTTGGCAAGTTAACTGTTTCGATAGGTATTTTGTTATAAAATCGTATACAGTTCCCCACAAACGACGTGCTAACCTTTCGGAGACGACTGGCCTTCACTACAATCTTGTGTTTACTTCTAGTGTTGTAGTCGTGGATATCACTGTTAAGCTTGAATTCATGTAAATTTTTCCGTACATACATAATATTTTCAAAAATGTATTGGCATGCTACAGTAAGAATGTTTGCCTCTTTAAATTTATCTCTTAGCGATTCTCTGGTTTTTAGTCCGTAGATGGAGCGTACAGCTCGTTTCTGTAGCACGAAGATGGTCTGGATGTCGGCCGCTTTTCCCCACAACAGGATTCCGTAAGACATAACACTATGGAAGTAACAATAGTACACCAGCCTGGCCGTTTCAACGTTAGTTAGCTGTCTAATACGTCTAACTGCATAGGCGGCAGAACTAAGTTTCCCAGCCAGAGTGGCAATATGCGCATGCCATTGCAGTTTTGAATCTAAGGTCATGCCCAAGAACACAGTATTGTCTTCAAATTCCAATTCATCATCCTTTAGTTTGATCTTCGAATTGCTTATTTGCTTGACATTAGGTAAAGTGAATTTGATACACTTAGTTTTCTTAGAATTAAGTAGTAAATTATTTGCTGTAAACCAGTTCACAACAGTAATTAGTGCCTCATTAATAACACCATAGTTTTTCTCTTTCCGTCCTACTTTGAAGATAAGTGACGTATCATCTGCAAATAGCACTATATCATGTTTACTTGTCATGTGTACTTGTGACATTAACTGAAAATTTCGGTAATAGTCACAAGTATACTTCGGCGAAATTGCGCAATCGTTCATTATGTCTACCTAGCTAAAATGGCTTTATAATTCGTTCATATTTATTTGTTACTTTGTCATTTTTTTTGCGAAGTTTGGCAAACACATTTAAGTTAACTAAACTAAACCTCTACGTTTGTAAACTGGTCTGGATAAGGGGGTAGGTTTTTAGCCTTCCAGAGCATACGCTCGCACTCGAACTCATAACAGGCTTTCATTTAATTTCATTGCATACCTATTTCTTTTCACTTTTAGGCAAATATAAGAAGTACAAAAATTCAATTTAAAATAAATCTTTCTATGTCACAAAAAAATTCTCACTTTATTCTTGCAATTCATATCTTACCGAATGTTCGACCTGATTACCTTAACATGTGCATTTTGTATGACATCAAGCGGACTGTAAGCTTGATTGCCACCGACGAGGTATAAAAAAAAATGTACATGCCCATTGTCTATAAATATACCTTTTTCCATTGGGCTTAGAATATTAGCCCTTGAGTTTACCAAATCGCATCGCATCATATTAACGAATCTCGCTTTGTATATGCGCTTACTCTTATAGCGTGGACCACAATAGTGCATTAAAAAAGGATGTGAGTTTTTCGCCGATAGGTTACAGATTAGCGTCAATCGCAGTGTTCCGCAACGCGGGTTCTGCGGTTTTAGATCGCGATCTTCGATCTTTTGAGCGAAAGCGGAATCGGTGAACTCACGACACTTTCGCACCGAGCGGAAATGACTCAATGTGTTCGTTTGAAGATTTTATTTGATGTCTTAGGACTCTTAGGTACTGAAAATATTTGGAAAATATACACGATGTTGCTTGAGTAAAAACAATTTATTAAAAAATGGGTTCAAGTTGTCAAAATAATTAAGTCGGTAACCTCGACTATAAAGGTAAATAAATAAATATGTATTGTGTTTAATTACCAAAACTTTTAAGTAAATAAGTAACAATTAATTAAATTTTAGATTGAGTTTAATTCATACAAACTTATAATAAGGAGAAGTATTAGGTATTAGTAAGTTTACTCGTAGATATCTACACAATACCTACTTAGTACTTAGGATTATTTTGCTCTACTATGAGCACTAAGTGTATTACCTAACTTAATCAACATACCTATACGAAGAACTTAATTTCCCATTCTTATAAACAATTACACAAAAAATCATCTATGTATATACAAATTCTGTTCTAAATTATGAATTCAATTACATAATGTAACTAACAAAAAACTAATAGACCCGGCTAAATTAGACCCCTAACTAAAAACAATAAATACAAAACTTAACAAGATACTACTCCTTTACATACATGGTCTGCTTCACAAAAACAATGGTACTAATTTAAAATTTTAATTATATGCACCCTTCGTTATAAATTCATAAATAAAGAACTGAATATGTAATCGCGTATTTGTTGCGAGGGGAATATTAACACTGGCCTGAAGGTTTATGAATACATTGTTATCTAATATCTTATATAAGTTAACGAAATTATGGAGATTTCTTGACATTCAAGGGTCTGAGACAGACAATACCTACAGCGATTGTTGACGAATCAAAAAAATATACATATAATATATGTATATATACAGATACTGTCAATAAAGACCTAATAGCACTAAAGTTCTTTAGACTACATAATAGTACATTCCTTAACAAGGGCGGTAAAACATAGAATGTCTCAGATCACAGGTATTTGAGGCATTTGATCGATAAATATGCGACCTGAGTTTTTTTATTACCGCCCGTGTTAAGTACAAAATTTTATGTCACGCCCTGGCCAGGAAGTGGGATTTCCCGCGCGCGGAGCGTGCGGTAATTACCGCTTTATGGCCAGGTGTGACATAAAATTATTTAGCCGGTTAGGAACCAAGAAATTTAATGTGTTAGTTTGCGACCATTTGGATGAGTTGGTGAAATGAAAGAATATTTTATCGGTTTTTGAATGCATTCTAATATTGCTAATACAATAACTACTAAGTCAAATATACACTACTCACCGATTTTTTAGTGTGTACAAATTAAATGTTTATCTTTAATTGATCAAACCTATCCTTCAGGTGGTCATTACCTAACTGAAGCTAATCGCGTAATCGGTGAAAATACCCTATTGACTTATTGGGACAGTAATGCCGATGAAATGCGGTGGGTAGTTCTTGTTATCAATCCAGTAAGATTTAATTGATTCTGATTACAATAACATGACTGAGACATACAAAGTGATAGACAGATATATGGACATGGTGAAAATAACGGGTAAGTAAGTAGTTTGATCACCGAACCCAAAAAAAAGGTTTCACCTTTATATCTACGACTAGGTATGGCCTGAAGGTTAAATGCTAATAAGAATTTAAATGAAATAATATCATATTAATGCCTACTAGCAGTACTAGCCAGCAAGAACGTATTACACCTACCTATATTGTTATTACCGCTCTACACTCATTCATTAAAGACAAATAGACAAAAAACCGTTATCTAAAGATAAAACAAAATCAAAACAATGGCGGAACACGAAAAAGAAATATTCGAACAAAGAACGCTCCGAATATCTGGAAAAGTTGAAAAGGCATTCCATTTTCAAATGTGACGCACCTCGGCAGCCAGTGCGTTTCCCGTGCTTTCCCCTTCCACGCACACATAGACAACGATGTCTACTCGGTAGTCTGTAGCTGTACTCTGTGCCTGCCAGCAACGCATCGATGATGTAAATTCCAAAGAGTTTTATAAAAGGTAAAATATTTCAGAGGATTTCACTCAACTTCTGAAGTTTTTCTGAAGTACTTAACATACTAACATTCATTATTTTTACCGGCATTATAAGTTATAATGTTGCTTATAATTTAATCCCTAAGCGCAATAACTCGTATACAATATTCACATAATTTCAACTTAATCCACTCCTTACCTATTGCGAAAAAAAAAACAAAATACATAAATAACCGAACAGTAACCGATACTAAAACAACACAGATGCATCATATTCCCCCAAAGCATGTAAACACACGTATACGCGTTGTCTTTCTCTAGCGGCTAGCTTTCCCGCATAGCGGCGTCTCGTTCACGGCCGGGGCGTGTTCTGGGCTATGATTGGTGGAGGGGAGAATGGCGTTTATCGGAATCCGACGGCAACCTCCCGTCGGCATTTTCCCGACGCACCGTATTCTAAATTCGAAAATGTGTTAGGAACGATTGTTCGTTTTATGAAAATGTATTTTTGACATATTGATAGTACATTTTTATTTGTATTGGGTGCTTTTTTGTGGTGTTAATACAATTTTGTGTCTGTGAGCTGTGTGTGTGTTACTTAATAAATGAGTAGGTTGTTAAGTATTAAAATACAATATGTAACAGGTTATTTTACAAGTCTTACATTTGCATATTTTACTCATATAATTTTAATACGTTGGTACGTGTCTAATTTGTAATCTAGTTTTTTTAAGTGTTGTCAAAACAGTAAATCAGGGTTTTAGGTTGAACAGTGTAAATATATATTATTTATTTTAACAATTATCACTTATAGGTAAGTACTTTTACTTGAACAACCTATCATTTTTCAGGAAGCTCAAAAGTGAAACAAAATCGTTTGTTTATAAACAAATACCTAGATTTTAACACGGCTTTAAATGTTTCTCATTGTCATACATATTTGCGATTTGTAAATGTTTAGAATACAAATTGCTAGGAACAAATGTCGAATAGTTATTAAAGTTAAACACTGCTTGATATTCAAGGATACTTCAAACTAACTAGTATTGGAATAATGTATCTTCCCTTTAGGTTCTTATGTTCTAGCCTTTATTTAAATTATTGGCAATATTACCTACATCTTACGTCTATTTTGCTACCAGTGTCAGTTTACAACCCTCTAAACGATATTTTTTTCAATTAAATTTATATATTGTCTATTCAAAAACAATATACAAGACTGAAAAACACTAGTTGTAATAAAAAAGTAGTATAAGTGTAGTTTTGTAGCTATGGCATCCTTTCAATTTACCAAATCATCCCAGTGGCCGAAAACCGGCACACTAAATTAGCTGGTCGCTAACCGACACAATGAACAAGAAACGGAATGTATAATTTTAAAGTTTAAGACAAAATTTACCAGATATTTAAGGAAAGTGTATCCTAATTTGAATTTCTAGTACCAACCAACCCATACTAGTACCATACTAGCAGTGGCGGCGCGTCAAAAATATTCTTAGGGAAACCGGAAATTATTTACCTTTCTTATTCTTCGTGATCCATAGTAAAAGAACTGGACTGGTTTAAGATTAGGCAAGCCGGTGGGAATCGAGTTGTATGGACGCTCCGCCACTGCATACTAGTACCAACCCATAGTGATTCCAAAATGTTTTGGCCCTTTTTATAACCTACTAGCTTTTGCCCGCGACATCGTCCGCGTGACCTTGTATTTGAGGGATGATTTCAGGGATAAAAAGTATCCTACATGTTAATCCAGGCTATAAACTCGTTTTATACCAAGTTTCGTCTTAATCCGTTCAGCCGTTGTTGCGTGATTGAGTCACAAACATCCTCACAAACATCCTCACAAACATACTAACTTTCGCATTTATAATATTAGTAGGATCACAGAAATAAAATACAGCCTGGATTGAAATATATTCGCGTGCTCCTGTGAGTTTTACTCTGGCTAGTGTTTTCACTAGTACCTTACAAAAGATGCTATTTTCCTCAACGGAGAGTGAATGGAAAATCGATAGGTACACATTGAACGATTGAACGAGTGGAAATTCAGTTAGCGATAGTGTTAGTTGTTTCGGTGTTTTATGTGATCAAAATCTACAGTAATGACTATTTGTTTGTGGATAGTTAGTATTTTTTTCGAAATGTTATAGTATATGTAAATTAGGAGTAAGGTTAATGTCCCAATACTTGACATGTAATTTCTATAATTGATACTCTGTCCTTCTATCATTATTGTTAGTTAGATATGAATTATGAGTAAATTTGCGTTGAGCACGGGGTCATTAAACTTATTGTACGTTGGTAAAGTCTAGAATACCTAACTTGTTTATCTAGTACGTGAATGTAGAGATATGTGATTTAACACTATAATTTAGTGTGGGTATGTATTTATTGACAAGAAAATAATATCATAATAATATTTATGGGCCACTACGCACCTTGTCACAATGATAATCTACATGAAAGCCGCTAGAGATCTCATGTCACTGTGACAAGGTAAGTACGAAGTGACCCAGAAATCAAATTGGTTGACCGTACCAGAATACTTAACTTAGATCTTAGGCTCTTACATTTCTATAGTTGATAATAATATGTTGTTTGATGTTAATTTATAAATATTGTCGGGAAGACATTGCTCTTTAGCGATATGTCCACCTGTTGTCTGCCCCTATTTTTAGGTCTGTATAATCTGTGTTACTTATTAGCTATTTTTCATGAGGTGTGCAAGAAAGAGTTAATTTTTTTCACTTTATTATTTTAGGAACATTTAATTAATCACTTAAGATTATGTCAGTTCCATTGAAGTACCTTAAACTAAGTTACTATCACATTATTATATTGTACAAAAAAAATAGTACTTGTGTTGTATTATATTAAATTATAAAATATATTCGTTATATTCTCACTTGTATACTTTATTACCACAACCACTTGTCCTTATCGCGGCCCCTACTCGCTAAGGGCGAGCGCACACGACACTCGGCCAATTACTACGTTACACGATTCGCTGCGCGTGAGCACTCGTTTGTAACCGACCTTATCCCACTCTAAACGGCATAAGCTACGCCTTTGTCATGTAACATTAGGCCTTTTTGTAAGCGCCAGTTTAAAAAATTGTGAGAGACACGTATAATAGCCCACATCTACTAGTTTGATTTTTCTATTAACGTACAGAAGCTAGAAGCTCCACTGTCCATTATGCAATAATATACTGTGCCAGTAGGAATAGCACATGTTGCGCTCGAAAGTATGTCGGCTTATCTCGAGCTATCCGTCACTTTCTAACAGCACCAATCAAAAAAAGACGCGTAGCTCGAGATAAGCCGATTGAACTCGAGGCCATCATGTGCTAGGCCTACTGTTATGGCAATCCGGTACATCGGTGAATAGTGTGGGTGACACAAGCTACGGAGTCAGCCTATCGATGGTATGCGGACGTAAGTGTGAGTGTGTCGACGACACTTGTGTCACAATCCGGAATAGCAGACTTTGTTCTCATCATCGTATCGCTGGGTGGAGCGGAGTCACGGGGCTCTCAGCACGTTCAGTAGCTCTAGTATAAGTTTTTTCGAAACATTAACTAATTCGAACGCGTTTGCGTTTTGTCTCACAATTTATGAAAACGCTCTCACCGAGTTTGAAATACGCGCGTTCATCGGTTAGCAACAAATGTTATACTCGCTGTTATAGTTTCCACTAGTGACCACCAGAGGCGCTGTTCACGTTTTCATACCACTTTCATACATTTTGAGACAAAACGCAAACGCGTTCGAATTAGTTAATGTCTCGAAAAAACTTGTACTAGAGCTAAGTACAGGCTGGTCCAGATGCTTACCGGGCACGGACGCTTCGGAGTACCTGCACCGGATCGGACGGGAAGAGTTCCCATTGTCACGAGTGTGGAGCCGAGGTGGACTCGCTGCGTCACACTCTCGAGGAGTGACTTGCCTTACCCTATCGAGCGGGACTGAGGGAAGAGGTGGGGGCTCATCTATCGCTGGCGAACATAGTAGGCACAATCTCAGCGATAGACGATGGAAAGTCGTAGTCTCTTTCTGTGGTGTGTTGTAGGTAGGAGCGCCGCAGCACGCGTCTCCTAAACCCTTCTACCACAACTTATAAAAGTTATAAAAACAAAATCTGACTACTACATTAGCATCGCGAAACAAAACATCCCCAACTAACTCTGTTTTTCAGTTCCGCTAAGACCGTCTAAGCGCATTACCTACATTTATAATCGGCTAAGTATTGAATTGTTCCATCCATTGTTTGGAGGCTTTAAACCTTTGGCACCCTAGAGAATTGGTTTCGAGAGTTTAAGCCTGCTGCCTTCCATAAAACCAACCCAAAACCTACCCTATTGTTATTAGGAACGGCTCGTTTTCGCTTGATCTAAAATGAAAATGATTCCTGAAAAGTGAAAGCTTTCCTACGCAAAGGTATTTAGGTTTAAACTCCTATTGAAAGAGGTGAAAGTTTGGGGGTTGGGCGGGCGTTGGATTGTGGACTGTGTCGTAGTTTTTTTAAGGCTGGTTTTCGGGTGATTGGGTGGTAAAGACGGTCCCGTAACGAGTATACAGAGTGTAATTGTATCGGGATCGGGATCGAGCGGGCGCTGCAAGCGATTTTGATGCTTGCGGCGTTTTCTTTAAGAACTGCGTTTGGGTGGGAAATATTCGCGTCATTTGCACGTGTAAGTACATGTTTTGTTAGAAAAATAATTTTGAATAGGCACAAATTCCTTTAGAGACGGTACTAAAGCATCATCATACATCATCATTACACAGACATTTAACATGCTTCTGTACTGTTCATACAACTTTGAGAGCCTAATTCATTTTGGTTTGAGTTTAACTCTTTGAAACAAGCATACCTACTATTAGAAATGACAAGATTTTACTATCTACCACGCTGGTGGCGACCAAGTAAGACCTGTCAGATGACACCATACCCTATGGACACCTGAGACTCTAGTCACAAGCCCATTAAAGACACATTATTGGTTTGAGGATTTGTTGTGTCAACGTCTCGAGACAAATGCTTGTCCATACTCAGTGTCTATGTTCAACCAATTTGATTCTGGGCGACTTCGTACCTTGTCACAGTGACATTGATATGAGATCTCTAGCGGCTTTCATATTAATTTTAATTGTGACAAGGTACGAAGTGAACCAGAAATCAAATTGGTTGACTGTACGTAATCGAGAGCTCTGGCACCCTCAACACCAGGAACACCACACCACATATGATCATACCTACAGAGCATGAACTACATCTGGAAATCTGAACTATTGAGGCTGAAACGGAGACATTCGTTTAATTCGGACAATTACTAGCTTTTCTAGACCCAACTATAGCTATATGTTCACAGAAAATAAACGAAACTAAACCTGTGTATGGCACAAACGTAGGACGCATGATGAAGTACCTACTTAAAATACTTAATACTAGTTGGCTAGTATAAGTACTTACTACAGTATATTGCCATAGGAAACTAATTCTACAACTTTCCATTTTCCATAAAGCATGCCAGTTTGAAACCGCTAGCGCCATCTATACCTATTTTCTCTCGACATTTCGCATCAGAGTGGTAAAGTGCAAAATAAGAGGAGGGTTGATTCACTCCGTAGAGGGCCGGAGTGTTTCGCTACCACGCGAAAGATGGCGCTCTATCACGCATTTTTGCATTCACATCGCCGTATATTTTGGAGTACTGACATGTCTGTAATGTCTGTTCTTCTTGAAACTCGGTTAACCCTCATTCCTCACCTCCGAGGTGAAAATTGTAAGAGGAAAAGCATTTTATAAGATAAAAGTTAAGTTTAATCCGTTAATGAATTGTGAGTTTAACAGCTGTAGGACATTATTTAACTATAGGTAAGCAACTTAGGCTAAAGAGATCGTCATAAATATTTCCTTGAGGGATCCTCCTAATAGGTGCGCGATAATCGCGTAGTCGCGCACCTATTAGGACGATCCCTGAGGATTCGTTATGTTGAATGCTGGAGACATGATGGTCTCTCGCTCTAACTAATTGCATCCTCGGTCCTCGGAAGCTCTGGTGACCTTACTCATCACCAAGAACACAACACCACATCATACCTACGGAGCAAACAGTTTTTTTTTAATATAACGACGGTGGCAAACAAGCGTATGGTCCACCTGATGGTAAGCGGACACCGCAGCCTATGGACGCTCGCAACTCCAAGGAAGTGCGCGTTGCCGACCCTTTATAAAATTTGAGGATTCACAGTGTTGACAGCAGAAGGGAGAAAAGGCTATTTGTGTTGTTATTTTGACTTCTGTTTTAATGTAAGGTTGAGTTAGTACCTCATTTTGGCTGCTCCAAATACGAGCGGAATGATATTCCGCATTCCGCTATTCGGAGTATTTCGCTTTGCTTTGGCAACATTCGTTTTAAAATTAGCGGTATCACAAAGCAACACTACAATAGCAGCGGCGTGTTGGAAGCGCGGTGCCTTTGCGCATCACTGACTTGCGCCCACGCACAATGGGCTAATCTTGCGTTTTATACAGCACTGTTTATACAACTTTTTTTAAAGTAGGCTGTATGCCTTAGTGTAAGTAAAGGGAATCCCTTTGAAAAAGTGCCTGTTTGTTTTATGGTTCGGTTAGTAAAATTGATGAATTACTTTGATTTATGTTCCCATAGGAAAGGAAAACATAATAGGTAACAGATTCTTTAAACCTGATTATTTGTTAAAACCAATAATCCTTAAATAAATAAATAATTTATTTCAAGCAACAAAAGCCCACAAAATGAATACCATATAGCTCACATAGATACTTACAAATACTTAAAACTATTACTATTAAGAATCCATTTTGCCACATGAGAACAAGATTTGGCGTAAGGCACAAAAGCTACTACTGTCTGACCTTCCAACCCACAGAGATTTGCCAGTAAATTCTCAATCGAACGTAAGTAAAAGTTGGATGCTACCAAAAATAAAATGTTTCAACGTCTACACTGTAAACAAATATTCCGTTGATTGTCCCCGTTAAAAAACCCCTAAAAACTACGTAACAACAGCCGGCTGGATATCAATTCTCGATAATCTTCCTAATCCCCCTCCCCCCGCGCCTGGTGGGGGTGAAGAAATCCTATTTTCATAGTTCACTTCACCAACCGCCGTAACTTTGTTAGCACGCTTCAGTGCATTGGGCTTCTGGGTATACGGCCACGAAAGGTCTTGATAATTGTAAGACTACCTCCTTATTCATTAAACTTAACAAACCTCAGCTATCTAAAATCTGTTTTGTATCTTACTCACAAAATAAATGACAGTTAACTAAAAAAAATTACTTAACTAAATTAGAACGATTGTGTCACTTAAATTTCTTGGATTCACTATAGACAACCATCTGCACTGGAAGGGTCACATTGAACAGATTTGTACCAGACTAAACAGATTTGTGTTTGCTCTCCGAAGGCTGAGGGACACTGTCTCTGTGGAAGCTGCACTGACGGCTTATCATGGATATGTGTCCTCAGTTCTTCGGTATGGCCTGATTCTGTGGGGGAATTCTGTCGATGTAGAACGAGTTTTCAAAATTCAAAAAAAATGTATACGCGTCATTTGTAATGCTTGGTCTGACGATTCTTGTGTCCCTTTATTTAAAAAATTACAACTTCTTCCCTTACCCTGCCTATACATTAGAGATGTATGTCTTTTTGTGAATACCCATCGACCTTTATTCAAAAAGCGAGGGGATCTGATGCACAGACTGACCAGACAAAAAATTATGAACATGCTATACAAGCCACGAGCTCGCAAAATGATCTATGCAAAGAACATATTTAACATGTGCATAGTAATATATAACAAACTACCGGATGACATAAAATTACTGCAAGGCAATAGGTTTAAGAACAAAATGACTAGCTGGCTTCTGGACAAATGTTATTATAGTGTAAGGAAATACTTGGACCAAAATTGACAATGGTATTAATGAATTATTATTTCTGACATTTTAAATTATTATTGTTTTTTATTATCTAATATCATTATTATAATTTTGAATTTTGACTCCCTTGACATTGTTCCGTAAAATTTGCTAATTATGTGGATATATTTAATTATTATTATTGTATTAATTATGTCGCTCCTACAAAATGTTTGCACGCCTGCATGCAGGCTGAATGCACTGGACTTTCTTTTATTTTTAAGACCTTATTTATAACATGTATTCTGAGCAAATAAAATCTTTGAATCTTTGAATCTTTGAATAAGGGGTAGATATACTTATTTCATCCTTGGAATCACAACCGCTAGAGTCTGATAAGCCAGTCGTATCACTATTCTTTTTTTCACATTCTTATGTGGCAACAATTTTACCTAACAAATCTGTCAGTTGTTAGTGTGAGATCAAAGTAAAGTTTACAAATTTGCCGATTTTATATAGGAAAACGACATGCTGGTCAGACTCTATTTAACGTTTCAGATAACTTGTACCTAGTTCGAGCCTAGGCTGAGTAAGGCGTACCTAAAAATATATTTTAGAGGGCCTCAGGCATACTACTAAATTAACCAACCAACAAAATATAAAAACTCGTTTAAAAAAAATTGCCTATAAGTACTTACTACATAAGCAAGGTAACAACGAGGTGATAGATCTGTCCATCATAAAATATCTCTAATCTATCTATATTGTTTTAGTTAGTTTCATGGATAAGATGTAGTTATACGTAGTTGAATAATATTGCAGTTACGCGCGCTTATCCCGACTGACTTCCTATCACTTCATGTCCCATTTGTGAAACAATTATCGGGCCCTTATCTTTCCAAAGAAATGTTCGATGCGACGCCGTCAAGCCGAGCAAGTACCAACACCGTTCCAGCCAACTACAAACGTCTTAGATGTTACAAAGTTATTTCATATTTTCAATTTAAACAGAGGCGTGATGGGAAGGCCCCTTAACGTGAAGGTTTTATACAACTCCTTATGTTTACGAAGGTGGGTACACTTTTAGGTATAAGTTAAAGTTTGAAATGAAACCGCAAGCCACGACTAGACTAATTTTGTCCTTGTGGTCAAGAGGTTGGCTTGATTTATGTTTACTTTCATGTGTGACTGAGTGAGGTATTCTTATGAATGGTTTTAGTATGTTTCGTTTCAGAACCAAACTAAAACTAAACTACTTGAATTTAAACTTTCGCGAGACATGTTATAACTTTATTTTACTAAACGGTTAAAACTCACGTATTAATTGAACATGTCGCCCGAAGTGACAATTAATACGTGAGTTTTAACCGTTTAGTAAAATAAAGTTAAAACTAAACTAACCTAAACGTCAGCTTTTAAATATTGCCGACCAAGGGGCTGACACGCTTTGCTAGAGAAAGATAGTCTTATTGCGTTGCGATTCCTATACGAGGAAATAGAAAAGAGTGGCATGTTTTGTCCCTATCACCGACCGAACATTTTTTCATGGTGGGGTTATAGGCAAAGGCAAGCTTCCATAAAGGCATACATTGGTCATGCAAACCGGCCAAATTGCGTAGTACAAATTTTGTATGAAAATGAGTAAGTATGAGAAAGACATAGCCCCGGTTGCTCGTTGGCGCATCTTTAACTACAGAGTATATATTATATCTATGTTGCCGACAGGTTGGTGAAGCACCAGCTAATTTGCGACTACTTAGACGAGTTGGTGAACAGAAAGGATATTTACCGAATCGTTTTTAATGGGTTTCAATTTAGTAACTAGTAAATAAAATGCATATACGATCTACAGTTTTTTTTAAGAGTTTGTAGAGATTATATTATTAGTCCTTTGGTGGTTGTCCTTCAGTGGTCTTCAACTAATACATCGCGTAACAGGCGTAACGATTCTGTTAAAATGTAAGATTTTAGCATTCCCTATAAATAAAATAAAATAAATAAATAAATAAAGTTTTATTTCAGGCATATCACCCATATCATAGCACATGTCATAAGCAGAAACTAAAAAATAAAAATAGATCTAAAAATGGTTAGCTACTATTTTTTGTTCTCGGTCTAGTGCACAGATAGTCAGTACCTACCTAAAAATTGGAGTGTTTAAGTCGCGACACACATTCTCCACAATAGTGTTCCGTGAGCGGCGCATGCCCTCCCAGAAGGAGGCGATGCGAGCGCGCATCACCGCGAAGAAGTGGGGGATTCTGGCTTCTGCGAACATGGCAGAGGCACTGCACGAACGCGGCAGCCCCATCAGAGCCCGAAATATATTATTATACTGAACCCTGATGGAGCTATACGCTTTCTGCTGTGTCTCACCCACCTATAGGCCAGTCAATGATAAGGTATAGCGGGAAATGCCTAGAACAGGGGTACGGGCGGCGAGTTTTGATATGTTTACCTCCTAACTACTTAGTCTAAACAAAGTTACCAAGTCAAAAATTGTGTTCCAAGCATTTTCCTCTAATACCTCTTTCTGAGCAACATGTCTTGTAATTTTATTGGATAACAAATCAAGTAGATTTGTCAATTTACATCAATTAACACATGCTCAACGTCTGTTCTTCTACCTGCGGGATAATCACGTAACGTTATGTAACTTATGTACTACCGTTAGAGCATATTTAATGTCAATTTTGACGTATAAATCTATGAGCTACGGGGTAGTCACGTAACGATATGTACTACCGTTGGTACGTATTTAATGTCAGTTTTAGTATGAGATTTGACATTTAAATCGTCTAACGGTCATCTAACGGTCGAAAACGTTACGTTATTACCGCGCTAATGTCGAAAAATGACATTAAATATGCTCTAATCTAACGGCAGTACATAAAGTTACGTAACTTTATGTACTACCGTTAGAGCATATTTAATGTAATTTTTCGACTTAGCGGGGTAATCACGTAACTTTATGTACTACCGTTAGAGCATATTTAATGTAATTTTTCGACTTAGCGGGGTAATCACGTAACTTTATGTACTCCCGTTAGAGCATATTTAATGTAATTTTTCGACTTAGCGGGGTAATCACGTAACTTTATGTACTACCGTTAGAGCATATGTCATTTTTCGACATTGGCTCATCGATTTATACGTCAAAATTGATATTAAATATGCTCTAACGGTAGTACATAACGTTACGTGATTACCCCGCTGCTCATAGATTTTTACGTCAAAATTGACATTAACTAAATATGCTCTAAGGGTAGTACATAACGTTACGTGATTACCCCGCTGTTTGCAATAGTGCGATACTTCGGCCATGTTGCGCGTTAGGAGTGTGGATAACCTGGAGAGACTAATGGTGACAGGGAAGATAGAGGGTCAAAGACCACGAGGCCGAAGTCCTGTTCGATGGTCAGACCAGATATCCCAGCAGCTGGATATGACTGTCAGTACTGCTCTCCGCTGGGCGTCCTGAACTGAACTGAACCGATGGCGGCGGCTTGTTGACAAGATTAGTCAAGAATCACGATGGTCAGCAATGAGAGAACGATCAATAAGAGATCATCAATTTACATCCTCAATGGTAGCAGAGTTTCGCTCAAAACATGGAACTAACTATAGATTGTATAGTTGGGTCATAAACAGATTTAGGTTCGCGTCTTTCCTGTGGACAAATCAAAAGTTAAGGGCTACAAAGCTTAATTTTGGATAGGTCTCGGCATCTCCGTTTCTATAAATTCACGTAATAAAATAAAATCATAACTCACATGCTCATAAGCCGTTAGCTATTGACCACAGGAGAGACGACTTTTGTTTTTTCAAGTGTTTATGACCCAGTTACTAAACAGGTGTGTAAGAAAAATTAAACCCTTTATGCTTTATTAAAGAAAATACGACGTTTGGTAACTTAGAATTACTTAGAAAATAAATAACCTAATAAAAAAATGTTTTACCATTAGGTACCTACTCGGAATGAATGAAAAGTTGGATAAAAAATCCACTTGTCATAAACGCATCCATCTGCAAATAATTATTGTGAAAACATAATTCGTTTCCGTCCTAGTGCATAATATAACAATAACTGTCCCGCGTCATCTGTGTGATCAAGTAGACAAATCTATAATAACTCGTAGAGCAATGGGCCGGGAAATATCATCTGTCACATTATTGGCGTGTTTATGGGAAATTAGTTTTTTTTTTAGTTAGAATTGTTTGCTTACATGTTGAATAAAACAGGTTAGTGTGAGTTAGGCTACTACGGGGCGTTCTGTATCACTCATTGTCTTAGTCACTTAGACATTCGTTTTTTTAGTCATCTGTACCCCCTTATATGCTTCACCGGTGAAGTCTGTTTATGAATCCGTGGTTTAGGCGACGGCACGGTAACCCTAGCCCTAAAATTATCAACATCCCTAAATAGTAAAAAAAAGATGAACATAACATTAGTAAGTTGTACTAAAAAAATATATAGTTTTAAATTTTGATACCACAGACTATACGGAGGAGTCGGGGTTTTTAAGCATATAAGGCGTTTTTCGTAGGTTTTGTCATTAATGCCACTATTTCTCGTTTACACTTTAGTTATTTTTTGTTGATTTGTGTATGCATGTCTTCACTGCGCCGTGATCTCACCAAATGATGACAACGGAAGACCAGCGCTGGCCCTGTTAGCATTACGCTGACTGAGTTGTGAGCATTTCGTGGCAAATTGCAATTCTGTAGTGTAGGTAATGTCATTGTTTGTAATTGTCTTGTGTCACGAATAAATCTTATCTTTCTTTCTAAAATAGCAGTGTTCGAGCTAATTTCATTTGATGAAAGGCTAATTCGAACGCGAAGTATAATACGGACACGTCCCATTCTAAATTGCCCGTATCAGCTCATATCAACAAATGCATCTCACCAATTGTTTTAACATTGCAATTCCAAGAACTCAGGAGCAACGCTCGCGCCTGCTCGCCCGCGCAGAAACTGTCACAATTTGACGTTTCACTTGACGTGACGTACCTTATTCAAACACCGCCTTTTTTTCTTTATCTGCTCAATCACCGGCCAGTCTCTTTCGAATTTCAACTTTGAACGGATGGGTAAGCGTTCTTTTTTCGAATGTGTGTTTATGAAATTGGAATTTAATTTTTAATCGCCGGTTATCTCGATGGCCTGTTGTGGGGTATTTCGTTTCGTTCTTGCATCGGACGCGATGAATGCATAATTAAGTGGAAGCGTTTTTATGATTTTGTTAATCCGACCCCGTCATACTTCACGTGATGGCGTGGTTCAAATACAATTGAAAAAAAAAATTAGTTTATCGAACGAACTATTTAAGTACTTACCTACCTACCTATTTCAATGAAATGTACACTCTTTAGAAAGAGAATCATCTCTATATTAATTTGTTAAATAAAACCCGAAGTGTATGTGTATGTCTTGAACTCCATAGGTACCTGCGGTACGATTACGGAACGTTTTCCACCGTTCGTAAGGTAGATCTAAATGTCATATCCCATACTAATCCCATCTCGCTCTAAAGAGAGATGTTTTAACTCTCCTCCCCCAGTTAGGGCCCTACCGGTAGGGTAGTGTGATACGGCCTTAAAAATTACATTAAATTATGCCTTCCGGACGTTCGAAAAGTTACGTGTTACCACGTGTTACCCCGCTGAAGTGCATTGTAGCTGTTTTCGAAACCATGACTGTTATTAACGAACTTTTGTGATCGTTTGTTTTTTGTTTTCAGTTTTTGAGCCTACAATGTGTTCATGACCTCTTAAGACTTTCGAAATTACTTTTATCAATGTACATTATCATTATCATCTCCAGAAAATAACGCGACATACTCATACGCATCTATTATTTTTCCCACTACCATTTAAAATGAAAGTAAAAGTCCAACCGTTTTTTACCGCCTGTCGTCCCGTCCGTATTCGAATATAGAACCCGAGAAAAGGTTTTTTTTCGTGCCGAGAACGCA
Source organism: Cenopis cana (assembly GCA_951800055.1). Classification (NCBI taxonomy): domain Eukaryota; kingdom Metazoa; phylum Arthropoda; class Insecta; order Lepidoptera; family Tortricidae; genus Cenopis; species Cenopis cana. Next base: position 7,926,509 of record OX637487.1, on the reverse strand, counting down.
ACCCGATCCCCGAAATTCACTTGCTACTAAGTTTATTATTTGATACTTGGGGGGATTATTTTTTAAAGCTTCTTTATGGTGTCGGCATCGCTTTGACGGGCTCTTTAGTTCGGCGTAGGTGTTTGAAATTATATGTTTACTGAATGGTTGTGCGCTATGGTTTTTATCTGGTGGTATTTTATTGTGTTTACTTCGTTGCTTGTGAGCACAATATCACGTAATTATACTGGGGTTTCCTTAGGGTGGGATGCATCAAACGTGTCTGTAACCGTAAGCGGAGTTCGTTAAAAAAAATTAAAAAATTGATAGTACCTGTTCCTCCATTCCTGAAAGAAAAAGAAACATAATAAATTAATTTTCACTCATTATTATTTCTAATAAAGTTATCGCTTAATCATCTGCGACGGTGGCCTTCAAACTCCCCGACATTTTAGAAAACAAAATTGTCAAAACGTCGACCGATCTCCACCATACAAAAAACTTTCTCACATTTACACGTCGGGCAACTTTCATGCCTCGAGCAATAGGTCGTAGAGTTCATTTTCCCCTGTATTTTGAAACAGGTTGTGGACAACGAAAATCTTTAGATCATTTTGATAACAAAGGGTACAAAATTAGTATTTAGCCATTTTTGGTCAATTTATTTGTAGATAACGAGGGAAAAGATGAGTGATAGGGATACTAACTAGTAGAGATAAATATTAATTTGGAAAAATCTAGTTTATTGGACTGGGAGCTACAGTTAGTAGGGTCGTTACCCCGGTTACGCGACCACTGTCAGTTTACGACCACTTTAAATTAATGATACCTATATAGGTATAGTAGAAATTATATAAAATGTCTGACATTTTATAAAACTTGTCATTGGACTTTGAATCTTCACGCTTTAAAGTCGCTTTTTGAACGGCCTAATTTGATACAACTCTGACAGTTCAAATAATTTTAAGTATACCTATAATTATATTTTCTACAGACCGGGAAAACAGTGAGTTGTATGCATTATTACATTTTATAATGCATTTTAGTTTGGTACCATTCAAAATTGAGAAAATTTCCTTTCATTTCACTGATTCAGTCTAGCGGTCGTAAACCGGCACACTGGACTAGGTACAATTTGTTTGGTGACTGAATCAGTATACCTAAATCACCTAGCCAACATTAGAATATTTTACATTTTACTACTAGTGCAGATGTAATTATTTGAAGGCCTAATAATACGGATTTACTTTACTAGTGCCGAAATAGTGTGGTAAAACTTCATTAAGTATAAGTATTGTAAAATTTTAGCGTTAAGAATTTGTTCAAATATTCGAATATCTCAAAAAGTCGAATATTTGCATTCTCTAGCTAGGAGGATAATGATTTATAGGGTAATTTCCCAAATATCTTTTTCTTAAAAACATCTTGATTGCATTGATTGCATCCAACCAGTGCCGTTAAACGCGCCTCGTGTTAACACTATACGAAGTAAAATGTTAGTTGTATGCCGAGGTTGTATGGGTGTGTATGGCCGACCTAATTATTCGGAATAATCGTCTTGTACCGATAATTAGTCGAGCGACATCGCGCGACCGCCCAAGACCACACAGATTCTCAAACTTTGGTCACACTTTTCGTACCTACATAAATCCCTGAGTTATTTGTTGACATTACCTAGGTAATGTTTTAGTGTGACCTAAGGGCGATCGCTTACCGGAAGACGCAGCTTGGAGAACCCTCCAACAAGGGTGACCGACGATTTGATCAAGATCACGGGAACCCGTTGTTGGGAAGGTTTTTGGCAAGCAAAGGACGTTTTGGCCGATAATGAAATGAAATGAAATAATTTTAGACGATAAGTACGACTAATGTTTCCAAACAATGTAACTTCTCATTATCATTTCTATACCGAACCTAAGGAACTCAACAAATCACTAGTTTTTATTAGAATTTGCATGCGAAAACTTGTACTTACTACAAATAAAACTTATATGTATAGCAGAGCGATACAGCAGCGGAAATACTATACTATAATGTCCAAGAACTAAATACCAAAGTGTTCAAAACATGTCGCCGGTAATCAGAAGTTTAACAATAAAAACTTATGCCTGTATTCCCGCAAGGAGTAAATATATAGCACATTAAATTTAATGTTTAGTACCAGGTAATGTCCTTGATATTATTTTCCTCCGCCAAGGTTTGAGAACCGCCAGGTTGTCGTATGATGGATCGGCCGAGCTCGAGGTGTCGAACATCCCGTTATCGAATATTCGAGCCTTCGTCAAGCATCGATTAGTGGACTCGATAGATGTCGGAGACTTGTGACAACTCCGATGATGATTCCTTAGCAGAAATATTATCAATACAATTAGTATTACTTGAATTTAAACTTTCGTGAGACATGTTATAACTTTATTTTACTAAACGGTTAAAACTCACGTATTAATTGTCACTTCGGGCGACATGTTTCGAACTCTTCGGGAGTTCTTCATCAGGATGAGTGCGTCTGCGACCCGCGCCGATTGCGATTTACCTCATACAACACCTTCAGCGCCGAGCTGCCCCCCCGCCCCCGCCCCCGCGCTGTCTGCGCGTGCGTCACGTGCCTTGCGGCGGGCGGCGGGTAGTTCGACAGTGTGCAATCGGCGCGGGTCGCAGACGCACTCATCCTGATGAAGAACTCCCGAAGAGTTCGAAACATGTCGCCCGAAGTGACAATTAATACGTGAGTTTTAACCGTTTAGTAAAATAAAGTTACAATTAGTATTAATTACAATACAAATAGTCTGTATGCACACCTCAGTTGTACTTAATTAGTTACCCACAAAATCAAAACTGCAGTATTAATTAGGTTAGATATTTTATGTCACACCTGGCCATAAAGTGGCCATTATCGCACGCTCCGCGCGCGAAAAAACCCACTTCCTGGCCAGGGGGTGACATAAAATTTTGTACTTACCACGGGCGATAATAAAGAAAGCCTCAGATCGCATATTTATCGCCCTTGCCTTTGGCTCGGGCGTAAAATACCTGCGATCTGAGACATTCTTTGTTTTATCGCCCTTGGTAAGTAATGTACTATTAAAATACAGCACAGTTACAGCAATATTGCGTCACGTTTTCCCTATATTTAAACCTATCATTGCTTTAAAAGAAATGGCACTGAAAATATATAATTTATACTCACCGGCAGATAATTGGCCCAAATTAGAACAATGCATTTTTATATATTAAACATTATTAAATTTAGCCTAATGTTTCTGTACTATGATCTTTTTGAGGTGTGCAATAAAGTGTCATCATCAACAGCCTATCTACTATCTACGTCCCACTGCTGGGCACAGGCCTCCTCTCATAGATGAATAAAGAGTATTTGAATTGAATTGAAATTTATAGTTTAAAATCACGAAAAGTTTTTGGGCCAAATTTTCTGCCGGTGAGTGTACTATATAACCTACAGGCTTGATTCAAATCTGAGTACAGGCAAAGGTCATAATTCTTTGCCTTTGTCGCCAATATTAGAGAACCGCGAGGTTGCCAGATGATGGATCGCTCGAGCCCGAGGTGTATAACATCCCATAATCTAATGATTCGATTAATATCGAGCCTTCGTAAAGCATCGATTAGTGACTCGATGGATGTTGGAGACTTCTCCGAAATCCAATGATAACGTCTGACCACAATTACCTGAACCTGCGATGTTGTAGGGAGTGCCGTAGTTGTTCCTGTAGAAATAATAACGTGGGCAGTGTTGCCAGAGCACTTCCGACAAAAAGCACGGCCGGGTGTCCAAAAAAGCACGTTTTTGGAATAAAAAGCACGTTTTTAGGGTTTCGTACCCGAAGGGTCGAAAATGACTCCTATTGCTGTTACTCACGCGTCCGTCCGTCCTTCCGTCAGTCGTCTGTCACAAAATTTTGTTCATAAGATTATTTTTTCTTCCCATTGACCCATAAACTTGAAATTTGGTGATACTGTTCTTTATTACGGGTTTTTTACCAAAAAATACTTATATTTGATAAAACAGGTTTTTTGATTGGAAATTTCGTTAATTTTCATGTTAAAACCAACATACTTTTGCGGTTGGTTCGGAACCCAAAATGTGCGAAGTCCGATACGCAATGGGCCGGTTTTCGTCACATACAGAGTATTGAGCCTTTACTACATCGTGTACACATTGCACGACACGAACAATAGAGCTTGCAGTTGCAGGACAAGTTTTTCAAGGACAAGGTAAAACATAACTTTAGGATATCATATCAAAGCGTAGGGTAGGAGAGAAAGATTGATTAACACAACGATTGTTAAAAAAAAATTACAGTTTTAGAGAGTACCAAACCAACATTACCTCCCCATTTTTAGTAGTAAAATCATAAAGCACCATAGCACTTAAAAAAGCACGGTTTTAGCACGTTTTTGGGGAGCGCACGTAAAAAGCACGTTCGTGTCCAAAAAAGCACGTAAAACCGTGCTAAAAAGCACGTTCTGGCAACACTGAACGTGGGGTAGAGATACAGATAAGGCGTTTCATTACCATCAAGCATGGAGTCTGTTTGAAGGTTTATGTAAGTGGTGTTGTCACTGTTCTTGGTGCCGAATAGGTGAATACCTGTGTAACCTGAATCTCGATGCGCTCATGATTTTTCTTGATTCTCAACATCCATGGGCCGGATGCCAAACAGCCAAAATCGCAGCATGAAAAAAAGTTTATAGAAAATTCATAGAACGCTTCACCGCAAAGTTTGACGAGCGCGGTTTATAAAGACGTCGCCATCGGCGCCGGCGCCGCTCCAACCCACATGCGCAGCCTATTGGCAACTCGCAGACCAGCAATAATTTATAAAAGGGCGTAAACGATGGAGTACAACTTACGAGATAAGACATTTTGTAAGTTGCCTTCTGATGTTGACGCTTGAGTAATTGCCGAACGGTCGTAAGCGACTGGACGCAAATGAGGACATACGACGTTTTGTAAATTATTGCCGCTGTCAGATGTGATAGCTAACCTCAATGTTCGAAACTAGAGCCGTAACGGTGGAAAATGGTAGCAAAATTTATGTAGAGAAATGCGCCTACGAGATGAGGGCACACCTAGCGGGCTTCTGGCACTGAAAATGTTATTGATTTTCGTACAGTCGCCATCAGATAAATCCACACCCTGGGCAAGTGTGGGAAGTGGGGACTGCCTGTTCCCTTTCATCTATAAGAAGAGCCTTGTGCCCAGCAGTGGGACGTTAATAAACTAACGATAGGTAATGATGATCATCATCATACACTGAGTTAAATGCGCTATTTAGTTGAAGCTTTGAATTCACAAAAACACTTAGCGTATGGGCACGCGTAGGTACCTACTTATGAAGATTCTTTTACGATTTACCGCTTACAAACAACTGATTACTTAAATACTAAAGAAGTAGGGTTACTTTAAGAAGTTTATAAATTTGTAAAACCGATATTTCTGAGAATGCATCCTTTCCCTTTCAAGCGATATTTTACAAACAAACAACTTATAAAACCCTAAAACGGATTATAATAATGACATTTCTTTATGAAAGAAAAAATGCTACTATACCTACTTTTTGTAGTTGTCAAAATTGAAAATGACCCGTTTCGCTCAGGAATTAAAAGTGTATGCATTTGGATATGACTGTAAAGTAAATCGTTTTTCTAGGACCCGTTTTTGCGAAGTTGCGCGAATTCGTAAATTAACTTTTGGCCAATAAGTTTTGACAATAGGCAGTTAAATATGGCGGCTACTGGGCGGTCTGTGGTTCGGTAACCATGTCTTTTGTGATGATTTAATATGTTTACCTTACAGAATACAGCAGCCATAATACACAGATTACACACACACGTACGGACTCACAACCGAGTTTAACTACGGGTTAATTAAGCGGGGTTACTTTCAAATTGAGGGGCCCCTTCTGAACAGTATATATAGAAAGGTACTTTGTGCTTCTGAATAAATAAATATTTGTGGGCAATCTTACACAAATCGATTTAGTCCCAAACTAAGCAAAGCTTGTACTATGGGTATTAGGCGACAATATACGACCTTGACCTTTGTTTTCTATGTATTTAAGTATCTATTTGTCTATACGTCCAATACACAGAAACAAATAGTCGTGCTCATCATCGTACAAATAAATGCCCCAACCGGAATCGAACCCGGACCTCCAGCTTCTTAGACAGGGTCACTACAAACTAAGCTAAAGCAGTCGTAAATAGGTACCTACATTAGGTTAGGTAGGTACTTATCATCATTTTGCTTTACAGGTTTTTAAGTATCCAATCGCGAAGCGTCTGGTTGACGTAACAGGTGACCGAGAGCTGGCGGATGGCGGATGCCTCGCGGAACGTATCAGCATTGCGATACAGCGGGGAAATGCCGCCAGCATCCTCGGTACAATGCCTCAAGGGCTTGTTTTAGATTTAAGTTAGCTTTAATATTATTTCAGTTATTGTTGTATACTTTTATATATATTTTCTTGTCAGTAAATGATAATGAAGAGCATTCCAGTATGTAATTTAAGTCGTCAGATTTTTTAATCACATCATCAGCACTAAATATAAATAACTCCTAAACAGCAACTCCTGCGCATCAATGTAATAGGAACAAACGCGGCGGGCAGGGGTCGGCGCACGCTTCATATATCCGCGTCACTCGTGACTGATACATCTACACCTCCGAACTGGCAGCTACAATACAACACTAGAAGGAGCATGCTTTACTTTCAAATACAATACAGTATAAATACTCTTATGTACCAGTCACAGTCAGAATAAATATGTACCTATACCTACAACTTTTCAACCTTATCTCCAAACAAGAAGACGCTAGAATGTGATAGTTACATAGTTTATGATGATGCTAACTGACCACTACATTAGAAATACAAAACATTTGAGTACTTATTAGTATCATAGCAAGATATAAGCGGAGGAAGTAAAAAAAAAGGTGGTCTTATCGTTAAAGGGTGATTATTTCATAAACTAGAAAGAATTACGAAAAAAGCAAAACGTATAAACCTAGGTAAGGATATAAGGAATTGAGCAAGGCTAATATTGTCTCATTTGATAAAGGTTTAAGGGGTGGAAAACGTTGCCGTCCGAAGCACTAATTCTGCGAGAAATTATAGGCGACGGCGACGACTGTATCTATCGCACGCAAGAATATCCCGATAGGTTCACAATAGATAGATAGAGAATTAGAGAACTACCTGTACAGATAAAAAAAATATTGGGTGCCCAAAGCAAGTGAGTGGCTATGTAATGACGCTACTATCCCATGACTCATCTAGACTGGTCCCTATTCCCTACATCTGCGTGCACGCAGCAGCCGGCCACACACTTCCATCCCGCGGTAGCAGAGGTCGAATTGTAATTTAATTAATTCCACTCAGTATTCCCATACGCTATTACTCTGCCGATCTACAATCAAAATATAATTTGACCTTTGGAGCTAGTCTTGTCAGCGAGTCATGTTTCAACAAAAGTGCGGTATATTCGAAAAATCTTACGGTGGTAACTATAGTACTTTTATCTCACGAGCGCGGGTGAGCCATAGTTGTGTGTTGAGCTATACATGCACGTTGTCTATGTGTGCGTCAGCGTAGGAGCTACGAGTTCCCATTGTCTATGTGTTCGTATGTGTCACAACTACAAAACTTCACGACGACGGTTTCGATTCTTATGACTCCAGTAGCTCTAGTATACGTTTTTTGAAACATTAACTAATTCGAACGCGTTTGCGTTTGTCTCAAAATGTATGAAAACGCTCTCACCGAGTTTGAAATACGCGCGTTCATCGGTTAGCGACAAATGTTATACTCGCTGTTTTAATTTCCACTAGTGACCACCAGAGGCGCTGTTCTCGTTTTCGTGCCACTTTCATACATTTTGAGACAAAACGCAAACGCGTTCGAATTAGTTAATGTTTCGAAAATACGTATACTAGAGCTACAGAGGGCCATGTACGCTACCATGTTAAGCTTGTCGAGAAATCCAAGCTATTGTCCAAGATAAGAGAAGCGATAAGATATGAGTACACCGAAATATTACCAATTACGATGCATCTCTGCCTGCTACTAATATAAAAAAAACCGAGCACGGTACCTACTATTCTAATTGCGAATTGCGATCCACCAAATATTTTGTAATCATTCATAAATACCTAGACTTTAGGCTATAGACTTTAGACTAATTATGAATGAAACCATAGAGATTTATCGTGCCGTGGACGTCCACGGTAAAATGTAAAAGCGCCCATTGACTGCATCGAATAAAATTTCTTACCAAATGAATAAATGAACGTTGGCGTAAGGTAATTACATAATTTTACAAAATTTGTTCACTAGAAAATATTAATGGGCTGTGTGATGTTCACCAAATTCTTCAAAAATAAAAATAACATGAACTTTATTCTGTAAGTAGGCCGCAATGGCACTTTTACAAGTCAAACCCTACTAGCGTTTCACAGAGGCCACTGCCGAGAAGAAACGCCGATAGAAACTCGACAGTCAGCCATTTTCTCACAAAGATATGCTTATTACAATGATAATGATATGAATCAAATAGTTTGTAAAATACATAAAGTAAAGTCATTTATTTACAAGAAAATATATACAAGAATATAACAATAACTTAAGGCCGTGTATTACCACTTTTGAGTTTTTAAAAACCATCTGAGACATAGAAAATAGTGTCTTAAAATCTAAAGAAAATATATGTGTTACATAAGGATCTTGTCTAGTCAAAATCGCAGTCAGTTACATGACCTAAAGAATTTCACTCGATAGAAAAAAATCGCGAAGTTACCCCTTTTCGGAATGTATTTTCAATACTACGGCTATATTACTGATATTTAACGTTTTATTTTTGTACTCAATTAAAGATCGTAAATAGTTATAGACAAATTCGCAGGGTTTGCTTTGATAGAATGATTGGCTTAATGACTATAGCTAAATATTTACAAAACTGCGCGCAGAGCTTGCGTAGAGAGCGGGATGGTTAATTATAAACTCACGCGTGTTAGAGCGGGACATTTGCGTTGGGGATATCTCCCCTTAACTAATATTAAAGCTAACTTAAATTTAAAACAGGGACTTGAGACATTGACATGAAGAAGTCGCCAGCTCTACATAAGTACATACTTACTAAATTTTTCATCCAGCTTCTGATTACTAACAAGCAAACGATATGATCAAAACGTTCCCAAACAATCCGTAATGTAATTTTACCTGTGATTGATTCACTGTCCAATATACGATTCACAATAAAATTTAATTAACTTCTATAAGCGGTTAATCAAAATTTAAATAGCAAATCGAACAGTAGCCACAAATATTCAGTTATCAAATGAAAAAGTTAACTGGGCGCAATGACCCTTGAACCAAATCACTATTTTCACTTTGCCCTTTAGAGCTAAGCTATTTTGAACACTATAATTATTAAGTTTAAGTGCAATATTGTATATTTATATGATTTGGAATGATATATTTAATTTGGTACCCTCGCCAACATGTAGGTACACTTGTCAAGAGTCAGTCGAGTGAGAAATAGAGGCTTCCATGATACGTCGGGAGTATACACGTGAAAGACGTAGGTACATACATATTACATAGCATCTGGATAAGATCTATGTGTAATCATCAGTGTGTGTGTTTCAAAGTAGAACATATAGGAATATGAAGAATATTAATTAATTAATTACTAATATAAATCTATCAGTCGGGTATTACTTAACTGTGCGATGAATATGAAGTAAGAACTATTTTTTCTTTTTGTATTTTTTGAGAGCAAACAATTCTTCAATTTGACTTGAATTGAATTTGATTTGAATATTGATTTTTTACTTCTGCTTACCTACTCAGGACTTCAAGGGCCAATCAATACCTATCAGGAAGAAAACCGGCGACTTTCCATTAGATAATAAAAAATTAGATTTGTTCTGTACTATTTTTAAATAATCATTTTCAAAAAGAAAACTCAGAAAAAGACAATTAAACCATAAAATATAAGTTACGGATTCGTAGGCAGGGTCACTATATAGCAACTAGGCTAAAGCGGTCATCAGCGTAGTATTTGATTGAGGTATTTGTTGGGTTCCGGGTTCGAATCCCGGTCATTTATTACTTACAGATAGAAAATTTGTCCCCCCGAATCACCGTAAGCGGGTAGGGTGCCAGGAAGGCTGGCATATTATATTTATAATTATAAACCGAACATAGGTACAAGTCATAAGTCGAAAAGACGCCATCACGTTTCATGCCATGGTGTCAGCATCTGAATCAGACCTTAATAGGTCCTTAAAACAGGGTTTTTCCACAGGAAAGAACACCTCAAACGGTGTTTTAGACCCTCAACTCATACTAAAAGGTGTTTTTGACCCACAAACACGTCTCATGACCATGTCAACATACTCTAGTGCAGTAAACATCAAATTAAATACCCCCACAATAGAACTATCGCCACATTCATCGACTTGGGAGGCTGCGGTACTTTGTGGGATAATCCTGGTCTGCCATGCATTAGCCAATCCTGTCGACGCCATTGCGGCTGTAAATCCCATTCTAAAACAGCGTAACCGCCCTCACTTTTCATACACAATAAGCTGTTTATAAGGTTTTTTGAAAATGCCGCCTTATTTTCTGATAAAAGATTTTTGTTGGTTTAATTCGCTTCTTTGTGCGATGTTGCGATGGATCTGAGGAGCCGACGTTATCAATATTGGCACAGGCTCGGCGGCTTTACTCATGTTTTTGAGGATAAAAGCGATTGTTAAGCGGCGTTTTTTAGACGCAATGAAAAAAAAAGAGCTATGATGCGCTAGGACTACAGAAATAATCCAAATTTATAATATATCTCATCATTATTACAATTTAGTAAGCCCAGGCCCACGTGAATTCAGGACATTAAAAAAAAGTCTCAGGCATTTAATATCTCACTAGATTTACTAGAGTTAAAATTACTACTTAGAGTTGTAGTCTAAGGGTGCGTTTCAATTGAGGTGGAGCGGAGGCAGATAATTGATGAATCAAATTAATCCATCAATTTGGTACATCTGACTGTTTAATCTTTGTCAGCTGCAAATCATTTTTCTGCAAGTAGATAAATATATTTATGCAATGTCTCCAAGATCAACTATGTTAAATTTGTTATCAAGTTATCTCTTCTTCTTAGTTAATATATTTGCTGTTATAATTGCTTGCAATCGTGGAGTGGTACCAAAATTACCTACTTACATAGTTTACTCTCTGAATGAACGTAGCTGTAGACCAATGGATAAATCAACCTCTAAAGTAAAAACACCTTCAAATTCCACAAAGAAATTGAAATCGATTCTCCGAGTTTGTGAGCTTACATCGTGCACACCTAAGTACTTTATAGTGCCTGCTTTGACCAAGATAAATCGATTCAAGTTCATCGAACGAAGCAAAATCACGAGAGAACGCCTGCGTTTAAAAACCTACACACTTCCAAATTCAAACCGCTCCAACGGTCACTTAATTTTTTTTCAACGGCGACGGCGGCCTGAAATCTTAAGAAGGATTTAAAATAACAATTGTTACTTGTAATGGATATGCACTAGAGCATAAATGGGTTGTTTGTTTGGATGCCGACACCTCAAAAACGTATTGTTGTTTAAGAGTTTTGAATAAGGATTTTGGAGCGGTGACCAGTGGGCACTAGCCATCTGTGGCCATTAAATGATGGTCTGGTGCGTGCTTTCATGGTACTTCGATTGGTATTGGTGCAACACTTCACTTCAATAAACGCGACAAAGAGTGCATGCACTATCTACACTTATACACTTCGATGATAATGTGATCCTCGAAGAGTGTCGGATTCCTTCTTTTTTGTCACTAACATAGTATAGTTATGAGTTATTCAAGATTGATTTTAAATTTGAAAAATTCAAGGAGCGGTAAGTGTTCTTGATTAACCAATTGATTGAGAGAAAAGTTTCAGGAACTAACAGTTTATTTTTTCATAAGAGAGTGAGAAATCAGAAACTAAACATATATCCCACTGATCGTAGGGTGACACACCAGTAATGGACACTTTAAGCTGACAATTTCACACTACTATCCTGATGTAGTTGGTAGTGAGAAATTAATCTGTGAGGAGAAATCAGAAACTAAATTGAAATAACAATTTTGACTTGGCATCCGAAAGAAAAACACCTTTGCGGCCCAGCGCATTTTTCCACCAGCTTGCGCAGCTTCGAAGCTGGACTTGGGCCGGGAAAGATTTGACTGGTGTGCATCATCAGCCAGAGCAGATTTTGCGGAAAACTGCAGGTGCAGTTCATCCTGCGGTCGGACGGCCCGAGTATGTCCTCTTCTTCTGTCGATTTTTTCCCGTTGTCTCGGAGTAGCCACTCCAGCGAAACATAGAAAGTAAGGACATTTTTAATATGACTCATACCTACCGCCCCCGTTCTGATTTCTCCTCACAGTTTCATCTAAAAACTTCTAGTTCACTGATTCGATATTGGTTACCGATGCATCGATTCGTAGGTCGATGATGTAGTTAGTAGTGCTACTTCAAATACTTACGTCAAAATATTTCAGTTCAAATAACAGTAAAGACACTCGTCAATGCAACTAACAAACGGCCTATACTAAAGTAACAGTTTCGAGACTAGTATCAGCAACAAAAGGTTCTGATTCAGTGTTTTTTACAAGTATGCCTTTGATCGGCACAAGTAGAAAGTAACATTGTGTGGTTGGACTTAATTATCAATTGAAAATCTTGAAATGAATACCGTATTCGTACAGCGTAGTGTTACAACCAGAAGTTTTATTAGGTATCGGAACTGTTTAGGATTTCGTTTGTATTTTAATACTCGAAAAAAATGTTTATCTTAATAGAAAACACATGATAGGCGAAATAGGTAAACGATAAAGTCACAGGTAATTCTTAAATTCTAAAGTGGTAAAGTTACAATTACAGCACTCTACATACCTACAATGGGTTTTGTGTAGGAAATTTCCGCCGAGTTCTATTCTGACACTGCCGGCGCAGGCGACGCGTCAGCGGCTGCTTAAGCGTCTTTTTATTAGTTAGTCCTTATTATTTCATATAATTTTCAATTTACCTCGCAATTTTTGAAAAGATCACCTGAATTTACAGTGATTGCCTGCCTCATTTTCCAAGACGGTCTCGCGTTGAGACCACACTGTAAGTACCAAGTAAAATAAATGTAATGTCTAATTCTTAAGTATCTGTACTACAGAAGTGCCACAATAGATACACTGTGATGCGCATACGCAACTCGGTAGCGCACAAAGCGGCCCGTCAAAGATGGCGGCTCGTTTGAAGCCTCAGAATGGAGTTTTAATGCGAACGGACGCTGGGCATTTTCAGTCTGTTACTTGATATCGAAACATTAGTTTTACGTAACTCGAATTTCGGGGTATCGAGTGAGAGATTGGGTTCAGTAGTACGGTACAGGTTGTATTTACAGATCTGCTTAAGAAACAGAGAATGGAAGAGCCGGTTCGTGAAAAAAAAAGGATGACGTTAGCCTTGAAGTCTTCTTAAAGTCTTCGTCTTCTATCGTGGTTCTTTTATGAACATAGTAGTTCTACTGGTGGCTTAACACATTCACTGCTAGGCCACTCCCTCTAGGACCACAATATGAACGATAACGCTAATGTTTTGCCGGCAGTGAATGCCTTAAATAGCTTTAATAAACCCCATAATTCAGTCCTACCCTACAGTACTACCTACGTTCAGTCGCAAAATACCTATACTTTTCACACCTGTTATATGCGTTATACGTACCAGAAAACGAGTCATTTTTGCCCTCAAATGAGAAAAGAAGAGTACAAGTTTGATCCCACATTTAAGGGCAAAACTCAACAGCAGAAATTATTCTTTATGTATTGATTTTTAAAAATGTCTCTAATCGGAACGTGATTTATTGGCGTGTCGTTAAACTCAACGACTTACATATACTTTACGCGTTTTCCTGTCCAGTCACTATCACCAATGTCAGTTGTACCAAAGCATACAAAAATATCTGACACAACTCTATTCCTAGGAAAATTAGAGCGTGTCGGATATTTTTTGAGCGGTTTGTTCTGTCAGTTACAGTACAGTCAGCGTCATATAGTATGTAGCAGCCATTGTGGCCAAATAGTTCGGTACACCATATATTTTGAATGGTGTGCCGAAGTATTTGGACACTTTGGCTGCTACGTACTATATGACGCTGACTGTACAGCGGATTGACTGACATGAGTGTGAGTAGAAATTGCTACTGAACAATACCTACTGAAGTCGCTCTGTGTAAATCTCGAGACTGTCCTGTCTCGTGACCAATTTGAAAATATTTCAAAAATTCCCCAATTCATTATCGATCCTGTTCACAAAGTTTCACGGGAATCGGTTTCGACTCAGGTCAGGCCAAAGCTAAGTTTTTTGCTGGACTCTTCTCAGCTAGGTTAGATTTAGGGAACCAGCGACAAAACTCCCAGTAGCTCGATTCCACTCACACCTCAGATACGGTTGAAGCCGCTCAACCAATCTCACAGGAAGCGCAAATTTTTAGAGTAAAAGTTCCAGTGTTTAAAGCGCCTGCGTGGTCGTGTCGGAGGTTTCCCCTGGATTTTTCCCAGGCCGCTCTCCAACCGCGCACTCCTATCGCTTTTTTGGGCTCGGCCTATAAAGTCACAGTCAAGTTAAAAAAAAAGACAATCTGTTTTTAGCAAGCATTTTTGCCCAAACTGAAACGAACGAACGAAACGGACTCATTACTTCAGGGTTAGAAGTACCTATTCTTCGAAGGGTGTCATTACCTCATTGAGTTTTGGTCCTTCATTGTCTTCTTACCTGTCCTTCTGCTTCAGCGTGCTTTGGAAGGCACGTTAAGCTGTTGATCCCGGCTACTGTCTATGGCAGCAGTCTTTAAGCCAAGTTGGCCTTTGGGCGGCTTGAGAACTTCTAACAGTCAAGTTGACCACTCACTTGAAAAAGGTGGGTCGAACCACGGTTGCACCACGTCCGTACTCCGTATGGAAAGTATCCACCGCTACCCTACACGTGACCTCTGGGTGTTGCAAAAAGTGCAACAAAAACTGGCAACCGTACTGTCTTCTCGAATAAAAATTATATAATAAAACGTGTTAAAATAGCGGTCCGTTAAGGAATAGTTTAGCACCCAAGGACGCTAGTTACTTTTAAGATTTATTTGTTCAAGGCATGATAACGAACCATTTCATATTTACAGCATGGAGTGAAGTTGTTAATTCGTTTTTATCCCACTGAGTCGGGTTTGGGATTGAACTGTGCTCCTGACAGCGAGTTCTGACGGAGCGTACGGATAGCATACACAACACATTACTAACCGGCTCTATTTGTTTTATGGGTCATTTTCTAAACTCGATTTTTTGTGTGTCCGAGCTGAAAATCGTAGTGTAGCATGAGATAATACGTACCATTTTTTTTTTCATAAAGATTACATGTTTCCACGTTGAGGTCCACTCAAATTCACTGACTTATTTGTTTTTAAAATACATTAAAAATACCTAAACGCTCAAATTAAGACTCCGTGCCCTGTCCGGCATCGAGTTTTGAATCAATCAAAAATTCCTATCAAAAACTGTACATTAGAATCACTGATTTCGTGTCAAAAACTTTAACTCGATTATATTTACTATCACTGAGCACAGACACTATTCACTTCACTGTGGTGAATAACTTGTAATTGATGTTTAAAAATCGTCCGAGCGCGAGAGTTAAATTTTGTCGGCAAAATTCAAAGGTCCCTGGCAGCCATCGTTTACATTTGATCAGCTTCGCGTCCTGCTTCACATGTGCTCTCAAATGTCAGCTATTATATATAAAAAAATTATATATAGCAAACCGCATTAAGTTCGAGTAAACCACCTAAGTACGTCGGTTTTTGGGTGGGCGACAATTTTTTTGCTTTTGCTTGCAATTTCGGTGGCCCTTAGAAATTCAAATTCTTACATAAGTAATCATTAATATATGTATGCATTATAAAGCACTTTGGTGTCTCTATATAAACGATAACTTAAAATATTATTAACATGTGATTTGATTTTTTTATGATTTTTTTATATCGATTTCCAATTCCCGTGTCCTAATTCCCATAGCTTGTTTACCCAAAACAGCTGATTTTGGGGCACGGGAATTGGGAAGGGTGGGATTTTGTTAATAAACCACGTTTAATAACAATAATTATGGATGAAATGCATAAATAAATATAATTTGTACTAAGTATATCGATTAGAGTTGTAGTTTATGCGTTTATTTAAAAAAAACAGGCCAACTGCTACAATTACACTTAGCTTCTTAAATATTTGAAAAGAATCAATAAACAAAGTCAATGAACATTATGTATATAAAATCATGTAGGTATATCCTATCCATCCATACATACGCATTTTATATACAACGACGGTGGCAAACAAGTAAGCGGATATCTCAAATTTTATAAAAGGTCAGCAACGTACCCGTGATATTTGGAGTTGCGAGCGTCTATATGTACATCTGCATTTAGTGATAGTTTTAAATATTAATACTAGTATGATTTTTTGCAAAGAAGTTGCTATGTGATTGTATAAAGAGAAATTTAACTTAAAATATAGATTTTTGGTTAATATAAATTTCCTCGGTTGAAACTTGAACCCATGATTGGTAAAATTAGGCTAAATAACTTCGATACAATTGAACTTTATAATTCTTGATAAATTAGATGGTAAATAATAATTTTAATACAATTTTTTCTAAGAAAAGCCAATTCCCATGGACAGATAAATTCCCGTGCCCTGGTCAAATTTTCAAATTGCAATAACTTCCGTAATTTTATATGTATAAGTACCCCTTAAGAAAATTTGTGTTAATTAATTTTTTTATCAAATTATCAGCATAAAATTTTCTATATATTATTGGTATTTCAAAATTCCATGGGAATTTGACAAAAATGCCAGTTTGGTGAAATTGACTCTTATAAAACAACGGTGGCAATTAATGCCTGCCTAAGGGCAAAACTAATTATAAAATTGATTGTTTTCGTTGCAGGGCGCTCACCAAAAATCAGCGTCATGGCTTCCGTGACAACACTTAAAATGGCTGACTACTTAGGTACTATTTAAAACAACCTACTTAACTTGTGTTACAACCTTACATTACAACCTTGTAGGTATACGATATATCAAAATTGTGGCAGATACAGAGAAATCTCCCTTGCACATTTGTAAAAGTTCCCCGGACGTCATAAATTTTACAATTACAAATAGTATTCGTTAGTAGTTCATATTTTGTGCATTTAAATTGACAATATTTCATAATTTCCAAAAGTCTTAATTCGAAAACCATTTCGGTAAAAACGTGTGAAGTACACAAAAAACATTTTTTTAAATTTTTCTCTCCGTTAATTTTGGAAAAAATCGCAAATTACTGTAAACCGAAAGTTGACGTCATCTTCCTCGCTGTATTCAGGGAGACCTTAGTACAGAGTACAGACAATCGCTGCTCTGGAGTGGCTCTGGATTCTTGTTGGGAAGATGACTTCATATTTTACTTACGCCCTTTTGGAATGACCTACTTTTCAACGTGTTTTTTTTGTATGAAATAATGAGTTAAATTGAAAAAGAAAAAAGCAGCAGTTAAAGCGTGAAGAGGTAACATACAGACAGACTGTCAGACACATTTTCGCAGTTAAGATTAGTACTATGTATTAGTATTAGTATGAATAATATTAGTATGGATTAAGTCGTGGCTATGCTGCTGACGGTATGCGCAGACGCACGCACGGGAGCCGTCGGCTGACGGCGCAGCGTGAGTCCGCCCGAGATAATCTCGCTGTCCGCCGTGACCCCACTCACGGTACCAACGACAAAATACATACTATAGTAAAAATATATTCAACCAATAAGGGGTCAGCCATAAATTACGTTAAGAGAGGTAGGGCCAACATATTCTTTGGGTAGGTAGGGCACAGCTAAATGTCATCTTGCTCAAATTTGGAGCAGCCTAACTGGGAAAGTACCTCCACCTTGCAAAAGACCACAGCCATAATAACATTATTTACTATACAAGTATGTATAGTGTTGTGTTCCTGGAGGTGAGCAAGGTTGCCAGAGCTCCCGAGGCTGCACTGTTTTGAGAGCGAGGGCCCAAAAGGTGTCCCTTCTGCTGTCAACACAGTGAATCCTCAATTGTTATAAAGGGTCGGCAACGCGCCCGTGACTCCTTTCAAGTTTCGAGCGTCTATAGGTTGCGGTGTCCGCTTACCATCAGGTGGACCATACTCTTGTTTGCCACCGTCGTTGAATAAAAAGAAAATACCTACTTTTTTGAACGCTCGCGGCCCAGCGGCGCCTGCGTACCGCTTGCGGTATCTAAGGTTAAGCAACGTGGGCAGCGGTCAGGACTTGGACGGGTGACCGCTTTGAGTGGATTAGTCGTGTGGCCTCTAGTATATATTTTTTTTAAACAAAACTCAATCGAACGCGAAAAAATTATGCGTTTAGTCTGAATTTGTATGAGAACGAGAACAGCGCCTCTAGTGGCCGTTGGTGGTAACTATTTGTTACTATACAAAATGAGACTAAACGTAAACGCGTTCATTTGTGTTATGTTTCAAAGAAAAATATACTACTTAGAGGAACTGAAATATGGACACTGAAGAAGGGGCAACTCCCTTTTTCAGTGTCCATATTTCAGTTCCTTTTCAAGGGCAAATTAAGACGTAAAAGTACTCGATAGATTCTTCTTATGACTAGTTTATCTCTAAAGTTGTCATTACTTGGTTGTCCTTTATTTCAGCTAAAGTCACAGAATAAATAATTAGTTAACCACCAAAATGGTTAGTTAACGCCTTCTTGCGGTAACTTCGTTTACCGCTGTCAGTAAAAAAATACCATAAAATATTGCAATGACTTTTGACACGGCAGTGAAAGTTACTTCAAACATAACCCCAAAAATCAATAGGAAACCCTTCCAGCAAATTATGTAACAGCTTCAACAGTTTCAGTTTACTAGTAACAGTGGTAACGTTGGCTAAAATATCCAAGATGAGGAAAATCACTCCAGCTTCAGTACTCCGCTTAAAAATGAACTCGTCAACGTCTGCCAGCAGCGCGAAGACCAAGACAAATCAAAACAACACATCTTTCAAGCCCTCTCAAAAACAACCTACGCAAAATCCACCAGCGAAAACTGCCTCGACCAGGGAACAGAAAAGTCTGAGAAATTCCTTGCTCGTCATTAGCTCCGTTTGCAAGGGCATTATACTCTGCCCAGGCATGAGGAATCTAAACTTTTTTATTTCCAAGTTTAAAAGGCATCCAATACTTCGATACAAAGATGATTGGCACTCTGGATGGAATCCAAGTGAAAGTAAGCAGACTCCAACGGAAAGAAAAGGGCACGAAAAGATACTAGCGGAACAGCAGGAGCAACTAGAGAGGTTGAAGAAGCAGCTAAAGGAAAGAGAAAGTGTCGAGAAGTTCCCTAAATACACACCAAAATGATGGAAGTCAACGAAATCCCTGGAGTAAACTTATCATTCATACAATAGACCCATCTTCCGCAACTCGCTTAAGTATATATCATTTATGTCACACCTGGCCATAAAGTGGCCATTATCGCACGCTCCGCGCGCGAAAAAACCCACTTCCTGGCCAGAGGGTGACATAAAATTTTGTACTTACCACGGGCGATAATAAAGAAAGCCTCAGATCGCATATTTATCGCCCTTGCCTTCGGCTCGGGCGTAAAATACCTGCGATCTGAGACATTCTTTGTTTTATCGCCCTTGGTAAGTAATGTACTATTACCTATCGACTAAATAATTTATACTTTACCGAAACAGATTTGTGTTTTTTTTTCATTTCTTCTCAGAGCATGCGAATTAAGTTCACCTTGGAATTAGTGATCATAAACTGGAAATATATGTTGCCTTAAAAGTCACATTAAAATCTCGTGTCCGATTTATAATATTCAAAATGTAATGTTAAATAGTGGATTTATAAATTTGTTTTTTAAATGTTAAATCATTAAAGAAAATTACATAAACAATAAATGATATTTAATATTTATTGGTTGATTCATTATATTTAGCAATCAAATTTAAAATTACACACATAATTCAGTTATCACTTGAATTTAATTTAATTACCTACCTAAAATAAATGGATATAACATTAGGATAGTAGGTATTAGATTTTATGTCACACCTGGCCATAAAGTGGCAATTACCGCACGCTCCGCGCGCGGAAAATCCCACTTCCTAGCCAGGGCATGACGTAAAATTTTGTATTTACCACGGGCGGTAATAAAGAAAGCCTCAGATACCTTCGGCTCGGGCATCAAATAGAGATTCTTTTAAATTGACATTAATGTAATTTATAATGAAGGCTTGATTGTGAAATAAATGAAATCTAAATTTAAAATCTAAATCAAATACCTGCGATCTGAGACATTCTTTGTTATACCGCCCTTGGTAAGTAATGTACTAAGCTATTTCACCTCACTAGCTCGGAAAGCCAATTTTTATTCTTTAAAAACAGATAGCAAACCTGCATTTTATCCAGAAGAGTGCAAAGAATGTATTTTATGTCACACCTAGCCATAAAGTGGCCATTATCGCACGCTCCGCGCGCGAAAAAACCCACTTCCTGGCCAGGGGGTGACATAAAATTTTGTACTTACCACGGGTGATAATAAAGAAAGCCTCAGATCGCATATTTATCGCCGTTGCCTTCGGCTCGGGCGTAAAATACCTGCGATCTAAGACATTCTTTGTTTTATCGCCCTTGGTAAGTAATGTACTATTTTAATCCGAACGTGGAGTTACAGTACCCGCTACCCGGCGATATATATTGCACGTCGACCTTTGGAAAGAGATTCGGCTAATTTCGTCTTCATAGAGCGTTGTCTCACACTATGTATGACACTATGACACTACCTATGGTGACATTTGTCAGTCGTCGGCAAAATATATAATATAGAATTGTGAAACCAATCAACTCCAAATTGTTCGATGTACAAAATGACACATAATTGTTTGACAATAGTTTTTCTAGTAGTTTTAACAGCTCTCTATAGATATCGAAAGTTTACATGTCACCGAATTGACGTAAACTAATAAAGTCCATAAAGTGCAGTATTGTTTTGACATGAAACGTCAATTAATAAAAAGAATCATTTTGCAATACACCTGTACTTTTTTAATCATAACATTCATAACTTATAAAGTTCAGTCCAGCCACACAGGACAATTTTCGGCTATCTGATTTTTTGGAATTATTGATTAAATTTTCTGATCAAATCAGATGGTGTGGACTTTTTTTTTGCAAAAAATCGTTGATTTCAAATATCAAAATTGTATCGGAATGGTGGCTTTTCTAGCCGGAATTTTTTTTGGTCCCATACTAGCTTTTGATCCTGGATAGGAATGGGATCGATAGGCTTTAAAAAAAAAGTTTGTCAAAAACGACCTTCTGCTCGCACCCTGTATGTTTTTTCCAAAATCTGTAAACGCCAATTTTCATTAATTTAAAATCGAGGGAAGGTCTTCTAAGACCATTTTCACGTAGCTGTATGTCGGTCTTTAAGGTATACATAAAAATAAGTATAAATAGGCACGAAATTACTAAATAAAGAATCAGAAACAAGTTTATTGTGTATTATAAAAACTTGAAGTCAGCTCGAATTACTAGATGACTACTAATTTATATTTTTTACGGTGGTCACAAAATGACACATAATTGTTTGACAATAGTTTTTCTAGTAGTTTTAACAGCTCTCTATAGATATCGAAAGTTTACATGTCACCGAATTGACGTAAACTAATAAAGTCCATAAAGTGCAGTATTGTTTTGACATGAAACGTCAATTAATAAAAAGAATCATTTTGCAATACACCTGTACTTTTTTAATCATAACATTCATAACTTATAAAGTTCAGTCCAGCCACACAGGACAATTTTCGGCTATCTGATTTTTTGGAATTATTGATTAAATTTTCTGATCAAATCAGATGGTGTGGACTTTTTTTTTGCAAAAAATCGTTGATTTCAAATATCAAAATTGTATCGGAATGGTGGCTTTTCTAGCCGGAATTTTTTTTGGTCCCATACTAGCTTTTGATCCTGGATAGGAATGGGATCGATAGGCTTTAAAAAAAAAGTTTGTCAAAAACGACCTTCTGCTCGCACCCTGTATGTTTTTTCCAAAATCTGTAAACGCCAATTTTCATTAATTTAAAATCGAGGGAAGGTCTTCTAAGACCATTTTCACGTAGCTGTATGTCGGTCTTTAAGGTATACATAAAAATAAGTATAAATAGGCACGAAATTACTAAATAAAGAATCAGAAACACGTTTATTGTGTATTATAAAAACTTGAAGTCAGCTCGAATTACTAGATGACTACTAATTTATATTTTTTACGGTGGTCACAAAATGACACATAATTGTTTGACAATAGTTTTTCTAGTAGTTTTAACAGCTCTCTATAGATATCGAAAGTTTACATGTCACCGAATTGACGTAAACTAATAAAGTCCATAAAGTGCAGTATTGTTTTGACATGAAACGTCAATTAATAAAAAGAATCATTTTGCAATACACCTGTACTTTTTTAATCATAACATTCATAACTTATAAAGTTCAGTCCAGCCACACAGGACAATTTTCGGCTATCTGATTTTTTGGAATTATTGATTAAATTTTCTGATCAAATCAGATGGTGTGGACTTTTTTTTTGCAAAAAATCGTTGATTTCAAATATCAAAATTGTATCGGAATGGTGGCTTTTCTAGCCGGAATTTTTTTTGGTCCCATACTAGCTTTTGATCCTGGATAGGAATGGGATCGATAGGCTTTAAAAAAAAAGTTTGTCAAAAACGACCTTCTGCTCGCACCCTGTATGTTTTTTCCAAAATCTGTAAACGCCAATTTTCATTAATTTAAAATCGAGGGAAGGTCTTCTAAGACCATTTTCACGTAGCTGTATGTCGGTCTTTAAGGTATACATAAAAATAAGTATAAATAGGCACGAAATTACTAAATAAAGAATCAGAAACAAGTTTATTGTGTATTATAAAAACTTGAAGTCAGCTCGAATTACTAGATGACTACTAATTTATATTTTTTACGGTGGTCACCGAGGGATTTAAATTCAGTCGCTTCTTACACAATAGTATGTTTGTGCGGATTCCCGGATTAAATTCGCGTTTTGGAATTTTGCGTGCAGTTCAGTCAGCATGATAAACATTTTCCTTTAAACAATAAAGTCCAAGAATGTATACATATTTACGCTGACTGTTTATTTCACTTGGTGCAACCTCGTCGGGGATTACCTTTAACGTGACCCTTATTTAATGTGTCGCTTCCGTTTCCGTAACTTTAGTCGATACATTCTTCTTCATTTCAGTCTCTTTCTTCACTTCTGCGCTTAGAGAATAAACGTAATGTATTGTTACACCCATGTTTTTTAAGATTCCGATATTTTTCTCAGTTGGATCCAAAACAAATACGCCCATGTTTTTTAAATAAGCCGCGTTACTATTCATAGTGCTTTCCGCCAAATGGTGGAAATTCGTGGAGGGAACAAATGTACGGTCATTTCTTTCCAGAGAGCTGTTCCAATGGTTGAATGAAGGCGTCTTCAACTGTGCTCCGTTCCTTGAAGTGTGCAACGCTGAGCGGTGGACGTTTGACATGGTTGGCACATAATCACGGCTGCTCAATTCCAGAGAGCTGTTCCAATGGTTGAATGAAGGCGGCTCCAACTGTGCTCCGTTCCTTGAAGTGTGCAACGCTAAGCGGTGGAAGTTTGACATGGTTGGCACATAATCACGGCTGCTCAATTCCAGAGAGCTGTTCCAACGGTTGAATGAAGGCGTCTTCAACTGTGCTCCGTTCCTTAAAGTGTGCAACGCTGAGCGGTGGAAGTTTAACATGGTTGGCACATAATCACGGCTGCTCAACTCCAGAGACCTGTTCCACTGGTGGAGCGAAAGTTTTGTGTTCAATTGTGCTCCGCTCCTACTATGCACCGCCGATTGATGGAATTTAGATGACTTGATGAACGAAGGCTTCGAACTATTCAACCGCCGTCGACAAACAGGCAAGGTTTGTAGATCCTGGAAGCGCTGCTCTAAAGCTTTAGTGAATACCTGCGCTCGGCAAATGTTCTGGTTAAAAGCCATCGTTCATGCGTGTTTCACAAATTTATTGTAATTTATGGCATAACCGAAACAAATACGGGGATTTAGGTTTGACTGTGGGTTTGACTTTGAAATTGCATTTGACGGGGCTAAATGACAGTGTTTGTCAGTATGTCAGTAGGTATTTATACTAAATCTATGGTATTCATATAAAAAGTATTTTGTTATCAAATGCGTTGTCGACGATGATGATGATGATGACCGACCGAGCGAGACAAAGCAGAATGTGAAACGAAATTAATAATGAATGTAGAGCAAAATTTAGTACGCAGTTCAGGTGAAATTAAATCTTAAACCAATGACACAAAGACGAATATATGACGAATATGTATTTGTAGATGGCTGTAAGGATGTTCATCCTTGATCACTAATTATAATTATAGTTTATTTTAATATTTGTACTACGACATTTATGTTTAATGAAATGTTTTATAAATTGAGTAATTCACAAAGACTTTTCTCAAAATATCTGTAATTTTATTAATAACTTAGGCACTTAGGCAGCAGTACTGACTGGTACATTGGCTCATCATTAGTATCTTCTAAGTAGTCTGTGACATTGACTGGTACTGACATGGTACTGACATTTCATTCACTAGACTATTATAGCAAGATTCGGAAATTTAAATTTTTCAAGCATTTCTCTATCTAAATTAATGATGTAAAACAAAACGTCTCAGCGTATGTGTCTACAAGTACCTATTTATTAACCATGGCTGTATGTCTCAAGGGCGTATGCAGAGCTAAAGACCAAGAGTTAATGAAAGCGTGGATACAAGAGCGATTCCATACTTCAAGACCCAAGAGCTTGCCTACTAGACAGCTCAAGTGTACGAAGCCTTCCTTCATAACGAACAGCTGTTTAGAATCGAGGAAGTATATATACAACTACTCGACTGCGAATTTCCATCATTTGGCTTCAAACCTCTTAATCTGCGACGTTGCTTATTTTCCGATGTTCAATCGATTCGCCAAAGATGATGAGAAAGTTGTTATATCGGAGAAACATTGGGATGATATGAGAGATAGTAACGTTAACGACAGATTGGAGATGGAGCTATCTAGGCTCCGGCGTAAGGGGGTTATGAAAGATATACTAGAGAAAACCCCAGAAGCCATAGATGGTATTGCTACTCCACCAAAAGATTGATCGTACAAAATAGTGTGAGAAAAATGACATTGTTGTAAAATATAAAGTTGTGATTAAGAGAAGGCGTTGTTATCCTTTTTTCATAGACACGTTTTCGTCTATTTGCTCTTTTTTCATATGCAACGTCGGTGGCAAACAAGCTAACAGCCCACCTGGTGGTAAGGGGTCACCATCGCATGATTTTTTGATCGTAATTACAGTCATCCACGACGACGCATCCCTCCACAGTGAATCTCATACAAGTATATGCGCAACTTTACCAGATTTTACGGATTAGACTGTGGAGCGCCTTCGTGGATGACTCGAACTACAATTATTATTTAAACTGTTTTGGTTTTTCAGATGAGTAGTTTTTATTCTAGGCGCTAGGTTACTTCAAACAGTATTTAACCCTTTTCCAGGCCGCACTGATCTAGGAGGCCCTACAAAACACAAAATTTATAATCAAATTATACAGGTGATTCATTTCAAGAAGTCTCTTTTTACGAAATTGCTATCTAACTTGGACCTTTAATCGGGGAAACTAAGATTTAAATTCTATTGACACTAATTTGGCCGTACGGGACGGTAGCTGGGTCGCTTTAAAGCTATAAGACCGCCCCATTACTAATGTTACGAAATCTTGTACTCCTTTATTACTGGTGCAATAAATAATATTACTACTACTACTTCCCTTCGAACTGATTCGTAGCTAGCTTTCGGAGTCAGCTACCGGGATTCGAAAGCTCGATACGAAATGGTAAATATGAATTACGTTTCGTATCCAGCTACTAAACGGGATATAAAATGCCCATACGGTAGCTAGCTCCGAAAGCTGGCCACGATAGGGTTCGAAGGGGATAAATCGTAATGCCTGGATAAGAGTTAAGAAGCTGACCCGGTCCTAGGTTCAAATTCAGATGAAACCAAATATTTATTAAAGAAGGTTAAATAAAATCGTAAATAACCGAGTTCTACGTTTGGTTTATTTCTGCATATTACTCTTTTTTCTCAGTGTTTTCAACTTTAGGTTTCTCCAACTTCTTCTTCAATTCTTCTAACTGCTGTCTCGCTTTCTGAGTGAAGTAGCCTTCTTCGTTGGCGTTCTCAGGGTGGATGAAGCCAGGCATGTTAACTTTGTCCACTTGTTCTACCTTTCCCGGTGGTTTGTTTCCTTGTTCTACATATCTGACTTGGATACATTTTGGAACTTTCCTGAACGCTGGGTTAGTCTGGACACGACGGACTAAACTGTAGGAGCGCATACTGGCTTTCGACGATTTTGGATGTCCGTCAATGTGTATATTAAACTTAATTGAAGCATGTGTTGTATAATCAATGGATTGCGATGAGAAAATGCATTTTTGTATATTTTTATGTGACAAACATTGACGGAATCAAATGGATGTCAGTTCATGTCTTGTCATCTAGTTTCGCTCATGCTTTTTTAATTTTTTATGTGAAAATGGCATACCCACGGCATACCCAAGTCAGCCCTATTTAAGTAATTTATTTCTGGTTTTAAAGATT
This sequence comes from Cenopis cana, assembly GCA_951800055.1. Lineage (NCBI taxonomy): Eukaryota > Metazoa > Arthropoda > Insecta > Lepidoptera > Tortricidae > Cenopis > Cenopis cana. Next base: position 7,899,657 of record OX637487.1, on the reverse strand, counting down.
TGTAGATTGAAAATTGCAAAAACAGTATTTTAGTCATATTACTTAAACGCCACACATCGACGTAAACTTTGAGTTATTAATTTTTAATAAGGGCTGATTTCCATTGGTCGGAGCAGTTTCAGAACCAACTAATGTAAATCAGTCATTAGTTAGGTATCCACCAAAAAGCGTATTTTATACTCACCCGACGGTAACATGTACCAGACCAGAACCACTGCATCTTAGCGATACCTACCAAGGTTGCTCGTTGCAAGGATTGTCGTGGGTCTGGTTTTCTTTCCGTGCTTACTGGTTTCATATAGGTCCATCCAAGGGGGAGACACTGGCAGAAGGCTGGTCACAGTGGAGGAATACTATACACACACAAGTGCGTGAGTTTGAAGCCAGGCGCCGTATTGAATTGGATGCTAAGCGCGACGAGCTGAATGCCAGACCACCTGCGGCCATTCAATATAATTATATCGGAGGGGTGCTGACTTGCAGCGAGTGTGGGCGCACATTTACTGCTAAAATCGGCTACGCCAGTCACCAAGAGAGCACATCGGCGACGCTCTCAACAGTAAAAAACAGTTACTGTGGCCGAACAGGGCTAGGGGATGATGATGATACTGGTTTCAACTAGATCTCAAACGGATCTTTCCAGGTCTGGTATACTCAGCATCAAAAGTTACTACGCGTATTAAGAGCTCAAAAGCTCTCCCCTTACAATAGGCTTTTTTGAGTAGCTACTTCAGATGGTGACTGTACAACCGCGGTTATGCTAACATGAGGAGCAGGTAAGTGCTACAGTAGCTTGTGGTTCAAGCTGTGGCAGTCAAGCAGTGGTCGTAGGTTCGAGTCCCGGCTCGTAATAATTAGTTTTTCGGCAGTTTAATTACCGTTAGTTTTTGGAGAAGGATCACATGGTGAGGAGTACATAATTCAATAGTACATATCACACCGCAATGGACACTAATGAACATTCCTTCACTATAGGTAATATAGGTGTACCGTTGTAGCGGACCGGTAGCGGGCGGCATCAGTTAAGCGGTCGACCTATATGTAGTATACACTATTATAGATGTCGAGATTATTACTACTAAATTGTGTAGGAATAATCTATGTTGAATTAGACGTAGAGGTTATACCTGAGTCCTAAACAGATTTAGGTTCGCGTCTTTCATATCAAAAGTTAAGGGCTACAAGCCTGCATAAACAAGTATAGTACAGTCAGCAGCAATGGTTGCTACGCGGGCGAAGTGCTCAAAATGATCTTCACACATCTTTATTATAAGGGAATAAGAGCGTGTCAAGATCATTTTGAACACCTCGCCCGCGTGGCAACCATTGCTGCTGACTGTACGTTTAAAACTGTAAGGCCAAATGCTGTCAAATGAAAGCAATCAAGAATCTATCTTACAGTCAGAAATCTTAGTCGTTTTTTGCTTGCGTTCGTTTGACAGATTTGGCCTTAGTTTTGTACGAGTAACTCGCATTTATAAACAACGTGATAAAAGCATAACTTACATGCACATGATCTGCTATTGACTACCTACAGAAGGGACGACTTTTGTCCACCTTCAGACTCACATATAAGTACCAGTTCCTGGTTAACACTGGCGTTTCAAATAACCCATGCGTGTCAAATTCTACGCTATTTGGCTTCCTTTTCATCCATGAGAGGACTGTGCCCAGCTGTGGGACGAATATAGGCTAATGATAAGGATTATGAGGCAATTAGGTAGAAAGATAATCAAAACTATTTGAAGCGAAAATTAATGACATAGTTATAGGAGTAATAATTCAATGTATAATAATAGGTACCTAATCACATTTTTACACACATTGAAAAACAAAATTACAAATACTCCTGCATATCACAGATACGGTATTCATTGTAGTATTAGTAATAAATAAAAATCAATTCTTCTTTAGTAAGACACCTCCTTCAAATGATAACTTTAGAACTTCTTAGAAACTGTACGTTCATCACATGTGTTCAACGGTCCCATCAAATACATCTGCACACTTGGCACTCAAACATATCTAAACATGCACTAACACCTTGGCAATTAGATGGGATATTTGAGCACCTTTCATAAGGCACTGGTCCTACTGCCGGCGAGCAGCGAGTACTCTCATTGTAATTCTACTCGTTTTCTCGCTCAGGCGAGTAGTGTTACTATGAAAGTACTCCCTACTCGCCGGCGGTGCGACCAGTGCATTTGAGTGATATGATATTTGATGGCACCTTCCCGTAAGCTTCCAAATCTAAGTTTTCGGTTTCTGTTCAGCAGTCGGCTCCTTTTGCGGCTGACTCTTCAACTTTTCCTTTATCTTCTTAAGCAGTTCAGTCTGCTTTTTGTAGAACCAGCCCTCTTCCTGGGCTACGCCGTATTCGCCCAGCGCTCCCCCCGACTGCCTCACCGAGCCGCCGCCACCCCCGCCTCTCCCCACGCCAGACCCTGGGGATCCAGAACCTTGGATGTAACGGTGAGGATTCCAAATTGGAACTCGCAGTGATATTGGACGCATATTACCCATTTTGACGAACATTTTTTTATGTTTTTATTTATGGTTCGGTGACGTTACGTTTGGTTACGTTTGACGTTTGTTTTTTTTCTTTGTTGCGCGCTAGTTATTAGTACTGTGTTAGTACCTAGTTTGTTTTTATTTCAAAGAAACCTTTTTAATTAACATATAAAAACGGACCAACGTAAAAACCTTTAAACTTAGATATTATACTTACGAGGCAAAATTTTCGTATTTAAATTAGTATTAGACTCCGGCGGTGGGACCAGTGCCTTACGTGACATGAAAACTCGAGAGGCGTTTATATTAAGATGCGTTTATCCTACTTACTAAACTTGTTCGTTGACAATCGGCATCTATGAACTCAATGAATAAGCCCCTATAGGCGCCTAGATGGCGCCGGTGCCGTGCAAAATTAAAATTAGAAATACCCTATAGAGATATAAAATCAATCATGAACATGCTTATACTGAATACCCTTGCATCTGATTTCACTTACATCTGACGTAAGTAGGGCTGCCATCTCGAATTTCGCCAAACCCGGACAAAGATTTTAAAAAAAACCCGGACATTTGGCGTAAATTGCATTTTTTCCCCGGACGAGTCCGAAAATAATATTTTTAAAAACAAGACCTTTAAATTCAATGAGGTGCTTCCTTACATGAAAAGTGTCCGGGTTTTGCCCGGGCGTTGCTTGACACCCCCCCCCCCCCCCTCCCCCCCCGCACGGCCTCCAAACTAGGACAAATACGGGAAAACCCGGACGGATGGCAGCCCTAGACGTAAGCATATACGAGAAACACAGAAACTCTAACTTCGAAGCAATCTTATACGAGAGACCGTTCATTTGAAGCTAGGATTTAAGTACCCCTACATCATACGTTATTATCTAATCAATCCAAAAACGCTTTTTATTCGAAGTTTGAAGCTTAAAAACCTATTCGTCCTGGGCTCAGACTGTTTACACGTTTCTGTTTCTCCACAGGTTACGATAGTTGCGATCGCGTTGCAAATAAGCACCGAGACGATAGAAGCGGCAAAGCGGAACAATGCTCTTGAGACACAATTAACCAAATTAAGGTAGGTATAAACTACGGCATTATGCTTACGATAAGACGACATTCACAATAATTTTCGATCACACATCACTCTATCATTATTATATCTTGACCCTTATACTTAGGACACGATGCAATGAACTTGCATGCGATTTTCATACATTGCGGGGTTTGGTCACCCTCGTCAAGCCGGCGCACGGTCGAGCTACGCACGTGGGTACAAAAACGCTTCGTATTAAAATGTAGGTTGATACTTCCACTGCAGTGCACGAACACGCTACGCACGAAATGGCGTCACTGAGACACGCGTGGCCTGTTCCGAAGTGCCCCCCACGCAAACGCTAGCGCGCGTGTCAGGCGAAGCCCCACTGCGACCCACGCTGTCCACGCTACGGACTAATGCCGTAAGTATCTACCGGTGGGGTGTTTATGGGATATTACCCATGAATTTGAATCCTAATATATAGAGACATCACTCGAAAAGATTTAGCTGCCCATGAGCTGCAGTGATATGATATTTACTATCTGTGTTATTGGCCCGTTTCATGCGTAGCGGCCCACCCGTGCACCGCAGTGGGGAATGTGGGTACACGCAGCTAACCAATGTACCCACGTGGGAGACGTGTTTGCCGTGTGCGTGCATTGGTTGCTGTGGAAATGTTGACACACGTAGACCAATGGGCCCACGTGGGTGCTGTGTATAGCGTGTGCGTGCGTAGCGTGCGCAGCAGTGGGGCTCCGACTTTACCCCAGTAGTCCGCAGCCTGCAATGTAATCAAAATTGCATGCATTTTCTTGCACAGTGTACATAGGCCTTTATAGGCGAAGTTTTATAAAGATCCATTAGACCAATTAATAATAATGTTTTGCGCCCTGGAGCCCGGGCATAGAATACGGATACGGTATCCTCTGCCTGTCGCAGAAGGCGACTAAATAAAGGTCCTCGGGGTCGTAGACGGTCGTAGTTGGGGGCTGCGATCGTCCATAAAAACATGGCGGGACCGGGACCCATACTCGTATAGGTGGACTCTAGGGCGGCACTGGAGCGGTCCATGGGAGATCCCAGAGCCGCCTGAAATGGGTTGAGGAGGACAATCGGGGGTTTTTAGTCGGTGCAAGTCCGACATAACCTGCGCGCTGCTGCTCCCGCGGTGCGATGGTATCCATAACGGATTTTCCCCCTTACAAAAAATAAAAAAGGGTAGCATTCAGCGAGCGAAGGAGATATAAATCTGTCGGCTGTATTTACGAACTAAACTTTATAATAAGTTAAGACGATGATGAGTATCTTCTGCACCCTCCTGCGCTGGGCGCATTGGGAGCTGTGGCGGGTATCACCGCTACGGCGGGACGGGCTTCTGGCTGTCATTTGGGGGACGGCGGATGCTGATGATGATGTTGCCTCGCGAGCAGGCCTGGGGGCCCGCTACGGCGTCTGCTGCTGATGTAGTTGCCGTGCGAGCCCCCGGGCTGGGGGCCCGCTACGGCGTCTGCTGCTGATGTAGTTGCCGTGCGAGCCCCCGGGCTGGGGGCCCGCTACGGCGTCTGCTGCTGATGTAGTTGCCGCGAGGGCCCCCGGGCTGGGGGCCCGCTACGGCGTCTGCTGCTGATGATGTTGCCTTGCGAGCTCCCGGCCGGGGGCCCGCTACGGCGTCTGCTGTTGGTAAGTCTCGTACAGCTGGTGTCCATCTGTAAAGTCAATTAACTATATTAGTGACTTTAGTCATCTATGGCGTATAATTATACGTTTGTGATCGAAGGTCAAACATACTGGTTCTTGCGCAGACAGTCGAAGCGCTGTGAATACGTCCACGCATGTTTTTTCGCTAATTTAGCACATTCGCCATTTTCATCGGTTCACTAATTATTTTTAATTTCTAGTATATAACAACAGTTTTCGTTTGGAAATGTACAGATATGGCGGCTGTGTAGTGTTAGAGTAGTATATTTACTAACTTCAAAAAAGGAGGTTATTTCTGTGATCATGGGTTTATTCAAAGTGAGTAAAACAAACCGCCATTATGAATACCTAATTATCTACTCATAATAATGAATTGAAAAGGTCTTCATCGAATATATGTAATATATAAACGTGAAAGATTGTGCCGATATTCTCTAGTAATCTCAAAAACTACTTAAGGGATTTTTTTGAAATTCAATAATATAGCTTAGACATAGACTATTTTTGATAAACTAACTGTTGGTCGTTCTTTTGTAAACATCTTTCCAACATCAATAAAAAATTCTCAAATTCTATATTACATATACTTTTGATTTTTTTTAAATGACTAAATATAGGTACAGTCGAGGGCATAAATACTTATATATACATTTTTGGACTTTATTACAATGGAATAAGGTGAAAATATGTATACATATTGATGCCCTTGTCTGTACGTTACGCGTTACGGTGATCTCTAGTTTTAGTTACTGGTTTAGAAAGAACTAAGCAAATTGGATGAAGTGGGTTTAAATTGATGACGTGTAACGAACATTGTTTTTTTTCAGATTCTACCTGTAATGTGTTTGCTGGGAGGAACGGTATTCGCCATACGGTTAGTACACTTACTTACTTTCTCACAGTAAAAGCTCTGACCCTCTGGACCTACAAAATAAACCTAGGTACCTAGAGAATAGACCTTTTGTTAAGAATAAATAAATAAATAGATCTTTAAAACTGCCAAAGACAAAATGTTACGTATTTTACTTTTATTGATGAGCGCTATTTCCTGAGATACCTACCTATAGTGCGCGCCATCCACGACGACGCGCCCCTCCACAGCGAATCTCATACTAATCTGTGCGCAGTTGTACAGCGCGGGCTGAATCCCAACTACCACAGGTTCTATAATGTCATTTCTACTTTTATTTCAGAGTACCATTATGTCGACCTAGACATGGACAAGAGGATAGTTCAGCTGGAAGCAACGAAGTTTGCTTATGCGCCACAGGATCTCCAACAATCATCAACAAAATAGATGCAGAACATTCTGGCGTAGAGCGACTACTTATTTACGTTTACAGGAAACCTAATACAGACGAAATCATCAGCTTTATTCCTGAAAGGGAATATCAGCGTCGATTTCCTGATTTCCCTGAAGACTATGGCATAATTGAGGACATTTCCTACAATCCATCTATCTTAGATATATTTGATAACAGTCCCAGCAAAGATGTAAGAGAATATACTGGTAATGATGGACCAGCGCCAATCCCACAACCCAACCAACCTGACGTTGTTGATGTTAAACCTAATGACGTGTACCCTCAAGTACAAGAACTAGACATAATAAACCCACATTGGCAGATACCGGTTACAAAGCCTTCTGAGGACGACGATATTGAAATCCCAAATAGGCAAACACCCTCTGATGATGAATCAGCAGAAATCATTGTAAATCCAGAAACAGAGCAAGGAACTGAATACGAAACGATAGACGCACCTGTAGATAACAATCAAGAAGAATATCCAACTGACGTAACACCAGGATATGAAAGTGCAGAACCGAATCCGTTCGAAGAATACCCAATTTCAGAAATACCAGTGATAAATCCAGTGCATCCGCATGTCTCTCCTATACATCCTGCACCTCAAGATCCAGAAGAAGAACGCTACCCAGACGGCGAAACTTCAGGCGAAGCTGAACCAAACAGAGATGAAGGACAGAGTTCTCCAGAATCTCCACATACAGAACCACTTAACCCAGCAGAGCATCCGCAGGTACCGTATGACTCAGTTGAGGATAACCGAGGTGGATATACGCCGTCAAATATTGTTCCCTCAGCCAAACGACTTAGAGTACCCATAAGAGACAATTATGGGAGAATCATCGGCTGGACAACACATGTGGCTAACACTTACTGGGAAAAAGGTAGACATATACCTCCATTCAACAAATATGATCCTAGCTCTCATTTCGACATTGGAGGTAAAGGGGTTCCATCTTTCGACTATTGGCTCAAGCAACAACTCAAATTCACAACACTACATGGAAATAGGGTACCTACAAGCACTAGTGACATCGTAGCACTGCACACTGCGATACGAAACCTTCTTTTGCAAAATGGGTTTGTCGTGACGAGACACGGAACCCTTACAGACGGCTATGGCAAAGTAACAAGCTTGACCAATTTGAAACTTAGGCCAATCTTTATAGGAAAATCTGTTTCTTACGACCACTTCATGCAGGGTGGAGGTGTCAAGTTCAAAATACCTACAGATACTCCTTTCCTTGAAGGATTGTTGCTGACTATGATTAAGCCTGCAAAAATACTAGGCATAGTGCCATTGAAGATAACTTCATTACCAGATGAATTAAGCCCTGAAGATAAACACAAGAAATTCACAATTCATGGAAATCCAGTAGGACAAAAGGCTTCTTTCAAAGTATTGCCTATCGAGGATCTAGTATCGTTTAGAAAAGATTCGAAGGGCAAAAAACGTCCAAGGCCACTTACTACTAAGATCCTAAACAAGTATAGAGATTCGGCGCTACTGCAACACGCTCTGTCAGAGATATCGAAACCAGAGGAAGGCATTATAAGTGAGGAGAAGCCAGATTTTAGAATAATTGGAGGTGCCTCTGCAACGAGCAGTGGTACTCCTTTACTCTTCAAGGGTAGATCAGGAAATATGAAGTAGACATAAAAATACTAATTGTTGTAGAGTACATAGCATGTAAGTAGTATTAGAGTAGGGTTAAAATGTTTGGAAGAACTTTAATTATTATGTTGACGACCAAAGCTTGTTATGGACTCATGAACACTATTTTTATTTGTAGCATCATTAAAGGGATCCCGGCATAAACATTTCTTTCACATTAAAATTACCACAATGAGGTTGGCGGCGCAAAACTCTAAATAGGTAGATGGCGCAACTAGAGTTTCAGCCATTTCGATTCATGCACGTTTAACTTTAAAAAAAATATGTACGTTTAAAATACTGTTATAGTTATAAAATAGAACTTAATGATTAATTCTCTGTAATAAGTATTAAACTTTGTATTTTAGGCCGCGACACTACTTTAAAAGCTATTTAAATACAAAAGTTTTTTGTTTAGCGTGTAAGTTATATCTTGATTTTCGTAAAACATATACTCGTCCGTTTAACGCGATAAAATGGATCCAAATGAAAAATACGGACGTCTGACTCTGACACAGCTAAAAGCACTTTTACGGAAACGCGAAAAATCCGTAAAGAGACCGCAAAATTAAGGTGGTTGTATTGGAAAATATTAAAAAATTGAAAACGTAAAATATACGTAATAAATAATAATAAACACTATCACCAAATATCAAGTTCATATGTCTCAATCCAAAAAGAATAATAATCACGAACGAACGAAGAACAATAATAAGCACAAACTCTAGTGGCGCTACCTAGTGGCAAAGTTTGGCAGCCGCCAACCCCATTTCTTTTAAATTTAGCGCCATCTTTCTACAACTATTAGAATCACAACGCTAGAGAGTTTCCTGTGCCGACTAAAGAAATGTGCTGAATTAATTTTGCTACTGCACGTTAGATGGCGTTTGTGTACACTTTTAACGCCATCTAGTCGGATTCGTTCAAACTGCTGCTAACCAGTTCGACACCAAGGAACTAACAGTGCTTGATAGCAGTCTTTTTATAATCTCACTAGATGGCAATACTGCCGGATAAGTGAATTCAAAGTTTTTAACTTCTACTTTGTAAGTTAATCATGAAGCGCGAGATTTTAAAAAGATCTCAAAATATTAACAATTGAAACGTTAGCTAGCTATACTCTAACCAAAGAAATTTTAGTTTAAGCCAACTGCAATTGCAAGTTAAGTCAAAATAGACCAGTCGAACTCAAATAAATGTTCAAGCTCTTTGCTTTAAGCCCGAGTCTTGAAATGCTCGCTCATGGCTCGCTCAGTCAGTGACCGGCTGTCCTGAGAATTGTCGTGTCTCTCGCTCGCGGTTTTCAAACGTACGCCGACGAATAAAACTTAAAAACACAATTTTCTGAATGAGACTGTTACAAAAAAACATTTTTTCAAGCAGCAGTGAACCATTACGAGGCTGGAGTGATTGTTTTTAGTTCGCTCGTTAGTTTTTTTGTAAATGCTGTGATTTCGCGGTATCGTGTTCTATTGTTGAAAGCTAAATGTTGTTGTTTTAAGAGGATGTTTTCGGTATCGTCCATGTTCCTAGGAAATCAGTTTCTGGTTGGATTTTGATGGAATTGTGATCTCAGGTAAGTCATTTCTATATATATAATTAAAAGTCTTAATAGGTACCTAAGTAGTTTATTTTCTTATAAGACAGAGTTTTAAACATCTCGTACCTGATTCTAGCTTGTGGGTAATGTTAGTAATTAAATGAGTAATGAAAGACATGTAAGTAGGTACTTAATAATAAAAGATAACCGTATTTTGTCTTCAATGAAAATTGAACAATTAATTAGAGATAAAATACATTAATAAAAAATTTAATTCAGTAAAACTTAAGTGTTCTACCTATTGTACTCGCTCAATGAGGGCTACCGTTTTTGCGCTCACCAGTTGGCGCCACTGCGCTCTCAGTCCAGCTGTCAAAGTTGATAGTGCGCGCCATCCACGACGACGCGCCCCTCCACCGCCCGTTCCGAACAATTGCGCATAGAGCAAGCATATGAGATGCGCTGTGGAGGGGCGCGTCGTCGTGGATGGCGTGCACTATATTGGTTATTATGAACGTAATAGGTACCAATTTTACGTTGAAATCGTATTTCATTCATTAAAACCACACCGTAAATATTTTTATCGAATATCCTGTACTTATTGTAGCGCACTCCCGTTTTGTTCGGAAAAAAGCATGACATTAGTTAAATTAGTTTACAAGCGATAAATTGTCGCATAGCACTGAAATTTGTTGACCCGTACCCGTAACTCATACTTGCCATTATCAATCTCAGATATTGCAAAATAGTCACCATATTACTCTAATTAGAAATAAACCCGCGTAACCCACCCACAATCTATGAAATTTGACATATCGGAGGACTGACGTCACACTAGCGCCTCTAGCGGTGAATCCATACGCGGTAGCCCTCATTGCCGATTAGGTACCTAATTACTATTATTTTACTTACTTTTTTGCTAAAAATGTCTCATCTCCAGTCGTTCCTCCATAATAGTGAGGACCGTGGTCACTGCCGTCACTGGGACCTCCATCGATTGCGATACTCATACTCTACTTTCTCACACGGAACCCTAGAGTGGCAAGGCAACTGGCAAAACGTACGGAACCCCAAGTGACAATGCGGCGGATTCAGCTGCTGCACCGACCTACTTCCCGCGACGAAAAAAGACAGTTTCGTCTTGAACTGATTGATCTATTCTCGAGAGAGCCGTAACCACTAACCATAATAAGACCGGTGAAGTAGATACCTAGGTAGCAGTGGCGGAGCATCCATACAACTCAATTCCCACCGGCTTGCCTAATTTTCAGCCAGTCCAGTTCTTTTACTACGGCACATGAAGAATGAGAAAGACAAATTATTTCCGGCTTCCCTAAGAATATTTTTGACGCGCCGCCACTGCTAGGTAGGTACTAAGGTATGGTAAACAAACAGAGTAGGTGTAGGTGTATTGGCTCATAAGCTCATAACTCAGTGAAATCAGCGTCCACTGAAAATCAGCGTCGTGGCACCTCATGCTCCGAGCTCCGACACAATGCTGAGTGGACTCCTTTTTGAGACCATCTTCAAATGTGTATATCCTAGATTTAAGCTAACTGTATTCTATGTTGTGGTTTCAAATAAATAAGTCATTCATTCATTCAAAATGAATACCTATCTTTCTATACCTACTTGTACATATATAAAACATAATTCCGGAAGTCTATATAATATCAGAACTTCTTTAACCTATTTTTTTTGGAAGACGAAATATTCAGAAAATCAATAGGTAAGTGCCTAAATGAAAAAATGAATTAAAACTAAATATAAATTAACTTATTACTAAATTAATATTAATTACGAAACATTTAAAAAAAACTTTTTTTAATACTACGTCGGTGGCAACACTGGCAAACAAGCGTACGGCCCACCTGATGGTAAGCGAACACCACAGCCTATAGACACTCGCAACTCCAAAAGATTCAAGTGCGCGTTGCCGACCCTATATAAAATTTGAGGATTCACTGTGTTGACAGCAGAAGGGACAAAAGGACCTAAACCTAAATCAATTCTATTCATTATTTTGATCGCTACTACCTACATACAACATAAATGCTATTTTATGCTCCAAATTGTATGTATTGATATAGAAATACTGCAGTAAAAGCAAATTATAAACAATCGCGTCGGGCTTAATGATTCTGCTATTAATTAATTAGGTATTGTTGATGGCTTTACCTATGTAAACAAACTCCATTTAGCAATTTTAAGCGAACTAAAGGATGATTCACGCTAGACCGTTCCGTGTCCGGGCCGGCCCGTTTTCTAGTACAAGAAATCGACGGACGCGCGACGGCCATCGATATCTTGTACTAGAAAACGGGCCGGCCCGGACACGGAACGGTCTAGCGTGAATCATCCTTTATGCGTATTTTCCAAGTACAGTCAGCATCTTCAGTCACAGTCAAAAACTCTTATTCTCTTGTAACAGACTCACATGCGTACCTACTTGTAATACTCGTTCAACTCGTTGTACCTTATTTGCATTTTGCCTTGTTGATGTATTAGATCCTGCCCTAGACTTTAAGAAGCGTTCCAGAGATCCTTTTTAACAGGGTTTTTCTCTTTTTAACAGGGTTTATGAACCCCTGTTGAAAGACTCTCTGGAACTCTATTATGATCTTAGGTATGGAAGTTTTGAACTTCAGTTCTATCGCCAGAATTATCGATCTTCAAGATGGTCAAAGTCAAAAATCGGTTCAATTAATAACCTTCATTTCTGCGAGCTCGTTTTGCGATCTTCGTCGTCATTCTCTTGCGTAAGTATATTGGGTAAAACCGTTGAAATGTAACGATTTCTGCGATCACCATCCTTGAATAAAATACTTAATACAAATTGTTGAAATCTCATCTGGTAGAAAATTAAAATTCATGGATCTAGGTCATCTTCATAATATGCCTACATTAATGTTATTGATTAGGTAGGCCTAATTTTACCTACCTACCAGATAGCACGATAGATTTCACGGTCATCGTTCCCGTGGTATAGTACTTTTATCTCACCAGCGCGGGTTGGCCATGGTTGTAGTTGTGGCAATTACTTTTATCTCACCAGCGCGGGTTGGCCATGGTTGTAGTTGTGGCAATTACTTTTATCTCACCAGCGCGGGTTGGCCACATGGTTGTAGTTGTGGCAATTACTTTTATCTCACCAGCGCGGGTTGGCCACATGGTTGTAGTTGTGGCAATTACTTTTATCTCACCAGCGCGGGTTGGCCATGGTTTTAGTTGTGGCAATTACTTTTATCTCACCAGCGCGGGTTGGCCATGGTTGTAGTTGTGGCAATTACTTTTATCTCACCAGCACGGGTTGGCCTAATTGTAGTTGTGGCAATTACTTTTATCTCATCCAGCGCGGGTTGGCCATGGTTGTAGTTGTGGCAATTACTTTTATCTCACCAGCGCGGGTTGGCCATGGTTTTAGTTGTGGCAATTACTTTTATCTCACCAGCGCGGGTTGGCCATGGTTGTAGTTGTGGCAATTACTTTTATCTCACCAGCACGGGTTGGCCTAATTGTAGTTGTGGCAATTACTTTTATCTCATCCAGCGCGGGTTGGCCATGGTTGTAGTTGTGGCAATTACTTTTCTCACCAGCGCGGGTTGGCCATGGTTGTAGTTGTGGCAATTACTTTTATCTCATCCAGCGCGGGTTGGCCATGGTTGTAGTTGTGGCAATTACTTTTATCTCATCCAGCGCGGGTTGGCCATGGTTGTAGTTTTGGCAATTACTTTTATCTCATCCAGCGCGGGTTGGCCATGGTTGTAGTTGTGGCAATTACTTTTATCTCATCCAGCGCGGGTTGGCCATGGTTGTAGTTGTGGCAATTACTTTTATCTCATCCAGCGCGGGTTGGCCATGGTTGTAGTTGTGGCAATTACATTTATCTCACCAGCGCGGGTTGGCCATGGTTGTAGTTGTGGCAATTACTTTTATCTCACCAGCGCGGGTTGGCCACATGGTTGTAGTTGTGGCAATTACTTTTATCTCACCAGCGCGGGTTGGCCACATGGTTGTAGTTGTGGCAATTACTTTTATCTCACCAGCGCGGGTTGGCCATGGTTTTAGTTGTGGCAATTACTTTTATCTCACCAGCGCGGGTTGGCCATGGTTGTAGTTGTGGCAATTACTTTTATCTCACCAGCACGGGTTGGCCTAATTGTAGTTGTGGCAATTACTTTTATCTCATCCAGCGCGGGTTGGCCATGGTTGTAGTTGTGGCAATTACTTTTATCTCACCAGCGCGGGTTGGCCATGGTTTTAGTTGTGGCAATTACTTTTATCTCACCAGCGCGGGTTGGCCATGGTTGTAGTTGTGGCAATTACTTTTATCTCACCAGCACGGGTTGGCCTAATTGTAGTTGTGGCAATTACTTTTATCTCATCCAGCGCGGGTTGGCCATCGTTGTAGTTGTGGCAATTACTTTTCTCACCAGCGCGGGTTGGCCATGGTTGTAGTTGTGGCAATTACTTTTATCTCATCCAGCGCGGGTTGGCCATGGTTGTAGTTGTGGCAATTACTTTTATCTCATCCAGCGCGGGTTGGCCATGGTTGTAGTTGTGGCAATTACTTTTATCTCATCCAGCGCGGGTTGGCCATGGTTGTAGTTGTGGCAATTACTTTTATCTCATCCAGCGCGGGTTGGCCATGGTTGTAGTTGTGGCAATTACTTTTATCTCATCCAGCGCGGGTTGGCCATGGTTGTAGTTGTGGCAATTACATTTATCTCACCAGCGCGGGTTGGCCATGGTTGTAGTTGTGGCAATTACTTTTATCTCATCCAGCGCGGGTTGGCCATGGTTTTAGTTGTGGCAATACGAATACATAGACAACGTGAACTCATAGCTCCGACGCTAACGCACATATAGACAATGTGCATGTACAGCTCAACACACAACCATGGCTCACCCGCGCTCGTGAGATAAAAGTAGGTACTATAAGCTGGTATTACATTGTCCTGAATTTAGCATCCTGAATAGGGGAAGTTGAAGCATCTCGCTCTAACATATATATGTACGTCCCGGCGCCTATACCACAAAACTTTACAAGTCTACATTTCGACAAAATTGTACAATTTTCCATAGAAAAAGTTGACAAATTGTCGAATTGTACGCTTGTAAAGTTTTGTGGTACAGGCCCGCTCTAAAGGTTCTGAATTCAGGTTAATGTAATGCCGGCTTTATTCTTTATACCTACTTTACTGCTAGAGTACTGTAGTGCATCGCAGAATATCTTTTGTCTTCAACTACACAACACTGAAGCACTCTTTAAATGTTTGTCTACCGTAAAAACACCGCCAAACACTTGTACATGACCACTTAACTTTTTATACATCACTTAACCAACAGAAGTCATGCGTTAAACGCGAAGTGAGCTCAAGGACCAAAACCAGTTGGGTATAATGATCCATCGTGTTTTGATCTTGTAGTTCTTATGCAGCGGATGCTAACTAGGAGTTACCTTTAAAATAGGTAAAATTAACTTTTTTAACACGAAATAATAATGGTAAAGTCGAGCCGAAAGTGTGTCCCATTCTGCAAAAGGTCCGCTGGAGGCCAAACTTTTAATAATAATAAAAAAATGCAACGTACCTCCGTTTAGCCACGAATCCAACCGTACGGAGGTACGTTGCATCAACGTCTTGTTTAAAATGTTATACTAAATTTCCTAAGGTTGTAAGCGACAAAGTACCAGTGTCAAGCTGCTTGTTCGACTGTAAGTACTTCCTAGGCAGTGTTTATGCGGGGCGATCCGAGTAAACACTACACGTAACACAAACATAACATGACGTTGCCTAGGAGTGCTTATAATATACTACGCTGTCTATACAGGCATGAATGTTTCTTTACTCGCCTGATATGACAGCTTGCGTCTCGTGCCGCTGCACGCGTTGCCTATCCGTAAACTTGGCTAAAGTCTGGTCTGGTTACGTAGCTATATGGGAGCCCTCTTTAAAATAAGTTTTGACCATCTGTATTGATTGGGCCACCAAGATGCTTATACTGTAAAAAATTTAAGACTAGCTCCAACAACCGTTTGAGTGTAAAACGTGTGACAGACGACGAATGGACGGATGGACGGGTGAAGTGACAGTAATAGTGTTCCGTTTGGACCCTTCGGGTACGGAACCCTAAAAAAGTTAGTGATTTCGATAATAGGGATGATGACACTATAAAAGCAAATCAATAAATCCAAATTTTCTACATAAAGGCTCAAATTCTCAATCAAATGGCGAAAAAAGTAATTCAAATTAATAAATACATACGTAATTATAAGTCTTCAAAGTTTTAAGAGTGGGTATTTTCTGTCGCTTTCCCGCAAAATGCACCTTTGTATTGAACGATCGTCATTTACTATGACGCTACTCAACAGTGACGTCACTGTTGAGTAGCACTTTCTCTCTCTAACTACGAACATTCTAACCGTTGTAGCTTCATTATTTTTTTAGATATTTGAATAGGATTTTCACTATTTGACATAGCTTTATGTCTTCTTTCTATTGAAGTAATAATTTTTTTTGAGTCAACATCCCTATCCTAATATGGTTAATAAGACCATGTCAAAAGGACCTGAACCTCGTCTTAAAACTTCATCAAGTTTTGAGGCTTTGATAGTATAATTAAGCTTTTCGAAATAATCAAAGTATGAAGATTCTATAATACCGAGGACGTACTTCCTTTAAGACCGTCTACTGTATTAATGCTAATTCGCTCAAATCTCCTCAAATTATCCCAATCCAATCGAGATCCGAGCCGCTAACTCAGTCGCTGTACAAATTGACCTCATAAAAGATCAACTCTAAATTGGTGCTTCCCGTCTCCCTGCTGTACTAATTCTGCCTTGTATCAGAAAGACGGCAAAATGAATAGTCTCGAACGTACTTAGTATCTTTCGGTTTTGGAAAGCAGTATTGGCTGTTCATCTTTCAACCCACATTCAAGCAAAGTCACCAGATAGGTGCGGCGCGGTACGTATCCCAAATGACATTCATGAAAAGTAAACGATCAATAGCTGACCTCTTTTTTTGTGGCGTGGCACGACCAGAACTTTGGAAATGACATAAACTTCGGCAACCTCTTTAGGTATTTTTCAAGCTTAAGCCACACAGAGAGCGGGCGGGCGGTGGCGGCGCGGGCGCGGGCGGCGGCGGCGCGGGCGCGGGCGGCGGCGGCGCGGGAGCTGCTTTTGGCGGTGGCGGCTGCCGCCAAAGGCCGCTGCCGCCCGCGCCCGCACCGCCGCCGCCCGCGCCCGCGCCGCCACCGCCCGCCCGCTCTCTGTGTGGCTTGAGCTTAAGGGTTACCGCGCTCGCATCAAAATGTCGCGTTTAGGGCAATCTATATTGTCATAAATTGAGATTTAGGCGTTAAATATGTAGATTATACAGAACAGCCGTCCTTTTATGATTGGTTACGTGACAAAGTTTTGCCAGGGAAAACAAACAAATCACATCCTTTATCGAAGTTACAAGAGAAAAATGTTAGTCATCCGTTTTGTAATACGTAATTCTACTTATATTCTATAGTCTATTTTTAGTAGTAGTAAAACTTTTTACTGTACAAAATAACATAAGATCTGCGTTCTAATGTTCAAATTTACCTTGGAATAGGTGCTAAGCTAAAACAGTATGTTAAGCTTATGAAACTGAATATGCGCTTCGGGTTTCATATGCCTGTCTCACGTGATTAAGATAGTATTACACATGCGCGGCTAACATAACTGACGATACGACGCGACACGCGACGCAAGACGACACGAATCTGCCCTCCTCTTTTTAATTCGTAGTTCAGCAAGGAAAAATTGGAAAGATTTAGGCTCCGAGCAGGATTCGAACCTGCGACCTTTGCGAACCGAAGGAAACGAACCGCTCTAGCCACTGAGCTACGGGAGCAATCGAACTCGGCCCCCGAATTCCTCAACTGTCCCCGTAAGGTATTATTCCGCTGCCAACTGCATGCAGCAACTGCACGTTCCGCCGCACTCCAAATTGAACCGTAATCATGAGACTAAAAGTCCCAATTTAGAGTGAGCGGCATGTGCTGTTGCGACACTTCTCCGCTCATTTCAAATTGAGTTTTTTATGCATACCATTACGGTTCAATTTGGAGTGCGGCGGCACGTGCAGTTGCTGTAGGTATGCAGTCGGCAGCGGAATCATACCTTATACTAGCTAGCTCAGTGGCTGGAGCAACTGTGGCCGCGAATACCAGAAGATCGCAGGTTCGAATCCTGCATCCTGAATTTAGACATTTGTAGTTTGCTAAGGCTTTATCGATGTACCTGGCTTTTTGTTGCGGCTATCTGTCTATTTATCATAAAATCACCAAGACCATGACTCAGCACTCAGCGGCAGTTTTTCATAATCTACCAACCACAGTATTGTCTTGTGTTATTGTCTTTGGCCCTGCATAGCTACCTTTAGTTATTTATACCCAAGAATGGAACACAATGTTTACCATAACTTTGACTCACGAATGAAACAGTTCGTGACAGCACACACGCAACTGTAAAACGACTTAAACGCCATTTTACGTCGAGGTGTATACGACTTTTGACACCATCCATTACGCTAAAGCTATTATAAATGTAAATGATTGTATGTGCTGTTAAAACTCATTGTTTTTAAGCCCTTTGGGAGTTACGATTTAGAAATACCGTGGTTCACGGCCTGGCCTTTCAATTTGCCGCCATTATCTAGTATTTCTATTAACGGATAAAATATTGATTCTATTGAGAAATCACCTGAACCATTCAATCAAAACTGTGATAGTTTTCTACCGTTTCTATTGTCATTGGGCAAAAATGAGAGAAATCTTTAGTTCATAATTAACTGATGCTCGAAACAACATTATGATCATTCAGATTTATGTTTGAGAGCCCTTCAGATTAACTTTACATATAGTACTTACTTTATATAGGTATAGCATCTATTACATATGTACATAGTTTAATTCATTTACCCATGATACAATTATAATCCTGTACATCGGTTAGTAGAGTATTTTCATCTCATAAGCACGGATGAGCCATGGTGGTGTGTTGAGCTATACATGCACATCGTCTATGTGTGCGTCAGCGTGTAGCTATGAGTTCACGTTGTCTATGTGTTCGTATGTGTCACAACTACAACAATGGCTACCCCGCGCTCATGAGTTAAAAGTACTACTATAGCGACACAAGCTATACGGAATCAACCTATCGATATGATTGAATGATTCAAATGTAGTACTTCACCTCGTATCACTTTTTCATTCACTGTTCAGTTCGGATTCATATACTTCAATACGTCAGTCAGACCATTTCATGGATCATATCGTTTACCTACTCATTCGTTCTGAATCTTTAAATGACTGATGTCATTACCCAATCTATTTTATTTTTATTTTATTTTATTTATTTATAAGGCACAGTAACAATATACAAATCAAAAAGTATACAAGGACAGTTATTACAAGATTATCATGGTAAATTTGTACATCGATAACAACCGTGCACAACATTTAAAGGTTCTCATTGATTTTAGATTAATATATAACTATTTTAAGGTTGTTTGAGTCGGGATATAGCTTTATGCTTAAATGTAATGAAACTGTATTGGAAAATGTCTAGATCTTTGTTAAGGGTGTCTATTGTTTGCCCGAAATTCATATGGAATAATTTCAATTGCTCGATAAACATTTGCCCGATTTTCATTTGCCCGAATGGTTTATTTACTAGAAAAATCGTTTGACATACTATTGTATTCCCGAATATTACATGATAGAATGATACGAATGCCATACGTATTGTTATCCATATTATTAAGTGCAATAATATTATTTGATAGAATATTTATACGCCATACTAAATATAGTTTATCCGAAACAGTCCTAACTATGAATTTCGGATTTTGAAACTATGGATTTTGAGTCGGATTAAGTAGTAAAGTAGCTTTTCAAGCAAGTTTTTCTGCTCTTTTATAAAAAAATAACCTCGAAGAGGATAGCGGGAGCTTTGCTCTTCTAACCTATCCGTGATCCAAGTCGGATTAAGTAGTAAAGTAGCTTTTCAAGCAAGTTTTTCTGCTCTTTTAAATTTCATTAAAATTATGGATTTTCATTCTCAGCTATTCGATTCGAACAGTAGAGATAGATGGCAAATAAAAGTATAGCATGTGATAATTATGGATTACAATGATTATGGAAAAAGATATTATTGAAATTGATATTATGGGAAATAAAGATTCTGGCATTTGATTAATATGGTAAATAATGAGTATGGCATACGAAATTATAAGAAACAATATTATGGCAGTTGAATAGTATGGCAGTCAAAATTCGGGCAACTGAAATTCTGGCAAGTAAGGGTTTCCCCTTTGTTAATGTCATTGTAAAGGGAGCACATTCGCGGTATTGGGCTATAGTGAGATACATTGTTTGTAGCTGGGGGTACGCTGAATAAATGTTGCCTACGGTTGGATCTACATTGTACTTTAAAAGAAATATGGTTTAATAAAGTCGTGTCAATTACAGAGTTAACAATCTTATATAAGGTGCATAGGTCACTTATATCGTAGATGGATCTGTTGAGCTCCTGAACTAAACTGAACTAGTGAACTAAATGAGTGATTTCCTTCACGATGAAGGAATAAAGTGTATATATTTTTTTCCTTTTAGTTAGTGACACATTTTGCGCATGACTATGCTTGCGTTTTCGACGATAACTAGAGTAAACTAACGTCAAACGCCATGATTTCAAAACCGTGGTGGCAATTGTTCAAAGACTGGGTGCCAAGGACTGGCATTGTCGGTAGCAATGGGCACTTTACCCTATGCAAGATAATTGACCCGTAAAGGTCAACCACTGACTTTTGCAATGACTATTAGCCTCACATGACTCCAAAAACACTTGAGTATTCTATTTTGGTAATTGTTTTAAAGTGAACCCTGTTTCTGAGGCTTTAGGGTTGAATTGAATAAGCTTAAGCACATTTATGTCCTATCACGTAAAATGATCCAAAGATGATTCTGGTGTTTATAGTTACATTATAATCAACCATTAAAATCTAGCTGTACGCTATAGATAACATTTATGCCCCATGTCTAAATCTGATTCAACGCGCTCGGGTAAATCCCAAAATCTCCTCTTGGGCTCCTCTACTATTGATAAGTAATATCAAAAAAATATACTGAGTTAACCAAACTTTGATGTCATATGTTGAACCCGGCCTTAATCTTCGCGGCCACGGCACGTCACTACGACATGTACGTTACAGTGAAAAAACCTTTTCCATGTGCCACGTGAATTTCAATCTTATACCAATATCATAGAGGCTTTAGGGAAATCATTTCCTCACTTTATCTACACGAGCCTGTCATTCATAAGCCGGCAACGGCTGACGTTAAAGGACCGCCTGGCTTGAATACTAACGGGCTGACCGGTCATTCACGTCGCTCGAAGTCAAGTTTGAGACTGCCATACAAACAATAGCTCTAGTATAAGTTTTTTCGAAACATTAACTAATTCGAACGCGTTAGCATTTTGTCTCAAAATGTATGAAAACGCTCTCACCGAGTTAGAAATACGCGCGTTCATCGGTTAGCAACAAATGTTATACTCGCTGTTTTAGTTTCCACTAGTGACCACCAGAGGCGCTGTTCACGTTTTCATACCACTTACATACATTTTGAGACAAATGCAAACGCGTTCGAATTAGTTAATGTTTCGAAAAAACTTATACTAGAGCTACGATATAGTATGTAAAGTGCGTGTCATCCACGAAGGCGCGCCCCTCCACCGCCCATTCCGTACAATATCGCAAAGATTAGTACCGGTTAGTAGATTAGTAGATTCTCTGCCGGCGTTTGTGTTTCCGAGCTCATATATAACCTAGTAGTACGACTTGTTAGCTCGAATATATGAAGAAGTACGGTCACATCTGGAAGAAAGCACGAAACTTGGCATGCATGTAGCTTAAATTTTTGTGTTTCAAAAATTTTAGGGAAACACGCTGACAGACCTTTTTTCCCCCCCCTCCCCCCCACTGTTGTGTGCCGAATTACAGTTTTTTTTTATTTTATTGAAAACGGCTGAAGCTAGGAGAAAACCGTCAATCGAAAAAATGTTCCTTATAAAATTATCTACAAGTCATTCTTTGGATATATTTTGATTGGACCTATAGTTTTCAAAATATACGAGCATGAATTAGGGTCAGTACAGCAGAAAAGGTTCTAGAGGGCAGATTACTAACATTTTTGTGCGCATCGGGTTACAAGCAAGAAATTTGTACCATAGATAAAGTGTTCCGCAGTGATTATTTTCAGATGTGGATATTAGTTAGATTCATCCCCTGTGCGCGGGGAGAACGGGGTGAATTGGACCAAGCACACCTTTTTTTCGTTTCTTTCTCACTGATCAGTTAAGGCTACTATAGCTTGCGGGGTATCGTTTTCGTGTAAAACAGACATCAGGAATTCATTTTTAGGGTTCGTTACCCGAAAGCTCCAAGCGGAACCCTATTGTTGTGAGTCATACGTCCGTCCGTTGTCTGTTTTACAGGTTTCACAGCCAAACGGTTGGAGCTACAGGCTTCAAATTTTCACAGTATAAGCATCTTGTTGACCCGAAACCACACCAATTGTCAAAAAATATTTTTAATAATATTTAATGGGGGCTCCCATAGAGCTGAAGGGGGGCGCAAAATTTTTTTTTTTACCCACCCCATCGAGTGGGGTATCGTTGTTTAGAGCTCATTGCGTAGATAAATACTGTATTTTTTATTTAAAAAAAGATTTGAAAACAAAGGCGTGAGAAGTCACTAAAGTCCGCTATCTTACAAAATTTGTCCCTAAGATTTTTAAAACTTCCCATTGACTTACGAACTTAAAATTTGGTGATGATGTTTATTGTTGCGTACATTTCACTAACAAATACTAATAAAATAAAAATATTTTTTTTGTTAGAAAAAAAATAAAAAAAAAATCACAAAAAATAGTTTTAGTATTTTTTTTGTATTTGTTGGTAAAATATACGCAATAATAAAGATTACTACCAAATTTCAAGTTTACTGGTCAATGGGATGTTTAAAAAATCTTAGAACAAATTTTGTAAAAACGCGGACTTTAGTGACTTCTCACGCCTTTGTTTTCAAATCTTTTTTTAAATAAAAAATACAGTATTTATCTACGCAATGAGCTCTAAACAACGATACCCCACTCGATGGGGTGGGTAAAAAAAATATTTTTGCACCCCCCTTCAGCTCTATGGGAGCCCCCATTAAATACTATTAAAAATATTTTTTGACAATTGATGTGGTTTTGGGTCGACAAGATGCTTATACTGTGAAAATTTGAAGCCTGTAGCTCCAACCGTTTGGCTGTAAAACCTGTAAAACAGACGACGGACGGACGCATGACTCACAACAATAGGGTTCCGCTTGGAGCTTTCGGGTAACGAACCCTAAAAATGAATTCCTGATGTCTGTTTTACACGAAAACGATACCCCGCAAGCCATAGTAGCCTTAACTGATCAGTGAGAAAGAGACGAAAAAAAGGTGTGCTTGGTCCAATTCACCCCGTTCTCCCCGCGCACAGGGGACGAATCTAACTAATCTCCACATCTGAAAATAATCATTGCGGAACACTTTATCTATGGTACAAATTTCTTGCTTGTAACCCGACGCGCACAAAAATGTTAGTAATCTGCCCTCTAGCACCTTTTCTGCTGTACTTACCCTTATGAATGCTCGTATATTTTGAAAACTATTGGTCCAAATGGTCCAATCAAAATATATCCAAAGAATGACTTGTAGATAATTTTATAAGGAACATTTTTTCCATTGACGGTTTTCTCCTAGCTTCAGCCGTTTTCAATAAAATAAAACTGTAATTCGGCACACAAAAGTGGGGGGGAGGGGGGGGAAAAAAGGTCTGTCAGCGTGTTTCCCTAAAATTTTTGAAACACAAAAATTTAAGCTACATGCATGCCAAGTTTCGTGCTTTCTTCCAGATGTGACCGTACTTCGAGCTAACAAGCCGTACTATAGACCTTTTTAAGGCACGAGTGAATAGGCATCTTCTGGGTAAGCTCGCTTCATCGTCGGCCTCATCTTTGCCCCCTGGCTAGATGCTGGCCAAGAGCGATCCCATTAAAAAAAAACTTATGTGATACGCTGTGGAGGGGCGCGTCGTTGTGGATAACACGCACTATATGTATGTATGTATGTAAGCACTTGTACAGTCAAGTGAAAAAATATCGTGCATACAACTTGCTTAAAAATGTGTAAAACTGCCGCAAATCAGTTCACCCACGGGACCGTAACTGACGTTCACACGGCTTCAAGATTCAGCTCAATCAATATACAAAAGTGGCTTCCTTATCGGTTTTCTATCACAAAACTAGATTACCAATAATGCCAGCTTTTCTAAAATGGATAATAACGACTACTTTATGTTACCACCGACTTCTTGTAGGTATGTCAATATGTCAATCAGTTGTGACAGCGACTGTACCAATTACATTGTTACAGTTTACACGTTTTTCCACATTTTACATGCGTTCACACCTTAATGCATACCAGTAGTTAAGCCTAATGATTTCATTGAATATGCATTGCATAAATTATGCATTGATGACAACTCAAAGAGGCTTAATGAAGCATGTATTAACATATGTACTAGTAGAAGGATTATAATTACCGTCATATATACATAGCCTTAAATGCTATATGCTAATGTGCCTTTTTGTCGCACATGCATTGTTGAGTATAATTATAAAGTTAACGATATGACTCCGCTATAAAAAATGTGCACAATATTACACAAATCAACCTAGTCCCAAACTAAGCAAAGTTTATACTATGTGTTCAAACTTGATATCATATTAGTGTTACAATGGTTACAATTAAATAATTTTACAAGAATTACTTGTTTAATTTAAAGATAATGAATGATATTTTATAATTAGATCTACTAAACTTGATTCTGCCGGTACCAAGGGCGCGCCTTTCACCACGATGCGTCGTATGAGTAGGTACGCGCAACGGGTACGGGGAAATGCAGTGCAAGGTCATGTTGCGGCCCGACTGGTAGTAGCATGGCGAATTATGAAAAGTGAAACATTTTACACTAATGTGAGAATTACACTTAATAAGAGTATAACGGTTGACACTTACAACACTTACACACTATGAAAGTGCGATAGAGACAAAAAATGCTAAGGCAAAGTCGCTCTTGCGCGCGCGCCTAGTAGACATGAGTAGTTCACGAATGAATGATTCAAATGAAGTACTTCACCTCGAGTAACTCTTTCATTCACTAGTTCAGTTCGGATTGATATACTTCAATACTTCAGTTCGTTCAGTTCATGATTCATATCTGTTACCTACTCATTCGCCCCGAGAGTGATATAGACGACATGATTGAATGAATGAGTGATATGTTTACCCAATCTATATCGTAGATGGATCTGTTGAGCTACTGAACGAAACTGAACTAGTGAACTAAATGAGTGATATACTTCACAGTGAAGGAATGAAGTATATCACTCTTTTCTTTTTAGTGACACATTTTGCGCATGTCTAGCGCCTAGGGTAACTTGAAAAACCAGTAAGTATCTTTAAATACAAGTTAAAACATAATTAAATGGTGACTACGTAATATTTTATTAACCGATAACCTGAAAAACCTGTATGTTTAACGATACATAATATGTTCGTAATACGTTCTTACAAATAAAATTATCAATTGTTTTAATAAATAAATCTACCATGCACCTGATGCACCGCACTACACGTATATAAGACGCAGAGCCACACGGGTAAGAATTGCAGTCATGAAAGTTATTATGACTGTGATAGGGATATAACCGCATTTGGTTTTCTCGCTCTATTTCATAGCTTGCAGGGTTGTGAGGGTTGCAAGTTGCAACAGTTTATTTTCTCTGGTTGCAATGCTCGCCCGTGTGAATGAGCCTAGCTGTAGCTATATGACGAGGTGCACAGATCTTATATGCATAGCTCTTATGTCGGTGAATTAAGGTTTTGGTACATATTTACGGGAGGATTCATTCGATACATATTTTTTCACTTGGCTGTATTATCTGTGCACCAGTGGCGGCGCGTCCATACAACTCGATTCCCACCGGCTTGCCTTATTTTCAGCCAGTCCAGTTCTTTTACTACGACTAATGAAGAATAAGAAAGGCCAATTATTTCCGGCTTGCCTAAGAATATTTTTGACGCGCCGCCACTGCTGTGCACTATATTAGATTATTTGACTTGGCCGAGTTGTGTTAAAGTAATATGTACAAAAAACTACTTTACTTTCAATGTCAGAAAATTCAACATTCAATAACTGTTATATAAAATATCGGGCACCATCAAATATCAATACAAAGAGATTCCAATATTCATTGGAACCACTTAGCGGACGACTCACTTTGCCATCGTGAGGTGTTGCTGTCCAACTTCATTAAGAACTCGTTGACCCAGTTTACACAGTGATTATTATCACTACACTGGAATTTCAATATTATCACAGACTTTAAAATGAGGGCTACCGTTTTTATGCTCACCAGTTGGCGCCACCGTGCTGTCAGTCCAGCTGTCAAAGTTTGTTATTAGTTATTATTGGCGTAAAAACCAAATTTACGTTGAAATCGTATTACATACCTACATCAAAACCGAACTTTAAATAATTTTATCGATAATCCCGTATTTTAACTTAACGCAGACCCGTTTTGTTCGGAAAAAAGTAGGTATCACATAAGTATCACGAACGATAAATTTGTTGCAAAGCACTGAAATTCGTTGACCCGTAACCACAGACCACCCCCTCTGTGCCCGTAACTCACATTTGCCATTATCAATCTCAGATATTGCAAAATAGCCACCATATTATTTTAATTAGAAATAAACCCGCGTAACCCACCCACAAAGTATGAAATTTGACATTTCGGAGGACTGACGTCACACTAGCGCCTCTAGCGGTGAATCCATACGCGGTAGCCCTCATTAGATTTTTTTGAGTCAATGTTCACGTGATATTGCTTCAATATTATTACAATTACTGGAACAAAGACCCTTCATTATGTCACCGCGTTAACTCCTTATTTGCCCGGATAAGTTGGTCGTGTCATGAATGTTCTAAACTTGAAATCTCCGAGGTCGTTTAAAAATGCTACGCCAGAGACAATTAGTTTTTTTTTTAAAACGTGAGACGCACGTACGTTGGCAGTTCCTGTAGAATATCACGTTTTGGCGTCACGTAGCGTGGATCAGCATTGTGAGTATATATTAAACTTAATGAATTCGTGCCGTAGTCAGTAAAAAATAGCAGTCTTCACGGCTGTTATTGACAATGCTTACCGTACTGCCCAATCTCTCTCATCCGTGAGAGGAGGCCTGTGCCCAGAAATGGGACGCAAAAAAGGTTGAGGACGATGGTGATGTAACGTGTCTGGAAACAGTTTTATTTTACTATTTAAAAATGAATATAATAATATATATAAGGGAAGACAGGGCATTGGCCCTACCTTTCCAGAAATCTGATTAAAGTCTTGCGACTGATTGCAGATCATAAAAAGAGAAAAAAAAATAATAGAATTAACGAAGACTAAATCAAAATTTAACCGTGCAGAGCTGAATGATCTCTTATATTGCACGCCTTTAAGCGGGTATTACACTGTCCTGAATTCAGGACACTTAGAAGAGTTCCGACCTATACGTTAGAACGAGATGCTTCAACTCCCCTCCACTAGTTAGGACGCCAGATTCAGGACAGTGTAATACCCGCTTTACTTTATCGTCCACGGTAAAGTATAAAATAAAACCAACCATTATGTGGACCTTTAGAGACTAAGGTTGGGTTGCACCAAACCGTCTGTAATCGTAAGCGGTGTTCGTCAAATCTGAATGTATGGAAAGTTTGACAAGTTTCTAAGGGATGACAGCTGCCGGCGTCATGTTTGACGATGACCGGTCTGTGTTCGTACGTTGGTGCAACTGGCACTAAGTTGATATCAAAGATATGTAAACAACGCATAAGCATTGCGATTCAGCTAGGAAACGCTGCCAGTGTCCTCGGTACCCTGCCACAGGGTCCCTTTTTAGAGCTTAATTTTTTAGTGTTATTATATTATTATCTGGTTATTTGAATTTAGGGTTATTGTTTTTTAGATATAGCTAGTTTTAATATTATTAATATTCTTTAAGTATTTCTTGTTATAACGTAGGACGTTATTTGAAGATCCCTATGACACTTGCAGTGACAGTTCATTTATATAACCTTGGAACAGCGTCGATGTCACATCGAAATGTTAATAAGCATCTTTTGGGAATGTAGCTAATTAATTTATTTAGGATTGTAACATTTACATAATAACAATATGAAAGAAACTTGAATTGTCCCTTATTTCCTAGAAATATGCTTAACGGAATATACACGGCGACGTACTGCAAATGTTATATCGTTGGTCTGTATCGACTAAGGAAGCGGTGCTGTCGATAACAGATGTCGATAATTGAAGTGATAATAATAAAACGTGTCTTATATTTCATTTAAATTGTTACGTGACTGTGTAAAAATAAAACAACGTTAAATTACATATTTATTTATTATTTAACACGTTCACTGCGGCACAGGTCATTTTGACCTGTAGGTGCTGGTCTTTCTTCTGGTGCGGCGTAAGAATACGTTATGTCCAAATTTTATGTCAATAGGTCAAAGGGAAGTTGAAAACATCTTCGAAAAATATTTTTGTGACAGACGACCGACGGAAGCACGCATGAGTGACAACAATAAGGTTCCGTTTGGACCATTCGGAAACGGAACCCTAAAAATGGCGGTTTAGTAGCCAGAAACGTCTTTTACACGATAACCGCATTTGAGGTTTAAATTAATGTACGTGAGAGGACGCTGATAAGAACCGCCACAGATAATAAAACAATTGAAGTATCGACACATGCACATCACTATATGGTATGTAACTGTCAGTGTCATAGGGATCTTCGTATAACGTCCGCTCTATAAGTTAAGATGATTTCTTATGTGACATGTATATTGTTTAAACCTGTTTTGTGTACAATAAAGTGCTTGCATAGATTCATACATATGATTTCTGTAATTTGCGTCTTATTCCATTTTGTTAAAGTAATTCATATTTATCTGACGCGATGCTCTTTGATGCGCTCTGATGCCTGAAACAACTTGAGCCGGCACCTCATTCTTGTATAGGTACTTATATATTAACATAAGATGATTATTAACAAAAGAATTTACAACAAAACGATTTCAGTTGTCGAGGATAAGATGCCATAGATAAGAACTTCCTATTCGTCATCTAAATAATGATGATTTGAGTATAATAGTCGGTTGTTTTCGAATTGCTTATGACTAACCTTCAATTTGCTGCGGTATTGTGGTTGTATGTATAGTCAGGATAGTATGTATAGTCGGTATTAAACTACTGACATTCAACAAACATGTGTTTGTAAAGACATTCATCATCCTCCTAGCGTTATCCCAGTACAGTTGCATCCTGAAGGATGCCTGGGGTCCGCTACCTAATCCCAAGATTTGGCGTAGGCACTAGTTTTTACGGAAGCGACTGCCATCTGACCTTCCAACCCCGAGGGGAAAGTAGACCTTAATGGGATTAGGCTTTGTCAAGTGAGTGGGCAACTTGACTGTTAGAAGTTCTCAAACCGCCCGAATACCTCCAACTTGGCTTAACGACTGCTGCCATAGACAGAAACCGGGATCAACGGCTTAACGTGCCTTCCAAAGCACGGGAGCGCTCAGTTAGTAACCACTCAAAGCGGTCACCCAAGTCCTGACCGCTGCCCACGTTGCTTAACCTTAGATACCGCAGGCGCCGCTGGGCCACGAGCGCTCCTTTGTAAAGACATTATTTTACATAATTAATCATCAAAGTTAAATAAACCTTACAGTTACAAAGATAAGAGTAAAACCAATTTTAAAATTAAAATGGACGCTCCATTTCCAGTATAAATGGCAACTAATTTTTCCTTTTAGGCATATATTCATGTTTACGCCAAAATCTAAGATAAGTTTACCATAAGCACGTGACTTACCAAGGTGATCAACTTGACCGTATCATTTCTAAACTTCATACAACGTAATAGATCATTGCGTTTGTAATGACATAACCCTACCCATTTGACCTGCTTCTTTTGTCATACAAAATGTCACACCGTGAAAAAAAACTCACGTTACTTACTACCTTTTGGGGGCTATCAGAACTGTTCGATATTGATGAAATGCAATAGTGTAATGATGTTGCACAAATTTGAAGCTAGAGAGCGGAGAGTGTGCTTAAGGCTGAATCTGGTTGTATATTGTTTGAATGAAACAATTTAATAGAATTTGGAATACGTTCACACATTCTTTCAGATGGGTTTTCACGCTTAACTTAAAACTTTGGGAGTGGTCTCAACCAACTTTTATCTCTCGAGCGCGGTTGGACCATGGTTGTGTGTTGAGCTATAGGTACATGCATATTGTATGTATGTATGTATGTATGTATGTAATAACTTTATTGTACACAAAAAAAACCACAAAAAATACAAACAAATACCTTAGTTAATCAACTACATGGAAACGTGTATACCCACTCATACAACCTAACTGAATTTCCCAGTGCCTTGATGCAATCTGTAACGCTGTGTAAGTTTTTAATAACATTTCACTTATAAATAATATCGTCAATGGCGGGCGCCCATTCTGTGCATATCATAAATAAAGTCCCATTTCCGTGTATATCATTTTAACAACCTTACACTTTACACTCAATAGTACAAATGTTTTGAGAAGGCTCGAAGGTTGTGCGTCGCGTCGCGTCGCCCACTCTACCTTGACCGTCATGCGTTGTTAATACTTGTTAATGATGAACTTTTATTACATTATGTCCAGTAGTTCACGAATGAACGATTCAAAAGAAGTACTCACTTCCTGTCACTCTTTCATTCACTAGTACAGTTCGGATTCATATACTTCAATACTTCGATCTGTTCAGTTCATGATTCATGTCGTTTACCAGTGTATTCGTTCCATGAGTGACATAAACGCCATGATTGAATGAATGACTGATATTATTGCCCAACCTATATCGTAGATGGATCTGTTGAGTTACTGATACTTCCCATTGCAGTGATCTTTTCTTTTTAGAGACACATTTTGCTCATGTCTACTGCCCTTCTTTGACAGTATTAGAATAAATTCGAGTTCGGGGTATCTGACTGTGTGCAGGTTTATTAAATTTCCTCTTGTCAGTACCTAAATGAGGTAAAATACCATCATATTAACTTAATCGTGTCTTTTAATAATGCGTTGTTTTAGTAGGCTGAGGAAAAAAAGGAAAATATAGACTCGACTTTGGATTTATTTTCTATCGAGAAAATTTTAAGCAATCATGTTTCGCTATTGTCAGTACAACAATCATATAGTCAAGAATCATATATCTGAAAATCGGCCCCTACTGTTTGCTAGTCTGGGCAGGACAGCGTTTCAAAGTCTCCAAATTTCTCAGTGTAGCGCCTTAATTTAATACGTGTCCTATCATGTGCACGAGCGCTCGTGGCCCAGCGGCGCCTGTGTACCGCTTGCGGTATCTAAGGTTAAGCAACGTGGGCAGCGGTCAGGACTTGGATGGGTGACCGCTTTGAGTGGTTACTAACTAAGCGCTCCCGTGCTTTGGAAGGCTCGTTAAGCCGTTGATCCCGGTTGCTGTCTATGGCAGCAGTCGTTAAGCCAAGTTGGAGGCCTTCGGGCGGCTTGAGAACTTCTAACAGTCAAGTTACCCACTCACTTGACAAAGCCTAATCCCAATAAGGTCTAGTTTCCCCTCGCGGTTGGAAGGTCAGATGGCAGTCGCTTTCGTAAAAACTAGTGCCTACGCCAAATCTTGGGATTAGGTAGCGGACCCCATGCATCCTTCAGTAAACTGTACTGGGATAACGCTAGGAGGATGATGATGACGGGTCCTATCATGTAAACAAACTTTTTTTTATGACATTTCACATTAATCATTATCACACTTTTCTCTAGGATAACAAGACTTTGTGAGCTTCTTTAAGTATACAGCAACATTTTAAGTGATGATTAATTGATTATTGTGTAATCCTAGTGTTAAGTCATAAAATCAAGGGCCAATTATTATCATCAAAATCATCATCATTCAAGAGCTTGGTTCTTGTCGGTGGTGTAATTGCCAGCTTATTCTGCATTCAGCTTTGTCCTACACTTCTCTGTATGTCGAAGCATTTATTTAGTATTTAAAGTATTATAGCCAAGCGTAAAGCACATTTCGTATTTTTAATTGGCCATTATTTATTTCATTTAGCAGGCAAGTAACTGGAACATACTCCAAATGGTTGCATTACTTTTTAAAAATGGTGCTTAGTTTAGTCATTAAGTGTTGCTTTTGAAATGCTAATTACATCTAGACTGGTTGCGTCAAGTAATATGTATGTAAATATTTAGTTATTTTTTTTCCTATGTTTACATCAGTTCTAGCGGTTCATCTTCTTACCAAATTTCCTAGGTAATTGTAGTACTTATATAGTCTCCGAGTAAATCGATTGTGACATACGGAAAGACAGACAGACAGACAGACAGACAGACATGACGAAACTATAAACCAAAATCGGAACTGATTGCTTGTCAATGAATTGTTGACAAGAGATATTTATAAGTAGTTTTAAGTTAATAAATTCAATGTCACTAACACTAGATTTATTCACATGTATTTTACTAACCAATTGGATCCAAGTTATCTGAATAAAGAATTTAAATTATAATTATTAATTTTATTATTATAAGGGTTCCGTTTTAGCCACTCTGGCTACGGAACCCTAAAAAAGTAAGGAACGGAGAAGTCAATGTAAATCCCACTTCGTGGCGAATAATTTTGAGAGTTTTCACTTTGGCTGGAATTACTATACAGTATAAAAAGTTGCAGTGCACCGAAACCTTCATGATGCGGTGGCGCGAGCCGCTCTGCCTTGACCGTCATGCTAATGAGGATGTTAGTCAACAGCCAATGGCGAATACACGCGAACCGTATTCACGCCATGCGGTTCCGTGTCACTTATTCACGAAGAATTTGACTGAATTAGTTACAGAGCTCCCGAAGATGCACTTAGCGGGGGACCACTGTCAACACAGTGAATCCTCAAATTTATAAAGGGTCGGAGACGCGCACGTAACTCCTTTGGAGTTGCGGGCGTCTATAGGCTGCGGTGTCCACTTACTATCAGGAGTATCAGGTGGACAGTTCGCTTGTTTATGTACGTAAATGTTAACAGGTTAGCGACGCCAGGCCTCCGTACCACAAAACTTTACAGGTCTACAATTTGACAAAATTGTACAATTTTCCATAGAAAAAGTTGACAAACTTGTCGAATGGTACGCTTGTAAAATTTTGTGGTATAGGCCCCAGTGGCTCTAGTATAAGTTTTTTCGAAACATTAACTAATTCTAACGCGTTTGCGTTTTGTCTCAAATTGTATGAAAGTGGTATGAAAACGTGAACAGCGCCTCTGGTGGTCACTAGTGGAAACTAAAACAGCCAGTATAACATTTGTTGCTAACCGATGAACGCGCGTATTTCAAACTCGGTGAGAGCGTTTTCATACATTTTGAGACAAAACGCAAACGCGTTCGAATTAGTTAATGTTTCGAAAAAACTTATACTAGAGCTACAGGACGCTACACAGGCTGCGCGACGCGAGCGGGACGGTTTCTCACACATTAACGTTTGCATCGTGCACGCTGTGACCAAGCCTTTGTGTTTGTGCATGGTTAAAAACCGTAATACTCCATTTATCTTTGTTGCTTGGTTTGAGAACTTTACTCTTAGATTTCTAAAAAACGCGTAATTAAGCAGAGGCCAGTCTTTACTGGTTTTCCTTACGTGAGCTGAGAGCTCTCTCTTATGAACCAGTGTGTACATTTTCTTCGAGAACTAAACATAATAGACCCATTATTTCTTGACTTTACTTCGTGAAGATTAGACACGCTTCAATTAGTGACATATTCCGGCTTGTCTTAGGCTGGTTTTCCACTAGAGTTATGCTATGCTACGTTGCTATGGATGCGTTTGAAATCCACCAATCACATTTATTTATTTACATAGCATAGCTCTGGTGGAAAAGGGTTCAGCTAAGCTATGTTTTTTATATGGAAAGATGCGAGCTGCGGATGCGTGCTATGGATGCGTGCTGTGGATGCGTGCTACGGATGCGCGCTACGGATGCGTGAGCGCTTCCCCCCTTCACCGCGCTACCGCTCCCCGCGCCCTCTGTCGATACATCATATAGCTCGAGCTGCGCATCTTCCTCGCACAGCTACCTCGCGGCTGCGCATCTTCATAGCGCATCTACCTCGCACAGCTACATTTTTTTTATACTACGTCGGAGGCAAACAAGCTGACAGCCCACCTGATGGTAAGTAGTTACTGCCGCCTATAGACACTTGCAACACCAGAGGCGTCACTCACGCGTTGCCGACCCATAAGAACCCTTTTCACGCCTTTTTTGAAGAGCCCCATGCTGAAGCCCATTGGGAATACCTCGGCAGGAAGCTCATTCCACAACCTGAGTGTTCTCGGCGTAGCTTTAGTGGAAACGGTCGCATAGCTCGTAGCGCATCCTAACTCTAGTGGAAAACCAGCCTTAGTCTATGCGTACTTGTACCAGTATTGCAATATTCAAACGTCCTTCAAACCTGTTGCTGTACATTTGGCGGAATAAATAAATAATAAGTTACACTAAGTGCTTGTCGCTCCAAAGTTTAGACTTGACACTTTTATTCGTAAATCATAACCGCCGAACGTCAAAAATGTTGTTTTCAACTCGGACTTTCAACTCTTTTTCTTCTTTTCCAACTTCTTTTTCAACTTCCGTTGAAGGTTTTAAATAGTGGCTCATATCTACGCAATAACTTCTGTTCCAACTTGCAACTGTATGTTTTAAAGGAATTAAAAAAAAAACTCTGTCATAAATCAAGAAGGTATCATTTACACTGTCACTTTGTACCATATATCAGACGATGGTAGTTAAAGGGTTAATTAAGGTGTCGTACATTGGAACGACATTACTTAGCTTGCGGTCACGGAATTAGAGAAAAACACCATATTAAGGCTTGTTGACTTTAATTTCCTTCGTACGAAGCTATAACTTGGAGAATTTATAAATAAGGTATATCTGCTTATAAATGTTATCATCAATATGTAATATCTTGAGATATAATAGAATCCTTGATACATAAAAGAGTCGGTAACGCGTTCGTGATTGTTCTGAAGTCGCAAGCGCCCAATATAGATAGACCGAATGCTTGTTTGAAACCTTCGTAGTATTAAAAAATATGCAATACGTATTTAAAATTCGGAAGTAGTTTTATCATTACTTTTACATAAACAAAAATCACTTTTTCACAATTACTTTTTTGTAGGTATTTATATAAACTGGCCACACATTTGATCACCGAAACTATTTAAGAACACGGAAATGAGATTCGGAGCCGAACGTGAGTCGACTAATGAAGAGCAAATATTGACTTTGATTTAATGGATTTATACAAAAAATAGATTAATGTGAAGCAATTTACGATTCCATGTATAAAACGTCGGAGAACGTGACTTGAGATTATTTTTTTACAGCTTTGTATGTTTTACAGCATCGTCAATGTATAGGTAAGTATTACTATTTTTAACTAATTTAAGGCGATCTGACTTTGCGGACTTTATTTGACCTTACTGATCTCGCTCTGATTTCCTCGCTTGACGGTTTACGTTACGGGATATTGTCAGTACAACATAATTTGCGCGGTAGTATAGTAATATATGCCGCCCGCTTCCGCGCATCCCGCGCTAGACTTCTTTACGTACGTGATTACCACGCAGGTACTTAATTATTAAAATTATTAATGTGTCATACAATAGGCAGTTAAATTAGGTACCTAATTATGATAGCAAAAAATCATACACTGCCTGCAATATCACTGCAAATTGTCGTCCAAACCTGTGTAGGTATATTACAAACTAGGTAAGAAAACCTCTGTCGTAAAAGGCGACTAAAGGGGGTCATCGGGGTTGTAAGTGCTTAATGCGGTGGGGGCCGAAGCACTTACTTATTAGCCCCAGGGAGGGTGGCCCAAGGCAAAAGGCGGAAAAGCGCGAGGGGGGCTCCAGTGCGTTCAGTATGAGATCCCGGAGTCCTCCGCATGAGAGCGCAGATGGCGGTCGCCGTGGAGTTTTTAGTGGCTAGAAATACCACATAACCCAGGCATCCGCCCATGCCTGGGTACCTGATTCGCAGGTTTTCTCCACGTAAAAAAAAAAAAGTAAGAAAACCTGTTTGGAACACAGATTTGCATAATCTTTAATCATCTCTATCATCATTAGCACAAAATTCAAGGTGTGGCTGATGAAATGTAGATTCACAGACATATACAACAATACAAACAAACAATGCAACGGCGAATTTCTTAATTGCCCTGCGACCGAGTATTGTTCGGATATATCAAAAATGCGCTTTCGAAATATTTCGAAATGAATACAACTCATTTCGAGCGGTTCGCTTGTGGCCTCGTGGTTCTTAGCCTCAGTTGATCAAAGGTCTTGCTGTTTGTCCGACCCTTTGTGTAGATAATATTGCATCGATACCGTCCGGCATCCCGCGCCATTTAGGTGCGATATCAGTACTAGGGCGATAGAAACTTTCCTTATAGTATCTTATCTTATCTTATCTAGATGAGGGCCCTTGCGGATGCACTTCGACCCAATGGGATCTTTTGTGCAATTGCCCCCTCCTTTATACCTACTCCAAGCTGTTCTCCAATCTCTCCACAAACCGGATGATGGAGTTCAACGGGAGTACTCTGAATTCCTTTGGTTCTGGGTAGCCATTGCCAAAGTCGTTCATTCTTTGTCTGGCGAGGGCGTGACATTCACACAGCAAGTGTTCCATTGTCTCGTCATCCTCGCCACACATCCTACAATCCATGTTGTCGCATAGTCCCATCTTGGCCAATAGTCCTTTGACCGCGAAGTGACCTGTAAACACCCCAGATATGATCCTGAGATGCTTCCTGCTGTGTTTCCAAAGTTTTTTGGTCCAGCTAGAGTTCACTCCTTCAATGAAGAGCTTTGAGTGCCTTAGGCCTGCCTCCTTCCTCCACTCGGCTTGGTGTTTGGTTTTGGCGTAGGCTTTTAAGGCCGTTGTTATGGTTCCCTGCGAGAGTCCCACAAACGGTTCTGGACCAACGAGTTGACTCGCAGATCCCATTCTTGCAAGCTCATCAGCCCTCTCGTTGCCGATGAAGCCCTCGTGCCCCGGTATCCATACCAGTTGCACCTTGTTGTGCCTTCCAAGCTTATTCAAAGCTTGGATGCCATTGTAGACCAGTCTAGAGTCCACTCTCGGCGCTGTAAGCGCTTTGAGGGCCGCTTGACTGTCACTAAGTATATAGATAGTCTCCCCATTGGTATGTCTGTCTATATTCTCCTGTGCACAGGCAATTATGGCGTATGTCTCCGCTTGGAAGACAGTTGCGAACTGTCCCATGCTTACACTACTGCTATAGTCATTTGCATAAATGCCTGCTCCCGTACCGGATCCCATTTTTGATCCGTCTGTGTACCAGATCTTGTCTTCGCCACCAGAGTTTAGTGGTTCCAGACCTTCAGTCCACTCGGCCCTTGAAGGAACTTTTGTCGTAAAGTTCTTATGGAACACATACTTGGGTTGCATCTTATCGCTTCCCATGTTTGTTATTCTGTCTAAGAAACTGTCCGTTTCCATGTTAGTGTGTTTAGTCTTCGGCCTGTTATCGCTCCACAATCCAAGAACCCTCAGTCTGTAGAGCGACTTACGCGCTTCTGACATAATCACCGTGTGAAGCGGCGGTAGGTCCAGTAGTACTTCTAGCGCCGCCGTTGGCGTGGTTCGAAACGCCCCTGTTATAGCCATGCATGCCGTCCTTTGCACTTTCATCAGTGCATCTCTGCACGTGCTTCTTAGGGTCCTTGGCCACCATACAAGGCTTCCGTACAGAATTATGGGTCTCACCATCATGGTGTAAATCCATTTCAGTACCTTTGGGTTTAACCCCCACGTTTTGCCAAAGTTTTGTTTTCTTTATAGTAAATACGAAATTGTGTCACCCTCTGGCCAGGAAGTGGGATTTTCCAAACGCGCGCGTACAATATGTATTTATCAGTTTATGGCCATTGGCCAGGTGTGTATGTATGTATGTAATAACTTTATTGTACACAAAAACACATAAAAAATACAAACAAATTAGGACATTTTGGTACAAAGGCGAACTGCACTGCACTGCTGCTGCTTGGCTTGGTGTGACAAACAAAATTAGATTAGGGTCAATGGAAAAGACTCAAATGACCCAAGATGTAAATAAATGAGTTTAGTTTGATCGTCAAATGCATATTACCTAATCAAACATTAGTGATACGATTTTAATAATAAAAACCTTTTCCATGACTTTTTCACCAGTACAGTTAACATCCCAAGGCCTGACGAATTATTCCAGTAATTGATACACTGTGTGTGTGTGTGGTTTACCTTTATTGCTAAGTACTAAGATCGAAGGTGTCCATCATTGGACCAGTGTCGAGCACGGGGACGTTTACCTTTGATATTCTTTAGCCTTTTCTACTAACCCTGGCCTGATTTTTCGCTTCATAAATTTCCTAATTACATAAATTCCGTATAAATGCGAAAGTAAAAACTGAGATCTCGTATGGCATTACGATATCGAGTTCTAGGCCATAAAAGTAGTTTATAAAAGCTAGTATTTATAACCTAATCACAACATTGTCATTTTACCGTCTCCTTAGAATGATGTCATTCCACATTTTCCTTCCAACATGGCAGCCTTCAATTAATTCATCGGATCTCACTTCCAAGAAGCGATTAATTTTCCAATGCATGTTTACCGTGCTTGTATTTCCGGGTTATTTTAACCTCGGACAAGGTTACTGCGATTACTAACTTTCGGAAGATGACTTCGAGCCCACAGACCAACTCACATTACTTATGTCTTCACAAACATTCACACACAATTCACATTTCGTTGCTTGTACGTTTCAGATACATATCATATTACCTATATGTATGTATGCACTATGCACCAGTAACGGTGCGTATCTACAACTCGATTACCACCAGCTTGCCTAATTTTCAGCCAGTCCTTCTTCTACTACGGCTCATGACGATTAAGAAGGTCAAATTATTTCCGAACAATATAATAGCCTAGTTCAGTACTATCGACGGACAATTGGAAAAACCGGCCCAAGACAACAACCGTGAATAAATTATGGTAATCAGACAAAGGCAGAGCTGAAGGTCGCGCGTCCTGAAGTAAAAACTCGGCCTTATTTTGGGCCCGGTTGGACCGGTTACCTTACTGGTGAGGTGACATCCTACGCTGACAATTCCAGGAATAATGTATGTACGGCAGACTTTTGCGTCGGACTCCAAAAAAGTATCAATTTTTTGCCATTGTCTGGCATTATGGTTAAAAATTTATACTTTTTTGTCGACTGTAATGTAGGTACAATGTAAGTATATACATTTTTATGCAACTGATGCTGTATTAAGTTTGTTTTTAAATTATATTCGATTGGATGTTTAAATTAGTATTGTCACATATGTAGCAATTAACATCATTAATTAATCGTCGCGCGTCCGCCGATTTCTTGTACGACAAAACGGGCCGGCCCGGACACGGAACGGTCTAGCGTGACTCATCCGACATGAGGCAATTGTATCTCAGTTGAAATTTTTTGTGTGACTTATATTTGGAAAATGCGTAGGTCAAAACAAGTCGACTTGCGTCATTGGTCATTGGGTCATTATTTCTAGCGATGTCCCTTTTTGTAAAGTTAAAATGTGGTTTGTCCCTTTCTCTGAATCAAAAATATCAAAATGACATAGGGGTTGGGTTGCTCCAACTTACGGTTACCAACCGATCTACGTTAAATATAGCGCCAGCAGCTGTCATTCCATAGAAACTTGTCAAACTTTCCATACAATCTGATATTAACGAACACAGCTTACGGTTACAGACGGTTTGGCGCAACCCATCCTGCGAACTTTAACGGCATTTTAGCAAAAATAGGTTTCAGGGACTATATTTAAAGGAGGTTATAACTTCAATAGGTACTTCAGATACATGTCGAGTATATTAGTAGTCTTGTTAGTTTATTGCTGTTGGGTTTTCTCATGTCAAACCACACATCTTCATAGTGCCGTTAAGTTCCCAAGCAATTGCGCTAGTTAGAGTTACAAGGCAATGTCAGCCAACCGAGGCAGGGAAGTTAGGGTTCCTTAAGACTGTCTTCGTTATCGATTAAAACGAAATACTTTATTTAACATCGCAAAACATGTCAACAATAACACATACAAGTGTGTCTTAAGATTAGAATTAAACAGATTATGATATTAATTTAAAATGAGACATGGGGTGAGACAGAGAAACGCCTCAAGTATATCGGTATTTCAGACCAATATATATTTGTGCCTTTCGCTGTCGAATCCCTCGGTCCCTGGCGCTGCAGCGCCCACAAACTTTTTGGTCAAATTTTAAGAAAATTGTCGAAGTTTCTGGGGACGGGCTGGCTCGTTCCTTGCCCGAATTGGCATAGCCATCCAGCAGGGGAACGCATCACCCTTCCCCAGGGTTCCGATCTGGGGGATCTAATTTAGTTGCTGTAATGTATTGTTTTCCTTATCCTTGTTGTTATGTGAATAAAATAAATACATACTCATTTAAAATAAACATGTTTATTGTGTGATGTTAATAAAGGGGCTTTTTGTTGCAGCAAGTTCACTTCAACGCTGGTTTTCACTTTTCAAGCAGACATTATTATTGCGTATTAGTTAATAAATAGCGACGACTGAACCAACAACCTTCATGCACGCAATACGAAGTAAATATAATTACTATTTCGTTTATAAATATTGTTACGAGTACGTTTTGTAACACAATGGCGTAAATGACTCGACAAAAGGCAAGTGATCAAATCATATTAATTCATACTGCTATCGTTCTTGCACTTGAATTTACTCACACATTTTAAAATATTTCTATCTTAAATTACTTATGAGTTATGACAAAACAATGATTAATTTCTAAAAAAAATATTAAAGGTAAAAATATAAAAGGATGCCTGTATTAGAGTTTTACACTTTAAACAGAACCAGAGCATTTTTTTATGTGTATAGTGGGTTTTTAGCGGAAAAAAACAATTTTTGCTAAAATTTCTCGATTTGGAACGATTAGATATTATCTTAAACGATATTTCTTAATGAAAGATCAAAAAATACACCCCAAAAATTACTATAAAATATCAAATGTCATAACATAGGTAAGTAGGTATTTAGGTAATACAGTTTTCATTGGGATTAACATATTAAGCTCAAACTACCTGTGGCTGTGCTAGATTGCCACATAAAGTACCTACCTACCATCTTATTCACTAAAATTAGAACATAATATGTAATTTTCAACTAAAAGGGTCCTTTTTGTCGATATCAATAAAAACGATTTGTAATTGCTACACCAAAAGTGTTCTGGAAGAGATCGTTCTTTAGCAATAAGCCCGCCTGTTGCTTGCCGCTGTTGTCTATGTTGCCGTTTTGATTCTGTAACTGATTCATTTGTGTTTGATGTACAATAAAGAGTATTAGTTATTCCAAAGTTACTGAAATAGCACCGTAATAACATTGCCATAGAGATGCGTTTTAATTGAGACTGTTATTATACTGAACCCTGTATGGACTAGCAAATCATACTTGCCGCATTTCTTCATTAAAGTAGGCAAATAATAACAATTTACCCACGATCCATTTGCGGCACGGTTGCAGCAACACCTGTCGCGTCGGCGTCGGCACAAGCTAAGAGTGTCAGCGATTCGTCTGCTTGTCTGTCAAAAGTCAAAATAGTCAAAATTCACTTGCAATAAAATAAATACATGCACATTATATACAAACTCAACTGATTCTCGTGAAATTATGTGAGCAGGTTTGATAATAAATTTATGGTTTTTTTATCGATATTTTTTTTGGATTTTTCCAAACTGGCCATTGAAAAAGTAGAAAAATATCAATCGCAAGGTAGCTACTAGCTAACAGAGCTACTAGTTTTTAGTAAGTACCTACATAAATACACATTTAACTACATAGTCCATATTCTCTACTTTTAGATTTTTAATAATCTCCTGTAAATACCTATACCATGGCAACGAATGAATGAATACCTAACTGATATTAATATTGGCTGCGAAACTGAACATGCAAAAAAGTTGTCAAGTTTAAAGGGATTGTACCTCCATATACAGACACATGTAAAGTTAAACAAAAACTTGTCAACATCCTTGATACCTCCGCTTTGTTGTTGATTTAAAAATAATCACATTTAGAACCGACTTGAACCCCTGACTCGTCTTGAAGGTTGTCGTTCGACTTGCAGTGATGTAACCGTTACATTGTAATGAATTCGACATGTTCGTAGATGTTTATATCTACAAGGGCCTGACACGCTTTGATAGAAGAAGATAACCTTATTGCGATTCCTATAGGAGGATCACCATTATCGCCAACCAAGCATTTTTTCACGGTCGGGTTATAGGCACAGGCACACTTACATAATCTATAAGCAATACACTGGACATGCAATTGCAAACCGGTCTAATTGCGTTGTATAAATTTTATATGAATATTTTTACCCTTACCGGGGTCGCATCTATAACCAGGTACTTGTATATAGTATACTATATCTATGATATCTTCGATCGGTTAAACCGATCAAAGTTAAAAATGGCGTCGGCAGCTGTCATACCATAGAAACTTGTCAAACTTAGATGATCGTAGATATCATAGATATAGTAGGTATACTAACTCGGTTTAAACCGATCAAAGTTAAAAATGGCGTCGGCAGCTGTCATACCATAGAAACTTGTCAAACTTAGATGATCGTAGATATCATAGATATAGTATACTATATACAAGTAATTGTAATCGTACCTAAGTCGGTGCAACCGGACTTTATGTGCTAACCGTTGATTATTAATTAGGAATCGGTCATTTTTGAAACGTAAAGGCGAAAAGCCAATGAATTATTAAAAAAAAAAAAAAACATTTATACTGTCTTAAAAATTATGTCAAAAATGTCAAAAAAATCAGACCGTTTTTAAATTAAACTTTGGTACTACCACTAAATAAGCCTTTCCTTGAAAAAAAAAAGGTAGGTAATTCCGAAAAAACATTGTTTTTGACATTTTTAATTATGTAGTAGGTAGATTATATGTATAGGAATCCCGAAATGTTTCTATTAAATCTAACTATTTACCAAACGCAAATAATCTATGTGCGTCAGGATGGCGGGTGGACCTCGGGAATTTTAATGAAATGTTTACAGATATTTGGTACCTTTTTTGTACCTCTGTGTACCTTCAATAAAACTCTGTGTACCTCTTC
The DNA here is from genome assembly GCA_951800055.1 of Cenopis cana. Classification (NCBI taxonomy): domain Eukaryota; kingdom Metazoa; phylum Arthropoda; class Insecta; order Lepidoptera; family Tortricidae; genus Cenopis; species Cenopis cana. Next base: position 7,856,411 of record OX637487.1, on the reverse strand, counting down.
TGGAAACGAGATATCTTCAAAAGTAGGTCCACCCGCCACCCTGACGTCAGGATGGCGGGTGGACCTCAGAAATCTTACATTATATTTTATGATTTGTATATAATAATTTGGTACCTCCTGTGTACCTATAAAAACTTGCATTGAATTATCAATATAGTAAAAACTAAAGAAAAAAATTAAAAAATATGATCTCCCATATACTTATTTAGTACCATAGTACCTACGCCGGGCGGCACACGAGCTCTATCATCAGTATTTTAATAAATAAAGAGAAACAATAAACATTTTACTATTACTTATACACATCATGATCAAATGAAATGATTTTCATGAAAAAGCTTATGTAATACTGATTAAATTATGATATTTAATTTGAGTTTGAAGCATGCTCTGACCCAAGTATTTCTTGTAACATTTGAGGCCGTCAGTGCGATGTAGTAGGGGAAGTAGTGTCATGAGGTCCACATTTTGGTATCGGATGAATTCACTTGGCACAGATGTAATATAGGTAAATCTAAGTTAATTTAGCCCGGTAGCCATCCGCCACCCCCTGGGGGGTAGGAAGGGGGGGGGCCTTGAAAGTCCCATTTTTCGGTTTTTCATGAAAAACTCATAAACGGTGACCCATAGCGAAAAACGTTCTTAGGCTTAAGTAATCTAAATAAAATTATCTACATAAAAGGTTCTATACACTTTGTCGCTAGGATTAATATTTAATGAGATTTTAAAGGGGGAATGTAAAATTATATGAAAATTTAAGTGGCTATTAATTCCTTTGTTTTTCAATATATTTAAAAACAAAAAATACTACAATTATGCACGCAATGAGCTCTATTCATGGATACCCCTCTCGATGGTAACATAGTCTTCAAATTTTCACCATTTAAGCATCTTGTTGACCCAAAGCTATAAATTTTTTTCAAAAATATTTTTACAACTTTTCAATGGGGGCTCCCATACAGCTAAAGGGGGGCGCGAAAAAAAAATTTGACCCACCCCATCGAGAGGGGTATCAATGAATAGAGCTCATTGCGTGCATAATTGTAGTATTTTTTGTTTTTAAATATATTGAAAAACAAAGGAATTAATAGCCACTTAAATTTTCATATAATTTTACATTCCCCCTTTAAAATCTCATTAAATATTAATCCTAGCGACAAAGTGTATAGAACCTTTTATGTAGATAATTTTATTTAGATTACTTAAGCCTAAGAACGTTTTTCGCTATGGGTCACCGTTTATGAGTTTTTCATGAAAAACCGAAAAATGGGACTTTCAAGGCCCCCCCCTTCCTACCCCCCAGGGGGTGGCGGATGGCTACCGGGCTAAATTAACTTAGATTTACCTATATTACATCTGTGCCAAGTGAATTCATCCGATACTAAAATGTGGACCTCATGACACTACTTCCCCTACTACATCGCACTGACGGCCTCAAATGTTACAAGAAATACTTGGGTCAGAGCATGCTTCAAACTCAAATTAAATATCATAATTTAATCAGTATTACATAAGCTTTTTCATGAAAATCATTTCATTTGATCATGATGTGTATAAGTAATAGTAAAATGTTTATTGTTTCTCTTTATTTATTAAAATACTGATGATAGAGCTCGTGTGCCGCCCGGCGTAGGTACTATGGTACTAAATAAGTATATGGGAGATCATATTTTTTAATTTTTTTCTTTAGTTTTTACTATATTGATAATTCAATGCAAGTTTTTATAGGTACACAGGAGGTACCAAATTATTATATACAAATCATAAAATATAATGTAAGATTTCTGAGGTCCACCCGCCATCCTGACGTCAGGGTGGCGGGTGGACCTACTTTTGAAGATATCTCGTTTCCAGAAGAGGTACACAGAGTTTTATTGAAGGTACACAGAGGTACAAAAAAGGTACCAAATATCTGTAAACATTTCATTAAAATTCCCGAGGTCCACCCGCCATCCTGACGCACATAATAATCTGACGTCAACATTATCGAATTACGCATGTTTCACAACTTATGTTTATAGCTTTCAAACCTTTTGTAATTCGGTGCATTCGGTCAAGGAAAACGCCCCACGGATAAGGATCGGTTTGGCAACGATGCATTACTTGTCCCAAAGGAAAGTTTGTGTCAACTGTCATTTAACTACCCTAAGGTAAATGTTCCACTCTGTTTTTTTAACAACGAATGTGGCTTTTTAAGCCCGGGCCCATAAAGTAATAGGAGGGCGCGGTTGGAGAGTGGCCATTATATCAAAGCAAACCCTACGAATTTGTCTATAACTATTAAGGACGATTCACGCTAGACCGTTCCGTGTCCGGGCCGGCCCGTTTTCTAGTACAAACAATTGACGAACGCGCGACGGCCGTCAATTTCTTGTACTGCAAAACGGGCCGGCCCGGACACGGAACGGTCTAGCGTGAATCATCCTTTAGGGGTTTAATTGAGTAAAAGAATTATATGTAAATGACGATTATGGCAAAAACATTACTAGTATTATTTCAACTATAATAATAATAATAATGCGCATGAAAACATGAAATTGTTAAAAGATGTCATCATCGTCGGAGTCTCGGAGTTAATAGAAACCGAGATAATCGCAAAAAAACCGAAAATCGTGACCTTTGACCTTGAATAACTTGCGAAGCATCATTTTTGAGGCAGCTCATAGAACGCCAAAATTAAGGTGTATACAAAGTTCCAGCTTGTTATCTCTCATTCCGAGGTTGACCCGCTTTATTTGCTTATTTAACTGCATTATAAATATTGTGTCCGGTCTTATTTACGGTATTGACTCCGGTCGTTCATGCTTGCAAGGACATAGTAACTACTTTAATACTAGTGTCTTCTCTTGGAGATTGACGAGAGACATCACCCTGTTATGGATTAGTTTTTGTTGACATTGACTCTGAGAGAGACCTCTATATTAAATTGTTTTTTTTTCCTTTTATATTTAAAACTTATTATTTTTATTTTGACGCTTTGAGACCATGTACATCCCAAAGCACGTTAGAATAGTCATTATTAAGAATATTTTGACGCTCAGAGACCATTTACATCTTTGAGATATTATATTAAATTTTGTTATTCAGACTGAGACCTTATAATCTCTCAATTTTACTATTATTGTAATGTTTGTAATAGATAATTAATATTTTGACATGAAAAATGTATTAAATTCTTATTGATATATTTCTTAAATTGTAAATTAATATTTTCTCATGAAAAATCTATCATATGCTTATATTGTAAGACTTTTTTAAAATTGTACATTAACATTATGACATATGAAAGTGCCCTTGTGGCCTGTTTGCAGAATAAGTGTTTGAATTCTGAATTTTGAATTCTATGTGTCTTAGATTTCTTGATCTTAAGTAGGTTAAGTATTATCATTGTAATAAGCATATTTTTGTGAGAAAATGGCTGACTGTCGAGTTTCTTTCGGCGTTTCTTCTCGGCAGTGGCCTCTGTGAAACGCTAGTAGGGTTTGACTTGTAAAAGTGCCATTGCGGCCTACTTACAGAATAAAGTTCATTTATTTCATTTATTTCATTTGTGGAGGATTACACAAATTATATTATGAATATCGAAGGGACCGGATAAAATACAATGAAACTGACTGTAATGTAAATATTTGTCTGTTATGCTGTCGTCAGATAAACCAGCCCCGTTATTCAAAAAATTAACAAACCTCTGATAACTTAAATATCTCACAAACACATTTATCAAAATGACGGATAAGGACAAACGAATTTTAGCGGCTTGTTGACTAATGGTTTTATGGAGGTTTATGAATAAGGGGGCAAGTCCCTCCCACCAACTAAGCGACACGACGTACTTGCTCGAGATTTTGTAAGTCCTCTGAAACTTTTATTAATTATACTTTTTTTCTTTAATTCTGTTATTAAGTTATTTGGCTAAATAGACCCGCTAGCAAACCAATATTAAACCACACCAGCAATATTGATTACAACGTGTCCTTTCACTATCACGTTGCAAAATGTTTCATTGGCGCTATTTATAACATACTTCATTTTGTTTGTATTTGACACACACAGTACATACCTTGTCATACACTTTTGCACTTGTTTACAGTACAGTTTACAGTACTCCAGAAACTTGATTAGATATTAAATATAACACGTACAGCGAGTACAGTAGCTCTAGTATAAGTTTTTTCGAAACATTAACTAATTCGAACGCGTTTGCGTTTTGTCTCAAAATGTATGAAAGTGGTATGAAAACGTGAACAGCTCCTTTGGTGGTCACTAGTGGAAACTAAAACAGAGAGTATAACATTTGTTGCTAACCGATGAACGCGCGTATTTCTAACTCGGTGAGAGCGTTTTCATACATTTTGAGACAAAACGCAAACTCGTTCAAATTAGTTAATGTTTCAAAAAAACTTATACTAGAGCTACCGATCTATATTATGCATTACTATACAAATTAGGTACTACTCTTTATAGCATTATGCCGTAACGTAACTCATTGTCTCTGTTGTGTCTGCGCGGACGCCGCCAAAATGCGCAAACGCAGCACAAGGTCACGCTTCAAGGCATCACGTGTCGCGTAGGTTACATAAAGAACATGTTATAGGTAATTGTTACAAAATATGCTATCGATTAGACCAGCGGTCGGTAACAGGCCCGCGAACCCTATACTTTTTTTTAATACCACGTCGGTTGCAAACAAGCGTTCGGCCCGCCTGACACTTGCGACCCGTGAGGCTCCTTTGCTTGTCAATCGACAATGTGTAAGTACTACATTTTTTTTCTGATCTTTTGTCTAGTCTGATAGTGACAAATTAGTACCCAACACTTGCGGCCAGCGACAGCAGGAAGTACAGGTTCACTGTATACCTACCCAGATTTAGGATCGCCTCTTTCCTGTGTACATAGAAGCTAAGGGCTAGAAAGCAAAATTTTTGGTTAGACTCATACCCGGAATAAACGGGGCCGCGTCAGGTCTGGCCTGTTCCTCTTGTCGCTTTCGCTAAACTCTGCTCTGGCACACCTCCGTGGTGTCCAGCTGATACCCTATGCGTCTGTTAGAAGAAAACCTTATGTACGTAAATACTATTAATTATTCTGTGGCCGCGTCCCAGTTTTTATTAATTCTATGTAATACAATTATAACTTACCTGCCTAAAAGTATTGACCATTTACGACAGGAGAAATTATCTTAGTTTTCTGAACTGTGTAGGTATGGCTCAAGAGTATCATTAAATTCATGAAAAAACATGCTCTATATCTTGTTTCACCGCTAAACTACTTACCAAACAATAAACAGACTAATATCTTGCATCCTTTTCCGGGACATTTCTAAAAGTCCACATAAAAAAGAGGGCACTTCTGCATTCATAATACCTAGTTACATCTGTTGACGGAGTCTTCGCTCCACAAATGTCCGCCTTCATCAAACATCTAGGTGAAGCTATCGCTGACCGTTGGGACAGATCCCTAAGCGTGGTAATGGGCTGGTTAAGATCAAAAATTATTATTTCTATAATCCGAGCCACAAGCATGTGTATCCGCGGGACACGACACAAATTCAGATCAATGAAACATTTCTTTGGCTTCCGTGATGGGGCAGCTCTGCCTAATATAGAAACCCGTTAGCTACCTATATTTCTGCTCATTTCTATTTTTATTTTATTCCTGAAAATGTATAGTGTATTTGCAGTGTAAATAAAAGTCTATATATGTTATATATGATACCTATAGCTAGTTTAGGTATACGGGTGCTTGGGTCACTTGGGTGGTACATTTGTCCTCATTTGAACACAATGCTCTATTTAGCTCCATTGATAAACATAATGAATGGATCTTGCAAATATCACTCAACCTAAGACCTTTGTTTCGCACAAGCATCATCTAAAGGAATTTGAATTAAGAGTCCTTATCCGTTGAAAATGGTATGTAGACTATTTTATGTGTGTATTAACACGTATCTTGATATTCCGTCTTCGTCTATCTACTATCTAGATCAGGACTAATGCGTCCTAATGTCACAGATTACCTGTATTTTTTTAGATTGTTCATTTAGAAATATCGTTTAAGTTAAGACATCACTCCAAATCGACCATTTTCAACCTAAAGACAGGTTATTTTTTGGTTAAATTCTATGGCTATGTTTTTATCTTTTTTTTATTAAAAATGGGATTGCTCGTCCATAGCATCTAGCCAAGGGGCAATGAAGAGGCGGACGGGGAAGCGAGCTCACCCAAGGCTCACCCAGAAGATGCCTTTTCACAGTAGCTCTAGTATAAGTTTTTTCGAAACATTAACTAATTCGAACGCGTTTGCGTTTTGTCTCAAAATGTATGAAAACGCTTTCACCGAGTTTGAAATACGCGCGTTCGTCGGTTAGCAACAAATGTTATACTCGCTGTTTTAGTTTCCACTAGTGACCACCAGAGGCGCTGTTCACGTTTTCATACCACTTTCATACATTTTGAGACAAAACGCAAACGCGTTCGAATTAGTTAATGTTTCGTAAAAAACTTATACTAGAGCTACAGGTCCAGTTTATATCTAACTCGGTGATACAGACGCCGGCAAGTACCAAGCCTTAGCAGTGCGCATTATAAAAGATGGTGTTTCGGCCCATACGACCTACTTCAGTTTGGCTCATGAAGCTGCGCGTAGGCGCAATATTGCTTATTGTATTTTAACAGGCGTTCTACGTGAGATCGCCACGCCATGTTTTTTTTATTCACTCTTACCAACGCCTTCCTACTGTCATGTACCTTTGTACGCAGTAAATTTATAATTATTTAAACATCAGGGTTTTATTTCTAAAATAAGTAAAGCCACGTTATGTGCCAATACATAAATTGGTAGCACCATGAGGGGAACGTACAAGAAGAAGTAAAATTTAAAATACGGCACCGAAGCTTCATACGATACCTAATGGACGGCGCGTATGCGGTTTTGAAGAATCAAGGATTGGATGCAAGGCAGCTGTGGCATCAATGAGTCTTCGTGTCTGGACTGGCTACGGGCAGTGGAGTGTCTAAAGCATCACACCGTGCAGCGCAGTTTAATTGCAAGATAAGTGCCCTTCCTTTGCCCATCCTTCCCCAGCAGTTAGAATCAACTTCTGTTTAAATAGTCAAAATAGCAAACTATTTTCTATTTAAATGATTAAAATATCGCCTAAACTTGTGTAAATACGTAAATCAAAGACTTAATTACGATATATTCGCTTAACTTTAACTTAATTGCAAGATTCCTTTGTTAACGCATTAGTTACATCTACCTACTTATAAAAAATATCAACTAAATTTAACTAAAAATCCTTAATTTCGTGTTAATTCATATATTTAACGGTGGCCCATGATTAAATGCACCTAGTTGTTAAAAATTCATCTAGGTTTAAACTTAATTACAACAATAAAAGGCGTACTTAGCCCTATATATACTTGCGTAAAAAATAAATATTTTTTCGTTGACTGATTAAAGGTTAAAATTAGCTATTTCGAAGCCCTTAAATACAACACAGTACGTTTACGTTTTTTACTCCCATATACTTGCCGACTATTCCAGGGTTTGGCGCGCTCCCGTGACGCAGCGGGCTGATAAGATAAGGCGAACAGCTGTGCGCGCTCAAGATCAAGGTCGCCGTAGTGAGGAACGTGAGCGTATCTTTTATTGTTTGTTTATTACCTTTAATCGTTGATTTAGTTTGCGCTCAAATATGACGGATCACGCTGATAAACTTAGAGAGTTAACTACAATGCGTAGTTCCATTAAGGGACAAATTACAAAGTTCAATAATTATTTTAATACTATAAAGGATTGTACACAATTCACACATGTCCAGCTCGCGGAATTAACCCTCAAGCTTGGCAAATTAGAGGCATTATCAGCGAGATTCGACCAGTTGCAAGATCAGATTGAGGTGTTATCGCCGGAAAATTTACCTGACGAAATTGATGAACGTGATAGAATTGAAAACAAGTTTATTATGAACATTGCGGCGGCTAAGAATTTGATAGACAGTCACAAAAATAAAGAGTTAGAACAGCGACGTCTTTCGTTCGCTGAGAGCAGTCAATGCTGTCACGATCGTCACCAGGAGCAAGGTTTTAAGTTGCCATTAATCGAAATTGCGAAATTTGACGGGGCATATTTTCGCTGGCTTGAGTTTCGGGATACGTTTGAGAGTTTGATTCATAACAACAATAGCATTAAACCGGTTCACAAGTTTCAGTATCTCGTTTCGTACTTAGAAGGCGATGCCGCTCGTATAATTTCGAACTTAGAAGTTTCCGCAGCTAATTATGAGGTTGCTTGGCGTATGATCGGGGAGCGATATAATAATAAAAGAATGCTGCTCAATTATCACTTGAGCTCTTTGTTAAATATCAACGTGCACTCTCGTGAGTCAGAAAAATCACTTCGCTACTTGGTTGACCACGTAACAAAAAACTTACGGGCTTTAGCCAGTTTAGGTCAGCCTACGGACCAATGGGACTTGCTGCTCATTTTTATGCTGTGCCCTAAATTAGATAGCCGCACGCTTACTAAATGGGAGGAGCACCGTAATACCCTCGATGACGTTCCGACATTTGAACAATTTAAAAAATTCTTAATCGATCGCGCGGACGTCCTTGAGGCCTTAAATCGAAGTAAATATGATTACGATAGCTCCAAACACTCGTCCCAGCCGTCACGATCTGCTCCTTCGACACCGCGTGTCTCTCACTCCACACCTCAGCAGATTCATAAACAGGAACGGCCTGCATTTATAAAATCATTTCCTAGCACCACGCAACAAACCAAATCGGTTTCTTTTAAAGGTCAAAACAAGCCGCTGGTGCACGTCTGCATAATATGCGACGAAAATCATAAAGTTCATATGTGTCCAAAGTTTATAGCTAAATCTATAAAGGATAGATTAGCCGATGTTCATATGTACAAATTATGTGCTAATTGTTTAAGGCAAGGCCATCGCGCTAACGATTGCCGCGGGGGCCCTTGTCAGGAGTGCAATGAAAGGCATAACAGCCTGCTCCACGAGCCTGTGCCATGCGATGTAAACAACGCGGCAGTGCTCAGCCAGTCAGCTGTGACACAAACAAATAAAAATAATTCACCGGGCTCAGTGCTCCTATCCACGGTGCTCATAGAAGTAGCCAACCCTGTGAGTAAAGAGACTCACGCGGTTCGGGCCCTGTTGGATAGCGGCAGTGAGGCTTCATTTATAACAAAGGCGATGCAAAAGAGCTTATCTCTTCAAGCAAAACCTATTGACCTTCTCAAGGTCATAGGAATTGGCAACACTACTACAAAAAACGTTGTAGAAAGATGTGATGTGCAAATAAATTCGTTAAATAGTTCGTTCAAGGTCACGTTATCGTGCTTGATTTTGGAAGAGTTGACAAGCAACATTCCTAAAACCACAATTAGTGTCGAGGGCTTAAACTTGCCATCAAATATTCAACTAGCGGACCCACATTTCAATCGATCGGCCCCTATCGATATGGTGATTGGAGCCGACTTGTTTTGGGACATCATAGGTAGCGAGCAAATGTCTCTCGGTCCTAACAATCCAAGATTGCGAAACTCCGTGCTTGGTTGGTTGATTTCGGGTCCCATAAATGAAAAATACCTGCGTGGATCAATAAAGTGTAACCATGCTAGTATAATCGATTCAAGCGAAAATGAATTACAACAATTACTACCTAAATTTTGGGAGCTGGAAGACGTCCCAAATACAAATAATAAAACAATTTTCATGACCGAAAACGAAAAGTTATGTGAGAAACATTTTATAGCTCACACAACTCAGCTCGATTCAGGAAGGTATTGTGTCGAGCTTCCTTTAAAGGATACCCCAGAAAAACTTGGAGATTCTTATCATTTGGCAAAAAAACGGTTGCTAAATTTAGAAAAGAGATTTAAACGCCATCCAGCTCTCAAGAATGAGTATGTGAAGTTTATGAATGAGTACATTAGCTTAGGACATATGTCCGAATCTGCTCAAAGTATACCTAAACCCGGTTATTACCTTTGTCATCACGCCGTCTTAAAAACCAGCGAATCAACTTCTCTTCGCGTGGTCTACGATGGTTCGGCGCCCTCCTCCTCTGGTCTCTCATTGAACGATATTCTCATGGTGGGCCCGAACGTCCAAGATTCGCTCTTCTCCATTTTAATCAGGGCTAGGCAATACAAATATCTTTTAGCTGGTGATATAGAAAAAATGTATCGCCAAGTGCTGGTTAAAAAGGACAGAAACTTACAATTAATCCTTTGGAGAGAGGACGAATCCAGGCCCATAAAAACATATCAACTAAATACGTTGACATATGGTACGGCCAGTGCGAGCTACCTCAGCACGCGCTGCCTGGCTCACATTGCGGAGGAGCAGGACGACGAACTTATAAAAAATATAATAAAAAACGATTTTTACATAGACGATCTAATTACCGGGTCAAATAGTGAACACGAATTGCGCTATATACAAAAAACTGTAGCTAATGAATTAAAATCGCGATGTTTCAATTTACGCAAATATAAAAGTAATTTGCCTACTTTATTCGAAAATTCAAGCGTAAACACGCACGAACACCTAACATTAAGTGAGTCGTCCAGCACGCTTGGACTGGGGTGGAGTCCATCAGAGGATATCTTGAATTTTCCTGTAAAGTATGAGCCAAATGAAAATGACAATATTACAAAAAGATTTATTATGTCAAACGCTTTTAAAATTTTTGATCCGTTGGGACTCCTAAGTCCGTGTACTATACAGCCTAAAATGTTATTACAGAAACTTTGGCTTCAAAAACTTGATTGGGACCAGCCCGTCCCTCACAAAAATAAACTTGAATGGCTTGAGTTTTCTGAAAATTTACAGTTCATTCAAGATCTTAATAGTACATTACTTACCAAGGGCGATAAAACAAAGAATGTCTCAGATCGCAGGTATTTTACGCCCGAGCCGAAGGCAAGGGCGATAAATATGCGATCTGAGGCTTTCTTTATTATCGCCCGTGGTAAGTACAAAATTTTATGTCACCCCCTGGCCAAAAAGTGGGTTTTTTCGCGCGCGGAGCGTGCGATAATGGCCACTTTATGGCCAGGTGTGACATAAAATAAATAGGCGTGTACTCTGTGACTCGCCTAAGTATGTCGAACTGCATACTTTCAGCGACGCTTCTCAGAGTGCGCTCGGGGCTTGTGTTTACGTTCGTTCCATTAATAATAATAATAAAATCACTGTGAAGTTACTTTGCGCAAAGAGCAAGGTTTCGCCACTTAAACCCACTACGATACCACGACTTGAGCTCTGTGCCGCTCTGCTATCCTCCAAGCTCTGCAAGGCAGTCCTGGACTCCCTCAGGTGCCGGCCGGATCGCATAGTACACTGGTGCGACTCAAGCATCGTGCTATCCTGGATAAATAATAACGGAAAACGATTAAAGGCTTTCGTGGCAAATCGGATTAGTGAAATATTAGAAATGACCAAGTCAGTGGATTGGAGATACGTACCTACCGCAGAGAATCCAGCGGACTTAATATCTCGGGGCGTCAACGCCAGTCGCCTGCGAAGCTTACAGCTGTGGTGGTCTGGCCCCTCCTTCTTGTCCGAGGACGAATCGCGCTGGCCTGTGTTGAAGTTCACCACTTCCGACGAGCTACCTGAAACAATAAAAACATTAAAAACATACACTAATATTGTAGAAAATCCAATAATAACTTTCGAAAATTATTCTAATCTTACAAAATTAGAAAGAATAATCGCATTTGTCAAACGATTTATTTTTAACTTAAAAAACAGCAATAATAAAAGAATAGGCATACTTACGTGTGACGAACTGGCTGAGTCATTCAATGCACTTTGTTTACTCGCTCAACAACAATCGTTTCCCGATGAATACGAGCTGTTATCAAACGGTAAATCTTTAAGCACAAGGTGCAAACTGTTATCGCTTTGTCCCTTTTTAGATGACAACAAATTAATTAGAGTTGGTGGCCGCATTCAGGCGTCTAATTATTCATTCGAGAAAAAACATCCCATATTGCTGCATGCTAAACATCACTTGACCAGACTTATATTTGAACGCGAGCATGTACGTAACTTGCATGCTGGCCCTCAGCTATTGCTAGCCGCAGTCAGAGAAACTGTATGGCCAATCAATGGCAGATTGCTAGCGAGGCGCACTGTAAATCGATGTGTATGCTGCAGACGGCATAGGGGTAAGACACTGTGTCCAAAAATGGGCAACTTACCTCCTCAAAGGATAACGCCAGGCTTCCCCTTTATTTCCGTAGGCCTTGATTTTGCCGGACCGTTTTATATTTTAAATAGAAAGGGTCGCGGAAGCAAATTAATAAAATGTTACATGTGCCTATTTGTATGCTTAAGGTATAAGTGCGTACACTTAGAGTGTGTAAGTGATTTGACGAAGGACGCGTTTATAATGACGTTAAGACGTTTTGTATCCCGCAGAGGCAAGCCGGCGGAGATATTCTGTGACAATGGGCGTAATTTTGTTGCAGCCGCGAAAGAGTTGAGTAGCTTTTTAAAACAAAATGCTGGACCGATATCTGATTTTGCGAACCAAGAGCACATTAGGTTTTTCTTTAGTCCGACTTACGCTCCTCACTTCGGCGGAATCTTTGAGGCTGGTATTAAAGCCGCCAAATTTCATTTGAAACGTGTTATTGGCAATAGCAATTTAACTTTTGAAGAATTGACAACGTTATTTGCACAAGTTGAGGCGATTCTTAACAGTCGTCCCTTGTATCCTTTGTCGTCATCACCAACCGATTTCCTTTCCCTTTCCCCAGGGCATCTACTGATTGGGAGAGCATTAACTGCGCTGCCTACACCTGACCTGCAGAGCCATAAAGAGAGCACGCTCAAAAGATATGCGCGAGTTGAGAAAATCCGTCAACATTTCTGGCAGCGCTGGCAAAAAGAATATATAGCTGAGCTGCAGCAGCGATCTAAGTGGAGAAGCAACACCGCTCGACTAAATGTTGCTGACTTAGTTCTGCTGCAAGAAGACAACGTCCCACCGCTATGCTGGCGCCTTGGTCGAGTTGCGAAACTATTTCCTGGAGCCGACGGGGTGTCACGAGTAGCAGACGTAAATACTGCGAGAGGCTGTGTGCGTCGGCCCTTCGTTCGTCTCTGCCCTTTACCAACCGATGAGGAGTTACAGGGTTGAAAGATGGATCTTTCAACGAGGCGGGAAGATGTTTCGGCCCATACGACCTACTTCAGTTTGGCTCATGAAGCTGCGCGTAGGCGCAATATTGCTTATTGTATTTTAACAGGCGTTCTACGTGAGATCGCCACGCCATGTTTTTTTTATTCACTCTTACCAACGCCTTCCTACTGTCATGTACCTTTGTACGCAGTAAATTTATAATTATTTAAACATCTGGGTTTTATTTCTAAAATAAGTAAAGCCACGTTATGTGCCAATACAGATGGTGTTATAAAAGCGCTTGGTAAAACTTTAATAAAATCATCGTATCCTTTAATCACTTTATTTTAATCACATTTTAATCACATTAAGAGTATTCCATCCATAAGCCTAAAAACTGAAGGAGTCGCTGTCGTGTCGCCGGACACGGCCAGGAGGACTATTAATACATAATTTGAAATCAAAGTATTTTGAAACTTGTAAGTCCTCTTAAGTTACAACCATCACATAAACACGACTAAACGTGACTTCTCTAAAGTTTAATACAAGGTCTCTTCAGTCACTCCTTTTAATACAAAAAATATCATTAGGGCAATCGGTCTAATGCTCGACACTGGCCCAATACTTAACACATTCAATCTTCATCCACAACGTCGTCAATTAGGTATTATAGAATTAAGGTGTTAAACATTAGGACTTTTAATTTATTTTACCTATAAAGTGGATGTCACTTTCTTTATCTATAACAATGGAGGAGAATAACATGTGTCAACTAAATATCAAGCATTGTGAGATGTCTAACGTTTGCCTTACTTACCTGTACCTAGGTTAGTTAGGGTGAATTAACACCCTGGGGCTGGGGGTGTGTGAGAACAGAATTTAGCCCAAGTCGCAAGAGGAACAGACCTGCTAATGCCTTACCAGGCTCGGTACTCAGTCTTTAGATATTTTAAAATTAAAAATGGGATTTTTCTTGGCTAGCATCTAGCATCTAGCCAGGGGGTAAAAATGAGGCCGACGGAGATGCATTGTCAGATCAGATTATCCTATGACAAACTCACAATCGTAAATGTTCGTGTCAGGTCAGGTATCCCCGGCATAGGTAAAAGTAATCTGACTCGAGACACTAATTTATACCCTTTTTTTTTTCACGATGTGGAAATGCTTTATGCATACCCCCTGGTCTGGGAAACCTGATGGGGGTTATGTGGGACTCACTCGAGGGCATACCCACTAAAACCACACCGGCGTTTCCCGCTTTGCCGTTGACGGGGATGTCATGGGATCGCTTACATTCTACCATGACACACTAATTTATACCCTGTAGTTACCCAACTTAACTGCGTTTACACCCAGAATAAATACTAGCTGTAACCAAAATGCCACTGATGCAATGGTACTTGATCTTCCTATAATTGTGTTGTGTAACATTTCCAAAGTTCATGTTTAAACCTATTAAAGAAATAACACAAGATCTTCAGAACACCCTACAAATCCTTGCTTTGTGCCTTATTCCGTTGATTTAAGTTCCAGAAGGCGTTACACAAGTAGGTACATTTTGGGTCTATACGGTTACGCCGCACACCGAGACGAAATCTTAATGCGATGATGTTCTTGCATACTAAACAAGGCCCAAATACCAAGGTCTTCTTCCAACTTGAACCAAGTTTACATGTGTATTTTCAGTTAAATCTGTATGGGGGAGTGATTGAGTGTAGGGGCTTATCCAGAAATCACGCAAGGTTTTTTGAGCCACTTTTAGACCCCCCCCCCTCCCCCCCGTTGATCTTTGGTGAGGTTAATCCATCCACCGTTTGTTTGGTCTACCTCGTTTCTTGCATCCATCCACACTCATATGTTACATGGCTTTCATCCCTCCTCATAACATGGCCGTATACCACGCCAGGCGATTGGCTCATATTTCGGACTTAGTTTATCGTCTTTCTCATAAGGAAATAAAACATGCTTATTTAATTTACATAGCAAACTTCATCAACAAATTAGCTATCATATGTTTTTTTACCAATTCATAACGATGTTCGTTCTTGACCCGGATTGTGGGCCTTGGACTCGAGCAACAATACAAATATAAATAACGTGAAATGTATTCGTTATGGTAATGTTTTATGGTTCAACGGCGGTAAAACCTGCTTAGAGCCCGAGGAAAATAAATAAGAGTAGATAAAGGTCATGGCATGACCTTTACCTAGAATACCTACTTACTTTACGACCCAAAGAGGATCTTGGCCTCCGAAACGAGAGCGCGCCACCTTTCCCGATCCTGCGCAACCTCCTGCCAGTCTTCGTCCTGAAACTGCCACAGATCCGCCTCCACACTGTCAGCTGTCTTCCCAGCGATACCTGATATGCTACCGCGAACCACAAACGAAGTTTTCCCTCTCTATCGCACTTACGTACAGACTTGTAAGTGCGACAGAGAGAGAAAATTTCATTTGTGGTTCGCGGCCGGCCAACCGGACGATCACCACTGGGTCGCCCCAAGTATGCTCTCTTGACGGCTCGATCCTTTCCCAATCTCACCCGGAAGGTGGAAGTTTGTATGGGTGTGCTATTAAAGAGTTGACGCGGGCGAAGTTGCATCAACAGTTAGCTTCGCAATGAGTATCGTGATATCTATTATCTTCCCCCATACCACGAAGCAATATTGGTAATTAACTAACAGGGCTAGCTCGACGATCCTAAATGAGTCTTGGCCTCCGTCACAAGAGCACGCCACTTGTCTCGGTCCTGCGCAATTTCTCGCCAGCTTGCACCGGCTCTGAGCTCACGCAGGTCCGCTTCCACCACATCCTTCCAGCGATACTTGGGCCGACCCACGGACGTCGTCCTGCTCTCTTCACCTGTCGATCTTCTCCCATCTTCTCTTATCCATAAAAAGGCCTTTTCTCTGGTAAAAATGCTGAGATAGAAGAGCTGTGGTAGCCGGACCTGGTAGGTATGTATATTAGAATTGGAATCATTATAATAATGGATTTAACAAATTATCTTCGAAGTGTCAAAGTTTTATTAAGTGGGTATCCTTGAAGGATTAAGGAAATAGAAAAATATTGATAAGCGCGTTAATTTATATCGACATTTGTAAAACTGTTTATATATTAAAGGCATCTTAACTATGCGAAACATATGACAAATAAAACTATACGTAATCAGGTAAACGCCCCAATATTGACACGCTATACCTACCTACTTCATTTCCATTGCTTTGAATTAAGTAATGAAATATCATAATAGGGTCATTCGCGTCGTGGTCAGCACAAATTAAACTTAATACAATTAAAATACTCGATAAATTAGTGTGAATCATATATGAAGTGGCAAAGCCAAGTTCCTTAAAACAACCAACCAAAAACACTACATTACGAAATCATTATAATATAGCATTAATAACAGATTCTGACGCACATCATTTACTATAAGATCCATCTGACTCAACATTTTGTATACCAATATGATTATCAAAGTGTTAAGTGGAGCGCTCGCGTCCACACTCCGCTTTGCCATTTCCATGATGAGACGTGAGTTATAGTCTTGTATTATACTTTTTTGCGAATTTTCAGTCATCTACTTTAAAACTGTGTTCAATTTAATAAATATATTCATCAATTCAATAAATATATTTTTGCACTCGACTGTATCTGAATTAGGTATAGAAGTATTTCTAAAAGATGAAAGATTTGTCTCTTGCGTTGCCGGACAAAATATAAATAAACGACAACACCTGTTCAAACCACGTTGATATCATATTGGCATACAAAATGTCGAGTGATACTGACCCTATGTACGGGTTTTTATTTATGACCTTCACGGTGCATTCTGAGTTGATTGTTATGCAACAGTGTACGTCCATTACGACATGATGAGCTACAGCTATTGGGATGTGGTTGTGTTGTGGGGAGATGTACTTATTTAAGTTATGTATCGAAAGATCATCATTTTCTGAATTCAATCAAGTTATACGAGTACAGAGTTATAGTCTGGTACAAATGAAATTTAGAGTATTATTTTCACAAATTGAATAGTGTCAATTGGTAGTTCAACCTTTTTGGAGGTACAATGTATATTTTCAGCCAGTTCGCATGGCAAGTTTTAATCAAGATAGTTAGTTCGGTTAGTTAGTTGTTTAAAATAAGTTGGCGCTATTAACAACAACAATAGGGTGATGCTGATGTACCCAGGTAAATTCTTCGTGAACACGAACAAAGTTGGTCCCATGATAAAAGTTCTTAATAACCATGGTTAAGTTCAGCTTATTTTATTATGGATCACGAAATGGATTTCAACCTGTGGGGCTAAAATGATCGTTTATATGTATCTAGTAGTCCTCAATTTTTTTTCATACTGTCAAAAATGTAAGCGCGATAAGTACGAATGCTATATGTCTGACACATAAGCGATCATCTTAGCCCCTCTGTATACGGTATGTTTTATTTACACCGTTTTCCTCTAGATTTATTGGATTTAAAAAAAATAAGGTTTTGTTCTTACTCAATTAACTCAATTTATTAATTTCAGGTAAAACTCCGAGCTGTAATTGAGAGATCGGCCGGCCGCAAGACAGAAGTAGGTAATTCCCGATCATTTACCGCACTTCGCAATATCATCATGATATTCCCGAACTTTTTCCGGATCTATTTACGCGATTTCAAAAATTCTTTCTCCTGTGTATAAGTGTATATGTAGAGTGGACTTCCTGGATGAACATAAGCTAAAACTTATCCTGTGACTTTGTTTGCGGTTTGCGTTCTGGGAAAAACGCGCGTGATGAAGCCACGCAGCTAGAGATCATGTAAATATTTTAAGACTTCCTTAGAATCATCTAACCGAAGTGTGAATAAAGATAAAGTACTGTCATTCTGAGAATTGCAATTAAAACTTATTCCGAGTATACTTTTGCCTGAAGTATCTGCTTTGCGCATGTGTTTTCACAGTTGTTCCACTGATTATTCGAACGTCATTAATCGTTTTATCTTCATCAATAGGTCTTGTTTGTATGTATGGATGTATGTATGTAAGCACTTTATTGTACACGATAACAAGTTTAAAACACGTTTGTGGACCGGCGACTGTGAAAACGCTCTGCTCATTTGCTCGCTCTGTTTCTACGTGTACTAATTTAAAAAAGAAGATAGTCATCTCGAGGCGAGATAGGTCGCGCGCCATCATATGCTAGCCGTGCTGTACGTAAATGGTACGTAATTAAATTACCTACTCGTGATCATGTGCGTTATGTTTTGTTTTGTCACCCAACTAATATTGACACGCATGTCACCGGTCCATAAATGCTATGACGTAAAGAATTGTCTCATTTTTAGACCAAATTTCACTCTTTTTCGATGTCAATAAGGATGATTTTACTTGAGAAAAACAGATTTGCAAAAAAGAAACACTAAAAACATTATAATGCCTTTATGAACCCGTTAAATTATAAACGAGCAAAGAAAGTATTCGTAAGGCGTAAATCGTTAATATTTTTTCTCAAAATCTGTTCTAGTGTGTGCAAGCAAAATGTGCATAACGTGCATAACACAGGCGCCTGAGATAGCTAAAGTTAGTAAGTACTTTACGCACTGACCCGCAGTAGTAAATAGCTTGACATTAGACACTTAGATAACAACTCCTATCACTAATTGGGTCATTTAGATGTGGAATGTCAGTGCAAAGCATTCATAACCGACCCCAGCAGAACCAGAATAAGTCTGAACTGAACCATGATTCTGTATAGTTGTTAGGAATTCAGGGCTCTCGTTAATATGGAGACGTGCTGGTCAAGACAGGTTGTCAAATGCGAAGCTATAATGACCACTCAGGTTTGTAATGTAATCCCTTTGAGCAATTTGAATGGTAAAAACAATTAGAAAAGGCAAAGGATCTGTTTCGTGAATGATACCCACTAGGTTTTGAGCGGCGCGGTAGAGAAATAATCCAAGTCTTTATTTATTTATCGTATGGCAATTATTTCGAACCGTGAAGATCTTCGAGAAGACAGTACGGTTGCCAGTTCAAGTTCAGTTCGGTGCATTCAAGTAACTTTCGTATTTTTATATTTATTTCACTTTCAACGTAACGTCTTACGTCATTTTTAAAAAAGCCTTTTATTTTATCCTGATCAATGTTGCTCATTACATTAAAAGCTTTTTGCAAGATTATCTTTGAAAAATGACAGTGTTCCGAAATAAATCTCAGCTTATGCCCATTTGGGACCCGAAGGTCCCAAGATATACATCAGGGTGTCCCGTCCCACGGTTATGTGACATGGAGCGGAAGTACTACTAGTAAAGGTTTTATAATCAGTTGAGTAATAGGCTAGATGACTATTTCCATACTAATTGATACAACATACACATACGCGTTGCTATATATAATAGCAGTTTTACGGTATTCGTACGCAAGAAACAAAGTTAACTGTGTATATTTATTTATATATAAAATTATGCCAGAATCAAATACAATACAAAAGCTTGTCGCACATAGAAACCACTACCATGAAATTGGAATCTCGAAGTACGAGTAAAAATCGTATACCTCCATTTCTGCCACTCGATTTAAATTTATGCGATAGAAAAGGAGCTATTTGAACTTGGAAAATCTAACATTGTGGAGGAACTGGCATGTTCATAAATTGCAGGATATCGAGTCGAGCTATTGTCCACTTTGTTCGGGCATTGAACCGAGTAAACGCCATTTTGTGGAAACTGATGCATGTGTGTCTTATAGTACTTATGTATGTACCTTTACATTTATGGTGCTGGTAAAAACATTGAAGTCTGTACGGTAAGAAATAAACACCAAAAGATATGTATATGTACCTACATCCGTAAATAGGTTTTTTGATAACCCCAGTAGTCGTTATGAGTCGGGATTCGAACCCACGATCTCCTTTTCCCACGATTTATTACATTTAGATTCAAGTGAGGAGTATGGCAGTAGCCACCACATAATCTCCTGCAAAAAAACTTCGTATGGGTGATTGGTACTAGTAGCGAGTATTCAAAATGAGTTCAAAAAGCCGAATACATTACAATTAGATTAATTTGAGGTAGGCCTTACTAAGTAATCCGATATATTTTATTTACTGTGAAATCGTCCGCGTAATTCCAATGAAAAGAACATAAATTAATCCATTTATTTCTCAGTCCAAATAGATTTATTTGTAAACAGGTCATATCATGAGCAATTCCAGAAAACTTGTGAATGTAACGTCTTTCAATATACAGATTGCCAAAGCATTCATCGCATAACAATTGAAATTCGCTTAACAGTTCTTTAAGAACACTTCCAACTTTTGTTTTGTAAACACAGAGAAATTACCTGAAACTCCTGTGGCTTTTACCGTGAGAGTGGAAAAAAGATAACAAAGCACTCACTGCTTGCTTGGACGTATACCGAACTTATTTTATAAATTGTTTTTGTATATTTATGTTTTACCGGCGGTTGAGTACCTACTCGTACTTTACTTAATACTTAAGATTAACAGCTTGAAAATGCTTTGTTAAGTTTAAGCAATGAACCTACTAAGTCATTTTACTTTTCCGCCATCGTCCCCATACATAAACGTAAACTCACGACTGTATTCCCAACAGGGGAAGGCAGACCACATGTCAAATTTCAGTGCCACTTTTAGCAATAGTAGGTATGTTTAAAGGTGATTTAATCCAGTAAGATAAACACTAACCAACGTAAGTGCCAACGCCAACAAGAGAATTTCAAATCAGCGCTTAATTATACACTAGCATATTTTACTTTATCGGTATATAAAGAATTTATCTTTTTATATAGACCGTTCCCTTATCAGTCAATATGCAAAATATATCCTATAAGGCACGTGCGGTGAACACTGTTGAATTAAAAAAGTCTTATTTGCCATTGATATTGTTCTACATTCGCGAGGGTGCAAAGCGGGTGGAGGGGGTAGCCAAAACGATCACAGCGCTCACTACGGTTAAAATTTACATTTCGTTGTTGTAGACCGCGGGCCAGAAGGTTAAAATCGTCAGTCATTTCCTCTCGCACGAAAACTTGTAGTGATTAAGAAAGATGAATAAAAAATTGCTGTGGACGTCTGCCACGATTCCGTTGGTGGGTTGAGGAGCAGCAGCCTCCCAAAGACGTAAAAAAAAAATTAAATTCAGTCATTTCCTCTCGACTGAAACTAGGTTTAAATGATAGTTAAGAAAATACCTTAACGAAAAAAAATCGTCTGCCACTTGTAGGGCGGTGGAATACCCGTCTGCCAAGCACGTGAACATGTAAAAAAAAAAATCAGTCATTTCCTCTCGCATGAAATTTTGTCAGATGATAGTTTATGAACTATTATGAAGAAATAAATTCGTCTGCCACTTGTATCGCGGTGGAAAACCCGTCTGCCAAGGGCCTAAACATTGTATGGGGTGAAAAGGAAAAAACAATGCACATCGGCGTTTGGGGTATCTATGGATAGATTTTTGAAAATGATATAGGGGTTTTTAAAAAACTTTTCCATTTTAATCAACCGTTGGTGAGATATTCGCTGTGAAAGTCGTAAAAAGTGCATCCCCTTTAATTTTGAAACTGTGAGGTCAAAAATTCTGAAAAAAATTGGGAGGGTGTAAATAAATAAAGACTTTCAAAAATATTCGGTTCGAATAAATTACGTCAAACGGTTTTTGAATAAACGCTGAAAAACTGTCTTGTCCAAACTAAACGCGTTAAGCGACGTGTGTTTCCCATAAAGATACGACCTTTTTTGCTACAATTTATTGGATATCGGTTTAAAATATTCGGTTTGAATAAATTACGTCAAACGGTTTTTGAATAAACGCTGAAAAACTGTCTTGCCCAAACAAAACGACTTAAGTGACGTGAGTTTCCTATGAAGACACGACCTGAGGCATGTCGAATAACTTTCAAGCAGTCCTAGAGTGCGTCTGGGATTACACACAATGAAGGTTTCCGTACCGACACGTACTAGTTCACATTTTAAACCACTATTCAATAAATCGTAGCAAAAATGGTCGTATCTGTATGGGAAACTCACGTCGCTTAAGTCGTTTTGTTTGAACAAGACAGTTTTTCAGCGTTTATTCAAAAACCGTTTGACGTAGTTTATTCAAACCGAATATTTTTGAGTCTTTATTTATTTACACCCTCCCAATTTTTTCAGAATTTTTGATCTCACAGTTTAGAAATTAAAGAGGGGGATGAACTTTTTACGACTTTCACGGCTAATATTTCACCAACGGTTGAATTAAATGGAAAAGTTTTTTAGAAACCCCTATATCATTTTTAAAGACCTATCCATAGATACCCCACACGCCGATGTACATTGTTTTTTTCTTTTCATCCCATACAATGTTTAGGCCCTTGGCAGACGGGTTTTCCACCGCCCTACAAGTGGCAGACGAATTTATTTCTTCATAATAGGCCATAAACTATCATCTGACAAAATTTCATGCGAGAGGAAATGACTGAATATAATTATTTTTTTTACGTCTTTGGGAGGCTGCTGCTTCTCAACCCACCAACGGAATCGTGGCAGACGTCCACAGTAATTTTTTATTCATCTTTCTTAACCACTCTATGTAGTTTTCATGCGAGAGGAGATTGGTAATCGTGACCTGTCGTTGGCCCGCGGTCTATTGACTTGAGCTGTCAAATCCATATTGCAGTAAAGATAAATTTAATATGGCTCTAGTAAAATGTGTTATTGTGAATTGTAAAAACACCACAGAATAGCGACTGTAAATTTTACCAGTTTTCAAGACCGTGGTGGAAACGAGACCAAAGAAATAAGTGGATAATTGCCGTAAGAAAAAAAAGTAAGTCACCTAACCTGAAAACAACAATTTTAATGTTATTGGCAATAATGTTACAGACTACCATCGTCCAATATTGTCTAATATAGTAAAATAACACAAGATTTCATTAATTTTTTTCACAATATTTACTTATTTCTCGCTTGACAGCTATGACAAAGTGTCCATAATGGCCACCTGTCCGTGGCGCTGTCGTCGTGCACGGTCCCAATATCACTAAAACTTGAGAGGAGGTAAGTCCTTTTGAATTTGTGTGGTCGTATAGTTAGCAATGTTAGCATGCCACAGTCATTAGTGCGCCCACGTGAGAATGTAGGTACCTTTACATGTCCATTTGCCTATTAAGCATCACAACAGGTCTACGCAAATGGTTTCGTACATTATGACAGAAACAAGTGACATCAAGTGGTATGACATTTTGAACCAACTTCTGACACGAAGAAGACGCAGGATTCCAATTAGTTTTTTATTTGAATGTTACGTCATATTTTTGTAAATAGCTGGCTTAATCATTAAAAAGTTTTTAATTGCTAGTCATATTTAATCAGTCTGTAAATTGATGGTTGGAATTAGAGTTTTGTGCAAATAATAATTCTGCTTTTATTCATTAAATTTAGCAAATAGCTTAGTATTAATACAATATACAACAACATATTTGTTCTAATTAAGAATCATGAAAAATGTTTTTAAAAACATTTAAGAACTTGGCACCCGCTCTTCTATTTGTAACATTGGGATAGTTTTTGTACAAAGCACTTTCCATAACTCAAAAACAATTTATTCATTATATGAACCCTAGCAATCATAGTTTTCACTTCTAAAGATACTAGAAGGGAAAACTATGATTGCTAGGGTTCATATAATACCTGGAGAACGAGCATTGCCTCGGCGTTTTTGTTGTTTTTGGTATAGGGACATTTAAAGTTCTGTCTATCACTTCAAATCACTTCAAATATCACTTACAATTGTATTTAAAGTAGGAAACAGCCTTGTTGTAATATGTATTAAGATATAGACATATTATACAAAACGCAAACAACAAAATAGTTAATGGAAATGCGTGTTTTAACTCAGTAGATACTTTAGCCCCATATTTTAAAAACCGTAGTTCCAAACTTTGGAAATATAGAGTGTAAATCATGTATAAAAAAATTTAGCTTAATCTTTAAAAACGCATTTCCCCGCATTAACGCATTTGGCCTGGTTGACCCCCCACAGCTTTATTATTTTCAGATTTTTTTGATCGCTTACTTTAAGGTCCTCGACTTCGCTTTTTTCGTAGTTTTTTTTTACCAGCGCGAAGGATGTGTTTTAATGCTGCTCGTTTATTAGCATTGGAAATAATTTGTATAATTAAGTATATCCGTTTCTGAGCTACACTGCTTTTTTTATACATCTTCTTTGTTCTGGTTTTTCTGAAAAAGAAACAATAATTGGCATGTAGCGTCACAGCTCTCTGCACAGACAGCAAAAAACAATTCTCTGAAGGTAATATGTCATTAACTTTTTGTGTTGACCTTACTTACGCATAATAGAAGTTAAAAATATATTTGAAGACGAATGTAGCTTCAAAATTAGTTCGCTGGATTCAGTGCCTATTTGTTGCTGTCCGGTTTTACATATTGATCACGCAAATGATATATAGGTCATCATCATCATCAGCCTATATACGTCCCACTGTTGGGCACAGGCCTTCTCTCATAGATGAGAGGGATTGGGGAGTCATCGCTTTTTTCATCTTTTTTGGGCCCACGCTGGCCCAGAGTGGGGCGTAAACTGTAAAAAAACAACGGGTTGCACTCCGGGAGTGCCGGCAGAAGTGAAAACTCAATGACATGATAAAGAAGTTTTCACTTAATACATTTTTGATAACAGCGCCACCTACGAACCGGACAAGGCACTATCTATACAGAACGCTGCTGTCGATTGTAACTTAACACGGTAAACCTGCACTGTGAGAAACTTCGCTTGTTTGATCATAGGTGGCGCTGTTACCAATATCCATCTTCTACAGGTCACGTGTCCGTCTTACGATATTAGGAGGAGTCAACTTAGCTGGTCGTAGAGCGTCCTACGCGTACTTCCCTCCACTATATTGAGACCTCCTTACGAATTTCAATCCGTAGCTCTAGTATAAGTTTTTTCGAAACATTAACTAATTCGAACGCGTTTGCGTTTTGTCTCAAAATGTATGAAAGTGGTAAGAAAACGTGAACAGCGCCTCTGGTGGTCACTAGTGGAAACTAAAACAGCGAGTTTCCCATTTGTTGCTAACCGATGAACGCGCGTATTTCAAACTCGGTGAAAGCGTTTTCATACATTTTGAGACAAAACGCCGTTTGCGTTCGAATTAGTTGATGTTTCGAAAAAACTTATACTAGAGCCATTGACGAACTGTCGAATCTGTCGGTCACGTGTTTAACAATTTTTCCCCATCACAAAAAGTGCTCAGCGCCGCTAAAGAAGTTTTCACTTCAAAAAAAAATATTACAGGCTGAAGATGATGATGAGGTTAGGTTGCTTAACATGCACGAAAAGCCTACAAGTAGGAGTCGAGATAATCAAATTAGGAAGAAAATAATTCAACTGCTGTTAATACAAACTGAGTTTTCGCGTATAAGTCACCCTTATAAATAACTTACACGGCGCCCATGGCACTCTTTTAATTTCTAGTTTCTTCTAAGTCACGTTTTTCTGGTGGGACACATTTCACACGTCAGATATTTACTTCGTTTTATTATTGCGGATATTAATGCTGGCTGTACCTTTTTTAATCAATTATTATTCGTACCCAGTACCCACCGTAAATAACCTATTCGTCATGCGAAAGGGTTTATCCATAACTAACCTAATTTACCTAATCATGTTTATATGTACTCATTAGCACGTGTACGTGTAGATTCGATTCGGCTAACACTAACTACCGAGAACATGTGAACCGAGAACTTGTGTAATACAAATAAGTGCTATTAAGTGATTTTTGGTTTTGTTTTTAGATTTATTGACTTACCTATATTGCATTGATATTACATAAGTAATGTAAACATAAAACCTACTTAGTCTTTATGATAGAAACCTATAACTTCCCCAATATCCAAAGCATTAAATTAGAAGTAAACGGTTTTCAGCGTTTTTCGAAATTCGCCCTTTGAAGGGGTGAAAAAGAGGTTGAAAGTTTGTATAGAGATTAGAGAGCATTTGTTTTAAACGAGTAACTTCTAACTTCGTTTATAGACCTAGCACTATATTATATTATAAGAAATGTAATTTCAGCGTTTTTGGAAATTCATCCTCTGAAGGGCTGAAAAGGGGATTGAAAATTTGTATGGCCAACATTTTTTTATAAACGAGTAACTTGAAACTTCGTTTATAGACCTAGAACTGCATTATAAGAAAATTGACTTCAGCGTTTTTGAAAATTCACCCTTAGAAGGAGTGAAAAGGGAGTTGAAAATTAGTATGGGCAACCTGTTTTTTTTTAAAGTGAGTATATTAATTTTTGGCGTGTAGACTCTTAGTTAAAATATGAGAAAAATTATTGCAGCGTTTTTGAAAATTCATCCCTTAAGTGTGTAAAAAGGGGGTTGAATGTTAGTATGGAAAAAGAGTAAGTAATACATTCGAAATGAGCGACTGGAAATTTCGAGTTTAGTAATATACCTATAGTAGATTATATATTATAAACTGCCCTACCGTTATAAATGCGAAATTATATATGTCTGTCTGTTACCCCTTCACGCTTAAACCTCTGAACCGATTTAAATGAAATTTGGCATGGATATAGTTTGAGTCCTAGAGAAAAACATAGGATACTTTTTATTCCGGAAATCATTCCTTAAGGGGGTGGAAGTTTGTATGGAAGAGAGATAACTAGGTAAACGCCTGAATCAAAATAATAGCAATAACATTCTAACGCGATGACCGAGTTCTACGCAGACGAAGTCGCGGGCAAAAGCTAGTATTCTATACTTTTTAGTCAGAAATTCATTTATTTATTCTTTTGAAACATGCCAGGTCATTATCGAAACAGACAAAAGATTAAACGCCTTTAAATTTACCTTAATGAAGCAATTTGTGCCCAAAGACATCTTAACTTATTAAAAACGAATCCCAGTTGGCACCGCCATATCTATTATGACGAATTATATTTTTATGGTGTATTTTTATCCTCTTTGAAGCGTGTTTACACGAGATCCAGTTAGGACTTAAATGCTAACGCGTCAAATCCGGCTCGGGAACGTCTTGGAGTACGGATGGCAAAACAGTCACGATTTTTATACCATGATTGTGATAAACAAGCATACGGCCTGCCAACGCCTGCCATAAGCAAACTGTAGCCTACGGACGCTCAAAAGCGTTCGCTTACTAGTTGATTTGAAGATTCGGTATTTTTATCGTCTATGAAGCGTGTTTACAAGGGATTTAATTCGGAATTAAATGCTAAGGAACATCTTAGACTATGGATAACAAAAAGTCCTTACATACGTACATACGTACGGATTACGGATAGCAAAAAGTCGTTACATAGTTCATAAATAAATCTATGTACGTTTCAAAAAATTCAAAAGTAACTAGACGTCCTATGCTCTTCAATAAAGTCGCGTTACATATTTTGGATCAATTTGTCCTTGCGCATATTTTCGAACTCGACTGTACATGCTCGAAGTCAACTTTAGATTACTTATTGCAAAGCTGTCATTGATTGTACCTTCGTTAAGTATGTCAAACCCTGGAGCGTTAGGCCCGATTCAGTTCGACGCGTATGTCCGACGTGTTATATGTACGACTTTTGCACTAATTGTCCAATTTACTAACTATTTACCGAGCACAAAGTCTTTAGTTTAGAAATTAGTTTGTCACGTGAGTATCACGTGACATCAAATTTATTCTAGGAAACGGGGAATTTCGCGCAAATGAAAAGCCAATCTAAAAAAGTTTGTTACATAAGTTTCTTGAAATATCACGCCGCTAGCCTGCGAATGTCAAAAGACGTTTTGTATGAAAAGCGAACCACCGTAAGTCTTAGACTTCTTAGAGTATAGAAGCAGATTTTATGTAAACCGAAAATCGACCGAAAATATGTATTGAATTTACGACTGACCACAGATTGCAATCAATTGATATTTAGCAATTATCGACGCTATTTTAACTAATTACTTAATTAAACTGCAATCCAATTTCGTCTACAATCGATTTTCAAAATGATTCATTCTAGACTCTAAATTGAATAATTTTGTAAATTGATTTGTAATTAATGAACTCATTGACATTAGCACTATTGATAACTTTTAATTGTTCTATGTATAATTTTATTTTACTACATAGCGTTTTTGGTGTTGGTATAGTCAATTTCAGTCGGATATGACAGTGTCCAATTAACCAATAAGATAAAAAATAAAATAAAAAAAACACCATTTAGTAATAGAAAAATGTTTTGCTGCCGCTCGAGAATGAAACTTTTCGCGAGAACTGGCTTGAATTCATCTGACAATATCTGTTATTTAGCGAGTATTGGCCTTCATTTTTCAATAAAAATTGGTTGTGTTTATCATACCGTGGCATAAATGCACTTGAAACCAACCCTTACCAACATCCGTTGTTTAGTTGTTGTCTTCAAGTAGGGTTGTAAAACAACTACGTAGGCGTGTATTGTTTAAAAAAAATTACAATACATACACGTGCCGTCCGGTTAGTTTTATGGCCTCTCTATGTTATCTTTTCCTTTCATATTTAGCAACAAAAGAAGTTGTAAAACCCACGTTAAGTGCATTTTCGCCACGGTATCTGGAACGAACTTTACTTACTGCTTCAGTATTAATAAAGAAAAAATAATTTATAGAAAAAGTTGTTTGCTGTCGCTACCCCAGATGCGCCAGAGTGGGATTGTTGCCGCGCTATAAATAGTCACGCGAGAATGCAACTTACTAGTAGAGGGCGCTGGCTTCCGGGACTTCGCCGACTCGCACTTGGCTGTTGATCATTCCCATCAATTTGTTACCACTGGGAAAAACCCCAGTTACCACTAATGGTAGTTATAGGCTCACCGCTTAACTATATAATATCTGGGCGGACGAGCTTTGCTCGGCGTTTTCCCGGGCATGAGACCTAGCTAGATCGATTGCTCGTCCCCGAAAACCCCCTCATACCAAATTTCATCAAAATCGTTAGAGCCGTTTCCGAGATCCCCGAAATAAATATATATATATACATATAAATAAATATACAAGAATTGCTCGTTTAAAGATATAAGATATACCTTGTTTTTTTTAAGATTATAAATTAGGTAAACAATGAAGCAGTGGTCGTAAACACACACATTAAATAACCTTTTTTGCACGACAGTGATAATTAGTTACTATGAGAAGTTTTTTTTTTAAACCCGAACAGGCTACTTACAATATCTGCCTCTTTGTGGGTTTTATTGTACAACTTTTAGATGAATGAACCGAAACATAATTTAAAAAATTGTTCTTGCCTTATCATTTAAAAATCTATAAAGTAAATTAAAATTAAATCATATTTAAATAAAAAAAATATAATGTAAGCATGTTATTACATGGTTTTAATATTTATTGAGGTTATTTGACACTTTTACCGCAGAACGTGCCTGATAAAAAACCTCGGAAAACGTAAAATATATCATTCTTTCTACTGATAAAAAAAAACAAGATATGTATAAACAGCTCCAGAAAGTTTTACGCAAGTTCTTGCTAGGCTAGTTAGTCTAAACCGCGCTTAACATTTTTGAGCTGCAAATAGAGATGTACCGTTAGCGGGAATATTTCCGTATTTTATGGGCAATATTTCGGATCGGCAGTATTCCCCGTACAAAATCGGGAATATTCCCGGCAAGACCCATCTCAAGCTGCAAATTTTCCCGCCGGCATTTGGAAAATTTTGAGAACTCTTCCAAGAACGCCTATTAAACCGTTTATGCCTCGGACGATCTTAATGCTTTCTTGCTAATGCATTATGCTCGAGTGCTCTCGAGAGCATCCGCTTCACTGATAAGAGCATATGTTTATAGGTTATCCATGGCGCTTACGTCTTTTTAAATGGCTTAAACATTGAGGTTAATTAGAATATTAAGATTTGATTGCACATTTGCTTAGCCTGCAATTGGTGTGAGCGAATATTGTTATGATGTTGGTTAAGACGGTTTTGAAGAGAAAAATCTTGAAATATTGATCTAAAAAAACACGACTGCATTAAAAAGATAAAAACAAGTTTCCTAAAAAAAACTCAAGGAAATATATTTTGTTTGCAGTCGTGGGACCTAATATTTTGGTTTTACTTGTATGTAGTAGGTCCCCCGACTGCAAACTAAATATATTTCCTTGAGTTCTTTATTAGGAAACTTGTTTTTATCTTTTTAATGCAGTCGTGTTTTTAATTTTTATAATTATTATTTTATTCCGAACTTTTTTGCTTGAAACACACACATTATATATATTTTTGGAATCGTCTCTTCAAATGCTTCATTTTGATACCTCACTTGCTAGGATAGGATAGATTTTTTTTACTGAACACACAAAATGGAGTCTACATTCCGCCATATTGTTTTTATTGCAACGTCACAAATCCTATGTCACCCGGGATGACGTAATAAGGATTCCAACGATACCCCACACATCTAAATCGGTTAAGGGGTTGAGAAGTTCTGGGGGAACAAAACAAGTTCACATACATACTCGTACATGAAACCTGAAAACATTACACACCTTTTTTTGGGCAGTCGTGTAAAAAGAAGGTATTTTTGATGTGCAACGTGAGTGACAGCAATAGGGTTATATTTGGATCCTTCGTGTTACGGAACCCTAGAAAGGGATATTTATTTCCCTTTAATTACCTATTGGTTATATTATACCAGTTAAGATTGAAAGTAGGTATAGTTTCATAACGCTCCAGTATCTAAAGCAGAGCAAACTGCGCCTGCGTCGCCTTCCTGTTGTGACTGAGCCTCCGGCCGCGGCCTAACTTGTTCTTAGTTATAAAACCAATTGGCAATTGATAGAGCTGGTTCATTGATAAGGAAGATAACGTTTAATAAATTGCGCGTACATGTATAATCTTTTTTGTAACGAATTTTATGTAGTACATAGTAGTCCGGACCGGAAGGCGCAGCGTGGGTGGGGACCCCCCACAAGGTGGACTGATGACCTGGTAAAGGTCGCGGGAGTCCGCTGGATGCGGGTGGCGCAAGACCGGTCATTGTGGCACTCTTTGGGGGAGGCCTATGTCCAGCAGTCAAGCAGCAGTGCGCGGTGCGCAGGGCGCAGTGTGTCTTTCGGCTGATATGATGATGATGATGATGACATAGTAGTCTAATAAGAACGTTTTTTGCTATGGGTCATCGTTTACGAGTATTGTACGAAATACTAAAGGAGGTACGTTTAAAACCCCCAGGAACCCCATATAGTCAAGAATCATATATCTGAAAATCAATCCCTATTGTTTCCTCGTCTGGGCAGAACAGCGTTTCAATGAACGTGATATTTCTCGTTGTAGGGCCTTAATGACTATCGATATTGAGCGTGCCATTTGTGACGCTACCGCTGCGCCGGCGCAGGCCGTAATTCAATTTGTTTCGCGAGTTCACGGCTGGGTCAACAGCGCGGATCACCTTGTAACCTCTTTGTAATGCTTGTACATAATTGGCGTTTTGTGATTTCGCATTGATTGAGTGAATTTAAGAATGAATGAACCTAACTAGGTTTAGATCTATGAGACGCAGAAAAATTAATATGCATATGATTCTAAATTTAAATGACCAAAAAGCATCCGAAATGACGTTTGACGAATAATAACCAAGCTTAATAAAACCAGTTTAAAGAATGCACAACAATGTTTGGCCCAGTTTCCATAAAAAACTAGTGGTGTGCTAGTGGTGTAATAAGGATTAGGGTGCAACTGTACTGGCATAACGCTAGGCTAGGAAGACGATGAAATACTTGGCCCGGTTTACAACTAAAAACAAAGGTGCCAATACATATATAATATGCAAAAGGGTCGGCAACGCGTGAAATAGAGACTTAGGTAAGTATTCATAAAAAAATAACAAACCTGTGCTAACCTAAATGTGTTTTGTTCCAAGTGACAAATAAAGACAAACGAATTTTAACAGCATTTTAGCTTAAATAAGTTTGATGAATGTTAATGAATAAGGCAATTAAGGCAAGGCAGTCCCACTGCAAACGTCACGCTCTAACACGCGTGAGTTTACAATTAACCATCCCGCTCGTCGGTAGCTCTAGTATAAGTTTTTTCGAAACATTAACTAATTCGGACGCGTTTGCGTTTTGTCTCAAAATGTATGAAAACGCTCTCACCGAGTTTGGTTCATCGGTTAGCAACAAATGTTATACTCGCTGTTTTAGTTTCCACTAGTGACCACCAGAGGCGCTGTTCACGTTTTCATACCACTTTCATATATTTTGAGACAAAACGCAAACGCGTTCGAATTAGTTAATGTTTCGATAAAACTTATACTAGAGCTACGGAACTCTGCGCGTGGTTTTCGTGAATAATTAGTACATTTTGATTGATTTTTGTAATACAGGATCATTTACCAATTGTTCTAACAAAATAACCGGACAGGGTTATTTTGTTAGAACAATAAAAAAGCTAACCTTTTTGTAAAAAAAAACATGATAATATCACTGCCGACAATTACGAAATAATCAGCATGAAAGTTTATTTATACGATGATATTTTTGATTTATCCTCAGAGTTACCAAAGCATTTTTAAATATTTTGTTCGGTTATTTTGTTACTTTCTTTCTTTTTCAATCTACAGTAATTTTTGTGTAGTGTAATTCTACATTATTTCTTCACACTCTTTCGGTCTCTAAGGCACATGTAGGTAGACGTAGTATTCGAGCGACAGAGTTGATATAATAAACTACGTCATTATATTTTCGTGATAATCATAGTTTAAACTGAGCACGCTACCTATAATTAATATTTTTATCGTTATCGATCCACGTCTATGACATAACCTCGTACCGATTACCAGTTGCTAGCACGAAATGTGATAATAGTGCAATTTGTGCTAAAAAAGCAAACCGCTTTTAAATCAGCTGTATAGTTACATTTACGCTATTTATCGGTTAGGTAACCTTAGCCGTAATTGTTTTAAGTGGTTTATTAGGACAGAGGCCACTACTTGATTGTAAATTGAGGATAATATAATCATATTGGGTACAGTTTATTGATCACAATCTAATCTTCCAACCCATACTGAAAACTAGACCTTATTGGGATTAAATAGGTTTCGTTATTATTACGACTTTTTCTCATTTTTTATTAGGTTTCCTTACGATGTTTTCCTTCACCGAAAAGTCACCTTTAAGCATGCCCAATTGCCTATCCATTTCTATACCTGACAAAAAGGTTTAGGATTCCCTAATGATGGAAAACTTTGCCGCTTTTTGTATGGAATAAATCGGCTACACAATCCTCTTAAATCGATCGTGCTACTAAGACTGGCGTAAATGGCATGACACCTGATTATGAATGGTTGCCCAATTACCGCGTTTATTCAATATGGGCCTTGGCTCACTTCATGGTGTGGCTGCGGTGAATCGTGGAAACAATTGAATCACGAATAAAAATGGAATAACTTAGTGCCAGTTGCACCAACGTACGAACACAGACCGGCCATCGTCAAATATGGCGCCGGCAGCTGTCATCCCATAGAAACTTGTCAAACTTTTCCATACAATCAGATTTGACGAACACCGCTTTCGATTACAGACGGTTTGGTGCAACCCACCCTTAGTATAAACTACCAACTTTGAAAACCACTGTGACACACGCAGGTCCCTCACTCTTCTAGCTTCCTCGTAGATCGTAGCATATCCTTGTTTTTTAAGCATTAGAAAGAATGACATAGAACGACTTACGAAGTTGTTTTATCAGGCACGTTCTGCGGTAAAAGTAGCAAAGAATCCCAGTTAATATTTATAAAACCTTTATTTCATGGCTTTTATTATAATATGTTGTTATTCAAAAATAAGAAAATATAACTATTTATATTTACTTAACTAGGTAGGTATACTTATAGATTTTTAAATGATAATATGATGGCATCATTTATTTATAATTTTTTTCGGTTCATTCATCAAAATATTAGATTCTAATAAGTTGTACATACAATAAAAAACCCAGAGGCCGAAATTGGGCTGTGCGCACACGAGCAACTTTTTCTGAGCAACTTTTATACCTATCTCTCTCATCAAGTGATCAAGGCTAGTTTTTAGCTAGTATGAAAGTGTATACCTAATTTCTAATCGTTAAAAAAATACAACGATCAACCTCGCCGACTTTCTTACCTCGGTTCTTTTCGAGGCAGAGGTTTATTTTCCGAAGCGGTGGTAGTTTATCAATTCCGCTGTGCCGTACCTCTTTAAATATCTATACCACAGACATCAGAGTAAAGCAGATCGCTGGTTTTTAATTGAACGTTTTCTATACTTCCGATCTATTCTCACTAACGTACTTGTCAGTGAGTAAGAAGGAGATACTTCCCATACTAACTATCTGACAGGTCTTCATCTGTCACTGTCCTCACTTCGTGGCGAGAGTTTTGTTTTGTTTTGACGTTTCGTATTCAAATTCAATACTGATTTGACAGTTCGGTTTTGCTTAAAATGGGGGACAGCTCGGGGATAGCCGAAAAATGACGTGTTATTTGTCCCACTCTAACTCATCTTGGTTTCCATAAGAATTTTAAGAGACAACTATATGACAAATCGTTCAATTAAATGGCGCTTATCTATCTTAATCTGTGATCTATCCTTTGATATTGTACAAAGAAACATAGGTAAGTTAACAATTCAATTTGTTGCTATCCTCAATGTAGGCCAAGGGCTGCTCTGATGTTCTGCTCGATTCGTTAATCTATCCTCATTATTTGTCACAGTTGTTTAATCTGTGCCGGAACTAAACACTAGGGTTGCCAAACGAAAAAAATTAATCTTTTGGGTGTTGTAATAAAGAATTCCGAATCTTAATAGTACATTACTTACCAAGGGCGATAAAACAAAGAATGTCTCAGATCGCAGGTATTTTACGCCCGAGCCGAAGGCAAGGGCGATAAATATGCGATCTGAGGCTTTCTTTATTATCGCCCGTGGTAAGTACAAAATTTTATGTCACCCTCTGGCCAGGAAGTGGGTTTTTTCGCGCGCGGAGCGTGCTATAATGACCACTTTATGGCCAGGTGTGACATAATAGAACATTATTGCCGTGGCCAGGAAGGCGGCATTGCAGCCGATAAGAGTGTGTGTGACTGGAAAAGGCTGATGTATGTGAGCGATCACAGTCATTTCATGACTGGGGCTTGGCCAATTTATAACCCAATGACAATTGCTTCAAGTGAACAATCGATTCCGGCGCCGGTAGGCTCCGGTTGCACATGCAGTTTTAACCAATAAGTGTGGCCACAGATTACCTCTATATAATCGTGTGCACTGAGCGAAAAAAATACTAATGATTAGTAAGTTTTAGTGAATCCCAAGACAAGGAGATTATATACTAACGGTTACAAAACAGTTTAGTAGTTACAAGGTTTTTTTTTTGTATTAGTAAATAACTACTATTATCAAAAACTGGTTTGTAACCGTCAGTAAATATAATCTCCTTGTCCTGGGATTCACTAAAACTTACTAATAATTAGTACTTTTTTTCGCTCAGTGTGGATGAAAAACTGATTATTGTCAACAATGAAATGAAAGGACTATTGCTAAAATTACAAAAAAAAAACAACTACACTCGACTACAAAAAAAAATGCTATTTGAAGAAAAAAGTTCTTGTTCATCATCATCATCATTCTGAATATTCTGATCTTTTAATCGCCCACTGCTGAGCATAGGCCTCTCTCTTCTAGTAGGTATGGTTGAAATTCTTTTTGTTGAACGTATTTGTACCCGTCGTCTCCCAGTCCCTGGAATCCCAGGGATCATTACAAAATAATGCTATTGTTTGTTTTTAGACGACGGCTTAAAATGTTATTGGATTTTGAACCTTATTGTTTGCACAGTAAAGTAGCATTTTGAAGGAATTGCTTTGCAGCAATTCGTTAAACTGTAATGATTTTAAGTATACGCCACTTATCCCGGTCCCATGCAAGTGGTATCCAGGAGTACCTACCCGTCTTTATTTTCTTATTATGTTTTTATTAAGTGAAAAATATTAAATGATAGTAAATATTACATCATTTTGCACTCAACTGTACTAAGTATTATTGTACCTACGCAAACAAATTTCAATTTACTGTGCTCAACATAAATTTACAACTCTTAAACAATTAAATGTATACATTATTTCAATTTGAATTAGTAAGATTGATACTATGAAAAAGTTCAAATTGTAACTCAATAAAACGATTTCATTGTGGTCAAAAGATAGTGACGAAAATGTTTCGTTTGTGGTTTTCTTTAGTAATATATAAAGTAGTTGTTTATGGGTCAAAAATACCTATTTTTATTTTTATTTATAATTCTATGTTAAAGCGTGCAATTTCGTAGCTCGTAGTATAATGTTTTACCGCCCGTACGTAGCTTTGTATCGAAAATCTTCCGTGAATTTACACGCTTGTAGGCGTGCGGTTGACAATTTAATTCGAAATCTCCTATTTGAAATTCTACTCAATATCATGAAGACGTGACTTGGGAACATAATATAAAATTATGTCACGTCACATCACAGGTGTAAATGTAAAAAACAAAAAAACCTTATCAAATAAATAATCTGGCTAACAGCCACAAAACTCAACATCACGCGTTTGATATACCACTAACGCCATCTATGAGAGCGACTCGCAAACGAGCGTTGTGAACGTGTTGGCTAATTTCGAGCTCTGTCTCAACTGTCAGGATGGCCGAGCGGTCTAAGGCGCCAGACTCAAGGTTACCTTGCCCGTTATACGGGTGTGAGCTGTTCTGGTCCTCTTTGAGGGCGTGGGTTCGAATCCCACTTCTGACAAAAGTTTTTGTTTTTTTTTGCATTTCGTTCATGTTAAATAGTATATTATTTTTCTGTGGAATTATTATTGTATAAAACGTAAATCATTTTTAGTTTTTTATCTTTGTGTTTTACTGTTTTTGCCTACTTTAGGTTTTTATTTCATTGTTTGTTCATAAATTGTATCATATTTTTGAAAATATAAAGTTTGTTTAAAAACGTGAATGTATATGTATAATTATATTATTAACGATAACGTCAGTTTTAAAAGGCGGCAACGTATATTCGATGAAATTTCAACTTTATGTTGCATAACATAAAACTTACATTACAATGACTCCAAATTTTATTAAGTTGTTATATTTTTGCTGTTCAGTTATTTATCAAACTTCAAAACTTCAAACTTCTTTATTTGCATAGAATAATGAATAGCATAGATGATATAATAAAATTAAAGAACATATTATGCTATAGGTATTACAAAAATAATACTAGCATGCAAATAATTAAAACATATCTAAAAGGAACATCTTTACTTCTAAAACAGAAGGTCAACTAGCCTGATGGTAATCGTCAAACTTAATCAGCCATAAAATTTTCATGTATCCTATATTTTATTAAGTAAGTATACATCTAATAAATTAATGTCTATTGATAATTGGTAGAATTGCAATGACAAAACTTGCCTAAAATCCTTTTTTTTTTCAGGTGGATCTATCGTCGTGTGGCATGTTGCGGGGCCTCACTGCGCTGCTGGCGGTAGCGCTGTGCGCCGCCACCCTCGATTCCGAACTTGGCGTCGGCAAGGCCATCAATATATTTATGAGGTAAATTACATCTCTGAGGTAGGTAACGCTGCTGGTGGTAGCGCTGTGCGCTGTGCACCGCCCTCCCTGAACCCCGAGCTTGGCGTCGACAAAGCCATCAATATGTTTATGAGGTAAATCACATCTCTGAGGTAACACTGCTGGCGGTAGCGCTGTGCGCAGTGCACCGCCCCACCCTCAACCCCGAGCTTGGCGTCGACAAAGCCATCAATATGTTTATGAGGTAATTCACATCTCTGAGGTAACACTGCTGGTGCTGGCGGTGGCGCTGTGCGCCGCCACCCTAGAATCCGAACTTGGCGACGGCAAGGGTTCAATATATTTATAAGGTAAATCACACCGCCACCCTCGAAGCGTTTTTCATAAAAGTTGCTACAAAACGTGCACACATTCATATAGGTAGGTAGTTATCTTTATTCTTTATATAAGGTTGACGCACTTGGATCTTTAAAATGCAACTAACCTGTTCCAGATATGGTTACCTCAGTATCTGCATGCGCGTGGTCCCACGGAATGACACCGAAGGCTGGGTGTTCCGAGAGCCGACGGTCAGCGTGTTCCGGGACGTGGAGCGGCTATCTGTGGCACCCAAGCCGCGTCAGCCCAAGACGCTGTTCGACGGAGACTTCCACATGGAGTTCTGCGATAACCTGAAGCAATTGCTGCAGGCCTACTTTAGAGATTTTAGCTTTGAGAGGTGAGCCGGAAGCTATAGTACCTATCTTACAACATACTAGATTTACTTAAGCGGGTTTAATATAACCGGTGCAGTGCAAACCGTGTCGAAACATCGGTAATATAGGTAAATGAATATACACATACATTTGGCGTTAGACCAGTTTAAGCAAATATTTTAAGTATGTCTACAAAACGCGAGTTTAAAATGTCCTACAAGTATTAACTTGTCTTCACTTATTGTTTTTTTGTTCTGTTAGCCCGCTGTGCTGCAAGCACTGTTGACGCGTGGTTACCTCAAATTTATGAGGTAACTAATAAGCGCGATTTGCAACGGTATCTGCTTATCATCAGGCAGGCCGTGCTATTTTGTAGTATAAAAATGTACAAAGAAGTACAGACGACGTCAAAAAAAATCGTCTTTGCGTTATCAAAATGCAATAATGTGCATAATTGTATTGTAAACATATATTGACATATATTTTATATTGTAGTTGAATGAAGCTCATATCTACTTTGTAAACGATTAAATAAAACTCATTCACCGATAAAAGTGCGATAACATTAGTGCTCGCAAAAGGACCACATGTTTTATGAAATTCGAGTGATTTAAAACTTTTTTGCGTAGTGCAAGTGCAGCATTGTTGTGAAAATGAAAACTGCGTTAATCCTTTTGTAATGAGTTAACGACTGCCCATTGATTTCAAGTGATTGTGAAAGTCATTGTTAAGTTCATTGCAAATAGGTACAGTCAGCTGCAAAAACACAGTGCTATCATAACTCATTTCAAAACGGTTTAATAGGTACTTGATACTATTAGTATCTAAATAGTAAATAGACCTGTTTATTAGGTATTGATGAAATTAGTAATTAGTGAAGTTAGTAGTTTTTCACTGAGTTCGATATATGTGTCAATATACTAACCTACCTCATAAACGATAGAAGCTTTGGCTTTATATCGTGAAGGCCGATATGAACGAGAACGGTCCCACTAAATGGGAGGCCCAGGATCGTGCAAAGTGGAGAAAGGCGAACAGGAAAGCGGACCCTGGCAAGAGGTATAACGCTAGGTAGAAGACTAACCTACCTCATAAATGATTCCAGGCTAGAGCGGCCGTGGCGGGCGTTCACCGCGGGCTGGCCCACGGACATCATGGCTCGCAACCTGGGCATCAATTCCTCCTTCATCACCGGCGACCACTGCTACGTGCTCGTGAGGGTGTCCAGGTAACCCTCATAAATGTTTCCAGGCTAGAGCGGCCGTGGCGGGCGTTCACCGCGGACTGGCCCACGGACATCATGGCTCGCAACCTGTCCAGGTAAATCTTTTTTAAAGCCTATATAGTGTCCCGCTGCTGGGCAAAGGCGAGCCTTCATTTTCGCCACTCGTTTCGGTCGTGTGCCAGTTTCCGCCAGTCCGTATAAAATGTATCAAGGTCGTCCCGCCATCTCCTATTTGGTCTGCCTCTGCCTCGGTAGCCATACTGGTGGATCCATTCCAACCATTGACATAATAAACGGGTCACTCATATCTTTAAGGTCTACTATCGCTCGGCACGTTTCGGATCAGGGGGCCGATTTTTGAGTGTCGAATGCTCGACTTTTCACTCGACATCTGTGATCTGTCAACACATCATAGTTAGTGGCGGCGCGTCAAAAATATTCTTAGGGAAGCCGGAAGTAATTTGCCTTTCTTATTCTTCATGAGCCGTAGTAAAAGAACTGGACTGGCTGAAAATTAGGCAAGCCGGTGGGAATCGAGTTGTACAGACGCTCCGCTACTGGTCCTTAGTCATGGTGTCATGAGAGCCAGTTTGGCGATTGTTAATGAGATACCTTTTTTGTCAGATAGTTTCGGAGTCAACAAACTTGTTCCTGAGAGAGATACAATTTTTAAAGTCTTGAAACAACAACACACATTTTTGTCTGGAACAAGGTTGTCTGGAAAAGATCGCTCGTTAGCGACAAGACCGCCTGTTGTTCTACCTTTGTCTCCCTGTTCCTTTGTTTTCTTTTGTATGTGCTTTATTATATGAGGTGTGCAATAGAGTATTTGTATTGTATTGTATTTTTCCAGATA
This sequence comes from Cenopis cana, assembly GCA_951800055.1. Classification (NCBI taxonomy): domain Eukaryota; kingdom Metazoa; phylum Arthropoda; class Insecta; order Lepidoptera; family Tortricidae; genus Cenopis; species Cenopis cana. Next base: position 7,815,888 of record OX637487.1, on the reverse strand, counting down.
CCGCGAAACCGCCAAGCTCAGCGAGCTTCCCAACAACATCCCTATCGAAGACGTGGTCTTCGATGCCATCCAGGATTCCACCATCGGAGACACGGTGTCCATCGCCGACTTCATCAGGAAATACGGGTCGCATTACATCGCGAGTTACATCACGGGGAACTCGCTATATCAGGTCAGACGTTGCTAATGTTGATTGACACTTCCACTGACTCAAATCTTTAATGTACTTCGGAAACCGATATAGTGACCTATAGATAGTGCTATTCACGACGAAGCCCTACTATTTCAAGTTAGATACATGCGTTGTGCGGTATATCATTAAGCATACTGGTTCAACTCGGATGTATGTATTGTTATTGCATTTAAATCGTTATTGACAAGCTGAACGTTTATTTCCATTAATTTTAGATCATGAGGCGACCACGAAAGTTTCAAAAATTTTTCAAAATTAAAACATTTATTCTGCAAATAGGCCACAAGGGCACTTTCACATGTCATAATGTTAATGTACAATTTAAAAAAGTCTGACAATATAAGCATATGATAGATTTTTCATGAGAAAATATTAATTTACAATTTAAGAAATATATCAATAAGAATTTAATAAATTTTTCATGTCAAAATATTAATTATCTATTACAAATATTACAATAATAGTAAAGTTGAGAGACGTATAAGGTCTCAGTCTGAATAACAAAATTTAATATATAGCTCAAAGATGTAAATGGTCTCTGAGCGTCAAAATATTCTTAATAATGACTATTCTAACGTGCTTAGAGATGTACATGGTCTCAAAGCGTCAAAATAAAAATAATAGGATTTTAATATAAAAGGAAAAAAAAACAATTTAATATAGAGGTGTCTCTCAGAGTCAATGTCAACAAAAACTAATCCATAACAGGGTGATGTATCTCGTCAATCTCCAAGTAAAGTAAACAATGTTTCTAGAAAACACCGGCTTACTATAAGAGTTTGTTGCTACTATCAACTTTTCCTTGTTGTTAATTCTGTTCCGTCAGGCCAGCCAGGAGACAACATGGACGGATTAATAATATGGACTTCTAGCTTGCTCACGAGTTGGCCCACGTCAGAACGGGTTTAAAATCATCGCTAAAAAATATTTTTAGTAGGATTAAAGCCTGTAAAATCACAGTTTTAAAGAGTGACGCAGGAGACGTAACCATGGTAACGAGCTACAAGAAATAGTTGATTGTCCCATTAAATGAGTATTTATATATAACAATCTTATCGATATCGACAAATGCTACCACGTGTATAAACACACCTCTAAACACGTGGCTTCCATTTCCTTTCCGCTAGTATTGTGTAAGCAGGACGGACGAAGTAACGTGCTTACAAATGCGACTGTTGTTTATTAAACGAGGGTAGTTTTGAAAACATTCCGATAATTATATGTAAGTTTGATGAACTTGACTTTGAGACGGTTTTTATTAAATTCTGTGTCACCATTCTGTTAAAAAAAGGTTGTTATTTAGAATTCCTATCAGATAAATTAATTTACGTGTAGGTACTAAAATTCCTAAACCCACATTATCATATTAAGTAGTATTTTTAGAAAAAAAACCTAACAACCAAAAACTGAATGCACACCAACACTTTTCTATTTTAGCTGTGCATACCAATCAGTATTTTTTTGATACACAGTCAGTTTTTTGTTATGCGATTAAGTATATTCTGTATTTTTATGTTTATTGATTATCCATTTAACTTCTAAGGCCGCGTATACGCACAAGCGACATGCTGCGCGGCACGTCAAGCGCACTTGTCAACCGCATTGGTTTTCCATACATTCTGACAGCTTGCGTGTGCGTAAACGCGGTTTAAGTGTCAATTTGACCAAACAGGAATAATAGACTTTATTCCAGAACTGAGTTTACACGGTGCAAGAACTTGCCTTCAATTTTGATTACATTGCGGGTTCCGGACTACCGAGGTAAGAAGAGGCGATCAAACCCCGCGATGCAATGAAAATCATATGCAATTTTCTGCACCGTGTTAATTGCCCAAGTCCTTATTCCGGTCTGTACCTTTAGTTTTTTTTTTTCAAAACATAAACACGAACGCGTTTGCCTTTAGTCTCAATCTGTATAGCAACAAATAGTTACCACCAAAGGCCACCAGAGGCGCTGTTCGCGTTGCCATGTGCAAACGCAAACGCGTACGTTTGCGTTTATTTCGAAAAAGAAAACTGAGTTACTGGTCCATCTCCGTCTAATACACATTTATGACCATATCCAGGTATTCGTGTTTTCCCGGAGCGTGTACTCCCGTATCAAGGACCGCGTGAAGTCTAAAGGCGTGAGCGAGATCCCGCCAGCAGAAATCAACAATTTCTTCTCGCCGTTCTTCACTGAGCACATCGGCGCGGTCAAGGTTTGGACGGACGCTGTATTTCACACTTGTACATGAAAATTCTATCGCTACATTTAACAATAGTAGAAATATAATAAAAACAGAGCTTGCTGAAGTACTCGGCAATTTATTGAAGACAGCGCCATCTATCGACGAGTAGCAGAACTACTAAGCGTTTCATATAGTAGTATGGTGTTAACTTTAGATGGCGCTGTGATCACTTAACTGCGTAACTTTCGCAAGCTTCGATAATACGCGAACGACTGATGTAATTAATTTATCAAATTATAAAAAATATCACGATAGACTTTTCTTTCAAGTGTGAAAATAAAAACATATGGATCATCATCATTACTCTTAAAGATGTTGCTTTCCATCACAGCGTCATCAAAACTTCTTTTCTGTGTTATCATTATTCCTATCATTTTCCAAGCATGGCCATGTTGAACTCGTCCATCTCTTTCTATTGCATTTCATATCGCCATTAGTTCATTACCTACATTAACTCAGGGGTGTCAAAACAGTAAGTTCTTCGTACAGTGTAAGAACCAATTGTTATTCGTTTTTTTTGTTTTAAACACATTCTAACTGTGAGTTTGTTTGTTTTGCTATAGCACAATATCTACATTTAGGCGTACGACTGAAGCGATTAAAAATATTTGAAATCATGTGAAAACAGCTTATTTCACTGCCATTGTCACATTTTTATGACCATCGAGAGATGAATTAATAAATTAGCGAGTATTTATGTCTTTTATTTAGGAAAAAGTGACGAGTATTTTAATAAAATAGAAAATAACCCACGGCCGATAATGTAAAATACGATAAAAACACGAAAAGAAGTTTCCGTCCTACTTTGCCCGGCAACGGAGTACACGTTCCAAATTTAATACGGAACCCTAAAAAACTGTATAAAATAAAAATCGTGAATCTTGTCTATGCTCTCACTCCAGGTGTTTGTGTTCTCTAGAACTGCATACTCTATGATAAAAGAGAGACTTAAGCTCAAAGGCGTGGCTGATATCACTGCGAAGGAGCTTGAAGGCTACTTTTCTCCCTGGCATGCCAAACATATCGGACAGATCAAGGTAATCATCATTTACCTGTAATAATATCTGACAGGAAAATTCGCTTAGTAATCGAACACACCGGAGATCCGACAGAACTCTTGTCTCATTTTTGCGCGGTTTGCCATGTCAGATATTATCGCAGGTGACTATCAAGGGAATTGGCAACTTTGCCCTCAGTTATAATTTTCATTTTGTACATATGCTTCGGAAATCACTGTTGATTGAAAATTATACCTATCGACGTTTAGATAAAAAAAGTTATAATAAGTCATTATATTAATTTGTAATAAGTATCACACTTCATAATGATTTCCTTCAAAAATGTGCACCTAAATTTGTTGAAGCTCTGACATATTGCGTTTCTGACATATTGTTAACGGAACCCTGGATTATTTCCTGATATATCCCAGTTACCCAACAAGTCAACCAAATCATTAAGTCGTTCTACATTGAAGATTAAATATAAGCTTATCGCGTAACACGGCTAAAAGCAATGTCAACATCCGCTCGCAAAGTTGCCAGTTTCCGCGGCTGTTCTCATTTATCATAGGACACTAAAAAGAATTTGGGTCTCACAAACATGTTACCAATTACCTACCAACTATACGACTAACATGGTATCCTTTCGCTTGTAGCATGGCTAACACACGTCGAAACATGACATTATGTGCCTCGCTTTACCTCTGTTTGTGCTACACCGAGATATGTGTTGCCAAACTACAAACGTGTCTCCATTAAACAATTAAGAAAATCACTGTAGCATGCGCATTTTATCATTAAACATGTCATTCATTAAAAATCGTGCGCTATAAGAGTTAATAAAAGGATTGTAAACACAAGCTGGCCTGTTCTTCTACGCAACTTTTCATTCCATTGCCATTGATACTTCTACATCTGTTATACTTATCATCATCATCATGATGCATCAATGCAACAGTTTTTCAAATTAAAAACACGGTAACTTTGCCCAAAAAAATAGCGATCGAATTTACTGAAAAGACATCAATTCAATCGATTGATAGATTTAATTTCCCGCGACCGAATGATCATTAAAAGGTTCAAAATAAAAGCGTTTACCTCTTTTTACAGGTGGCCAGTGGCAACAAGACTGTAGAGAACTGGGCCATGAAACGCCTCCGGGTTCACTACTACATATTCTCATACCCGAGTCTACTCAAACTGCATGGGGAGCCATCTTTACTGCGCAATCTGGACTCGTTGCTGGGAAACGAGGCCCTATTGCAGTTGGAATTGAAGACTTTATCGCCTGCGTTCAAGGATGTGAGAAAGAAACGGTGGTTCGAGGAAGTCATAGACAATTATTTGAAATTGTGGGAGAGTAATATGTGATGAATGGAGTTTTGTAGGGAATATAATATAGGCTTGCAATAGAATCAGTTTGAAATGGTTTGGATGCGTAACTACTTCTTTTTACATAAGGCGTACCTAATTAACATTGTTATTATTAAATCTGTTAACCCTTTTTATCGATATATTCTTATTTTCTACAAACCATCTTAAACGGATTCAATTGTATCAAATTAATGATTAAAAAGTGCAGTTAGTTGATTATAATTGGTGCTAAAATCCGACCAAGTTCAAATCGGTATTGTATTATTAAATATAAATATTATCATTATTATCAAGATTATACGATTTTCCATTTCTAGTGCAGGTTACTTAGAATGGAAAAATAGTTCGACATCACAATTTAAACGGAAATTGTCAGGTTTAAGTACAATATTCCTCGTAATGCACAATCAAACGAGAACATGGCCGTAGCTAGAGCAAGCCATTTACGTACCATAATACACCTAAGCCGTACTTGAAAATAAGAAACTAAAATACAACAACAACTACTAAACTACTTATTCAACTAAAATATGTATGATAAAATAAAATATTTATTTCTGCCAGTACTTACCTATGTGACAATGGCTGTCCAAACTTTAATTAATCATAGCTACGGCCTTGAATAGGAGTCAATGTCAGAATTTTGCATTTGAAAGTAATTTATTCCCTTTCTTGTGATTTGAATCTCGATTTTACCAAATACTGACTAATTATCAATGAATCTATTTTGTGAACTTAGTTAATTCCTATTTTATTTTTCCTAGAATTAATTATGGATTGAAACAAATTAGATATATTATAAAATGTGATTATAGATATAAAATGACAATTTAGATGCAGTGAATTGAACGAACTACTTATAGATATAAGTTTTAGTTATTGTAAATAGTGCCTTATCAGTTAATATAATAACCTTACAGGGCCACAGATAAAAATGTTGCAGCATTTCTGAATAAGAAAAATAACTAGTTAATTGACATATTATATTACCTACTTCTTAGTCAATTTAAATTATTGACACTTTAACGGCCTTTTGCTCAAAAGGATGATAGTGTTTTAGTGTAGTAGCGAACAGTGCCTTTAAAAATGATTTTTATGTTTACAGTTAGGCTTCAATATATTCAAGTCCAATGAAGAGACAATCTCTTGCAATATGGGCGTTTGCATGACAGCACTAAATCCTTACAGGTGAATGCTGCATACTTTGCCCTTCGTATTTGGTTTGCGATAGCACAGAATATATAATAATACCACCAGAATATCTACTGTCTAACAAAACCGACGTTTGACAACAAATCATGGCATCCAGTCAGTACTACTCTTTCGTTCCTAGCGCGATCACGTATATCGACACTGACACTTGACACGCGCTAGAGCCGAGTTTAGCAGAAACAGCAAAAGGAACATGCCTGGTGATACCAGAAATAATAGAACCAGAGATAATAGACTTAAGACTCTACCTAAAATTAAAAAAGAGAACTTATAATGGCTTAAAATAAATGGCTGTATAAAAAAATCTGTGTGATTTATTAAAACCTTGTCATAGGTGCATAACGTCTCTTTCTCCATCTCAAATTTGTCCAAAAGTTAGAATAAGAGTCAATCGTGCAATTTAGTGTTGTAACGCAATGCGGAATGAAACTTGAGAATGCATTTACTTTTACGTATAATTAGCTCAATAAGGAACGGATGTAAATATTTTTCTATAATTCATTATAAAGTTACGAAATAAAGTTGATTTATGACTGAGAACTTGTTTTTATTTATGTACCTACCTAAACTTCTCTTGTGTCTGTTTCTTGGGATCTAATAAATTCTCAGGTGCGAAATATCAGATTAAATCTGCATCTCATCTGCATGCAAAGTTTATTACGTGGAACTTGTACCTATTATATTTATATGTAGATGCCAAAGAACTGGACTGGCTGAAAATTAAGCAAGCCGGTGGGATTCGAGTTGTATGGACGCTCCGCCACTGCACTTACTACGGCTCATGAAGAATAAGAAAGGCAAATTATTTCCGGCTTCCCTAAGAATATTATTGACGCGCCGCCACTGGTAGATGCAGTGATGACAAATGTGAAACTGAATTTATATCGGTTATTTATCCGCACAACTTTCCCGCCTATCAATTACGTATTTTAGTAGGTACCTACTTTAGAGGCTGTGACGATTGTAACTCAAGATTTAATACCTATTTAATATATTTTTTTACAGTAAATAACAGGGCAAAGTTTCCTTAAGATAGGGCAAAGTAGGACGGCATGCAATTCATTTAAAAAAATATTCCAGCCCTATTTTGCAAAATTTTAAATGCACACATATATTTGTTGGAATGGCAATGTAGTCTGTGGTTCTGTCTAAACCAATCCGTTTCCTAGTGTAGGTACAGTCGCCATCAGATATATCGGAGCGAACGAGGTGCTCACAAATATCTGAACAGGACTTTATTGCCAGGGCGTTAGAGTGCATGTTCAGATATTTTTATGCACCCTGAAGATTACAGATATGATGATGATGATGATGTCGACTGTACACATCCCGAGAAGAGATCTCGGCTCGTTATTCTGTTTGATACTTATAACTAAAACATACATATAGGCGATAAAACGGCGTGGATCCATTTCATCGTCAAATTCGGTGTAGGAACCGCCGAAACACAACACCCTTCGGCCAGGGGGTTTATTATACACCTTATAGCGTGATAGATAACAAGATAAAGTATCTGTCACTTTCTGATACCACTTGATAGTAAGTGACAAATGCTTCATCTTGTCCCCCCAGAAGTCGGCACGCGCACAAACGAGCTGAAGTGGACGTAGTGGCGCAAACGCAGCTGGAACACCCTCAGCGGGAAGCCAGTCTTCTGGTGACGTCCTCAGTCGTGGCGGTGTAATGTAGGCGCGGCACAGCGCCTTGCTCGGTGTGGCAACCCGCAGACCAAGGGGCCGATTTTTGAGTGTCGAACGCTCGACTTTTCACACGAGATCTCTTTTGATTTTGATGTTTTGACATCTGTCAAAACATCATAGTGTTTTGACAGATGCCAGAACCAACCGGCTCAGCTGTACCACACTGACTCTTGCGCGGCTTGCGCTTTCGTGGCACGGAAACCCAAAGTTTTCCTTTTTAAGCCGCAAACCCATTCGGTTATAGGCCCAGCACGCATCCACTTCGCAACGGAGACCAGAACACTCTTTTTTTAAGGTTCTGTACCCGAAGGTTCCAAACGGAACCCTATTACTGTCACTCACGCGTCCGTCCGTCCGTCGTCTGTCACACAGATTTACAGCCAAACGGTTGGAGTTTTAAATGTTTCACAGTATAAGCTCCTTGGTGGCCCAAACCATACAAACCAATAATACCAATAATAGTCAAAACTTATTTTTAAATGTTTTAAGGGGATGCAGCTAAATGGGGCGATAAAACAAAACAACTTATAATTTGCGGTTGGTTCGGAACCCTAAGGTGACTTCCTGATTTGTCGGTGCGGAGGCGGTACGATATGAGAAAACTGTCAAATGTCAGTGTCAACTGTCACAGTTCAACTCAGTACCGCTTCTTACTACGCCCCTACATTTAAATGTGTGCTTCCTGACTGGCGCGGGATGTGCGGTAACGGGACGATATTCCGTCAAGTTGGAATCTTTGCGACGTCAGTAGGTTTACGTCAAAGAAAAAATTCACATATCGATCCCGCCCCGCCAAGTCAGAAAGGCGCCTAGTGTGTGAAGTGTGAAGAATGACTCTCATTTGGCCGGTTTTTTCAATAATGCATAATTATAATTAGTGACGTCGCAGTTTTATTACATAAAATTATACTAAAGTATGTGCGCATAATTTTTAGGTAGGTACAAAGGATTGAAAACGATCAGGGTTGTCGAATTGCGCGGGCGCCGATAACCCGCGACCCCAGAATTAACCGATAGCCACTGCGACTATGACAGTTAGTTGTCCAATAGCTGACAAAGAATAGTCAACATGAGGTACATGACCTACGGTAATCGAACGAGTTAAAGACCTATAGGCACGTTTCCGTTTGTAGGTATCATTAATATACATTTTTATAGATTTCACAAGTGACTTTAACATAAAAGTAAGCTATGTTACAATTCATCATCCTCCTAGCGTTATCCCAGTACGCTACCTAATCCCAAGATTTGGCATAGGCACTAGTTTTTATGAAAGCGACTGCCATCTGACCTTCCAACCCCAAGGGGAAACTAGACCTTATTGGGATTAGGCTTTGTCAAGTGAGTGGGCAACTTGACTGTTAGAAGTTCTCAAGCCGCCCGAAGGCCTCCAACTTGGCTTAAGGACTGCTGCCATAGACAGCAACCGGGATCAACGGCTTAACGTGCCTTCCAAAGCACGAAAGCGCTCAGTTAGTAACCACTCAAAGCGGTCACCCATCCAAGTCCTGACCGCTGCCCACGTTGCTTAACCTTAGCAAGCGCAAGCGGTACGCAGGCGCCGCTGGGCCACGAGCTATGTTACAATTAAAATAAAAAATAAATCCTAAATAAAACTAAACTAAAATCTAAAACTAACTAAATAAGCTTCAAAAATATCTAAAAAATTGGGCGCCCGCGGCATGGTGCCGAGGATGCTGGCAGCATTTCCTCGCTGTATTGCAATGCTGATGCGTTGCGCGAGGAAGCTGCCAGCTCGTCGGTCACCAGTGGTCTCGGCAAGTCTTTTGGATAACTCTTTTAAAAGTTGACGAGCGCTGGGACCCCACGGAGTAAGGGTTTTTATATTTTGACATTAATATATTTTACACCACACCTTGCCAAAAAGCGCGTTTTTCTGCACGCTGCGCGATCAGAAAAACCCACTTTTTGGCCAAGTGGTGACGTAAAATTGTGTACAAAACGCGGGTCGTAAAGCAGAAAGCCCTCTCTCGCATATTTGAGACCCTCGCCTGCGGCTCGGGCCCCAAACATCTGCGATATCGGCCTTTCTTTGTTTTACAACCCTTGTATCGTAAATAACTATTATAATGTAATGCAGTAGTATGGAATTAATTTAAAATTAATATCAATACCCTATTGGGAGCCTGGGGTTTGCTTTGATACTTAATTTCAAGATTTGGAATAGTCGCTGGAGAAGACCCTTCTAACCTAGAGGGAAAATATACGATTTTTCTCACGATGTTTTCCTTCACGATAAAGCTACTGTTAATGAAATGACAGATGAAAGACAGATGGAAGTCGCGTCCGTAAAAACTAGTGCCTACGCCAAATCTTGGGATTAGAGCAACCCGGGCATCCTTCAGGATGCAACTGTACTGAGATTAACACTAGGAGGATGATGGTGATTTCGTAGGTGTGTCGTACGTACAGTCAGCGTCATATAGTACCTATGTAGAAGCCAAAGTGGCCAAATACTTCGGTACACCATATATTTTGTACGGTGTACCGAACTATTTGGCCACTTTGGCTGCTACAAACTATATGACGCTGACTGTACATCTTTTAAAACCCTAGTGGTGCGAAATATGTAGACTAGGTATTAGAGACCCACTTCACCGTTGAGACTTTAGAAGGTGAATGACACGTTATCAGACGAGTGTAGGCTTTGCGAACGCTGCTCTATGAGGCAGGCAATGGCCCCGTTTACGCTGATAAAGAATTCGGAGCTAAAGCATTTAATTCGCGTGCCGCATAAAGTATAAAAATATTCGTTTAAATTTAAGCCTGAACACGATGCAATAAGGTCTAAAATTATATCTGCAGTACATACCTATGGCTTAGTAATTCGTATGCAGTAACGGGTTAATGGGACCTTATTCATTAACTCATATTTGCCATAATCAATCTCAGGTGAGTGATCTCAGGTGATTGCAGAATAGTCGCCATATTATACAGGTATTACTTTTTGGGTGGAGAAACGGGAATTTTAATGTGAGTACCTAAATTTTCGCTTTTTCTCCATATGGAAAAAGTTTTCCTCGATCTGTGGCTTTTATAGCCGGAATTTTTTTTTGGTCCCATACAAGCTTTTGATCCTGGATAGAAATAGGATCGATTGGATTAAAAAAGAAAGTTTTTCAAAAATGACCTTTTTCTCGCAACCTGGGGGTGATTTTTGAGTGTCGACCGCTCGACTTTTCACTCGACATCTGTCAAAACATCATAGTTTTTTGACATATCTCGAGTGAAAAGTCGACACTCAAAAATCGGCCCCCTGTATGTTGTTTCCAAAATCTGAAAACGCCAATCTTCATTAATTTGAAATCGAGGGAAGGCCTTCTAAGACCAGTTTCACTTAGCTACACGGGATCTGGTAGCTGCCCTCACTGACCCAAAAAGAAAATCCAGCCTGTACTTATAACCAGAGACTAGGAATTATATAGACTACCAATATCTATACATTGTGGCGTAATTTTAAAATAATGGGCCTACTGTAGCTAGTTTCACTATGGAGAGATCACTTTACCATTTAATTCGTATTTAGAGGTCTTAGTGGCTTAATGGTCGTTAATGAGCTGTTATTCAATAAGAGATAGGTATATCTACACTATTCATATTAATCGATTATTAATTGCCGAAATAAAACGTGTCACCCACTGATCTAAAATTCAAAAAATGTGTTAAAGTAGGTTATTTCTCAAATCATCATGGTATATGAAAACTGTCTGTTTGTTGTAAGTACCAAAGTTTTGTTGTACTAAGACATGCATAGGTAGGACCTACATGATGGTAAGGAGACACCGTAGCCTATGGAAGCTTGCGACTGCAGAACAGCAATAAGCGTGCTGTCGACTTTTTTAGGGTTCCGTACACGCAGGGTCCAAACGGAACCTTATTGTTGTCACTCATGCGTCCGTCCGTCCGTCGTCTGTCACAAAATTTTGTTCCGAAGTATTTTTCAACTTCCCTTTGACCTATGAACTTGAAATTTGGTGATAATGTTTATTATTACGTATAGGTATTTTACCAACAAATACTAATATGTTGATAAATCACATTTTTGAGCTTGGTTCGGAACCCTAAATGTGTGAAGTCCGACGCGCACTTTCTTTTCTGTCAAAAAATTAAATGTTTAATATAGCCATAATATTGAAAAAAGAAAACATTCCAAAAAGCGATTTTTTCTAGCGAGTGAAATTCATCAGGGGCCCGGTTTTTGAGTGTCGAACGCTCGACTTTTCACTCGACATCTGTCAAAACACCAAAGTTTTTTGACATATCTCGAGTGAAATGTCAAGCGCGCTCGACACTCAAAAATCGGCCCCCAGGTTTTGTAATGTAACTGAATATGATTTTGGCTAGACAAGATCCTTCTATGTATTTTTAAATTTAAGACACTATATTCTATGTCTCAGACGGTTTTAAAAAACTCAAAAGTGAACCCACTTAAATTGAAAAAACTTCGCTCTTCAGGTGGTCGCATACTGACGCTGTCCACGTTACCGGCCTAGCGACTCACCTACACTCTTCGGATGAGTATATAAATGATTTCACATAAGGATGAATGCGTTAAAATACTAGTATAGCTGATATAACGCGACGTACGCTCTAATCTCTTAGGTCAAGTTCACGTAATGTTTACTCGTGTATCATTAGCAAAATGTAAAAAAACCTCAGTGTACACGCCGCCTCCACGCGGCAAGCCGTTTCAAATATTGTTAATTTTTTTTACGCTTTTTCAAAAATGTTTACGTTATTTTTCATAATTTGTTTACGCATGGCGCTTAGTGCGAGTGACGAGGGCGATCTTGGATACAGTTTGAGTATAGGAAATGCTATTAATGTATTTGCCAAGTAAGTTTTTTTGTATAATTGCAATATGATAGTCGTATACACTCCGATTACAAAGGGATATGTTAATTAGCTGCATATTTTATTGTGACGCGTGAAGTTGATTAAAAAAAAATAAGACACTTAGTGAGTTACTTTTGCACTTCATTCATTAACTCACATTGTAAGTGTGCGAATCCTCGTAGAGACCTAACCAAGATTATTTTTTTATCACCCAGGACCGCAGGGTCTGCATTTTGTTCCATAGGTACGGTCAACCAATTTGATTTCTGGGCCACTTCGTACCTTGTCACTGTGACATTCATATGAGATGTCTTACGGCTTTCATATTGATTTTCACTGTGACAAGGTACGAAGTGGCCCAGAAATCAAATTGGTTGACTGTTCAAAAGAGTCCCACTATTGCACATTCGATTACGCGCAAGTGGGAGTGGGACGCTCGCTCTGACAAAGAGAAACATAAGTTGGTCACAAATGCGGGTTAATCGGCAATATTTACATTTATTTTACACACACAAAACACAAAATTAAATTGATTCTGGAAAATGATCCGCTGTACCGACTCTTTAAAAGAATTTTATGTCACACCTGGCCATAAAGTGGCCATTATCGCACGCTCCGCGCGCGAAAAAACCCACTTCCTGGCCAGGGGGTGACATAAAATTTTGTACTTACCACGGGCGATAATAAAGAAAGCCTCAGATCGCATATTTATCGCCCTTGCCTTCGGCTCGGGCGTAAAATACCTGCGATCTGAGACATTCTTTGTTTTATCGCCCTTGGTAAGTAATGTACTATTATAATTCAATGGTATTTAAAAAAAACTAAATATAAAACTTAGAATTTTAAGGACTAGACTTAGACAAAATAATTATTGAAATATATTGAATATGTTATTATTGTATGACGTGCTAAATGTGATGTATGTTACATGGTCAATAAAGATATGATATTCTATTCTATATTAAGTGCAATCGTGCGTTTCACGCCAATTCAATAATAAAAATAAATTAAACTTATTTCAAAAACTCATAGTAGTATAATAGGCACAGTCGATTAAAAAAGTGGTCCACCACTTTTCGACTCTATTATCTGTAGGTACCTACGTTAAAGTCCAAAAGTGATAGAGGACTTTCTTTCCTGACTGTACTAGGAAATTATCACGCGTAAACGTTAATTCTCCATTATTAAAAAATGGACACTGTGCTGTTTGACCACAGAAAATTCATGACGCCACTCGTTGAAACTTCCCTACAACATATAACCTTTATGTCGCAGAGATTTTAATTGTCATTTCACTAGACTTTAGGCTGGGTTGCACCAAACCGTCTGTAATCGTAAGCGGTGTTCGTCAAATCTGATTGTATGGAAAGTTTGACAAGTTTCTATGGGGTGACAGCTGCCGGCGCCATATTTGACGATGACCGGTCTGTGTTCGTACGTTGGTGCAACTGGCACTACGAACACCGCTTACGATTACAGACGGTTTGGTGCAACCCAGCCTAAGTTTAGCTATTTGACTAAATCCCTAAAACGTCGAAATCTTAAATTAGCCGAGTTGAAAATACTCGAAAATGAGTCAAGCGACGACGCAGGTAATTATGTGTAATTTCATTGGTATTGACGATTAATATGACGGAATCATTGAATTTATTTGGATAATCCCCAACATACCTACTTATAATAGGTACCTAAGCATTGTGGTCATGCCTAATACTCGATTCGTTGAAATAGTGATTAATAGGAAGGAACCTAATTACACGCGACACATCACATTCACATTTTCCTTGGCTCCTTTTAGGCTTTCATTACATTTGGTCGTTCAGCAGTTTAGGTGGGAATAGGTACCAAGCAGATAGATTACCTATTTTCGCATTTATATTATTAACTAATATTATAAATGCGATTTTTGTGGTATGCTACTAGTAGCATACCACAAAAATCAAGCATTAATCAAGTGCAAATTATTATGTACAAAAAAGATAACACCTACCAAATTGTTAAAAACAATGGTAACAAAAGTTTTTGTCTTAATATTTATTAGTACAGGTACTTTATCTATAATTAAAATTATATTCTTATAGATAGAAATGATAATTTTTTTTTCTTCGTATCATTTATTTCACAATTTGTTCCAATGCTCATTACATGAATCTGTATTACCGTCAGGTGATAAAGCACGGCAACCGTCAAGTCAGTTATCTCATCTGAAGCAATAAACTTATCTCCCAAATAGATTTAAAGAAATAAACACAAGGTTGTCTCTCGAACTTGGCCCGGATGTGTCGTGTCTAAAATAGGATACCTACCTGCCCCCTATACCACAAAACATTACAAGTCTACAAGTTGACAAAATTGTACAAATTTCCATAGAAAAAGTTGACAAATTTGTTGAATTGTACGCTTGTATAGTTTTGTGGTACAGGCCCCTGTTGTTTTAATGATAATGCAGCGATTTGATAACAGCGTCAGAAACGATAGGTCCTAGTTAGGTACAGTGTAGTCAAGGGCATAAATATGTATACACTTTTGGACCTTATTTCAATGGAATAAGGTGAAAAAGTGTATACATATTGGTGCCCTTGACTGTACTTACTTATTAAATAGAAATACAGGTGGAGTCCAAAAGTGAAAAACGGGTGCGCTAAATTTCATATAAAATTGCAAATCCGATTATTAGATCTCCGAAAATGTAGGTATATATTTCATACAATTTTATTGCATAATGATCGCTATTCATAATTAATTATGGTTTTAAAATTTTTCGTCGGTCTTATAAGGAGCCTAAATTCGTGCTGACGATTTGGCATGAAAAGTTTTCGGTAATTAAAAAACATAAATCTAATGAACAGTTTTTTTTTAGTTATGGGGACCTGTCCCAGGTAACCCAAGTGATCTCAGCCGAATACGACGATGAAGAAGATGAAGAGTTATCTGAACCCTTCAGCGAGAAGAATATCAAGGTGTTCTTAAACGCCAGCAGCCGAGTAACGCCGGGGGACGACAGAGTGGAAATGAGTATATTGCTCTGTGAAACTTTTGACGAACTCTTGGATGGATACTTTCAGAACTTTAGAATTGAAGGGTACGTATTACTTAAGAATGTTTTTCTTGTCGATGGCAAACAACCGTACGGCCCGCCAGGTGGTCACCGCAGCCTATGGACGCCTGCAACTACAGGGGTCTTACAATGCCCGTTGCCGACCCTCTAAAAACGTATTTGTATACACTAGTTTCTTTGTGTCAAGGCAGAGACGAATGGGTATCGAACATTGAAGTTCGAATCCCTACTTAAAGCCCGCTCTACGAGTAGGTACATGTTGGCCAAACGTCGCCCAATCTGCGGGACGCAGCTATACGATAGGAGAAGATGGTAATACAACGTGCTCCCTCTATCGTATAGCTGCGTCCCGTCCTCCCGTAGATTGGCCGACGTTGTGGGCCAACATGTAGAGAGGCATTAGATCTCATTGACTAGGTTTCGAACTCTCGGTTTCGAGTTCTCGAGTCTTGGGTGTGTGTACTGTGTGTGGCTGGGTTTTTATTTATTTATTTAAATAGGCCTAGCAACAAGCACTTTTAAATGTAGTAGCTACTACCTATTTAATTTCTCCACTATACAAAAGTTGTCTGGAAATCCACTATACAAAAGTTGTCTGGAAAACATCGCTCTTTAGCGATAAAGATCGCTGTTTTACTTTTGCAGGGCGGATACGGCGAACAAGATCTACTCAATCGCCGCAATACGCCATAAACGTACCTGCTTATAATATTTGCTGATAATCTAAATCTATCAATATTTATGGCAGTCGCTTCCGTCAAAACTAGCGCCTGCGCCAAATCTTAGGATTAGGTAGCGGACCCCTGGCATCCTTCAGGATGCAACTGCACTGGGATAACGCTAGGAGGATGATGATGATGAATGTAAAACTATCAATACGAGCAAGTCCACGTGTACATACCTACTGTTCGAGGTATTTTTAGTACCTACTCCTTTACAAATAGAATATATAACATAATTTATGAATGATTCATAGGAAAATACATTAAGAAATATGATTCATCTGCTGAGGTGGCTGTCACACTACACAATAAATTTGAAAACACCTACATCCTAATTGAAATGTGTCTTATGTGTCATTGTAGTGTAAAAAATCCCCCTTCGGGGCCCATATTTTTTTTCCACCCTTTTTTTATACGTGATCTCTAAGATTGGCCAGTCCAGTCAGCCAGTTTCTTGGTAGCCTTTTTCCACACTGTACCTACCTATATACTATAAAATACTTCAGAACAGACAAACCCTGGAAAGCGTTCATGGGAGACTGGATCGAGGATGAAATCATGCGCACCCTCGGCATCGAATACGACGCGGGCCGCGACAACTGTTGCTACGTGCTCCTCAAACTGTCACGCGTCCACCGAATTGTCAATATTGACAGTTTGGAGAACGTAGCAGTGAAGAGCTATGTGGAGAAGGCGGTGAACTCGCTGAACGTCAGCGATGTGGCTGACGTGAGGAAGTTCATGAGGAGTTATGGGACGCATTATATCGACTCGTATGTTACGGGGAATTTTATGTATCAGGTAAGTGTTTACCTAACCTGCCTACTTTACTAAAATAGTTAGTCGCTAATCGGCTTGGTGCTACGAAATGCCAGTAGGTGGTTTCCTGGCGGTTTTCAGTAGTGCCTGGTTAAAGAGCCCGGTTCGTAGAGAATCTATACCTAAAGTTTAAGCGTTCTACAAACCAATTTCTTATTAACAACATAGGGACGCAGATATAATAATATTGTAATAATTATATTATATTATGATTATATTGTAATGTGTTATTATCAATAAATTATGTCTATGTCTATAAGATGAAAAAAGACAGCAATCGTTAAATTCATTCAGTATCAAGGATGATGTAGGGACTGATTCATAGGTATCCAGAAAGCTTTAAAAACCCATGGGGACCGAAAACCATAGAGTTGTAAATGATCGAAAGATACATCTTAATAATTAACATTTCGTAGTGCACTACAAATTTGTATTTAAATTTAATTTTTGACGGCACCTGATCGTTATCAAACAAATTTATTTGGCGTATTAATACAGAAACCCAGGGGTACTACACTTCTAGTAATACTACACAATTCCATGTTGAAATAGGTCTTCAAGTTCAAGAGATACGGTTACAACCTGCTGCGCGGGTACGTGCGGGGACGGAACCACCAGAGAGACAGCTCCGACAGTTTGAGGTTCTACTTCGCCTCAAACTTCCTCAAACAAGTGGGTGATATCAGGGTATGTACCTAGTACCTACTTATATAGTTCGCAGAAAATCCCCAGTAGCCATCATTTGTTTTCGAACCTGACTGTGGGTGTGGCCATTTAAACTTATCCAGACTTACCTTACAGACAGAACTCAATCTATAGTTTTAGACACTTATGACAAAACGACAAAAACAATTATAAGACTACAGTCAAATTTTGAACGAAATGTGCAAGGTGTACCACAAGGCAGCGTCCTAGGACCATTATTATTTTTGGTGTATGTAAATGAGTTCCCCTTAATAATTAACCACTCATGTGTTATGTTCGCAGATGATGCTACCGTATTTATAACTGATGCCAATTTAAACGGCTCTGACATTAGTAATGAATTGTATAGTACACTTAGAAAAATTATAAGCTGGTTACTATCCCTAAATTTAAGGGTGAATCTAGATAAAACAAAAATTGTGAAATTTGTTAATTATAAACAGGTACCACAGAGTTTGAATATAATTGTTGACAACAAAACTATTGAACAAGTTCATAGTACTAACTTTTTAGGGGTTACACTTGATAGCAACCTAAATTGGAAGTTACATATCGAGAAAATTAATAATAAAATGGCCAAAAGTTGTTATGCAATATCAATAGTAACCAATATAACATCTATAGAGGTTGCCAAACAAACATATTATGGTAATGTTTATCCTGTACTGACTTACGGTATAATATTCTGGGGCGCTCAGTCAACATTTATTCTTCAAAAAAGGTGTTTGCGAATTATTTTTAAGGTTAAAAACAGAAAAAGTCCCGTGTTTAAACATCATAAACTATTGACCCTGACGTGTATATTTATACAAGAAATTTGTTTATTTGTCAGAGAACGTAAAGATATATTTATTAAGAAATGTTACTCTAAGGCAAATATACGATCGCAATATAAATATGACTTATGTACAGTGCGCCCTTCGAGCTATATATACTCAATAAGAGCACGTACTTTACTGGGATTAAAATCTACAACAATTTACCGGAAAGTCTTAAGTCGCTTGAAGGGGCACAATTTAAAAAGAAACTTAAGGACTGGCTGCTAGACAAATGTTTTTATGACTTGAATGAATATTTCAAATGGGATGTAAAATGATCATTATTATTATTTCATTAATTATTATACCACTGTTTTTTTAGTTATTTCACATTTATCTTATTAATATTGTACGTCCGAAATGGGCAAACTGTTGAAACTCATTATTTTTATGACATGTTATAACAATGTACACAGTTTTGACAATAAATTTGATTTGATTTGATTTGACACCTCTGACACGCGAAGGAACGTAAGCGCTGTGGGTAATGGGTATGTGTGCGTGCGCTTGCGCTGTCGTTACACGCGTCAATTGTTTGCGCCGATGCGTATGCGATGATCGGCACCCGGCGGGCCTGTTAGGGACGAGGTAACTGACCTCGGTGCGGGGGGTTCGTGGCCATTCTGTATGTAGTACTATTATAATATTCTGTGCTGTGGCTTTAAAACGGGCCCAATAAAGCGATAGGAGTGCGCGGTTGGAGAGTATACACGACCACGGGCGGTTTAAGCTTTTAACCGCCACAATAGATTCTGTAAGTTGTGCCTCACAGCTCACATGCCAGTCTTCGTAGCCAAAGACCGCACATTGCTATCGGACGGTCGCGTCGTCTCGTCATTGCTTGGTGTGGTCAAAGTTTGTTATTTTCCTATTATAATTTAGGGTTGTAAATTGGGGTTTTTTAACAGTGGACTTCTGTACGGTAGTACTATATTACTTATTCTGTGACGATAATACCACAGAATAAGTAATAGTACTACGTACAGAAGTTGCACTGTTAACAAATCGCCAACTTACAAACCCAAATAATAATAGGTAAATAACAAATATTGACCACACCAAGCGAATGACGAGACGACGCGACCGTCCGGTAGCAATTCGCCACTGAATGTACTCGCAGCGGCCCGGGGATGTACTTGCAGCGGCGCGGCGAACTGACGAAGTGAAAGCCCCCTGACGATACCAACTGATACGGCATCGTACCTGCTACTTACTATCTGAGTCGTCTATATTAACCTTTAAATTCCAGATAGCAAGCGG
Organism: Cenopis cana; assembly: GCA_951800055.1. Classification (NCBI taxonomy): domain Eukaryota; kingdom Metazoa; phylum Arthropoda; class Insecta; order Lepidoptera; family Tortricidae; genus Cenopis; species Cenopis cana. The sequence continues at coordinate 7,795,941 of OX637487.1, read as the reverse complement.
CAACAAGACCATAGAAGCCTGGGCGCGACGGAACCTCCTCGACAGTCAGTACCTATACTACCGTCCCTCCCTGATCCGCCTGCACTATAACAACGTACTAGCGCTACAGCTCAACAAAATGTTGGACGATGGCGCCCTACTAGGGCTCTCACTCAAAACCCTCGCACCACTCTTTAGAGACGAAGAGAAAAGACGCAGATATGTTGAGGTTGTAGAAAATGATATGAAATTGTGGGAAGTTAATGCTTAAGCCCAGCAATATCCAATAAAATAGATAGATAGATAGAAACATTTATTCATTGCCACAGAAGACACACAATATTACAAAAAAAAAAGAAGAAAACATACACAAAAGCACACGTGTGTCCCCGCGGCAGTGAAACGGACACTGGCTCAGCGTTATGCTGAGGTGTTAGACACCTACAGCGCTGATTTTCAGCCAATAGAGTATGTTTCAGAAAATTGAGCTTCGGTTCGGAGCATTGTCACAATTTACAGATACTTCCCTCTTCTTACTAGGCAGTAGCCTTTATCACTACTACAGCTAATTGTCTGGGCTGGTCTGACTGAATACAATAAAGGTAGGTACCACTCCGTGCCCCCTTTCTGGTTTAAACGCAGGAAAATATTTAATAACGCGATTTATGTTTTGCGCTCCTAAAATAAGCGCCATCTATCGGATACTTGCCACATCAAATGGGCTACAAAAACCGGCTGGCGCTAGAGCTCAACAAAATGTTGGAAGATGGCGCCCTACTAAGGCTCTTGCTGAAGAGCCTCGCCTCACTGTTGAGAAAAGGCGACGAAATGTTGAGGTGGAAGAAAAATTTATGACACTGTGCAAAGTGAATGCTCCACAATCAACAAGCGTCCAATAAGAATAGTATACCTACTCTAGAAACTGTGTTGGGATTGGGAACATCGCACAAAAATCAGTTGACAACTGCAAAACCCAAACTAGCAAATCCGCCTCTAGTCTAAGAAAACGTCCGAAACGATGGCTAGATACTGGCCAAGAGCAATCCCATTTTTAATTTAATAAAAGTTACAATTCGATTACTTTGAGTTTGACACTGACAGAAATGCTCTTAATCCATTGAATATTAGAGCCGTGTTCCGAATCACGCTTACAACGCTATAAACGCGTTTACGATCGGACCGAATCACGCTCATAGCGTTTACATGAGATGTCGTGACGTCATTGATGACGTCATGGACGGCGCCATATTGGCGTTTACAATGCTCACACTCCCAGGCGTCAGCACCTTAAACCAAACGTCAAGTTGACGTTTGATATATGAACATGACAGTAAACACAACATGCCCGGTCCGAATCAAAACACCACTCACGCGGCCTTGAGCGCGCTTACTGATTCGGACCGGCCGTCAGCACTGTAAACGCTGTGAGCGTTGTTGGCGTGATTCGGAACACGGCTCGATAAGCATCAGCCCTTAAGAGGAGGGGTAGGACCAGCTCTCTCCATACAAACTTTGTGCAGGATTTACTTCGTTTGTGTTTGCATTAAAGTTATGATAAAATAAAAAATAAATAAATAAATAAATATTTGTGGACAATCTTACACAAATCAACCTAATCCCAAACTAAGCAAAGCTTGTACTTGATTTTTGGTCAGTATGCTTATTTTTCTGATAGCTATTTCGTGATGTAATTTTTTTTTTATTAACTATTTTTTTAATTCTTGAATTTTGATTTTTTTTTAAATATTTGATAATAATCACATCACGATCTTCGCATATCTAATATTTACAACCAAAAAAAATATTATATTTGTTAGTGCCAAAACCGACGAATAAAACGTGCACAAAGTTTGTATGGGGAAGGCCTACCCTGCGCCTTAATGTAAACTAGATATAAGAGCATGTTTGATGTATTATCTGTTGGTAATCCTTAATAAATAATAATAATAATATTCGGCTTTAACACTTATGTAATAGTTTCTATTGACAAACATACGACTTTTAAACAGTGTTTATGTAATAGGGACTCTATTGCACTAGTGTTAAAGTAGAATATTCCATGGAATAAGAACATGTGTCAGTGTCAACTCACTGTACGTGCTTTATTTTTAGTGGATATCTGTTACTTCGCGGGTTTTGGCTGACAAACGACGATAAGCGATGCCACTGCCAGAGATGGGCGAAATTTATTTGAATAACGAATAAGAATAACCAAAGTATTCGCGAATGACGAATAAATTTGTCGAATGATTATTCTTATTCGAATAATTTATTCGTGAAATAATTTATTCGCGAATAATTTATTCATGGAATGGATTGGCACGAACAATTATTTTTATTTGTGTTTGATGAGCTATTAGTGATAGTAATTCGGAAATACAAATGTTCTTTACGAAAATAGATCATTCGTCATTTGGAAAAGTGATTGTTTGATTTATTCGCGGATAAATTATTCGAGAATAAATTATTTGCGTATAATAAAATCTTGAATTATTGTTTATTCGAATAATTATTCGGATGAAAATTTATTCGAATAATGCCCATGGCCGCTGTCTCCTAGTGAATGAATTCACAAACTAGAGTGAATTAACATTGTACAAATGAAACGAACAAAACAGTTAAAAAATATTAATAAATTTGTAGACGACGGCCTTTTCAGAGTGCCGCTGGCACATAGAATTTATATGTTTTTACAAATGTGGCTTGATTTTTTCCTGTCACATCTGTCATCTATGTCGTTAAATACATTCGCACATATTTTCTAACTTTCGGGTTTTTATTAAGCGTTGTCGGTTTCAAAGTGGTCTTCGAGCCGTTTCAGAGGTTAAATTGAACCGCACCGCACGTACGCCGCGAAATGTTTCGCACTCCAAGTGGAATGAAGACCCGTAGCGTGACTCGCGCTGAACGCGAGGAGAAGGCAAATGTGTCGACGCCTGCAAGAGCACCAGGCTCTTCCCCAGCATCACTGACACGCCGTGCCGCAGACACAACTTTCGTGGCTGGCAGCAGCCGTATGGTAATAAAGCCGCCGTCGTTGAGGGACGACGGTGTGCCGCATCCGCTGTCACCGCACTACAAGGTACCGTCAGCATGCACATCCGTGTCGGCCCGACGAAAAAAGCTGGAGTTAGAGGCCAAAAAACAAAAGGCGCTGATTGAACTTCAGTTGATCGACATACAACTGGAGACCGATATAGTTGACCTCGAAGAAAAATACAGTTCACACATCAGTAATGCTAGTAACCGCACACGTCACGACATCGATGTTTGGATGCAACACAGTGAGCACGAACTGGAAAAGTCGCAGCCCGCCCCCGAAGAAGATATGAATAAAGGCGAGGTGCATCAGTCGACGGCACCCGTCGTCGGCTCCTCCGATGAAACCATCCAGATGCTCGCTGCTGCAGTGAAAAACTTAACTGTTGCCTCCACCCACAGTAAATGTGACGCAAACCTATTTAGTCGTATTTGTATGCCTAGAGATCTGCCAGAATACCACGGCGATCCACTAGAGTGGCTACCGTTTAAACAGGCGTACGAAGAATCGACCGACGTGTGCAAATTTAGCCCTAAAGAGAATTTATGGAGGTTACGAAAGTCCCTGCGCGGACAGGCTAAGGAAACCGTCGCAGCCTTGCTTATGAGTGCCGCCTCACCTGACCGCATTATGGCTACGTTAGAACTACGTCACGGTGACCCTGAGTTCATAGTAAGCAGGCTTATACAGGATGTGAAAAAACTTCCACCAATGTCAAACGAGTACCAAAGAGACATTGTCAACTTTTCTGTCAAAGTCCAAAACTTCGTGGAATCTGTTAAGGCGGTGGGACGCGAAGAGTACGTGCAAGGTTTAAGTATTGTCCCTTTACTCATATCTAAGCTGCCGACAGTACTCATTTCTAAGTGGTCGGACTATAGCTATCCGCTCATCAAAGCTGGAACAAAGTCCCGTCTCAGTATTATGTCGGACTTTCTCAACGCGGAAGCTGTGAAGATAGCCACCACTGCTAACGTTTACCTGCAAAGTTATCGCACTGAACCGAGTAAACATAAACAATACGACAACTTCGTTCGCCCGCAACCTGTGCTACTGCAAACTGAGCAACGCAACGACAGTGATAAGCGTGATAAGTGCCTCTTTTGCCGCACACAGCAAAGCCACGATCTACCGGATTGCAAGAAGTTTAAACGTGCTTTGCGCAAAGATAGATGGCGCCACGTGAAAAGGCACGGACTTTGCTTTAAATGTCTACTGCACCGTCACGATCGTGAGACATGTACTGCGCCTGCGTGTGACAAAGAAGGATGCGGTGGTGCGCACCACAAGCTGCTGCACTACGAGGTCGACGGCAGCGCTCGCCGGTCGAACGACGTGAGCGCCAGCGCCCTACTGCTGCCGGAGCCTACGACATCACCAGTCACGGAGCCTACACCATCCAGTTCGTCAGCACAGACACCGAGCGCGACGGGAGCAACGTGTTTCATAGACAACGATAAGCGCGTACTGCTGAAGGTGGTTCCTATTAACGTGCACGGCCCGAACGGCGTGTTTAGTACGACTGCACTCTTGGACGATGGTTCTTCAGTGTCTCTCCTGAGCGCCGGGCTAGCGGCGCGCGCCGGCCTGCAGGGTCGTAGCGAGACCATGCGCGTGAGCGGCGCGTGGAACAATAATGTGCTTGTGTGTGAATCTACTCTAATGACTCTAAGTATTTCTAGCGTTGCTGACAGTACTATGCACACTCTGACTGTACGCAGTGTTAAACAGTTAGACTTACCCGTACAAAATGTAGCATTAGTAGATTGCGATAAGTATGATCATTTAAGAGCGCTTAAACCAGTGCTGCATTCTAACTCATATTGTAAACCCGAGTTGCTTATAGGTCAGGACAACTATAACTTGTTATTGCCTTTAGAAATATGCATAGGTCGAAACAATGAGCCGTCAGCTACACGAACTCCCTTAGGTTGGTGTGTTCACGGGGCGGTACAGGTGGAGCGCACGTCGCGGGCCGCGCGCTCGGCGCACGCCACGCTCAATCTCTGCGTGGTGCCCGAGGAAGACGCCGTCACGCACGCCTTGCGCGAGCTACACGAAGAGGTGCGCCGCTCCTTTGCTATCGACGCTAGGGGTGTGTCAGGTAAGCCTAGACAAAATGCTGATGACGTGCAGGCACAAGAGATGCTGGATAAGTCTGCCATGCTTGCTAACGGCAGGTGGACTGTGGGTCTGCCTTGGAAAGATCCGCACTGTAGCTTGCCCGATAGTTTTCCTAGCGCATTTAAAAGGGGTGTAGAGAAAAAGATGCGCGCCGATAAAGCTTACGCACACAGGTACGAGGAACGTGTCAACCATTTGTTTGAAAATGATTTCGCCCGAGAAATGGCCGACACGTCACTCACGCCAAATACATGGTACTTAAGTCACTTTGGAGTTGACAATCCGAACAAGAAACGACTTTGTTTAGTTTATGACTGTGCTGCTAAAAGTCAAGGCAAGTCGTTAAATGATTTTCTACTGACAGGGCCGGATTTACTCGCTTCCTTGTTCGGCATTATGGTTCGTTTTCGAGAGGACAGGATAGCAGTAACCGGCGACATTAAAGATATGTTTTTGAGAATTAAAATCAATTCTGTAGATCAGAATGCCCTCAGATTCCTGTGGAGAGGCAGCAACCCCACAGGCCCAGTGAAGACGTACGCGATGACGTCACTGATATTTGGTGCTAACTGTTCGCCCTTCACAGCGCAGTACATCAAGAACAAGAATGCAAGCAGGTTCGAGTCGACGCTACCGGCGGCCGTCGCCGCTATACACCACCAGCACTATATGGATGACTATATTGATAGTCTGCCGGATGAGCCTACCGCCATCGATATGGTCAAGAATATTCGAGATATTCACAGCGCGGGAGGTTTCGAGATCCGCAACTGGACGTGTAATAGCGCTACAGTGCTCGACACTATACCTAAGGATATTTTAGGTACTACTGCTGTGACGTTTGGACTGGACGAACACGACGAAGGTGAGCGCACGCTTGGATTGATTTGGTACCCCGCTAAAGACGAACTAGGCTTCGATGTATCATTTAAGCGTATTCCTGAAAGCGTGATGAAAGGCGAGCAAAGACCCACGAAAAGAATTATGTTACGTGTCATAATGTCTATTTTTGACGTGTTCGGGTTCTTGACACCTTTCACGACGCAAGGCAAAATCATGCTTCAGGACACTTGGCGTCTGCTCATCGATTGGGACGATATTATTCCAGATGAGTTGTATAAAAAATGGAGTAGTTGGCTAGGACTACTGAAAGTTATTGGTGATATTCGCCTGCCGAGATGGTACCAATCATGCGCTACCAAATGTAGAGAGTCAGAAGATAATTTGGCCTCTAGCGCACGTAGCCCTTCTGCTAGTGTTGTGACCATGCAAAGCTATGCCGATTTGGAACTGCATTTATTTAGCGATGCCGATGCGTCTCTCAAACCAATGTCCGCGGTCGCATACTGGCGCTGGAAGAGTAACGATCAGATATTTGTCGCATTTGTTGCCAGTAAGTCCCGAGTGTCGTCCGTGAAACCGCAAACTGTGCCACGCTTGGAACTTCAGGCTGCACTGCTAGCAGCGCGGCTCGCCGATTCTCTAGCAAAGGCGCATCGCTTACACGTCACCCGGCGATACTTTTGGTGTGATTCCAGCACGGTGCTTCACTGGATTTATAACAACACGCGACAGTACAAGACTTTTGAAGCTAACAGGTTAGGTGAGATAGACGATCTCACGAAAGCGTCCGAGTGGAGATATGTGCCCACGGCACTGAACGTAGCAGACATTGCCACTAGAAAAACGTTCAACTATGACTCTGTTCTTAATGAATGGTTTAAGGGGCCTACGTTTCTATACGAACACGAGAGTAAATGGCCAGTGAACGTCATAGAACCTGAGAACAGGGACACTTTCGAAGCTTGCGTGACAGTTGTACAAAATTCACCCGTACCTACGCTTACCCGTTCCCGACCCTGAGCGCTTCTCTTCCTGGCTACGGCTTGTTCGATCTGCTGCTGCGGTTCTGAGATTTACAAATAAATGTAGAGGTCTTACTCCACTCGACGACTACCTACTGATGGAGCCAGCAACGAGATTGGTTCTGCGACAAGCTCAAGAAGATTCGTTTGCGTGCGAGTTGCAAACAATAAAGATGGGAAAAGGCTTATCCCGCGAAAGCAGATTGATAAATCTCTCCCCTTACTTAGACGAGAATGGTGTTCTCCGCATGAGTGGCCGTATAGATGCTGTTTGCGACGTACCTCAGGAAGCAAAAAGACCCATAATCCTTGACGGACGGCATCCAACTACCCGACTCTTGGTTAAGCATTATCATGTTAAGGCTGCGCACGGACACCAAGAAGCGGTAGTGAACGACTTGAAACAGCTGTATTGGATAATCCAGTTGCGTCCTACTGTCAAGACTGTAGCGTCTCGTTGCATGTTCTGCAGGTTTAGAAAGGCTACTCCACAGGTGCCTCGAATGGGTGACTTGCCTCAGGCACGCATGGCGCATCAGAGTGGTTGAAGTAACCACCGCTACTGGCGTTCTGCGAAGGTCCGTGGCGCGCGTTGCTCCTGTACCATTGGCTGTTTAGTGCTAGTTTCGCACTAGGGTGGGGAGTGTAGACGACGGCCTTTTCAGAGTGCCGCTGGCACATAGAATTTATATGTTTTTACAAATGTGACTTGATTTTTTCCTGTCACATCTGTCATCCTATGTCGTTACATACATTCGCACATATTTTCTATCTTTTCGGGTTTTTATTAAGCGTTGTCGGTTTCAAAATTGTTAAAGCCAGTGATATCTTTAGCAATTGGAGTACTTTTATCTCACGAGCGCGGGTGAGCCATGGTTGTGTGTTGAGCTATACATGCACATCGTCTATGTGTGCGTCAGCGTAGGAGCTATGAGTTCACGTTGTCTATGTGTTCGTATGTGTCACAACTACAACATTGGCCAACCCGCGCCCGTGAGATAAGTTCTATAACAATGTATTTCTAAAAGAAACAATAATATAGGACTTATAATGTAGGTGTTTAGTGCTGCTTTGCATACAAAAGTTTTTCGTGCTACCTATTTTTTCTTTTTATTAATATTGTATAATATAGACGGTAGATGTAGTTGATGTACCTACTGAGATACGAGTTTGTTCTGTAATAGGGTATTAAACAAAGGTGAAGATAACTTATTTTTTACTTGACTAATAAAAGATCTAACGAAAATACTCGGAAAACATCAATTATTAATTTCTTTTAGCTAATTGAAAGATTTTATAAGCATAAAGATTTAAAAAGGACGCTAATTTGAACATACCAATTCATACTGTCTTAGTGACGTCACTAAGACAGTATGTCCTCACAAACATCATACTAACAGAGAGTTTTTGACATTTAATAAAAAGTTGCTGACTTGACTATGAGTTGTGAAACACCGTTAAGAGATCCCAGTTTGAAATACTTTTGTATGGAAAGTGCACCGTGTAATCGTTCTACAGACCTTATCGATGTGTATTTTCAAATTATTACTAGGTATTTGGGTTTTTCGCTGACTGATAAGTTTTTCGATGAGCAGTCGCAGTTAAATGTATCCCTTTTAGAAATATGTTGTCGAATACATTGTTTTAAGCATAAGCAGTATTTATTGAATAAATAAAACTTTTAATTATTATTTATCCCTTTATTTCCATCAAATATCATTAAGCTCAGAGTATTTTGTTTAGTACATTAGTATTTATGACCATAGTTCACAACCTGAATAAGTTTTTACAAGTTGATATTGGTTATATGTGTCACCAATAATTGAATATGAATATGTGCAGACAGTACCATATATTTTGTATGGTGTACCGAACTATTTGGCAACTTTGGCTGCTACATTCTATGTGACGCCGACTGTACTAAGAAATGCCCGTGGTATTCAATAGTTGAGTTGATATTAAATCAGACATTAAGGTAAATTTATAGAAAATTCGGTTTCACGATATCTAGCTTAGCAAATATATTATTTTATGTCACACCTGGCCATGCAGCGGCAATTACCGCACGCTCCGCGCGCGGGAAATCCCACATACTGGCCAGGGGGTAACATAAAATTTTGTGTAACACGGGCGGTAATAAAGAAAGCATCAGATCGCATATTTATCGCCCTTGCCTTCGGCTCGGGCGTCAAATACCTGCGATCTGAGACATTCTTTGTTTTACCGCCCTTGTTAAGTAATGAACTATTATTTATTATCATAATTAACTACCTAAAATTATCACATTTCCATGAATGAAATGAAATTAAAGAGTGAATTGACTATTTAGGTCATTTTTGTATCAGTGTTTGAAAAGAAAGTATATATTGTATTTTGTCATTAATTTCATTAAATTGAGATAGCCAGATGCCTGTTAGTGGTTATTCAAAATTTCTTTCTATACACAAGGATTTTTCATAAGAGTTCCTAAATATATATATCACTTTAGTAAATTAGTCTTGCACTTTGAGTGTACAAAAAGGATATCTCTATAATAGTTAGACATGTAGCTGCTAAGTAAATAAATAAGTAAGGAATCACTTTTGTTCATACACTATTCACTATCAATCACACAAGCCACTATTCAAATCACTATTATCAATTATAAAATTTCTCCGGCCGATAATTGCATATTGACAAAAGTGCCATAAATTGTTATTTTTAGAATGATAATATAATTTATGTCACACCTGGCCATAAAGTGGCCATTATCGCACGCTCCGCGCGCGAAAAAACCCACTTCCTGGCCAGGGGGTGACATAAAATTTTGTACTTACCACGGGCGATAATAAGGAAAGCCTCAGATCGCATATTTATCGCCCTTGCCTTCGGCTCGGGCGTAAAATACCTGCGATCTGAGACATTCTTTGTTTTATCGCCCTTGGTAAGTAATGTACTATTTTAGAATTAATATAATGAGGACTCTAGTGTGCAATCAAAATACAATACATAAAAACATAAAGCGCGTACTAGTTTGAAACATGTTAAGCGATATTCGACTTTAAAGACGTGAGTCACTTAGTCTCATTATATTTTAAAGTGCATCTCAAAAAATTTATTAATATAATCCAAATTGCTAGTACTTAAAATCACTTTACAAATACCAACAGGGCAAGTAACGGAACATAAAGGGTTAAGTAATCACTAATTAGTTAAATAAATAAAATATAGTTACCTTCTTACCGACATTAATTAGTGAATAAGTGTGACGTTTTAATACTACAACAACAGTTTCACAATGTTATTGGTTTACCTGATTGTCTATTTCATTTATTTATTAATACCCAGTTAATTGTAAAGAAGACAGCGCTTTGCTCGACATCTTTCTCGTATAATACGTTTTTTCTCGTAGTTATCTAGATACGTAATCTTTAAACGATAATAATGAATAGATATGTCGGCACAAATTACTGGAGATGACGGTTAAAACACAAAATTCCATCAACATCGTTGCATTGCAACCATTGACTTAAAATATAGAAATAGACACACAATGTCGAACAGAAATGGCGGAAAATGTGGCCCAATTTGACGCCGTCAGTTACATTCCAATAGTTTCGTACATAAAAGACTTACAGCTGCTAGTCTTAAGTCTCAAATTTGTATACACGAATGTACCGCCCCAGTGGTGCTGGCGGTACCTTTACGGAGGCTATTTTTTTAGGCTGATTGTGAATCTAGTTCTATAATATTACATCTATGATCACGGCCGTTCCTGGTAACGCTGAAATAGCTAGTTTAAACTCTGACTAGATATGAAAGGATTATCAGAAACGGTAGAATTTTGTTCAGAATACATTCACACGCCATAAAATTATATATAATTAAGCTCTTGACCGCCACAGTAAATTACGTTAGTTGTTTCTCACGCGACAAAGTGTTTGTAGCAAAAGGCGGAAAATGAATCTTACATGATAGCACGTAGGTTGCCTTTACATTATACGTGTTGTCATGTATACGGGTCAAGCAACTTTTCCTTGTTGTTATTCTGTCCCGTCAGCCAGGAGACAACATTAAGGCCGTGTGCAAACCGGGCTGACTGTAGGCCGCCGAATGTGAGCGAAGCTCACTGTGATGTATGGAAATACAATAAACTCGCTCACATTCGGCGGCCTACAGTCAGCCCGGTTTGAACACGGCCTTATTAATCATCGCTAAAAAATCATGTTTAGTAGGATTAAAGTCGGTAAAATCACGGTTTTTAAGAGTGACCCAGGAGACGTAACCATGGTAACGAGTGACAAGAAATAGTTGATTGACCCAACATTAGCGGCTCTTGTCATATATATGTGACTATGGCGGTAAAGAGGTTAATAAAATTGACATACATAGTTTATGAAATACCTACTGCAGGCACCTCCGTTCCGCTGCAACATCAGTGCACCTCATAGGTGCTAGTTACCTTGGTGGATGCAAACTGTTCTATGCCCACACGTTTGCCATTTAGGCGGAGCGCCGTTGGGTTGTTCACGCGGATGGATTTGAACTCGTATTTCTGGAATGCAAAAACTGAGTTTTAAAATCACAGTTAATAATTGCTAAGAGCAGTAAGAGCACTCAATAAAGTTAACTTTTAGCCTTCAATAATAATTTATCATTTTGGAAGACAGTTACACGAAATATAAGATTTTAAGCTCACATGGTCATTTATGCAAATATACATGGTGTACCTATATACATACAAATATACATGGTAAATATCCCATTATTAATCGCAGTTACCCGAATTTTGTTGTCTCGCTCGTAATGTTGAATACACAACTTCGGCTGGGGTATAGCCACCGATGATCGCGCTGCGTCCGTCAGCCCTGTTATCCACCGTCACCACAGTTATACACCGTCACTTCAGTTATACACCGATACTACAGTCGGTGAATCCAGCTTGTGACTACGCAGCTTCAGCTCGAGTATAGCGACTGAGTCGCCGATGATCGCGCCGCGTTTGTCACCCAGTTATACACCGTAACTATAGTTATACACCGACACTACAGTACTCACAGCAAGCGGTGAATCCAGCTTGTGACTTCGCAACTTCGGTTCGGTATAGCGACCGAGTCGCCGATGATCGCACCGCGTCCTTCAGCCCAGTTATCTACCGTCACCACAGTTATACAGCGTCACTACAGTTATACACCGTCACTACAGTTATACACCTTTACTACAGTTATACACCTTTACTACAGTTATACACCTTTACTACAGTTATACACCGACACTACAGTTATACACCGACACTACAGTACTCACAGCAAGCGGTGAATCCAGCTTGTGACTACGCAGCTTCGGCTCGGGTATAGCGACCGAGTCGCCGATGATCGCGCCGCGTCCGTCAGCCCAGTTATACACCGTCACTAGCACGCACTGCATCGATGCGTCCACTATCGCGAACGTGCTGTGAAATAATAATAATAAGCATGCAATTATTCACGGTGTCCGCTATAGTTTCCTCTTATAACCATTATCCAATCCATCCATCATTGGTCTCGTTGTGTTGACAGATACATGCAGTTCCCTCCTAGCTCTCAACAAAGCGTATCCTCAAGAATGATATCTTTTGTTGTGGTTTTACTCTATCGAGGCTTGATTTACTGCTACGCTGACGTCGGACCGTCGGTCGCGCGCACTTAATAAATATATGTATAGCTATGAGCGTAAATACATATATGCATTTGTATATGGACACCACACAGCGACGCTGACGTCCGCCACAGATTTCTCGTATATCCGTGCGAGCGACTGACGTCAACATAGTAGGAAATAAAGCCTAATACTAAAGCTTAACTTACAATGGCACAGCGTTCTCGTTATGTATGGAGCCGACGACTTTCCCCAGTACAATCTTGCCATTGTTCTTGCCTTCGACGAGCTGGTCGAAGGCCGTGTGGCTGAACGCGATCTCGCGCTTGCCCGTGCTGTCTACGGTCGCCGTCGCGTACGCGCCCAGCATTTTCTTATCTATGGACTGAGGAATAACAATAAGTAAAGATAGAATAGAAACTTCTTCTGACTCATTCGTATCAAGGTGTAACATAAGTTGTGACAGAGGGTGAAATATCATTGATAGGAAAAGTTATTCAATTGACTAAAGCATCGAACACACCGAACTACATCTAGTGCACTAACTGGTGGAGGGGAGTTAAACTATCTCGCTCTAATGAGTGAAATGCTTTAACTCCCCCTACACCAGTTAGTGCACTAGATGTAGTTCGGTGTAATCGATGCTTAACCGAAATGTATGAAATGAAGTTGGTGTTTTTTTAGGAACAAACCAAGTTGATCTACTAGCAAAAGAAAAAAATCTACTGTTTTGTTAGCATGATTATGATATGTATACCCGTGCCAAATTGCAATACTAACTTCCTAGTAGACTTGGCGAAACTAGTTCCTTATTTACTGCGAAACCCTTCAATACATACACCGCAAGTTAAATAAAAACTTCTAATGTCCTACCTGCACCATTTGCTGCAGCCGCTTACTCTTGACCTTGCCCCTGGTCCTCGCCAGCTCGTCAGCAGCGGCTAAGTACTGCTTTAGCCTGGCTAGCTCTTGCCTCGGTAGCTCCCAGGGCGGGTCCAGCCGGCACGCGTAGTCGAAGTCCGATAGGGCTTCCGCGTAGTACTCCTCGAATTTTAATGCCTTGGGAAATAGGCATCTAGATTATATAGATATCTAGATGAAACTGACTCTAGTCTCGTAAGGCCCAATGTACACTCTAATGTACAAATTCAAATCGAGTTTCAAACTATAACAAAATTAATGAAGGTTCAAAATTCAAAATCACAAATCTGTCTGGGACTTACGAGGCTAGGGCGAGCCTAAAACTTGTCTCTCATTACGATACGCACGCACACACGACTCTTGTCTCGGTGACTAGTCGCCGCAGTCTCTCACATACATTTAAATAGACTCGCACACTACGATAACGGTAACATCTATGTGTAATACTCCGCGGCGATTAGTTTCACAGAGTCGTGTGTGCGTATCGTAATGAGAGATGCGCCACGCTATACCAGGTATTTGCTTGTGGTGGAAAAGTAGCTTAAGGCGCAGGGTAGGGCAAGGCCTTCCCCATACAAACTTTGTGCAGGTTTTATTCGTCGGTTTTGGCACTAACAAATATAATATTTTTTTTGGTTGTAAATATCGTGATGTGAAAATTTTCAAATATTTCAAAAAAAAAAACAAAATTAAAAAAAAATTACATCACGAAAAATAAGCATACTGACCAAAAATCATAACTTTAATGCAAACACAAACGAAGTAAATCCTGCACAAAGTTTGTATGGAGAGAGCTTGCCCTACCCATCCTCTTAACTTATTCCTTCTATGTCTAGACACATATTGATGACAAATAGGTAGGGAATGCAATAACCGGGTGATTTTCATTACCAGTAACTACAATAGGTTAATGATGTCGAAGATGTATGGGAGCTCTAGTAAATAATGTCATATTATATTATAATATCTGGGCGGTCGAGCTTTGCTCGGCGTTTTCCCGGGCATGAGACCTAGCTAGATCGATTGCACGTCCCCGAAAACTCCTACATACCAAATTTCATCAAAATCGTTAGAGCAGTTTCCGAGATCCTCGAAATAAATAAATAAATATACAAGAATTGCTTGTTTAAAGATAAAAAAATATCTGGGCGACCGAGCTTTGCTCGGCGTTTTCCCGGGCATGAGACCTAGCTAGATCGATTGCTCGTCCCCGAAAACCCCCACATACTAAATTTCATCAAAATCGTTAGAGCCGTTTCCGAGATCCCCAAATCCTCGAAATAAATATATAAATAAATAAATATACAAGAATTGCTCGTTTAAAGATATAAGATATCTGGGCGACCGAGCCTTGTTCGGCGTTTTCCGGGGCATGAGACCTAGCTAGATCGATTGCTCGTCCCCAAAAACCCCCACATACCAAATTTCATCAAAATCGTTAGAGCCGTTTCCGAGATCCCCGAAATAAATATGCATATAAATAAATAAATAAATATACAAGAATTGCTCGTTTAAAGATATAAGATATAAATAATCTTATATATTTATATTAGGAGAACCAACAGTAACAAATCAGAATCAATCAATCAGTATAACAACATGAGTCATAAAACACTCGCAATCCCCTTATTATAATAGAGATCCGGCTGCCCTAGCGATGGGGTCTGCCAGCGCCTGCTTGTACGCGCTCATGCATAGCCTCAGCTTGGCTGGCTCCTGCCCCCCGAAGAACAACTGGCATACGTAAGCATTTCCCAGCACCGTTCACGATACTCCGTCCTTCGTACTTACAACAAGCGGTGAATTGAGTTTGTGACTACTCAGCTCCGGTTCAGGTATAGCGATCAAGCCAACGATGATCGCATTTTCCACCTAGTCACTACAGTTGTATGGCCGTCACTCCAGTTATACACCGTCACTACAGTACTCACAGCAAGTGGTGAAACGAGCTTGTGACTACGCAGCTTCAGCTCAGGTATAACG
Organism: Cenopis cana; assembly: GCA_951800055.1. Taxonomy (NCBI): domain Eukaryota; kingdom Metazoa; phylum Arthropoda; class Insecta; order Lepidoptera; family Tortricidae; genus Cenopis; species Cenopis cana. Next base: position 7,780,413 of record OX637487.1, on the reverse strand, counting down.
ACAGAGCCGCCGATGATTACCCCGCGGCCATCAGCACAGTTATACACCGTCACTACAGTTATACACCGCCGCTACAGTTATACTGTATAAGCTGCACTGTCCTCCACTGTTCCCCAACAGTGTCCGCGACACTCCTTCCTTCGTGTCGAGAGCCACCGCTTCGTCGAGTTGAATAATGTAGTAACAACAACAGTCCCAATCACCTTCCACCGCTTCTCGGGCCGGGCGAGTTAAATAATGTAGTAAAATATAAAAACACTCACAATCCCTTTATTATAGTAGAGATCCGGCTGCCCCCTAGCGACGGGGTCAGCTAGCGCCTGCTTGTACGCGCTCATGCACAGCCTCAGTTTCGCCGGCTCCTGTGCTCCCAAGAAAAACTGGCACAAGTACGCATTCCCCAGCACCGTCCATGACACTCCGTCCTTCGTGTCGAGAGCCACCGCTTCTCGGGCGAGCTCGACGCTTCGCTCTATGACTGTGGCGTCGTCTCGCTTGTCGCCTGGGTCTTGGCGGAGGATGATGGAGAGGCAGCGGAGGGAGAGACGGTTGCGTTCCTGGAGACATTGTTTATAATGATTGTAGAGTTTTAACCAGAGCAATGTAATTAATGATTTTTTATGTCCATTTTTTGCGCAGTTCTTTTTTCTCTATACATCACTGCCGAGGCTTAAATTCACAATTTTTTATTTATTTGTGAAGTTAAATATTAGTAGATAAGCATGTGTACAAAATGCTGCTTTACTTATGAAAGTAACTTAATCAGTCATGTGAGCGTAAACTCAGGAGCGCTCAAGTTTGTGTCTTCCAATAGACAAATCTCAACTCCTAATTTAAGAACCCGCTGCCCGCTACCTAGCGGTCGAGTTCCCCGGACACCATCTGTCTCCATCACTAGACTAGCTTCATGGTATCATAATTGTCATCTAAACATGCTTGCATCAAAGTAATTAATGTTAAATCAGACTATCTTAAAATTCAGTTGCAACATAGGTATCTAATATTAAAATTATTAAAAAAGATATTAAAGATATTAAAAAAACCAACATGTTTTAAAGCCCCTTCAAAGCTAGCCTTCGCCTCTTTAATGTTCATGTTCTTCCAATAACACTCCCCGAGCTCATTCCACGCGTCCACCATCTGAGGATTCAGCTTCACCGCTTTACTCAGGCACTGTGTCGCGCGTGCATCATAGTTTATACTTATGTTGTAGCAACGACCCTTCATGTACAGGAATCTGGCACGAAGGGAGAGCGGAATTTGGCCGTCTGGAAAATTATAGAATAGATAAGTGTTTTTCAATCTGTTTCATGCCACATATTTTATTGATTAAATGTCTATATGTAATATCATTCTTACTTTAAGATTAGGTAGACATGTGACCTGTTTCAAGAGGTTTATCTTAGACCCCTCTAAGGGTAGCAAACCATAGATTTTTGAGATGAAAATACACTGCAGTATTTAAAGTTGCCACTTCATCACATACAAGTATTAACTGAGGAACCTTAGCTAATTTTGTTTTCTTGTTAAAAATAGGGTTGATCCAGCGGGCAAAGATGATGATGATGAGGCTGATGATGAAGCAAAATCACCCTGACAACTTATACTGCTAAGGGCAGTTGCCCTCTCTCTGTTTCTGGTTAATGGGTATGCCCAGTTATTTAAAAAATCACAGTACAAAAAGTATTCAAAGCATATTACCATCAATACTTTCAAATTTTTCAATGAGATTTTCTTTTTTTTCATCTACTAGTTTATTCTTATCTGGCGCCAACTCAATTGGGTTAGTCTCAAAGAATAGATCTCGGTAGTCATAAAGCTTTTTGAGTTCTTCCTGTAAATAAAAAGATAAAACACCTATATTTGTAATCAGATCATATTTAAAACTAGAATTAATATCCGTAAAAAATATATGTGGTTGCCTAATAGAAATAACTATGTTCACCGCCTACACGATAATTCCACGTTGAATCATTCGAAAGCGGGAATAATGATGTATATGAGTTTCTGTAAAAAAACTGGGCAAACTACATATATTCCGATGATTTAACAGAATTTACAGCCAAATTCTTTTTAGTTTTACTTACTGAAAGTCCATCTAAAACTTCGACGAAATTTTGTAATAAATCTGGATCTTCCTCAGTATCCACAGACATGTTTGACGAATTAGTATGAATTAACTTCAAGTAGGAGTTCAACAGAAAATACAATTGTTGAAATTTAACACATATTTTCAACAATTTTTATACTAATTCATAACAAAAGCAAGAAAAGGAATTGAACACAGAAAATAGTCATAGACAAATATTTTTTGCCAATTTTGACAAATAGTGCTTTTTTATCAATCGTAAACGTCCTTAGGCTGTGTCCTCACCATCCGATATTAATCGGTGTCGGATCCTAAACCGATCAAAAATGTATGGGAATGTGACCGATATCGGATCGGATAGTGTGAGCACCGCGTGTGAGCACTAGGCTGTTTTCTTTGAATTTGTATCGTTGTCGAATCCTACAGCGATAATGTATGGGATAGTGGGGACAGACCGTGTCCGCAAATTTCCAGACTCGTCTTAATAACCCAGGGCGCAGACGCACGGTATCCTGATACGGTTTCAGAGAGAGGCGAGTTGAAGCATCTCGCTCTTAGAGCATTTGAACGGTACAATTTTAGTACGGTCGTGTAAATCCATTCTTCGTGTAAATCAGTTTTAAACATAGATATAATATATACTCTGTAGTTAAAGCGCTCCGCCATTTTTCAACAAACTGTCACTTCTGTCTGTCAGTTCAATCCGTCAATCAAACATTCCATTCCATATACAAAATTCACTTGATCGTTTTCTAGAAAGAAAGTACGAAATTTCCAATTACATTTGCAAACAAAAGCCTTGGTAACCATAGATATAACAATAAAATGAAAACTGGATTACTCACAGGGATCGTCGCCAGTTCCAAGACGCGGGTCCGTTGCATCTACTGCGATGTGTTTATACCAAAGGCAAATAAATGTATCGAGCAACATACTAACGGCGTAAAACACAAAGAGAACATCGAACTTATGCCCGAGAACGGTATAAGCCTTATCAACGAAGTGTTGCACTGTAAACCTTGCCAAGTGAATCTTACCGAGGGAGAATCTGTGTCGAAACACATAGATGGGGATTCGCACGCGAATTGGATGGCCGCTGTGGAAGACCTCGTGGATGGTGAGTTTATTAATATTGAAGACTATCTATCCTGCGATAACGATGATGTATCGTGCGAAGTTTGCAACTTGACATTCAGCTGCACACTAGAGAGTATACAGGAGCACGTGAACTCATTTAACCACAGAGCCAACACTGTCGACAGGCTGAAACCGCTCAACGGCATCTTCAGAGTTGATAATGACGCTGAAGTGTGGTGCAAAATCTGTGATGCATATATAGATAATACAGTGCAGGGCATTCTGGATCACATTGATGACAACGAGAGTCACATGCAATGGTTTGAAGATATTGAGGACCTGATTGAAGACCAAGACATCTCTATAGAAGACTATCTCGCCAATGAACATGAGATAAATGCATTTTGTAATAAATGCCAGGTACAAGTTCCTTGCACTGTAAATAAAATAGAAGAGCATGTGTACAGTGAATCTCATCTCAATCAATTTAGTTAATTTAAGGTAGCAACATCTATGTTGTTGCAGTACTGTTCAAAAACAAATGGCTGAAGAGCTTTGCTACGTTTCCTGAAGTCTTCAGCAGTAAGTACTTTGCTGGTTTTCTACAAAGCTCAACAAAGGCTCAAGCTACCTTAGATCTCATTGGGCTTGAAACAATTGTCACTAAGGAAGCATGGGTGTCACCCGAGGCGGAAATTTAGGGGGATGTGACCCCGTGGCTACTGAAGACGGGTCCTGAGTGGAATCCCTCACTGTAGCTATGCCATCAGGCTTGATGTTGATGCTATGGACTGCAGTGGCTTGCAATCATTATAGGTAACTTGCACTTTTAGCTTAAAAAGGTAAACTTAAATTAGTACTGTTAATAACTATTATACACTTGTCGGTGATACAAATTTGTATGAAAGTGAATTTACTTGTATCACTGGCAGTGACCTGATGAAAATATATTTTAATACGATTTCTATACTCTGTATCATAAATGTTGGAGTAGTAAAGTCATGTTAGACCATAGAAATATTTTTCTGTGTAACTGTGGTTCAAGTATCATATTTTTTAGTATTCAGTAAAATAAACCATTAATCAAAAAAAATATATATATCCATGTTTATGGGAATAAAAAGGACTTCCTTTCAGTTGTAACTTGTACTATGTGTCAATAATTTGGTCAAACAAGCATAGAGTTTATTCCCTGTTGAGTATATACCTATATAACATCTAACCTTGGATTAATCACTTATTCCTATTTATGGAATCCATCCTTAATGTTTCGATTTAAACATACTTTACTGTTAATTTATTTGAAAGTTAATCTGCCATTTCTTTAAAATTAGACTAAGGCTAAATCATCTATGACTACAACTCACCAAGGCCATTTTGTAAAAATGAAAAAGCAGATTTGACTGATATTTAGAAACAAAACTAATAGGCAGAAACTGATTAATTTTGGTATATTGTCACTGTTGTCAGTTTTAGGTGATTTACTATATTATTTCTGAATGAAAAGTTGAAGCTTTCTGCCTATTGTTTCCTTAAGAATAAAGTTAGTTATAAGATTTCATTTCATTGGTATCAAACCAATATCAATTTTGTGTAATGAAAAAATGGCAAAAAGCTCAACCACACCCACATATATCAATAAAATAATAGTAACTTTTATATTAAAAAAATCTAGACAAAATTGTGTTTACTTTCCAGTCCACAGTTGAAAATTGACCTAACAAACTTAAGCTAACAACTTTGTAACATTGTCATGATCAAGAGAAATCAGAAATGTGGCCTTTAAACTGTTCTGTTCCAAATCTAAAGAGATAAATGTAACACATTCCTCATTCCTGGAGATTAGCTAGTACATAGGCTAGTATTTTATAGATAATAAAACAGGTTATATTGAGTTTTGCTTGTTACCCGGCGTTATGGTATTTTGTAGGAGAATGGGGAATGTCGAAATAGACATGTCATTTATTCATCATTCATTCATTTCATTAGGTGCATCAAAACTGTCTTGCGATGCGGACTGCTGGCTACGTTTTAGAAAGAGATAGAGATATGAATGACCTTGTAATTAATATCCGTGTCATGTTCTGTCATAGATTGCATATCCATTTATTCAGGATTCAGGACAATCTGGATGCGCTTTTATAAATGCAGAGGATAGGGTTGTGCCAAAAATATACATGTACTTGTATATAAGGCACTAGTCCCACCGCCGCGCCCGCGTGTATAGTTCGTACACAACTAAGGTCAAATGTCAAATTTACGCAAGCAAACATCTACCTTACAGTTAGAGCTCTAAGTCGAGTTTTGCTTGCGCTCGTTTGGCCTTAGAGTTTTGTACGAACTATAACCTTACTACTCGTTTTCTCGCCCAAGCGAGTAGAATTACTATATGAGAGTACTCGCTACACGCCGGCGAAAAATGAAAAGTACTAACATATGCAGCCTTACTTATTCTATGTTGATATTTTATTATAACATTATAATTATAATTCTGTTTAAAAAAAATCACAACTATCGCCCACAACTCATTACATGTAATAACCAATGCTCATTTAATATAAATAATGGTTCTAATTTTATCTCTTACTAATAAGATTGATATTAATTGAAAAGTAGTGTCCGAAACCGAAGTTTTGGTTTTGGCTCTAGTTTCGGCCGTAACCGACACTTTCACAGACGTGTTAAAATAGTTGAATAAGACACAATTAAAAACCTGTTGTTCGTGTAAATGTTATAAAATAAAACAATTTGAGTAACAAGATATATAACACCTCTCTGTTTTTGCGTCAGGGGTTAAAAACAAGTGATATTTTTGCATAAGCTGAAACGGAGACGCTTCGCTCGCTTCGTTCACTCGGTTAATAATATCAATTTCGGCATTGCCAAAAGGTTCGGCAGTTTTTAGACAGAAATCGAACCTTCGGCCGGAACATTAGTTTTATGCCGAAACCTTCCGAAACTGAAACTTCGGTCGGACACTATTAAAAACATTATATTGCTATAAATTGTTTGACAGGTATTCCTGATAATTAACCTCTACCTAGATACTCTTATTATTAAGAGGAAGGAAGTGGTAAAACATGGACTGAATGAAAAATTAAAATAATTGTAAAATGTATAATAATAATGCATGCAAATAATTTGTAATTCGTTATTCATTTCCCCATTTTCAATTAAAAAATAATTTGTTATAATCACAATTCTGCGCAGACGCGTATTTTACTATGCCTAACTGTCAAAGCATGTTTTGAAAAAGTTAAATAAAAAACTTGCGGAAAACCATAATTGCTTTTATTAACTATTCAAACAGTATCACTAAGAAGTAAACACACATCTATTCAGTTAAATCTAATTATCAAACTAAGTTATATATATCCAAAACCGTAATTTTACAGTTCTAAAATCGTCCTACATAATTACATAAAATATATTTCTCAAAAAGTTAGTTAACACTTGCACATGACGCGATATCGCGTCGTAGATCACGTCCTTACTGTACGGCGTCGACGCTAAGTATCGCGTCCGTACGGCGTCGACGCTAAGTATCGCGTCCGTACGGCGTCGACGCTAAGTATCGCGTCCGTACGGCGTCGACGCTAAGTATCGCGTCCGTACGGCGTCGACGCTAAGTATCGCGTCCGTACGGCGTCGACGCTAAGTATCGCGTCCGTACAGCGTCGACGCTAAGTTTTAGAACGACAGTAACTATCGTGTTATGTACTCGAGGGATTAATAGTCTAACGGATAGTCGTCTTCTTCTTCCTCCCACTCATCTTCTTCTCTGATGGGGGTCAGAGGATAATTTTCCACACTCTCTCTTCTATACGAGTGTGGAGGGCCTGACCTGGACACGTCTGCGTCACTTGTGGCATTCTGTCTGCTTGAACTAGGTACTGGGTCGTCATCGTATGTTCTAGAATTGATGCGATCATTGTCAAGTTGTACTACTTGAGATATCTCCTCTTCAACGCAGCTCATCTGCGTTATGGATGCTGTTAGATCCCCTTGTAAAGATCTGAAATAAGAAATAAAGTACATTCACGGACAAGAAGTTTAGATACATACCGGAGGTTGCGTGCCGAACATTCGTTTGAAGCTAGAAAATATGACACATGACGTCACCGTTAACTTGCATCTCTTTCATTCTTATGTTCGGCACGCAACCCTCCAGTATGTATCTAAACTTCTTGCTCACGGACAAAGAATAGGGCCTACGACGGGTCGGTAAAAAACCGTCATATTTCCTAAAATACGGCGAGGTTGTAAGTTTTTTTAATCATGTCATTATCTTTATTTAATTTTACATCTATACTGCAAAAGTAGGTACAGGTAGGTAAAGCCAAAAAAAGTAATGTTTCCAAGTTTAAATCGGACTCGAAAAAAACAACGTTAACGGAGCGAGATATCGCGAAAATCGTCATTTTTGTACATTGAATTTTTTATGAAAGGATCCCGGAAATTGCTAATAGGTATACAGTTGGGCAATACGAAGAATAGTATAATATGTAAATCAAATAGGATTTTAATGAATGATGCCTAACTAACCATTCTATTTGGAATCATGTTTAATGCAAATAAAGATGATTCTGCATCTACGTCTGTTGTTTGGTATGTATGGCCGAAAATGCCCAATACCTAATAAATAGACGACACCTAATTTAAATATTATATTTCGGAATGAACTTTGTCCCTTTCTGGGCCTAATCATTATGGAACTTCAAAGTAGCAAGAGCTGTTTTGAAATAGCAGACTAATCAGGTTATGTCCCGTAAACCGTAGTTGGCTCCGGCAAACTTGATTAAAAACTTGCACAACTATCCGTTATATTGTACAAAGTTTCACCGGCCCATAAATAAATTCACTCTCCAAGGGTTAACGGCACGAGCTTTATAAAGGACCAACTCGTTGTTTTACAAGAAGTTTCTGCTAAAGAAGGTATTAAAACGATGATAAGCATAGGTGTTTATTTTGCTATGATAGTTGGCATGACATTTAGGAGTGGAGAATGTTCAAAGATTTGAAGGTCAAAGTGCGTTAGATTTGAAATAATTAAATGGGTCACAATTACGTCTTTAGTCGAACATCGCTCGACATGTTTCGGACCATTACGTGGGTCCTTCCTTGGTCAATATTAATATTATAATCTATTTATTTCAATAATTTAAAATTGCGTTAGATCTGTTTGGTGAATAAGACATTGTAGTTAGGAACAGGATACGTAACGAGAGTGTAGGTACAAACTTGATAGAGGGAGAAAATTTCGGTCTCGCCATCATTACCACGAATCTATCGATAGTCGTTATCATTATGAAAATAAAGCTGTTGTTCAAATATTCTACGAGCGATTACTGATCTCTAGTACCTAGGTACTTGCCCTACTAATGCGGTTGCCAATTGGGCGATGTGCCCATAACCGCAATGCACCGAATTAATGCACGTGCATCTGCGTAAGCAGCATCAAAAATATGTACACAGCTTTCGACCTTATTTCCAATCCATAAAGTAGATCCTTCATGTTGTGATTAGTACACAATCGCAATCAAATTTAAAAGAAATGTGAAAATGTTCATCCCAAAAGTATGTCACATTGTTCTTATGTATGTATGTATATATGACACTTTATTGCACATAAGAAAAACACTTGCTAAAAACAAAATCTATCATCATCCTCCTCCTAGCGTTATCCCAGTACAGTTGCATCCTGAAGGATGCCTGGGGTCCGCTACCTAATCCCAAGATTTGGCGTAGACACTAGTTTTTACGAAAGCGACTGCCATCTGACCTTCCAACCCCGAGGGGAAACTAGACCTTATTGGGATTAGGCTTTGTCAAGTGAGTGGGCAACTTGACTGTTAGAAGTTCTCAAGCCACCCGGAGGCCTCCAACTTGGTTTAACGACTGCTGCCATAGACAGCAACCGGGATCAACGGCTTAACGTGCCTTCCAAAGAACGGGAGCGCTCAGTTAGTAACCACTCAAAGCGGTCACCCATCCAAGTCCTGACCGCTGCCCACGTTGCTTAACCTTAGATACCGCAAGCGGTACGCAGGCGCCGCTGGGCCATGAGCGCTCTAAAAAACAAAATCTATATAGTACCTACTAATATTATAATAAGGTCATAATGCGTGAGTGTAGCTTTGTGAGGTTGTAAGTTTATATAGTAGATAATTTCCGGAACTACTGAATATAACCTAACGTAACCTAACCTATATACTTCTCATATATTAGGTACAATGTCTGAGCAGACACATACCTACTTTCAATTTAAATAAATTTCTACACAAATATACCTACGTAATCCTATCAATATTGTTCCTCAGACACTTCAAGTATTGCTTCAGTCTACAGAGTTCATCCTTCAATTTTCTATCCACACTATCTTTTGTCAGCTCCTTATGTGGTCTCAGCCTGCGATCTGCTAATCTGGCTTCCATTAATTTTATTTTATCCATGGTGTCTAAGACGTTCTTTTCTGTAGTGATCAGTTCATCTGATAGAAACTTGAAGTCTTGCTGCGCCTGTGTCAAAGTTTTAAACGTTAGCGTGGTATTGCTAAGGTGTTTTCTACAGGCGTAAATTATTACTGGTAGGTTAGGTACCTACTGGTCTCAGGCAGAGTAAGTATTTCATCAACCACAACCCAAACCTGTTAGGTAATATAAATCCTAAAACAAGGCTAAGGAGCTTCGTCTTCAAAGCATCTGACTTTTCCAGTAACAAACCTTACATTAAATTACTTAACCCAGACTTCAGAAATTCGCTACTAGATGTAGGGTCGGTAGGTGGGTTTACGACCTCTTAATTTGATGCGCCAGTTTTGCGGCAACTTGCATGAGTTGATAAACTGAAAGGATATTTTCTTGCTTTTTTAATCTATTCCCATTCAATAGCTACTAATAAAAACGCATACGACTCGACGTTTCTTTAGGGCATGTAAAAATGTAAATATCTTGAATTGAAAAAACATCGTTCTCCAGGAGGCCGCAAACTGGCGCAGGCCGCGTAACTGGCCTAGCGACCCTATATATGTATGTGATAAATACCTACGTCAAGTCTTCGTACTCATCGAGGGGAACTGGCATCGATGCATAGGTCTAACTTTTTTTGAGATTAGTTTTATTTTGTAGCTCATTTATAGACCGTGGGCCAGGCGCTAAAATCGTTAGTCATTTCCTCTCACACGAAAACTTGTACAGTGGTTAAGATAGTTGTATTATGAAGGACTGTGGACGTCTGCCGCGATTCCGTTGGTTGAAGAGAAGCAGCCTCCCAAAGACGTGAAAAAAAAACTGTCATTTCCTCTCGACGGAAACTAGTACCCATGTTACCCACACGATTTTCGCCTGCGCTGGCTACGCTACTGCTTACCTCTCCTTTTTGCCACTGCAGATCTTCTAATTTCCTCTCATTTAAATACAGCCTCCTCTTGAGCAGGGAATCTACCCTAGACGCGTGCGATTGAGCAGTGACAGATAGTAGATACCTGCAGCCTCGAACCTGTCAGGTTGTATTGAAAGTGACACATTATTTATTTTACTATCACTTGGGAAAGAGTTTCACGCTCACACCATGCAATCCAAGTGGTAGCGTAGATTAAGGTTGCTAGAGAAATTTCCTCCTTCGAACGCTTTTCTAACGCTCTTGGTTATGGGATGGGACAGCCGAACTATACCTAATATGGGGTTCTTAAGGAGTGGAGAGTACATGTTTTTAAATGGTAAGCAATCAGCAATTGAGCATGCGAGTCCTCTGGAGTTGCAGTCGTCAATAGGCTACGGTAATCGCCTATCGTCCGCGTCAGAAATATCACGCTTATTTGTCTCCAACATGGTATATAGAAAATATGTTTTAACTTGTACAATTTATAGGAAATACAGAAATGGAGGCTAGAGGGTCCAAAGATAATAGCCATAATAGGTAATATTTTAATCACCCGTTTTCGTACTATGGGCTGCTGGCTGCTATACGTAATAAATAAATATAGGTACCTAATATGAGGCTTGAGGAGTTTTGTCTTCATAATAGAAGAAACAAGTCATATTCAACGATTGACAGTCACATGATAGTTAACCTAAAATAAAAATACAAATACCTGTTGTCTTATACTCATGGCGTGACTGAGGGCACACAATCCTTTCCTTTTTATCGCGTTACACTGTCTTTCCCATCGTGCTAAAGGTGATAAACTGCAAAACAATAATAAATACCTACATGGTGTTCTGAAGAAATAGTGACTTTAGTTCGTCTATTGTTAAAGTTAGTTCTTAATTCCCTCCCTAAGTATTACTCATCGAATTAAAACCAGGAAATAGGTGCTCTTTTATTCTAGATAGGTATCATCCCCTAGTTAGATGAAATGATGGGAAGTATTTTTGGAAATTGGATCTAATCCCAACAAAAATTACTAGCTAGGAGAGGTAGGGCACAGCAAAATGTCATCTTGCTCGAATTTGGAGCAGCCCAACTGGGGAAGTACCTCCGCCTTGCAGAAGACCACAGCCATAATAACATTATATACTCAGGTAGGTATGTAGTGTTGTGTTCCTGGAGGTGAGCAAGGTTGCCAGAGCCAGGAGGGGCTTACTACCGTGACGTCATCGCGCCGCGCAAAGTACATGCGGCCGCCGGCTCACACATTGTGTGACTATTCAATGGCTGCGGAGCAGCGTTACGGATCGCACGCGCACGCGCTTGTACGATCATAAAAAATGATTATTTTCGTGTAGTTTCGTGTTAAATAATAATGTCAAAACCACAGCATTATTGTATTGCAGCAGGTTGCACCAATAATAATAAGAACGTAGACGTAAGAACGGTCATTGAGTTTGGTATTCACCAACGGTTGACATAAAAGAAAACGAAAATGAAAACGTTGGTTCTAAGAAACCTCTTTTATTTTTTAAAGTGATGCCTTTAAAAATTATATAAAACTTTGTATCCCCTGGTTACATGTATGGAGTGCCCCCTCCCCCTACTTTAATATTTTTTCGTAATTTCACATGACTTTTACGTAGCGGTTCATACGAGTAGAACACACCTTCATGCTAAATGTTTTAATTGTATTTGTAGTGCTTATAGTCTCCGAGTACATCGGCTGTCACATACAGACGAAAAGACGGACGGACGGGTTCCGTTTTCACCATTTTGGCTACGGAACCTTAAAAGTACTATTCGTAATTGTATTGTAAACAACACTACTAATAATAAAGTACATATATTAAAATAGTTTCTCGCTGGTGGTAACCCTAGCGCTGAGGGCGGGGCCTCGAAAGAGCGCGTTGCGTGCGATAGAAAGAGATGGCCACGTTTAGGCACGTTTGGCATACCTAAACGGGGAATTTGTTAGCAGAGAAACTTCTGTACTTGTACTATTACTTATTCTGTGCCAGAGCTCCAAATTTTATAAAGGGTCGGCAACGCGCACGTGACTCTTTTCGAATTGCGAGCGTCTATAGGCTGCGGTGTCCGCTTACCATCAGGTGGCCCGTATGCTTGTTTGCCACCGTCGTAATATAAAAAAAAAACTAGCTTATGCAAAAGAAGGGGGATAATTACTACATATATAGGTAATACTTTTTTTTAACAAATATCAACCTTTTCTTTTTCACTCGGTTAGTCTGTCCCGTGGACGGAATGAAAAGATTAGGCAATTTCTCCTCAACTTGTATCGCCTGATCTTTGTTAGCGGCAGCAGTTTCTATTCTTTTCTTGATCTTTTCGATTTGAGGAATCTCTACATCCAACTCCTTTATCATGTTCTCGAATTTTCCTTTCTGTTCTTGAAGGAACTTGTACTCCTGAAACCAACTTTTCCGCGTGAATATTGGTCCATAATAAATCAAGTAGCAAGTAGCACCAAAAAGTAGTATTTATCTTAAGGTGGGACGCTTTCCATACAAAACGTATTTTGACATTGGCAGGCTAACGGCGTGATATTTTAAGAAACTTATGTAACAAACTTTCATAAATTGGCTTCCCATTTGCGCGAAATGCCCCCTTTCCTAGAATAAACTAAAACTAAATAAAAGGCCAGGATGTCAGGAAGAACTTTATCCGCCACAGGATCAATTGCAACGCTTTGTGCTCGTATCGCAACGCTTGGATCAAATCCAAGCGTTGCGATATAAGTTGCAAGTTGCGAGTACCCATCTACCTAGATAGATTCAATTCAATTCAATTTATTTATTTAATCACACACAAGTTTACAGTTTATAATACCAAGACACTTATGTGGTAAGTAGTTAAAATATAGCAAACACAAATAACAATAAAAATAAAAAGACCAGAGATAATAAAAAATATAAAAACTTAAACAAAAACAACTAACAAGAAAATGGCACAGTTGAAACTACGATATTAATGGTAAAACCTTCCTGCAAAATACACCAATACCATCCGCAAATATATCTATATCATCGGCCTTCTGCAGTATGTGGTTTAGCGCTGTTCGCGCTCGAGCAGTGGGAGCATTCGCGCCACGCCTCGTGCGCGCGCCGGGCACCGCGAACAGGCGCCGCGGGCGCCGCGCCGCCACCGCACCGCCCGCGCCGCCTTCCGCGCCAATTGCCGGTCCAGTCGCGCGCGGCACATGCAGGCGCATTTGCTCCAACACGGACGCGCTGTCAATCTTATTATTGAGCAGTTGGTAATAGATACTCGATTTCTAGTATTACAGAAAACTAGATGACGGTACCACATGAATGGCCTCCTCTACTGGATCGTTCTGAGGTTTCAGCGCCCCCGGACGGCTGCCCTCCTCTGAGTGCAAGTTGATCTCGTCCTTGACTCGTCCCAGGACCACTTGCAACGCTTTGTGCTCGTAACGCAACGCTTCGATCAACTCGTCGAGCCGGTTCGAGAGATCTCGAAGAACCCATCGCCACGATTCCAAGTCTGCGATCCTTGGAAAAGAGACTCGATCATAATAATATTTTCACTATTTTGGTGTCCGACTGGGGAAGAAACTGGGACCACCTTACAAATCACCGAAGCCGTAATAACACCAATATTTGCTCTTTAGGTATGTATGTTGTTCCTGTTAGTGAGTAAGCTTGCCAGACACTCGAAGATGCGTTTGTGTTTAGAGTGGGGACCTGCATTATGTCTCTAGCTGTCAACGCCACGAATCCTTAAGCCAAAGAATGGTATACCTACCCATAATACAATCATAATAGTCAATAAATGTTGAGTAGGCATAATGATAGTCAGTCAATGATAAGATGGGTTCTTGGGATGCTTCTGTAGTTGCAAGTCTGTGTCACACAGAAACGATTTGTGTTTATTTTAGTACTGTAACAAATAAGTAGTAGAAAAGGGATTTTGCTAGTGGCCGCTTTGGTGAACACAGTACTTGACAGTACGTGCTCTCGGCGCGACGACTAGCAGAATCCATTACCGAACAAAACCAGTTGCCTACTGTCATGGCGTCGTTACCGAACAACGTCTTTGCACACGTGGTTGAAATTTGATGAAAAGCCATTTAAAAAATAAATAAAATAGTATAGTAGATTCGAGAATGCCATTTACCTCTCCTGCAGAAATTTCCTTAACTGATATTCACTCGACTGGTGCTCAAACTCGTTCAAGGTCACCAGCTCCTGATTACTGCTGACCTGTTCCAACACCTTGGCACTCAGGGCCTCGTTCATACATTGCAGTTTCTGCAGCTCACGAGGCGCTCCAAGATAGCAGTTGGAGTACATGACTCGATAGTTCTTTGGATATTTTAATACAAATGTTATCGTTTGTTTATTGTTATATGTTTGATTTTGTGCTCATAATTTTGGCGTTGACTAGTGACATTTCTGACGTTGTCATGTGAAAGTTTTTGCTAAGAATAAGTTTCAAGGCAAAAAGTTACGAATCATCCTCAGAGAAAACATCAAAATAATAATGTCACTACCGTGTGAATAAGAAATAAGAATTTGAATAAGAGCACAGAGAGACATCTTATATCGTGCTTGTTATGGTTATCCTTTTTTTTGTTCGCTAGGAACTATTTGATAATGATTTGATATGACTTTGAGGCAAACATAATTACCCACCTAAATACGAAATATTGAATAATATTATTTAGCAAAAATAAAGGACCAAAAACTCTCGAGGTGAAGGCATGAGTCGGACTACACACAAACAAAACATAGATAGAAGATACTTTATTTTGTGCCCGTTACGAGTACGTGTATAAAAAACGAAGAAGGAACAATTTTTCTGAGAAAACCTCGCCGCTTTAATTTCGGTGGCCCGAGCAAATTTTCGTGAGCACCGCATGTAGAGTCGCAGCAGCACGAAGAAAGCCAGCTCATCCATGCTGGGCCGAAGAATAGGTGTATTTCATTTCAGTTACAATAGCAGATTCTCGTGAGCACCGCGTGAAGTGGCCGCAGCAGCATAAAGCTTGCTCAGCCACGCTGGGTTGAGGTTGAAGTCGAGGAATGGTATATTTCATTTCGGTGACTGGCAGATTCTCGTGAGCACCGCGTGAAGTGGGCGCAGCGGCAAAAGCTAGCTCAGCCAAACAGCTAGATGTATTTAATTTCGGTGGCGATGGCAGATTTCCGTGAGCACCGCGTGAAGAGGCCGCAGCAGCACGAAGTAGGCCAGCTCGGCCACGCTGATGATGCTGAACCCGAGGAACAGGCTCAGCAGACCCCCGATTGCACCTGGACAGGTAAGCTTAAGCCAAAACTCCTACACTGCGAGGAATGTATCTTTAATTTCGGTTCCAACTGCTCAATAACCTATATAATACCTAGTACCTACATTACTTACTAACAAAGGCCGGGAAGGAAGAGATTGCCTCCCAAGTGAGTTATAGATGCACCGGCATTGCCCGTATTCAGTAGCAATTCCCAAGTCTATACAAATTGACAACATTTCATATTTTTGACTACTTTATTTTATGAACTAGTTAGAAAATAGGTAAAAATTTAAGCCACCCGTATTTTTTCTTTTTCAATTTAACTCATTATTTCATCCAAAAAAAACACGTTGAAAAGTAGGTCATTCCAAAAGGGCGTAAGTAAAATATGACGTCATCTTCCCAACAAGAATCCAGAGCCACTCCAGAGCAGCGATTGTCTGTACTCTGTACTAAGGTCTCCCTGAATACAGCGAGGAAGATGACGTCAACTTTCGGTTTACAAATTTTTTCCAAAATTAACGGAGAAAAAAATCTAAAAAAATGTTTTTTGTGTACTTCACACGTTTTTACCGAAATGGTTTTCGAATTAAGACTTTTGGAAATTATGAAATATTGTCAATTCCATGTTTTCCATCCAATTACCCTTACTTATGCTTACTTAGGTTTGAGGCAGTATGAGGACGGTAGTATTTTAGCAACTAATTGTATAGCGATAGTTATTTTCGTACTCTCAGTAAAAATCACGAGGGAATGTTTATTTCTTTTCACGAAAACCTGTTTAAAAAGACGTCGTTATGACGGGAGCTCATTTACCATGCTCAGGACTCAATGAGGTCTTTGTTACTTACCAACGAATAGTACTTACTTACCAACAAAATAGTAGTCGTCATACTGCGCATGACGATGTTGCCCGAGGAAGCTGTCGTCATAGAAGTGGACATTGATGCGGGTTATTTCCCCTCTGTCAATATTAATGTAGATAATCAGTAAGCAAAGAGTAAGAATCGAGTTCAAGTTCTCGTGATAGTTATTTATAACCAGCATTTGATTTCATCATCATCATCGACCTGCGGGGCCCAGGCAGCCTCTCGTAGACGAGATGGAACGAGCGGGGACGGGAGGCGACAGGAAGTAAGTCCATTTGGAATTCCGTACCAATCTTGCTCATGCTCAAAAATAAAGAAAAGGACGTACAGTCGGTGTCTCCTATCCGTCCGTCAAAAGCTCTTGGTCCTTGTTATCATCGACTATTGGTGTTGGATGGGAGAAAATCAGATCAATCGCTACTCACGGTCCAGGATATCCCCATTTGGGCGACTCAGCCGGGTCTGTTTTCAAGTCAGAGTAGAACACTTGGCTGTTATAGATGACGTCATTGCAGGCTGGATGGCAGGAGCTGGACTGGCCGGTTGGTTTGCGTTGTTCCTCGCTGTCCGCGAAGTACGCGTAGATAAGCTGCTCTTCCACTTTGGCTGGGAGGAAATATAAATAGCAAGAACTGACTGAGAATGTCAGTTAGAGAGTCAGGTCGAGCGTAAATGTAGGCAAAGCATGATACCAGCCAGTGAAAAAAAATATTTATCAAGCCCATCACTAAAACATCATCACACATCAAATATTGGGGCATAAAAGCTGCCTACCATTTTGTGGAAATATAAATTCGGCCAGTGTGTGTATAAAGGTGGTAATGGTGGTATGAAGACTATGAAGTAACTGCGCATAAGAAAAGACGAAAATTATCTACACCCGTCTGTTTATTACATTGAAATATCTTAATTATGGGTTTGCACTTGTTAAAAATCATTAGGAGATTTTCGCCCGCGCAGCTACCTAACGTCTGTGGCGGAATTTAGACTATTTTGATTTAGGTTAGTATATAGGTATCTTCTTTGGAGGAAAGTTACTGCAGTTGTACATTGTGTGCTGATGTTCTGTCAGTTTCATTGAAAGGGTTCCCAAGTTTGCGTCTGTTTCCTTTTGCCTAGTCAACTGTTGTTTGCTTGACTTCACTACTTGTACCTACTGCACTTGCACTAATGTACTTAGTTAGCTTCCCTTCGGCAAACATGACGCCCCAAACACATTCCATTCCTCGTGAAGTTCAACAAGCGGAAAATGAAATTACGGGTGCATCTTACAATTTAAAGTATAGTGCACAACATCATCTGGCGATCACAAAAACGATGTTTCGAATGCCAATTCTTATGAGGTGTTAACCGAAACGCTGTTATTAAATGCAATTATATCAAACTTTAATTTGTAGCTACTATTTAATTCCCTTGGGATTGATACATTACAGCGTAACAGCATCAATCAATACGTATATGTATTCTGCAGATTATATGTACTTATACCTGCCTAACTAGCATGATCGAATTTACGTCGGGCATAGATCACAAATATGTACCATTGTACCTGTGTAGATGCGAGAGGGACGAATAGTATAAAGTCCAACATAAAAGTGATCCTGATCACCTATGGCCTGAATAAAATATAGACTAGAATCGTTAATGGTATGCAGATCTTAATTTTATGCAGGCGTCCTACATTATTAATACGTGTAAGTTATCACAAGCGCTCCGCTCCCCTCTCAACATGAACCGTCCTTAGAATAATTAATTTGACAGTAAGTATCATTTAGTTGTACGCGTATCGCACTAGCTTACCTTTAACGTCGTTTATGCACAGGAAATCGGATTTTGTTGAACAAATAGGTTCTGCCGGGGACTTTTCTGAAACAAATATGGAAATATGATGGTAAACCTACAATGACAACACCTAGAAGCTGTGACAGAGCATTTGGGAACATAGGCAGGCAAATAAAATCTATGGTGCACGCAAAATCACTGGCTGCGGTGGAGGAAAGGCTTTGGTAGACGCCGCACATAAAAGTCGTGGGATGGGAAAGGATGCGGGTGGTGCTGGACCAGTCATTATTTGTACTTACTTGGCCAATTATAGTAGACACAATTGCACCACTTCCTGGCCTCCTGTATCAGCAGATCCAGCTTGCAGTTGCTAGCCGTGTAGAACTCAAAGTACTCCAGTTGCCTCTCATTTTGGAAGAAGCACTGTCTCCGCTCCGGCTGTAGAGCTCTGAGCGAAGAGTCGGTGCGGTAGGTGATGGGGTACACTTCGATGGTGGTCATGCGGTCCATGGGGAGGCGGATGATGGTGGTCGTGTACACGTGGTTGGTTGGTGAGCTGATGATTATCTGTGCATAAAGTAAGAATTTTTTCCCTTCAGTGCCTGATGTATCATAGTATGTAAGTATACGACAGCCGTACTTTTAGACCTTCCTTTACTGCTAAAGCTAATATCGACAAATGTTTGGTTGTTTTTATGGTGCTAATTTGTATTGCCTTCGTTACGTACGTTCCAGACAACAATGTGTCTACCTGATTTGAGCAGTCAGCCTTTCATGTAGGACATAATAACTCAGTCCTATATTAAACTCTTGTGTTATGGGTAGTAGGCGATGTTATAGTCAGATATACCATAGAAAATATCCACGACACTAATATTTTTCTGAACCTGAACCTGTCGTAAGCTGTGGCAACCAAGTAGTCCGCCTCGAAAGTAGAGAGAGACACGAAATAGCTTACATTAAAGCCAACACTGGCTCCGTCACATGCCACCTGGTGCTCACTGTCATTGAGGTACAGCTCGACTCCCAGCCCATTCATCTCTCCCGATGCCATCACTCGAAAGGGCTCCATGGCAGGGTCGGGGGGAAACACCTTCGGGTAGCCCACGTCCAGCCCCCAGTCTAGCGTCTTCTGAGACACTGAGGAGAAGGTGCGTTGCCAGGGGAGGGTGACGTTTGTCCTGAGAAAAAGATGAGTGAGAGATGAAACTGATGAGTTTCATAAGTTTGAGAAGAATAGGGGATTTGTAGCAGTGGGATAAAAAGGTGGTGGTGGTCAAAAATCTGTCAAAAACTATGGTATTTTGACAGATCTCGAGGGAAAAATCGAGCTTTCGACACTCAAAAGGAGGCCTCCAGGAGTAGAAAAAAGATTGTAAAATGAGCTTTCACCTCCAAAAATTACGTGTTGGGCAGTGCCAAAGTTTAACATGCCCAACAATTACAAATTTAGTTACCTACCTACACTCCTTAAGGGCTATACCAAAGTAGTTATGCATGAATATCATGTTAGGGGCAACGGAATAAGCAATTATTATGCGAGTAATGTGGTAACTTAAAAGGTGTCTTGGGATATCAAGGAAATTGTTAACTGGTCATTTGTAATACTTGTTCCAACAAGATAAGGTCTAATATTGGTCAGAGAACAGGAATTTTCGTACAATCGCACATTAAGTAATAAATAGTTTGCGCCCATCCAGTCCATACCAACATATGTAAATATTACTATCGCTTGTACAGTAGGCATGTTTACTTACGTTTACTCGGAGACCTGACAAATTAGTCTCTTTGTTTCAACATAAGTATATATAGTTACGAAAAAAGCAAATTAAATTTTGTTCCAATTGAAAATAACTTTTACTGCCAGAAACCCGCTGAGCGGGTGCTGGGTAACTTTTCTCAGATACCGGACAGCCCGCTAGCCCGCGTGGCGAGTTGTCACTATAATTATACTACGGCCACACTATGCTCCTCACGCTGCTTGCTGCTTGCTGCTCGCGCTGCCGCGGTGTTGCCCGCTCCGGTCTACTCCGGCGATTATGCACTTTATTTACTTGCCGGCCCTTTGACTCGCGCCAAAAAACCGACAAAATAGGAAGCGGTGGACATGACGAGCGGCATGACAAGTAACGTGACCACACTACGTCTCTGCCTACTTCTCTCACCATTCGTCGAGTGTATGGCCGGGGTATTAGGCTTCTGTGTTACATATACGATACGCTACATAGGTTTCTGGGTACGTTGAGGATTTTATCCTGGCATTGAAAGTGTCAAATTCCTTTTAAATCCTATCAGTAGGACCACGGGCCACGAGCCTTAGGTAGGACCCCTTGTGGCAGGCCTGGGACTCACATGCCGTGCAGCGGCAGGCTGTTGAAGGCGAAGCAGAGTCCGTAGTTGGTGAACACGGGGCTGAACATCCTGGTGCAGCACTCCTCAGTCATCCAGTGGGGAGAGGAGGAACGCCAGTAGCACGACTTTATGACTTCGCTGCATTTTGGAGCGCCCTGTGTATAAAAGATTTTTTTTATACAAAAAGCCTGCTTGATAGTGAGCATAAACCGTAGCCATATGGACGCTTGCAACTGCAGAAGTCACAAGTTGCTGACTCTTTATTGACGTAACTACCCCTTATCATCTTCCACCTAGGGTTATCCCAGCACAGTTGAATCCTGAAGGATGCTGGGGGTCCGCTACCTAATCCCAAGCTTTCGCGTAGAAACAGAAGCGAATGTCATGATAACAGATGATATCTGACCTTCCAACCCAAGGGGAAACTAGACATTGGGATTAGGCTTACTTGAGTGGGCAACTTGACTTTTAGAAGTGCTCAAGCCGTCCGAAGGCCTCTATGTAACTTCGCTTAGCGACTAACTATGTAAGTACCTCCAAAATAAATTTATCCAGTAACTGGTTCTGCTGTGGCGTCAGCCTTTTCTCCAGTGCCAGGTTCTCCTTAGTCGTTTGCGGGCAGACTAAGGAAGCGAAGAACTTCTCCAGGCTGTGAACAAAGTATTACCAAATAAATAAATCAATGATATGCTGCCCAGCATGATGGCCACCCAGATACCCTTAACCCAGCTAGGTTAGTAAATGAGCACACAATCTATAGGACACTTCAATCGAGGCCATTCCTTTAGATTCTTTCAATGAGTTGAGTCATTCATTGTATCATTGAAAGGGTTTATCATCATTATCTAAATCAATCAAGAATGCAGTGCTTGTGCCTGCGGTAAAGATGTGGACCAGCTGGGACGACATGGCCTTTATTGCTCTAGAAGCGCCGGCCGTTTATACCGCCACGGCACCATCAATGACCTGGTCCGCCGGTCGCTTGCCACCGTCTCTGTGCCCGCTACCTTGGAACCAGCGGGTATGGCAAGGGACGATGGGAAGCGTCCGGATGGAGTCACATTGGTGCCGTGGAGGTTAGGGAGAGCCCTGGTGTGGGATGCCACATGTGTGGACACTTTCGCGCAATCCCACATCCAGGCAACTCGCTCCCAGGCCGGCGCTGCAGCCGACCAGGCCCAAGTTCTGAAGCGCCGCAAATACTCATCCTTATTGGGCAACTACGAGTTTGCGGCGCTTGCGGTAGAGACACAGGGGGCCCTGGTCGGCTGATATGAAAGGTTTTATGAGAGCCATGTCGTCACGGCTGGTTGACGCCTCAGGTGACCCCAGAGCTGGCGCTTACCTATCGCAGCGGATTTCCCTCACCATACAGAGAGGTAACGCAGCCAGCGTCTTGGGCACCATGCCGCAGGCGGATTTACTGGACGGGGTATTCTTTTTATAATTGGGGTTCCTATATTTTTAGTATTATTTTATTTTATTATAGTGTTAGTGTACCAATATAATTTGAATAACTCAATAAAGAAACTTTACTGTCAGAAAAAAAAAGTAAAAAATAAGATCAAGAAAACATTAAATCGTTCTTCATCATATTATCATTAAATATGTCATTAAACACAGTTAATATTTTAACTCAATCTCGCTTTCAGTTGGTCTTTCATCAATTCACTACTCTTCTATTTTGTCATCCACTCATTCTAAATAGTATTGCCAAGAATGATGTGACCAGCATTACCAGCAATGGAAACTTTAAGCTGACAAGCACCAGTAATGGGCACTTCAATCCAAATTCAAAGATCATACGGTTTTAAATTGATTGTTCTATAAAAAAATAATTACTCTTATTTTCCTTTACATAAGATTCAATGTAGGTACATCATTGTGGCTTGACCATTACTGGTGGTATCACCTATGAACTCACTCATCGAGCCGGCTAACGTTCCCATACGACAACTTGACGTGTGTGTGCGGACACAGCACGACGTTGGGGAAGGGCACGGCCCACACCGGCGTCGGCAGCGAGTCGATCACGTTCACGAATGGTGTGGACGTCCACTTCACTAGCAGCTGGGTGATGTTGCCGGCGCAGGCCGCTACGCTGGCCAGCATGATGGCCACCCAGGTGAGCCGCTCAGCGCGGCTGAAGCTTGGGTCTAACATGTATCTAAAAAAAACGAGATGAAGCATTTTATTTTACCACGTAATTGTAGCTAAAGCTGCTCTACGTGATATCAACAATTTGTATTAATTATAGTGGCTTTGTAAGATGTAGCCCTCGCGGCATTCTTTACGGTATGAACATCGCCATTTTGAAACAAATCCAAAAACTGACTCGACAAAAAACCCATGACGCACCCGCTCACAAAATTTTAATTAAGAAATGCGACCTCTAGAAGGGAACAGCGGGTGGACATCGGGAAATCCGAAACATACGAAAGAATTTTTGCCGAAGCTGGAACAGAGACCTTCCTTTCCATCGCTTCGCTCACTCGGTCTAGCCGCGAGGTAGGTTTTTATGACTCAGAAAGCACCTTCAGAATCAATCGCTTGGATAAAACAAATGAGTAAGTTATGCAACTCCTGTCTTTCGTTATAGATGTTTTGGGACAAGTGCCCCACTTGTCATTGTGCACTAATGTGTAAACGTACCTACCTACAACAGGAAAATAAATTATCTTTGATGCGTCAGGCATAAGTGGCGTGGCTTCCACAGGACTCGATTCACAGGAAATTCATGAAACACACTCACTCAGATATATATTGACTTTATGACCATCAACTGACCAATAAGTAGACCACCTACTGTTTCACTTACTTCATTCCATGTAAAGATCCTTGACAAAAAAATTGCTTAATGCCTGTAGCGACTTGCACCGCCCACACCTTCGCAACTGCTTTATATGACCAATCTTTAATTTTCCCTTTCTTATGTACAACCAACGCCTCAGGACTTATATATTTAAAGTCCTTTACATAATAGTCTAGTAGATATTTACTGTTTAGATTATCTTTATGTTGTTCGTCTGTGTTTAAAGACATCTTGTGTGCTATTGAACAATTGCAGTGCAAATGGTACCTAATTGCTGCACCTTTGTTTAAAAGGGCGATTAATTTGCTACTACATAATTGTCACTGTAGTCACTACAGTGTAGTGTTAACGACATTCTATAAGTTTGTTTGTCTGTTACAGTAGAGAAAACATCACACCTCTTAACATTACTAAAACGTAAAGGTTTAACGAGAGACAAAGACAAAACCAAAGATATTTATTTTTTAATTGAAGTATATTTACACACTATTTACAATACAATAGACCACCACCGGTTCTGAAAAATAACTTTAGTTATAATGTTTCATTTAAGGAATAAATTGTTAGAGTAGCATCGTTTTTAAATTTATTACACATTTGTTTTTTCAATGAGCGCGATGTTGCACGTAAACAAACACGAAGAAGTTAGTTAATCGTACATCTATAGCTCTAGTATAAGTTGTTTCGAAACATTAACTAATTCGAACGCGTTTTGCGTTTTGTCTCAAAATGTATGAAAACGCTCTCACCGAGTTTGAAATACGCGCGAAATGGTATACTGGCTGTTTTAGTTTCCACTAGTGGCCACCAGAGGCGCTGTTCACGTTTTCATACCACTTTCATACATTTTGAGACAAAACGCAAACGCGTTCGAATTAGTTAATGTTTCGAAAAAACTTATACTAGAGCTACTGACACTAGGGCCCTCCTTGTATCGACTTGGTACCGACAAGCTTGAGAATGACAGAAATGTCCTATTTAACGGGCGTTCGAAAAGTTACGCAATAACGCTACAGGAAATGCGGACGGGCAAGCTAGTGTCAGCTGTACGATCAATTTGGATGGCGTTATTAGCTGAATGCACTCAAGCTTATTAGCGATATGTTAGGCGTTTATTGCGATCGAGCCGCGTACTCCAGTCAAAAACTATCATAGAAAACTTGGTGAGTTTCTATAAATTTTAAGAGGCCTTACAAGTTTAAAAAAAAATTGATTAAAAATTTGACAAAGGTGGTGATAATACCTTTAAATTGATTGAAGGATATGATGATTTTATTAAAGTTTAAGATAGTAACATTGCCCTTTTTTGATTTTCTTGCGTGTAGTAGATTTTAAGCGGAAAAAAGCCGTTTTTGGCTCGAAAATGGTCGATTTGGAGTGATGTTTGAAACAATATTTCTGAATGAAAAGTCAAAAAAATACATTTGAAACTTATGTAATTACATCGCAATAGTCCTGTTTTAGATAGTAACATTGAGAAAATGACAAAATATATCTCAATTAAACAGAGAATGGCCTAAATAGATGAACGTTTTTTTACCTTATAATTTTAAAATACTAAATATCAATTTTTCCCGCGACGTCGGCTTTGAGGAATTTTATCGCTCTATTTCATCCCTTTGAGGGATTCATTATGAAGGTTTTACCTATAAATCACTTGCCTGTGGGTCAAGATTCACTCTGATCAAACGATTTTGTGTGTCACAATACTTAATAAACTTTTACAGATTTGAATCAAAGCCTCATCAATATATTTTTATTGAGTCTGCCAGAAGCGTTTACTATTCTATTTTACTATTAGTATGTTGTCGGCAAAGTAGAAAATAACGTATATCAGTTGCGCCTCGCCATGTCGGATAGTACCGTTATTAACAGTCTTTCTGTCAGACGGAATAATCTAAGAAAGCTCTTTTTTATTTTTTAAAGTGATGCCTTTAAATATTATGTAAGATAAGATAAGATATAATTTAAGATAAGAGATAATTTATTGTCAAAACTGTGTACATTACATGTCATAATTATAATAAGTCTCAACAGTCTGCCCATTTAGGACTCGTCGCGGTTACCTACTTTGTTGATTGGCTTAAAGACCAGTCGTCTCTATTGGCCGTCCATTTAACAGCAATTAACGATTAAATAACTAACTATTGATTGTGTATTGTAACTGTGGCCTTTAGGAAGGTAGACGGTGATTACCTAATTAACAAAATTACTTTTCGAAATGACTGTAAAAGAAAATAATCACTGGCCGCATGGCGGGAAAAAGAAGCAGAGCAGAGGGCGTATGCCTATGCGTTGGGCGGACAGGGTAACATCTGCGACGAGAGCCACGTTAAGGCCGCTGGGTTGGCGCCAACACTGGCTCGCAACCCGAATGGTGTCGGTTTTCATGCACACATCAAAGGATCTTCGCGTCTTGGCCAACTGCTGGCCCAATACGTTGGCCCAATATGTACAGCGGCCTTGAATCAACATTTCGGCATACCTAAATTTGTTAACAGAGAAACTTCTGTACTTGTACTATTACTTATTCTGTGGCCTGAGTCTTCTTGGTACTTGGTAGAGGAATTTGGGGGCCGAGCTCTATTGCTCCGGTAGCTCAGTAGTTAAAGCGATTGGCCGCGAATGCTAGAAGGTCGTAGGTTCGTATGGAGCGCTCGTGGCCCAGCGGCGCCTGCGTACCGCGTGCGGTACGTAAGGTTAAGCAACGTGGGCAGCGGTCAGGAGTTGGATGATGGGTGACCGCTTTGAGTGGTTACTAACTGAGCGCTCCCGTGCTTTGGAAGGCACGTTTAGCCGTTGATCTCGGGTGTTGTCTATGGCAGCAGTCGTTAAGCCAAGTTGGAGGCCTTCGGGCGGCTTGAGAACTTCTAACAATCAAGTTGCCAACTCACTTGACAAAGGGGTTTCGAAGGGGGGTGTTAAAAGTGCAACAAAAATTGGCAACCGTACTGTCTTCTCGAAGATCTCACGGTTCGAAATAATTGCCATACGATAAATAATAAATAAATAAGCTGGGGGCCGATTTTTGAGTGTCGAACGCTCGAATTTTCACTCGAGATCTGTCAAAAAACTATGACGTTTTTGAGTGGATAGATAAATATAAAAGAGAAATGGCAGCCTCATTTAAGGGCCTTTGCCAATGACACACGAAGGGATAAATTAGTTAGTTAGATATAAAAGAGAAATGGCAGCCTCAAGGACTTTTGCCAATGACACACGAAGGGATAAATTAAGTAAAATTGAATCGTTTTTGAGTGTCTAACTCTCGACTTTTCAATCGAGATCTGTCAAAAATCTATGATGTTTTGACAGATGTAGAGTGAAAAGTCGAGCTTTCGACACTCAAAAATCGGCCCTCAGGTTCGAGTCTTGCTCGGAGCCTACATTTTTCAATTTTTTTCCTTTATTTAGAAATTTGTGGTTTGCGTTCAATTTATCCTTCAGGTACTTAAAAATAAACATTCGGTTTACCTTAACTATGATTTGATTATGTACCTCTATATTATGACTTTGGCAGGTCACAAATACAGCCCACTTTCATTTGCAATTTCAACATTCTTTCTTCTTTCAACAGAAAAATCATCCAAGTTTTAGTTCTTCCTAAAGTACACATCAAAATGCAAATAAGTAGAACTTGTCGACGAAGAGAAATCGAACTGTTTGGTAAAGTTTTCGCATACAATTCTCATACTTTAATTCTTTACAGTTATTCTTTCTTTACCAAAATATAACAGAAATGCTGGAACTAAAGATAAACATAATTTTATTGACTAGAATGCTTATAGTCTTTTAGTAACAACTGATTTATCTTCATTCATTCATTAGCTTTTGGACTGACGCTTTGAAAAATATAAAAAAAACTCACGAAATACTTAGGTATTTCAAATTCTTGTCATCATGATGGATTTTCATCTACTTAAGTAAAGTGAAAACATCATTAGTTATGCTTTCTACAATTTTCATTTAGGGGTTGGCTACCTATTAAGGGTTGATAAAAAGATATCTATTAGTATATTATTCCTGGAGTTATAGGTAATTGTCAGCAATAACTGGCGATATTTTTTTAGGAACAAGCAACGTACAGTCAACCAATTTGATTTCTGGGCCACTTCGTACTTTGTCACAGTGACATTAATATGGGATCTCTAGCGGCTTTCATATAGATAGATTGTCACTGTGACAAGGTACGAAGTGGCCCAGAAATAAAATTGGTTGACCGTACGTACACTGCGTGCAAGTACACTTACAAGTAGCCGTACACTTTAGTACTTTGTCATATTCACGAGTTCTACAGCTCACAGAGCCACTAGTTTATACGTTTAATATCAATAGTATCAAGTGTTAGTGCACTGGAATCCTGCACCGAAGCCCCACCGAGTCCTGTTCCTGTATCGTATGACGAGAAGCTAAAGGATTTCGCTCGTACTTACGTAACGAACTAAACAACAAAGCACGGTTAAATATGCACCTATAATTTTTCTATTACTTATTACGTACGAGTAACACACCCAAAAATATACTTTCTATTTTTGAGCTGAATATGCTATGAAATAAAGCGATAGAACAGTTATAATCTGGAGGTCGCGCCGAGTGGTTCACAAAACTCACATATCGGTTGATACTGATGATGTGAATTTATTTATAAGTAAAACACTTGTAAAAGACGACGAAACTACTCCAGTGTTGCCAGAACGTGCTTTTTAGCACGGTTTTACGTGCTTTTTTGGATACGAACGTGCTTTTTACGTGCGCTCCCCAAAAACGTGCTAAAACCGTGCTTTTTTAGGTGCTATGGTGCTTTATGGTTTTACTACTAAAAATGGGAAGGTAATGTTGGTTTGGTACTTTCTAAAACTGTAATTTTTTTTCTAACAATCATTGTGTTAAACAATCTTTCTCTTACCCTACGCTTTGATATCCTAAAGTTAAAAGTTATGTTTTACCTGTGTTTGCAGGAAAGAACTTGTCCTGCAACTGCAAGCTCTATCGTTCGTGTCGTGCAATATGCACACGATGTAGTAAAGGCTCAATCTCAATACTCTGTATGTGACGAAAACCGGCCAAGTGCGTATCGGACTTCGCACATTTAGGTTTCCGAACCATGCGCAAAAGTATGTTGGTTTTAACATGAAAAAAGGAAATTTCCAATCAAAAAACCTGTTTTATCAAAATATAAGTATTTTTAACCCATTATAACCTAGCGGTGCCATTTGACACCCAATTCAAGACGTTTAGAAATTCGCGCCATTCGCGCGCCACGAACAGTAAAGCCCGACGGTTTGCTATCAATACGGTGCTAGAGCAAGACAGCTATCTGTTTCAATGCTTTGTTTTAACTGGTGTACTTGTTGAGACCGCCACGAGCGTCACAAAGTTAGTGTTTCAAAATTATTGCAGAAAATGGATTTCACGTTGCGGTAAGTGGGCAAAAATATTTATATTTCGAGTAATTTATTACTTAAATGCACTTTTTTGTATCCCTTAGTATTGGTGTGACTAGATTACATTGTAATATAATTCAGTTTTGTCTGCATATTTGTTTCATGGTACGTCAAAATGTATGGGTGCCGTATGGCACCTCTAGGCCTCTGTAGTATATTCCAGTAAAGGGTGGAGTGTGTATTTTTGTAGTTAAACGGGACTTAATCGCGTAAAATAAACATTATTAACTACTAATATATGTGAATATCGCGAAAGTTCAAAACAATGTGTGTATTATTGGTTTCTGAATAGGTAGGAAATAAGTATTTATTTCTCTTGGTAGGGGTTGTACACTTCATGAGGCACTAGCCCTGCTAGAAGAAGATGAGGAGATCGAGCCGCGTTTGCTACACATTGAACCTCCAGAACCTGCAATCGACTCTGATCAAGATTTGGGCGACGAAGAAGGAGGTGGTTTTATAAATAACCTCACAGGTCGGCAACTCAATGCTGGGTGCGAAGTAGTGTTGGCGTCTACGTCTCTGTCACCATATATGATGATATGATGGTCGGAATCACTTATTAGTGCCCAGCGAATCCCGTCGCAAATGTGCTATGGAGTTGTGTAAGAGTCAGACAAGACTGCAATGCAACAAATGTGGCGTAGGGCTCTGTGCATCCTGTAACTATCCGTTTCATGTTCGTGTGTAGGACTAAAAAACTATGTACCCTCAAATAAAGTGGTGAAAAAAAATGCGTTTTTTATTTATTAATTCCTACGTTACTCAAAATATTCATCATTTTATAAATAAACTGTAATAATACTTAGCTAATAAAAAGTTAATACATACTTAATAGAGAGATGTTAAGCTTACGTATTGGCCTAGCAGTGCCATATGGCACCCATTGTTATTTCCAAAACTAATAAATCAATTTAACTTTTATTAATCAAAAACAACTCGGGGGGCCTTAGACAACAATATATTAAAATATTATCAATTTCTAAGACCCTAAAATAATTCAGGTCATAATGGGTTAATAATAATGTAATAATAATAATGAACAGTATCACCAAATTTCAAGTTTATAGGATCGTTCTAATACAACGCGATGATCGCTCGATCGCGCAAGTGAAATTCGTGAATATCTTGAACTCGAATAGGTGTCCTAAAGGGATCGTCCTAAAACAAACGCGACTACGCGATTGTCGCACGAATTTGCGACTTTTACTAGTAAATAGTCTAAGTTAAAGTCGCGCGACCATTGCGTAGTCGCGCGCGAATTAGGACGATCCCTATGGGTCAATGGGAAGAAAAAATAATCTTATGAACAAAAGTTTGTCACAGACGACTGACGGACGGACGCGTGAGTGACAAAAATAGGAGTCATTTTCGACCCTCTGGGTGCGGAACCCTAAAAACGTGCTTTTTATTCCAAAAACGTGCGTTTTGGACACCCGACCGTGCTTTTTGACGGAAGTGCTCTGGCAACACTGAACTACTCGGCCTGTAGGACGACCCGCCCGGCAGGTGGACCGAAACAGTTGGATGCGGAGAGCTGAGGACCGGGTGTGGTGGTGGCGTGAATTAGGGTAGGACTATGTCTAATAAAAGCAGTGGGCGACTGCAGGCTGAAGATGAGTATAGACAGTTGTTACAATTACTAGAAAAAGTATTATCAAACAAGTCGTGTATCATTTTGGAGTTGATGATACCCCATCAACAACTCTAATTATATATTTTGACGACGACTGACAAACGTCACATAGGTAGTGTGAGACAAAACTCTATGACGCCGAAATTAGCCGAATCTCTTTCCAAAGGTCGACGTGCAATATATATCGCCGGGTACTGTATAATGTAATTTGTTTAGGTATTGCTATCAAATGTTTTGAAACGGTTGTTTTCTCCCTTGTATTGCTTAATTGCTATCACATTGCCTACATACGGTATACGAGTTTATAGTGATTTGGGAATGACAGAGGTCAATGATAACAGACAATAATAAACGTCTTTATAGTTGAACTTAGAATATTGATTGTTTCAATGAGGATGGATCATTTATTAGACATGTCATTCACGCACAAAAGTTGAACTCGTACAAAAGGCGGACCAAATGCCATAAGCATTCTCTACCAGTAACCTTATTGATTTATGCAGTAAATTAGCTTTTTTTTATTTATTATCAAAAAAATTATAAAATCGTCGTGTTCAAAAATAATATTTAATTTTAGCACAGAATAGTATAATATGTTAACACACGAGCCTTCATCACGGAAGCGGATGTCCTGCACACGGGGCCAACCACTACTTTATTCGTTTTAATCATTTTTAAACACTTAATTGTTATCATATTCATTAGGTATTGAGCTTAATTAAATTCACGGGATAGGATATTTTTATTTATTTTATTTTGTTTATTAGGACCTTCAACAACAAGAATACTATTACAAAACTATGGTCTTAATGCACAAATATAGGCTAAGTATCTTATTAATTACAGAAGGACACAACATGCATTAATCAACAGTGAAGTTATTATAGAAAAATTAAAAAAATCACGTATTATCGCGTGTAGTCGCGAAGTACAATTTGTTTCGAAGTGCAATTTGTTTGCTCCTATTGTATATACATGTATTTATATTACTAAAACTTAAAACTTAAATTAGACAAGACATAAATCATGGCCATAACTTATGTCGGGACATAACTTATGTCCAGATTGGACATAAGTTATGTCCCGTCAGCAAATGTGGATTTAATTGATGAGATAGTTGACGAGTTAAGGTTAATAGAATCCTGGTATTTCTTATATGTCGTATACATCCTTGACAAGGGACAGTGTAGCTTGAGATTAGTACGTCGTGTAGGCAAACTGAATAATTTAATATTACATGCTCTTGGAATGTTAGGTGGGATATGGAAATTTATTTTATGTAATAATTCTGGGCAGTTTAATGTGCCAGTAACAATTCTCTTTAAGAACAATAGATCAGTCATATTTCTCCTGTCCGCCAACGATCCCATACCAAAGCTTGATAACTTTTTTTCTACAAAAATATGTTAAACTTGCGACAAACCTTTTCTGAACCTTCTCAATTCTATTTATGTGAGAGTTATCACAAGGCGACCAAACTACGCTACAGTATTCTAAGTTGCTTCTGACCAGGGCGTTGTACATGACCAGCTTCGTACTAATATTTCTAAAATTTTTACATTCTCGAATAACAAAACCCAAAAGTTTAGAGGCCTTTAAGATGACGCTGTCTATGTGCTCCACAAATTTTAGTTTTCGATCAAAGACTACACCTAGGTCTCTTATACTCTCAACTCAACCTCCTCAAGGAATTCACCATTCAAGTTATATGCAGTTGGGATGCAATGTCTGTTTTTAGTAAATTTGACATGTTTACATTTTTTTTACATTTAAAGCCATTTTATTTATTGAACACCAAACTGGATCGTCTTGGATACACATACAGGATGTGATAAAACGCTATCAATGGTTTCCTTAGCGCCGATTTTTTATTCCCCACAGATAAAAGTATCTGTCAGATAAATGTTAGCTGTCTTTTTCTTTCATTTGACTTCAGAAAAAGAAGGTCAGAATTTTAACCGACGGATAAAATTTATCTGGGGATTGAAAAATCGGCCGTGGCCATTATTATTAGGCCTTACATAAGTCGGTTAGCGACCAGCTAGCTAATTTAATGTGCCAGCGGTTTGCGACCACTTGAATGAGTTGATTGAATGGATATTTATCGTTTCTTTAATGCATTGCCATTTAATAACTATTTAATACTGTCGTTTCTTTAGGGTCTGTAAAATGTTAAGTAATTAATTCATTGAACATTATTCGCCTTTCAATAATACAATCCGGTAGGGAACCTACATTCAAAGTCAAGCCGGTGGCACTAATAAAAAGATTTCAAGCTATATAGCTATCTAGATTTCAAGCTATCCACCACCATCTACGAAGACGCGCCCCTCCACAGCCCAAGCCGTACAACTGCGCACAGATTAGTATGAGATTCGCTGTGGAGACTGGAGGGGCGCGTAGTCGTGAATGGCGCGCACTATAGGTCCTAACCTATTTACATAAATATTTTTTTTCACATTAAAGACGTTGAATTAACGAAATAGTTTCAAGGATCAAGAGCGTTCGTTCGGACAACCGCGCGATGCGTATCTGTTCGCTACTTAGTTAGTGCGCCGGTGCTTCCCGTGCTGTGCCCTCTGTCAGTGATATTATCCTACTTTTAAGTGAGTTTCAATTGTTGTACGTTCTTTGTTTAAAAAAAAAACAATTTAAAAAAACCTTTTTTGATTGAATATTTACTGTATTTCGGGTGACATTCAGTGTGATAATAATCGTAGTCAATATTCGTTTTGTTTTTATAAACAGACTAGGTACTTGAGAACAAAAAAATATATATACATAGTATATTCTAATAAAAAGGCAGTTTCGAGCAATCATTATAACGGATAACTAACAGTACCTGCACCAATTAAAGTTCTTATTCAAAATATGTTGTAGAATGGCGTACGTATTGACAGCCGAAAATAAAGCTAGACCTCCTGAGACCGCATTGTGTAAATTTCCTAACTATTTACCAACTAATTTAAAATGAAACTAGAAATAGTGACGATTATATAAGTGTTCTATATCCCAATCAAAGTATTCCCATCCAAAGTAGTTTAAGTACGTAGGTGCCACTAGCTCAGTGCGGCTTGGAGATTTCACATACAGCTTCGACTAAAATTTAGTATACAAGGAATGAATCGTGGTATTCGCGAAGAGAATAATTAAACAGTAACAATTCTAAGATAGAATTAGGAAAGAAAAGTGAAATCCTAACTAGATTTAGGTATAAATTGGATTAGGAATTTCAACTAAATCTGGATAAAGTTTTGATCTTGGTAATTAGGTATACCGTTTTGGAATGTTTGAACGTTTAGCCTGATACTTCGTGGAATATTGGAATAGTGATTTAACTTATAATAAGGACACTTTCTTCATCTATGAGAGGAGGCCTGTGCCCAGCAGTGGGACGTATATAGGTTGATGATGGATGATGGAAGGACACTTTGATCGATTATTCCAGACAACAGAATAATCAATAAATTCCTACAATAATGAAACGTATTGATGCGGTGTGTTGCCAGCATTTCCGTTCACAGCAATATTGCCACTGACAACCGACAATTTTACCGGTACAAGAAAATAAAAATGTGATAAAATCTTGATATTAATCGCAAAATACCGTAATGAAACGATTGTGCGTTTGAGTTAGGTTATCAGTTAGTTATTTTACATTTTAATGGACGAATTTATACTGCAGTTTTAAATAAAATAATGTTAAATTAATTGATCTCGTTCTGTGTTCCAGATTTCCAGTAAAATGTCTTCGAAAACTTCCTCAATGGTCATTATCTTAGTGTTTTTATCTCTAGTGTATAAGTGTAAGTATAACTACAAATTTTGTATCAACATTATCACTACACTTATTTTAATACCCCTGTCTGTATGTTTGTACACCTACGCGATAAACTCAAAAACTACCGAACGGGTTATCAATATTATTAGGTGTACATAGGTACTGTTTTCGCTATTGGATGATTTGGATGAAGTGTTTCACGAGGAAGTTTTGTGTGCGAATTGATTGAGATTTTGTGTAAATTTGTTAAAAATATAGGTAAGTAGCCTATTAATAAGGGCAAAACCTTAAAAAAGGTAAATTAGTTATAATTGTACGCGATTAAGTCCCGTTCCCCAATAATAATAGGTAAATTAAAGCTGTAGGTAACCGGTTTAAGTTTTGGCTTTGTCGATATTTAGTGGGCAACGTATGTTTCAGCCTCCGCTATCCATTGCTACTACTGCAACAGTGCCAACAACAGCGCTTGCCTTGACCCCAATGAGCTGGATGATGAGGTATGTAAGACTGTTGGATGTAGATACCGACTTGTTGAGGCAATCGTGAAAGCCCCCAAACAATAATCATATCAATCATTTATTTATAATACTTTTGATATTACATGTCAACTTCACTGAGCGAAAAAATACTAATTATTAGTAAGTTTTAGTAAATCCCAGGACAAGGAGATTAAATACTAACGGTTACAAAACAGTTTAGTAGTAATTGGTAGTTACAAGGACAAATTTTTTGGTATTAGTACTTAAATAACTACTATTTTCAAAAACTGTTTTGTAACCGTTAGTATATAATCTCCTTGTCCTGGGATTTACTAAAACTTACTAATAATTAGTATTTTTTTTCGCTCAGTGTTATTTACTAAATAATTTTTTCAACAACATTGAACTCTGTGGTTAAGTATTATGTGTTTGTTTAACGTTATAAATAACAAAACATTTTTTTTATTAATTACTAATTTGGGACCGTTCCGGATTATGTTACAAAACGAAACATTCAAAAAAGTTCAACAGTTTTTTTTAATAAGTAAATTGCTTCACCTCAGAATTTCTTAGCAAGAAAAGTTTAAAAATTCATAAATCGAAAACATGGGGTATATTCTGAAAGCCCACGACGTGAGGAACCTAAAATTTTTTTTTTACTACAAGGTGTGGGTCACCTGTATATTCTTATATCATTGACAGGTGCGCGCACGCATAATCCCGGTGGTGGACTGCGCAGTCGCCGTGCCGCAATCGATCTCCGTCAAATTCTTCTGCAGAAAAATAGTGCAGACCAGTAAGTACCATATAAAGTCATGCACCAATTCTTGACAAAGTAATGTCCAATCGTTGACACAGTAGGTATTGATCACCTCTGTCATTGTGACATAAGATTGCCACGTCACGTCAGTCAAGCACTAGGACAATACCTTACAATACAAATACACTTAATTGCGCATTTCACATAATGTAATAGCATTTTCAAAAGAGTCATCAAAGATAGGCGGTTAAGGCAGTATTGTAGCTAAACCAGACTATCCAGGTGAGCTAGCACAACTTGCTGCCAAGTCGTAGGTAACTCGCGCAACTCTGCGATTCCTGCCTCACTAGATCTGTGCGAATTAGAAAGAGAAGGCTAGATTTTTCTAAGTTTCAGTTGTGCTAGCCCAGCTGCTATATTGTTCCATAGGAAAGTCACTTATAATCCAATATCTCCTAGTCTTCCACAGCAGGCGAGAGAATGACGTGCGTGTGACCCGAGGATGCGGCTGGATGCCTTCGCACAAGGAGTGCTACCGCGCGGACAATAGCGACCACCTCGAGACCGTCTGCCAGTGCTTTACTGTGAGTACCGCCTTCAAATCACTTTCAAATCACTTTATTTTGCTAAAACGTTCCCCCTTCTTCCATCGGACATCCAGACGTACGGCAGATTACCATCCTTACCTGGTTGAAATTTCTCTTACTCGAACCAAGCGCTTTTCACCATCTTTTATAATGCGCACTGCTAAGCATATATTTCCGAGTCCGCCACTACGGTACCGGTAATTGACAATATTTCATAATTTCCAAAAGTCTTAATTCGAAAACCATTTCGGTAAAAACGTGTGAAGTACACAAAAAACATTTTTTTAGATTTTTTTCTCCGTTAATTTTGGAAAAAATCGCAAATTACTGTAAACCGAAAGTTGACGTCATCTTCCTCGCTTCCCCTTAGTACAGAGTACAGACAATCGCTGCTCTGAAGTGGCTCTGGATTCTTGTTGGGAAGATGACGTCATATTTTACTTACGCCCTTTTGGAATGACCTACTTTTCAACGTGTTTTTTTTGTATGAAATAATGAGTTAAATTGAAAAAGAAAAAATACGGGTGGCTTAAATTTTTACCTATTTTCTAACTAGTTCATAAAATAAAGTAGTTAAAAATATGAAATGTTGTCAATTACCTTCCACAAGTTGTTGTTATGTATTGTTCGTTTTTTGGGTCAGTAGAGGATCTTGAATATACCTCAGATACCAACGCAGCAACCTATCATACCTATACCGACTGGCCGCCTATCGGGCACTAGCGAGCTGTCCAACATTTTTTTTAAATTCTAAATAGGGTGCGCTTGACCACAAATCACCTGATGGTAAGCGATATTGTAACATCTGAGAAAAGTTACGCAGCGCCCGCTAGGCGGGTTCCTGGCAGTGAAAGTGTCATAGTCATAGTCATAGTCATTCATTAATAATATTATTAATATTACGCAATAATGCTTAACTGCTGCTGCTGCTTTACTTTTAATAATGCTTTCCCCACTTATGTAGTCTTTTTTAGGGTTCCGTATCCGAAGGATCAAAACGGAGCTCTATTGCTGTCACTCACGCGTCCTTCCATCCGTCCGTCTTCTGTCATACAGCGGGGTAATCACGTAACGATATGTACTACCGTTGGTACGTATTTAATGTCAGTTTTAGTATGGGATTTGACATTTAAATCTATCGTACTAACGGTCGAAAACGTTACGTGATTACCGCGCAGGTTTACATCCAAACGGTTGGAGCTACATTTTTAAGATTTTCACAGTAAAAGCATCTTGGTGTCCGTGTCCCAAAGCTATACAAATAGTCAAAACTTAGTTTTAAATGTTTTAAAGGGTGCGAAAACAATCCAACTTAATTTTGCGGTTGGTTCGGAACCCTAAATGAGCGGTCTCTTTTTTAGGGTTCCGTAGTAAACAAGGAACCCTTATAGTTTCGCCATGTCCGTCCGTCCGTCCGTCCGTCCGACCCCCGTTTTTCTCAGTAACCGTTAGTACTAGAAAGCTGTAATTTGGCATGAGTATACATATCAATGACGCCGACAAAACGGCAGAATAAAATTTTTTTTTTAGTTTACATGTAAAGTGGTGGTGCAATTTTTTTTTTGCCGAACCCCATCGTGTGGGTTATCGTTGGATAGCTCTTATTATAAGGTTTCTAAAAGCATTTTTTGATTAAAGAATTGGTTAGCGTGATATTAAGCTTTGAAGTGATAATTTTTGTTATGGTCAAGTGTCCCTCCCCCCTGCCAGTTAAACGGTGGCTACTAGGCATGTGAAAAAAAACATGGTAGTAGTATATACGATGAATTTAAAAGGAAAACTATCACAGCTAAGTAGATATTACGAGTTAACGAGTAATAGTCGAACTTCAGAAATGTACTTTGCAAAAGCAAACTTTCGTACAATTTTCATTGATACCTTAGATAATGTTGTTAATTCTGTCAATAACATAGTAAATATAAGTTTGCGAACTTTTTAGTCCACATAATGTAACGGGTGGACGACTACGGAACCCTACCTTGCGCGTGGCCCGACACGCACTTGGCCGGTTTTTATAAAAATTGCATTGCTCTTGGCCTGGATCTAGCCAGGGAGCAAATAGGAGGCCGACGGTGAAGCGAGCTCACCCAGAAGATGCCTATTCACTCGTGCCTTAAAACGTCTAGGTCTAAGTGTAAGGCCTGAGTGGACGCTCAGAGCGGAGCGTTCGGCGGGGCGTGCAGCGGGGCGGGCGAGCGTGCATACTATTTGTGCAGCGGCGACTCAGGACACCAGTATGAGTTTCAATTGTTTAACATGCACGCCCCGCTGCACGCCCCGATGCACGCCCGACTCGAGCGTCCACTCAGGCCTTACACTTAAGGCTGGGTTGCACCAAACCGTCTGTAGTCGTAAGCGGTGTTCTACAAATCTGATTGTATGGAAAGTTTGACAAGTTTGTATGAGATGACAGCTGCCGGTGCCGGTGTCATATTGGACGATGACCGGTCTGTGTTCGTACGATGGTGCAACTGACACTTAAGACTATAGGCATGTTCCGAATCACGCTTACAGTGCTAAAAACGCGTTTACGATCGGACCGAATCACGCTCATAGCGTTTACATGAGATGTCGTGACGTCATTGACGATGTCATGGACGGCGCCATATTGGCGTTAACGATGCTCACACTCCCAGGCGTAAGCACCTTGAGCCAAACGTCAAGTTGACGTTTGATATATGAACATGACAGTAAACACGGGCTATGAGCGTGAATCGGTCCGATCGCGAGCGCGCTCAAGCGAATAGCGGTCCGAAAGAAAACACTTCTCACGCGGCCTTGAGCGCGCTTTTTGATTCGGACCGGATACGGACCGGCCGTCAGCACTGTAGCGCTGTGAGCGTTGTAAGCGTGATTCGGAACACGGCTTATATCTTTTTCACATCACCTCTTCGAATAAGGGCTTTTTCTTCCCTGCTAGGAGGGATCAAAATGGCACTTTTCTTCCCTGCTACGAGGGATCAAAGTGGCACTTTTCTGTAACGAGTAATTGTATTGTATCGATTTTGATAGTTAAGTATTGTATCGATTTTGATAAAATAAATGCACAACCATTGTTATTTCAGATCTTTTATTATTCTCAATAGGTGATGTGAAAAGCAGTATGTGTCACATGGAAGCAAAATTATTTCCACCTTGGGCGTTAATTCTTGAATCCCTCACTACGCTCAGGATTCAATTTACGCCCACGCCGTAAATATGTCATTTTGCTCCCTTGTGACACAATCTACTATTCTGTATGTTTCAGGATCACTGTAACAGTGGAGATAACGTGAGGCCCGACACTGCTGTAGCTCTTTTCTTGTTGTTCTCAGCGGTCCTTTACTTCTATCGTTAAGTTATTAATGTCTTGTAATAAATATTCACTTGAGACTAAATCACTTTTTGTACATTATTTCGTTCCATATACCATCCTTGCTATCACAATAGGGATGTTGACTCAAAAAAAATTATAACTTCAATAGAAAGAAGACATAAAACTATGCCAAATAGTGAAAATCCTAATATTCAAATATCTCAAAAAATAGAGGAAAAAACGGCCGCAGAAAATACAAAATCATTGATAAATGAAAAGTTTGTTTTTTTAAATTTCGAAAAACTGACTCGACAAAAAAAAAACAATTTATTTTCGAACGCTCACCAAATTTCACGAGAATCGGTTTAAAAATGCGACTTGTACCTAGAGGAGGACAACCGGAAATTCGGACATACGAAAGCATTTTTGTCGAAGCTAAAACAGAGACCTTCGTTTCACACGGTCAATGAAACCTCTGTCTGTGAAGCAGTGAGTCCCTATGTACTATTTCGGACAAATAATTTATTAGCAATTGATATGATTTTACTGTAAACGCAGTAAGCAGATGCAATATCCCCGGCGGCTGCGTGGGCTCACGGCGTATTTGAACGCCCCTTATTTAGGTTAAGCTGCAAGTGGGGCTCTAGTGGTAGCGGGTTTATATTATTTATAAACCCGCTACCACTAGAGCCCCACTTGCAGCTTATTATCCATACTAATCATCCAAATCGTATTTATATAAAAGGCAATGTCCTTATTGATCCATCACCGCAGAGCCGAAACTGCTGAACGTAGAAGCTTCAATTTAACGTAGGTACTCTATATGACGTAACCATCCACTAAGAATGGATTTTACCGTTGAACCGTTGTATGGAAATGGTTCATTTGAAAAGTTACAGACGAATCTTTGTATAAAGATTTCCCAGTAAAAAACAAAATAAATGATATAGCGCTGAAAATAAAAATTCACCGCTTTAGGGCGGACAAAAAGGGTTAAAAAATTATAACGCAAATATGTAGTTTTTAAAGTAAGAAGTTTAAAGCTTCGGTCACAAGCTTCTAATGTATAGTCAAAAACTTTGGTTAATGCACTTTTTTACAGTTTAGCAGGCGCTGAAAGTTCGCATGGGCAAGGCTGGATGACCTGATCGATGTCGAGGGAGTTTAGTTTAGTTGAACGGTGGACTAGTTACGCCGCCGGAGTATCTTGTCAGACATGCTTCCGCCGGCTCAACGCTTGCACATGACACATATTAACTCGTTGGCTACCGGTGTCGCCGATGTACGATTTTATAACAAAAGATTGTTTTGTTTTGTTTTTTTCGCCGTCAACCCAAGGGTAGAGGAATTAATATATGAGATGTAGATAAAGTAGTGTAGGTATAATGTTACGTAGTGTAGGTATGCAGCTATACATAAATAGGCCTTAAAACACTCGTTTGATCTTATTACGAAACGTTTCAAAACCACACTCGTGTTTTATTGCTTTTCACTCTCATTACGTAGCAGTTGCATATCTACTATAACGATATACCTATGAGTATATCGCCTACAGTCGACCCCTACACCGCTATGCTTCTACCATCCCCACGCCACAGAATAGTATAATGGTCCCACGCTTCAGTTTAAACAGTGTTATTTGCCGATGCCGTTACCAATCGTTTGTTTATGGTCCGCGCACGTTTATTTATATTACACGCTTCGGACCTTATGTATCGTGTAAAATGTATCGGCGTATTGTTTAAAATATATCGTTCCATTGGCCTAGGATAGACAGTAGACCAATTTATGTATTAAATAAATCTTGGCTAAGGGTCCTTATTACTTAAGGCGCAGGGTAGAGCAAAGCCTCCTCCATACAAACTCTGTGCACATTTTATTCGTCGGTTTTGGCACTCCCGAAAAAAAATTTTTTTACCTGTAAATATTGGATATACAAAGAACCTCAAGAAAAAAAAATACAAAACATTAAAAAAAAACATTATTCAGGTTATGGCTAACAGAAAAATAAGCATACTGACCAAAAATCATAAGTGCAGTGCAAACACAAGCGAAGAAAAACTTGCACAAAGTTTGTATGGAGAAAGCTTGCCGACCCCTGAGCCTTAAGAGGCGCTCATTTATTTGGGCTTTTATTTGTGAATTGACTCGTATCATAGCTTCATCAGTTTACCCATTGGAATTACCAATAGGTACCACTTTTGTCATAATTTGAGTTCAAAACATTTTATTCATAATATAGGTATAGGGATAGGGTACCAAAACCATTTTAACATTTGTCCATAATTTGTCATAGTTTGGGTTGGGAACTATTAAACTGAGCAGATTTCCCAAATCACTTCATATTCGTATTTCTACAGTAATCCGCGTGTGACCCGACAGGATGCGCCAACACCATTCGATATTTGTAGATGCTCGTATAAATATCATATTAAATGCAAATGCATATTGAAAATGAAAAGAAGTCTGGAATAGACCGCTCTTTAACGATAAGTCTATGTAGGTACGTGTTTAATTTTAATATTGTTTTCTTTTGTATTATTTGGTGAACAATAGAGCGCCAGCTGCCTGTCTTAAACATTAGAATAATATAATAATCAATAACCCAGTTCATTTACAGCCTTATCACACTGGCGACTTGCGAGCGACTTGGAAGCGAGGCGAGTGCGCAACGACCTCGCCGCGAGCGCGCAGCGAGGTGGCCGCGAGCGCGCAGCGATA
Organism: Cenopis cana; assembly: GCA_951800055.1. Classification (NCBI taxonomy): domain Eukaryota; kingdom Metazoa; phylum Arthropoda; class Insecta; order Lepidoptera; family Tortricidae; genus Cenopis; species Cenopis cana. Next base: position 7,738,089 of record OX637487.1, on the reverse strand, counting down.
TCGTTGCGTACTCGCGGTAAAATCTCTATACTTTAGATGCGGTGACCTCGCTGCGCGCTCGCCTCGCTTCCAGGTCGCTCGCAAGTCGCCTGTGTGATAAGGCTCAGACTCCATCAACCAGCAGTAGTCCCCTTACACCCTGGCGGGTGCTGTCTCTGCGTGCGTGTGCATGACACGGACAGGGACAGCATCCGCTCGGTGTATTGCATTTCATTAAAGTCGAAAGGGCCTCTACGTGTTTGCTAAGTGGTACTCGTTTGGTTCTTCGGCTCCACGCACGCCTTCCAAAGATCCAGGATACCATTGTCCCGTGAGCGGGAAAAATATACAAATAATAATAATATTTGTATTGCATTGTTATACAAATGCGATGAACTTCTTGCCAGGCAGAATGGTGGCAGGTGGACCATAATAGTGTCCAATTGGTGGCCAATTCTAGCCATTCTAGGTAACATACGAGTATATCTAGGTTTACGATGTTAAAAAGATAGCAGTCCACTCCAGAGGGATGTTTGCGTAACGTTTTCGAGGTAGTTTGCGGTTGGTCTTATTCAGTTTATTAGTCTATAATCATAAAAAAACACAAAAATAAAACAAAAATAACAATTATTATCATACTAGCTTTTGTCCGCGACTTCGTCTGCGTAGAACTCGGTCATCGCGTTAGAGTGTTATTCGGACATTATGATGGTGTGGAAAATGCTTCATACGCATCAAGTAATGAAGATGAAAACGTTATTATCATAAGCCGTATAATTGGTATTATAAATTTAGGTAGATGTCAATTCATAGATTATAATTAGATATGTGTTGTAGGTAGGTATAGTATTGTAAATGCATATAAAACACACAGTATGGGTTATCCTCGCGCATATTATATTATCGTCAATGCATCGCATCGTGTGTAGGGTCCTAATGTTTAAGTTCAATAAATCACGAATCACGCTTCGGGAATGGGGAGGGAATATTTCAATAAAATTTGGTTACAGTTGATCCAAATTTCAAATCGATGGCAGAAGTACTCCTAAGATACATTTTTTGTGACAGACGGATAGCAGCAGTCGCGCCGTACCGGTACGGAACCGTGACAAAAGAATAAACACAGTGGTGAACAACCTTTTTATATTCAAACATTGTTTTCACAATACATAAGTAGGGTTAAAGGTCACCACAGTACAGCAAGACCATCTAATTTGTCGGCCAAACACGTACAGTGTTGAACAACCTTTTTATTCAAATATTATTTTAAAACAATACTTAAGTAGGGTCACCTCAGTAACGCAAGTCCATCTAATTTGTCGGCCATGGCTGCAGGGGCGCTTATCCTGGATTGTTTAATTTATTTATATCCAAACCCACGTGAAGGCGGATGGAAATTGAAAAAGAATTGCTACACGGACTGTTATTACAAGACCTTTTTGCAGTCCGTGTCTTATAAATTAATTTAAAAAAAAACACGGCTTAAAATAAGCAAGGCTAGAAGAGAAATTGTTAATTTACACGAGCAATAACATGGTGACTTTATTACTTATCATTATCAGCATTTCGTAATTAAGGCTGGCGTCCACTAGGCTCGCCGAGCCGAGTCGAATCGAATCGAAATAATTCGCCTTCATACATTAACTATGAAAGTGCGTCCATTCGGTCGATTCGATTCGGCTCTGCGTCAATCGACGCACTTTCATAGTTAATGTATGGAGGCGAATTATTTTCGATTCGATTCGACTCGCCTCGGCGAGCCTAGTGGACGTCAGCCTTAACTATGAAAGTGCGTCCATTCGGTCGATTCGATTCGGCTCTGCGTCAATCGACGCACTTTCATAGTTAATGTATGGAGGCGAATTATTTTCGATTCGATTCGACTTGCCTCGGCGAGCCTAGTGGACGTCAGCCTTTAGTGTTTTTGCCGAATCCTGCGTTGCTTCACATACATGCTATGGCTATACACACACTTAATCGATTGAACGTTTTGGGACAGTTTTTGAAGTTTCCAGACATTTGTATGGATTTAATTATTTTTTTTGGAAATTAGTTTCGTATACTTGAAATACGCAGCTACGGTAGCCCAGTGGTTCAAGCATGCGGCTGTCAAACGGCGGTCGTGGGTTCGAATCCCAGCTCGTACCAATGAGTTTTTCGGAACTTATGTACGGAATATCATTTGATATTTACCGTTAGCTTTTCGGTGAAGGAAAACATCGTGAGGAAACCTGCATACATCCGCGAAGAAATTCAAAGTTGTATGTGAGGTCGCCAACCCGCTCTGGGCCAGCGTGGGGACTACTGCCCAATCCCTCTCATCTATGAGAGGAGGCCTGTGCCCAGCAGTGGGACGTATATAGGCTGATGATGATGATGATGATACTTGAAATCATTTCAGTTGAACGAATTGCACCAAAGCGATTCCTTCAAAAAGCTACTTTACCGTTCAAACAATAAGGTTTAAAATCCAATAACATTTTAGTAGAAATACGTTCAACAAAAAGAATTTCGACCATACCTGCATCGTGAGGTAGAGTTTTTATAACTGCCTACCTTCACCATCTGATCCTAAATATTCAATATTAAGGCGATATATCGATTGAAAGAGACACCCTTTGTTTTTCGCTCACGACAAAACGGGATGCAACCCTCTCCGAGAATGGCTTTTTAGACAAATCTCGTTAAATATCTGACTGTGTGCAGGTTTATTAAATTTCCTCTTGTCAGTACCTAGATGAGGTAAAATACCATCATATTAACTTAATCGTGTTTTTTAATAATGCGTTGTTTCAGTAGGCTGAGGGAAAAAAGGAAAATATAGACTCTACTTTGGATTTATTTTCTATCGAGAAAATTTTAAGCAATCATGTTTCGCTATTGTCAGTACCACAATCATATAGTCAAGAATCATATATCTGAAAATCAGCCCCTACTGTTTGCTAGTCTGGGCAGGACAGCGTTTCAAAGTCATTTCTCAGTGTAGCGCCTTAAAATATTCGGACTCCGATGACGTTTTATTTTCGTCAGTAACAAAACACAAACGAACGCGTTTGCGTTTAGTCTAGTGCGCTGGTGGCCTCAGATGTTAACTATTTTTGCCAGACTAAACGCTAACGCGTTCGTTTGTATTTTGATTTAAAAAAAACTTATACTAGAGGTACAGGAACTCCGGCTTGAAGGGCCATGTGTAAATACTTAAGTAAGGTATTTATAGGTGTGTGTAAGTACCGTTTAAACTGAGACCGCGCGAGGGGGAAAAGCGGGACGTTGAAGTGTAGCGGACGGGTAGCGAATGTAGGTAAGTACCTTGCCCAAAATTTGATTTGGGCAAGGTACTTACATTTAGCGAGAACCTGTGATGGCGCAAGAAGCAATGTTATAAATGAAAAAAAAAGTTGAAAGATGAGGCGCGAGGCCCCTCGTACCGCGAGTCCGTAGGCGGTAGCCTACGTCAATCACGCTTAAAGGATGATTCACGCTAGACCGTTCCGTGTCCAGGCCGGCCCGTTTTGTAGTACAAGAAATCGACGGACGCGCGCAACGGTCGTCGATTTCTTGTACTATATATATTTAGATAAGGTATAAGATAAAAAGGTGTAGGCTATTTTTAGATAAGGTAACAGTTCTTACGTTTGACATCTTAATTCCTTATATGTAGTTGACGCCTATTTCGCTCCTTGGCTAAAGGGCTCAAGCCGTGACATTTACCTTATAGGCTTACCTTTAATTGAGTCTGAGGAATATTGTATTGTAAGCTTTCGTTTATATCACAAACTAACTTTTGCTTGCGATTTCGTCCGCGTGGATGTCGTTTATATGGGGGATGATTTCCGGGATAAAAACTATCCTATGTCATTCGTCGGGATACAAACTATCTCCATGCCATCTAAACCCGTTAAGAGGTCTTAGCGTAAAGATGTAACAGACAGACATACTTCAGCATTTATAATATTAGTATGGAAGGAGGTACCTACAGTTCAAATCGTTTGTACTGGTACAAGTTCTATGCAAGAAAACAAATGAACGCTGCATACATTTTACTATGAGCGGTACAGTCAGCGTCATATTGAATGTAGCAGCCAAAGTAGCCAAATAGTTCGGTACACCATATATTTTGTATGTTTGTTTTGTATGATACTTTATAGTTTCAAAAACAAAGTACCTACTTATAGTGTACCTATAAGGCAGCGGTCGGCAACTGGCGGCCCGCGAACCTCCTTCCTTAAGAGGCTGACAAGACCTAAAAAAAGTCCCGCGCTAACACGCGTGAGTTTCCAATCAACCATCCCGCTCTTTACGGAAGCTCTGCGCGTAGAATAGCAAATAAATACAAAAATAATATTGAAATAAAAAAAGTGTGGATTATTTGTGAAATATTACTCGTTGGCGGTTTAGGTATGAATATGTTGACTTCATGTTTTGAATTGCAGACCCATACGTTATAAAAATAAAGACATAGAACCGTTTAATGATGATTTTAAGACCAATCTTTGCAATTATTTTCTATCGAGCCGATTTCGTCCAATTATGTATCGAGTACACGGTCTTTGAAATATGATGAATATTAATACATATATATTTTATGTGTAAATGTTGTGAAAACTGCTTAAATAACACCAATTTCAATAAAATTAGGTCTTGTCAGCCTCTTAATGACAACCGACAATGTGGTACCTTTTGTCTGATAGAGACTCTATGATAGAGCGGCGCTCGTCTCATGGACACTTTTCTCTACATATGGTTTTTCACATGTTATGGCTAACAGTGTAGCGCTACGTAATCGTTGGCTGTCGAAGTGTTAAAGCAGAGATAAAATAAAACACACTTTGCGCATATCGGCGTCCCTTTTATTGTTTCAATAAACTGGCGCATATAAACAATCACTATTTATACTTTATTTAAATATGAACAACAATCATACGAGTGCAGTTCCATGGATTACACAAATAAATCCATCCAGCCTTAGGAACCACCCTCGCAACTTACGTCTAATATAAACCTTATATTAATTATACATAAGCGAATATACACATAATTAAGTCACAATAAATTTGACGGTAACGTTTAATTTCGTATACATAAATAAATTCAGTTACAAGGGTGTCTGTTGAAGATTAACTACATCACTGTTATTGCGTCTCTTTCGGTTGTACTTTGTTTCGCAGATAAAAGTTTCATAAAACGTATTGTTTCGCAGAATTTTCATTTCATAGCAAAACATTTATTTTTTACTTATCTGGTACTAATTGCGGTCTACACAATGGCATTTTAGCTGTATCTAAAAAGTAAACAGTACATAGATACATACATACATAAACTTACGCCTGTATTCCCAAAAGGGGTAGGCAGATCACATGAAATTTGATCCTAGTGCCACTTTTAGCAATCATTTTGCTTAGGTGCAAAGTAAACGGTATCTAAAAAAAAGTTTCTAGGTAACTTTCTATGAAACATTTTCCTGCAAAACAAGAGGACGCCGTCTCTTTGACATGCATCACTAAGATACAGCAAGTTAAAGGGACAGAACGATAATAACACAGTATTTATACACGCCATGGCATTCATCTAAAATCATTTTGAACAATGGAAAGATCTGATTTGGCGACATCGAAACTCATGAACAATGAAAGGATCCGGTTTGCCGACATTGAAACTAATCTTGAAGAATGGTAAGTTACGATTGGGCATCATCAAAATCTCAATTTCAAGTTTTTTACAATTTCATTTACCTACTTTACAGCGTTAAATCGCTCCAGGTGCATTCTAAAAAATATTGTATGGTTATAAAGTTATAATACCTACATTTATATTTGTTAATTCGTAGTTACAAATCACATTGAACCACCTTTAAGTATTGTAATAAACTATCGCCAAGAGAAATTAATGGGTAGAAATGAAACCTCCGAAAAAGTCTAACCTAACCTACAAAAAACTAAATCGTACTATGACTGAAATACTAACTGTGCGAATGTCCATGTGTGACTAATTCGCAAAGTTATTATTTTAGTCAGTACGTTTAGTTTTTCTGGCTACCGGTTTATTATTTCTAGAATCTTTGTTGATCACCTTTGTTTTAGATTTGCATCAAAACGCACCTGTTTCATTACTCTTGAGTGCGCGCCCTTGTGCAATAAGATTGCGTGCAAGTAAATTGTATTCAGTCACTGGCTTTCAGCCACGTAACGGCAACTATAAGTTAGAAACGTATAAGCGTAGGGGAGGTGTAACTGTCAGAACACCGCTTAAACTAAACTCTGCTTCAGTCGGGTTGCGGGTAACCTAGTGGGTCTCTCTCTTCTTCCTCTCAGGGAGCTCGGGGTCAATGTGTTCTGGGTCGCTGCGCTCATTGCTTGTCTGATAGGTATCTGCACAAGCAAATATAGTCTTTGATCATATTATAACAAGTCCTCCCTTGGCCCCGTGTCACGAAGTTACAAGCAAAGCAACAATTTCACAAGTCTCAAGTCAGCCGTCAGCCGGACACTATCAGTAATAGTACACTATTTCGCTAGCCAAACCTATATGAAACGAGAATGACAAAATACTGACATTATTATAAATAGTGTCCGGCGGACTTTTTAATTATGGCAACATTAAGCCCATTAAGGCACTAAACCAATCACGAATAGTGTTGCATGTTTTTTTGTAAAATTTTAACTTGTAGCTCCGCGAAATGGGCCTCTGAAATTTGAGGACATTAGAAGATCACTGGTTAATGAAGAGTTAATTTTCGGAATGATCCCACAATTGATATATAACTGGTCTTTAGACAGACAGAGAGAAAGTCTTCAGAGCAGATATCTATGATATGATTAGGGGAGAAATGGACTACTTACCCTCTTCGCTCTTGTAAGCCCGTCCCAGCCTGGGCCCGAACCACATGCCGGTGCTGTCCGAGTTCTCACTCTCTCTCTTCTCGTTCTGCTGGTGTCGCCGGAACAGCTCCTGGACACGGTATAACTGGCTTTGATGCTCGGGGCGGAGGTCGTTGCGCCCGACACGCGGGAACGCGTACAGTTGACGTTTCTCTGATGTTGGCTTGTATTCTGTTAAAAGATATAGATTAAAGCTTAAGCCACCCAGAGAGCGGGCGCGTGGCGCGCGGGAGCGGGCGTGAGGCGGGCGGGCGTGTGGCGGGCGGGCGCGCAAAGGCAGTCTGTTTCTTGAAAGCCGCCCGCCTCCCGCCCGCCTCACGCCCGCTCCCGCGCACCACCCGCCCGCCCGCTCTGTGTGTGGCTTAAGCGTTTTTTAACTCCGATGTGCAACACAAAGGAGGGGTATTATTAGTTTAACATGTGTATCTGTGTGTCTGTCTGTAGCATCGTGCTAATCTCACTGGAGCGCAAACTAGTATTCCAGTGTTTAAACCGCTCGCATGGTCGTGTAAGATTTTTTCCAGACCACGCACTCCTATCGCTTAATTGGACCGCCTAGTGAGGTTAAGGCGATATATTGATTGAAAGAGACGCGCGTATTATGTTTATCGTTCACGACAAAACGGGATGCAACACTCTCCGGGAATGGCTTTTTTAGACAAATCTCGATAAATATCTGACTGTATGCAGATTTATTAAATTTCCTCTTGTCAGTACCTAGATGAGGTAAAATACCATCATATTAACTTAATAGTGTCTTTTAATTATGCGTTGTTTTAGTAGGCTGAGGGAAAAAAGGAAAATATAGACTCAACTTTGGATTTCTTTTCTAACGAGAAAATTTTAAGCAATCGTGTTTCGGCTATTGTCAGTGCCACAATCATATAGTCAAGAATCATATATCTGAAAATCAGTCCTTATTGTTTCCTCGTGTGGGCAGAACAGCGTTTCAAAGTTTCTAAATTTCTCGTTGTAGCGCCTTAAAAAAAAGCTTGTCTTCTTGTCCGATTGCCATAATAATGAGTGTAATGTTTCTAGTGATGGTACACAAACAACTTTACGATGACAAAATTATGAAAATTTAGTTCCATATTATTTATTTATCGTATGGCAATTATAACAGTTCCATATAAACAAATACCGAATTGCGGAGAGTGCCCGCAATATTCAATATCGGTCGAAAATTGCCATAGAGTAGGTAGGTACCTATTAATAGCACTACCAAGAATAACCAGTATCCACAGAATTGACTGTCTCTTAATGAACTAAATTGAAATTCCCTGAAATCTAACTGCAATATGCCCTGTAATTACCCTTTACGTCCTCCCAGTTTACTAGATTCCAGTGGATCTTTATTAGCCTAGCAAGCTTTTATTAGCTCAGTGCTCTATGAAAAATTCCACTAATTTGTGAGGAGAAGAAAAAAGAACTCGAAATCCGGAAATTACATGGTATTCAAGTAAATAACTAGTGATTTTTCTCCTCTACGGTGCAATAAAGGATCACATTCTTGATCTTTATTAGATTAACATGTTTTTATTAGCTCAGTGATCTAGGAAAAAAAACACAAATTACCTAATGACGGGGAGAAAAAAGAGCTCTTACGCCGGAGTCCAAAAAAAAAAAATTGATATTCAAATACAGTCGCCATCAGATATATCGGAGCGAATGAGGTGCTCACAAATATCTGAACAGGTATCTATTATCAACACGTTAGAATTCATGTTCAGATATTTGTGAGCACCCTGAAGAGTACAGATATATGGCGACTGTACCTAAATAGTGATTATTCTACTCTTCGGTGCAATCAAGGATTCTGACATTATTCGACCTAGTGCCGGGGCGTGGAGATCTCTCGATCGAACGGCTTGTGGCACGGGGCAGTGTTAAGAGCACGGGACCACGTGGCTGGTCTCCAATGAGGTGGACTGACCAAATTAAGGCGGCATTAAACTCCCCGTTGCACGAAAGCCCCAGGCGTGCAGGCGTGAAAGAGGAATGGCGCCGGGTGGTAAAGCTCGCCACCCACAGCATGACGGCCACGACCACTCTGGCAAGAGTGTAGCGACGAAGAAGAAGTGATTGTTCTGCATTCGCAAGCGTCCGTATGCTATGATGTATGTTTACCAAGAACCAGGCCGTATGCTTGTTTGTCACTGTCGTATAAAAAAACGTACTGATATCCTATTAGTATTACACATGCATTAATAAACTGCAACGTCACACTAAATTGAACGACAACCTGAGAACTTCTGAAATGTATTGTCTCGTTAAATTCTGTTACTGCCCATAACGCATGAGTGTCCATTTCGAATTTACGTCGTATGGCATAGGTCCCAGTGATATAATATATGGAGTGAAATGGTAAGTTGGAAAAAGAATAGTATCATTTTCATCCAGTCCGGTTTGTATGCCTACTAGGATTAGACTTACATTGGCTGTTATATAACATTCTTGATTATGGTCTCAATAGGTAAAAAGCCTGACAAGTTTCTATTTGGCCCTGTATAGTGCACGCCATCCACGACGACGCGCCCCTCCACAGGGAATCTCATACTAATCTGTGCGAAGTTGGACGCCTTCGTGGATGGCGCGCATTACTTATATTGGTATCGCTACAAACAGTTAACATAAGTATGGCAACAAAGTGAAGAGCCAGTAAAATAAATGAGTACCACTAAAAATCAGCAAAATGGCGAGGGCCAAATCAAACCTTGTCACAGGCTATAAAGTCGCAATGTTTAGTTATATATAATCGTTACAATTAATATATAATTCTCTTCTTCTTAGTCGTGCACTCTTGTCAGAGTGGTCGTGGTTATGGGTTGGCTTCTTCTACGTATGAATTGCAGTTTTTGCGAGCTTTCCCCACCTCTCTCTACTTGTAGCATTGCGTGCACACTCTGTTAGGGAACATTTAGTCGTGGATTTTATGAAATTTGTCCATCTTGTAGGTGACAGGCTGCAAAACGTTGCCCCTCCACTCTCCCCTGCACTGCTAGTCGCTCAATTGACCTTTCGTTGCGGATGATATATCCAAACATTTTTAAAATTTGCACTTGCACAATCGACTAAAGTCTTTGTTTGATATTGAGCTCGTTTAGGATAGAGATATTAGTGCCGCGAGCAAGCAGTCCATTTTTATCCCCAGCAGCCGTCTCGTCTCCTACACCACATTTCGAGCGCGTCGATCTTTTTGCGGTCTTTTTGAATGTATAATAAAATTATTCAAACAATAAACACGAATCCACTGAACAACCTCTGGTCATTCTTCAATAATCATCATCATTAGATAGACAAGGTGTACATTAATTACCTAGATAGAAGTCATTGAGTGGCACTTCCCACGTGTGGTGCGCTCGGCCCACCCTCGGGAAGGGGTACAGGTTGAGCACGCCGTCCCTTCGCAGCTTCGCACTGGTCTCTGTGACAAACAATCATACGAATTGTTCAAACAACTTAAGGGTCCTTATTAATTAAAAAAGACTCATCTATTTAGGCGATTTTCTGTTTAATTAACAAGTATTTTGACATTTAGAAATTTATTTTAAAAAAAAATGCGCCATTAAATAAACCTTTTAGAAATCAGTTCCTACGATCACATTTTTATTTTCTTCTATCGCTTGTTTTTTGTGCGAGCATGTGGTCAAAATGCAACAATTTCCGCCCATCTATTTTCAAAACTCATCATTTTGAAAACGTTTTTAGAGTATAAGATTAAATACAACCCTAACCTTGAAATTCAATCTACAGTACTTACTGGACATAAAGGTCATTAGTACGAATAATATGAATAACCCCTATATTTAGAATAACCAATATTATGCTTTTTAAGGCGTTTTCGCTCAAGGGAGTAAAATAACTCATAACAAAGGATAAAGTGTCCAGTCAGCAGCTAATAATGGACTGAATTCGTTATGAAAGCTAATTTTAATACCGGTGTATTGTGAAGGATTATTAACTGGAATTTAAAATCAGCGAGCATTTTATTGCATGAAAAATTAGCTTAATCCTTATAAAAATCTTTACATTTTATGAAATACTAGTTTTATTTTGTAATCCGTCTGCGTAATTTCTATTCAAACTTCCACCCCCATTCAAAAAGGATTTCAGGCATAATCCATTTACAACCATGTTCATCTTAGTCCACTGACTGAGTAAAAAAGGAGTGAATGAATGTGTAATGGTGGTTTGCACCATGATACAATAATATACTTCGTCAGGTATGGCAATCCGTTACAACGGTTAGTAGTGTGGGTGACACAAGAAATGCACACGATATATGTGGTAGTAGCAGTGTTGCCAGTATTATGATACTTCCCGACTCCCATGTATCCTGTAAGTACTATTACTATTACATTATTACTTACATTCATGTTTAACTTGACAGTAAATGACAATTGTAATGCGTAAAGAATTTATTTTCCATGATGACGGCAGAACTTTTTTCCTTAATTTTTGTTTTGTTACTATAAAGGGCAACTCGACATCGTGCCACGATCCTGATTGTCAGACCTTGGCGGCTACCGCGAACCACAGACGAAGTTTTCCCTCTCTGTCGCACTTACGTACAGACTCGCAAGTACGAAAGAGACAGAAAACTTCGTTTGTGGTTCGCGGTAGCCCCCCTGGTGTTCTTAGACCATGGTTTGCACCAATCCGCTTATAATCGTAAGCAGTACTCGTTAAATCTGATTGTATTTATTTGAACAAAATGGCTGTGGACACGACAAACATCATTTAGGGATCCTTCATTCAATTAAGGCGCTACACTGAGAAATTTGGAGACTTTGAAACGCTGTCCTGCCCAGACTAGCAAACAGTAGGGACTGATTTTCAGATATATGATTCTTGACTATATGATTGTGGTACTGACAATAGCGAAACATGATTGCTTAAAATTTTCTCTATAGAAAATATATCCAAAGTCGAGTCTATATTTTCCTTTTTTTCTCAGCCTACTAAAACAACGCATTATTAAAAGACACGATTAAGTTAATATGATGGTATTTTACCTCATCTAGGTACTGACAAGAGGAAATTTAATAAACCTGCACACAGTCAGATATTTAACGAGATTTATCTAAAAAGCCATTCTCGGGGAGGATTGCATCGCGTTTTGTCGTGAGCGAATAACAAAGGGTGTCTCTTTCAATCGATATATTGCCTTAATAAGAAAACTATTATCAGCGTTTTTCAAGATTCGCCCTCTGAAGGGGTAAAAAAGTGTTGAAAGTTTGGGGGCAAATATTTTTTTTAAACGGGAACACGAATATCCGTATTAGGTATTTAAACGAAGTTTCTTTTCATCAGAAACAATGCTATGTGTACCTACGAGTAATACTGGAAAAATTTGGTCTTTATTCCAGCGTGTCCGCATTATCACGTGTGTTAACTAGAATGTTTTTCAATATCCCCGGCGCCATATTTGACGTTTTGTAAGTTTGTGCAAATTACCCTTAGTCACTTCCGTAAAATAATACATATTTAATTAAATAACAATCTTGTAGCAACATCGTGGCGAAGCCATATACCACAAAACGTGATATCAGGTATCCAAAGTCATGAAACCCGCACTATTAATGAAATAATTATTTAATTAGCCGCATAACCTAAATAAACCCAATTTGTATTTAATTACCTACTGTAAGGCGCAAACAAGTAAGTCTGGTTATTTGTAATTACATGCTAATAACTCCCTAATTAAATGGGGTTTTATCGAATTAAACTTGTTCAGCTAGCATGATTAGTTATATATCGCCACGTTTTATCGTCACATAAAACATGACGGAATAACCTATCGACTATCGTGCTACTTCGACAGGTGCACAGACTTTTTATTTTATTTTTACTGCGCTAAGTAAACTCCGCTTAATGCGCATTAAGAAACAATTTAACAGTAAATAGACTGAAAGGACAGATATTTAATCACTACAGAAATTGGGTCGATAAACATTGGCAAAAGTGCATATGTGGGCTCTTAATGTTGCTCACGTATAGTGTAGGTAGAATGGTTGGTCTACACACAAATACCCTCTACACTAAACATATTTGACGTAATACGTGAGTTTTAACCGTTTAGTAAAATAAAACTAAACATATTGCTGTAACCTGCAACTGGCCAACACCGAAGTGAAACAAATGAACTGTCGTTCGATGCAAAACCACGACCATCAAACATTTCCAAGACGTTTCATTGCGGCATTTGCGGCATCGGTTACAAATTGGCTGACGAATGTTCGGGCCCGTCTATAAATACGATGCAAAGCTGAACGATAAATATCAATGAATTCGTTCAGTGCGGTGTCTGGGGTTTACTTGACTAAAGCTGAATCGAAATCAAATTTACATTTGTTGCGTGCACTTCTCATGGAAAAGTGTTTATGCTCGCGTATATGCATGATATCTATCTTATAGGTATTATTAAACGAGCAAGGTTCTTCCCCCATGGGACAGGCTACGCCTAGTGTGGGGTTCAGTTAAAATGTAACTATGTTTCTTTAAATTTTTTGGTAATAAACTATTTGTATTTGTATTTTGTATTCTAGTTGACTGGGGTTTACTTGACTAAAGCTGAATTGAAATCAAATTTACATTTGTTGCGTGCACTTCTCATGGAAAAGTGTTCGTATATATGCTATCCATGCTACTATGTTATATTATTAAACGAGCAAAGTTCTAGAGTTTTCGATGAAATTGAAGATACGAGTGTAGGGTAGAGGTTTTGGAGGTATTAGAGGGGAACAATAGGCGTCAACTGGGTATTAAGGTGCCAACATAGGGACGTTTACCTTACATCTCTCGGACAGGTGGGAGGAAAAGTGAAATTAAAGCCAGGGTTCGTTAACAGGCGGCCGGCAATAAAACTGTCAAGACATTATTATTTTAATTAGAAAAGGTAAGTAGGTAGGCGCAAATCACAATCAGCGTTATTCTTCAGGGTTATGGTGCCTTTGTTCAAATGTTGGAGTCCAAAAGGAGTCCAATTTAAGGCGCTACACTGAGAAATTTGGAGACTTTGAAACGCTGTCCTGCCCAGACTAGCAAACAGTAGGGACTGATTTTCAGATATATGATTCTTGACTATATGATTGTGGTACTGACAATTGCGAAACATGATTGCTTAAAATTTTCTCGATAGAAAATAAATCCAAAGTCGAGTCAGTATTTTCCTTTTTTTCCCCAGCCTACTAAAACAACGCATTATTAAAAGACACGATTAAGTTAATATGATGGTATTTTACCTCATCTAGGTACTGACAAGAGGAAATTTAATAAACCTGCACACAGTCAGATATTTAACGAGATTTGTCTAAAAAGCCATTCTCGGAGAGGGTTGCATCCCGTTTTGTCGTGAGCGAATAACAAAGGGTGTCTCTTTCAATCGATATATCGCCTTAATACGTTTTTATTCAAATAGGTCTCGCGTTTTATACGATAGATTCATAATGTGAGTAATATTACGTAGATCATTTTCCCGGGCAGAAAATTATTGGACAATTTCCTCAATTTAAGACACATCTTAATCTCTTACCTACGAGATGAGGAAAATAGCAGTATTGTGCGAATTACGAGGCGTTTTCTCAGGAATTTGCGAAAAAATACCACTTGATTTTAATTCACAACAATGATCTCAAACCAGGGTGATGTTACCAAGTTTTCGGTCGGTACCATTTTACTGACTGTCACTCTCTGTATACCTACTTGTTATCTCGGCCGGTATTAAGTTTACAAACTATCTTTTCCCGAAAACACTGTCCATTGCTTGTCATTCGCATATGTCCACTTTCATGTATTTATCCTTCTAAAAACAGCAACATATAACAAAAGCGATATCCTAGGGATATCCCGTTCTGTCAATGAAGACGATTAGAATTGCGGCCCTGGTTCCAAGTCTAGATCTACTTGTACATGTTTAAGACCGCGCTTGCTACCTTACAAGAGGTTTTAATTAACCTAGCCACGCACATCAAAAGGCCAAAACTGACAATAGTAACTTATTACTTCGTAGTCAAACGACAAGGCCCGTAGTTACTAGGTACGACAATAGCCCATCTACAACGAGAAGTGTAACCACATACAACCTTGTTCGATTAATTGCAAAGTTCAGTTTACACTCGGTTTAGCAGCCAAGTTACGCGTGGGTAACTCTTTAACCTTTCAAAGAAACTACTTTAATATTAAACTTTAAGACTTCTGAATTGACCTCAAACAGTGAATTACATAGGTCTATAATGTCTTTGATTAAAAAGTTTGTGGACAAAGTTCTCGTCAACTATTATAAACTCTTTCAAGGCGTAGCCATGTTAGGATAGCTGCGTAATATTCATACGATAGGTATGTTAATTTTTATATGCATTGAAAATCGTCCGTAACCACATAACGGCTGCCAATATAGCAATTATCTCAAATGTTGTAAGATTTTGTGGATTTTTATGTCATTAAATTTATTGATGAAGAACACAACTTTGATAGGTACAAGTTTATATCACGTGGGTATATATATAAATTTTAAAAAACTGTGGAAAACACTCTTTTTAGACGGGGCTTAATCGCGTGTCGTTTTCATCACGAATCATATTAAATCTCGTTTAATGAAAATAATGTGTGAATATTGTGCGTTTGAAGACCAGTGAGTTCAAATAGGCCGTCTTATTGCGAAAGAACGATCTCTTCCAGACAACATCAAGTAGTAGAACACAAATAAATTGAGTACAATACATACATTAACACAATTTGTAACTTATTCTCGTTTTCAACCTATTACACTCCCTGCTACCAAGAAACTAAGCTTTAGCTTTTACGATTATATTAATCTTTAATGTAGTACCTATCCCGGACACGTAACCTCAAAGAACTTAGATAACAATTAACCTTATTGTTGCCCTCTTAAGAACGGAGTTGGGACTTTGTTTGACAAACCCCTTCGGCATCAAGTGTCTGACATGCTATTTTTGACAATCTAATATTTATCTCAATAGATATATATATAGATGCTCCGTTCGCTATCTAAAGTTAAAATATAGTGTAAAATTTAATATATCATATAACTAGTCTATTAGATTTAGGCAGTTTATAACCTGGATCTGGTTAAAAAACCTATTGGTCGATTTAGTCTTTAGTCTGAGGTCCACGGCGAACAACAAAGTCGGAAGTGAAGATCAGCTGTGTACGACATCCAAACAGCCATGACTACTCTGACAAGTTTCAGATAAAGAGTGTTGTTTTCGCCAACAAACTGATGCAGTTTAGCGAAGTTAAAAAGTGTAATATAAGTGTAATCTTTTGTAAGAAAAAAAAGAGCGAACTTATTTAAATCGAACCGAGCTACTTTGGTATTGATATTGGATGGGGTTACCAGACTTAGGGTAAACTTTCCTAGATTGGCACCCAAACCATCGTGATCTTTGGACAACACTCTCTCGTGATAATACACACATTGCATAAAGGTTAGGTTTACCCTAATAATCAATTCATTCAATAATCAATATACTTACCTCGATGTGTTATAAACTCCTAAGCCAACATCCATAAACGGGGTCGGAATATTAAATAAGATATGTCGTCGTATGGTGTTAGTCGTAACTGGTTAAGGCTTTCTTATTGCAGCGAAACTACAAACGCGACACAAAAAATCCGCTAGGCGGCGCAACATTATCGTAATTCTCCCCAGTAACAAACACAATTACATTTTACACACACTATCTCACTTTACTGTGACAGGTCACTGACCGCGTTTTTTTTAATGATTGCTGTAACTTAGAATTTGAATATGTGACAGACCTTCTTTGTCAAATTGTCAGAATAAGCCAGAGTGGCGCACGTGATAATTAGGTTGTCAACCATTTAAATTTAGAACAGATTGTTATGACATTCACGCAAAAGAGTGTAGACTTGTCATTGCATATCTCTGTCTCTGTTGCGCAGTTTTGAGTTTTTCACTTAACTAAATCAGGGCTAAATTTTATCACGACTCGACACAAAAAGTCAAAGTTGCAAGCCACAAATAAGTAGCTTAATTTCAACCACTGAGCCAAGTACATTGTGGTGTAATTAGTAATCGCTTGCTCTCTAAAGCACAGGTCACAGGTTCGATTCTCAGGCAAGAGCAAGTGTTTTTTTTGTGTTTTATTTAAACAACCGTAATATTTAGAGCATAAATAATTATTGAGCGTTATTTTGGTAAATAAATATTTAGTACTTTTTTTATTTATTTAGAAAAAGATTCAACATAAATATTTTGCCCTGCTAATAAAAGCTTACAACTTTATTTATTAGTTCTTTATTATTCTTTATTTATCGTATGGCCTTTATTTCGAACCGTGAGATCTTCGAGAAGACAGTACGGTTCATAAATCCATCTTAAATAAAATTCAAGATTTATTATATAATTTATTATAAACATAAAACATAAGACTGAGGGATTATAATGCGTGCACACGTGCCACAGTGCGTCTATAACAGTTTGTAGCCTGTCTCTCAATAAGCTGAGAAGACGTTGATAATTATGTCAGTTCTCCGCATTTCCTCCCATATTTCATTGCAGTATCTATTGCTGGAATTGCTTCTTTGGTTCTTTCATGGCGATGATCCCACTGTTGAACCATTAAACCCCAAAGATTCTCAATCGGGTTCGAATTTCAGGCGATGGCACTACATCATTACATTTATGCCTGGATGTAGCTGTAGAGTAAACCATTCCCAAGTGACCCGTGCTGTATGGGGCAATTAACTTGAATAGTCAGGAAAGTCAGTAGAACAATTTGCAGCATCACTTCGTCCAGTAAATTTACGTAAACATTTGCGCATGATGTGGCTATGAAGTGAAGTTCACCGAAGCCGCTGATCATAGATCTGAGACCGCGACGCCGTCACCAGATATCCTCCCCCACATACTAGCCGTAAGCGGCCAGAATTCCTTAGAGCTTTGGGCCCTTTCTATTTCAGATATTATCCGAGGCATCTTTTCATTTAAATTTGTATTATTCTGTTTTTATCGTTTACGTTGATATATTGGAATAATTACACAATGCAATAATATCACTTTCATCGTAATACTGATGTCATTCTGTTTCACATTGAACTGCAGAGCAAATTGAAGTCGAATAGCGTCAAAACTTTGGCAGGATTACGGTCCGTTTGGGCATATTTATTTTGTTACAATACGAAGCTCAATATATTTAATAATTTAAAATATTGTATTTGAAATACCAAGCTTGAATTTAATTTGCTAATGTCAGATGTCAAACTATGTGTCAGGCGCTATGAATATACTCACACATAGACATAAAATATACAAAATGCTATATGAAGGAGTGTGACCCGTATAATGGAAAAAAATTCCACATTCTAAAAATACTCAATGAAACCTTTTGTAATAAGAGAGGGTTTAAAAAGGAAAAAAATGATGTAATGATAAGCTTTATTAGCCACATTTTATGTTTTCCACTATCTCGAATTGTAAAAGTACCAGGAAAACTATTTTAAATGTTTATTCGTCGATATGACTCACCAGTAATTTACCCTGAAAATGTTAATATCATCTAGTTACTGGTATTAAATATGCGATTTTTATAAATGTCAAACTGCAAAAAGTGCGACAGACGTCCGTCCAGCTCGAGGCCCAACGGCCATCTGCCTACTAAAATGAAGCGCGCAGTTTGCTTTTCTGATATTTTTGAGTTTTGTTAAATATAAAAACATTTTAAAAAAAATTAGCCGTAAAATACACTTCTTCACATCGTTTCCTATCTATTGATATATTTTACTCGAGTCTGAGTTGGATATATTTTATATACGACTCACAATAAGATCAAAATTTACCTGTTTTTGCGATGTGAGATCATCGGGCGAAGTTTCAAATATCGTGTTTTCAGCCTTAAAATACACTAGACCGACTCTTAAACTACAACATATCTAAATATCCCATCAATAAAGTGAGTATTTAATGGTTTAAAATTGAATGAAAAATACTATGATTTCGAATAACGTGGTCTTAAGCCGATTTCGGTTCATTTATAGTCCCAGAATTAATCTAGGGGTGTATTTGATTAGACATATTGAACAGGAATCGATTGGTAATTGAGCTTTAATTGTTTAGAGAACAAAGAATTTCAAAAACAATCTTCATTTTGGGAATCACTAGCATTTAAAAGTATAACAATAAACAAGTACAAAATACGTGGACTCCTACATCACGATGCAGTACTGGTAAGAATTTTTTTTTTTTTTTTTACGTTTTTATATTTTACGTTCGATAGCAATTCTAAGCGGAAGGGTTTTAAGCAATAATTTTTGAGATAAACAGGTTTTCGAGAATCAATTGGAACTCTCTGGAACCCCTCCCGTACCAAAGCCCATCACAACGAGTGATAATTTTCAATATAGTTTCAATCCAAAACCTTACGCAATAAAATACACCTTGCATTTAGTTTACACAATAACATTAACGCCATCGTGTTCAAAATCAGTATATGTAGTATTTTTGGCAAACATGCCTCATAAGAAGATTGTTTTTATAACGATTATACGGATTTTGATATGAAGGTGATGCTCGTACGTTTTTATCACCTAATAAAAACATGAAATTGGTAAGCTGATACTTGCAATAGAAATTGTTAGCTAAATTGGAAGAATAAATATATATAGAATCTCATTTTGCAAACTCATCATCACCCATATAAACTAAACAGCTTATTTCATCTGAATAATAATAATACACAGGTTAATTCACTTTTCAGCATTCATTCATTCCAGTCAACACCCATCATTCGCACAGAATCAGTTAGTCAATTAGAAATCCGCGATACCATCATGGAGTAGGAAAGCATCATGGGTATGGGTACCTAATTATAATACTCGTAAATCCGCCAGCCGGACATATGAAAGGATTTTGACACAAGCTGAAACGGGGACCTTCGAGCGCTTCGTTTACTCGGTCAGTTATTTTTATATTTTATCATATGCCATTCTTTCAAACCGTGTGATCTTGGAGAAGACAGTACCTATACGGTTGCCAGTTTGTTGCACTTTTAGCACCACCCAGGGGTCACGTGTAGGGTAGCGGTAGGTACTCCCTGCGGACGTGGTGCAACTTCGACCCCCCTTTGTCAAGTGAGTGGGCAACATGACGGTTAGAAATTCTTAGGCCCGAATGCCTCTTGGCTTAACGACTGCTGCCATAGACAGCGGCCAGGATCAACGGCTTAACGTGCCTTCCAAAGCACGAGAGCGCTCAGATAGTAACCACTCAAGGCAAGGGTCAAGCGGCTGACGTTGTTTAACCTCGGTACGCGGGTACCGCTGGGCCTCGAGCGCTCCGCAATTAATCAATTATAATTGCCTATACCTCTACCTATATATACAGATTATTTGATTGATATACTACTCACGGTAGGCGGCTAAAGCTGAAGACACCAGAACCATCGGAACTACGATCCTCGCGATGGAATGCATCCTGCCTGCAAACAAACAATTCAATTAGATTCTAATTAAAGTCAAGCGGATGCATCCGCTAACGACCTCTGGAATCCGTCTACAGATGTGCAAGTTGCGGAAAGTTTCCAAAAAGTTGGAAACGTTCTCGGAAATTTCTTGAGAATATCATAGAAATACATTTCGGAAAGTTTCAAACCCCATACAAAAATGTGAGAAATTTCAGAAACTTACCCATGTGGAAAAAATCGCAATTATGGAAAGTTTCCGACGGCACATCAGTAAATCCGTCCATTGCTCTAACCAACTGAGCCACCGTGGCCCCCTTGTGATGGTGAATCTTTCAATCATTACACTTTGCTAATTAAGCGTTAGGGAGGCTCCCACTGGGGCGTTGAATTTTTCAATATTTTACTTTGGAAATTTCAATTAGATTCTCTCTATTACATAACACGTAAGGTAAACATCCCAATGGCAGACATCTTAATACCTAATACACACGCGGACAAATAATACGGGTCGGTAAAATACCATCATATGTCCTAAAATAGTGTACAGTTTTGTTTAGTCATGTCATGATCTTTATTTAATTTTACATCTAAACTGTAAAAAAACCTGTTAAAAATAAAGCGGACTCGTAAAAACCCATGAAAAAAATAGCGTTAACTGTGCAAGATATCGCAAAATTTCGTAACTTTTGGATACTTATATTTTTATGATAGGATCCCAGAAATTCCTCATACAGTTATTATGGGGATAAATAAAACTAGTATAAAATATATAATAGTACATTACTTAACAAGTGCGGTAAAACAAAGAATGTCTCAGATCGCAGGTATTTGACGCCCGAGCCGAAGGCAAGGGCGTTAAATATGCGATCTGAGGCTTTCTTTTTTACCGCCCGTGTTAAGTACAAAAATGTATGCCTGGCCAGGAAGTGGGATTTCCCGCGCGCAGAGCGTGCGGTAATTGCCACTTTATGGCCAGATGTGGCATAAAATATTTTATGTCACACCTGGCCATAAAGTGGCCATTATCGCACGCTCCGCGCGCGAAAAATCCCACTTCTTGGCCATGGGGCGACATAAAATGTTGTACTTACCACGGGCGATAATAAAGAAAGCCTCAGATCGCATATTTATCGCCCTTGCCTTCGGCTCGGGCGTAAAATACCTGCGATCTGCGACATTCTTTGTTTTACCGCCCTTGTTAAGTAATGTACTATAAAAGAAACCTCATATTTATATAAAAAAAAGTTATTTAAAGTTTCGCTGCCACGCGTTTCGTAGCACAATCATTGCCGACGAGTTCTACACGCTACGGTCGTAGCCGATAACATGGTTTTTCTGATTTGTAGCGAAAACTATTTACGAACGGGGAACACGATATCGTGTCCTCCTCAGCGCTGAATTTTGTAATTTAGGGTGATATGTCAAAATGGTCGAAACATATTGAGGTCGAACATAATCGTACGTATTAGATTGATCTTCAGGTCAAAAACCTCAGGTCACTGTTCCTTGCTCTCATTTCTTCTTCTTAAAATTAGGAAGGTTTACCAACAGTACCGCTTCATATTACACACAAGAAGAATAATATATTATATTTGATGTAGAATAAATTGTAATGAGTTTTTTTTACTGAGGGCTAAGGAAGTCAATATTTAATAGGTAATCTGTTCAAGAGGGGATCAAAAAACGAGGGATCGGTGAAACATATTCCTACATCATTCAAAATTCCTTTCAAATTAAAGTAACCTTATGTCAGTGGGTGGGAGTCATAAATCTATAAATAGGTATACTCAGGCTGATTTGTGGTATTGTGATTTCTTGTCAAGCCACTACAACAACTAAGTACTTTGACTGTAGTTTTGAATATAGTGAAAAAAATGTCCCAAGATTTTTTATTACGTTCCGTTACCGTTTCCATAGTCCATACTAGGCGTTCCGTTACCTTTTCTAATTTAGGTTTTCAACACACCGCTAATATTATAACATAGTTTATGTCACACCTGGCCATAAAGCGGCAATTACCGCACGCTCCGCGCGCGGGAAATCCCACTTCCTGGCCAGGGGGTGACATAAAATTTTGTACTTAACACGGGCGGTAATAAAGAAAGCCGCAGATCGCATATTTATCGCCCTTGCCTTCGGCTCGGGCGTCAAATACCTGCGATCTGAGACATTCTTTGTTTTACCGCCCTTGTTAAGTAATGTACTATTATGTCACACCTGGCCATAAAGCACCAATTACCGCACGCTCCGCGCGCGGGAAACCCCACTTCCTGGCCAGAGGGTGACATAAAATTTTGTACTTAACACGGGCGGTAATAAAGAAAGCCTCAGATAGCATATTTATCAAATACCTTAATATTAGTCAAAGGGTAGCATTTAACGAACCACCAAATTAGTTGCTGAATGATGCTCTAAAAAATTACATTGATTACCAAAAATACTAGATTCGCACCAAATTTTCAATTCCTTTTAAATATAAAGTGCAACTCAAAGAAGTAACATGTCGATAACCTATTAAATTAAATTGTTACCAAATAAATTAGTCACTACCCAAAAATACTTAATGATCACCTAATTTCAAACACCAAATTTCATATAATTTACATCCAAATATTACAGGGCTCGTAATCCTATTAAAATTATTTACACCCAAATAATTCTTTCGATAGCCAGAAATACTAGATGATCACCAAATTTCACGTGGCAATTGTTTTTTAACGCCCGACTCGCAAAGCAGTTCCAATCTAGTCTAACCTCATTGCTAGCACACTGATGCGGTTTTCCATACGGTCCGTCTCGCTCGCACGTCGCACCGCGTGCGAGCAAGACAGCGCTAAATGATTTTATTTTATAGAAGCTTCAAAATGTCTGTAACTTTAATGAGACACGTACATAACATAATTTAATTTAATATATTTTCAACAGTGCTTTCCTTACTGGTCGCATACAGCTATTTGTTCTCAGATGTTTTTGCCTATACTCTATTCGCTGATAATCGTCAATTTGCCTAGGTAGTAGTATTTTTCTATGACATCTATTTTTATTTCAAACTAGTAGACATTGGCACACTATTGACGGATCTCCGCTGGCGCGGAGCTCCTATTTTGAGTTGTTTTGGCCCTTCGGGCCGATGCAAAACTAACATAACCTAAACCTACCTATACCTATTTCTACCTATTATCTTCCTTTAATTTTTCCATGAAAGTCTATCTAAATTAATAAAGTAAACTCATTTGAGGACATTTATCCATTTTCATAACAAACTAACAATTTAATAAATTAACAAAACTCATTTTCAAATAAAAGTTTTCAATCAAACGCGCTCACGTCAACGCATTAAAAAATTAATAATAAAACTTCTTGCAGTTTGTAAACCATCAGCAATAGGTAGTTAGAATGAAACAGCAATAGGTACCTTTCACTCTAACGACATATCAATAGGTTTTATGCTTCAGGCAATTCTTTGTATTTGATTGAGTGAGATAGCAGTAAGTATACTAAGTATACGTGTTATTATTTCACACAGCCACATTGCGCGTTGCTTTTTAAATTAATTTAGAATTTTACTTTCTAATTTATAACATTTTGGAAATGACTGTAATATTTATAGTGCTAAAAACAATTAATTTGTAACTGTTTACTAAAATGTAGCATGCGATGTGTATAATATTTGGATGTAATTCTAATGAAAAAAGGTGCATGAGATTAGGTGGTAGTTTAGTGTTTTTGGTGGTACTTGACAATTTTTTTGATGCGATTATAAATTTATAGGAACGCAATAAGTAAAATAGGTGCAAGTGCTGCAAAAATAGGTAGAATTTTTTTGGTGACTCGGAATTGCTGATCGATAAATTTTTTTGAGTGTTCAACCTTATTTTAGGGTTCGAAAATTTGATGATATCAAAAGTTATTTAGGTGGTCATTTTATTTGTTCCCTTAGTCAAATACCTGCGATCTGAGACATTCTTTGTTTTACCGCCCTTGTTAAGCAATGTTTCATAATTCTTACATGATTGTACCGGGAATCGAACCCGCTACACGAGAAAAAAAATACCCTGTAGTTTTATCATACCGATCGAAAGGCTTCATCATAAGGATTATTTTTTGCTAAATAACATAGTGTCAGAAATAAAAGGAAGACCATGAATTTTACCAATACATTTTTTTTTCTCGTGTAGCGGGTTCGATTCCCGGTTCAACCATGTCACTATTTAAAAATTTATGAATGCCTTTTAAATTGTTTTTTAAATTAAAATAATTTCTTCTTTTAGTAAAATCTTCCATCTACAATATTCAAGGTACTTTCCCTCCATGTGGCATAGGCGTGGGACGCCCTGTATATACATATGCAAATTTTGACAGTGCAGCGTAAAACAACGTACCCGTAGCATAAAATCAGATTTTTTTAAAACATGCATTTGCATTTCAAAGCCAAGAGGGTAAGTGATATTTGCTCGTGTAAAATGAATAACGGGTTTAGATTAGGATTACATATTCACTTTTGCAATTAAAACGAGAGGTAACAGAAGATAATTAAATCGACACTCACTCACCGCTTCTTAAAAGGAAATACATTTTCACACCTGCTATTCAAAAAAAGAGTCATCAATGGTTCTTTTCCTCATAGAAGGTGGGAAAAGGATTATGTGCCATTATGGAACACAATTATTTGTAAAACATTTCATGTTTTTAGTAGCGGGCCTCATAGGCGGTGTGAAATTAAGTATTGTGTTGTCACAAAGCAAAATTATTTCCGTCTTGGGCGTAAACATTTGAATTCAATATACCGCCCTCGCCGTAAATCATTTTGCTCCCTTAAGACACAATCTACTATTCCGGACGCTTTTCGAAATTTCGTCCCTCAGTATCAATTAAAAACTCGGAATTTATTCAAGGCCTGAGGCTTTAGGTATGCGTGACCTGACTAACTCATGCCTGAGCGCCTGCAAATTGGCCATATCCTACCAATTTCCGGTAAACTATTGCATTAAGGCTGTTATACACAGAAACGAATCTCCTCTATGAGCCAGTTTAAAGCAGAGCTCCAATTACGTATTGTTGTTAGAAGCGTCGGGCTCAATTTATATTAGATGATTGTGGAGATGAGTTGAGACAGGTTGTGGACCGCAAGGCTCTAAAGCGATATCGGGGAGCCTGCGGTACCTAATAAGTATTGATTGTATAACCCACCTGTGCAGCTATTATACAGTCGACTCCAAAATATCTGTACAGTTTTTGCCTTTTAATAAGAAATAATGTGCAAAAGTAAACATAATATTTGTGACGCGCCGACCGTAGGTAGGTTCTAACTCAGAACTGCTTAAAGTAATTTCGTACAAGTCAAGTTCGTTTTCTAGGTAACTAATCTGATGTTTCACAGGAAAATCACCCTATTCATATATCCCTCCATCATTATGTTATGCGACAAAGAAAAACTTCTTTATTGTTTAACATCGCTAGGGTTGTCAAGTGTGTGCATAAAAAAAAACCGGCCAAGTGCGTGTCGGGCCACGCGCAAGGTAGGGTTCCGTAGTCGCCCACCCGTTACATTATGTGGACTAAAAAGTTCGCAAACTTATATTTACTATGATTTTGACAGAATTAACAACATTATCTAAAGGTATCAATCGAAATTGTAGGAAAGTTTGCTTTTGCAAAGTACATTTCTGAAATTCGACTATTACTCGTTAACTAGTAATGTTTACTTAGCTGTGATAGTTTTCCTTTTAAATTCATCGTACATACTACTACCATGATTTTTTTCTCATGCCTAGTAGCTACCGTGTAACTGGCAGGGGTGTGGGGGGCACTTGACCATAACAAAAAATATCACTTCAAAGCTTAATATCACGCTAACCAATTCTTTAATCAAAAAATGCTTATAGAAACCTTATAATATTTTTAAAAGAGCTATCCAACGATAAACCATACGATGGAGTTTGGCAGAAAAAAAAATAGCACAACCACTTTACATGTAGTCACATGTAAAGTGGAACCCTAAAAAAAATTTTTTTAAAGATTTTATTCTAGCGTTTTGTCGGCGGCATTGATATGTATACTCATTAGTTACTTAGAAAAACGGGGGTCGGACGGACGGACGGACGGACGGACATGGCGAAACTATAAGGGTTCCTTGTTTACTACGGAACCCTAAAAATTGCTTAGATCACAAACCTCATGCGTCTCCTTTCATGACCTTCCTCAACTGTTTCGTCTAAAAAAGAAATTATAAGAAATGGAACCCTAATTCTCTGCAAAGAACACCTCCGTAAAAGCTATGAACCAAATATTGTAAAGTGGTTATTTATATCCCACTGATACAGAAGATATGCTAAGTGAAGGATTAACTAAAAGATAGTGTCATGTCATGACGCTTTTTGAAATGATAATGGATATATATTATATTAGGGATTTGTCATGTGTTTAATGGACTGATTAAGATAAGCCAAAAAAACGATTTAATGCAATTTTGGTTTTTAATGGATTTTCTTCTTATCGTAACTTTATCTGAAATAGGCGCACAGAACAAAACGGACATCAAAAGAACAAAGATTAATCGAGGCCCTGGAAAAAAAATTGCGACATTACGAATGAATCACTACTTGTATATTTTGAAATATTAACACAGTGTTTCGTTCACTGCAATAGACGTAAAGACCTATGATGATGATGATACAAGGTAAATATCCCAGTGCTCGACACTTAATCAATAAATGGCACTTTCAATCTTATGTCATAATGACAGAGGTGACAAATAGGTGTCATATTGGGCATTAAGGTGTCGAGCAATGGGACATTTACCTCATAAAATAACTATTCAAGTAAATAATAATAAAAAAACAGTGTTATAAAAGCGATAATATTCAATACTAACAAAGCGTCCCTAAATGCTCTAATGAGGGCCTACCGTTTTCTGCTCACCAGTTGGCGTCACCGTGCTGTCAGTCCAGCTGTCAAAGATTGCTATTGGTTATTATGGGCGTAAAAACAAAGTTTACGTTGAAATCTTTTTTAATATATTAAAACCGTACAGTAAATATGTTTATCGAACATGCCCTATTGTAGCGCAGTCCCGTTTTGTGCGAAAAAAGTAGGATATAAGTTTACGATCGATAGAATTGGCTGGAAGCACTGCACTTCGTTGTCCCGTAACTCATATTTGCCATAATCAATGTCAGGTCTCAATAAACCCGCGTAAGGCGACTTCCTGATTTGTCGGTGCGGAGGCGGTACTATATGAGAAAACTGTCAAATGTCAGTGTCAACTGTCAGTCGAGTCAGTATTGCTTTTTACTGCGCCCCTACATTTAAATGAGTGCTCAGGAATCACCCGTTTTAGGATTTTTATTAAACTCGCGTAAAGAGGGTAGCGTTTTTCACCGTGCAAATCTTGATACTTGATGTTGGCAGGGATTTTGATCGTCGCGCCGCGTTGGTGAGCACACGTGCCCGGGGCGACGGACGACAGGCAGAATCCATTTACCGTACAAAACCTTATCTACTGTCATGGCGTCGTTACCGAACAACGTCATTGAACACGTGACATTGGCGAAATCATCATAAATTTGATGGAAGCCATTTTTTTAAGAATTTTATTGTATTGATGTTATGTGTAGCCATAAACAATAGAGTGAAGTGAAGTGAAATTAGTGCTTCCTGACTGGCGCGGGATGCGTGGTAGCGGGACGATGCGAAAGCAGTACTGCTCCGCTTCTGCGCATAATATTACTACTGCGCAATTGTAATACTGACAGTATTCCGCCCAGTAGGAATCTTTGCGACGTCAGTAAGTGTACGTCAAAGAAGAAAATATCACATATTGATCCCGCCCCGCCAAGTCAGGAAGTCGCCTAACTTACCCACAAACTATGAGTTGTTACATTTCGGAGGACTGACATCACACTAGCGCGAGCGCCTGTAGCGGCAAATTCATACGCCTTATTACCCCTTATTACCTAAATATTGTTCGTAAATCGAATTTTATTAATACGCCAACGTAAATTAGTAGCCGTATAATAAAGTATACATAAGTATATACGTAGTAGGTACGTAAGTATAGTAAGTATACGTAGGCTCCCAGATTATTATCAACTTTTACACAATTTATGTACCTATGAAATTTCGTCTTTAATTTGGTAAAAATCAAGTACCCTACAATACTCTTGAATAAAATTTCAGTGAAATACGTTCTCAACTCAATGACATAATAAATTAACGTGGGGTATAAAAACGTAATCTGAGTTTAATTATTTTCCTCTCTGGACTTTTTAATTAAATATGAGCTAGAATTCGTATATCCTGTAGGTACACTTAAGAATTTCTTCCAAAAATGTAAATAATTAAGGTAAACCAGAAATATGTCCATTGTCAAGAGGGCGCTATTATTCAGATTTATATGGCAACAGCCTATATTGACATTTTGACTTGTTTACCTGTCAACTCTGATGTTAATTTTGCTAGATGTAACGTGATTTTGTTACTTGGTCAAATAAAGAAACTTGAAACTTGAAATGTTTTGCAGCGAAATAGTTTAATTTCCCGGGCGTTTTCTTTTCCACAGTTTATTTTACACGTAATTAATAATGTTCCGCTCTTGACTATAAATCATTTTGACCATTTTTTGTAATTTATCATTTAATTTTCAACACATTACTATTTTTCAAACATCCGCAACAGTGACACTAACATACTGACATCTATCATTAAAATTATTGCCAGTGAAAGAAATTAGTTCCAATGAAATTCCGCAACATGGCGCTTGGTCATATATTCCTGGTTGGGCTCCCTTTAACGCGCAAGACCAAAATCTTGAGGAAAAAATGACCACAATATAAGGTCACCTTTTTGTATTTTTTTCTGATGCAATTTTTTTCATTTATACAGGGACGAGAGACTTGAATTATGGTTTAATTTAATTTTGACCGTGAAAGGGTTAGTTATCTCATAATCGACACATTCATTGCCGATGAGTGCTACTCGCCACCGTCGTAGCCGATAACAAGCTTTTTCTCATTTGTAGCGAAAACTGTCTACGAACGAAGAACATGATATCCTGTCCTCGGCGCTGAATGTGAAATTTATCAGGATTTTGGGCGGTACCTCTACGTGTCGTTTAAACGTCACATGACATGACGTAATTAGACATAATTCACGCTTATATTCCTGTAAGGGGGTAGGCAGAGTGAATGAAATTGTCTTTAGTGCCATTTTTTGCAACTGTAAGATAAGAATATAAAAAATGTGATATTGCGGCAACAGGTCACCAGTTCATCGCCCACAACACACTTCAACCAAATCGATAGTCAATAATTTCCAATACTCTCTTGGCTCTTTTTTTTATTATATTAATCAATACAATTTTTATTACAAAAGCATGACACATATTTTAAACAATCTATTCACAATTTAGTATTGCTTTCCGCCAAACTGTAAAAAGTGTTTTTACAGTTACAGTTTTTGTGCGGTTTGGCTCTTATTACGCAACATCTACGGGAAAGAAGGCTGATGATGGTCTAACTAGGCTACTATTGTGCCGCCGGAAAGTTTTAACAATTAGGATTTTTACAACATATAAAAATTTCGGAAATATGGGAAAAAAATATGGGGAAATTTCTAAAATTAAAACTTTTTTAAAATTATTTTTGGAAACATTCTGCAACTTGTACATCTGTAAACCCGGAATCATACTGGGACATGTTTTGACGTCCACTCGGCATAAATATCTTACAATAGGGCGATTAAAAGTCGTGTCTACAAAGTCCACAGTGATCATCGTCGTAATGAGACAATAAGAAAATGGGATATGCCTAAAAATTAAATAGAAGGTACCCTGAAAGACCTTTTTAGGGTTCCGTAGTAAACAAGGAACCCTTATAGTTTCGCCATGTCCGTCCGTCCGTCCGTCCGTCCGACCCCCGTTTTTCTCAGTAACCGTTAGTACTAGAAAGCTGTAATTTGGCATGAGTATAGATATTGGTGACGCCGACAAAACGGTAGAATAAAATCTTGAAAAAAAATTTTTTTTAGGGTACCTCCCCTACATGTAAAGTGGTGGTGCAATTTTTTTTTCTTCCAAACCCCATCGTGTGGGGTATCGTTGGATAGCTCTTTTAAAAATATTATAAGGTTTCTAAAAGTATTTTTTGATTCAAGAATCGGTTGGCGTGATATTAAGCTCTGAAGTGATAATTTTCGTTATGGTCAAGTGTCCCCCCCCCCCCCCCCCCTGCCAGCTAAACGGTGGCACCTAGGCATGTGAAAAAAATCATGGTAGTAGGATATACGATGAATTTAAAAGGAAAACTATCACAGCTAAGTAGACATTACTAGTTAACGAGTAATAGTCGAACTTCAGAAATGTAGTTTGCAAAAGCAAACTTTAGAACTATTTCCATTGATACCTTAGATAATGTTGTTAATTCTGTCAAAAACATAGTAAATATAAGTTTGCGAACTTTTTAGTCCACATAATGTAACGGGTGGATGACTACGGAACCCTACCTTGCGCGTGGCCCGACACGCACTTGGCCGGTTTTTAACCTGAGTGTGGCTTTACAGGCCGGGCCCAATAAAGCATTAGGAGTGCGCGGTTGGAGGGTGGCCTGGGGATAATCTAGCGGAAACAACTCAGCTAGGCCCGACCTGCCTGGGTCGGACTGACTGTACCCTTTATACCTGGAAGAGCTATGCCAGGAACTAGGTAGTCAGAAGGTACTGCCTCTGACGGTAAGCTCGGAACAAACCGTCCAAACGGAGGAAATGGAGATAGTGGAAAGCACTGAGGCGGTGGAAAAAGACGCTAGTCGACTTAAAGCCGTGTATTACCACTTTTGAGTTTTTAAAAACCATCGGAGACATAGAATATAGTGCCTTAAAATCTAAAAAAAATATATGTGTTACATAAGGATATTGTCTAGTCAAAATCGCAGTCAGTTACATGACCTGATGAATTTCACTCGATAGAAAAAAATCGCGAAGTTACCCCTTTTTGGAATGTTTTTCAATACTACGGCTATATTACTGATATTTAACATTTAATTTTTGTACTCAATTAAAGATCGTAAATAGTTATAGACAAATTCGCAGGGTTTGCTTTGATAAAATGATTGGCTTAATGACTATAGCTAAATATTTACAAAACTGCGCGCAGAGCTTGCGTAGAGAGCGGGATGGTCAATTGTAAACTCACGCGTGTTAGAGCGGGACATTTGCGTTGGGGATACCTCCCCTTAACCCACCAACGGAAACTAGACACACCGACGCGCGGAGGTCTCACAAGAAATTATTGAAACCAAATGAAAAAATGGTGAAAGAAAACATACGTTGTACGTAAGTGCGCAAAAGGTACCTTCGTATGGAACGGTCATTATTTACTACGACACTTGACTTGAGATTTATGACTAGCAACACACACTTTATATTTAATGTAATTTTAAAATGGTATCCTTTAAGACAATAAAAAAAATATTAAAATGTTAAAGGTTAGTTTTTAGTTTATTATAAGTATGTTGCTACATAGTACCTACATCCTAGTACCATGTCAGTACTGGCTAGCTTAATAAGAACACCCTGTAAATACAATGGTTGCAACGACACTAAAATAATTGTAACTTCGTCATATTTTGAGACATTATAATAGAATTTCCATCATTCGGCATATTATTTAATCTTTTTTTTAAAGTAATACGTAATAAAATTTTATTCAATAACCCTTTTGGGCTCTATGCGAGGTCAAAAGTGCAGAAAGAGACCATTTTTTGCGAATTTTCATTAATTTGAAAAAACAGCGATATAGAGGTGATATCACGTTTAGAATATTGCGCCCACGTATAACCGGGCATTATCTGTAATACGATTTCAAGGAAAACAATCTTGAAACGGGAAAATACTTGTGCAGCGTGCTATCATTGAAACGTGATATTATTATGCTACTGAATTTTTGTTTGGCATGCGGACTCGGGAAGATTGCCGTTAAATAAGATAGATTAACACTATTTATTGTAAGAAGTAGAAATAAAGTCTATTAGTTTTTTTAAGCCAGTGAAATAAGTGAGATTAATAGAATATTATACTCTGATATCCAAGGGAAACTAAGGAACGTGGGCAAAAAGTTTTGTTTAATAAAATACAACGGAAAAACGAGGTACAGTGTAGTTTAGTTTTAAATTAGGTCCTCATTGGGAACCAGCTTGCCATGGCGTGTGTTGAATGGAGTGCACAAATACACATTTCACAGAAATAATAATAATAATACAATTTTTATCTGGCTTTTTTTTGATAGGCTGATGGCATTCTTTTATTTTAAGTTAATACGAAAGCAGGAGAACCTTCTCCATGAAAAAAGATTGCGGAAAAGTTTTAAACATTCAAAACATCTCGAAAACATAAAGAGAAAAATAACAATATGCCCTATAATATATATATATATCTAGGTCAACAAAAAATTTAATTCCTTTATTTTATTCAATGTTAAAATAGACAAAAACATTTAGCATACAAGATGAATAAAACCCTGTCTTTAAATTCTTTAAAATATTGAAACGTTCTCCCCATCCCACGAAAACTTTTCAAACTAACTTAATTATTAACGAATTTTAAAATACGTACCCTCCTTTTTGTGGTTTAAAAATTTACCGTCACACAAAAACTTATCGAACTCTTTTTTTTAACTTTGTCGAAATCGGAACATCATATTCAATTTCTCGACGACTTCTGTCAAATGCTCAACACTCAACGCTCAACACTCAACTCCGCTCAACTCACCTGAGTGCCAGCAACCTGTTGCCCGAATGCTCAGTGGCAGGCCGCGCCGCACTTTATATACCGCCGGACGCCCGCGCGTCAACGACGCTCAAACTTTGGCATATGCAAAATAGACATGTAGGTGATACCACCAGTAATGGACTAGGCCCAATGATGTACATGGACTATTATATAAAAGAAAATAAGAGTCATTCATGTATTATAGAACAATCAATTTGAAACCGTATGATCTTTGAATTAGGATTGAAGTGTCCATTACTAGTGTTTGTCAGCTTAAAGTGTCCATTACTGGTGATGTCACCCTATGGAGAATTGAGAAGAGTAGGTATCGTTTTTTTTTAAGAGTAGATTAGGCTGTATATTTAATATCGTATGGTTGACATTTAAAGTTGTTATTTATTTATTAGTGTACGTTACGTGCTTACCGGCCTTAATTTTTTTACTTAAATAAATATTATAAAAGAAGCTTGACTCGACATGAGATCTGATAATTTTTTGATATTGCGAGCCATATGATCTCGTCGTGGCAACATTTTACATGAAAATGTTTTTGGAGGGATTACCTATATCGCTGCCACCTTGCATGGTGTCCCTAAGGCAGGTTACGTTGCCTCGCTGGATAAAAAAAATACTTTGAAACTTCCTCTGATTTTCACTATATCAGAAACCTCTACGAATTACGACATTGCATACATCGCTTCCTCTGCGTATACGCACGCCTTCATGCTACGCTGCTGCTCGCGCAATCCATTATTATGAAGTAATCACAAGGCGCGTAGCAGATAGAACTAACGCTGCCACTTATGTTAAATTCCGTAGCGCTGCGCGTCCTCGTACCTAAATAATATTATGTATTGTGTTTTACTCGATATGTAGAAGAAAACGCCTACGAGCAGAGCGCTCACCTTCTCACCTTTTTATTATTATTTACGTTTTCTACTTAGTTACAGGTGAATCTACTACTTACAACGACTTACTAGACAATTACTCGCTACTTTATCAATTAAAAATGATCTAGAATTGTCAGAAATCTGAATATCAAACACAGAAAAGTTTAAGAGCTACTGCCCGCCGGGTTAGTGGAATCACGTATCTACGTGATTGTTGTGACGTTCACTTGTTTTTGCTCGACGATGGCTAAGCCAAAAGGAAGGATTATGATTGTAGTAATATATGTAGGTTTGCATTTTTGACCGAATGAAACGAAGGTATCTGCTTAAGGTTCGACAAAAATGCTTTGGTATGGTAAGTAACCAGAAGTCTTTTCATCCTGCTCACCTGCAAGCTACATCACACAATAGGTTTAAAATGCTTTACGAGGCCTCCAACAGAAGTCTGTTGACCGAGTGAATTAAGCGAAGGTCTCCCTTTCAGTTTAAGCAAAAATGTCTAGGTTTAGTGAACCAGCGACAAAACTCCCCATAGCTCGATTCCACTCACACCTCAGATTCGGTTAAAGTCACCTCACCAATTTCACCGGAGCGCAGATTCAGAGTACCTATTCCAGATTACAGTGTTTAAACCGCCCGCGTGGTCGTCCCGCCTGGATTTTCCCCAGGCCAATCTCCAACCACGCACTCTTATCGCATTATTGGGCCCGGTATATAAAACCACAGCCTGGGGCCTATTGCATAATAAATTACAACTAATATTACAAGCGGAAGTCTCTTTCGAATGAAAGGGATTGAAAGAAGACTACCGCTTGTAATATTAGTTGTAATTTATTATGCAATAGGCCCCTGGTTTAAAAAAAAGCTTTCGTATGTCCGTTTCGTATTACCGGCTGTCAGGCTGTTCTACACTGTCTTTTTTTATATTTTTGTTTCGATAATAATTGTAGTTTTTTGTCGAGTCAGAATTTGGATTATTTTCAAAATGGTGGAATATATTGAACGAATATTTCATGAATTTGCAAGAAAAAAATTAATTAAAAACATCCGGACATTCAGTATACAACAGGTGTTACATAATAATAATTATATTAACATTGCAGTTCCTATCCAGTACGTAGGTACTTATTATATTCAGCCATTTGGGCATGTAAATACCTAACAATTAAAATAAGTTCTGCATCCGCGGCACACGGCACCGGTTTAAACCCGCTGCCAGATGGCTCGGGTTCGACGACGGTTCTGCCCTCCCGCACATCGAATAATAGTAGATTGTTTGACAAGGGTCTAAAGTAAGCCATATTACCACGAGATGGTTATTTTCCCGAACGTAGAGAGGCTTTTAGGCCCGAGTTTTACACTCTACTTTTCACTTCGATTGCGAGAAAACACATAAACACAAATTATCCATCTTAAATGAATAATTTAACTCTTGGCGGGTGTATGTCTAATTTGACAGCATGTTTTTTTTTCTAAGGCCAGCACCATATGCCTCGCTATGCGTGTTTGCTTGGCGTATTCGCCTCCCTTTCTTTTGCTATATCAAAGAAAGAGATGCATCATGCGCTTTTTTTTCTTTTAAGAGGAGTAATTGCTTTGACCATAGACACCGCTTAATCTTTAAAGAACTGAAAAACGTCTTTCCTGATTGGTCGATTTTAGTACAGCTGTGTTCAGGTTGGTTGATATTTTTACCAAATATGTTTTAATCTGTCAAATTACTTTTCTGTGACTGGTGGATTTAATCGGTGAAGTATTTTGATTGGTCAAATTAAAATGTTTTGTAAATCATAAATATGTATACATATTTTCCCTAGGGCTTAAATACACTACTTTAGCCCCGCTTCACAAGTCTAATATGACACACTTTTCGAGCATGAGAAGTGAAAAATCATTTTTTTATAATTTATTGTATATATACCAACTGTAATATACAAATACTATAAATAATTTGCTTGTTATTGAATAAAGATTTTTATGTCACACCTGGCCATAAAGCGGCAATTACCACACGCTCCGGGCGCGGGAAATCCCACTTCCTGACCAGGGGGTGACATAAAATTTTGTACTTAACACGGGCGGTAATAAAGAAAGCCTCAGATCGCATATTAATCGCCCTTGCCTTCGGCTCGGGCGTCAAATACCTACGATCTGAGACATTCTTTGTTTTACCGCCCTTGTTAAGTAATGTACTATAATGATAAAATAAGTTCTTATAACCAAGAATTATAGTAGACAAGCCGGGTAGCTGGTGCATGGGAGGGGATTGATAACGTCGAGCAGCTCTCAGCGCCAATATATTATCAACTACGATAAAATTAGTTTCCCACTTATTTATGTTTACTATCCTTAAAAACTCCACGTAGGTGACCTCGTAATCGACCGGTTTGGGTCTGTCCCTCGATCGTAAATTTACAATAACCTACGTCGATTCCACGAAGGATCAACGATATCCTATAACACAATACGTCGTTACGTTTTCACTACGTCGACTTATTTAATACCTTACTGTTTTAAAAATTATAATAAGATACGACTCAGAAAGATCTTAAATATGTGCCTAATTAAATTAGTACTTCGAGCTCGAGTACCTACCTACGTTAAGGGGAGGTATCCCCAACGCAAATGTCCCGCTCTAACACGCCTGAGTTTACAATTAACCATCCCGCTCTCTAAGCAAGCTCTGCGCGCAGTTTCGTAAATATTTAGCTATAGTCATTAAGCCAATCATTTTATGAAAGCAAACCCTGCGAATTTGTCTATAACTATTTACGATCTTTAATTGAGTACAAAAATCAAATGTTAAATATCAGTAATATAGCCGTAGTATTGAAAATACATTCCAAAAAGGGGTAACTTCGTAATTTTTTTCTATCGAGCGAAATTCATCAGGTCATGTAACTGACTGCGACTTTGACTAGGCAAGATCCTTATGTAACACATATATTTTTTTTTAGATTTTAAGACACTATATTCTATGTCTCAGATGGTTTTTAGAAACTCAAAAGTGGTAATACCCGGCCTTAATGTCTCTCTAGATTTATAAATGGTCTACGCATCCATGGTTCTTGCTTGACAGCAAATTTTGGTGCTGACTATACAATCAGCAGTTTTTGCTTTGCCAATCTCTGCTGGCTGTACAGGCTTGAATAATGAGTGCTCTAATGCCCACGATCGTACCATCATCCACGCCGCGGGGGCCCTTTCTTCGCATCCCAACAATCCATCATTTGCCACACACGGGCCACCTACGCTATTCAGGAACGGTTTGGTCATTACGTCATTAGTCTGGTAGCAGACATGATCTTGGCGAAGTTGTTCAAAAACTATTCCATCTGTTGCTATCAAGATTGTAAACATAGTTAGTGTACTTTTATCTCGCGAGCGCGGGTGAGCCATGGTTGTGTTCTGAGCTATACATGCACATTGTCTATGTGTGCGTCAGCGTGGGAGCTATGAGTTCACGTTATCTATGTGTTCGTAACTATGTGTCACAACTTCAACAATGGCCAACCCGCGCTCGCGAGATAAAAGTACCTACTATCCAAGAAAAGTTAGCACAACCCCTATGCATGTAAAAGTTAGTACGACTCATCATCCTTTCATCATCATCATCATATCAGCCGAAAGACGTCCATTGCTGGACATAGGCCTCCCCCAAAGAGTGCCACAAAGTCGGATTACTATAGGACTCTTTTAAGATACAACCAAGTAATGATAGAAGCATTCCTATCATTACTTGGTTGTATCTTAAAAGAGCCCTGGGTATGTTTTGGCACCGAATCCCACGATTTGGCGTAGGCACTAGTTTTACGAAAACGACTGGCATCTGACCATCCAATCCAACTCAGAGGGATTTTTATGAGTTTATTTTTATTATGATATTTAAGATTTTTTTACAGAGCAGGGCATTTTTCAATATTTTGTTCGATTATTGTGTTAATTTGTTTCTTTCTCAGTCTACAGATTTTTTGTGTAGTGTAATTCTTCATCATTTCTTCAAACTGGAAGCTCAAACTAATTTTTTTTTGTTCGATTTGTGAACTGGCCTTGCCTTAACTTACAAACGGTTGTACTTTTATTTCGCAGATAGAAGTTTCATAGAATTAGGTATTGTTTCGCAGAATTTTCATTTCATAGAAAACGTTTTTTTACAAAAGTGTTTCAGTTCTAACCTAACCTACTTTTCTGGTAGATCCAATTGGGTTCTACAAAATGACATTTTAGCTGTACCTAAAAAGTAAACGGTTTCCGAGAAAAAGATTCTGCTAAACGAAAATTCTGCGAAACCATACATTCTATAAAACAAGGGGACACCTTTACAAACATTTAATTACAATCACTACAATTATTAAGACATTCCGTACCACAAATAGGCGGCTAGTTAATAAGAGCCACTTTCGTGGCGTATGGGCACTGCGGTAAAACTTAATAAAGGAGTACTAGTAAGTTATTGGGAAACTACTATTAGGAAATAGTTACCAATAGTTCCGGGATACCTTACTGTTGATTTCGTTGATGATAATAGAGATATTTCCTTTAATGTTCGGAAATATATATATTATGTGCACGTGTAGCATCGCCATAGGTGGGCCAATTTTTTTGGGGTTGTAGTTTATTTTTTTTCGTTAGAATTGCATGAAAATTGGTAGGTTGGAAGAGCTCCTAGGGGGCGATTTTTGAGTGTCGAACGCTCGTCTTTTCACTCGAAATCTGTCAAAAAACTATGATGTCTTGACAGATGTCGAATGAAAATTCGAGCGTTCAACACTCAAAAATCGGCCCCCAGGGAGTCGAACGCTCGACTTTTCACTGGACACCTGTCAAAACATCATAGCATTTTAGTTAATCTATGAGGTATTTAGCCGCTCTATCAGAAAAAATACCTAGATGAATTAAATTACAAAGGCGAGCTTATCCCTAGGGATCTCTTCCAGCTAGCCTTTGAGCAAATGAGTTGAGCAGGAATAAAACAGGACAACCTGTATATTTTTCGTTTATACACTGAGCGAAAAAAAAATACTAATTATTAGTAAGTTTTAGTGAATCCCAAGACAAGGAGATTATATACTAACTATACTTAGTATTTTA
Source organism: Cenopis cana (assembly GCA_951800055.1). NCBI lineage: Eukaryota > Metazoa > Arthropoda > Insecta > Lepidoptera > Tortricidae > Cenopis > Cenopis cana. Next base: position 7,699,044 of record OX637487.1, on the reverse strand, counting down.
CTAAGTATAGTTACTAATAATTAGTATTTTTTTCGCACCGTGTAGATAAAACCTTTAAAATTAAAGTGACCAAAGACTAATTGATGCCGCATTCTCGTCACGACTTGTCCCGTCTTTTTAGTTAAATTGGATAATTGCTCGGTCTTTAAAATATTTAATTAAACTAGGGGCTCAATTTCTGAACACGAAATTGGAGTATTGAATTAGATTGGAATCGTAATGATATTTGCACTAGGCTAAAGCGAAACGAAATAGCTATGGCAAATTGACAGTAGGAAATATGTATGGACCGTAGTATTTGGCATTCTTTTTTCTCTGCCTACCCCAATGTGAGTATACGATATGTACTGCTTTAACAGATATATGACATTACACGCGTTCTGCACCTACCCATGGCGTTTACCTGAACACCTGAGAATGAAAAATGTATTTTTTATGCAAAGGCGTGTGGAATGCCATTTTTCCCTTTAGTACACTCGAAATCTTTTGCTCAATGTTTAATTGACTTTCGACTCTATATATCCGACATAGAGTCGAAGGTCAATTAAACATTCAAGGCGGTTATTACTTAAGGCGCAGGGTAGGGTACTTTGTGCAGGTTTTATTCGTCGGTTTTGGCACTAACAAATATGATTTTTTTTTTGGTTGTAAATATTAGATATGCGAAGATCGTGATGTGAAAATTTTCAAATATTTCAAACTAAATCCAAAATAAAAAAATAAAATAAAATAAAAATTACATCACGAAATAGCTATGAGAAAAATAAGCATACTGACCATAAATTATAACTTTAATGCAAACACAAACGAAGTAAATCCTGCACAAAGGTTGTATGGAGAGAGCTTGCCCTACCCCCCCCCCCCCCCCCTCTTAAGTGAAATTTAGATGAAACTTTCACTTCAGAAAATTACAAGCTGCCCATCACTAATCTGTATTACATATTTTTGCAAATGGTACATTTCACCTAACTTTATATCCCATATTTTTTTCTCAAACCGTATGTGACATACGTATGTCATTCATGATTACTATGAAGCCCAACAAATAAATGATTTTTATGCTTAAAGGTCTGACAAGGTAACTGTTTCAGCGTGCGGGAAATGAAATTTTGGTATGCAAAATTAAAATCATACCTACCTACTTGTAATGAGCTGTCTAAATTGGGTCATTGTCAGTCGGAAAAACAAAAGTTGTCCATTTGGTGGTCAATAGTTAACGGCTTGTGTGCATGTAATTTACGTTTTTATTACATGGATTTATAGACACGGAATTACAGATTATGCAGGTTATCAGATCAATCGAAAATTAAGCTTTGTAGCCCTTAACTTTTGACATGACCACCGAAAAGACGCGCACCTAAATCAGACAATGACCCAATTCAGAAATATCATACCCAATTCAGAAGTATCATGCCAGTGAGCAATTGATAAAAAACCGGCCAAGTGCGTGTTGGATCACGCACAAAGAAGGGTTCCGTACCGACACCTTACTAGTGCACATTTAAAAACACTATTTAATACCTTGAATCAAAGAGGTCGTATCCGGAAGGAAACTACGGCACTTACGTCCTTTTGTTTGGGCAAGACAGTTTTTTAGTAAAAACTCAAAAACCCTTAATCCCATTTAATTCAAACCAAAAATCTTTGAAAGTATTTATTAATGTACACCTCCTCCATTTTTTTCAGAATTTTAATCTTCATAGTTTGGAAATTAGAGGGGGGACATATTTTGTATAACCTTGAAAGCAAATATCTCACCAACGATTGACTTAAATGGAAAAGTTTTTTCGCATCCTCCATATTATTTTTAAAGGCCTATTCAAAAACACGCCTCACAGGTCATATGCAGGTGCATTGAAAAAAAAAATCATCCCCCAATTTCATGTATGGGGTGCCCCCCCTAAAATATATTTTTTCCTGATTTCACATTACTTTTATGTAGCGGTTCATAGAATACATCTTCCTACCAAATTTCATAATTGTACCACTTACAGTCTCCGAGTAAATCGGCTGTGACATACGGACAGACAGACAGACATGACAAAACTATAAGGGTTCCGTTTTAGCCATTCTGGCTACGGAACCCTAAAAAAAATCACATTCAAATGCGAATGCGGTGCAAGGGGACCAACCAAATCGACCTCTAGGAATTAGAGTGATGTTTAAATAATTGAAGCCACGTACGCCGCAAATTGAAAGTGAGTGCGGATTCTATACGTGATAATATTACATAGGCGGTACGTTCGACTTAACGGTGTTGATACTTTCTTGTATTTTGTTTGTCTTTTTATTGTATAATAGTTTTTCTTTTCTTTTTATATACAACGACGGTGGCTAACTCTCATAACGGTCCACCTGCTGGTAAGCGGACGCCGCCTATAGACGCAAGCAACTACAAGGAGTCATTGTGCAATTTGCCCAATGTGGGGTTTTCAGGAGTCCATACTTCCTCTGTGGAGTCACATCCCCGTACTGAATACACAGTCCAACTGTCAGTTGGACTTGTGACATTGTCAGCTCGTTTTGTACGGGGACAGTGAACGTGTTAATAATTATGTAGATTTGAGGATTCAATGTGTTGACAGCAGAAGGTTTCGATTAATATACCTAATTCAAATTGTAGTATTAAGGATGATTCACAGTAGACCGTTCCGTGTCCGGGCCGGCCCGTTTTTCAATACAGAACGCGCGACGGCCGTCGATTGTTTGTACTAGAAAACGGGCCGGCCCGGACACGGAACGGTCTAGCGTGAATCATCCTTTATTCATTTCCATCGTAATCTGTACACGCGTCGTTTTTCAAACTAAAGGATTTCTGGATTAGTAGAAACTTTTCAGACTAACTTAGTAGGTTTTTTTTTTTTTTTTTTTTTTTTAAAAAAAATATTGATTAATATTGATTGATTGTTTAGTAGGTTAAATGTTTTTAACTTTTAATTGTTTTGTGTTTCATTAAAATAAAATAAAATTTTGATCGTATAGTGTAACAAATCCTTTTCTTTTATCAATTTTTTTCCATATCCAGTCCGCGGGAGACAATTTTTTGGCCTGATGGTAATCGGACACCATAGCCCTTGGTTGCTTTCTCGTGATAGTAACAAATAAATTATTTGGCACCAGCGAACCAAAAAAAAATGCACTTTTCTTCGCAGCTTGGCTCTTTTTTTTAAAGTGACCCCAAGGGAAAAGTGCCCCATTGTTATAATAAGACTTATGTACGTAATTGTATATCTAATAATATGTATTTGCTCTCCTGAGGGTAAGTAAGCTCGACTAACGTCTAACTCTCGAGTATAAAGAAAGTTTTTTTTTTCTAACCAGCAAAAGGGGTTGCAAAGGGAGTGACTTCTCTGAACCCATCTGGGATCGCAAGCATCCATATTAGGTCCTGGTTGCCATAAGCTTGTGTACCACCACAAAAAAATCGAATTGTATATCATAATTTATTAAGTTGACTGGCAGATCAAGTATCAAGTGTTTTAAATCCAACTGAGACGCCCAACAGACTCTGTTTATCACAGTTTCTGAATAAAAGAGCAATTCATAAAATGTCCACCTACATGCATGGAAATTTAACCTTGAATTATGTGGCAACTAACAGTCCTTTTATAACCTAAAAGTGATCTTTAGGTTATAAAATGTATGGAAATGACAAGTGTCAGAATTAACTTCGTATCTGCCGGGGACTGTACTTTGACTATAATCTCGAAGATGAATCTTTGACTGCTTTCGCGTACAGGCTGCAAGCCGCGCTACACGCCGTGCTGCAGGTCAGGCGCTTGTTTATATAGGCTTCATACTTATAGAATGAACAGAATAAAACCAATTATATGTAATGTTTAATTTTAAGTTATGGGTAGATCACAGAGCACTGTATAATTCATTTTACTGTCATCCTATTATGTACCCGTGTATCACAATTAAAATACTTACTTACTTACCATTTCGAAAATGAACGCCTGTCTCCTAGTAGACATTGTTTCAATGTGTGAGTTTCTATGTATTACGCTTATAAGCCTACACACTGGATGGGCGTTCCGCTTAAGATTTACTTTTCGCACAACAAATTTAAAATCGAATTCAATTGAATACATTTTACGAATAGACCCTTTGTTGTTGTTGGTTTCTAATTTACCAAAATATAGAAATGTGTAGTGGCACATAATAACAGTAGCCTCGTAAGGCCACGCGTTCTAAATTTAAGACATAGTAATAGAGAAAATTGACTCAAATTCCTTTGTTTCTTTTTGTTGTATGGTGGGCCTTACGAGGGAAGTGTGCCCTGCTATATTACAGAATGCAGGAGCTAAAATAAAACAACCAGTGCCTGAATAAATACACTTTATATCGTAACAATGTTTAAACTATACATGAAAAGCAAGCTGATTAAAAACAACAAGTTTATGCAGTTTTCGTCAAAGATGTACGCTTTTCCACCATATTTGATTCTAATATGGCTCTTAACATATCTTAATAACTATACAAATCGTACATAAATTTTATTATTATTAATACTAGTAAATCCTTTAGACGAGCCAGGGTCATTTAAAATACTCCAAGTCTTTTAAAAGCTAGGGCAAAACCGTAGTAAGAGTATGTTTATGGGAACATACTTACTTATAATGCCATTTAACTATTTTAGTGCGGTTTTCTGCGTGTCTAACGTCTACGGACGATTTTCAATACATTCCAGAAAAAGTACAAATCAAACAAAGTCAAAACGTAGGTACGAAAGTCTAAATCTCTAGGTCACTCCGCGAAGCCTGTGGTGACACCAGGAGGTCCCTGCGTTTCTGGTTGGAGTAAGGCGGTTGTCACACTGATTCGGACGGTTTCCGCAGTGCGAGCGGGACACGCTATATAGACTTGCATACTTGCATAGCGCTGACTCGCTCGCACACCGTACCGTCGTGCGGAAAACGCATCAGTGTGACAACCGCCTTAGGCTGAGACTCCTAGCAAACAAATCAGGTACAATGGTCCGATATACACGGACTGTGCCTAAGTGCGGAAAAAGAGTCCATAACCATAAAGACTAAATCCCGTCTTAGTATAAAAAATTACATTGAAATCAACTTAAGATTGTCTACTGGTTGATTATAATGATTATGCAACATTTGACACGTTACATTAGGGATAGTTCATACAAAACTGTAAGGCGAAATTCTGTCAAACGAACGCAAGCAAAAAACGACTGTAAGGTAGATTCTTGCTTGCTTTCATTTGACAGCATTTGGACTTACAGTTTTGAACGTACTATAAGATCTATCATTTTAGTGTGAAAAATGACATAATGAACCTTACGCTTACGCACGCTCAAAAACGTTACCTAAACACTCTGGTTTTTTTTATCCAAATTGGTTTTAAAACAAGTTTTCTTTCAAGTAACGCTGGTAGTCTTCTAGCCATCTATCATTAAATCCATCAGCAATATCTGGCTCCTTCTGCGCCTCTTCACGTCGTAGACGGATGACATCAGCTTTAAAAACAATTGAAGATACACAAATTATAATTAAATAGTAGTAATCGACATTTAAAATAGGTTAAACCGCAAAATACGAGAACTACAATAATGTAGTCGCATCGTTGGCCCAAAAAGAGCTGAGCTTGCAGACTGTATGTAGTAAAACTGTGCGGTATTATGCGGAAGTGAGCAATACTGCATTCATATCGCCTCACTTTATTTCAATGTAGAGGCGCAGTGAAAAAGCGGTACTGACTCGAATGACAGTTGATTACTGACAGCTTAAGTAACCTATTCAGACCACAAAGTTCAGACATATTCGTCATGCCTCTACGTAAGCTTTCCGCTACAGATCGGAAATACGCTGCTACGCGCTACGGCGTAGCACACGTAGCTTGACTGCATACATCAGCAGCACGTACCGCCGCACACAAAATTCAATCATAATCATAAGACTAAAAGTCCCAATTTGGCAATAGCGTAAGTGTCGTCGTGCGATTGTAACACTTCTACGCTCACTTGAAATTGAGCATTTACTTAATAACATTACGGTTCAATTTGGACTACGGCGAAACGAGCTGCTGCTGTATGCAGTCGGCAAACATATCTAATTTAGGAATCGCCTTAGCAATGCTGTTTGTGTTTGAGCGACTATGGACGCGAAGCCCGCGCCGCCAATCTCTCAGTTTGTCCGTAAACGCGTAAATGTCTAAAAATGATGATGATCTAACAAACTTACGTTTTAGAGAACCTCTCCTTAGTCTCGGAGGAGTATCAGCGGCGTAACCCACATGTTTTGTTTCCGGAGGTGTTTTGGCATTGCGATCTAAAAAAAAATCTAATTAGACGCATAGTACAAATACAGATTGGGGACGAAAGACTGATGAAAGAGGATAAAAATAAGAGGTTGAAGTTTGTATGAGAAACTCCTAAAAATCCTTCTCGTGCATTAAAATTGAAGGGATGTTTACAAAACTGACTAGACTGGTCGACATCTGCTGTCATTTCAATTGTTCTTGACAGAGTGTCAACCAGTCTAAGCAGTTATGTTGTTTTTGTAACCATGCCTTCCATTTGTAAGAATATACTTGGCTGCAAAGTGAAAATGTACCTATGTTGTAACATGTAGGTATACTATTAGAAAGTACAAGACTTTATACGTATTTTTAAAGTTTTTCGCCGTCATGCCAGTGTAAAAATATACTCAAAACTGTTTTAATTGTGATAGATAGATAGATAGATATACTCTTTATTGCGCACTACAAAGTGGAAATATTACAAACAAAACTTATGACCAATAATAAGGCAACAACAGGCGGGCGGTGGTGTGATAATTACACGACTTGAAGGAACCTCCATTTCCGTAACCAACGGTCAATCGTCTCGCATGTCTTATTATCCGGTTTTCTTTTGGAGTCCCAGATGGTTCTTCCGATTGTGCTATAGACAAAATTGAAACATGTGAATAACAACATAAGGCGTCTTCCTGACTTGGCGGAGCGGGATCGATATGTGACATTTTCTTCTTTGACGTAAACTTACTGACGTCGCGAAGATTCCCACTTGACAGAATACTGTCAGTATTACATTTGCGCAGTAGTAATATTATGGGCAGAAGCGGACCAGTACTGCCTTCGCATCGTCCCGTTTCCCCGCATCCCGCGCCAGTCAGGAAGCACTCATTTAAATGTAGGGGCGCAGTAAAAAGTTGTACTGAGTTGACTGACAGTTGACACTGACATTTGACAGTTTTCTCATATCGTACCGCCTCCGCACCGACAAATCAGGAAGTCGCCTAAGTGGCCGCTTGAGCTCGTTCCGACCGGTACAAACTTTTCTATATAAAAATAAATGCAACCAATAAAAGTGCGTAATGAATGACAATCATGAATGCTAAAAAAAAATCTATACAACAGTCAGTTTAAATTTTCAGTTTCAAACCACACAATTTCTGATGGTCCTGGATTTGTGATTTTAATATCAATATCTGGGCGGTCGAGCTTTGCTCGGCGTTTTCCCGGGCATGAGACCTAGCTAGATCGATTGCTCGTCCCCGAAAACCCCCACATACCAAATTTCATCAAAATCGTTAGAGCCGTTTCTGAGATCCCCGAAATAAATAAATATATAAATAAATAAATATACAAGAATTGCTCGTTTAAAGATATAAAATATCTGGGCGACCGAGCTTTGCTCGGCGTTTTCCCAGGCATGAGACCTAGCTAGATCGATTGCTCGTCCCCGAAAACCCCCACGTACCAAATTTCATCAAAATCGTTAGAGCCGTTTCCGAGATCCTCGAAATAAATATATAAATAAATAAATAAATAAATATACAAGAATTGCTCGTTTAAAGATATAAGATATCTGGGCAACCGAGCTTTGCTCGGCGTTTTCCCGGGCATGAGACCTAGCAAGATCGATTGCTCGTCCCCGGAAACCCCCACATACCAAATTTCATCAAAATCGTTAGAGCTGTTTCCGAGATCCCCGAAATATATAAATAAATAAATATACAAGAATTGCTCGTTTAAAGATATAAAAGATAAGATTAGATAAAGTATCCCGTACTTTCGACCCACATTGTGTAACTTAATACTGTGGTAGAAGAGTAGCTTTGTAGTCATTTTTACAAGAGTTTTTTAATTATCTCTCTAAATAATTGCTTACCTTGTTCATCCCAGCGTGCGATTGGCTGAATATAATTGCCGCCTGGATATTCGGACTCTATTTCGCCTGACTGACCGCAGCTGCACCCACTTGGGTTGCCTGAAAATCATGCCGAGAAATCGCTCAACGAATCTCACTGGAGCGCAAACTCTTAGAGTATTCCAGTGCTTAAGCAGCGCACGTGGTCGTGTCGGAGGTTACCCCTAGATTTTTTCCAGGCCACTCTTCAACCGCGCACTCCTATCGTTTTTGGGCCCAGCAAGGGCCCAGCCTATTCCACAGTCGGGTTGAATAAAGTGCCCAGAATTGCCCATTCTGTTCTCTCTATTCAACAAGTATCAAATTGATCTACAATGTCAAACAACTGCTGGATGCTTTGCTTCTGGTGGAAGAAAGAACAACATTTGATGTACCTACAGCATAAGAAATTGACGTTGTTGTGTAAGTGTCTTTTGATACTTTTAAGTCTACGTAGCTTAAGTTATGCTAAAGTATCGAAAGTATCTGTTGCAAATTATCGACACGTACTACAACAAAATTTCAATATAAAAGTGATGATGGCATGCAATGGATCGTCCTTTCTGACATACAACACGGTGCCCTAAAAATCGATTATAATTTTATACATACAAGAGAATAAAGTCTGCCAGTTTATTATACAACGTGTCAAACCTACGTTAGGTGTAAAGGCTTGGTCACACCGCTGCGCGCCAAAATTTATGACCGTCCCGCTCGCGTCGCGCAACCGGTGTGACGTCGCTAACCTGTTAGCATACGTTCCGGCGCGCAGCGGTCGCGTCGTGCGGACGTCGCGCAACGCAGTGTGACCAAGCCTTTAGGTTTATCAAACAATCATTTTTAGTATGGAAAATCCTAAACCAGCGGTCGGCAACAGGCGGCCCGTAAGCTCATTGCTTGCCTCCTTATTGACCACCGACAATGTGGTATGGTTGAAATTCTTTTTGCTGAACATATTTCTATTAAAATGTTATTGGATTTTGAACCTTATTGTTTGAACGGTAAAGTAGCTTTTTGAAGGAATCGCTTTGCTGCAATTCGTTCAACTGAAATGATTTCAAGTCAACCTTTTGGCGGTGGCCACACTGATGCAGTTTAGTCAAAACGGTGCTTTGTGTGAGCGAGACAGCGCTATGCAAGTCAATAGTGATGTCCCGCTCACTGCGGAAACCGCCCGGAAACCGCATCAGTGTGACAACCGCCTTTGTCTGATAGTCAAAAATTATTAACACGTGCGGCCCGCGACAATTATGTTAGCTACCGTGTGGCCCTTGACTGTCCTAAACTAAGGGAGAATTTACTTACCATGGGATCCGCAGTAACAAAATGCGAGTATAACAATGACGATGGCTAGTTTCATTCTAACAAACCTATTTTTTCTGAACTCACAACTGAATAAATTCTCCTAAACTCCAAAAACTGATCTAAATTGTAGTCACAAAAAAAACATAGGTATACAATGCTGATTTCGCCTATAATGTTACTACAGAAATTAGACTAATACGAATATTATTTACCCATCTAGGGTGCAAAAGTTACGACATGGATTTTGAATGTAACCGATGTAACACCTTGGATCGCACCTCCTAAACTAAACAAAGTTTACTTTTCCCCCCTTTTTATAAGAGGAGACAGTAATAAAACACCTTCCTCCAATTCGAAAATTTAGGAGAAAATTACAGATCGTTAACAGAATTAATAGTTTCTCCTAAATTTCTTATTTTTGATGAATAAACTTGCCAGCAAAGAAAACGTCTTCATGGCACTAAGTAAGTATATACAATTATTTATGTCACACTTGGCCATAAAGTGGCCATTATCGCAAACTCCGCGCGCGAAAAAACCCAATTCCTGGCCAGGGGGTGACATAAAATTTTGTACTTACCACGGGCGATAATAAAGAAAGCCTCAGATCGCATATTTATCGCCCTTGCCTTCGGCTCGGGCGTAAAATACCTGCGATCTGAGACATTCTTTGTTTTATCGCCCTTGGTAAGTAATGTACTATTACACATGAGGTTTATGGCTATATTTTACCAAATGCAGTCATCCTGAGGATCCTCACGAAGAGTTCGAAACATGTCGCGCGGAGTGACAATTAGCAGGTGAGTTTTAAAATATAATAATAATAATAATATAATATTTGTGGACAATCTTACACGAATCAACCTAGTCCCAAACTAAGCAAAGCTTGTACTATGGGGTACTAAGCGACGATATACATACTTATATAGATAAATAAATACTTAAATACATAGAAAACATCCAAGACCCAAGAACAAATATTCGTGCTCATCACACAAATAAATGCCCCGGCCGGGATTCGAACCCGGGACCTCCAGCTTCGTAGGCAGGGTCACTACCAACTAAGCTAAAGCGGTCGTCTAATATAAATATAGTTTTAACAATGACTCACGCCATCATAGGCCTCATAATGGAATAAAATTTAAACTCATATTCCATTATGAGGTCTATGATATTATATCGAAGACTACCAAAGTATCATGTGTATACTTATGATGGAAGTCGCCAGTGTAAGTATGCAGCGCTGGATCTATCCCCTGATGAGAGGGTCTACCGCAAACCAAAAACGAAGTTAACTCTCTCTCTGTGTCGCTCAATTATGCAAGTGCGAAAGAGGCAGATATTGCGTTTTCAGTTCGTTGTATATAGACCCTAAAAAGGAGCCTTTAAAATTTTAACTATTCCTGATTTTTTTTTCTCTGTGCACCTGGCGCCTATAACGGCCGCTCTATCTTGACCCTTGAGCCGGCCCTAATATGTGTGTCATAAAAAAAGTGTGAATGACTTACAATTTGCGCTAAAATGCTACTTTTCTTTCCAATTTCCGCATTTCACAGAAACTGGTGTTTATTTTGACAAATAAACTGAAGAAATATTTTAAATCAATCTGTCACTTTTTTTGTCCTGGAGTGTAAACGAGAACGCGTTAGTAAAGGGCTTCCTACTGTGTCAAGTCAGTTTACATACTCATCAGCTATTTTGTTTTTCTAATAACCATACAAGCGTCTGATGAAGCTAATGAAATCTATTATGCAAACAACTTCATTTTGTATTAACTATTCTGATAAAAAAAACACCCTCGCATGTATACAATAAGAATGTATATTTAAAGCGTCTATTTGACACCCACCTTCGCTTTTTAAGTTGACAATGTCGCACGATTGCGAAAACTTGTACTTAGTAATAATAACTAATTTAAATCAAATTGTTGTTGCGCACATTGTGTTGTGCGTGTTGTCAGAACTAAAGTGCGTAATAAAAACCACTATGATTGCAATGCATACGTTTAGTCAAATAGACCCCCAGGTCTTCATGGCTACCCATAAAATGTATGGTCAGCCTAATTTAAGATGGATATAAATTATGATCCTTAAACATATATAATCATCTCACAATCATTTTTTTTACATGAATAATAGCGCCATCTGTGTCGTAATAAATGAACCAAGTAGCCCGATATCTTCTTACTTGACGATATTCAAGTTGGAAACGTGTAAGTGCTGCCATCTGTGTTGTTACTTAGAAACTTGCAATACCTAAACGCGACGCCATCTGTCGTGGGGTAGGGAATATATTTGGCACCCTGTAGAACCAAGTGAAATCGTATATGTAGGTGTCGCTACTAGTATCAAAAAGGTAATATACACTCCAAGCCGGGATCTCTAGCTTCATTAGCAATGTCTACCACTCGAAAATCGCGTGCAAGTTCTTATCATCATCATGTAAATGGCTTTTGAGGCGTCTGGTATTCCCCGGGTCCGAGTACTGCGCCTCCGAAATACTGAATACTGAATACAATATCATTTTCAGGTCTGCATAGAATTAGAAATATCTCTAGCTTCATGTGCCTCTAAGGGTAATTTGTTTAAATCTAAGTTAAATACCTGACTATGGCTGTTCGACAAATGTTTTATAGTGTTCGTTGCTTTCTGGAGCAATATTATTTGATTGTTTAGTTATAACTAATACTAGGTCTATAGACCTAGGACCTAAATATTGAACTAATTATGATTACTTATATTATTATTTTTATTTGACATGTAATATCAATTTAAATAATATGTGTAAGTAATGTAAATAGTACGTATGTGAATTGAGTGTTAAATTTTAATGAGTATTTGTACGCCTACACCGGCTGCATATACTTACCTAAATGACACTATATATAATAATGTTGTAACATTACTTCAACTGTATATATTATACAATGCAAATAAATATATTTGATTTGATATCAAAATCTGAATAAGAAGAAAGACACAAAAGCGATATCCTAGAGATGTTCCCTTAACTGCTAAATGGAATCGCGGCCCAGCTCCTTGGCATGGAATTTCACCATATTAAAGCTGTGTGACTGAATTGTCTATGTCTCAAGAAACTTACCATGGGATTCCGCAATGCCTGATTCCAGCCATAGGTTTTTTTAGGGTTCTGTACTGTAGCCATGTCTGTCCGTCCGTCCGTCTGTATGTTACAGCCGATTTACGAGACTATAAGCACTACTATTATAAAATTTGGTAAGAAAGTGTATTATAGGTATTAGATATCGTCCGCGTAGAACTCGGTCATCGCGATAGAATTTAATTGTTATTTTTTTATGAGGCTCTTACCTAGTCATCGCTCTTTCACACTAACTTCCAACACCCTTAAGGGATGATTTACGTGATAAAAAGTATCATATGTCCTTCTCCGGGACTCAAAATATCTCCATATACATATTACAATCCTTAAATAATTGACATTTTATTTTATTATAAATTGTAATTATCACAATTCTTATTGTACTTGTTAGTTATAAGACACCTTATATATAAATTTTTTTCCTAGTTTTTAAGATATGACTTTAATTATTATGCTGACATTGTTTTTATAATTGGATTTAATTTGTATTTAATTTACGATTTTTATTAATTTTTATTTTTATATTATGGTTACTTTGTACATCCTGACGATCTTTTTGTGAATTCATGCTATTTAATTATATAAAATGATAAATAAACTAAACTAAACATACCAAATATCGTCTTAATCGGTTCACCGATTTAGCGTGAAGAGGTAACAGACAGACACACTCCCGCATTTATAATATTAGTATGGATTAAATACGGTATTTTACTCATAGTCAAATCAGCAACTTTTTATTAAATGTCAAAAATGATTTGTTAATATGAAGTTTGTAGGGAAATACTGTCTTAGTGACGTCACTAAGACAGTGTGAATTGGTATGTTCAAATCAGCGTCCTTTATAAATCTTTATGCTTATAAAATCTTTCAATTAGCTAAAATAAATTAATAATTGATGTTTTCCCAGTATTTTCGTTTAGATCTTTTATTAGTCAAGTAAAAAAAATATTTATTTTTACCTTAGTTTAATACCCTATTACACAATATAATGTAATGTACCCGGGGGTTGAAATAGTACACGTAGATTGTGTCTCAAAGGAGCAAAGTGATAATATTTACGGCGAGATCGAGAGCGGCATATTGAATTCTTAGTAAAGCGAAAGAAATCCTGAGCGTAGCGAAGGATTCAAGTGTAACTCTACTACCGTGTGTTTTCACATCGCTTATGAGGCTCACTGCTAAAAACATGAAATGACTTATAAATAATTTTGCGACCGAGTGGCACATTTTGCTTTTCACATCTTCTATGAGGAAAAGAGTAATTGTTGCCCTCAAATGAGGGAAGGAATGTACGAATTTGACCCCTCATTCCAGGGCAATAATGACTCTTTTCTGAATAGCAGGTGTGGCCTTGTTGGCCTTCTCGAAGATACATACGAGTACATAGACATAGGATATAATTTTTAGATTAATTTAATTGAAATTATTTATCTATGGCGATAACGAGCTAAACGTGGATGAGGTCGTAGGCTAAAGCTAGTCTTATATGAAACAGTCCCATAATGGAACCCTAATGTTACAAACAAAGTAACCAAACACCCACATAATCAACACAGACAATAGCGCAACCATTTGCATAATAATTGCATCGAAGGAAGTGCACTCGCTGCGTTGCTGTGAAAAACGCATGCAATATCCATAACTTTGACAAACTATTATAAAATATAACGGCTATTCCAATTTTGGACCTTATGCTAAGTGAAATAGCGCTAATATTGCAACTTCGTGACAGACTGAGATAAGATTTAAGAATAGTGTATTTCGGTATGTTCATTGGACGGTTGGGAGACTAACATAGATAGTGTGTCGATAAGAATAAAGATCGCGATGAATTGATGAATTTTATTTAAATTATAGGGAATTAAAAATATTTAAAAAAATCTAATAATACCCTCCCTCTCTCTCTGCGGCACAAAAAACTCCTGTTGTTTCGTATAAGTTAATCAGAGTAATGTCGTGTCGAGTTATAACAAAAACAAACCAAAGAGCGATATCGTAGAGATATTTTGGTCAAGTCTGAATGGAATGCAGCCCCGATTATATTGAGAATCCGACTCAGGCGGTTGTCATACTGATGCGGTTTCCAGGCGGTTTTCGCAGTAGGTATGAAAATGGATGAAAAATCTTTATTGGTTTCTTACAATGTTTGTAACATCTTTTGGCTGGGGCCTCCTATTAAGTATGGAAATACTTGTGTCAGGAGACCCCGCTCTTCCACAAGAAGGGTTCAAACCAAATACATGTGTTGTTATTTTAATACTACATCAAAGAACAACATTTTATTGTTACGTTAACAAAATTTAATGAATTTTATTTATAGGTCGCGTCATGTAAAAAGAACGCTGGAAGAAAGTGGAGGGGGTGTGTTTGCGCATTGGTACACTCGCGTATGAAAGTACTAGCCTTATACCACCACATAGGTCGATAAATCGCCTAATGCGCAGCTTGCCGCCAGCGTTCTTTTTACATGACGCGACCTATAGCGGAACAGTGCTATGCGTGTCTATAGCGACCAACAATCGCTCTCACTCGCTCACCACAACGTCGTGCGGAAACCGCTTCCATGTGACAACCGCCTTAGGTCTCCACATTGCGCATTGCTAGAATCGATACTAATATTATAAATGCGAAAGTGTGTCTGTCTGTCTGTATGTTACCCCTTCACGCTTAAACCGCTGAACCGGTTTAGATGAAATTTCGCATGGAGATAGTTTGAGTCCCGGGGAAGGACATAGGATGCTTTTTATCCCGGAAATCATCCCTTAAGGGAGTGGAAGTTTGTATGGAAGAGCGATAACTAGGTAAACGCCTGATATAAAAATTAGATTCCACGCGGACGAAGTTGCAGTTAAAAAGTAGTACAATAAATAAATTGTTCAATCAGCTATTTAGGTATACACGTAGGTATTAGGTAATGCTACTAGTAATCCATACAAATCTGCCCCTCGCCCACTTGAGCGGGATAACCGGCTTACTCGCCCTTTGTTTTACTAACCACTTAGTTACTCGCGCTCATCAACTGTTTCGTTTTACTTTTAGGGGGAGGTTGCACAATCTATAAGTTTTTTAGGGATCCTTAGTGTAAGGCCTGAGTGGACGCTCGGAGCGAAGCGTTCGGCGGGGCGCGCAGCGGGGCGGGCGAGCGTGCATACTACCTATTTGTGCAGCAGCGACTCAGTACACCAGTATGAGATACAATTGTTTAACATGCACGCCCCGCTGCACGCCCGACTCGAGCGTCCAGTCAGGCCTTAGACTTAGTAAACAGGGAATCCTAACAGTTTCGCCATGTCCGTTTGTCCGTCCGTCCGTGGTTTAGCTTAGTATTACCTAACCCATAAAACGACCAAGCTACATTGTTTGATTAAGGCGATATATGCGCCCTTTGTTTTTCGCTCACGGGATGCAACCCTCTCCGAGAATGGCTTTTTAGACAAATCTCGTTAAATATCTGACTGTGTGCAGGTTTATTAAATTTCCTCTTGTGGTGGCTTTACCTCATGAGGTAAAATACCATCATATTAACTTAATCGTGTCTTTTAATAATGCGTTGTTTTAGTAGGCTGAGGAAAAAAAGGAAAATATAGACTCGACTTTGGATTTATTTTCTATCGAGATAATTTTAAGCAATCATGTTTCGCTATTGTCAGTACCACAATCATATAGTCAAGAATCATATATCTGAAAATCAGCCATGTTTGCTAGTCTGGGCAGGACAGCGTTTCAAAGTCTCCAAATTTCTCAGTGTAGCGCCTTAAGGTGAAGAGTTTATGACGTTAGAGCTTGTGGAGTTAGGGCGTTATAGAGTTAGAAGCTTCACTCATAATCTCATAACTTTTTGACGGTACGAGCCACATGGTCTCCTCTTGGCAACATTTTACATGAAAAAGGTTTTTGGTGGGATTATACCTAGACTTTCTCATAAAGTTTCACAACAAAAAATACATTTTAGGGTATCGTAGAGCCTACTCTCCTAAAATAATAATCCTTCAGTGTTCGCGTTCGCACTCCGAAACGCACTTGACTGTACCTATTTTTTTACTGTTATTTTTACAATTCCATAAAAATTATGTAAATTATGAAACTGTGATCATTAATTAGGTACATAACTAGCGTTATTCGATTAACCGCCGTACAGTCAAGGGCACCAATATGTATACACTTTTTCACCTTATTCAATTGAAGTAAGGTCCAAAAGTGTATACATATTTATGCCCTTGACTGTACATACCTGCGATCGGGTTTTAGAAAATGACTTTCTAGTTTTGTTAGGAATATTAAAAAGAATAACTCCATAGGACAACTGGGGGCCGATTTTTGAGTCTCGAACGCTCAACTTTTCAATCGACATCTGTTAAAACATAATAGTTTTTTGAGAGATCTCGAGTGAAATGTCTAGCGTTCGACACTCAAAAATCGGCCCACTGCTATCAGTTAAAAAAAGTACCATAGCAGGTTTTATATTAAGATTCGGATAGGATAAGCGCGTGACGATATAGCGTTCCGAACCAACCACAAGATTAAGTTGGTCCCTCTTAGATCCGGGTGCATTACGTGTAGCCGTGTGCCTTAGACTAGGTCTCAAAGTCTGCGAGCCACATTCCTGCAGCCGCTGCGATGGCTCGGTTGACGCCCTCGGTCGTCACGGCCTATACTGCCAGTCAAGTGCCGGTCGGTGGTTTAGGCACGCAACGCTCAACGACCTCATCCACCGGGCTCTCGGCTCCGCAGCTATCCCATCAACTCTGGAGCCAGTAGGTATGTCCGCTGCTGATGGCAAAAGATCTGACGGGTGCACAATCGTACCGTGGCATCTAGGGCGACCTTTGGCATGGGATGTGACCTGCGTGGACACGTTGGCCCCGTCCCATGTCCAGCGCTCTGCCAATACGCCGGGCTCAGCCGCTAATAATGGCCAAACTGTCAAGTGTCGCAAATACGCTTTCTTAACAGATAATTACATATTTGCGGCACTAGCAGTAGAGACCCTGGGACCCTGGTCGACAGATACTAAAGAATTTGTCAAAAAAGTTTGTCAAAAACTGATCGGGGTCTCAGGTGATCTGAGGGCTGGCTCTTACTTCACCCAGCGGCTGAGCCTGGCCATTCAGCAAGGCAACGCAGCGAGCGTCCTGGGAACGATGCCTCGGGCAACATTAGAAGGAATTGAGGAGGGGAGTTTCCACTTAAAATTATTATTTTTAAATATTAGTTAAGTGTCATGTATTGTTGTATTGTGTTGTAATAAATTATTGTCGAGTTGGTTTTAATAGGAAAAATAAGGAAATTTCAAAGAAAAAATCTGATTTATCAACATTTATTTGTTGGTAGAATACGTAATAATAAACATATTTTGTGAATTAATTGTAAATTTGTGAATTTTGTGAAGTAGTTGTAAGTAAATTACGTCGAAAATATAATTATCCCGAAATGAATAACAAACAAAACACATAGTTATGTAGTGCAAAATGATTTTCCTTCGTACTTTATCGGAAAAGTTCGTATTTATCGTGCTCTCGAAATTAGCTTCAGTACCCATCTTACAGCCGTAGGGGTAACTTTGACACTTTGACATTTGACACTAAACAATAAAGTTCCATAATAATGGATATGAAAACGTCACTCATTTAATACAATCATTGATTGACAGTTCGGGTGCCATTGAGATTCGAGTTTTCCCGAAAGAAAATCATTTTGCAATACATCTGTAATTAAACGCTAACAGACGCAAAACAACTACACTACACGTTCAATTTCAAAAATAGAATATTAACGCAATTCAAATACAAAAGCGCGCGAAACCAAATATTTTCACCGCTTCGATTGGCTGAAAAAGGCCATCGCTTACATGCCATTGGTCAAAGACAATGTTTGTGCTACTAACAGTTTTGTGCGGGGGAGACTGGCCGAAATTCGACCGCAAATGTTGACAGATCCCTTACTAAGTTGCCAATGCAGAAGCTACTCAATTCCCACTACAGACAGTTGACGTTTCATTGGACGTATCGTCACTTGTGGGAATATGATGAGAGATGTGTAAAGAGGACGGAGCACGGGTTGTAGTGGTGCAGTTAGTGTGAAATGAAAGAGACCACAGACAGTAATTAAATTATAAAGAGCCTATTAAGAACGAATTCGTTTAGATTATCTGGTTGATACACTCTTGTTTGTAGTACAAGAATGTACTATTTTGCTATAGGGTCGTATTAGTGGCCACCTGTATTGGTTATACGCTTGCCTATTTTATTTCAAAAATGATTAAAAAAACAAGTAATCTGTACCTATTTTAAAAGGAAGTCAATAATTTTACTCTTAGAGTAAAAGCTAATTTTCAGCAGATCAAAACAAATCTCTGAAAATTAGTAACAAATTCAGATAAAACTTTAAAAAATTGAAAATACGTTGCTCTATTAGGTATAAGTTACACAATGAAAAATCCTAGTGAGATTCAATTTTCGCAAAACAGCCCGAATAAACTCGAACTAAATTGAGCCAAACACACCGCCGATAAGAAACTTAAAGCGATAAATTAAATACCACCATCGTTAACCAACCCCTTATTTCGCGAAATAATTTTATTATAATAGATAATTTAAAACTGCCCAAGTCGCCCCACCAGTGGGGGGGATAATATGAGGAATGGGCGGGGCATAAATTAAAACAGAAACACACACAAAAGCCGTCTCTCTCGCACAAATGAGCAATCCTAAATGCAGTAAGCGGCTTACAATAGGAGTTGACACTCGGCGGGCGTGCGTTCTCTGTCACTCTTGCGAGGTTTCTATATATCCGTTTCGGTCTGTCGTTGAGCCCTTTATATTTATAAAGGTATAGACCCAATGTAGCCCCACGTGAGATTGTGTTTTGTAATCAGTGAAGTGGTGTCTTTGTACGGGAGCGCGCGATGCGGGCCGTTTGACAGTTTGACGTTTTATTTTGGCGCGAACATTTCGAAGGCACAGGTCCTGTGGCTTTAAAAAGTTGAAGTGATGGTGGACGCCAGTTGAAGTCTGCTTCAGTTATTGCTTTGGCAATAACTTGGATTTTTATTTTAAGGAAGGGTAAAGGTAAGCATTTTTAATGAATAAACCTGAGATATGCAGGTATACGTTGTGAGTAGAGAGAGTTCCATTCTGTTTCATTCATGGAAATCAACAAAGATTTAGCATAGATATTCGTTCTGCAAAGTTTAGTAACTTCAAAGTGGAAAATATCATTTCATCCAGCCAAATCAAGCCTTAAAAAGAAGTAAAATACAAGCCTACCATCCTTACCTGGTTCAAATTCCTCTTACTCGAACCAAGCGCTTTTCGTCATCTTTTATAATGCGCACTGGTAAGGTTTGGAATTAACTGCCGGCATCTCTGTATTTCCGAGTTCATATAACCTGGACCTATTTGAGGCACGAGTGAATAGGTATTTTCTGAGTGAGCACGCTTCACCGTCGGCCTCACCTTTGCCCCCTGGCTAGATGCTGGCCAAAAGCAATCCCGTTATTAATAAAAAAAGCCTAAAAAGACAGTATTTTAAAAATTTTAAACTTTATATTTTATAATCTATATGACATCAAACATTTGACATAATTATAGAGATATGCTGCTACGTTCATGTTATCTGTCTTTCTATAACAGATATTGGAACCGACATGCAGGTGTCAGTGTCATATACACAGACTTGGATGCCAGTTGGACTACATTGCGCGGTTTTATAGAGCAATTGAACTCGTTATACATAGGTGACCCGCAATGTAATAAATGAATCTCGCATGCTTAGGCCACCTTCGCATGCGGACAACCCCGCATCACTGCACCCTGCGCCAATCAGGAAAAAAGTGCACAATAAACATCGACACTGACACTGATAGTCGTAGGTAAGGTACTCTACTGATACCGCACCGCATCCATGCCGCCAAAATCGGAAGTGGCCTAAGTAAAAGCGTTCATCGTTATCTGCAGCACTATATTCCTTCCATTGACTTCAACTTTTAAAGATATTGTATGAATAACAATTTTATTATAGTTGGATAACTACGTTATTAAACTAGATGTTAAAGCGCCTCCCGCCGAGTCTGCCATGTAAACGCGAGGTCTCTGAAAAAGAAGCAAATTATCTTAGCTACTGTCACCTGCAATAATAGGTACCTGCATAAACTAGTGTTCCTATATTTCATAAATTGAAAACGATGTACTTATATATCTGAATACACATGAGTACTAATCTACTGTTTACCTACTATGCTCAAGGCAGTAAAGGCTGAAAGTGCTAAAAACGTGCTATACGCTGAAGCACAGACTACTTATAAACTAACCCCCTTATTCATTAACGTTCATCAAACCGATTTTAGCTAACGTGCCGTTAATATTCGATTATCCGTATTTCTTAGTCACTTTTCTTTTGACGTAGATCTTTTACTTTGACATAAATTTGTGTTTATGTGGAAAGGGAAAAAACACATTTTAGCTAGCGGAAGTTTGTTAATTTTTATGAATAAAGGGATAAATCTTGTGTAGCTACTTTCATACGTCTTTAACGTAAATTCAGCGTGTCAGTTGTGTTAATAATATATAGATATATTAGATATAATGATTATGTTGTTTACTTACACTCCATCTCTCTCTTGTTGTAGGGGGAAGAGTAGTAGTTGTTGTCGTCATAGAAGATTCAGTTGATGTTTTTACTTCAGAAACAGTTGTAATTTCCTCTTTATCACCATTTGTTGTTTTCGTTTCATCAAACTTTGTTTCTCCCTTTTCATCAACAGTTCTCAAATATTCATCAGTTAATTTAGTGTTAGTAATATTTGATTCCTTATTAGGAGTATTTGATCCATCTTTATTATTGTCAATTGATTCTCTGAAAATAGCTATTTGCATTTCAGTTGAATTATTATCATCAACAGTTTGTGGTCGCTGTTCTTCTACAGTAGTCGATACTTTCCTGTCTTTATCTTCTATTTTCTCTTCGGTGTTAGTAATTGCCTCACTATTATTATTAGTTTTTGAATTATCTTCCAGTGTTCCTACTTTAGGTAGTCTTGGATAATTTTCATCGACATATAGGAGTTTTACACGGGGGTATGCTGTAGACAGAAATTTAACAATATTTTCTTTGCGAAGTGAAGTAGGGGAAGATAGATTCTTATGTACACGTATTTCATTGACAGTCATATTCATATGATCTTTAGTATTAAGTTTTCTTTTAGTTGTTGTAGATACATTATAATCTTTTCTTTTCACTGTTAAAGATTTAGTATTTGATACTAATACCAGTTGCCTTACTCGAGTCATTTTTGTAGTCGTGTTATTTGACATTGCTTTTATATATGTCCGTTTAGATAAAGTGCGCTTCGACTTTAAATCCGCCCACTTTTTACGATCCTCTGCTACCTTTTTTGATCTTAGAAACTCCTTTCTGTCACGAAGTCGTTGCTGTACTATCGCATCTTTAAATTCTTCTAAAGTCATGAATGGATGTGGCAGTTTAGATTCTAAAGGATTGTCTATGTAGATTGTTGAGTTAGTGTCCGTGTGGTTAATCACAATATTGTGCATTTTAAAACCATTAACGTCCTTGAGTTTGTTGATGTGTATCTGATATCCTGAGTCATTTATGACTCTTCTAGATACGTGAGGTTTGTTGAAATCTGGAGAAAACAAAATTAATGCGATTTATGTAAACATAATTCCGTTTACACCGTTTTATGACCTAAACGTGTATCAGCTTCATTAACATCAGTTATCATGTTTTTATTTGATTTATCTTCAATATTGGTACCTATACCTGTAAGGTGTATGATAATAGGGGTCCTAATTGTCAAAATTTTGTAAATATTACTTAATTCATTTTTATGTTTAAACTTGCCGACTCTTAATTGCTGTACTACTTAATAATTACCTAAGCATATTCCACTAATTTATTCTTAACATAATTATGCGGGTAAGTAATACGAGATAAAAGTTACGTGTAACCTTATTTTAACCTAACCTAAGAAAGCACGCAAGCAAGCGCGCAAACAAGCACGCATGCATGGAATCAAGCAAGCAAGCATGCATGCATGCATGCCAGCAAGCAATCATGCATGCATGCAAACAAGCATATTTTTCCAAGGCGCATAAAAAAAACCTAACACCAGAAGACTAAGGCGCTCCGCTTCGCTTCGCTCCCGCCTCTTCTGAACCTCACCTAACAGAGTCGGTTTTGCTCCGGAAGGTTTTGCTCGCTCGCTTAGCGCGCTCGCCCGGTAGCTTAGTTTGTTTTAAAAAAATATTACATAACGCCTACAGGCATCCTAACCTAAACCTAAGAAAACACGCATGCATGCAAGCAAGCAAGCACGCATGCATGCAAACAAGCATAACTTTTTCAAGGCGCATAAAAAAATACCTAACACCAGAAGACTAAGGTGGGAGCTCCGCTTCGCTTCGCTCCCGCCTTAGTCTTCTGAACCTAACCTAACAGAGTCGGTTTTGCTCCGGAAGGTTTTGCTCGCTCGCTTCGCTCGCTCGCCCGGTAGCTAAGTTTGTTTTAAAAAATTATGAGTTATACTAAAAGATATTTCTTATTATGAGCGTTATACGTTATTTATAGCAGTGGCGCCGCGTCGATAGAACTCGATTCCCGTCGGCTTGCTTATTTAAAACAAGCACATTATTCAACAACTCTCAAAAAAAGGACGCCAATAGTTTTCTACTTGATGCCGTGCCACTTTTATGCATTTTTATACACCTTGAGTGATGATTCAAAACTATAGTGGTGAAATTAGGTGGCAACTATTATATAGTAAAGTAACAAGTGCGTTCAGCTTACTAATTAAGAACATACACACCTTCTTTGATAGCATCTGCGATTAACTCATATAATTTCGTTATGTTCTCTCTTTGCCCAATATTCTCACTGGATCTGCAATACTTCAGTAGAAATAATATACTCACGCATTTATTGAGTACGATTAACACCATTTTTATGAGGAACGGGCTGAATTGGCGGTCACGAAAGACTTGTTTCGGTCACGGATGAACGGACCAGTGAAATTTAATTTGCGATTAAGTCTCGCGTGCGATATACAAGTATAAAAGGAAAACAATTTTTTTCATCGCGTTTTTCATCACATTTTCACACATTTCCTGCGTTATCTCAGTGACTGTGTCTCGAATATTTTGTTTTAATTGCTGAAGGTTCATTGGCATGTTAGCATAGACACGTCCCTTTAGATAGCCCCACAGAAAAAAGTCAGGAGCTGTTAAATCAGGCGATCTTGGGGGCCAATCAATGTCACCTTTTCTCGAAATTAGTCGACCGGGAAACATTCTTTTGACATGTTTAAAACGTTTTAATAATTAAAACACGTTGCTCCGTCTTAAAACGCTCCATAATAAATTTGCCGTATAGATCTACACTAAGTAATATTCATGCAGCAACTATCATATTTACCGCCAAACCAAAATGGCGTTAAAATTTTTTTGTACCACCTGTATTACATTGTATAACTAGGTTCTAAAGTAAGCCATATTACCACGAGATGTTTTTTTTTTCACGAAGTAAAATGATGTTTTGACTAAAGTTATACGCTGTACTTTTACTAAAATGAATAAACGAAGGTTATCCTATCCACCCACAATTAATTACAGGAAAACACTGTTTAATATGGTGGCATGTTTTTAAACTGCTTTAACACAAATACAAATAATAAGTATGACACCACGATCGCCACTGACCGTCTATGAGGAGTGACCCCCTCGATCGCCACTGACCGTCTATGAGGAATGACCCCCTAAAAATTTTTTTTCCTGATTTCACATTATTTTTATGTAGCGGTTCATAGAATACATCTTCCTACCAAATTTCATAATTGTGGTGCTTATAGTCTCCGAGTAAATCGGCTGTGACATACGGACGGACTGACATACGCACTAATAGTTTCCGAGCCTTTCAAATTTCATAATTTTTTCGACATTCTCAAACTTTGAATGGATTTATCTCGGAAACTATTGAGTCTACGGAAACAATTTTAAGTCTCATATACCTAATAGTAAATTTAGTCTACTTCAAGAACATAGAGTTACTATAAGGAAACTAGCACCTCAGGGTTGTAATCTTTTTTTTTTTCGATTTTTGAGATAGTTACATTTGGCGCTCGAGGGCACAAACTTGCATTATTCATTAGGCCATCATCATAAACAAGTCTGCAAAAAATCAGAACAACCGGATTTGACGCACACTGCCCAGTGCTTTCAGACGACAAAGTTACTGGATTAAGGCGATAAATATTGATTGAATGAGACGCCCTTATGTTTTTCGCTCACGACAAAACGGGATGCAACACTCTCCAAGAATGGCTTTTTTAGACAATTTAGCTCGTTAAATATTTAACTGTGTGCAGGTTTATTAAATTTCCTCTTGACAGAGTTTCGGTGAGGTAAAATACCATCATATTAACTTAATCGTGTCTTTTAAAAAGTAGGCTGAGTAAAAAAAAAGGAAAATATAGACTCGACTTTGGTTTTTTTTTCTATGGAGAAAATGATAAGCAGTCATGTTTCGGCTATCGGCAATCGTATATCTGAAAATCAGCCCCTACTGTTTGCTAGTCCGGGCAGGACAACGTTTCAAAGTTTCTATATAAATTTCTCGTTGTAGCGCCTTAACAGACATTTAGTTTGGGGAGTATTTTTAAGGTTACGTAAAATGTAACTTTTTTTGGAGTGATAAAAAAACTATTATACTACCTTGAAATGAAAAACATTTATTGATCCAGGAAAAAATCAATAATTTTCAATATTTTTGCATGTCACTGGAAAATGGGAGAAAATCGTTTCAAACATCTGTGAGACTTGTTTCTTGAGCTTTCGTTAAACCATTACTTAAATGCTGTATATATTGCGCAACCATGTTCAATAACAAAGTTCCTCTTTGTCCAAGACTAAGCAATGTACCGAGGAGAAGTTTCAAAAGTTGCGAAATTATGTATATGGAAAGTTATTAGAACTTAAATATTACAAACACTGAAAACATTAAATAAAACTCTAGCCTAAAGAATACGTTACAGACGAAACTTTAATGAATAAATAAAAATAAACTTTAGGTAATATATCCATGAAAGAATCCCGAAGCAATATCACCATTTTAAACAGCATTAAGTATTATATAATAATATTTCTATTTTATTTTTCATTTATTCAATAAAATTTTTGACACAGTACTTTTTAATTCTCTACATACAACGACCGATGCAATATGTAAATTTGTTCAATTTTGGCATATAGATTAGGTAGATACATAGCATCTGGTACCAACATAAACAATAATTTTATATTCTGTGTACGATAGCATGAACACACTCTCGTGTTTACACTATATGAGTGAAAGGGACGGCACGATACGAAGTTCGGATTTCAAATTTCAGAGTATTCCCTCTGTATGGATTGACGAGTGTAATATTGCAGGGCGGCACCATAGAGGAGTACGGGGTATACACGATGCTGCCGGCGCAGCAGCTGCCGGCGATCAGCCCGTGGCCGCCTGACGGCGTGCTCGACCGCATGGATGATCTGGCGCACAAAGGTAAAGGTAATGGTGATTACCATTCCAATACCTTACTTAACACTTCACTGCTGGACTCAGTGGCGGTAGACCCTAGCCCGGTAGGCGTATGAACCTCAATTACTTACATGCATAGAATCACAAATTTTACATTAGAAATCGTTAATAAATAGGAATAGTGAATTCAGCCGCCCGTATCCTTCGCGGGGACTGTTTTCTTATAAAACAGTATTAAAAAAAACGATCATTGACACGACGAAGTAGCATAGTTATTTAATTTTTTTTATTCATACAAAATAAACATATCTAAGAAACTATCGTATAATTTTATAATTTTATCGTATTTCGGAAGTATGCAGCTAGTGTGGAGATCTAAAGTCTGTATTATCCACTCGTCTCTGGACTATTGTCGCGTTAGCTATGGTTCATATTTAAAGTCCACACAGATATTTAAAAAAAAACCTTCCGTTTAATTAAGGGAACAAATAAAATGATCACCTAAATAACTTTTGATATCATCAAATTTTCGAACCCTAAAATAAGGTTGAACACTCAAAAAAAATTATCGATCAGCAATTCCGAGTCACCAAAAAATTCTACCTATTTTTGCAGCACTTGCACCTATTTTACTTATTGCGTTCCTATAAATTTATAATCGCATCAAAAAAATTGTCAAGTACCACCAAAAACACTAAACTACCACCTAATCTCATGCACCTTTTTTCATTAGAATTACATCCAAATATTATACACATCGCATGCTACATTTGAGTAAACAGTTACAAATTAATTGTTTTTAGCACTATAAATATTTTAGTCATTTCCAAAATGTTATAAATTTCAAATTAATTTAAAAAGCAACGCGCAATGTGGCTGTGTGAAATAATAACACGTATACTGCTATCTCACTCAATCAAATACAAAGAATTGTCTGAAGCATAAAACCTATTGATATGTCGTTAGAGTGAAAGGTACCTGTTGCTGTTTCATTCTAACTACCTATTGCTGATGGCTTACAAACTGCAGGAAGTTTTATTATTAATTTTTTAATGCGTTGACGTGAGCGCGTTTGATTGAAAACTTTTATTTGAAAATGAGTTTTGTTGATTTATTAAATTGTTAGTCTGTTATGAAAATGTATAAAGGTCCTCAAATGAGTTTACTTTATTAATTTAGATAGACTTTCATGGAAAAATTAAAGGAAGTTAAAAGGTAGAAATAGGTATAGGTAGGTTTAGGTTATGTTAGTTTTGCATCGGCCCGAAGGGCCAAAACAACTCAAAATAGGAGCTCCGCGCCAGCGGAGATCCGTCAATAGTGTTCCAATGTCCACTAGTTTGAAATAAAAATAGATGTCATAGAAAAATACTACTACCTAGGCAAATTGACGATTATCAGCGAATAGAGTAGAGGCAAAAACATCTGAGAACAAATAGCTGTATGCGACCAGTAAGGAAAGCACTGTTGAAAATATATTAAATTAAATTATTTTATGTACGTGTCTCATTAAAGTTACAGAAATTTTGAAGCTTCTATAAAATAAAATCATTTAGCGCTGTCTTGCTCGCACGCGGTGCGACGTGCGAGCGAGACGGACCGTATGGAAAACCGCATCAGTTATGCTAGCAATGAGGTTAGACTAGATTGGAACTGCTTTGCGAGTCGGGCGTTAAAAAACAATTGCCGTGTGAAATTTGGTGATCATCTAGTATTTCTGGGTATCGAAAGAATTATTTGGGTGTAAATAATTTTAATAGGATAACAAGCCCTGTAATATTTGGATGTAAATTATATGAAATTTGGTGTTTGAAATTAGGTGATCATTAAGTATTTTTGGGTAGTGACTAATTTATTTGGTAACAATTTAATTTAATAGGTTATCGACATGTTACTTCTTTGAGTTGCACTTTATATTTAAAAGGAATTGAAAATTTGGTGCGAATCTAGTATTTTTGGTAATCAATGTAATTTTTTAGAGCATCATTCGGCAACTAATTTGGTGGTTCGTTAAATGCTACCCTTTAATTAATATTCATCTACAACCAGTGAAACTATTTAATTTAAACAGAACCATAGCTAGCGCCATGGGATCTCTGTTTGACATGCTCAAACGATATGGTAGCTATACCATTTGACAGTTTTTTTTCCAATGTAAATAAAATATTATTACATAAGTGTTCATGATCTATCTTAGACCTTGTTTTAACTTTAAACGAGGGACAAAAACTATTTTTTTTTTTAATGTGTGCGTAAGGGGATGTTTTTACCACAAAGAACATCGCTATCATAAAGTTTTGAACATGTCGGTTAGATTTAGAGGCCCTGGTATGAAATACTAGTTAATTATAGAGATATTATAAGTATAAAAAAGCCATTTGCAGTGAAAAATTAAGTGAGATACCGAGATTATTAATTTAACTGCATTTCTAGTTTTAATAGTATTTGAAGCTGCAAGCAGAAAGTTTTAATTTTTTGCTGCAAAACGCACTAGGATTAAGTAGATATGAATAAAGTAAATTTCAACGAGAAAATAATAATGCACCATATTTATACCTACCATGAAGTTTGTCAATGCTTGAAAGGCACGCAAGTATACTGACGAGCAAAAATAACGGGTACACTTTGTATGGAAGTTCCATACAAAGTTTGTATATTTTTCAAGTTTTAGCCCGACCCATTTTGAAGGATTCAGTTCTTTTCCTACTTATAACGAAGATAATCTTGCTTCGATTACTCTAGTTCAACCGTCAACAGTAGATATTCCTAGTTGTTTAATTAAGATTTTTACATTAACAAATTGCCGCTCTATATGCGTAGTTTAGAATTCGGTAGAAAATATCATCCGACCCTATTACAAAATATAGTTTTTAATTATTCCAAATTACTTGCATCTTGACACACCGCGCCCTTTTCTTTGACGTGTGGTTGATCAAGATGACATTTTTAATCCGAATGCGATTGGCGTGTAAAAATAAAATAAATGAACCGAATGAAGTCCCAGATCAGGCGCGGAGCGTAGACTATTAATTAAAAAACTGCTGTGCGGAGCCAAAGAGTCTCTAGACATGTATATTGGTATAAGATTTTTTGGCTTAGGACAGCAGTCAATGGGTCCCTAGTCGCATCTCACCTGCCTCTAGACTAAGCAAACAAATTGGAACAGCTGATTAATTGGAGTAAGCAAGCTTATGGTGCGGCAGGTCACAGCGGTGTTAACCAGCTCGGCGGGGTGTTTGTAGGAGGCAGGCCGCTGCCGGACTCCACGAGGCAGAAGATCGTGGAGCTGGCGCACTCGGGCGCGCGGCCCTGCGACATCAGCCGGATCCTGCAGGTCTCCAACGGCTGCGTCTCCAAGATACTCGGCAGGTCAGTTGCACCCGTGGTCTGTAGGAGGCAGGCCGCTGCCGGACTCCACGAGGCAGAAGATCGTGGAGCTGGCGCACTCGGGCGCGTGGCCCTGCGACATCAGCCGGATCCTGCAGGTCTCCAACGGCTGCGTCTCCGAGATACTCGGCAGGTCAGTTGCACCCGTGGTCTGTAGGAGGCAGGCCGCTGCCGGACTCCACGAGGCAGAAGATCGTGGAGCTGGCGCACTCGGGCGCGTGGCCCTGCGACATCAGCCGGATCCTGCAGGTCTCCAACGGCTGCGTCTCCAAGATACTCGGCAGGTCAGTTGCACCCGTGGTCTGTAGGAGGCAGGCCGCTGCCGGACTCCACGAGGCAGAAGATCGTGGAGCTGGCGCACTCGGGCGCGTGGCCCTGCGACATCAGCCGGATCCTGCAGGTCTCCAACGGCTGCGTCTCCAAGATACTCGGCAGGTCAGTTGCACCCGTGGTCTGTAGGAGGCAGGCCGCTGCCGGACTCCACGAGGCAGAAGATCGTGGAGCTGGCGCACTCGGGCGCGTGGCCCTGCGACATCAGCCGGATCCTGCAGGTCTCCAACGGCTGCGTCTCCGAGATACTCGGCAGGTCAGTTGCACCCGTGGTCTGTAGGAGGCAGGCCGCTGCCGGACTCCACGAGGCAGAAGATCGTGGAGCTGGCGCACTCGGGCGCGTGGCCCTGCGACATCAGCCGGATCCTGCAGGTCTCCAACGGCTGCGTCTCCGAGATACTCGGCAGGTCAGTTGCACCCGTGGTCTGTAGGAGGCAGGCCGCTGCCGGACTCCACGAGGCAGAAGATCGTGGAGCTGGCGCACTCGGGCGCGTGGCCCTGCGACATCAGCCGGATCCTGCAGGTCTCCAACGGCTGCGTCTCCAAGATACTCGGCAGGTCAGTTGCACCCGTGGTCTGTAGGAGGCAGGCCGCTGCCGGACTCCACGAGGCAGAAGATCGTGGAGCTGGCGCACTCGGGCGCGTGGCCCTGCGACATCAGCCGGATCCTGCAGGTCTCCAACGGCTGCGTCTCCAAGATACTCGGCAGGTCAGTTGCACCCGTGGTCTGTAGGAGGCAGGCCGCTGCCGGACTCCACGAGGCAGAAGATCGTGGAGCTGGCGCACTCGGGCGCGTGGCCCTGCGACATCAGCCGGATCCTGCAGGTCTCCAACGGCTGCGTCTCCGAGATACTCGGCAGGTCAGTTGCACCCGTGGTCTGTAGGAGGCAGGCCGCTGCCGGACTCCACGAGGCAGAAGATCGTGGAGCTGGCGCACTCGGGCGCGTGGCCCTGCGACATCAGCCGGATCCTGCAGGTCTCCAACGGCTGCGTCTCCGAGATACTCGGCAGGTCAGTTGCACCCGTGGTCTGTAGGAGGCAGGCCGCTGCCGGACTCCACGAGGCAGAAGATCGTGGAGCTGGCGCACTCGGGCGCGTGGCCCTGCGACATCAGCCGGATCCTGCAGGTCTCCAACGGCTGCGTCTCCAAGATACTCGGCAGGTCAGTTGCACCCGTGGTCTGTAGGAGGCAGGCCGCTGCCGGACTCCACGAGGCAGAAGATCGTGGAGCTGGCGCACTCGGGCGCGTGGCCCTGCGACATCAGCCGGATCCTGCAGGTCTCCAACGGCTGCGTCTCCAAGATACTCGGCAGGTCAGTTGCACCCGTGGTTTTTAAGCGGGAGGCCGCTGCCAGAGTCCACTAGACAAACGATCGAACACCAAAACAATTCTGACTGCAGTCATGATATCTTCTCTTCTCCTAAGTCTGCACGTATACCTACAAGGTAAGTATGTATCAGGTTTGTTACACTCTTTATATTTCCTTGCAATTTTGTAATAAATAAAAAATGTCGTGCGTAAGATGTGGCGACCATCAATTGCACCACGGGTTTGTTTGCTTTTTACCATTGAAAATGGTTATCAGATGCAAATCGCCTGAAACGTATTTTTGGCCATAGCTTCGAGAATTTTGGGAGGATCGAGATGGGAATAATACCATGAGTTGAGGAATTTATCGAGACACGTGTGAGCGTTTGAATTTTTAAAATCGTAAGATAACTTTTTTTGGAATTTTGAGAAATGTAAAAAATAGCGGGCTTTTTGAGGGGTGTTTGTTTACTAAATTGTAAATATTTCGAAAAAAAAAACGACTTAAGAAAAAATGAAAAAAGGGTCCTAGGGTATTAGTTTAGCTACAATATGGTGAAAAATTTTTGAAAATCGGTTTATAATTGTGTGTGTGTGTGTGTGATTGTGTGTAGGTGGTCCCTTTAGATTTGCTATTGTAGAAAAACGAGTATTTCCGTATATAAAAAGTGATGTAGCTTCTGTGATTATTGACCGATTGTCATGGTGATGGCATTAAAAGATGCGGATGCAAGCGTGAAGTGCATTCGAGTTGGAATTTTGAAAATCAGTTATAGAAGATTACACACCAAGGGGATAAATCACTGTTTTATGTCACGGGCGCGATATTGAATTCTGATCGGTACGACGGACTCCAGATTTTACCGGTAATGAGTTAATTCCCGAGCGTAGCGAGGGAATTAACACTGAGTCCTCAGTGTAGTGAACATTTTTGAAGACGAGATTTTTATTTTTTTAAGAATCATCAAAAGCTGGAGTGATTATATTGACATATCGTCATGGTAATGGTGTTAAAATATTCGGAAGCATACGAGAAGTGCATTTTAGTAGGAATTTGGAGCTTGCATTATTCAAGATAAAATAAAATAATTTCGTAAATTTTTGTATTCATTTTCAATGCTCCGATTCTTGCGGGACTGCGAAATCTGTCAATTTTTTGAACACGATTGACTTAACCTGGCATGGTTTAAACTTTGTCATAAAGAAAAATGGCATTTAAGTAAATGTAATTGCTTTTTCAAGACGTTCTACAGGCAGGCTAAATTCCTAAAACTTTGGGCTTTGGAACAAAACTACACAGATGAATATCAAACTTTCATGTCAAGGCCTAATTCTTGACAATGGTGATTGCAACAGTGCTGAAATATTGGGAACTCACAAAAAACATGTATCTCAAAATATTCCGTCATTAATTAGTTATTCTAGAGAAATTTATTGCCATGTTAGCTTGAAATCGTAAACTTTTCATGCCGTTCGAATGGATCAACATCTAAGTGAGTTCACTAAGACATATCATAGCAGAAAACCTTTCTATTCTGCAATGTCCCGTCTAAACGCGTTAACAGCGAGCAACACAACACCTAACTATTCCAAAAATGCAGTTGAAACGAATACCTCCGTCTAACCGGTCGCAACCGCACTAGTGGAACCGCACGTAGCTGAAAACCGCAGGCTTACCTATTACACGAGCCATTTACAAAGGCCCCTGACAACTAAAACCGCATTTAACAACCTCCTATCTCACACAAACCGTTAACGCAAATACAGCCTTACTTGTTCTGAGCTAAAGCTGAATTTGTAAGTAAAAGGATGGGTGAATTAGGAGTTGGTGATGGTTACATCTCGATTTATGTCTCGAGTGGGTTGGAACGGGCAACGTCAAGGTGACGATGAAGGTTGGTTTTGGGTGACAGTAACTTGAAACGGTTCTATTTTCGAAATGATTGAATGTCGATTAAAATGTGGTGTGGTTAGCGTTTCTTTTTTTGTCGTATCTGCTTAATTAATACTGGTATTACATTAAAAATGTTTGGCTACTAGGCAGTAAATATAGCCTTCAACCAATTTTCTAAGAGACTAAAAATTAAATGTTCACAGACGTTCATGACATATCTCAGGAAAAAACTATAAAGTTGACAGATCTACGTTTTTGATTTTGCGTTATAAACTAAAATGTTATTGATCTAAATAATCAAGATAAAATGAATTCAAAAACAAAACATCAATTCGTCGACCCTGATAATAAGATAATTATATTAAGGTCTGATGAGATCGTGTGACAAGTGACAAGGCTATCTGAGAATAGATCCGTCCCAGTACCTATCCTGAAGCTACTCAACTCAACGGACGCTCTTTTACTTTATCGTTGACGGCCACGGCACGGGGTAAAGCTCTGTGATTTCATTCATAAATAGACTATAGGCTTAATTATGAATGAAACTATACAGTTTTACCGTGCCGTGAACGTCCACGGTCAAGTATAAATGCGCCCGCGCCCAATCGCGAATTCCGTCAATTTCGAAACAAGTATATTTCCCACCAGAGTAACCGTGCACTTTCTTACCAACGGTTTTACTTTCACAAAAACCCGTCGACAGCTGTCTGGCAAAAAACCTCGGAGGTATCACCGATAGCAACTTGATACCGGCCACCCTCTGACACACCATACTGCATGCGAATACTGTTCAAGGAAACGGTGGTAATTAAATACGAGACTGTTAAGTCTTCCCTCAAACTTAAAAAATACAAACATACATTGAGTAAATTTTTAGCAGTAACGTCTGTTATGCTTTCCCAAATTATTAATTTGAAATTAAAAAATGTGTTTTCATTTGTTTCATTTTGTGTTATATTGAATAATAAAGTGTTCACTTAATAAGAAACGATAAATTTGAAATAATAAGTACCTACATTGAGTGCTAAAATCATAAGCCATCCCGGCTTTGCACTAGTCAGGCATAAACAAAGGTTTGCAGGAGGCAGGCGACAAATGCGTTGTCTTGCGATTGCAATATGTACGAAATACATATTCGTAAAGATTCGAACTTATTCATACACCTAGAATACTTCACGGAAACTACTTTTTTTTATATATTTGTCTGAATTTAGTCCCCGCGAAGGGTAGGTACGGGCGGCTAAATTCTAAATGGACCTGATAAATGACTAATGCAAACAACTCAAGGAAACTACTATAATGCCTAATTTCACATTATCCAATGTACACACATTGATCCACACTGGACTGACGTGGGATCTAAACCATTTCTAAGTCCATGAGAGAGACACCTAGCCAGCAATGGGACGTAGACTAATTATGATAGAAGGATATGAAAGACACCAATAAGTCACCCCAACTGGGGAAGTACCCTCCACCTTTCAGAAGACCAAAGGTATAATAACACCACTTGCTCTTTAGACATCGGAGATGTCATGTTGTATCGGTGGTAAGGCCCGGCCGCCAGACCAGAGCTCCCACGCTTTTGATTCTTCTGGAGTCGCAAGTGTCCATGTGCTACGGTGTTATATAAAAAAAATATGAAATTGTATTCCCAAAAACTTCCTTCAAAAGACTAATCCTCCTTACACCGCAGGTATTACGAGACGGGATCGATCCGACCCCGGGCCATCGGCGGCTCCAAGCCCCGCGTGGCCACGGCAGAGGTGGTGTCCAAGATCGCGCAGTACAAGCGCGAGTGCCCTTCGATCTTCGCGTGGGAGATCCGAGACCGTCTGCTGAGCGAGGGCGTTTGTACTTCGGACAACATACCTAGCGTGAGTCTCTATTTCGATTCATTTACTGTAAAACCAATCCAAACCACACCTTCCACTCTATTGCTATTGCTTAAAAATTAGCTGAAAGAGAGCCCTTATGTTCGCCTTTGTACTTCAATCTTTTGTGACATGGACGTGTTTTAACTTGTTGTTATGTGCAATAAAGTGCTTACATAAAACGGGGTAAACGGTTTCGGCAATGAAAGAAGTGAGATCTAACTGGAAACCAAGTTCTTTCAAAGCTCCTTATCAGTGAGTAAACGCTCATCTATTTAAGCCATTTTCTATCAAGATACGTGTATCTTGACATTTTCTCAATGTTACCATCTAGAAAAGGACTATTGCCAGGACATACATTTTAAATGTATTTTTTGGATTTTTCATTAAGAAATATCGTTTCAAATATCACTTCAAATTGACCATTTTCGAGCTAAAAGTTGTTTTTATTCGCTTAAATTCTACTACACACAATAAAATCAAAAGGGCTGTTACTATCTAAAACGTTAATAAAATAATTGTAACGTTTAATCAAATTATTGGTATTACCAACATTCCTAAAACTTGTAAGGCCTTTCACATCACAGGTCTTGTCATGCGTACCATTCTTCACTTACTGAACATGATTTATTATATTATTTTCTACGTAGCAGTGTGACTTAGCAAGTTTTTACCCACCAATTTAAATCTTTGTGCCCGAAGTAAGTACATTTAGTAGGAATTACAAAATGAGAAAACTTGCCGTGTGTCCAGATTTTAAACGGAACCTCCAGTGTGTTTTTGCCAAAAAAAACTATAGGCCTTGAACTACCGAAAGTCACGTCAAAATGTTGGAAATTTTAATACTCAGTAGTTGATACATAATTGTTTACATGTAGTTATGACATGAGATTAAAAAGTGATAAACATTGGATATGTGCCGGATGGCGGGAAAATAAGCCCGACACGAAAACATGGACCACAGGGATATTGTTCACGACACTTCTAACAGATGTGAAAATATCCTATTGGAATCAGACGATATTTGTGATTCTGACAGGACATTGCATAACTTTGCCGATTTTTTTCATGAACTGTAACTTGCTTAGCGGATTCAGAGTTGACATTGATGACAGGAGATATTTATAAAGTTCTTCGAGTTCATTGTTTTTCCACTTCAGATACCATATGAATTCGACTAAATATATTCACCTTCCAATAAAATCTAGGTACCTATGCTTTAGTTAGAAGATAAAATCAAAACATTTCTCGGGAAAAATATTTTCGCAAAATCATCTTCAGCCCTTGTCTCAATCGCAAAATAGCGCTTCTACGGGGCGCCTTTGAAAAGTATGAAAATACTAAAGGGCGAGACCGGCACAATGGCATACCTACCTATACTACATCGGAGCTATAACGCCTTATCTTTCCCTGGCACTATACAGGACTCCCCTTTGTCCCCCTCATCCCCACCACTTCGTGGCAAAACAATATGACGTTATAACTTTTTTTCATCATTTTTTTCCCTTTTTTGAATATGGGGCCGCTCCCTTCAGGGACATCCTTTAGACATATCGTCTTGGAATATAGAATGATGCTTTTATAATAATGTCAATCGATTTTTGGGATTTTCGGGTAGCATGTTAAAATTAAAACACTGCATGCGTAATAGGTATGTATACTACGTATCGTGTATTCGCTTTGCAAAAGTTCGTTGAATTGCGAAAGCTAGATGTTTCGTTTTCGCTACCAACGATGTTGGCGATGTTGCAACACAATCAACACATCCCATTTCATATTATAAGGAAATTAGTTTTGTTTCGTTATTTCTTTTGTATTTAGGTAGACTAATTTACTTGTAATAATTAGTATTCATTCACATTTTCAGCTTTATAAAGCTATTAATAAGCAAATGTCGCATGATAATAGCTCTGAGCTGTCTTTTCCAAAGTATAATCAAAAACCCCTAAAACTTAACGCGGCATAAAAATACAAATCTGCGTCATTAACGAAACGTCAGGGTCATTTCGACGAAGACAGCCCTTTCGCAAACATCTCCCTTGCAAATACTTAACATAAATTAATTAAGAAATCCTCGCCATCACCCCCTGGCTGACGGTTTTCTCCAAGAAAAAAAAACCAACGCATTAAGTAGGTACGTACTCCGAATATCGCGAAAAACATAAAACCGAAACAGAGGGGCGAAAGGGGACGGATATATACGTTTTTTAATGAAAACGAAAGAGTTGGGAAGCTATCTCTTTTTTCGTCGTCGAAGGGGGAAGCAGGGCGATTTTGACACGGTATGAATAAAGAAAATATGAAGGCCTTTGTTACCGTAAAAATTCCTGTACAGGGGATAAAGTCTTTAAGTTATCAGTGGGGGAGATATGCTTATACCTATAGGTACTCGTATGTATATATAAGCGTTTGATGTCTTCGTATTTATCGAAGTCTGGTTGATATTGTGTTTACGTAGGTACCCCATAAGAGGGTGCTTAAGGTAGAATATATTAACGTCAAGATATCGATTCAAGGAACGGTTAACCCGTCTCATTTTGTTACGGGTGACGTGAGGTAAGACGCACTGTTTTAGGTTAATGTATGCGTCTGGCGGGCTTGATCATATGATGGTACAAATCACGATAGGCAATGAGGTCATTAAGGATCAGGGCACTCATGGACTTAATTGAATGTAAGAACTAACTTTTTAGCTACTAGGTACATATTTATGTAGACTTTGCTATTCAAAAGAACTGAACTTAACATAAGTTAAGTTCATACTTACAGGAACGGTTATTGTAGAGATTAGAGAAACTGAGGACTAGTCGAACTTTAAAAAAAAAGTTTTATTAATAGTTTAGTTTTAGTTAGTTTAAAGTTTTTAGTTATTTAATTTTAGGTAATTTCCTTTCAATTCTGTTGGGTTGTATCAACTACAACTACTTAGTACAATAAATTAATTTACCAATTTAATATTATGTAAGCAAGGTTAAACATCCTGACGTTAGACAGGTTAGCACCCAATAGTTGGCCCCTATGGTTCACATCAAGAAGATCGAAAGTGTGACGTATTGCATCAGTGTCAAGCACAGGAACGCTTACCTCATATGATTTATGAATTCTCAGTATCTTTGTTTGTCGTTTGTTAAATAGTAGAAAAGATAACAGTAAGGTATTTTCACCCGAATATCTAAAATAAAACATTTGCTGAACAAACCGGTTTTAAAATTAAACAAGCGTTTAACTGTCATTTTTCCTAATAATTTTATTGAACCTAATAACACGGCGTCAAATCTATCGTTAAGCTTTTAACAGTAACGACCCTTAACTAAAAAGCAGTAACGACATTCAACCCTGTTAAACATTTAAACAATATAACTCTAAATACCGCACCCGACAACCGAAACTGAATATTAATAAGGCAAAAAAAAGTTCATTTTTGAATGGCGCCCAAATTTAGGGTAAGAGGGTCAATAGTAGGGTCATATCGCATAGTGACATGCGTTCCCGTAGCAAATCACTTCCGGGCCACTAAATCCAGGCCAAATTAATGCATTTAGCACGCTCTACCCTCGGCTGGGGATGACAACTTTATTTCATTGTGTCGCGATATTTCTTGTCACTTTTACGTCAGTAACGAGCAGTTTTTTTTTATGATATATTTGCAGTTAGTGTGTGTCTTTTCTGTAGGACGTTTGATATGGATTTATTTAGAGTTTTGATTTGTCCTCAAGTGCAAGTATCAAATTTTCGAATTTGGTGGGTAGGTTTAATGTACCCACTACCCGGTGCTTATAGCTTAGTTAAGCCGCCTAGATTATTTACTGAATTTACGAAGAATATAATTAATTATCTAAGATATATTTAATTTAATGTTATAACCAGTCAATCAGGATCGGGGTCAGTGTGGATTTTAAAACCATAAAATAAAATAAATAAATAAATAATAATAACACATTTTCTTCTTATATTACACTAAATTTACTATGGGTTAATTATTTGTCTTATAATTTCTTCTCATCGTATTTTTATACTAGATGCATTCCGCATTCCATAAAAGCCCAGCTTTGAGGTTAATGATATTCATGGGAATTATTTAATTTAACTATACAACAAAAACTTTTATGCAATTAATCTTATGGCGGATTTATAACGTCAAATGTTCTTACAGAACATGACTTTATAAACGAATCGTAGCTACGAACCAGATGCTCTGGCAATAAGTAGTTTGATTTGAAGTAGGGGTCAGAGAACTCCCAGCTTTGATAACATTAAAGTAGCGCCAGTACAGAAACATTGCAATAACCAAGCCTTGCAACACTGATTTAAAATATCATTACGGCTCATATCAGAGATTTAGATCTCGCAGGGGTAGCTAGAGTGTATCGGGAGAAACAAATTGTAACAAAGGAGTCCGGTAAAGAAGATTATCGGAGATGACGCGTGGCAGACACGTGACGTGAGTGTGGCCCGTGATCGGCACATCTACCCCATTCATGAGACAACCAATTTAAAATATACTTTAACTCAATAAATAAAAGTTGAATATCGTTTGGCAGCGCGTACTTTCATAAAGTCAGGACACTTGCAAGCGAAATACATTCGTGTCTTTTAGGATTAAAGTCAGTTTCTGTTTGCTAACGCGTGTTTGAAACGTTACTTAAAAATAAGAAGTGTTGGAGGGAAATTAATACCACAATTTGAAGGATTTAAGGCTTACATTCATGTTGAGTGTAATCGGAAGAATAAATAAATATATATAATTGCAAGTTCTGCAGTCGTGTGGTTTTAATGTCAGACGTCACCAGCAAGAATGCCTTTAGGGTATTAGAAGGGTTTTTTTATTCGAAACTTAGTGGTATAAATTGATAGATAGGAAACGTACCTCTTTGGCTTTGGAAAGTAAACATACCAAACATATATCAAGTAATTGGCAATTGTATTTCTCACTAATTATTAAGTAATATAAAAGAAGTCGCTGTTTTTGAATAAGAGTTCTAGAAAACCTAGCCATATTTTAATATTTTTGGTAACCCATACTGTAAAGAATAAATTAATTTAATACCCAACACACCCATAAAGGTAAAAAATCTGGTTGGATGGATGCAAAAGAAAAAACAATGTAGGTTTTCAAAAAAAATAGGTTTATACTTACTTATCTGTATTTCATTAGTTAAGTTAGCTATATGTTTTTTACTTGTTTTTTTACTTTGTAGGTAGATAATTTGACAGTTGAAGTTGTTTAACAAAATAAAATCTCAACAAACACTTAATATCAACAAAATAAGCACAGAGATAACACCACGATTTTATCAGCGTAACATTTTTCCCTGTCTCCCCAGCTTCCCCAATATGTGATCATGTAATCTCACCCTCTCATAATCCACAACGAGTTAATTACAAGGTTTAGATCCAATAAACTTTGCCGCCGCGCCCCTGTCTCCTCACGTGTTATACAATACCTCTTTACATGGATTATTAGCTGCCAGCTTGATGTTACTAAAGTTTGGATGTTTATGATTTTTAAGATTCGAATGCATGACGTTCGTTTTGAAATTCGATTAGGTACCGAATTATGATATGAAACGTTTTTTTTTATTTTGTGACTTTAATCACCGTTGATGTATAATTGAATTTTTGGTAATTGTGTTTGCTGTTTCGTTAATGTTGATATAATATTAAATGTGTTTACATAAATTTACGGATTTCAAGGATGATTTAAATGATGTTCGATAATTTATTGAAGTATTTCGTCTTTCTCCGGAATTGAAATTAGTATACATAATGAATATGATGTGGCACATATGATGACCTACTTACATTGTTTTTTATGTAGCTTGGTGTCTTATTTTCATTATCTTCCTTTTTTATTTGAATTCTATTCATTTACAGTCCAATAGGTAAAAAACAAGTAAATATTTTATGAAAGTATGGTGCCTGACTCATTCCACAGTCATCACCAGCCTACTATATGCGGCCCACAACAGGGCCTTGAATTAAGCTTTGTATTCACAATCACATATCAATTTGTCCGGGTCTAGGTTGTTAATGACAAATTCATAACTAAACACACGCTCTTATCGCCATAACATTTCATATTATTTTTTTACGGCTCACACGCAGAGAAATATCTGGCTACCTATACGAGAAAAAACGCTACTGTAACTAGAACTTCTGTTTGCAACAGTGACAGCAAGACTCGCGAGTTGAATTTACAAAAACAATTCTTGTATTATTTTACCTGTCGGTTTAGTAATGACAACTAGATGTTTAGTGTAACTGACCAAACAATATAATACTCACTACGAGGTAAATAACGCGCCTCTAACAATACCGATGTAATTGTAACCATACGTCAAGTAGACATTACTAAATCGATAAGGTAGGACTACTATACATTCTGGTAAATATAAACAACTTTTTATTTGGCTTTACGAAATATTTTGCTGTGTCTACTAATGAATTTGTTTAACATAGCGACGTGAACTTTAAGGATAACTATTCGTATCGCAACGCTAGCTTTATGTTTTTTGCAACAAGTACCATACACATAGTAACTCTAGCATTTTAAGTATTGTTACGGTTACTATTTCGTATGCAGTACCTACTGGTTTAGATGAAGCCTACAATCCAGTGGACTGACAGCACCAACGGATCCCTTAAGGGCCTACCAGCCGCATACCAGAACCACATTTGAAAAAAAATCGTTACTCGCTAAAAAAACATTCAGTCAAAAACAGGTCTTGTTGAATTCTACAACTGGTGCTATCTTTATTTACAACATTTAAATTCATCAAAATATAGTGCCCTGCAGTCATTATTTATAAGATTGTTAATAAAAACGGCCGTATTTAGCAATTTTCCAAATAATTACTACAGGACACAAATTCAACAAGACCGGTTTTTGATTGAATGTTTTTTTAGCCAGTACCTAACGATTTTTTCAAAAGTGGTTCTTGTGTGCGGCTGGTAGGCTCTTAAGGGATCCGTTGGTGCTGTCAGTCCACTGGATTGCAGGCGCTCCATCTAAACGCAGTCCATAGAGCCATCAGTAAGTGTGACGTCTTTAAAAAAATGCCTTTTTTATTACAATATCCAAAGACTCAGACTATCTAGTATCATAATAACACAGGTGTTAGAATCATAGAAATTGAGATTATCTGCATTTTTGTTAAGACGTCGCACTCGCTATGACTCCATAGGCAGGTTTAGGTTTCCTGGAATCAAAAATAAAAATATTAAGTATATTGAAAAATGATATTTATTTTATAATCATCGCAATCATTAGTGCAAGATGTATCATTCCTACATATCTTGTTCTTAGAACTATTCTAATGAGCGTTTTCACCAATACTATTTATAGATAGATAACAATGTTTTAAACGTAAGATTAACATAATTTATAACTATTTCTAAATTGTGACTGTGAGTAAGCATTTTTCTTGATACAGTCATCTGGGTTGTAGCTTAATTTAATCTTAAATTAAATCGAGATCAATTAAATATCTAAATTGAAGATCGTGGCGTAACATAATAATGTTTACCATCAACACTAAGTGTCAAATTATTTGGCACGTAACTAACAATATTTCCTAAGACATAAGTATTTCTATCACTTAATAATTCTACATCAAAACAATACAAATGTTCATTAAAACACAACGTATCAAACAAAGAACACTCAAAAATAACAACATAATCATCGGTTATAAAAATATTTTCAATCAAGCCAAACTTAGGTAATAATTTGTCTTCATAAAAATCTAACGTTAAAGTCATATTAGCAGTGTACTTAATTCCGTTAACTTGGACCCAATTACATTTATATAAACTTGTCGACTCTAACTGTAATTGACATAACAAAACATTTAGGCATTGTTAGTTTTTTAAGTTGTCAGATCAATGTCCAGATCAGTTATGAAAGCATTAACAGTGCTATAGTTTTTGTCCCACTTCGTTTTTAACTGGTATAGTCCTTGCTGTATAAAGTTCCACACGCACATACTCTCTGTCGGATATTGACAGTGCAGAGAGTAGAAAATTTTAAAA
Organism: Cenopis cana; assembly: GCA_951800055.1. Classification (NCBI taxonomy): domain Eukaryota; kingdom Metazoa; phylum Arthropoda; class Insecta; order Lepidoptera; family Tortricidae; genus Cenopis; species Cenopis cana. Next base: position 7,656,103 of record OX637487.1, on the reverse strand, counting down.
CATGTATCCACTGTTTTTAAAATGGAATCCGTTTCGAAAAATAAGTCGTTTACTACGACATAGTATTTTTGTATGTCCATATAAGACGGACCAACAATCACAATTACCGGTTGGAGCGTTAAGTTGTATTTTAAATATTTCTTACGCCGGTGGGCTATTGCGACCTGCACGTCCATTGGTCTCAGCACGTGTGTTATGAAGCCATCCTTCACTTCAGCTTTGGATGGCCGCCATACTTGTTTTTTCGTCCTGTGTGTTGGGTTTCCCAGAAGCAGTGGCAAAAGCATGAATGCTAATATTGATTCGATTTCTTCGTAATTTTCATTATCTAAAAAGAAAAAAATACATTAAGTAATAGCCATAATTTCAATTAAGTCGTACATTTTATTACGTACTTACTGTCTATCAAGTCATGAAATAAAACTAGCCAAGTGCGACTGACAGACTGGCGCACGAAGGGTTCCGTACCCTTTATCTATAAAAACCTTCCCAGGGTCTCAAACTATATCCATGTCAAATTTCAGCTAAATCGGTTCAGCGGTTTAAGCGTGAAAAGGTAACAGACGGACAGATAGTTAATTTCACATTTATTCACATCAGTATGGATATGGATTAGAAACAAGTAGACAAAGTAATTATTAGTAATACGTAATTTACATTTATATGTATAAAAGTACTATTAATAATAATAAAAGTACCCCTAGTAGGTACTCACCTTTGTTTAGAAGCTGAAGTAGTTCTAGTATGTCTTTTACTTCAGGTACATGGCTTTTAGATAGAGCCAATTTGAAAATTTTTCTCTTTATAGTTGGGAAGGTTTCATATATTTTATTTTCTGCCGATGGGTATAAAACCCGAAAATCATCAGTTAGAAGGTCATGCCCACGTGGCGTTTTTAATACTGGATATTTATTCATGTATTTCTCGATGGTCATATTTTCAGAAGTTTCTAATTCCTTTAATCTATATTTGGCAGTTTTATGCCACTTCTCTTCCACTAAATGCCATGGTTCCGTACAGTTTTGGAGCCACTGGATATCTTCCTCTGTACCACCTTCTGGAAAGATACATAAAGTCATAAAACTCATATACTAGGTACTTAATTATAAATTTATTTAATAAAATAATTTGTAAGTTATTTTTAAGTTGTATTAACGTTGATCATTTATTACTAACAATAACAAAAAAAAAGAAAAGTGCGAAAACACTACCTATCTTTTGAAACCATTAAGGGTCAACAATAAAGTTTCAGTTTCATACAAAATAAAAAGGACTAGAAGTACTAAATAACGCAAAATCTTATATGTGGTCTAGTCGTCCAAATCAAAAGGGACCTTTATGGCGGAAATGAGTTATCTACAGGGCTGAAAACTACATAAATGTACATAACTATAGACAATTTATAGCCATTAAAAAGCAAATCGATAAAACAAAATGAAATAACAGATGTCATAATGAATTACTTTTGCTATTAACCTTAGCTTATTAAAAATGTATTTTTTGATTAAAAAACATATCAAGATTGTTTACCTCTATTTAAGTACCTAAACAAAATATGGACTATAATAGTGGGACCTTAGACCTAAAACCTTAAGACGGTATTACCGTACATCTTTTCTATGTTTTTAAGGATTCTTTGCTGTATATTCTTTTTATTTGGTGTTTCACTCAAATCATCATGCTTATTAATGTTATCACTCGTAATAGGATGCAAATCCTCAGCTGTCATTTCAGTTTTTAATGATTGGATTGTGTTAAATATTGTTCCATAAGCTATAGTTCGCATGTTTTCAGGCAAGCGTTCAAATTCAAACGCCACGATTCTTGCGAAATCTTCATTGCGAGGATCATTTATAGTTCGGTTATGGAAATTAATTTCTGGTAAATCTCGAGTAGTATAAAACACCTCTTGTGTACTATTAATTAATGCAAATGTAATTCCAGCTTCACGAGTTTGAGTTTCTTTGTGTTCTGTAAAAAGAAACACCAGGTATTGACATAACTAGCCTTGCTTCTTGTCAAAGGATACTGTCGCATAAACAAACATGCGGCGGCGTGCGACACTATCTAATGGCGACTGTACGATGAATAGTTTAGTTTATATTAAAATGTCGATAATTAATATGGTTTGAATTACAAGAAAAACGATTTTGTTAGGTCTTGCCGCGATAAGGTCCCCTTTTTACTAAACTTTAGATGGATACAAAACTTTTTTTAAATTGACGTTTCGAAAAGTTGTACACATCTACATGTAGTAAATACAATCATCTTTTCAAAAAATATATATATATATATAAAATAATATATAAGTTTGTATGAAAAACTGCCTCTAGTGCTCAACCTTAATAACCAGAATACTACTATAACTACCTGGGTTGATTGACAACCTGTCTGCCTACTTGGGAGAGGCCCTAGTCCAGTAGTGTGATCACTATGGGTTACTAAAAAAACCTTGGTAGGTAATTTAAAACTTGCCTGTTTCGTCGACTTCTACTGGCTCGTCGTTGCTGTTATTGCCAATGTTGCTACAATTTTTCTTTCGAATGACCTTAGACTCCCTCAGTTCGCGGCGCCTATTTTGTAGACAGTCATATAGTTTTCCCTTCGCACATCTTTTTATTTTGAGTTTAGTATCATTAATGTATGGAATGAAATATGTACTTATATTTTCCTTTTTGAATACTTCAGTTATTTCTTGTGCTTTTGTAAGCAGTATAGAACTATCTATTCTTTTATTTGGGTCTGATTCCATTAGGTCTTTTATTATTATATTGCAAACTTTTCTTCGCCCATTATTTGATAATTTGCCTTGCTCTTCATATAAATTTAGCAGGCCCCGCCCTTCATTCGATTTTAAGAGTAGAGTTTTCAACGGCTGAAAAACCCAAAATATTAATTCAAATAAAGTAGGTAATTATTATGATAATGTTTTGTTTATAGACAACTATTTTATATGGTTCTAACATCAGGTATCTGTTTTAGTTTTAGGTCAAATATTAGGCTCCGTAGCAGAACGACATTTTCGCAAAACGTCCGATTAGGCAGAACGACATGAAAGCAAAATGACCTACAAGTAAAACGTCTGAAATGTGAAAACGTCATTATGTATGTAATTATTTGTATTTTTCTTCATTTCAGACGTTTTACTAGTATGACATTCTCACATTTCAGACATTTTACTAGTAAGTCATTTTGCTTTCATGTCGTTCTGCCTAATCGGACGTTTTGCGAAAATGTCGTTCTGCTACGGAGCCAAATATTAATTTATTTAAAGTATTTATCTTACCGAACATATGTCTTCATTACAGATTGTCATATCCTGATCCTTACTAGTGGTAGCTGCCTGATCCTCACAAATGGTAGCCACCTGATCCTCACTAGTGGCAGCCACCTGATCCTCACTGGTGGCAACAATTATGATTTTGTCGGAATCATTTAGTTGGGTTGAGGTATCATTTTTGTTTAGAGGGATCAGAAATTCACTCACACTCTTTATTTCTTTGTGTTTGGGATTAAGCATATCTACAAAAATAGGAGCCTGCAAAATAAAATTGTGAGTTATTAAAATTACACCCACTACTTAAATATGTATACCTAACGAAGTAAACGACACGTTGAACGTGGGAAAGTTGTTTAGTTTCATGAGTAGAAAACCCTCTTGAAAGGTCTGTACTATTTTACCTGACAACCTGTATATAGGTACATACATACATACATAGCCTGTGAGAATCATAACCCTTCCTTTTGGCTTTGCCGTAGTCGAGTAAAAACAAACCAAATGATAGGCTCAACTCGAAGGGTTTACTAGTTAACCGTTGAAGAGTTCCACCCTCCATCACCTGGTATCAGCATCAGATCAGCTCGATGGAACCAAATTATTGTATTGTCGTTATTACATACATTTTCTAATTTTCAAATCGATAGGACTATTACTTGGCTAAATTCAACTTCTAAAATTTGTCTACATTAAGTACATACATTATTAACATACATAGTTACAGGTGAAGCTAATAGGAGTTACTTACAGAGCTGCTGCTGCTGCTGGTAGATGGGCATTCTTCTGGGTTAGTTAGTTTGTTCCAATTGTCCAAGTTTTTTAAAAATTTGGCTCGATCTCCAATTGGAGGGATAAGTTCTTTAACTAGACTACTGTCCAGCATCGACAGTGTCGATATTGTTATATTATTTACTGAAAAATAAAATATGTAAGTATATAATATAAAGATTATTATCACTCATACAAGAAAGTCCCAATGCAAAAAGGATATTTTTTGATCTATACCCGAGCCGCTGAGTCATTTCCGATTTGACAGTTTTCGTTTTTCTCGCTTTATATTACTTTGGAATGGGGTAAATGATTAAGACGATGACTTATTTTACTTAAAATCACATTTTCTAAACAAATTACGCGCCAAAATGTCAAGACTAACGTTATTATCTTTTAAATTTTGGTTTAAAATTTTCGGTGCTTGAAAAATTGTATGAAAAATGAAACGTCAAATCGGAAAAGACTCAGCGACCTACCTATAGGGAGAATTAAATACTTGGCTTGGTAACCTAGGTTATATAAAACAAGCCTATTATAACAGTTCGTCTGATTCATCTAATCCAATTTTCAAAAAAGGTTGGGGGTCAGCTGATTTTGTCAGTGACAGTAGAACCATTTCGCCTGTTTTGGAGCCGAGCTTACACATTCAGTGACATGTGTGACAAACTGACTGAAACGACATGTATGTGTCAAAAAAAAGTATCTAAAATACATATCTACTTTATCACGGTTTTGAAATTCCAAGAATAACTTCAAGATTTTTACTGGAAACATAGTCATTATGTACCCACTTACTTAAGGTCACATTACATTATACTATCTACCGTGTTTAAATCGTATGCTAATTTGAAGGCATTGCTTGCTTCTTTTGCTATGATCTAAAAACAATCAGAGCTGACTCGGCAATGGGCGCTTTTCGACTTGCCGGCACGGCAACGTCACGTCCACCAGCACCGGCACCGATATCGGCCAGTGGTATGACGAAGCCGGCTGGCATCCGCCGGCAAGTGGAAAAGCGTGCCAGTACGACTGGTAGTACCACGGGCAACAAACCCCATATACGTTCATACATTTTTGCGTCCCCGATGTCGTGCCGGTGGACGTGACGTTGGACGTGCAGGCTACATCAGCCACATGCGAGTACAAGAACGCCAACAGACCCGGAGATAAGCAGTTGCCATGGCCGAAAACAGCCGGGGCAACATCAATCAAATCACTATAAAAAGGTACCAACTTACCTTCAAAAGTATCAATATATTGAGGTAAACCCCACTGCTGCAATAACTGTGGAATATCTCCATCAATGTCATCAGACATGACGTTAAATAATTACAAAACACTGCGTACATCAAAATATATTCACTGAGCCTGAGCGCGCGCCGGTCGAAAACACAACACAATGGCGGCTGGCTGGCAAGTGTCAGTTGCGGGCGAGGGGGGGCGCGGGGGACTCGCGGCGCGTAGGTACTGTCAACTGATCGTTTTGTTATGCAAGTTTTATGATTGTTTACAAAAACACAGTTTTAAATGAACAGAACAAGATACTTAGCTATGAATACCACCTCGATCGTTATTGTAACATTATTATTTTAAATATTTTCAAACACGATAACAGACTTGCACAGTTTAATACATATATTGTACGGTTTACTGTTTATCGGGTGAAATTTACTATAATATTCTTGTAAAACCATAACACTACGTAAAAGTAAACCAAACTATACGAATATTAAACGACACTAAGAACAATATGTACCGCAAACAATAATGTAGTTGTAATAAAAATATTATTGTTTTGATTACAGACACACTCGTAGTCCACCAATAACATTGTAAATCATTAACTGGAACTAGATCATTTAGTAAATGCGAATCCCTGTTTCTTAGTACATACAATACATTATATACATATTAACATAATTATCGTTTAAGATGCAATAATTATTGATGTTTTAGTTCAATAACATTTTTTGGTTAGCTACATCAATCAATTAATATAATGAAACTTACGATTAGTAGGAGTGAATAATTAGTCGTAGAGATAACAAGGACCAAGTATTTCAAACTAGAATTGTTGTAACCTAATTTAACTATTCGATTCAGTAGTTCTGTTTGTCACCAATTTCTCTGCGTGCATGTTTTTGTTTGTTAGCTTTCGGATTTACAGACAAAATAGCACTTGTCTGTGTAATAATTCATGGTACAGTAAGCTAAACCTGTCCGACATCATATTGCCGTTCTCACAGAATCAAATAAAAAATAAAACACTATCGGCGCCGGCGCAAGCGAAGCGCGATAAGTCGCACTTTCATTCATATAAGGACCGATTCCTAAATCCGTCATTTCGAATTTCAATCTTATATTCATTCGTTTATGGTTGAATTTTGAATGCAGTTTTTTGACAGCAGACTATTATTAAAGTATTGGCCACGTGCGCGCTAAGCCGGGCATTGAGCGGCAATAATGACCGAGTGTTCGGGAGATACGGAGGTACATGCAGATGGACATGTTGATCGTTTTAACAGGTTTATTGTTAGTTTTTGATATGATGCACCTGTGTGATAAAATCTACCAAATCGCGGAATATCGCATTTTGAAACGCGCGAAAATATATTATACTATTTGACGCAAGAACCTTCTGAGTAAAAACGGCAGACTTATAACCAGAAGCATTAGTTATAAATGCATTATTATTGCATCGAAAGTGAAAATGACAACTTAGATTATTTATAAATAGAAATTAGTTTTACTTTCATACCAAGTATTAAAAATTTTCCTCTGTACGAAACACATTTGCAGATACCAATGATATACCTTACCAGTTAAAAACGCTCATCTATATAAAGGTCATTTTCTGGTTAATTGGCGTTTATCTTGACATTGGATTTTTCATTAAGAAATTGTTTCAAAAATCCCTCCAAATCGACCAATATCGAGTTTTTCGCTTTATCGCGTTTTTCGTTTTTCACTTTATTACATCGATACGGAATCATTAGTGCCTGGGAACAAGATTCCTCTTATTCCAACACACATATAAATTGGATAAATTCGCCTTTAAACTTGCTCTATCCTTTTGTGTTTACTTTTGTAATTGTGTGCAATAAAATAATGCATTTAGCAATGTTTCCGTTAGATGGGAAACTTACTTTTTTTAATACTAGTTACCCTTACCTTACTTTTACCTTTTTTTTACTTAATACTTTTTTACTTTTTTTATGTATGACCTGTGTATTATTATGTAAGGACTATGTTAACACTAGCAATAAGGTTTTAAATTCAATAAAAAAATCAATTCAATTCAATTCAATATGTTACAAATAGGTCTGAAATAGCTAAAAAAACACTGCACTGCAAAACCGGCATTTATATATTTATAAAATGAACTTACCTACTAAGAAACTACCATAATATCATACATATAATATTTTTCTTTTCTTTATCAGAATCTATCGTACACATGATTCTTTTTTAGGGTTCCGTAGTAAACAAGGAACCCTTATAGTTTCACCATGTCCGTCCGTCCGTCCGTCCGTCCGTCCGACCCCCGTTTTTCTCAGTAACCGTTAATACTAGAAAGCTGTAATTTGGTATGAGTATACATATCAATGACACCGACAAAACGGTAGAATAAAACCTTAAAAAAAAATTTTTTAGGGTACCTCCCCTAAGTGGTGGTGCATTTTTTTTTCAGCCAAACCTATCGTGTGGGTTATCGTTGGATAGATCTTTTAAAAATATTATAAGGTTTCTAAAATCAACCCCTGCCAGCTAAACGGCGGTAAAAAAAATCATGGTAGTAGTATATACGATGAATTTAAAAGGAAAACTATCACAGCTAAGTAGACATTACTAGTTAACGAGTAATAGTCGAACTTCAGAAATGTACCTACTTTGCAAAAGCAAACTTTCGTACAATTTCCATTGATACCTTAGATACTGTTGTTAATTCTGTCAAAAACATAGTAAATATAAGTTTGCGAACTTTTTAGTCCACATAATGTAACGGGTGGACGACTACGGAACCCTACCTTGCGCGTGGCCCGACACGGACACAGAAAACACCAAAAAAATTTAAAATACTTCTTCTTCTTCTTTCGCGAGGTTCCTCAAACAAGGTATGCCCAATGAGCAGCGATGGAGGCATCCTTGACCGTCGCGTCTCTCATTTTAAAATACTCTCAGTACGTAAAATTAAGGTACACTAAAGTGAAACCACTAAAGTTTACTGTATTACATGTACCGAGAAACTTCCATCTCTACATATTGCATAATGCTGCAGTTAGCAGTACCTTATTTTCAATCTAACTAACTAAATACATAATCTAAACCCATCTGAACACTACGGCCCTCGCGCTTGGGTGCACTTCAAACGATCAGTAGGCCTTCTTTGATAACGGCGTCTCGAGAATTTAATTTTGTCTTAAGTTAATTGTTAGTTTAGGTAGTGAGTGACATGGTAAAGGCTTGCTTTGTGAGGATCTTGGTCTGGGATGTTGAGATAACTGTCTGTCTGAATAGAGGAATAGTTATGTTGGCAACAGTGCTTGATAGTTAGTTGTGTCCAACTAAATTGTACTTTATCAATTAAAATTAAGAATCAAAATTTCTCTATATGCTTTGGCCAAAAGATCAGCTTAGCTATCCAAAGAGGTAACGCTGTCAGCCTTTAGGACACGATTGGGACTTGGGGGGCATTATTTTTTTGTTTTTTTTTTTTCCTCCTAACGAGAAGGGATCAAAAGAAAACAAAATCTTTATAAAGGGGTATATCTTATGACCTCTTTAGGTATATGCGTAGACACTTTTGATGCTTAATTATACTTAAATATACAAAGAGGAGGGGCCTTCAACGAGAAAATTAGGCGGTCATAGCTCGTAGCTAATTATCTCCATCTTTTCCAAGACAGAAAGAAGCCATCTAATCACCGCTACCTGTGAGAATCGAGACACCTGACAAAACCCGAAATCACTTTTAAATGCCCGAAACCGCATTAATCACCATCTAATCCATTTTGCGAGTTTCATTTGTTTTCCCCATTAGAACGCAAACAAGTGAAGTCTGTCGAGAATCTCGTTTAGCCAACTGGCTGGTATAAAAAAGTAGTAAGCTTTCAAAGTTCATGGGAGAATTCTCTAGAATTTGTAGGGAGATAGGCTGTTTTAGATTGCGCAAGTCTCGCCTAGGGTGGCTCCCTCGGCATATGCTGTGCGTTTTACGGAGTTTTAATTTTAATCCACTCTGCATGCATATGCTATGCATGTACTCACACACGCGTGTGAGCCACGACTCGAAAACATCCAATCATACAATGTTGGACTTTATGTCAATGGATGTAGGACTTGGCTAAATGAATTGATATCGTGGTTTCACTGAACGCTCATCGGAAATTCTCGATATTTGTACGATTTATTAGTCATCTGCTTTTTATGCGTTTATTAAGTTTAAGGTTATTTTTCTAAACCGTGGGCCAACTGCAGTTTTCTTTTGTAAATTGGATTACTTCACTAAGTATTACATTTACACATTTTAGGCTAGTTTTAAAGATTCGTCGTCGTAGATTAGGTTTATTCGGCAGACAGCGGCCCTTCTTATTAAAACTTACTTCAAGAACTTCGCTGGTTTAAAAAGTCTGATATGTCTCCGGTGTATCATAGGGTACCCTACTCTCATATTGTCTTCCAAAATCAGAGTTACGAAGACATGACACAAAAGCGATATCATAAAGTTTTCCGATAGAATTGTGGCCACCAAACGTCGACCAAACTGCTACCATCTTATTTAGATTCGTGAAACGATTAAAAAGTGCCAATTAAACCCGCCAAACGCCAAAGTTATGGCGAATCTACCCCTCGCAAGCGTCACAGTACGTGTTATTTTTGATTTTTTAATTATTATAAGTCTTGTCGCCACTTGACTTAGTTATAAGTTAGATCCCTACCGAAAACAAGCACCTCAGCTTGCTCTGTTCTGCCGTGGCTTCATGCTGAGTAGGGATCCTGACCACGAGTTTTTTTCTAATTGTTTTATTGGTTTTTTCATTGTGTAAATAATGACGTTAAATAAATAAATCTTCTTTCTTTCCTTTTGAATATGCATATAGAGACACATCTTCGACATCTTCGCACACCTCTGGTGAATGCTCACCCTTATGTTTCTAACACGCAACATTTCGGGTCTATCTGCACCGAACCGATATGCCAGCGCACGTTTGGCAAATGGTTCTAAAATCGGTAATAGGTAGTATTGCACTGACAGCCTTTTGGCGGCCGAGCCATTCATTACGCGATCTGCGTGCCTAATTCCTGAACTATTCTGACTACCGCAGGAATCTCTGTCTAATCTATACTATCTATAGCTCGATGTTATTGGCTTTCATAATACTAACATTAGTTATGTACTGGAGCAATGCCTTCTCGTTTTTCTGGTTGTATCCTAAGGGATAGCGAGATGCAGAATCGCCATTTTAGTTTGTAAGAGCGGGAGGCACTTACGTTGGAATTACGAATTAATTTGATGCACATAAATGACACATTTGCCACATTTGCCGGTTCGGAGTCGGTGTGAGGTCAGTAAGCTATCAGCAGCGGATCCAGCCCCACCCTCCTCTAAGAGGTTGAAGCTCCCGCCTCCCAAAATCTGACTCCTCCCGCATCAATCCTTACATTTAACTAAAATCGAACCTCGCGCTGTAAGCAGTAGCAGATCCAGCTTCCCTCTATCTAATGGCTTCCAGCTACGCCCCCCAAAATCTATTTTTCTTCCGCAACAAATCTTATATTAAACTAAAATCGAGACTCAGTGAACTCAAGCCCTTCCCAAAGAACTAAAGATTTTGCGTAAGCCAAGCCTTTAAAATTTACCACTGCCCAACGTTTACAACATCGCTGCACTACATAGCGTCGACTACGGTACTAACAACATATTTGTATTCTGGTACATATATGGTACATATACCTATGTCCGAAGTTATGTACGCTGACCGCGACTGGCTCGTGCCATATTAGTTACGTAAATGGTACATATGCCTATCTGGTACGTGAACGTTCACGAGCTATAAATTGAACTCATAGCAATGCCAGTAGGTATACAGTATTACAACGATGGGAAATTTACCCAGTTTGAGTTGGAATATAATAGTTAAATACATTACGGTATATAATAAATACGATGCTATATGATTTTCCTGCAAAATAAAGTGCTTTATTAATAAAATGCGCTGTTTAGGAATAAAACCTGATGTTTTCTCCTACTGGCGCAGAAGTGTTCTGTTTTTCATTGTATTGCATTGAAATCCGGCGAATTTCATTCTAAAAGAGCCTGAAGTCCCCTAAATTCCCATAGAAAGCATTTTTTGCGTAAGGCGACTTCCTGACTTGGCGGGGCGGGTTCGATATGTGACATTTTCTTCTTTGACGTAAACTTACTGACATCGCAAAGATTCTCACTTGACAAAATACTGTCAGTATTACGTTTGCGCAGTAGTAATATCATGCGCAGAAGCGAAGCAGTACCGCCTTCGCATCGTCCCGCTACCGCGCATCCCGCGCCAGTCAGGAAGCGCTCATTTAAATGTAAGGGCGTAGTAAAAAATGGTACTGAGTCGACTGACAGCTAACACTGACATTTGACACTTTTCTCATATCGTACCGCCTCCGCACCGACAAATCAGGAAGTCGCCTAAGGTAAAAGATTGCTATCTTTTAACTTACGCGCCAAACCTTGCCAACCAAGAATCTCAACTAGCATGCAACAAATTATTACAAAAATAAAACCTGATTAAGATAAAATCTTGCATGACATTGTAACCAATAACACAACAGACTTGCAACTCATAATCCCCATTGTAATCCGACCACACTTGTGGCGACATATCTCCTATAATTACAGCCATAATCACCGAATTAAATCTGCCATCTCGATATCATTGAAAAAATTCATAAATATTCAACGACACACAGTTATTGCTGCCCCTACAACTACAGACACGCCGTTTAATGCACAAAGCAACACTAGTGTGGACGCAGCATAAAATTATAATAAATATCAATAGAGCGAGACGAAACTAAACTAGAATACGTTAGATAAGGACAGGCAGCGGTCATCCCTAACTTGCCACAGTAAATCGTAGAGGTGACAATGCATTGACATGTCATTTGGGGGGCTATTTCGTGTCGTGGGGTAAGGACGTCATAACTCATGGTATCTGTAGGGTACTTGATTTAGGCGATTTTATGGTGACGATTTCGCTTCTGTCGTTTAAATGTGATAAATAGATGGCCTTAATGTGTGAAATCGGTGTTAACTGATATTATGTTGGATTTTATTGAAATTTTCTGGTATGGATACGGTTTTATTAAAACTGACAGTACTTATTTTACCTTATTTAAATGGATATTACTGGATATTCTTTCCACATGAGTACTTTTAAAACGGGTTTATTTTATTTTACGTAAATCATAATTAATACTGATTGGGCATATGGGCATCATTTCATAAATATACTAGTATAAGCACTGAGTTCTTATAAGCATAAGGAAATACATATTAAAACGTATTTATTTATTTAAAAAGTACAAAAGACAAATAAAATGTCTCAAGACACTTTCTATAAGCCAGTAAGATATGAAACTAATCAGTCAAATAACACATAAAAAAATAAGAGACAATTTTACTCAAATCAAACTAGAGCCATTAGTAAGCTCTGTTGGGGTTTAAATGGCATGATTAATGCCCCATATATATTTGACAAGCCTTAACTGCTCTTCAAATATAATAAAGCACAATGCCGATTGTTTACACTTCTAAACACAATTCTTTACTTACTATTTACTCCTTTACACTTTGGCTCAGCGACCCAAAATGAAGATTTTCCACACGTGACTACGCCCCCTTATACAGTGGTTATCTATATTAGTTATCTTCTAAATCATTAAAATATCAACACCATCATGGTCGGCTTCATCTTTGGCCCCTGACTAGGTCCTGGCCAGGAGCACTCCCATTTTTAATGAAATAACATAGGCAAACACAATAGATTGGATACATTAGGTGTCAAAATGGACCCCGTGCTCCCTAGGTCACAACCGGGAAAACGCTAGGAGGATAATGAGGCATAGACAATAAACTACCTATACTTTTTGTCACCAAATTGTAACCCTTTGCTACGCCTCCGCTACGCCGTAGCGACGCTACAGTATACATTATTCATGTTTATCCATTCTTAATGCCATATTTTTACATATTTATACTTGCAAAATATGATACTGAGTCGTATTTTTTTAACAACAAGTTTGTTGCCCTTTTATTTGACTTAGACGAAGGCTAAAAATGTAATTATGGAAATTTGTTTACCAAGAGTTCATTTTGAATGATTTGAGAATTTAGATACTTAGTATTTTTTTTACGTAAGACTTTTCATTTTTCTAATATCACTATTCATAGATTACTTCTAAAGTAAACGCCCCAATATTTGACATCTTCATTTCTAAGAATTATTAGGCACCTAGGTATGTTATGAATTAAGATTCAAAGTATTTTAGGCCGATATACCACTGAGTTTTTTACCTTACGTTCTTACAATATCATCTCACCATTATTCATATAAAATAGGAGTCCATTTAAATATATTCTTTCCCTCTTAACAGCACGCGTCAAACCAGAATCGTCACAATACAAAAGTAGCGAAAGAAAAAATGTGCTTAAAATAAAAACCGTTGAATGTCATTCACAACCACTCAAGCGTCCATCCCCGTGCTCCCTTAATAATACACTATTATACTAGTTTAATAATAATAATACACTATTATTGACATTAAAGTAAAATTATTATTGACTGGGAGCGCTTCGCCTAGTAAACACAATTGACTTTTGCCATTTGGTTGGGTTTCAAAGATGTAGGTATTTAATAGTGACCCCTTAGTTCATTATTGTACCAATATGGTGACTTTTGGTAAACAATGACTTATTGTTATTTACATCAAGTAATTTAGGTGAGAGTTCGGTATTTGTTTTATTCTTGTAAAATAAATTCGGTATTATATTTTTCTCAAAAATAATATGTAATGTTCTCATAACATCTGTAAAGATAGTATTCGAAAGTGGCTCATCCTGGACAGTTGCCAGAAGTGTCCAGGAAGTAACACCTACTGTCCAGGAAGTAAGTATGTAAATCCCATTACATATCATAATATTTAAATTTAGAACTAGAAAATAACGTTGGCAGTTTTTGACATTTAAAAAAAATGTAGGTACCATGGAGGTTAACGTGTCCGTATTGCACGATGTGAATTGGCGGGAAATACAGATCAATCATGTTTTTAACTATTTCGAGACTAATTTAGAAATTAACATGAATAGATTAAATGAAATTAAATACTAATAGTAAACATAAAATAAATACGATTCTTTTTACGATTAATTAAATACGATTTTATAAATCTATTCTATTGGGGTTGTGGCATAATATCAGTGTCTTAACACAACATCTAGCTAAAAAAAGTTCACTTGTATTTTGACGGGATTGACTTCATTGATTTAATATATAAAGTAAGAAGTATAATTGATAAAAATGAGTTTATGTAGATGAATCAGATTGCAATACATACACAGATATCACTAGGTACTGAAAAAAATACTTCCATCCAAGTCTAAGGTGGTATTTGACCATTTATAAAAAGTTCATCAAGTGCAAAGCGGAACATGAAAGTACTAGTTGGTCAGAATGCAGGTACTATTAACCGTTATTCATACAATTTGTTTCATTTTTGAGAAAAGCACTATACAAGCTTCGACCGTAAGTGCCATCCTGGCCTCGTATTATAGCCGGACCTCGCCTGCGGCTCGGCCGGCTAACTCATACTCGTCCAGGATGGCTTACTTACTGGTCTCTGCAGTAATGTACTATTATACATTTAGATAATATATGATAGGTATAGTCAACAGCACAAGTGCAGTACCTAACTCACCTGATTTTTAACTTATCACAACAGAAGAAGTGTTAATTTAGTTCTGTGATTGACTTTACTTGTTTATTACGAGTATCATAACTTACATGTTTAATTCCTGTTAAATAATAAAGATTGTTTAATATTCTTTTGTCATTTAACGTTATTATTATTTGATCTATTGTTATATTGTGACATATATTATAATGGTTATTAGTTATATCTAACTTGACGATCATAATGTGAATTCTTATATTTTTGAGATCAATGCGAACTTATATTGTAATTTACATTAATGAAATAAATGAATCTGAATGTGAATCTGATTTCACCTAGTTTAGGTACCTACCTTTGGTTACCTACTAACAGGCATTAACAATTTCCTTACGTATTTCGTTGAACCGACCTTGTATTTATACAACATTTTTGACAGGCGTGAATACATCATTAGAAAAGACCCACAAGTGCATTGAGAAAACATCCATTAAATGTCCCAGAATTAAAGTAATCTTCACAGTGTAGCTTAAAATAAAATCTAAAATTAGACATGAAAATGAAATAAAACAGTAACACATAGACAACAGAACCCCAACAATAATGTACAAATATAAAATAAATCAATAATCAATTTTACGCCAGCCGTTCGGTCCGAATTTTTCCCCGGATTTTATTATTCTGGCAACACATCTAGTGGAAAATCGCGTCCTGCCGGCTCAGACGAGTAAGGCGGGAAAAATCACACTTATTTATTATTTACAAATATAACAAGGATTGCTGTACGCTTCACCGAGTACAATGGAATGGATATTTTCCAGTTTTTTTTTGTCACTTGACTGCATTTTTAAGACATGGATAAAAATGCTTGTCGAAAGATAACGGTCAATAAACCCAATACAAATATACAAGCAAAATGTCCATTTCTATTCTTGGATTTAAAGCTTATTAAAAATTATTGAGATTGTTACGTTTCAATGCATTACACTTAATAAAATTTAGGTCTCATTGTGATATTCTATAATTTTAACCGTATGACGTCAGTTAATCAAATTATTTAACTCATTCATGCATGACAAGTAAATAATTTGGAGTGAACGACATTTAATGACTACTTCAAATCCACGTACATAATTAAACAAATTATAAACTTTTACATGACATAAAAGTATTTACCGAGAACTATACTAAGAATTTGAATAGAATTGAATTTTTATACAATACTACACAGAAAGCTCTATTACGTCCTATATTGTGACCGCAACCAAAAGTCAACAATAAAATAAACGGTAAAATAAATCTTCACAGAACACTAAGACACGTCCACACCTCCTTTTAATTGATTTATCCCAACAAACCTTTTCACACGATAAGTACAGAGCACCTAATAAATCGCTGCATATCATTTCACCCTCAAATGACTTTGAATACAATTGTACTACACCTTAGTCTTAATATGAGGGGCAACACACCGCCCCCTGTAGCTACCTACAATGTCAGTGCGTATTGACAAACTGCCGAACTCCAAATCAAACAATACTTCAGTTATTGACCTATTTCTTTGATTGCCAACAAAAGAGAATCGACAATTAATATAATACTTTAAATTCCGTGGGAAAAGTGCGAATTAAGTGCAGTTTTGATTTCTTATGGTAAGTTTGGGCGGGATCTTGAGGCGTGCGGTATTGTTCATTAGCTATTGAATGTTTTGTGAATATATTTATATTATTGAAAGGAAGAAAGTCGTATTTATTCAATTAAGGGCGGCAGTATAAACCCTCCAAGAAGCAAAGTCTCGAGAAATATTTATTAACTTAAATCAATCCTTATACCTATCGGTTAATCTTGTATACCAGGGTATGCTTTACGTTAATCACTTAGTAGGGTAGCTATATAGCTTTAACCTTTACCCTCAGTTTGTATGTCTTCGTTTTGGTTGAATACGGCCTTAATACCTAACCTACTGTATTTGACTTTTTAGCTAAGTAAAACAAGAAAACAGCATTTTCACATCACAACAGCATTGTCAACCTGAGTCATCTCCTGCCAATCCAATCAGCGTTTAAAAAGCGCAAAAACAAAAGAATAATCATAGAAATGCAGCAGTTGTTCGCTGACGAGGCGCAAAGCTGAGAGTCACCCAAAATATTGACTCCCGAAGTGCCGACGCACAATGCCCAGCAGGTTGCTTTGTGCCCTCGGGCTTACAATGCCGGGCTGTAATGTACTGCTTTTTATTTGCTGCGATATTGTGAGAGCGCTTCAAATGATAAGGAGTTCATTTTTACGGTACAAATCTGAAACGGAACACAGTTGAAACATCATTCAGATAAAAAAAGGTAGCAAAGTATGAAAACTGTTTTTTAAATTAGCAAACAACAACAACATTTCAAATTGTTTTGTAACTGAATTTATAATATCTGTTTTAGAAGTTATTTTCTACCTACGCATACCTACTCTGACTTAGACGTTCGATCCAGTAGATGAACTTTAGCTACTTAAAGTTCACCATACCTGGTTGATGATGGATGACAAGCCATTAAGTTACAGGAAACATTTTCTAGGAAGAAGGATGCAGTCTACGAAGGGTTTCGGTTTATTAGGGGTTTTTTTATGATTGCTTAGTAACTATATGTTTTTATGCATTAATGTAATCATTAAGCATCAAGCCCAATGTTGTAGATTCAAAGGATTTTTTTAAAAACTAAGTTGGACTTTTTAGAGATCGCTATTTTCTTGCGCAATTGATTTGGTTCACAATTTTGCCGCCTCATATTAACTTTAGGAGATGATTAGACATCATTAAAAAAAGTTAAATGTAGTTAAAGCTGTCAAGTTTTCTTCAATATTAAGTATTCATGGGAATCATTGTGCTATTCCAGAATCTTATCGCGATATATATCACTGAGAGAAAAGACAACAAAAATAGAGTAATTATTACTAAAATAAAACTTAATCCGAGGACGAGAAATGTCTTCTAATAGCAAGAAATTGACTTTTGTAAATTCTGTTACTTGATGTTACTATAATCTGACTGTCCCTAAAATCATAACTTGGAATCACAAATGGCGTTTCTAAAATAGGCAATATAACTTGTTAAATATAGGGAACTTTAATAATAATTACAGTGATTTGTAATAAGTAATGAATTTTGTTTTATGCTACATTTACTAAAGCCTATTTGTTGAAATTAGATTTAGGATTACTAGGCTGTTTGTAGAAATAGATAACTATTATTAAAACCGTGATAACTTTTATAAAAACCGTAATACTTCTGTAATTAATAGTAAAACTTCATTTTTCCCCCAATTACAAAACGGTTTTTTAATTCCTGGTGGTGATTTTTTTCTCAGTGCGCATAGTATATCATTATGTTTAGGACTTTAGCCTTTGTCTGTAGAGTAATCGTCATTCCTTTCGCTCCTCTGCCAATACCTTTTTTTTTCAACCCTGTGAGCCGAGGGCCGAGGGTCGAACCCAAGACCTAGTTTCGTTCCACACTTCATTCTTCGTCTACAGCGGCTTTTTCAGGATAAAATAAAACATGCAATAAACGAATACACGTCACCCATACCAGCCATAATTATTTACCATTTCATCTCGAAAGCAATACCGCCGACAGCGCACTTTGAATACAAAATAAATTACGTCAAAAACGTACCGTCAAACGCCGTAAAAAGTATGAAAGGTGCCCCTAAATACCGGGTGAGGTGAAGCGGTAAAATTATCTTATATTTGCTCAGAGCCCGTGAAGGCAGGGCGAGAATACTTTTCAATAAGCTTAGCGATTTTTTCGAGCCATCTTGTAAAGTACGCGCAAATAGAGGGCGCGTATTGATCGGGCGCGCGTGATTTCGCTGGGTTTTGGTAGTATAGTTACTGTTCTATGTAGTATAGTTGCATTTTGGCTGGCATGATCACGTTTATGTCGGACATAAAGCATTCGTCTCTTAGGGACTAATTTAGTCATTAAGCATTGTTATTTGGAATGAGACGACAACTCTAGAGGAACCTAAATATAATAAGTACTACGCCTACACCTTAGCGTCGCCACGCCAGTGGCTCTGTAATATTTTGGGTTGTACGTTATTCTAGACAACATTTTTAAAGAATTTCGTTTTGCAGATTTTTTTTCTCATATTATAATTTCACAGAATAATCATTACGCAGAATACAGACTTTGTAGAAATTCGTTTCAATGATTTTTGATACAAATAAGTGTAATATTACGATCAGTGGCGTAAACGAAACGAAACATGTCGAGCAATATTCGACGTTAAAGACGTGAGTGACCCATTGATATCTTTCAATATGACTAGGAATTTTTTTACCAATAGGGATGTTGACACCAAATAATAATATCAATAAGTCCAAATTATCTCGAAAAAGGAACAAATTCACAAATGGCGAAAAAAATAAATCAAAGGAATAAATAATTACATAATTATAAGTTTTCAAAGTTCTAAGATGGGGCATTATTTGTCCCTTTTCCGCAAAACGCTTCTCCGTAATGAACGGTCGTCATTTACTATGGCGCTCTACATAGGTCAGTGACGTCACTGATCTGTAGCGCTTTCTCTCTAACTAAAAACATTGGAACCGTTGTAGCTTCGTTATTTTTTGAGATATTTGAATAGGATTTTCACCATTCATAGTTATATGTTTTTTTTTGGAGTGATAATAAATTTTCGTTTCGCGTGTATGGACCCTACATACAACTGGATTTCCACCGGCTTGCCTAATAATTTTCAGCCAGTCCAATTATTTTGCTATGGCTTATGAAGAATAAGAAAGGCAAATTATTTCCGCCTTCCCTATGTATATTTTCAACTACATTTAAATTTATCGTGCAACTCAAGTAAAGTAACAATATTTGAATATTTTTGATGCGCCGCCACTGATTTCGATACTCATTATAAAAAAAAATATAAATCAAATATTATTTATTTTTATATTGTCTAGTTACAATAAAACTTATTACAAAAGAAAAACATTTTAACGAGTGACTGATTTCAATTAATATGCAACATTTCGTAAACAAAATTTATCGGATCGGACGGATGGTAGAGTCACAGTTCTACCTAACATTCTTCCTCGCTTCGCTCGTCGTCGTATCTGACGGAGACCTGCCTAAGGTACATGAAGATACAATTTGTTCTGTGCATAAGTTTATTTTTACACTATCGTCAAAATAAATTAAATAACAAATGCACCGAAACAACGATGCTCGGTAAAAAAATATTCTACTGTTTGATAACTTAGGGCCGATTATTCATTCTCTAGATAAAATTATCCGTCGGTTAAAATTATACATAGTGAAAAACATAGATATATGACGTAATAAAATTAATTGCATTGTTTTTCTACGGAACATGTTTTTTTTTCATTCAAGTGAATAGTCAGTGAAACAATAATAAACAATAATAATTCGAAATAAAAATACAAGGACCAAATATTATGTATATGTAACATTTTCTGCGAAACAAAATTTCGTTAAATTTCTGTCTGTGGAACAAGGGACTACCTATATTTTGAAACACAAGTGAATCGATATTAGGGGCCCGTTAATAGGGTATTAAACTAAGGTAAAAATAAATTATTTTTTACTTGACTAATAAAAGATCTAACGAAAATACTCGAAAAAACATCAATTATTAATTTATTTTAGCTAATTGAAAGATTTTATAAGCATAAAGATTTAAAAAGGACGCTGATTTGAACAAACCTACTCACACTGTCTTAGTGACGTCACTAAGTCAGTATTTCCCTACAAACTTCATATTAACAAATCGTTTTTGACATTTAATAAAAAGTTGCTGATTTGACTAGGGGTTTAATACCGTATTAATTAACATACTCGTAAGTAGGTTACAAAAATGATTTATGAAAAAAAAATCACTCTTTTATTAGAGTCTGGCTAACCAAATTTTGTTGACAGATATTTAATTGCGGTATCACAAATTGTCTATGATTTTAAATGTCAGTTGTCAATTTATGTCATTCATTCAAATTTTCCATGGTTTATATGCCGAGTATACCGAGTGAGGCCCGCAAACTATTATTTAAGCTCGAAAATTAAACTATTGTTTAAGCTCGAAAATTATTACGACAATGTGCGAAGGCGACGTGAAGCGTTGTATAACGAAAAACTGCAATGTTTACTAAGGTTGTCTGGAAGAGATCGCTCATTAGCGATAAGACCGCCTGTTGTTTGCCTCTACTCATTGTCATTATGTACTGTTATGTGTTACTTTTGTTGAGGTTATGCAATAAAGAGTATTTGTTGTTGTTTGTTGTTGTTGTTGTTTACAAGTCAAAAACAATTTAGGAGGCTGGTGATCTATTATTATTTTAATACTTTCATTACTAGTTTCTATTATTTGCCTATAGCTTTAATTAAGTACGTAATTTATTAATAATCTCATAAACAGGACAAATATGTAAAGAAACGGATAAACTAGGATTTTTGGAAAATGTCAATAAAATCAAAACATTGGAATTGCAAGGGTTTAATGGATCCGTTTAAAATTCTTGTTTTGATGATAAGCTTTATCTATTAGAAATTATTTAAAGCCTAAGCATATTTAAATCATTTTCTACTTTTCCAACAATAATCTGTGGTAATTTGTTAAAGATTTCACGGGCCTGTACTTTACACTGACTGTACTTTACATAGTGGTAGAATTTATGTGAGCTAACTTTGAGTGCACGTCAACGTATATTTAACTTATTTCCTTAGGTTTTGTGTGCACAGAAAATCAAAAATAATTTCTATTATCAAAACTATAATTCGTACTACACAAAGTGTGACCAGCCTAAGATTTTTTGAATTTCCCGCCAAAAATTTGTGTAAAATTTCAGTAGCCAGACTCTATGTACTCTTTGTCAGTACATATGAATGAGAATTAATGACTGAGATTTTATTTATTACTTACTAACCAGGACCTAAAGTTTAATGGACCTTTAGAAAACCGAGCTTATATGGTTATTACCTTCTATAGAAGTCAAATAGGTACCAAAATACCTGATTTAACAATGTTTTCCACTTGACCCAACACATTTTAAGCCATAAGTATGACAACATATCCTCTATAGTATATGTTGTCATATTAATAAAATATTTTGACGAACACTGTCAATCAATAAAGTTTGACCATTAACCTGCAAGTTTCCTAGGTATATTTTATACAGTCGGGCTTATGTCAGATTAGACTAAGCTTCAGATCAAATGCATCTCATGAAACTGTCTTCTTCAACAGCACAATCAAATACAGGTACTTAATCCATTCCAAAAAAAACTAAAGTGAAATCAGTAGTAAATTCCCAGCTACCGGTCTCAAAAACCGAATTACAGCAACCGCGCCTAATGCGCCGTGAACCAACCACAAAAACACTTAAACGTATGAACATGCACACATTGTACACTCCACATTGTCTATGTTCACTTCTTTATACATTTAATTCCTACATGTAAACAAATTTAAGGGTTATTTACTAATTGGTGTATTAGTACAGTCATGGAAACAAGTCAATCCACGCGTGTAATTCGAATTAAGCGACTGTTTACAGGACTATACTTTGCGTGGAGTTTTTATTTTTTACAAACGGCCAGCGCGTTTTCACACATGGACGGTCTTCTGTGCGCGACCCGTTCAAATACACCTTTTACAACCTTTTTATCATTCAAAATTTATTCAATTTTGAAATCAATACCCCGTTTATTGTTGAATTGTTCTTGGGCTATTTCGTAATGACTCGATAAGTCGTTAATTGAAAGGCAATTGATAATAAACATTTAATTGGCGCAACGAGCCATCAGGCAATGGTGCTGGCAGCTTGTTAAAAATTTCCATTCCATCTGTGTGAAAACTTGTCGAGATCCAACCCTTTCTAGAAATTCACAATTTTTCTACTTGAACGCGAACGCGCGGACGTCGACTTTTAATTATTAGCTTGTTATAATTTTCTAATCGAAGAAATCTCTCTTGAAATCTTTAATTTTTCTTCGATCACTAACAAGATGCCAGAATAGGCAACTGAAATGAAGCACACTTTAGATTTTAGAAGCATAATTACCCGTCCGTCTAGCAAAAATATATGTTTTTTAATAAAACCAGGTATAAACGTAGGTACTGGTATCGATCCTAAATTTCCGCGGGAAATGTCATCATACACCATCATAGACGACGAACCAAAGTTTTTTTAGTTCATCATCAGTAGCTCTAGTATAAGTTTTTTCGAAACATTAACTAATTCGAACGCGTTTGCGGTTTTGTCTCAAAATATATGAAAGTGGTATGAAAACGTGAACAGCGCCTCTGGTGGTCACTAGTGGAAACTAAAACAGCGAGTATAACATTTGTTGCTAACCGATGAACGCGCGTATTTCAAACTCGGTGAGAGCGTTTTCATTCAAAAAAACTTATACTAGAGCTACAGTATTGTAGTGCACTGTCTACCTTTGGTCTACCTATCTTTCTCGGGCTGTCATAAGGTGACTCTTCACACTCAATATCGGCAAACGTAATTTACACACAGATCCTAAAAAAACTATAAAATTTAAAAAACTGTCAACCAATATCATAGACAACGAGGAAAACTTTTTTTAAACCCGCGTTCGAAACGTGGCGCGCTTTCTCGGTCCATCGGCCATCGCGTCAGCTGCCAGTCACCGCGCGGCGGGGACCACCGCGGCAGTATATCGAGTTACCATCTATCGTCTTACGGCCTTCCTATGTCTAACTTACGTTACACGTCCGTTTTGGCGCTGTCAGTTGGCGACATTTTTGAATTTCTGTATCCCTTGCGCTGGGTGGTCGATATTACTATCGGAATTATTATCTCAAGTAACCGGTTACATACTCATATTGATAAGAGGAAGCGGCCTCGAGTAAAGATGGCAGTCTTCATTTCGTAACATCAAGTGTCGAGCTGTCATAGTTGGTCTGTTTGTCTATGAGTAGGTATATCGTTTACGCTGTGTCGAGACGTCAATATCCGTCTGCCTTCGGAACTATCAAAAATATCTAGACGTAGCAAAGGGAAGCCCGGCAAACTAAGTTTGAAGGGTAGGCCACCAAATGCCTTAAACCCCGTTCAAAAAATAATTATTACCAACCAAAAATTGACAGTTGGCTGTGAGTCAGTGAGTGAGCCTAGTTTTCTGAGAAGAGAATTGACTGTCAGGAACTACCTCTTGTTATAAACCATATTTTGTATAACCTAACATTTAAGAAACGAAAGAGACAGTGAATGAGCTATTAGTGACGCAGAACAAATACCTATAGTACAAAAATGGGTATCATAAATTAATACTGTATTTTTTACTTACTGTCCCTATATTTTTTTCCTACGCGCGTCATATGCGGCTAAGATCCGAATGAAATTAATAATCGATTTATAGCACGCCTCTCTGATCTGATGTCGTCACGCCACCCTTATCGATATCCGATACAAAGATCTCCGTGTCTTGTCTACTAAGGATCTGTCAAAGAACAAATAAAATTAAAATATGCCTGCATCAAATTTATATTATTATAATTTGAGACAAATAAGGTATGTCGGGAAAAGTAAGTTATAAATTAGTTGTATTCAATTCGTTGATTTTTTTTTAGTTGTTGAAATAGGCGCTCAATGATTAAAAAAACAAATACCCTAAAGGATTGGCTATGGTTTTCAAATAGGATTACAGGACGAACACTTTGAGCAATAAATCACCTCGATAAAAAAGAGCAATTGACCTTTGCACGACACCGACCTTTTTCTATTTGTTTAGATTTCCAGATATATATTTCTTGACAATTTATACACAGTTTATTGCATCGAATTCTAATAAAGATAATTTAAAAATACTTGTTCATAATAAATAACTTTTCTAAAATAAGTTACCACGCACATCGCGTTCGATTAATCCATGAGAACGCATTCTGCCCCGATCATACCAATTTATATATTTATCTTTTTTGCACAAAAGAAACTTTATCGTACAAGAGGCTTATTTCGTAAGGCGTTTTCTATCAGTGAACCTTAAGGGAAAGCAGAAAAATTGTGTCCGATTGTGTTTTGTTAATTTAATTCTCATTCCGTACCGGATTAGTGTCGGACATTGCCTACAAAATAGGGCGCGTATTCGTCGTGTAAAAAATTTATAACAGTACCTATTTTTGAATATAAAATGAATAAAGGGTCGGCAACGCGCACGTGACTCTTTTGGTCTGCGGTGTCCGCTTACCATCAGATGGACCGAACGCTTGTTTGCCACCGTTGTAGTATAAAAAAAATCTCCGACCCACGCTCTAAACTCCACGTTTTTTTAAGGTCTCCTCCATCAACCGCGTGCTCCGCAACCTCGCAGCCCAAAAGGAGAAGACCTCGTCCCAACCTCCCCCCAGTGACTGCAACACGCCGGTGTACGAGCGGCTGCGGCTCCTGGGCTCCCAGTCCAACTGGCCCCGGGCTCCGTGGCCGGCGCAGATCGACACTAGGACGCCGCCCTACCAGCTGCACAGCCTGAGCCCTGGGCCTCAGATGTGTAATGGCGATATGGGGATGAAGAAAGGTGAGTGACATAGGGCAAGCTGTAGTAATGGTGTGAGTAATAAAAACCATCTAAGTAAAGCCAAGGGGAAGGGAATATCTACATCTCGGGCCAAAAATATAGAAACAAACTTACGTATAAGCGTGTGATATGACGTAAAACATCACATTTCACTGTATGGGACGTTTTCAGGGCTCGGAAGTTATTACTCTCCTTGACTCTCATTTGTGACATTTATGTTCTTCTACTGTAGTTGGTTCCTTACACATTTGGCCCCTAAAAACTGGTTCAAATGGCATCATGAAAAAGAGTAGGTATTCTTTAATTATTAAAGTTTAATAGGTATTTATCTTATCTATTCCGTGTACTTACAGGGACTATATAGAATTTTATGTCACATGTCACTAGCTTTGAAAACCAATTAGGATAGAAAAAAAACAATCGGTTTAAATTATAAAGATTTTAAGCTCACATGGTCATTTACATTAGAGGTACGATTAATTATTAATCGGTTTAAATTACTTTCTGGTTATACAACCTTAAACCACAGGGCCCTTACTATATTTATATGAAAAATAAAAACAACCCAACCATAACGTCACAAAATGGCGGCTCACCGACGCACCATGTTCACCAAAAATAACAGACAATCGCCGTCACGCCGTCTGTCTGTAACTTTTTTCACCAGCATTTTGATAGTCGATTTGCGGTCACCCCCACTCCCCCCATGGGGGTACCCGCCTACAGTACCGTCAAAAACATTACTCTGCCCATCCGTTTGGAAGATTTAATTTTCATTTTTATCTCAAACATCCCCCTTTGTAGCGGTTCTCTGTGTATCCAATTAGGTAGCTTTGAACATTTTTCTGGTACCACGCAAACTGCAATGGAGTTGTGGAATTTTTAATTTCGATAGGGCCTCGGTAAACGTACAGACTGATTATCTTGGTGATTATCTTGATCGTTCTTACTGGAAACTGGAATACATTTTAATTAAAAGCGAATGTTTTACTCAAACATGCTCGGCACGTTCGTGATCGCGAATTTACAGATCGGTAAAAGATTTTTTTTATGGGAAATTGCCAGCGAGGGATAAGCCGAAATATCAAAATCTAAACAAAAAAAATAAAGGATAGTTGGGGTATTTTTGTAAACGTCCAAAAAGGGGTCTTTGGTTATCTACCCTTAATTTGACCTTACACTCTATGAAGCTTTTCAATATAGTAGGTCTGTACATTAGATACTTACTTTACTTACCAAGGGCAGCAAAACAAAGAATATCTGAGATCACAGGTATTTGACGCCCGAGCCGAAGGTAAGGACGATAAATTTGACGATTTTTGGCGGCAATAAATTTACTTTTTTTTATATGTTATCTATGGTTTCTTTTTTACCGCCCGTGCTAAGTACAAAATTTAATGTCTACCCCTGGTCAAGAAGTGTGATTTTCCGCGCGCGTAGCGTGCGGTAATTGCCACTTTATGGCCAGGTGTGACATAAAAGAACATAAGAGATAAGAATTTCTTGAAGAAATAGAGTATATTCAATAACAATATATAATGTAATAAAATTACTGTAAACCCCAACTTTATAGGGACAATTTTTAAGGGACCCATTTTCCTCACATTTAATTTAAAAATCAAAGTTAACCTTATCTGATGGCTAACAATGTTACTTTCACCAGTAACATCGTGTACTATAGTCGTGTACACAGTTAAATGACTATGAACCTCATTGCAACGAGATAAAGCTTACTAAGTGTATATTAACTTTGTCGTCGATAGTGTTTCTCCGACAAAAAAAGCCACTCGAGTGCAAAAGCTGGTAAGTGCACTAGCCGAGTGTTCGAGCGAAAGTGCTAGTGACGCCTGGCCACACGGCAGTGTAGACATATTTTACAGTCTACCTACCATCAACTATGTCCAAGCACAGTTAATGTGACGTTTATGACGTCTGTGGCAGCCATATTGGAAACGTGTGAGCTTGCTAACTAAATAATGGTGACTTGTAGACAGTCCATGGCTTAATGTGACGTGTATTATATGACGTCTGTGTAGACATTTGATTTAGATCTTATATCTTTAAACGAGCAATTCTTGTAGGTATATATATACAGGATGGATTTTCTTTTTGGGTCAGTGAGGGCAGCTACCAGATCCCGTGCTGCTACGCGAAAATGGTTCACCTTGCCCACATTAAATTTTGATGTTGCTACACTGGCTACAATATTAGCGTGTATATCTACTTAGTAACCAGTAACCAGCGTGTCAAAACCGGGCTCGCCCGCGGCACTGCTTTGCCACAGGACGATTAGGGGGCTTTGTGGCGCTTACGTAACGCTGACTTCATTATGTTGTCATTTCATTTAGGATTTCCGACAAGCCTTGTTTCGCGAAATCCCTACCTACTAGGTATTATGACACTGAATCTAACAATATTCCTTTGCTTTCAGCGGAATAGCAAAAATTGTTGGATTTATTACGGAATTCGACGAAGTTAAGCCAGTTTCAATCAATTATTTTGAGACCGCCTTTGATTTTTTAAATATAAAACGACAATATTTAACCCGCTTACGCCTTACGGCCTTCCTGATATGTTTTTTATTATTATTATAATAATGGGATTGCTCTTGGCCAGCATCTAGCCAGGGGGCAAAGATGAGGCCGACGATGAAGCGAGCTCACCCAGAAAATGCCTATTGCTATTGCCTTAAATAGGTCTAGTTTATATGAACTTGGAAATCTAGATAAACCCACCCCAAAAATATGGTAAGCAGACACTGTGGCGTATACAAGTATACACGCTTGCGATTCCAGAAGAGTCACAAGCGGGTTGCCGACACTGAGGACTCGTGTTGAGTTAGAGAGATGCAGATTGCAGGTCACTCTCGTCTCACTCTCAACAGCACATCTTCGGGAGTTCTGGTGACCCGACTCAACCACCAGAAACAGAACACGTATACAAGATTTATACTTAACCAACCCCAAATCAATTAAAGATGTGAACAAATATTTTATGTCATGTAATAGGTAATTATGATTACGCCTTGTGAAAAGGATCTTACCTTAACTGTAACTCTAGTATAAGTTTTTTCGAAACATAAACTACCTAATTCGAACGCGTTTGCGTTTTGTCTCAAAATGTATGAAAACGCTCTCACTGAGTTTGAAATACGCGCGTTCATCGGTTAGCAACAAATGTTAAAATCGCTGTTTTAGTTTCCACTAGTGACCACCAGAGGCGCTGTTCACGTTTTCACACCACTTTCATGCATTTTAAGACAAAACGCAAACGCGTTCGAATTAGTTAGTGTTTCGAAAAAACTTATACTAGAGTTACTGTTGTTGTTTGCCTTAGAAACGTAACATTGTAATTTTCATTTTGTAATTTTCCGAACTCGAGCTGTAAATAAGCCATCCATGGCTTTAGCAGTTAAGGTGTTGGTTAAATAATTCGAAAAAATTTATGTCACGTGATATTCACGTGATAAACTAATTTCTCAAATTATTCTAGTGTATACAAGTTTATTCTACGAAACGGGGAATTTCGCGCAAATGGAAAGCCAATAATTTATGAATGTTTGTTACTTAAGTTTCTTAAAATATCACTCCGCTAGCCTGCGAATGTCAAAAGACGTTTTGTATGGAAAGCGAACCACCTTAAGTAATTTCAAACTCTGCGATTATTTTTATTTGAAACTTTAATATAAAAAAATACAGCACAACCAGATAAGATCAGTGTTTTTATGGCGGTAGTCTTTCGTACAGTGGAGGTGCATCCCCAGCTGATCTGGTCCAAATATGAGCGATATGATACAATGTTCTGTTTAAGATAAAAAAAATATACACCTTTTTGTAGTCGGCTGTACATTTAATAACTAAATGTTTTTTCCTCAAAAGCTTACAAATCATCAGATTAAAATAAACACAGGAATCACGGAACGAGTCACGAATTGTAACTGTATTGAAACTATCATATCACGACTAAAATTTTACTATCCGTTTAAAGAAAATTCTCAAAATTTGCAACTATTTATTTAACTAAACGCCAAGGGTCCTAACCAGGGGTCCTGGCTAAGCTCCAGTTAAGGGCCCTACAGGGCGATAGCGGCGGAACTAATTTTATTTTCGCGTCCCCTCCGAGGCCCTTCGAGGGGCGATCCGCAAGGCTCGTTATTTTAATGTTAATTTATTTATGCGTGTTTAAGAGTGTCCGGGACACGCTGGACTGTGCTGTGAGGATATGGGTGGATGAGCGTTTCAACCGCCTGTTTTCTTTGGCACCAATTATGGTAGTTTTATGATACTCGTATTTCAATTTATTTGGTAGGTCGCCGGGACCTCTTTCAAATGACTGAGTATATTATCGAAATTTTAAACCAGTGTTTAGAAATGTTTAAAAACTATTGCGATCATAAAATAAGGTCAGATTCAGAATTAGATATTGGGCGCTTATACTTTACCGTGGATTATAAGACTTTAAGCTCACATGGTCATTTACATTAGCAACAGTGCCGAAATATCCGAAACTCACATATACAAATATACATGCTAAATGTCCCGTTATTAATCGTTTACCGTGGATGTCCACAGCAGCACGGCAAAACTCTATAGTTCATAATTAGTCTAAAATCATATATGTATGCATATATGATGTATATACATATATGTCATATGGTCTATTTATGAATGAAACCATAGAGATTTACCGTGTCGTGTCCCGTCTACGATAAAGTAGGTATAATAGCGACTATTTAATGCTAGAAACCATTTATAAGTATTTGAACTATTTGAAAAATAAAATCACAAATAAAATTACTTTTCTAAAATGACCCCTTTCTTATTAATCGCATAATCATTTACGTACTTATTTAATTCGATTAATTAATACTGCAGTTTAAACGTCTAAAGAAGACGGCTTTACTCCAAAAGAGTGCCTAAGTAATACCCATGAAGAAACAATGACGTCAACTTTACGCAATTCGGAGACTATCCTTA
Organism: Cenopis cana; assembly: GCA_951800055.1. Classification (NCBI taxonomy): domain Eukaryota; kingdom Metazoa; phylum Arthropoda; class Insecta; order Lepidoptera; family Tortricidae; genus Cenopis; species Cenopis cana. Next base: position 7,625,583 of record OX637487.1, on the reverse strand, counting down.
CTGAAAACAACGGAAAACCGTCAAAGAAGCCACTACATTCGAGGTCAATTCAACAAAAGTCTCTTTCAACGGCGGCAGGTCAAAAGGCAGAATAAATCCATTACCAAGCTAAATAACGGACCGTGATAAATGCCACCAGAAAAGGACCAACACATACAGGAGAGTGTTAGTCAAAAGAAGACGGATAACCGTCTGGCGAAACCAGATAAGGCCAAGAAAAATGTCACAAGATATATAACCGCGGGGCTTTGTATGGGGTTCCGTAGCACTAAATTAGTGAGATGTATGGCGCGTTGAATATTTATTTATTGGGATGTAAGTTATTGTCTTAAGTATTGTTAGTGTCGTGTGAAATGGAGTGTTGCATCTTCTATTATTCCGATATAGGAAGGCGAAATTTGGAAGGAGTGAATATGGTTTGCAGTTTGTTGTGGGCGATGGGCTTGCTAGCCTACCTACCTATCATAGCAATGTCACATTGTTTTCCATACGACTGCAATGGCTAGAAATGTCACTGAAATTATATTTCATGCGTTTCACCCTTCGGTTTTTTTATTTATTTACCTACATGACTCATCTCAACATAGGTTTAACATATGTGGAAATGGTTGGAAGGTGTTTTCCAAATTGTATACGGATATTTCTGAAGGTATTTTTAGATTTTCCTGGCGATACTGGAGACTTCGAATTTGTATGTACAGTCAGCAAAGAAAGTCCTCTACCACTTTTGCACTTTAACGTACACATAATAGAGTGGAAAAGTGGTAGACCACTTGTTTGGTCGACTGTACCTATGTCGGAAAAAGCTACTTTGGTAGAACTATTTCACTTTAATCCGTTCGATGACAACTAGCAAAACAGTTGAAAGACACTGGTGAATACAAAATCCCGTAGGTGAGCCCATAGACGAAGCGCAGACGGCTGCCCGTACATAATGTTCGGTATGAATCGCCCTACTCTTTGAGGCTATTTTCTAGTCGAATGGACGTGCTAAAAATAGATAATTTCAGTACGAGTATTTTATTGGAACGTGAAGCCTGATTGCGATAAGTTTCTTAGTTATTTGAGTTGACATACTTACATTAAATAAATCATTAATTAAAGAAGAGTTTTACATTTTTAAGGTTAACGTGCAGTTTGGTATTCCATTGTAAATTGGTACAATCATTAAAAAATGTATCTTAAGTAAATACCACTACAAATCAGTACTTTCTAATAGCACACATTGTGGTTAGGTATATAATAGTTGGAAGTTAGGTAGTGAAAATAATACAATGTTAAGCAAAATGTTGACTCTTTGATACCTACTAAATCCGCAGATCAATCATAGAAGGAGATTTGTAAACTTATAAAATAAACAACATTTACCATGAACTATAATACCATAGATCATAACAGTTAGAAATCAGAAACAATTTCACTAATCTGATATTTTTCTTTGTAATGTAACAATGTCCAAACAGAGGCAGGTACAGAGATACAGAACGTTGCCAATAAAACCTTAGGCGACTTCCTGACTTGGCGGGGCGGGATCGATATGTGACATTTTCTTCTTTGACGTAAACTTACTGACGTCGCAAAGATTCTCACCTGACATAATACTGTCAGTATTACGTTTGCGCAGTACTAATATCATGCGCAGAAGTGGAGCAGTACCGCCTTCGCATCGTCCCGCTACCGCGCATCCCGCGCCAGTCAGGAAGCACTCATTTAAATGTAGGGGCGTAGTAAAAAATGGTATCGCGTCGACTGACAGCTGAACTGACATTTGACACTTTTCTCATATCGTACTGCCTCCGCACCGACAAATCAGGAAGTCGCCTTAAATTACTTAAAGGAAAAATTTAGGCTTCGAGGAGTCTTCGAACTTTGCGACTTTCCGGCATATACACGCGGCCTCTGCCTAATAGCCTCTGCGCTAATTTTGGAAAAAAATTGCAGTTTGCATTAGCAGCGTTATATTGCTTAAGGCGATATATCGATTGAAAGAGACACCCTTTGTTTTTCACTCACGACAAAACGGGATGCAACCCTCTCCGAGAATGGCTTTTTAGACATATCTCGTTAAATATCTGCTGAGGAAAAAAAGGACTAGATAGACTCGACTTTGGATTTATTTTCTATCGAGAACATTTTAAGCAATCATGTTTCGCTATTGTCTGTACCACAATCATATAGTGAAGAATCATATATCTGAAAATCAGCCCCTACTGTTTGCTAGTCTGGGCAGGACAGCGTTTCAAAGTCTCCAAATTTCTCAGTGTAGCGCCTTAACACAAACTTGGATATATTTGCACTCTTCCTTCAGGGTAGGGTGCCCAAAAATATCGGACCATGCGCTCATGCAGTTTCCTATTGAATATGAACTCGTGTTCAGATATTTGTGAGCATCCCGTTTGCTCCGTTATATCGGACGGCGACTGCGGATACAAACAGTACTTTGTATATGTTTGGAGCCATTTGGAGCCAAAAAGAACAAACGTACCTACACTTAGTATTTGGGCCCTTTGTTGACTAGATAAAACGACTAATCCGTCAGCTTACGTTCACACGCCTTTTATATTCGTCTAAAACAAAACCTAACCCATTTCCGACCCTTTATGCCCAAGCTAAGACCACCAAAATAGAAGGGTACATAACATACGTATAACTATCGGAACAGTAGGTACGTGCAGATCAAAGGGGCGCTGTGAATGCATACCATGTAGAGGATGTATGTATGTATATGCCGCTGTGTCGGTTAGGTATTTTGATTCGAAATTATGGTTGGTTAAATGGATTTAAATCTTGTTTGATGAACGAGCGTAGTTTAATTTCGATTGACAGTGGTTTGGAGCTCATTTCGTTTTATTAAGGGTTGCGAATTGCTTTTAGAACGCTACATAGACGACTGAAAGTATCTGGAGGTGTAGGTACAGTCTATTTATCCTTATACGTGTCCTATCATGTAAACAAACTATATCGAAAGACGTTAATCATTATCACACTTTTCTCTAGGATCACAATACTTTGTGAGCATCTTTAAGTACAACAAAATTTTAAGCGATGATTACCCATATTAGAGAAAAGTGTGATAGTGATTAATGTCTTCAAGGAGAGCTTGTTTACATGACAGGACACTTCAGGATGAATAGACTGTAGAGATGCATTTCGATAAGCAATATCAAAATAACATGGCATTTTTGACACAAATATTTCAGGTAACGACCACGTCTTAAGGATTTTTGAAAGGATTTCGTAGCATCATTGCTAGTCGTCATTTATTTAATACAGATATAAGGCGATATATCGATTGAAAGAGACACCCTTTGTTTTTCGCTCACGACAAAACGGGATGCAACCCTCTCCGAGAATGGCTTTTTAGACGAATCTCGTTAAATATCTGACTGTGTGCAGGTTTATTAAATTTCCTCTTGTCAGTACCTAGATGAGGTAAAATACCATCATATTAACTTAATCGTGTCTTTTAATAATGCGTTGTTTTAGTAGGCTGAGGAAAAAAAGGAAAATATAGACTCGACTTTGGATTTATTTTCTATCGAGAAAATTTTAAGCAATCATGTTACGCTATTGTCAGTACCACAATCATATAGTCAAGAATCATATATCTGAAAATCAGCCCCTACTGTTTGCTAGTCTGGGCAGGACAGTGTTTCAAAGTCTCCAAATATCTCAGTGTAGCGCCTTAAGCGATGATTACCCATACTAGAGAAAAGTGTGATAGTGATTAATGTCTTCAAGGAGAGCTTGTTTACATGACAGGACACTTAAGGGTGATTAGACTGTAGAGATGCATTTCGATAAGCAATATCAAAATAACATGGCATTTTTGACACAAATATTTCAGGTAACGACCACGTCTTAAGGATTTTTGAAAGGATTTCGTAGTATCATTGCTAGTCGTCATTTATTTAATACAGATTTAAGGCGATATATCGATTGAAAGAGACACCCTTTGTTTTTCGCTCACGACAAAACGGGATGCAACCCTCTCCGCGAATGGCTTTTTAGACGAATCTCGTTAAATATCTGACTGTGTGCAGGTTTATTAAATTTCCTCTTGTCAGTACCTAGATGAGGTAAAATACCATCATATTAACTTAATCGTGTCTTTTAATAATGCGTTGTTTTAGTAGGCTGAGGAAAAAAAAGGAAAATATAGACTCGACTTTGGATTTATTTTCTATCGAGAAAATTTTAAGCAATCATGTTTCGTTATTGTCAGTACCGCAATCATATAGTCAAGAATCATATATCTCAAAATCAGCCCCTACTGTTTGCTAGTCTGGGCAGGACAGCGTTTCAAAGTCTCCAAATTTCTCAGTGTAGCGCCTTAATAGATATAATACATCAATGAGGCATTTTAGTAAGCCACATTAGTAAAAGCTACCATACAAAACAATCAGTTAGCTTCTGCTTACTACATATACGGTTGAGGTAGCAATGTAAACTATACAATATACAAGTAACAGTTTCTTTGATACCTCATATAGGTACCTAATAATTACGCGAATCAGTCCAAATATCGGCCACAAGTACCTATCACCGCTATATAATACATATATACATAAAATACATATATGACCTAAAAGGCTAACCCATAACCGTCTCATAACCATGCTTATTTCTATGTCGATTCGCCTACATAAACTGTTAACTGTTAGACTTTGGGTCGAAACCACCAAAACAGCATCAGAACAATTACATGATAGTTATGCCACCGTGCACCAAAAATCAATTGTGACGGTAGAATTCGTATATAGATACGACTTTTCTGCTTTGAATTAAGTAAACTGCCTATGCCAGCCCGTGTTTGGGAGGGGCAATTAAACCTGACATTATACACATTCGTCTATCTATAGAGAGTAGCTGGCTGCTAAATCTGGATTTTTAGTTATCATACAAATTTATCTGCCATAAACTATATGCTTCACTTAATGGTTCATATAATATTATTATACAAAATAAGTTTTTTCGAGCAAATTATTATGATAGCACAGCAAATGTACCAACCAAGTGACTTCCCGAGGTATATGGGTTATTTATCTATAAATCAAATACCTTTCACTTTCATATCATATTGCCTACATTTCAGTTAACAAAATCGAATGTCCCCTGCATATCACAGGGATATCCCCGCTTTCAAATTTCGCTTTTTCTGACTCGGAATGACAGACATCAAGAAGATATCATAGAGATGTCGCTTTCTGTCTATCAAGACGAATGGAATGGTGGCTCCGTTTATAAGATGTCGAAACAATTGCCTTTGAGCTTCTGTAAAATAATTGTACAGAAAATAATTCATATTAATATTGATATAGGTATTCAAATTGATGTTATTTAAATTATTAACAGTGATGATCATAAATCCGCTGCCTTCTAATTTTTACTTGAGCTTATTTTTTCATTAAATTTGATGATGATGAATTAACACGTTTAATACTCAAAATTATCCTTCTGTACACTAATCATGTTTCATAGAGTCTAGACGTAGCTATAGCTATCCACGAGCATCCGCCCGCCGCCGCCGCACCGCCCGTGTAGCACAGACAGTATATATCAGTATATTCATTTACAGTAATTGGCAGGCCGCGCGAGCGAGCCACAAAGGGTGCCAATAACGCATGTAACACGATTATAAAACATGAAAACGCCGTTAAAGGGCGGTTTGGAACCCCTGTCTATGGGTTTGCGCAATTATACATGTGTTAATTTGCGTAGAGGCTGCTTAGTACTTAACTGGCTACACTAGAGTACACGGGACCCTTTGCTTGTTAGAATTTTAGTTAAAGTAGGTAATGCCTTTGTTGTAGTGTTTACTTTGCATACTGAAATATGAAAACACGTTTAAATTATTAAGCGGATTCTTATTTTAGACCAAAAGATATACAGTAACTATACTTTTGTCGTTTTATGAAATATAACTTTATTTAATGAACTTCAAGACAATCTGACCCCTGGTAGGTAAATAAAAACACAACATCACATTGTTAGTTAGATTTAAGTGAATTTAATATAATTTATGATTTGAAAAATTAAGTGATTGTACGGGACAGTCTCGTACACTCTTGAGATGATAGTTGATAATTGATAACACTGCAATGTGTAATTGAACAATTTTTTTTCAACTATTATTAGGTAGGTTTAAGTAAATATAGTTCCAGTTCTTGTCTGTTTATTTGATATTATTTTTGTGTACCAAATGGCCCGTAACTTTTATTCAATAATAATCCTAATTTAACTTTCATACCGGGATTTCACAATCTACTTATTCACGAGTAAAATTATGGCTCCTCTAGTAGGTTAAGACTTGTATGCGCTGTGCAAATACGCGTCTTCTATAGCTATTCCGCACTAAGCTCGGTAAAAATAAACAAACTGGACAAGAACTCGCCCACCGAGGGTTCTGTACAAATTTGTAGGCCATACAGACCGCGCATAGCGCATACCGTTGCTTAACCTCAATGATTACGTACTTTAAAGAAAGACTATATATTTGTTATGATTTAATTACAAATGTATAGTTTTCAGATGTTTCCCTGTACTTGTATATTAAGACGATATTGCTTACCAAATTTCATAGTTCTAGGTCAACGGAAAGTAACCTATAAATTTATACTCCCTTGAGAATGTCGCCATATACGTTTTTTTTGAAGTGAAAACTTCTTTAGCGGCGCTGAGCACTTTTGTACTGGGGAAAAATGTATAAACTCGCGATAAATTCTATGACCAGGTTAGTTGACCCCTCATAGTATGGTGATTGCTATGTTACGAGGGGTCCCCAGCTGGTCTTCTTAGAAAGCCAAGGTTCTAACTGTTCTAAGTCAATCCTAAGATATTCCATAAAGATCATATTTCAAATAAATTCTCATGGAAAGTAGCTCTTATTGTCCCTAAAAAAGCGTTTCCAAAGTTCAATATCGGATAGCCAGACTGACCGATTTCCGTAAAGATCATATTTCAAATAAATTCTCATGGAAAGTAGTTCTTATTGTCCCTAAATACGGTGACAGTTTACTTCAAAATACCTAATGGCCAAGAGTGATGGACAGGGGGAGGAAACTTAAAGAAAAGACCAGTTTCGCGTGAATTTGGCGTAGAAAGTGCTGCCTCCTATTATATTTGTCTCAAGCAGGTTTCGTTTTTATTTCATCTTTCCCAATACAATTAAGGCCGGGTTATAGTAAAAATCTGATTTGGTAAACGGTTTTATTTCGAAATACTACATATAAAAAATGTAAAAAAAATACGATGTTATATTTGAGACCTTTATCTAGTGCCGTCGGATGTCCGTTACACAATTTGCAAAACTTTGTTCGATAGAAAAAAATTCCAAACATATCTCTATTTTCTATCTTAAAACTCATTTTATTTCAATCTTAGGTAACATGATGAATAGAAAATAATACTAAAATACACGTATTTGATGGTATGAGGGATGTCGGGATTAATATTGTTAATATAGTAAGCCATGCATATACCAAGCATACACATAATATACCAAGCCACAGTTCCGTAGAGAGTGGGATGGTCAATTGCAAACTCACGCGTGTTAGAGCGGGATATTTGCAATGGAAGAACCTCGCCTTAATCAAAGCTGAACGTGAAAAGGAACGTTACAATTTATCGTAAAAATTTAATTTTCAACTCTATGGTCACAGATTTTATAATACTCTATGGTCGTATGGTTGCCATGGTTATTTTTAAATATTGAAATAACACGTGTGTCAATAACGTGTCAACATATTGAAAATAAAACAATCGTGATTAATTATAAAATTTTCTGCATTATTCTTGTGAAAAGCAGTTATCAGATACGCCGCCGAGTAAAGTAAGTATTTTTTAATTCATTATTTACTATCCCTGTTTACACCGATGCGATGTTATATTTATATTCCAATCAATTGATTTATTTAGGTAGGTAGTCTGTTTTGCCGGGTTGTTATGCAGCTCATACATAAATGAATATCAACGAAAACAGTTGATTACTTAGCAATATAAACGTTTGAGTATTGAACTACGTGAGCTATACGATAAACGAATATGAAGCCCACTCTTCTTCGTGTTGTCTTTGAAATAGGTATAGTAGATAATTAGGGACATAATTTCAAAAATACACACATACCTCCTACGCTCTCATTTCATTATTTAATGTTATGTTTTGCAGGTACATAGTGCATACAATTGTGCCACGTCCTCATGCTGAGAAAAAGTCAGGACAGAGGTATTTTCAACATGGATGTCAATTGTTGGAGAAAACAACACTTAGCCTGGGCCAATACATGAAATCAGGAAGATATCTACAACGTGCATCCATTTCAAGGTGAAAAAAATGGATAAATCTTTTTGTAGACGATTGTACTTCACCAATTCGTTTACCAGTTAGTGATTGAAGAAGTTAAACAAATCGCTATCAAGTTATAGGTAATCGTATTTAATCCTTCTTTTAATATACTACTCATAAATAAGTTAGTCAAAAATAAATAAATGATATTATATATACAACTTAATTTTATTAGTCTCCTGACTGGAATAATTATTTGTGTACAAATCACGTAACCCTTTCAGTACGGCGTGATTATAATTTGTACTCAAATTTGACGAGTTAACACGCCAATACGAGAAAGATTTTTTATAGATAAAAGTAAACAATAAAATACTGTTCATGTACTATCTACCTACTGTGGCATCTTAACCTTCCCGTATAAACTTCCCCATTGTCATACTAAAAAATTATAGTAAATTATGACTTCTGAAAAGAATAACTTTATTACCATTATTCAATTTAAAATGTGGGAAATTGCCACGGGAAGTTTAAGATGTCACAGTAGGTAGATGGTAGATGCAAGTTCATCCGACTATTCTAAGTCTAAGGAACTAAGGCACAGGGCGAAAGTCACTAAATATTATGAACGCGTTTGTGCGTTCAAGGCACTGGGTGAAAGTAACGGAAACGCACAGGGCCGTTTTTAACCAATTTGAGGCCCTGGGCACATTAGGGTAATGGGGCCCCTATGACCTTGATAGAGCACGATTCTGTTAGAATAGACAAATAAAGTAAACGAGTCACATTAAATGAGTAGATAATAATAATATAATATTTCCTAAAAAATAAAATTAATTTTCAAAATACACCAAAGTTGGGTTCTTCGTTCTTCCTTAGAGCAAACAGCTAAATTAAATTTTCTTAAATAAACGCCTAATTCTAACCAGTCATATATATTTTTTTAAATTGAAAATGAGACCGACGGTGATGCGAGCTCACCCAGAAGATTCACTCGTACCTTAAAAAGGTCCAGGTTATTTGAACTTGGAAGTACCTACATACGACATTCGAATACCAAACCAGTACACATTATTAAAAAAAAGATGATTTCGACCAGGTAATGAAAGTAGCCAGTCGTACGTCGTCTGGATATCTGATGGAAGAAGGGGGAAGGCGGTATGAGCTCATGGAGTTCCTGAGCACACTCAACGAATCTAAAGAAATAAAAATGGGAAATAGGTAGTAGTATTGCTTACAATTTTTGAAGTGAAAACTTCTTTAGCGGCGCTGAGCACTTTTGTACTGGGGGAAAATTTGTTGAACTCGCGACAGATTCTAAGATTCTAAGACCAGCTAGTTGACCGCTCCTAGTAATCGTGATTGCGATGTTAGGAGGTGTCATATCAGCTAAACTCAGGATGCGTAAGACACAATGATACTCGGGACATATTATGGATATATGTAAATTGATTATGCGAATATGAATATGAACATGAGTATGAGTACGGATACGGATACCGATACGGATATAGGGTTGTCATATGGAAAATTGAAATGTCCTGATAAAAATCCGGACATCCCCCTAAAAGTCCTGACATTCCTTCTAACAAGGGGCGAAACTTCGGTTGCCTTGAAAAAATAATTTAATTTGGTTTCTACTATCACTGTGCAAAGTGGCTTGCTTTCATCAAAAAGTGCAGGATTTTTTTCATGTACCATGACCTCCACAATTCAATATCATAGTTCACAAACCTATTTATACTTTTTTTTGCCGTTTTAGCACTGAATTAGATTTTTTTATTTTCTTTTTTGACAGTAAATATCAAAATGTTCCGAGCGCGCTGAGATAAATTTGGCATGCGGGGACTCGCGAATTGATTGAGATCACTTTGGCTGTAATTTACGTATTTTATATTATTTTCGAAGAAATATTACTATTTTTGTTGATTACTTACTATTCTTACTAATTTATCATTACATTTATTAAAACTGTGTAAACGTTAGAATAAATTTATCGTAACAACATTTTTTTTTAATATGGGTCATTCCTAAAAATCCTGACACTTGCCAAGTCCGGCCGCAATCCGGACAAAGGGTCAAAAATCCGGACATGTCAGGACAAATCCTGACGTATGGCAACCCTATACGGATACCGATACCGATACCGATATGAATATCTTTGTTATTTGGGTCATTGTCAGTCGGAAAAACAAAAGTTGTCCATTCGGTGGACAATAGTTAACGGCTTGTGTGCATGTAATTTACGTTTTTATTACATGGATTTATAGACACGGAATTACAGATTATGCGGGTTATCAGATCAATCGAAAATTAAGCTTTGTAGCCCTTAACTTTTGGCATATCCTGTCCACCGAAAAGACGCGCACCTAAATCTGACAATGACCCATTTACTATCTTTATTGAGTTTTCACTTCTGCCGGCACTCCCAGAGTGCAACCCGTTGTTTTTTTTTTTAATTTAACTTAGAAGTTTGATTTTTCACGTCTTCAAGAGACTGACTGTATGTTTTTTTTTCAACTCGATACCTCCACGCATTCCCATGATTTATAAAGAGTCTTGACAGACAGGCAGACCGACAAACGGACAAAAAAGTGCTCCTATAAGGGTTCCGTAGTAAACAAGGAACCCTTATACTTTTTTCCTTTTGAGGTACGGAACCCTAAAACCTATGTCAAACGAATCCACTGTTCAGCATTGTACAATTTTACACATTATTAACCAATGATCGGGTTACTCTTTCTCAAATCACTCGCCTAAATCAATTGTCCCATAGAACTTATCATACAGACTCGCAATCGTGTAACGTACGAGCATTTATTTAGCCGTACTGTGCTATAACAAGTATGTTGTTTACCGCGTGGGAGGTACCGGGGCGGCACTAACGCGGCCCCGCCCAAACCCGTTTTTTATTTATGCTCGTGTCTATGGCGAATCGATGATATTTGTTCATTATTATTTTTGTCTATGGTCGCGTTCGGTTTAATTGAATATAGATAAAGAGCGGGAAAGCTTAATGATACATACCTTGTATTATAGTATGTAGGTATACAAAGCATACAATATTGTACTTACCTACATCTTAATGCGATTGAAGTTACGTTTCACTCAGTTAAATAAATGGTACCTACTCGTACTTACCATTTTTTTCTTTCGGTAACTTGTACCTGATATTTCTTTCTTTAATTATTATTAGTCATTAATTAGATATACCTTGTCTCTACACTTTTAATTATAGAGGTTACACGTACATAGGTACCTACTACCTACAGTTTATTTATATTTTTCTTTCAGTACGTTGGCTAGGTCAAAACTTTAAAATTCTGTATATGGTACTTAACACAGTCAATGCACAGTGTCCTTTATTCTGAAAATATATTAATAATCATCAGAGATCCGCGTTCTTAAATAGGTACCGTATCCCAACCAACGGAATTAAAGCACTAAAAATTCAAAACACATTTTATTAACAATTTATTTATCAAACCCCTTTAAACGCGCTCTGCGTATATTGAAACGCTATTCCGTTTTGATTACTTATCTGTGAAAATGAACATTAAGCACATTGGATATGCACCCTCACCGTCTCGGTTACCTGCGTCGCTCTACCCATAGACAAAATGTCTTATCTGTACTTCAAAGTGAAACATAAAAACAACCTTTTTGGCGTGGGGCTTCTCGCTTCGCAAAATGGCGGACGCGTGACCGGCATCGTAACTCTTATCTTTTTTCATAAATGCCGTTTGAAATTCAGTATCTGTTTAATAAAATTAGGGAATTGTGTAAGCACACCGGCAAACTTGTTGGAACGATGTAAATATTGAATTCTGAACACGTTTGAGCATCAAGTATCTATAAAATAACCACCGACCAGTTTTTTTATAAGCTTCTTTTAAATGGTTACTTGTCTGATTGATTCTGAAATATGAGTGATGGAGGTCTTAAAAGTGGTTGTATTTATAAACTATTATTACCATTGTTAAAATAATTTTAATTACACTCATACAAAATTAGACTAAGAAATTTAAAGTCTTTCCAAGAGCAAATTACATTAGACTTTGTGATTGTTAATTAAATTGAGTCCTCATTTCCATTCCACAACCCGGGGTTGTTTGAATCGTGTACCTAAATATCGAAACCAGAACATTTCCATGCAAAACAAGACAGAATGTCATAATTAAAATTTCGTATATTAGTTAATATTTCCATAAACGCAGAGGTATTGCCGAGCCGTCCCTTGAGAGAGGAGGCATCACACGGTGATGACATTTTTGCGATAAGGCAACGCTCGCGTTACCGGTACCGCCATCTTACTTCGGAAAATATAATATCGATGTTGGATTTACATCCTATGTGTATTTGGGCAAAAAACAATAACGTGATTCTTAAATTATGTGGTTTAAAAAAACCTGTGATACTTCAAGTTTTGACAAAACCAACGAACACACAAAATTTCCATGTGTCTCATAATGACGTTTCAATGACGTTCGTGATAAGATGTACATATCTTATCACGAACAAATAGTTTAATTTAACTTTAACATTAGTTGGCCACTTTTTCGGATCGTCCATATTTAACTATTAGTTATCTGTTGGTATCAAAATCGGATTACGTCACATCATGACACGAGCGATGAAATTAAATTAACTTCAACATAAACTGGCCCCATGTTGGGCGCCACTTTTCTCGATCATCCATATTTAAGCGCTGATACCGCGATTTTTCCGCAGCTGTTTATTAGTTATGTGTTGTCATCCCAGCAGACATAAATAGTGACACGTCCATTATCTGATACGGATCTACACATCATTACGTCGCCTTCGTGTAGCATTAATGTTTCGCATCTCTGACAGATGGGCCCCTGATACAAATCATATTTTACCCCCAAGTCATACATTTTCATGGAATTTTATGCCCTATGCCGTCGCAATAGGCAACGTCCGATATGTGACTTCAAATTGTATATCAAGTTGTCAAACATGTTGGTATGAAATTGGCAGTGTTACAACTTTTGGGATGAGAGTGGAATATTTAATACTGCCTTAAAACGCATTTAAATATTGTCAAATATTGAGTGCTGTGTTGCTTTGCTTTGTGAATGCCTAATAATAGTTAGCGTAAAAAATACCTGTAGGTGCATATACAGGACATTAACTCATAACATAAGTAAAATCGGAATAAGTTTCGTAAAAACCGTTTTCACCGCAGTAAACTGAAACTTTGTTTTAGTTAGTCTTTCTGCACCGGTGTCTACTGCCGGTGCCTCCACGCGTAGATATACTTACCATAGGACGTAAATAAATTCCTGCTACTGTGTAAAAAAAGGGCAGAAATTGGAAAACTGAATCAAACTGTTGCTAATTCTAATAGGGTCCAACTTTAAGTATCTACAGAACACTAAAAAAGGTCAGACATTTCATTCACACGACAAACCGAAATGTATCCTGCATAATATTGTCACTTGATCGGTCGATCGATCTAACTGTACCTAATAAAAGTGATTAGTGGTAGGCTCAATCTATTAATTTTCGCTTTCAAAATAAAACGGCAACCATGCCACACTATTCCATCAACGGTCTCTGTTATCTGTCGCTATCATTAAATTTGAAATATTTTCTTTAAAAAATCCGGGATGTTCATTATTTTAATGCCACCCTAGGGAGGTTGAAAATAGTCTATTCTACTATGAGCATAAACCCCTAAACGTCTCCTTCCGAGTCCTAGATTTTCGGTTACCAACCGACAATGACAACTTTTTTGGACCGCTGCCCATACTTGTGATGCCAATTCCTATAAAATCTAGGAATAGAATTTCGGTTTATGTCCTGCCTCGGAATATAGCCTACGATGAAATAGCTGCATACTATGAGACATGTCTCGCTTCATACTAGAGTTTTGCCAGTTGTATCTTAATGGTGGCCGCGGTCCGCTTTCGCACTTAATCCTAATATTTTTATCCCATCGCAAAAGAGGGCTATTATTCTGTATATATCTGTCTGTGGCATCGTAGCTCCCTTACGGATGATTTACGGACGATTTCAGTGCTGGTTTTTTAATAGAAATTATTGATGACAGAGATGTTTCTTAACTATGTTTTGTGTCGGGGATTTTTTTTTAATTTTTATTCAATAAATTTGAGTAGATGCAGTTCGGTAACCAATTTGATTTCTGTGCCACTTACCTTGTCACAGTGCAAATCGATAAGAAAGCCGCTGGGGATCTCACATAAATGTCAGTGTGACAAGGTACGAAGTAGCCCAGAAATTAAATTGGTTAACCAGACCTTAGGTACTATAACTTGAAGAATCTATGATGTGTTCTGTATAAGATACTTAGCAGAATCCAACAGTGATACAACCCTATCGTGAAGGGGCTGTCTTACACGAATTAGTTAATTAATGAGTCGATGAATCAGCCACGTGCTGCAAAGTTATCACTCTTAAATCTCGCAAATGTGTATCTTAAAAGATTCGTTTAACGGGACTAACGCGATATCAAAGTCCAAAAAAAAGTTAAAAAATCTCGCAAAATGTGTACCTACCTACAAATTATTGTTTGGCTTGTCTGCGTGGACAACTTACACATACATACGGCATCAGTAAATCTAAATAAATCCCACCCACTCCCACCAATTTTGTATAAAATGAGGTTAAAATACATTTATCTATATTTATCTGTGTGTTCTTCCCATTTCTATAATGACAAAACCTATTTTAACTGTGTAAGATATTATAAATCCGAAATTTTTATTTAATTTATTATTTATTATAATTATTTGACGTTCTCACTTCTTTACCTACTACCGTGATGCAAACTAAGTCTTATTATTTATTCCCCAAACCTCCCATTTCAGATATTCCAAAACCATTCCATTATTGAGCCATACATTTTTAAGCGTGGCGGGGTTACGTGGTAGGCCCCGTTATCGTCAGTTTCTGCATGAACGCGCTTTACGCTCCCTTCCCCCCGCCCCCCCTCACGCCGGAGACAAGTACCGCGGAATCTTGACACTTTAACTTAATTTATTTGGCTGAGAATTTGCGGTTCTGTAGATTAAAAATCGGGACGGTTGTTTAGAATTGGATTTATGTTAGTTAAGGAGTTATGATTTGTCGGCGACGTTGAAGTTGAAACAATTCCGCAATAGGATTTGTTCCTGAGGGGATACGAAATAGTACTATGTATTTCGAATGATATCAAGTATTAATTGATCTGGGAAACTGCGAAAGAGGGGTGTCATAGAAACCTTTGTTAGTCGGCGTCATCGTGACTTTGCAGGGACCGATTTTAACGCTGTTTAAAGAAAACGATTCATGAAATTTATTAATGATCTTCATTGACGATGAAAATTTATTGTTTTATTTTTTTTATTTTAATCTGTTCAGAATCTTAGCACGTTGGGTTTCTAAAACCCTAGTACCTAGGTAGATTTTAACTTGTTAAAGTGTCATTGTGGCCTACTTGAAAGAATAAAGTTCATTTATTTATTTATTTATTCACATTAACACACACATACAGGATTGGAATGGACATGAAATGACATAGGTACTCAAGCAAATATTCGGTTTCGGTTTAAAGATCTTTAATTCTCAAAAATAATAACAAAAAACAATTCCGTTTTTAGGTTATATTTAAGCCAATTTAAGAACAAATCGTCAATGAGTAACCATCGCGGTACGCCCGGATACCGCGGCGGGATTATGGCGGCCGAACGGCAACGCCCGCTTTATTGCGGACGGATAAAACTATGTTTATGGCCGCAAATGGCGGTTTCATATAGACACCTATATTCCCAAAAGGAGTAGGTAGAGTTAGAGAAAGTTGCATGCAGCCAAATTTTTGCGCTACGGTATTATAATATGTAGATGACGATATGTTTAATGGATATAAATTGATGTATAAAATACAATAATAATAAATAACAATAAATTAACTTAAGATAAACCTAATCGAAAAGTCCCCCTCGAGTTGTCCCTAGTGCAAAGGTGCCCATCACACTGGCCGCGTTGCCACGTTGAATGGCGATCGACAACCTTTGCACCAGGTACGAACCCGAACTTAAATAAATTTAAATATGTACATAGAAAACATCCGAGACTAAGAAATAGATGCTCATCACACAAATATTTGCACTGACCTCGAACTACGGCCATCAGCTTCGTAAGCAAACTTAACCTCTAGGCTACACCGGTAGTCTAACCTAACATACAAAGGTCGGCTTTTATAAAGATGCGTTAAGGCAAATGTCAAATCAAATTTAATAACAGTTTTAAAGGGATAAACTGTATATTTTAATATATGAGAAATAATATAACATAACGTATTGACACCTGAATCGATAAAGTAAACATGTCAAGCTATGACACACAGTTCATACGCAACAAAGAGGTTGAGGCGGATAGCACATATTTAAACTATTTTAACAAAATTCATCAAATCAAATTGAATGATCAAATTTTGGAATCTCAGTACCTACCTATAATTATACTTTTTCTAACAGATCTTTATGAAACCGAGCCTAATAAAACCCTAATACAGATTAAATACAATGCATAGTTTTATAGAGCGATTGAACTCGTTATACCTCCGTGACCCGCAGTGTAATGAAAAAGACCTGCGAATCTCAATGTGTGTAAAGAAGGCTTTTTACAGTAGGTACCTAACTCGACACTTGCTAATAATCCGCGGTAGCGGTATATAGCGCCTAAAAATATCTCTTATATAGCAGCTTTAGGTAGGTATATGTAGGAGGAGTCACCTTGGCGCTCATATTGCAACGTAGATACCTACCTCGTTCTGCCTAAGTAGGTACGTGTAACTTCTAAATGTACCTACAGACTCGATCCACCCGCGCAGATAACCTACTACTGGAATAAACTCGTATAAATTTAACTGTTATCGAGTTTGTTTGCGGGAATTAATTATTACTTGCAACTTGGGAACTTTCGACTGATGATTTAGCGGTCGAATTTTACGATTATTTACTCCTGCCGAGCCGGTTTTCCGAATGTTTTGTGTAGGAATGGTTGGTTTTAAGATGATTTGATATTTGAGTGAAGCAACTACCTTTATAGATTTCTATCCGTGTTTTTTGTTTCCTTTAATTTCGTGTTCGTTCTTTGATTGGTGGATATCAACGCATCCATAAGCAACGTAAGGGATTGTCCTAATACAACGCGTCGCGCGATCGCGCGAGTGAAATTCGCGAATATATTGAACTCGAATAGGTGTCCTAAAGGGATCGTCCTAAAACAAACGCCACTACGCGATTATCGCGCGAATTCGCGACTTTTACTAGTAAATATTTTAAGTTAATGTCGCGCGATCGCGATCATCGCGTAGACGCGCGCCATATTAGGACGATCCCTAACACAGCACAGCTCTCATGGAAAGGCAGCCTGAATTGAGTTTCTAACTTGTTTCGTATTTTCCCAGGAGAAGAGCCACTGGAAGGTCTGGAAGGCCTGCATTCGGACGAAACGGGTTCGGGCGACAACTCGAACGCGGGGTCGAGCGGCGCAGACGACGACGCGGTGCGGCTGCGACTCAAGCGCAAGCTGCAGAGGAACCGCACGAGTTTCACCAATGAGCAGATCGATAGTCTGGAGAGAGGTATTGTAAAAAAGCTGCAAACTCATCCGCACCTAACGCAGCCAAGTCAAGCCCTAGAGGCCTACTCTTGATCGTTGTGTCACTGTACAATCGCATTTCAATACGCTTTGCACCGTCGCTTCCACGCTCGCATAGATTAGATGCCAATTAGTCGCATAAATTATAAGTATTTCAGTGCGTAGTAGGAAATTAGTTTGGGGAAAGTTCAGGACCATTCCAGCTACGTGTTCGGACTAGCTCCGAAGACATTGAAATATGAAAGAAGCAGACATAACGAATTTTTCCATCTTAAATGTTCATGTTTCATGTTGCACTGCAGTCCCGTACCTACTACCTACTACTAGTAAGTAAGTAAGTCATTCCTGGCACCTTTCATTCCAAACATTTTATAACCTAAAATTAACTTTTACAGGAGCCAATCCTTCCAAAGTATCAGGATTGACTTCTTAGCATCTGCCGGAGCTGAGGTACATCCACACATTCCAGAATGAGTGACGATGTAACACTGTTTACATTCCAGAGTTCGAAAGAACCCACTACCCCGACGTGTTCGCGCGGGAGCGGCTCGCGGCCAAGATCGGTCTCCCAGAGGCTCGGATACAGGTGAGACGAGACTCCTTACGTACTCATGTCCCATGGTCTAAGAAAACAAGGTCTGTCACTCTCCAGATCGTGACACAAGTGTCGGCACTGTCGACGCCACACTCACACACGACCGCATACCAGATTGTCTCGATAGCAACTTGAGTCACTCACACTACTAACCGATGTACCGGAATGCCATACATGGCGCAGTATATAATTGTATCATGCTCATGTCCCTTATTTGACTTCGGGTTAGATGTACAGCGGGGAAAGATGATAATTTAAAGGGTTTTGGAGTGGGACTTATCCCCATCTGAAACCCTGTTTTATATTACCTAACTACTCCATTTAGGCTAATTTTTTATAAAAAATAGACAGATTCCAAAAAAAACAAAAAGTAAAAAAATATATTGCCTGACTTCTAATAGCTCAAAGACTTTACGTTTCTTGTTGAACAATGTAGGTACATAGGTAGGTATTACTTTTGAAGTCGGAAGAAATTGCCTAAAGTTCACGAAAAACGACTAAAACTTATAATTCCTACCTACAATAGTATCAAACACGTGTAGGTATATATTACTGTGTGTATTTTAAGGAATCTGGAATAATCCGGCACTAACATGCATGGAACAAACCATAAATATTTTAGCCTTCTTCAAATACTGTTTGACCATTATTTTTTAAATAAACCTACAGAAAACTTTTCTACAACAAAAAATAATTCGACCTAGTTACTTCCTTTTTAAAATAGAAGTGTCTGGATTATTCTTCATTCTACCACAAGTAGGGTTGCCATACGTCAGGATTTGTCCTGACATGTCCGGATTTTTGACCCTTTGTCCGGATTGCGGCCGGACTTGGCAAGTGTCAGGATTTTTAGGAATGACCCATATTAAAAAAAAATGTTGTTACGATAAATTTATTCTAACGTTTACACAGTTTTAATAAATGTAATGATAAATTAGTAAGAATAGTAAGTAATCAACAAAAATAGTAATATTTCTTCGAAAATAATATAAAATACGTAAATTACAGCCAAAGTGATCTCAATCAATTCGCGAGTCCCCGCATGCCAAATTTATCTCAGCGCGCTCGGAACATTTTGATATTTACTGTCAAAAAAGAAAATAAAAAAATCTAATTCAGTGCTAAAACGGCAAAAAAAAGTATAAATAGGTTTGTGAACTATGATATTGAATTGTGGAGGTCATGGTACATGAAAAAAATCCTGCACTTTTTGATGAAAGCAAGCCACTTTGCACAGTGATAGTAGAAACCAAATTAAATTATTTTTTCAAGGCAACCGAAGTTTCGCCCCTTGTTAGAAGGAATGTCAGGACTTTTAGGGGGATGTCCGGATTTTTATCAGGACATTTCAATTTTCCATATGACAACCCTAACCACAAGGGCAGATCTAAGGGAGTCCACGGCGAATGAGACTTAACTTAAATCTCATCGATCCTCAACTACTTATACTTTTATACCATTGTAGGTCTCAGTTATTTGCTTCCCACTCAAACCACCATTCCGAATTGTGATGAATAAGTTATTTCTAGAGGTCTATTTTCATCGCTTTTGATTTTCAATTCCTAAGGGTCGGTTGCATCAAACCGTCTGTAATCGTCAGTGGTGTCGTCAAAATCTGATTGTATCGAAAGTTTGAGAAGTTTCTATGCGATGACAGCTACCGGCGCCATATTTAACGTTGGTCGGTCTGTAATCGTATGTTTTTTTTATACAATGACAATGGAAAACAAGCTTACGGTCCACCTGATGGCAAGGTTGGTTGGTGCAACCCGCCCTAAATGCGGGTGGGATTTGAGAGATGAAAAAAGGCCCTAGTGTTGGCTCTGATCCGCCCTTGCCGTGTAGTAGTGTGTAGCGCCTCGCGCGCCCTGTTTAACGTAACCCGACCTTAAGGTGTGGTTCTCGAATCGCCGCGCGAAGTGGCGGCGCGAGGAGAAGATCCGCGCGCAGCGCCGCAGCCCGGAGTACCCGCCGCCGCAGCCGCAGTACGCGCCGCCCGCGCCCGTCAACATCGACTCTTACAGGTAATTTATGTGGGATTGGTACTTTTCGATAGCTGTGTAAGGTGCTGGCTGCTTGATGATGAATAAGGAACGTTCGAAGTGAGTTTGAATAGTTTTGGAATGGCGAATGAGTTGATGTATGAATCAGATTGAAAGACGAGCTGAATGAGAGTAATCATTGTTGAAATAGAAGAGTTTACTTAAAAGATTGTTGTTTATTTTTCCCGAGTCCTACATTTAAGTACATAGGTATACTTCGTGAAGGGAACTTTCGGGGGAGGTTTAGTATGGCTATAGGCCAAGTGTTTCGCAGTACCAATTGTTTACTGCGACGTAAACGCAGTATATTGCTTGAATCAGCGATAACCTCGATATTAACTTACTAAATATTGTGTCATTATACAGGATGGGACATTTGCAATGGGGATACCTCGCCTTAATATCTTAACTATTCCCCAGTCCGCTGACGCCGATGGGCTACGGTCCAACGAGCATGCCGGAACCGGCTCCGGTCTGCGAGCCGGACCCTGAACTGTGCAAGGGCGGTTTCCTCGGCTACCCGCGCTACGAGCTCGGCTACCGGCAACCACCGCACTACGTCAACCATTACCAGCACGAGCCCTCGCCCACACCAGGTAACGTCTCTTTGAAGCAAAGCCTCTACATCATAACAAAGAAAATTGTCTGCTCAGACCACCTCCAAGAATCCTTTGCCTTTTGCTTTCATTGAGTCACCACCCGCAGTATCCATGGGATGTTGACTCATAATTTACCTACCTATGTACATTTTATGCCCGTTTCTCAGTTACCCTTATTTATGTTCCAGAACTGGGCGGTCTCCTGGGAGCCGGCGTGTCAGTCCCGCTCGCCGTCCCGGGACAGGAACAGCAATACTGGTCGCGGCTGCAGTGACCCTGGTGGCACTAGCCTTCTCACACAACACTGGCTTCTTAACTCGCGCTTTCCACAAATGCCCAGTTGTCTAATGAGGGCTACCGTTTTAGTGCTCACCGGTTGGCGCCACCGTGCTGTCAGATCAGCTGTCAAAGTTTGTTATTGGTTAAATTATGGGCGTAAAAACTAAATTAACGTTGAAATCGTATTTTATGCAATAAAACCGCACCGTAAATATTTTTATGTCACACCTAGCCATAAAGTGGCCATTATCGCACGCTCAGCGCGCGAAAAAACCCACTTCCTGGCCAGAGGGTGACATAAAATTTTGTACTTACTACGGGCGATAATAAAGAAAGCCTCAGATCGCATATTTATCGCCCTTGCCTTCGGCTCGGGCGTAAAATACCTGCGATCTGAGACATTCTTTGTTTTATCGCCCTTGGTAAGTAATGTACTATTATCGAAGATTCCGTATTGTAGCGCACTCCCGTTTTGAACGGAAAAAAGTATGACATAAGTTTACTGACGATAAAATTGTTGCAAAGGACTGAAATTCGTTGACCCCTAACACCAATTCGCCATTATAAATCTCAGATATTGCAAAATAGTCATTATATTAATCTTATTAGAAATAAACCCGCCTAAACCCACCCAGAAAGTATGAAATTTGACATTTCGGAGGACTGACGTCACACTAGCGCCTCTAGCGGCGAATCCATACGCGGTAGCCCTCATTGACGAAGTTGAAGCGACAAGGGGCGTCTTCGCAATTAAGCACAACTGTGATTAAAAGTAAAAAGTGGTATTTGAGGAATGCAGAGTTGATTCAATTTTAAAACCAGGCTTGTACTCACCGAGGTGAAGTCTACATGCATTGAGGTTGACATGTTTTCGTTTCTTGAAGAACAACGGGGTGGTAGACAACAGAGTAGACAATTTTCCGGTTGTCACTTGGCCTAAATTCGATTGATACTTTTGCTATAGATTGCCACGCGAGGCTAGTGTCGTTTTGTTTGACACTTTGTCGTTTCGTTTCGCATCGTTTACGCAGTCGCTAGCGAGTACGGTAATGCAAACAGTGCAAACTCGTGGTAAAAAGGTACAGAGGGCCGATTTATGAGTGTCGAACGCTTTTCACTCGACATCTGTCAAAACATCATAGTTTTTTGACAGATCTCGAGTGAAAAGTCGAGCGTTTTGCTTAAAATTCGCAATTTATGTTCCATTTAAAACAAAAACGTGTCAATTCAATGTCAGTAGACCTTAAAGAAATATAGTGGGTAGTTTAAATAGTTGTATGGTATGTATATAGTAGGCCCACCGGGACACTGTAGGTAAATAATGACAGGTCAGAGAGAAAAGGGACGAGATACTAATGTTGACGTATCAAATAAGGATGAAATACCCATATCTTGTCTCGTTGACCTTGCTTTATTAAAACAACAAAATTATATGTATAGAAGTCATTAATTATTAAACTACCCTACATAACCCTCGGTATTGCTTAGTCGATTGACACAAGGGGCATATCACGGAGAAAGGATAGTATAAATCAGGTAGTACAGATACAGTATACCTATACCTATTTTAATTAAAAGATCTTCGCGTAATAGAAATACTTTGAAATAAAAATTACTGAACAAAAAACAACCCTATAAAATTCAAATTGAAAAGACAGTCATAGCAAACTTTCCTTCATTTCAAATAATATTATTAATGGTACCAAATGTTTCCATAATTACTTCTGCTTTGGTATTTGTTTCCTTAAGACATTTTTTTTGTACCTAACGTGCAAACTCTAAATGGTCACACTTTTATTTAAATGTGAATTTTTAAAACTCCGATGATATCAACTTTGCGATATTTATGTACCTAACCGTGAATATATTGTATAGTTGCAACATGCACAAATGCAAGAATAAACATATCTAGTAGTCAGAACAACAGAGCACAAACTTTGGGCTCAAACAATATTCAATTCAGGGATGTACTTTTCAAGCATTCAATGAGCATAATGTTTTTTTTAGACACCTGTTTTTATAATATAAAATAAAAACACAGTTTTTTAAGAAGAACTGTGGGTGGTGCCAAAATACATGACTTTCGTTGCTTTGTACATAGGTAATAATATAATAGTATCTAATGGACTCTACAATTGCATAATTCAAAAACTCAACGTGTTATACAATTTACGTAGATAATAAAACACAGGTGTCTATTAAAATTACAAATGATTTATAAAAACAATATGCTCCGTAAATTACTTGAACAATTCGTGGTAAGTGTTATAGTTAAAATTTATTTTTTATTATAATAAACACAAAGTACGAGTAGATAGGGTAGGTAAGATATAGTAGTAACTATGGGCTATGGGGTTCGCCCGCCGGCCTTGTATATTTGTT
Source organism: Cenopis cana (assembly GCA_951800055.1). Lineage (NCBI taxonomy): Eukaryota > Metazoa > Arthropoda > Insecta > Lepidoptera > Tortricidae > Cenopis > Cenopis cana. Next base: position 7,601,772 of record OX637487.1, on the reverse strand, counting down.
GTATATGTCGCTAAGGTCATAGCAAGTAGGCAAAATCCAAAAATATAACAAATAATTTATATTGCGATATTTGTCAGGCTGTAATTAAATTTTATTTGATTCGTGTATTCTCATTGCTAAGCGTAATCTTTTTTGATCTATCTCTATGAATTCAACAAATGGTCAAAGTTTTGTTTTACGTTACAAGTGATCTACTAACCACTGTTCTGAATTACATTTTTTTCTCTGACATGGACCTATATAAAATTTACTACTCTCTGCTTCTACAACAGTAACTGAGCGTCCCGCATTATTGTTGGACAATTATGTCTTTAAAAGAGAACCTTAATTCTAATACATTAAGGTTTACTAAAACAGTGTAGAAAATGTTTTAACTGAGACTTACCTATAAAAATACAGTTGCAATTTTCATACAAGATTTATATGTACCTGTTTACTTCACGCACACATTCCGGTAGTTTCGATGTCATTTAGAAATGTTTGAAAATATCCTAACTTTCCGCTAATGCGCGCAATCGTGCATCCGGGTTCCAAAAGAACATTTCTAAATAGCACCCTTAGATTTTTATAAAAAGACAGGGCTATTAACTGTAAGTTGTAAATAATTTATTTAATGTTCGTTAAATAATTGTCAATCTCTTTTACAATGTAATGTGTATTACAATTATTACAAATCATTCAGTAGTTCGTTCAGGCACCAACAACACAGTGGTATGACGTATTGTAAACCTTATTGGAATGAAATAAAGTCTACAATTGGTCATTTACGTCTGTGTTCGCATGTACCATTGCCTACACAAGTCTTAGAAGTGCAACTTGGAAAAACAAATCTTTATTGATGGCAACTGGTACACGAATGTACTTGGAGACAATCAAACTTCCAGCAATTACAAAATAAAGTTGCATTTTAAGGCTTGGTGCTCTATGATTGTACTTACTAACGTAGGTAAACTCTGCCCAAAATTATATTATATGTATCAATCAAGTGCTGAAGCACAAAAATCATTAGCGACGCCTCAAACATTGGGGGTTTCTTTTCGAATTTATTACATTAAAGTTAAGGTGTAAACATTAATATGAACTTCTTTTGTGAATAAGAATTGTGTCAAGTCGGTAATACGTTTTATTAACAGCATTATGTATGTATATTACATTTTTGGATCAAATATTGTCTTCTTATTTATACCTAAGGCGATACTGGCAGTGCAATTTTTCATTATACCTAATTTACAACAACAATTTTGTTTCTTTTTTTCTTGTCACTTTTTACCAGCACTAGTTTCAAACAGGCATTACCATAATAAATAAAACAATATTGTAACGATTCTTTATCGAAAGTTAAAAAATCGATAATAATTGAATCAATGGCGTTAACTTCTCTGAAAGAATATACACTAGATTTGTATAGTTTTATTACATTACAGAATAACAAGGTACTAAGTTATGTACTGAACACTCACAATTTCAATTCTCTATGCACTAACCTTTAACCTAAAATTATACCTAAAAATTTGTACGTTCATCGCAATAGACTAGAAACCTACATCATAACACGTCATTTAAAATATTATCTATATCACTAAGCAAATCTCTCTCAATGTTTTCCGAATTTGTGTTCTTTTGACAACTGGCGACTACGTCCGGAACGTTTTTGATTAGACCTAAGTCGTAGTCGGATATAGTCACTTCGCAGTCTTCCGCATCATCACTAAGGTCTACTACGTCTACGGGCTCGGCCGTGTTACTATTCTCAACCTCTATTATATCATTAGATAAATCTACGTTTGTGCAGTCTGATATATCGATACTTACTAATTGTACTTCTGAGTCCGAGTCGTCTGCCTTACTAGCTACCGGCTCCTTCACTTCATTATTACTACTATGCCTATTCCTAATTAGTCTGGGTTTTGAGGTGGTTTCTAAGAGCTTTATTCTCTTGAATTCGTGGCAGTTGTCTACTAATTCGTCTTCCTGGACCTCGTATACGTCACTCTGTTCAGAGAAGGTTCGCTTTCTGCTGGCGTCCCCGCTGTCACTTAGCCTCTGTTCTGGTTTTTTCTGGGTTGGTTGAGGCGCATTATGATCAACCTTCTTGTACACAATAGACGTACTTCGAACAACTTTAATAATTTTATCGCCGGTCGTCGTAACAGACTCCTGGGTGGACAGTTTCCTTTTCCTCAAATTGAGGGTTATGGGGGTGCTGTGGACTAAGGCGTCGCTTTTCTTTCTCGCTCTAATTTCTTCAAGGGACAGTACTTTAAAGTCGAGCGAGCTGCGTCGTTCGGTGGCCTGTTTACCTGCGATTTCGTCCAGGGAGAGTCGATCGTACTTCGTGGAGAGATTGGTCCGGACTATTTTTCGGTCTTTGGGCGGGTCGGGCGGTGCGACGAGATTGTCGTAGCTGTAGTATGCGGCGGCCTCAGCCTGGATGCGCTCCAGAAGAAGAAGCTCCTGCGACTGTTTGTCGCGCGACGGGGAAGCCGCCGCCTTAGTCGGCGTCGACGACGGCGCGCTTTCGTTATCCGACTCTGCAAGAACACACAACAGCTCAGTCGAAACGTCATCAGCGAATGATTTTCGTAATTAGTTTTGAAACCCGCGTTCGACTCTGTTGTGTGTTCCCGCCGGGTTCTGAAATCGGGGGTACTCAAAAATAATTACAAAAATCATATTACGAAACTTTTTTATTTGCTCGTCGGTATATTAAACACAATTTGATTAAACGAAGCCAAAGTACATGTTCCAATACGAGTCACGATCGGTTCGAAAGTTAATTAGCTTAAAAGAAAGTTCTTAACACACGCGTTACTAATTAAACATATTTTGCAATTCTTATACAAGACTAAGATTAACATAACAACAACCCCTGAATACGAACGGCCAGCAGCGGCGGCTTTAGAGTTGTGTCCAGGGTGCGAAATTATCAAGATAATTATTCTCCTTGATATTTATCTTATAATTATCATGGGTGTAGGTAATGTTCCATATATTTTAAACGTGATAAACTCTAGCAATTATTTGTATTTAAATTCGATGGCTAATTTCTGTATTTATCAAACCAGAAATATCACGACAATTATCATTGAAATGATGACCCTGACATCATTACGGCCGCGCCGCCGTTGCTGGCACCTACTACTCGGCCATCCGGCTACTCTACCGTCCTCACACAATACAAATGGGTATAAAACATCAAACTGGCGCCGAGCCGTGGCCGAGCCTTCTCCGCAAGCCACGGCCCGTCGCGAACACTTCACGTTCACGGGACGATTTCACTTCGCGTGAAATTTTACATATAACAGAAAAACTTTAACATTCCAACAATTAAACTAGTGATAATTAGCCCGAATGGGACCATAAAAACTAATTATTACTTCAAGAAATCAGTTTCGTAATCAAAATAGCTGCGTTCAGGAAAATAAACCTTTTAAATTATCTACGCCCCTTATCGGTCGCTTCTAAGATACACAAAACCCAAAAAAAATGTTGAACTTATACATATTTTTTATTGGCAAACATAGTTCTTTCACTAGAGCATTTTTTTAAAGAAAAAGAAAGTTAAAAATTACTTGGGTTTCATCTTTCCGTTTCTTAAACTAACCCCCACCAATAGAGATTATTCTTTTATATTACTTTTAAATATTGTTAATTAGTTTTATACATAAATAATGACTAGGCGTACCGTGGACCATAGACAAATTATTTTAACAGTACCTATTTCATTTGTCGCGTACAATTTTTGCTGTTTTTTTTTGTTGTAATAAATATAGGAACTTTACTCTCAGTGCAAAAATATAAAAAATAACGTTCCCGAAGTTTACAGCAAATGATAAGCCTGAATTTCCAACGTACCGTGGTGCTTGGAGTAACATACGGGACTAATCGGAAGCGCCAACAGTACGGGATCACTACACGTAATATACGGTCAACGCCGTTAGCTTTTCGTTATATTTTACCTTCCTAACATGGTAATACGATCTTAAGCACGATAATTTTGTTATTAAATAGAGAGCACAGCAAAATAATCTGTTCCTTTTGTCAGTCAGTAGTTACCGAACTGTGCTGTCTATGTGATGTATAACTAGTTTTTTTTTTATTATTTATTATCTCTATCTAACGCTCTCGGTGCACAAGTACAAAGTACCGACGCTTGTGGCGCCCCAACATCCTAAATTCTAACATACGAACGATTTAAAGGCATAAAGCTTTTTTTTTCTTCGCCTATGTAAATCAGTTACAATATTCGTGTATATATATTTTTATTTGTATTTTTATATATTATTTATCCTATTTATTATGTACTGTTCTATTATAGACAAAGATTATTAAACGTCTATTAAAACCCTACGGCCGCGATGTCTGCCGCGCCACGAGCCCCGTGCCACGGCCGACACCGCCGCCTCTGATATTACTCGTTATATAACCATACGATAAATGAAAAAGCGAGAGATATTCATGTATGAATCTAATTAGCTAAGATATGAAAGTGGTTATAATCCCTAATGTATTGCACATACAAAAATACCGACTCTGCTTTACCTCCGTCGCCGTCTTCGAAGTCGGACAGAGAGCTATAAATAAATCTTTCTCTGAGGATAATACTCATATATTTAATGTTTGTCTATGGTGTACAAATAGAACTAAACATTGTCTATGTACGAGAACCAAACAAAACGACGCCTCAGTCGGCAGCTCAACGTAAACCTAAATAAAACATCTCGTTAAATATAACTTGGAGCCAGCCCCGCGCATCAGCGCGCGGCTCGATCCAACTAACACTATATCAATAAATACTATATTAATTGACTACTCAAGAAACAAATCTGTATACATTTTTTCCCTTTAATAAGCAGATAATTATTCCGTCTTGTGACAAACCGGGAAGACAAACAAAAAGTATTCTTTTTTTTACAAGACGTCTACTAAACTAAATAAACTGATAAAAACTGCGTCCTGTGTAATATTAAAAATGATTCCCAGTTTGTATAACACATAGCAGGGGGTAGGTATGGTTATTTTAATGACTTACTACCCCACCGCCATATCATCAATAAAGATTTCTCTTTGCGACTTACACCTACTACGTATACATTTTCCCCAGGCGTAGTTTACGCATTATATTGTGAGGGTTGTTAGTATTGCGTAAGGCGCAAAGAGACATCCCGCGTATTCTCGACGTGGTGTGTTGGCACTTGCTGAGGATCTAATTCAACTCCGCGACCATCGCCCGCTCGGCGTACATTCGCTGAGTGCAATTTTCGCCGTTTCTCGACATTCCAAACACAGAATCTAAACCGACCATAGTGCCACACAGCACTGAACTCCCTCCTAAAGCACAGTGTATGATTATAGTAAAATTAGTGAGCGAGCTTCCAAAGGTTTCTAATAATTTCATTCCTAATCCTACGCGATAATAGAGTTTCCAATTTGAGTTTATTTTAGAGCGTACAAATATTTCGTTTCCGTCAACTACACCGTCAACCGAATTTTTTATAATAATTATACTAATCACAATCGTAGCTATATACGAAGCAATTATTGAAAACTCTAGTGCGTTTGTAACAATCAAAGTCCGAGGGACCGTCTGTCCGCCGCGAATTCCGTCGAAAACATCAACCCGACTATAAATAATCAACAGATTTTCGACTAAGGTGAATCCATTTACTACGATGGGATGAGGTTTCCGACGAGATTGTGTAACAAGAGCGTTGCCTAAGCCCCGCCGCTCGATTTGAGAGCTCCTTGAGCGATGTAACTGATGTTACATCGATGTTATAGTTGTTACATTACATGGTAGCGTTTATCGCCGCCCTAATACCATTCGTCTCTTAACGATTTTGTTACAGTATTTCTAAAGATACCAGTGATATTGTGTGTCATAAACTTAGCAATCACCTTTCCAATGTATGTCTAGGCTAGTGACAATCATAATACTGTGTAAAACAACACATTTTCTATATACATAGCAACACATAAGTCTTATAAACCTATTCTTAGGTAGTAGAAATCATTAATTTCTATTTATTACATCATTGGTAATGTTTAAATACTATAACTGTAACAACTATAACCCGACGCCGGTTACAATCAAATACTAACATGAATGAGAAATCACTTGAAGGATCTAGCTAACAATTGCCATAAAACCATTATATTCTGGTCTAATTTATTTAAAAAACTAACATAATGGCGATGGCGTTACTGTAAATGAACCGACCGCTTTTTATTTTCAATTCAAGTAAGGTGGAGGTACACTGTGCAAAAAAAATCGTTACCTCATCACCCTGCGATCTGTTTCACTTAGTTTTAAATTGTCTACAACTGAAAATGAACAGTCCAAACATGGAAGGACTAATATTTTCATTTTCTATCACATCATTTTCTAGTGATAGGCAATATAACACCACCAATTTATCTTTAAAATGTGATCCGTTAAGAAACTTCCAATTTTTGTTAGCATTAATAAGACACAGTTACAAGAAAATACTACAGTCCCCAAGTCTTTCAAATAATTAGGAAGACCGTATTGCCCTCGTACAAAATACAACCATTAAAAAATCTCGCATCACAAGTAATTTTACACTTTACTTGATTCTTCAAAAGCGAAACTGACGTCTTTACGTGACGCAGGATTTGGTTATAACTGCATCTAGCCCTACACAGACGTAGGAAAAACCGCGAGATATAAAGGGACTCCATTACATATTAAGAGAGAATATTTTCAGCTTCTTAAAATGCAATTTCACTCTTTGTTTATTAGGACCACAGGGCGTTTTCATCATTATTTGTAATAATTATCTTCTTAAGTCTTACCTACCATTCGATCAAACAATAATAAAGTCTCATTACAGACTTACACAAAAACTAGAACTAATTCAAAGTTAAAAAGAAAATACAAAAAGTCATAATTGAAAGGTTGGGAATTATTTTATCCATCTCTTCCTCGTAATATTTAAATGTAGAGATGAGGAAGATTGGTCACGTAGCCTTTCAAATATAATAAATAGCAGATTTCATCATGATAAAGGCAATTTAACATGTCAATGTTCAGGTTCTTCAGATTCATTTTGTTTACAGCAAGGAAGCTGACGAAACGTGAACGTGGATGAAGCAGGGTTCAAAATGATAAAGATAATTATACACCTTGATAATTGTCGTGATAATTATCACTGGTGTAGCTAATAACTTTATATATTTTTGAGTGAGAGCAAAACTATAATTAAAGTGGTAATTATCAAGATAATAATCTTCGATAACTATCTTCAGGTAAATTTCTTTCGAACCCTGCTAAGAAATTAACCTGAAGGTTAACTGCCCTTCAGGTTAAGTAAATGGTGGAGCAAAACTAAAATTTTATGGGGGAAAGAAAGAAGTAATATTATTAATTTAAAAATAATTCAAAATTGAGGCGCATGGCCCCTCGGACACACACTGATGCGGTTTCCGCAGTGCGAGCGGGACACAGCTATAGACTTGCATAGCGCTGTCTCGCTCGCACACCGCACCATCGTGCGGAACCCGCATCAGTGAGGCAACCGCCTCTGCCGAAGGTTTTAATGCAGCGGTCGGCATCAGGCGGCCCGCGAGCCTCCTTACTGACAACCAGCAATTTGTATGAGTCACAAGTTATTAACACGTGCGGCCCGCGACAATTTTATTAGCTACTATGTGGCCCTTGGCTGCTAAAAGGTTGCCGACCCCTGGTTCAATGAAAGCGCCCTGTGGTGAAGCGCGCGTCTACTCGTTCCTCGGTCTCTCAAATCGTTCGTGCGGCGCTAGATACATTAGGTTTCAGTAGAGTCGCATACCTTCCTCGAAGTTGACGACGAGCGGGTCGGAGGAGAGGTACTGCGCGTCGTGCGCGTGCGCGTGTGCGTGCGCGTGCGCGTGCGTGTGCGCGTGCGTGAGGCGGCGGAGGGGGACGCCGCCCGCGAGCTCGCCGCCCGCCGGGAGCGCGTCCAGGATGGCCGGGTCCAGCACTACTGCGGGAATGGACATACACGATTAATGCTACGGTTATACCACTTCTATCTCACGAGCGCAAGTGAGCCATGGTTGTGTTGAGCTATACATGCACATTGTCTTTGTGTGCGTCAGTAGGCATGTTCCGAATCACGCTTACAGCGCTCAAAGCGCGTTTACGATCGGACCGATTCACGCTCATAGCGCTTACATGAGATGTCGTGGTCGTCACTGATGATGTCATGGACGGCGCTCACGGTGCTCACACTCCCAGGCGTAAGCACCTTGAGCCAAACGTCAAGTTGACGTTTGATATATGAACATGACAGTAAACACGGGCTATGAGCGTGAATCGGTCCCATCGTGAGCGCGCTCAAGCGAATAGCGGTCCGAATCAAAACACTACTGACGCGGCCTTGAGCGCGCTATTTGATATGGACCGGCAGTCAGCGCTGTAAGCGCTGCGAGCATTTTTAGCGTGATTCGGAACACGGCTAGTGTGTGTTTACATTCTGCTCCGTCGCTCAGTACTCGCCGAGCGAAGTGAGTTGTAGGGCAGTACGTAAACACATTACTCCTCTCGATCCTGGTTCAGCAGAATTTAGGGAATTAACAGCGTGAGGAGCAGTGGTACGGGCTAAATGTAAATGTAGTATAACACTTTCATTGCCAGCCCAAAATCCAAGACCATCACTGAATGCCAGCGATGGTCAACTAGTATAGTAATGAACTGCCCTTAGGAGTTGTACGGCATGTGAATAATAGTACATTACTTACCAAGGGCGATAAAACAAAGAATGTCTCAGATCGCAGGTATTTTACGCCCGAGCCGAAGGCAAGGGCGATAAATATGCGATCTGAGGCTTTCTTTATTATCGCCCGTGGTAAGTACAAAATTTTATGTCACCCCTGGCCAGGAAGTGGGTTTTTTCGCGCGCGGAGCGTGCGATAATGGCCACTTTATGGCCAGGTGTGACATAAAATTATTTTGAGTTCTCTAGGGGAGTTCTTGGCACTGAAGTGTTAACCATAGCGCCAGATACTATCACGGATATACATTCTCTTTGCAGGATGGCCTCCAACTATAATAACCAAATTTCACAATATTTCAATAAGAAATATTAATCGTTAATTGCATTAATTTAACGCGACCTATAAACGTATAAATATCAAATGGTGTAACTAAACATTTACGTGACATTTGTTTAAATACTACGGTGGCAAACAATTATAAGTTATCTGTCTGGTGATAAACAGACCCTGCAACAATTTATGGACACTTGCGACACTAGAATGATCACATGCATCCTTTATTGATTTGACGATTCATTGAATTGACAGCTGGAGGCAAATTGAGGTCCCGCTCTCAACACAGTGCATATAGTTATCCTCCTCACATCCTATTCCGTCTTCTAGACGAATGCTAGGACAGTCAGGGGGGTCTCACTACGTCAGTTCGCCGCGCCGCTGCAAGTACATCCGCAGGCGGTACCACTTAGGGGCTGCCGCGCATTTGCTACCAGACGGTCGCGCCGTCGCGTCATTCGCTTGGTGTGGTCAGTTAGTTATTTACCTATTATAATTTGGGGTTGTAAATTGGGGGTTTGTCAGGACTTCACTTCAGTACGTAGTATTATAACTTATTTTTCTCAAAAATGGCCGGCAAACTGGACTTTAGTCGCTATATATTGGAAGGTAAAGTGTATAGTTTAAGGTCAGATCCAAATTAAAAAGTAAAAAACATTGCAGGCCACATATATGGCCTGCAATGTCACATATAAAATCCTTTATTTGTCGAGTTATAAACTTTTTAAAATGTAGAAACTGTCATATAAAAGGAGGCACAGGTCGTATTCAGCCAATACAGCTCGTATTTTTCTGTTGAAAACGCGACGTTTTTTTATGTGTCTCGAATAATTTGCGTTTTTCGGTGGAAAAATACACTTGCGATTCTGTTAAAAAAAAAACGGCGGGAAAACATGATGTTTTTGACGTTTTAAGGTTATGTTTATCAAATCTTAATTAAATTTTTGTCGTATTTTCCCCATTTTTGAGAAAAGCACTATATTAGCCTCGGCCGGAATGGCAATTGCAGGCTTCGTATTATAATTAAACGGACTCGCAAGCTCGTCCGTTTAAACAAATACTCAGCCTGCAATTGCTCCTTTCCCGGCCACGGCAATAATGTACTATTGCGGTACAGGGGTGGGGGTGGGGGGTACCTTGCCGCTGCTGCTGCCAGAAGAGGGGCACGGGTGCGGGCGCGGGCGCGGGCGCGGCGCCCGCCGCGGGCAGCGCGGGCAGCGCCGGCGCGCCCGCCCCGGGCCCCGCACCCGCCCCCGCCACGCCCGCACCCACACCCGCCGCCACCAGCTCCGCCGCGCCGCCCGGCCCGCCCTGCAAACACACACACACACACACATCACCATCTAATCTAACCGGTTTCCCTGTGGCACTAGTTTTAAGTGAAGTTTAATTCCACAACCGACAGAATACAGCACCTGCACGTTCCGCCGCACTCCAAATTAAAGCGTAATGGTATTCATAAAATGATCAATTTGAAATGAGCGGAGAAGTGTCGCAAGGTTCAACTTACAGAGATAGTCTGAGGGAAGGGCAGGTCTCCTAGTAGCAAGGCTCAACTTACAGAGATAGTCTGAGGGAAGGGCAGGTCTCCTAGTAGCAAGGCTCAACTTACAGAGAGGCTGAGGGAAGGGCAGGTCTCCTAGTAGCAAGGCTCAACTTACAGAGAGGCTGAGGGAAGGGCAGGTCTCCTAGTAGCAAGGCTCAACTTACAGAGAGGCTGAGGGAAGGGCAGGTCTCCTAGTAGCAAGGCTCAACTTACAGAGATAGGCTGAGGGAAGGGCAGGTCTCCTAGTAGCAAGGCTCAACTTACAGAGAGGCTGAGGGGAGGGCAGGTCTCCTAGTAGCAAGGCTCAACTTACAGAGATAGGCTGAGGGAAGGGCAGGTCTCACAGTAGCAAGGCTCAACTTACAGAGATAGGCTGAGGGAAAGGCAGGTCTCCTAGAGTAGCAAGGCTCAACTTACAGAGATAGGCTGAGGGAAGGGCAGGTCTCCTAATAGCAAGGCTCAACTTACAGAGATAGGCTGAGGGAAGGGCAGGTCTCCTTGTAGCAAGGCTCAACTTACAGAGAGGCTGAGGGGAGGGCAGGTCTCCTAGTAGCAAGGCTCAACTTACAGAGATAGGCTGAGGGAAGGGCAGGTCTCCTAGTAGCAAGGCTCAACTTACAGAGATAGGCTGAGGGAAGGGCAGGTCTCTTAGTAGCAAGGCTCAACTTACAGAGATAGGCTGAGGGAAAGACAGGTCTCCTAGTATCATGAGTCAACTTACAGAAATAGGCTGAGGGATGGGCTGGCTGGGCGCGATGCCGTCGGTGCGCGCGTCGGGGTTCTTATGCATGAACGGGCAGTGCTTCTTGCGGCAGCCGCCCGGCTGGTTCTCCCAATAGCACGGGATCTGCTTGCGGTTTTTCTGCAATCACATCATGATTTTGATATGTCAAATTATTCTGCTTTCCGCCACCCAGTTTCGAAGAAATCGCTTGTCAGATGTGATTGTATCCCTGTTTAAATAGTCAAGCAAGAGCCCTAGGTTTAAACACTGATATCAATCAAGATCCAATCACTTATATTGATTTAAACTTAAATCATTGTATTATCCTTGCAATCATTACTTTTGAGTGAACAAAGAGTACATCTGAATGCCGGATTCCTTGTTCCCTTACTAAAAGAACTTACACGATCTTCACACATTATTATTAGGAAACGGGACTTAGTGCCAGTTGCACCAACATACGAACACAGACCGGTCATCGTCAAATATAGTGCCGGCAGCTGTCATCCCATAGAAACTTGTCAAACTTTCCATACACTCGGATTTGACGAACACCGCTTACGATTACAGACGTAATATACTAACCTTTTTTAAGGTTTGCCCGTTTCAAATGTATCACAACATTCATGGTACATTACATAGGTGGTTACATTATTCTTTTTTTTTTTAAACCTGGTTGTGGCTTTATAGGCCAGGCCCAATAAATCGATAGGAGTGCGCGGTTGGAGAGGCCCAATAAATCGATAGGAGTGCGCGGTTGGAGAGGCCCAATAAATCGATAGGAGTGCGCGGTTGGAGAGGCCCAATAAATCGATAGGAGTGCGCGGTTGGAGAGGCCCAATAAATCGATAGGAGTGCGCGGTTGGAGAGGCCCAATAAATCGAGAGGAGTGCGCGGTTGGAGAGGCCCAATAAATCGATAGGAGTGCGCGGTTGGAGAGGCCTGGGGAAACCTCTGACACAACACAACCACGCGGGCGGTTTGGTGGTTATAATTTTGAACGCGATTGAGTCCCGTTTCCCAATAACAACTAACAATTTTTAATAAAAATGTCCCCTTTGGATTCTTGTAAAGGTGATCACGTTATCAGTCGCCTATAACTGTGTGCATGACCTTAAAAATTTTACGTTTACTAACAAATTTAACGAGAAAGATAAGCTCTTGTAGTAGTAAAACCAGTTGATAAACTTCTTAAAAGAATTATTATTTCCAATGTTGACACATCAGTGATAAGGAACTTGATGTTTCCCGTGATTTAATTATACTGGATATTCGATTTCAAAAATAGATTAGATAAACATTTTAAACACAAAACCACAGGACAATAAAAAAAAAAAGTGCTGTGATAAATGTTATACATTCTTGTATATTTATTTATTTATATATTTATTTATTTATTTCGGGGATCTCGGAAACAACGATTTTGATGAAATTTGTTATGTAGGGGTTTTCGGGGACGAGCAATTGATGTAGCTAGGTCTCATTCCCGGGAAAACGCCGAGCAAAGCCCGGTCGCCCAGATATTCTTATATCTTTAAACGAGCAATTCTTGTATATTTATTTCGGGGATCTCGGAAACGGTTCTAACGATTTTGATGAAATTTGGTATGTGGGGGTTTTTGGGGACGAGCAATCGATCTAGCTAGGTCTCATGCCCGCGAAAACGCCGAGCAAAGCTCGGTCGCCCAGATATTAATAATAATAATAATATGCTGCACAGCAAATTAGATATAGGTCAACAATATTGGGATACCTTGGTCTCAATAGATCAGATGGCTGTAGCTTTCGTAAATTTAATGCCTAAGTCAAAAGTCATTTATTTCATTGAACAATACATCACTTTTGAACTTCATGTATATTCAGCTTCATGTATTGTATTCTTTATGTATAATTAAAATTTTAGCTATAACAATTTGATTAATTACAACACTTACAACAGGGAAAAAGCTAGTAGGATAACCTTTTTTTTCTTCCACACTACTTATGATTGGTTTTCATGTTAAATTTGTAAGCTAAGTGCATAATAAATTACCAACACAAACAAGTACTGCTTTAAAATGTTACTTGCTCAATACTTGATTGATTTAACCTTGTTTTGTGGAAAGCCCTAAATTGATGCAATTTACTAATCTGAGGCAAGTAATTGAGTCACAAACACATTCAGGTTTTTCCACAAAATGTTTTATCTATTTAATACACTTGTCAGGAACATTTCAAAACAAATTTATTGCGGAATGCCTGAGACAAATAATAAAGAGTGGAAGAAGCGGCGAGGTAGGGCACAGCAAAATGTCATCTTGCTCGAATTTGGAGCAGCCCAACTGGGGACGTACCTCCGCCTTGCAGAAGACCACAGCCATAATAACATTATATACTCAGGTATGTAGTGTTGTGTTCCTGGAGGTGAGCAAGGTTGCCAGAGCTCCCGAGGTTGCACTGTGTTGAGAGTGAGGGAGCTAAATTGGTCCCTTCTGCTGTCAACACAGTGCATCCTCAAATTTTATAAAGGGTCGGCAACGCGCACGTGACTCCTTTGGAGTTACGAGCGTCCATAGGCTGCGGTGTCCGCTTACTATCAGGTGAACCGTATGCTTGTTTGCCACCGTCATAGTATAAAAAATAAATAAAGGCCGGCTGGCTAGGATGACTACATTCAACCGAAAACAACTTATCAAATTGATCTTAAAAAGTTATTACTATAGTCTAATCAATAAAGTACTTTTACTTTAGAATTCAAAATATTACTGATTGTAAAATTCACTAGGTATGTATTTGATAGCACTAAGCCAGTTTTTAGTATTTTTATAGGTTGTTTTGTTGATAAGAGACTTGTGCGAATTGAATGGTAAAAATCTACAACAAGTAATAATGTGCGGAAACAGGTGTAAAAATCTACAACACAGTTCAGAATGTAATAGGTTTATCTTAGGTAAACACTGTAAACAGGAGCACAAATATTTGTCGCCTCATCTACTATCTTCTACTTAATTTGTTATTGTTCCAAAACTGACGCTCACAATGTAAATTCTTCAAAATTGACTATGTGTAAATTTTAAGTAACATTGTATATTGTGAAAATAAATAAATCTATCTATCTATCTATCATCAAACAAAATAACACAACATATTGCAACTCACCCTGAGCTCCATGTGGCGGAGTTTGCACCGTTTGTCCATGCACTTGCCCTGCTGCCAGGCTGAGCACATGGTCTCGCAGCCCAGGGCTGATGGCTCATGCCGGAACACACAGTTGTCCCCCTGGCACATATTATGTAATAATTAAGTATTATCTAATCAGTCAACAAAATATCATGTAATCATAATTATCTCTTTCTATCTTTACTCAACACATCTGCTAAAGGAAGGTTCACTGTTTATTGATTGATATAACAAAGTCCATCAAAGATCAGAAAGGAACTGGAGATGATGATGCTGTATTAATATTCTGTTGCTACACGAAAATATTATATCGATAAAACTCCGACGTTTATGCTCAAATTCGAACTTCACTTGTTTGGAAAAAGATGATAGGCCTAGATTACCTACCCTTCACTAAAAATTATAACATTTAGAGAACCAGAAAAATAACTCACCTTGGTGCATGTGGAATAGTAGTAGAAATAACAATCGTTAAATTTTCTTGGGGACTCCATGCTGTACTCTTCCGACGAAGGTCTGCAAATTACGCGAACACCATGTACCTAATGCCGACACACGAAAACAAGGGTTATTTGAGACACACGAACTAATCTAGGTAAAAAACGACACCAATGATTATAACGATTTTGATTTGAGTATAACACGTGGAAATTAGCCTACAAAATCGGATTTTTTTGAGAATTTTCCATTTTGACAATTCGTAGAGCACGTCGCGGCTAAACAAGTTCCAAATTAAAAAGTTACAATACATCGACGGATTTCTAAACACGTTACTCACCGTGCACTGGTCGAACAAAAATTAATTAAATTAAAACAAATATCTACACAACCGAGCTATCTAACACAAAATAATACGAAAGTCAAGTCACTATTGGAAAGACGTGTAGATATGGCGGACTTTCATTTCATATCCACCCACAGACTTTTTTCATTGCGGTTGTCTATGAATATTCTATGGAATGGTAGAGTTGTACACAACACACATTCTTTGTCGATAGACGTACATTTTCAGAGCGAGCGTGTTCACATTAGCCGCAGAGACGCACTATTTTATCGGATTGGGAAATGTTGTCCTAACATTTGACTTGCCACGATATTGGATTCGGATCCTTTTTTAGGGTTCCGTACCCGAAGGGTCCAAACGGAACTCTATTGTTGTTACTCATCCGTCCGTCCATCCGTCGTCTGTCACAAAATTTGTTCCGAAGAATTTTTCAACTTCCCTTTGACCTATGAACTTGAAATTTGGTGGTAATGTGTATTATTACGTATATTTTACCAAGAAATACTAATATATCGATAAATCACATTTTTTTAAGTTGGTTCGGAACCCTAAATGTGCGAAGTCCGACTCGCATTTGGCCGTTTTTTTATTAGTTAAATTAAATTGATTCAAATTGCTTTTACATTCAAGTTTTTGTATAATCAAATAATCTAAAACTTGTATGGTGTATATGATAATAATAATAATAATATTCAGAAGGCGGTACTCCTGGACACGGCGCGCATTGTCAGGAGGTTCCTCTCTCTGTCGCCCTAACCGCCGGTAGCTTAGGCCCTGCCCCGCTGCCGGCGGCACCCTAGGTTAGGTTTTTATAATATTTTTATGTTTTGTCTATTATAACAACCTAGCCTAAGTTTCCAAATAAATAAAGAGATAATAATATAGCGCTTTATTTACCCACACATTATAATACACTTTAAAGATATATTAACTATAAAGATGACTAAAAAGTAAATTTACTATACTAAAATAAAAACCAAAGGTTACCCAACCCAAAGGTTGTCTGGAAGAGATCGCTCTTTAGCGATAAGACTGCCTGTTGTTTACCTCTATTTTAAGCCTAATGTTCTGTACTGTGTTCTTATTGATGTGTGCAATAAAGAGTATTTGTATTGTATTGTTAAAACTTCGGTAAAACTATACTAAAATAAAGCAGGCAGTATTGTACAGGAGGGTACCGATGTATTCGCATACTCGTCTGCACAACACTAAAACTATCATAGACTAGAAATCAGCGGCTTTTTTATTTATGCCGGTTTGCACGTCCGGATTTGAGACAGCGCTAGGCATACGATCTATTTAGCCTGGCCGCAGACGCACGGAATTCCGAACGGAAACGGAGGGGAGGGGAGTTGAAGCCTCTCGCTCTAAGAGTAAGACCGCACTAGGCGTAGGCGACAGAGTTGACCAATCGACCAAAGGTAAGACCGCACTAGGCGACGCGACACTACGCGACGCGACGCTACGCGACACGGCTCTAAATCAGTATACCGCACTGAAACTGCAGCGACGCGACACTTTGCGACACATTTTGCCAGTCAGTTGTTATTTTAATGTGCTTTTATTTATATTGTATCACTGTCATTTATGTGTATAATTGGTCATGTGTGATTTTCTTTGTGACAATTGTGACGTTTCTCAAGCACTCTTTTGAGTCTATGTGAAAATAAATTATTTTGATTTGATTTGATTGATATCAGTGTTGCCAGAACGTGCTTTTTAGCACGATTTTACGTGCTTTTTTGGACACGAACGTGGTTTTTACGTGTGCTCCGTTAACCGTGCTTTTATAAGTAATGAAGACTATCACCAAATTTCAAGTTCATGGGTCAAAGGGAAGAAAAAATAATCTTATGAACAAAATTTTGTCGTGGCGCGTCGCGTAGTATCGCGTCGCCTGTTGCGGTATAGTAAGTAAGGGGTGGCCATATGGAAAATTGAAATGTCCTGATAAAAATCCGGAGATCCTCTTAAAAGTCCTGACATTTCTTTCATAACCCATATGTCTATATGACCTGCACAATTCAATATACTACCTATTCATAGTTCATAAACCTATTTATATATTTTTTTGCCGTTTTAGCAATGAATTATTTCTTTTTTTTTAATTAACATTTTTGGAAAAATATCAAAGTGTTCCGAGCGCGCTGAGATAAATTTGGCATGCGGGGACTCGCGAATTGATTGAGATCACTTTGGCTGTAATTTATCCCATTTTATATTGTTTTTGAAGAAATATTACTATTTTTGTTGATTACTTACTAATTTATCATTACATTATTTAAAATTAATGTGTAAACATTAAAATAAATGTATAGTAAAACATTTTTTTAATAGGGTTATTCCTAAAAATCTGGCACTTGCCAAGTCCGGCCGCAATCCGGACAAAGGGTCAAAAATCCGGACATGACAGGACAAATCCTGACGTATGGCAACCCTAATAGTAAGCGACGCGACACTCAGTGTTGCCAGAGCACTTCCGTCAAAAAGTACGGTCGGGTGTCCAAATAAGCACGTTTTTGGAATAAAAAGCGCGTTTTTAGGGTTCCGTACCCGAAGGGTCCAACATGAATCCTATTGTTGTCACTCACCCGTCCGTCCGTAATCTGTCACAAAATTTTGTTCATAAGATTATTTTTTCTTCCCGTTGACCCATGAACTTGAAATTTGGTAATAGTCTTCATTACTTAAAAGAGCACGATTTTAGAGTCTGGCTAATGAAAGCTGGGATGAGATTTATTTAAAAAAATTTAAATAGCAACTATAATATCCACGTCAAATGTGTCAAACGGCACTTACTTGTATATACTAAATCTATGGTGTGACAGCTTTAACTCCCGAGTTTGCAGATCTGGCGCTACTATCGCTCCAGCATCTTGAAACTAATTAGGGCCAGTTCCCACTAAGGGGCCGATTACACTGAACTACTTCTAGTGCACTAATTGGTGAAACAGGTAGGGTTCTACATGTAGGGCGTTTTATCTACACTGCACTACATAGCAATTCTAACCCAGTCAGCGATCTACTGTCGACCATGGCACCCGTGCTTTCAAAAGTGCAAAAAATTGTCATTGCTCTTGCTGTGACTGCGGGAATAGGGATGATGACACTATAAAAGAAAATCAATAAATCCAAATTTTCTACATAATGACTCAAATTCTCAATCAAATGGCAAAAAAAGTAATTCAAAAAAATAAATAATTACGTAATTATAAGTCTTCAAAGTTTTAAAAGTGGGTATTTTCTGTCGCTTTTCCGCAAAACGCACCTTTGTATTGAACGATTGTCATTTACTATGGCGCTACTCAAAGGTGACGTCACGGTCGAGTAGCACTTTCTCTCTCTAACTACGAACATTCTAACCGTTGTTGCTTCGTTATTTTTTGAGATATTTGAATAGGATTTTCACTATTTGGCATAGTTTTATGTCTTCTTTCTATTGAAGTAATATTTTTTTTTGAGTCATCATGCCTATTACTACACTTAAAAAAAAAAGAAAATGTTGGGTCAAGGAGTATCTATTATTAAGAAATAAATTGAGTAGCATAAATATTTTAGACGTTGATTCAGCCTTTTTTTTTAAGTCTTTAAAATCGCCGCCGGATCAAAAATGTTGTACATTTCCAATAACACTCTGTAGCTTTATTTTTGTATTCGAGATGGTTCTTATCCCATAAGTGGGGCATTTATTTATACAAATCTAAAATGTTCAGTAAAGTTTCTTTCTCCACCGATGACATTTTTTATTGCTTTTTCGCTGCACGATCAAAGAGATAGGTACGTTCACTACTGCTGCCGCGGCCGGACTCATTCTGCCTACGGAATCGGAGGGGAGGGGAGTTGAAGCCTCTCCCTCTTAGAGCGAGAGGCGTCAACTCCCCTCCCCTCCGATTCCCTTCTGAATTACGTGCGTCTGTGGCCGGCCTAATAATTACTTTTTGTAATTTTCTAAAATCTTAACTACACTTTTATTGCCACAAAAATAAAAGTTAAAGTCGTACTAGTTCTTTATTTCAGTTTAGGCATAGTATACTGCACTGCACGAACGTCAAGAAGTTACCAACAGTTCTTAAAAAAATATCTGACCCAAGAATAAAATTGTAGTGAATAAAATTTTATTCAAGAGTATATTCTCGTTTTAGTTTTATCGATATACTCAAGATTCCATTGTGTCGCATCCCTAAACAAATGTCTCATGTTCCGTTTCATCCATTTTACGTTTATTTCTGGTTGGTAAAGCCGGCTACTCAAAGCCCTGCCCGCAGGGCCTTGCTTGCAGCAAGCTTGCAGTGCCACTGCCAAATCGTATTGTATACGTTAGTATCTCCTTAGTAGTTTGTGCGTATTGTGTGTATGCATGCAGGGCCGATTTTTTTATCTGTTAAATCGGCCCTGCATGCATACACACAATACGATTTGGCAGTGGCACTGCAAGCAGGGCCCTGCAGGCAGGGCTTTGAGTACGCAGCTTAATATTCATGGTTTATAATTGAAAATAAAAACCTAGTAGGTTAGTTTTTTCAATATAATAGCTTATTCTAAATTCAAATATTAAATAATTCATATTTTGTTGCAACTGAAATAGGGGGATTGTTCCAGATACCGTCCGATTAGCGGAGTTGCAAACTTTGTGATGACAAAACAATATGTTGCACTATTGGAAATTATAAGACTAATGTGTCTTTTTAACGGTTATATACTCTATTTTTGTCCAAGATTACGTTTTAAGTACTCACATTCACCATTAGTCAAATAAAAGTATATAAATGAAAAAGTATGGTTTTGCCCAGTTTTCGTCCGATTTGCCCAGTTTCCGTCCACACGGTGCCAGTTCTCGTCCAAGACCTGAGGAGGGGTGATTTATGCAGTCAAAATCCAGTTTTCAGTGTTAAAAAACCTTCAATGTGTATATACTATCTTGTGTTTGCTTGTTTCTGGCTATTATTATCCTACTAATATTATAAATGCGAAAGTTAGTATGTTTGTGAGGCTATTTGTGAGGATGTTTGTGAGGATATTTGTGAGGATTTTTGTGACTCAATCACGCAAAAACGGCTGAACGTATTAAGACGAAACTTGGTATACAACGAGTTTATAACCTGGATTAACATATAGGATACTTTTTATCCCTGAAATCATGCCTCAAATACAAGGTTACGCGGACGAAGTCACGGGAAAAAGCTAATACAATATAAGAACGTTAGCGTTTCATGGAATGTTGATTTGATCTACCAATAACCCTCGCTTAAGCCCATGACAGACGGGCGAGAAAGTACGTGAACTTAGGTTTAGGTTTATAGACATTTATTACTCATAAGAACACAAGTTCACTTAAATGAGATACAAATTAAACTTTAGGTAAAAATATTCCAACACATCTTAATAAATATTTTCATATACTACATATGATCTTAACTTAGTTTTAGGTAAATAGTATTTCTGAATTACACTCCTTCACTTCTTTCGGTAACTTATTGTACATTTGTGCCCCATCAGATAAATGAGTGAGTGTGATAAATGTTTTTTGAGTATTTATGGTCAACAGATTACTTTGGCATCACATGTTGTACATATGTAGATCTGCTTGTGCATTGATAATTAGATCTCTAAGTTTTTCTCCAAAGTAAAATAGACAAGTATCATCTGCATATAAAGTTACCTGTGCCGACAGTCCTATAGCAGTGAGGTTATTTACATATATCGAGAATAGGAGCGGTCCCAGTATGGATCCTTGCGGTATTCCGCATTTAATGAGTATTGGGTCGCTACTATAGTCACCAATTTTTACAACCTGGGTCCTGTTTGAGAGATAAGATTTAAAAATGTTATATGCTGTACCAGTTATACCCAGATTTTCGAGTTTCTGCATGAACAAATTATGGCTTACTGTATCAAAAGCTTTTTTGAGGTCGATAAAGATGCCGAGGACTTAGTTTTTTTGGTCAATATTGGTCTTTATCTTAGTGACAAGATCAACTGTTGCTGATAGAGTATTTGAACGTTTTCTAAATCCGTACTGCTGTTGAGATAGAACATTTATTTTAGTCAGATGGTCGTCAAAACTTAAGTGGGTGATAGACGGAAATTCACGATCTTTGCTCGGAATCGACATCGAGGCAGATGTATATTTGTTTGTACAAGCTATAAAGTCATACTTTATAGCTCGTACGTCTGTCCTGACCTGAATGTCTTGATGTTGATACCGAGCAAAGTTCGTAAATATTTTTCTATCACCCCGTCTATCACCTACTTAAGTTCATATATATATATATATATATATATATATATATATATATATATATATATATATATATATATATAAGCGAAAACGCGAACTTAAGTGGGTGATAGACGGGGAATTTTGCCAGTGTGCCAGTTTTCGTCTTCATAGACGGATAACTGGCTTGAATCATTTTCCAAGTTTTTTACGTTGGTCCGGTTTTCATCTAATCGACGCTTGAATGAAATTAGGACAAGCTGCAAGATAATCAATAATTATTACATAATATGATAATCAATAATTATACATAAGATAGGTCGAATGTCTTAGTTATGACGTGAGTTGTCAAATTTACAACAAAAACAACAACAACAACAACACAACACAACAACAACAACAATTTACAATTTTTTTTGTTTTTTATTTTTTTGTTTTTTTTTTGACAATTTTTTATTTTATTTTCTATTTGACAACTCACGTCATAACTAAGACATTCGACCTATCTTATGTATAATTATTGATTATCATATTATGTAATAATTATTGATTATCTTGCAGCTTGTCCTAATTTCATTCAAGCGTCGATTAGATGAAAACCGGACCAACGTAAAAAACTTGGAAAATGATTCAAGCCAGTTATCCGTCTATGAAGACGAAAACTGGCACACTGGCAAAATTGATGTCCCAGTTCCCGTCCACTAAATTTAAGGATGTTATAGGTAAAATAAGTATAAGAAACACTTAAAATTGTCTTCGTTATGTATATTAGTAGTCATATATACTAAAAATATCACTCTAACATGGTAAAAACATTAACAAAAGTTACTTAGAAATTTTCCTGTACCACTAATTTTTTTTTAGTTTGGCCGAATTTTCGTGGCTCAAAAACGTGGCACAAACTTTAGTTGATTATATCTTGGTTATACATTGTTAATTAATATTTGTATGTAATTAGTACTTTAGTTTAGGTTTTAAGGAACGCAACGAGCCCAAACATGCGTGCGTAATTGTTTATATATTCCTATTCTACGCATTTGTAAGAAAGAAGACACCCAAAAAGACGGGAACTGGCACATGGACGAGAAGGGGAACAATCACCCTACTCGCTTCAATATAGTAAGGCAGCCACACCTTTTTAAACCCAATAGGTACATGAAATCAAACAAATATCCAGTGTCGTATGAACTTTATAATTATTAGTAATCATGATTTTAATACATTAATTTACATGTAATAAATAAATGCTCGTAATTAATGAAGTCAAAACCGTTAAAAACAATAAACTAGATACAACCGCTAGACTAAGGGAACAAAGCAAGGCTTAAAATATTAACATGCCTTCAGTTTTGGACACAAAAATCAGTCATCTGTGCTCAAACTTAGTTTAAAGCATAGCAAATAAGGCCTAGTTATAAAAGACGCCGTGCTTTCTGTAACCAGCATTTAGCATTGAGAGATGGTAGTGAGTTTGCACAGAAATTAATTTAACATAAGGGTTCGTTTACACAAATTCTTCGCTGAATTCAACACTGCAATTAAAAAATAATATTGTTGACCATAAGAAATTCAACCCAATGTAAACGCCATTATATGCGGCCGAAATTGAACGTGCACTTTTAGTGTGGAGAGTTCCAACTAGGTTGAGCTCGAGTCCTCAATGCTTATTTAACTCAACACACTTGCAACTTGGCCTTTTATAACATAAGACAACTAACAGGCAAATAATAAGGCGTTTCAGTCTGAGACCGACATTTTCTATATCTAAATACACGTAATAATGAAATATATGAAACAGCAAGTCAACTAAGCCTAAGTGGTCTACTTGAAAACGATTCTGAGCCCGTATTTTACACCCCAAACTATATGATTCAATAATACATAGTACATAACATCTACTTGCAGTCACTATCATATCGGACCAACCAAGGTGCTTAAAAAATTCTGAACACGACTAAAGAACTTCGAACTCTATTGTATAGATGTTAGAGTGCATGTTCCGATATTTTTGAGGAACCTGAAGTGTACCGATGTTTGATGGCGATGACGCCAACATAGTTAACTGACCATTTGTGCACTTTATAGGTATTGTAATAAGGGTCACGGTCAGTTAACTGTGTTGGCGTTTGTACATGGCGATAGGGGGAGTTCTAGACTAAAGCTGATGAATGAAGAATGAGATATGAATAATTTGTACATGGAATCAATACTGGAGAGGGAATGTTTCGTCTATTATAATGTAGACCTAGTTTCAGTCACAAGTCGCAATATTACTAAACTAGGGACACTTTAACAGTGTTAATTCAAACTAATATACAGCCTTGGCCAAGTGTTGAGCACTCACACGTTTTCCATATAAAAGTTAAACTTTCAATCAAGCATTTCATATCCTTTTATTAAAGAAAATTAAATATCTTTCAAAAACTAGCTACTTTCGTTGACGTTAAAGATTTGCACGGATAAAAATGCAATTTGTCCTTTTATTGCAAACCCGTCTATTTTTAGTCTTCAGTTAGCAATAGCTACTTCGAAATGATATTATCTATAGTTCTCTAGATGTTCTTTAGTATATACCTTTTCATATATTACGTCAATGTGCATTTTTGTAATTAAAAAATAATAGTTTTATAATTATTTTTATAAGTTACAAAGGGGCGCTCAACACTTTTGGCCAAGGCTGTATGTATAACTAATAGCACTCGAAAGCATGATCACGTGGACGTTGGATTGGAATCCAACATAAATCATTCATCCCACTCGCACACTTACGTAATTGCTAGTGAAAGACGAGTTTTACGTCCGACGTATAAGCCATTATGCTACCTAGACTGTAACGCCTTTCTTTAAAATGGTAAAGATGGCCAGTTAACTGTTTCACTAGACGAGTCTGTATAAGCAAAGTCATAGTTCCATATACCTATTTGTTATAGCGCAGATTCCTCGCTTATACGACAATATATTTGAAACTATTGACATAATTATTGATGACCCTATCAGTAATAATGTGACTTGTTAACAAGACTGGAGTGATATTCTTTGAAGTAAAATAAACTACAAAACTAGGGTCTCATCGCAGCTTAACCAAGTTTTATTACAAACCTACTGGATGACCTCTACTCGATTTAACTCATACGATAAACCATAACATTGAGTATTGGGTTAAAAACATTAACTTGAAAACAGTCTTAGAAAATTCGAAAACACTCAAAGATAACTAGACCAGGAATGAAGGTTAGGACAATATAAAGGACATTAAATTGATTACATGTCCTGGCGTATCGATCAATTTGATTGTTCTCTGGAAAAATTCCTGATCTATACAACATACATACATAACATGTCAATATAAGAATATGGATTAAATGTCAATAATAGTCTTCATGCGAGATGAGAACTACATTGATCTGATAAACATACAAAATCATAGCACTATAGTTTTAGCAATGGAGTTAGTCTATATTATTGTGTTTGGCTAGTTTTACAAGTCTACTAGGTCGATACAATGGTTACAAAATTACTAAATACTTTAAATATTTCATTTATACATAGATAAATTTTATCTAACGTAGTAATTTCGAACTTTTTATAGTAGCCACCAAATACACGATTTTAACAGATTTCAATACTTGGATGAAAATAGTATGAAAGTGATTATTAAATTTTAAGATACACATTTCGGATACAATCACAACAACTGGGGCATTTTCAAGTGCAAACTAATGTGCAGTGAATTAGTCACCTTCATAACATACAAGACACAATGGTTAACAACCTACGATTTAAAAGTATACATCTCACATACGTAGACTAAGATCAGACGCGTTAATGTTTAAAATCATTCGTCATTTTAAAAATAACTGCCATACCGACTTCGAGGCGAGACAAATAACTATGATACAAACAACTGTACATTTTGTTGATGTTTTTACCATAAATAACCCTTCTAGTACAGCCAAAATAAAAACATGTACACGAAACTCGCTCATTAATTTGTAATAACTTATTACTTAAGTTTGAACTGCATACATGTTTTAAACTTCGATTGCACCCAAAAGAAAATGACCCGTATTCCGCATGTCTGAAGCATATTTTACCCTGTATAGGCTTTATTCGTGTCATGCGAAATCGGGCTAATATCATGGACGCCAACATTTCCAATTCCAAACACATAGGCCGTTGTTATCAAACGATTAATACTAGGGTCGATAGGAACTAACATAAGAAATGAAAGATAACGTGAGACATCTGATATTTAGGTATTGTCAAGTTTGAAAACAATTTTGCATGTCTTAACGTCATGTTTCGATATTTTCACATTCAAATTTAAGTATTCGATATTATGAAGACAATACGAATAAGTTCGCTATTATCATTTAGATGCGTTCCTATGAATAGAACCTTTAACACGTTAATAATATACTTATGTAGAACGATAATAGATTTGTTTCAGTATTAGCTAGCGAAATAGCCGCGTTATCAGGTTATTCTCAAAATTTCAGTGGCCCCGTTTATATCTGGATAAGCATGGCTTTAGGCGGAGATGCGCATGCGAGTTAACACGCAAAAACAATTCATAAAAGCTTCGCACTTTGCGTGACTCGTCGCTACACACGCGTCTATAAGAGCCATACAGTAAAATCCGACCGATAAGCTGTCACCAAAACAAATCGATTTTTGCTCCATATTTCGCTAAAGATTGACGATGGCGTGACGTGGCATTTAAAGGTGTCGCCAGGGTGATGAGTCGAGAGCCGTGCGGGAACAAGACATCCTTATCTTTTGGAGGAGCTCTTGATCTGTTGGAGTTTTAGGCGGAGGGCATCCACGGCGGCTTCGTTCTTGTGCGACATTGGTTGGGTCGAGTGAAGCTGGAATAGAAATATATATTTAAAAAAAACTATACGCTGTATCAACGTCGGAGTTTTAAGCCGTGTTCCGAATCACGCTTAAAACGTATAAACGCGTTTACGATCGGACCGAATCACGCTCATAGCGTTTACATGAGATGTCGTGACGTCATTGATGACGTCATGGACGGCGCCATATTGGCGTTTACAGTGCTCACACTCCGAGGCGTCAGCACCGTAAACCAAACGTCAAGTTGACGTTTGATATATGAACATGACAGTAAACACAACATGCCCGGTCCGAATCAAAACACCACTCACGCGGCCTTGAGCGCGCTTACTGATTCGGACCGGCCGTCAGCACTGTAAACGCTGTGATCGTTGTTGGCGTGATTCGGAACACGGCTTTAGTATGATTTTTATAATCATGTGAACTATGATATTCAAAAAAAAGTAGGTGAGACAAAATGGGGGGCACTGTGGCGTTGTAGGCACGGCGGCTCTGTGACTGAGGCGGTCAAGATTAACGAAATTGTTCCGCATAATTTAGGTTGTACCTCCAACTGTGGGTCGATGCTGTGCGCTCTGGGCAGACTGTGTTCTATAATGGAGTCCTGCAGCCCTCGATTGTCCACCGGCGTGCGAGGCTGTGATGTCGGCGCTGACTCCGTCTTCATGCCCGCTTTGGCCTGGACATACGTAATTTGGATTATGTATGTATTGTATGTATGTAAGCACTTTATTGTACAACACAAAACAGGTTAAAACAATAAACATGTCACATAAGGTTCGAATAAGTGCGCAGAATTAGTTAAATTCCTTGTTCTATTTGTGAGTTTTATCTGTTCTATGTGAGTTCCTTTAATTGGCTTTGTATTAATACCTAAACCATAATTTAAGTAGCTCTTGATACTCCTTAAACTAAATAAATAATCTTATCATCATTGTATGGGCCAACAAATTTTCAGGCAAAATATTCAACTTTATCGATTGTTACATACGGCGCTACTGGCATTTTTTTTAATACTACGAAGGTGGCAATCAAGCATACGGTCCACCTGATGGTAAGCGGACGGAGCCTATAGACGCTCGCAACTCCAAAAGAGTCACTTTGCGCTCTCAACACAGAACATCCTCGGGAGCTCTGGCAATCTTGCTCACCTCCAGGAACACAACAAAAGGCAAAAAGTTTGAAATAAGAAAAAACGTATTTGTTCATAATCACAAAATGTGTAACAATTAGATGTTTTCATGTTTGTAACATACCTGCAAAGCTCTTAATCGTTCCATGAATACTAAGTGAGATTTTTCCTCCGTTTCGTTACTTATATCTGAAAATAAATAAATAGATAAGCCAATACAAATTTTCTTGAAAAAAATTTGATGGAATCAGGCGTTCCTTTGCGGAATCCATGATAAATCTGCAATATTCCTACGCTATTCCGCTGAAAACGTGCAGGTCTATTAGTTATATAAAGGTAAAAAAAAAACTAATTTCATTATTCTTGTTATGTATGGATTGCATACCACTCCACTGCCACTTTTTTTGGATAATGGATAATGATTCTACCAAATAATTATTTAGAATTTTCAATCCACTTCAACTTTAAGGACATAATTAGTATTTATTTATTTCAGCTTTATTGCACAAATAAAGAAATATGTACAAATGGTCTACTTAATGCCATAAGGCACTGTTAATATTATGACAAATGAACTCACCAATATTTTCCGACTTGTAGTCGTGTTTGTACATAGGCATAGAGTTCATTTTCCTCTGCTCGGCCACCTCCCGCAGACCCCGCTCCACGTAGTTGCGGAAATAGAATGACGATCCTTGCATGAACGTCCAGATGTCCACCTCTGGATGCCGCTCCTGTTAAATAAGCATTTGTTACGTATAGAGACGAATAAATTGGATCCCCTGGGATCCTTGTGTAAATTCCTAGCTTTCACCTTGTCAATAAATCAAGATAATAATTACTAGATTGATCCTTTATGAACTGAACCGAACCAGCCACAAATATCAATCTAACTTTGTATTGTAATTATAATCTAACTTTATTGTAAACTGTCGAAAGATGTATCGAAAAATAATGCGTTAAATAGTAATCAGTATAATCGAACCATTTTTACAATTTTACGGTAACTTAAATATTGATGCAACAAAGAATTTGTCTAGTTATTATCATCTTTTGCCTGGTCTATTCTACCAAGCGACTGCAGTGGCGCTCAACGGCGCTGATTTTTCGTCGTCGACTCGAGATAACTATACTTACACGTAAGTCATATAGATGTGCTAGCGCGTCTCTGTTGTGCTCCTTACTGCCGATACGTTTCAGTATAAGCGCTAATTCTTCATGGACAGCGCGCGGCAGCCGCGACGTGGCGCTCAGCGGCGCTGAATTTCCCGTCATGGACTGTAGTAGAGACGCTCCGTTTAGCGCGTCTGGGGTGTTCTCCTTTTTTTCGTCTAGTTTAAGTTGCTGGAAAAAACACGAGGAGTAAGTTACGAAAGTTCTCTTTGGTCAAATCTAAATGTCAGAAAATATTGGATTTAGTTGTGGATTTTTTTATTTCCGGGTAAATGGCTGTTCCTGGGCTATTTAAGCCCTTGTACAGTCAGCAGCAATAGATGCTACGCGGGCGAGGTGTTCAAACTTATCTACACACGCTCTTATTCCCTTATAATAAAGATGTGTGATGATCATTTTGAGCACCTCGCCCGCGTAGCAACCATTGCTGCTGACTGTGCCATCGTGTGGATAGCGTTGTTTGTTTGCGCTGAGAACCGCGTTTTAAAGAGATTAATTTTAAGTTATTTCCAAGTATAGTTTCTAGTGGTAAGAAAACGTCTAATCATATAATTATTTTAGAATCTTACCTAGTTTCAGCTGCATCATGAACTAGTTGAAGGTTAATTAATGTCTAAATGAAACTAATTCTGATATTTTGTTAATTTTATTGATATTCGGACACGGTTAAACTTTTAACGTCCGGGGGCCTCAAGTAATTATTGATAAACTCCTAATATTTAACATAATCAAGAATATCCGCAACGCAGGCTTTGTCAATTGTTTACATACTCAAATCCGCAACAGGCTTCGTCAATATACGTGAAAATAAATTAATCCCACTTCACATGTTTGATTTAAAATTCTTTTCGTTATTTATTTTGCACTCAAAAAAGGTGACGAAGTGGAGATTTTTGCATGAGATGAAGTTACGTTAGTTATTTAATTTTTCCCATAAAATATGATTTACAGCGCTATGCCATGTAGAATTAAAAGACTGTGCACTGCGTCTTTATGGTACAAGGGACTAGCGTAGTACCTGTCTTGTATAGAAGACCTGTGGGATTCGAAGATGGTTATGGACTACTTTTTCCGCACTTAGTCCGTGTATCTCGGACCATTGTGCTTGGTTTGCTAGCTAGGGGTCTAGCCAGCCTGACAGCCGACCAGAAGCGCAGGATCCTCCTGAGGCATGTTCCGAATCACGCTCACAGCACTTAAAGCGCTTACATGAGATGTCGTGACGTCACTAATGATGTCATGGACGGCGCTCACGGTGCTCACACTCCCAGGCGTAAGCACCTTGAGCCAAACGTCAAGTTGACGTTTATATATGAACATGACAGTAAACACGGGCTATAAGCGTGAATCGGTCCGATCGTAAGCGCGCTCAAGCGAATAGCGGTCCGAAACAAAACACTACTCACGCGGCCTTGAGCGCGTTATTTGATTTGGATCGGCCGTCAGCACTGTAAGCGCTGTGAGCATTTTTAGCGTAATTCGGAACACGGCTCTGGTGTCACCACAGGCTTGGCTTCGCGGAGTGATCTCGGTGCGGGGACTCGAAGATTCCACACAGGTGACTCTACGTGACAGGTACCCCAGCCCCCAACAAGTACGCACTGCCCAGAAAAGCGACGTTAAAGCGCGGACCCACCTTGAGCACCTTGAGCAGATACGGATACAGGTCCGAGTCGTTCACGTCCGGGACCTGCGTGAGGTGGTTCGTTATCGACGCGCCCTTCATTTTGACTAGAGTGTGCACCAGCGTCTTTACGGTTCTGAAACAATAAATGTACGTCAAAATATTTCACTCTTAATGTTTGTATCACAATAGTAATGTATTTCGTTTGTGTAAGTGCAGCTAACGATAAACCATGTTTTGTTAAATGTATCGGTCAACAAGACATAACGGGCACTAGTTATAGACACTTCTTGGCTCTTTTTAACCCATGCTTTAAGACAGATATACTGAACGCGCTTATATTGGTGATTTCTTGGAGAAGAATCAACTGTAAAGTGCTTATTTGTTACTTTGGTCTAAACTAAACTACAAAATTTACCTGCCTAGCGTGAGTTTACGACATTTGTAGGGATCCCTCAAGCCAATGGATTTGTTGAGAGACTACACCGAGACTATACTAATCGCGGTTTACCAAGTGAACGACTAAGTATTTAGGCCTGATTTATTCTTCCTAGACAAGAACGCTTGGTCGTTAGTTCGGTCTAAACTAACCATAAAGTTTGCCTTACAAGCGTAAGTGTACGACATTTGTAGCGAATTACCCAGGATCAATGAGAGACTATAGTGTCTCTACGGAGATTTAACTCACCTGTACGGAGTATCGCTGATATCAGGATTCTTCTTCCAATAACTGTTGGGATACGCCTTGTAGAAGAGGTGTATTTTATAGAGCACCGCATCGTAGTCGACTGAACCAGCTTCCCATGTGGAGATCATCTTCAAGGTTTTCCAGAAGCACTTCAGGAGTAAGTCTTGGTAGCGGGGGTAGGCGGGGTCTGTGACGCCGATGGATTCGTGGAGGAGGGAGACTATGGCACTGTGGAAAGACAGTTTTCATTCATAATAAAATTGACAATTTATTTTAAACTAGTCGTAAGGTTTTTTCCTAAAATTGAGATAGCGCTTACATGAGATGTCGTAATGTCACTGATGATGTCATGGACGGCGCTCACGGTGCTCACACTCCCAGGCGTAAGCACCTTGAGCCAAACGTCAAGTTGAAGTTTGATATATGAACATGACAGTAAACACGGGCTATGAGTGGGAATCGGTCCTATCGTAAGCGCGCTCAAGCGAATAGCGGTTCGAAACAAAACACTACTCACGCGGCCTTGAGCGCGCTATTTGATTTGGACCGGCCGTCAGCACTGCAAGCGCTGCGAGCATTTTTAGCGTGATTCGGAACACGGCTAATGTCACGTGTCTAATTAGTGTAAGTATAAAAGGTAATGCTTTCTTGAATACCTAGTATTGTTAGCCATGGTTGTGTGTTGAGCTATACATGCACATTGTCTATGTGTGCGTCAGCGTAGGAGCTATGAGTTGACGTTGTTTACGTGTTCGTATGTGTCACAACTACAACAATGGTATTACCCGCGCCACAACCCGCGCTCGTGAGATAAAAGTACAGTAGAATCCGGATACAGCGACCGTCAAGGGACCGGCGATTTTACGTCGCACTAACAGAACGTCGCACAAAACGGACTGATTTTCTTTAATAATGTTTGGTACGAATACAAACGTCAGGTGATTTGATTTAGCAGTCGTTAAAAGCGGTCAAATGTTATATCCGGAGTCGTTATAAGCGGATAGTAGTGTAGTATAGTTGTACTGACCACAGCAGCTGCGTGCGCGGCGAGTGCTCGAGCACGCGCACGCACACGTTGTTGAGGACGCGCACGAGCCGCTCGCCGTCCGCGCCGCCCAGCGCCGCGCCGCCGCCGCCCAGCAGCCGCAGCAGCTCGCACAGCAGCGAGCACAGCGCAGTCGAATCCACGTTCATGCCGCACCCGCCGGTCTCGTAGAACTGTTCGCACATCGATATTTTTTAATTTCCCATGTGTATACATTAAAGAGCCAGCAAAGTCGAGTACTTCTAAGCCGTGTTCCGAATCACGCTAAAAATGCTCGCAGCGCTTAGTGTTGACGGCCGGTCCAAATCAAATAGCGCGCTCAAGGCCGCGTGAGTAGTGTTTTGTTTCGGGCCGCTATTCGCTTGAGCGCGCTCACGATCGGACCGATTCACGCTCATAGCCCGTGTTTACTGTATGTTCAATATCAAACGTCAACTTGACGTTTGGCTCAAGGTGCTTACGCCTGGCCCCTATTTCACTAACTTGACAATTGTCAACTGACAATGACAATTCAAAGTACACTTCTGAGTCGTCACGTAAAGATGGTCTCTGGATAGCATCGATACTTACCGGCCCGGCAATGTAAACCGAATTGTGATTGTCAGGCGACAATTGTCAAGTTGATGAACTAGGGGCCTTGGGGGTGTGAGCGCCGTCCATGACATCATCAGTGACGTCATGACATCTCATGTAAGCGTTATGAGCGTGAATCGGTCCGATCGTAAGCGCGCTTTGAGCGTGAATCGGAACATGCCTTTAAAGTCTCGGTTATTTGATCGCAACGCACACCGCTGCAGGCTGCAGGGGGAGCGTCTAATACATTCATTCTAATACATTCTACAGCCGTGTTCCGAATCACGCCAACAACGACCACAGCGTTTACAGTGCTGACGGCCGGTCCGAATCAGTAAGCGCGCTCAAGGCCGCGTGAGTGGTGTTTTGATTCGGACCGGGCATGTTGTGTTTACTGTCATGTTCATATATCAAACGTCAACTTGACGTTTGGTTTAAGGTGCTGACGCCTGGGAGTGTGAGCATTGTAAACGCCAATATGGCGCCGTCCATGACGTCATCAATGACGTCACGACATCTCATGTAAACGCTACATAGATATAGTATATACTCTGTAGTTATAGATGCGCCAACAAGCGACCGGGGCTATGTCTTTCTCATATTATGACGTCAAAATATGGGGATACCATGGTTGCAAAAAATTACCACAAAAATTTAGTCGGATAGTACTTAGTTACAAGTGATCAAATTCCATAGTGACTAAGTCGCCATTTTGACTCACTAACTAAATTTACACATCGTAGGCGATATCGTAAAATAAGTGATCCCGACCGGCCACTTTTTTTGTGATAATCTTACCTATAAATACATAGTCACCGGTTATCACAGTTGCATCAAACGGCGATTTCACTGATCCAAATCTATACATTTTGTTCTCGCCGCTCGCCGCTGGTCACTGGCCTTCCTGCTCGCCGCTTGACTTGCTGGTCATCACGTCACCCAAAGAACCATGCTAAATGTTTAAGTCTCTAGACGATGAAAGTAGTAAGTAATGTAACCAGATAGTGCTTACTATTTCCATGCCCCTTTTTGTCTTTCACAGATAAATTATGTAGTTGTTGGAATAAAAGAATAAACTTCAATTTAGAACAGGTAATTTATTTACAATAATATATTACATTTATAACTTTATTTTTCAATAAATAAACAAATATGTAATAAGCAGTTATAGATTATTTTACCCAATTTAATTTCCTGTTCACTCAGTCCTCAAATCCATTTTTTCGGGATTCATCCTCTGTTGAAAAACTGAAAAAATCAAATTACTTGAAATTCCCGAAACGTGGGGTAATCTTTAGGGGATTTTTTTCATTATTTGTTGGTATCCCGAAATCGAATTATAAACCGACTGAATGGTGGGACATCAATGCTAAGCTGGCTTCTATGGTAGATTTCTACTACGCGATTTGACCGGTTTGTATGTCAAATGTTTGGAGGTTATTTTTTAATTAATTCACATATTTTTCCTATTTCATCTATTGTCTCATGATATAACTAATGATTTAGCTCAGTAATTTGGTTCCGGTGAGATTTTAGAAATAAACACGGGTCCAAAATTCAAAGAAAATGTACTTACGCATGGAATGTAACATCCGCCTTTTTTCGGTCGAAATTGCTTTTACAGCCAAACACTGAACACCCCACCATGTTTGCACTGAACAACCAAACACTACGGATCTGATGATTGGTAAATTATTATTCATTTAAACCAAATTCATCATTAATTTTCCACTTATAAATTGCACTGCAAAATATTGCCACTTTGTTTTGCAATCTTCTTGACACTAATGACAGATTACTTTTACCCGACCATGAAAAAATGTCCGGTCGGTGATAAGGACAAAACATCGCACTTTTTTCTACTTCCTCTCATAGGAATCGCAATAAGGCTATCTTTCTCTTACAAAGCGTGTCAGGCCCTTGAAACGCTATGAGCGTGATTCGGTCCGATCTTAAACGCGTTTATAGCGTTGTAAGCGTGATTCGGAACACGGCTTACGTCAATTTTAACGCAGACTTGACCGGAGCGTAGTTTCCGTTAAGTACAGCGCCATCTAGTCGTCTTAAACACATACCGCGATGAGCGCACCCGCGATGCACTTGTAGGCGGGCAGGGTCTGCACGGACGGGCGGTCCGAGGTGCGCAGGCGACGGATCTGCGTGGCCACGGCCGACACCAGGCGTTGCTCGTGCGCGGCCAGCGCGGCGCCGCGCCCCGACACTATGGCGTTCGATATCAGCGACATCGCCCGGATCGCCGCCTGCCGACGAAACAAGTCAACTTTACCTATTAGGGTATACTTAAAATCATTACAGTTCAACGAATTGCTCCAAAGTAATTTCTTCAAAAAGCTACTTTACTGTTCAAACAATAAGGTTCAAAATCCAATAACATTCTAATACAAATACGTTCCACAAAAAGAATTTCAACCATAAGCTGTAGAAATATGGATAGAAAACCATCAAATTTTCATTGTAAATAGTAAATTAGACAACTTAATCAAATCATAAAAAAATATGATACTATGATGAGCGAAAAATGGTGTTTTTTTATACTGGAAATGTAAATTGAAAGTTACCAGTAGAATTCTTATACAAAAATGTATCGTCTCTAAAAAAAACAATCTCATCATGCCTATTCGTGTAGAGCTCAAAACAGGTTATAGTTCGTACAAAACTTTAAGGCTAAATTCTGTCAAACGCAAGCAATAAACGACTAAGGCTGGGTTGCACCAAACCGTCTGTAATCGTAAGCGGTGTTCGTCAAATCTGATTGTATGGAAAGTGGGCTGACAGCTGCCGGCGTCATATTTGACGATGACCGGTCTGTGTTCGTACGTTGGTGCAACTGGCACTAATAGATCTGACTGTAAGGTAGATTCTTACTTGCGTTCGTTTGACATCATTTGGCCTTACAGTTTTGTACGAGCTATACACTGGCGTGAACATGAAGAGGCCTTTATTCCACAATGGGTACAGGCTGTGATGATGATGACGATATACTAACATTCAAATCTGGACTGGCAATAGAGTGTATGGTGTCTGCGAGCTGCGAGTCGTCGATGGAGGGCGGCTGCGGATTCACGAGCACTTGCGGGGGCTGCGCGTGCCGAGGGGATGCCAACACCGTGCTGTGGACCGGAATATATTATTATAGAGACCGATTTAAGAATTATTATTTAATCGTACGGCGTCGATCAGGGCTCGGAAACCGGTTAATTTTTCAAACCGTTATGATGTACATGCGGCAAAACCTTTTTATTTAGGTTAAGATACAAAAACAGGTTTATTTAAACCGGTTTACGGAAGAGCTTTATATAAAGGTTTGTTCGGATTAACCGGTTTAGAAGGATTATTATTTATCGTATGGCATTTATTTAGCGCTTACAGTGCTTACGGCCGGTCCAAATCAAATAGCGCGCTAAAGGCCGCGTGAGTATTGTTTTAGACCGCTATTCGCTTGAGTGCGCTTGTTCATATATCAAACGTCAACTTGACGTTTGGTTCAAAGTACTAACGCCGGGGACCGATTCACGCTCACAGCCCGTGTTTACTGTCATGTTCATATATAAAACGGCAACTTGTCGATTTGACCCTGGCTCAAGGTGCTTACGCCTGGGAGTGTGAGCACCGTGAGCGCCGTCCATAGCCGTGTTCCGAATCACGCCAACAACGACCACAGCGTTTACAGTGCTGACGGCCGGTCCGAATCAGTAAGCGCGCTCAAGGCCGCGTGAGTGGTGTTTTGATTCGGACCGGGCATGTTGTGTTTACTGTCATGTTCATATATCAAACGTCAACTTGACGTTTGGTTTAAGGTGCTGACGCCTGGGAGTGTGAGCATCGTAAATGCCAATATGGCGCCGTCCATGACGTCATCAATGACGTCACGACATCTCATGTAAACGCTATGAGCGTGATTCGGTCCGATCGTAAACGCGTTTATACGCTGTAAACGTGATTCGGAACACGGCTCATGACATCATCAGTGACGTCACGACATCTCATGTAAACGCTACGAGCGTGATTCGGTCCAATCTTAAACGCGTTTATAGCGCTGTAAGCGTGATTCGGAACATGCCTAGTGTGATTTTAGACTAGGGCTGTACAGAATATAAGTGAGATATGGCTGTAGGGGAGACAGTACCTGGCGGGTGCGGGGCGGGGCACGCGCGCGGGTCTCACTGGGATGGGCTCGGAGAGGAACTGCAGATCGTGCTCGGGCAGCTCGGGGCGGCGCACCACGGGCACGGCCGCGTCCAGCTTGGCGATCAGCTCCGGGTCCAGACCGAACGGGCCCGTGATCACGCGCGCCACTGGCGTGCTGAAAAATCACACAAATTACACCGAGCTCCCTCCCTGAAGGTTAAATGCCGCCAGCAGCGGCAGGGCCAGACGTGAGAACACTCCGATATCTCGCGCTTACGTATGGCGTAACGCTGCCGCTACTGAGGTTATTCAACATTCAAAAGTCAACGGAACCACACCTCTGACCACGCGAAGGAACGTAAGCGCTGTGGGTAAATATGTGTGCGTGCGCTGTCGGTACATGCGTCAATTGTGTGCGCGGGTGCGTAGCGCGTGGCGCGGACGAATCGCGAGGCGCGACGGCACCCGGTGGGCCTCTCAGGGATGAGGTGGTGTCCGTTCTGTATGTAGTACTATTATACTATTCTGTGACGGAACATATCAAAGGGCTGTCATCAACTTACGGTTTTATCGGCTGAACCGGCATCGGCTCCTCCTCTTCCTCCTCCTCGTACTCCTCCTGCGGCGGCGGTTCTTCGGAGCCAGGGGCTTCCATTTCCTATACATAAGATTTGTTGAAACGGACGGATTGGTTGAACGGGTCACTCGCGTCGTTCACGTCCAATATCGTTCGTCGGTTCGACATGGCTCGCGCTCGCGCGCTGTGTGAGACGCGAGGCCGTCGCGATTACACCTCATAATTACAGGACCACGTTTTGGTCCGAAACATGTCGAGCGATATTCGACGTTAAAGACGCGAGTGACCCGTTTATTATATTTGAATATGTCTGACTCACGGGAGTTTTCTATTTAAAAGTAGGTACTGTGAATTTATTTAAATAAATAATTACAAATTAGCAACAATAAACAAAAAAAAACTTGAACTAAATATTTACAAGGTATAAAATTAAAACTACGAATAATAAATGGCAGTCAATGGGCAGTGTGCCCAGAAGGCTGGCTGCATTGCCACGTTGGATGGCAATGCTTATTCGCTGAGCGAAATATTGGCCAGCCTTCTGGTCACCGGATGTGTCTACCAGGCGCGCCAACACTTTAAATAAATTTTGTTCATGTACCATTTGAAAGTAAGCGGAACCGACGACATTCAAATATGTTAAGTATATAAAGTAAGAGCATATGCCAATGTCATCAAAGTAATCGGACTGTAAAGTGTGTTGTTCTTATTTATTTTTAAACAGATCGAGTACATTCACTTGTAAATTTTCAAACCAAAGGAAGAATTGTAAATATAGTAGGGTACGGTCCACCAATTTGATTTCTGGGCCACTTCATACTTTCTCACAGTGAAAATGAAAGCCGCTAGAGATCTCATAAGTCACTGTGACAAGGTACAAAGTGGCTAAGAAATCAAAAAGGTTGACTGCATAGATGAATTATAAATTTTATAAACATTGTCAATATACAAACACAACTCATTGCGGCATTCATGTCTAATGCAATATCTTACCTATAAGCTGCTGACACATCTCACAATTCCTAACCTAAGTCCCCAAACTTTAGGCATGTTCCGAATCACGCTCACAGCGCTCAAAGCGCGCTTACGATCGGACCGATTCACGCTCATAGCGCTTACATGATATGTCGTGACGTCACTGATGATGTCGTGGACGGCGCTCACCGTGCTCACACTCCCAGGCGTAAGCACCTTGAGCCAAACGTCAAGTTGACGAACATGACAGTGAACACGGGCTATGAGCGTGAAATGATCCGATCGCGAGCGCGCTCAAGCGAATAGCGGTCCGAAACAAAACACTACTCACGCGGCCTTGGCGCGCTATTTGATTTGGACCGGCCGTCATCACTGTAAGCGCTGCGAGCATTGTTAGCGTGATTCGGAACACAGCTTATGGTACACTTCCTTTTTCTTTTTTTTATCATTTTAATACCCTCACCATTTAGCATCCATTTTAAATGAAATGCATCGACACAAATCATATAGAAATATAGAAATGTATTTATTTTGCACGCATTATAACAAAGTATACAATTACCTAAATGGAGAAACAACTTGAACATCTTATGTGCTAAATAGGACACCCACTCAGCATGTTGTGACGGAAACCGTGACGCTGATTTTCAGCGAGTGCTCCAAAACTAGAAATAAAATAGACTAAACAATAATTAAACAAATAAACATATCTATAATGCTTCTACATACCTCGACGTGTTGTTGTATAGGCCGGCCCGTAGCCGAGAGCGGCACGACCATAGATCTCCGAGCTTCGGCGCTGCGATTCTTGCTCGCTCGCTTTATCCTCTCCTCTAGAAGGGACAGGTCTTTGTCTGATATCTGGATAGAATGAAACGTATTATTAAAGATACGAGTGATAAGTAATAGACAAGATAACAGTTACAGATAAGTTGATAATCATTTTCAGTACACGCGACTCGATTGATTATGTACGAAGTGGAGCGATTTGACTTTATTTATTTGGCTATGGTAGCGTAAAAAATTAACTAATAACAGCAAGTTCACATGATGCATATATATGACGTGTCATCCAGGAAAGTGCAGGGGCAATTGTACGGCCAAAGCCCAATCCGTATTGCGCATAGATATTTGGTATATTCGCGAGAAGATACAATTTCTATATAAAAACTATATAGTACATTACTTACCAAGGGCGATAAAACAAAGAATGTCTCAGATCGCAGATGTTTTACGCCCGAGCCGAAGGCAAGGGCGATAAATATGCGATCTGAGGCTTTCTTTATTATCGCCCGTGGTAAGTACAAAATTTTATGTCACCCCCTGGCCAGGAAGTGGGTTTTTTCGCGCGCGGAGTGTGCGATAATGGCCACTTTATGGCCAGGTGTGACATAAAGTTATTTATGCTTGACATGTAAGTGGGCAACTTGAATGTTAAGTTGTCAAGTAGCTCGAAGGCCTCTAACTTGGCTTGACGGTTGCTATTATAGACAGCAGCCGGGAACAACGGCTTAACGCGCGTTCCTAGGCACGGAAGAGCGCAGTTAATAACCACAAAGCGGTCCAAGAAATGACCTCGGTCTGTCGTATATAGGGCCCTGGAAATGATGATACCTTGATAAAAACCTCGCAGTGGATGATAGACGTGCCAAGTTAACCCGCCACTTCACGGAAGAGCTACCGGACTTTGAAAACGCCGACATTTAGATGGCTCTTGGGCAACAAAAAAGCCCCTCGAGACGACGGTATTACAAGTGAGCTGTTTTGAGCTGGTGTGGTACTCACCTGTCCAATCATCTTATAAATCTTCTCGCCCTCGAGGAAGTACGCGCACGCCACGCAGTTGAGGGCGGCGGAGCGCACGGCGTTGTCGCGGTCCCCGATGTGTCGCGCCAGCTCCTTCAGGGCAACAGTACCGGACGGACTCATCGCTGTCCAGCCGTATGTTTCGATGAGACTTCCGATACACTCGAGGCATTCTGGAAAGATGGTTTTCTCAAAAATGGCCCGTAAACTGGACTTTAGTCGCTACATATTGGAAGGTAAAGTGTATAGTTTAAGGTCAGATCCAAATTAAAAAGTAAAAAACATTGCAGGCCACATAAATATGGCCTGCAATGTCACATATAAATTCCTTTATTTGTCGAGTTATAAACTTTTTAAAATGTAGAAACTGTCATATAAAAGGAGGCACAGGTCGTATTCAGCCAATTCAGCTCGTATTTTTCTGTTGAAAACGCGACGTTTTTTTATGTGTCTCGAATAATTTGCGTTTTTCGGTGGAAAAATACACTTGCGATTCTGATAAAAAAAAAACGGCGGGAAAGCATGATGTTTTTGACGTTTTAAGGTTATGTTTGTCAAATCTTAATTAAATTTTTGTCGTATTTTCCCCATTTTTGAGAAAAGCACTATATTAGCCTCGGCCGGAATGGCAATTGCAGGCTTCGTATTATAATTAAACGGACTCGCAAGCTCGTCCGTTTAAACAAATACTCAGCCTGCAATTGCTCCCTTCCCGGCCACGACAATAATGTACTATTTTAGCACAATGGTGAGAAAAAAGCGTACGGTTTATCTATGATTTCGGTTGCGACTAAATGATCAGTGGCGAATCTCTGGGAGTTACTGTACCCGTATCTCACTTTGAAAAAAAAAAGGTCTCCATGGAAACAGATACCGCGCCCTATCCAGTCAAGTGAGAACTAGCTTTGTTTAAAACGTATGGACAAACTGGGGCTTGTTGTTACAGAGTTTTGTAAAATGGGTGCCTTATCTTGTTGCAAAATCTGTTAGGAATCGTGTGAACTACAATCTTGACCCAAACTATGCATTCAATTAAAATATAATTCCGTAATCTTAAAAATGTACAATGGGCGATTTAACTAAGGTTAACATACCGGCTCTTTGCCTCGCATTCTTCGATTTCAGTCCCTCCATTAGATATCCGAACAGCTTGGTAACGGAATAGACGACGCATATTTGTTTGAAGAGGGCTTTCACGCTGTTACGAATTGTGTCTTTAGGGTCCCCAACCTGTAAAGAAATTTGAATGAGAACTCTAACAATAGACGATATGGTTTATTTATCGTACTCTAATACGATGATCTCTAAAAAAGAACATAGCGTTTTAGCCATAAACGTGCAATCTTGTAATGGTGAGCGCGATTTTGAAAATGCCTGTCTTCCCGTATTGCGATGCGCGTCCATTACGAAGCCTAAACGCTTGGTCATTGTGCGTGCGCATGTTTGCTGCGTACCGGAACATACGGTATAGTATTTTATCTCACAAGCGCGGGTTGGCAGTTGTAGTTGTGACACATACGAACGAACACATAGACAGCGTGAACTCATAGCTCCTACGCTGATGCACACACAGACAATGTGCATGAATAGTTCAATACACAAGCATGGCTCAACCGCGCCCCTGAGATAAAAGTACTCGTAACAGGTTATTGACGCCATGGTCGCCATACAGACTGCGCGACGCGAGCGGGAATACATCATACATTCTGGCGCGCAGCAAGCGCGTTGCGTCAAGCACAGCACCATGACGAATCCTTTAATATTCGTGACTCACCTTCAAAATGAGATACGGTATGAAGCAATTCGCCTCATACTCGGCCATCGTGTAGTCGTTATCGCTAAGAAACTGGAACACGGTGGCCAGATACTCCAGCCCCTTCAGGATGACGGACGGGTTGGTGTCGAAGAAACGCAGCGTCAGCCATTTGAGGACCAAGTCCAGGTTGCACATGAGCGCTGGCCCGTTCTCGTGGAGGTCGTCTGAGAGGGATTCTATGGCTTTTAGGTGGTATCTGAAATTGAAGTATTTATTGTAAAATACAAAGCGTATATTCTGAATGCCCCTTCAGTGGGATTCCACTAACATTTGGCGTAAGCATATATACGTAATGTCTACTCACAGAAGTGTTAGTTACAAACTCTCCTAGGATAGTTTTATAAATAATATTTATTCAAATTAAATTTGGATTTTGGTTACTAGGACTGTCACAAATACATTGCTGCTGATTTTCTATATATTTGTATAAATAAACTATATTTGAAAGAAAAAGCATTCTTTTATTCATCAGGATTACAGCCCACACTCCCCCACTAAATTTAGATGGGGCGTTCTTTTTAAAAATGATTGTACTATAGTACCTATTTGTGAATTCTAGCTGAAGACTTTAATTTATGTTCATAATTTCTCGTGTTACTTTTGCCTTGCTTTTACTCATTGCTCATTTTAACACGATGGATTTCTTGGTTCTCTGGTCTTGGTCTTTACACAAGGAGTACATGCTCGACCTATTATTGCTTTTGACAAAACAAAATATTCGAATAGTAAGTACTTGACAGTATTGTAACTGAGAATTCCAAAGTCCTTATTTACCTGAAGTCATTGTGGAACATGTTGGCGACGAGTTGCTTGTTCAGACCCGCGGTCGCCATTTGATCCTTCAACAGTTCAAAGAATTCTTCGCGCGGCACAGTGAAGTTCCACTTCAGTACTGGAACAAACAACTTCAATAAGCGCCCAGCACCCGTAGCACATGTTGCACTCCAGAGTATCTCGACTTATGTCGAGATGCGCGTCTTTTTCTTATTGGCGCTGTTAGAAAGCGACGGATAGCTCGAGATACGCCGACATACTCTCGAGCGCAACACGTGCTAGGCCTACAGCTCTACTTTTGCTATGCCCGGACCCTGCCGCCTTCTATAAACGTCCAAATTCCATTGACAATTTCAAATGCAAAGTTTAGGTTCAAGAATGGAATACTATTTTGTTTTTGAGAATATTAGATTTTGTACTAACCGCATTTTTAATTTACTATCCTCACTTATAGACGTCTAGGGAAAAGTTGATATCCTGGTAAAATGTGAGAGGTAGGGCAAAGAAAAATATAATCTTGATCGAATTTGGAGCAGCCTAACTGGGGAATTACCTTCGCCTTGCAGAATACCATAGCAATAATAACATTATTTACTATACAGGTATGTGTACCCTAGTTTGACTCCATCTTTGTATAAAAAAATAGATCTGATTCGTGTTACCTTTAAGTTTCTGGTCGTCAATGATGCGCTGGTTCTTGGCGTTGTTTTGCGGCAACAGCGGCGTGAGGTCTTCGTCGTCTTTCTTGCCGCGGCTCGACGCTGATGCTGGCTTCGCCGGGCCCTGACATTCATAAAAATAATAATTATTATGT
This sequence comes from Cenopis cana, assembly GCA_951800055.1. Lineage (NCBI taxonomy): Eukaryota > Metazoa > Arthropoda > Insecta > Lepidoptera > Tortricidae > Cenopis > Cenopis cana. The sequence continues at coordinate 7,558,288 of OX637487.1, read as the reverse complement.
ACACAAAACTTCTTCCACAGCTTCAGTGTTCAGTCGATATATCACGGAGGTTCTTAGGTAATGAGAGTAGGCCGATATAGCGCTTCGAATCGCTAAACTTAAGTGGCCGTGGGCGGGCACATTGCACGTAGAACCCATGGCCGTTGGGGCAGATAGGTTCTCGAGTGGCGACTTTGGGGGAGGCCTATGTCCAGCAGTGGACGTCTTCCGGCTGATATGATGATGATTCCTTCTTGGTCTTGCTGGGTAGCGGCTGCGCGGGCAAGTTCGGCCGGGCCTAGTTCCGCTTGGACTACGGATTTGGAGCCGGGCTGTGAAAGGTGAGAGGTTCCTTTTTTGGAAGTAAGGTTTACAACGCACCTTGCCCTTGACTGGAGCGGCCTTCTTCTCAGCTTCCTTCTTGACGGCGCCGGCGGTCTTGACTCCGCGCGACTCCTCCTTCTTGCTCTTGCTGGGCAGCGGCTGCACAGGCAAGTTAGGCCGGGCTTTGTCCAGCGCCGCTAGGACTACGGATTTGGAGCCGGGCTGTAAATAAAAGATATAAATCAGGACATAACGTTTTATAAACGATTTTTTTCCATTTTCCATGGATGTTGTTAACCGACTGAGGGTCGAAGAAACTAAAAGCGTAAGGCTGCGTTTCCACCAGAGATGTGCGAGGAAGCGTTTTCATACATTTGACACCTCGCAACGCGCCGAGCGAGGTGTCAAATATATGAAAACACATCATCGCACATCTCTGGTGGAAACGCAGCCTAACTAGCGTGATTCACATACTCAAATGTTTCTTGCGCCATTACTCGCTTAACGTACAGCCGAGGCCATAAATATGTATAAACTTTTTAATGCGGTCGCCTACAATTTGTGAGCAAACGCATTCGATTAGGTAAAAAAGTGTATACATATTAATGACCTCGACTGTACGTCTAACCGAGCTGAAAGGAAAGAAATAAGCCCGAAACAGGATCCTGTAGACATCCGTAATTTAATTTGCCATAAAAAAGTAATTTTCTTCGTAACATCTTTTTCAGGATAATTTAAAAGTTTGCATAGAGCTCTGTACCTAACCTAGGTTAAGCCTGTCTTATAACAATCCTACAAACTTAACAATTTTTGTGAAAAACGATTTAGAGCATATGATGATTGTGGCAAATGTTATGTTCATGGCAAATTAAATTATGGATTTCATTAGTAACTGGCCCAAAACATACCTTCAGCTTCTCAAGAAGTTTGTGCATGGACTCGTATCCGAGATGCAGCATGAAGGGCAGCACACAGTCGCCGGCGGCTTTCCGGACGTCCGCCGCGCGATCCTCGATGCACGCGTACAACGTCGGCACGCACGATGACAGCTCCTCGCGGGGGAATGACTTGGGAGGCACTGGAAGAAATAACGAATCGGTGATAAGAATCTGAACTTAGAGATGTTGATTATCAATACACTATTTGACTAAAAAATTTTTAAGGTGCCATTCGAACCAGTTTTCGTAGACGATCAAATTTATATATGGGACCAACTACAATTAGACCACAATAGAGGGCAAAAAATAGAGATGAACCTAGCTCGCCGGTAGCGGCCGCCCAAACGGCTCCTACAAATTGGCACGGGCAGATGACGTCACCCGCCTGGTATCGAACCAACCTGTTGTATGGGAAAATAAGTATTTTGCTGTTTTGGTCGTAAAATAATGCGTTTAGGTACATAGTTGCCGTAATTTTTTTTATTTTTTTTCACGTATTCTATTGACACCTTTTGTTTGACTTTTGGATGACAAAAAATAGTAGTTTATGCAACTGGTACATAATGAGGGGCATTAAAACACGAGTGTGTTTTATGAAACGAGCCGAAGGCGAGTTTCATAATAAGGTCACACGAGTATTTTAATGCCTAATTATGTACAGTTGCATACATTACTTTATCTACACACATATTATAATTACTCTAAGATGGGTTCAGAAACCGTAGTAAATAAATACAATAATTGTGTTAATACAACCTTTTTTGCACGGTTGCGGAAATATCGAAATCAGAACTGGCAACCGATACCTGAATGTTATTTTAAAAAGTAAAGAGTCCTTATTCTGATGTGATCAAGTCGTTCTAGCTCAAATTTCGTGCGATATATACTAAAAAAACATCGAGCTGACATTTCGCATCGACTGAATTTGAATTTTCAGTGATACTAGAATAGGGACATGTCAACTTTGACATTTAAATTTTGACAGTTTTGTTTGACGTAATATTTTAACATCATATATGAGATTAAAATGAAATATTTTATTACTGCTGTAGCCTTAGCCACAGATAAGAAAATTGCCATAAATTCATTGAATGTTGAAATGAGAGTCATTTTCTACGGTTTCCGAAGGCATATTAGAGGATTTATGATATGTGTGTAGATAAAATATTTTTTTTTCTATTTTGGTAAAAGTTTATAATTTTCAATTCAATGTGATATTTTGATGGTATACTATCCATAAAGTGACACCATGTTACAAATTTTAAGATGTGTCAAATAGTCTATTATCAGAAAAGAGTCAGCCTGAGAAAATGATGTCTGTTAGTTGGTGTACAGTCGAGGTCATTAATATGTATACACTTTTAACTTAATCTAATGCGTTTGCTTACAAATTGTAGGCGACCGCATTCAATTAGGTAAAAAAGTGTATACATATTAATGACCTCGACTGTACTATTCGGGACGATTAGACAGGATTGTTTACCGAGTGACGTGAGAACGACACAGTGTAACACTAGTAGCCCGCATTTATCTCGGTAGAACATGAAACACCAGTGAACAGCTTGGCTGCACGATTCGAACAAGATTAAGTGCATGTGTTGAGTGCGTATCTATTTTATGCACTCAAATCGTCCCGCTTGAGATTGCTGTAGTTCTACTACGTCACTAAATATCATTATAATTCCGCCACTTCGGGGGTATGTAAACGTTCTATGGCCTCTTTAGCACTTGTTGCTGACTCAAAAAAGAGTTTACGAAACGTTCTATGGGCCCTTAGACAAATACTTGCATATCTTTCACTAATCGAGTTGTATAGTCCAGGACTCACCATTGGGCAGATGCTCAGCCAACCACTGCAGCAGCGACGCCCGCAACACAGGAGAGCCCGCTTTGAGGGCGTCGAGCACCATCTCGCCTTCAAAAGGCACGTGGGGACCCGCGGTAGCGCACCACGTCGATACACAAGAGACGGCCGCTGTGCGGATCCATTGCTTGTTGTCGCCGAACGCTGTGAATAACAGGCCGATTAGTTTAAGGCCTCGCAGTCCCATTGCAAATTGCTCTAACACGCGTGAGTTTACGATCAACCATCCCGCTCCCAACGGAACTTCGCGCATAGTTTGCGTAAATATTTAGTATATTTTGATTGATTTTTGGAATGCTGGATCACTTATCAAAAATCTATCCGGTTATTGTGTTAGAACAATAAAAATGCTATCCTTTTGTAAAAAAAAATATCACATCACAGTCGTTGACAATTACGAAATAATCTGGATGAAAGTTTATTTTTACGATGATATTTAGTTTTTTTTTACAGATTTATTAAAGTTATTTCTTCACATTGGAAGCTCTAACTTCAATGTTTTCGTCGATTCATGAACTGACCTTGCCTTAACCCCTTTGGGTTGCCTTTCCCCCAGAGATGTGCTATGCAGCTATGCTGCGAGGGTGTGATAGTGTGATAGCTTTCCGTTTCCACCAGTGCTTTGCTATGTGACCAATGAATATGATTGGTGGTCTTGCAAGTGTCTATAGACGATGGTCACCACTGACCATCAGGTGGGCTATCAGCTTGTTTGCGACCGATATGGTATATAAAAAAAAGTGATTCCGTTTACTCACCTTGGAAGAAAGCAGGGAAGAACGTCCTAACATGAGTCTTGCACTTCGGTCCGATGGCAGTAGCAAGTTGCTCGCAGATTTGAAGCGCGCTCTGAGCCAGTTTTGAGTTAGAGTCTAATAGCCGGGCCACCAGCGCGGGCGGGAGCTCGCCCAGGGTCGGCTTTAACGGGGACGAGCTGGTGATGAGGGCTTTCAGCTTGTCAAGAGCTTCATTACGGACCTGGTTAAAACACACAGATTTTAAGATTATCTGAGACGAATATTTAAGTTATTGCATTTGAAAAACTTTAACTATAGAACAGTAAAAGTACACATTACATATCAAAGAAGAAAGAGTATTCGCTTCCTGTATGGCTAGCACATGATGGCAACGTCAGTTTGTCGGCTTATCTCGAGCTATCCGTCACTTTCTAACAGCACCTTTCAAAAAAAGACGCATAGCTCGAGATAAGCCGACAAACTGACGTTGCCATCATGTGCTAGCCATACTGGTATATTTCTTGTCACGCGTTGAAGGTGAGAAACATACCGAGGATTACCTTGCCAACAACTCTCTTCTTGTCATCAATATAGTCTTTTTTGTGTGTCGTGTTTAGTCATGTCGTGTTCGTGTTTCTATCACTAAATCCGTTAACCTTTCGCACCATCGGTTCAATGACGGATATCACCCTATATACATGTTTATAGGGTTCAACGCGTTTGTCATCTCCATGTATGTGCGATAGTTTTTATATTTGACAGAGAATCGAAAAGGTTATACATATTTTAGATTTTCTAATTCTCCATAACTGCAGCAGTTCTTTCTAGAATGTTGTTTGAGAGTGGGGGACCTCTTCTTTTGTCTATAACGTATCCTTATTCTGCGATTATTCTGCAGCCGCAGGCGTCTAGCTACGATGTCCTGATCATCAGGCAGGCCGTACGCTCGTTTACCAGCCTCTAGTACCAAGTCCTCACCTTCCAGTTCAAATCACGCTCACGATCGGACCGATTCACGCTCATAGCGTTTACACGAGAGCCGTGTTCCGAATCACGCTTAAAACGTATAAACGCGTTTACGATCGGACCGAATCACGCTCATAGCGTTTACATGAGATGTCGTGACGTCATTGATGACGTCATGGACGGCGCCATATTGGCGTTTACAGTGCTCACACTCCGAGGCGTCAGCACCGTAAACCAAACGTTAAGTTGACGTTTGATATATGAACATGACAGTAAACACAACATGCCCGGTCCGAATCAAAACACCACTCACGCGGCCTTGAGCGCGCTTACTGATTCGGACCAACCGTCAGCACTGTAAACGCTGTGATCGTTGTTGGCGTGATTCGGAACACGGCTGAGATGTCGTGACATCATTGATGATGTCATGGACGTCGCTCACGGTGCCCACACTCCCAGGCGTCAGCAAGTTGACGTTTGTTAGGAACATGACAGTAAACAAGGGCTATGAGCGTGAATCGGTTTGATCGTAAGCGCGCTCTGAGCGATGATCGGTCCGAAACAAAACACTCACGCGGTTTTGAGCGCGCTAACTGATTCGGACCGGCCGTCAGCACAGTTAGCGCTGTGAGTGTTGTTAGCCTGATTCGGAACACGGGTCTAGTACCAAGTCCTCTTGTCGTTGATCTCGGCGACGACCGCGTCGGTGATGAGCGGCGCGAGGTCGGTGCGCGCCCGCGTGTCCTCCACCACTGCTGGCTCTTCCTCTTCTTAGGGCTCTGTATGTTTACCATCAGTCCAGCCGTATACTCGGTTGCCACCTTCTCTAGCACAGCTGCAGAGAAACCTGACCCCTCCTGCATACAAATTTCTATGTAGGAGGGGTAATTTTTCTCTGCAGCTGTCCATTAGCAAGATCACCAAGTCCTCACCTTCCAGTTCTTGTCGTTGATCTCGGCGACGACCGCGTCGGTGATGAGCGGCGCGAGGTCGGTGCGCGACCGCGTGTCCTCCACCACTGCTGGCTCTTCTTCTTCTTCGAAGGGCTCGTCGAGGTCGTCGCCTACTGAGCCTTTGCTTGCCGACTGGAAATATAAACGGAATAATGAATCAAGCTATTTTAACTGTCAAATATCGAATTGTTTAAAATGAAAATATACGTTAAATATAGTGCCGGCAGCTGTCATCCAATAGAGTCGAAGTCAACGTTATTTATTCTTCAACTACATGCACCTATGACGGCCCGGCCACGACTTCAGCTTCGAATTCGGCTTTTTTATGTGTTTTTTTGTGTACAATAAAGTTATTACATACATACATACATGCTTCAAGCGGCGGCGATAACGGCAGCGGTTTTCGTAACACATTGCGTGTTTTCCCAACTAACCGCAGAGCGTTGCGCGTCTCGACGATGCAATGAACAGATAAAACGTTTGCCGCGCCGTAATTCGCGCAAAGTCGTAACCGGGCCAGGCATGTCAAAAAACTACCACCGGTTTATAAAACAAACCTCTGCCTGCCTAGCGAAACCCAGCAGGCTTTCCGTTATCTTAGTAAAATTACGCAGTACCCGCTAGGTCCCTTCAGTGAAAGTACTATCAGAGCATACCTTGCTAACTTTCCCCGGCTGCCTTGTGGGCGTGGGCGGACTGCTGTTGGCGTGCTTATCCATCTCCAGGGTAATCAGCTGTTTGGTCGCCGGCTTCTCGCTGTCGAAGTGGTTGATCAGCGACGGACCGACGTACAGGGAGACTATGCCGAGGAAGTTGATGGTAGAAGTGCGGACGTTGGGATTGGTGGCGGAGAGCGCTTTCTTCGAGTGCGCTACTATGGATGTTATTTTCATTCTGGGAAGAGTGAGAGATTTAAGTTATAAGTGTTGTTCAAAGGGTGCTACTGCCAGCCTAAGCCATAATTGGTAAAACAAGACTCGTTTTGCCGTTCAGAAACACAATCAGCTAGTGACAAACTGCCAGTCTATAACGCGAGGTTACAACTCAAAGGTTCTTGAGAACCCAAACCTGTTGTACGATTTTGAAGCCTTTGCAGCTTTTTAGTCGTATTTAGAACCCACATTTTATACGATTTTGAGCTCTATTGCTAAGATGAAATGTCTACTCTGAACCCGAAATCCTTGATCGCGCTGCTCATCCAAATGAACATCTCCGACTGCACTTTGTGGTTCTTTTGCCAGTCCAAAGCCTAAGCGAAGACTCTCATTGAGAACATGCTCGAATCCACACGCATCAGCCAGTGACGTCAGACAATCGCCGACTATTACGCACAAATGTGGTACGATTTTAAGCTCTATCGCTAAGGTGAAAAGTCTACTCACGTGAACCCAAACTCCTTGATCGCGTTGCTCATCCAATTGAACATCTCCGACTGCACTTTGGGGTTCTTCTGCGAGTCCATTGCGTAGCTTAAACCCTCGTTGAGAACATGCTCGAATCCGCACGCGTCCGCGAGTGACGTGAGGCAGTCTGTTGCGATGGCCGCGCATGATGCTTCGCCCAGTTTAGCCACGACGTCGTGAAGAACGAAGTCTGCTGCCGTGCTGTGGGCAAAGTTAAAAGCGTCATGGTTTGTTAACACTTGGCCGTTGACAAATGGTCATGATGATACTGTTGAAGAATTTATATTTGTTTCCCGATAATAGATTCCGAGCACATCTATTTATAACTAACCCTGCCTTGCAGTCGGGTAAAAATGGCCGCAACATCTAAATTTCTTTAGCGAAACTGACTGTCGCCATTTTCACAGTCACAAACTAAGGTTTCTATCTATATCTTAACTGTCAGAATTGAATGGAAACATAATCTGAGGCATATTCCGCCGTCAGGCCTTGAATGGTGGAGAGAAGCCTTGGACGAAAGACAGATCTTGCAGTTGCCGAATTTTGTATTGGCTCCAATACAAAATTCGGCAACTGCATACACAACTCACGTGGAAACGGGGAAGTTCTCCGTAATATACTTGCAGGCCTCCAGCCTCGCCTTCATGACTTGTACGTTCGTGTCCTTGAGCCCCGGCTTCTTGTTCAGGATGCGGTACAGGACTTGAGCTGACGCATCCTCGGCCGTTAGACCTTGGACGGTGGAGAGGAAGCCCTGGGCAGCGGTTAGACGGGTCTTCCAGTTGCCGTCTCCGAGTCCTATTCATAAATCGATTTCTTTTAAACTGTTGACTGATAAGTGAAAATAAGTACAAATCATTCAGTCATTAATTTGGAAACTAACGCCAATTTCTTGTTAACTAATGACATATCAAACTAAAGCTACAGAGATGCTCGTTGTTTCTAAGCGACTTTACCATAGGCTTAGCTCATAATATAACGTAGTTACGCAGCAAGCAGATGCGTATATTCATTCATAGGCATAAGTGTTTGTAATCAATCACTTGTATAATTCTGCTGGTATCCATACTTGAGCCAATCAACCAGTTTGTTGCCCGATAGCCTGTCTCCCAAGTCACGGCGTGAGAGTTTTAGCGATGATTATAAGCGTATTATGATATTTTTCCAACAAACTCTATTGCTGTTTTCTCCACGCTGACGGGACAGAATAAAGACAAGGAAAAGTTGACCGACCCACTTACATAACTTGTTAGCTTCTAGCCAAGGGTATATTGGCCTGGATAGAATCATTATTATATGTTCCGTTCGACATCTGAGATCCGTTGATTTGAGAGGGCGCCGCTGCGCTCGACCGGAAGTAGCCTTTTGCGTCAAAAGAGTCGCCCCACGCCACCGCTGCCACGTGACATCCGCTTCCGCCGACCTGCGAACAGCCGAAAGCGCGCGCCCGCCTCTCGCCGCCGATGATGGTTCCTCATTGTTGCGTCGTCTGCCGTACTGATCGGACGTACCTTTCTTGTAAATTACGTAGACAGGGAGGAATCTTAATTCTCGATATTTAATTTGCTACGTAATTATCAAGAGGGAGTTCTAAAAATAACGCGTGATAGGAATTACGATTTTTAAAATATCACTTATATCGGACTACCCTCTTTTGTAAATTTTTGTTCGCGAGTGTTTCGGAATCTCGCTATGAACAACGAGAGTCGCCCCTCGTCGGAGGAGAAGGAGTGCGCTTCGCGATCATCGTGTCTCGGCGACGCGCGGCGCCGGCCGGGCGCCCCGCGCCACGTGCCGGCGCCCGGGCCCGCGCCGCCGGCACTGGACGGAGGTTTGAATACATGTCATACCAAATTGGTGAGTCAGAATAATAATTTACACCACACCTTGCCAAAAAGCGCGTTTTTCTGCACGCTGCGCGATCAGAAAAACCCACTTTATGGCCAAGTGGTGACGTAAAATTGTGTACAAAACACGGGTCGTAAAACAGAAAGCCCTCTCTCGCATATTTGAGACCCTCGCCTGCGGCTCGGGCCCCAAACATCTGCGATATCGGCCTTTCTTTGTTTTACAACCCTTGTATCGTAAATAACTATTTCTCTTGGTTACTCCCGTGTCCGGTGCCGCAGCCGCGCGGCCCCCGCCGGGGACACGTGGCGTGGTCGGTCGGCGCACGTGGGCGCCGCTAGCCCGGCCCGCGCGCTGCTGCCTTCCGTATCTGCCGCTTACCCCGGGGCCGTGCGATTTAAGTATATGCACCTATAAGGGTGCCGCCCGCCCGGTGTAAAATAAACCTCCGTGCCGTCCGCCCCGAGGGCGATGGAAACTTCGACGGTGTTGTACTGTATCCAACTACAGTGACAGACGAGCGTAGCGTAGGTGGACCACTTTATGGCGAGTGGATCCTCCAGCCTGTAGATGCCTGCAACTCAGAGGCAATCGCGTGCGCGTTTCATACCCTTTGTGGAATTTGAGGATTCACTGTTGTCTGCTGCAATGACGGCGGCGACCACTATGGTGCTGCCCGTCATAGTGGCGCCACATCTTACCCTGGGGAGGTCCGCCCCATGGCGACGGCGACCGCGTTGGTGCTGTAGGCCGCGATGCAGCGATGAATCTTTGTGTCGTAATGTCGACGCTGTCCTCAATGATGTGTCTGCCGGAATAGCGACGCTATCCGCCGCGATGTCCACCTTCGCCCGCCACGTGGGCGCCGCCCGCCGGGTCGGCGCCGCTTCGGCGCCTGCCGCCGCGACCGAGCCGACGCTGCCCGCCTCATGGCGGCGTCCGCTGCGACGGGGCCACCGACTACGATGGTGCCGTCCGCCACTATGGCGCCACCGACTACAATGGTGCCGTCCGCCGCAATGGCGCCACCGACTACAATGGTGCCGTCCGCCGCAATGGCGCCACCGACTACAATGGTGCCGTCCGCCGCAATGGCGCCACCGACTACAATGGTGCCGTCCGCCGCAATGGCGCCACCGACTATAATGGTGCCGTCCGCCGCAATGGCGCCACTGACTATAATGGTGCCGTCCGCCGCAATGGCGCCACCGACTACAATGGTGCCGTCCGCCGCAATGGCGCCACCGACTACAACCGTGCCGTGCGCCGCAATGGCGCCACCGACTACAATGGTGCCGTGCGCCGCAATGGCGCCACCGACTACAATGGTGCCGTGCGCCGCAATAGCGCCACCGACTACAATGGTGCCGTGCGCCGCAATGGCGCCACCGACTACAATGGTGCCGTCCGCCACTATGGCGCCACCGACTACAATGGTGCCGTGCGCCGCAATGGCGCCACCGACTACAATGGTGCCGTGCGCCGCAATAGCGCCACCGACTACAACCGTGCCGTGCGCCGCAATTGCGCCACCGACTACAATGGTGCTGTCCGCCGCAATAGCGCCACCGACTACATCGGTGCCGCCCGTGGCACCACATCCAGTCTTGGTAATGTATATCGCGCCGCGCCGAGTAGCTCCGAACGACACGCAGGAGCCGGCTCCGGCCGCGTCACAGCGTAATCGGGTATAGTCTTGACACTAGCCCACTACTTCCACTCACGTCTCTACTACCTAGTGCAGAAACGCCGATTCGAGTGGTGCAGAACGCCGGATGTCTGGCGCGTGCTGCCTAAATATTTATGATTAATCGAATTACAAGGTAATATATTCGACTGATGTAGTTCATCTTCAAGAGGCGTGCCCAGGGGACAGCAGATTCGATCTGCTTCGATCCATCGAAAGTAAGTACATAGGGAAGACATGGGAAAATTCCCAACCTCTGTCGATTCAATCGTCATTGCATCTACGGAGTAGCATCGACAAAGTTAAAACGGGTCTCACTCATCTCAGCTCGCCCTCGCCTTACTGCTCAGGTTAGATTCTATTAATAATCTATTCGCAAAGGCTCTAATAAACAAAAATGGGTCAAAAACAAGACGTTATTCTAAAGCGAGCCCGAGATTCCGCTCCATTGAAAAAGGGTAACACATTATAGAAGAATGACTTCCGGGAAGTCCTTCGAACTGTCTCCGACATTATCGAAACAGATAACTATCTTAGATCTCATTGCCATCGGTATGAATTTATTTTCGTTCGGAAAACCCCCTTTTTATTTTTGAGTTTCTTACATTAGTATGACTATTAGTCCCTCTATGACCTTGGTATAGAATATCTCTTCAAATTTCATCAGATGGCATTTCTAGTACAGTTATTTTTCCCGCTCAGAATTTTGATAGTTTACGTGTGATTACTTGTTGCTATACCGCTTTTGTTGGATGCCTTATTTTTATTCTTAATTATTTCACATGTCTACATGGCTCCTTATTTTGTTTTTCACTGTAACACAGGCATAGACGCTTGTTAACGTGGGACTCATTAAATGAATTAAAATTCCATTATACATGGACATACATCGATACAGTTGGACTTTCACCCTTGACCTTTACAAAATTGATTGTGTACATACTTCTTATAACAAACCAGTCGCAGCTATCACTAATTAAACTAATATCGAAATCCACGAGAATCACCCTAATCAATTTAAATTAGCCATCACAACGGCTGTTGCGGACCTCGTATTAAAACAGAGTCCTGCACTCTCTACCAAAGGAAAAGGTAAACAAACACGTTACTGCGTGTCTTATGGCTCTACCTGGCGTAACTTTCACACTACCTACGAGAGGTTATGTCGACTTTGCAAACGTACCGCCCAGAGAAAGTTTGCATTGCAGCAGTCTTTAGCGATACCTGGAAAAGCTGCAAGCCCGCATTTATACGAAGGTGAGAACCGCGAAGCATGGAGTAACATACGTAACAGGATTTATGCTACAAATGAACAGCCGGATCGCTGGAGCATATAAGTCTCTCCCTTGCTGCTACGAGTGATGAGTCATCACTGATGATACTTAAGGGTCCGTCTGCAGGTAACACTGGTCCTTTACTACCTGTCAGGTCATCATAACTCCGCGGCCGATGGGCTATCGAGGGGACACTTCACCCCCCAGTGGCATCTGCGCCCCGAGGCCGCTAGGATCCCGGAAGGACGCTGAGTCGTCAGCCCTTCGCCCGCTGAGGCGTCCGCCCTTCATCCGCTTGGGCGTCCGCCCCTCGGCCGCTTGGGCGTCCTGCCCATCGACCTCTCTCTCTCTCTCTCTCTATCGTCTCTACCGCGCCTGCGATCACGATGCGTCTGAACACAGTGATCGTTGCCGACAGCTACACTGACCGTAAACTTGATACCACGTCGGCACTGTTCAATATGACGAACCCCTAGCGGAGCAGGCGCTGCTGGAGCCTGGCGAGACGGAGCGGAACCGACGGAGCTACACAATCTGCATGTGAGGACATCCGCCACCACAAGTCTGTCATAGAATCTTAAGGACTGGCCAGTTCATTACGAGTGAACGCTTTGACACCAGGCTGGTCCGTGCAGCGGAAACGCCTACTGGTGTCACGCTAGCGCACGTCAACTATCTATCAAGATATGGTGTGCTAGGGACGAGATCAACAGCAGGTAGTCAAGCGTTAGCTTGCATATGTTTTTCCAGCGAATAGGTTTGTATACTTTGTCAGGTATGATTTTTATCCGTAAATCAGTAATTACTGCAAAGTGCAATCGTCATCTTTTATCGATCTCTATATTTTCAAACGCCTAAGGCAAAAATGTCTTAATGTCTTAACCTTTTCGACGCCAACGACGTATGCGCACCATCGGCGCGACGCCTACGACGCATACATCCGTCATGGCTTCCAGTGCGATATCTGTCTGCATGCATTTCTGTAGGGTTCAACTTCGCTTTTGACATTCCCATGTTATGGCGTGAATAACAACGTTTTTATTGACAGGGCGCTGGAAAGGTAAAGTAATTTGACCAGCGTATCCAGAAGAACTGTTGTGGTGCTTGATACGTTCAATCATGACCTTGCGCTACTAAACTATGGTCCAGACACTAATAATTCTAATAAAATGCATTTCTTACTCTAATACAAAACAAACGTTTTCCTATTCAGAAAACCAACGTTCTGAATAAGATATCAGAATTCTGGCTACGTCGACGTGTAATGATTTCGGAAAACTTTAGATAAGTTGGAATTAACTTATTGTATTGGTGCCAGTTATAGCTATCTGATCCAGCCCCGGTTATACTACATAGGGACACGCTGTTAAACTATATAAATATTCTTACAATACGCTTTGTTCTAGATGTCTTCTGGACATTTACGCATCCTGTTGCTTTTGCCCCGATGCAGTATCTCCTTATAACGGGCTGAATAATACTAATGTCATTGTAGCAATATTTGTGGACAATCTTACACTTAATAATCGGTTGATAACACGAATAATTACTCATTCACCGCTAACCTACGCTACTGACGCAAAAAACTGCAAAACATATACTTAATAGTTCAATCCACATATACGAAAATTGCCTATAGTTCTCTGTGGGATAGTATTCGGGTCTATATATTTGCCAAAAAGAACGACTCTGACCCGGCGTGCCCGTGTGCTGTTCTAGGAACTCGCGACCCGGACTTAGTTACTCGTATTAACTAATAATGTTTACTCCATATACTACTTATTCCCTTTATCTACTATGTGGGTGTTACCATAATGTTTGTGCGCCCGCTTACTCGCCACCAGGAGATAATAAACAGATCTCAAATCAACGGATCTCAGATGTCGAACGGAACATATAATATGAAATTTTACCTTCCAATAAAATTAATATTATATTTCCTGAGACATCTGAGATCCGAGTAATGGCTTCCTGGTGGGCTGCCAACGGCATTTCCTCCGCAACAATGAGGAACCATCATCGGCGGCGAGAGGCGGGCGCGCGCTTTCGGCTGTTCGCAGGTCGGCGGAAGCGGATGTCACGTGGCAGCGGTGGCGTGGGGCGACTCTTTTGACGCAAAAGGCTACTTCCGGTCGAGCGCAGCGGCGCCCTCTCAAATCAACGGATCTCAGATGTCTCAGGAAATATAATATTAATTTTATTGGAAGGTAAAATTTCATATTATCATAATTATCGTCATACCTGAAACTATGTCCGCTGACAGTAGTGTCTCTGCTCTCGCATCGACCTCCTCCTGCGAGAGCTCGGTCTCCCGCGGCGGGCTGGGCTGCGCCCGCGCCGGGGCCTTCTTGGCTCCACCTGGCTTCTTAGCTGCACCTGGAGTTAAGTACAGGGTTACTGACCGAAGTGATTGGAGGTCTCCGTTTCAGCTTGGACAAAAATAGTATCTCCTCTCTGGGTCACAGCTGCAAGACTGCTTTCAGAATTTTAAGCTATTGGTCCAATTAGGATCAAGCATGTATCAATTCAATATATCACGTACTAATGAATGTTAATATTTGTGGACAATCTTACACAAATCAACCTAAGAGTCCAAAAACTAAGCACAGTTTGTTCTATGGGTACTAAGCGACGATATACATACTTATATACATAGAAAACATCCAAGACCCAAGAACAGAAATATTCATGCTCATCTCACAAATAAATGCCCCGGCCGGAATTCGAACCCGGGACCTCCAGCTTCGTAGGCAGTGTCACTACCAACTAAGCTAAAGCGGTCGTAGTAAAGATATAGCACTAACCTGCTGCAGATTTCTTGACAGGCTTCGGCTGGGTGGAGCCGGCGGTCTTCGCGGGTTGATCGCCGCGCGCTGACGCGGCCGGCGCTTTCGACTTCGCTTCTTTCTTTGGCCCAACCACTTTCACTTTGATCTCCGCCTACAACAAGATAAGAATGAATATACGGCGTGTAATATAAGTCGTGAATTGAAATATGATAATATGATTCTATCAATGATTCTGAACCACTTTTATATACTATGGGACCAACTTTGTCCGTGAAAAAATCTACTTCTTCATACATTGCGATTAATAAGGCGACTGGATGACCTTTTCCTATTAAGTAGCAGATTTATTTTGGCACGGACAAAATTGGTCCCATGGTAAAAGTCGTTCAGAATAATTTATAGAATCACATTTTTTATATTTCACCCTGTAAATCTCACTCTACTAAGTACAGTACGATAAGTGAAAGGCCTGAGTGGACGCTCGAGTCGGGCGTGTAGCGGGGCGTGCATATTAAACAACATTGAAACTCATACTGGTGTCCTGAGTCGCCGCTGCACAAATAGTATGCACGCTCGCCCGCCCCGCTGCACGCCCCGCCGAACGCTCCGGTCCGAGCGTCCACTCAGGCCTTAAACTTACTCTTGAGTTTGAGACTGACATACGCTCTTACGCTATTATACGTGATTACCTTAGTGTCGAATTGTCGATCGAGTGTCGAGCTTCGTGAATCGCTTATAAATATTATCTATTCTAGACTAAACGACCTCTATAGCGGATATATTGTCGGTCGTTCTAAAAGGCTCATACAGCGACTGCAAAACGCATGCGCTCGTTTCTACTACAGATTCCCTCCCCGGTCCCACATCGTCGGTCAGTACTTGAAGGCCGCTAACCTTCTTAACAAGTCCGCGCGTCCACGACGCCAGCGCCTCGATACTCTTCTGTTTGGGGTAGAACAAAACGACACCCCATCGTACCTTTTTAAAAAAATAATTAATGATCAAAGCGTGCGCGCAGGTTCAATGAGTTGACTATCTATCGCGCCTATGCACTGCGGCTATTCGAGGCATTTTCAGGTTTGCGACGTTAAATGCTGGTAACCGGAATGACCTCCCACCCCCTATCCAGAGGTCCTATCGGAATGACCTCCCACCCCCTATCTCCACCACAGAGTGGGGATGTGCCGAAGCATAATCCTGAGCCAGTGGCCGTTTCACTGCCGGGGGGACACACATATTATGTAGTTTGTTTTAAAGTTACAGAAGACACACACATAGATTTTTGTCATATATGTGCGTTTTCTGTGACTTTGAATGTTTCTTTTATTCCATTGGTCAGTCTACATTAACGGCACTTCAATATAGTTTATATTATAGTGCGGACACAACTCTAAAGCTAAATTCTGTCAAACGAACGCAAGCAAAACTAGACTTAGAGCTCTGACTGTAAGGTAGATTTTTGCTTGTGTTAATTTGTCAGCACTTGGCTTTACAGTTTTTTACGAACTATACAAATATACGATTTTTTGACAGCGTGTGTTTTTTTTACCTGAATGTGACTAAGGTAAAAATAGATTATTTTTTAAATTACTAATAAAAGATCTAACGAAAATACTCGGAAAACATCAATTATTAATTTATTTTAGCTAATTTAAAGATTTTATAAGCATAAAGATTTAAAAAAGGATGCTGATTTGAACATACCAATTCACACTGTCTTAGTGACGTCACTAAGACAGTATTTCCCTACAAACTTCATATTAACAAATCATTTTTGACATTTAGTAAAAAGTTGCTGATTTGACTATGACTAAAATACCGTATTAAGCGATAGGAGCGCACGGTAGTAGAGCAGCCTAGTAGGGAAAATCCAGGGGAAACCTTCGACACGACGTTTGAACACTGGTATGACTCAAAAGAGTTTGCGCTCCAAATGAGATTGGTTGAGCGGCTTCAACCGAATCTGAGGTGTTAGTGGAATCGAACTACTGGTAGTTTTGTCGTTGTGTGCGTATGTAATAGAAACTCTATTAAATTTGCGTTAAAGTAGAATATCCACTGGAATAAGAGCCTATGTCAAGGGGCTTGCAGTGGGAGGCGCGCGTCGCTTTAAATGCCTACCGCTCGCTCGGCCCGGGGCCGGCCGTCAGTCGAGGGCCGCCCGCCGGCGCGCGGACGCGTCTATATGCACGTTACCGCTGCCGCCGCAGACTAGAACGCGACGAGCGACGAGTCGATAGCCGTAGCGCTACACGTGCCGCGTGTGAATGAATACAAGTTATACGATAGACAGAGTAGGCATGTTTTTTTTATGCCCAAACGCCGTTTTTGTTAGAAAGTGAAGCTTCTGTACTTGTACTATTACTTATTCTGTGCCTATGTCAGTGTCATACCCAAAGTAATTTACCTTTTTTTTTACCTGTACGCGTGTTGCGTTGAAGAAGAAGAAGAAGAAACATTTATTTACTGCACAAAAGACACACAGATACAAAAAATAATAGACGTATAAAACTCAGAACATATAAAATAATGTGTGTCTTCGCGGCAGCAAATCGGTTGCTGTCTCAGCATTATGCTGAGGTGTTAAACACCGCGTTGCGTTACAGATGCCGAACAACTTATAGCCCGACTGTCTTAATGATTCCTTGGCTGTGACAGGACAGGGATAAGACTGGTAAGAGGTGACACCTCGTAAGGTAGGGTAGCAAGCGATGGGTCCCTGCCTCCTGCTTCCCGATCGCGCGGAGTCAGTTAAGCGATCGACCTATAGTTGCAGCAGGGGACTTCCGCGGTCGACCTATAGTTGCAACAGGGGACTTCCGACACAACAGTACCATTACCATGAGTTTGCAATGTTTGCATTACCGTTCTCGCTAGCGACTGCGTAAACAATTTAGTATGGCCATTCTTAGTTCTATTGCGCAACCGCCAGAGGCGCTGTACTTTTGTCCATACTAAATCGTTCACGCAGTCGCTAGAGAGTACGGTAATGCAAACATTGCAAATTCACGGTAAGGGTACAGGACCCTGTCGTTTACTATATAAACGTTCACGTTGACACAAGTTTTGTAGCAAGGGAACATGTCCTGGCGGATACCGGGTTGACTGCGTGAGATTTGTGTTTTGTGGACTTAGTTACCTTATCAGCAAACTCTTTGATTTTCTGCTCCTTCAATGGTTCCAGCTTGCCGATGTGTGGAGCAATGTTCTTCTCGCCGACGAGTTTAGTCGCGGTGCCGAGCGCTTCGGCCGCTGCCTCTCGTACGGACGGGTCTGTAAACAGATGGTATATCTAATCATAATCATTATCTTAGCAGCCAATCGTTGGCTATTGGACGAAAGCTAATAGTTCTCCATCTTTTATAACATAACGCGCACTGCTAAGGTATCAGTGGCGGAGCGTCCATACAACTCGATTCCCACCGGCTTGCCTAATTTTCAGCCAGTCCACTTCTTTTACTACGGCTCATGATGAATAAGAGAAAGGCTAATTATTTCCGGCTTCCCTAAGAATATTTTTGACGCGCCGCCACTGTAAGGTATGGAATTCCCTGCCAGCGTCTGTATTTTATATGATATAGGGGCTTCTAAATATTTAAAAGTATGTCTATATTTACACCATCTCATTTTATTTGGGAATTTTAAAATCCATAGTTTGGAAATTAAAGGGGGTGTACACAATTTTTACGACCTTCACCAGCGAATATCTCACCAACGGTTGACTTAAATGATTTTTTTTTAGAAACTCCTATATCATTTTTAAAGGCCTATCTATAGACACCCCACACGCCTATGTACAGTCGCCATCAGATAAATCGATATGAACGAGGTGCTCACAAATATCTGAACACGACTCTATTGCCAAGGCGTTAGAGTGCATGTTCAGATATTTTTGAGCACCCTGAAGAGTACAGATATATTCCATTATTGTCACCCCATACAATCTTCAGGGCACTGACTGACGGGTTCGATACACCCGGCAGACGAATTGATTTCTTCAAAATAGCATATAAACTGAGGAAATGACTGAAAATATATATTTTTTTACATGTTCATGTGACTGACTGACGGGTATTCCACCGCTGTACAACTGGTAGACGATTTTTATTCGTTAAGGTAGTGTGTTAACTATCATTTGATACCAATTTCAGTCGAGAGGAAATGACTGAATTTTAATTTTTTTTACGTGTTTGGGAGGCTGCTGCTCCTGAACCCACCAACGGAATCGTGGCCGACGTCCACAGTATTTTTTTATAAATCTTTCTTAACCACTGTACAAGTTTTCGTGCGAGAGGAACTTGGTCACCTTCACCTGTTCGGGGCCCACGGTCTATATAGGGTGTTCAAAGTACCATCGACTATCGTGAACCTTACTGCAACGGATTAAGGTCTACTTTAGCAACAACACGCTACATACCGGCACTCTCCATAAGTTTGAGCAGGCCCCCAACGTAAGCCTTGATCAGTTTCTTGTTAAACGCGGCGGGTTGTGTGACGCACAAAGCGCGGGCCAGGAACACAGCGCTTTCCGCTTTTATAGACGGATTCTTGTTGTCGAACGCTGCCAGCATGTCCTCCATTATTGCTTCGAGGTTAGTCTGGGGATTGAGAAGATCGTTTAGAGTGTAGGTAGTTTATTTATTTTCTCAAAAATGGCCCGCAAACTGGACTTTAGTCGCTACATATTAGAAGGTAAAGTGTATAGTTTAAGGTCAGATCCAAATTAAAAAGTAAAAAACATATATATAAATTCCTTTATTTGTCGAGTTATAAACTTTTTAAAATGTAGAAACTGTCATATAAAAGGAGGCACAGGTCGTATTCAGCCAATTCAGCTCGTATTTTTCTGTTGAAAACGCGACTTTTTTTATGTGTCTCGAATATTTTGCGTTTTCGGTGGAAAAATACACTTGCGATTCTGTTAAAAAAAATAAACGGCGGGAAAACATGATGTTTTTGACGTTTTAAGGTTATGTTTATCAAATCTTAATTAAATTTTTGTCGTATTTTCCCCATTTTTGAGAAAAGCACTATATTAGCCTCGGCCGGAATGGCAATTGCAGGCTTCGTATTATAATTAAACGGACTCGCAAGCTCGTCCGTTTAAACAAATACTCAGCCTGCAATTGCTCCCTTCCCGGCCACGGCAATAATGTACTATTATAGCATATTTAGTGTCCCACGGCTGGGCAAAGGCCTCCCCTCTTTATCGCCACTTGGTCGTGTAGCGTGTAGATAAAAAAATAAAATGATAGAAAGTGAGCCGACGGTTCGCTTGATGACAAGCGATTACCGGCGCCCATAGACACCTGCATCAAAAGAGGAGTCACAAGTGCGTTGTTAGCCTCTTCCTTTCTAAATACTCACAGCAGGGTATATAGCGTCGATGGCCTCCCTGAGCGCGGCAACAACATTAGTCTTCTTCTCCTTGAACTTCTCTAGTATGGCTTGCACGCACGCTGTAGCGTACGGCTGGAACTTGTGCCGGAGGCCGGAGGCCACGGCGGCCATTAGACGGCCGCTGAGCGCGACTAGCATCACGTTCGAGTCCTTTGAGATCACCTGGAATTAAACGTTGTGTTAGAGACTCCCCTTTCTAATTCGCACAGTTCGAGCGAGACAGTAATCGCCGAGGCGCACGACTTGCTGGCTAGCAAGTTGTGCTAGCCCACCGGCAAAGGTGATGAAATACACAGAACACCTTTTGTACGACTTTGGGGCTAAATAGCTAATATCTCACCAACGATTGACTTAAATGGAAAACTTTTTAGTAACCTCTATATAATTTTTAAAGGTCTATCCAAAAATACGCCTCAAAACTTGACTTACATTGAAAAAAAAAAAAATTCATCCCCCGGTTACATGTATCGTGTACCCCTAAAAATTTTTTTTTCTAATTGTACGTCACTTTTGTGTAGCGGTTTATAGAATACATCTTCCTACCAAATTTCATAATTGTAGTACTTATAGTCTCCGAGTAAATCGGCTGTGACATACGGACAGACAGACATGACGAACCTATAAGGGTTCCGTTTTAGCCATTCTGGCTACGGAACCCTAAAAACGAAAGAAACATCTTACCTTCTTCAAAGCCCTGACCAGATCAGCATAATCCCCCGGTTCCAATCTGGGAGCGGTCTTCAACAAATTATCCAAAGCGTCCAGCGCTTCCTTCCTCTCCTGCCACTTGCTGGCTTCCAACTTATCGTAGAAGTCTTTGGGAAGTTTCGAGAGGATCTCGACTGGGTCCAGAAGGTCGTAGGGGTCCATGTCGCCGGAATCACCGGCGCCTGCGTCGTCAGTTTCGTCTTCTGCTGCGCCTGGTTGAGAGATGGGAGTTTAAGACTTGTTGCAAATGCGATAGTGACGTAATTTGAACTGACATAATTTACTAGGACTAGTTTAAATAGGCATCTCCAACAGCTGGCTACCGTGTTTATAACATAAATCATTCATTACGGTATTTATCATAAAATTGAAAAGAGGCTACTGCTATTGTGCAGAGGCCACAAAAAAGGTATGAAACTTTTCTAATTCATTTTAGGTCTTTTAAATTTATAAAACGAGGGATCATATGCAAATTGTTATGTACAGTCACCAATATGTATACAAATTTTTCACCTTACTCCATTGAAATAAAGTCCAAAAATGTATACATATGTATGCCCTTGACTGTACGGTACGGGAGCATAAGAGCCAAATGCAGTTAACCTCTTCACCGCCACGTATAGATGACAAGAACCGCCGTGCCTACAACGCCATTGTCATGTATATGATGTATAGATGACAACACGTACAATGAAAAGGTAACCTGCGTGCTATCTATTAGGGTCCTTTTTCGGTCTTCTGCTAGAAATACTGGCCAAGCCAAGTTGGACGCCTTCGGGCGGCTTGAAAAACTTCTAACAGTCAAGTTGCCCACTCACTCCACAAAGGGGGGTCGAAGTTGCACCACGTCCGTAGGGAAAGTACCCACCGCTACCCTACTCGTGACCCCTGGGTGGTTCTAAAAGTGCAACAAAAACTGGCAACGGTACTGTCTTCTCGAAGATCTCACGGTTCGAAATAAATGCCATACGATAAATAAATACTGGCGTGTGAGACACGACTTACGTAATTTACTGTGGCGGTGTTAAAGTCGTCTCTTACCATCTCCCGTCTCCGTGGAAGGGGTATCTCGAACCCTATGTTGCTGCGAGCGCAAGTATCTGGTGGGCTGGGCACCGCCCGTTGTAAAGGAATCCCTCAGTTCTTGTTGTACCACGGCTTGTAATGTGGCAATGTGTGGCTCAATGGCACCACCAATCCATCTGGAATCAATGGAAAATTATAAAAAAAAATGAATAAAATGATGGGTGATTTCTAAATATAGCTACATCTTCTAGTGGCTGTTGTTGTCTAGTTGTATGAATCTAAAAACGACAACTGGCTGTTTCATCACTAATAGTAACTGTGTTCTTAGTTTTAATGCTTAACACTAAAGCTTAAAACACACACAAAGCGTGCGCGTGTGTCTCGCGCGGGAGCGGGCGTTTGGCGCGCGGGCGTGAGGCGCACCAAACGCCCGCTCCCGCGCGCCACACGCCCCACGCTCTGTGTGTGTTTTAAGCTTAATACTTTAAACTAGCGATCGGCAACAGGCGGCCCGCGTGCCCCTTACTTGCGGTCCGCGAGCCTCCTCCTACAATGTGCGTATATTTTTTTAAATGCATAAATTGTGAACACGTGTGACCGCGACAATTTCGTTAGCCACTATGTGACCCTTGGCTGCTAAAAGTATGCAGACCGCTGCTTTAACACTTTAATTGCCAGACCAAAATCCAAGACCATCGCTGAATGCCAGCAATCGTCAACTAGTATAGTAATGAACTCCAACTTAGAGTCATACGGCATGTTAACAAAGTTATTGAGAGCTCGTTAGGGGAGTCTCTGGCACTGAAAGTAGTAGTAGTAGTAGTAAACACTTTATTGCACAAATCAAGTACGTACAAGGAAATCAAACATAATGGTAGACATTTGTACAAAGTGTCAAACCGCTCTGCTGAACTCACCTATGCATTTCCACGACCAGCGCTTTCATCTCATCTCTGACTCCTTTGTCTCTGTCAGCCAATAAAACCGGTATCTTCTTAACCATAGGCTTGATGGTGATCACTTTATTTCCAAACTGCTTAAGGGCAGTGTTCAACGTCAACACGCAAGCGGCGACCACTTTAGGGTTCTTTTGTTCCATGCCCTTCATCAGTTCCTCTTGGACAACCTCGTGTTTTTCTATCTCTACGTACATAAGGGTGATCTGTGGATATAAAAAATAACGGTTAACAAGGGCAAGCACTCCTTTCAATGCCAAAAACCTGGCGTGTTGTCGTGCCTACGACGCTAACGACTGTAGGTGTTATGAGATACGTTATCAAAGTCACCTTCGTGCTTTACACCAAAGTTCATACATATATTTAATATCTTATGGAAAATGTTGGCGCGTATGTGTCACTGGCGTACATGATAGATGGCGTTCAAAGGGTTAATGATCCGAAACATTGGTTGATATATATTTTTCTTGAAATGAAATTTAATTAAAATGATGTGGGTGACTTGAGATAAAGTAAATTACATTCAATATTTACACAATAAATCATAGAACGAAAAACGCCACACACTCAGCAGTGAGTGCACCGCAAAGGGTTTGTCTGAAGTATTTTTACATGTAAATAATGCTTTACTACCCTCTGGTAACCAGTCTTATAACTATCCCTTCTTCTTCATCAAAGGAGGAGCCATTTGCGTGTCCTACTGTGATAATATCGTATGTAATCAATAAATGGATATTCTAATGATTTACTCCCTATATTCGGCCTAGCTATCATTCGCCATATCCACACCTCTGACACGCGAAGGAACGTAAGCGCTGTTGGTAAGTATGTGTGCGTGCGCTGTCGGCACACGCGTCAATTGTTTGCGCGGGTGCGTAGCACGTGGCGCGGACGAATCGCGAGGCGCGACGGCACCCGATCGACACCCGGCGGGCCTTTCAGGGACGAGGTAACTGACCTCGGCGCGGGGGGTTCGTGGCCATTCTGTATGTAGTTCTATTATACTATTCTGTGGCATATCTTTGCAAGTTACCTGCAGAGCCAAATCTTTGGTCTTAGTTTTGGGCGCGGCGATGCACTTGGAAACGATGCCCGACATCACCTCCCCCGTCGTCTTGCCGGCGTGGCCGCAGTTCTCAACGAAAACCAGCGCTGCCTCCATACCTATAAAAAGGAAATTCAGAGTTTAATTTTACCTTTTCAATATTCATGGACATTCTGGAAAGTTCGCAGGCTCACCTTTTAAGGTTGGCTACACACAGAGGTTGGCACCCTTAATCAAATGGTTAACTTTGTTACCCGCTAATCCGTCAATAAAAAAAATTAACTTTGTTAAACGTTAAAGCGTTACATTTTTTTAATTAAAGATTTAATGGAAGTTAACATTAATCCGTTATTGAAATTGCATTTATACACCATTGGGTTACTAACTAATTTACTTATAATAAATATTGGTATCGGTTATGGAAGGAATGTCTATAACCATAATGTCATATACATATATAAGCCTCCGTCATCTTAACGATATCCTAATATCATCTTAAATGAGCCCGGGCCTACCTACCACGTAATTTCCACTATTGGAGTAGGAACTAGGTTTTGGAGAAGTAATGAAGATTACTAAGCTTTGATAAAGTTAGCGGCTTCGTCAAATTAGTGGGCGAGGACTAAAATCTATTCTATAATATTACGAGTATCTGCATACCAACTTCAATCTCAATCGGTTGAACGGTTATTTTTTATCCTATGGCTTTATAGGCCGGGCCCAAAAAAGCGGTAGGAGTGCGCGATTGGAAAGTGATCTGGGGAAAATGGTTCAACAGGTTAAGTGCGAGGTTAATAGTACATTACTTAACAAGGGCAGTAAAACAAAGAATGTCTCAGATCGCAGGTATTTGACGCCCGAGCCGAAGGCAAGGGCGATAAATATGCGAACTGAGCCCGTGGTAAGTACAACATTTTATGTCACACCCTGGCCAGGAAGTGGGATTTCCCGCGCGCGGAGCGTGCAGTAATTGCCGCTTTATGGCCAGGTGTGACATAAAGACAGTTATAGTAAGTGTCATCCACGACGACGCGCCCCTCCAAAGCGAAGCTCATAATCTATGCGCAATCGTACGAAATGGGCAGTGGAGGGCCGCACCTTCGTGTGTCGATGACACGCATTATACATTCTAATTTTTATTATAAGTATGGACTATGATATGAATGATGAAACGAATGTCGACTTTCGAGCCTGTTTCCGAGTTCGAATCGCTGCTGTTTCACATGCCCATATTGTGAGGGGCAAACCTACACCCTTGTCATGTCACCTCGCGTCCCACGTGTAGACATAATAAGATCGGATCACACGACGTCGTCACGTGCCCGCGTCGTGTGTGAAGAAGCCTTAACGTGATTGATATTGTCATGTATTCACGTTGACTGGATTAGGTTTTCGTTTAGGCCACGTGGGTAAAATCAGAGTTTCGCGTGTGTAAGGTTTGCTTAGCCAAAATAAGTGTGTCAAAAGCCGTATGCCACGTGGGGATATGAATACATATAGGTAATCATTAATCTTATTATACAATAGAGCATTAAGGAACGCAAATACGTCTGGAATCGTAAACGGTGGTCCTCGGATATCGGATAATCGGAATGTACAGAAATTTAAACAAGTTTCTATGCGACGACAGGTTCTGGTGCCATATTTAGGTTGAGTTGATCAGTCTGTAAGTATCTATATTGTGTGTGTCTATAAGTTGTTTATTGGTTGTAGAGGTTTTTTATCTGACAGATGGACCTCATAAATAATCAATACTAGTAGAGGCAAACAACAGCCGGCTTTAGCGCTAAAGAGCGATCTCTTCACGCGACCCAAATTCCGTAAATAAATTCTTTCGTAGACACCCTTAGAGTAGCGGAAAACAAATAAAACGACCGTCAACAAATCTACTTATTTTACTCTAAATATTTTTTCTTGTATAGTTCGGACACAACTCTAAGGCTAAATTCTGTCAAACGAACGCAAGCAAAACTAGACTCAGAGACTCTTACTGTAAGGTAGATTTTTGCTTGCGTTAATTTGACAACACTTGACCTTACAGCTTTGTACGAACTATACCAATTACTAGCTAATGGCGCTAGAAAGAATTGAATACGCTAACTATACAGATACACTGCATTGCACCATTGCATACATCATGCTGTTACAGGCTTTCTAGTTTCTATTGCAGATAAGATTAGAGCTCATGAATTAATTCATTTCGAGTTTGATTTGTCAATGCCATGTATAAAAAAAAAAACTGTCTAACTATCACGGTTCATGAGATACAGCCTGGTGGCAGACGGACAGACAGACGGACGGACAGCCGAGTTATAGTGATAGGGCCCCGTTATACCCTTTGGGTACGGAACCCTAAAAAATGTATATACAACGCCATGTGTATACAATCAGCACCAGAATTAGCTACGCGGTCGAAGTGCGCATAATTATCTAGACAAGTTTTATTGCGTACACTGGCTTTTGCCTTCGTTCGCGTAAACTTGCAATCCCTATTCCCTATTTATCCCTATGAGGGATAATTTTCGGGATAAAAAGTAATAAGTTTCATCATATTCCTCCTTTCGGTTATTTTGGTATTCCGTAATAAACATCCAAACATTTTAACTTTCGCATTTTTAATTTAGTAGGATACGAACATTTTGACCTGTGGGAACGCGTATTTACTTCTGCTACTGACTCGAGTCCTTTTTTATCGTCGCTAGTTTAATATTGGTATGATCTAAAGAAGCAAATTATTCTCGTATATGTGAAGGGCAAACGACATAGAGGAAAGATTCCGGTGCACTGGACCGATGCAGTGAAGAATGCTGCCAAATGCAGCCTTTCCCGTGCGGTCTATTTGACGAGGAACCGAACTGCATGGACGGCAATTGCGTGCGGTCACGATCCTCAGTCATGAGGGATCGACTACGAAGAAGAAGTTAATAATGGAACAACGCGAGAAAATTTCATTGGCGTCGACGAACTAATCATTTGTTTTACCACTGATGAAATTCCACTCCAAAAGTATGGAACGTTGGCGGAAAAGGGAATGAGAGTGAAATTTTTGTCACACTGTTATGAAACGCGAAATACCAATGTCTCAATATACTCGTATCAAATGCCAGACCAATCAAGTGTCTACTAAAATATCAGACACAAAAATAACACGCAAGAAATTAGATACAGTAAACAGTTATTTTAGGCAATATGGTATTTGAGAAAGTTGTTTCGGTTTACAACAGTTTTCGGCTTACTGGCTCAACACAAAATCAATAATAATCCTTGGATTATTATTTTAATAACATAATTGCAGTAATTACTGTCTGCTCCAATAAATAATTCAGGAAGACATTACGTTGGCTTGGTTCAATTGAGTGTAACCGCGTAATAGCAAGTATAATGGCTTAATGCATTAATAGAACATTACTCACCAAGGGCTGTAAAACAAAGAATGTCACAGATCACAGGTATTTGACTGATAGATATGTGTTCTGAGGCTTTCTTTATTGCCGCCCGTGGTAAGTTCAAAATTTGGAAGTGGAATTTTCCGCGCGCGAAGCGTGCGTTAATTGCCCCTTTATGGCCAGGCCCCTATTTCACCAACTTGACAATTGTCACCATACTGTTGTAGGTAGTTTCACAATGTACATGTATACCCGCTATTGTAATAATAAATCAGTTGTCATCCGAGCTCGGTGGTTTAACTTACCACATGGTGGCAGCGGTGTAGTTAATTCGATATTTCGGCATTTTCGTTGCGATTATTTGTGGTGAAATTGTGTATTAGTGTGCTACAAACGAGTTGCAATTAAAATGGAACATGCGAGACCGCCTCCCGAGCTCAACACCGACGGGAGCCCCGTCAGCCGGGCTGACGCGTGGCAGTGTTGGAAGATGCAATTCAATTTATTTCTTAAGGCATCCGGGGTGTCTAAGGAAGAATCCGCGACTCAAGCAAGTTTGCTTATCAATTTAATAGGACCTGAGGGGTTCAACGCGTATCAGACGTTCGAGTTCGATAAGGAAAGTGATCGCGATGATATTACAATTCTTCAACAAAAGTTTGATGGTTATTTTGGTTTGAAACCAAATATAACATTGGCAAGATACAAGTTTTTTACACGCAGTCAAGAGGATGGAGAAACTATAAGTCAATATGTGACTGCGCTTAGATTGTTGGCTAAAAGTTGTGCATTTTCAACCTTGGAACAGGATTTAATTCGGGATCGGATCGTTTGTGGTATTAATCACTCTGTTGTGAGAGATCGGCTGCTTCGCACGGACGATTTAACGCTTGATAAGGCGATCAAGATCTGCCAGGCGGATGAAGTGTCGGCTGCAGGTTCCCGAAGCCTAGAGGCGCACGGAACAAAGGCGGGTCCTTCTCAAGTGGACGCTTTACGGTTCCGTGGCGGTGGAGCAGCCCGAGGAATGCGAGGTGGTAGGCGATGGAGGCCGAGTCGCGGCGCCTGGGGCGTCCGGCCCGGGGCCGGCGGCGTGGCGTCACCGGCTCGACCGCGCGGCGTCAGCGCGCCGCGTCCTCCGTGCCCGGGATGTGGGCAGACTTGTGAGCCTGGCATGTGTCCGGCTAATGGAGTGCAATGTTTTTTGTGTCAAGGGTACGGACATTTTGCTCGAATGTGTGCTAATAATGTGGAGAAGAGAAAAATGTACGACATTGCCGTTTGTGACGATGAGGAATCCGATAACGAATGTGAGTCGTTCTATATACCGGTGATTAGTGAGGTGTCTGCGGTGAATGTGTCGTCGGACGACTGGTATGAGACATTAAGAGGTGAGTGTGGGGAGGAGAAATTCAAGCTCGATTCCGGCGCGGACATAAATGTATTGTCATATAACAGATATTTACATTTAGGTTACGACCCGAAATATATTAAAAGTAAACCTAATATGAAATTGCAGTCGTATAGTGGTAATATTATCCCTATAAAAGGTGTATCTTTCATGAATTGGTGTTACAAAAATAAAGTGTATCAATTGAGATTCGCTATAGCTGATATAAGCTGTGAAAGTGTACTGGGGCGTGATAGCTGTAGTGAACTAGGGCTGATTAAGCGTATTCATACTGTTAACATATCGGAATACAGTGATTTATTTGAGGGGCTGGGGTGTCTTCCAGGCCGTTACCACATAGTGGTTAACGATTCAGTTCCGCCGGTAATTAGTGCGACGCGGAAAGTACCGATAGGCTTACATGACAAATTACGACAAGAACTAGATAGGATGGTTCAGTTAGGAGTTATACGTAAAGTAAATCATCCTACGCGGTGGGTAAGTGCCTTAGTGATAGCGGCTAAAAAAAATGGCTCGCTTCGTATTTGCCTAGACCCCCGCCCGCTCAACTGTGCCGTGCAGCGCGCGCACTTCCAGCTGCCTACTATTAATGAGATAGCTGCTAAACTTCACGGAGCTCAATACTTCTCGGTTTTAGACGCTAACTCGGGGTTTTGGGCTACGCAGTTGGACGATGAAAGTGCAGATTTGTGCACATTCGGAACCCCGTTTGGTAGGTACCAATACCTTAGATTGCCATATGGGTTAAATTGTGCTTCGGAAGTCTTTCATGCCAAGATAAAACAATTATTAGAAAATTTAGACGGGGTTGATTCGTTTATAGACGACATTATTTGTTGGGGTCGGACCAAGAAGGAACATGATGAGAGACTGAATAATTTGTTAAAGAGAGCTAGAGAAATAAACTTAAAATTTAATAAAGATAAATGTAAGTTGTGTGTAGAAGAGGTAACATATTTGGGCCATGTATTCAACAAAACCGGTATGAAACCTGACCCGGAGAAAATTAGGGCCATAAAAGATATGCCATCACCTATCGATAAGAAATCCCTTGAACGATTTCTAGGCGTTATCAATTACTTGTCCAAGTTTATTCCAAATTACTCTGAACATACTTTTCCGCTCACTAGACTCCTTAAAAAAGAGTCGGCTTGGTGCTGGGATGCCGTCCATGAGACCGCGTTTGTAAAGTTAAAGGAGTTGGTTTGTAATGCACCGGTGTTAGCCCTGTTTGACACCTCGCAGCCCGTGGTGGTGTCGGTGGACGCCAGCGCAGTGGCGCTGGGCGCCGTGCTGCTGCAGGGCGGGCGCCCCGTCGAGTACGCGTCGCGCACGCTCACCGACACTCAGACGAGGTATGCCCAAATAGAAAAAGAGATGTTGGCTATCTTATTTGCGTGTGAGAAATATCATCAATACATTTATGGTCAAAAAAATGTACTAGTTGAAACTGACCATAAACCATTAGAGAGTATATTTAAAAAAGCATTAAACACGATCCCAGTACGCTTACAGAGAATGATAATGTCTGTGCAAGGGTACACATTGCGAGTCATCTACAAACCTGGTAAATATATGTACATACCTGATACCTTATCGCGCGCGCCACTTCCCGATCTATACCATGACTCCATAAGTAAGTGTGTGGTATACCAAGTAAATCAGCTGATAAACAATGTGCAGATGTCAGAATTAAAACTAAAGCTAGTCAGTCATGAAACTGCAAGAGATGAGGCTATGTGTCAGTTAAAAGAGTATATAAATAACGGCTGGCCACAGCATAAACGGGATGTAGTGGAAAACCTAAAACCTTACTGGTCATTTAAAGAAGAATTACATATAATAAATGGTGTCATTTTTAAAAACGGACTTGTCATTATACCGGCATCTTTACGGGCCCAAATGTTAACAATAATTCATGATGGTCATCAGGGTATTGATCGTTGCAAGAGTCGCGCGCGAGAAGTGTTGTTTTGGCCAGGCATATCACGAGATATTGAGACGTATGTGAGGCGCTGTGAAGCCTGTCAGGAATGCCAGAATGCTCCTGCTAGGGAGCCGATGTTGCCTGTGCCAATCCCAGAAATGCCGTGGTATAAGTTGGGAACCGACATTTTTGAATACAGAAAACAATATTTCCTAATTCTGGTTGATTACTTTTCCGGGTACATTGAAGTTGCACAGTTAAAAAATATTACTTCGACGGCAGTTATTACTGTCATGAAAGAAAATTTTGCAAGGTATGGAATACCGCAAACAGTAATAAGTGATAACGGTACCCAATATACGAGTAGGGAATTTAATCGATTTAAAACAGAATGGGGATTCGAGCACGTAACATCGTCTCCCCATGCACTATCATCAATCAAACGGGAAAAGTGAAAGAGCCGTACAGACTATAAAAAAAATCTTGATAAAATCAATCAATAGTGGTACTGATTTTTATCTGGATTTACTTAGCTATAGAAATACACCGCGAGGAACAATAAGTTCTCCCGCGCAATTGTTAATGGGCCGTAGACTCAATTGCAGGCTGCCCGTTCATCATAGTTTGTTAAAACCGGTTTCTCAAAACATTGATCACGCTCGCAAGGAGCTCATTAAGCAACAGAATAAGACCAAAACAAACTATGATAAACATTGCCGAAATCTTTCTAAACTAGATGTTGGCGATGACGTAATCATAATGGATCATACTAGTACGACAAATAAAATGAGAGGAACAGTTGTTAAAAAATGTAGTACTCCCCGCTCATACATTGTAAAAAATCGAAAAGGGATGCAGTACCGTCGTAATCGCCGACATCTCATCAAGTGTGAGTCGGCAGTGCCGGGTGACAAGTGCGTGCCGCCGCCGCAGCCACCGCCACTGCCGCCCTGCTTGCTCGCACAGGGTTCAATTCCGCCTGACGTAAAAGTTAAATGTGTGCCAATACCACCTGTTGCCCAGGCGCAATCTGAGAACCCGACTACGAGCGCTAGGGCTGCCAACCAGCCAAACGAACCCATTCTTACTCGTAACAAAGCTCGTAAACTGGGTATTGATATAAATAGTTTGTTTTAAAATGATTTGTTAAAAAAAAAAGGGTATGGGAAATAGGGGCATATATTATATTGTGTCTTATTTTATTTTAGTTTTACTTTACTCATATTCCTACTTACCTACATAAAATAATTATGTTATGTAAGTAGATGTGCATGCTTTTTATTTTTAAGGGAAAGATGTTGTAGGTAGTTTCACAATGTACATGTATACCCGCTATTGTAATAATAAATCAGTTGTCATCCGAGCTCGGTGGTTTAACTTACTACACATACAATGACAATTCGGTTTACATTGCCGGCGGGTAAGTATCGATGCTATCCAACGACCATCTTTACGTGACGACTAGGAAGTGTACATGGAATTGTCAGATGACAATTGTCAAGTTGGTGAAATAGGGGCCTGGGGCCTGTACCACAAAACTTTACAAGCGTACAATTCGACAAATTTGTCAACTTTTTCTATGGGAAACTGTACAATTTTGTCAAATTGTAGACTTGTAAAGTTTTGTGGTATAGGGGCCAGGTGTGACATAAATGCTATTATGATAATATAACATGTTCGGTCAAAAATCTGATCATAATCTGCTGTAATTTTTGAGCTAATCAAGAGGAACAGGTAGAATGAATCAAAGATTGCCTATAGTTCCTGTTGTTTAATAAAATAATGTAAAATTAAAGTGGCACTAGACCCAATTTACAAAAAAACTGAGTATTCAATGGTAATTAACACCTTTTTCTATTTAACACGAGTAAAATAAACCTGGGGCCTGTACCGCAATACTTTACAAGCGTACAATTCGACAAATTTGTGAACTTTTTCTATGGAAAATTGTACAATTTTGTCAAATTGTAAACTTGTAAAATTTTGTGGTATAGGGGCCTGACATTACGATCGAGCACGGTAGCAAGGTCGAAATCAAGCCTTTTCCAGGCATAGTACAGTCAGCAGAGAAAAGGGACCCCCCTGCATAGAAGTTTGTATGCACGGGGGGGGGGGGGGGCTGGTTTCTCTGCAGCTGATCGTACGATTTATCGACCATATTCGTCTAGTTAAAAAGTCAACCTTAATAACCAAAGTTAAGGTTTAAATCAGTTTCAAATTCTCAAATTCAGTAAAAATTCTAACGAAGAAGAAATAAATAGACGGACAAAACAAACCTGGGGAAAATACTGGAGCTTAAAGGAGACCCTAAAAAGCGCTATACCATTAAACCTAAAGAAGAAAATAATGGATACATGCATACTTCCCACATTGACCTATGCCTGCCAAACTTGGAAGTTTTCCTCAAAAGCCAAAAGGTCCATAGTAACATGCCAAAGAGGGATGGAGCGGAGTATGACAAAAATTAGAAAAATTCAGAAGATAAACCACTCCAAGATAAGGGAAAAAACTAAGGTCATCGATGCTCTCTCACAAGCCCGGAGGCTAAAATGGAAATGGGCTGGTCATGTGGCTAGACTCCAAGACGAAAGGTGGACACTCCAAACAACAACTTGGAAAGGACCAACGGGAACTAGGAAGAAGGGCCGACCACTAGCACGGTGGTCGGACGAGATTGCAGAGCTAGCGGGGTCCAACTGGGTGTGGAAGGCCCAAGATAGAGATCGGTGGCATTCACTGGAAGAGGCCTTCACCTCTTAAGAGGGTTCTGGTGTGCGCACTAATAATAATATTTTTTTTACCATTGTATATGTAAATTTCCAGAAATAAAGGCTTTTATATTTTTATTTTTATTATTATTTATTAAGGTTTAAATCAAATTTAATTTCGGCGAAAAGTTACTTGCACTTAAATTAATTTCCATTACATAACTATTTTGAATATACAGGCTGGATTTTCTTTTTGGGTCAGTGAGGGCAGCTACCAGATCCCGTGCTGCTACGTTTAAAATGGTTTTAGAATTTGATTTTGAATTCATGAAAAATGGCGTTTTCAGATTTTGTAAAAAACATACAGGGTGCGAGAAAAAGGTCATTTTTGACAAACTTTTTTTTTGATGCCTATCGAACCCATTCCTATTCAGGATCAAAAGCTTGTATGGGACCAAAAAAAAATTTCCGACTAGAAAAGCCACAAATCAAAGAAAACATTTCTTCTGATAATTGGCTTTTTGTTACTACTTAAGTCTCTATCTTAATTTTATTAGCTGTTGATGTTGGTACTCCTTGAACTAAATAAATAAATAAAAATAAAATGTGATTCAATGGAAAAGCCTTTAGGACCGTGCCGAGGTCAATTAATATAACGTACCTTTCTCCTGAGCAACAGCATTGCCGTCAGTCACAAATTTCTTGATGAGCCCGAGGTACTTGTTCCACTCTGGACTCTTCTCGTCATCAATCTGGTTGAAGAGCTTGATGGCCTCCTCGTAGCCAGCTAAACGGGCCTTCCAGAGCTTGTGAACGCACTTTTCGTCGGTCGGTAGCTTCTTGTATTCATTTTCATCCTCCATCTTGGTGTCAAATGTTTCTTTTCATATATTTTTTGGTTGATTTACTCTGTAGATGAAAAAAAAAAATTTGGTGAAGTTAGTAAAGTTTCTTATGATCTTTTGGAAACATTGGTGGATGCATTGTTTTAGAAATAGGGAATGGCATGGTGATATTGAAATCATATGCCCCATAGGGAAACATGTTATTATTGGAAATAGAGGTATAGTTCGGACACAAGTCTAAGGCTAAATTCTGTCAAACGAACGCAAGCAAAACTAGACTTAGAGCTCTGACTGTAAGGTAGATTTTTGCTTGCGCTCATTTGACAGCACTTGGCCTTACAGTTTTGTACGAACTATACTACCCAAATTTTATTTTTATTTTTAAACATAAAATGTTTAATGACTGGGATCCCGGCTGGATAACAAAAGAATGTTTTGTTTTTTTCACTGGGAGAGGATGGGTTAAGAAGCTAACATGTTAAGTTCAGCTAATAAAGAGTCACCTAATACATTTTGACCGAAATATATTTATCCTACTAGCTTATTACCTAATAATATTATTTGTCCTAACGTTCCCCTAATGACGATTGACCCAGTGGCATTTATCGTAACACTCAGTAGCCCTAAAAAATGCATCCGGACTCCGCCTTAGCTCCGGCGCTGCGGGAAGACCAGCCCTTCCGCCCTTGCGTGCCAAAGCACGGTCGCACGTGCTCCGCTCCGCAGCTTCGGCTTCGCTTCGCACGGCTCCCGCGCTTTGTCACGGCGGGCGAGGGCTGCTCTCCCTCTGCGCCTCCGGGTTTTCATATACACTTTAGGGGTAGGCCAGACACCACCACGTCGATAGTGGGGTGCTCCGATTCGGATTAGGTACCAGTATTATGGATTGAAAAATTGTCTTTTGTAGCCCAAAGTAGATTAATCAATATTATGGTATATAAATTTAGGACTCTTAATCATTAAGGCATAAATACTTAGAACTGATATGCTTTGACCGTCCTGTTGTATGGGTGCGAGACGTGGAGAGTCACCAAGGACACATGCTCAGAATATTTTACAAGAATTGGGTTAGAAATGCAGAAGAAAACAGTGGTACAGAAGAAAACATATGAAAGCATTTTTGTTGAACTGAAACCAAGACCTTAATTTCACTTGGTCAAAACTTTGTTTACTAAATTCAGACTCACAGTTAATTTTATATATTTCACTAGGATGATTTAACTTCACATTAATTTCTACAATAACTATAGTTTAATTAAGTTACTACATTTTATTAAGTTGCTATAGGTATATACAATGTTTATAATTTGTATATGCAACTGTTTGTGTCTTAAATTTAAAAATAAAATGTTTTGTTTATCAAACAAGTTTTTCTCAAGACAATGTTGTATTGGCAGTGACAAAATTTATAACAAAACAGAATATACAACACACAACCTAATCTTGTAATCATTACTGGAGCATTGAGACCCTGGACATCACATTATAGTAATTATGTTAAAGAACCAAATATGATGTGTAAAATGTAACATTTTATAAATAAATAACTGGATTAAATTGAATATGGCAAGGCAAGTGCATATGGCAAGGCAAGTGCATACTGCATATATGCAGTTACCTACATTTAAATGACCTTTGTGTGGAGTGAGTTTCCAATCAGGGTCAAGGATTAACATGTTATTTAAGTGTATAATTATTTTAATTCTTAACGGGCGCAAATTCCATGCAGTTTTTTAGTTCTGCAGATGTTTTTGAGTCATGAACATGGTGATGAATATTGACTCATACAATGCCAAGTTATGGTAATTCACTAATTAATACTTCGTATTGTCGCTAAGGATATCCCACTTTCTAAACAAACAGTGCGTGTAGGCGGTGAGTTATCGTACATAATTCAATTGTATCGACTGCTTACCGCTGAAGTGAACGCGAGACAACGGCAACTCCTTTCGAATACTCAGTTCGTGAAATGGCCACCAAACCGATGTAGCGGAACTAATGGTTAATTGCGAGCCGGTTCATTTATAGCCGTGTCCATAATAAAGCGAGGTGTGAAACTGGATCACATCCAGTCGCTGCGGACGCTAGACAACGGTCACTTTCTTTCTGATACAAACAAAATTCGTCAAATGTCAAGAAACTTACCGTTAAACAGCTGGCCTGGCTGAGTTCTGTTTCTCAAACCATAAAATTTAAACTTTGACTGCATAAAACGTAAATCACTCACATTATCTAGCACAAGATATATTTGTAACCGACAAAAAGGCGAGATTTTTTGTATTCCGTCGTTTTTTTAGAATTTGCAAATGAAAATGGACGGAACAGAATGGTGTTGCCAGGGGTGATTTAGAAAAATCTTATATTATTAGGTAATTTAGGTATTTTAATGGAACAGCACTAATATGTAGCTTTTTTTTGCTTTACAAAATGAATTTGTTCACGTAATAACAGTAAAAATACGTAAATCGCTTACGAACTAGGAACAATCATAATATCATTGAATTATATTTTACCGTGGACGTGCACTTCCTCGGTAAACTCTATGATTTCATTCGTAATTAGTTTAAAGTCTATAGTCTATGGTCTATTTAAGAACGTCCACGGTAAAAAAACAAAAGCGTCCAAACGGCTGGCAAGTGGCACCTGTCGCAATGTGCTCAATATGCTGACGACGTTACCGCGCCGCACTGCAAACGGTATCTGCCGGACGGCACTAGCCGGATATGGGATCGCAACAACTCTCCCTCAACCACTGCCCTAACTTCCTGACGAACGGCATCCTATACATAGTACATACATAGGCCCCAATTAAGTTTTAAATGTTTGCAAATTTTGATACCTAGTCCTAGTGGTGGTGGTAGTCCTAGTGGTTTTGGTGTCTAGTCTTTCGGGAAAGTTTTTGCCTTCTGACGAGAAGGGTCCAGGATTTGGTTCAAGGGGGGCACTATCAGGCGAGAAGGGAGTGCATCATCAAGTTAGCGGGAGGAGGAAGGGCACTTTTAATACGAGAAAGACTTGTTTGTCAGGAAGGGGGACAACTGTCCTCGTAGCGACGCTGTTCCAAAGTTATAAATGAACTGTCACTGCCAATGTCATATATTTGCAAAGCGCGGCACGTATACTTGCAAAGATTTACAAGTAATTTGAGAATGTTACAAAGTCTGGCAACATTAATTTGCTACACATCCATAGACAAAATTCATAGAGTGAATAATGTTGCCAGTATAGTAAAATTACCCCATTTTCGGATATGCATATGAAAAAAGATCCATATTGTTAAACTTTATCTTTAAATCTGAAAACACCTATTATGTGCGCGTGTGTCATAGGGATCATGTCTGAGAGGCTACCGCGAACCACAAACGAAGTTTTCCGCCTCTGTCGCACTTACGGACAGACTTGCAAGTGTGACAGAGAGGGAACATTTCGTTCGTGGTTCGCGGTAGCCTAGCCCCCCTGAGCGCGCACACAATACCATATTTTAAAACTAAATAAGTTACCGCTGGACCACAAATTACCTGGGGGCCTTTTTTTTTTTTTTTCTTTGGGTAAATACATTTACGTATCCCACCCAGTGAAAGACCTGGGTGGGTATGACGGACTATCCGGATGGACCGTACTACCGTCTAAAAACCCAACGAGTACCGGCTACGCCTTCAATGGGGCGTCGCAGAGTCACAGTGGCATTCTACTGCGACGAAATTACCTGGGGGCCTGCCGGGAACCGAAAACGAACGAAGTTCGAATATCTCCCTCTCTGTCGCTCGAATTACCAAGTGCGTTTTCAGTTCGCGGTAGGCCCTCTGATGTTCGACGTTGGGGATTATTTATTAATTACACTGGTATCACTTAAATCAATTCATTCGTTTTTTGTTCTACTTCGCCAAATTCATATGTTTTGTCCTTGTTTAACTTTTATAATATGTAATTAGCTATCCCGCTGTCATTGTTGAAATAATATGTCATTGGTGGGAACAAAGAGACCGAATGGTTTAGTGATTTATTTCATTCGTTCTTTTGCCGGTTCGGAATAATCAACAACTGGCGAAATGTCAGTTCACTCAATCAGTTTTGTTTGAGAACAACGGCGAGCGAGACGTATATCGCTGTTTTGTGAATACTGTGCGTTCGCAGTTCTTGTAACAGTAATGAGGGATAACATTTTGGGTTTTCTTGTATGATTTTCCATTATTACACTGGTTTGTGAGTGGCTATGATAACTTTTGTCAATAATTAATCTATTAAAAGTGAATTAAAGACAAAACAAGGGTTTATGTTTGTGTTTTTATTTTGTGTCGAAGCGAAACTATTGCTTTGAACTTTAAAACGTGAAGCGGATTTGTGGCAGCTGTTAGATCATAGTATGATATATATTGTAAGTACAAGGTCTCTAATGTATTCACCTTTAATTTTATACTATTTGCTTGGAAACCTGTAGATTGTAAACCCCGCCCGGATTTCATACTCACGGCAGCGAAGCGCGACGTTGAATCGGAAAACATCTAGATTTTAATTTTATACATGGATCAAGTTGCTTAAACTTTGGTATTTAATTTAAGTCGCTGAAAAGGCTTTTTCATTGTTCACCTATAGTTTAATCACCTGAGTTGAGTTCAGTTTAAAACTGATTGTTTTCAACAAAATGATAGAAAGTAAATGATAAAAGTGATGTAAGTAGGTATTGATAGAAAATAAATATTTATGATAAGGCAGAGATTATCTTTGCCTTTATTTGATTATTTGAAATTGTAGTAGGCAATGTAATCATTTTTAATTTTTTAGATTTAATTACAGTAAATTTGTTCAGTCTAACATATTTCTACTACAATACCCCTTACAATGAATTACATTTTCAAGACAATAGTCTATGGTGTTTTTTTTATTATGATGGCATTGAATTTTATATGCTCTAATTATGAATTAAGAACATAATTAAAAACATTTACATTTCCATACACTTTTCGGTTGACTGGCTAAACATCAACTGTATTTATATAACAAAATTACTATTAACTATCATCCTTTTCTGTATATTATTGCGGCTGAACAATGGATTGTATTAAAGTCTAAGATTATTATTATATATAATAATAGTCTTAGACTTTAATAATATAATTCATTTAATTTTGGTTTTCTTATGGAACCCGATAGCTCAATGCAGCCATCTAGTTTCCAAACTTCTATTAGACATACATTTTACCAGTTAACAAATTACCGGGTGGGTCTACTGATCATGTTACTTAAACTGTTGATTGTATAATTTGAGGAACCAGTTCATACAGTAGTTACAAACAAACTGGACCTGTTTGTCCGATAGCTTAATGATATAACACATTTATTTATATTATAATTATAAAAATATTTAATTTGCGGTAATTGCAATAAAAGTTTCATAGTTATTTAAACGAATTAGTGAGTTAGTTCTTACAATAAGATACCTAAGTCGGAAAGCTGACCCCACTACCATGTGGGATTTATAGCTTGGAAGAGGAAGACAGAGTAAAACCAATCTCAAACTGAATGCCTCTCCAGTGTACTACTTGCTCACATCTGACTTATGCATTCAAATTAGGTATTCACATAACATGATTAACTTTACTTCAAAATATGTCAATATAAAAACTGTGCAGTAAACATATAAGATTTTTAAGCTGAAGGTATTTATTTATGTTCATAAATGAAGAATTTATGGCAAGAATAATATGACTATAAGACATTGGCTCATACCATACTGCCTACATGTATTATTTGTATTCACTGTTTTTTCATTCATCAAAGTGTATTGAGGTTTTTTAAGTAGGTAGTGTACAACTTAAATACTAAGATTGTAATTGGTGAACTTATGGTAGATATATTATTTCTCAATCTACCCTTACACCATAAGCAAAGACCAAGATATTTGTTTACTTTGTGATTAAACATATTTTTTTTTTTTATACCCCGTCGGTGGCAAACAAGCGTGCCACCTGATGGTAAGCGGTCACCGCAGCCTATGGACGCTTGCAACCCCAAGGGAGACACACGCGCGTTGCCGACCCTTTTAAAAATTTATACACTCCTTTCTTGAAGACCCCCATATTGTAGTCCCTCGGGAAAACCTCGGCATAACCATATGTATGACAACCAAGACAAATAAAAACAGCCCAGTAGAATCCTCCCGATGGCACAGTGATTAATATCATAGTATAATTATGTCAATAATTCAGCGTCAAAATGCATCAATATTCACTTGATACATGACAGTGATTATATGAGGCCTTGATTATAATTGAAACAAATCTTCGGGTCTTCCCGCGTTTCTCGTTGGCAACTTGTCTTCAAAGTAAATTTGGCTTGGTGGGCATAATGAGACAACAGTCATTACACTTATTGCAAAAACTACTAGACTTCGGTGTCCGTCACTTCCTAGTCGCCATTGTCCTCAAATCAATTAAGTTTTTGAACACGATCCAATTCATTTTCGCATTTTGTTAAAGGAACAAACAAAAGCTGTTTAAATACCTATACTATTGCACGCATATAGAATTAGGTATCTATATGTACCTACTTGCAGGCATTAAACGGAGGAAGAATATTGCACTCTGTTAATTTATGCAAAATCTATGAATTTTATGAAAATTAACCTTACGTCAGCCACGTAAGGTTGTATTTGCAAGCACTCGTTAGCTATCAGATTAGCTAAAAATTTTGGACACCACTATGGACCATCAAGTCATCCTGGAGGGCTCAACCAACGAAAAGACAAGTACAATCGCCTAAGTCAAGCGATTATGAACCTTTAGACTGGTAGAAGAGGATTATTTATGCTTTGTTTGTTTGTTTACAATACTCAGGCACAGACTTAATACTTCGCAGCGTAGTTAAAAGCAAACTTATGCTCTGCAGAATTGTGTTCAATTTGCAACAACCTGTAATTACAATAGAGAAGGTTAGTACGTGAGGTAGGCATCATATCATATCGCTTCCTATCAAATAGAAGTTAAATTACTTAGCATGATCCTAAACAAAGTAGTAATAAATAAGTAAGCTAAATAAAGGTCATGCAAAAATTGTTATATTGTGGCATGGTATTATGACTTAGGACACTAACAGTTTTCTTCTAACAAAACAGATGTTTGACTGCTAATTATGGCAGCGCGCTCACACGCGCTTGCGGCATAGCAGGTGCTCTTTCGTTCCTAGCACGATAGGGTACCTAGACACCATGGAGGTGTACTAGAACTAAGTTTAGCCGAAGAGGATATACCTGCCTATTAGGATATCCCTCAAAGGTTAGCTGGAAGAGATCCCTCATAGGGATAAGTTTGCCTTTGTACTTTAATCTTTTGTGACATGTACCTATATTGTTTTAACCTGTTTTTGTGTACAATAAAGTGCTTATATACATACACATAATATGTCTCCTGAATGGCTTTGGCATATATGCATTATATTTTCGTATCGCTCAATCAGCTGAGAAAATTGGATTGTCACTTTCATTCATTTGATGGCCATTCATTCATCTGTGTCTATTGGCTATCACAATTCCAAAGGGACTCGATTCTGATGTAACTATAAACGATTCTTTCTCAGTGAGCGTTCCATCCACTATCGGGGTCGCACGAAACAAACGACTATCGAGGCTAGGTAGCTAGGTAAATTGACGATTGTTTTAAACAATAACGAATTCGTTGTAAAATAGCGCTTGTTGTTATGAACATAAAATGTTGCTCAACACAAAATGTGACATTGTGACTCTTCAATTAAACCAAACAATGTTTTCATGTCAATGACATTCTAGTAACTCTACGAGTCTGACAGCATCTGAACTTTGTCCTTGTGTACCTAATAGAAAACCGGCCA
Organism: Cenopis cana; assembly: GCA_951800055.1. Taxonomy (NCBI): domain Eukaryota; kingdom Metazoa; phylum Arthropoda; class Insecta; order Lepidoptera; family Tortricidae; genus Cenopis; species Cenopis cana. The sequence goes on along the minus strand of OX637487.1, from coordinate 7,516,272 downwards.
AGTACGAGTCAAACTCGCGTACGAAGGGTTCCGTACCATTATCTATAAAAACGGCAAAAAAAAACACGTTTGTTGCATGGGAGCCCCCTTAATTATTAATTTTATTCTGTTTTTTAGTATTTGTTGTTATAGCGGCAACCGAAATACATCATCTGTGAAAATTTCAACTTTCTAACTATCACGGTTCATGAGATACAGCCTGGTGACAGACGGACAGCGGAGTCTTAGTAATAGGGTCCCGTTTTACCTCTTGGGTACGGAACCCTAAAAAAGCATTTCATCCTTCACAGGTACGCGCTATTCGCGAGGTTTGTCCCAGTAGCATAACTTTTATGGTCATGTTTTACGTGACGTTTTTGGGCGTTTATCAAGTGCGACAGAGGCTAACGCTAATCGCGCTTTCGACTAGTATGTATAAGTACGCTATCAAGCCAACATGAGCAGGACTTAGATGCTTAACTATTATCGTGCATCTAGTCACGTAGTGTCCGAGCGCGGATATGGGCGCAACCCCGTCCGCCATCTTTGTGAATCATGCGCCCGCGTTGCTCTGCGGATTCCTTTTTCTTACTACCGGTTACGAAATCAAAAAGTCCTTCAATTGAAATATGTGTTTATACATAAGGGCACTTACATGTTAGTTAAAAAATACAGTTTCAATGGCATCATTAAAGTCTGTTCATCTTTATGTGTCATAATCATATCATGTAAACAAACTCATTTTGAAGGCGTTAATCACTAGGTATCACACTTTTCTTTAAGATTACAATACTTTGTAATCTTCTTTAAGTAAGTATACAACAACATTTATCTACACCCATATAGTAAATCCTCTTTTATAAGTTCAAATACCGTAGATAAGACCCCGCTTTATGATATACTGTGCGGCTGCTGCGTGCGTCCCCTATTAGATTACGAAATATAACACTTTAACGAGATCACGTACAAAATTAAGACACAGCTGCGGGCTGGCGGCGGAGGCGCGGGCCGGCCTGTCGACGCAAACATGGCGCACGCCGGCGAGAAGTGCCCACACGAAACACATGAAAGAGGATTTAATATATGGATGTAGATAAAGTAATGTATGCAACTGTACATAATTAGGCATTAAAACACTCGTGTGACCTTATTATGAAACTCGCCTTCGGCTCGTTTCATAAAACACACTCGTGTTTTAATGCCCCTCATTATGTACCAGTTGCATAAACTACTATTATGCCACACCTGGCCATAAAGTGGCAATTACCGCACGCTCCGCGCGCGGGAAATCCCACTTCCTGGCCAGGGGGTGACATAAAATTTTGTACTTAACACGGGCGGTAATAAAGAAAGCCTCAGATCGCATATTTATCGCCCTTGCCTTCGGCTGGGGCGTCAAATACCTGCGATCTGAGACATTCTTTGTTTTACCGCCCTTGTTAAGTAATGTACTATTTAAGTTTTGTTGACATGTCAGGACACGTAAGGATCTACGAATGAGAATAGACAGTACAAAAAAAAGTGGCATTAGAATGCAAGCAAATAACCGGGTACATAGTTGCCGAGTGATGTAGTGTCTCCAAGTCCGTTAAATTGCAATAAACTATGAAACTTGTGTAGGAGCTCCGTACAATACGCTATATTTGTTCTGTATGTGTACTGTAGTCTTGTATTTGTTTTGCAATATGATATAGAAATAGTTTGGTCGCCAAAGCCTGATGATGTGAAATGGAGGGTGAATTGTTTTTAAAAATGCGATTAGAGAACTTCTACGCAGCCGAATTCGGGAGCCTAGGCGCCCGGTCTAAGGACTATTGCGTGGTACTAATGGCATCTGCTTGACTCATTTGAAACGAGATAAACTTTACCATGCAACTTCGGTTGCTTTATTTGATTTCACGTTGACTCATGGTTACTTCGTACCAAGGAAGATAATTATATCTGTGTTTATATTTATCGCCCTATGTGTCATGAGCAAAGAAAAAATTATAGCACTTAGATTATTACATGCATTTTTGCACAATAATTAATAATAATACGTGAACCTTTTACAAAAAAATGTCTTCTCGCTTAGCAGGACATTCTCCCACCACCTTAGATGCAAACTGCTTGCACTAGACTAGCCAGTGTCAAGTACTAGGACCGAGGGAACCAGCTCTGTAACTAACATAGATTTTGCTCGCGATTTTGTCCGCGTAATAGACCTCTTTCATCGCGTTAAAATTTAATTGCTATTAATTTATTACAGGCGTTTACCTTAGTTGTCGATCTTCCGTTTTTTTTTTTAAATTTTGACAAGTTCTGGAGCGTTCCTCCATTGACTTGTATTTTACGCTGCCGGGTCCAGAAGGGGCCCGGCAGGGAGACACAAAAATAAACAGTGAGAAATGCCTGGTCCCTTAAGGGGGGCAGATGGGGTGAGAATGAAGTCCGTGAAAGTAAATCAGTTATAGTAGGTAAAGCAGCTGAAAAAATAAGAAAGTCCTGAGATTGTAAGTGTCAGTTAGGGAGTCCAATTTGATTTTGATGTGGGCTGACGACGCCGGCGGCGTCAGACTGCTGCGGGGTGAGAGAGTACAAACTTCCTTAAAGGCACGGGTGAATAGGCACCTTCTGGGTGCTCGCTTCGCCGTCAGCCTCATCTTTGCCCCCTGACTAGATGCCAGGGGTAATCTAATTTTTAATAAAAAAAAACCTTGCACCACCTTTAAAGTTGATTCCGGGATAAACAGTATCCTTTGTCTTTTCCGGGGATACAAACTTTAAGCGTGAAGACGTAACAGACAGACACACTTTCGCATTTATAATAATACTAGCTTTTGGTCGCGACTTTGTTTGCGTAAAACTCGTTCATCGCGTTAAAATTTAATTGCTATTCTTTAATTTCAGGCGCTTACCTAGTTATCGCTCTTCCAATTTCCGGGATAAACAGTAAATACTGTGTCCTGACCCGGGACTCAAAATATCTCTATACAAAATTTAATCTAAATCGGTTCAGTGGGTTAAGCGTGAAGAGGTAACAGACAGACAGATAGACAGACACAGACAGACACACTTTCGCATGTATAATATTAGATAGAATTGAACCATAATTGCCAACCATGGGGTATGAAGGTGCCGAAACGGAATATGTTTTTTTCTAAACGATGCTCTGAAGTATTTCCTTATATTTTTTCCAATATGGTCGTTTGAGCCTTCCTTTACTTTAGTTAATTAGTGGTTAATTAATTTACCGTAACTTTTAACAAGGAAACCGTATAAGAAACTCGATTCTTGGAACTGTGTCAGGACATTGTGGCAAATATTATATTATTTTTATGTTGTAAACAACAAACATATTTGAAAGAACACAAACATACAAATTAACTGCTTTCATATTAGGTATGTGGATTAGAATAGAAATACGTTTGCTTATTTTGTATTTTTTGGCTGCTAGAGTAAAAACTTAAAAAAAAGTTAGTAGTAACGAAAAGGTCAAAATGATTTACACTAAGCCGTAATCTGTCTGGATCATTTAGTTTAATAAAACTGTTTTGACGCGTAGAAATAACTAAGTAATAGGATTTCATTGTTGCTATTAGATTCACAACCTGCCTCAGTTCAACGCACATCCCATTATAACCTGGCCTGGACATCTTAACATGTTCGGAGATCTAGGTTTACGCCTCGGCCACAACTTATCGCAAATCGCGCGGCTAGCGTTTTGATCTGTTCAAGTGTTCATTGTACGCTCGAGACTCAATGCTCTGCAGTTAGTTGGGATCACAAGCAGTCAACCAATGTATTGGAAAACCGAAAAAAATATTCGTGGCCGGGCCGTTACACTAGTTCGTTTGTCTTGTTGAATATCTCTGCAGTGCATTGGTCGGGTTTCGCTGTGATTCAATTATCACTACCGTAAGCGTGCACTGCTAGGTATTTGAACATAAATAAACTTTGTTAGCACGACTGTCGTGACGGACTACTTTCTTAATGACGAGAAACGCTGATCCATATCAGCGATTCTCGTCATTAAGAATTAACGATGAATAATAAATGAGGAAGGTAACTAAGCAAGTAGAGTTTTGTTTTATGTCGTCTTTTTGAAAAGGAATTAATTTAATATGCTTTGAACAGTTGATGATTCAACAACTATGCGGTATTACGCGGTTGAATGCAAGAGCGATCCCCTATACAAAGGCATAAAGCGGGCCCGGATTTTGTGGTTGATGGTTTTAGATGGTATGGTAGTTCAAAGCTTTATAGCTGCGGTTAGTCATACCCGTTCTGCCTCCCCGGCAAAAGGCGATGCATTTCCCCAATGTTGAAAAAAAAACTAGAGACAACTTACGACGATTTTCAAAAACTACCCTCGCTTCATTCACTATCATGAAATTTTTCATACATGTCCAATAGTCTATTGGCTTATTTAGGGCCCCATTTGCGAAATTGCGATTTAAGCTAGGCGTCCACAGTTCCGCATCGCACGCAACATTTTGTACTGATCCGATCCGCACCGTACGGAGTTGCGTATAAGTGGACGAACTTGTGTGACCCTATACAAAGAATACTACTAATCCGTTTGCATGCAATGATGCAATGCGTCTTGCGTTGCGGAACTATGAACGCCTAGCTTTATCCTTCCACTAACATTCAGGTCCCGAGCTGTCGCTGAATGGAATCGTTCTGAAGTTTAGCTCGCAGATTGCCTGGATTTTTCTTCGAGTATAAATGATTCTTTAGTAGTAGCAGTAGCTGCATATCAGACATTTCCTTGTTTTCCAATCCAACGGTCAATGTGCATGATTGCACAAGTAATCAATTAATTATCTATCATTTCAACACCTTTGATTTTTTGTCACGTTCACCTTAGTGATTGATTATGATTAATGATTATTCCATCCCATTGTTTTGTTTATACATATACGTTGTGTTTTTTCGCGTAATTGTATGTACCTAAATATGGGCGTAAAAATATTTAATTGAAGTTATTCTATATTCTGAAGTAATATAAATTATTATTTTTATAGTAACAAATACTCTCACACATCTTGAGGGACTTCCGAAGGGTTCGAAACATGTCAACCATAGTGACAATAGTCACGTAATTTGTCCCAGTAAACCAGCCATTATGCCAAATTTCATCTGAGTTTTTGTTTTAGTATCTACGTCCTACCAGTTAAGTAGACTAGCCGTCAAAGACTTGGTGGTGCCGCATAAACCGCCAATGTACAATTGTACACAAGTAACTCATGCAAACTTGAAATGTTTATTTGTGCTACAAATTATGAATTTCCCAGTACTGCATCGGTCTGAATGGTTGCCAACGGGCCATAAACCGGCCATGTTCCTTCGGTTTATCTCTATGCAGGTCAACGGTTTCCGTACGCGGCAGAGTTGAATGACTCTAGTCTAAATTCGGTTTGACACACATTTTGGATCACTTTTATAACATAAGTCATAACAAAGTTCTTAACGACTGGAAATTATATATTCTGAATGTCTTAGGTTAATTTGGGTGAGCGAATATAGAGCGACGATTTCTTTTCGTAACAATTTTCGGATACGACCGTGAAAAGTACTTAGGTCAGTGGTCTATTTTTCGCACTTGACAGTCCACAAATATGATACAATGATTCGAATCTTATTTTACGGGAATAAGATTTAAATTGTGTTTATAGCTGACAGTACTTAAATTACAGACTATTGCATATGAAATTAGTTCTCGTGCGATTTCATTTTCGAATAATTTCACTTTCGATTTAGTTACGACGTCTGTATAAGTAAGTAGGTACGTGTGGGTGGGTGTGATACGAGTATATTTGTTATGTAAGCACTTGGAGATTTAATTGCGTCCTCTCCCTCCCTCTTTTACTTTGATTAGAACCTGGTAATGATAATGAGTGTTTTCTGTGTTGTGTCTACCTATATTTTTACATACAAATACTGAGTGTGTAAATGGGGCAGTTAAAATAAACATCATTTGTTTTAAGACAAACACAATACTTTCGCTCAAAAAAAGCGCTACTTCGATTTGATTGACTGAATGCCTTAGTTTCATAGTACGTTCTTCTTTCTTTCTTCTTTCTTTCGTTATCTTTTATAATGTGACCAATTCCACCAAGTTTGGTACACCTTGAACGAATAAAAGGTGTTGTAACCACGAAATTGCACCTTCTGCCATGTTTTTCTGCGAACAAAGGATGTTACCACAGGCGTAAGGTATTGTTTCGTCTCTTTCCGATCGGTCGCGCATGGAATAGATTAAGAAATGCAGCTTCCGGCCAATATAAATAAACAAATATGGCGGACAGGAAATGGTTTCGAAGGACCTTTGAATATGGTTTTGGGAACCAGTTAGGTTGGTTCCGCGTTGACATTGTTTCGGAGTTAATGTGTGTATTTCTATATTTAGTGTAAAATATTATAACAATATTACCATGTTAAGTTTGTTTTATCTCACGAATACGGATGTAAGCATTTTATTAGTCGTGAATCGATCGATTTTTGTAAGCAGAAAAGGCTTACAAGGAATGAACTACTAAAAAATAAAATTGGTTCCTGACACAACAATCTGCTACATTTGCTATTATTATTGTAATGGGATAATTTTTAACTAATCTACATTTGATTCGGTATAAAAATCGGAGTGAATTTCGTAATTTGGTGCAACAATTCGACGTTCCCAATACATTATAACATAACGACGATATCTCATAAAATTCTACAGATATCAACATTCCAATTGTTCACACATAACTGTATTAAACGTGAGCTCCACAAAACAATATAACATTTTTAGTGTATGTTAATTACTTTACACACCACGAACACACATCACGTGTTTCGTTAAAAAAACATTAATTTTTACACGGGTTGAGGCTTAAGTTTGAAGCCATTTGCATCCAATAGCTATTAGTTAAGTGGGTCGTCAATCTTCAACTCCTAAGTCGCGTTAATTTTTTTATAAGGAAAATCTAGAGCTGTCTCGGTCAAGCCTACTGAAGATCAATACTGACATAGCATTCTCAAGTAAAAGAACCCTCTTGCTCGATGACAATAAAGACGATTTCTAATTGCGACAGCAAGGAAACGGCGCGCTTACTGACGCCGCCAAACACCAACAAAACATTTTTTTATTTAGGTCACTCAATGGAGTACATAGTCCGCCATATTATTTTTATTGCACACCCCTACATATCTTACTAGGGATAACGAAGGTATTCTAATGATACCTCACACATTTAAATCGGTTAAGGTTTTGAGAAGTTGTGGGGGAACAAATTAATCTCACATACGTACACATACATGAACCCTGAAAATACTCCTTTGTTGGGGTAGTCGTGTAGAAAAAGAGATAGCGATCTTTCTGTACTTTACTTAAATACTTACTGTTACCTATTTATTCGGTGGTAAGTTTTATACAGTTTAGAATAGAACGGAATTCACAATTTTATGGTGAGATATATAAATTATATGATACATATTTAACAACACATTCTTAATTTAATACGATCTTGTCGTGATCGCCAGTCGTGCCCACTTTTCATGGCAATCTTTATTTGTTCTGTAGTTTGTGGCTTAGGTGCTAAAATTTTAAACACCCAAATTAATGCCAGGGCCATTTCTTGTGTACACGATAGATTTCGTTAAGGAAGGTTGAAATTTTACTCATTAATGTTATTTTTGGAGTGGCTAGTGAAGTAGTGAACCTGCCCTCGAATAAGGATTTCTAATTCAATTTTCGGTATGTTTGGCGCTATGCCGCTGGTATTTTCCCTCGTAATAAAAAGAGATGACTACTATTTTAACAACTGGGTTACCCATAGTTGGTATTGGCGTGTGTTAATAGTATAAACTTAAATTTCACTTACGTACTCAACGCCTGCGTAGGCAAGTCATCTTTCTCAGCTGTATCAGTTAACAATAAAATAGCTAATGTGCTTAAAATAAAGCTTATCGCTTTGTCGACTTACATTACATTTTGAATGAAGGTGAGTTGAGCCACTCTTACCTACTTCAATTGATGAAAAAAGGCTGGAAGACTTTTCGCCTCAGGTGTTCGTAATGCTATTGGCATTGTAATTTATTTGAAGTCTTATTAACAGTTCGTGATATTAGAACACGAACAGACTTCAGAATGGGCAGATTTCAGATGGGATTCATTTTGTCAATAACAATGCGAAAGAGCAAGTGAGAGAGAGGAGAGCTATCATTAGTTTATTAAATAAATGAAAAAAAAAAACATTATAAAAACAGACTAAATAAACTAACTACAAGCTAAAATAAAAGGAGAGGTGGACCCAAAGAAATGCTCACGGACTGTACTTACATAATGCCACTTAATATATGTGCCGATGAAAAATCTTAATGAAAATCATCAGCCGTTTTATCGCATGCGGATATTCCTCTAAATTTTATTCTAAATACAAAAGCCTAATAGAGTAGGCACAGAATTGGAAAAGGCGTCTCTAAACAATGCAAGCGGCAAGTCATGTAACAGTTGGGGTGACAACGTTATCGGAGGGTTTGGACCCTGCAGAATACGGATCTGCCTGTCGCCATCTCGAAATTTGAGCCGGAAGTACGGTATACCGGAAAAGGTGCAGCCCATACAAAAAATTTCGTAGTACATTTAGTAAATTGTTGCTCTGGTACTCTAAAAGAGGTCCGATTGATATGGTTTTTTGGTATGTTGTGAAGGACAATATTAGCCATGGTAACCTAAAAATTTCGGCCCTCCAGCTCCATAACTTTGGCCGCCATCTTGGAAATAGTGTCATTTTTTTCAGTTCTTTGCTTTTACTGTCGTCAAAGTTCATTCCAGTGCTAAACATAGTTGTACAATATTGTAGAATACAAAATTTGCTAAAACTTTTGTGTACAAAGATTTTTTCCATGACCCCTAGGGACGAAGATATGACAGGATATATCATTAAAAATTGCCACTTTTTTCTAGTTTTCCGTTCATGTTTACATTTTAAGTGCATTTTAGCACTAACTATAGTTCGGCAATATTGTAGATCACGAAATTTGCTACAACTTTTTTATTGAAATATTTTTTCCACGACCATTACGAAAGAAGATATGAAGTCATCTATGGAGTAGCACCGTTGAAATTTGCTACTTTTGCAGTTTTCTTCTCATATTTAGGTTTGAGTGCATTTAATCGCAATCTGTAGGGGATCTATGATGGTCGAGTGATAGCGGGATAGACGACAAGATAAAGCATCTGTCAGTTTCCGATCTATACCACTTCAATCCCTCAGAAGACAAAATCGTCTGTTTCCGCGATACCTAGAAGATCGTAGGTACTTTGAATTTGCATATAATTTTGTCTTCTATAATATTGCTGACCGAGAAATGCACTAAAACGAAAATATGTGGAGAAAACTGGAAAAGTAGTAAATATCGACGGTAGTACCCCATAGGTGACATCGTATCTTCTTTCCTGATGATCGTGGAAAAAATATTTCAATACAAAAGTTGTAGCCAATTTTGTAATCTACAATATTGCTGAACTATAGTTAACGCTAAAATGCACATTAAACGTAAACATGAGAGGAAAACTAGAAAAAAGTGGTAATTTATAATGATATCTCCTGTCATATCTTCGTCCCTAGGGGTCATGGAAAAAATCTTTGTACCCAAAAGTTTCAGCAAATTTTGTGTTTTACAATATTGCCAAACCATGTTTAGCACTAAAATGAACTATAACGACAGTACAAGCAAAAAACTGAAAAAAGTGACAGATTTTTCAAGATAGCGCAGAAAGACGTGGAGCTGGAGTGTCAAAAATTTCGGGATACGATGACAAATATTGTTATTTACGGCATATCAAAAATCCATAACAATTGGACCATAGTCAGGGTACCGGAACAACGATTTACCAAATGTACAACGAAAAAATTTGTATGGGCTGCACCTTTTCCGATATAACATTCTTCCGGCACAAATTTGGGGATGGAGACAGGCAGATCCGTATTCTGCAGGGTCTAAACCCTCTGATTACGTTGTCACCCCAACTGTTACACTATTTGCTTCTTGTATTCTACTTCTTCAAAAATGGGCCTACTCTAGTGTGCTTAACTTAGCTCTTGCTTGACCATGTTTGCTCTACGAGGGCAGTACAATGCGCAACTGTTTCGTATTAATTTAGCTCACTGCACGGGGTCTTTTTTGACGAGCCGGGGGCTTTACTAAACATAACCCTTCCTTATTCAGAAGGTCGTAAATCCCAAGTTATTCCTTAACGTAAACGCCCTTTTGTGTCAGGGGGGTAATGACTACCATCTGGGCGCGTCTCATGGCTGGGTAAACACAGTTATGGGGTCGTTCAACTTGGACTAATAAGTGTAACAATTAGCAATATGTGAGGGCTTTAAGGTCAAGAACTTTGTCATTTGTTTTTTGAAGAGATACCTTACCTACATTGACTTTGGAGTTTAAACTTCTTTATTCTTTAAATACACACACGCCATCGCTGATATTCTGTTTGTCTGTTAATATTAATTTTGGTTTATTACTTTTATTTTATGGTGGCATTTGAACTGGTTTTTAGAGATAATTATAATAATTTAAATAATTATTTGTGGACAATCTTCACAAATCAACCTAGTCCCAAACTAAGCAAAGCTTGTACTATGGGTACTAAGCGACGTTATACATACTTATATAGATAAATAAATACTTAAATACATAGAAAACATCCAAGACCCAAGAACAAATATTCATGCTCATCACATAAATAAATGCCCCGGCCGGGATTCGAACCCGGGACCTCCAGCTTCGTAGGCAGGGTCACTACCAACTAAGCTAAAGCGGCCGTTTACTGGTACTTATTAAACATCTACATCGTACATAATGAAATGAAAGTAACGCCACGGGTAAAATTTAATGGAGCTTTATTTAGTTACTCTTGTTAGTTTTCATGGCTGATAGTCAGCAAACGAGACACATGCATACGAAATAAGAGCTTTTGAGGGCCATAGCCTGCATAGTAGTTGTTGCTGACTGTCATCTAAGTCACGTCTGTGTTCCTTCAACAAGACTTACTGCTGCTCACATCTGATATTGATGATAACATTGATAATTCAATCATGGGGTATTTTTTTTTCGGAAAAATGGGATGGCGTTATTTTAACCCGACACCAGACGGAGCTGTAGCTATGGTCAAACGCTGAAGAAAAATATAACAATAGCTCATAAGCCAAGTCCTTTAGGCAGCACAAGGTGCCAAAGAAATTACATATATCCTTCAGCAGAAGTTAAAAAAAAATTGTACGAAATATATTTCTCTTTTAAGGCCTTTTTTACCATCGATCGAAATTTTAAGAATCAATTACATTGAGGCCAATCTTACGGCCCCGCATTACCGGAAGTGTCATTGTGTCACATCACAACTGACAATAATGGACATTTATAAGGCTTATTGTCACTTTTTCCATAGTGTCACGTGCCCGTCGCCCGCGTGATGACTTTAATCAAATAAGCCTGACTCGACCTTATGCAGTGTGATTGAATTAATCAAGGTTGGAATGATGAATAAATTGACGTCTCTCTCTGTTATCTTCTAGTGATTTCATACAAACGGTGTCCCGTTGATTTGCAGAAATATATTTCATAGAATGTATAGTTTCGCAGAATTTCCATTACATACCTGGAAACTTTTTATCAAAACCGTTAACTTTTCATAACAACTAAAATGTCATTGTGTAGAACCCAGATCTAACAGAAAAGTACGGTAGGTTAGGTTAGAACTACGACCCTTTTGAAAAACAAAAATGTTTTCTATGAAATGAAAATTCTGCGAAACAATACATTGTATGGATAGAAACTTTTGTCTGCAATAAAAGTACAACCAATCCAAAGTAAAAATTACGGGTACATTTAATGCCATAAGACATTGTAGGTCAAAATCAGAAACAAAAATAGTTTAGGTAATACCTACCGATCATATACAAAGGTATACATATGATTTGATGTCGCAAAAGTTCGACTGTATTTAGAATTTGTCTGGAAATTCAGTACTAACTGTAGGTACCAATTTTGTTTGCACTCGAGTGTACGCTCAGAGAAGGATTTTTTACTAACATACCAATATCAGCGGAAAGGTTTGACACCAAAACTATGACTACTCATAATTGATACATTGCATAGGGTTTACAAAATACGAGTCCTGTCCAACGGTTAAAAATACTGCACGACTTTTTAAAACTTTAAACCAGGTAAAATGAAATGACGCGAAGCAAAACAATTGTACTCGCGGACAGGCGATTAACATGCTAATGTTTATTATGACGCTACCAAATCTTGATTGTGTTCGACATACGATGACGCAAGGTATTGATAATATAACCAACATGAATATTATTATAGTTAGTCGCTACGTGAAGTTCATCATACAGATTAACTGTATCATCGCTATTTGTACGAGACATATTTTATTTTAACGTGTTTATAGTTCTTTCTTCGTTACTATTGTCACTAGTCCAGATTATAACATATAGCCACACTATATTATAATCTGATTTATAATATAGTGTGGCTATATGTACACATAAATTTATATTATATTACAGTAACATTGAATAATACAATTTTACAGAGTTTGACTGATTAGCTGTGGATGCATACATTTGGAAAAATAATTTCTCATCTAACTGAAGTTGTAACTATCTTCTTTTGAGAAATAAACATTCTTAAACCCGATTAAATAAATATAATAATGACAAGATTACAATTTATCTATTTACTATGCTCATTCTCGTTTAAATCTAAAACGCTAGATCATATCAATATCGATCCAATTACATGACAAAATTCGTTAACCAAATTACTGATATTAAAGTGATAAGATAACGGGCTCAGAAGGTGACGATATAATCTGTTAACGTGTTTAACAGTGCCATGCACGACTGGCAGTATTATTTTTACCCTTTTAGTGTAAAAATTGCTCATAAAACATAGCAAAAAGTGAATTTCCTATTACTCAATTATGCCTGCCACATATCGAACGATTGGCTGCTCTGGTTCGCAGTTACATGTGTACTTGCCAAATAGGTCAGTGCATCGAGAGATAGCCCGTTTTTAAAGTGCCCGATTATACTCGAACACGACTGTTCTTATCGAGCATCAACGCATTGATCAGTTGTGAGATAATTTCGGCTTAAAAGCTTGTGGCCAAATGATCTCTGGCACTTCAAATTGTACTAACTTTAGCAGTGACGAAGTCTATGTATATTAACCACGGCCCTTAGCGAAAGCGTCCAACAGAGCAGAAGATATCTATAATTTTAGTGAAAATTACGGCATTGGTTGATTCACTATTATTTAATTTATCAAACGCCTTGATACATGTGAATTGTGTTATAAGTTATACTATTTTCACTTTAATAGTAATCGGGTATAACAAAGGAGACATTGTGTTGTGCATGTAATCTCTTTACAAGCTAATGCTATTTGTGTTTACTTTCTCAGCTCAGCTAAACTGTTATGTTGTTTATGGACCACTACTCGTATCTCTCCGCAAATATGTTCAAGATTTAACACTTTCCACATTTGTGTTGATGACACAGTTGTTTTATATGATCACCTTAGCTTCTTTTATGATATTTTATCTAGGTCTTTCGGGGTGGTATTATTTTTATGTTTTTGTCCTAGTTTATTTCTATTACTGGTGTACTTGAAATTCGGCCTCATAAAAGACTATACCTAAGACCTAAGTAAAAAACTTTAGAACAGTTCTTTTAGTTCTTCAGATCTGTATACAGAGTACGAAAGAATACGTCGCCATGCGTCTACAAAGTATGCACAATTCTTTCTGGAAATGTGCCTTAAAGTGCTTTGTATTGTCTACTTCTGAATTCCCTGTATTTTATCATCACTAGAATTAAGGAGTACCCCAAGGGTGCACTTTAGGCCATATTGTTTGTTTACTGACGCGCAGATATCCGCGGAAATAAATAAATTCGCTTGGCACCGGACCCGGACCGAGCGAGGATGACTCGTGATAAAGGACAGGCCATTACCATGGCATTGGATACGGGCTGGATAGATGATTCGGATTTAGAGTTATTTGGCGGAGAAATGGATGGTAATTTGGTATTTATAAGTATTAGTTTTAAAGACATTCAGTATCGAACAAGCATCTTTTCTTATGTAGCGGGAGATACTTCTATAAGATTCCTTGTTAGTTATGCTACTGACAGAAACTTTAAAATTTTCAATGATATACCAATTATGCAATTTGGTCCGTGAAGGATTTAAAGTATTGTGCTTGCAAAAGGTGTAAAATTTGATGAATTCGCATGAAGGTTGTTAAACTATCTGCTCAATGCTATCTGCAAGTGTTATGGCCTGATGTATTACACTTTGAGTAGCGTAAAGTATGATTATTGAGTATGACCTAATTTACAGGATTATAAATAGGTGTTCAAGGAAATAAGAGAATGTAATGCAGCTTTGCAGTACACATGAACGGTTCATTGCAATTGTTTATAGGATCGTGTGGAGTATGTAAACAATGTTAAATCTTATACTATAAGTGATACCTAAAGGGTAAAACCACATGTTTAAACGAGGGTTAGGAAAGTTTGGAGCTATACAAAGTGTTTCTGACCACAAAATGGGCACAATTTATGTTAGTTTTGGGATTCTGCTTTTAGGGCTTTATGATTCAAATTAGTTCGTGCTAGAAATTAATTACAAAGTTATATGAGGCTTATATCTGATAAAGGGGTTTATGATCCTAGTAACAATATTAATGTTCAAATGATGTAGGGTAGATAACGCATGATAAGAGATAATGTGGTAATATTAGGATCGACTGGATCAGAACTTGATAACTAGTTATATTATTATGACCCATGACATACTACTCGTATATAATATTATATTACTAGTATTTGAAGTAATTTGGTTGTTTGATTTTAAATAAATTGAATCTTCCACCAGCCAACTGCATATTGCAGCCTTGCCAAGTTGCATGCTCTGAATATATAAAAGTTGCGCGCCAGTAGCAAAACAAAAGTTATTTTTAGCAGTCAATTACAACGTTAAAATTAATTAATGAAATTGAATATTTTCTAAAAATAGTTTTAAAGAAACATTATTCTGGCTCGTAGTTTTGTTTACTATTATTTTTGGCATGCGTTGCCACTGGCTGTCTCACCCACACTTCTCACATTAATATGCACTTTGGTTAGTCATGAGTTAGTGTGAATTTTATTGATACTCCATATTCGTATTATAATTACAGCTCGGGTTCAAAATAAATTCACCTTCAAGCGAGAGTTGCGTAAGCACCTGTTTAAACCACCCAGGATTGTTTTCTAGGCTAATTAAATCTTCATTATGTAGTTTTCATCTATAATATTATGTAGATACTTACAGCTTGCTTTAATCGTTTTCTAAAGCTTCTAGCTAAAACAGCACTGTATTTACTTCTTATATCTCAGTATGAGTTACAGTTTTCTGTGAACTGTTTTATAAATTTTATAATGAAAAAGAGAATGTTGCACGCAACTTGCACTTAATGTCCTCAGTTATCATCGTTTACAGGCACGTCTTTATCAGATACTAACCTATATCTGCATTAGTCATATGCCTTTGTTTACTGCATATATCCAACTATCGAATCTATCCATATACTATACAGTGTACACTATTCTTTCGTTTTGTTAGGTCATGATCGACTCTTATTTCCAACACTTACACTTTCCAAAATCTAGAATCATGGGCTTTAGCTTTCCTTGTTTTAGTTTTAACAATTTTCTCTTTGAGTGATTGAAGCATTTGCAGAATTCTTTGACGAGTTATTAGACCAGCGCCCGTAGCACATGTTGCGCTCGAGAGTATCTCGACTTATCTCGAGCTTCGCGTCTCTTTCTAACTGGCGCTGACGGATAGCTCGAGATACGCCGACATACTCTCGAGCGCAAAACGTGCTAGGCCTACTGCAATATTCTTTTATTATTGCGCAAAAACTTAAAGGAATAACAAATGTATATCGTTCTACTCGAAGTCGAAATCCGCAGTATTTTGATACTGATGTTAATGTTCTTTTTTCTACCAGACTTCTTCAGTATAAAGGTACTAAGGAATGCTTAGATTGTAAACAAAGTAGTAGTAAACCACATTATTACCGCCCGGTCGTGAACTTGACTCGCCATTTAGCCCCGCTGTGCTGTGGTTGCGCACTACGTGATTAATTTTAAATAACCTTATTATATAACTTCCTACTTATGTAACTATTTGAAGGTAAAAGGCATTTTCTAGGTTTTTGTTCAGTTGTAGAATACAATGCGATTTATACATTGAATCTTTGCGTCTGTAAGGTGGATTTTACGATATGTATAACGTAGAAAATTGCGCCTTCTACAATCCACAAGTAGGTACATATGTAGATAGTAGAGTCAATGACAAGTTTTCTTGTACTTTCTAAGAGGTCATCACCAGGTGAGACTGAATGCTTTTGCCTGTTCATCCTTCTGTTTAAAGACAGTTCTTTAGTTTAACTTGGGAGGAAATGGAAATGGAAATCCAATTTACAAAACCAAAGTAAAAATTTCACAAGTCTAACTTTGAAGCAACTTTAAAGCGTTTATAATTTAAATAAATATATTTTTAGCTATGATTCCCATAGTTATATTGTCGAAGAGAAAGTTCTCAAACTATGTCAAATCCATAATGATCCTTTTCCGTTAGCATGTCGCTGTTTTTCACAAAAGTGTACCACAAAACGGCATCATCCTGCCTTGTTAAAACGAAACCATATTTTTGTGCCGCTACATTTTAATGAGTAAATACTTTGGCTTAAGGTTGATATTGCAAAATATAACTTTGGGTTTCTTTTATCTTCTTTTGAAGATACCTACTTTCTTTAATCTTTTCCCAATTATAGAGACTTCCATTTGACGCCATTTTTAGAGGATTCATGGAAAGACAACTTAGTAAAGATGAACAGAAAAAAACCTTTTAACAGTTTGTTTTGTTATTGGAAATGGGATCGCTTTTGGCAGCCTGACTAGATCAGGGGGCAAGGATGAGGCCGACAGTGAAGCGAGCTCACCTAGAAAATGCCTATTCACTCGTGCCTTAAAGAGCTTATGAGCAGTGCCTAACAATATACAGAAAATTTAAAGGGTTTTACATGCATTTATATTATGACACACCTCAAAAGACCAAGACGTCCATACGTCATTTGACAAACTCACTGCTTTATATAATTTAACATATATCACATAATAATCGTTCAAAGAAAAGTGTTATTCTACGTCATAGTATATTCATTACGTAAATTAGTTTGCAGAAAAAGACTAGAAGTTTTAGTAGGTAACCTACCTGCCTACCCTAGGTAGTACCTATGATCCAACTACTCGTAAATATGACCTAAATCCACTGCTATCTAACAAAATACTCGACCTGGAAAGGCTATCTTGCCTTTCCAGGCTATCCTGCCTAATTTAATGATACTATACTATTTAACTGTCGAGTTTTTCGGAATCATATTACGATTGTGAGTAGATCCAAGTCGATTGTGAGTAGAACAATTGTTTACAACGGCTTTGTAGATTATTAGTTATAAGTAGTTTAACTTATTTTAACTACTGAGCCACGGGCATTAACTCCGTTGCGTTGATTACAAATACGAACACTCGTAAAATATGAATTATTGATAAAGTTGTTTATGAAATTAAAGACCGGTTGTCCCAGTTTGTCTTAAAGGTGTTTATCGTCTTTATATAAATATATCATCATCTTTAAATATAGAGAGTTGACTCACTCAAGCCTATCTTATAGAAAAATAATGGTGTAATCCAAATCGTGTACGAGCAAAACCAAGCAAAAAGTTTCTATGATCTCAAATCGTCGATCCAGTCGCAAGTATGCATTCATTGTATAGTTTTTGCAGTACTTTTACCTCACGAGCACGGGTGAGCCATGGTTGTGTGTAATTGACATTTTGTAATTGGAGCGCTCGTGGCATCTAAGGCTCTTGCGGTATCTAAGGTTAAGCAACGTGGGCAGCGGTCAGGACTTAGATGGGTGACCGCTTTGAGTGGTTACTAACTGAGCGCTCCCGTGCTTTGGAAGGCGCGTTAAGCCGTTGATACCGGTTGCTGTCTATGTCAGCAGTCGTTAAGCCAAGTTGGAGGCCTTCGGGCGGTTTGAGAACTTCCAAGAGTCAAGTTGCCCACTCGACAAAGCCTAATCCCAAAAAGGTCTAGTTTCCCCTCGGGGTTGGAAGGTCAGTCGCTTCCGTAAAAACCGTGCCTACGCGAAATCTTGGGATTAGGTAGCGGACCCCAGGCATCCTTTAGGATGCAACTGTACTGGGATAACGCTAGGAGGATGATGACTGACATTTTGTAATTGTAATTGTATGATATCTGACAATGACCCGGCTAAGTAGCTACGCGGTGGGCAATATAAATGAATTAAATGATTTTACGTATGTGTGTAGAATATATCGAATGCATAATATTAATCATACATACATGTATAATACATATATTGCAGCTTTAATGTTAAACTTACCATAAATTATTAAATAAAATTTCAAAATTCACGGAAGTTGCAATTAATAATTTTCCGCACCAACAGAAATACAAGAAACGCGCCTTCCATATCGACAACCCGCAACCTTGCATTACCATACATTACGAGGCGTAGGTGCACTTCCCAGATCTTATCTCCAAAACGGCATATGAACGTTCGAGGTTCAAATACAACTTAACACTTTTGCACCTTATTCCATTGTGATAAGGCGTAGAAATGTTTACATATATTTGAGAGTTGGATCACTTAAGATGTAGAGGCATTGCAGTGGATACGGCAGACTGGCGATCACTCGTCCGCTTCCTTGTGCCCCAAGGATCTTCCTAGCAAAACACCATAATGTTAAATGTCATGTGATTATCTGTACCCTGTACCTAATCGATTTACTCGACGTATCTGAACAGAGTTGAAAGAAATGGTTTAGGTAAAGTCTTAGGGATGTGTTTTCAGGGATAAAAAACATTTTAACATTTCCGTTCACCTATTGCAATCTTGGTAGTATTCTGACACATGGCGTGAACCAGCACAACTGATTAGAGTTAAATATAACACTACCGTACCGACTCGTAAAACAATGAATCAGTATCTTGTTAAACTACTACTTTGTTCTAAATTCAGTCGGTACGTTTATTCATCATAACCTTTAACCACAACAATGGTTGGACTTTCTTTAAAGGGCATGTAGGTATAGTAGCCTACGTCAGCTTAAAATAAAACATCATTAGCGTCTCTTAATATCCATGTTACCTACAACCGCCATGAACCATCGTTGTTTGCTAAATATGTTTGCAGTAGTTTTTGTTCTAATACTGATATTTCCACGCAATTTAAAGCAGGAATTCGTTGACTTGTGCTATCTCTTGAAGACTCGAGAACAAAGAAAGTGCCCTTAGAGATTATTTACTTTTATTTTACTTCTAGATTCCGTCTCCTTCTCAAAGTATGACTCACCTTTATGTCACTGT
Organism: Cenopis cana; assembly: GCA_951800055.1. Classification (NCBI taxonomy): domain Eukaryota; kingdom Metazoa; phylum Arthropoda; class Insecta; order Lepidoptera; family Tortricidae; genus Cenopis; species Cenopis cana. Next base: position 7,496,788 of record OX637487.1, on the reverse strand, counting down.
CCTAAATTCAATCGTTACGTTTATTCATCATAACCTTTAACCACAACAAAGGTTGGACTTTCTTTAAAGGCCGTGACTCGGCGGTTTCATTTTTACGATCGAGTTTTTGACGAATTTATAGGTGTTTTTTAATTCACCGTTATGTTCTGTTTACTAAGACAGTTCAATTCCCTAACTAAATGATCAATGTTGTACGAGAACGTTTTAGTACTAAGTACCTACAGTTAGGTTTTTAGTTACAACACTTACAACGAGTAGGTATTTTTGGGTAAAGATAGTCATTTACCATAATTTAGAGTAGAAAAGTTGTAAGATCCTTTTTGGCTTACTTTATATTGAATGATATATAAGCATTAAGCCGAAAATATACGTATGATACGGTATTCTCTTCTACAGACCATAATGATGGGAAAAGTTTCCGGAAAACGCAAACCTGGAGGACGCAGGATGTCTTAGCTCCGTAATACATTTTAGGGAGTAGACAGGGATTAAGACCGTTGAGCAACTGTTCTAATTGGCACTCGACAAAGAGAAATTCAAAATGCTGACTGCCAACCTTCAGTAATGGAGAGGCACATAAAAAAGAAGATATGTATGATATGAATTCTACTTTCAGGACACTTATCACAGATTATATATATTTAAGTTCTTACACTATATACTTAGATTGTGTGCTAATATTAATGACCTATTTATAGGGACTGTGAATATGCTAGCTTAATTCATCATAAGCGGTCTCTAATCTCTATAATTCTTATTTATTTTAATTAAGTAAGTTAGACATTTTCTTACTTATTTAATCTCCATTTTAGTCTGCCTGCTATAATAACCGACTTCCTGCCTGGAGATAGTTCGTGATTCGTGACAAGGCGAGACCCCACCGATTACAGCAGGATTTAGAGGTGTAAAAGCTGGCAACATATGAAAGGTCATTTTCATTGTTGAATAAGTAAACAGATCAGTTGAATTCTTTATTATCTGCATGTCTATTACATCATAAAATAAAGTGGATTGAAATACGGACGTTGCCCTAGCGTTAAAAACAAAACACTTGACCTTATATGTGAATGGCAAAGACCTTTAAAAGTGTTTTGCGCCGAAAATGTCTTCGACCTTATTTTTGAGTGGTGGGCGAAAGAAATGCGGTCGTGCTTGGGATAGGGCAGTGATCTGTACAATCTGGATTGTAGCTGATTATATGGACAGTATACTTGAGTATAGATTGATTGTACATGTACAGTCAGCTGTGGAAACTTCTATGCAGGCGGGGTCCCTTTTCTCTGCAGCTGACCTATATATTTTTCTTGACGTGAAGAATCGTCGAGAGTAAATCGGTCTAATCTCAACAAGGTGTAGATTTTCCTCTGGGTTGGAAGGTCAGATGGCAGTCGCTTTCATAGTTCATTGTAATTCTTAGTAAAATAGAAATTGACACGTGGAATTGTATCCGCTTCCTCAACATGCAAATTCACTGTAGAAACAAATCAAACTTTAAAATTACCTTATAATTATGTGAATTTCATTACCTATGGTTTGTTTTTCGACCTCGCTCGCATGACTCAAAGAATTGAAACAAAAGCTTAACGCATACTAACATGTGTGTTAATCGATGCTAATGTCACAGTACATGTATAATCAGTACGTTCACTGTTTATCTGCACTTTTTACACGACTGCCTAAAAAAGGAGTCTACTGTTTTACTGGATGACTTTGGGATCGTGGTCAGGAATGACCAAAAGTGTACCTTTACCTTGGGACCAACCACAAAATGACAAAAATTAAGAGGCGATTAAAATTTTACTGTGAGTGAACTGTAAGTTAATTTAATTGAGAGTGAATATATGAATTATGTAATAGCTATTAGCTATAGGACATCAACCACGAAATCGAAAAATAAATTAGCTAATTTATTTTTCGCTTTTGTGGTTGAGCTCCTGGGGAAAGTAATACTTATCTTGCGGAAATGAATCAATCGGCAAAATGTATTATATGTTATGACAAATGCCAGTAGGTAAGTAAACAGATTCCCCCAATACACAATAGTACATAAGATACGATCTACGTATAAGGTAAGTAACTGTATTTACATCATGTACCTATATTAGCCAACGTTGCCGCCACTAACCACACATCAACTACACGTGCCCTGTTTTAGTACGAGGTCCCGTCACGACATTCAATATCCCATTGTTTCCACCGCACGTCCAGAGATAACATCCACCATTGTTAACCGCATGATATTAAATACTATTTGCTCTTAGCGGCGCCATTGTATCTAGGCTGAAAGCCTTCATCTCCGGCCCAACTCCGGTCAATGAGCAATTGTTATTAGTATAAGGTGACATTCTTTGTAAGATAAGCCTGTCACTGTCAAGTCAATGTTCTTTTCTTTCATGTTGGCGCCTCCAAAAATGAATAGATTTTCATATCTCTGTACGCCTACACGATATTTTAGTCGTTACTGCATACAAACTTGTACAGTGGTTAAGAAAATTGTATTACAAAATAGGAATAAAATTCGTCTTCCGGTTGTATCGCGGTGGAATACCCGTCAGCCAAGCACATTGAACATGTAAAAAATATGTTTCAGTCATTTCCTCACGCATGAAATTGTCAGATGATAGTTTATATACTATTGTGAATAAATAAATTCGTCTTCAAGTCGCCAAGGCCCTAAACATTGTATGGAATGAAAAAAAAACAATGCTCATCGGCGTGTGGGGTATCATAGGCTTTTAAAAATGATACAAGGGTTTCTAAAATTTTGGTGAGATATTCGCTGTCAAAGTCTTTAAAAGTGCATCCCCCGTCTCTAATTTCCAAACTATGAGGCCAAAAATTCTGAAAAAATTGAGAGGGTGTAAATAAATATATAATTTCAAAAGTTTTATTTTGAATAAGATACGTCAAAACGTTTTTGAATAATCGCTTTAAGTCTTCGCACGACTTTAAGTGACATGAGTTTCCTATGAAGAGACTGATGGATGAAACCATAGATTTTTACCGTGCCGTGGTCGTCCACGGTAAAGTATAAAAGCGACCAATGGGCTCAGAAGTTACGAGTATTCTAATAATGTAGAATCGGAAATAACATAGGATCAGGCTAGGCCCCATTATCCGATAACATCTCGTATAATATCGCTGCTGGAATACAAAGTAGGCGTTAGTATTTTGATGGCACACACAATAGAATATTCTGTTCCGTATTGTGAATACATTGTACTGGCGGGATTCATAATTTTTCGTGAGATAACTATAAAACTAAGTAGATGTTATGCTATAACGAATAATAGTCGTCAAAAGTGCATTTTGAAAGGTAAACTCTGGTGGATGTTTAAATACAGAAAGCGAGACGAACTCAAGGCCCGTCCACCAGCAGCCGCAAGTTGTAACTACCTCGGTGGTGTGTTAACCTGTTCAAGGTGCGCTCGTCATCATCATTGTCAGCCTATATACGTGCCACTGCTGGGCACAGGCCTCCTCTCATAGATGAGAAGGATTGGACAGTATAGTCCCCACGCTGGCCCAGAGCGGGTTGGGGACTTCACATACAACTTTTATTTTTGAGGGGCGCTCGTAGCTTTGTTAAAAAGATAGGGTACGTGAGCCACTAACGAGTGCAACAGAGATCGGACTAACCTAATACTCTTACCTGAACCAGATCACACAGTCGCTGTGGCCGAAATCAGGTATGAGAACATCATAATTTTTCGTACAGTTTGGGTTCATAAACATTCATAAACACAGTTGTGTTTTTTGCCCAATTTCTAATTTCATAATATTATACTTACACTAAAGTAAGAAAGGATTTCGCTAGATGACATTGACGTAAGACTGAATGTCAGTTGGCCTGTGGAATGAAATCTCACCATACCTAATATTTATAATTATAATATTTGAATGACTAGATGACGCGCAAAGATCTAAGGAATTAAAATGATATGCTGCGCCGTCCTGTAATAAAATTAATTACTGTAACTAGTATGTAATGATGCATAAAAATAAATCTAACAATCTAAAAATACGTACTGATTTGCATAACTAAAACATTAATCTTTCATCAAAATTCGATTTCGATGCGCAATTGTTAATTTCAGTATTTTTTGATGTGCAGTTAAAATTGGTTAATTGAGTTGAAAATCCAACAGTTGGATTACAACTGTATCTACCTTCGCTATTCTCAGAAGCAAAACACCGCAATTAGGAAACAACGAAACGGATTAGTCAACATTGAACGTTGAAAGCAATCGATATCGCAACAGGTGGCTGTGGCAAAAACCGCTAAACAATGGAGTTTGCTCATGTGATAAAGGAGAAACATAAACAGCGCGATTTCATGTTAACGATACAACAATACATACTGCTTTATGGGTTGCTCAACTTACATGGCGCTGGAAGCTGTGATCCCATAGAAACAGACAAACTTATCAGAAATTCAGATATAAACGAACGCCGTTTACGATTGCAGGCGGTTCGGTGCAACCGACCCCTTAGCAATTGATTCTGCCATATGCCGGACGAATCTACTATTAAGCTCGGGTTCGACAGAGCATGAATAAATTAATCTGAGGATTATGGCTTGTCCTTAATATTCTTTATGGTTATAATTCTTCTAGCTTGGACGGTACAGTCGCTTTTTGAAGAAACTATATTTTTTTTATGTGTGACTGAACAGCGATTGGCCTTTGTCTTAGGTGGAGAAAACCTAAGACAAAGCTAAGATGTAGCTCGCTGGTTCAGTAATACCTTATTACTTATTAATTCTTACCTCGAAGAGGCGTAGATTATAATTGTACGGAAATACCGAAAACGGGAGCATGTTCCATTCCTTTGCACACTTTGCGCATTAGAAAAGAGGAAGCAAATTGCTTCGTGCGAATAAACGGAACGGTGCGGTAATTTGATAAAACGCCTAGTATTTAAAGTATACCTATGTAATCCTTGATTCAAGATATGCTAAGAGCTGAGTGGTGACGGTGTTAAGGCGCTACACTGAGAAATTTGGAGACTGAAACGCTGTCCTGCCCAGACTAGCAAATAGTAGGGGCTGATTTTCAGATATATGATACTTGACTATATGATTGTGGTACTGACAATAGCGAAACATGATTGCTTAAAATTTTCTCGATAGAAAATAAATCCAAAGTCGAGTCTATATTTTCCTTTTTTTCCTCAGCCTACTAAAACAACGCATTATTAAAAGACACGATTAAGTTAATATGATGGTATTTTACCTCATCTAGGTACTGACAAGAGGAAATTTAATAAACCTGCACACAGTCAGATACTCGTATTTAACGAGATTTGTCTAAAAAGCCATTCTCGGAGAGGTATGCATCCCGTTTTGTCGTGAGCGAAAAACAAAGGGTGTCTCTTTCAATCGATATATCGCCTTAAGACGGTTCGAGAATAAACGGCACCGCCCGTCGCGTCGCCATCGCCTTGTCATGAGAACATTGCTGCAATAGAGGTTTATAATTAAAGTGATGCGTAATTAATACTAGATGTGAAACAAAGGCGCAGCACTTTGCACTCGTGTGGTGACGTCACAGAGCGGCTGGAGTTCGTCTACCATTGTTGTTATATTGTTACTACATCTGTAATTGGAAGGTCATTAGGTCGAGGCATCTAGAAGGATTGATGCTCTGATCAATTGTTCGTCACACGTTAATTGTAATTCATCTGATGTTGTAAGGTGACATTATGTATTACAAATAAGATGCATCAGCTAAACATATTATACAACTACTATCATGTACTATGTATCTATAGTATGTATAGTTCGTTCACAACTGTAGGCCAAGTGCTGTCAAATTAACGCAAGCAAAAATCTACCTAACAGTCAGAGCTCTAAGTCGAGTTTTGTTTGCGTTCGTTTGACAGAATTTGGCCTTAGAGTTACGAACTAGTGACGATTTGACATGTGAAATGTATGATTTTAAATTGGTTGACCTGTACTTTTCGTTCGTTTACTTCGTCCGTTCGTTCGCTTCGTATTGCATAATTATGTATGATCTTGGTATTGTCTCTAGAGTATTAACTAGATTTTTTCCCGTCGGTTAGACTGCGAACTTGCGAAGACCTTTATAATCGAATTTCAGGCCTACCTCATCCCATTTAGACAATGAATTCCGAAATGAACAGTATACTTAATTCTAATTATTCTAAAAACGCGTAAAGCAAGCATGAAATGGTCACATCCAGATAATAATAATAATAATAACAGACATTTATTCAACTAAGTTGCATTGGTACATGACATGATATAAATCCCGCATACAAGGAAAGAGGAAGATAAGGTTATTCACGGCTTTACGGTCTTATGTTCTTGCAAAATTACTTGGCGTTACCAATTATTTTAACGCGATTATACATCTTGTCCACCCTGAAGATTAATTCTAATAAAAAGTAGATAAATCAACTTTTTAAATTGTAGAAGAAGAAAAACATTTAATTGGTGTTAAATCATTGCACAATGTTAAGGACATGAAAAGAAATGAAATTAAAAATTAAATTAAAGATGGATTATTAACACCAAAAAGGATATACCACTCAGCATATGCCAATAGCAATATATGCTAAGGCGCTGGATTTCAGGGCACCCAATTGCATTATTTATTTCGGATTTTAACCCCTCATTAACATAATATTTACTTATGAACATATAACCGTTACATTTTTATAAGTAAAACTATACTCACGAGCAAAAATAGTGGGTACACTCTCTATGGAATTCAATACAAAGTGTATCCACTATTTTTGCTCGTGAGTGTAATTACATGACCGCTTCATATTGCGTCGAACGCTAATCGGCCAGTCTAACGTCATACTCTAGTTTTTCTAGTAGATCAATAAAAACGCGATGAGATAAAAAGGGTTGACCAGGCGGTTTCGCAACCACCCATTTCATCCTTATGTTGTAACAATAAACAACTTTGGGTTTTTTATACTTTAACAGCCCTAGGCATAAAACGGCACAAGTCATAGTCATCTGTGTAGGTTATATATAAAGTTACAGCGTTTTCTCTACATAAAAAAAGAACATACCTATTACATACAATCCTTGAACGTGTTTCCTATATCGATGGTACAATAAGACAATTATCTCTGTGAGGTGATAGGCGGGCCTTGGTCAGTCAACCTTTGGTACATGTTATGATAAATGTAGGTATGCAGCTAGCTTTATATAACGTTGTCATATCAAGTCGGTAGTAAGCTTGAGACTATTTTGTTTTGGGAAAATTACTGTAATACACTGAATGATATTTCATAACAAGAGCAGTTTTAAATCTGGCTAGATGCTGGCTAAGAGCAGTCCCATTTTTGTTTAAAAAAAAAGCTGAAAAGGAAAATAGGTCGATTTCCGTTGTGTTTAGCAGATTGTGCTATTATTACCAGGGATAATATAATAGCATTATTAAATTAGCGTGATTGACGGGAACTCATTTGTGTAAAAAAAATATCAGGAAAATTTTCCTTTTCCTACTTAATTAAGTATGGGCTATTTATCTCTAATTGGATAATTCATGCACCTAGGAAAATGAAAAGTTTCCATTGTGGATTAATTAAGAAGGAAAAAGAAATAAATTATAGATAGTAAAACGAGTCGCATGCATCCGGACACGTGGGCTAATATAGCTACCAAGTGGATGCCACAACGGCGACGCAGACGGGGCCGGCCTAAACGGAGATGGCGGGACGACTTGGACGGCTTCCTCATCAACTGGCAGGAGGAGGCACTGATGCGGGAGTCGTGGCATGCATGGGGAGAGGCCTTTGCCCAGCAGTGGGACACCCAAATAGGCTAAGGAAAAAAAAGTAAAACCATTATTATCATTTCCTTTTGTCTAGGAATAATTTTATTGAATTAATTGTCATCGAAAAAACGTCAGAGGTTGTCAAGCAAGAATTTTCTTTTTTATTTAAACTAATTAATGTAGTGATGTAGTTATTTTATGAGCTAGATTGGATTTCTAATGTATAATTCGCGCACCTGGGTCTACATTGTGCACCACCAGTTTCTAGTTTTTTTCATGTGTTACACCCATTGTGTCATCATAATTAAAACTTAGCTTGCATCCGATTCACTGGTTCTCTAAATTGCGTTTTCTCGGACGATAATTTTCATTGCAATCGATTACGTATAATTATAGTTTTTAATGCGACTTTGATACCGATTATGCAGTATTATGTAATAGTAATGACAGATAAACCTGTGCAGATGACGCCGGCGCTGGCCGCCTGTGACACTGTGTCGTAACGTAACTCGTAACGTTTACTCTGAATAGTGAAAGAGAGTATGTTCTTGTGTGAACCTGCATGCTATATAACATTTTTCGTCCCGACCATAAAGCAGCAGTTGCAGTAATTTTTAGCTCTCACCTTTATTATTGCCATTAAAATTTGAACTTCATCAACATGATGTCGAGTTGTTTATTGTGTGCTTCTCTTTAGAAATTTAAATCAGTGAACACTTGAACAGGTTTATGCGGTTTTGTATATCGTTCTGTTAAATTTTATTAGTTTTATAATCGCGTGTGATAGCTTTATTGACATTTGACATAATAAAATGTGTGATTGGTAGTTGGTAAGTGTGTCGTCTAACAGGTATATTTAAATGTTATTGAATCGTTAACATCCTAAAATAACTGTACATTAATTATGTTAAATTACAATTGTTTATAATTTTTTTGCATTGAGAACAATTATTTTAATATGTATACTGAATACTGAAACAAGGTTAACAAAATATGCATGCAAGGACAAAAATAATTATGAAAACATATTAAGTAACGATATTTATAAGAAAAACATGTATTATTGAAAGGTAATTAACCTTTGAAGGTCAAATAACGTTTAAGAGAGGCAATGTGATGTAGTGTATTTTCATATTATTGTGAAGTTTCAACCCCGGTGATGCAATTGGAACTGAAATATAATAAAAATAAAGTGGATGCTGACCATTGGATAACTAATGTACACTTGAATCAACTATTAGTAACACTTTATCTGAGGTTCATATCTAATCTTTAAAAAATGGTTTAATTGACACGTAAGGCGGGTTGCATTGCACTACCTTGCGATTACAAACCGATCAACGTTAAATATTGTGCCGGTAACAGTTATTCTACTGAAACTCGTCAAACTATCCATAGAATCTGATTTTAACAAACACCGCTTACGATTAGTCGATTACAGACGGTTTACCCATCTTACGCCTTAACGTTAAACGTGAAATCCAATTTCGTAAATGAAACAAAGAATCAGTGACGGTGTGAGCATCGCCCTTAAGGCGCAGGAGTGGGCAAGGCATTCTCCATACAAACTCTGTGCACGTTTTATTTGTAGGTTTTGGCACTAACGAATATAATTTTACTTTTGGTTGTAAATATTAGATAATGCGAAGTAAGTGATGTAAAAATTTTCTGATATTTAAAAAAAATAAAAAAAATACAATAAAAAAAATTTACATCACGAAATAGCTATCAGAAAAATAAGCATACTGACCAAAAATCATAACTTTAATGCAAACACAAACGAAGTAAATCCTGCACAAAGTGTGTATGGAGAGAGCTTGCCCTACTCCTCCTCTTAAGAGTCCTTTTGCGACGTAATTGCATAACCTTGATTGCTCGTGCGACTAATGGTGTAGAAGGATGTTAAGTTCACTGCTTACATTTAAGTCTTTAGGTCAATGTTCGTAGTGTCTACATACCTAATGTTACCTACATGATTAATTTACTAGAAACATCACATATAATTGTTTGATGCATGAGTACATATTTGAGGTCGTTCATTTATCTCTGAAGACTTTTGTGTCCCTTTTCTTGTGTATACCGTTTTAATGAAGGCAGGGTTCTCAGGCGGTATATATTGAAAAGCTGGTCATTATGTATGGTTTTGAACACTAAGTGTCGGTTGCACCAACATACGAACACAGACCGGACATCGTCAAATATGGTGCCGGCAGCTGTCATGCCATAGAAACTTGTCAAACTTTCCATACAATCAGATTTGGCGAACACCTTTTACGATTACAGACGGTTTGGTGCAACCCAGCCTTTATTTACTATATGGGTGTAGAACTGTACATAAATAGAATACTGACTGCTGAATTTATAGTGGAGTTGCTGATACTGCCTGGGGGATACCACGTACTCATCCGTGGATCGCAGTACGTATAAGTATATCTCGATTTTATCGCTCGAATGGGCTAAGTGCGATAGAGATGGAGATATGAAAATCGATGTTAGATTGTCGTGGTTAAGTATTACAGAATGGACAACGTATCTGTATCGTCTCAGTCTGCTTAGTGACGAGCCACTCAACAGAGTGTAAACTTTTTTTTTAGCGGAAGTGGCGAGAGTGGTAAAAACTGCCAATTAAGAGTGATCCGCTCCATTTCTCGAATTCCTGATTGGATGACACAAAAACTATGCATAGGAAGTTTTCGTGTCTTCGAACGAATTAACAATTTAGGTAAGTGTACGTTGTTCTTTGGAGTGGGAAAGAATTGCAAATAATACCTTTATCATACTTAGAAATCCTAATAAGGTATGCGGTTACAGAAGCGAGAAAGGTAGAACTCTATTTCGCAGGGGTTTCTGAGCCAGCACGTAACTACGTAAGAGAGAGTTTGTAATCCAAATTTATTTATTTATTTAGAGAACAAACAGAAATGGATTTTCATAAAGACTTACAACTATATAAACTTTAACTAAACAAGCATGTCTTCCTGACTGTGACTAGTTCTCACTAATCGATATTGAAATTCTAATAACGACGATTTACTAATCGATTGCCATTCAAACCACAAATAACTCGGTAGTGTACGCTTCCAACCTTGGGCTACACTATACCCCTAACCTTTACCTTCGTTTATTAAATCTGACCTCTACACCCTCTACACTTCGAGTAAATTAACGGATTCATAATCGACTATCATTCTACACCCGAAATTTTCCGGTAGCGTATGTTTCAACCTTGGGCAACCCCCATACCTCTCCCTAACCTATACCTTCACTGGGTTGACCTCCAATAGCAAATAACGTCGGACTCATAATTGTCTATCATTCATATAAAGCCCGAATAATCCGGCAGGTTGTACGCGCCAACCTTGGGCAACCCCCAAGTTCTCCCTAACCTTTACCTTCGCTCGATAGACCTTGATTCGAGCAATGCCAAGAGCTTCCGTATGGACGTGCCTCGTATTATGGCTATAATGGATAAATCCTGGACATTATTTGCATGTTTTTTGTTCTTTTAGCTTTAAATTTGACTTATGTGAGGTTAGTTTATGTTTGTCGTATTTCCATTTTACAATTGGGTGTGATAATTTTCCGTGTGTGTTGAAAGAGTCACATATGGGAATACAGTTGGAGTGAATCTCTTCCTCGTGTCATCTTTAAACCTTGAATTGCTTTGTTAATGTGCTACTAAAAATTTCATTTCACGTCTTTTTGTTCAGTTGCAGGCTTAAAGTTTCATTTTATTTCACTTATACTTTTTAGTGCTCATTTCGTAAGTTAAAATGACGAGTTTGACGAGACAAAATTAAAATCCCATCGTTGCAAAGGTTGGGACATAATTGTCGAAAGGAAATCACAATGAAAACGTTTATATTTCAGTCCATTGTTAAGATCGGGGATTATACTAATAATATCCTGTTGTTAGTATAATGAATAATACCCCGATCTTCGTAATGGTTATGTAAAGATACCGGCGAATGAATGAAAAAGAAATTAATAACTAGAAAGTAACGACATATAAATATAAATGAAAATGGGTATAAAGTCCTTTAACCATTTTAATTTCCCACAATACATTTTGCAAACTTTCTTACCTATCTCTAACTCACAAAGAAACGAGTACCTAATGTGTTTACCGGCTGGACACATTGGGGCCAAGGTGTTGGGCCAGCATGTTGGCCCAACGTGTACAGCCGGCATATGAAGAACCTTGTTCCACCCTTGTTCATTAACACATCAGTTGACAATCTCTACCAGCCCAACCCTTTTGACGTAACTTAACTTCCCTACAGTAGGTATAGTAGATAGTAGGTGGATTTTGCTCGCCGCCGCGTTGGTGAGCGCACGTGCCCGGAGCGACGGCGAGCGGAATCCACTACCGTACACTGTCTTTGTTGCCTACTGTCATGGCGTCGCGTCGTTACCGAACGTCTTTGAACACGTGGTTGGCGAAATCATCATAAAGATGGAAAGCCATTTTTTTAAAAGAAGTGAAGAAGGTATAGTAGGTATATTCTTCTGAACAAGAACCTTGGTAGGCTGCCAATGCCAGTACCTATTGCCAGTCGCGCTGTCATTAGCGTCTGCCTTCGGTTGTTTGGGTTCGTGCAGTCACGCGAGCCGTAGGGCTGTACAACCTCGTTCTGAATGTTGCTTTTTATTCATAAATATTATTTTTATATATCACTTTCATCAAAATACGGTTCTTATATCAAACATTTTGTTAAACAAATGGTTAGAAGGAACCAGAGAGTAGATAATTGTTAACTAAAGTCATTTTACTATGTGCGTTTATTTTTAAATTGAGCATCTAAAAGTAAATTTGTGCGACTCTATTCTTTAAATATTATAATTGCTAATTAATAATACAGTATCTGTAATTTCTCTACTCATTACCAATTTAAATGAATGCTCAATTATTCCATAAGATAAGAATTAAGTTTGCCATTTTAACCCCGCGCGGATTATTTCTTAGCGTTATCTTTAATCACGACGTAATAACGAAATGACGTCTGATACAAACTCGCCTTAACTTGATAAACACATTTCCGCCTTCCCTAAAACACTGCGCACCGCCATCACCCTATACCCACCCTCTGACCATAACTTCCCCCCTGGCCCTGGTAGGGACCTTGCCCCGTCACGGCCGTATTCTGCCCTTGTAACCCGCTACATCTGTTGTTCTATATAGGGTATATTACTGTGGAATAGGACTCAAAATTGCTATTTTTTTTACTTTGAGCGCGGAAGAAAAATGTTGTAGACGTAAATGGATATTAAACATTCTTAATTCCTTTATTTGCCTCCGGCAGGAAAAAGGTTTTTAATGCCGAGTTAATTTAGTTTTAGGCCGCTGTTTACTTTGAATTAGCATTTACTAGTTAATTAGGCTGCAATGAGAAAGTTATTTGTGAGGTTTTATGTTTTGAACTAGAAACTTTTAAAGCCCCACTTGTAACGATTACTCTACTGTGGCCCTTCGTCCAAATGGCAACAGGACTTCAATTTGACTCATCACTCTTACATCTCAATCACGTATGAATGTGTTTCTTGCTGGTTAGGTTCGGAGACGAAAACTCTACACGTGACAGATACAATGAAGTGCGATTAGGTTGCGAACGAATTGAAACCTTTGCTAATTGACCGCATTGAAATGACAGAAAGGAAACTTAATTGAAATTTAAAGACCGATGTTTGTCACAATCAGTCAAAAACAATTGAGCCTCTGCCTACACGTTTTGGGCATCAATGCATGATTCTGCTCTGCTGTCGTATTATGAATAAACTCTACACTCATCTTCCAATCGAATGACGGGCTCACCCAACAACATGCAGCGTAAAAAAGTTATTTTCAAGTTAATTTAAAAACCAATAACGAGTAATAAGTGGGCACAAATTAGTATTCATTGATGTAACTGTGACGCACATTGTTTTTGCGTATTTTGCGACCGGCTTAACCTAGAAACTCGTTTTTATGATATTTTCTCATTTTCACTCATCGCTTAAAACCGTTCGCTGACTCGTGTTCAAATATTACTTAGTTTCCATTTTTTACGAGTAAGTATGTCTCCGTCTTAAAATAATTTTTGATCATTTGTATGGCTTTGATGGTTCAACATGATGCTTATACTGTTAAGATTTGGTCTGTGTGACAGATGACAAACGGATGGACGGACGCGTAAGTGACAGCCATAGGGTTCCATTTGAACCCTTCAGGTACGGAACCCTAAACTGCACGTTCTATGCAGCTCGCATGCGCGAGCAATATGCCATGATTTGTATTTTCTAGCTGTCAAACATAGTGTGGTTTATTAAACAGAGGATCTTCTGTGTTTTTGTTATTAATTAGTATGCGACAAATAACAGAATAATAAGGAATACCATACTCGTGTGTGTGTAATGTTAGTGAGACAAGTGTCTCACTAACATTCGTTTCATAAAACGAATGCTGTCTTTATGACGCCATAATGTCGACCATTATATATCTACCTGCGTATGTGTGGCTAACTATACCTCAGATTGAGAATAGCTGAGAGACTCAGCGTATCACTTTTACGCTAACACAATCACTTTTAAATAGAGTCCGATTCGACCTTCCTTATGTGAAAAATGCTTTGATCTTAGCAGGTTTTCACACATATGTGAAATTATACATCGGTGGAGTAAACCATTGCAAAAGAAACCGGTCTTATCCGAACAGGGTTTAGTTTTTCCTATATCAGCTTTGAAGGTCAGACGGCAGTCGCTTTCGTGAAACTAGTGCCTACGCCAAATCTTGGGATGCCAAAGCGGACCAAGGGCACCTGTGTATAATTTTTATAGAACAGAGCGCTAGGAGTACGTATGGTGATACATTGTACATAAATACAAAAGGTGCTTGACCTCATATTTACATCAGACGGCGTTATAGTCTGTTTAGCACACAATCGCGCTGGCGACAGCTTTTCATTTCTGTTGACAATACCAGGATGTGTGTCAAAATGGCGGTCTTAACGAAAAGGGATCTTCGTGCGGTACGCCATTATTGAAGACTATGCATTGACATACCTCATAGAGAGAGTGCTCTAAGAAGTCTAAGACATGAGATGATTCGACTATTATTGATTAATCTAGTTTATCTAGTTGAAGAAAATTATTGTTAGACAATGAATTTGTTAGTATTGCAAGTTTCAAATTACACTCACTACGTATATACTGAATAGGCAAAGTGCTGCTTTCATATAAAAATTTGAATTCTGTAAGCTTACGAAGTAAGAAAACAAGAAGAAGACCGTTGTAAAAATCTACCGTTTGAGTTAATGATTGTGAAAACATTTAATATCTAGATCAAATGTACTATTTTCAAAGTTTTCAAACCAAAACACACCCAATGGAATAAAATTTTAACCGACTTCAAAAAGAGGTGTTTCTTAATACTATCGAATAATCTGCGTCATTACTACTACAATGTCTTTCAGAAAGTTAATAAGTACGTAGTATTTGTGGCAATTTAAAGATACACCGTTCAAAACGAAAAGGAATAGGTACAGAATTAAAATTACCTATAAAAAGCACAGTAACCAAATATATCGTAACTCATCCTTATTCCTACAGTAATAAGAATGTGTTTATTACTGTAGAAAAAAGGATGAACTACTATATATAGTTATGTTATTATATTTATTTATTTCCCATATAGGTATACAGAGATACACTTATGTCCGTCAGTAGATACAATGTTTCTTATGTACTAAATAGTACTAATCTTATTTATATAGCTTACAATTTGTTTATGAATGAATGAATCACATTTATTTCAGATTATAAAATCCATAATTTTGTTAGTAGGTACACAGTATATAATATATACTTGTTAGTAAAGTACAGTTACGTTTATGGATATATCATAAAGTTTTCCAAACATTATATAATGCTGACTGTACAGTCGTACACCAAACAAAGGAATGTCGTAAAAACCTACTACCGTTGAAATCATAACGGTACGGTAGCCCATGTTACGACGTAAGGCCATAAAACTACCTAATCGTAAAGTTTGGATGTACTGAACACCCGTACATTTATTTATTACTTAATTCTTTGGACATAAAATGTAATCGAGTGATATGAGACTTTTCCGGAAGATGGTTTTTATCTTTTAAAATAAATAAGGAAGAAGGGATTTGATACCTGCGTAAGGTATTATGAGTTTATGACTATTTGTCAACCTTACAAAGAATAGTAACATTGTGCATTAAAGGTTGTAAGAAGGGATTTTTTTTGAAGCTTTGTAATCTTACTGCCCGTTGTAAACGCATTGTTTTTCCTTAAGTAAATTATGTTTATACTTATTGTCTATGGAAGAAGATGGTATGGTATTGATCTGTGGAAGAAGAGACACCACTGATGAGGTATATTCTACTCACTCTGGAGTCCGTATCAAGCGTATGAGTCACACACAATACATTTTTTGACAAGAAAGGATATACCAGAATACATTAGGGAAGTCGGAAAAACAAAAGTTGTCCATTCGGTGGTCAATAGTTAACGGCTTGTGTGCATGTAATTTACGTTTTTATTACATGGATTTATAGACACGGAATTACAGATTATGCGGGTCATCAGATCAATCGAAAATTAAGCTTTGTAGCCCTTAACTTTTGGCATGTCCACCGAAAAGACGCGCACCTAAATCTGACAATGACCCATTAACAACCTTAACTTAAATAATATTAATACTAACTTACATCTAAAAATCACATAATTATTACCATAAGCGATTAAAAAATATATATATATAACATAGGGTTTTAGATGAAGAAAATTTTCAAGCACATTTCCACCCACATTACAATCAAAGCCACAATGTGAATTTCACGTAGATAAGTTTGCCATTGTATACATCGAAATGTAAGTATATTTAAAAAAAAATATTACAAAAACAGCAGGCAGCAACAGGCATCTTCTAGGTAAGCACGCTTCACCGTCGGCCTCATCTTTGTCCCCTAGCTAGATGCTGGCCAAGAGCAATCCCATTAAAAAAAATCGGCCAAGTGCGAGTCGGACTTCGCACATTTAGGGTTACGAATCAACTTCAAAATATCTAAATTATCAATAGATTAGTACTTGTTGGTAAAATATACGTAATAATAAACATTATCACCAAATTTCAAGTTTATAGGTCAATGGGAAGTTAAAAAATTTTTCGTGTGACAGACGACGGACGGACGCCTGAGTGACAGCAATAGGATTTCGATTCGACCCTTCGGGTTCGTAACCCTAAAAAAGCATTCAAAAAAGTTGTAAGGAAATAAGAGCTTTTACTTCTTACGTAGCCACTTTTGATGCTGACTGTACAACGATTATGTTCCTAAAACAGAATGTCAACCGGGAGGCAAACCACACCTCTGAATACCACACGGCCTCTGATATCACAAGATACCCAAATCTTACACAAACAAGAGTAATTACTATTGTTACGCAACTAGGAAGTGCTCGTGACTTTGCCGCTATTTCAACAAGAATTGGAAGCCGAATTTCCTAGACACTAATCATTCGACAATGAATGTCATTATTTATTTACTATAGACGTTCTAGGAAGTTGTTTATCTCATGATTCTCATGGAAATTATGGTTAACTTGCAGCTAGTTGTTGATTGCGTAATGTGTTAAACCTCTAGATAGATCAGTCATTTTTAGTATGGACAATGACATTTAGATCACTTCACTCTTTAAAAATGGCTTTCCGTCAAACTTATGATGATTTCGCCAATAAATACTTGTTCAAAGACGTTGTTGGGTAACGATGCCATGACAGTAGGCAACTGGTTTTGTTTGGCAGTGGATTCAGCCCGTCGTCTTCGCGAAGAGCACGTGTGTTCACCAACGCGGCGACGGGCAAAATCCGACATTTAGATCATTTTACCGACCTTTCTTAGTAAAGTGCCTCTCAGAATCATTGTACGCTGCGCGTATGTACCTATATTAGATTGTTTCTGCGATATAATAGCTTCGTTGGTGGTTCTAGAGATATCAACGTTTTTCTCCGCACCTTCATTCTCTGATTAATATAGAACTGCCGCTACGACGCGACGCGAGTAGAGAACAGGGTAGATTGTTCTCTAATTCTAATTCCCACTGTTCTACCGAGACCAGAAACTGAGTCGCGCGAGATACGACTTTGCACCTTGGCAGCAAGTTGTGCTAGCCCACCTGAATACCTGCTTAGTGGCGCCATGGCGTCAACCAGATTGGATCGTCTATCTATAGATAGATAGAC
Organism: Cenopis cana; assembly: GCA_951800055.1. Taxonomy (NCBI): domain Eukaryota; kingdom Metazoa; phylum Arthropoda; class Insecta; order Lepidoptera; family Tortricidae; genus Cenopis; species Cenopis cana. The sequence continues at coordinate 7,478,785 of OX637487.1, read as the reverse complement.
CGTACTAAGTTCGTGCCGTGTCACCGATTTGGTCGCCAACACCTGAGCAAACAAATTGCTTACTCGTAAAAACATCTGATCTGAACAAACATGTTTGGTAGTGTTTTTAGAGCGTGTTCATGTATTATTGAGCACTATATGAGTGTAGTAGTAGTAGTGAAACTCTTTATTGTACGAAGAAAAGAACACAACAGACACAATTCACAAAAGGAGAAGTACCTAACGTAAGTACGAAGGAGGTGTCTTTTCCAGTCCCAGAGTTTAGTAATACGGAACGTCAGATCACCGATTTGGTTGGCTCTTAAACAATAGTACATTACTTAACAAGGGCGGTAAAACAAAGAATGTCTCATATCGCAGGTATTTGACGCCCGAGCCGAAGGCAAGGGCGATAAATATGCGATCTGAGGCTTTCTTTATTACCGCCCGTGTTAAGTACAAAATTTTATGTCACCCCCTGGCCAGGAAGTGGGTTTTTTCGCGCGCGGAGCGTGCGATAATGGCCACTTTATGGCTAGGTGTGACATAAATAAATTTATGTCACACCTGGCCATAAAGCGGCAATTACCGCACGCTCCGCGCGCGGGAAATCCCACTTCCTAGCCAGGGGGTGACATAAAATTTTGTACTTACCACGGGCGATAATAAAGAAAGCCTCAGATCGCATATTTATCGCCCTTGCCTTCGGCTCGGGCGTAAAATACCTGCGATCTAAGACATTCTTTGTTTTATCGCCCTTGGTAAGTAATGTACTATTTTTTGGAGTGTTCACCGGTTAGCATTAGCACGCCAAACTTTATTGGCTTCGAACTTTATGTACTCGTATGTGCAGTCGACCAATGAAGCGATAAAAATGCAGCTGTCACAATGATAGATGCACATGCATATTATTATAATACATTATCTTTATAATAATAGTACCTATGAGAGAAAGATATTATCTCATTCTCAGCTAGGTTAGCATGGTGCTATAACAGATTTGGTTGTGGTTAGCCCAACCCGATTGTATAATGTGTCACAACGTATAGTTTTGAGAACGGACAGTGAATTTGTCAACTTTATTGATAATAGCGACGACCACTCCAGTTTAATGATCTAGTGATGATAAGCTGATTTCATTGTCATCAATATAGCGTGCGTCAGCAAATGTGACACAACTTCTTGATTGATAGTTGATATGCATTGAGATGTAACGAAGTTGGTATTAATATGAGCATGTGCGAGTCGATTGTGAGATGTGTATTTACTTAGTAGAGTTAGTAGTTTGTTGATGTTTCGAGTTAGTTAGGAAGGAGTGTTAGGAACTTAGGACTTAGGACCTCTTATGTGAAAAGTTACCAGCGAGGCTAAGTAATTGTCTTGATATTCACAAAGTGTTTGTGGGAAGTTGAAGCGCATTATGTATGCATCTTCTACATCCTTCGTGTCACTGTGGCCATGTTACAAGATTAGGAAGTACTTCCTAACTTAATGTTCTTGAAACCATATTTGACGGTGTAGTTGGATTTAGATGGTATGTGTGTGTGGTGTTTTGCGCTGTGCCCTACCTCTGCCTTTATATCCTTAGAAACTAGGCTAAAGAAAGTATCCCTGAGGGCGCCTAAAGCGTCTGGTCACGCAGGCACTTTAGTAAATAAATACAACAATCTAATTGACCTTTTATGGTATTAGCGCAGACATTATAGACATTAATGATGGGTTTAGTATAAACGAACGTGCATTTTTGCGTTTATATGCCCAATTTATCGATAAGAAAATATGATAGTTAATGCCAAAATGCTTTTTAATACGTAAGTAAGATTTATTAGCATGTTTGTATTCACCAAAAAACCTCTCTGAACGGATTTCAATATAAATACGTAAGTGTGTGGTTTATTCACATAGGTATATATGTATAGGAATAGGCGACTTTATAAGCCTATTATTTATATGAGTACCTACTGAAAACATTGTTTTACAAGTACTTATAACCAAATCGATTCGTGCCCGCCATAAATTCGATCCGTCGCACTATTGCGCATTTTCTACGATTATTTCTCCACGATATTGGTGGTTTTTTTGGGGTTCCGCACCGCACCTCAAAAGGAAAACATACAACCCTTATAGGATCACTTTTTTGTCCGTCTGTCTGTCTGTCAAGACCCTTTAATAAAGTTATTAATTACTATTAAAACTGCATCAATTCAAGTAGAAAGATAGCTCCAATAATGTACTATAGTAATAACTAGGGATCGGAGTTTTCGTCGCACGGTAAGACTAATAGCAAGGTGTGGAGTCGACATTTGCCATAATCTAAACTCTTATTCATACTCATACTCATTTATTTAATTTATCTTAAAATGCCTTTAGAGCGGTCGGGGTTGTATAGTTATCAGTCAAATTATATAAAAATATATTTTCTATTAGATCATGAATTCATAACTTCAACTATTTTAATATCGTCACTACTTAAAAAAAAACTCGTATTTGAAAATCATCAAGTTTCTAGGAGGAACAATAAACATCCTGTAAATTATTGTGATTGATCAAAAAAGTTCTTGTTAGTTTAATGAGATACTTTGATAGCCAGCAGTCATTAATTTTACAAATATTCGAATAACTCACTCAAACACTTTTTATTCAATTTAATTTAATTTAATTAATTAATAAGATACAAGATTTTTGTTTTAGTATTGACTGAAAGTTGTTAAGTTAGGATAATTTTGCTTTAAATTTTATGGTACAAAATGAAACGAAATGTATGTTTTTATGTTTATTAAATTAACTAAGTAAACTCTCTTACAGTAACAATAGACGAACTATATATTGAGCCTGGCCCAACATGTTCTCCTATTTTTGTATACCTATATTTTAGGTGTTTTAATGTTTCTCTTGTTTGTCTGTGAATTTTCGTAATTAAATCAGTAAAAAATAGTAATTATTTTCTATTGCAATATTTATATTCCAAAGATAACATTAAATAATCGTTTCTAAACTCGTCAACGTTGTTGTCCTTTATTATAAAAAAAAACCTAATTAAATAAATGAGTATGAGTATGAATAGGAGTTTAAATTTATGGCAAATGTCGACTCCACACCTTGCTATTAGTCTTACCGTGCGACGAAAACTCCGATCCCTAGTAATAACAAAAGAATATAGGTTCTATGAGTTTCTAGAGAAATGGTTTCGCGCGTTTTTCGCTCATTTCTCAAAATGACCCTTCCGCATTTAGCGACCTTTTAGTTTGAGGACGGCAGTTATCTCGGGAACGCATGGAGGTATCGAGTTGAAATTAAAATCATATACTCAGGTCTACAGTCCCTTGAAGTTTTTTTTCTACTCTAACGTAAAAAAAAGCCGGACGTTTATGCCGCAAAAAAGGTATATTTCGACACTACTTTCTGTCGACCGATGATAAATCTGATACTACAAGAACAGGGAAAAGTCTGAAAACTGTCCACTTGTAATTAAATCACAAAAAAACAAGGCCTTTATGCAAGGAAAGGGGGTCTACATTTTGAAGTAAGTTAACCGTTTCATGTGCTGGGATATCGTATGTATGGAAGGGGTTGCATTGGCACAACCTTAAACAGATTCTTAATAGGGATGTCCACTCAAAAAAATATTACTTCAATAGAAAGAAGACATAAAACTATGCCAAATAGTGAAAATCCTATTCAAATATTTTAAAAAATAACGAAGCTACATAACGGTTAGAATGTTCGTAGTTAGAGAGAGAAAGTTCTACCTAACCGTGACGTCACTGTTAAGTAGCGCCATAGTAAATGACGATCGTTCAATACAAAGGTGCGTTTTGCGGAAAAGGGACAGAACATACCCACTCTTAAAACTTTGAAGACTTATACTTACGTAATTATTTATTTTTTTGAATTACTTTTTACGCCATTTGATTGAGAATTTGAGCCTTTATGTAGAAAATTTGGATTTATCGATTTTCTTTTATAGTGTCGTCATCCCTATTATGTATATGATGTTGAGTTTTGGAAACTGACTTCCGAAAAAAGCTCGGAAGAAACTGCCCGACTTGATTCTAGAACTACCTACAACTTTGTACGGAACTCTCGGTGGGCGAGTCCGAATCGCACTTGTCCGGATTTTTCAGTCGGTCAATGACCGCGACAGCCTATACCTACAACTATGAAATCGGCCCAGACGGCCTTATCAGATACTTTAAGTAAACTAAAAGTAGTCATATTTTAGGAGAGTCGCAGTACTCGTAGTACTTAAAACCCCGCTGGCGTAGTGAGAAAGTGTATTAAAACACTTGATTAGGGATGGTCAGGCAATTTTAACAGTTATAAGACTTATAAGAAAAGCACATGGCTGTCAATCAATATTATTTTTCACCTTATGACCCTTTTCCTTACCTAAAAGCCCTTAAATAACTTCGACATAGATTTCACAAAGTTTTAAAACAGCAACAATGGGAAAAAATCTAGCTTTAAAAGCGATTAAGCCAGAATGGCCTCTCAAAAGATAGATTTAAACATTAAACTATATTTTATATAAAACCTGTGCCCTTTGTAATAACCTTAAATGGAGGACATTTCAGGATAAATAGGCTGTACCTACTACTTGTAGTTACGGTGTTTAGAATTCATTCATCAAGTAGGCATATGTCAAAATCAACAAGCATGAGCGCGCGCCGCGTTAGACTGCGACGCCATTCGGTAGGAAAGAGATAGGTAACATGTGACGCAAGAGCGGCTCGGCGCGCGCCCGGCTTCCAGAATATTCGAGCAACTCCCGCGAGACGGTCGGGTCGCGAGCCGTTTTGGTTTTTTTTTGATTGTGCGGTGTGTTTCGGACTGTGGATACGGGAGCCCCACGCCATTGTTAGATTTAGTAGTGTCGAGTAGACTGTGTTCAGAAGGATTGGATTGTCGGCGCACGGAGGCCTATGGAAAAGGCCCGCCGCGGCTTAAAAGAAGCACCATACAGGGGTAATCACAAACACACATTCTACACAATTCACCAACACACCCCCCTCGTAGCTCCAGAAGACCAGGAACGAAGAGATTCCGTAAGTAAGTTAAGTTTAGAATATAAGGTAGCTTCGTGAAACCGCGAACCATTTGTACACGCCTCGACGGTCCGTAAATAGTTCCGGAGCTGGCTGATGGGCCCCCAGTTCCTCGAAGTCCTGGCGTGGACAAATTTTTGGCAGCAGAGTGTGGTTGTTTACGTCTATTTACGTTCATTTACGGTTGAAACTGCTATTTACGGTTAGTCAGTTTAGTATTAGAGTATCACAATAAGTATTAGGATTCCTTGTTGGCAATAGGTAATAGTTTAAACGGTTGAGTGAACAAGTTTCGGATTACGTTTCGATACGAAAAAATAACATTGAAAAAGAGTGTTAAATTTAGGGTTCCGTCGTCAAACTTATTCACTCAAAGAAAAATATATATATATTTATTTGTTACGGGTAAAACCAAGTGTGAAACTTGCTTTGTTGTTTATTTGTGTATGTTAGTACCCTATTGTCACGGTGGTTTAATTGTTTACTACTACTCATTGTGTATTACGGTAAAATAATATTAATTAAGATACGGAACTCGCGACAATTACTTCGCGTGACGGATTGGTTCTTGTCATTTATTATTGGTATTTTGCTGTTTTGTTCTTGTTGTGATATTATTCCAACTAAATTAATTTCTGAAAAATAATATTGAATAATACGGAACCCGCGAAATATTAGGTTCGCGCTTGACTGTTGGTTTGTTTACGGTGGTATTTGTAAATTGAAGTTGGTGTCACAATGTCGATAACAAACACAAAGGCAAAGATCGATTCAGAGTTACGATGGTTTAGCACGGTGGCTGCTTTGATTGGACGTGCCGATAGAAAAGATGCATTACTCTCACGGGCGCAGCAGGCTGATGCCAGATATGACATGGTGTTGAGCTTCCATGCACAGTATCTGGCTTTAGTGGATGACTCCACGTCTCCGCCGGATGGCGATTCACAGGCCACCGTAACAAGGAATGTGGAGCAGTGTGGAAGTTTGCTTATGGACATCGTACAAGCGGCCCACGAGATCGAACGGGCACGTAAGGGCGAGATACAGGAGCCGTGCCGGACGGCTGGTGCCGAAATAAAGGCGCCACTTCCGCCCGTCAATGTGCCGGAATTTAGTGGGGATTACGCGGATTGGCCGCGATTCCGCGACATCTTCAATAGCGTGGTGCACTCTCGCGCCGACATAGCCCCCGCCTACAAGTTGGCGCAATTGATGGGGAGGTTGAGTGGGGAGCCGCACGATATTTTGACACATCTGGAGATTTCGGACGCCAATTATGAGACAGCCTGGGGTCTCCTGCTCGCACGCTACAACAATAGGAGATTAATAATTGACAGACTCATAGAGAAGATATTTGCGATCCCGAGAGTATCTAGTGCGTTGGAGATAAGGTCGCAAATATTAAACCCAATTACAGTGGCCGTAAACACGCTAGAAAGAATGAAACTCTCGCTGGGAGATAATAAATATGTAGTAGTAAATAGGGTTCTACGGAAACTGCCAAGCGATGTAGTCGCTCGCTTCGAGCAGGCGCACGGGGGGGAGTCGGCGGAACACCTCCCTACGTTCGAGGATTTAAGGGTCTTTTTGGAAGGTGAGTGTAGGCGGGCGGATTGCCAAGGGGCAACCCTGCCGAAGCCCCCCACCCCCACATCTCGACGTACTGTTGGGCCCAAAGTGGTTGAGCCCCGTCGTAGGGAACAAAAATATAATGCCCTCCAAACGGAGGTGTGCCCCTTCTGCCGGGAGGGGGGGCACAATATTACCGCCTGCGCAGAGTTTAAGGCACAACGGGTGCATAGGCGCAGGGGGGTCGTCAAGCAGCGGAACTTGTGTTTCCGCTGCCTGGGCGCGCACTATGTGCGAGAGTGCAGCAAGACCACCAACTGCAGGTCATGCGGGGGGGCACATCATGAGCTCCTCTGCCTGGCTAAGAGTGGGGAGTCGTACGGAGCCTCGCCGGGAGGTCGCTCCCCTCCTCTTAGGCCAGCTTCGGATGGATGGTCGCCACCCCCTCGGGGTGGGGGGGCATCACGAGACCAGCAGATGCCCCCCCCTCGGGGAGGGGGGCCGACAAAGGACCAACGGGCACCCCCCCCTCGGGGAGGGGGGTCACCGGGTAATCCCGGACAACGCCAGACGCTGCCATCACACCCACGGGGGGATGACCGGCACCAAGCCACGGGCGGGTGTCCGGAGGTAACACGTGGAGAGGACGGGTACCTGAACTACTCTACCGCGCTGGGGAGCGCGCTGCCCCCCCCGAGTGGTCACTTCTCCCCGCCCCTCGCTGAGCACCCACGCTTAGTGGCGCGCCCGCCGGTGGCAGGACGGATGCCACTAGGCTACTTCCGACCGGCGCGCATGTCCCAGATGGGTCGAGGGGTATATTACCCGGGTTGGGACCCATATATGGCACAGGGGCCTCCATCCCCTCCTGCGGGAGGGGGGGATGGTAGCACCCGCTAGGAATTAGCAGCCTGTCCATCGATACCGGCCCCCCAGCCAGTCACGGTACTATTACCGACGGCTCGTATTACTGTCTGGGGTACAGATGGCCGGTCAGTGCAAGTGAGAGCACTGCTAGATACTGGGGCACAAGGTTGCATTGTGTCCAGTCGACTGGTGGACAGGCTGGGACTTAGATTAGAGCCATCACGGGATGGTGCAATAGGGGTTGGAGGCAATCGGGTGCCTCATCTCAGGGGTCAGACTGCTCTCATGTTTGAAATGAGTGATTCTGCATCAAACACACGGGTGAATGCCACTGCGATTGTTCTGGACGAAGTGGTTGGGGTCCACCCTCAGACACGGTTACCGTCAGCGGTACGAGGGTTGACCAAAGGACTGGAGTTGGCTGATCCCCACTTTGAGCATCCCGGACGGGTGGAAGTCTTACTTGGGACTGACGTACTCGGGAAGCTGCTGCGGGGCGGCAGGCGGGAGCTGCAACCAAATGGATTGGTGGCCGTATACACCGCAGGGGGGTATGCATTGTTGGGCCCAGTACGGGAACCACAGGACTCGCTGGACTATAGTCCCGTATATTATGGCAGCGTGTTATCGGAGGTCCTACAAAGGTTCTGGGCAACGGAAGAGCCACCCACCGCTCCTAGAACTAACCCGCTGGATGAGGAGTGCGAGATATTTTATCAGTACAACACGGTTCGCCTTCCATCGGGCAGATTTATGACCAGGTTACCATTTCTAGCGACTCGACCTCCGCTGGGGAGCTCTCGGAATCAAGCAGAAAAACGGCTGGTGTCAATGGAGAGGCGCATGAAACGGGACTCCAACTTTCGACGGAAGTATGTAGAGTTCATGCGTGAATATTTGGCTTTGGGCCACATGTCGGTGTCCAAGGTGGACTGGCGCCACGAGGAGCACTTTCACCTTCCCCATCATGCCGTCCTGAAAACTATGGACGCAAAGATTCGCATTGTATTTGATGGATCAGCGGCGACCTCTAGCGGAGTGTCCCTAAACCAATGTCTGCATGCTGGTCCCAAGTTGACCAGAGACATCGGGGACATTCTAACTGACTTCAGGAGACACCAGGTTGTCTTTGTAACGGACGTGAGGATGATGTTTCGTCAAACGGAGATCCATCCAGACGACCGTCGTTTCCAACTGATATTGTGGCGCGAGAGCCCAGAAGAACCGATGGTCACATACGAGCTCAACACGAATACGTACGGTTTGAAGCCCAGCGCTTACGTAGCGATGCGTACGCTACGAGAACTGGCTGAACAGGAACGGCTGCGCTTCCCTCGCGCGGCTGCAGTCATCGACCGGGACGTCTACGTAGACGATATTTGCACAGGCGCGGATAGTGTTGAACAGGCGCTCATCTTACGGGATGAATTGATAGCACTCATGGCTTCCGGGGGCTATGAACTCCGGAAGTGGTTGTCCAATTGCCCAGAGGTCTTGGCAGGACTACCATCGGAGCACCAGCAAGACCCGCATGTGTTTGAGGACTCGGAGAATCCTCATGCGTTAGCTATCCTAGGGGTCCAGTACCGACCAGGACGTGACGTATTCACATATAGATGTGAAACCGAATTGCTGTCGAGGACCTGGACCAAGCGATCGGTCCTTTCGACCATCGCACGAACATTCGATCCGAACGGTTGGATCGCGCCGGTAACGTTCATGGCGAAATGCTTCATGCAGAAGCTCTGGTTGGCCCAACTAGGTTGGGATGATCAGCTCACCGAGGAGCTGTTACGGGAGTGGACCTCATTCGTGACCACGTTGCCGCAAATTGCGGACATTGAAATTCCCCGCAGGTTGCTCCCGCAAACGGGAGCCAGGGCGATCCTGGTAGGATTTTGTGATGCGTCAGAGAAGGGGTACGCAGCAACAGTCTACCTGAGAACAGGCGAGGCTGATGGTAAAGGTTCTGTACGATTAGTCATGGCCAAGAGCAAGGTTGCACCTGTTCGGACTCGTTGGACGATTCCAAAGATGGAATTGGCGGGTGCAGCTCTTCTCATGCGGCTCTTGAACCATGTGGTACGGAATTTACGCGGTACGTTTAACCTAGATGAAACGGTTTACGCGTGGACTGACAGTCGGATCGTTTTGTGTTGGCTGCAGGCCTCGGTCCACACGCTCGAAGTATTTCGTTGCTTTTCTAAAACAACGCAGTATCTCGAAATACTACGTTTTGCAACTAAGTAAAGGACTGGACGCGGAACACGCAAAAGTTTATCGTGAATAAAACACCCATCGGTTTACGTTAAGAAATGGCCAGATGGCAGCATTGTGCCGTTATGCCATTGGTCGAATCGCGATGCCACTTTTGTGCAAGACCGTCCGCAGGCCAGATGAGACGTAGCTTTTCACGTTGACACCAAGATATTTTGCTGACTAGTGGCACATCGAGAAATAATACGCACACATCCATTTGCTTTTTTCTGCAATAGTGTCGTATTGTGAAATAGTTCATCAATGCACCATGAAATATTTTGTGTAACAATGTAATATTTATAGAAGGGCCATTATTCAAGAGAAAGTAAGTACACATATTTGGACTTATCAGCAAATGCACTTGTGTTTCCGAAAAGCGTAGATGTGAGCAAGGTCTTGTTAGCGAAATAGGCCTGTATACTTGATAACACTGGATTAAGTATTCATGTAGTAAACTGAATTAGTTCGGTTTGTTATTAAATTTCTTTGTTGTAAAATAAGTAAAGTAATGATGTTATTGAAAATAATATTATATTCAGCAGTTTTATTAAGCTTCCTGTAACACTACTCTACACTTACAACAAGTAAGACTCTCAACCTCTTTTTACTCTTCTGGGTACTCTTGCAAACACTATCTATATACAGGCGCAATTTCATTGGTTGATAACCCGCATACGGGGTGAGTCAAAGAGCCTTTTTTATCAGTTTTTGAATTGATCGATATACTACATCATGATGCATTTTCAGGCATTTTTATTGATTAAGAGGGCCCGGCTCCTCGCATTGGAGAGCTATGGCACGTATTTCGGAAATCTCTCGCATCCCTGATGCGGGCACTAAAGACCAGCCTTATCTCACTGGTCGTTATACCGCATTCAGTTAAACGACTGTGCTATCGACTTATGCCTTCATTAGTCGTTGTACCGCATGCGGGGCGCACCTACATTATGCATTGGACGACCACTATTAATAGCCTAGTTGGTAGTGACCCTGCCTAAAAGCTGGTCCCTGTTTCGAATCCCGGTCAGGACATTTAATTGTATCATGAACCCGAACTAGGTTGGGACTAGGTCGATTTATGTAAGATCATCATCATCATAGGCCTTTTACGTCTTAGACAGACGATTCAAGCAGGGACTTGATTTGTACACTTTTTAGTGTGGCTATGTAAGCCTATACGGGAGCGGCATTGTCTCGCGCAGATATGACAGGAGAACTGTGGGTTAGGGGGTAGTGGAGAGTTTGATTGCTTCTTCCTTCTTCGGTGTTCAAGAAGGTCAAACCAGGCCTTGTCGTGATTGTCGAGCCCATCAGCAATCATTCTCCGCCACTTAGTTCTGTCCTCGGCTGTCCGTTCCCAACAACGGTGATCGATGCCAAAAGCTGTCATGTCCCGCTTGGCGCGCAGTCCTTGAATCGTAGCAAAGGTCTGCCCAAGCCCCTCTTAGCATTTGCTACAGCTCCAAGCAGGACACGACGTGGAAGTCGAGTGGGTGGCATGCGATGCTCATGCCCCAGCCATCTCAACCTTCTCTGTTTGAGCAGGGCGGTCAGGCTGGGCAGCTGTGAAATTTCCAGCACCCGCTCATTCGTCAATCGTCATGTAAGATAGTCCACAAATAAATGTATTTATTCCTCTTATTCATTGCACTGTCTATTATTACTTTATTAACCTAAACATCTTATAAGCCAATCTCTTGTTTCCTTGGAAACCTGGACTTGGTGTCTCTACCGCAATCACATCCGCGTATTAGATAGATTTTATATCAAATGCCTGCGTGACATTATGAACATTTCCTGGTCATATCGTGTCAGGAATTCGGAAGTTCTAGGCCGTGCTTATGTCAACGGTATTGAAGCATATCTAATGCGTAGGCAGCTGCGGTGGTGTGGTCACATCTACCAAATGTCTGAAGCCAGAATAACTGATCACATCTTTTATTCTGAACTGCAAGATGGCAAGCGGAAACAGGGCGGCCAACTCCTGCATTATAAAGATGTGCTGAAGCGCCACACGCGGAGATGTGATGTTGAACCATCGTTCTGGGAGTTTTTGGCTCAATATCGGTCAAAATAGAGGCATATAAAGACGAAGTGAACTTGACGCTAAGCGTGAGGATTCGAAGGCCCGACCACCTGCGGCCATTCACTATAATTATGTCGAAGGGGTGTCGATTTCTGGGGAGCGTGCTCGCACATTCACTGCGAAGATAGGATATCTCAGTCACCTGAGAGCTCGTGACCGACACTCTCACTAGCCAGGCTCTTCTTTGTAGTCACCGAGATCGAAATCGGGCAGGAGGATTATGATGATGATACTGATGAACCTATACAGTGATTTTTAGTTACAGACATGGAGACGGTTCCAAAGTCTTCAGATAAATCCAAATATTGGTAAAAGACCGAGTCCAGAAACATAGGTATACCTACGTATACTACCAACGCCTTAGATCCCAATAACGAAACTGACCACAACGAAAAAGTTGTCATCCAAAACCTTGACAGAGATTCAATAAACATGACTGTTTTTTTTAGCAAATAACAGTCATTGCCCTTAAGCGGATTCACCAACAACGGGTCCCTGTAGCAGAGTAAAGAAAGAAAGGGCTATTTGCATTAATTTCTATAAATACCTAGATTTTGGGTGGAATCACTTTCGTCACCATCAAATCACGTTTTGCTGTAAGATATATATGCACACACACACATTGAGAGCCAGATCAGACAATCAGCTGCAAAAAGATGTCATTAGATAATTTCAGATGCTATAAGTGCTGTAACATGTTAATGCTGCTAAAGTATGCCATCGCATGCTTTTGTTCAGATGATAAACAATGACTAATTGTGCTACTGTAACACTATATTAATGTTCCGTTAAGAAAATAATTTGGTAAGAATACCAACAAGGTAGTGAAGGTTATCAAAAATACCCCATTATTAGCGATAGAATAGTTATATTTTTTGACACAAGTCCTAATAAGCCACTGTTATGCAAAGTAAAAAAATGTTTATGGTATATAACACGTGATACTCCTGTATTGCTGATACATATTATATGAAAATATGTCTTAAAGACGAATGAGACGTTATTCATCAAAACAATAAACCATTCTGTTTCATTATTTCGTCTTGTGACATTATTGCTTATAAAAACGTTTCAACAACCCATAAATATTGAGTCACAACTCTGAATATGTTACTAATTTTGGACTATTAACTCTATTTTTGTTTTGTTTTGTAGGTTTTCTTTGGTTTGTCGTATACTCCAATAAACAATGAAGATATTACAAAAAGAGGATTTGTTTTTTGTTAGTTTAAATAAAAGTTATTACAATATAACTTCTGTTAACTTTCAAACCTCTCTCCTGAAAAAACACGTTTTTTGAGATACAGTGTTGTTTCAGAAAAGCAACGATTTGTTGCCAATCGGGTCTCGCAGATAAATAACTCGGAGACTCCTCTGGTCTGGAGACATGTTCCAGGCGAGTATAACCCGGCGGACTGCGCCTCGCGTGGCTGTCCGGCGCCTGACTTGGTCAAGCATTCTCTTTGGTGGGGACCACACTGGTTGGAACGACCACAGTCGGAGTGGCCTTTTAATGAGTGCAGTAGACACTTGTTGCCCCCGGACCAGGGATTGAAGGTCAACGTGGCCGCGGTGGAGTCAGCTACTGCGGACTACACTCTCTTGGAGCGCTATAGCTCATTCGGGAAGTTGCTGAGGGTTACAGGATGGATAATGCGGTTTGTCCATAATTGTCGCAACCCTTTGGCACGACGGAACGTGTCGCCTGTTTTAGGACCTGAAGAGCAACAACGGGCTCTTTTACACTGGGTGAAGGTAGTACAGGCGACCAGCTTTGCTGACGAGATTACAGTCCTGCGAACGGGCACAGGTAAATTGAAGGGAGGCATTCTCCGCCTTAACCCGTTTATCGATGAGCACGGGATGCTCCGGGTGGGAGGCCGGCTGCGGAATGCTAACTTGCCTTATTCGGCAAGGCATCCTTTAATTCTACCCAAGAAGGGAGCCTTGGTAAAATTGTTGATCTGGGACCGCCACACCAGGAATTCACATGTGGGCTGCAATGCACTTCTGGCCATCTTGCAGCGTGAATTCTGGATTCTGTCGGCACGAAGAATGATCCGGAGCGTTGTGTTTCGTTGCTTGCCTTGTTACCGACTCAAGGCGGCCACAATGCAGCCGCAAATGGGGGATCTTCCGCCCGACCGAGTCACGGAAGCTCGGCCGTTTGCTGGCGTGGGCACGGATTTTGCGGGACCCTTCATGGTTAAGACGTCACGCCTTCGCAATGCGAAATCGGTTAAGGCGTACCTGTGCGTCTTCGTCTGCTTGGCAACCAAGGCAGTTCACTTGGAACTTGTAGCTGATCTCTCAACGGAGGCTTTCATTGCGGCTCTGGACCGATTTGTTTCGCGTAGGGGACTGCCGTCATTGATTCGGTCGGATTGTGGTACCAACTTCAAGGGCGCCGACCGCGGCTTACGGGAAATTGTTTCGTTTTTAACCCAAAATGAGCGAGAGATTGGTGCGGGCCTCTCAAGTCGGGGCATCTCGTGGTATTTTAGCCCACCTGGATGCCCCCACTGGGGTGGCATCTTTGAGGCAGTAGTTAAGTCTGCCAAGACGCATTTATATCGGGTCATCGGCTCAACGATCCTCACATTTGAGGAGTTGGCAACGGTGTTTTGTAAAATTGAGGCGGTATTAAACTCGCGACCTTTATGCCCGTTGAGCGCGGACCCGAATGATATGGAGACCATCAGTCCTGGTCATCTGCTGATTGGCCAGCCGCTTAACGCCTTGCCAGAATACCCGTATACGGAAGTTAAGATGAATCGATTGTCACGGTATCAGATGTTGCAACAAATGACTCAAAATTTTTGGAAGCGATGGTCGCTTGAGTATTTGCATATTCTGCAGCAACGCGTTAAGTGGACGGACAGGACGACTCCTCCCTGCGTCGGAGACCTCGTACTTGTTAAGGATGCCAACCTATCACCGTTGTGTTGGCGACGGGGGCGCATCGTTAACCTGATCACGGGGAAGGATGGGTCTCCACGGATTGCAGACGTGCAGGTGAAGGGCTCGATCCTTAGACGCGCTGTTTCGACATTGTCTCGCCTGCCATGTGTTTGAGCGGACCGACGACGGGTCGGTCCGGGGCGGGTGTTTGTTTAGAATTCATTCATCAAGTAGGCATATGTCAAAATCAACAAGCATGAGCGCGCGCCGCGTTAGACTGCGACGCCATTCGGTAGGAAAGAGATAGGTAACATGTGACGCAAGAGCGGCTCGGCGCGCGCCCGGCTTCCAGAATATTCGAGCAACTCCCGCGAGACGGTCGGGTCGCGAGCCGTTTTGGTTTTTTTTTGATTGTGCGGTGTGTTTCGGACTGTGGATACGGGAGCCCCACGCCATTGTTAGATTTAGTAGTGTCGAGTAGACTGTGTTCAGAAGGATTGGATTGTCGGCGCACGGAGGCCTATGGAAAAGGCCCGCCGCGGCTTAAAAGAAGCACCATACAGGGGTAATCACAAACACACATTCTACACAATTCACCAACACACCCCCCTCGTAGCTCCAGAAGACCAGGAACGAAGAGATTCCGTAAGTAAGTTAAGTTTAGAATATAAGGTAGCTTCGTGAAACCGCGAACCATTTGTACACGCCTCGACGGTCCGTAAATAGTTCCGGAGCTGGCTGATGGGCCCCCAGTTCCTCGAAGTCCTGGCGTGGACATACGGTTTATCGGTTAACGTCTCACTTATCGGTCGTAGGTATGTCCTGCGCTACTGGCCTTAAGATTAAATTATTTATTTACGTAGTTCGTTAAATGGACCTTATGTGAGACTTCACATAAGGTCCATTTAACGAACTACGTAAATAAATAATTTGCGAACTGGAGACTTCCAGTTCGCACTTATTTGCACCAAACTATATGTAAATCGGCGGTGCTCTTTAATCTAATTATATGGAAAATTTGACAAGTTTGTATGGGACGACAACTGGGTTCAATTTGAAGTGCGGTGGGACGTGCAGTTGCTGTCTGTTGTCGGCTGCGTTAAACCTGTAGCCACCGCGAGGAAAACATTCAGGCCTCCATGAGATGCTTGTGGTAAATGTCCCTATGCTTGACGCCTTAAGGCCGGGTTATAGTAAAAATCTGATTTGGTAAACGGTTTTATTTCGAAATACTACATATTAAAAATGTAAAAAAAATACGATGTTATATTTGAGACCTTTATCTAGTGCCGTCGGATGTCCGTTACACAATTTGCAAAACTTTGTTCGATAGAAAAAAAATCCAAACATACCTCTATTTTCTATCTTAAAACTCATTTTATTTCAATCTTAGGTAACATGATGAGTAGAAAATAATACTAAAATAAACATATTTGATGGTATGAGGGATGTCGGGATTAATATTGTTAATATAGTAAGCCATGTATTTTTCTCACCCAAAAATGTACTAAAAATTTACGAAAATTACGCGCACAGTTCCGTAGAGAGTGGGATGGTCAATTGCAAACTCACGCGTGTTAGAGCGGGACATTTGCAATGGAAGAACCTCGTCTTAACATCCAATAGTTGACTACTATTGTTCGCCTCTGTCGTCTTGAATTAAGATTTAAATGTCGTTTACTGGTACACCAGAACTGGCACGTTTGCCTTACATGTGGACTGATGATGAATGTGGGTATTACTTGAGAGTAAAGGTTTTACCTGATTTGCCAGGAAACATTAGGTATTTAATCATTAGGTGCTATGTACTATTGTATCGTATGTCGTCCATGACTAAATAGATGAATAAGTGTTGCTTGATCATGAAAAACGTCGTGTTTTGTTGCACAATTGGAAAGAATATCCGATCATTTCGTTGCATACTATTCCATCGCTTTAATTAAGCCAATATGTACAATAATTATCTTTAATTATAAATGCAAATATTCAAAAGATGCTGCATTGCCTTCCTCCTTATGAAACATATCACTTAGTTTCGTCTTAGTGGTGGCCATTGGAAAAGGCCATCACAAGACCTCCGCACAGATCGACGGACTTAATAGTGGGAAGATATCCTGGCTTATAGTTTTAATTGCCAACGTGACCGTGTAAACTACAAGCAATTCTGACGTAATAATTCCATTGTTTCAGGTGTCTACCACATTGACGATTCTCACCTGATACAGAGCTGAAGTCAGTCGGCGCATAGATAACAGAATATGCACGCACATGTAAAAGAAAATTCATGACGAAAACCCAACGGAGAAATTTGAAACTAGAACACCGAAGAAAGCTAGTGCAAATTACTCAGTGATACGTTATCGTGTTCTTAAATAAATGCTGTTTTCGTTAACCGATAGCAGTTGATAAAACTGTGCTGATTCGTTCGGCATACGGGCGGGTACCTCGCGTACAGTGAGACGTGCATAGTGTTAATGTTTGGAAACATTGCTATCGTTATAAAGTGTGCTACGTTGTGTAGTGAATGTTGAGTGTTTAAAATGCGTGTGGAAGGGTTGTGGTCGCGGTTAGCTGCCCTGGGCTGGGTGGCCAGTCTTGTGGGCTGTCACACGCCGGGGACAGAACTGGAGTCCGTCCGATACGGGCCGGGAGACGACCGGTTCGCGAGCGACACATACACACAGGCTAACATCAATATATCCTATAAGGACGAACATGGGGAGATGTATTCTGAGACTTCTGAGGTAAGACAATTATGTAGTTCTCTCCAATATGTCACTTTTCATTGACACGAAAGAAACGACAAAACTTAATCACCCGAAATTATGTTACCCAAAATATTTATATTGTGTAATTTGTAACGTCGATCAGAAACAACGGAACAGCTGAATAAACCAAATAGGTGTGACATTTTTAACACGCAAATCGGTCCACAAAAACATTTTCAATAACGATCACACGATCATACAGTCAAGTATAGGTACAACTGGAATTATCGATTTATCGCTCTTTAAGGAGCTAATCTAAAGCATACCAATGCCTCGATGTTTCGAAGTTCGAATGTTCCAGCATTTTCCATAATTACATTATATTAAATACACATATTAATAACAATCGTCGCGGTCAGTTTTAGAGTCAATTCACAGTGCAAAAAATATGTATCGAATGAATTATCTAAGAACTTTGTACCGGATCGCCGATGGGATGAGATGAGATCATGACTCAATTTTTGAGTACCTTAGTTGTGTGCACTTATTTGCACATGAATGTACGCAGCATAGGCCTCGGAAACTCTGAACTAAGTTAATCTAATTTAATAGGAAATTAAGTGAACTCTGACATTCCGCCCGTATTTAGTGATTACGAAATAAGTCTATTCTGTTTTCAATCGTATACTCATATCTATTATAGGAATGCATAGGTTTGTTTAAGACATGTGTAACCGTATGTCCATGATTGACACCTATGTATCTTCATTTGCGATCTTGATTTGGGGGCTCAGAAAGACTCAAAATTCCTCAATCTTGTCATCATCCATCATTATCCATATTTACCAGCATCACTGATAATGATAATAATGTATATGGTATCTAAATCATATATTTACTGTTTAAGGGCATGAATTGGAAAATATGAGAGCTTCGTAAAATCTACTTTTTCTCAAAGCGCATATGATTCAAAATACATCCTCACAGACAAGTATCTCACAGTATTTTTTAAGTGCGTGCGTTGCATCAAAACAAACTTATTAATGCAGTTTATAGCGCCTTACTTCCAAGCGTTTATAAATATTCTACAACGTGGTAACTTTTTCCCACCTGTATTTTATTAACGTAGTTTATCTGTGTAGGGCATTAAAACTCGCCTATATGTAGGTCACGTTGCTAAATAGTCCCTAGTGAAAGGCGGGCCGTAACATGTGTTTAGCTGTTGCTAAGCTGTATTTAAGAGCATTATAAATTATGCCTATAAATAGGTGTACAAATGAGTCATAATTATTTCACTGTATATGGACATTACATAAGTACCAGTACCTTATTACCATACCCTGCAACGGAGATAGCAAAACCGTAGTATAGTCGTCTTTCTTAAAAATGCGTAGAATAGGAATACATATAATTATAAACAATAGGGATGATGACACTATAAAAGAAAATCAATCAATCCAAATTTTCTACATAAAGGCTCAAATTCTCTATCAAATGGCGAAAAAAGTAATTCAAAAAAATAAATAATTACGTAATTATAAGTCTTCAAAGCTTTAAGAGTGGGTATTTTCTGTCCCTTTTCCGCAAAACGCACCTTTGTATTGAACGATCGTCATTTACTATGGCGCTACTCTACAGTGACGTCACTGTTGAGTAGCACTTTCTCTCTCTAACTACGAACATTCTAGCCGTTGTAGCTTCGTTATTTTTTGAGATATTTGAATAGGATTTTCACTATTTGGCATGGTGTTATGTCTTCTTTCTATTGAAATAATAAAACATTTTGAGTCAACATCCCTATTACCCGGACGAACAGCGTAACGACCCTATGATACGGTTTTGCTACCTCCGTTGCGGGGTATGCCTATTACAATTAGGGCGGGTCACGGCACCAAACCGTTTGTAAGCATATGCTGTGTTCGTGAATATCTGATTGTATTGCAAGTTTGACAGTTTTCTAACGTTGATCGGTCTGTAATTGTTCTTTGGTACTATTGGCCCTAAGGCCCTAATGCTACATCATACTTACTTTTTCTAATAGCCAATATAAGTTGTAATGCCCATCGGAAATCTTCGTTTTGGAGGTCCCATGAGTGACTACATATTGTCGGTTTAGTTTAGAACGCGATGTGACAAAAATAGACAGCCAATATCACGCCGATATCTATTCAAATACCGATCTTACAAATACGGGTTGGTTATGTTTTTCTTTTACTGCGCACACATTATCTCTGTGTGCTTAGGTAGGCGGTTGTCATACTAATGCGGTTTCCGGATGGTTTCTGCATCAGTGTGACCACCGCCTTATTCAGAAGTGCTTAGGAGACAATGTCTTGGAGAAAATGTGCGTTTAGGGGGGTCAGCTATTTATTTGAGACTAGCGACCAGCGCCGGCTTCGCACGGGTGCAAATTATACATATAAACCTTCCTCTTGAATCACTCTATCTATTAAAAAAAAACGGCCAAGTGCGAGTCGGACTTCGCACATTTAGGGTTCCGAACCGACCGCAAAGTTAAGTTGGTTTTTATAGGAATAATAAGGAAATTTCAACGAAAAAATCTAATTTATCAATATATTAGTATTTGTTGGTAAAATATACGTAATAACAAACATTATTACCAAATTTTAAGTTTATAGGTATTTGGGAAGATAAAAAATTCTTCGGAACAAAATTTCGTAAAAAAAAGCTGATTTTGGTGGCTTTTCATTCCTTTGTTTTACAATATATTTTTCTATTAAAAAAATAGTAAGTATCTACTCAATGAGCTCTAAACAACGAGATTTCGCGCCCCCTTTAGCTGTATGGGAGCCCCCCTTAAAACATTTAAAAAATAAGTTTTGTCTATTTGTATGGCTTCGGGCCAACAAGATGCTTATACTGTGTAAATTTGAAGCCTGTAGCTCCAACCGTTTGGCTGTAAAACCTGTGTGACAGATGACGGACGGACGTCTGTGCGTCACCAAAAGGGTTCCGTTTTGACCCTTCGCGTACGGAACCCTAAAAAACCGGATCAAAATCCGTTGCGTATAGTTTTAAAGATCTAAGTATACAACGGGACAGACAGCACGAAGCGACTTTGTTTTATACTATGTAGTGATAAGGATAACATATTTGAGATAAGATAACACATTTTTTATACTATTATCGTAGCCCATGGAACACCTGCAACGCTAGGGAACTCACATGCGCGTTGCCATCCCTTTAAAATCTGTATACTCCTTTTTTGAACGACAGTCCCTCGAGATAAACGTGGTGGGAGTTCACTAACACAGTCAGAGCGTTCATGGGAGTATCAATTGTTATTTCATTTATACACATATAAAGTGTATACCAATATTACGAATGTCAGATGTTTGTACTGTGCAATTACATTGTACGTGCAGCTTCTATTTAACGTAGTAGGCTAAACACTCACGTTAATTATCAAACTACAAACTAGGTTATCGTATAGGTAGTTATGTAACTAACAACAACAACCAGAACTTGAGAGAATTAATAAAAATAACAACCAAATAAGATTTAATGTCTCACTCAAGAATTGTGTCCATTTCACCGTAGACTTAAATGTGGCACTCCCATTCAAATTTCCAACTGAATAGATTCAATAGGAGACGAATTCCAAATTTTCAAAACTCCTAAAGCCATTAATAATGAACATGATCACCAAATTTCAAGTTCATATGTCAAAGGGAAGTTGAAAAATTCTTCGGAACAAAATTTTGTGACAGGCGACGGACGGACGGACGGACGCATGAGTGACGACAATAGGGTTCGGTTTGGACCCTTCGGATACGGAACCCTAAAAAGAATTTCATTCTAAGCAAAGAGTAGAGATTAGGTATACTGACCTAACCTAACTACTAAAATGAAATTTCAGTAGGTATACTGATATAGTGATATTGCTTCGGTACTACTCCACCGTAACGTAAAGCCGTAAAACGCCTTTGAAAATGCAAATAATTAAGTTTTACTTCTTATCAACATAGCAACAGGTTACGATACATACGGGAAGTGAGTGGAAGGCGAGTCCAATCGATTACCGTAGTAGAACGTGCAGTTCTTTAAATAGTTACACCATAAGATATAATTAGGTTACGGAAAGTGGCGTAACGTAAAAACGTTGCTGTAATGTTTAGGTGGTTAGGCTCGGACCTCGGACGATTTGCATCCGGAATACCACGAATACCTGTGTGGATCCCAGACTGTCGGAGCCGGAGGGGCCAGGGACAGGATGTCTATTATCGATGCCATGGCCATACCAATGGATTTATAAAACAATGGCTTTATATATATATATTTATATACATTTTACATTTACATTTTATTAAGTTCGCGGGACCTTTCTCTTTTTCTATAATTTGTAAAATTTGTCTGATTTTTTGGTTCTTTTCTTAAATTTTGGTTCTCGGTAGGTATAGTTTTTTTCGTTCTAATATAAGATACTAGAAAAAGCTGTGGTCACCTATAATTAGATGAACATCAGCCATGTATGTTACTTAAGATACTAATTGTCTTTGTATGATGTATTGTCTGTTGGTGATCCTAAATAAATAATAATAATAAATGTATATAACTAGATTTCGAAAATTGAAAAATCGCGCGCCCGCGACTGATACACCACACAGTGTCATGCAATAAATAACTGTTATCAAAGTTTAATTATAAAGTGGATGTATTTCATTCGCTATAAATCCTTTATTCAGTTTAATAATCAAAACATAAATAACATTAACATTACCCTATTACACCACTCAATTTTTTAACAAGTGTCGTTATCAATTTTGATTTTCGGTTGTAAAGGGGTATTCTCTCTTATGAAAACCACATCAAAATCGGTTCAGAACTTCCCGACGTTATGGGACTTGCGGACCTCATAACTAATTACTTACCTATGTAGGTAGTGATTGCTCCATTTACTATTCACTATGGCGATTAGT
The DNA here is from genome assembly GCA_951800055.1 of Cenopis cana. Lineage (NCBI taxonomy): Eukaryota > Metazoa > Arthropoda > Insecta > Lepidoptera > Tortricidae > Cenopis > Cenopis cana. Next base: position 7,456,431 of record OX637487.1, on the reverse strand, counting down.
CGAGGTCTATTTGTGTTTCCACGCTTTTAGATTTACATACTTTCCGAGTCACCGAACTTCGCCATTGCTTTTAGACCTTTGTGTCGCCTTAGAAATATGCGAAAAATTTTCAAATCCTGTTGTCATTCAAACCACTCTTCCATTGTATTCAAATAAATGTTGGTTTATTTCAATATTAGTAAACGTTATATATGTAAAGATTCACAGTATACATTGTACTTATACGTACGTGGGTAGGTAAAATGCCTCTTGAAATATTCGAATATCAATGTACCCCTCTTGAAATGTTCGATTATCAATTTGTTTCATTTGTGTATAAATTTATATGCAATATCTAATCGAATACCCTTTTCCTACACTGACTATCATTAAGCACAATAAAGATTATATTCTTTAGAAAGAAGTGATTTTGTATGAAGGTTTGGAATTCCCTGCCGGCGTCTGTACATTTTCAGAGTTCATATTAACCTAGACCTTATTAAGGCACGAGTATCTCCTGGGTGAACTGGCTTCACCGTCAAAACACAAGCTTTAGTGAAATTCAAGGGCGGATCCAGGATTTTTTTCTGGGATGGGTACAACTGGGCACAAGGGGCAGACGGGCAAAAATAATCAACAATAACTTATAAAAATAAACTTGTAGTGATGAAAACTTCACAACCGTCTGGGGTGCGGGCACGTGCCACTGTACCCCCCTCCCCCTTTCCCGAATAAGCTCTTGGTGAAATTACATTGAGATTATCATAGTGCTAGTACGATATGTGTAAAATTATCCCCAAAATGTATTTATTTATCAGTATCAATTCAGCATTTATCTTCGTTCGCTATGTAAAATATGAGGTGCAGCCTGATGCTGTATATCAATCATGCACCTTGACAAACTTAAGTAGGTATATACAATCAGCAGGGCTATTAGCAAAGAATATATATACTAACGTAACCTATTAGGTAACTTTCGAAGCTGACCCACACGACCGATGGTGCCAATTTTTCTAATTAACACCAATTAACACGTCGATTACAATGCAACACAGTTTGTAAACTTCTACTAGAGTTTGGTGTAGTTCCGATTTTTCCGGTTTTTAACAACACTAGTTAGTTTATCGCGCTACACTTGTCGAATCGTAAACAATCGTTATCAGCGCCCATTGTGCCAGTTTTAATAATTTTATTGTTTTTATGCGTAGGCTGCCTGCACACTGGCGTTGTAATTGCAACGTTATTCTCGTATTCTGTTCTCATTCGGCCAGCTAAGTTATTTAGCAGCTGAGCTAAATGTTATTTTTTTAATAAATAGTAGTCCGTTTTTTAAAAATCTTTTTTCACAAGTGATTGCAGGATACCGAGCTACCGCTAGTGAGCGAACCATACAAAATTTCACGCGAGGATAGCATAATACGGTATGGCACGGCAGGTATACCAGTGTAACTAACTCTGAGAGGACACGGTCATCGTCTAGCAAAACAACCAATTTTTTTTTGTCTTTTTAACGTTAATGTAAATACACTTTATATAGCTTCCAGTCCGTCCATGAGTCACAGTTATCATCAGCATGACAATAACAATGTCTGCACATTCATGCATGCGTAATTACTGCAATAACAAACAGCCCATCTTACACGGCTCCTCATGGTATTTGCGCCCTTTTCTCTGCTCGAACTACCTAAAAGCCTACACCGAACATCGGAATACGAAATTCGTATCGAGCCGTGCCCGTCACTCTCGTGTTATACACCATAAGAGTGAAAGGGTCGGCACTATACGAAGTTCGAATACTTCGAATTTTGATGTTCGGTGTACAGGCCCTGACGTGGCCAGAGAGGGGCCAGAGTGACTTCTTCGCGCCGTTCACGGGATTCGAGAAATTCTGTTTCTGTTAATTAGTGTTATAATCGTGTCAACCTAAATGCACTTGTGTCACTTTGGCTCGATCGTCTGTCCAAATCAAATAGAGCTTGCGGTGTTGATCTGATTCTGATAGACAGCGTTGTGTAAGATAATGATGGTCGTGTTTTGATCCGGTCTGTTTGTGACATGAGCCCACCATGAGCCAATTGACTTTACACACGCGCGTATTATATTTTATTTATGGAAAATAGGCAAGCTAATATTGACCTCAAACTGAAATCCGAATCCATTCGAACATCATTTCATTTTCTCTATTAGTATAATTACGGCATATTACCACTTATACCGTGCGTCAATAGAAATTGGAAATTATGTCAACAAATATGGCTGACTGACAATTCATTTGTCGTCTATGGTTTTGTTGTAAAATAGTGATGAGAAAAGTCTATAACAATAATTAATCAATCCACTTGACAGTCGAGAAATTATTTTATTGAATATTCATTGCGAGTATTTGTGGCTCTTAACTTCATTGCAGCAAATAAAAATAAATGGGCAAAGAAAATTCATAGCAAGTAAATGGAAAATGATTAGAAGTAAGTTTATTTGTAATTGAATCTATAATGACATTAAACTTTTTCGATATACTGACATTCCAATCACTTAAAGGAACTTTTTTTCCAATGACAATATAGATTCCTAACATTTTTATGAGTAAAAAAATTGGCAAGCTATTGTCACACAACCAAGTCATTGTAAACGAAAATTGTTTTTATTGAAATATGAATAATTAAAAGATATTATAGCTTAAAATGAATGCAAATACAAGGATTATATCTATAAATTGTTGGTAAGACTGTGTTCGTTATTTAAAAGTGCGTGATTACGAAGTAATGAAGGTAAATTGGCCTGTTTACATCATTTCTTATTTCTATTGACCTGGACTTTTAGTGATATTATCTAGCCCATATACAGAAAATGGCTATGCTACTATCTAAAACTTTAATAAAATCATCCTATCCTTCCATCACTTTATTGGTATTATAAATACTTTTTATATAATTTGAAATCAAAACATCTTCTTAATCTTAGAATAAGCACTTCGGTTTGTTCAAGGAGACACCAGGGGGCTTACCGCGAACGGCAAATGAAGTTTTCCTTCTCTGTCGCACTTACAAGTCTGTACGTAAGTGCGATAGAGAGGGAAATCTTCGTTTGTGGTTCGCGGTAGTTCCTCTGGTCTCTTAGCTAAAGTTAGTGAGTAATGAATAAATAGTGTTGCGGTTGGTACCTGACAGTGGATCGGTTTCATTGCGGTCACTATTAAATGACCTGCCTTCTGAGGTTTAGTTCTATTTATAGCATTTAGGTACAAATCGTGTGATCAATTTACCTTAAAATGACGCATCTGCCTCTTAGGCTACGAATATAAGAGCAATTAAAAAGTCACTAGCGCATATAATGACGCCTTTTGATTAGGTACAGCTGTTTCGTATTTTGGAGTTTGACGTCAACGCAGTTGGAAGCCAGCAGCGTAATTGCGTAACTTTCGGAGCGGGTGTCTCGGTGCGCTTTAGTTTAGAATATAACAATATTTATGTAATGTTATCGGAAGTCAGATGTTTACTATGGGTTTGCCGTTTGCCGAGTTGGCTGTCTTCTTTGAGAATACCATCTCTTCTTGTCTATGTGGATTTTTCAATGCTAAGTCTCAAGTGTATCACGTAACTAGTTGGTATTAAGCTTAAGCCACACAGAGAGCGGGAGGGCGTTAGCGGCGCGGGAGCGGGCGGTAGCGGCGCGGGAGCGGGCGGTAGCGGCGCGGGAGCGGGCGGTAGCGGCGCGGGAGCGGGCGGTAGTGGCGCGGGAGCGGACGTGAGCGGTACGCTCCCGAGCCGCTACCGCCCTGCCGCTCTCTGTGTGGCTTAAGCTTTAGAGTAGGTATCTACGCTATGGATAAGACACTTAAACTTGTACCTACTATGTATATACCCAATGGGAAGTGGGGCACCAGTGTTGCCACATACCCCGCTTTTCCGCTTTTTTGCCATTAGCTCCGCTATCCGCGTTTTTAAATCGCAGCTTCCGCTTTTTGTAATTCGGCATCTGGCAATACCGTGGGACAGTTTCTCGTGGATTTAACAATGTAGGTACTTTTTGGATTTTGAGTAATAAACTTGCATGCGATTCGTGCAATTAACGGACGAAATGTTATCCTAAGATACGCCTATCTATTCTGTTAAGTATTTTGATAAGGAGCCAATTTTTGGATCATTGTTAAGGCTTTTAATTCTTCTACATTGAAATAATTCCGCTGTGACACGAAAATTTGTCATACAACCTATATTGGTACATAACTTTCGTGTCACAATGGAATCAATTTGTATTATATTAAAAGCTTCAACGATTGATGGACCAAAAATTTGGTCCTAGACTCGTTAGCCATTTGTGACGTTTGCATTGTATCGAGGAAACGGAAGCGCATACGCACGGACGAGACCGCCATATTAAACATAAAGCCATTCTTGTATGTATCAATATTCCGGCCATACACATATGGCAATTGTGTCATCCATATTTAATGGTTTGATTAAAGTTAAAATTAATATAACTTTAATCAAATCGTTTGTATTTCACCTAACACTTTTAAATATTTTACTAATTTTGCTTGGCTTATTTAATTTCAATTAGATTATAGAAGGACCTATGAATAATTAATTACCACCGGTTCTGAAAAATAAACTTCTGCCATGAGAAGAACCGGAGTATAAAACTCGCTTAGGTATCATTTTTGAACTTTTCCGTCACAAGTAACTAAAAACCATCAATCATAATCCCCATTAGGTATGCCTATATGTTGTGTCGTGTGACATAACACGTAACCCCACGACGGTGGGGAAAAAACACAGATGGGGAGTAAAAATTCTCTTGCACGATTTGGACTGAAAAAGCGCCATTTCTTCTGTTTGTGCCAAACTATAGGTTCAATAGGTGCATTCTAAGTACGAGTACGAGTATAACCAGTAATTGCCTATAACGTCTCATGTTTATCAACACTGGACGTTAATAATCGTAACTATTAAATGGTTACGTCGCGCCGTTGACGGCATACTCGGTTATTGCGAGAACCACAAAACATCAACTATACTTCAAAGGAAACTCATGATGATATTCTGGGTTTATTAGCACATTTTCGCTTAAAAATAGTAAAGTATAACCCCCTTATTCATAAAAATTAACAAACCTCTGCTAACTAAAAGGTACCAGAGACTAGGAATTATATAGACTGCCAATGCCTATACATTGTGGCGTAATTTTAAAATAATGGGCCTGCTGTAGTTAGTTTCACTATGGAGAGATCACTTTACCATTTCATTCGTATGCCACTAAGACCTCTGCTTAACACATAGCGCCATCTATGAACACAACGAAGAAGCTCCCAACAGATGGCGCTATGTGTTAAGCAGAGGTCTTAGTGGAATACGAATTAAATGGTAAAGTGATCTCTCCATAGTGAAACTAGCTACAGCAGGCCCATTATTTTAAAATTACGCCACAATGTATAGGCATTAGCAGTCTATATAATTTCTAGTCTCTGAAGGTACTAACATTTTTAGGAAGGCACGCCATACATCTGTAGCGGTTACGTTTTCGAGAGTGCGTAAGGTTGATCGAAACGTAATTTTTCATGCTAAAAATGGCAGTTAGATCTAAGTACATAATGCTGTTTGACACTTTACAATTTACATAATTTACATAACTAGCTGATCGGAAATTTATTAGAATAGAATAGAAATATTTATTCGGGACAAAAACAACTTATAAAACAACACATCAAAATAAAAATAAGTTGTGTTGTCACGAAACGGTTCCATCTCAGCATAATACTGGCAATCGCCAGCGCTGGTCTTCCGACTTCAGAATACTATAATACCATGTCCAAAGTACCTTGATTATAGGTTATTTTGCGTTTCTGTTAAATTAGTTTGCTAACTGTTTCAAATGCCTCTGAACGCGCCTATTCAGTCTTGATCTAAAAGGTAACACAACATTCGGAATGGAAGCGACATTAGCACCTAGTTTGGATTAACGTTCACCTCAAACCAAAAGGTCGTATCTTCATACTAGACAAAGAGTGACAGCTTCTTTCTTACAACAGAATGTATAGATAGACGGGGTATTGGGCACGTGCGGTTATAAACAGCTGGTACCGTTCGAACGTTCGAAGGTTCCTACAGTTTTAGACTGCGCGACAACTGGTCTGGGTCGTAAATTAGGTACCAATACCCTTACCATGATTTGCAATGTTTGCATTACCGTACTCGCTAGCGACTGCGTATATAAACGATTTAGTATGGACAAAAGTACAGGGCCTCTGGCGGTAACGCAACAGAACTAAGAATGGCCAGTTTACGCAGTCGCTAGCGAGTACGGAAATGCAAACATTGCAAACGCATGGTAAGGGTACAAATTTTATCGCCCGATATCCAAATAGTTGTACAATGTTATCGGCAAAATTAATCCAAAAATAATTCAATTCGAAGGACTGAATAAACTATAAATAGATTCGATATCAAATATCATATCTGATATCGAGCCTCTTAAGATAATAAAAGTATGTATATGGAAAAAATATTAATTGTGTATGTAATATGGAATCTATTGGAAGGAAGCTTTTTGAAAAAATCGATTATAACTTTCGCCGATATATTACCTGATTTCAATTTCACATGTTTTAACAGTCTTCGCTTGTCATTTTCATATTCTTGGTCATCGCCCGATCGACATATATAAACGCCCATACACGGTAAACGTTGTCTCCCCTTTAATGCTTGACAAATATGGAAGACCAAGACTTTGTGTAACAGTTAAAGTTACTAAATATAATTTTATTTTAATTGTTACACAGAGTATGTTACATAATGTCATTAGATTTAGGTACCATACTAACAAAAATTATAATAATTAATTTTACTAACAAGAATTTATGTATTGAGTCCCATGTTACTCGAAATAAATGTTTTCAATTCAAAAATGTGTCGCTTCGATGTTACAAACAGGACTTACCTATATTACGTATGAACTGAAAAAAGCAACGAAGTATAACAAGCCCAAAGTAATGAAATTGTACATGTTTAATTTTTAATCTTATTTTCTTTTGTGTTGGTACTATTTTTTGGTGAACAATATTTGTATTGTATTGTATATTTCAAATATTAAGGCGATATATCGATTGAAAGAGACACCCTTTGTTTTTCGCTCACGACAAAACGGGATGCAATATGCAATCCTCTCCGACAATGGCTTTTTAGACAAATCTCGTTAAATATCTGACTGTGTGCAGGTTTATTAAATTTCCTCTTGTCAGTACCTAGATGAGGTAAAATACCATCATATTAACTTAATCGTGTCTTTTAATAATGCGTTGTTTTAGTATGCTGAGGAAAAAAAGGAAAATATAGACTCGACTTTGGATTTATTTTTTATCGAGAAAATTTTAAGCAATCATGTTTCGCTATTGTCAGTACCACAATCATATAGTCAAGAATCATATATCTGAAAATCAGCCCCTACTGTTTGCTAGTCTGGGCAGGACAGCGTTTCAAAGTCTCCAAATTTCTCAGTGTAGCGCCTTAAGCCAATACTAATGGTACCTACATCTTACGGAGTCCCTATTTTTATGCCAAAGTTGTCCTTTTGACGTATTAAAAGGATCTTTAGCATAAAGAACAAAGGCAACAACAAGCCCCCGACTCTTAAGGTCAAGATGCCGTTTTACGGATTCGATCCAAGATTTCAAAGTTCTTTGCATACTGTTTAAGCTTGTTGTGTTATTTATGAAGTGTCCAACAGATGTCGGACGACAGCTGTTGAATAAACATCAGTGGACCAAGACCTTATTTCCCTAGAGATTTAATTAAGGTTTGGGAAGGGATGGATTTAAGGAAATCTTTAGGATTTGAAGATATTGGGGGTAAATTCATTCAAATGTAAGCAGGACTGGCCCTAGGGAAGAACGGTTGGAGCGGCACCACTAGCCTAGCCTGCCCACATAACTAAACCTCAACTTAACAAAGGGCATTTGCAAGCGGTTTGATTTGAAAGCGACGCGAACCAATGAGCGTGCTGGTGAAATTCGCCTTATCACCAATTTTTAATCTTATCTTATTGAGCAAATATAAATGTTTGCCTCCATATTTGACTTCCAGTCAACTGTATTTACAGTGCTTGTTTTGTATAAATAAGTACGTACGCAGCAGAGGCGCCTAAACGCCTAATGGGAAAAAATCAAAGGGAAAAAAAAATTTTGAGGCGACATTTAAGTGGTGCGGAATCGCTTCTCCCTGATGGGGCCTACCGGGAACCGAAAACGAAGTATCTCCCTCTCTGTTGCTCCAATATGCAAGTGCGTCAGTGTCAGAGAGGCAGATATTTCGTTTTCGGTTCGCGGTAGGTCCTCAGAGGTCAAGGCCGACGTTGAATGTAAGATGTAAGGCATTTATTATGAACAAGCGAACATTACATGTCCAATCGGGAATATGAAACTGCGTACAATTTTTTTACGTTCATGAGGTTCGTTATTTGCAAAGGCGCTCAAAAACATTAGTACACGCTTTAATGTTTTGACTTTATAAACTCGAGTTTATAGAGAATGCGAAAATCCCATTGCTGCCGAGTGTGGGAAGTGGGAATGGCAGGGCATCCTAATGCATGTAGTTGTAGTTCTAACGCAACGCACTGACAGCGGTAGCGGGGCGGGGCGTCGCGGTGCGGAGGCGGTACCGGTTGTAATATTCGAACTAATATGAAAGGGTCCGCAGACCAGCAGCAGGACTCCGCACAGAAAACCGGCCGGGAAAAAAAGCGTTCTGTGTGGACCCGTTCATATTAGTTCGAACATTACAACCGGTACCGCCTCCGCACCGCGCCGCCACCGCTGTCAGTGCGTTTCGAGCTTTAGACCCCATGTCGACCGGTGACGAGAATACAAGTCAAGTAAACAAAATAGTAGTTTATGCAACTGGTACATAATGAGGGGCATTAAAACACGAGTGTGTTTTATGAAACGAGCCGAAGGCGAGATTCATAATAAGGTCACACGAGTGTTTTAATGCCTAATTATGTACAGTTGCATACATTACTTTATCTACACACATATTATAACTACTCTAAGATGGGTTCAGAAACCGTAGTAAATAAATAGAATAATTGTGTTAATACAACCTTTTTTTGCACGGTTGCGGAAATATCGAAATTAGAACTGGCAACCGATACCTGAATGTTATTTTAAAAAGTAAAGAGTCCCTATTCTGATGTGATCATGTCGTTCTAGCTCAAATTTCGTGCGATATATACTAAAAAAACATCGAGCTGACATTTCGCATTGACTGAATTTGAGTTTTCAGTGATACTAGAATAGGTACATGTCAACTTTGACATTTAAATTTTGACAGTTTTGTTTGGCGTTTAATATTTTAACATCATATATGAGATTAAAATTAAAAATTATATTACTGCTGTAGCCTTAGCCACAGATAAGAAAATTGCCATAAATTAATTGAATGTTGTATGTTAACAGGCTGATGATGATGATGATGATGAATTGAATGTTGAAATGAGAGTCATTTTCTACGGTTTCCGAACGCATATTAGAGGATTTATGATATGTGTGTAGATAAACATTGTTTTGTTTTGTTTTTTTCGCCGTCAACCCACAGGTTACGTTACACAACACGGGAAGTTGATTGAGAGTACTAATACTACCGACTACCGATCAGTTCTTGAATTTCTTTCTCGCTGAAAATACAAATTTACTAAGACAATAGTTGGATTTTCTCAGTCTTCTTTGTTACCTTGGCTGTACAAGTGGACGTAGCTAAGCAATTATTTTCTTGTTAAGTAGTATTGTTTACCCTATCGTGCCTTTTCTTCGGATTAGAAGGGCTAGCAAGCGAACGCGTTTGTCACGCGACAAATGTTGTTTTCAATGAAGTGATATCGCGTGACTGTGCGGCCGGGCCCCCTTTCGCCTATATTACAGGCTGACATTGACATTTCATTATAGATTAATCGCTTAACGACCGCCCCTATTTCACCAACTTGACAATTGTCACCTTACAATGACAATTCGGTTTACATTGCCGGGCCGTTAAGTATCGATGCTATCCAACGACCATCTTTACGTGACGACTCAGAAGTGTACTTGGAATTGTCATTGTCAGATGAAAATTGTCAAGTTGGTGAAATACGGACCAGCAATCAATGTTTTTATCATCCTCTTAGCATTTATTCCCGGTATTCTAAGGAGATCGGGGTCCGCTTTGGGACCTAATTCCAAGATTTGGCGTACAGTCGGCGTCAAAATTAGCTACGCATATGAAGACGTCAAAAGTATTTATTACAAGGGAATAAGAACTTTTGACCTCTTTATGTGCATAGCTACTTTTGATGCTGACTGTACCAGGCACTAGTTTTACGAAAGCGAGTGATATTTTCTTCATAAGTTTGTTTGAAATTACTGTGGTGGTTCAATCAAACCCGCGACCTCTGCCTTACCGCCCGGCCACAGTATTTCCACTGCTAATGCGCGTTCATTTGCATACAATCCTAGTAAGCGCCGATCATGCTAATCTGATTTGGTATAAGTGCGTACGTGTGCACGTATATACGTAGATAAACAAGCAATGTAAATACATTTGATTGGAAGTCAAATAAGGAGGCAATCATTTGTATTTGCTCATAAGATAAGATTTAAAAAAAGGTGATAAGAAGAATTTGACGGGCATTAATTCATCAGTACTTGTTTTTTGGATACCACGTCGGTGACAGACAAGAGACAAGCATACTGCCCGCCCAGGGTTTAACGCATGAGTTTGCAAGCGATGCGAACCAATGAATGTTTGCGCAGCGCATACGCGCATAGTTTCGTGTCGCTTGCAATCCGTTCGCAAATCAGGACATGTCCATTTGAGGTTTAGTTATGTGCACCGTGTAGATCGCTCACTCTCAGCAAACCCATCCTTCACCATCCCATCCCATCATCGCATATTAGGAAAGTATTTGTCGTGGGACATTTTTGTCAAGAGTAATAATTTGCGTAGATCTTTTTGCGCTATTCGTCTGTACTGTCCTCCTCACAAGGGGATTAACATCTTTACACCTGCCGGTTTAATGTCACGTTTAAACTGTCATACAAAAATTCCAACGGGTAGCGACAAAATACCTACGAAAGTGTACTAATGAGGCCGACAGTACACTTGTATAGATATTATCATTCCACTTATTTTCCTTGAATGTCTTTGTAATTTAGGTATATATTTTAGTCACTTTTCTCTGACTCTGGGCCTTGCCCTACGGTTTACGGACGACTCGCTGTTTTCAAAATTTAATATTTCTCAATTCGATTAATATATTTAGATTTACATCGATGCGTTTTAACCTAACCTAACCTAACCTAACCTAACTTGGCGTATCTGACAATTAATCTGCATAAACTAATTTAATTATAGAATCACTTACCCATATTGAGATATGACACGGATGTAATCAATGCTCAATAATCGTAATTTATTCAAATCGGTTCTGCATTCCCTTACTTATTTGTGATGTCTTTCCTTGTTTGTAAAATAATCAACTTGTTTATCTACCACATATGTGTCCGCCTTATTGAAACTGTAAATAGGACGGTCTTCGTCCGCTCCGCTCCCAGCCATTATATAGGTGTACGTGTCCCACTGAGTGAGGGAAACATTGAAATTGAATGTCTGAATTTCCAATGCTACATTACAATACAATATTTACAATCACTCTTTATTGCACAACTTCAACAAAAATACAAAGTTAGAATAGCGGAAATCATATCTAAGCATAATGATTTACGGTAGGTTATGCTATCTCTGCGTACGAGTATATGAAATATACTAACTGATGAGATAAATAATACAGGTATAGTTCGTACTTGGTTCGTACAAAACTCTGACGAAATTCTGTCAAAGGAACGCAAGCAAAACTCTACTTAGAGCTCTGACTGTTAGTGTTGGGTAGACTTTTGCTTGCGTTAATTTGACAGCACTTGGCCTTACAGTTGTGTACGAACTATAAGATAAGATAAGATAAATTTATTTGGAATCACACAAGTCTTAATAGAACATGGATATCCGGCAGACTATATAACAATATATTTAGTTGTCTTACTATATCTAGTTGTAAGACGAGAGCACGTACCTGTACGAATTTTTTATTCCACATAAATCGACATGACACTGGCTAATCAATTGGCATAGCCATATAAAAAAAAAAGACGAGAGCACAGCGGGTAGACTGGTAGAGAATTGTTATAGGCGCCATGCCTACGAGCGCCTAAATGACGAATGGAAAAAAACAAGGGAATGATTATGGAGGTGCCTTTAAGGCTGACGTCCACTAGGCTCGCCGAGGCGAGTCGAATCGAATCGAAAATAATTCGCCTCCATACATTAACTATGAAAGTGCGTCCATTCGGTCGATTCGATTCGGCTCTGCGTCAATCGACGCACTTTCATAGTTAATGTATGGAGGCGAATTATTTTCAGCCAGCCTTTAGGCGCGAAATAGATAAAACTAAGAAGAAACTGCAGACTGATGAGTCTGCAGCGCCGGCTACAACCTCCTCCCCTTATTTCGTGGGCAAACCTAACAATAACAAAAGTTTAAGAGGAATGCCTAGCTGCGATTTTCCCATACAAACGCTCTCGACTGTTTTCTCTCTGGTTTTTGAACCTAGAGCAATGATTTTTTCAAATAAGATCAATATCATCAATATCTATGCCGCTACGTTTTGTTTTTTTGGATATTTTTATTTTAAAGAAAGTTACAGCCCTCCAAAAATCGCAAAAACGGCTTAGTTGAATTGGCTCCATAAAAAGGCGCAGTATACAAATATGACAACAAATATCCAAAAAATCAAAACGTAGCGGCATAGATTAGTTCTTGCTCTTGCAGTTTCCAAAATTTTATAATGATTGGTTGCGTTTTGGATGAGGAAACAGTCGAGAACGAAACCTCGATTTTTCAGTTTTTTGCAAGGGAATTTTAGTCCGAGCTGCAGTTGTCTTTATCGCACGAATTCGTGGCGGAGTCAGTTTCTAAATATACGTACACAGAAGGAATAGGGATGGGCAACAGTCGTTGACATATATTGTCGATACGCTAGTGGTGAAAAATTATCGATAAATCGTTATTACCAGAAAAGTTATTAATCACAAGAAAAACCCTGAGTCACAATGGAAGAATATTGAATAGAAAGGTGACCTGGGAACCCTTGTCTTTGATATAGGAATAAATGCTACTTAGTTAGTGGTAAAGTTATTAACGAATCATAGGTTTTTATAACCCACTAGCTTTTGCCCGCGACTTCGTCCGCTTAGAACTCGTGGCGATTAAGAGTAAGAAAAATGTCATGTAATAGAAATAAAACTAATTTTTTTTATAGATCTACATATTATATAATAAAAAAAACTGACTTCAATGGGGGAGACCGGTGAAAGATGATTATACTTAGATGGTGCACTCTTAAATTCCATACAATGAAATAAAAATCTACATATTACCTAATATAATAATAATAAAAAAAAACCGACTTCAATCGGGGAGACCGGTGAAAGATTATTATACTTAGATGGTGCACTCTTGGATTCCATACAATGAAATAAAAACCGGCCAAGTGCGAGTCGGACTTGCGCACGAAGGGTTCCGTACCATTATCTATAAAAACGGCAATAAAAAAAATATGTTTGTTGTATGGGAGCCCCCTTAAATATTTATTCTATTCTGTTTTTTAGTATTTGTTGTTATAGCGGCAACAGAAATACATCATCTGTGAAAATTTCAACTGTCTAACTATCACGGTTCTCGAGATATAGCCTGGTGACAGACGGAGAGCTGAGCATTAGTAATAGGGTCCCGTTTTATCCTTTGGGTACGGAACCCTAAAAATGGCTATAAGTATGTTTATAATGGTAGAAGAGTAAGTATACGCTCAATTCATCATGGAATCCAACACCAGAACTCAAGTTTGACAAAAATGTAAAAAACAAAAATATACGTGGTTGAAGAGTTCCATTCTGATCATCATATACTTACATACAGTTCTACTTCATCAAATGTCAATTTATTTAAATGTACATGCCTGATTTGTTTGTTAAAATACTAAAATGTGTAATGTAACTTATGTATGCCTTTAACATTTGAGGAGTTCCCTCGATTCCTCATGGATCCCATCATCAGAACTCGAGCTTGACAAATGATTGTCTTGTAAAACTAACTTGCTTAACAAACACAGCAAAGAGGACAATTCGCCAAACGTGAACTATGCGTCGTTGAAGAGTTCTGTTCTGATTCTGAACATCATCAGCAGTCCCACTTCATCAAATGTCACATTCTTGTATGAAAATGCTTGATTTGTTGATAAAAACACAAAAATCACTCTATGTTTGCATATAAGATTTGAGGAGTTCCCTCGATTCCTCATGGATCCCATCATCAGATCTGCATTTTGATGAACCGAATTGAGAACATCCTCTTTTGAAATCTTGAAATGGGTTCAAAAGAAACCCATACTATAAAAGAATCACACATTGCGCACGTGAACTTTCAACCCTCGCTTAAACCCTTTAGGGGATGAATTTAAAAAAAATGCCATAATCAATGTTTTTCACTATACATAAGAAGCTTGTGACCGAAGTTTCAAACTTCTTACTTGAAAAACAACATTTTTGTCATACAAACTTTCATCCCTTTCTTGAACCCTTTAGGGGATGAATTTTTATACTTAACTCTATATCATTTATCTTATTTTTTAATAAGTAACCTTTGTCTAAGACTTTCCAAATGAACGATTTCCACACAACGGTTCAACCCCTGTTTCACCCCCTTAGGGGTTGAATTTCGAAAAATCCTTTCTTAGTACACGTCTACGTACCCTAAAGAATATATGTTCCAAATTTCATGGTTATATCTTCAGTGGTTTAGGCTGTGCACTGTCTGTCAATAGTTGTCTAAGTAACGCAAGTTTTATATTTTAGCTAACCAAAAAAAAAAACATTATTGTTATTTGTTCTTATTTCTGTTTATTATTTTGTTTAGATGTGTAAAATAAAGAGAGATATACATATTTTTATGCCAAGATAAAACGCTATTATTTTCAATATGATATTGCTAAGTATTTCAAGTTAATAAAGTAAAAAAAGTTTAGGCGTTATTTTATTTCATTTTCCTATTAATACGAGTATATTGACGTAAATAAACATTTATTATAAAAGCATTACATCAATTTACTTGGTAAAAAAGCAAAAAGTTCTGTCAAACTCTGGATTTGAACCATGAACCTCTTGATTGCGTGTCAACCATGTTAACGTCTGAGCTAAAGTGGATTCATTTTAGTTAACGAAATTATTGTACAGTTTTCATAAAGTGCTTAAGGGGGGACTTTTTCTATGGTGCGATCTGTACCTACAGCCTAATTTATCGTATGCTGGGTCAGTAAGTAAATTCGCGGGCTCGCGTCTCGCGCCTGTGTGCGTGCGCTCACACATAGACAGCGCCCGCTCCCGCTCCCAGCAGCGCGACAGAAACATTATGTCAAAAATTCAAGATTTGAAAAGTTGGTCAGCTAGGCATTCCTCTTAATAATGTAATGTTTCAAGTTTCAAAGAATTTTCATTCCATAGAAACATTAAAAAAAAAATAGGTTCAGCTAAAAGGTAATGGTGTAGAACCCATTACAGTCTATTCATCCTTTCGTGTCCTATCATGTAAATAAACCTTTGAAGACGTTAATTACAATATGAGTGTAGTGTAGGTAGGTAATCCTAGAGGAAAGGGTGATACCTAATGATTAATGTGTTCAAGAAGAGTATCTTTACATGATAGGACACGTAATTATGATGATTATGATTATGAAAAGAAGTCATTTTTTTATGAAATGAAAATTCTGAGAAACGTACATTCAACGAAACGTTTGTCTGTAAAACAATGGTAAACCCTCTTCTGAACCGCCAACTTTAACACTGCTTACTTCTCAATTTTAGTCTTTGGTACCTATCTGCTTACTTAAAAGGATTGAACCACCAACCAAATCGAAATATAAAACCCGTTGACGTCAGTATGATCGGTTCGTTATTTTTTTAGCACAATATTTTTCTTTTTTTTTGCATAATTTTAGTTTTCTGCGCGTGTTCCTTATTCTCCACACGTACGAATTCATAATAATAAACATACATGTTTACATTGTTCACGTATTTCCTTGTGTTCCTTTCAACTTAGCATAACCAAGTCTTACGTCCAGTCTAGACACATTGTTGTTATGTAAAATAAATAACTTGATTTACATCTTACATAGTTCTGCGTGCAGCCGTGTTGTTGTGCATGTGCATGAAGCAAAGATACGTAAACGTAAATGTCGGTGGATATTTGACGACCGCTTCAGCTTAGTTGGTAGTGACCCTGCCTACGAAGCTGGAGGTCCTGGGTTCGAATCCCGGCCGGGGCATTTATTTGTGTGATGAGCACGAATATTTGTTCTTGGATCTTGGATGTTTTCTATGTTTTTAAGTATTTATTTATCTATATAGTACAAGCTTTGCTTAGTTTGGGACTAGGTTGATTTGTGTAAGATTGTCCACCAATATTTAATATGTATTTATATATTATACCACGGGCGCTTTAGAGTTTTACCGACGGTTGTGACGTCGCTGATAGTATATTATATAGTACATAAAGTAGGTAATCTAGTTTTCAATCTACCGCTTTATTGGGCCCGGCCTATAAAGCCACATTCAGGGTAAAAAAAAATTGACGAAAAATGTGGGTACACACTTTTTTTATTATTAATGGCATATGGTTGTTAAAAAATTGTACCACTTACACATTTACCAAAACGTACTTACACATTAAGAACCCGACTGCCCAGATAAGCTATTTCATTCATTCATTCATTCATTTATTTTTCGTAAAACATAATTTTACATGTCATATTATATTATATTGTTGTTGTTGTTTATGTCATGTTATATTAGATTGTATTTAAAGTAAAATATCGTGTGATGAGCTGTCGCTTTTACTCGAAGGCCGGTTTTAGTGTCCTAGCTTTGGACTGAACTTGATTCCTGTCGACTAGCCTTAAATAAAACGATGACACCGACATATAAAGCATTTCAAGAAATAGCAAACTCTACTTGGTTTATACGGTGGCAGGGTTTTATACGGTTTTATAACTGCCATTAGATTTAACAGTTTCACATTGCTAACTGACATGCAGTAGCAAATTGCTGTCAACAAATATTTATATGTGCCCTTCTTTGCCTTCTTTTTTTTGTCTTTATTTCTAAGGCCTTGTCGTCGCTTTTCATCAGGTGAGACTAAGGCTAATCGCTGTTCAGTCATACATAAAAAAATCCATCCGATATCATGTCGGGAATAGTGAGAGAGAGTAGAAATAAAGGAATAAATTGAAAAAGGGTTTCAGGTTCGAATCCTGTTCGGTGCCTTTATTTCTAAATTTGTAGTTTGCGTAGCAGCGTTACTGCTTAATACAAAATTAATTTACTACCATACTTTCGATTCTGGAGAGCAATGTATGAACATCATCGAAGACTCACTTAATTGAACATGTAATTTCTATATCTAGTGACAGTGTCTTCATTAGTACCCAGAAATTATTACAGTACTATAACAGTTATTTTAAAAATAACTTTTCCGCAGGCCGGGCGAACTTAAATATTATGCTAATGTCACACAGAAATACTGGCGCAGATTTTTTTCACTTTATTTGTACTATGGATGGCCTCCTGTTTACACCCCGTTTGTTCCATATGACAATAAAGGTATGATTCCGCTGCCGACTGTAAACAGCAACTGCACGTGTCGCCGCACTCCAAATTGAACCGTAATGGAATGCCTAAAAAACTCAATCTGAAATGAGCGGAGAAGTGTCGCAACAGCACATGCCGCTCACTCTAAATTGGGACTTTTAGTCTCATGATTACGGTTGAATTTGGAGTGCGGCGGCACTTGCAGTTGCTGTATGCAGTCGGCAGCGGAATCATACCTTAAATGTATATACTCATATTCACTCTAATCCATCCTTTTTTTCCAGTCTGGAAAATACGGCGAGGGTTTCATCGGCTCAGCGCGCGGGCTCGCCGTCCACGTCCGAGCTAAAGGCGAGGATGGGGTCCATGACCACACCGGGTGCACGTGGCCCCTCCTGTCGGTCGCCGCGCCGCTCAAGCCGCTGCCTGAAGAGCCGTGGATCGCCGTTATGCGGCGAGGCAGCTGTAACTTTGAGATCAAGGTGAGTTATAGCCAGCAAAGTGCACCAGCCGGTGACCCTCGTCCGAACTTAAGGCCCCTGCTTTCAGTCCCCGCGCCGCTCATTCATCCTTCGTTAGAATCTAGAATCACTAGCAAGTATGGAATTGCGAGAGCACCGAATGATTTATATGGAGCATAAACGCGATCATGCTACGAATGATGTGGTGGTTGATATACCATCATCATCTCCTAGATATATTCGGCTGCTGAAAGCGTAAGCGACGCTCGTGCGCTCTCTGGCGACTGACATAGCCAATCTTTGCAGCTTTGCGGGTTTTTAGGTTGGTATACCAATTAGTAATTAATTTGGTCGGTAGACGAGAGAACAAAAACATAAAAATCAATCACAGGTCACTCAGCTATTTGCAGCTCTTCTATTCGTAATACGCACTAATAATCACAATCACGCAACCTTTTAATCTGTCGGATGTTGCGTCAACCTGAAGATATAAAGATCTCAATATCAGCTGTTTTATCGCAGCTTTGTGCAATGACAAGATAAACTCAAATGTTAGCAACTTCCTAGCAGAAGGTATTGCGAGACTCTTAGGAGTCTTAAGTCTTCTTACTTAATGGATAAGTGACGCGTGTACGGCGGCACGAGACGTGTTATCACGTCTGTAATTCAACGACACAAGCCTTACTAAGCTTACTGTGGCCTGGATTGATTTGTATTTAGAAATACAATTTTATATTTAAATAATAACTAGTGTAAAAACCTTTGACATAAAATTTAAACTCCATCCAGCTAGACTTATTAACGGCAAATTTTCGTACATTGGACTCCGCGGGGTTTGACCGATATGCTGAACCCCAATTTTACGGTTGAGTAGTTAAGCTAGGCATCTCTAAACTATGTCATCGTATCATGACGCATGACACGCACACACAACAACAAGTGTCGCTGAACTTCCCTCTTTGATAATGATGATTACAATGATACAATTAGTCACACACTCAAACCCACTATCACTGACCCCTACAATATTGCGTGGCCTTTGTAAACTAACTGTACAATCGAAAACATACTCGAGTATTCTGTAATACACCTTATCCCGTTTCAATAAGGTGTCATGATCAATTAACAGTGTCGGTACAATCACAGCTGATACGAAAAGTCATAGATCTCTCTGGCCTGTTGGGATTTTACTTCTGGAAGTTTGAAATTAAATTAAACGAACGTTACATTTGTTGTTTTCGATTAAATGCAAGTTCAACGGATTGTACTGACGTTTATATTAATCAATAATATTTTTTAATTACTAAAGGGCTTAAATATTATGTTCCTACATATTATAAGTTGCTCGGTTCTTATACTTAGCGTTTCTATTCAAATACTATCAAAATTCTTCTTATAGTTTGATGCTGGGGGCAGAGTAGTCGTGGCACATCAATTACTTTGCTCAAGTTGTACCTAGCCGCTCATCTCTCTAAATATGTGTAAAAAATTAGGTGGCCTACATAGTTTATACCTCACACCACATTGGAAAAGATTCCTTGATCTAAAACCATTCACTTTCTTCTATGGAGTCTAGACGCCGGATTATACGTACAAAAGTATAAAACGAGAGAAAAAATACAAGTGTAGATATTAGAAAACAACGTATTTTTTACAATGGGAAAGAGCATAATAATCTTCATATCTGTTTATAATGTTAATGTACCTATGTAATTGTTAATACAGATTACACATGTGAAAATTACAAAACAGGTAAGAAATAAGCAAAACAATATTGTTTTATACGCCACTTGGACGATAAGCGTTATCGATGCATTGGAAATTATAAGTCTCATTTGTCTTCCTGATATCGAAGGTGGATCATATGATAACGCTTAATATGACCTAGACTTTGTTAAGCAGCGTGTACCTACCTATTGTCAATGATGGAATGGAAATAATAGAGAGCGACGAAATCTGAGCTCTTAGTATAAGTTTTTTTCGAAACATTAACTAATTCGAACGCGTTTGCGTTTTGTCTCAAAATGTATGAAAACGCTCTCACCGAGTTTGAAATACGCGTGTTCATCGGTTGGCAACAAATGATATACTCGCTGTTTTAGTTTCCACTAGTGACCACCAGAGGCGCTGTTCACGTTTTCATACCACTTTCATACATTTTGAGACAAAACGCAAACGCGTTCGAATTAGTTAATGTTTCGAAAAAACTTATACTAGAGCTACTGAGCAAACGAAAACTTTCGAATACTTACTTATTAGAACTTATATTTTCAGGTAAGTATAGAAAACTTTGCTGGCTCTACCCTGATCCGCCGATTGAAAATTATTTTAAAGATCTACAAATAAAATACAATACATATAAATAATCTTTATTGCGCACCCCTGGCTAGATGCTGGCCAATTGCAGTCTTATTTTAATTAAAAACACACCTCATAGAATAAATCAGTTACAAACAAAACAGAAACATGTAGGTAGAGGTAGACAACAGATATTAGGAAACATTCGGGTCTTTCTAACAAAGCTCGATCGAATGTGACGAATACTTGTCGTTTATCAAATGATAGTCGTGATCATAACGCTTTCAGAAACAATTTCTGTTGCATACCTACATATAATCAAGTCATGACATGACACTAATACATTGATTCGATTTCAGGTGCAGAATGCGTGGCGAGCGAACGCGAGCGCTGTGCTTATATACAACGACCGTGACACCACAGTTTTGGAGAAGATGAAACTGTCCAC
Source organism: Cenopis cana (assembly GCA_951800055.1). Classification (NCBI taxonomy): domain Eukaryota; kingdom Metazoa; phylum Arthropoda; class Insecta; order Lepidoptera; family Tortricidae; genus Cenopis; species Cenopis cana. The sequence goes on along the minus strand of OX637487.1, from coordinate 7,435,528 downwards.
GGATAATGGACGTAAGTGTACTATGTTAGTTTATCATCCCCCTACGTGCGGTTTCCGCTCCTTAGCGGGAAAACGCTGCTACGCGCTAAGGCGTAGCCTACGCAGCGTTGCTTGGCCTCGAATAGTCACTTTCGCTGCGAAGCTTTTCATTCATTCATTCATTTATTTATTTTTTTCTTTTCGTAGCGCTACGCGATTTCCTCTACATGAGGGGAAACTCATGGAATCGGCTACGGGTCTAAGAACAGTGCGCCCGCTAGGCGATTCCTGGCACTGATGTGTTAAAAAATTAATGCCCGAAACGCACTGACAGCGGTAGCGGGGCGGGGCGTCACGGTGCGGAGGCGGTACCGGTTGTAATATTCCAACTAATATGAAAGGGTCCGCACAGACAACCGGCCGGGAAAAAAGCGTTCTGTGCGGACCCTTTCATATTAGTTCGAATATTACAACCGGTACCGCCTCCGCACCGCGCCGCCACCGCTGTCAGTGGGTTTGCAGCTTAAGCGCCGAGGACACGATACCGAGTTCTCCGTTCGCAGATAGTTTTCGCTACAGTAGCGCTTAGCATTCGTCAGCAATGAATGTGTTAATGTTTAGTTAGGTTTGCGGGCATAGCTATATGTATAAGATGGTTGCGGGTAACGCCGCGTTTACACAGCAGGCGAGGCGACATGCTATGCGGATGCCGCGCGCGCTTGACAAAGTCAAAACGCTTTGGAATTCCATACATTCTGACATACACTTCGGTGCGCCGCGCATTTACGCCTCTACTTGAATGCGGTCTCGTAACAATGAGATTGGGACGTAGTTTATCGAAGATAATATTTATTAATAAAATGACAATGGTTCACTCATACAATGCGCCTGTCTCTTTCTGATAGTGATTGATAAAATGGGATGGGTGGCTTCATAGTGCATTCAAAATTTCGTGAGTCATGTGCATTTAAGTAAAATATAGCTTCATCTTGCATCCATTATAGATTCATGATTAACCCCATATTATGGTTTTGGGTGATGATATAATGTAACAACAATAGATATTAATGAATACGATACTCAAATGAAAATTATGTTTCATCGATCAAGAAATGAGTACCTAATTACCTATGTTATGTATACATACTCATATATTTACGAACAAAGATGGCCACTGTAATAATTACATTGTATTCTACCTACAACGTTTCATATTGATTGAATTATTTCCTAGACTGTACCACGGGTATTATAAAGGAACATAAACATGATTAAGCGTATATTATGTCTCTGTACATTGCGATGAAGGCCGCCCACATTCATTGTTAAAGGGCTTGCAGTCAAGAACAAGATTATGGTTCGATACCGCCACCCTATGGCATAACTGAATATACAACATTCTCACAAGACAACTTATAAGTATACAAATACATTAAATATAATAAATTTTCCCTATAACATAAGTAAACACGCAGTGCGTTGCCCGCAGCGGCCGTGTGAACACAACTTCCGTGATGAAGTTCGTGTTGAATCTGAAACATGTCGCCTATAGTGAAATATAGTACGTGAGTTCAACCGTTTATAATGAGTTATAACATAGTGTCATCATCATCATCATATCCTCCGAAATACGTCCACTGCTGGACACAGCTCCCCCAAAGAGTCCCACAATGACCGGGTCCTGCGCCACCCGCAGCGGACTCCCGCGACCTTTACCAGGTCATCAGTTCGCCTTGATGGGGGGTCTACCCACGCTGCGCCCTCCGGTACGTGGCGGCCACTCGAGAACCTTTCGGCATAGCATAGTGTGTCGTGATTGTCGTGAACATAATATTTACACACTAAACTAAAATCCCTCATTCAAAGCCTTGTTCTAACCACGATCATGGACAGTGGTCTATTTTAAATGTGTGGATTTCCCTTAGGAGATAGATACTGTAACGTATTCATTGAGTTTGCGATTACTTCTCAACTGAATGCTTCGCTGGGTTAATGAGGCTGAGGCTTCACGTGTTTTATTTGGTCGGAAAATTATTTAGGTGTACTGAATAAAGCTCTGTGATATCAGGCTCTGTCACAGCCTGAACGAGGAAGTTCCAGTTATTTGCATGACCCTGCAATTGCCGAAGGTTCCGTGATTTTGTCACCGTTTCCTTATGGCGATAATCGTGATGAATGTATTTAAAAAAGTAAGTATAATTTTTGGAATAAAAACGCCTCTTCCTTTGTCACTCTTTTGTCCGAAAATAAAATAGTGCAAGCCTGTATTTCATGGTTCATATAACCTGGAACTTTTTAAGGCACGAGTGAATAGGCATCTTCTGGGTGAGCTCGCTTCACCGTTTCCCCCTGGATAGAAGCTGGCCAAGAGCAATCCCATTTTAATAAAAAAAGGGCGCAGCTTTGGCGTCTTATTTTCTTGGACAATCACTTCTGTTCTGGTTGTCTTACGTTCCGTTTTTGTGGCGTTTCTAGACTAAACTAACTGGAAGATAAATTATACAGAGTGGATTTTCTTTTTGCGTCAGTGAGGGCAGCTACCAGATCCCGTGCTGCTACGTGAAAATTGTCTTAGAAGACCTTCCTTTGATTTTGAATTAATGAAAAATGGCGTTTTCAGATTTTGGAAAAAACATACAGGGTACGAGAAAAGGGCCATTTTTGACAAACTTTTTTTGTGATGTCAATCGATCGTGTCCCTCCAGCTTCGTAGGCCTACGAAGCTGGAGGTCCCGCGTTCGAATCCCGGTCAGGGCATTTATTTGTGTGATGAACACGAATATTTGTTCCTGGGTCTTGGATGTTTGCTATGTATTTAAGTATCTATTTATCTACATAAGTATGTCTGTCGTCGCTTAGTACCCATAGTACAAGCTTTGCTTAGTTTGGGACTAGGCTGATTTATGTAAGATTGTCCACAAAATATTTAAAAAAAAGTTATTCTATAACTCACATATTCTTAGCTATAATCATCTCCAAATAGATGTTGTCATTGTCATGGACTATTTAAAATGAAATAGGCGTGCTGAATTATTTCTTATTCCAACTGAGTAGGTAATGCTTTCTATATTAATTTAAAACTGCGAATTATGTAAGAGTAAAAGTGAAAAGAAAGTGCACTAATTACGTGCAGACTTAGCCGTTTCCTATCTTCTGCATAATTGTACGTCGAGTTCAATTGATGCAGTATTATGCCTACAGCCACAAGTTGAAACCGCGGCTTAGCGGCACGAAGCGAAAGAAATAAAAGCCTCCAATGGTTTTTATGTCAAAGGCTACAAAATGGGCAATTGCCGCTCACTTCACTCGCAGAAAATACTGCTTCCTGGCCATGGGGAACCGTAATAACGTTTCAATTCTTCACATGCACTATGGGCGATACTAAAAACCGCGCAGCGCACACTGAGTAGCCTGGCTTTCTTTGAATTACTTAATGTTCGTCACTAATATAATCCACGGATGTTTTAAGATATCCAAGAACGTAGCGGGAATCGTATAATGAACATGGGACCGATTTTACCCAGGCAAGTTTTCCCCGGGGAAATACTCGCAGCAACGGATAAGATTCGCTGGTACATATCCCGAGTGTGTGCTCTACTTACTTCGTAATACTTAAGTATGTTAAGGAAAAAATCGTTTCGCTTTTCATAGATACGAAACATTTTTCGGGCAAAATATTATTCTCATTCCTCATACTCTGAAAGTAGGTCATATTTGACCTAAGAAGCGGGTTGAAAGTAATAAAAAATATGAGCAATGGCAGACACCTGCACCCCACCTCCGTAAACTTTTATTTAATTCTAATGTTAATAATTATACACTTATAAAATATATTTATTTATCCCAAAACACAATATTAATTACAAATAAATTTTACACACTAAATACTAAAATTAATTAATTATTGTTATTCATTAATAATTCAACTTATGGTAATTAAAAACTGGTAAATATTGTTATTTAAATACATTTTAGCCAACCAACTTTAAATAAAAGCGCATACTAAACTCATTAAAAAAATGGCAGAAATTTTATCATTATCAGCCACAAGGCTATTTAATTGTAGTAATATTTGAAGCTAAAGGATATTTATAAAGAATTTTTTTTTAAATTATGGATATAAACGAACATGTTTACGATACTTTTAAATGTTTTCGATAAATTATAAATACTATTTTGTTCAATATAAGTTATTTAATTACCCTACAGATGGAAGGGGTTCCAGGAAATTGTCCATACACAATCACTTTCAACGTTAACCAACAGTGCCCGCCAAAATGGTCCATACATACCATATTTACAACGATTTTTTAGACCTTTTTTTAACAATCTAGTATTTGTCAGTTTACTTAGTTCCAGTATTTAAGAAAAACCGTGGAGCCGGAGCTTGTCATGTCATCCTGTATAAAACCCTGTACCTATATTGCGAATCTTCGAAATCGTTTAAAGTTGATATCAAGAACCTTTGCCAATAAATAAAAATGTTGCTCCTTTAGTGTTCGTCCAAATAAGAGTAGGTTTTCTTCCGATTTTAAAACACTCAAATATATATAACAATAACAACAGTTACATAAATATATAATAACATGTGGAAAATTGAAAACTAAAAATAGTGACTTACGAGCAAAACATTTCTGATCAATCAGAAAGAGGATACTTTTCCACCGCTAATCGATCAAATCAAACGGCGTGTAAACGGCGGTTAGCCTATAATCTTGGTGATTGAGGCCGATGGTACATCTGGTTGCATCTGATACCAGCCGGCCTTGGCGCAACGCTGCCCACGCGAGAGAAAGTCAGCGGCCCTTTGCCAACTCAGTACCTACTTGTAGTACAATAAGGGCCGATTTTTTAATCCCCAGATAAAAGTATCTGGCAGATAAAATCTTAGCTCTGTTCTCTTTCATATGACATTAGAAAGTGACAGCGATAATTTTAACTGATGGATAATTTTACCTGGCGATTGAATAATCGACCCTTAATGATATAGTAGATCGGGGTAATCACGTAACGATATGTACTACCGTCGGTACGTATTTAATGTCAGGTTTAGTATGGGATTTGACATTTAAATCTATCGTACTAACGGTCGAAAACGTTACGTGATTACCGCGGTTGCACCAACTTAGGATTATAAACCTGGCAGCTGTCATCCCATAGAAATTTGTCAAACTTTTCATACACTCAGGTTTTAACGGACAATTATGACAGGAATGGCTTGCCACGATACATCTTGTCTTATAATTGGGCTCTGTTTATGCTTCTTTAGAGGTGGTAGAGATATGAGCGCCGATGGGCAATTGGCCGGCGGCGGCGCGCCGACCAAAATTGATCGGCGGCGGCGGCGTCGGCGGCGTGACCTTGTAAAAACCTCAGGTTCAAAACAAAAATACGTTTTTTGCCCTTATTTGATGCCGTACACGCCTGTCAACGTCGTTTTTACTGTCAGGATGACAAACACGCCTATTGATATCGATGTTCTACGTTTTATCCCGTCCTAGTCGATTACGCATGGTGGGTTACATATTGTGTATAAAGACTAGGTATGCTCTGCTGTATATGTAGGTAACATCTAAGTAGCAATGAAAACAGCAAGTCTATTGCTGCCTGCGGGAAACTTCGCGTCAAGGTGGTCCAGTCACATGACAAAGCTTTAAAATATGATATTTGTATGTAAACATGACAATTCTGCTCAAACTCTTGGATGCCTCCGAAACGTGGTGTTTCTAACGCAAACACACTCGTATATTATATACTTCTAGGATTTATCACAAATACTAGGAGCGGCATTATGCCCATCTTTTGGTGAACCTCGAATACATCGAACCGTGTTAGAAACAAGCAAATTCTTGAATATAAACTTTCGTGAGACATGTTATAATTTTATTTTACCAAACGACAATTAATACCGTTTTAACCGTTTAGTAAAGTAAAAGCATGTTCTTCGCTAAACCAAACTAATTTCAACGGCATTGAAGATTATTTAATACGCAGTAGTCGCGTGGACTCTGCTAACTACAGGCCCATTTCGGTCACATCCATTCACTGCAAGATTATGGAGCAGGCTCTTTGGCGTATCTAGAATCAAATGATCTCCTCAGTGACCGACAATACGGCTTTCGTCATAATCGGTCCACTGGGGATCTTCTAGCGTACAACACACACCTGGAATAAGGCCATAGAGATAAAATACGAAGAAGCCCTAGGGGTTTCTCTCGATTTCACAATGGCCTCACTCCAGGTGTGTTATTGCTTTGACATATATGGTCTGGCACAACGGTCTCTAATCAAACTTTCTTCGTATGGTCTGCCTGCTGGTTGTTGTGCTTGGATTGGATATCGGATTTCCTGAGGTATAGAATCTATTGGAGTGGTTATTGATGGCTGCTCGTCTGATCCGATGGCTATTAATGACGTGGTCCCCCATGGGTCAGTGCTTTCTACGACTCTTTCTGCTGTGCGCCCGGCATCTTTGGGTATGCAGACTTCAGTACTGTTGTAGAGAACTACATGTCCACTGCACGAACCAGTATGACCGGAATTCGGACTAATGGGAAGTTATGATTATGCCTGTGAACCTTTCTCTCTTCGATTAGAGCGATGCCAGTCCAGTCTGGTTAGGTTCAATGCCACAAAAACTCAGACGTGTCTAATTTCCGCGAAAAAGAGGCAAAAGAGACCCCTACTTTCCGAGATGTAATCGTGCCTATTACCGGCTTTTCGGCGTAACATTGTTTTTGACTCTCAGCTTTGGCAAATATATAAGTAAAGTAAGTAATCTAGAACATCGGCACAAAGTTGCCAGTCTGTCGGATTTTGTTTAGAATCGCTCATTAAGGATGAATACTAAAATAAATAACGCTATATAACCGTAAAATATCAAATTCCAAACTAGTTTGCCGATCGATGATATAAGTGTGTAAAAGATAAGCTACACAGTATCTGAAACGCGCGCGAAACAGAGACCGGCGCGCCGATCGCCATGTGTCGGCGGCGGCGGCGTGGGTTATTGGCCGGCGGCGGCGGCGCGGCGGCGCGGCGCTCATATCTAGGTGGTACTGGTATGAATCCTTTCTTGCAACTATATCAAGAGCAGCACGAACTGCCAACAAACTGTTATGCAGTTTGGGAGTACAGTCAAGGTCACCAATATGTATACACTTTTTCACCTTATTCCATTGAAATAAGGTCCAAAAATGCATACATATTTATGCCCTCGACTGTACCATGTTAATTGTAATTTAGGTGCTTTCTGAAATAAACGATTGTAATAAAAATAAGCGAGCCTCTTGGTGTTTGTAGTTCCCTCGTGTTTGTTTTCGTTGCGTGTTCTTGAATGTTTTAAGTTCTACGAACGTGAGTGTAGGTACGTTAGGTTCATGTACTAAAGCACAGAATAACTAATAGTGATTAAGGTCAGAAACCCAGACTTTGCTAGACGTAAACAAGACCTGCGTGAATTAGTAAACTAACCCAGCGTATGCGTCTCTACCACTAAAGAATGTTTTTCAAAGCAAATGTCATAGAAGTTACGACCTAAGGGTCGGGCATGTGTGTCCACATTGGATTAGGTTACCTTGGCAATGAAACCCTAGTTCACGTGCTCATTGCTCGTATCGTTCCATAATATATCTACAAAAACTCGACTTTACTCCATTGGGATACAGTTGAAACTCCAAATAGCTACTGAGACTTGTTGCGATGTTCTTAAAGTAATGCTAGACTGTAGCATGACCGCGTGATCGCTGAACATAGTTTTATCGTTATTGGATCATCGTGCTAGTAAAGGGAACGTTAGTGCGAAGGTGGTGAAAGGTGACTGGTGGCGTTAGGTGGTGACCGAAGCCAGGTACTATGAGGAAAATGTTTAGGACTCTTTTCCACTAGCTTAATCAAACGCTTTCATACAACAAATGTAGTATCGTAGGTCAGCTGTGGCGATTTGTATGAAAACAAAGCAGTGCGTTAGTAAAGCAGCATTCATTAATTTTAGTACGTAGGTACTATGGTCGAAATGTGAGCCTGTGCTTATAACATGGCGTAATACCAAACCTATTGGTTTAATAGCACTCAGTAACGTTTATTAGCACTCAACAAACTAACAAAATTGCAATGCCATCATGAACACCCCTTTTAACACCATTTATTGAACATCATTGATGTCGAAGGCTTATTACAAGGTTGAGGACTATCTAACAGACAGAAAAGCATGGCCCAAACCAGATACTTAAATAGAGTAAAGATTCATATATTGTGTATTTTTTAATTTTATCTAGTTGACGCAGTTCTTGCAAGAAAACATATCAAAAGATTTATAACTAAATTTATAGTCTAAAGGATTCAATTTTTTTTTTTCCTAAATAGAATTTGATAATGCTAAGGTATACAGTTTCGAAATGTTTTCTTGCAGAATTACACACTGTCATAACTGGTTTTTTTCCTCATTTTATTCTTTGTTTTTGTGTTGCTTTATATAGATACTTAGATTTCTTGATCTTAAGTAGGTTAAGTATTATCATTTATCATTGTAATAAGCATATTTTTGTGAGAAAATGGCTGACTGTCGAGTTTCTTTCGGCGTTTCTTCTCGGCAGTGGCCTCTGTGAAACGCTAGTAGGGTTTGACTTGTAAAAGTGCCATTGCGGCCTACTTACAGAATAAAGTTCATTTTATTCATTTTTTATTTTTATTCATCCCTTGAAAACTCGATTCGCAATCGTTTACTTTCTCCGTCCTCTTATTTTTGTATTTAGTGCTCAGCAAACTTTTTGTACTTATAGCAAAGTTCCAGAATATTCTCGATAACGTTTGGTTTATTTTGAACGATAATGCGTGCCTTAACATTATCTGTTTATTCTTAAAAAAACCGACGGCTATCGACAGGTAATCATTTATTAACCTGTTCATATCAAGTATTAAATATGACGTCTAGATAAAAACATTATAGAAAATGCTTCAAAAAATTAAGGTCCGTATAGGATGTTACAAACGTATTAGATTTTTCAGAATTCTATTTTCGAATAACAGAATCCATTCGCTAGCTGGTATTTCAATTGCACACTCGCGGTTAAAATATAACTTTGCACACTTGTATAACATACGAGTATAAACTATTCTTATCAATAAATAAATAAAGAGAAATTAGTCTTCTTCGTTTCAATATCATCATCATCGAATCGAGTGATATATACTATACTTTCTAATTTTCTGACCAGACACCATGTCAAACCCACATAAAACAAAAAAAATAAATAAAAAAGCCTTTATTCTACCATAATTAACAATATTTTCTTTCATGCTTAATCATGTTGCTGTAATTAATAATTGTTTCCACATTCCATATTTTTTTTATTTTTTTTTTAATCTCAATTTTGTTAATAATTTATCCAATTGACATTACATTCCATTATAAATTTTATTACATTATATTTGACTAGTGATATTAGTACAATAAATAATTTATCCAATCGACATTTCATTTCATTATAAATCTCATTGTTTGACTAGTTACATAAGTAGAATTAAATTGGAATAATTAATAAATAATTTATCCAATGGACATTTCATTTCATTATAATTTCATTACATTCGCTATTCCCATCTCAATTAGCATTATTAGTCAAACCCACATAATACATATAATCGCACTCTGTTGACGTCATAATTGGCAAGTTATTACGTAAAGCTGTTCTTTCTTAAAGACGCTAGTGACGCATTGGTAAATTGAATTATGCATTGAAGCTTGCTGATCTTGTTTACGGCAGCGTTTTCTTAAATAGGTCAGCCTAGGTATAGTATAGGCTTCTTGGATGCCTAACCAAGTTATGGGCTTGGTTGAGAGTATGGAAATGGCATTGCGGAGTTGAGTGTCGAAAAAAATTAAAGGCTTGGTCACACAGCGTGCGCGACGCGTTGAGTACGCGCCGGAACGTAACGTACGGTATAAGGTAGTTCTTTTATGTCACGTGCGCGGGTTGGCCATTGTTGTAGTTGTGACACGTACGAACACATAGACAACGTGAACTCTTAGCACCTACGGTGATGCACAGTATGCACACATAGACAATGTGCATGTATAGCTCAACACACAACCATGGCTCATCCGCGCTCGTGACATAAAAGAACTCTAACAGGTTAACGACGCCACACATTCTGCGCGACGCCAGCGAAACGTTAATCAGCATACATTCCGGCGCGGTGCGGCCGCGTTACGCGGCGTCCCGCTTGCGTCGCGGACGCCGTGTGACCAAGCCTTAACTTCCAAAATAATTATCCAATATTTTTTTAGAGTACGTTTTTAAAGGATTAATTTGTTTGTCCGCAGGAAACATAAGCGCGGTGTTCACATACAAGTGGAAGGGCGAGGAAATCGCGCGGCTCATCGACAACAATACGAACGTGACCATCGGCATCATCAAGGGCCGCACGTTCACGCACATCAACAACAATATCAACAAGTAAGCCAGTCTGACAACACTAGCCACTAGCATCCGCTGCTGCATATAGGCCTCCCCCAATCATATCAGCAGAAAGATGTCCACTGCTGCACATAGGCCTCCCCCAATCAAATCAGCAGAAAGATTACCACTGCTGCATATAGGCCTCCCCCAATCATATCAGCAGAAAGATGTCCACTGCTGCATATAGGCCTCCCCCAATCATATCAGCAGAAAGATGTTCACTGCTGCATATAGGCCTATCCCAATCATATCAGCAGAAAGAGGTCCGCTGCTGCATATAGGCCTCCCCCAATCATATCAGCAGAAAGATGTCCACTGCTGCATATAGGCCTATCCCATTCATATCAGCAGAAAGAGGTCCTCTGCTGCATATAGGCCTCCCCCAATCATATCAGCAGAAAGATGTCCACTGCTGCATATAGGCCTCCCCCAATCATATCAGCAGAAATATGCCCAGTGCTGCACATAGGCCTCCCCCAAAGAGTTCCACAATTACCGGTCCTGCCACCCGCATTCAGCGGACTCCCGCGACCTTTACCAGGTCATCATTGCACCTTGTCTACCTACGCTGCGCCTTCTGGTACGTGGTCACCACTCGAGAACCTTTCGGCTCCAACAGCCATCTGTTCTACGTGCAATAATACTGTGCCAGGCCCAAAAATCATAAAGTGGTCAAAGATCATACGGTTTTTAATTGTTATATAAAAAACTGAGTTTTATTTTGTTTTAAAAGAGTTAATGTGCATCATTGGATCCTTGTCCATTTATGGTGATGTCACCTAGTCTAGTCTAAGGTAACTTCCTGATTTGTCGGTGCGGAGTTGGTGCGGAGGCGGCGGTACGCTATCAGGCAGCTGTCAACTGTCAGTCGGTGATACTGACTCGGTATCGCTTCTTTACTGCGCGCCTATATTTAAAGCCCGAAACGCACTGACAGAAAACCGGCCGGGAAAAAGCGTTCTGTGCGGACCCTTTCATATTAGTTCGAACATTACAACCGATACCGCCTCCGCACCGCGCCGCCACCGCTGTCTGTGCGTTTCCACCTTAAATGACAGAGTAGTTACTATTGTATGTATTTTTAAGAGAGTTTCTGGATGTTTGTGGAAATATTCGACGTTAGTATACCTATTACCTATGTATCTCACGATTGCACGAGGAAATTGTCTATATCAGTCTCAGTTCAATTTCAGAGCTTATGAAACTAAATGTTTATGTTACTCATCTAATCGGGCTATTACATAGTTGCGTGTCTATTTCAAGGAAAATTTCCTCACATTTCTAATTTCCGCAATGTAGGTACCAATTCTATTTGTGGTTTTATTACATCTCTTACGTGCGACTAATGTGACAATTTAATGTAGTTAATTGAGGAATCTGTCCTGTCAGATAGTAAACTACGAGTATAAAGCTATTATCGTTAAATCATTAAGCGATGATAGCCAAGTGATTAAGGTTCCCAACAATGCCTATTTTTTCTATTGTCTTCAGGTTAACTTATTCACCGCCACAGTAGATTCTGTAAGATGTGCCTCACACGCCAAAGTCTTCGTAGCAAAAGACTGAAAATGACCCTTGATAGCACGTAGTTACTTGATCGACTCGGTATGGAGTCCTTGGCGTGTGTTGCACTTAAATAATGTCCTGACTTTATATCAAGTCAATGTCGGTGAAAAGGTTAAAGTCATAGGCTGCGTTCACACGCACGCGTAAATGTGCGCACCGTCGCGCGCGCTTTTCAGAATCTATAGAAAATGTGTTTGCATTTAAGAAACGCTTGCGGCGTGCCGAGTGACATTACGCTTGTGAGTCGATCGAAGCGTACCGTGCAGCGAGGCAGCGACGTTTGCATATGTTTTACATGGACGCTGATCGCTCTGCAGTATTGTTGCACGCTCAACATGAGCGGGCACTCAGATTAGTATTAGTACCTATTTAAATTAGTTGACGTCAAAGATAGAGTCTGTTCGGAATGAGAAGAAGCGCCGTACCTAGGATATAAGGGCGCCCTCATATTTTACGCTTCTTCGAACAGGCTATATACATTTTTCACCTTATTACAGTGAAATAGGATACAAAAGTGTCAGCTTTGAAGTCAACTGTACATTTGCATTTTGTTCCAGAACATCAGTGCTGTTCGTGTCCATATCGTTCATCGTGCTGATGGTAATAAGCTTGGCGTGGCTCGTCTTCTACTACATACAGCGATTCCGATATATCCACGCGAAAGATAGACTTTCGGTAAGAAACACTTTTACAGTACCTACGACGCTCACGAGCGAAGTTAGCCATAGTTGTAACTGTGACACAGTATCGAACACATAGACAATGTAAAATCATAGCTTAGGCCGCGGTCTAGACGCCAGTGACTAGCGGCGCAGCGAGCGGCGCGACCAGCGACCAGCGGCGAGCGGCGAGAAGAAAATGTATAGACTTGAATGAACCTGTTCTGGACGGCAGCAGCGATTCCATTTTTCTCGCCTCTCGCCGCGCCGCAGGTAGCTTACGTCGAGTCCGCGGCCTTACGCTGACACACACATAGACAATGTGCATGTATAGCTCAACAGCAACACACACCCAAAATGGATCATCATGGATCACCCGCGCTCGTGAGATAAAAGTACTATACTATACTACTTAGTAGTAGTATACACTTTATTGCGCAAATCAAGTACATACTAGTAGAAAACTAACTAAATCATAAATATTTGTACAAAGGCGAACTTATCCCTTTAAAGGATCTGTTTTAGCTAAACTTTGTGAAACTGAGAGCAGATGTAACTTTAATTATAACTAGTGACTCGCGTGGCTCTGCCCGCGTATTACGCAGAACACAGGCGGAGACGCGCGATAAAACATAGGTAGCTTATGTCCATTTCAACAGTATATATACTGTTGAAAGAATTTTGGAATTTGGATCCGTAAGTAGCACCGTATCTCAAACACATTGTGTTAAATGTCTCATAAGTAATGACAATCATTATCACTGAAGGAAAGGAAGTCCCAAGCCTTTTGATTGATGTGTAGGTGCTGCTGAAGAAATCTATTAATTTTCGTTTGTTTTGTTAATTTCAGAAACGACTATGCTGTGCAGCGAAGAAGGCGCTATCAAAAATACCTGTTAAGAGTTTAAAGACTGAAGACAGAGTAAGTTGTCAATTTGTCAATAACTCTCACTACCGAGCCCGGTAATGGCGGTAATTACTGACGGCATTCATAAGAAAATATCGTTCTCACATCACGGTTCGAAATAATTGTCATACGATTAATAAATAAATCGCTGTGTATGCCGCCATAGGCAGTCCCTTAGGCCTTGGTCTCCTATATACGCCATCGCGGTACGCGGCCCTGACAGACCTGTGAGAACGTAACAGTACATCTCTATAGTAAGCATTGTGACGCAGCGTACGGCGTGACGCTGTAAGCGGCCGATGGCGTTTATAGGAGACCAGGGCCTTAAGCTCGACATGCACAGAACGCGGCGCGGTCCGGGGCGGAGGCGGTACTGCAGTAAAGCGAAAGTCATATAGGTATAGAACTAGACAGATAAAAAAGCCTCATATAGTAATAAATCTTTTATCTGTACCATATTAGTAAATCCTCTTAAATGTGTTCAAAAACCATACCATAAACTCGAACGAATGACCAGCTTCTCAACTCAATATACCTCCCTCCCTCCCCGTTCTTCGACATTCGGTGCGCGCGCCATAACTACCTATATCACATTATGATGTAGTATCACAGAATTAGCCACGTACAACTTTAGGTACAGTCAAGGGCACCAATATGTATACACTTTTTCACCTTATTCCATTGAAATAAGGTCCAAAAATGTATACATATTTATGCCCTCGACTGTACTCACCTCCGGCTCGTTTCATTATATAACAGTTGCATAAATATTACCTGTAATGTGTTCAAAAACCATTGGTAAGGACCAGCTTTTCGATATGTTCAGTGTACGCTCCTTAAAAGCCGTTATGAATTTTATTATGTTTTCAGGAAGTTCAAGGCGACGGCGAGTGTTGCGCCATCTGTATAGAGCCTTACAAAGTGTCCGAGACGCTGAGATCTCTACCTTGTAGGTGAGTTAATGTATAATTGTATAGGTATAGGCTAACTTTTTTTTTTACGGCTGACCATAAACGAATGACGTTGGCCGCCAATGACGCCCTTTTATATGCGCGTGCGTTTATTAACGTAATTGAGCGTGTATAACTAATCATGTATACACGCTAACGTACATATATTTATCAACGTATGTGTAACGTCTATGGATTAAGTTGGATTCGCACGGTCTATAGTGCGTGCCATTCTCGACGACGCGCCCCTCCACAGCGAATCTCATACTAATTTATGCGCAATTGTACGGATTGAGCTGTGGAGGGGCGCGACTTCGCGGATGACACGCACTATACCTATACAGTGTGGAAAGATAAGTCGGGCTCTGGAGGGAAACTACCTTAAATCCTTAAGCTGGCTCATTTTACTTAAAGGAGACATTCCTTTATTTTTATAAAGAAACAAAACTGCATTCACAGTTTTTTTTTTAATTTCTAAGATTTTCTATGAAATTTAATCATATAATTCGATTTTATGGATATCTTGTCCAACAGACGAGTGTAGGACCTAATGTTTATTAGAGAAATATTATCATTGACATTGACAGTATCGACTAGTGAAATAAAAAAGCGAAAGATATTTTATTTTTTATTTTTAGCTGGTTCGATTCCCGGGTGAGACAGGCAAATTTTAGAAAGCCCTTGAATGCAGTTTCGTTTCTTTTTAAAAATAAAAGAATGTTTCCTTTGAGTAAAATGAGCTAGCTTAAGAGGAATGCCTAGCTGCGATTTTCCCATACAAACGCTCTCGACTGTTTCCTCCCTGGTTTTTGAACCTAAAGCAATGATTTTTTCAAATAAGATCAATATCATCAATATCTATGCCGCTACGTTTTGTTTTTTTTGGATATTTTTATTTTAAAGAAAGTTACAGCCCTCCAAAAATCGCAAAAACGGCTTAGTTGAATTGGTTCCATAAAAAGGCGCAGTATACAAATATGACAACAAATATCCAAAAAATAGCGGCATAGATTAGTTCTTGCTCTTGCAGTTTCCAAAATTTTATAATGATTGGTTGCGTTTTGGATGAGGAAACAGTCGAGCACGAAACGTCGATTTTTCAGTTTTTTGCAAGGGAATTTTAGTCCGAGCTGCAGTTGTCCTTATCGCACGAATTCGTGGTGGAGACAGTTTCTAAATATACGTACACAGAAGGAATAGGGATGGGCAACAGTCGTTGACATATATTGTCGATACGCTAGTGGTGAAAAATTATAGATAAATCATTATTACCAGAAAAGTTATTAATCAGAAGAAGAACCCTGAGTCATAATGGAAGAATATTGAATAGAAAGGTGACCTGGGAACCCTTGTCTTTGATATGGGAATAAATGCTACTTAGTTAGTGGTAAAGTTATTAACGAATCATAGGTTTTTATAACCCACTAGCTTTTGCCCGCGACTTCGTCCGCGTAGATCTCGTGGCGATTAAGAGTAAGAAAAATGACATGTAATAGAAATAAACAATTTATATAATAAAAAAAAAAACTGACTTCAATGGGGGAGACCGGTGAAAGATGATTATACTTAGATGGTGCACTCTTAAATTCCATACAATGAAATAAAAATCTACATATTACCTATATAATGAAAAATAAAAAAAAAACCGACTTCAATCGGGGAGACCGGTGAAAGATTATTATACTTAGATGGTGCACTCTTGGATTCCATACAATGAAATAAAAACCGGCCAGGTGCGAGTCGGACTTGCGCACGAAGGGTTCCGTACCATTATCTATAAAAACGGCAATAAAAAAAAATGTTTGTTGTATGGAAGCCCCCTTAAATATTTATTCTATTCTGTTTTTTAGTATTTGTTGTTATAGCGGCAACAGAAATACATCATCTGTGAAAATTTCAACTGTCTAACTAATACGGTTCTCGAGATATAGCCTGGTGACAGACGGAGAGCGGAGCATTAGTAATAGGGTCCCGTTTTATCCTTTGGGTACGGAACCCTAAAAATGGCTATAAGTATGTTTATAATGGTAGAAGAGTAAGTATACGCTCAATTCATCATGGAATCCAACACCAGAACTCAAGTTTGACAAAAATGTAAAAAACAAAAATATACGTGGTTGAAGAGTTCCATTCTGATCATCATATACATACAGTTCTACTTCATCAAATGTCAATTTATTTAAATGTACATGCCTGATTTGTTTGTTAAAATACTAAAATGTGTAATGTAACTTATGTATGCCTTTAACATCTGAGGAGTTCCCTCGATCCCATCATCAGAACTCGAGCTTGACAAATGATTGTCTTGAAAATCTAACTTGCTTAACAAACACAGCAAAGAGGACAATTCGCCAAACGTGAACTATGCGTCGTTGAAGAGTTCTGTTCTGAACATCATCAGCAGTCCCACTTCATCAAATGTCACATTCTTGTATGAAAATGCTTGATTTGTTGATAAAAACACAATACTTTTAATAAGTAACCTTTGTACAAAGTTTCAAGTCTAAGACTTTCCAAATGAACGATATCCATACAACGGTTCAACCCCGGGATGTGTAAAATAAAGAGAGATATACATATTTTTATGCCAAGATAAAACGCTATTATTTTCAATATGATATTGCTAAATATTTCAAGTTAATAAAGTAAAAAAAAGTTTAGGCGTTATTTTATTTCATTTTCCTCTTAATATATTGACGTAAATAAACATTTATTATAATAAAAAGCAAAAAGTACCTACTGTCAATTTCTGGATTTGAACCATGAACCTCTTGATTGCGTGTCAACCATGTTAACGTCTAAGCTAAAGTGGATTCATATTAGTTGACGAAATTATTGTACAGTTTTCATTAAGTGCTCAAGGGGGGACTTTTTCTATGGTGCGATCTGTACCTACAGCCTAATTTATCGTATGCTGGGTCAGTAAGTAAATTCGCGGGCTCGCGTCTCGCGCCTGTGTGCGTGCGCTCACACATAGACAGCGCCCGCTCCCGCTCCCAGCAGCGCGACAGAAACATTATGTCAAAAATTCAAGATTTGAAAAGTTGGTCAGCTAGGCATTCCTCTTAAGGATTTAAGGTAGTTTCCCTCCAGGGCCCGACTTATCTTTCCACACTGTATACACTGCGGTGCTTACCATCAGGTGGACCGTACGATTGTTTGCCACCGTTGTATAAAAAACTAATTATGTCTGTATGTTTTCAGACACGATTTCCACAAGAACTGCATCGATCCTTGGCTTCTAGAGCACAGAACATGTCCCATGTGCAAAATGGATATACTCAAGTATTATGGCTTTGTGGTGAGTTCTAACAAACACATACGCATATACCTACCTTACCTTACTTATTTACATATGTAATATATGTTCTATGAAAATTCAAGGTCAATACAGTTACAGTAAGAAATAAATTTGAGCCAATTCTTACAAACAAACTCATGCAATAAACCACCAAATACGCTGAGCTTATAGTTTCTCGCTTTTTTTGTTTTTGAAAGATGTTAACTCTACTAGTTTCGTTCATATTATACTGCATACAGTAAACAAACTCTTTTTGAAGACATTGATAATTATCTTACACTTATCCCTAGGATTACACAATAATCATCACTTAAAATGTACTGTAATCCTAAAGAAAAGTGTGATAATGATGTCTTCGAAAATAATTTGTTTAAGTAGGAACATGATAGGTCACGTATTTATTTATCGTATGGCATTTATTTCGAACCGTGAGATCTTCGTATTCGTACATAAGGATGAATATAATTTTTACTGAGTAATTTATTGGAAAGCGAGACTAGCACAACTGGAGATGCCGTCGCAATACCGCTTCATAGTTCATACCTTTCTATTTGCATCAGAGGTCAAAACCCTATTGCGTATATTTAGAATGACCAAGCTCCACCGATAGTGGAGGGTAACGGACGATAATCCTGTCATTATGACACAACAAAGGAAAATAACAATTAAGTGCAGTGCACATAAATTATACATTAAAATATGGTATACTCGTAAACAAACATGTTGTTAACTAATTGCTTGCTAATTACTGTAATGTAAAAAGATTACAAGTACCTAAATACATCGTGTTTGTTAAATATTTGTCACAAATAAGGTCAAGCTGAAGGTGATGGATGCATTTATAAATGAATTCAATTGAGCTGTGTGACTCGAAGTAGAAAATATTGAGTTTTATCGCTGGTTTACACTGTGGAAAGGGAATTCAACGGTCATTTTAGAATATAATAAATTGTATTCGCATAGAATAAGTACGAGTAAGTAGGTACGGTCAACCAATTTGATTTCTGGGCCACTTCGTACCTTGTCACAGTAAAATTTATATGAAAGCCGCTAGAGATCTCATAATAATGTCACTGTGATGTGACAAGGTAAGAAGTCACCCAGAAATGTAATTGGTTGTCTGTACATTAGTGTCATAAGGTGATATGTGACATTAACTAGCTTATTCTGTTGTTTTAAGATTTTTCATACTCATACTACATATTCGTCCATCTAATTGAAACAAATGCCAAATAGGTGTTTTTTGTTTAGTTAATCTCAGTTTTCGACGACAAATATACAGCCAGTTGCAACAGAAATTCGATAATTGTTAAGAGGCTGGTTGTACTGTACCTACGATTGTATCAATTTAACTCGTTCCAAGTCTTGACTCTCGCCACGACTCTTTCAAAGAATCGTCGTGAGACTCGTTAAACAATGACACTCATATGAAACCCGCTAGAAATCTCATATCAATATCATTGACAAGGTACGAAATGGCCCAGAACAGAAATCAAATATAACAGATCGGCCACGATTTTGCGTGAATTGCGACGCCGCATGCGTTTTATCTGTTCATTGCGCGGTCGAGACGCGCAACGCGCTGCGGTTAGTTGGGATCACACGCAATGTATTACGAAAATCGCTGCCGCTACCGCCTCCGCTCGAAGTCGTGACCGGCACGTAACGTCTGTCGTTGTTGCAGTTCACGGGCAGCCAGGAGAGCATTCTGCAGCTGGACGTGGAAGAAGCGCGCAGCCGCGCCATCAGTCCGGCGCGGAACCGGCACCCTCTCACATTGGTTTGTACTATTATAATTAAACCAGTGTTTTTCAAGCTTTGTAACGACACGACCCCCATACTATGCAAGAAAATATCGCGACCCCCCCCCGACCCTGTTGTAACCGTTTTATGTCACGCTATATTGAATCCTGAACGTAACGAAGGACTCCAGAGTTTACTCCCGAGCGGAGCGAGGGTGTTACGAGTTCATTCCCGAGTGAAGCGAGGGTATTAAGACTGAGTCCAGAGTGCAGTGAAGGATAAGGTCGCCCAAGACATAAACAGCCTTATCCCCGAGGAATATACTTTAATTTTCTCACCTCTAGCAAGACAATAAAAAAACCAAGGCCTTCATGGATGTCACGCACTATACTATAGCCGTGTTCCGAATTACGCCAACAACGATCACAGCGTTTACAGTGCTGACGGCCGGTCCGAATCAGTAAGCGCGCTCAAGGCCGCGTGAGCGGTGTTTTGATTCGGACCGGGCATGTTGTGTTTACTGTCATGTTCATATATCAAACGTCAACTTGACGTTTGGTTTAAGGTGCTGACGCCTGGGAGTGTGAGCATCGTAAACGTCAATATGGCGCCGTCCATGACGTCATCAATGACGTCACGACATCTCATGTAAACGCTATGAGCGTGATTCGGTCCGATCGTAAACGCGTTTATAGCGCTGTAAGCGTGATTCGGAACATGCCTTATGTGTTATTTGTGGTATTGCAGTTGACGAGCGATAACTCGTACTCGGAGGCGGGCAGCTCGCGCAGCAGTCGCGCCTCGTCGCCCGACGAGCTCGCGCCGTCGCTGCCTCGCCGCGCGCCCGACACTATCGACAGGTCAGCGTAGTTAGAGTGTAACTCGTACTGGTTAATAGTTAGGCCGGCCACTCACTAGCAAGCTGTAACTGTAACCGTTGCAAACCGTTCGCGAACGGCTCGCAACGAGCCTATGAATAGCACTCAGTTATGTACAGTCAGCTGCAGATAAATCTGATCTCTATATACAAATTTCTATGTAGGAGGGTCTCTTTTCACTGCAGCTGATTGTACCCACATGAACCCGTTATTACAGTGTCCGTTCAGTAACAGTTCGCTCATGAATACCCGCCTTTATAGATAACAAATGTGTTTATAAATCTAAGTTTCCGTCCTTAATCTTCATCACTTCACTCTTTAAAAAATGTATTCCATCAAATTTATGATGATTTCGCCAATCAATACTTGTTCAAAGACGTTGTTCGGTAACGACGCCATGACAGTAGGCAACTGGTTTTGTTCGGTAGTGGATTCAGCCCGTCGTCGCGAAGAGCACACCAACGCGGCGACGGGCAAAATCCCATAATCTTCATCACCACCCCTAAACATTATCATCAACCACTGCTATATTGCCCAAAAACCTAACTGGCGAGTGGGGTCATAACAAATGTGAGACACACTTCGTAACACCATGCAAGTATGCAAGAGATAGCGCTATCAATTCGATCGTCAGTTTGGTTGGTGGGCACTATAAAAGACCTCTCTTATGGCACGCTAAGCTTCACCTTATATCTCATTCTCTAAAATCTAATTATTCACACAAAAATGTTAGGAAGCTACCTAACGTAAGTTTGAAAAGGTAAATACCTAATGCTGGTCGATGGATTTCCATACCTACGTTAATTTGTTTTTATTTTTAATTAACAAATATAATTATACCTTTATAATTACTCCCTATTGGTCCCTTTAAAAATCTATATCTAGTCTAAAATTACTAGTTAAACGTAAGTTATTTTAGTACAGCAGTTAAAATTAAAGTTGGATATTTAAATTGTCGACTGAGATTAGATTGTTCCTACTAATATTTTTTACTTTGCGTTACACTATGTAAACTAATGAAAGTCCAGGTCTACTGTTTATTTTTGTATTGGTACATTTCATGTACTGTCAATTTGGATATGTTTATGACTGTGTATGTCCTAATGAAATTAAAATAAAATATTTTTTGGCTAGATCTCACACATCGTCATCACACTGCATATCATCGCCTCGTGCGGACGCGGACTCGACCGCGGCGCAGGACTGAGCCCCGCCAAATATGCATGCACAGTACGCGGGCCTTGTCACCGCTGTGTGACTATCAGAAGCTTTAGTCCATGACTACAAGTAAATTACTTTTGATTTTGACACTGACAATATGCTCTTATTCCGTGAGATTATTCTACTATAATACTAATGTTTAGGTGCATTGGGATAACTTCAACAATGGGATAGTTTAGAAAATGGCAGATATCTACTCATCATCATATCGAAAGACGTGCACAGCTGGACATAGGCCTCCCCCAAAGAGTGACACAATGAGTGGTCCTGCACCACCCGTATCCAGCGGACTCCCGCGACCTTTACCAGGTCATCAGACCTGGTAAACTGGTGGTCTGGTGGCCAGATGGCCACAGTAGTAAGTGCTTCTAGTTTAGTAGATACAGTAGAATCCGGATACAACGACCATCAAGGGACGGCAATATTGCATTGCACTAACAGAACGTCGTACAAAACGTATTGTTTTTCTTTGAAAATGTATGGAATGAATCCTAACGTCAGGTGATTTAGCAGTCGTTAAAAGCGGTCAAATGTTATATCCGGAGTCGTTATAAGCGGATTCTACTGTATTTGCCATTTTTAAAATTATCCCACCGTCGAAGTCACCCCACATCTTAAAAGAGTTTCTATTACAAGCCCCCCGTGTGAAAATCCTATGTTTGTAATAGAAACTCTATTCCACAAGCGTTAAAGCAGAATATCCAATGGAGTAAGAGCATATGTCAGTGTCAAACTTAAAGTAGACTGTCTAGACCGTTGGACATTGTAATTGAGTTGCACTAATGTTAAAAGCGGCTATATGGCGCTCTTGGCGGTACAGAAATTGCTAAACGTTTTTCATCCAAGCTTGGTGTGAATACGGCTATCTTAGGACGTTGTGCCATTTTAAAACAAAATGGTTTTAGATGACTGCCGTTCCCAACTTTAGCTAAGTTTAGATGAAAATTATATACCACTTTGAAAAACCTGCTAACAAGGCGTTTGGTCCGCCTCATTAAATATGTAAATCAATTCATGTTTCGCTAACTTCTGACCTAATTTAATGACACATTAGCTCTAATTGACGTTTGTGCAACTCAAAAATGCCATATGAAAAGTGAACGCGTAACACGAAAACGGCTCGTTCAAAGTAAAATGGCAGACGGTCTGCCCCTCTAGCACAACATGCATTCCGTATCTACTCGCGCGCGAGATAAGCTACCTGTCACTTTTTGACAGCATTAATCAGACAGTGACAGGTAGCCTATCTCGCGCGCGAGTAGAGACGAGATGCATGTTATGCTAGCCCCCGTTCTTTGAGTGGACTCTAGGCTTTATCTCGCGTACTATAGCTGTCTCCCTCCTGTCTATATAAAGTAAGATAGACAGTCGCAGTGCCCCATCGCAATGGACGATAGATGTCAAGTGAGTCAGTGAATGTGTTCATAATATAACCTTAGAATAAAATACTCAATTTGGTACTTCCAGTGACGTTTGGTGGACGAAAAGTGATATATTGTCTTTTAAGTGCTAGTTAGCATACACCACTCCGCCTAGTCATAAAAGCCTCGTTTGTACGCGTGGCGTTGTGCGGGACGTTTCGCAGTGCCGAACGCTTACCTTTAAACATACATACATGTATAAACACGCCTGTATTTCCAAAAAGGGTAGACAGAGGGTAGGTTTAATAAATGGTTATGTATAAGAGCGTTTACGTACAAGCGTGCGTTTCATACTTCGTGCAACGCCCCGCGTATTTAAATAAGGTATTTGGGCTTGTAATCTAGGTTTCCTAGATCATGAGCCCTATTCTCACCAAAGACGAGCGTAAAGATGCCTTAGATTTAGTCGCTGAAAAGTACTGGCATGTTAATAAAAAAGAGGGAAAACACTATGCCCTTTTCATTATTTAAAAAATCGGGCCAATATGAACGTGTCCAAGTCATAAATCATTAAATCACTCTCTGTCTCTCGCACTAATACACGCATCAATAAAATGCGAGCGAGAAACAGGGATTGCGAGCCACAGGGGGCCTATGATGGTCGCGACTCGCGTCGCGTGATAAACGACAAGATAAAGCATCTGTCACTTTCTGATTCCATTCGAGAGAAAGTGACAGCTGCTTTATCACACTACGAGTATCACGCCACCATCATATACCTTTCTTTATAAGTAGTAAAATGAACGCATTTTAGCCCTATTTAAAACATAAGAAAGGGTTAGTTTCTCAGCTCCTTTATGTCACTAACATAGATTGATAGGCATGGCTTTGGCATCTTTATGCAGTCTTCTGGGTCCCGTAACCTACGATTGCCCTTGATGTAGACAAAACTGTTTTCCCCATTAAAATATATTAGCGTAATGTTATTTAGCATCCCTTTCCCACTAGGGTGTTAGAGAGGATGAGATGCTTAATATACGACTAACGTAACATGCTAGCTTTAGTGTATAGTTAAGTTCATTGCAGAACGCCGGTAACTTTAAGTGCGGTACACCACTTGTTGTCACAATTTTGTACCTTAATTCCTGGTAACAAGGCTTAAAATTTATGGGTATATTTGTCGACGACTGTACACGATTTTGAGGTTATAAATGCGTTAACTCTCACATCTACTGTGAACGTAAACAATTCATGTTCAATGTCCACGTCATTTCTTTTCATTACCTAGTCCATGAAATGTAATATTTGAATCCGGTAAACATTAGGTATAAATAGTCCGTCGCGTAATTAGCGCACTCACTGAGGCTCGTGCAGTAAACCACATGAAGTGTTGGAAAAAAATCACTGACGTATCGGCCACTGCACTGAACTTAATAAATTTAGTACCGATGTAAAACGATTTTACTATTAAAACTTGTGAAATATGATAAGATAATATCTTTTGCTAATTTCTAGCAGTTTTAGCAGCCAAGCTGTTCAGATATGAGTTTCCTTTGATAATATTTGCACTTAAATGGATTGGCTTTTGATCTCATACTGCATGTTAAGTAACTACATTGGTATATTATATGATATTGTTTTAAATTCACAATTTGTCTTTTGTCAATAACAAACGAGACTTGTTCGCTAACAAATAATTTGTATTTTACATCAATATGACGACATGATTACCTTTTGTGTCCCAAGTGCTGAGTGTAATCTGTTGTCACACACGGCGAATCCTTTTATACCCAAAAAAGGGTCAGCAACGCGCATGTGACACTTCTAGGAGTTCCAAGCGGATCCGTCATCGGGCGAGCTTGTTTCCCACCATCAGAATAATAAAATAGTAGACGAATTTTTTTAAAGTACCCTGTCGATGGCAAATAAGCGTTGTAATAGTAAGCGGATACCATAGCCTAAGGACTCCTGTAGCTCTAGATAAGTTTTTTCGAAACATTAACTAATTCGAACGCGTTTGCGTTTTTTCTCAAAATGTATGAAAGTGGTATGAAAACGTGAACAGCGCCTCTGGTGGTCACTAGTGGAAACTAAAACAGCGAGTATGACATTTGTTGCTAACCGATGAACGCGCGTATTTCAAACACGGTGAGAGCGTTTTCATACATTTTGAGACAAAACGCAAACGCGTTCGAATTAGTTAATGTTTCTGTAACTTCTGGGGACTCACTGAATGCGCGTTACCGATATTTGTATGTAAAATATGATAACCATCGGTTGTATGTAGGACCATTGCTTATTATTATGTAAAGTGTCTCCGTCCATATATTATGCTATTTCATTTTATATAATTAGGATGGTCTTGTGTAACCGCCACACACCGTAGTAGAGTACCCGGAGTAAGTATTGCACATCGACCATTGGAAAGAGACGGCTTATTTCGGATTCATGTAGCGTTGTCTCACACTACCTATGTGACGTTTGTTAGAAACTATAAGGTAAAATCCATAATCCGTCCTTATCGTCCTAAACCTTTCTTATACCGTTTCCTCGTTTCTTGGCTGAATGCGCCATGAGCGCGGTGCTATAAAAAAATCCATAATGCGGCGAAGTAAACTGACAGATAAGATGTTGCCAGGAGTAGAAAAAAAATATAGTGACGGTACCTGTATATCGATAAAGAGTAAATTATCGATAAGTATGACGTTGTACTACCAAACTTAATCCAATGTTGTTATCTATGAGCTTTCAAGTTTCTGGCCACTAAAGCCTCATTAAACGGAACAAATATAGTATTCAAATATATGAAGTTTAGTCCTTTAATAATGAATAAATCATAAAATTTAAAACTAATTAGCCGTCTTCTCCCGGCGAAAAAAATATACAATGCCATTCTTTTGTTATCTGCCCTGGGTTCCCAGGGACTGGTAGACGACGGGTTTAAATAATATAATTGATGCACGTTCGTTCGTCGCTCGGAAATCTTCGTAAACAGTCAATTGTCTTTTTCCAAAGACCGAAGTGCAATATTTATTGCCGAGTACTATATATACAGAATGCTTTATTGATTACGTAATGAGATCATGATTTTTAATATATGGTACAAAGTCAAACGTTGTTTTAGTTCGGCCATATAACCATGTCACTTGCCGAGGAGCAGAAATCTGATTGTACCTACACACATCCCTTTCTCTGAGGTACTACTAGAGAAAGAGATTGAGAGAGACTCTCAGCTACTCTCAGGGGACTCGGTTAGCCAAACTACTTTTTTTAAACTTTTGCAGTAATAATTTTCTTAATTAACTTTAAGGCCCGGTTTTATAAAGATCTGTTAGACCTTAATGTCGGTATGTTGTCAAAAAATGTACTGAGTTACTGAAATTTGATCTGACATTTGGTCTAACGGATCTTTATAAAACCTGGCCTAAATATATTTATGTCACACCTGGCCATAAAGCGGCAATTACTGCACGCTCCGCGCGCGGGAAATCCCACTTCCTGGCCAGGAGGTGACATAAAATTTTGTACTTAACACGGGCGGTAATAAAGAAAGCCTCAGATCGCATATTTATCGCCCTTGCCTTCGGCTCGGGCGTCAAATACCTGCGATCTGAGACATTCTTTGTTTTACCGCCCTTGTTAGGTAATGTACTATTAAATACCGGAAATGAATTGTCATGTCAAGGGTAGAAGGTATTTTTGTCTTAATTTAATGCCAATATATGAACCGTATTACTGTCAATGGACGATTTTATACTTAATCGTCGACGGCCACGGCACGGAAAAACTCTATGGGTTCATTCATAAAATAGATCATAGACACTTTAGACTATGAATGAAACCATACGAGTTTTACCGTGGCGTGGACGTCCACGGTAAAGTATAAAAGCGGCCATTCTCTCGTGCGTCTAAACTCCGTCAAACTAGCTACTACTAACTAACGTCAAATCAATAACGTCAAAAATTGACGGAGTTTTAGTAGACCGCAGACACGCTAATAGAGAATGACCGATTAAACAATGTACAATTAATAAACACTGTTTTTACGCCATTTCTTAAAAAAAGTGTGTGGTGGACGTAACCCTTTGCACCAGGCGTATAGTCGAGATCGAAAAAATGTACAAAGACAAGATTAAAATATGTGAACACGCCTTTATTGTCAAGGGCTTAAGGTAGCTCAGATATTTAGAAATTTTGGGAACGTACAATATACATATTTATGAACTCGACTGTACAATGTACATTTCCTATTGTGGGCTTGTGTTTAACATAAAGTGCGCACTGGTATAGTACATTTATCTCACGAGCGCGGGTTGGTCATTGTTGTAGTTGTGACACATACGAACACATAGACAAGGGGAACGCATAGCTCCTACGCTGACGCACACATAGACAATGTGCATGTATAGCTCAACACTCAACCACGGCTCACCCGCACTCGTGAGATAAAAGCACTCTAGTAAAACCAATCTTTATGGTCGGACGGTCGATCTATAGTGGCTTATGCGGCGATTACAAGGTTAATATTTAAGAACATAAGAGTTTTGTTAAGTGGTTTCTCCAGTTTAGTTACGTCTATAGTGCGCGCCATCCACGACGACGCGCCCCTCCACAGCGAATCCCATACTAATCTGAGCGCAGTAGTACGGCTTGGGCTGTGGAGGGGCGCGCCTTCGTGGATGGCGCGCACTATATCTGCAGTCGTGCTAGTGGTTATAGGGTACCCGTTTTGTGGCTCTGTGGTAGTTAATAAAATCTAGTCTGAAATTAACTTCAAGTTACGCTTTTAATGCAATTATTTTATGGGGTAGGTATTTTATGTCCTGGAATGGTGACTACGCTATAAATGTTCATTCTTTAATGTCTGGTCTATCCTGACTTACAATAGTATTTTATACAATCGTTATATAATGAATGCTTTTTTAGTCGAGAACCGCGTTTAGACCACGAGGCTTGCCGAGTGGTCTAAGTTAGGTTCGAGACTCAAAAAGCTAATTATATAACTATTGTATACAATACTTTTTCTACGAGTCCACGAAAATAACAAAATAACAGAAAGTTGCCATTGAAACGATCTCATTAGTGCATGAGGGTTACACGGTGATTAATAGCACGTGGTCTGCACATATCACAATACGTATCACGTGGGTATTGATGAATATTGAAAACAAGTCTAAATAATTATGAAATTTACGATAATATCACAAGTATTGTAAATTTGTAATAACAATTCCCACAGGGCCGGTGCCCTGTTAAGATGAAAAAAATAATCAGTCCATGCCCGCCTTTGGCATCATGTCAAATTTCGACCAATCACGATGCACGAGAATTTAAGTTTTTTTTCTAATGATTATGGCCAGTATCCAGACGACCGTTTAAGTAGGTAGACATTTGACAAGTGCATTGACGTTTTTACGTTCAGAAGCGCGGGAAGCACTATCAATGTTGAAATATTCATAAAATGAGTCTCCTTAAACTTAATTTTTTTCATCAAATTACGGCGTTCTATTTTTGAATGATATTTCGATTCTCCGCGCAGTTGTACAATGAAATATTATATTACTCCATAGAGCATAGACTTTTAGTTCAGCTTAAAATGTATAATATTGTGCAATGGTCTATGAAGTTGTAATTGTAATATTATAGTCGACGAGTATAAAAAGATATTTTAGTTTATTCATACTTACATGAAAATGAAATGAGTAAGACCAATATAAAATAATTGCATTAAAAGCGATGAATTTGTTCAAATGTTTATTTTATAAGAAACAATATTTACGTTAGCTATAAGTAAGCATTTAAGTTATAACTTAGTACATTTTAGGTACTTATTACGAAAAATCTAACCGATTTTTATAACGAGGAGACTGGTATGTACTTTTTAATGAATTCTGTTTAATGATGTTAAAGTTAAATGATACATTCCCATCTGTGCGTGGCGTGTTCCCACGAGTATGTGAAGAGTTAAGGTAAAAACAATAAAAACCAATACAGTATTGAAATTTGAGTTTTCTTTGACTTGTACAGTCAAGTGCACCAATGTGTATACACTTTTTCACCTTATTCCATTGAAGTAAGGTCCAAAAAGGTCTCGACTGTCCCTAGGTATTTGTAGAATGTAAATAAATAATAACCTGTTGAACTTGACAAAATAGCTGCAACCATAACCTAAAGCGCAAGGTCAAAGGTTTCTGGGTAAGTATTATAAAGACGTTGAAACACAAGACATATGTAAAAGAAGTTTATTCAATCCAAAAAGATCTGACTATGACTTCTAGCGTGTTGAGCAAAAACGTACAATTCGATTATATAGAGCGTGTCATCCACGAAGGCGCGCCCCACTGTGGAACGAAAAACCCCTCTCCATAGAAATAGGAATTTATTTTTTTAAGTGTATGTTTTTTTGATTGAAATTCAATCCTCTAGTTATCTTTAGGTCAAAAAATGAATATGGGCAAGTTTGGCTGAAAAACCGATGAGTTATAATTTTTTGACGAAAATTTTGTATGGAGAGTATGCAAAAAAACGTAATATCTCAAAAAGTGCAAGGAAAACCGTAATATCCTCCCGCATGAATTTAGTACTAATTATTTGTGATTTTTTGGCATACTTGTTATTTCCCGGACAGGTGCACTTTTTTTTTTAAAAATCAAAAACTAAAATATTAACATTTGTATGTATTAAGCTTGGTAATAAGACGAAAAATGAACAAAAAATATTTATAATAAGGTACACAAATAAAAATAATACCAAAAATAAAGTAAAAGGAACAAAAACTAAATGCTAGAAATTACCTAATATACAAATAAACACTAATTATCAATAAACTAATTAATGTCTTCGGTTTCTGCGTCACTGACATCGGGAAGAATGCTCGTAATCATAAGATAAATGTCCTAATTATCTAATGAGTACTAAAAGTAATATTTCTAATTTCTCTAATGTGCTCGTAATGGATATCAATTAGGATAGTATTGTATTTTTAAGGGTAATTACCAGCAATATTCCATAAATAGACTGCACTTTCATTGCATTATTTATTACGTTTTGAACGTTTTAGCTGCTAACACCATAACTGCATATGTAATGGAGAGTTTAGCGACGAACTTAGACCTGTACGTTATTTTGAAAAACCAGGAGGCTCCTTTTGACCACGAAGCCTTGCTCACAGCAGTGGTTTCCAGGATAGATGGACAACTAACTGAAGAAGAGTACGATACCCTCAAAGAATTTTGCCGAAGATTTTCAAGAGCTGCTTCGGAAAGATGGAAGAAATGCCGAAGAGATACGAAGAAATTTAGAAACACTTATGAAGATTGGCTAATGCAAAATGTAGATTGGCCAAGCTTCGTAGTTTTGCGAGTTGATTCACCCACGGAAGAACAATTTGATATAATCGATCAAGAACCGTCGACGTCATCGGTCGGAACAATGACTACAATAAAACGTAAGCCATTTGAAGATCTGGGAACCAAGCAGAAGAAGAAAAGATTAAGTGAATTACTTGCCGAAGATGCTGATGAACTGGCATATGCTGCTGCAGAACGTCTGAAACAGGATGGCCGGGATGATTTTGCGGCAGTTATTGAATTCGTGCTCAAGAATCCAGAAGCAGCATCTACATTGAGGGAACAAATTACGAAGATGACGAAAAAACCTGGAAAAAACAGCACGCATTACAGGGCTAGATGAAGAACTGATCAGAAGATTTGCAGTAATCGTGCAAGCAATTACCTCGGGAGAAGTTATAAATGTGGAAAAATATAGAGAATATGCCCACCAAACGGTAAAAAAATATGTAGAACTCTATAACTGGTACCATATGTCCGCAACTGTACATAAATTACTGGTCCATGGAGCGGACATTATTGCCCACAACGCAGTTTTGCCGATCGGTTGCCTTTCAGAAGAAGCATCTGAGGCCCGAAATAAAGATTTCAGACGGTTCCGGGAACACAATTCTCAAAAAAAGAGTAGGCAGGATTCGAATCGTGACATTTTAAATATGTTACTGCTATCCTCAGATCCTAAACTAACTGCAATGAGGCCAACACTACACAAGAGGAAGAGACAAACCTTATTCACTGAAACCCTGAACCTTCTAGACGATTCAGAATCAGAAAATCAATCGGAAACGATGTACGCTTCCGAGATAGACTCCGATCCCGAAGTGGATGATGAAATAAGTGACGCAGAAACCGAAGAAATTGATTAGTTTATTGATAATTAGTGTTTATTTGTATATTAGGTAATTTCTAGCATTTAGTTTTTGTTCCTTTTACTTTATTTTTGGTATTATTTTTATTTGTGTACCTTATTATAAATATTTTTTGTTCATTTTTCGTCTTATTACCAAGCTTAATACATACAAATGTTAATATTTTAGTTTTTGATTTTTTAAAAAAAAAGTGCACCTGTCCGGGAAATAACAAGTATGCCAAAAAATCACAAATAATTAGTACTAAATTCATGCGGGAGGATATTACGGTTTTCCTTGCACTTTTTGAGATATTACGTTTTTTTGCATACTCTCCATACAAAATTTTCGTCAAAAAATTATAACTCATCGGTTTTTCAGCCAAACTTGCCCATATTCATTTTTTGACCTAAAGATAACTAGAGGATTGAATTTCAATCAAAAAAACATACACTTAAAAAAATAAATTCCTATTTCTATGGAGAGGGGTTTTTCGTTCCACAGTGCGCCCCTCCACAGCCCTATCCGTATATTTGCGCATAAATTAGTATGAGATTTGGAACAGCGCGTCGCGTATGACACGCAGTATACAGGGCAATTGAAAATAACCTAGTGACCATTTCAAGTCAAACGTAATTTGAAAAGTGCATTATTCGTTTCCATAGAATTTCAGTCATTGCTACAAACATTTTTTTATAACTTCAACCTGTCGAAATTCTAATCGGAATCAATTTGTATACAGAACAGTGTAATTAAAACAATCAAAAAGAAACTTTTTTTTTTTTACCTGCATGAGGAGAGTAAAACATATGTTTGAAGCTGTGTTTTATAAAAAACGTCAGCTGGGAGCAAACGCGCCACCGATGTACTTTACGAAAGGCACCCCTATCCAGGTGTCTGCCCGGTACCGACTGACATGCTCTAAATCCATCACATTTTTGTAATAGGCAAAAAAATCGGCCCTGCATGCCTACACACAATACGATTTGGCAGTGGCACTGCAAGCAGGGCCCTGCAGGCAGGGCTTTGTGTAGGCAGCTTTAGACTGTTCTTTTGACAGCTGTCATGCCAATACAATGCCTCACTTATGTGTCATACTTGACGTTTCTTCTACCGGAAATGACAAGGTTTGCATTTTCATATTTTTATATACATTATTAAAAATTTAATTATAAATTCTCTATCGCTGCATAAAGTACCTAAATACATTCAGCATATGTATATCACATTATAATGATGTCAATAAAGCGTACAATATTTACAAACCCTTAAATCTATTTGTTTACTTACTATAACTAGGAAATGAGTTTATACACTGTTCCATTCTAACCTCATTATTTCATTATTGCAACATATCTCAAACATGTCACAGGAATTTCATTTATGTTTAAATTAACTAATAATTGAATAAAACTACCTACTAAATTAATAACAAATCTAGAAGTTACTTCGTTATCCATCCATATATTTACCCATCTTTCACACTTACAATGTGACAGAAAGTAATGGATACCATTGCTAGAAATATGTAAGTAACAATTCTGAAGAAAGCTCGGTACTTCTAAGGCCAATAGGTACCTATTAAAAATCAAACTATATAAAATACGATAAAAAATAATACTACATAATTTGAAAATAGCATCAGTCTTAAAAATAATAACGAAGAAAACGACAGGTGTTGTGCAACACCCATTTAGGCCTATTTTTACAAATTATAAAGATCCATTATAAATCCAAGCCTAAATCACCCAACAACAATTCAACGTAAAGGAATTTTCGACTAAACTCTTGACCAAAAACGCTACGCTATTAATTTTCCACATCTCACGATTCTGTGGCGGCGGCGGCTAATGTGTTGGCGGGTGTGAATGCGGCGGAGGGGGTGAAAGTGGCCGCCGGGGGGAATGTGCCGGCGAGCTCCCGCACGAAGAAAGCATCGAAATTGAACTCCGATCATTTGTCCCACAGACCCGCTTCCTTCATCTTCGTTTGGAAGTATTTCTCCAGTGTGTTTGCGCATCTGACAAATAAATCAATACATTAATACGTAAGGCTGGGTGGCACCAAACCGTCTGTAATCGTAAGCGGTGTTCGTCAAATCTGATTGAATGGAAAGTTTGACTAGTTTCTATGGGATGACAGCTGCCGGCGCCATATTTGACGATGACCGGTCTGTGTTCGTACGTTGGTGCAACTGGCACTAAATATTCAACGAAATAAATAGTAGAGTGATCTTACACAAGTCGAACTAGTAACATAACATATAGGGTCAAAATTGTCTAAAGTAATATTTGAACAGGTCCAGGCGCCAGCAGTTCAGTTGCGCTTTATAATGGAATTTAAAAGGTTAAAACCACTTTTCCACTCTGGTTAAAAGTCCAGTCCTTGGCTATGCTCCTGTAGGGAAGTCCACGTATGGGGTTTTTTCCGGGAAAGGTGTATAGAAGTCTTAGTAAGTGTTTAAGACTCGGGTGGACAACCGTCACAATATCTAGCTATGATGTCCTCAATGCAGGGTTCGAAATTATCAAGATAATTATGGTCTTTGATAATTATCGGATAAATATCTGATAATTATCCCTGGTATCGATAGTTGACATTGACCAGAAATTGATGTGGACGTTTAGCGAGCGCGTTCAAATTTTAGGTTATTATTAAATCGATGATTATCGCCATAAAAATCACGATAATTACCAAGATAACTATCATTGATAATTATCCTTTCGAACCCTGCCTCAATGTTTTGTATAAATATAAAATATTTTTTCTTCAAAAACCCATAGAGTTACGAGAGAAACTTAATTTTGTGGTTGGTACAGAACCCTAAATGTGGAATGACATTGAGTGGGTTAAATATGAAAAATACTAGTGTCTTACTTGTAGTAGTCGGTCTCCGGCGAGTTATAGGTGCGGCAGTTGGTGAATATACGCGTCATGTCGGCGATGAACAGCCGCTTAGACACGTAGTACCGCGTCTTCAGACGCTCGCCCATGCTCCTCAGGTCTGCAATAGCACAGAATATTATTAAGTATTACATACAGAATGGCCACGAACCCCCCGCACCGAGGTCAGTTACCTCGTCCCTGAGAGACGCGCCTGGTGCCGATCGGGTGCCGTCGCGCCTCGCGATTCGTCCGCGCCACACGCTACGCACCCGCGCAAACAATTGACGCGTGTACCCACAGCGCTTACGTTCCTTCGCGTGTCACAGGTGTGGCAATAGTAAGTAGATTGTGTCTCAATGGAGCTAAATGATATATTCACGGTGAGGGTGGAAATAATTTTGCTACCGTGTGACACATACAGCTTTTCACACCTTCTATGAGGAAATAGTAGATTGTGTCACAAGGGAGCAAAATGACATATTTACGGCGTGGGCGTAAATTGAATCCTGAACGAAGCGAAGGATTATATAATAGAATCCTGAGCGTAGCGAGGGATTCTAAAATAGAATCCTGAGTGTAGTGAGGGATTCAAGAATTAACGCCCAAGGTGGAAATAGTTTTGCTTCCATGTGACACATACTGCTTTTCACATCACCTATTGAGGATAATGAAAGATCTGAAATAACAATAGTTGTGCATTTATTTTATCAAAATCGATACAATAACTCATTAAGTTATTACTCGTTACAGAAAAGTGCCACTTTGATCCCTTCTAGCAGGGAAGAAAAGTGCCATTTTGATCCCTGCTAGCAGGGAAGAAAAAGCCCTTATCCGAATAGGTGATGTGAAAAAGAGTAATTGTTGCTCTCCAATGAAGGAACAAAAATACCACTTTGATCCTTCATTCGATTGGAACTAAATAGCAAGTGCGAAAACAAATACTACACATGAGCATTGACACCGAACGTGGCTTAAGGTGACGTGAGCTTAGAGAACAGAGTTTTTGAAGCCTTTTAACGCGTTTTAGATGAAGATATGGTTTTCAAAAAATATGCACAACAATTTTGAGACCTTTCTGTAGTACAAACATCGATTAAAAACATGATTACGCAACTTTCGCTGAATAAAAAAAAATCGCGAACTTGCGTCTAAACCACACCTTTAAATAGTTATAACTATTTTTGCACATTAGCTATCAACATGAAAATTATATCAATAAATGCGTAATGTTCTACTTCATGGAACTCATCGATTACTTTTTCTTAACTAAAATAAATAAAAAAAATTGTAGTAAGATAATACTCATTTCTGCAAACTCGTTCGTACGCGACCGGCGCGGCCGCCCGTCCAGTGCTCAGCGAGCTGCGTTCGAGGTAGGATCTGTGCGGCGCGTCAATTCAACGTCACTTGACATTTCAATATTAGAAATGGGTAATTAATAAAAGGAAACCTGCTAGACTTCGTCATCTCGAGATTGTGGGTGCCAATAGAAGGAAAACTGCACAAACTATGGTAAGTGTAATGCAATATCGTATTATAGTGGGTAAAGGTATATCAAACCTTCTTATTGGAACGCTTTGACGCTGCCAAACTAACACAGACTATGAATAACAGTAGGACAATACTCGTGACACGACGTACAACGTAATACATTTTTTTACTAACGGTGGTATTTATTTTGGCGTGTACGGACAGACAAATAGACACAGTGGACTTTCTTTATATAATACTAGCTTTAGCCCCGCGGCTTCGCTCGCGTATTAAGTGTAAGTTTCGCAATAATTGTTGAATTGTTACACCGGTTTACTACTACTTATATTGATCATCTGATATGTGATAGAGCTACTCCTGAAAAGACTGAAAACATATTTCAGGCTGCTGAAAACGACGGCATCTTGGGTGAAATTTTGATAATCTGATATGTGATAGAGCTACTCCTGAAACGGCCTGAAATAACATTTCAGCCTGCTAAAACGCTTCTAAGGCACTGAAATTTACGTCTGAAATTTTTGTTTCTTTCCAATGGTGCTTATCTCTGTCACTCTCTTATTTCTCGAATGTTCCGAGTATAGATATCTCTTTCTACTACTGCTATCTCTCTCACTCTCTTCTCGAATGTTTCGAGTATAGCTATCTCTCTCTACTACTACTATCTCGTGTCACTCTCTTCTCGAATGTTCCGAGTATAGCTATCTCTC
This sequence comes from Cenopis cana, assembly GCA_951800055.1. Lineage (NCBI taxonomy): Eukaryota > Metazoa > Arthropoda > Insecta > Lepidoptera > Tortricidae > Cenopis > Cenopis cana. The sequence continues at coordinate 7,399,222 of OX637487.1, read as the reverse complement.
TCACTCTCTTCTCGAATGTTTCGAGTATAGCTATCTCTCTCTACTACTGCTATCTCTCTCACTCTCTTCTCGAATGTTTCGAGTATAGCTATCTCTCTCACTCTCTTCTCGAATGTTTCGAGTATAGCTATCTCTCTCTACTACTGCTATCTCTCTCACTCTCTTCTCGAATGTTTCGAGTATAGCTATATCTTTCTACTACTGCTATCTCTGTCCTGCTGTATCCTGCTGGAAATTTTGCCATATACTGATATCAGATATAAGGGATCCTGAAACCGCCTGAAAACGGGTTTTCAAGCTATAGGCATAGGTACCGAAGGTTCTAGAATGTTCGAATCGATGTTTCTAGAAAAAAGAAGAAGAAGAAGTCTAGAAAGTCTTCATGGAGTCTTCATCTTCACCCTTCGAGCATGTTCTAGAAGGATTTCGAACGCCCCGGAAAGTTCTGGAAAATATGACGGTCTCGCTCTAACAATGCTGTCCTTGTCGCACTGTTCGAGGGCATTAGCATTATTGGAATGTACTACACATACAGTCTATCCCTTTCACACTTATCGTCTGTCTCTTTTACTCCTATTGAAAATTTAAAATTTACCCCATTTTTACCATCACTTCCACCCACCGCCACCAAACTCCCTTACTTGCAAGTGCACACCAAGGGCCTTCTACCACTGCAATGCAACCATGAGAAGGTGGCAGTTGGTGATCATGGAGAAAAGGCCGGACATACCCACTAACACTCTCCTTTTATATATATATATATATATATATATATCATCATTGGCTTGCCCTTATCCCATTTAGTTGGGGTCGGCGCAGCATGTTTTTTTCTTCCATACCTCTCTATCGCTCGTCATCTCGGCACTCACATCCTTCCTCTCCATATCATCTTTCACGCAGTCCATCCACCTTTTCCTTGGCCTACCCCTTCTCTTGCATCCCTCCACATTCATAACTAATACCCTTCTTGTTAAATGACTCTCTTCCCTCCGCATAACATGACCATACCAACGTAGACGATGAGCTTTCAACTTATCGACTATGGGTGCTACTTTCAGGCTTCCTCTTATATACTCATTTCTAATACGATCCATTCTGGTAACTCCGCTCATCCATCTCAACATTCTCATCTCTGTAACATGTAATCTCTTTTCATCCGTCACCTTTGCGGCCCAACATTCCGATCCATACATGACGACAGGTCTCACAATGGTCTTGTAGATTTTTCCCTTCAGTCGAAGGGGCATTCGGGCGTCGCATATTGTTCCCGAGACCTGTCGCCATTTCATCCATCCTGCGCTAATTCGGTTTTTAATGTCACGGTCAATATCGCCATTACACTGTATGAGTGACCCGAGGTATCTGAAATCGGAGCAGACCGGCAGCGTTACGCCATCGAGCTCTATTATATATATATATATATATATATATATATATATATATATATATATATATATATATATATATTGATTTAAATTTTCACGTTTTATATTGTAGAAATTATTAATGTTTTCAATTTCAATTTTATTAGTGGACTGCTAGGTGTCGGTACGGAACCCTTCGCTGTGCGTGATCCGACACGCACTTGGCCGGTTTCAAAACTGCGTACCAGGCCTCTTTCAAGCGTGTGCGCGCAATAATTCAGTGTTTTGTAAATGTTATTGGTATATACGAGTAATATACAGGTTGGATTTTCTTTTTGGGTCAGTGAGGGCAGCTACCAGATCCCGTGCTGCTACGCGAAAATGGTCTTAGAAGACCTTCCCTCGAATTAGATATGAGCGCCGATAGGTGTTTGGTCGGCGGCGGCGCGCCGGTCAAAATCGATCGGCGGCGGCGGCGTATCGGCGGCGTGGCCTTGAAAGCACTTGTTGTATATAAAAACTAATAACTTTTAGTTAAAAGGACCGCCCGGGGTCGTAGCTGGTGCGGGAACATAAATTAAATAATCATCTCCATAAATTGCAATGCTTTGTGGTACAATAGGTAGGCAGACTTCCGCAAAGAGTGCCTGCCAGGACTGAGTTCAAGGTCGTGCCCGCAAACTTCGAGCTCGAAGATTTCGCTCTAAGATGAGGGCATTTAATTTCGCCGCCAAGCCTTGCTGTAATCTTGATCCGTATGGCCCGTTTTTACCACATCAAAAGTATAGAGACCTAATTAGTAGCCTACCCTCCTGGTAGTAAGCAGTTCTGGTCTTTATCCAAATCGGTCGAAACCAATTTCTGTCGTCCGATACTTCCTCCTATGCAGAAGTCTGATAGCTCGCTGGCTTTCACTGGCATTAGAGAAGTCCAATCTCTTCGCCTCTCAGTTTGCCAGTAATTCTCGTAAAGTTCGTACAAAACTCTAAGGCCAAATTCTGTCAAACGAACGCAAGCAAAAAACCAGTAAGAGCTCTGTCTGACGGTAAAGTAGATTCTTGCTTGCGTTCATTTGACAGCATTAGGCCTTACAGTTTTGAACGTACTATACCATCGTCAATACCTCAATGTCGAAGCACTCCAGTCTAGACGGGGCCAACGCTAGTAGGCCTTATATTACCTATATTACCTGCAAGGGTTCTCTCTCAAGCACTGTGTTCCCGAGTTGTCTCCTATTTTTACACACTTGTTCTGGCATCCTTGTTTGCCAATGTGCATGTGCAACCAGCAGTGCCAAGCGTGTAGTCGTGCCGATCCTTGTAATTTTTGACATATCGTCATCACCTCCATACTCTGTAAGGTTATGTAGTGAGTTCTGAACAGTAAGCTGCTGACTTAGCTTGAATCTAAAGATCCCTCAGTGATCGGCAATATGACTTTCGCCAGCGCCGTTCCACTTGGGATCTTCTTGTGTATGTCACGCAGCACGCACTACTGGGGCGAGGCTATCGTGAAACACGGTGAGGCTCTTGCCATGTCTCTTGACATCTCGAAGGCTTTTGACAAGGTTTGTGATGCTAATCTGCATCGCAAGCTTCCTGCATATCCATTCAGTTTTGGCCTTTGTAGTTGGATTTCAGATTTCCTAAATGAGCGGTCAATCCAAGTAGTCACCGATGGCTGCTCGTCGGACCTCGTGGCTTAACTTGCTGCATTCAGCTTAGTGGATCGCAGAGCCAGGAGGCTCATTGGCGGCTGTACGGTAGTAGAAAGAAACTAAGGTGCAGAACCTAGCACATAGAGGCAAAGTTGCCTGTTTAGGAGCTCCATAAGCTCATACCGCCTTCCCCCTTCTTCCATCGGACATCCAGACGTACGTCGAAATTCCTCTTCTATGAACAAAGCGCTTTTCATTATCTTTTAGTATGCGCACTGCTAAGGTTCGGAACGTAAACAATGTTCGTGAGGTCTACAAGCTCAAAGAGCCGCTATTGTATATGAACTACAACGCGCGCGGGTATTAAGAATGCCGCGCCGATGCCACGCCGGTGGCGCCACATCGGCGGCGGCGGCGCGAAGTTTTCATCGGCGGCGGCGGCGCGCCGGCGCGGCGCTCATAGCTACCTCGAATTAAAATTAATGAAAATTGGCGTTTACAGATTTTGGACAAACATACAGGGTACGAGAAAAAGATCATTTTTGATAAACTTTTTTTTTGATGCCAATCGATCCAATTCCTATCCAGGACCCAAAGTTTGTATGGGACCAAAAAAAATCCGACAAGAAAAGCCGCAAATCGAGGAAAACGCCTATTTCAAAATCAAAATCGAAGGAAGTTCTTCTAAGACCATTTTCACGTAGCCGGACGGGATCTGGTAGCTGCCCTCACTGACCCAAAAAAAATCCATCCTGTATATCTAGGGTGACCCGCCTCGTGGCTCATATTGAATTATGACAAGTACAATACTTATTAATAAATAGATTATATTTTTCTATGTGTGGATATTTTAATTTCACAAGACTTATTGTAATAAATTATGCAAAAACAATATTGAGACATACTTCGCAAGGAACAATAACTTCGTTTTGTTTTTCAAGTAGATGATCAAACACACATGTAAATCAACTCAATTTGACAATTATATCATAACATAAGGGTGAATAAAATAAAAAAGTCTATTTTATTACAATCCACGATGTGTTGTCATTGTGTCAAAATATTTAATTACGGTGTATGAAAGTAGGTATGTAAAAATGACGAGTTGCCATTCGCATTGATTCGATTATACTGAACTATTGACATATACATCAGAATAATGGCGCCGTCTTGACAATGGTCATTATATTTATGGTTTACCCGTTCAGTTGTAGTGACTAAGAGTTGTACTACTGGCTATACACTATACTGTGACAGCTCGGTATCGGCAGCGAGCGCGGTGGCAAGCGGCTAACCCCGCGCCTGCTCCCCTCAAGCCACGCACCTCACCCCCTCGAAAGCAGCTAAGCGCTGAGCTCACGTCGCCTTAAGCACTGGTCCCACCGCCGGCGAGTAGCGAGCGACAAAACGAGTAGAATTACTCTAACCGTGTTCCGAATCACGCTTACAACGCTATAAACGCGTTTACGATCGGACCGAATCACGCTCATGGCGTTTACATGAGATGTCGTGACGTCATTGATGACGTCATGGACGGCGCCATATTGGCGTTTACAATGCTCACACTCCCAGGCGTCAGCACCTTAAACCAAACGTCAAGTTGACGTTTGATATATGAACACGACAGTAAACACAACATGCCCGGTCCGAATAAAAACACCACTCACGCGGCCTTGAGCGCGCTTACTGATTCGGACCGGCCGTCAGCACTGTAAACGCTGTGATCGTTGTTGGCGTGATTCGGAACACGGCTTATGAGAGTACTCGCTGCTCGCCGGCGGTGGGACCAGTGCCTAACTCTGATGAGATGACTGCTTGTATTTGAGCCAAATAAATTTTCCGGCGATAATTTTCGTCTTGCGTTACGTTCTACGCGCGTAAATAAAAATTCTGCGAAGCAATACATTCTATAACATCTGTCTGTAAAACAAAGTACCTACTACCACACTTTTGCACCTTATTCCATTGTAAAGGCGATGAATGTATGTGTATACATATCTTTTTCAGACTTTAATAAACTGCCCGAATGTGTGATAAAGTGTAAACTTACCCATGGGATATTTAATGTGGTCGTAATAGTCCGGGACTTCCGCCCTGTCCACCGGCTTCAAGAACGGCCAAGCGGCTGCGTGGTTCTTTACCTACAATCGATAACATAAATAAATCACTTAATAATCACTTTAAGTTAGGGCCCGGACACATGTCCACGGTACGGCACCGGGCACCGTCTACGGCCTTTGTTCTTTGTACGTTGCCGTGTACGGCGCGGCGCCGTAACGTGGACATGTGTCCGGGCTCTTAGTGGTACATAGGAAGCGTTTTAATATTTTCCGGAGAAAACGAGTTTTTCCTGTCCCCGTATTATGGTTGCGCGATAGCGTGATAAGCATCTGTCACTTTCTATCGAGTGGCATCAGAGAGTGATAGATGCTTTATCTTTTCGTATATCATACCATCATATAGCTCTTGGAGTCAGACTTGTCTACATCGATTGTTCGCCCCCGAAAACCTCCACATAGCGAATTGAAGGGTGGATTTTCATTTTGGGTCAGTGCGGGCAGCTACCAGATCCCGTGCAGCTACGCGAAAATGGTCTTAAAAGACCTTCCCTCGATTTCATATTAATGTAGATTGGCGCTTACAGATTTTGGATAAAACATACAGGTTGCGGGAAAAAGGTAGCGGACCCCAGGCATCCTTCAGGATGCAACTGTACTGGGATAACGCTAGGAGGATGATGATGATACAGGGTGCGGGAAAAGGTAGCGGACCCCAGGCATCCTTCAGGATGCAACTGTACTGGGATAACGCTAGGAGGATGATGATGATACAGGATGCGGGAAAAAGGTAGCGGACCCCAGGCATCCTTCAGGATGCAACTGTACTGGGATAACGCTAGGAGGATGATGATGATGCAGGGTGTGGGAAAAAGGTAGCGGACCCCAGGCATCCTTCAGGATGCAACTGTACTGGGATAACGCTAGGAGGATGATGATGATACAGGATGCGGGAAAAAGGTAATTTTTTAAAAACCCTTTTTTCTGCCAATCGATTCCCTTCCTATCCAGGATCAAAAGCTTGTATGAAAATTGCAAAATTGCGAAAACAATTCCAGCTAGCAAAGCCACAAATCGAGGAAAACTTTTCCCATACAATTTGTATGAATTAAAACTTTAATTTTCACATGTTATGGTACCGTCTCTACACCCCGGGGGTGCACTCCCCCCCTCCCCCGTACGTACCGCGTGCAGCACGCTCCGCAGCGCGGCCACGTCGTCGGGCGGCGCGTCCGCCGGCTGCGCACGCGCCGGCCGCCATCCCGTCTCGCGTAGTCCCGGGATGCACTCCACTGGGATGCTGCGTACCTGGACAAGAAACAAAACTTCAAGCAACCTCAGATGGCAATAGTACATTTAGAGTAGGTCCATTTTTGAAGAAGTAGAATGCAAGAAGCAAATCATGTAACAGTTGGGGTGACAACGTTATCGGAGGGTTTAGACCCTGCAGAATACGGATCTGCCTGTCGCCATCCCCAAATTTGAGCCGAAAGAATGTTATATCGGAAAGGGTGCAGCCCATACAAATTTTTTCGTTGTACATTTGGTAAATCGTTGTTTCAGTACTCTAACTATGGTCCGATTGTTATGGGTTTTTGATATGCCGTAAAGAACAATATTTGTCATCGTATTCCGCAATTTTGGACCCTCCAGTTCCACGACTTTCTCCGCCGTCTTGGAAAATCTGTCACTTTTTTCAGTTTTTTTCTTGGACTGTCGTTATAGTTCATTTTAGTGCTAAACATGGTTTGGCAATATTGTAAAACACAAAATTTGCTAATACTTTTGGGTACAAAGATTTTTTTTCATGGCTCCTAGGGACGAAGATATGACAGGATATATCATTAAAAATTGCCACTTTTTTCTAGTTTTCCTCTCATGTTTACGTTTAAAGTGCATTTTAGCGCTAACTATAGTTCGGCTATATTGTAGATCACAATTTTTTTTACAACTTCTGTATTGAAATATTTGTTCCACGATAATCGGGAAAGAAGATACAATGTCATTTATGGGGTAGTACCGTCGATATTTACTACTTTTCCAGTTTTCTTGCCATATTTGCGTTTTAGTGCATTTTAGCTCTCGGTCTCAGCATTATTACAGAAGACAAAATTATATGCAAATTCAAAGTACCTACGATTTTACTAGGTATCGTGGAAACAGACGATTTTGTCTTTTGAGGGATTGAGGTGGTATAGAGCGGAAAGTGACAGATGCTTTATCTTGTCGTCTATCACGCTATCACTCGACATCATAGATCCCCTACAGATTGCGATTAATTGCACTCAAACCTAAATATAAGATGAAAACTGCAAAAGTAGCAAATTTCGACGATTGTACTCCGTAGATGACTTCATATTTTCTTTCCTAATGGTCGTGGAAAAAATATTTCAATACAAAAGTTGTAGCAAATTTCGTGATCTACAATATTACCGAACTATAGTTAGCGCTAAAATGCACTTAAAATGTAAACATGAGCGGAAAACAAGAAAAAGTGGCAATTTTTAATGATATATCCTGTCATATCTTCGTCCCTAGGGGAAATGGAAAAAATCTTTGTACCCAAAAGTTTTAGCAAATTTTGTATTCTACAATAATGCAGAACTATGTTTAGCACTGGAATGAACTTTGACGACAGTATAAGCAAAGAACTGAAAAAGTGACACTATTTCCAAGATGGCAGCCAAAGTTATGGAGCTGGAGGGCCGGAATTTTTACTTTACCATGGCTAATATTGTCCTTCACAACATACCAAAAAACCATATCAATCGGACCTCTTTTAGAGTATCAGAGCAACAATTTACTAAATGTACTACGAAAATTTTTGTATGGGCTGCACCTTTTCCGGTATACCGTACTTCCGGCTCAAATTTCGAGATGGCGACAGGCAGATCCGTATTCTGCAGGGTCCAAACCCTCTGATAACGTTGTCACCCCAACTGTTACATGATTTGCCGCTTGCATTGTTTAGAGACGCCTTTTCCAATTCTGTTCCTGCTCTAATTACATTATTGCCGTGGCCGGGAAGGAGGCAATTGCAGGCTGAGTATTTGTTTAAACGGACGAGCTTGCGAGTCCGTTTCATTACAATACGAAGCCTGCAATTGTCATTCCGGAAGAGGCTAATATAGTGACCTTAAACTATACATTACCTTGCAATATGTAGCGAGTAATGTTCACTTTGCGGGCCAAAAATACGTTACCCTTGTTTAAATAAAATACTGCGCCAGCCCTATTGTAACTTCGGCTATACTCGGCTCTAGTGATGTCACCGAGTTGTCGATATAGATTAACAATCGCGCTAGGAACGAAAGAGCGTGGCTTGACCACGATTAGCTGTCTATCATTGGTATTGTTAGAAACCTTTTGTGGGTAGGTTACGTACGTCTAAGTAAGTCTGGTGAGAATAAACACAAGCAATATTTCTATGATTTAGACAGCTGAAAAGACGTTAACATGATCTGATGCATGAGTCTTTTTTCCCCTTTACAACGTAAAAAAATGCTGTAACATATTAAACTAGATATACCTATTTATTCTATTGAAACACCTAAAATCTAATCTTTACGCAGGTATAATTATATATTAATTACAAAACAAACTAACAATATGTGAGATATACATATTATACTTACACCCTCTTTGAAGCAGGTGAGTCCTGGATGAATTTTCCTAACCTCCTTTTGCCTCATATCAATTAATTTTTTCACGATCTGAAAAATAACCCGAATTAATTGCCTGTTAATTCTCAAGATAACATAAATACTTTCTAAAGTAAATCTCCAATAAAAGAAACCAATGCATCCAACCAACGCCCTACCTTTAACCTAATATGTTTAGTCAAAATTGTAAATATCTATACGTATGCGTTAACAAAATAGGCGGGCCTCGTAGACGGTGTGAAATGCAGTACGAGTCACACGGTAGCAAAACACTTGAATCCCTAGCTACGTTCAGGATTCTATTGTAGAATTTTTCTCTTCACTCAGGATTCAATATATTGCCCTCGCCGTAAATATATAATTTTGCTCCGTTGAGACTCAATCTACTATTGTAACTGTGGGAACGTGCATACTCGTATATCCATGTTAGCGCACGACTTACTTTCGTGCGCTTTTAGTAGTAACTCTGTGGACTCGCAGTTGAAGATGGCGCAGGGATTCATTTCATAAAAGAATCTTTGGCCTTTTTATTTAGATCATTTATTCATTATTTGGTATAGCATGTTTTTAAATTGTTGGATAAATCAGATAGTCTTGGAAGGCACAGGGTTATAGACTGTTCAATACGATTAACACTGAGAACGCGGTAAATTTAAACGCAATGCTCCATAGTTCTTACCACTAAGGCTGCTCAGATGACAATTCTCGATTCACTGAGGCATCAAGTCTTTTATAGGTTTGGGCCCCACCTGAACCTAGCCCCCACCAACTCCTCAGGTGCCAGGTGTGATGTTCTGACCGGTAGTGACGTCACATTCAAAAGGAATTTAGCGCTAAATGAATTCGAAACCTATTATAATACATCATTTAAGGTATAGTTCGTACAAAACTGTAAGGCCAAGTGCTGTCAAATTAACGCAAGCTAACATCTACCTTACAGTCAGAGCTCTAAGTCTAATTTTGCTTGCGTTCGTTTGACAGAATTTAGACTAAGAGTTGTGTCCAAACTATACCAGTTTTTGAAAAGGCGCTATCATCCATGATTGTTCAAGTACCTCCTTTTGCTGTCGTATGACGGATGTGAACTGTGTGTAGACTATCCTAGGGTTGAGTTCGCAGTGCATGAGCGTGGCACCCTCGTAGTCCTTTATGTAGCCCTGGTACATGGCGCGGGGCAGCCGGATGTCCTTGCTGAAGCCTTGTTTCTTGAAGTACCCTGCGATGGTAGAGCAATGAATGTAGAGCGTTGTGAGGCATTCTTACCATTTGGTCGCCAAGAAGACCTAAAGGTGATGCGTGTTGCCGTACCTACGGCGCCAATAACGACTATAGGCGTTATGGCGTACGTTGTCAAAGTCAGTTTCGGGCTTTACACTAAGGTTCATATTCAATCTCTTATGGAAAATGCGATAGCGTTTAGGTGTAGATACATAAAGAATATGTTGACTTAAAATGTCTTATAAAACCCAAAAGAAAGTAGGCATAAAACTAAACCAAATGGTGAAAATGCTCTTCAAATATCTCAAAAAATAACGAAGCTACAACTGTTACTGTTAGAATGTTTTTAGTGGAGGGAAAGCGGTACAGATCAGTGAAGTCGCTGATCTAGGGCGCCATAGTGACGATCGTTCTGTATTGAAGTGCGTTTTGCGTAAAAGGGTCAGAAAATACCCCCTCTTAAAACATTGATGACATAATTATGTAATCATTTATTGTTTTGAGTTACTTTTCTCGCCATTTATTGAGAACTTGATCCTTTTTCGAAAAAATCGTATTTATTGATTCTTATTTTATTTGTTATTTAACATCCATATAGCGTCCAACCAAATGATTAATGATTAATGTACAAGCCCGTAGTACAAGCTTTGCTTAGTTTGGGACTAGGTTGATTTGTGTAAGATTGTCCACAATTTTTTATTTATTTAATGTGATAAGACTGATAAGGAACACCGCAACGCGTAATTTTATTTTTATTTTTTAAATTTGCACCTATGTCAACGGTGAATAAAGTTATGTCATCGTAATATCATTTTATATGTACTTTCACATAATCCTTACCAATGGCAAATTCATCGGCGAAAGATAGGAAGTGCAGAATGTTGTTTCGGATGTGGTAGTCCTTGAGGTGGTTCATCAGGTGTGTTCCATAGCCTTTCACCTGCTCATTGGATGTCACAGCGCAGAATACTACCTCACTGAAACCCTGGATGGAAAGGAACAATTATAAAAGGCAAGAAATACAATTCCGACTGCAGACATTAAAAAATGAAGCGACGTGGATTTTTTTGTAAAAGTCTGACACGTAAAAGGACTCTGACACTTGAAACCTAATTGCAGAATAATAACTTAACGGTTAACGGTAACGGTGGTCGCCTTTATACTTTACCGTGGACGTCCACGGCAAGATAAAACTCTATGGTTTCATTCATTATTAGTCTAAAGACTCTAAAGTCTATGGGCTATGGTCTAAGAATGAGACTGAATTTTATAAGTTTACGTCATTTGTAGTTAAACATTTGGTCTGACGGGCATGTGTATTTAAAAGTCTCTTATAACTTAAACCTACCGTCGAGAAACTTAAATTTTCCTTAATTCCTACAGCAGTTGCAGCAATAATTCTAAATGAGATATGATACCTGGGAGTGGAAAGTCCTGAAGCATATGCCACCGATTGGTCTCCCTTCTTTGATCAAAGCTAATGTTTTGTGTTTTCTGGAACAAATGACATATTTTAGGGCGTATTTCTTGTGTAACAGTAGAATGCCATTTGAGATACTCGTTGGGTTTTTAGACGGTAGTACGGTCTAACCGGATAGTCCGTCATTCCCCCACCGCACCCAAATCTTCCACCGGGTGGGATACGTAAATGTATTTTCCCAACGTTAAAAAAAAGGGTGGATATCATGTAACGAAAATATTCGATCAAAGAAAAACTTACGGGTCGAAGACTAGTTGTGAGATGTATTCCTTGGTCATCTCTGGTAGCTGATGAGAGAAAACGTTATGAAGACCTGAAGAACAGAAACTGTGTTTAGTGTAGTTGAGAAGATTGCTATTACCTATTTTAAAATAAAATTGGTGTATGTGTCACAACTACAACAATGGCCAACCCGCGCTCGTGAGATAAACTGAGGTAACTTTCTTAAATAACTAACATGCCTAAGAAATTTACTAACAATATATGGATAAGTCCGAAATAAAGATTGAATTAAATTAAATGAAGCTGGTTCAAGCATTGTTTTGTACAGTAGTTCCCTACAAGTCGTACAGTCAAGGGACACAACACTTTTGGACCTTATTTCAATGGAATAAGGTGAAAAAGTGTATACATATTGGTGTCCTTGACTGTACAAGTAGTCGCTTTTTGAATGGACTAATGTGATACAACTCGGCCACTCCAAATGATCTTTGAGTCGTTAAGGGCTTAATGAAAACAAAATTACGATCCCGTCCTTTGTGTAACGAAAGTTAGCCATACAAAATATATGCGTCATCGTTACACAAGGGAATCAATAGTTAAGTTTTGTTTTAATTAAAGCCCTTAACTATGCACATTTTTTTTGAAAATGACTGTCGTTTTCAAAAAAATTGTAAATAGGCATTTTCTGGGTGAACTCGCTTCACCGTTGGCCTCATTTTTGCCCCCTGGCTAGATGCCGGCCAAGAGCAATCCCAATATTAGTAAAAAATACAAAGACTTACCTATGAGCCATAACATGGTCTGTTTGTTAACGGGCCCCGTGAGGGAGTTGCCTATAACGTGAAACTCGATCATCTTGCGTTGTTCCTCCACTTTGGCGGCTTCATCGCGCGGCGCTTGCATTTGAAACAACGCCTGATGGGAACAACAATTTTATATATTGTAGAAATCGTTCCACATTCATTATATTTACGTACTTACCTCAAACAAAACAAAAGCGAACGCTTTTGCGTTTAATCTTATTTTGTAAGGCAACGCGAGCAGCGCCTCTGGTGGCCTATTTTTTGCCATATATATTAAGACTAAACGTAAACGTGTTCGTTTGTGTTTTGTTTTGAAAAAACGTATACTAGAGGTACTGAATGTCTAATACTAGTCGTTAAACAAAAATAAGTTTCGATAATATAAGAGTTTTTCTTTTTTGATATATTAGTGGCATGGTAAATAATGATTATATAAAAAGTTACAAATTTTTAGCTGCGGTTTCGGGAAATATCTAAAATTTTGCAAAAACTGTAAATATAGAATAAGAGTTACACAAAACAGTAGCATATTGTATAAATATTAGATTTCATTACAATATTTCAATAGGGTATTAAACTAAGGTAAAAATAAATTATTTTTTACTTGACTAATAAAAGATCTAACGAAAATACTCGAAAAACATCAATTATTAATTAATTTTAGCTAATTTAAAGATTTTATAAGCATAAAGATTTAAAAAGGACGCTGATTTGAACAAACCTACTCACACTGCCTTAGTGACGTCACTAAGACAGTATTTCCCTACAAACTTCATATTAACAAATCGTTTTTGACATTTAATAAAAAGTTGCTGTTTTGACTAGGGGTTTAATACCGTATTGCACATGCACACACACACACTCACGTCTGGCCCGCACATGTATGCGGGGTCGGTGATGGTGGCCACGATGTCGGCTACTACGCGCTCGCTCACGTCATCGGCGCTGTCCTCGACGACGCGACGCCTTTTTCCGCCAGCGGCTATAGCCGCCTCGCCGCGGGATTCCGCAGCCCGCTTGAGGGACTCTTGTTTTATTGAACCTGTTGGTGAAACAAACATTCAAGGAAAAGGGCGACGGCCAATCCGACTGGCGACCTTGGTCCGCACGGACTATGTAGGACAGGCTGTTTCTAGCAAAATTTCCTTTTCACACCTGCTATTCAGAAAAGAGTCATTGTTGCCCTCGAATGAGGGAGCAAAGTCGTACTTTTCTTCCCTCATTTGTGGGCAACAAGTATTCTTTTCCTCATATAAGGTGTAAACTCGGTAGCAACATTTTTGTTCGACATTTCATGTTTTTAGCAGCAAGCCTCATAGACGGTGTGCAAAGCAGTGTGTGTCGCAAAAGTCCACAGGCAATAGTGTCTGCAACTTCCTTGTGACTGTTCTGGAGTCGCAAAAGTCCACAGGCAACAGTGTCTGCAACTTCCTTGTGACAGTTGTGACTGTTCTGGAGTCGCAAAAGCCCACAGGCAACAGTGTCTGCAACTTCCTTGTGACTGTTCTAGAGTCGCAAAAGTCCACAGGCAACAGTGTCTGCAACTTCCTTGTGACTGTTCTGGAGTCGCAAAAGTCCACAGGCAACAGTGTCTGCAACTTCCTTGTGACTGTTCTAGAGTCGCAAAAGTCCACAGGCAACAGTGTCTGCAACTTCCTTGCGACTGTTCTGGAGTCGCAAAAGTCCACAGGCAACAGTGTCTGCAACTTCCTTGTGACTGGTCTGGAGTCGCAAAAGTCCACAGGCAACAGTGTCTGCAACTTCCTTGTGACTGTTCTGGAGTCGCAAAGGTCCACAGGCAACAGTGTCTGCAACTTCCTTGTGACTGTTCTGGAGTCGCAAAAGTCCACAGGCAACAGTGTCTGTAACTTCCTTGTGACTGTTCTGGAGTCGCAAAAGTCCACAGGCAACAGTGTCTGCAACTTCCTTGTGACTGTTCTGGAGTCGCAAAATTCCACAGGCAACAGTGTCTGCAACTTCCTTGTGACTGTTCTGGAGTCGCAAAAGTCCACAGGCAACAGTGTCCGCAACTTCCTTGTGACTGTTCTGGAGTCGCAAAATTCCACAGGCAACAGTGTCTGCAACTTCCTTGTGACTGTTCTGGAGTCGCAAAAGTCCACAGGCAACAGTGTCTGCAACATCCTTGTGACTGTTCTGGAGTCGCAAAAGTCCACAGGCAACAGTGTCTGCAACTTCCTTGTGACAGTTGTGACTGTTCTGGAGTCGCAAAAGCCCACAGGCAACAGTGTCTGCAACTTCCTTGTGACTGTTCTGGAGTCGCAAAATTCCACAGGCAACAGTGTCTGCAACATCCTTGTGACTGGTCTGGAGTCGCAAAAGTCCACAGGCAACAGTGTCTGCAACTTCCTTGTGACTGTTCTAGAGTCGCAAAAGTCCACAGGCAACAGTGTCTGCAACTTCCTTGTGACTGATCTGGAGTCGCAAAAGTCCACAGGCAACAGTGTCTGCAACTTCCTTGTGACTGTTCTAGAGTCGCAAAAGTCCACAGGCAACAGTGTCTGCAACTTCCTTGCGACTGTTCTGGAGTCGCAAAAGTCCACAGGCAACAGTGTCTGCAACTTCCTTGTGACTGTTCTGGAGTCGCAAAGGTCCACAGGCAACAGTGTCTGCAACTTCCTTGTGACTGTTCTGGAGTCGCAAAAGTCCACACGGAACAGTGTCTGTAACTTCCTTGTGACTGTTCTGGAGTCGCAAAAGTCCACAGGCAACAGTGTCTGCAACTTCCTTGTGACTGTTCTGGAGTCGCAAAAGCCCACAGGCAACAGTGTCTGCAACTTCCTTGTGACTGTTCTGGAGTCGCAAAAGTCCACAGGCAACAGTGTCCGCAACTTACTTGTGACTGTTCTGGAGTCGCAAAATTCCACAGGCAACAGTGTCTGCAACATCCTTGTGACTGGTCTGGAGTCGCAAAAGTCCACAGGCAACAGTGTCTGCAACTTCCTTGTGACTGTTCTGGAGTCGCAAAAGTCCACAGGCAACAGTGTCTGCAACTTCCTTGTGACTGTTCTGGTGTCGCAAAAGTCCACAGGCAACAGTGTCTGCAACTTCCTTGTGACTGTTCTAGAGTCGCAAAAGTCCACAGGCAACAGTGTCTGCAACTTCCTTGTGACTGTTCTGGAGTCGCAAAAGTCCACAGGCAAGCAGAGATCACAAAACTTTAAGGGTCCTCGCTCAATACATCAGCATAACTATTTAGCGAGGAAACGCTGCCAGCATCTTAGGGAAAGACCTGAATTTTAAACGTATTTTAGTTTATTTTGCGTTTTAGATGTATATTATACTACTTTCCTGTCTTTCTTTAATTTGAATGAACCTAAAGTATAGTTTCCAAGTGAAATTGTATGACTATGATATTAAAAATTTGACCAAATTTTAATTTTTTTAATGTCGCTTCACGGCGGCGGAGCCAATACGCAGCTCCGCCGCGAAATAAATATTTTATTTACACGTAAAATCTGTCGATAAATATTCTGTTAGTACATTTTACATAAAGTGGACTATTAGGTACCTGGCGGTTTAATTGCAGGGCATGATTTTATAGAATTTCATTGATTTTTTTTTACATATTTTGTCCAGAACTCTGTTTTTTTTCTATAGACGAGTGGAAATTTAGTTTCATAAATAAATTCCTCGTCCTGAAATAAGAAAACGATACCAAACATGACCTATTTACGAAACTTTTATATAAATAAAAAAGCTTCTTCCCAGCAAGCAGCTCCGCCGCAATATAGTTTTTTTTTAATACACTTTCAATTTAAGTCTGTCAAGAAAGTTTATGTTTATACATTCTACATAAAATGGGCTATTTACTCATATTTTTTTGTGGTGAATTACCTCGTGGTTTAATTGTAGGACAAGATTTAGTAGTTTTGATTTTTTTACTTTTTGCTATTTTTGTGCAGAACTCCATTTTTTTGTACGGGCGCGTGGAAATTTTGTTCCAGAAATGAGTTCCTCGTCCTTGAATTATACGAAAATGATACCAAACATGACCTATTTACTAAACTTATGTAGAAATCGAGCTCAGAGTGCAGCGCGGTAGATGGGGTTTTCACCCCCCTCCACCCCTCACTACCATAGAAGAATTTCGTGGGTACAGGGCTAAATCTGCTCAGATGACCGCTAGGTACAATTGTGCGAAGTGGCGTCCTTTGTTGAAAATCTGCAAGGTGCTCCATACAAATGGGGTCCTTAAATACCCGGCTATAGGGTGACACCACCAGTAATGGACAAGGCCCAATGATGTACATTAACTCGTATGTAAAAGAAAATAAAGAGTCATTCACTTTTTATAGAACACTCAATTTAAAACCGTATGATCTTTGGATAAGGGTTAAAGTGTCCATTATTGGTGCTTGTTCTTAAAGTGTCCATAATTGATGGTGTCACCCTACGTGAGCGAACCGCTTCGCACCGCATTATCGCCGCGCCGCTTCGGTTCGCTTCGCGTTCGACCACGTAGGACAACGCGTTAAGGCTTGGTCACACTGCGTTGCGCGACGTCCGCACGACGCGACCGCTGCGCGCCGGAACGTATGCTAACAGGTTAGCGACGTCACACAGGTTGCGCGACGCGAGCGGTACGGTTTCATACATTTTGGCGCGCAGCGCAGCGTCCCGCTTGCGTCGCGCAAGCGGTGTGACCAAGCCTTTATAGTTTTGTACGAACTATATGTTTTCTACGGGCCTTTGTTGCCTGAAAATAAAATATTATTATTATGATTATAAAAATAACATTGTAAAAGGTGTTACCTGCGGATAGAGACACTGTGGTGAATCCGTCCTTACTGTCGCCACTCGTGGTCACTCGCTCGAATTCTCCGCGACGAGGCGCTATGAGAGAAATAATCACTTTAAAAGGAACACAGTCAAAACACCCACTACAAGGAGTATCAATCGTGCTCTTATGCAAATATCCAACTGAGCTATCGGAACAATCATGCTCGGTCCCCAAAGCCCTCCCTAAAACGAGTCCCAAGGCCAACGCCTTAGAGTCCCCTTAAGAGGGAACTGGTTAAAATATTTGGGTACCGAGCATGATTGTTCCGATAGCTCAGTTTTGATTTGAAATTAAGCCCGAAACGCACTGACAGCGGTAGCGGGGCGGGGCGTCGCGGTGCGGAGACGGTACCGGTTGTAATATTCGAACTAATATGAAAGGGTCCGCACAGAAAACCGGCCGGGAAAAAAGCGTTCTGTGCGGACCCTATCATATTAGTTCGAATATTACAACCGGTACCGCCTCCGCACCGCGCCGCCACCGCTGTCATTGCGTTTCGAGTTTTAATGTTCTGGGTTGTACTTCTCTTTGAATGATTTCACCTGAAAGAGACGTCTTTCAAGAGCTCATGGGCTGTATAGTGTAAGCTTTGTCATAGTTGTATAGAACCGCAGCTTAGCTTTCATAAGAAAACAGCCTAAAAGTTTTTCTTTCATTTACAAACAGTACCTACATTTTCAAGATTTCCGAAGGTTATTTATTTATCGTATGACAATTATTTAGAACCAAAAGATTTTCGAGAAGACAGTACGGTTGCCAGTTAGAAGGTCAATTATAATAATTCCAATTTGTTAAGAGCCCGCCCGCGTGGTCGTGTCGGAGGTTTCCCCTGGATTTTCCCCAGGCCCGTCTCCAACCGCGCGCTCCTATCGCTTTATTGGACCCGGCCAATAACACCACAGTCAGGTTAAAAAAAAATGTTAAGAGAATAAAATCTACGCATCCGAACTGCTATAAGAATATGTTTTTTATAACTTCGTGTCATAAAAAATATGAAACGCAGTTATGAAAAACAATACACAAACAAAACTATAATAGCTTCAAGGGTTGGTTGAAAACATAAAATTCTCATTGAAATTGCTTTCGTGAATGTGAGAAAGTACGCACGGTCGGCCTCAAGAGCCGCTCAACGCCTTTGTATTACAAAGCCTTTGTATTTTTAATGTGTCGCTTTAGTGTATTGTTTAATTTTAATACTTAATTTGAAACGGGTGATGAAATCAACAAAGTGCCAAAGTGTAGAGCTACTTATGAGGCCAACTGACTTAGTGTTTTAACACTTACAACTTAAAGAAAACACCTGCACTAATATTCACCATTCATCTGTTATTAAATCACTAGTAATTTATTAGGTTTGAATTAAGTCGAAAATCATCAAAATGTACACGTTTTTTTTATATAAAAGTGGCTGTCAATATATCTGCCGCTGCCGTATGAACTAGTCACCAAAAAGTGTACACTTTTTTTTAAATCCACAACGCGGTGCTTAAATCGTAAATCTGATAAAGACGTAAATTCCAATGATCGGTTATACAATCTTCTCACTCAAATAGCTGAAACGGACGGAGATAAAATCCTTTTATCTGAATGAACGTACTATATGAGATACGTTATCGTCTGGGCCTTCTCTAGGCCGAGATGTTTGACCCACATTAAGGTAAAATGAAAAAGCTACGGTAGCCCAGTGGTTCAAGCATGCGGCTGTCAAGCGGCGGTCGTGGGTTCGAATCCCAGCTCGTACCAATGAGTTTTTCGGAACTTATGTACGGAATATCATTTGATATTTACCGTTAGCTTTTCGGTGAAGGAAAACATCGTGAGGAAACCTGCATACATCCGCGAAGAAATTCAAAGTTGTATGTGAAGTCCCCAACCCGCTCTGGGCCAGCGTGGGGACTACTGCCCAATCCCTCTCAACTATGAGAGGAGGCCTGTGCCCAGCAGTGGGACGTATATAGGCTGATGATGATGATGAAGGTAAAATGAGTTTTGTAAACATCGGCTGTGAACAGTCAAAGAATCGTGACTGATCAATTCACTGTATTCATGACTTCGGTCTACAGAGAAATAGTAGGAGTGCCTTATATATGTATTTATTAGCATTTAATTAGTATCATAATAATATAAAGATCATCATTAGGCTAACATGTACGAGCAGTGGTGTACTAGCAGGGTAAAAGACTCAATAGTGGATTTGCTGGTCTTACGTGCCAAGAATTGGAAGGAGCAATAATGGGTGGACGAATATTCAGAGCTTTTTATTACGTGGTTTTATTTTCTTCATTTTCATTTTATAAACATTGTTTATAGAGATGATAATCATAATTAACCTTTGTTAAAAACTCAGGTAAAATACTTATATGATCTAAGTTTTTTATCGGTTTTTCCCACATTTATGTAGATAATTGTGAGCTGACAATGACTGCCGAGTGTATCAAACTTTCAGAGATTCGTCCGGATTTACCCTTAATTTTTTTATCAGGTAATTTAAATATTGCTAGCTTATATTGTATACTATATAATGTATTGTACCTAGTAATGTTTAATTCGAATGAAGTTATTCTTATGCATTTTGTGCCTTGTAACCGTTTCTTTTGTAAAATATGTGTTCATTTCGTCTACAAAGATATGCGACAAGTCTGTTCACAGAAGTTACCAGTTACTTTATACAATATGTAATGTAAATATCATTATAACACTGATACTAGGTATCCAATATTTAGGGTAAACGTGGCAAATAGTGTTGGTAAACTTACCGGTCTTATTATCAAGTATGGCCTGTAAATGGTTGGGCGGAACCTGTTTGTACTCGGGGTCCCATATAGGCGAGTTTGCACTGAAAATCTCCTCTTCTAGCAGCGCGAGAAAACGCGGGAAATGGGTCAAAACCAGCACCTACAAAAGAATGGATTATGTAATGACCGAAGTGTTTATGACTGCAGCGAGTATGTCGTTTACGTAGTGTTGACCGAAATTCAATTCAAATGACGATAAACCACGCTGGTAATACTGATTGACTAATTCTGTGAGGAGTTGGGGTTTTTAGAAGAAGTCCGTAGCCACATAACACCACAAGGTACATACAAATATTATTTATTCTAATACAACCAACAGTTTTTAAGCAAAATGCCTATGACATGGACAGGCAGACAAACGGACATGATGAAACTGAAAGGGTTCTGTTTTTGCCATTTTGGCTACGGAACCCTAAAAAAACTCACCCTCTTCTCTGGCGGCATGCGGTCTCGTTCAGAATGACACTTGTCCATGAGCTGCCGGCACACGGACTTGAACACGGCGCGGAGTTATGTGCGCCCGAATACTAGCGACGTCTCGTAACATTAGCGACGTCTCGTAATATTAGCGACGGCTCGTAACATTAGCGACGTCTCGTAACATTAGCTACGTCTCGTAACATTAGCGATGTCTCGTAACATTAGCGACGTCCCGTAACATTAGCGACGTCTAGTAACATTAGCGATGTCTCGTAACATTAGCGACGTCTCGTAACATTAGCGACGTCCCGTAACATTAGCGACGTCTCGTAACATTAGCGACGTCTCGTAACATTAGCGACGTCTCGTAACATTAGCAACGTCCCGTAACATTAGCGACGTCTCGTAATATTAGCGACGTCTAGTAGTGGGACAGCGAGTCGTGGAAGGCAGAATACGTGGCAGAATACTAGCCATCTGGGAACATTATCATTTTATTCTCACCCTCTTCTCTGGCGGCATGCGGTCTCGTTCAGAATGACACTTGTCCATGAGCTGTCGGCACACGGACTTGAACACGGCGCGGAGTAACGTGCGCCCGAACACTAGCGACGTCTCGTAGTGAGGCAGCGAGTCGCAGAAGGCTGGCACGTGGCAGAACACTAGCCATCTGGGAACGGAATCATTTTATTAACACTTTCCATGCCAGAAAGTGCCGGATAGGCGGGCAGTCGCTATATTGGTTGCTACAAGTCTGGCAGTGAAAGAGTTAGCAGAGAATATCCAAAAGATGCAGCAATCAGAAAAATATTCGTTGTTTTCGGTATCAACGTTGGTACTGACCTGGTATAGTTAATTTGATACGCAGATATATCTTCCGGATTGGATACTTGCTGCAAAAGAATACAAAACAAATGAATAAGTTACATGCACAGTATTTGGGTTCGAGTGAAATCACTTATATTTGCAAACAAACAACAGTGTAAATGACACCTTCTTGATTTATTGATAATGTTGAAAATTACAAGTAACTTTTTAGACATACGGCGGTTAAATAATTAAGACGTGGAGCTAGCGAGACATAATGTACTTATGTGTACACACTAATTTATTTCCTAATGCTGAGTGTCTCAAATTTCCAATGATTGCAGCAAAGAAGGATCACTTCACTCTTTAAAATTTATGATGATTTCGCCAATCAATACTTGTTCAAAGACGTTGTTCGGTAACGACGCCATGACAGTAGGCAACTGGTTTTGTTCGGTAGTGGATTCAGCCCTTCGTCGCGAAGAGCACGTGTATTCACCAACGCAGCGCGGGCAAAATCCCAAAGAAGGATCATTGGCGAAGTCGTACATGGTCTGCCATTCCCTCTGAGGTAGAGTGAAACTTGTACAGCTAGTGATGAAACATAAACTCACCAATTTCCTAACACTGGGCGTCTCAAAGTTCCAATGATTGAAGCAATGTAGGAACATCTTGGCGAAGTCGTACATGGTCTGCCATTCCCTCTGAGGTAGAGTGAAACTTGTACAGCTAGTGATGAAACATAAACTCACCAATTTCCTAACACTGGGCGTCTCAAAGTTCCAATGATTGAAGCAATGTAGGAACATCTTGGCGAAGTCGTACATGGTCTGCCATTCCCTCTGAGGTAGTGTTGAACTTGTACAGCTAGTGATGAAACATAAACTCACCAATTTCCTAACGCTGGGCGTCTCAAAGTTCCAATGATTGAAGCAATGTAGGAACATCTTGGCGAAGTCGTACATAGTCTGCCATTCCCTCTGAGGTAGAGTGAAACTTGTACAGCTAGTGATGAAACATAAACTCACCAATTTCCTAACACTGGGCGTCTTAAAGTTCCAATTATTGAAGCAATGTAGGAACATCTTGGCGAAGTCGTACATGGTCTGCCATTCCCTCTGAGGTAGAGTGAAACTTGTACAGCTAGTGATGTAACATAAACTCACCAATTTCCTAACACTGGGCGTCTCAAAGTTCCAATGATTGAGGCAATGTAGGAACATCTTGGCGAAGTCGTACGTGGTCTGCCATTCCCTCTGCGGTAGAGTGAAACTTGTACAGCTAGTGATGAAACATAAACTCACCAATTTCCTAACACTGGGCGTCTCAAAGTTCCAATTATTGAAGCAATGTAGGAACATCTTGCCGAAGTCGTACATGGTCTGCCATTCCCTCTGAGGTAGAGTGAAACTTGTACAGCTAGTGATGAAACATAAACTCACCAATTTCCTAACACTGGGCGTTTTAAAGTTCCAATTATTGAAGCAATGTAGGAACATCTTGGCGAAGTCGTACATGGTCTGCCATTCCCTCTGAGGTAGAGTGAAACTTGTACAGCTAGTGATGAAACAAACTCACCAATTTCCTAACGCTGGGCGTCTCAAAGTTCCAATGATTGAAGCAATGTAGGAACATCTTGGCGAGATCGTACATAGTCTGCCATTCCCTCTGTGGTAGTGTGTTGAACTTGTAAAGCACGAAGTTGGTGATGGCTTTGGCGATGGAGGGCCGTTCGAAGGGGGGCTGTCCGAGAGGGCCTTCGATGGTGGGCTTCGAGCGAGAGAGGATGCACTTACGGAGGAGCTGGGGATACAATTTCAAGTCTGGTCAGCCAACTGTGTCAGAGAAATAACCCAAGTAACGCAGACATGCTGAATAAAGTTTGGGTAATAGCAATTCGCAATTACGTTCACAATAATCTCCATAACGTGTGAGTAAGGGCTATTAAAATAGCCAAATACTGAATAATGTACTCTTCCGGCCTTTATACCTCGTTAACCTTAGTTGAGTATTATGCTAAGCTATTACCCAAACTTTACATCGCTGTTATACAGACTAAAGCATTTGAAAATGTGCCCAAATTGCGTTTACTGATTCATTTACATTCTAAATAATAATTCATCAATTATTTTTTACATTAAGTTTCGTTAAATTCATCTAAAAGTTGTACAATAAATAACCCAAAGAGGCAGATATTGTGAGAAATCGGTTCTGGTTTTAGAAAGTAATTTGTCATAGTCAGCAAATAAGGTTTATTCAATGTGTGTGTGTTTACGACCACTGCTTCTTTGTTTAGATACCTAATTTCTAATCTTAAAACAGATAAGGTCATATAGTAGAAGACAAGGCACGCTTTTGATTCTGTCAGAATATGTGTGCCTAGTAATGCATGTGTTGTTTCTCTCTCTGTGTGTGCGTGCGTGTGTTTATGTGTGGGTGTGCCCGCGCGCCCACGCGTTTGTGTGTGTGTCTGTTCTGACCTTGAACAGGTAGTAGTACACCCGCTTGGTGTCGTGGTCGTCCTCGCGGTGCATAGACATGAAGATGTTCTCCACGTCCACCACCGCGCCCAGCAGACGGTTCACCTCCGGCACTTGGAGCCCTCACAGCTGGGTCACATGTTACTCTCTGTGTGTGTTCTGACCTCGAACAGGTAGTAGTCAAGAGTAGTCTCACCTTGAACAGGGAGTAGTCTCACCTTGAACAGGTAGTAGTCTCACCTTGAACAGGTAGCAGTCTCACCTTGAACAGGGCGTGGTCTCACCTTGAACAGGGAGTAGTCTCACCTTGAACAGGTAGTAGTCTCACCTTGAAAAGGTAGCAGTCTCACCTTGAAAAGGTAGCAGTCTCACCTTGAACAGGTAGCAGTCTCACCTTGAACAGGGCGTGGTCTCACCTTGAACAGGTAGTAGTCTCACCTTGAACAGGTAGCAGTCTCACCTTGAACAGGGCGTGGTCTCACCTTGAACAGAGAGTAGTCTCACCTTGAACAGGTAGTAGTAGACCCGCTTGGTGTCGTGGTCGTCCTCGCGGTGCATGGACATGAAGATGTTCTCCACGTCCACCACCGCGCCCAGCAGACGGTTCACCTCCGGCACTTGGAGCCCTTGCAGCTGGGTCACATGTTTCTCTGCAACATTCATAATCATCATCATATCAGCCGAAAGACTTTCACTGTTGGCAAAGGCGCGACACGTGTCTATCGGTGTGAACCGAGTGTCGGTGACCTTGGAACGCTACGATTCTATACTTTGCCCGTCCGAGGAGTGATTTCCACACACCGCGCCACACTCGCGCGCCCCCTATGCGCGCGCATAGTTTGAGTCCCGGGGAAGGACATAGGATACTTTTTATCCCGGAAATCATCCCTTAAGGGAGAGGAAGTTTGTATGGAAGAGCGATAACTACGTAAGCGCCTGATATAAAAATAATAGCAATTACATTCTATCGCGATTAAAGAGTTCCTCGCGGATGAAGTCGCTGGCAAAAACTAGTAGTGTATACAATAACTTCTCCGTTACGTAACATATAGTGAGATAAGCGGCTAATCCCAACCCCAACAAGATCTAGTTTTGTCCCAATGGGTTGGAAGGTCAGAAGGCAGTCACTTTCGTAAACCTAGTTGGCATTATTTGAGTGGCACCAGATATTAGGGTGGGCCAATCGTGACAAAAAATGTGGTCAGCTCATACTTACATGGCCTGATGCTTAGACTGCAAATCCGCCACTGGAATGTGTCTCAAAGGGGACTGCCGGGATCTTTTAAGGTAAATGCTAGGAGGATGTAGAAATTCATACTCAAGTTTAACTAATTAGAATAAGAGCGAGAATTTGTCTATCTCATTCTCCCACTTTCCACTCAATCCCTCAAAGGTTAGTTGGAAGAGATTCCTCATAGGCCTTAGTTCTTCTTTGTACTTTAATGTTATGTGACATGTATATTGTTTTAACCTGTTTCGGTTTTGTGTACAATAAAGTGTTTACATACATACAAACATACATACATAAGAGCTCCAAGTTACCTAGAATGTGGTTACAATTGCGGCAAGGGTCGTTGAAGGTGGCTAGAGGCTGGTTGTCAGCCCGGGCATTCGCTTTGATGGCCTGTTGGGGCATCGGGGTCTTCCAGCCGGTGCAGTTGCAATCTGGAGTCTGGAAACAAATACATTTTTTTAAAATGAAAAATGGGATTGCTCTTGGCCAGCATCTAGCTAAGGGGCAAAGAAGAGGCCGACGATGAAGCGAGCTCACCCAGAAGATACCTATTTACTCATGCCTTAAAAAGTTGTATCTTATTTACTTACAGTATGATTTTATCGAAACTTATTTTATATAGGCAAAATAAGGTGAAAGCTGAAAGTGCAAAATAGTTAAAAAAAAGTGTGAACCTGTGCTATCTATGTGAACTATAATTTACACATTTCAGCATCAGCTGTCTAAAATATAATAATAATAAATGTGTAAGTAGGTTGGTAAACATATACTGCATGTTACTCCAACAAAACAAAAGGATTTTTAACAAACACAGCACAGTTTTGCAGGAAATCATCTGTTTCAAATTCTTTATTTAGAAATATCATTAGAGAGCTTGTTATGAAAATATATTCACAACTATTCAACTATGTAAACTTTATTTGCAAACAACTCACTTATATATTTGTCCACAAAAATGTACACTTTATTTGAAATCAACTCATTTATACAGTCTCTAAGTCTAGATGTAGATGATCTCACCTGACATGCAGAGTAAATGGCCAGCTTTAGCAACTTTTTATTATGCGGCCAGTTGTACACCTGCTGCTTGCGCTGCTGTATCCGCTGCAGGTTGGACTGCCGGGACGCCTGGCCCTCTGCTGGCGTCACAGTACTGCCAGATGCTGTGTCTTCTATGTTGCCGCTGGATGTTGCTAAAACAAATTCGATAATAAGTTTGTAATCCTCGTAAACCCACCACGGAAAATAGGCGCATTCAACATCAAGTTGCGGAAAACTAGCCTGCGTAAACCTATAATCCTCGTAAAGAGGACTTCATCATCATTGCATATTACGTTTACATACCCAACTTAACATTATAAATAATGCGAAAGTGTGTCTGTCTGTTACCTCTTCACGCTCAAACCGTTGAGCCGATTTAGATGAAATTTGGTAAAGAGATAGTTTGAGTCCTGGGGCAGGACATAGGATAATTTTTATCCCGGAAATCATCCCTTAAGAGGGTGGAAGTTTGTATGGTGGAGTGATGACTAGGTAAGCGCCTGATATAAAAATATATAGCAATTAAATTCTATCGCGATGAATGAGTTCCACGCGTACGAAGTCGCAAGAAATAAACTAGATTTTTATTTATTTATTTGACTCAGGCAACAAGGCAATTTATAATTTAATACTTCGGGCTAGTGGACAGTCAGCTGCAGAGAAGCGTCACTTCCCCTGCATACAAACTTCAATGTATCTGCATCTTCTTAAATGGCTTGTATAATGAGTTTAGAAAACAGTTGTTGCGGGTGACTTTTGAGAAATCAACGGCTCATTCGTCTAACTTATGGACTAGACATTCTATCCTAATAAAAATAGTTATTGAACTGGAATTCAATTCATTGTTTATTACCTTCATGACCGTGCGTTTGGGAAGAATCTGCCTCCGCAGAAGCCATGGTAATATCGCCAATATCGTCCGGTAATTGAGACATTTTGGTAGCACAGGAACTAAATTATTACCAGATGCGTTAATTCAGGCCTACTTGGCCACTAATATTTATTTTTCTGCGATAATCTCGCATTAAACAGATTTCTTGAAATGTTTGACAGTTATCGGGCGTCGCGTTGACACACCGTTGACAGCACTGTCAGCACTTGACATTTGATTTCATACTTAAAATTTTTGTCTATGGACAGAGGGCAGTGTTCACATCACCCGGCACGACGCCGATAATGTACGGGAATGTGACATGTGACCGATATTGTTTTAGTATAATTACTAAATACTACCCAAAGAGCATATATAACCACTACGTTCATACTACCTATTACATATGTAGTACTGCCGAAGCAAAGTGTCGTGCAAAGTGAACAGTGAGCACTTTTCCATAACCAGGAAATCCCAGAATCATCTTAAGTATGATCTTGTAACTCGCACATATTGCGCTTTCTGTGTCTCATCTGGGATGCGACGTGTAGCGGCTGCCAAATACTCAACTCAAACCTGCAACCAATCCACCATAGGTGGGCACCGTTAATCAAATGGATAACTTCGTTAATCGCTAATCCGTTAAAAAAAAGTTAACTTCGTTAAACGTTATAACGTTACATTTTGAAGGATTTAACGGAAGTTAGGAAGTTAGTTAGTAAGAACGTCTTTAGGTTACTAATTTACTCATAATAATTATTGGCATGGGTTAATGGAAGGAATGTCTATAACCATAATGTCATACTCATCTATAAGATTTCGTCATCGAAACGATATCCCAATTATTCCTTTTAATTTTCTGTTGTAACACGAAAGTTACCCCTATAAATTGTATGGCAAATTTTCGTGACACAACGGAAAATTAAAATGTAGGTATGTTATTAAATGCCTCAACAATGTGCCAAACACAATGCGCAAAACGGTGTTATCAATAAAATTGTACTTTACTTTTACAACCAGGAAACCGCTGCTTGCCTAAAGTAGCTTCTTTTTAACACATTCAAATCATTCAATACCAGGAACCCAACTAGCGGGTGCTCCGCTCGTAGACGCGTAGCCGATGCGTTTCCTAGTATTTAAAGGAAATTGCATAGCGCAGGGAAAAACTTGGCAGCGAAATGAGAAAGTGTCTAATGCCTTGGTCCTGGCATAACAATTGTAATGCAGCATAACAACTAAAAATGTTACGTTTTAGTTTTAGTTATTAGTAGGTAATTTATCATTAGGGTTCCGTAGTAATCAAGGAACCTTTATAGTTTCGCCATGTCCGTCCGTCCGTCCGTCTGTCCCCCGTTTTTCTCAGTAACCGTCAGTACCAGAAAGCTGTAATTTGGCATGAGTATACATATCAATGACGCCGACAAAATGGTAGAATAAAATAAAAAAAATTTTTTTTTTTTAGGGTACCTCCCCTACATGTTAAGTGGTGGTGCAATTTTATTTTCTTCTAAACCCCATCGTGTGGGGTATCGTTGGATAGCTCTTTCAAAAATATTATAAGGTTTCTAAAATATTTTTTTGATTAAACAATTGGTTGGCGTGATATTAAGCTTTGAAGTGATAATTTTTGTTATGGTCAAGTGTCCCCCCTGCCAGCTAAACGGTGGCTACTAGGCATGTGAAAAAAATCATGGTAGTAGTATATACGATGAATTTAAAAGGAAAACTATCACAGCTAAGTAGACATTACTAGTTAACGATTAATAGAATAGCCGAACTTCAGAAATGTACTTTGCAAAAGCAAACTTTCGTACAATTTCCATTGATACCTTAGATAATGTTGTTAATTCTGCCAAAAACAGTAAATATAAGTTTGCGAACTTTTTAGTCCACATAATGTAACGGGTGGGCGACTACGGACGGAACCCTACCTTAAGCGTGGCACGACTTGGCCGGTTTTTTTTTATATTTATTTTTAGTATTGCTGTCAAATTGGAATTATTTTGAATCACGTGTGAAACATTTTTGCTGCCTAAAATGTTACGTTGTTCGTTAAATTGGCAGAAATCTGACTCTGTTTACGTCTATTGCCTCCCCTCATCGATATTTATTCCTTGACAATAGACTTGACGAGGCGTAATAGGCTGTAGGTATGATAATTTGTATTTGTAGATAAATGCTTCTGTTTACGCAATAAACGTCATCAAAACATGAGATTTGCGTTGCCGTCTCGTTTTCTTTTATTATACCCACTAGTTTTAGCAGCGATCATACAGAATGCAATACGCAGAAGTAATATTTCTCTGTAAATTCTCGTCTTTCACCAGTAGCCTTACCATGACTTTGTATCGAAAACTCTTACCGAGCTCGCTAGCGACTGCGTGAACGATTTAGTATGGCGATTCTTAGTTCTATTGCGTAACCGCCAGAGGCGCTGTACTTTTGTCCATACTAAGTCGTTTACGCAGCCGCTAGCGAGTACGGTAATGCAAACATTGCAAGCTCATGGTACCCTTTACCATGAGTTAGCATTACCGTACTGGCGCACTGTGGAACGAAAAACCCCTCTCCATAGAAATAGGAATTTATTTTTTTAAGTGTATGTTTTTTTGATTGAAATTCAATCCTCTAGTTATCTTTAGGTCAAAAAATGAATATGGGCAAGTTTGGCTGAAAAACCGATGAGTTATAATTTTTTGACGAAAATTTTGTATGGAGAGTATGCAAAAAAACGTAATATCTCAAAAAGTGCAAGGAAAACCGTAATATCCTCCCGCATGAATTTAGTACTAATTATTTGTGATTTTTTGGCATACTTGTTATTTCCCGGACAGGTGCACTTTTTTTTTTAAAAATCAAAAACTAAAATATTAACATTTGTATGTATTAAGCTTGGTAATAAGACGAAAAATGAACAAAAAATATTTATAATAAGGTACACAAATAAAAATAATACCAAAAATAAAGTAAAAGGAACAAAAACTAAATGCTAGAAATTACCTAATATACAAATAAACACTAATTATCAATAAACTAATTAATGTCTTCGGTTTCTGCGTCACTGACATCGGGAAGAATGCTCGTAATCATAAGATAAATGTCCTAATTATCTAATGAGTACTAAAAGTAATATTTCTAATTTCTCTAATGTGCTCGTAATGGATATCAATTAGGATAGTATTGTATTTTATATTCCCATATTCATTTTTTGACCTAAAGATAACTAGAGGATTGAATTTCAATCAAAAAAACATACACTTAAAAAAATAAATTCCTATTTCTATGGAGAGGGGTTTTTCGTTCCACAGTGTGGCGTTACAGTACAGGGATCATACAGGATTTCTCTGGAAAATTATCCAATTTATCCACATCCTCTTACCGTTATCCCAGCACAGTTCAGTTCCATCATGAAGCTTGTGCCTGGGGTCCTGTTTATGGTCGCGCGATACCTAGTTGGATAAACTATATATACAAGATAAAGCATCTGTCACATTCTGATACTACGCGATAGAAAGTGACAAATGCTTTATCTTATCGTTTATCACGCTATCGGGGGACCATCAAGACCCCGTACGTTTTTAGGGTTCCGTACCCAAAGGATAAAACGGGACCCTATTACTAAGACTTCGCTGTCCGTCCGTCTGTCACCAGGCTGTAACTCATGAACAGTTAGACAGTTAACATTTTCACAGATGATGTAAGATTTCTGTTGCCGCTATAACAACAAATACTTAAAAAAGAATAAAATAAATATTTAAGGGGGCTCCCATGAGATGCATGATTTTTTTGCCGTTTTTATAGATAATGGTAGGGAACCCTTCGTGCGCGAGTCCGACTCGCACTTGGCCGGGTTTTACGGAATCGGCGATTGCCATACCTTCCAATTCAAGGTGAAACTATACCTTATAGGGTTCTCTGTAAAATACGTTTTCAATAAATTATTTGCAAGGTAAAAGTCCCAGTGCTCGACACCTTAGTGTCCAATAGATGACACATGTTAAGGCGCTACAACGAGAAATATCGCGTTCTTTGAAACGCTGTTCTGCCCAGACGAGGAAACAATAGGGATTGATTTTCAGATATATATATTATATTATTATATTAATCGTTTATTTCAGGCTTAGCCCATATTGTACACATACAAAACAAGTCACACACAAATCATCAATAAATAAATTAAAAGATCAAACAATTACAATTAAATTACATTATCACAATACATTACATTATATTATTACATGTCAAATCAAAAACAAATTAAACAAAATAAAATAAAATACAATAAAAATAAAATCTAGAAAAATAATTCACAATTCACATTAATTCATTAGCCTAAAAACATGCTGCCTGGACTCCATATGAATGGAGTTCCAGTGCCTCCATAGTGGGCTGTGAACATCTTCGGTAATGGCTTTCAGGAGGCGGTTGGGACTGTCACGTACGCGGCGCATCAGGGAGGCCACTCGTTTGCGTATTATCGCACAGAACCCGTCCGTACGCTCCTCGCAAAACATACCTGACGCGCTACAGTACCGTGGAAGTCCCAACAGCATCCTGAACCCATTATTATATTGGACGCGCAGGGAGTCAAACGTTTTTCGGTTATACTTGGTCCATAGGTTGCAGGTATAAAATGTTTGGCAGAATGTTTTAAAGAGCGTGATTTTCACATCTCGCAAACCTACGGACCAGCATATTGCACCTCACCGCAAACGCCCTGCGCTCCCTCTCCATGTCCGTGTCATCTGTGAGAGCCTCGTTGAGCCAGTGCCCCAGGTACTTAAATTTTGCAACCCTTTTAAGTTCCGACTGGCAGAGCATAATTGGCGGGACAATTTTGGGCGTTTTATTGCCCGCTTTAAATATCATTAGCTCGCTCTTCGACACATTGTACCTAAGGCCATGCGTCTCTACGTAGCTCTCACAGACAGCAATCATCTTTTCGAGAGCGCTCACCGCCGGGCTCAGCAACACCATGTCGTCCGCATAACTGATGTTGTTCATACACACACCACCAATTGAGCATCCGACCTTGGTGTTACTGAGCTCGGCAATAAGATCATTCATGTACAGGTTGAAAAGTCTAGGTGAGCTCAACCCCCCTTGCCTCACCCCACATTCCAACCTGTACATGTCAGAATAAGCTCCCGCCCAACGAACCTGATTGCCCTGATTTCCGTACCAGTACTGAAATAAGTTCACCACTTCACTGGGAGTGCTCGTGTCCTTTTTCAGCTTCCGCCAGAGGACATCATACGCCACTAGGTCGAACGCCTTCGACAAATCCAAGAAACACGCATATACTGGCGTTTTTCTCTCTGTGTAATACTGAACAGTTTGCTTCAAACACAGGATCGCACTCTCCGTCGATAACCCAGGTTTAAAACCGAATTGTGCATCATGTGAAGGTACGAAATCTGACAACACCCGGTCGAGCAAACTGTCCAGTATTTTGGCCACAATGGTGGCCAGCGATATGGGCCTGTAATTGGACTTGTCGGAGGCATCGCCTGTTTTGTTTTTAATAACCGGCACGACCACTGTCCTCATGAGGTCCTCGGGCAGGAAACCGTGTCTCAGGCAAAGATTGAAGAGCATCTTCAGAACACGAGGCAGGTGAGGCCCGGCATGCTGAAGGTGCTCAATACTGAGTCCATCGTGTCCTGGTGACTTGCCTCGCTTCATTGACGTGATCACGTCCGTGACCTGTTTAAGCGTAAACTGTACTTGCAAGTCTACACCGTCCTCCTCAGTACTGAGCACCTGCTGCGCCACTCCCAGCGGGCTATGCACTGTAAAGCTCTCCCTAAAAAGTTCAGCAATTTCAGCAGGCGAACACCGACCTTCCACGCTCGCAGGCGCAGATTTCCTCGGATTGTTCTTATTTATGTGCTTCCAGAAACTAGGAAAATCCTTGGCCTTATGGTGAGTAGCTAAAATACTCATTTTAATGTTAGCTTCATTGTCCTGACACCATTTAAGCTTGTCTTTAAATAGTTTCCTGGAAGCACACATCTCATTATAAAAAGGGCCCGAAGAAGGTTTACCAAACAACAACCATTGCTGATAACTAGTTCTAGCTGTTCCATGTACCTCCTTAACATGTTTGTTCCAGCCCACTATGTATTTCCTTTTTTTACCCCTAACTAGTCTACAAGTAGCCTTAGCCGACTCTCGCAAGACCGATACAATGTCCTGGTACAATCTTTTTATTATTAACTTATGATCAGGGTCATTGCAGTGTTGATCTCCACAGGCGCTTAATTCTAAAGGGAAATCAATTTCTTTTAATCCATTATTACAAAGTTTAAAATAATTTAATGTCTGTTCTTTATCCTTATTACCCCATATAACTTTACTATTATCTACATTAAAATCATTACATGTCAAAATTCTTTTATTAATTTTAGGTAAATTACATGAAATAATCATTGGAAAGTATATATAATTCTTGACTATATGATTGGGTTTTTGACAATAGCCGAAACATGATTGTTTAAAATTTTCTCGATAGAAAAAATATCCAAAGAGTATTCTTTTCTATGTTTTTACTCAGCCTACTAAAACAACGCATTGTTATGTATCCCATTTTGCCGTACACAAAAGACATAAGCGTGTCTTTTTCACGGGGGGCATGGTTTACCGAATTGATATATCGTCTCTGTCATAAGATTAAAAGTGCCATGTACTGGGTCAGTGTCGAGAACGGGGACGTTCTTATTGTAGTTATAGTGTCGAAAGGCACTAAACAAAAAATAGTACATTACTTAACAAGGGCGGTAAAACAAAGAATGTCTCAGATCGCAGGTATTTGACGCCCGAGCCGAATGCAAGGGCGATAAATATGCGATCTGAGGCTTTCTTTTTTACCGCCCGTGTTAAGTACAAATTTTTATGTCACCCCCTGGACAGGAAGTGGGATTTCCCGCGCGCGGAGCGTGCGGTAATTGCCACTTTATGGCCAGGCGTGGCATAAAGGATATTATGCTTTCTCTGCATTATTCGCTTCACTCGTCAGTTCCCTCGCTACGATGCCTCAAGGATACATGATAAATTGCTCACAGATTATGAATGTATTCTGATATGAATACATCGTTTTACACTTTGAGTAATGGGGACTTCCGTGTAAAATCGAATGAAAACTTAATAGCGATGCTTTTAGCGATGTTTTAGAAGTTTTTCAATGATCGCTCGTCGTCTCGTTGCCGCTAACTAAATGTTTAAGGACTTCCGTATAAAGCAATTTTGTTTACTGATAGTTTTTAGAGTAGATACTTAGGTAGCTAACACTAACTTACGATTATCGGCCTTTATCAAATTTGTCATTCTCAGCCTAATTGCTACGAGTATTTTTTTTCCCTGGTTAGTTTTATGTAATATGTCCGAAATGAGAATAAATGCAGAAGCGGCCTTTGAGTTATTAAGATCTAAAATATTTGACGGTTCCGGCAATTAGAAAGCAGAAATTTGGTTAGTCAAGGCTATTGTGTTAAGCGCATATTGACCCTAATTTAGTACAATAATACATGTTTTTGCGCCCTTAGGCGTATGTACCTTTCAGTTGTGTGTAAGTAGTTCATAAAAACATATAGTTAGCGATAACAAAAATCGTATTAAAATATTTAGGCAATTAGAATAGTCTTGGCAATTAGCATCGTGGCATTTAGAAAAGTCCTGGCAATTAGCCAACTTGTTTATATGTGTGACCGCTGAGGGCAGTTACATATAACGATGAGTGGGAGATTGAGATGAGAAGAGATATGGGTGGGACGAGAATTGAACGTGGGCGAACTATATATGGGCTGGCTTACTTGATGGAAGGTGAAGCGGTGAGATGGTATAAATTGCGTCTGGGTGCTGGTGGTGTGAGCTGATGGATGATGCTGTCGACTCCGACGGCTGTGAGCTGATGATTTCTTCGTGAAGCACTGGGTTTAAGAGCTGATAATGTTCACTCGCGTTATATGGGCAGAATAGTTCACCAATTGTCACAAAGTAAGAATCACTCGCGAAACTATCTATTGGCCAATATGAATTGCAGTTTTGTATGGTATCGCGTGCGCGGGAGCTGATTTGAGGTGGTACGTATCCGCTTCGAATGCGTGTCGCTCGCAGACTGACGCCGCGCTGGCGTCGTTGAGTGAGCGGAATGTGCCGGGCGAATGCGTGAATGAATGAATGGACCGTCGCACCGTTCAGGCGCGAACATCCTGGGGGGCCCGGGGGAGAGCCTCTTCCTGAGCTGAGTCCAATGGCAGCCTGGCTATCTTGAACACAGGTCTGCGCAGTTGTCCATGAGCGGTGTCCAGATCCACCACTCGAATCACTCCATCCTTGCCGGGTATTGTGCGGGTAATCCGGCCCAGTCTCCATTGCAGTGGCGGCAGGTCATCTTCCTTGATGAGTACAAGTTCGCCCACTTGAGGAGGGGATGAGGAGGAAAGCCACTTAGAGCGGGTTTGAAGTGTGTGGAGGTATGAGTTGGACCACTGAGTCCAAAAGCGTTGGGCCAGAGCTTGTATGAGCTGGAAGCGTTTAAGAGCAGAGAGGGGTCTATCGGCAAAGGATAGCTCGGGCAGAGCAGTGAGAGAACGGCCCGTAATGAAATGTGCAGCAGTTAATGGTTCCCTGTCCGAGGGATCGGAAGAGAGTGGGCAGAGAGGTCTTGAGTTAAGAACAGCCTCGATTCGTGTGAGAAGTGTGGAGAATTCTTCAAAAGTTAGGTGCTGTTCACCGATTACGCGATAGAGCAGTTGTTTTGTAGATTTAATATTAATCTCGTGCAGAGCACCGAACCAGGGTCCCTTGGGTGGGTTCAGCAACCAAGTGATCTGCTGGTTGGCAAGTTTGTGTGTAATTGCGTCATTATTGGCTGAAAGAAAGTTCTGGACTTCTATGAGCTGATTTCTAGCGCCTACATAATTTGTGCCGCAATCTGACCTAATGAGAGCTGGTGTGCCACGTCGTGAGACGAATCTTTGTAATGCCGCGAGAAAGGCTTCTGTGGTGAGTGCGGAGACGGCCTCCAAATGAACCGCCTTTGTTGAGAGACATACGAATATGCATAGGTATGCTTTTAGGAGCTTAGCGTTTCGTAACGTACTTGATTTAACGAGAAATGGGCCGGCAAAGTCGGTCGTGACTTGACTGAATACGGGTTGTGGTGTAACCCTGTCCGCGGGTAGGTCAGCCATGTACGGGGCTGTAGGTTGAGCGCGACATCTAAAACATCTAATGCATTTGAATACCCGGAAGCGAACCACGCGACGAGCGGATAGTATCCAGAATTGCTGGCGTAAGATGGCGTGTAGTGTGTCCGCACCAGGATGGCAATATACTCTGTGGTAATAGTCAATGATGAGATCTACGAGTGGGCTAGAGCTGGGTAAGATGAGCGGGTGTTGGGCGTCGTAACTGATCGACGCGTGAGAGAGCCGACCGCCGACTCTCAAGAGACCGTCTTTAATGAAAGGCGAGAGCCGTTGGAGTCGGTTCGTGCAAAGTTTATTGGTTTGCAGACGATGAATGTCTTCTGCGAACTCATTCTGCTGAACAGAGCGGACCCAGAATAAAAGAGCGTCCCTGCGTTCACCGGCCGTGATCGGTCCGGAGCGTCGCTCGGTTGAGCTGTGTGTGCAATTATAAATGAAACGCTTGAGGCATGACGTCACTCCAATGAGTTTGTCAAACGAGCTGAAACGAGTGAGCAGGTCGTGGTCCACATCAGGGACTGCTATGTGGGCTAAAACCTTTTTTGGCTTAAGGCCTGGTAAAATGTGGTGACCCAAAGCGGATGGCATTTGTGGCCAGGTGGAGGGAGGCTCCTTGAGCCATCTGGGAGTATTGAGAGAATAAAACCTGTATAGTGAGTGCCTGGCAACGAAGACTATGAGTGTGTTTATATTGACTGTCAAGTTCTAGTGTCAAAGAAAAATGTGTGTACTAATGTTGTGAAAAATAATCTTGTGTATAACTGTGAACTGTGAGTGACTGTTTAGTGTTTATTTTCGGACTCCTCCTCCGCCGCTGCAAGCCACACGTAAGTGGTTATGGGCTCAGCGCCCGGAAGTTGAAAAAAAATGGAGTTGACGAAACTAGCTATAACGAAACTCGATGATCGCAATTGGGTGTCATGGAGGTATCGGATGCAGGCCCTGCTTCGTGGACATGGACTCATGGACATTGTCGAAGGTGTCACAGAAAGGCCTACCAGACCTTTCTCAGATAACGGCAATGGTGATAATGCGAATGCTGCTCCGGATCCCGCTGCTCTGGCGGCATACAACAAGAATTTACAAGAATTTATAAAGTTAGAGAGCACGGCTCTGCTCTTGATAACAAACAACATAACTGATGAGACACTAGGCAAAGTAATAAGATTGTCCACTGCAAAGGAAGTTTGGCAAGAACTCCACAGGCTCTACGAGGGTCCTAATGAGAACCGACTCTATGACTTGTGTTTGGAATTCTTCAAACTTAAACGAGATCCGGCAGATGGTATGTCTACTCATATTTCAAAACTGAAAAATCTGTGGCATAGTTTAAAGGAGGAACTTGTTAGGGAACAGAATGTAGAGTTACCTGAGATTCTTTTAATTTGCAAGATCCTAGACACGCTTCCGGAAAACTTTTTTTCTTTTAAGTCAAGCTGGCTGCTGATGGCGAAAAAGGATAGGACTGTGGACAATATTACGGGCCAGTTATGTGCGCACGAGAAGGCACTGCTTTCAAAGGACGCTGGTGAAGAGTCCAGTGGTACTGCACTGGCTGTTCGGACCAACGTAAGGAATGTAAAAGGAAATGATCATAGAGACCAGAAGACAAAGAATAAACTGAGATGTTTTGTCTGCAAGGAAGTTGGTCATCTGAAAAGGGATTGTCCAAATTTAGCAAAGAAGGACAATCTGAAGAAGCCGTCTAGTAGTACTAATATGATGCTGCTTATGGTGAACTCCATGGATTCTGGTGCTGACAAAGATGGCTGGTATGTCGATAATGGTGCTACGCACCACGTCACCATGCGTGGTGATCTATACCAAAACTTTGAGCACTTTGGTGAAGTTCACACCGTAACAACGGCTGATGGAAATGTCGTTGGTGCAGTCGGAAAGGGAACGGTTCACGTCAGGGCTGTAGTCAATAAGCAGACGGAGGATCTGTACTTGAGAGACGTGTGGTATGTACCAAAAATTAGCAAGAACCTTTTTTCGGTGCTAAGCACACAAGATCGGAATCCAAACAGCTTGTTTGAATCAAAGGTAACTCGATGCTCTATGAAGGTTAACGGAAAGGTTGTCGTAACAGGCAAAAGGGAGAGATATGGCGGTTTGTACAAACTGGACTGCAAACCTGTGCAGCCAACTGTAAGTATTAACCTTCTTGAAGATAGAGATATGTTACAGTTATACCACGAGCGTATGGGGCACCAAGATAAGAACCACGTGAAGACGCTAATTGAAAAGGAATTAGGAGTCAAGACGAAGAAGGGTGGAGAAGTATGCGAAGGTTGCATTTTTGGCAAAGCGCACAGACAACCATTCGGCACTCGTGAGAAAGCAACGATACCTGGTGAACGGATGCACTCTGATGTATGTGGTCCTTTTAACAGAAGTAACGCAGGATATAGGTACTTCGTATTATTCAAAGACGAGTACACACGATACCGCTACGTATACTTCTTGAAGAACAAATCGGAGGTCTACGACAAGCTCAAGGAAATGCTATCTGAAGCGAAGAATGCTGGACATACAATCAAGGAGCTGCTCAGTGACAATGGTCGTGAATACGATGACAAAAGAGTAAAAGATTTACTGAAAGCAAATGGAGTAAAGCAAAGGCTGATTATGCCGTATACTCCTGAACAAAACGGATGTTCCGAAAGAGAAAATCGGACTATCGTGGAGTCTGCTCGAGCCATGATGCACGCGCACGATGAAATCCCTCAGGTTTTATGGGCTGAACTGGTGAGTACTGCTGTTTACATTTTGAACAGGACGGGCCCGACTAAGGAAGATCATAAGTCGCCTTATGAGCTCTGGCTCGGTAAAAAGCCTCAAATTAAGCACCTAAGGATTATCGGTTCAACTTGCTACGCACACGTTCCTAAACAGAAAAGGAAGAAGATGCAAAAGAAGGCGAAGAAGTGCATTCTGATTGGTTACGATAATGACGACGGATATAGACTCTGGGACAGAGAAATGAACTCCTTAGTAAGATCTCGAGATGTCACGTTTGACGAAAGACCAATTCAATCAAAAATAGACACGGAAGTTTCGTTAGCACGAGAAGAAGTGTCTGAGATCGAAGTGTCTGTTCACGCTAGCGAGAAAATTAAGGAGGTCCAGATACATCACAGCGGGCGCCATGAGGATAATACAAATGTAGAGAACAACGGGCTCGAACTAAGAGGAGACCAAGGAGTTGCTTCTTCCCAGGTTCCTGTTGTAGAGAACAGCGAGCTTGGACCTAGAGGAGACCAAGAATTTGGTGCTTTTGACACTCCTGCTATAGAGAGAAGCGAACTTGTATTTGGAGAAGAACAAAACGCTGATGATTCTGATTTGCCCATTGCCAGCAGTGATGAATTTGAAGATGCATTGCAGAGCATGCCAGAGGTACCAGCTAGAGTCCGAACAGAATCTATTGAATTAGAGGAGAATGCAGATGAGAACGAAGAGGAACATAATTTGAGCGCTGAGTTGACAGATGTAGATGAAAATGAAGAGGAAAATCATATGAGAATGGTTTCACCACGAATGGTACTCAGGAATCGCTCTACTCTTCGTCCTCCTGAAAAATTCAATGATTATGTAATGATCGCTGAGATGGGATTTCCTGAATACCGGGAGCCGACCTCTCTTAAGGATGTCCTGCAAAGTCCAGAAAAGAAACGATGGCAAACTGCCATGGATATGGAAATGAAATCCCTTAAGGAAAACCAAACTTGGGAGCTCAAACACTTGCCAAAGGGAAGGAAGGCTATTCCATGTAAGTGGGTATTCCGCATAAAGTTGAATCCAGATGGCTCCGTCGAGAAATACAAGGCGAGACTTGTCATTAAGGGATTCCATCAGAAAAGGGGTGTAGATTATGAGCAAACCTTTAGCCCTGTAACAAGGATGGCGACGGTTCGCTCTGTCATAAGCGTAGCAGCAAGTGAAGGCATGACAATGCTGCAATTTGATGTCGCGACTGCCTTCCTGTACGGCGCACTGGAGGAAGAAATCTACATGAGGCAACCAGATGGATACGACGATGGTTCTGGTCGAGTTTGCCTTTTACGAAAAAGCCTATACGGGTTGAAACAAGCTCCACGTTGTTGGAACCGATGTATCCTAGATTTCTTTAAAGACATTGGTTTCAAGACAAGTGAAGCAGACCCATGCCTACTAACCCGTGTAAAAGGTCGTGAAAAGCTAATAGTGGCACTTTACGTGGACGATGGTTTGGTCGCTGGCTCGAACCAGAAATTAGTTACCGAGTTCATCGAAGAGATATCCAGTCGGTTTAAGATAACCTGCTTCCTATTTTCTAGGAATTGAGATTGAAAGCAGAGGAGATGGCATAAAAATATATCAAGAATCATACGTGCAGAAGATTTTGCGAAGATTTGCCATGGATACATGTAAGCCAGTCTCGACACCTATAGCCAAAGAGAGCATGATGCGCGATAAAGTTGACAGAAGCTACATGCTAAACAATTATAGGCAGATTGTTGGAGCATTGGCTTATCTAATGGTGTGCTCCAGGCCTGATATAGCGTACGCTGTAAGCGTAGTTTCTCGAAGTCTGGAAAACCCCACTGAAGAAGACTGTGTTAAATTAAAGCGGATTTTGAGATATTTAAAATATACGCCAGACTTAGGTATCTTGTACCAGAAGCATTACAAGGAAGGCATTTTGGAATGCTTTAGTGATGCCGACCATGCAGGAGACACCACGACAGGGAGATCTACAAGTGGAGTTTTGTGCATGTATGCGGGAGGACCTATATCTTGGCTTAGCCAAAGACAAACAAGTGTAGCCATCTCAACTACAGAAGCAGAAGTAGTGGCTGCAAGCGAAGCCGCGAGGGAATCGATTTGGCTTTCACGCCTTATGAGTGACCTCACTGAGATCAAGCACATCCCCTGCCTGAAGGTAGACAATGAGGCTGCCATAAAGTTAGCTGAAAACCCCGAATTCCATCGACGGACTAAGCACATTCGTGTGCGACACTTCTTTATAAGAGAATTGGTCACCAGTGGAGAACTTGACGTAGCCAAAGTGACTAGTGAAGACCAATTGGCAGATATCTTTACAAAGCCACTCGCGAGACCGAGATTGAGAAAAATATCTCAACTCATAGGTCTTTGTTGAGAGGAGATATTGAGAGAATAAAACCTGTATAGTGAGTGCCTGGCAACGAAGACTATGAGTGTGTTTATATTGACTGTCAAGTTCTAGTGTCAAAGAAAAATGTGTGTACTAATGTTGTGAAAAATAATCTTGTGTATAACTGTGAACTGTGAGTGACTGTTTAGTGTTTATTTTCGGACTCCTCCTCCGCCGCTGCAAGCCACACGTAAGTGGGAGACCACCAGAGGTCATGGGCTGAGAGAGATTGAGCTGACATTCCCCTGCTTGCACAGTCGGCAGGGTTGAGGTTCGTGGGAACATGCCTCCACGTTGAGCTGGTTGGACTAGACATTATTTTAGCCACTCGGTTGGCTTCGAATGTCTGAAGACGATGAGGAGCTGTGTTGAGCCATGCGAGCACTATGGTGCTGTCGGACCAGCAGATATGTTGGTCTATTTTGATGTGAGCAGATAGTTGGACTGACACTCGAATCATGAGCTGTGATAAGAGAGCTGCAGCTGAGAGTTCCATCTTGGGGATTGAGAGACGATTCTTGAGAGGCGCGACCTTTGACTTGGCAATGACCAGGTGTACATTGACATGTCCATCTGCATCGAGCTCGCGCAGATAAACTACGGCTCCATAACCCGCCTCTGAGCCATCTGAGAATCCGTTGAGCGAGTATGTGGACGTGGGCTTGTACTTGCAAATGTGCCGAGGTAAGCGTATGTTTGAGAGTTGAGGAAGGTCTTGGGAAATGTGTTGCCACTCTGTGTGGACTTCATCGGGAGTGGGTTCGTCCCATCCCAGTTTCAAGAGCCATAACTTCTGTAAGAGGAGCTTTGCGCGGAATATTACGGGTGTTACCCAACCGTTGGGGTCATAAAGAGAGGCTACTGTGCTGAGAATAGAGCGTTTTGTCACTTGAGTCGGTGCGGGGAGAGAGATGCGGTATGTGAACTCATCTGTTTGAGGGATCCATTGTATGCCGAGTACTTTAATGGAATTCGAATCTGGGCTGATGTCAAAGTCTTTCGGCATGTCACACTGGTCATCTGGGAACCGATCGAGGAGC
Source organism: Cenopis cana (assembly GCA_951800055.1). Lineage (NCBI taxonomy): Eukaryota > Metazoa > Arthropoda > Insecta > Lepidoptera > Tortricidae > Cenopis > Cenopis cana. The sequence goes on along the minus strand of OX637487.1, from coordinate 7,356,897 downwards.
TGAGGTGAGTTGGAGGTCCATTTGCTGAGCTGGAAGCCACCTAGGGCGAGTAGGTCGATCAGCTCGGTTTGAAGTGCTTGAGCAGACTCCACTGAGTCATGACCACAGAGGATATCATCTACGAAGATTGAGTGGCGTAGGACCTGAGCAGCCTGTGGGTAGTGATGACCTTCGTCATCAGCCAGTTGGAGCAGAGTGCGGATTGAATGAAACGGCGAAGAACGTAAACCGTATGTGACGGTGTTAAGAGCGTAGGTGAGCAGAGGCTGGTCAGGTGAAGACCGCCAGAGAATGAGCTGATACTGCCGTTGATCGGGATGGACGAGTATGTTTCGGAACATCCTTTTAATGTCAGTGCTGAAAACTACGGGATGTGTTCTAAAAGACATGATGATGTCAACAATATCTTGCTGAAGAGCTGGACCTGTGTGAAGGCAGTCATTTAGGCTGACGCCGTTGGAGCTTTTGCTGCTCCCATCAAATACCGTGCGTATCTTCTCGGATCCCGATTTGAAGATTCCGTGATGTGGGATGTAGAAATGAGGCTTATTTGCGAAGGTACTTGGGTGACAGGGTGACATGTGTCCGAGATTGAGATAGTCTGTCATAAAGTCAACATATTTTGAGCGGAGTGTCGGGTTTGCCTGAAGCTTCTTCTCGAGGTTAAGGAACCTACGTAGTGCTATAGCATGGGTGTTGCCTAAGGTCGGCGCATCTGGGAGAAAGGGCAATGTCACCATGTAGCGGCCTGAGGGTTCTCGAGTAGTCGTGGTGCGGAATATTTCTTCGCACTGTTCGTGTAATGGGCTGGTGTGTACGTGAGGCTGGGGTTCCTCCGTTTCCCAGAACCTCTCAATACTCTTACAAATATCATGAGTGGATTCCTCAGATTCCGGTTGTGGGCTGATAGTATGAGCTGAGTTGGATTGCTTCGTTGGAGTCGCACATAAGTCCTCGATAGGTCCTATCAATGCGAAGTCAAAAATCGTGCCGAAGGCTATGGGCTTCCCCCGGCCTAACGAGACCTTTGTCCCGTCCAGAACTTGGCCGAGAACGTCTGAACCTAACAAGAGATCAATTGGAGCTGGAGTATTATATTCCTGATCGGCTAAGGGAATCGGCGGTTGACCTCTCACAGGTGCAATGTGCGGGACCTTTTGTAAAGGTAAGTAACCGGTGACGTTATTCAAAATGTGTGCTGTAGCCGTGATCGTTGGTGTGTCACGATGTGTAGGTCGACATACTATTGTGATGGATGCCTTAGACTCTTGTGTGTGTTGATTGCCCACTCCTGCGATTTTGAGTGATGTTGAGTTTAATGGTAAGTTTAAAGTTTGGGCCATGCGCTGAGTTATAAGTGTGAGCATACTGCCGCAATCTAGCAGGGCTCGAGCTGAATGAAACTGACCATTTACGTCTGCTATTTTTAGCGAGACGGTGGGCAATAATATGGGCTGATTTGCTACCTGCTCTTCATGCTGTGGGTAGTTGCATGTGGAATGATTTGCTACTGGAGCTGATCTCGCAGAATGGGCTTGTGATGTCTGAGTCTGGGCTGAGCGTGTGTGTTGTGTGTGTGGGTGTGAGCGTTGTGGGGGTGAGTGTGTGAGCTGATTGTCGTCCTCTTCGTTATGCTCCGTTATCGTCGATAGTCATTGCTGACCACCTTGTCGTGTCCTACTGGGCGAGCGAGAGTGAGTCGATGGCTCGTTCTGCGGCGTGGGTTTCGGTTGTGAGGCGTGCGCTGATACATGTTGGGGCTCACGAGCTGGGCGCGTTCTGGGCTGATCCCTCAGATGAGGGGGTAGGAGATGAGCGGATGTGTGAGTGGGAGAATTTGCCCCGGGGCGGTGAAGAGATGTGTGGTGACGAGGATTGCCACACTCTTTGCACGCGTTCGTCGATTTGCACTCGTTCTCATAATGGGGACCTAGGCACCGTCGGCATCGGTTGCGGGCCTGAATAAAGTCCCAACGACCTTGAATGGGCTGGTCGTTATAGCGTGGGCAGGCAATGAGCTTGTGACCTCTTTCGGCACAGTATGGGCAGGGCATGTTGTTTTGGGCGTTAGGGGGCTGGGGAGTGGGCTGAGCTGTGTAAACCGGCCTATGCTGAGCTGGGTAGTCCAGCCGGGGCCTGGCCGGGTTTATGGGGCGGAATTCCCGGTACGCGGGCTGTCTGGGCGGGCCGCGAGGGGGGTTTATGGGAGACTGTCTGCGGTATGGGGCTGGTTGGGGGGTGGGCTGAGTAGTGTGGGAGGGGCCTGAGCTGGACCACTCGGTCTCCACACAACGTGCATGCTCTTCCAGGAGGGCTATTAAGTTTTTGAGGGTAGGCAGAGTTTGGCGTGAGCCGTACTTGCGTTCGAAGAGGGTTCTGAGTTCACCCTGTAGTTTTCTGACTACTATGGATACGAAAACGTAATCGCTCTCTTGCATGGGCAGATCTAGATTATTGAGCGCGCACTGCGCTGAAATGAGCGGGGTGAGGAATAGTGTGCGGATGTCTCAGCGCGCGTGGATGTTGGGCAGGCCTAGGATAATATCGACAAATCGATCGATGAGGACGCGCCGATTTTCATACCGTCGAGTGAGGATGTTCATAGCCACGGCGAAGTTTTCATTTGTGAGCTGAAGGTGTGACACCATACTGCGTGCCTCGCCTGTGAGAGATGAGAGCAGATAGTGAAGTTTCACGGCATCCGAGATGGTGGACATGTCATCCGTGAGACTTCGGAAGATTGCGATGAATGATGGCCAATCCTCGACCTTTGAGCTGAACTTGGGCAGGGTTATCTTGGGGAGCATGGCTGTGGGCGTGGCCGACGTTGAGGGGTGGGAGGTTTCTGGGAGAGCTGATGCCACGCTGAGTTTTTCGAATGTCACCAGTATGTGTTCGTAGTCGGTCATGGCGGCCTCATAATTTGTCGTGTATGTGTCTTCAGTCTCGTCAGTCAATGTCTCGTCGTCCAGTATTTCGTGGTAAATGTCCTCAAGTTTCGTCTTGTGGCCGTCCAGTTTTGCGTACCTGGCGGTGAAGTCTGTCATTGTGTATTTCTTTGCGTCTTTGTTTAATACGGCGTCGCCTATTTCTTTGAGCTGTGAGATTGCCTTGGCTGCCTCACGGAAGATGGCCGCTTGTGATTTGGTAGGCATTGTTGTTTAAGTGTTGAGCGGAATTGACTTCAAAACAAAAAAAAAAAAAAAAAAAATAAAATATATGTTTACAAATTGAGCTGATAATGTCACACCCTGTATAGTGTGGACGGTGTGATCTATTCTGTGTAATTGCTGAGGAGTGATTTTACAATTTTATTTGTGAAGTGAAAAAAAATAAATAAATGAGATGGTTTTAATTTCTGAATGTGAACACCCTGTATAATGTGTCGTGTAGGCTTTGTACCTGTGCAAGTGTTTGTGCGGAGCGAAGTTATGATTTACAAAACAAAGAAATTTTTTTTTTTTTTGGAAGTATTTAATTTGAGATTAAAAAAAATCACTCTGTATTACTGTATTTTGAAACACACTGTATACACCTATACTATCTTCTTATACTGTACTGTTTGTGCTGATTTAAAACAATGTGTTATTGTAAATTGGTTTTTATATCTTTCGTGTTGATCCCTAAAACTAATACTTTTTATTCTAACTAACCACTTGATTGCGGTTTGTTTACTTAACTAAACTATCTTAATAAGTAACCTAATGAGCGGATTATCTATCAACAATACGTTGTTGCGACGCAAATTACGTAGGTAAGTATTTATTACAATGTTGCAGGATGATGCAATCACACGTTGCTTTTACTTGAGCGATTACGTCTTGCTTATTACGTATTTAAACTTATTCTACACACTTTTTTAATATCAAATATGAACGTATCGAAATTGTTTGTTTATGGGAATGGAATTTTAAATAAATGTGGATTGGTACTTTTTATAGTTGTACCTATGTGAGAAATGTATGGAACAATGGTGGGCGGATGAATATTTTGTAAATGTGGGTGGGTTTTAATCGAAATGGGGCACTTTTGGGGCGAGAAAAATTTGAGCAAGGGGCTTTTCCAAAGGGGTTAAGTAGGTTACGATGGACCAAAATATTTCGAAAATGGGGGGGCACTTTTGGGGCAAGAAAATTTGAGCAGGGGGCTTTTTCCAAAGGGGGTTCAGGAGGTTACGAAGGACCAAAAAATGTGACCGCTGAGGGCAGTTACATATAACGATGAGTGGGAGATTGAGATGAGAAGAGATATGGGTGGGACGAGAATTGAACGTGGGCGAACTATATATGGGCTGGCTTACTTGATGGAAGGTGAAGCGGTGAGATGGTATAAATTGCGTCTGGGTGCTGGTGGTGTGAGCTGATGGATGATGCTGTCGACTCCGACGGCTGTGAGCTGATGATTTCTTCGTGAAGCACTGGGTTTAAGAGCTGATAATGTTCACTCGCGTTATATGGGCAGAATAGTTCACCAATTGTCACAAAGTAAGAATCACTCGCGAAACTATCTATTGGCCAATATGAATTGCAGTTTTGTATGGTATCGCGTGCGCGGGAGCTGATTTGAGGTGGTACGTATCCGCTTCGAATGCGTGTCGCTCGCAGACTGACGCCGCGCTGGCGTCGTTGAGTGAGCGGAATGTGCCGGGCGAATGCGTGAATGAATGAATGGACCGTCGCACCGTTCAGGCGCGAACAATATGTATACATCACAACCCATAAAGCAGAATCATGCTTTCGTGTCAGTAGGCAGCAAGACGCTAACAATAACAGGTGAATTTTTAAGCAAGATAACATAGAATTAGAAATGTTGACAACCAAAGTCGTGGAAAGATCGTTACGTGCATTACTGCACTGCTGTATTCAGTGACATTGCGGACGTCCACACTCGCCAAGCGCTTCGACACAATGAGGGCTACCGCGTATGGATTCGCCGCTAGAGGAGCTAGTGTGATGTCAGTCCTCCGAAATGTCAAATTTCATAGTTTATGGGTGGGTTACGCGGGTTTATTTCTAATTAGATTAATATGGTGACTATTTTGAAATATCTGAGATTGATAATGACAAATATGAGTTACGGGCCAACGAATTTTAGTGCTTTGCGAAAAATGTATCGTTCGTAAACTTGTCATATTTTTTCCGAACAAAACGGGACTGCGGGGATACGGGAAGTTTGATAAAAATATTTACGGTCAGTTTTAATGTAAGAAATACGATTTCAACGTAAATTTGGTTTTTACGCCCATAATGTAATAACCGATAATAAACTTTGATAGCTGGACTGAGAGCACAGTGGCACCAACTGGTGAGCACAAAAACGGTAGCTGCTCACGGCCTGCTCTATAGTGATGTGCCATGTGAATATGTCTAAATAGGGATGTGCGCTGTGCGCTCGCGATTGTAAACGGCAGAGGCAATCATAGGTACATATTCAGGTTGGACAAATAATTGTTTTCTTAAACAAAGTTTGATGTATGTCGTTATGTTTTTTATAAATACTTATGTCGTGGCGAATGTATTTCTCTATTTAAAAAGTGACCTAAAAGTTCGAAACACCCTGGCGTCAAGAAGTATGGGACGATTATAAACTGAGGGAGTATGTTTTAGGGAATGTCCGTGGGCTCTGTTCCGAAATTAATTGTTTCCTATTTTAGTATTATTGTTCGATTTTCTTACTGTGGTTCTAAATTACGTTTTTCTAATTAGTCCCTCAATGCTGAGATCGTGACCGCAATGTCACTGGCAGGATTATGTTCTTAAGTGGGTATTACATACATTGTCCTGTGTTCAGAGTCCTGACTAGGGGAGGGGAGTTAAAGCATCTCGCTCTAACATATAGGTACGTACCTACCGCTCTAAACGTTCTGAATTCAGGACAGCGTAATACCCGCTTTAGTCATTGTAAACTTAAACCAGAAATATATGACCATTGTCAAGAGGGCGCTATTATTCTGATTTATGTGGCAACATGGCGACAGACTATTATTAACCCCTGCCAGCTAGACGGTGGCTACTAGGCATGTGAAAAAAAACATGGTTGTAGTATATACGATGAATTTAAAACTATCACAGCTAAGTAGACATTACTAGTTAACGAGTAATAGTCGAACTTAAGAAATGTACTTTGCAAATGAAAACTTTCGTACAATTTCCATTGATACCTTAGATAATGTTGTTAATTCTGTCAAAAACATAGTAAATATAAGTTTGCGAACTTTTTAGTCCACATAATGTAACGGGTGGACAACTACGGAACCCTACATTGTGCGTGGCCCGACACGCACTTGGCCGGTTTTTTACATTTCGGGGCTGCGGGCTTCTGAGGTGAGACGATCAAACCCTGCAATGTAATAAAAAAAAAATCACTGCAAATTACATTACACGCAAGTTCTTGCTAGTCTAAACCGAGCAACCCCACACTACCGAAAAAAAAATACAATACATAAAAATAACATGTGGCCGCGATTTCGCGGGCCCGGTATCTGAGGACGGGTCACAATAACGTGCATATTTATGTGTTTAAGTACACTAAAGATAACTATACCTACGTATCTCTCAGTTTTCCTCAGACATTCTAAAGGAGCTCTTGGTCCCAATTTGCAGCAAATACCGATATTAGGCGTCGGCAATTGTTTTAGGGAATCAACTGTCCTTCTTAAGTACTTATACAAAACAATCTGGTCGAACCCTTTTGACATCTTATGCCATCAACGTTAATAATCAGGAAAGGGTCGTTATTCGGAATATTGGGAGTTTAAAGGGCAACAACCTTCAATCATGGCGACAAAATTGAGAATGACAACCCCTTGAGGCAGTTTATTTATTCATTTTGAAAATACGGCCGCAGTACGGTACGTACGGCGGGTTAACATCCTTACCTGCGGGGTAATCACGTAACGATATGTACTACCGTTGGTACTACGTATTTAATGTCAGTTTTAGTATGGGATTTGTTAGATTCATATGTAATATTTACTATGATTGACACTAATAATTAACACTAATATTCAACATAATAAGTATCTTGCAATTAGACTGTCAATTACAAAATAAGTAGTGTAATTGTATTGTATTCATCCAAATCCCCGCCATCGCTAGCTGTCAACAGTGGCGCCATAGTTTTGGATACGGACCGTTAGTAACGGTCGGTGGTGGGGTGATGAGGCGAGGACACAGCTAGCGTTGACGGGGCAGGTCATTCGATCTTTTACCGTCAAGGTGATAACTAAGCTAAGAGTTAGTTAGGCTCGTTAAATCATCCATCTGATTTGCAAAAGTGACTTCCAAATTGTAACGGTTAATGTTCGAAGTATAATAAACGTGTTCAAAGTGTATCCTGGCGTTTTCCTGAATCTCGGCATCCCACAAGTCAGAAGAAGGGATTTAAAGAAGTTGTGAGTACTTCTTGAGGCGAACCCGTGTTGGAGCAGACTGATTAAAACGTAAGTAACAGTGACCTATTACTAATGTGTTGTTTATTCTTATTTTGTTTCGTGCATGATCTTAATTTGAAGAGTGTTGTGTATTGTGCGTTATGCTGAAAAGCATACTTTGAAAGGCGTGCAATTTAAATACTATTTAACGCTTAAATGAGTTTTGTATGCATGTACATGCACGGGCATAGTTAAAGTAAAAATCTGCTTAAAGGAGGTAGTTTCATTTTGAGTATTTTTTTTCTCCTTTTCTTCCGATCGTTCTTGAAATAGTGTGGCCTTAAGATTACTTGTACAATGCAACGGGGAAACACTCGTCGTCGCTAAATCGGACATGTCCATTTAAACAGTTAGGCGCTTAAATATTTTCCGTTATTGTTGCCGACGGCTTTAATCACGTTTTATTGCTTGAAGCTAATTTCTTTCTTTGCTTTCTTGTAAATACACCTTACAATTAAGCCAGCGGTCGCAAAACTGGTTTAAAATTGGAGTCAAATAAAATAAAACACAATTTACTAATACAGGCTACTCAATTGTTTTGAAATTGCGTTTGTGTTAGGTATTCATAGTTTTTATCATGTCGGCTCTTTAGAACAGAGAATTGTGCTAGAAATTTTACGTTTTCAGGTGGATGGAGCCTCCAGTGGATGATCAGAGGTGGTCGCGTGTTCTAACGACACCACCATCAGATCAGCACCGGTCCCGCAGCAGGGCCAGACGCTATGGGAGCCGACCCCCTCGCTCTCGTAGTCGAAGCAACACCCGCGGGCGCCTACGCAGCCGGCGTGCCAGCACGCGCCGGCCGCGCAGTCGGAGCAGCCGACGGGGACGAGAACGGCGCAGCAGGCGCCGTTCACGCAGCGACGGCAGCAGCAGGCGTCGGACGCGCAGTCGGAGCAGTCACCGTGGTCGCGGCCGCCCAAGCAGGCCTCGATCGCGCAGCCGGCTTCTGCGCAGCGAGAGGCGCCAGGCTCACAGCAGAGCAACGGTCACGAGGACATCGCCAAAGGGTGAACAGCTTCAACACGCATCTGCATGTGAGTCTTCCAATTTAATCCCTCATTCCGTCGTAGGCAATAACGTTACTGTGTCACAACTAGTAGAGGCATTGCGTACCATTGGTGATAAAAGTTCACATGAAAAGTTATCAAATCATAACACAGTACCAGAGTTCGATCCTGCTTGTAAGGAGCAAACAATCGCTATATGGATACACAAAGTGAACGAGTGTGCGGTGATTTATAATTGGACCGACCGTCAAACAGTTCACTTTGCGTTACCAAAGCTCAAGGGTTTAGCACAAAAATGGTACGCTGGCCTCTCGACTGTTATGTTTTCGTGGCCTGAGTGGCAGGAGAAATTAAAACTTGCTTTTCCTAGCGATGATAATTATGGACAGTTACTCACGGCAATGCTTGCTAAACGTGCTAGGTTTAATGATTCCTTGGAGGAATATTTTTATGATAAAATAATGCTGCTGAATCGTTGCGAGATTAGTGGCAAAAGAGCTGTCGATTGTTTAGTATTCGGCATTGATGATCGTAGTGTTCGATTAGGAGCAGAGGCGGCACGTTTTGAAAGTCCAGATCAGTTGTTACTTTTTTTAAAGAGCGCTAAAAATAGTTCGTATGTTGATCGAAAAGTTCGAACTAGGGCAGACAGTAAGCAGGAGGTCGTACAGAAGAATACTATTACTGATAGGCCCATAAAATGTTTTAACTGCTTGCAGGACGGGCACTACAAGTCTCAGTGTCCTAAACCCGTAGTAAAGTGCAATAAATGTATGCGATTTGGCCATAGCACTGATGCTTGTAGAGCTAATAGCAGTAAAAATATTGATAACCTTAATAAGACATCGAAACCCGTCATGTGCGTAGAATCATCGGAGACGAAATCGTCCAAATATTTTAAGCAGGCAATAGTAAATAAATCGGTCTGTAGATGCTTTGTTGATTTTGGTAGCACAGTCACTTTGATTAAGAAAACATTTGCTTCTGAACTATTAGAAAATTGGGAGAGTGATAGCAAATTGCCTAACTTGAAGGGGTTTGGTGATGCTCTTGTTAAGCCTTTAGGTAAATGTGAATTAGACATAGAGGTCGATGGTACTAAGGCGCGTGTAGAATGTCTTATAGTACCAGATAACGTCATGGAAGTACCTTTACTGGTTGGTCAGACATTTACGGAGCAACCACACATCGTAGTTGAGAAAGACAGCACCTCTTTGCGAATAGGTAGTTCAGATGACGGCTTAGACGGTAGAGTCAAATTAATTTGCACTTCTGACACGACCATTAACGGGTTAACGGCAGTTGAGTTTTCAACGGATCCCGCATATACAGGAGAGGTATATATCGATGGTAGCACGCGATATCAGTCGGGTCGCGAACACTATATTGTCCAGGGATTGTTTTCCGTAAGCGAAGGCAGAGGTGTAGCTTTGGTAAAAGGTATGTCACCTAGCCCATTTGTTCTCAACAAAGGATCGTTGCTAGCTAGGTGTAAGCGTGCCGAGGAAAGCTCTCTTAATGATAGTATGTTGGACAAAGTTATGCGCGTGAATTTAGCAGAACCACCACAAGCTATTACGTCAGATGACCTTCGTACAGATGGGACGCTGGATAATGAAACCGTCCATAGTTTAGTGACGTTACTTAACAAGTATCGTAATGCTTTTGCTTTTAACTTACAAGAGTTGGGTAAAACGGATATAGTCGAGATGAGCATACAACTAAAGGATAATGAACCTGTAGTCTACCGACCTTACAGACTGCCAATTAGCGAGAGAGAGAAAGTACGCGGTATGGTACAAGAACTTATCGACTGTGACATTATCCAGCCGTCATCATCTCCGTACGCGAGTCTAATAGTCCTGGTCAAGAAAAAAAACTGGCGATGTTAGGTTATGTGTAGACTACAGGGCGCTCAATAGGAAAACTGTTAAAGAAAACTTCCCTCTGCCCAGAATTGATGACCAACTCGATGAACTTTCGGGGTATAGTTTTTATACGACCCTTGATTTAGCTTCGGGCTATTACCAGATCGGGGTCAAAGAGGGCGATCGGGCAAAGACAGCTTTCGTAACGCCTGACGGGCAGTTCGAATTTAAACGTATGCCGTTTGGGCTCGTTAACGCGCCGTCAACATTCATGCGTATGATTCATTCTGTGTTGGGTACAGCTAACAACCACGTGGGCTGTAGCAGTCCTGTTAATCCCGGTAGTAAAGTAGCATCCGCTTATATGGACGATATTATAGTGCCGTCGAAAACTATCGACGAGGGCATGAATAAATTAGAATCGGTCTTACAGTTACTGGAACACGCAGGACTGACCCTCAAGCTCTCAAAGTGCTGTTTTTTCAGTAGAAGGGTAGACTACCTCGGTTTCGAACTAAGCTCAGAAGGAATCAAACCTGGGGCGCGTAAAGTGCAAGCAGTAGAGGATTTCCCTCAACCTCGCGACCAGCATGGTGTTAGACAATTTATAGGGCTGTGTAGTTTTTTTCGCCGATTTGTGAAATTTTTTGCCATCATTGCTAAGCCTCTAACCAGTTTACTTAAAAGAGATACGCCGTGGGTTTGGGGTGAATCACAGACGCGCGCGTTTAATACCCTTAGAAACGAGCGAATGCGTAAGCCTATTCTATCGTTGTATGATCCGAAAGCTGTTACTGAGGTACATACGGACGCCTGTAAAATTGGTGTTGCAGGGATATTGATGCAAAGGGATAGCAACGGGGCCCTTAAGCCAGTGGCTTATTTTAGCCGTCAAACCACTCTCGACGAGCAACATATGACATCATATGAACTCGAGACGTTAGCGGTTGTTGCATCGTTATTGAGGTTTCGTGTTTATCTTATTGGTATCACATTTAGGATCTTCACTGATTGTAATTCACTACGGGCAACTTTTCTCAAGCGAGATTTAATTCCCAGGGTTGCTAGATGGTGGATTTACATGCAAGAGTTTGATTACAGTGTTGAGTATCGTCCGGGGAAGTCGATGGCGTATGTTGACGCGCTAAGTAGAAATCCACCATCTAACAGCAGTTTTACCGAGTCCGTTAATAAGATAGAAGTAGGGGAATCTGATTGGTTGAGTACTGTACAAAGTTCTGATTCGGAAATTCAACGGAAAATTAGTATACTGGCCGACCCAAAGTCAGGTGAAGTAGCAGACGTGGTACAGAACTACGTGGTGCGAAATAAGAAACTGTATCGTAAGACAGATGACGGAGAGAGGTGGGTGGTGCCAAAAGGGGTGAGATGGCAAATTCTTAAACAGTGTCATGATGACATTGGTCATTTCGCGTTTGATAAAACCTACGCTAAAATCAAAGAAACGTACTGGTTCAGTAAGATGAAACGGTTCGTTCGTAAATACGTAGATTCATGCCTAGAGTGTACATATTCGAAAGAGTCTGGTAAGAAGAGACCATTACTGCACCCGATACCAAAAATTGACACCCCCTTTGGAACCATCCACATCGATCACGTCGGTCCGTTTGTAAAGAGCTCAAAAGGGAACACACACATTCTCGTTATAATCGACGCCTACACAAAGTTCATTGTTTTAAGGCCGGTGAAGAGTACGAAGACTTCTATTGTAATAGATCGCTTGCGTGAGTAATTTTTGGTGTACCAAAACGGATCATTTCAGACCGCGGATCCTGTTTCACAAGTGGTAAATTTAAAGCCTATATCGATGAACTGGGGACCAAACATGTACTTAATGCTGTAGCCACACCGCGAGCTAACGGACAGGTCGAGAGGTACAACCGGACGTTACTTGATGCACTAACAGCGAAATGTTTAGGCCAAGATGAGCGCAAATGGGATTTAAGTGTACCCGATGTATAATGGGGTCTAAATAACACCCATAACAAAGGGATCGGTACGACTCGGGCACAAGCGTTGTTTGGTACATCTTTAACAGGAACTACAGAGTCTAGGATTAAAGCCTACCCTGATAACGAACATATAGACCACGGTAGGACAGTAGACGAAGTAAGGGAAACCATTAACAAACACATCACAGATTACCAGGAGAAACAAAAGGTAGCTTATAATAAACGGGCTAGTATGCCGCCAAAATTTAATGTGGGTGATTTAGTGAGTGTAAAAAGGGAAATACCGTCTTCTGGCCAGAGTAGAAAACTTGTGCCAAAGTATCAAGGTCCGTACCGCGTTACAGCATGTTTAGGTAACGATCGATACCAGATAGAGGATACGCCACTAACAAAAAAATGCAATCGCAAGTATTCGGCTGTGATAGCCGTTGACAAATTGAAGCCATGGCTAAGCTTTAGCAGGGCGAACCTAGACTCCTCCCCTAGTAGTAGTAATGAAGGCGAAGCTATAGAGTGAGTAATTGTCCATAAATTTAAGGCGTAAGCGTGAAATGTATGTTTATGTGTCTAAATATGGCAGGCTCAAGGTAGAAGTGACTTGAACTGCGCGGTCATTGAGGTGGTTTCAAGGTAGTAGCGACTTGTACCACTAATGTGACGGTTAATTAAGTTTGATGTGATTTCCAGTTATGGCAGGCTCAAGGTAGAAGCGACTTGAACTGCGCCGTGATTGAGGTGGTTTCAAGGTAGTAGCGACTTGTACCACTAATGTCACGGTTATTTAAGTTTGATGTGATTTCCAGTTATGGCAGGCTTAAGGTAGAAGCGACTTGAACTGCGCCGTGATTGAGGTGGTTTCAAGGTAGTAGCGACTTGTACCACTAATGTCACGGTTATTTAAGTTTTTAATATGATGTACAGTTATGGCAGGCTCAAGGTACCTAGAAGCGACTTGAACTGCGCTGTGGTTGAGGTGGTTTCAAGGTAGTAGCGACTTGTACCACTAATTTCATGGTTAGTTAAGTTTAATATGATGTGAATTAATGGCAGACTCAATGTAGAGAAGCGACTTGAACTGCGACGTGATTGATATGGTTTCAAGGTAGTAGCGACTTGTACCACTGATGTAATGGTTATTTAACGTTGTAGCGATTTTCAAGTAGAAGTGTACCTTGTATCATTGTTGTTATTAATGAAATCGATAGTCATTGATTTGCACCACTTAGATTAAAGGAAAGGAGATAACATAGTCAATGTTTACTAATTCATTTTGTGGCATCAATGTAGAAGCGACTTGAGCCATGTACCTAATATCAAGTGCGTAGTATGTACTTACATATATGTGCATATTGTATAATTTAAACTTCATGGGTATTGGTGATATTGGTGGTCAATCACGTAATGTCTTTGAGAGATTCTGGTTTAATTGTTAAACTGACGAATGTATGTGCTAAATGTAACTTGTACACGGGGGCGTGTAAATTTTACGGATGGCCGAATTGTTAGATTCATATGTAATATTTACTATGATTGACACTAATAATTAACACTAATATTCAACATAATAAGTATCTTGCAATTAGACTGTCAATTACAAAATAAGTAGTGTAATTGTATTGTATTCATCCAAATCCCCGCCATCGCTAGCTGTCAACAGTGGCGCCATAGTTTTGGATACGGACCGTTAGTAACGGTCGGTGGTGGGGTGATGAGGCGAGGACACAGCTAGCGTTGACGGGGCAGGTCATTCGATCTTTTACCGTCAAGGTGATAACTAAGCTAAGAGTTAGTTAGGCTCGTTAAATCATCCATCTGATTTGCAAAAGTGACTTCCAAATTGTAACGGTTAATGTTCGAAGTATAATAAACGTGTTCAAAGTGTATCCTGGCGTTTTCCTGAATCTCGGCATCCCACAGATTTGACATTTAAATCTATCGTACTAACGGTCGAAAACGTTACGTCTGTCAAAAACTATGATGTTTTGACAGATGTCGAGCGAAAATTCGACCGTTCGACACTCAAAAATCGGCCCCTGGTTCAAATTCCTCTTAGTTACTCGAAATTAAGCGCTTTTCGTCATCTTTTATAATGCGCACTGTTAAGGTTTGGAATTCCCTGCCGTCCGTATTTCCTAGTTCATATAACGACCAATATATAAGGCAAGAGTGAATAGGCATTTTCTGGGTGAGCTCGCTTCACCGTTGGCAATAATAATAATAATTTCGCATTTTTCATGGGTACAGCCATTTTCATCTTTGTAGGCTTTGTTTTAAGAGCGCTTCTACGGGTCCACTAGCGCCACTCGTGAATAATTGTGATTATTTTAATTTAACGATAGATATTTAAAAACCGGCCAAGTGCGTGTCGGATCACGCACATCGAAGGGTACCGACACCTACTAGTCCACAACACAAACAAAAACACTATCCAATACCTTAAACCAAAAAAGTCGTATCTTCACAGGGAACTCACGGCACTTATTAAATGTCCTTTTGTTTGGGCATGACAGTTTTTCAGTGTTAGTTAACTCTAGGTATATAATTTCAAGGTCTATCCAAAAATATCCCTCGTAACTACTTGCATTGAAAAAAAAATCATTCCCAGATTACACGCATGGAGTGCCCCCCCTAAAAAATTTTTTCTCCTAATTTCACGTCTCTTTTGTATAGCGATTCATAGAATACATCTTCCTACCAAATTTCATAATTGTAGTACTTATAGTCTCCGAGTAAATCGGCTGTGACATACGGACGGACTGACAGACCGAAATTATAAGGGTTCCGTTTTAGCCATTCTGGCAACGGAACCCAAAAAAGGGGAATGCTATGTTCTGTATTTTGTATTACAAAATACAGGTACATAGCATTCACCTTTTTTAAATATCTATTGTTAAATTTAAATACTCACAATTAGTTACCTGCTTATTCACAAGTGGGCACTAGTGGACCCGAACAGACACGCAGATATTAATATCGCAGTTATAAATAGCTTTTTTGTTATGTCTTATATTCTATGTATCGTGATAAGTTGATAACACAGTATAACATTGTAGGTAGTCTTTGGATAACACCTAAACTCACCCACACGCGACCTCACCGCCATAATGTCTGAATAAATACACCGATCGTAGATTAGCCAAGAGCCTTCAAGAGTTCGCAAACTAAATTCGACACCAGCCCCTCAACTACCTGATATCAAATATCAATACAATACAAATATTCTTTATTGCTCAACAAAAACCGAATAAAACAAGATTAATATTAAACAACAGGCGATCTCTAAAAAGTAATCTCTTTCAGACAACCTTTGGGTGGCGCGGCGGAGACACAACTGTATAATTTGACATGAGTAGAAACAGAAATATTAAGTACTAGCTTTTGCCCGCGACTTCGTCTGCGTAGAACTCGCGTCATCGCGTTAGAATCTTATTTCATGCGCTTACCTAGTTATCTCTCTTCTATTCTAACTAAAACCCCGTTAAGGGATGATTTCCGGGATAAAAGTATCCTATTTCCTTCCCTAGGACTCAAACTATATCCATGCCAAATTTCATCTAAATCGGTTGAGCATTTTAAGGGAAAACGGGCAGACAGAGTTACTTTCGCATTTATAACCCGCCCCGGTTTCGCACGGGTATTCCAGTTTTAAATTTATTTATGTCACACCTGGCCAAAAAGTGGCCATTATCGCACGCTCCGCGCGCGAAAAAACCCACTTCCTGGCCAGGGGGTGACATAAAATTTTGTACTTACCACGGGCGATAATAAAGAAAGCCTCAGATCGCATATTTATCGCCCTTGCCTTCGGCTCGGGCGTAAAATACCTGCGATCTGAGACATTCTTTGTTTTATCGCCCTTGGTAAGTAATGTACTATTATCTAAGCTTTTGCCCGCGACTTCTTTCGCGTGAATATCCATTATCCATATCAACTTCTACACCGTATTTCGCCGGGTTGTCTCGCCAAACATTGCGCACGCCGGCTCAATGCGCCCACGGCACATGAAACATGACAGAGGACTAAATATATTTTATTATAAATGTAGATGAAAACGCTCGCGAGCGAAGCGAGCGCGTAACTTTTCGGATATTCTGATACGGGTGTGAAAAATACTTCATACACATCAAGTAATGAAGATGAAAACGCGGGCGCAGCGAGCGCGAATTCTTTCAAACATTACGATACAGGTGTGGAAAAGACTTCATACGCACCAAGTAATGAAGATAAAAACGCGAGCGTAGTGAGTACGAAATGTTTCGAACATTACGATGCAGGCACGGAAAAGATTTCACACGCATCAACTAATGTAAATGAAAACGCGAGCGTAGAGCGCGCGAAAATTTTCGAATATTATGATGTAGGTGCGGAAAAACTTCATACACATCAAGTAATGAAGATGAAAACGCGGGCGCAGCGAGCGCGAATTCTTTCAAACATTACGATACAGGTGTGGAAAAGACTTCATACGCACCAAGTAATGAAGATAAAAACGCGAGCGTAGTGAGTACGAAATGTTTCGAACATTACGATGCAGGCACGGAAAAGATTTCACACGCATCAACTAATGTAAATGAAAACGCGAGCGTAGAGCGCGCGAAAATTTTCGAATATTATGATGTAGGTGCGGAAAAACTTTATAGTCATCAAGTAATGTAGATGAAAACGCAAGCGCAGCGAGCGCGAAATTTTTCAAACATTCTGATGCAGGCGCGGAAAAGACTTCATACGCATCAACTATAATGTAGATGAAAACGCTAGCGCAGCGAGCGCGAAAATTTTCGAACATTATGATTTAGGTGCGGGAAATGCTCATCAAGTAATGTAGAAGAAAACGCGAACGCAGCGAGCGCGAAATTTTTCGAACATTATGATGCAGGTGCGGAAAATACTTCACACTCATCAAGAAATGTGTATGAAAACGCGAGCGCAGCGAGCGCGAAATATTTCGAACATTATGATGCCGGTGCGGAAAATAATTCATACGCATCAAGTCATGCAGATGAAAACGCGAGCGTAGCGAACGCGAAATTTTTACGAACATTATGATGTAGGTGCGGAAAATACTCATCAAGTAACGTAGATGAAAACGCGAGCGCAGCGAGCGCGAAAATTTTCAAACATTCTGATGCAGGCGCGGAAAAGACTTCATACGCATCAACTATAATGTAGATGAAAACGCGAGCGTACGGCGCGCGAAAATTTTCGAACATTATGATTTAGGTGCGGAAAATGCTCATCAAGTAATGAAGAAGAAAACGCGAACGCAGCGAGCGCGAAATTTTTCGAACATTATGATGCCGGTGCGGAAAATAATTCATACGCATCAAGTCATGCAGATGAAAACGCGAGCGTAGCGAACGCGAAATTTTTACGAACATTATGATGTAGGTGCGGAAAATACTCATCAAGTAACGTAGATGAAAACGCGAGCGCAGCGAGCGCGAAAATTTTCAAACATTCTGATGCAGGCGCGGAAAAGACTTCATACGCATCAACTATAATGTAGATGAAAACGCGAGCGTACGGCGCGCGAAAATTTTCGAACATTATGATTTAGGTGCGGAAAATGCTCATCAAGTAATGAAGAAGAAAACGCGAACGCAGCGAGCGCGAAATTTTTCGAACATTATGATGCAGGTGCGGAAAATACTTCACGCTCATCAAGAAATGTGTATGAAAACGCGAGCGCAGCGAGCGCGAAATATTTCGAACATTATGATGCCGGTGCGGAAATAATTCATACGCATCAAGTCATGCAGATGAAAACGCGAGCGTAGCGAACGTGAAATTTTTACGAACATTATGATGTAGGTGCGGAAAATACTCATCAATTAACGTAGATGAAAACGCGAGCGCAGCGAGCGCGAAATTTTTCGAACATTCTGATGCAGGCGCGGAAAAGACTTCATACGCATCAACTATAATGTAGATGAAAACGCGAGCGTACGGCGCGCGAAAATTTTCGAACATTATGATGTAGGTGCGGAAAATGCTCATCAAATAATGTAGAAGAAAACGCGAACGCATCGAGCGCGAAATTTTTCGAACATTATGATGCAGGTACGGAAAATAATTCCTACGCGTCAAATAATGTAGATAAAAAAGCGAGTGCGAAATGATTCGAACATTTTGACGCAGGTACGGAAAATACTTCATACGCATCAAGCAATGTAGATGAAAACGCGAGCGCAGCGAGCGCGAAGTATTGAAAAAAAGAATTGTTGACCTATCAAGTGGCTTTGTTAAGAGGTAGGGAGGTAGTTGAATAGACATTTTTTTTGTTCATAAATTATTGGAATAACCTTTCAAAGTTCAAAGTGCTTTATTGTAAAACATAGGTATAACTGAATACCTACTTTGGTCTGTTCTTTCACTTTCGAAGATGGAGTAGAGGCCTAGGTTGATAGCGCACCCACCCTGGTTGCTTCTGAGAGGTATGTGATTTTCTGAGAGTTGTTTTTAGGGTTCCGAACCCGAAGGGTCCAAACGGAACCTACATAGCTACAGGTTTCAAATTTACACAGTATAAGCAACTTGTTGGCCCAAAGCCATACAAACAGTCACAAATTATTTTTAATGTTTTTAAGGGGGGCTCCCATACAGATAAAGGGGGGCGCGAATTTTTTTTTATCCTACCCTATCGTGTGGGGTATCGTTGTTTACATTGAGTAGATACTTACTATATATTTTTTTTTTAATATTGTAAAACAAAGGAATGAGAAGCCACCAAAGCCAGCTCTTTCTTACGAAATTTTGTTCCGATGAATTTTTTAACTTCCCAAACACCTATGAACTTAAAATTTGGTAATAATGATTGTTATTACGTATATTTTACCAACAAATACTAATATATTGATAAATTAGATTTTTTTCTTTGAAATTTCCTTATTTTTCCTATAAAAACCAACTTAACTTTGCGGTCGGTTCGGAACCCTATATGTGCGAAGTCCGACTCGCACTTGGCCGGTTTTTTTGCTTCCAATCCGCCTGTGACTTTCGAATTTGGTCATACTTGATGTTTATTGTTACGTAGGTATGTATGTTTTAATAACGAATACCAATATACCCTAAATTTATGTCTGTTACGCGCTGAACGTATTTTATACATTTTGCTGACGAAAAACGCAACTAATCGGCACCTCGAAGAACCTCAAAGATGACACCCATATCGATTATTAAGAAAAGTAAATAAGTAAATGTCCGCCATCTTCGATTTGAAAATGGATAAGTATCATTCTTGTAATGAGCACCTCAAAAAACAATATTTTATACAAAAATGCGCATACTTAATATATAGTTAGTACATGTCGCAAGTGCTACCATGCAACCGAGAGCCCGCCGCGCCGCTCTGCGTAGGTAAGGTAGGTACCCTCCACCCTCCATCGAAAACAAAAAAAAAACCGAGGTTGCGTAGTAAGGTTTGTGAATATTGATAGCGACTGACTGACCAACATAATTAGATCTCTCATTTCAAACAGTTAATATGTTTTGAGGGACTTTGGTATTTTTGTCTATAGCCTTGAGAGGCAGAGGTATTGTTATTTCACCCCCCCATTTTTTCAAATACTATCTGTTTATTATACAATGTTTGAATGAGGTTCTATTTGCTTTGCGTCCATGTATTTACTTACCAACTTTCAAGCCTGTAAATCATGAACTGAAAGACTTCTCATACAAAGTTTAACCCCTCTTTTCACCCCCTTTCATCCCTAACCTGTATGATTTTTATAGCCTATAACCTGGCCGAAGATCCAATAAACATATTAGTGAAGGCTGTATTAAAATCCATTCGCTAGTTTTCGCGTGATAGTTAGACAAATAAACAGACAGACAAACAGACAAACAGACAAACAGATAAACAGACAAACAGACAAACAGACACGAATTCTAAAAACAGTTGAAACGTGTTCTGTTATCGATTCTTAGACCCCTCCATCGATTTTTTTACTAATATCTTCAATGTACAGATTTTCGACCCTCTTCTGCTTTATTATATGTATAGATATATTAAATAGTAGAATTATAACAAAGATGACTTAGGACTTAAGTTCATAGATATTGTGATATCTTTTCACGTTTTGAAACCCAATGGCCAAAAATAAATCAAAAAACTGGATCACAAAAAAACCGTTTAAATCGTATCTGCTCACAAAATTCAACGAGAAACGGTTGAGAAATGCGATCTGTTGAGGAGAAAAGCCGGAAATCCGGTTATAAGTACGTAGCAATTTTCCTCGTTTGGATTAAATTGATGGTTAAGGCGCTGACAGGAGCTAAATTGGCTTTACTTTAACAGTAGTTTAACAATAATTGTTTGATTTCGCAAAGGCGAAAAAATATATGTTTATATTTATTATACATATCGTACCGCCTCCGCACCGACAAATCAGGAAGTCACCTAAGTTTACAGACGCGAGTCTCTCCTTGTACAATTTTTGGTTAGCAATAATAAAAAATATCCCTCTTATTCATAAAACTTAACAAATACGTATACTATACATAATCTCCAAAAAATCAATGCATTATTATAGCCTTGACGATAAAATCGGTATTAGATATTTATGAGCACCTTGTTCGCTCCAATTTATCTCATGGCGACTGTAATTGCCGTGTACTGTAGGTACTTAAAACGCCATACGATTTCAGGTTTAAAAGTTACAATGCTATAAAAAATCACAATCTTATCACTCCTCCTAGAAGGCACATAAGCAGTAACCTATTTCATTTCTGTATTTAATGGGAGGTCCATAAAATCCCGCCCGTGAAATATCGCACATTTTATACACCTATAAACATATAAACATCAGCGTTTTTCAGACAGCTTTATGATACTTATGAAATTCATCGCCTGGAATGAGAACGTGATTTTCAATCAAAGTGAAAGTAAAACTTAAAATAAACATATTTCAAGTTAGCTTTATTTATTTTAGTTATATGTAGTTTTAATTATGTTTACTTCCTATTCTTATTGTGTTTCATTCAATAAATATCCAAAGTGAAAAACTGAGAAAATTAATCGCCACAGGTGGGATTTGAACCCACGACCTCTGGAATCCATCAAAGCTCTTAACCAACTGAGCTACCGTGCCGTGCCGATACCGTGTCGTGTCATAACTTCGCGGTAGATATCCCTAAGGCTTAATTAGAAGGGTGTAATGATTGAATGATCCCACCCAAAGATGATAAAATGATAAAAGATTGAAAACCTGCGATTCGAGTCGACAGCTAGAACCAAATGACCACGTATTCTCAACATAGCGCATTTCGGGAGTTCTGGCAGTCGTGAATTATTATCACTGTCAAAACTTTGAACTTCCACTGAAACTTTGGAGAATTCAAGCTGAAACGTGTTGATCCTATTTTATCTCTCTAAGAACAGATTAAATCCGAACTGGTTTATCTCTCGTATTTAAGGTAAGTAACTAAGTTTAAACTTCAAACATTTATTCGTGAAAACAGTACAATATTTAACAAAGAAATTAAATAGTTAATGGCCGCAAAGTTTATTAATTATACTCAAATAATGAAGTAATCACGCCAAGGCCAACAAAGTAAAAAGGGTTTATTTATTGACATTAGAAAAACCATAATTTCAAATCAAAAATCCGTAACTTATGAGAACCCAATTTAGAGTTTATGTCAAGCTATTTTCGTTCATCCGATTACATGCGAAAATGTTTCGCGAAACACTGCATCGAAATCAATTGAGATTGCGAAACATGTGTCAGATTGTTCCCTTGTTTTGTCAACAGAGATCATATAGATTGGTGCAATATTACAAACGAGATTAATTTAAACAAACGAAGGATCGTTTTATTTTACGTCGCATCATTTTTAAGACAGCTACAGAGTGAGAAAGTTCTACGGGAAACACAATATATTTTTTATTGGAGTCTGTTAATTGGTAATCCGAATCTTTATCAATATTCTCTTTTATTATCTATGTCATGGTGAAAATGTGAATTAATTAATTTTATTCCATTTGCTGCTCGATAACGCTTATATTCGCTGAAGACTGGCAGTCTGCGCGAGTAACCTCGGTAAGAGCACGTCACGACGCGGCACTCCGCTCGGTGAAAAGTTACTCACTATCGCGAAGTACCTACTTATCTTTACTCTTTTAACGAAACATGTTTATGAATATCTTAAATATTATTACGTAATTATTACTAGTAATGATGCCGAATATTTAATGAGATTTACAGTTAAATATCTAGTTAGATGGGTTTTAGTGTCTGAAAACTTTGAAAAGTGTTTTAACTTTAAACTATGAAACTTGATAAAAGTATAAGCGGAATTAAGTGCTTAAGTATTAACAACTAGTGAACACAGTTACAAGTGTTTTTAATTACGAATTCTTATTTAAGTCAAGTTAGAAACAAAGACAGTTAGATGGTACATTGTAAGCAGTAGACATCTGGGTGTTTTTCTGTTGTTGCGGATTTCAAATTCAAAGACGAAACAAAATGGCAATGGAATTAAAGCTTCGTGACAATGAAACAATCGATGACTTCTACAATCGATGCAATAATATAACGTTCTTCGACTGTAGCGAAGAAGAAATGCTATGGTGGATAATGGGGTCCCGCCGCTTGCCTCTCAACGAAATAGTCCCAATAAGTATAGTGCTGGTGGTGATTTTTCTGACTGGAGTGGTGGGGAACATTTGCGTGTGTGTGGTGATTGTGAAGCATCCGGGCCTACACACGGCTACGAACTATTATCTGTTCAGTTTGGCTGTCAGTGACTTGCTGTTACTATTGTTCGGTAAGTACACTAAGTACGTCATAATCTATACTCGAGGTCAAAATTTTCGGGTATATATTTTATAGTATAGTTTCGTAATACTAAAATAAGCAATTTCCGGAATCCTATCACAAAATATGGATATCCAAAAATGACGAATTTTGCGATTTTATCGACTTTTTTTCTTGGGTTTTTACGAGTCCGATTTAAACCTGGAAACATTAGTTTAGATGAAAAATTAAATAAATATCATGACAGGATTTAAAAAACTTTCCACGATTTTAGGAAATATGACGATATTTTAACAAATTAGGTTTATATATACAATGTTTGTGGTGATTGCGTAGCACCCGGTTTATAGGTAGATAATAAAATCAAGTCTTAATTAGGATGGTTCAATTTATATACTTAGCCTTAAAATTCACTAGTTGAGAATGTTTTATAGCACTAAGCCGGCTTTTGTACTGTAAGATTTTCTTTGTGCAATAAAATAAAATAAAATTAAAATAACAACGGGTTGCACTCCGGGAGTGCCGGTAGAAGTGAAAACCAAACACAGACGCACATTCGCGCAAGCGCTCTCCGCCGCCTAAACGAAATAGCAGGCGCGGGGAGGATAAAATCATTTGTTAGTACTTATTTGAATTAAAACAGGTCACGTGTCCGTCTTACGCTTACGATATTAGGATGGGTCAACTTAGCTGGTCGTAGAGCGTCCTAGGCGTACTTCCGTACACTATATTGAGACTAGAGATTGAAATCTCGGGAGATCTCGTGCTAATTTTCGAGATTCAATCTCGTTGGTGAGAAATCTCGACTTCCCAAATCTTGGTCGAGATCTCGACTAATAATTTCGAGATCCCGAACGAGATTGCAAGACTGATTTTATTGTTGACCGCTACTTGGAACAAACTCTAAACGATGATAAGGGCGCAACGCGCAGCACAGTTGTTTGGTGCGGCTCGGTTAGCGTAACCGTAACTACCTACAATTATTTACATGATATTTCCTCGCTTAAGTACCCTATATTTTTTTGTTAGTTGCGACTTGCGTTGCTATTACGTAGTACTTATCGAGCCTGTTGGTAGCTCGCGCTGCATTATTGTAACAAGTGTGTTCTAGAGTGCAGTTGACAGCTATTTTAACGTATAATAAAGATTGATTTATGTTTGTAAAATGTCTCAGAAAGATCCAATGTCAAGTCAAATATTCCTGAATGTAATTTAGTACTAAAAGATAGTATTCTAATAATGTGGCTTTATTTTGAATACCAGTACTTCCCTGAGCGGCCACTATACATTGAATTAACGTATCTTTATAGTAAAAGCGTATATTTATAAAAATATGTTGAATCTCGATATCGACGAGATTAAACGAGATCTCGTCTGTTTTTCTGACGAGATCTCGAATCCCAAATCTCGACCTCGGATTTCTTACGCGAGATCTCGAATCGCCAATCTTGGTGCGAGATTGCATTCCCTAATTGAGACCTCCTTACGAATCTATCGCGAGTTTAAACATTTTTCCCCATCACAAAAAGTGCTCAGCGCCGCTAAAAAAGTTTTCACTTCAAAAATGCAGCTACGAAATCATAATTGATAAGTTATATGATATTATTGGCGCCAGATCCTTATAGGTAAATTAACACGAAAAATTGATCCACAACATTGCAAACCCTAGTATGTTACTAAAAACCCAAACATAGTACTCCATTCCGTTTGCCGTTAAATAACTTCGAGTATGACACTGCAGAATTTCTGCATATCGCTTTTGTTATTTATTGAAGCGGAAAATGATATGGCTATGTTGGCGGATAGACCACGCGAGAAATCGCGAATTTCAGCTAGCTGTTGAATGGCCATCATTTATAGTATAGTTTGTTGTAAACATAGGGTTAACGCTTAACGTGTTTGTTAATAAATGGCGTCATATTATTATAAGTTAAGTATTGAAACAGCGCGTCTCTCGCCATCAAACTTTAAAAAAATATGTACATAAATCTATGTCCTCATTTTAGGAAGTCAAATTTGTCGATACATGTTTTAATTTAGGAAATTTTGTTATGGTTTTAGAGATTGAAATTTACTAAAATAAAATTGCTCCGATAAATGCCACGCAGCTTATTCGCCATTTATAACTTAAAATTTATTTAAATTAGTAACGAAATTATTTAAAAGATGTCGCTGTATCGTATGTTGAAATACGCTAACATCCATAGACAAATACGAAATGACGCAAAAATCAGATCTTAACGAACACCGCTTACGACTACAGACGTTTTGGTGCAAATCTAGTCTAGTGGTTATAATTAATTATTAATCAAGAAATACATACTAAATCTTGACGAAAAGACGCCGAGGTTGTGGGTTCAAATCCCGGCTTGTACCGTTGGGTCTTAAGGGGAGGTATCTCCAACGCAAATGTCCCGCTCTAATACCACGCGTGAGTTTACAATTTACCATTACCATCCCGCTCTCTACGCAAGCTCTGCGCGTGGTTTCGGCAGTTTATGGCCTATAGTCATTAAGCCAATCATTTTATCAAAGCAAATCCAGCGAATTTGTCTATAACTATTTAGGATCTTTAATTGAGTACAAAAATTAAATGTTAAATGTCAGTAATATAGCCGTAGTATTGAAAATACATTCCAAAAAGGAGTAACTTCGCGATTTTTTTCTATCGAGTTAAATTCATCAGGTCATGTAACTGACTGCGAATTTGACTAGATAAGATCCTTATGTGTTACATATTTTTTTTTTAGATTTTAAGATAGTATATTCTATGGCTCAGATGGTTTTTAAAAACTCAAAAGTGGTAATACCCGGTCTTAAAGTAATGCCTACGCCAAAACTTGGATTAGGTGCCAAGCAGACCTCCACCCCCTTTAGCGATCCGAGAAAACGCTAGGAGCATAATAAGTCTTCAACACTTTACTTGGAAGTGTTATATTTTAACATATTCAAATTTTACTCATAAAGGGTGTGCCTTATCTAATTACTGTTCCTTGGGGTTCTAATTAAGAACTTGATGTGTATAGAATCTGAAATGAATTTCAAGGCTCATTTTCACTGGTCCATGCTGGTTTTTATTCAAAGGGAACTCGAATTTTCCGCCTGCATGAATTTGGCTGTAACGACCAATGAAAAGAAACCTTAAGGGGCATACTTACAAGAATCGTCGATTTTTGTCGATATTCGTATTAATATTCCTCCGTCAATACTAAAGGTAAAGTTATGAAACGAATTCGAAACGGTTCTTTTATCCTTTAATTTCATTTTCAAGAGCCGATTTTAGAAAATAATCCACGTTTATTTATTTGAGTTTTCCTTAAGAATCGATTTTCATATATACTCCCGGGATATGAAATTTATGGGGTGTAAAATCAAACGAAATCAGAGCCGTGCTGATTTAAAAAGTCGTATCTCAGTATACGTTCGGGGTAAAGACACGACTTTTTAATTTAGCACGACAACCGTTATGTTATAAATGCGTTATAGAGGGGAGCCAATGAGGGGATTTCGGGATTTACTCTAGCGCGTGAGATTAAGATATGGGAGATAGCTTGGAGTTTGAGTTCCTCCTCAATTTATAAACCCTCTATATTCTATGTTCGAAAACCTAGGGCAGTCCGTCAGATTGGTAAAAAATCGACCAAGTGCGTGTCGGGTCATGCGCAATATAGGGTTCCATAGTTTGTCATTGAGACAGTGGAGCGCCTTAAGGACGACTCTCGGGACAACCTCTTGAATCCGGCCCGAGCGCTAGCCAGTGTGCGATCCATATTCCATACTTACATTATAACCTAGACCTTTTTTAAGGCATAAGTAAATAGGCATCTTCTGCGTGAGCTCGCTTCACCGACGACCTCATCTTTGCCTAGCTAGATAAAAAAAGGAGGCCTTTACCCGCCGAGGGTCCAAAAATAATATAATTCAGGCATTTCCATTCGTTTTTTCGTTGACGCTAATGTTGTCCAATTTTTTCCTGCTAATTTTACAATTTCATTTGGAAGGTCAGATGGCAGTCGCTTCCGTAAAAACTAGTGCCTACGCCAAATCTTGGGATTAGGTAGCGGACCCCAGGCATCCTTCAGGATGCAACTGTACTGGGATAACGCTAGGAGGATGATGATCTTTACAATTTCATCTTCCTTTTGGTCTACCAGGTCTTCGTATCGGTGCCCATCTGGCCCCTTACATGACATTACTATTCTGGTCCATCTTTCATTTTGGTATCGGGCCAGGTGTCACGTCTTTCCATTTTAAGCCTTTGGCGAAGTATAGGGCATCGAGTAGGTACTTTGGTTTGTTATCTATATCGTATCATGGCGTATTATCGAAAATAGAATGTGAATAATTAATAGGCGTTTGTGATTCGGACGACAACTTTCGTCAAATTACATGTTACGGATAAGGGCCGGGCTTGGCTCGGGCACTTTCTCGGAACTGTGTACAGTTAGCATCAAAAGTAGCTTGGCATATGAAAACGTCAAAAGTCTTTATTACAAGGGAATAGGAACTTGTCTCAAGACGAGAGTCTTTGACCAGTGTGTGTTGCCAGTGATGACATATGGTACGGAAACGTGGTCGCTCACCATGGGCCTCATAAGAAGGCTCAAAGTCACTCAGAGGGCAATGGAGAGGGCTATGCTGGGAGTTTCTCTGCGTGATCGCATCAGAAATGAGGCCATCCGTAGCAGAACCAAAGTAACCGATATAGCCTTTCGAATCGCTAAACTTAAGTGGCAGTGGGCGGGGCACATTGCACGTAGAACCGATGGCCGTTGGGGCCGAAAGGTTCTCGAGTGGCGACCACGGACCGGAAGGCGCAGCGTGGGTAGACCCCCCACAAGGTGGACTGATGACCTGGTAAAGGTCGCGGGAGTCCGCTGGATGCGGGTGGCGCAAGACCGGTCATTGTGGCACTCTTTGGGGGAGGCCTATGCCCAGCAGTGGACGTCTTTCGGCTGATATGATGATGATGATGATGAGGAACTTTGGCCTTTTCATATGCTAAGCTACTCTAGGAGTACTGTAAATACCGAAAGTTCAAAGAGTTCGTTGAGTGTCGCTTGAAAGAAACGTGATTAATTTTGGACACTTACGCACGACCGCGATTGTAGTCATCGCCAGAAGGCGAAAACGAAAAGGGCTGGGCGTGACATCTCAATCTAGGGTTCAAGATTTTGATTAACAAAATGCCAAAGTTAGGTCAGTACCCTTTAGAGAGCAAACCACTTCAGAACTCATTTCTACTTTCGATTAGTTTTTTATTTAATTTAGGTTGAATACAATCAACATCATCATAAGTTTTAGCCAGCAACCGCCCACTTAGCATGTTGTATGCCACTCATTCATGATTTCGTTATAATCGTATGTAAAATAATTGAATCGGCATTCTTTAACCTAGTAGGTGTGAATCCAAGTCCATCTTGAATTCCAGTGGATGACATTTTCATTTCCTCGTATGAAGTCGTTTATATTGGTCCCTAGTATCACTTGGTAAAGTGTCTTGTCTTCTGCATATGATGTAGTAAATTTTGGTAAGTCTTTTGACTTTTAACAAAAAACGCAATATTGAAAAGCATTTTTCTCATGAACTATTAGATTTATCAAGAAAGTGGTAAGAATCAAAGTTGTAGACAAATCTATGTTGAACATATTTCCCATACAAAGTTTTTGTGTAGCATTAAGCATTTTTGAGTTCTAAAAAAAATAAGAATTTTTGAAAACTAAAATAGCCGCCATTTTGAAATTTTCGCATGGGTAGTTTGGCCTCGCTCAGTATCACTTACAAATAGCCTAAGGAATATATTCCATCAGGAGGCCAAACTTTATCATGACTTGTAACTCCCACTTAAGGATTCATACCTACTAACCTCTTTTCTTGTTGACGCATGATTCCATAGCTACTTACTAGCATGAGATATCCGTATATAATCACATAGGCTTAATTTTAATATACATATATACATACTTTATTTTAGGCTGAGAGAGCTTACTGACTGGTGAAATCCATAGGCCATGGTGACGGTAGGTGATGGAAGTATTTATGGAGATGCGATATAATATAATATTGGATGGGAATGAGAAACGTAAGTATCAAATTGGCCTCAAGTATTATTTAACTCCAATATAATCGAAACAGCCTAATACAACACAAATAAAATAAGGTAAAGGTACTAATGCTCACCGCTGCCCTAGTATTCGACATGGGCACTTTATGTCAAAGTGACAAGGCTGAAATTCGAATAAAGAAAAATCTTCGGAGCCTAATGTTGAATGCCTTTAAAAAATATCCTTCGCTTTGCATAAGATTTTATAAATCCTTTTTAATCGGGACCCACAGATTATAGGCCAGTCAGTTTAGTGTTGTGCTTGTGCAAAAGGTGGTGTACAAGATTTTATTTTTTTAAATTGTTCATATGGATGCTGCTGACTAATCAAAAATGGTAGCACGCTTAAAACTCTCTATATTGAAATTTTGTCGAAGTTCGGGAAAACTTCGTTTTTTGACAAAGGTTTTCTACCATATTGCTTGATTGAATTACTGCGTGTTTGTACTCATAAGACGCAAAATTTAATGTTCTTTATGTTGCTAGAAGGTAACTTTACGCTAGGATGCTTCGTATAGAACATATGAGCGATAAACCGAAATAAAGCCAGGTTAAGTAGCTGCCAAAAGTTGTCCTGGGATATCTCGTGCTACCATTTTTGATATATAGTCAGTAGCATCCAGATGCACAATTAAAAAAAAGAAAATCTTCTACACCACCTTTTGCAACATGCTGTAGCTCTTGGCGTTGATCCTCTAGTGACTGGCCTATTACTTAATCTATCGGAAATTCGGAACCGCTCGCTTCCTACGCAGTGGCCCTTCCTGCGCTACCAAATTTGAATGAAAAAGGCTTTCAGATTGTCCCCAAGGTCTGTTAATGCAGAACGCAAAGGGTACTTCAAGGACTAGTATCGTATTCGCAAAGCTTCGCAACTGAACGTCCCAAGAGAACATGGCATGGTCGTAAATTATTCTATAACTGTGCTTTACCTAGCTCTATGAGTGTTACTTAGTGAAGCGATTAAATAATATAGTGCCGCTGATGTTTCTAGGGATTGGGACATTGAAATTACACAAAAGATTTGGCTTGATGTTATTGAAGTAAGTTATTCGTATAACACATAACACTTAAAAACCTTGAAACTTTTTTAAATATTTATCGTACCCGTAACAGACTGAGCAATAAAATCACTATAAGTAGAAAAGCGATGAAGAGATTTCCTCCTCCAAAACGCAACCAATCATTATAAAATTTTGGAAACTGCAAGAGGAGGAAATAATCTACGCCGCTATGTTTTGATTTTTAGGGTTCCGTAGTAAACAAGGAACCCTTATAGTTTCGCCATGTCCGTCCGTCCGTCCGACCCCCGTTTTTCTCAGAAACCGTTAGTACTAGAAAACTGTAATTTGGCATGAGTATACATATCAATGACGTCGACAAAACGGTAGAATAAAATCTTTAAAAAAATTTTTTTTGGGGTACCTCCCGTACATGTAAAGTGGTGGTGAAATATTTTTTTCTGCCAAACCCCATCGCGTGGGGTATCTGGATAGCTCTTTTAAAAATATTATAAGGTTTTTACAAGCATTTTTTGATTAAAGAATTGGTTAGCGTGATATTAAGCTTTGAAGTGATAATTTTTGTTATGATCAAGTGTCCCCCCCCCCCCCCCCCCTGCCAGTTAAACGATGGCTACTAGGCATGTGAAAAAAATCATGGTAGTAGTATATACGATGAATTTAAAAGGAAAACTATCACAGCCAAGTAGGCATTACTAGTTAACGAGTAATAGTCGAACTTCAGAAATGTACTTTGCAAAAGAAAACTTTCGTACAATTTCCATTGATACCTTAGATAATGTTGTTAATTCTGTCAAAAACATAGTAAATATAAGTTTGCGAACTTTTTAGTCCATATAATGTAACGGGTGGACGACTACGGAACCCTACCTTGCGCGTGGCCCGACACGCACTTAGCCGGTTTTTGGATATTTGTTGTCATATTTGTATACCTACTGCGCCTTTTTGCAGCCAATTCAATTAAGCCGTTTTTGCGATTTATGGGGCGCTGTAAGATTCTTTAAAATAAAAATATCCAAAAAAAAACAAAACATAGCGGCATGGATATTTATGATAGGTATTGATCTTATTTGCAAGAATCATTGCTCTAGGTTCAAAAACCAGGGGGGAAACAGTCTGAGCACTGAAATTCGTTGACCCGTAACTCATATTTGCCATTATCAATGTCAGATATTGCAAAATAGTCACCATATTAATCTAATTAGAAATAAAACCTAATCTAACCTAACCCATATTTGACATTTCGGAGGACTGATATCACACTAGCGCCTCTAGCGGCGAATCCATACGCGATAGCCCTCATTCTCTTTATACCTTATATTCTGAGTATTCTGAGATTAAATGGGTGAGTAGTTTACTCTTGAAGTTTGTGAAGGCTATTGCTGTCGATACGTGATCTTCGATCATGAAAACTTGCGAAATTCAGTATAAAAGTAACTAAGGCCAAGTCCATAATTCGGCGGAGTAAACTGACAGATGAGATGTTGCCAGGAGTAGAAAAAAATTAGTAGTGACGGTATATATCGGTAAAAATATGTCGATAAGTATAAAGTAACTAACTATACCTTCTTATTCACGAACAAAAATGTGCCAGCATTTTTCGGAATATTAAAATCGATATACCTACTATTCGATAGGAATTTTTTTCGACCAAGTTTTAAGTCCTACTACTTTACTACCTAATTTAATAAATGTAAAAGTTTCTACTTTTCGGCCACTAAAGGCTCATTAAGCGGGACAAAAGTAAAATAAATGAAATCTTAAATTTTATTATAAAAAAATCTTAAATTTTACAAATCATTTTAATTTGTCAAATTGAGATCATTTTAATTGGGAGAAACACTACTAATTTCGATTTTCGATGATCTCGGCAAGCACCAAGGGGTACCCGATAAATTGGTCGGTAAGATCCGTACGTCTAGTGAGGCCTTAAATAATATCGATATGAACAGCACTGGCCGTGCTGTGGCAACATTTGTGCATTTTGACTTGTCAAACAACTTCGCCGAATGGTGGACCAGAGTTTACTTACTTATTTGCTACTTTCATATCACAAAAACTACTAAATATATGAACTATCAAATGGATAGTACACGTGGGATAACATTTCGCTATATTTATTAGGTTAACTTTCCTAAGTTGGGGTTGTCATACTCGTAAATGTGGGAACCAAGGCGGGTACAAACTAAACATGTAGGTTGAGATCAAAAAGAAAAAAAATAGCTGACGTCCGTTCCCAATCCGTCCGCTCACCACGCAGGTACTGTCTATTTTAAATTAAAGGAGAATGTACGAGGAAAACTCCATTCAGTTAAATATAACATATGTTGTGTTTTTAATATATGTTGTGTTTTTTTGTATTGTACCGTGTCCTTTAATTGAGGCGTGCAATAAAGAGTATTTGAATTGTATTGTATTGTATAACAAACAAACTCATCAGAATCCAGCTTGACATTAGCCGAAGAAATCGCATTACAAACAATCTTGAAGAAGATATAGTTATTATTTAGGACCAACTTTGATGGATCAATCGAAACTCCATTGATTGAATGCTAGCATTCAAATTCTATAGTAAAGTTTTGTTTGTAAATATCTTACTTATTATTTTAGAAGTTTAAGATTGCTTCGTTGCAACAACTACAAATACGTTTGATTGCAAACAGATATTCATAGTTGGCTAACGAATATTATGATTTCGTGAACTGTGATGTGAGTACAGATATCAAAAAGTTAGTAATTAGTCCCACGAAATGGTTGATTTTTGTATTTTATTTTAACTTCAATCAAGTGAACCATGCCATTATTTTAATTTAATAGATCTAGTTTGTCTTAATGACTGGAATGAAACTAGCAACACTAATATAGTAATTCTAACAAGGTTTTCGGCTTTTATGTCATCATTATGTTTTAGTATTGTCTCGCCTTACAATGAATGACATTGAAATTAACCTCTGTGCACTAATAAAGTTAGGGTTGCCATACGTCCTGGCACGCCGGGACATGTCCCGGTTTGAAGCGGGGTGTCTCGGTGTCCCGGCTATTAAGAGGAGGGGTAGGGCAAGCTCTCTCCATACAAACTTTGTGCAGGATTTACTTCGTTTGTGTTTGCATTAAAGTTATGATCTTTGGTCAGTATGCTTATTTTTCTCATAGCTATTTCGTGATGTAATTTTTTTTTAATTTTTTTTTTAATTTTTTAATTTTGAATTTTGTTGAAATTATTGAAAATTTTCACATCACAATCTTCGCATGTCTAATATTTACAATCAAAAAAAATATTATATTTGTTAGTGCCAAAACCGAGCAATAAAACCTGCACAAAGTTTGTATGGGGAAGGCCTTGCCCTACCCTGCGCCTCAAGGCGCTACAACGAGAAATTTAGAAATTTTGAAACGCTGTTCTGCCCTGACGAGGAAACAATAGGGACTGATTTTCAGATATATGATTCTTGACTATATGATTTTGTTTCTGAAAATAGCCGAAACTTGATTGCTTAAAATTTTCTCCATAGAAAAAAAAACCAAAGTTGAGTCTATATTTTCTTTTTTTTTACTCAGCCTTCTAAAACAACGCATTATTAAAAGACACGATTAATATTGCGGTATTTTACCTCATCTAAACTCTGTCAAGAGGAAAGGGTCTAGCAGGATAAGCTAACAAGAGTGGCCCCCACGACGGATTTGGTCATTCTTCCAGGGGGTGTACTGGCAGGCCCTAAGAAAACTCTTTGCTTAATATCAGTTCCCGATCTTATTTTGTTTCCGAGTTATTCACGAACATGTTAAAAAATCAAGGTAATTTTTAAACTTCAATTATAGCTAAACCAAGCAAGCGAGAGTTACCAAATGAAATCAGAATTGAGGAGGATAATATACAAAAACACTAACGCACACGCGCGCGCGCGCGTTACTAATGCATATTTTTACAGACCTTCATGTCCTTAAACTTATATGAAAAAATCTGTTTTTTTTTCGCCTCTTTTTTTTGCCACTTCTTGTGGAGACACAACTACCAAAAAGATTACGTTACAAGCCACAATTGTCAACTACGTACGTTCAAAAACATTTTCAAATATCATGGTGCGTCATGTCGGTGCGGTTTCTAAAGAATAGTTTATTTTATTATAGTAGGGACTAGCTAGAGAAACAAGAACCTACCTATTAGATATTCAATATTATTAGCTCTCATTGAAAGAAAGTTTGCGAGTACAATAATTTAGAGATGCCTTGCCAAGTCAAACTCTGAAGAAGCTGGTACTCTAATAATATGAATCATTTTTAACACTTTCAAAGCCGTCTGTCAGTCAACCGTGTGTCACACACACAAGGTTGTGTCTAAAGCGTGTGTCACTTTCTGATATTACTCGATAAAAAAACAGGCCAAGTGCGTGTTGGACTTCGCACATTTAAGGTTCCGAACCAACCGCAAAATTAAGTTGGTTTTAATATGAAAAAAACTAAATTTAAATTTAAAAAATCTGATTTATCAATACATTACTATTTCTTGGTAAAATATATGCAATAATAAACATTACGACCAAATTTCAAGTTCATAGGTCAATGGGTAGTTAAAAAATCTTGATTTAAGTATCATTGAGACCAATTTATCCGCGTTAAAAAATAAACTTTTATTTTCTATATACTTTGTTGTTTTTTTAGATTTAGTTTAGTTATAATTTTTTATTTTATAGTTATTAGATGTATTAACAAAACACCAAGTATCTTCAATATGTTTATTTACTGTTTATAATTTAATCCACAATAGTTACAACAATCTCCCTTGTTTTTCGTTCCCGCCACAGATAACCTTTTTTTTTCAACTATCCGTGTCATTAGACCTGCGCATTATCCATAATGCCACTCGAATAGTTCTCGTCCGACATTATTCTGACATAATATCAGCGTTTAATAACCTTTCTTTGGTTTTATAGATCGCTAACATTCGGCCATTCTGATAGATGTCTGCCCTCAGACACACTATGCCCTCAGACACACACTGCCCTCAGACACACACTGCCCTCAGACACACACTGCCCGCAGTCACATGGCCTTCTTCTTGTTCAGGTGACCTCTTTACAAAGATTTGTACCCATGCCGTTGGATTACTGATCCTGAACCATATGATAAGATAAGATAAGATAGCCTTTATTAGCTGAATTATTTTCACATTTCATTTATATCAATTACATTTTTTTTTATACATTATATTATTTGCATGCACATAATTTATCACATAATTCATTTATCATAAATATCAAAATTCAATTTCAGCTTGTCTCTTAGACATAGGCCTCTTCCCAAGCTTTCCACTTATTGTGGTCTTTTGCGTCTCTTCTCCATGTGTTTCCAGCTGTCTTTCTAATGTCATTTTCCCATCTCATTGTTGGTCTTCCTCGTTTTCGTTTTCTCAGCCTTGGATACCATTCCGTTATGTATTTTGTCCACTTCTCTATTTTTCCCCTCATCATGTGTCCTGTCCATCTCCATTTCAGCTTTTTGATGCACCGTGTAATGTCGGGCACTCTTGTTTTCTTCCTAATTTTTGGTAAAGATACTTTGTCCTTTTTTATATTCAGCATGCTACTAGGGCCCATGTTTGGCATCCATACGTGATACAAGGAAGTATGCACATGTTGAATACTTTGCTCTTTAGTGTCTGTGGAAAATGTTTGTTCTTCATCACCTCTTGGAGGGACCAGTATCTTTTCCATGCACTTGTTACTCGTTGGTCTATTTCTTTCTTCATCTGTAATGTTGGGGAGATAATCTGGCCAAGATATATGTATTCATCCACATATTCAATTTCTTTGTTGTTTACCAATATTCTAGTTTTTTTTTTGTTTGTCATAACTTTTGTTTATCCCGTGTTCATTGATAGTCCTAATTTTCTACTCTCGTTTGCTAATTCCTGAACCATCTTTTCCAGTTCTCTTGGATTATTTGAAATTACTATTACTATTAATTACTATTAAGTCATCTGCAAACCTGAGATGGTTGAGTGTTTTGCCATTTATGTTTATTCCATAGCTATCCCAATTTAGTTTCTGAAATATTGATTCAAGCACTATTGACTGAACCGTATGTATATAAAAAAAAACTTGTTCAGGTTCCTCTATATGGCGAGTTCAGTCGTTCGAAAAGGTGCTCATGTCTGTACTGCTTCGGCCATCCCTCTTCATAGAATGACCCTATTCTATCAGCTCTCTGTTTCTCGAATCTTTAACAGTGTCGGAACACGCTCACTCCAACAACTGGTTTAGTCATCTTACTTTCACCGGTAGCACGCTCGCTCAGACGCCCAGAGTCAGTCAAGTCTTCAGCAGTATCGGAGCACGCTCACTCCAACAACTGCTGCAGTCATCTCACTGTTATCGGTAGCACGCTCACTCCGATACCCAGCGAATCAGTCAAATCTTACTGCTGTCGGTAGCACGCTCACTCCGACACCCAGCGAGTCAGTCACATCTTCAGCAGTATCAGAGCACGCTCACTCCAACAACTGCTACAGTCATCTCACTGTTATCGGTAGCACGCTCACTCCGATACCCAGCGAATCAGTCAAATCTTACTGCTGTCGGTAGAACGCTCACTCCGACACCCAGCGAGTCAGTCACATCTTCAGCAGTATCGGAGCACGCTCACTCCAACAACTGCTGCAGTCATCTCACTGTTATCGGTAGCACGCTCACTCCGATACCCAGCGAATCAGTCAAATCTTACTGCTGTCGGTAGCACGCTCACTCCGACACCCAGCGAGTCAGTCACATCTTCAGCAATATCGGAGCACGCTCACTCCAACAACTGCTGCAGTCATCTCACTGTTATCGGTAGCACGCTCACTCCGATACCCAGCGAATCAGTCAAATCTTACTGCTGTCGGTAGCACGCTCACTCCGACACCCAGCGAGTCAGTCACATCTTCAGCAATATCGGAGCACGCTCACTCCAACAACTGCTGCAGTCATCTCACTGTTATCGGTAGCACGCTCACTCCGATACCCAGCGAATCAGTCAAATCTTCAGCAGTATCGGAGCACGCTCACTCCAATAACTGCTGCAGTCATCTCACTGTCATCGGTAGCACGCTCACTCCAACCGCTGCCGCAACCATCTGGAGCACGGCAGCAGCACCGCTGCATCTTTAGAAATAAAAAGAAATAAAACTCCAAGCAGAATCATTCTCATGGTTAAAAAAATATTACTTTTATAATATGTGTATAAATATATATATTTTTAACGTGTATAAATGTATAATATCTGAATAATATTTCACATGTTGTTTTAAATATGTAAAGTATTGTATACTACGATAATTATTTTTATGAATAGAAAGTCACGAGTTAGTTTTTAATATAATATAGTTGAATCTTTTCATATTGTATGTGCTATAACAATTAATCACAAACAGCTATATATATATAAGGTCAACTCACTCGAGTAGACATATCTCTGTAGTGTCCAACCAGAACAACTTCGAGCTCATTACTCTGAAACTATCGAATGTCACTATTACTTCGGTCTACAAGCCTCCGAAGACGAACACGGAAACATATTGCCTATGTCTCGACTGATTCTCAATGACTTCCCTCGCAGTCAACATCGTCCCGCTCTCATAAAGATTGGATTGGAAGTCCCTCGTGTTAACTCTCTACCAAAACCACGATGGAACATGATGAAGGCAGACTGTTCTAATGTTTCCAGACAATCTTTTGTACATACTACCTACATGTTACTACACGAACCAGTCTCCAGACTGCCGTGTCCCATACTACATGTTACTACACACACACACACGTATCCAAAATACTATATACACAAACTAATAAGTTTACTATTAAGTTTGTTTTCCTTGTATGTACTTAATTTGTGCAATAAAGTGTTTTCTACTACTACTACTACTACTAATTTCCAGAAAGTCGCGTCTGAATACTACGTGTGACTGCACGACTTTGTCTCCACACTTTCGTGTCTACAGTCTACATATAACTACACGCACACTTCTCCATAATGTCGTGTCTGAATATTACATGTTAGTCTCGTCCTCATGTCTAGATTGGAGGATTCAATAAACAATGGAATTTATGGTATGCGACAATAATCTCAATGGTTCCCTTTTATTTGACCAACTGCTCACCATCATTCAACACTTAGAGTTTAACTATATTATTTTATCAAAATCTTTGTACCTAACAAATTTATTTCCTTTTTACAAGCTTTACTTTACGAGCATTTACTTGTATATGCGATATTCCATTTTTTGTATAGCAAACAATTGAACCTTCCTGGTTGGATTGTATTTATGTATCGTAATTTTTTATGCTTATTTGAGATAGAACCCACTTT
Organism: Cenopis cana; assembly: GCA_951800055.1. Classification (NCBI taxonomy): domain Eukaryota; kingdom Metazoa; phylum Arthropoda; class Insecta; order Lepidoptera; family Tortricidae; genus Cenopis; species Cenopis cana. The sequence continues at coordinate 7,318,388 of OX637487.1, read as the reverse complement.
TGCTATACTATTCATTAAAATTGATATCTTCAGTATATTATTTCCTCATTATGTTATCATCACCATAAAATTCTACACCTAGAGAGACTAAATATATCGTCTTATCAATCAGTTATCTCTTACTCATTTTCAATGGGATTTCTAGTGATGAGAGTATCTTACTAATTTCGGTTTTCATAAAGGTCAAGTCTAGCGTTACTTGCTATACGCGCTCATTTTGTTATTGTGACGTATTAGTTACGATTCGAATCTATTATAGTACTTTTTTTCTAAATTCGATCTCTCTCTCTGTGTGATTAATTTAAACACAATAATACATAACTACCCACTTTAGACCTTGGAAATCAGTAATTCAATAGGGAATATGCAATATTTTATTGAACTTGCCTATTTTAAAGATTAACGGAGTAGATAAAAATACCAACCACGGAAAATTAAAATATGCACTAATGATTCATTTAATTAAAATCAAAAACGACATTTCAAATTTCGCGTGTCGCTCACTGCCTTGACATGACGTTGCTACTGAAAACGTCATACTTTCCATGGCGCATGAAAATCATTTTCATCACAGAAATAATACATTTTCAGTTTTATTTAATATAATAAATCATCCATAATAAATATTCTTCCATTTTATAGATAGTTTTCAACTAAAGTTACTGAAATGACTGTCAGGAATGACGTCATTGCTCGTGTTAATTTACGTTTCAATTAACTCACCAGTAATATTTAATCATATTTCACATTGGTCTACTAGTGCTTAATGATAACTTATCAACCTTGTTCTAAGTTAGCTATTAAATTACATTTTCCTATAAATTGATCGCAGTCTCATCAAATGTAAAAATTAAACGTGAATATAATATAATTATCTAGACTAGGCTTGTTACTCTGTCTCAATACGTAACTGACAGTAAAATTACTCATATTGATATTGATATTCATTTATTTCATATAAACATTACATTATAAATTACATTTAATGTCAATCTATAAGAATGAATATTATGATCGTCAAATAAGTATACAATTATTATTCATTATACTACGAATAGAATTAAAAATCAAAAACGCCGATGTTCACTGTTCATGAATTCTTTCATAGAATATATTGTGTTCTCAAGCAATTTTTGTTTTAATTGGGACTGGAATTCCGATCCATACCTACTAATAACTTTAATAAATTATTCGTATCTCTGCCTGCATTTGATTGACACATCAATAATTTAATTATAGTTCAGTCATTTTCATTCAAAATACTTTCAAGTTTTTATTGGGTACCTTTCTACTCATTATTTCCGAGAAGTGATTCAACGGATTTTGTGTAACTCATTTCAAGTAATTAGTTCTGAACTAGTTGATCGAGCTAACTAGAGCATTTAAAATATGTCTGGTTTTCCTGAGATCCTGTCAGTTTATGTGATTCTGATTACTTATTAATTTCAACTCTTTGATGCCATGGCATTGGAAAACGGAACTTAATCTCGAAATCAGTTATGTAATGACTTCACAATTTTACCTACTACATGAATAAGCAACTTTTTTTTTTTTACTAGCTACATGAAATTAAAAGCGCTCAATCGGTCAAGAATGTCACACTTACTTGTTAGTGCATCCAACTTCTTAACCAACTTGAATACCTGCATTAAAGCTCTCTCATGCTCACGCCCAATCCGCAGCCGGCCACTCCAGCTTGGATTCTACTGCAATCGCTCGCACTGCTTCTGCTTTCGGCACGACGCCGCTTCGACCTCGTCCGTTGGGGCCGACTACGCCTCTGCCAGGATCAAGCCTGCTCCATGCTGATCATGACCGCTCAGCTCTACCCGCAGTGCCCGCTAAGCTTTCAACTGCTTGCGACTGCACTACTCCAACGGCGAACATGACAGCCTTGGCCACCTTCGTGATTTTGAGCACAAAGACTGACAGTTTAACTATGCTTCTGAAATCAACTTCCATTGCATTAGTAAATGTCCACCATGACATAGGTAATTTGTTGAGAAATAACACTAAATTGAAATCAAAAGTAATATACATTTAAGCCGGCGAAAAAAAAATACAATGCCATACTTTTGTTATCTGCCCTGGGATCCCAGGGACTGGTAGACGACGGGTTTGTCTTTAACTAATTATTTACTTAACCAATTAACTATAGGGAAGCAACAGTTACATTTTACTTTGTTCACTAACATACCAAACTGTGTACCCTGTACTAACTCTAAAATCAAAAATATTTATATAGTCACTGAATATATCGTGTAGCTCTTTTGCCATACAGCACCCAAAGGAAATTATTAGTTTACTTATACAAAAAGCTCAAAACTTTTAATAACCAACAACTGTGACTTGGTTTGGTGTAACAACTTCACGAATTAATAGGTACATTAGTTAAATCAATACAACATGTTATCTTGCCATCCTAACAACTCAGGCAAATAAAATATGTTTCAGTCACACTTATTCGTTAACATTAATCACTAGATATTTAAAAGTAACAAACCACAGTTCCAATTTACTCACATTTCATAAATCTCTATTATAGTATACAAGATGTTAACAAATACAGCTCACCTATCACCATAGTTCATTTTACTTTTACCTGTAGGTACGTAAACCTTGCCTGTTTACATAATCATCATCAGTCGTTCCCTCAATGCTGAGGACCGTGGCATCATGTCCTTTCTTGCTGACCATAGTTCCTGTCATTTCCGTTAATAAACTTGTAATACATCGATGGCACGCAGCTTTCTTGGATTTCGGCGCGCGACGTTCCCGCTTCTGATATATTAACAAAACACCAAGTATCTTCAATATGTTTATTTACTGTTTATAATTTAATCCACAATAGTTACAACAATCTCCCTTGTTTTTCGTTCCCGCCACAGATAACCTTTTTTTTTCAACTATCCGTGTCATTAGACCTGCGCATTATAGTAGGGAGGCCAAGTGGCTAAAATCAAAATTCCGTTTGTACGAGCAGTCGCCTACCAACGACTGGTATCGTTGGATTCAGTGACGTCTCCCGAGTATGGAACTCGATGTCGTCACTCTCTAAAGTGGTGGAGGGGGTAACTATGACGTCACAAAGATGGCGGTGGGTGGTATCAAGTTTTATCGATTATCTCTTTAACTATTCAACGTATTGCAACAAATGATGTGTCAAATGAAAGCTCTTTAAATTGCAAATAATTCGTTTTTAGGAATAAAACGTGTAAGTCTAATAATTAAAAAGTTTTTCTTAAAAAATCGTACTTTTGAAAAAGTCATTTTTTTTAAATTGCAAAAAACTCGATGAATGAAGCCATTTCTTTAAAAAATACCTCATATAATTGAAAATGCTAAATTCATCCTCTATACAATGCTTTTTGAATTATTAGAATCGGTTCATAAATGAGTACGCCAGGGACATTTCACTGCGGGCGGGGCGAACATCGCGGCGCGCGCGCTTTTGCTGACGAACGCGACTGTGTAGACATTCTTAAGTGTAGCTCAACAACTACTTAACCGATTTAGACAAATAGGGTATCATATGAAAGCTCTTTATATTGCCATTAATTTGTTTCAAGTAATGAAATGTGTAAGTCAAACAATTAAAAAGTTTTTCCAAAAAATCGTATTTTTTAAAAAGTCATTTTTATTTTAACATCAAAAAACTCGATGAAAGAGGCCATTTCTTTAAAAAATACTTCATATGATTGCAAATGCTACATTCATCCTTTATCCAATGCTTTTTGAATTATTAGAATCGGTTCATAAATGAGTACGCCAGGGATATTTCGCCGCGGGCGGGGCGAACGTCTCGGCGCGCGCGCGTTTGCTGACGAACACGACTGTGTAGGCTTTCTTAAGTGTAGCTCAACAATTACCTAACCGACCTTTACCAGGTCATCAGTCCACCTTGTGGCGGGTCTACCCACGCTGCGCCTTCCGGTCCGTGGTCGCCACTCGAGAACCTTTCAGCCCCAACGGCCATCGGTTCTACGCGCAATGTGCCCCGCCCACTGCCACTTAAGTTTAGCGATTCGAAAGGCTATATCGGTTACTTTGGTTCTGCTACGGATGACGTCATTTCTGATGCTATCACGCAGTAAAACTCCCAGCATAGCCCTCTCCATTGCCCTCTGCTGAGTGACTTTGAGCCCATGGTGAGCGACCACGTTTCCGTACCATATGTCATCACTGGCAACACCCACTGGTCAAAACTCTCGTCTTGAGACACTGCGGAATATTGGACGAAAAGATATGCAGTAGCTTCCCGAACGCTGCCCAGCCGAGTCGGATTCGACGATTAACCTCTTTCTCAAAGTTGGACCTAGGTTACTGGACACTCTGTCCTAGGTATACGTAATCGTCTACAACTTCGAGCGTAAAGCGTCCGATTGTAACAGGAGTTGGTGCTACATGGGCATTAGACATGATCTTCGTCTTATCCATGTTCATCCTTAGGCCAACTCGCTCGGAGGCTTTACTGAGGTCATTGAGCATTGTACTTAAATCCTCCATGGTTTCAGCCAAGACTACTATGTCGTCAGCAAACCGAAAGTGAGTGATGTACTCGCCGTTTATGTTGATGCCTAGCCTTCTCCAGTCCAGATTCTAGAAAACATCCTCCAGTGCCGCGGAGAACAGTTTAGGAAAAATATATCCTTGCCTGACTCCCCGCTGCAGCGGAATGGGTTTCGAGTTCCAGCCCTGGAGTCGGACTGACATAGTGGCGTTTTCGTACAAACACTTCAGTACTTCGATATAGCGGTAGTCTACTTGGCACCGCTGTAGAGATTGTAGTACCGCCCAGGTTTCGACCGAATCGAAGGCTTTCTCATAGTCCACAAACGCTAAACAGAGGGGCAGGGTACTCTTCAGTCTTCTGTATACAGAGTAACATAGACTATGGTACTAAAGCCTCTTCGGAAACCGGCTTGTTCGGCAGGCTGGAAGTCATCTAGCGTGCTGCCAGATGGATCATAATGACTCTTGAAAACAGCTTGTCGACATGGCTCAAAAGCGTGATGGATCGATAGTTTTTCAGAAGAGTGGTGTCACCTTTCTTGAAGGTGACACCACTCTTCTGACCTTCTCCACCTTCTCACCTTTCCACGCTTGTGTTCCATGCTTTTGGCGATCTCCCTTCCAGTAAGACAGAGTCGGACAACTTCTGAAGGGCCGTAAGGACCGGTTTTCCACCCTCCTACAGGAGTTCGGCTGTAATTCCGTCTTCACCTGGTGCCCTGTTGTTTTTGAGCTGTTTAAGATCCATTCTAATCTCGTACAGGCTGATGTACGGAATGTCATCGGTATAGTGCCGGGTTAGTCTAGCTCTAGGATCTTCCACTAGACCAACTTCGGGGTCTGCTAGTTGACGTGTATAGCTGTCCATAGAAGCGCTCTATCTCGCTCAGAAGCTCAGGTCTGGATGAGACAATTCTATCATCCTCAGTTTTTAATTTGGCGAGCTGGCTCTGCCCAATAGACACTAGACAGATCTCTTGCGAAAACTTTTGAGCCCTTATTCCGCTCGATGGCCTCTTCAATACGTTTTATATTGAATTGGCGCAGATCACGGGTCAGGGATTTGGAGATCTATCTATTGAACTGCCGATATAATGTCGCATCGACTGACGACTGTAGAACCATCCTACTCCTTTTCTCGAAGAGCCTCTGAGTGGAGTTAGAGGGCCTATTGGTTCAGTTGGTCCGGTGGGCTTTAAAGAATTTAGACCCTGTGGTATGGACAGCGTCCACAAACCCGTCATTGAATTCATCCACATCGCCACCTAGGCAATCGAGACGGTTCTGGAGTTCCAGCTGAAAGCTCTCGGGGTTTTGGATTTGGGCTGCTGATGGTCGGAGCGTGGACTTCATCAGACGAGAGCACTCTATATATTCAATGTGCCTCTTACCAGACAGCGATCACTTCCGGTTTCAACCGTATTGATCACAGAGAAATCATTAAATATATACTTCTTCTTCGACATGATGAAGTCAATCTCGTTTTTAGTTGCAACGTCGGGACTCATCCAGGTCCACTTTCTATGCTCACGTTTCTTGAAGAACGAATTAATCATGTAGAGATTGTAGAGTCCCTCCTTCTCCAAGAGACCAGCCAGTAGGTGGCCCCGGTGGTTCCGAGTTCCAACTCCAAATTCCCCCACTCTCAGCTCTTCACCATCTCTCTTGTCCAGTTTCGCGTTGAAGTCCAACAGGTTATAACCTGACGAAGCGTATGGATGTGGTCTATGTTACTCTGTCTGTATACAGAAGTGGTGGTCTGTATACAGAAGACTGAAGAGTACAACCTGCCCCACTGTTTAGCTTTTGTGAACTATGAGAAAGCCTTCGATTCGATCGAAACCTGGGCGGTACTACAATATCTACAGAGGTGCCAAGTAGACTACCGCTATATCGAAGTACTGAAGTGTTTGTACGAAAACGCCACTATGTCAGTCCGACTCCAGGACTGGAACTCGAAACCCATTCCGCTGCAGCGGGGAGTCAGGCAAGGATATATTTTTCCTAAACTGTTCTCCGCTGCACTGGAGGATGAATTCTAGAATCTGGACTGGAGAAGGCTAGGCATCAATATAAACGGCGAGTATATCACTCATATTCGGTTTGCTGACGACATAGTAGTCTTGGCTGAAACAATGGAGGATTTAAGTACAATGCTCAATGACCTCAGTAAAGCCTCCGTAAAGAGCGAGTTGGTCTATGGATGAACATGGATAAGACGAAGATCGTGTCAAATGCCCATGTAGCACCAACTTATTGTTATGCTAGGATATTATGTATAGCTAGGACAGACTGTCCAGTAAGGTAGGTCCAACTTTGAGAAAGAGGTTAATCGTCGAATCCGACTCGGCTGGGCAGCGTTCGAGAAGCTACGGCATATCTTTTCGTCCAATATTCCGCAGTGTCTCAAGAAGCGCTTAAGTGGCAGTGGGCGGGGCACATTGCGCGTAGAACCGATGGCCGTTGGGGCTGAAAGGTTCTCGAGTGGCGACCACGGACCGGAAGGCGCAGCGTGGATAGACCCCCCACAAGGTGGACTGATGACCTGGTAAAGGTCGCGGGTGTCCGCTGAATGCGGGTGGCGCAGGACCGGTCATTGTGGCACTCTTTGGGGGAGGCCTATGTCCAGCAGTAGACGTCTTGCGGCTGATATGATGATGATGATGATTTTGTTTTCTAACATAAGGCGAAAACTTTTTATTTTATTTATTTTCATTATTTTTTTAAATCTCTGAGCAAGTGTTCTGGCTATCAACATTTTTTTATTAAGTAATAAAATACCTTTCATGTGACACCTCATTTGTCTAAATCGGTTAGGTAGTTGTTGAGCTGCACTTAAGAAAGCCTACACAGTCGCGTTCGTCAGCAAACGCGCGCGCGCCGCGACGTTCGCCCCCGGGGCGAACGTCGCGGCGCGCGCGCGCGTGGCGAAATGTTCCTGGCGTACTCATTTATGAACCGATTCTAATAATTCAAAAAGCATTGGATAAAGGATGAATGTAGCATTTTCAATCATATGAAGTATTTTTTAAAGAAATGGCCTCTTTCATCGAGTTTTTTGAAGTTAAAATAAAAATGACTTTTTAAAAAATACGATTTTTTTGGAAAAACATTTTAATTGTATGACTTACACATTTTATTACTTAATACAAATTAATGTAAATATAAAGAGCTTTCATATGATACCCAATTTGTCTAAATCGGTTAAGTAGTTGTTGAGCTACACTTAAGAATGTCTACACAGTCGCGTTCGTCAGCAAACGCGCGCCCGCCGCGACGTTCGCCCCGCCCGCGGTCAAATGTCCCTGGCGTACTCATTTATGAACCGATTCTAATAATTCAAAAAGAATTGTATACAGGATGAATTTAGCATTTTCAATCATATGAGGTATTTTTTAATGAAACGACCTCTTTCATCGAGTTTTTTGCAATTAAAAAAAAATGACTTTTTCAAAAGTACGATTTTTTAAGAAAAACTTTTTAATTATTAGACTTACACATTTTATTCCTAAAAACGAATTATTCGCAATTTAAAGAGCTTTCATTTGACACCTCATTTGTTGCAATACGTTGAATAGTTAAAGAGATAATCGATAAAACTTGATACCACCAACCGCCATCTTTGTGACGTCATAGTTACCCCCTCCACCACTTTAGAGAGTGACGACATCAAGTTCCATACTCGGGAGACGTCACTGAATCCAACGATACCAGTCGTCGGTAGGCGACTGCTCGTACAAACGAACTTCGTTATTTGACGACTTTTTTCAAATTGGCCTCTCTACTATTATCCATAATGCCACTCGAATAGTTCTCGTCCGACATTATTCTGACATAATATCAGCGTTTAATAACCTTTCTTTGGTTTTATAGATCGCTAACAGATGTATGTAAGTATTAGTATGTAGGTATTTGTTATTGTATTTTTGTTTCTTTATTGTAAAATGTATATTGAATAAATTATTATTTATTAAAAATACCTTTGTTGTATTAAATCACACTAGGCCTCTTTCTGAATCCGAGTTCACAGAAGTGTCTCATCTTCTGCACCTCCGTACTAGCACTTTGATCACCTTTGATGACGTTTCAAAATGGCGGCCGGCGGGAAACGTCACGTATATTGTTCTAGGTAGCCAGTCTATACGTAGTAATAATAGGTCAATGTTTGTGACAGACCAAGGACGGACGCGTGAGAGACAGCAATATAGGATCCCGTGAACCCTACGGGTACGGAACACTAAAAAGTAGTAGAGACGATGACTTGATGTCGCTTGATGACGCGAACATAGTACGAGGCCTGTACCTACCGCTAGATCCCAAGTCTTCCAAGTCAAGCCCCAAGCGGCACGAATCACAACAAATATTTAACATTTGATCACAACCCAGAAACTTCTAAGGCACTCGTAAATCTAACTTTTAAAAGTCTCTGAAACGCTAATGTCAATTCGAAAGCTCTCAAGGACATGTGTCCTAGCGACAGTGAAGTTTAGGACGTGACAGGCTTGATAACTGCATGTAATATCTTCTTAAATTATCTTTATATATATTATACATGTGAAAGTGTGTTTACGTTTAAACCGCTGAACTGATTTATATGAAATTTGGTATGGAGATAGTTTGAGTCCCAGGGAAGGACATAGGATACTTTTTATTCCGGAAATCATCCCTTAAGACTGCACCGAGCAAATTTCTGAATAATTGCGATGGTTGGATCACTTGCTGTATTATTATTACTAAAGCTTGAATTCTGTAATTCCTATATATGATATTTAAGGATACACTCTACACGTCATGTGTTTCAGAAACACAATTACTTATAGTTTTCTTCATAAAAATTCAATCCAAAGTTAGCTCTACTAAAGGAAATAAACGCAAACTACAACGTTAATACTTTATGAAAGGTCTTCAATTTTTGAATAGTAACAAAACTACATGTTATCTAGGTCGTATGTGTTTAACATTTGCAAAATGTGGAGATTTTTTTAACAATGCAAAGGAAATTCCGAAAATTTGACCGGCCGCCGTAGTTTTCTTGCCGGCAGATGGGCTCCGGCCCTCAATGGGAGCAGACGTATGCTGCTTTTCTCAGTTTGACATCTCATAAAAACACGCTTTTTGACAGCTTGCTCGTATACAAATACAAAATGTATACCACACACAAAGATTGCATTAATTGAAGTAGGGTAAATAAATGTTGACGTGTGGCTATTGAAGATTCTTTTAACATGGAATTTTTAGTATTAGCCATTCGTTATAACATAAAAAACCGGCCAAGTGCGTGTCGGGCCACGCGCAAGGTAGGGTTCCGTAGTCGTCCACCCGTTACATTATGTGGACTAAAAAGTTCGCAAACTTATATTTACTATGTTTTTGACCGAATTAACAACATTATCTAAGGTATCAATGGAAATTGTACGAAAGTTTGCTTTTGCAAAGTACATTTCTGAAGTTCGACTATTACTCGTTAACTAGTAATGTCTACTTAGCTGTGATAGTTTTCCTTTTAAATTCATCGTATATACTACTACCATGATTTTTTTCACATGCCTAGTAGCCACCGTTTTGCTGGCAGGGGGGGGGGGACACTTGACCATAACAAAAATTATCACTTCAAAGCTTAATATCACGCTAACCCATTCTTTAATCAAAAAATGCTTTTAGAAACCTTATAATATTTTTAAAAGAGCTATTCAACGAAACCCCACGCGATGGGGTTTGGCAGAAAAAAAAATTGCACCACCACTTTACATGTAGGGGAGGTACCCTAAAAAAAATTTTTTTATAAGGTTTTATTCTACCGTTTTGTCGGCGTCATTGATATGTATACTCATACCAAATTACAGCTTTCTAGTACTAACGGTTACTGAGAAAAACGGGGGTCGGACGGACGGACGGACGGACATGGCGAAACTATAAGGGTTCCGTTTTTGCCATTATGGCTACGGAACCCTAAAAATGCAATCTTTGGTCCCCAATGTTTACTAATGCAACTAAATTATAATGATTTCCTTTACGAAAAGGCATTTTAAACGTAAAAAGGTTACCGATGTATTTCAGTTCAAAGTAATTTACTTTTTATAAATTGGCCACCCAGAACGGAACGTTATGACATTTATGTCACTCATCATATTTCAAATTAAAATTTGTAAACAAATTGTATTTTTATATTTCAATAATTTAACGAATCTAATGTTATATTTTATGTGTATATGTACGGCGCTTTCACGTCAAACAATGATTACCTAAATATATCGCAGAATCTGCATAAACAAAACATATCCCAGAATCTGTAAAAACAGGCACAATTATTATGGTGCTTTGAACAGAAGTTTATAAAATATCAGCGTTATACCAAGAAACAGATCTAGAGTGCTCTCTTGCAGCGGAAGCAGAAGAAAGAATATCGGAGTTTCTTCGCCAGTTTGATTGATGTGGATTTAAATTGTGTAGTGTCTAAGCCGCCTGGTCATAATATAATTTTATACCTAGAATGAAAATAATAAACCTATGTTTCATTTATAAATAATAAACCAAGTAGTTGTTGGGGATGTGGTGACAATGACGATGTCTAACAAACAAATATGCAGTAATTACTTATAATATGAAACTGCGCTAGTTTCTATCTAAAGCTTTCATGCGTTGGAAATCCCGTTGCTTTGATTTTGTACAAGTAAGTACTTATGTCGCATCGCAATAATTGTCTCGACGTTATAGTAAACGAATAGCAAATAATAATAATTGCTATTTATTATTGATGAAAATAGACGCAATGTTAACCATTATTGAACCTTATGTCGTTGCAATAAGGTTCACGGATGTTCAGTTAAGTGTCATCGACGGCACGATTGCTCACACTAGAAGAATATGTAAACGCATCCTGCTAATTATTCCTTTCAATTATGGACCTTATAAGAAGTGTATAAAAGTTAATTTGTCAGAGCTGATACAGTAGTGGTCCGGCCAAGTTCCACAATTGCAGACTGTTACAATGACTTTCTTAATGATATTTGTTATATCATTAGGTTTTATAGTGCTTGTCATTCACGATAACGACGATGCGCAGGGAATGTCATACTATTCTATGCGCAATTCTGCGGATTGGGTTACGACGGGAGGTTGTGAATAACAAGAACTACCTATAAGGTTAGGTACTGGTTCCTCAAATACAAAGTTGATTCACAATATTGCTGCAGTTATCCCGTGCCGTATAAATAGTTTCAGTAGTTATTATATATATTGTAATAAAACTACCGCTTCTTCTCTTAAAACTTGCATTAAATCAGTGTCCATTTTAGAGTTAACCAACTGATAAACAGAAAATAATCAATTTATGAAAATAACCTATTTAAGGTACAACATATACTCGTATCATGAAAATCACCAAGTAAACTCTCAAAATAAGTACCTAAGTCATAAACATAAAACAGTCATAACATGCACGAACCGATTAGGAAAATTCTTTCTCTGTTTTAAGTTGTATAAAAATGAGTCTGTGAGGAAAGGGCAAAACAAAATACATTTTACAAAACAGGGGTTTGACAAGTTTTATTTTATAAACAAGGAACTGAGTATTTTACTACCACAAATTCCAAATTCAAGATATTTTCAGATACAACTAATACTTGAGTTTTGGTTACAGATCAGAACTTGACGATTTTTGTTACACTTCTCTTATGCACCAAGAAACCTTTAAATATTCAAAATCTATATTGTCATAAGTTGACATAAACATGGGTCAATGACCCGACCCAGCAAAATGAGGTAGTGTGCGTGAATAATGCATGTGTGGGTTAATTGGGTAAATTATTAAAAAAATTGAAATTTGACAGGCGCTGAGAATTTACCCCGCACGATAGGCCCTTAAGGGAGTTAAAGTCTGTATGGATGGAAGAGCGATAACTAGGTAAGCGCCTGATAAAAAAGTAGCAATTAAATTCTATCACGATATCTTATCTTATATCTTTAAACGAGCAGTTCTTGTTTATATCTATATATATTTCCGGGATTTCGGAAACGTCTCTAACGATTTTGATGAAATTTGGTATGTAGGGATTTTCGGGGACGAGCAATCGATCTAGCTAGGTCTCATGCCCGGGAAAACGCCGAGCAAAGCTCGGCCGCCCTGATATTAAACTACTTCCACGCGGACGAAGTCGCGGAAAAAACTATATCTTTATAAACGTGACGCAAACAAAACTTGGAGCGGTATCTGATAAGGCGTTTTGAATTTAAATTTCAAGTTGGGTTCTGGATGGGTTAATCCTACATGGGAATGATTAATAATCTTTACACATTAAGGACCCTTATCAGTGAAAAAACGCTCATCTATTTAGTCCATTTTCTGTTTAATTGACACGAATTTTTTAATTTTCTCAATGTTACTATCTAGAACAGGACTATTGCAACTCAATGACATACATACATTTTAAATGTATTTTCGTTTTTTCATATAATAAGATTGTTTCAAAAATCATTCCTAATCGAACATTTTGGAGCTAAAAACTGTTTTTTACGGTTTAATTCTAAAAACAATGAAAATAAAAAATGTTACTATCTAAAACTTCAATAAAATCATCTTATCCTTTAAAAACGTTGTTGGTTTTATCAATACTTTTGTCTAAATTTGAAAACAAAATATTTTAAAACATGGAAGGCCTCTGAATCAGTTATTTTAATTATCGGAGTTGTATCATACCCCCAAACTTATTTACAAAGAAAAACCCAAGTCACATAATAACTGCTCTGTTCGAGATTTTTAAATGGGACACAGGTGGCTGAATGCTCTTTGAAAACATGTTTCCCATATGCTATTAGCCTAGGGACATATTATTGCGTACCCTTAATATGATTCTATCCATTAAAGGTACGAGCACACACACACGAAACAATCATTCCCATGTGCACAGCGCCGGATCCAGAAATTTTTCGAGGGGGGGCAAAAACTACAAAATGCCGCCCCCGTCTGCATATATTGTCTAACAAATTGTTACCTCTACCATTATCATAATTTCAACCATCAGGACACCCGATAGACATACCCTCGTATATAGGCCTAACCAAAAGAACGCCAAAACGACCGTATTTGCAAAAGAGCTTATCTAAGTTAAAAAGTAACGACATTTACGCCCTTTTTCGTGATCAGTTTGGCGACATTTTGCTTTGTTAACGACAAAAGGTCGTATGTCCATATGTTTTGTATAGGAATTTACGGCTTTTTGGATTTGGTGTGAGTGTTGTCATTCAACGAGGCGTGAGTACTAATCGCGGCTGCGGCGTAGCAGAGCTATTGTCGTAGAGCCGCTACGGTGCTACGGTTGAATCGATCGCAGTTTTGTAGGACATGGCGTTGGCGGATTGCGGTTTACTCTCCTCTATTAGGGTTCCGTACCCGAAGGGTCCAAACGGAACCCTAATGCTGTCACTCACGCGTCCGTCCGTCGTCTGTCCGAAAATTGTGTACCGAAGGAATTTTTTACTTCCCATTGACCATGAAATTTGGTGTGTTTATTATTAAGTATATTTTACCAACAAATACTAATATATTGATAAATCCGTTATCTTCTTTGATTTTTAATTATTTTTTATCATTAAAACGTGCGTATTCCGACACGCACGACGCACTCAGCCGGTTTTATTTTTCAATTTTTCATTTTTCTATGGGCGGATCGCGAGTTGCTCTCCTCTACAGGTCGCATTTTTCAACATCAGAAAACTTTGTTAGTATGTATGATAATTAATTATATTTATTTTTGTAGTCAGATTTTTTATGTTTAAAAAAAACTCGCGTGGAGCAGCAGGGCCGCTAGTAGGCACTTAACTTACTGTGGAGGTTGTTATGGTATGTCGCTGGCCATGTGGTTCCAGAATCATATCGTACACAAATTTGAATACATGTCAAGCGACATTCTTTGAAAACAGTTGGTTTTCGGGGGGACTTCTAGCACAAACTACTAAGGAGATACTAACGTATACCATAGAGAAAATTAAATATAAACTGACGTATACTTCTAGCTTGAACTCCGTCAGGGTCGGACCAGGGTCGGATTGTATTGGCTCTAATGTGGAACAGTATACATTATAGCAAGGAAGTAATATCGTAAAAGTCTTTCAGTAAATAGAAAAACCCGCTTAGAATCCCCCTCAACGCGTACCTCTGAGCTGCTTCCCTCCACAGTACTTAAGTAAATCTGAGTATGTAAGTAACAAAAAACAAAGAAAAAAGAGGAAATAAAACATGTCGAATCTGTATAAGTATTACCAAATTCGATCATTAGGACAAGGGAAAATAAATGTCTGTCAAAAATTTCATTTTTGGTACAAGCTTTTATTACCTACTACTTATTTTTCAAATTCAGGAATTTAAATGTAGGGGCGTAGTAAGGCACTGGTCCCACTGTTAATATCGTAAATATACAGTGCTGAAATCGTTTCCGGCGAAGAGTTAATTTCCGATGGCACTGAGCTTAAGCTAAGAGCTTAAGAGTGCTTAAGCCTACGAAAGGTTAAGCTATATTTAAAACTTATACATTTATAAGTAGTACTCATGTAGTTTATACTTAACGGGAATTTCCGGGATCGCCATAAATAACGCTTGTTTTTTTTATCGGTTTCCTTTTTACCGTAAATGACAACTAAGATACCTATATTCCATTGCATTCTAATGTCAATAAATCTGGAAAAGCTGGAATGTTTTTATTAATAATGGGATTGCTCTTGGCCAGCATTTTCAATAGTAAATGACAGTTTAAGGCACTTTCTGTTGTCCTGAATGTTGAAGTCAAATATTTTCATATGTCTTCTGTCTAGCCGACGATGTGATTGTTTGTATTCACTTTATTTATTATAGATTCATTATTTACTTATTTTATCCTATCGTAAATCTATATTTCGCAAAATTATCATTACACTGCACATGTCTGCTATATTCTGCTTCTCTTAGGTTAATTAGCTATAAGCATATTATTTTGTAAATGGATCCACTGAAAACCAGCGTCGTGGCACCTCATGCTCCGACACAATGCTGAGTGGACTCCTTTTTGAGACCATCTTCAAATGTGTATTTCCTAGATTTAAGCTAACTGTATTCTATGTTGTGGTTTCAAATAAATAAGTCATTCAAATAAGTCATTCATATGTGGATGACACGCACTATACCTACTAGTGATTAATCTGCGCTTACGGCGTCCAACACGACGCGTACATTTAGGCATTCCCGCCGGCAGGGACGTCCAGTCTACCGCGTGATTGCGACAACACAGACACACATACATATAGTCCCTATTCGTCCGGGTACCGCCGCATACCCGGTAGTCAGTCCGACCCAGGTTGGGCCTAGCCGAGTTTCTTGCTGGACTCTTCTCAGGTACGCTAGGTTTAGTGAACCAGCGACAAAAGTCCACTGACACCACAGATTCGGTCGAAGCCGCCCAACCAATCTCACAGGAGCTCAAGCGCAAGTAATTAATCTTTGAAACTCCTGTGACCGAGCAACAGACTCTCACTGATGCTACGTCGTGCGACTAAATAAATTGAGTCATGTGAAAACCCTTAAGAGCCCTTTCAGTGAAAGGGCTCCTAAGTTCATTGACTCGTCTTTATCTTTAAATCCTTTGCAGTCAAAATTAACAAGTAAACTTTAGCAACATCGTATCCTCCGTCGGATCTAATAAGATTTTAGTAGTAGGTGGTATAGGCCGCGCCCAATAAAGCGATAGGAGTGCGCGGTTGGAGAGTGGTCTGGGGAAAATCCAGGGGAAACCTTCGACACGATCACGCGGGCGGTTTAAACACTAGAATTATTTTGACGACCGCTTTAGCTTAGTTGGTAGTGACCCTGCCTACGAAGCTGGAGGTTCCGGGTTCGAATTCCGGCCGGGGCATTTATTTGTGTGATGGATGAGCACGAATATTTGTTCTTGGGTCTTGGATGTTTTCTATGTATTTAAGTATCTATTTATATCTTAGTCGCTTAGTACCCATAGTACAAGCTTTGCTTAGTTTGGGACTAGGTTGATTTGTGTAAGATTGTCCACAAATATATTTATTTATTTATTTAATTAGAGTATTCTAGGGTAAAGTAGAGTTTGCGCTCCAGTGAGATTTTGTTGAGCGGTTTCAACCGAATCTGAGGTCCGATTCGATGTGTTGACATTAATACGTACAGCTAGAGACATATCCAGGTAGCTCACTCCAACATAGTTCTGGCTGTCTTACTCATTCTCAGGATCAGAACATAACACCTAAATGGGTCATTAAACACTTGCAAAAACAAAGACCCTCCTGTGGTCAATAGTTAACGGCTTATGAGCATGTGAGTTATGATTTTATTACATGGATTTATAGAACCGGAGACGCCGTTTATGCGGGTTACTAGACCAATCCAAAATTAAGCTTTGTAGCCCTTAACTTTTGATATGTCCACAGGAAAGACGCGAACCTAAATCCGTTTATGACCCAAATAGCAAGTAGTGGTGTTATGGCGTGTTACCTCATATTTTGGATTTCAATTTGAGATAACATACATACGAGTAGCGATATTTTAATGCGAAATAAGAAAGATTGACCCTCTGAGTTTTCACGTGTCATACAATCTCAAACATTACTTTATTCCATTCCATACATGAAACGTCAAAAACGTTCCGTTTATTATGAAGTTTATATAGGAAAATACGAAGAATTAAGGTCATGATTATTTATGGAAGTTACCACGATAAAATGTTCAGTTATTTGATACAGATAACAAATACCTACAAAGAAAAAAAGAACCGTGATCTTGCACAAGCCTAATAAGACGGAAATTGAACGCTCTGTCTTTTCTTCCAAGGCTTTTATCAAATAACTTGAAGGTTTTGTTTTTGAGCACTTTCGTGAGTGTTTTTTAAAGAGAGGTTTACAAGAGGTACACAATAAATTTACTTATAAAAACATATACAACAGTAAATAACACAAAGTGGTTGTTGATATACGAGAAATATACACTAAGACTAATTCCGCGTAGAACTCAATTGCTTTTATTTTTAGAATTTAATTGCTTTTTTTTCAGGTGCTTATCTCTCTTCCATACAAACTTCCATCCCCTTAAGCGATTATTTCCGGGATAAATTCCCTTTCCCGTGACTCGAAATATCTCCATACCAAATTTCATATAAAGCGGTTCAGCGGTTTAATCGTGAAGAGGTGTAACAGTTGCATAGACATACACACTTTCATATTTAGGTATAATATTAAGTACTTATTTATGGATTGGCAAAAAATGTTTCCAATATGCTCGAGACGGCTACAATGTCTGCTGAACCAGTTTTACTAGTGGCTCTGTGAGCTGTAGACCTCGTGAGTGTTTTTTTTATTTCCAAAACTATACTGTCAGATATCGAACCTGTAGAGCAGGGGTCGGCAACGTTTTTGCACCCACGGGCCACATAGTAGCTAAAAAAATCTTCGCGGGCCGCAGATGATAATAATGATCACTGTCTGTTGATATCAACTCGAAACAAATTGGTACGTCGTACGCGACAGTAACGTAGTAAAAACTCGCACCCCTTTTTACGTGAAAAACGAGAAAGACGAAAAAACCGACTTTTCACAGATAAACCAGCTAGTTTCCTTACCAAACCCAGATAATTCGCATTTCAACCGCATCGTAATTTCGCGATTATATATCGCGATATAGAATAGCAGATATAGAAACTTTAAGGGGGGGACGGGTCATAAAGTCATAACACACCTAGATGAAAATGCGAGCGTAGCGAGCGCGAAATTTTTCGAACACTGATGCAAATGCGGCAAATACTTCATACGCATCAAGTCATAACACATCTAGATGAAAATGCGAGCGTAGCGAGCGCGAAATTTTTCGAACATTATGATGCAGGTGCGGAAAATACTTCATACGCATCAAGTTATGTAGATATAAACGCGAGCGCGAAATTTTTCGAACACTGATTTAAACGCGGCAAATACTTCATACGCATCAAGTCATAACAAATGTCGTTGAAAACGCGAGCGTAGCGAGCGCGAAAATTTGCGAACATTATTATGCAGGTCTAGAAAATACTTCATACGCATCAAGTCATGTAGACGCAAACGCGAGCGCAGCGAGCGCGAAATTTTTCGAACATTATGATGCAGGTGCGGAAACTACTTCATACACATCAAGTTATGTAGATGTAAAGGCGAGCGCGAAATTTTTCGAACACTGATTCAAACGCGGCAAATACTTCATACGCATCAAGTCATAACAAATTTCGTTGAAAACGCGAGCGTAGCGAGCGCGAAATTTTGCGAACATTATTATGCAGGTCTGGAAAATACTTCATACGCATCAAGTCATGTAGACGCAAACGCGAGCGCAGCGAGCGCGAAATTTTTTGAACATTAAGATGCAGGTGTGGAAAATACTTCATACTGTCTAACACAAACGCGGTGAGCGCGAAATTTTTGAAAAAAAAATTAGATAGATTTAACTGTAAAATATACTTACAAACACATATCTCGTCCTGACCAACTGTGAAAATATTCGTGGTTGGCGATACAGACGCTTTCACGTATGTTAAGAATTTCAAATTTTACCTTTACAAACAATAAAGCCAGGGAGGCTCGCGGGCCGCACGGAAGGGGCTCGCGGGCCGCCTGTTGCCGACCGCTGCTGTAGAGGAGGACAAACCATAGATTTTTTTTAGATTACTCGACAAAAATATTCGATGTAATCAAAGAAGGTGCTCACAATACTTCACGAGAATCTGTTGTGAAATGCGACCCTTAGAGGTGAACATATCGAAATTCGGCCGCAGAAACACAAAATAATTGATAAAAAAATTGTTTTTTTAAATTTTGAAAAAGTGACTCGATAAAAAAATTCTGTAGAATTACCGCACCTGCTCACAAAATTTCACGAAAATCGGTTGATAAATGCGACCTGTAGAGGAGAACAAACCAACGAATAAAAAAATAAATAAAAAAATTACAAAAATTTACTTGCCCAAAAAATTCTATGTAATCATAAAACCTGCTCACAAAACTTCACGAGAATCGGTTGAGAAATGCGACCTATAGAGGAAAAAACGGCCGCCGAAAAATACGAAATCATTGATACAAAGTTTGTTTTTTCGAATTTCAAAAAAGTGACTCGACAAAAAAAATCTATATAGTTACCAAACCTGCTCACAAGATTTCACGAAAATCGGTTGATAAATGCGACCTGTAGAGGAGATCAGCCAACGACGTAAAAAAATTTTTTTTAAAATTTACAAAAATTTAATCTACAAATAAATTATATGTAGTCATGGAACCTGCTCACAAAATTTCACGAGAATCGGTTGAGAAATGCGACCTGTAGAGGAAAAAACGGCCGCAGAAAAACACGAAATCATTGATACAATGTTTGTTTTTTTGAATTTCCAAAAAGTGACTCGACAAATAAATTCTATATAGTTACCGAACCTGCTCACAAAATTTCACGAAAATCGGTTGATAAATGCGACCTGTAGAGGAGGACATACAAAAATCCGGCCGGACATACGAAAGCATTTTTGTCGAAGCTAAAACAGAGACCTCGTTTTACTCGGTCAATTATTGGTAATGTGAGATTGTTTAATTTTCTCAAATATGCTCCGAAAAGATCGCGTCTGTTGCCAAAATAGGCCATAAAATTTATCGCTACTGAATTGAGCATAATAAAAATTAAATTCATTACTGACCGGGAAAGTGTACTTTTATATTTTATGGCTATTAAGCTCAGAACATAAAATCTGAGATTTCAAACGTTCGTGGCCCAGCCGGCATCCGCGTACCGCGTGTTATATGCGAGATTAAGCAACGTCGGCCGAGATCAACTCTTGAATGTGTGACCGCTTTGAGTGGTTATTAACTCAGTGCTCCCGTGCTTTGGAAAGCACGTTAAGAAGTTGATCCCGGCTATTGTCTGTGATAGCAGTCAATAAGCCAAGTTAGAGGCCTTCGGGCTAATCCCAATGGGGCCTAGTTTCCCCTTGGGTTGGAAGGTCGGATGGCAGTCGTTTCCGTAAAAACTAATGCCTTCACCAAATCTCGGGATTAGGCAGTGGACCGGGCATCCTTCAGGATACAACTGCACTGGGATAACGCTAGGAGGAATAGAATAACGACTAAAAATGGGATATTTAATATGTTCATGATGGTACTGATGATGATGGTATTCGTAAGTTCCCGATATTTCGGTACTGATATTACAAGCACCATTATCAAGGATTAACTGACGTGCTGCAAGTTTTAGTTGTGGTCTGGTCTACCCACACACATACAAATCGGGAACTCACGAAAACGGGTAAATCCTCCCATCCCCTCCCAGTAGCTCGATTCCACTGACACCTCAGATTTTGTTGAAGCCGCTCAACTAAGCTCACTGGAGCGCAAACTCTTAGAGTATTCCAGTGTTTAAACCGCCCGCGTGATCGTGTCGGAGGTTCCCCTGGATTTTCCCCAGGCCAATTATAACCAGGTCATCAGTCCACCTTGTGGGGGGTCTACCCACGCTGCGCCTTTCGGTCCGTGGTCGCCACTCGAGAACCTCGAGGTCGCGGGAGTCCGCTGGATGCGGGTGGCGCAAGACCGGTCATTGTGGCACTCTTTGGGGGAGGCCTATGGCCAGCAGTGGACGTCTTTCGGCTGATATGATGATGATGATGATGAATTATAACCAGGCACTCCTATCACTTTATTGGGCCCGGCCCATATAGCCACAGTCAGGTAAAAAAAATAAGGTTACTTAGATGTCCCGTTATTAATAGTAATTTCGGCATCTAATTTGAGTCAGAACTTTGCTTGATAAGTGAAGTTTAATACGGTTTTTGATTTGGTTCTAGCTGTTAATATCCCAGGAGGTTTGTGTCGGAAACGGCGAGTTCTATTTGTTTAGGTCGCGGTCAGTATGCCAGGGAGGTACAAACTACAGACTAATTTCAAAACTTCACAGTCATTAAAGGGGATTGCGGTCTCCAAAGCTTACTTAAATAAGAAAACGTTAGTTTTTTCAAAGTGAGACTGATCCCCAAAAGATCACTGGCTTGACGCATTTTCGATAGATAAATACTAAGGTAGAGACCGAACATTGCTTGTCGTTTTCCCAGGAATAAATCGATTGTTCGCCCCCGAAAAACACAGCAATTATAATTATTATTTATGTCACACCTGGCCATAAAGCGGCAATTACCGCACGCTCCGCGCGCGGGAAATACCACTTCCTGGCCAGGGGGGTGACATAAAATTTTGTACTTACCACGGGCGATAATAAAGAAAGCCTCAAATCGCATATTTATCGCCCTTGCCTTCGGCTCGGGCGTAAAATACCTGCGATCTGAGCCATTCTTTGTTTTATCGCCCTTGGTAAGTAATGTACTATTAGAGTGTCAAGTGTTCCACTGCTGGGCAAAGCCTCCCTCTTTTTCTTCCACGCATCCCTGTCTTGGGCAGTGTCCTACCAGTCTTGATCAAAGACGTCAAGTTCATCTCGCCACCTACTATGAGATTTGCCGCGACGCCGTGCTCGGTTTTGTGGGACCCACTTGGTGGTCATTTTAGCCCACAAGTCTTTCGGCATGGGGCAAACGTGCCCAGTCCAATAACACACACACTGAGTTTGGCGGTGGTGTGAGCTACGGCAGCTACCTAGACGGTGTTTTCGAACGCAGTATTATATTTTTAATGCGATCTGTTACTTACACGCTCAAAATGCTGCGTTCCATGGCTCTGGCAAAAACCAAACCACAAAGTTCTAGCAAATTTCATCACAGTCGTTTTCGGGATCCCCAAAATAAATTAATATATTTGACGTAACATAATACTGCCAAGCAACCATTAAATAAATGAATAAGTATTTATTATAAACAAGAAAGCGTTCCTCTAAATTCTTTAAAACTACAGACAGTTTTTTATTAAGCTTTTTAATAAAGCAAGTTCTTCATCTGAAATTAGAAAGTTTACCTAGTTTTATTCCTAGTTTTACGACGTCCTGTGGATCGCCCCAAGTATCGCTGGAAGGATGTGGTGGAAGCGGACCTGCGTGAGCTCGGAGCCGGTGCTGTTGTGATTGCGCAGAGCGCATTTCGTACGGAATGTACGCAGGAAACAAGAAGTACCTAGCAAAATAACTATATCATAACAAGCAACACAGGATTTAGTTCATGTAGTCTTTAAGAACACCACATAATATCGTTTGACAAAGTCAACAAACAAATCAATAATAAAAACAGTCAGAATGGTTGGTAGGCAACGAACATAGACTATTCATGAGGTAATGTAAACTCTTTACTGATGTTCACTTACAACCTATGTCGTGTTACTTTACCAAACCTTAACACTTTCCCTCATCAGTGAAAGAGTAGCATGCCCAAGTTGGCTCTCATTCTGTTGAGCCTTGGCTTCGGAATTGCCTTTGTCATAAGGTCTGCAAGTTGCTCTTCAGAGCTTGTCTTCTGCACATCTACCAGCCCTTCTTGCACAGTTTCTCGCACAAAGAAATGTCTTACACGTATATGTTTCGTGCGTTTGTGAAATTCTGGATTATGAGCTAGTTTAATAGCTGCTTCGTTATCCACTTTGAGAGTCGGTATTCCATCCATTGCAGTCATTTGCTGAAAAACTCTTTGCAGCCACACAAGTTCGCGTGCGCCTTCGCTTGCAGCAACAATCTCCGCTTCTGTCGTAGAGATGGCTACGGAGGCTTGGCGTTGACTCAACCATGAAACAGTTCCACCAGCAAACAGACATGCAACTCCTGTTGTAGAGCGTCCGGTTTGCGGGTCACCGCCGTGATCTGCATCACTGTAGCCTTCTATTTCGGCTTTTCCTCCAGTAGAGTATTGAATACCAAGAGATGTAGTTCCTTTTAGGTATCTGAAGATCCTCTTGACTTTTAGCCAGTCAGCTTGTGTAGGATTCTCCAACTTCCTAGATACTACTCCAACAGCATAAGCGATATCGGGGCGTGTCCCAGTCATTAAGTAGGCTAGAGCTCCTACGGCTTCTCTGTATGGAAATTTCTTTGAGTCTTCGACTTTCCCTGCTTCATCAGTCTGACTGTTCATTTCAATTGGAGTCGATACTGGATTGCAGTCCGATAGGCCAAATCGCTGTAGAATCTTTTTGGTATAGGATTCTTGACTGATCTGTATGGAACCGTTCGTACTTCTAGATATTTCCAGTCCTAGGTAGTATGACGCTGGCTTGCTTGTGATCTTTAGCGTATCACCTAAATCTTTGAGAAATTGGTTCGCCAATTGTTCATCAGTAGCGGCAATCAGACCGTCATCTACATATAGGGTTATTAAAATTTTCTTGCCATTTGCTTCTTTTGTGAAGAGGCAGCAGTCAGCTTCACTTTGTATGAAGCCCATTCCCAGGAGAATTTCTTCGAAACAGGAGTTCCAGCAGCGCGGTGCTTGCTTTAGACCATACAAACTGCGCTGAAGTTTGCATACTTTAGCTGTTCCGTCCTGGAATCCATCCGGCTGTGTCATGTATATCTCCTCTTTTAGCTTGCCATTTAAGAAAGCTGTCGACACATCAAACTGTGCGAGGTGCAGTCTTTCTTTTGCACTTACACTAAGTAGAGCTCGAATTGTGGTCATACGTGCCACAGGGCTGAAAGTTTGATCATAATCAATACCTTTCTTCTGTTTAAAACCTTTGGCTACGAGTCTCGCCTTGTATTTGTCGACAGTACCGTCTGGGTTCCTTTTAATGCGAAATACCCATTTGCATGGCAGTGCTTTTCGACCTGGTGGTAAATCACAGAGTTTCCAGACTTTGTTGTCTTGAAGCGATTTGATTTCACTAGCCATAGCCTTTTGCCATTCAGCACCATCTTCTCTTTCTATAGCTTCCTTAAAAGTTTCAGGGAACGTATCAACACTAACGTGGCAAACGTAATCGTCGTATCTTTGGGGAGGCTTCAGGGTTGCTCGATCTCTCAACTGGCGACGAGGGTCGATTTCAGGTAACGGCTCAATCACTTCCAGTTGACCTTCGTTTGCATCAACAAAGCATTCACCTGCATCATTGTCTCCAAGACTATCGACACGGGATGCGTCCATCTCCTCAAGCTCCTCGTGAACATGATCTTGATTGGCTTCACTAGCTCCATCTCCCTCTAGAGCATGTTCATCGTCCATCATTCCATGTTCAGGCTCTTGATCTTGCTCACCATTGGTTTCTCCCTCTGAACTGATAGGTGCGTTGGTGGAGATCCGAAACTCAACGTCACTCTCAAATGTTATGTCTCTTGATCTAAGAGTCCTACTCCCATTCCAAATGCGGTATCCGTCATCGTAATCATAACCTATCAGGGTACCTTTAACTGCCTTCTTATCGAGTTTTTTGCGACATTGTGTGGGAATATGCGCATAGCATTGACTTCCAATGACTCGAAGATGTGTTATTTTTGATTTCTTCCCGTGCCACAACTCGAAAGGTGTTTTCCCGTCTACTCTGGAGGGACCGGTTCGATCGAGTACGTAGGCAGCAGTATTGACTAGTTCTGCCCAGAGCTTCTTCGGTAACTCTCCGCGCGCATGCATCATGGATCTTGCGGCTTCGACAAGGGTTCGGTTTTCCCGCTCGCTACAGCCATTTTGCTCCGGCGTGTACGGCATAGTAAACCTTTGCTGAATACCCTGTTTCTGCAATATCTTGCGAAATGCTGCATTGTCAAATTCGCCACCGTTGTCACTGAGTATAGTCTTGACAACGTGTCCTGCATTCTTTGCTTCTTGTAGGAATTGCACAAGTTTGTCTTTTACTTCAGACTTCTGTTTGATGAAATATACTAAACGATAGCCTGAGTAGTCATCCTTAAATAGGACGAAGTACTTATACTTTGAAATGCTGTCGACGAAAGGCCCGCAGACATCGGAGTGAATCAGTTCTCCTATCGATGTTGCTCTTTCCCTTGTTCCGAACGACTTTCGGTGCGACTTTCCATAGATACAGCCTTCACATTTTATCTTATCCGGACTCAACTGTATGCCTAACTCACGTTTCGCCACTCTGACTACATGTTTTTTGTCCTGGTGGGCAAAGCGCTCATGATATAACTGTAGTAAGTTAGATCCAGTTATCGCATTTACTTCTAAAGTCCTTGGTTTGTTTGGCATCACCGTCTTCATGGCCAATTTGTAGAGTCCTCCTCCGGGCTCCCTCTTGCCGATGACTCTAGTCGTGCCTGCTACTTCTAGCTTACACTCTTTAGTTGTCGACGTAAATACGCTATCTCGTAGAAGATCTTGCGTCGCAAGTGTTGAAAAAAGATTCTTGGTTAGCGTTGGTACCAGCCACACATTTCGCAAACAGAATGTATTCTTCTTGCCATTGACGTCAGTTTCCACCATTACGGATCCTTGTCCTAAGGCAGGTACTATGGTTCCGTTTGCTGTCGATACAGCGTGGTCAGAATCGAACTCATGAAACTCTGTGAAGATATCGCTTCTAATCGCAACGTGCGTAGTAGCCCCATTATCCACATA
Organism: Cenopis cana; assembly: GCA_951800055.1. Lineage (NCBI taxonomy): Eukaryota > Metazoa > Arthropoda > Insecta > Lepidoptera > Tortricidae > Cenopis > Cenopis cana. The sequence continues at coordinate 7,292,382 of OX637487.1, read as the reverse complement.
CCAGCTCTCTCTGTCTATGGTTTGTCCTTTGGAGCATTCAGTAACCAATAGTGAATCCATCAGAATATGTTGCACTTGCTTAGATGAAGCACTTGCTGAAGTGTCTGGAGTGGGTTTGGGTGGTCTGCCATCCTTGATCCACTTTTTGCATTTGCGAACTCTATGTCCTTTGCGTTGACAGTAGTTGCAAATCACATTACTATCTTTGCTTAGCTTGTCTTGACGATTTGCTGTTGTCACTAGTGCTTCCTGTTGGGAGCTCCCTTGACTGCTCAAATCTCGTTCAAACGTGCATAGATGACTTGTCAAACTTTCTATTGTTTTCTCTGTTTGTTTTAACATCAGCCAGCTAGACTTAAAGTTGAAGAACCTGTCATCTAGGGTATCCAAAGCTTTACAGACGAGGAGAATTTCCGGCAGTTTGGCAGTAGCATCAACCTTCAAGACTTCTTGACACATTTCGTTCCATATATTTTTCAACTTCGACATGTGTGTAGGAATATCATCATCTTTATTGTGCTTTAATCCAAAGAATTCCAAACATAAGGTATATACTTTTCCTTCTGATTCTCCGTCAAATAATCTGTGTAACTCTTGCCAGACTTCTTTAGCTGTCTTGAATCTCATCACTTTTACTAGTGTCTCTTCCGTCATGTTGGTTGTGAGCATGAGCAGTGCACCAGATTCAGTCTTCTTATAATTTGCCATCGCCTTATTATAAGTGCTTACTGCGGCGGCACCTGCATTGGATTCGGGTGGAGAAGGTTTCTCGAGAGTGCCTTCGACTGCTTCAAGAGCACCCTCTGTTCCATCGAGCAGAATAGTGATCTTATATTTCCAAGTATTCCAGTTCTCCTTCCCTTTCAGTTTCCCAATCTCAATCTTGGTGGAATAATCCATTGTAAATTGTTATTCAGTAGATCTTTTAACTTCTTTGCTGGGCCCATAACCTGTTGTGATTGCGCAGAGCGCATTTCGTACGGAATGTACGCAGGAAACAAGAAGTACCTAGCAAAATAACTATATCATAACAAGCAACACAGGATTTAGTTCATGTAGTCTTTAAGAACACCACATAATATCGTTTGACAAAGTCAACAAACAAATCAATAATAAAAACAGTCAGAATGGTTGGTAGGCAACGAACATAGACTATTCATGAGGTAATGTAAACTCTTTACTGATGTTCACTTACAACCTATGTCGTGTTACTTTACCAAACCTTAACAGGTGCAAGCTGGCGAGAAATTGCGCAGGACCGAGACAAGTGCGTGCTCTTGTGTCGGAGGCCAAGACTCATTTTGGTTCGTCGAGCCAACCCAGTTAGTCAGTTTAGTTAGCTAGTTTCATTAGTTATTTAAATATTAGTATTTTATACATAGTTTCATGGTTATATTTATTTGCATCGACCCCCCTTAAACCTTTTAACTCTCTCATGTTGAAATAACCTTAGTACTTATTTGTTTAGGACTGGGTCAGCTGTTTGGCTGAGGGTGTTTTTTATGATAATAGCTTTACCTATGTTAGCTCAGGCTCGACCGAGACTCTTACTAGGCAGGTAACTCCGACACGAGGATGGGGCTTAGGGTGCCTTTCCACCAGAGATGTGCTATGCAGCTATGCTGCGGTGATATGAAAGGTACACGTCACAGACGCTTCTTAGAATATGACAAAAGAAAGTCAGAAAGAACCCGGAAATGTATCTGATATTAAAACAATAAACAACGGTCCTCGACAAGGACGAAATATTAAAGAATAAATGAAATTCTCCAGACAAATGCTATCAAGATTGCCGCAAAAGATTGTATGTTACGTGCCTCACTGAATTTTTACTCTTGAAATACATTTTTTTTAAATTAACGTGTTTTTCGTCGGTATGGCGGGCTGTAAGTAACAAGTATGGCATTACGCTACCGCATACTTAATTTTTCATCGACTATCGGAAAGTACAAGAATTTTTGTGTCACAAATCGTTCCATTTTCGTAATTTATCGTACAACCTGCGTATTTTTGACGTATATGCCCGTGCCCCGTCCTCGCCGCGCCCGTCGACGGTGCATTGTCCTAGGTCAACGTTCCGTGTCCGGGCCGGCCCGTTTCCGAGGGCCACCGTCGCGCTTCCGAGGCCGGCCGTCGCTTGACGGCCGTCAAACGGATGCATTGTTGATAGAGCGACCGTTCCGTGTCCGGGCCGGCCCGTGCCCGAGCGTCACCGTCGCCCGGCCGGGCCCGGCCGGGCGACGGTCGCCCTCGGAAACGGGCCGGCCCGGACACGGAACGGTCTAGCGTGAATCATCCTTAACGCGTTTTGTGCGCCAGTACCAGCGCTATTGACTATCATCTTCCTTTTCTTCATTACATATTTAGACCCCTGTAGGATCGCCATACTGGTACAAATGACCGAAAAATTTGTGTGACCATCTCCCGGCATATTAATAACGACATCGGGAATCAAAGCCTGTTTCGACAATATGCCCTCGGCTTCCGTAAGTCAAAGGAAACCCATTAAAATGATATGTTCTGTCGGAAGTACACAAGCATGTGTAGGTACGCTAATTTGCATAGACACTGCGCTGGCTAATATAGGACATCATTGCTTTGTCCGTGGGTCCATATCGGGTTGCATACATTTCGAAGCCATATTTTTGATAGGCATAACTACTTGTGTATAATCATCATTAGGTAGGTACGTATAACCGACAAAAGTTATACATTTCGGATATATTTTTAAGCAAAGGTAATTCATAAATTTATTTTGCATAAAAGCGTAATGCATAATTATCAATATATACTGTCTTCACGGCCATCGCCATAATAGTTTTATGAAAAAATGTACGGGCGCTTCTCCGGCTGCTACCGCGGCACGCCCGCTTCACTCGCAGTTCTACCTAACACTCCTCCTCTCTTCTCGTTTTTATAGTTTTGTAAATTTTGATTAATAAGTTAAAAAAAAATAGATTACTTAACTTTTTTAGGTAGCGGACTCTAGCCTGTAGCCGCCCAGAGGCCTATTAAAAGGTATCAATGTTTAATGGAATTTATATCTTTCAAAAAATTTGAGCAGAGTTGCATTTGTTTAATTTCGTTACGTATGGTGGGCGGCTAGAGGCTAGGCATCCTTTAGTATCTAACTGAACTGGGATAATGCTAGGAGGATGATGATGATATATTTTTTAACTCGGTTTTTTTTTCAGGCCTGCCGAATGACCTGTCCGTATACTGGCACCAGTACCCGTACAGCCTGGGCATCGTGTTCTGCAAGCTGCGAGCATTCATATCTGAAGCGTATGTACTTGCCTTTATTTAATGGTATTCTTTTATTTCATCGGCAAGCTCTTCAGAGCTAATGTATATTTCTTCGCAGAATTTTAATTTCGTAAATTTTTCCTTCAGAAGCCGATAACTTTTTAGGTTAGGTTATTGTGTAAAATCCGGGTTACCCTTTATTTACTGCTATACGTTAGTAATGGCCTAATTTGGTTTTTCAACGTTGTTTTAGTGCAGTAAAATAAGTCGACATTGCTAATTTGCTTATTGTATACTTACTGACGCAAGATACGACTAATTGGTAAATTTTGGGCATATTTAGTGTGAACCATAGGAAGGCTGAAAAGACAACGCTAAGTACTTATGACGAGTTCTAAGTGTGGGTACCGAGAATTTAATGAAACGTTTGTGTGCAATATAATGGTAAACCTTATGTAACTTCACAATCTTCACATACAAGGTATCTGTGACGCGACTCCGTCAACCGTCTCTATGTACGAATATTAAAAGCTCTGATGTGGGTCGCAAATTGCGAGGCGCCGACCGGAATGGCGATGGCGCTCCACTTTTCATATGTACATATGTTAATATATAACATTCATATAATGAAAAAGTTTGCTGTCTCTAAATAACGATTTGAAAAATACGATAAGATATTAAAAATACCGGCCAAGTGCGTGTCGGGCCACGCGCAAGGTAGGGTTCCGTTGTCATCTACCCGTTACATTATGTGGACTAAAAAGTTCGCAAATTTATATTTACTATGTTTTTGACAGAATTAACAACATTATCTATAGTATGAATGGAAATTGTACGAAAGTTTGCTTTTCTGAAGTTCGACTATTACTCGTTAACTAGTAATGTCTACTTAGCTGTGATAGTTTTCCTTTTAAATTCATCGTATTTTTTTAGAAACCTTATAATATTTTTGAAAGAGCTATCCAACTATACCCCACACGATGGGGTTTGGAAGAAGAAAAAATTGCACCAGCACTTTACATGTAGGGGAGGTACACTTAAATTTTTTTTAAAGATTTTATTCTACCGTTTTGTCGGCGTCATCCATATTGTATACTCATGCCAAATTACAGCTTTCTAGTACTAACGGTTACTGAGAAAAACGGGGGACAGACGGACGTCACGGACGGACGGACATGGCGAAACTATAAGGGTTCCTTGTTTATACTACGGAACCCTAAAAATGTGAAGTTACGTATGAAAATCCTCTTTAAACAGTTCTGTCTTTATTATTGAACTTATATGTTTATGCGTCATCATAATTAAATAACACAAATCAATCACAATCATACTAAGAACTGTTTTTGAATTTGCTGATTTATAATATACGTGGTGTGTTTTCTTATTATAATCATCAGCTTCATCAAGCGAAGAGCACGGCATATCGAGCTATTAGTAGTGAGCGAACAAGACAAATTGTTTTGTCTTGTCTTGTCAGCGTGAAAGAACATTAATCACGTGAATTAAAACCACAAACGTGGGTATTCGCGTAAAGTGTAGACATTCGTTAATGAATATATTATTTGGGCGGTACCTAAGAGATTAATTAAGTATGTGTTTCTTAGTACATTTAAACGTAATTCGTATACACGGAGAAGTACCCGAAGTTTGTTATAAAAGACCAGCGATTTAGCGATGATTTTTTATCTCTATTTTTATGAACACCTAACTCAAATATGACACTGTTTTTTGATAGAATTGAAGCATTGCTTTCCAGTGTATGTGATAATACCGGAAAACGAATTATTTTGTGCGGTGATTTTAACATCAATATTTTAAACAGAAACACCAATTCACTTCAATTTGAATACCTACTCCTTAATCATGACCTACATTTGGAGATTAAGGAAGCAACCCGTATGAGTTCTAACACCTGCATTGATAACTTTGCCCATAACATTAAGGGGTGTAAGAGCGAAGTCATAGAACTGGGCCTATCTGATCACACAGCCCAATTATTGAAATGTCCGGTAAAAAAGACATGCATCCTAAAGTACTGGCGAATTAAGAGACGTGACATGAGCCCGGAAAATTTACTACGATTCGAAGAATGCCTGAATTGCCTGTCGTTTTCGGATGTTTTTAGTTGTACTGATCCGAACTCAGCATACAATACTTTTCTGGATATCTTCCAATTATTTTTTATTCTCTGTGCTTCCCTTATAAAATCATTAAGGTCAGTGTAAACAGAAAACCCAAGTGGATTTCAAAGGGAATTAAATTATGTAGTAAGAGAAGAAGGACACTGCTCTGGAAATATAGATCCCAACCTAGCTTATTAAATAAAAATATCTTCAAAAATTACAGTTATCGATTTAAAAAGATCATTAACCTTACGCAACGCTCGCAGAACACTAATTTCATAAAAACTGCCACCAACAAATCTAAAGCGACATGGCAAGTAATTCGAAATACCAAGGAAAATTTTCCAAAAGAACCGATCTCTAAAATAATAAAAGACGGAAAAATTATAACGGATCCATCAGACATGGCGAATGCATTTAATAACTTCTTCGTTGATGAAATTAAAGGTACCGGAAGGGCAATGGCCGAATCATTCAATGCTACAACGAACTGCCTGGGATCTTTGTTTATGGGGCCAACGGTTCCTTGTGGCATCGTTAAGATAATAAAATCTCTAAAAAATAAACACAGTGTCGGTCATGACGGTGTTAGTACTAAAGCCATAAAACAGGTTTCTCAAATCATAGCATCCCCACTTAGCCACATAATAAACATATCCATCTCAAGTGGCATTTATCCTGACCAACTAAAACCTGTGATTGTAAAGCCACTGTTCAAGAAAGGAGACAAGCATAATATGTCGAACTACAGGCCGATTGCCCTAGTCTCGGTGTTTTCTAAAATATTTGAGAAAGTGATATACGAGGCTCTGTATAACTATCTGGAGAAATTTAACCTACTGGCTATTGAACAAAAAGGGTTTCGAAAAAAGAAAACTATTAATATGGCTATATACGACCTGGTCTACCCTGTTATTTCGAAAATGGATAAAAGACAAAATATATGCGCCATTTTCATGGATTTAACCAAAGCGTTCGACTATGTGAACCATTCGATACTTCTAAAGAAGTTAAACGCTTATGGTGTCCGCGGAAATGTTCTGCATCTCTTGAAGTCATATCTCAGTAACAGGGAGCAGACTACAGAACTAAACCAAATTTGCTTGAACTCAAAAGAGGAAAGATCATTTAAGTCGGATACGCGTATGCTAAGGTATGGTGTGCCTCAGGGTAGCGTTTTAGGCCCACTGTTATTTCTACTTTACATCAACGATCTTCCCATGCATGTCAAATACCCTATGGTGTTGTTTGCGGACGATAGTACAGTTATAATCGAATGTAATGATGTTAATAATTATGAAATGGAAATTAATGATACTATGAATACTATAAATAAATGGCTAAGTGATAATAATCTTATTTTAAATGTAAAGAAAACTAAAATAATGCATTTTCGACAAAAAACACCTATACTACAAATACAGTGTAACCATCAAGGACATGTTATCGAATCAGTGGATGTAACAACATTTTTAGGAATAATTGTTGATAATAAGCTATCTTGGAAACCCCATACAGAGGCAATTTGCAAAAAACTTAGCAAATGTGCATACGCGCTGTACAAATTATCAAAACAAGCGAGCACCGAGGCAGTCATGGCAGCCTATCATGGCTATGTCGGATCCACCCTCCGCTATGGTCTCATTTATTGGGGAAATTCGACCAACAGGGAACAAATATTCAAGGCACAAAAAAGATGCGTCAGAGCAATATGTGCCCTGAAGCAAACAGACAGTTGTCTTCCATATTTTAAAAAGCTTAATATTTTACCTCTACCTTGCCTCTTTATTTTTGAAACCGCTGTGTTTGTTAAAACTAATCCTACATTATTTAAGCAAGTGTTTCAGATGTTTAATAGAGAAACTTACCGCGCTCATAATCTGTGCACAGTATTTTCTCGCACTGCCCTAATGAGAAAGAGCGTATTCTGTTTAGCTGTCAAAATCTACAACAAAATACCTTTAGTTATAAGAACTAAGCCATTGCACGTGTTTAAAAATGACCTAAGAAAATTATTAATAGCTAAGTGTTACTATAATCTGTGCGACTTCCTTGTAGATAATTTAAGTGGTTAAGTATATAATGTGCATTCTATTTTACTTATTTTAATTGTTGAATGCATTTATAAATTTTTATTTGTCGACATTACTTATTATAATCTAATTTAACATTCATTCTATTTTTACTTATTTTAATTGTTGTTTTTTATAAATTCAATTTGTTGACATTATTATGACTTGAAATGTATGATAATTATGATATTAATATATTAAAATTATTGGACAATGTATAATGTATTCTGACTAATTTAATTATAAGTTTTTAATTTGTATGCCTATCGGCGAAACATAGCGTTCATTATTATCTATGTACCAACACTGTTACCTATGTTTACGAATAAATTATTATGAATTATGAATTAATTATGAATTATGTAAGTTTTATGTCCATTGAGGTTCAGATTGAGGTCTTGATAGTACGGTCGGCCTCACATGGGGCTTAACACCTTTGTACCCTGTCGCTTTAATGTCATGTTTTAACTGTCATACTAAATTTCCAACGGGTGAAAACGTCCCAAAGTGTCCAGCTGCTTATGATGCTGACTGTACTTACGTACAAACGGTAGTATATCCAATGAATAAGACCATATGACAGTGTCTAACTCACACTACATAATATGTGTTGCGCTCTCGTTTCTATGCAAGCTGAGGTAATGTTTCAGAAGGAGTGCTTACAATATACGTATAATATTATAATGTAGCTCTATAACCACGGAAAACTACAAGTCATAATGACCTCCAATAAATATTACGAGATCCAAGAATGAATCTCAACGATGGGGCAATTACAGTGTACCTGCTCGTAAACACTGGATCGTTTCAGCCTTTTAACTGTAAAGCAAATTGTGGGTCATTTGACGTTAACGATGCTTTAGATAAAAGGTATTTTCGGGGATTCTCGAGCAAAGCCTATTTTATAGTATCCATACAGGACAAGGTCAAGGTCATCGTAAAAGTGAATATACCTTAAAATACTTAGCTTTTTTTAAACCTGACTGTGACTTTAATAGGCCGGGCACAATAAAGCGATAGGAGTGCGCGGTTGGAGAGTGGCCTCAGGGAAAATCCAGGGGAAACCTCCGAAATGACCACGCGGGCGGTTGAAACGCTGGAATTCTCTAAGAGTTTGTGCTCCAGTGAAATTGGTTGAGCGGCTTCAACCGCATCTGAAGTGTTAATTCGCTTGTTTACGTTCATGTACAGTTGAGGGCAAGACAAGCAGATGCAGAATACGTTGGTTTGATGCAATCGCGGAAGTTCTTCTAGAATCTGCAAGGCTCTTAGAGGAAGGCTGAAAATTGGTTAAAATGATGTTTGTCCCATTTTCACAAACGTAAATGTCAAAGTGAAAGATAAGCACAAACGAACTTTAGCGGCTTGTTAACTAAAATAGGTTTGTTGGACGTTTATGAATAAGGGGGTAGGACTGCAAACTAGGATCAGCATCTTTAACAACTGCTATTATAGTCATCTGAATGCGGATAGAATACGAATGTGTGCGAATGTGTTTCAAAACAAACATATACTCTATTTCCTGCTACAGGAGATTTAAATTTCATTGGAATTTTATCTTGTATGGTGGGTGGTTAAGGGGAGGGGAATGTCGTATATTGGAGATGCGAGACATGAATACAAAAGACTCCGATGACTTCCGTAACCTCAGAATTTGAACAGATTCCTAGTAACTGAGTTACGAATTTACGCCAGGCAGAATTTAAGACGAAGGCCCGCCGGGCCTAATTAAATTCTTAATCTTCTTACAAGTAGGTATTTGCGAGGCCCATCCATAGTAAAGCGATAAATTTTGTATTAATGCGTGCTAAATAAATACTATTCTGTTCTTAATAAACAATCCTGTTTCTTTAACATTGCTGCGACACAAACATACCTAACCTTAAATAAAATAAATAAGAATTGGGAACAAACTTACACAATTGACCTAGGTAGTCCTAAACATAGCAATACATAAAGAAAAATTGAATACGCAGACGACCTCTACGACTTTGAAGGAACATTTAGGAATCGTCTCATAAATAACCCTTTTAACCTTAAACTCTCTCAAAGACAGTCTGGACCCGACTTTAAGTGGAAAAAAAACAAGACACCTGTACTTAACACATTCAGCGTTCTCCGTCCTCGTGTTCTCCGTTCTTAGACAGCCCTCGCTACAAAACAAAAAAAACATGTTATCAGCCACGAGCGTAGCGCTCAGCACTCTTCGGCAATGGATGTGTTAGATAAGGATCTTGTCTAGTCAAAATCGTATTCAGTTATTAGACCTGATGAACATAGGGCGGCTGACGGATGCAATATGGCGACGAAAGCATAAGATGGATGATACATTTTGAATACTATTTACGTATGATATTCGTATATGTAGTTTTTGTTTAAAATCAGTAAATACATATTTGATTATTTACTTGTCCAATACAATTCTGTAACATTGTTGCAATGATCCTCTCTTTTTTGTAAACAAATGTAATCATATCCATATTACGGATTTCTTTTTTTTTTTTTCAATATTATAGCTATAATAATATTACTAATATTTTACATTTAATTTTTGGACTCAATTAAACACTAAATAGTTCTTGACAAATTCGTGTGGTTTGATATGATAAAATGATTGGCTTAATGACTATGTTTAAATATATACAAAAACTACGCGCAGAGCTTCCGCAGAGAGCGGGACCATCCAATTGCAAACTCACGCGTGTTAGAGCGGGACATTTGCAATGGAGACCTGCCCTTAAACTACTTTCCTCCTTTACAGAGCGACGTACGTGTCCGTGCTAACGATATCCGCATTCTCACTGGAGCGGTACTTGGCCATCTGTCAGCCATTGCATCTGTACGCCATGGCTGGCCTGACGCGGGCCTCCAGGATTATCCTGGTTCTGTGGATCATCTCGGCTATCTGCGCGTCGCCGCTTGCTGTCTACACGGATATAAGCTACAGGGAATACCCGCCAAGTAAGTCCTAACTTAGTATGTTATTTATTCCACTTAATTTTTCAATCTCCAGATAAAAGTATGTCTTTTTCTTTTATTTGAATTCGGAAAGAGACAGTCATAATGTTAACCGACGGATAATTTTATCTGGGGATTGAAGTATTGCCCTTAGGAAGGCTTTAGGTGTCCGAAAATATAGGATTTTTTTGAGGGTCAAATCTCCAATGAAAATACACAATCCCAGACCGCGTGGCCTGCAGCGAGACAAACGAGTAAAAAAATTCTACTTTTGAAAGGACTATGTCGGGCCGAATTAAACCCCTTCGTGCTCGGAGTTATCCCACGAGGCCATAGGTACATTAGGTACTTTGCCCACCTCTGCTCTGGCTTAGTTAATGACTCATCTATTGACTGTCCTTCACTATTCACCTACACCAAATCTACACTGATGGTTATAGGAAATATATGTCAACTACTTTAAGTGCGAAGCATAAACAATGTTTTTTTAGTGACTTCAACGTAACATACTTTTATACGTAATTTTATAATTTTATTATATCATGGTTTGTCTACATCTACTGTTAGCTATTTATGGAACCCCTTCTGGACCTAATTACGGAATCAGTACGAAAAAAGTCTCAATGAATAATTAAATTGTACAGAGCAATTGCAAAAATCGAGTTTAAACGGTTAGGAGAAAGAACTTGATTAGAGGCCCACAATTAACCAGTTCGTGGAGATTTAATTTAGCAAGATAAATCGAAATTACTACTCGAAAGTTTTTGTTACAAATGAAAAAATAAATCGTTTAAATTACGATTTCACGAACCATATATTTTTTTACTGCTTTACTATATTATTCCTGCTTTTCTCTGAATTATTAGTGGACCGTACTTTGATCCTATTACTTCCTACGATATTTCGATGGGATCCAGATTTTGCCGGTTGGCGCACGGGCAAATGTAATTTTTTAAGCATCGGGACACAGCACATTAGAGTGCTGGCCGGTCGACGTTGTAATACTATGTACCTAACACTAAGTATTATACTACACTACAATACAATACAAATATTCTTTATTGTTCACCAAAAAATACATAGAAATCCAGCTTAAAATTAAGGCCGGGTATTACCATTTTTGAGTTTTTAAAAACCATCTGGGACATAGAATATAGTGTCTTAAAAAAAATATGTGTTACAGATCTTGTCTAGTCAAATTCGCAGTCAGTTACATGACCTGATGAATTTCACTCGATAGAAAAAAAATCGCGAATTTACCCCTTTGTGGAATGTATTTTCAATACTACGGCTATATTACTGACATTTAACATTTAATTTTTGTACTCAATTAAAGATCCTAAATAGTTATAGACAAATTCGCTGGATTTGCTTTGATGAAATAATTGGCTTAATGACTATAGGCCATAAACCGCCGAAACTACTCGCAGCAGAGCTTGCGCAGAGAGCGGGTTAATTGTAAACTCACGCGTGTTAGAGCGGGACATTTGCGTTGGGGATACCTCCCCTTAAACATGTTGACAGTAGACAACTAGGTACTATTCTGTGGCTGTCGTAATTTGTCCTTAAACACCATTGAGGCGGCGCCAATTGGCTGCCGAGCCTTCAAGTGTGCGACAACCTTTAACGTTACCATTTTTGGCTGTCAAGAGGAGACGAGGGTGGGTTGCACCAAATCGTCTGCAATCGTTTACCGTTTCTATGGCATGACAGTTCACGCGTCATCTTTAACGTTGATTGAAATAAAACATCTCAGGATCAATCAAACCGTATTTTTTTTATTATAAATGGGATTGCTCTTGGCCAGCATCTAGCCAGGGGGCAAATTATATGAGGCCGACGGTGAAGTGATTTCACCCAGAAAATGTCTATTCACTCGTGCCTTAAACAAGTCCAAGTTAACTTGGAAATACAGATGCCGGCAGGGAATTCTATACCTCAGTGGTGCGCATTATAAAAGATGATGAAAAGAGCTTGGTTCGAGTTTGTTTCAACGCTAAATGAAATCTGTTATTCACGAATCCACGATTCCGGTTTGACCATTCAACTCAATTAACAAGTAGTTCAATTACCAGTCAAATTCGAAGACGAAGTAGATCACCGATTAAGGCGTTTCAGCTTCCCTCAGGGCTTTTGATACAAGTCAATTCGCAATTAGAGTGACTGGAGGTGCAAATTGTAATCTTGACTCAAGATAAGGCCGGATTTCGGAATTGGTTCATTAACAAAGGGCAAAAATTTTATTGAGACTTCATTTTGTCTGTGCTCATTTAGCGCTTCGGATTCGCACGGATCTTAAAGAAAATAAGACCCAATCTTCCGTTCGATAGAATAACCGTCTAAAGGATGATTTACAGGCCCGTTTTCTAATACAGGACGGCTGTCGATTTCTTGTACTAGAAAACGGGCTGGCCCGGATACGGACCGGCTAGCGTGAATCATCAGCGTAATAAAATAAAATATCAACAATAATTACGACCAAATTTGTATGCCAAAAACAAAGAAACTGAACAAATAAATGAATGTCAATTTGTGAATTCTATTAATTCTCGTGGAGAAACTTAGCATAGAAACGAAGTTTCAGTTTTCAAGAAATTATCGCGCATTTTTATTTATTTATGTGTCCCTAATTATTGGAGTTCCAATGGATGCGGTCCTAAGATTTTGAAACTACGCGTCACAAAAGTTTGTTTTATTTGTGACCCTGAAATCATAGTACCTAATATAAATACCATGATTGTTCATAAAACAAAGTCTTAAGCGGAAATGCAAATTACATGTGAATATGGGCAGCAAATTCAAACGTAAATAATTATGTTAATAATTTTATTATCCTCTGAGTTAGCCGACAATCTTGCATAATTATCATCATCATCAGCCTATATCAATAAATCTGGTACCTATTTAAATCAACTTAGTCCCAAACTATAAGTACACTTTGCACAAGCTAAATAATATATACTTAAATTCATAAAACATATTCTATATATTTAAGTATTTATTTATCAACACTCAGGAACAGTTATTCATTCGTGCTGATCACACAAATAAATGCCCTGACTGGGATTCGAACCCGAGACCACCAGTTTCGTAGGTAAGGGTCACTACTAACTAGGCCAAGTGGTAATCGAGAGCTATATCATCATCATCATTTTCAGTCAATATAATTATATCGTCAAGAGACTTTTTTTGAGAAAAGGGATTTTACCATCGTAGATCGTTTGAGATATCAGCATTACCTACCTCACCTTTTCTCGCCGATACAAACATCCAATTATTTCAGAAAAAAACATCGTTATTGCCTAGTGAGATTACTAGATTACCATAGTCTCAGTTATTACTCAAAACATTTCATGAATTTAAAGATATAATGACGTCCGATCGTTTTCGGGAGAAAATTGCGTAAAATTGCGGTAAATGGCAATTTGACTAGAACATTATAGACTTAGCCGCAATCAAATTGTGTTGACCGAAAATAAAAAGCTAGGTATTTCTTAATTCATGTACCTTTATACCTACAACCTTTAAATCAAAATTGATTTATAACTGATGTAAAAAAGGCTGGTTATTAAAAAACATAAAATAACTCCAGAATAACTTTTATACCCTCTTTTTTGGCTCGGGCTTGAGTTATGTCATTTAAGAGGAATGCCTAGCTGAACAACTTTTCAAATCTCGAATTTTTGACATAATGTTTCTGTCGCGCTGCTGGGAGCGGGAGCGGGCGCTGTCTATGTGTGAGTGAGCGCACGCACACAGGCGCGAGAGAATTTACTTACTGTAGCTCTAGTATAAGTTTTTTTTCGAAACATTAACTAATTCGAACGCGTTTGAAACGTGAACAGCGCCTCTGGTGGTCACTAGTGGAAACTAAAACAGCGAGTATAACATTTGTTGTTAACCGATGAACGCGCATATTTCAAACTCGGTGAGAGCGTTTTCATACATTTCAAGACAAAACGCAAACGCGTTCGAATTAGTTAATGTTTCGATAAAACTTACCTATACTAGAGCTACTGACCCAGCAATCAATAAATTAGTATAAGGGGCTGTAGGTACGTTTTTTGGCCGGCGTTGTACACAGGAAAAAGATTTTTCTCAAAAATATCCCGCAAAATGAACATTAATCGCTTGTATTGGATGGTAAAGTGTACCTATAGTTTAAGGTCATATCAAAATTAAAATAATTTTTAAGAAAAAAAACTCACTGCACTCTTAGATTCCATGCAATGAAATAAAAATGGCTACCTATAACTGTAGTGTAATAACTTGTTAATTTTGTAACTGTATTATATTGTAATCATATGGACTTGGTCTGAAATAAAGACTTACGATTATGATTATAAGTATGCTTATAATGGTAGAAGAGTAAGTACCCTCAATTCCTCATGGAATCCACCATCAGAACTAAAGCTTGACAAAAATGTGTCTTGAAAACCTAGTTTGCTTAAAAAACATAACGAAGAGAACAAATCGCCAAACGTAAACTATGCGTCGTTGAAGAGTTCTGATCATCATCAGCAGTTCCACTCCATCAAATGTCAAATTTTTGTATGAAAATGCTTGACTTGTTGATAAAAACACAAAAATCACTATATGTTTGCCTTTAAGATCTGAGGAGTTCCCTCGATTCCTCATGGATCCCATCATCAGAACTGCGTTTTGACAAAAGAAGGAAAAAAAGAAGGGCTCGCCGGGTGAGTAGGTATAGTGATACGAAGCCGGCAAGCCTTATTCACGGGCATAGGCCTCCTCTCATAGATGAGGGGGCTTGGGCAGTAGTCCCCACGCTGGCTCAGAGCGGGTTGGGGATTTCACATACAACTTTGAATTTCTTCGCGGATGTATGCAGATGCTTCAGCGAAAAGCCAACGGTAAATATTATCAAATGATATTCCGTACCTACATAAGTTCCGAAAGACTCATTGAATTGGTACGAGCAGGGATTCGGACCCACCCACGACCGCCGCTTGACAGCCGCACGCTTGAACCACTAGGCTACCGTAGCTACTAAGTGTCCATGTTTGTGCACATTTAATTTGTCTGAGGCCTTCGTGCGTTATATTCATTTTTCTCATTTTCTCGAAGGTTAGCTGGAAGAGATCCCTCAGAGGGATACGTTCGCCTTTGTACTTTATATTTTGTAATTTTATTTCTTGTTAATGTTCCTATTATGTGCAATAAAGTATCAAACATACATATATATCCCCTCGCCAGTGGCGACAAAAATGGCGAAAAGTAGTTGCCTATATAGAGCCCAATTTGGGCTTTATCAAAGACAAGGCTTCCCCCAGGTCACCTTTCTATTCTATATTCCTCCATTGTGACTTGGCATTGTGGCTTCTTCTTGTGATTAATAACTTTTCTGGTAGGTAATTTAATTTATCGATAATTTTCCACCACTAGCATATCGACAATATATGTCAACGATTGTTGCCCATCCCTATTCCATCTGTGTACGTATATTTAGAAACTGACTCCGCCAAGAATTCGTGCGATAAGGACAACTGCAGCTCGGACTAAAATTCCCATGCAAAAAACTCAAAAATCGAGGTTTCGTTCTCGACTGTTTCCTCCTCCAAAACACAACCAATCATTATAAAATTTTGGAAACTGCAAGAGCAAGAAATGATCTATGCCGCTACGTTTTGATTTCTTGGATATTTGTTGTCATATTTGTATACTGAGCCTGTTTTAGCAGCCAATTCAATTAAGCCGTTTTTGCGATTTTTGAGGCGCTGTAAGTTTCTTTAAAATATAAAGATCCAAAAAAACAAAACGTAGCGGCATAGATATTGATGATATTGATCTTATTTGAAAAAATCATTGCTCTAGGTTCAAAAACCAGGGAGAAAACAGTCGAGAGCGTTTGTATGGGAAAATTGCAGCTAGGCATTCCTCTTTTGCGATACTTGGCAACTGACCAGTTGGCTCTGTGAATGTTACTTAAACGAATGAGATTCCATTCCATATGTGACTTAAGGCTTGGTCACACGGGTCACACCGCTTGCGCGACGCAAGCGGGACGCTGCGCTGCGCGCCAAAATGTATGAAACCGTCCCGCTCGCGTCGCGCAGCCTGTGTGGCATCGAGTGCTAACCTATTAGCATACGTTCTGGCGCGCAGCGGTCTCGTCGCGCGGTCGTCGCGCAACGCTGTGTGACCAAGCCTTTAGGGCGGTCAGTAATGTACTTGGGCGTGTTTCGGCCCAACGCGGAAATCCCTTAGTATATCAGTTTCTTTGTCCGCGAGTGTATTTAAATCTTACAAACCTGTAGCTCAGTGCCCTCACAGTCACTTCTTTCATCTACATATAAGTGGTAATAAATAAATAAATATTTGTGGACAATCTTATACAAATCAACCTAGTCCCAAACTAAGCAAAGTTTGTACTATGGGTACTAAGCGACGATATATACATACTTATATAGATAAATAGATACTTAAATACATAGAAAACATCCAAGACCCAGGAACAAATATTCGTGTTCATCACACAAATAAATGCCCCAGCCGGGATTCGAACCCGGAACCTAACTGATAATCCCGATGAGTGTTAGTACTCGTAATTCAAAACATTTTAGGGTAAATGTATTATTTCTTTTATTAACTTGAAGTTGTCCCTTTAAAGTATTCAAATATGATTGATTTAAGTACATGCATTGCACTCGTATAATGAAGAGAGTGCAAGTCCACGAATAAATGAATACTACTCGTAAAAGATCATTTTAGTTTTTTTAATCAAGAACATAAAATATGCTTTCATCATCATCATATATTTAAGAGCCTAGCTCTTGTCGGTGAAGTAATCGCAATTCCGTTCTGTTCTCTGCCAATGCTTTGAGCTCCTGGTTCCTGGTACGACATTACATTGACCTTCTCTTTAGCTTGATCCATAAACGCACGTCGCGGTCTTCCCCTGCCTCGCCTCCCCTCTATCTTTCCTTCGATAATAGTTTTTATGTAATTGTCATGACGTAACAGGTGCCCCAGCATATAAAATCTGGGGGCTGGGGCTGGGTGGCTGCTTTAGGTTTGAATTTAAAATGGAAAATTCACTTTTCAACTTAGCCCCAGCGGCGGGGGTAGGTGCAGGGACTTTTGATATGATATGTTAACCTCCTAAGTAGCCCAAACAAAGTTACCAAGTCAAAAATTGTGTTCCAAGCATTTCCCTCTATACTTTCAAAATGACAGTACTAAGTGTGGTGGCTTTGTGGCAGATTCCGGGAACATCTCAACGGAGTCCGCTTTCTGCGCTCTGATGGCCCCTTCTCCTCTGCTGGAGCTCAGCAGCATCTTCTTCTTCTTCGTGCCGGGGGTGTTGATCCTCTGCCTCTATGTCAGGATGGGTCTCCACATCAGGTAAGGAATTTTCTATAATACCTACTATTAGCTCTAGGCTCATATGGGATTGGGCGGGTCACATCTGTCGCATGTATCCGGACGGGTGGGCTAATATAGCTACCAAGTAGATGCCACAAGGGCGACGCAGACGGGGCCGGCCTAAACGGAGATGGCGGGATGACTTAGACATGCTTAGACGCTTTCCTCATCAACTGGCAGGAGGAGGCACTGATGCGGGAGTCATGGCATTCATGGGGAGAGGACTTTGCCAAGCAGTGGGGCACACTAAAAAAACTACTATGCTGCCGTGGCCCACAAACGCTACGTATAGTTCTTCTCAATTCGCAGCAGGATTATTGCGCCAGATATAGAGGCATGACGCATAATTATAGGTATGTCATCATTGGGCTTGCATGGGTTAAACATGCTACAAAATTGGCGATACATAATGCTTGCAATATAGGTAAACATGCACAGCTAAAATCATAGCTTTTCTTCTTCTTCTTCTTCTTTCGTTTCGAGGTTCTTACTTTTGGCTTAGAAGTCGTCCGGGTAATTAAGCGGTCTATTTTGAAACGAGGAGCTATTTAATAAATAATAAAAATTCGGAGAAACATGTTTTATCATAAATACATAACGTTCTTTTCATTTCCCTTTTCAACACAGAACAAATTGACAGAATACACAAAATACCATGTGAAGATGTGTCTCGCTTTATTAGCGAGAACGCCATCATTTTATACGATGCCTTTCATGAGCAATTTTCTCGACTGATGTTACAGCTTTGTATTGTAGGGCAATTTGTTCGGTATTAGGTAATTTTATTTTACTTTATACTAAGTTGGTGGCAAATAAGCGTACGGCCCTGATGGTAAGCGCTTCATAAAAAGAATTGCCAATTTCACGGCAGTGCTCTGAAAGATATCAAGGGTTACCTAATAATTGAAATGAAATGTATTGTTATAGTGTGTGAATCATAATATACAATTTTATACCTTGTGTGTCAAATGTTGCATAAAAATACACCATTGGTACCGCCACTGATAGATATGTTTTAATATGGCAACATTTTGGAGAACACACGTTAAGGGATCGTCCTAATACAACGCGACTACGCGATGATCGCGCAATCGCGCGAGTGAAATTCGCGAATATATTGAACTCGAATAGGTGTCCTAAAGGGATCGTCCTAAAACAAACGCGACTACGCGATTATCGCGCGAACTCGCGATTTTTTCTAGTAAATATTCTAAGTAAAAGGCACGCAATCGCGCGATCATCGCGTATAGTGTACGCCGTACGATTAAAAAAACCGCAAATCGATGTACAGTTTAGCCGTTTGGCACACGCATACTAGAGGTCAAAACAAAATTTTTGACCCGCAGTTCCTAAAAAAAATTCCCTTAGGGGGGGAGAGCCAAGACATTCTTTTTTTTGTATGAAAAAAGATTTTTTTTTTCAGAAACCTATCGTGTGCAGTATCATATGAAAAAGCTTTTCGAGGCGATTCTGAAAATATACCACATCATTACATTTCCGCCATTTTTTTTTAATTAAATCAAAAATAATTTTCGAAACATACCAAGTTTGAGGTCCTCCAGACACGATACGGCTGATTTTTATTCTGTACAATAAACCACAAATGATACATAATATCCTCATATCTAACCTCAAAAAAGCAATTTCGAAATGATTTTCATCAAGTATTTTTTTTTAATTTTTCAATATTACTAAGTGACACGGTTCTACTTCAATACCTATTTTACGTAATTTATGGAACTTTAGTGCAGATACGGTACATATTAATCATAAAATGATACGTAGTATCCATATATCCAACGGGAAATACGTCTTTAACCCTTTAACTGCGCCTTTTTCATCAGTTGGTATAGTGGGTAGGTGGTGGGTGGGTGATGGGGGGGTAAAGGGTTAAAGAGGTATTTCCCGTTGGATATATGGATACTACGTATCATTTTATGATTAATATGTACCGTATCTGCACTAAAGTTCCATAAATCACGTAAAATAGGTATTGAAGTAGAACCGTGTCACTTAGTAATATAGAAAAATTAAAAAAAAAAACTTGATGTAAATCATTTCGAAATTGCTTTTTTGAGGTTAGATACGAGGATATCACGTATCATTTGTGATATACTGTATCAAATAAAAATCAGCCATTTCGTGTTTGGAGGGCCTCAAACTTGGTATGTTTCGAAAATTATTTGTGATTTATATTAAAAGAAATTGCTGAAATTGCTGAAATGTAATGATGTGGTATATTTTTAGAATCGTCTCAAAAAGCCCTTTCATATGATACTACACACGATAGGTTTCTGATGAAAAAAAAAATCCATACAAAAAATAGAATGTCTCGGCACTCCCCTCCTAAGGGAAATTTTTTTAGGAACTTTGTTTTGACCTCTAGTATGCGTGTGCCAAATGGCTAAACTGTACATCGATTTGCGGATTTTCTTTGAAATTGGGCCTGTACGGCTACCACTAGTAGTCGTGCGCGAATTAGGACGATCCCTAAGACATACTAACTTTCTTTCGGGCTCGTTAGGCTGCGTTTCCACCAGAGATGTGCGAGGGTGTGTTTTAAAATATTTGACACCTCGCTCGGCGCGTTGCGACGTGTCAAATGTATGAAAACGCATCCTCGCACATCTCTGGTGGAAACGCAGCCTTATTCAGCTTAGAGAGAAATGTTTGACAAAGTGTGTGCAGGAAAAAACATCACAGAACAAATCGGCTTGTACATGTACATTCCTCCTTTTGACTAGTGAGAGATTCATTCCTAATTTAATTCATGTACCTAAGAAATTTCTTAATTTAGGGTCGTAAATAAAGTATTTTCGTGTACTTTATGTGTTTCGCAAAATATAACGTACGCATAGCTAAAATAGAGTACAATACTTTATATTAAACTACGGGTGGCAACCCTACTAAGAATATATGCTCGGAGCCTATTTACAACTATTTTAAAAGTTAGCTCCCTTTGTTCATCTGAATTCTCTTTTTGTAAAATTTAAGGGTCCTTATAAGGTAAAAAATGCTCATCTATTAAGGCCATTTTCTATTTATTTGACAAGTTTCTTGAAATTTTATCAATGTTACTATCTAGAACAGGACTATTGCGACCTAATGACATACATTATAAATATATTTCTTACATTTTTCATTAAGATATTTCGTTTCAAACTTCACTCCAAATCGACTGTTTTCGAGCTAAAAACTGCTTTTTTTCCGCTTAAATTCTACTACACACAATAAAATCAAAAAAGGGCAATGTTACTATCTAAAACTTTACTAATATCGTCGTATCCTATGATCTTTTTATTGGTATTATCAATACTTTTGTCACAATTTGAAATCAAAAAAATTTAAAACTTGTAAGGCCTCTTAAGGTCTTTGCAAAATTCCGCCAGGCGTACCTCATGTCGACCGGTGACTCGAAAACAAGTCAAGTAAACAAAAACATTGTTTTGTTGTGTTTTTTTCGCCGACAACCCACAGGTTAACAATTGACTTAAAACTTTGTGGTGTTACTTAAGTCAAGGTGGGGATAATTTAATAATTAAGGCGGCAATAATATTTGCTGCGGTTGACGCCTTAATCTTTGTGGGTGACATCTAAGCACCCAAGCAGAACACAGTAATATAAACATGACATATCCAATACAAAAAAAACCGGACAAGTGCGAGTAGGACTCGCCTACCAAGGGTTCCCAACAAAGTATGTACAAGTGTATTTTAAATGAATACTTTATAAATTTACTTTCTTAATAACTAATTAACCTACTTGTAGTATTACAAGACGATATTACTTGATATGTGTCTACCGTAGTTAGGTTAGGTTTAAAAGTGCTTTAAAAGCTATAGGTCAGTACAGTATATTCCTAGTTACGTGGGCGAACTACACGCGAACGCGAAGCGGCGCGGCGCGGCGCGGCGCGAAGCAAAACAAACAGTCGATACCCATTTATAAAGTAACTGTCCTTAGAGGTGGGTGATAAATAACTTCACGATGAAAAAATCACGGTGATCCGCCGTTAAAAAGTGACAGTGTGACTTGTCACGAAGTATAACAACGTTACAAAATAACGTTGTTACTTAGCGACGATATCAATGGAACAGTGTGTAAGCGACGCGTCGCGTCGTGCCTCGTGACCGCTGGTACTAACTGTGACTGTGACTGCGGTGCGCTGTCACAGAGTAACATCAGTTGTTTCAAAAATATCAGTAACTGCCTGGAACGATCGACACGCAAATGTCGTGACACGAAATAACCGAAGTGACAAAGTCACGGTGATTTTTCAATGTGATTTCTTTGGAACGGGAAAAACAATAACGGTGATCGAAAAGTAACGCTTTTCCCCATGTCTAACTGTCCTACGTGAGCGAACCGCTTCGCACCGCATTCGTGTATCGCCGCGCCGCTTCGATTCGCTTCGCTTCGCGTTCGCCCACCTAGAAAAACGCGTAAGTAATTTTAATCTATTGTTTTTCTTCGCTGAAATGCTTTGATTTTGATTGACATGAGTCTCCTCTTTAGTTCTTAGATTATTTATTTCTTGTGATACCAGATTGTCGAACTCAATCTGTCAAAATAATAGCTCATCATAATCAAGTAGAAGCGAAATCACTCAATTTGTTACTACGATCGTAAAAGTAAAAACTACGCAAAGCGAAAACCTGCTTTATCTTAAGCACGATAAGACTCAATGTAATAAACCGTGTAAAATTATCTTCCAAACATGCCAAATTACAGCTTTCTGGTTTCTGGTACTAACGGTTAGTTAGGGAGCTAAGCCGCGGACGGATGGACGGACGAAAATGGCCTTGTTGACAACGGAAAACCCTAAAAAAGTAGATCAATAACACAGTCAACAATGTTTTTTGCCCAGTCACTTAAAGTTTCGAAGTTCTTTTTATGAAAGTCACCATTCACCATGGTAGCATTTATAACAGTTGCAATGAAAATAGCAGTACCACAGCGCCTTTCATTAATAACATGATTAATGAGATAATTGCGATCATTAATAATTCTTTTCACAGCTGCTATTCAAAACGTTATTGTTTCCCTCGAATGAGGGATCAAAGTCTTAAGATACTTTTCTTCCCTCACCAGGGCCGTCCTTAACCAATCCGATGGGCCCTATCGATCGCGGGGCCCTGGGCACGTGCCCAGAGTGCCCAGTGGGAAAGACGGCCCTGTCCCTCACTTATATGAACGAATTGTAATTAGGATTAATTTTTGACCTGTAATGTATTATTACCAATAAATAATGTCTATAGATGTCTATGTCTATGTCAATTACTATTTTCCTCATAGAAGGTTTCGAATGTGCCACTCGGTAGCAAAATTATTTGTAAGACATCTCATGCTATTAGCAGCGGCCCTAGCGGCATAGACGGTGTGAAAAGCATTGTGACACAACGGTAGCAAAATTATTTCAGATTTGGGCGTAAACACTTGAATCCCTCGCTACTCTTAGGACGCTTAGGACTCTTTGTTAAGTAAATGTGGGGATTGGTCAAATACTTCGGGTGGAATATCGGCCGGGGTCACCAGCAGAACTCCTGAGTCCTGAGGATGCGTTCAATTGAGAGTGAGAAACCTGCATTTTTGCCTCCAGCTGTCAAATCCTCTAACCAAGAAAGGGCTACGCTCTTTATATTACCTTACATAAATTGAAAGCGCAGAATCCTATCAAACTTGCACTAACATACATAACTTTTCGTACAAGGCGCATAAACGACAGTTTAACCAGAGAAATACTGCAAACTGAAAATAAATTTAATTCGTCTAATCGCTTCTCTGTCATTCAAAAATTTGAGCCACAATCCTTTGTGCTCCACGAAATTCCAATGTCCTACTGAAACCCCGTACCAATTATCAAAGTGAAATAGGAGCCTGGAACATTTCAAGCCTTGGAGTCGTAAAGATTCCACCCGCACTAACCGTAGTTCAAAGGAGAGCACAGAGCACACAAAAATACAAAACCTAAAGTATCGCTAAGTACATCTCCATTTCTTTAATATATAGTTATAATGCATTTGTTATCAGACTCTCCAGTCCTTTTTTTACGCCGCCAGTGATGCGTAATGGTCGAAACTGGTATTAATAGCTTTCCGGGAGATAAGTCATTAAGTATATTGACATTGTAGGACACCTACGCCATTTAAAAATAAGATTTCCGGTGATAAATAAAGTCACTTGACGCAAACAAACGAGGCATAAAAGGAAATGAGTTTCACACAATTATTGGGAGTCAGCTCGCGACCATGAATGTTGCGATACATTCAAAACTTCGGGCAAACCTATTAAGTCCCGTTTCCCAATAATTATATCACTTTATTTTGTTTATAATTTTTTTTAATACTCCCAAAGGTCTAATCCCAACAAAGTCCAGTTTTCCCTCGATTTGGAAGAAAATCAGAATCGGGGTAAAACTAGGAAAATGTTTGTTGTGATTGGCTGTTTCATCAGCCAACAGGCACCAAATTTTAATGCTTACCACCTTAGTACCTCTCCTAAATTCTACCTATTTAATTTTGAAGTTCTGAATAGAGTTCTATCATGAGGCTGGCATGTTCAGGTACCCCACTTAAGAAGGGACGAATGGAGTATTTCGTAAATTGAGGGTTAGATTTGTCAAAAGGACCGATGATGGCACTAAGAAAAGAACCTTATTACGGTTCCATTTGAGTGCAATATCGTGCCATGCAAGTTTGACATAAGAAGTTAAGACTTTTAGAATTGGATTGTTTGTTGAAGAATTTCTTTGTCTATAGGTAACTTACTAATTAATCCTATCACCGTGTTTTCGAGTCTGTGCCTGTAATAATGGAATAGATTTAGTTCATACGGCTTGAGAGTTGGGCGTCCTAAAATTAACTTTACTCACGAGGGAGAGATATTATACATATATATATATATATATATATATATATATATATATTAACAAAACAAGGTCAAGGAAAAGAGACAAAATTCAAACAGGGGCGTGTTTCACGAAAGCGCAAATCGCAATCTTAAAAGTCTAAACTGGGGCCTATTGCATGATGTGTAACTAATTAGTTTATTTCTAATGAAAGGGGTTGAAAAGAAACTTCCGCTTGTAATATTAGTTACATTTATTATGCATAGGCGCTTGGAAATACTGAAACCACTGACCATTTAAGGCGATATATCGATTGAAAGTGACCCTTATGTTTTTCGCTCATGACAAAACGGTATGCAATCCTCTCCGAGAATGGCTTTTTTAGACAAATCTCGTTAAATATCTGACTGTGTGCAGGTTTATTAAATTTCCTCTTGACAGAGTTTAGATGAAGTAAAATACCATCATATTAACGTAATAGTCTTTTAATAATGCGTTGTTTTAGAAGGCTCAGTAAAGAAAGGAAAATATAGACTAAACTTTGGATTTTTTTTCTACCGAGAAAATTTTAAGCAATTATGTTTCGGCTATTGTCAGTACCACAATCATATAGTCAAGAATCATATATCTGAAATTAGCCGCTACTGTTTGCTAGTCTGGGCAGGACAGCGTTTCAAAGTTTCTAAATTTCTCGTTGTAGCGCCTTAAGTACGTAAGAAGTAAGTAGCTAATTAGTTTTAGTAAATTTATCTTCCATAGTTTTATTCGAGATTTAATTTAAATTACTTTTGTAGACTTTTGAATAAAATTGTACGGCATTTTAGGTAAAAAAGAAAGCTAATTATTGAACTTCGATTGGGCGGAAGCTTGTCCGGTAATTGGCAAGATTGGTTCTCGAAACACTATTCAGAATTCTTTTTGCCCGGCGGGATAATTGCGTAACTGTTTCTTCCAGAATATCAACTCTATTTTAGATTATTTTACAAAATAAATGATGTCGGAGTTTTAATATTAAAGTTTTAAACTGAGGGTTAGGTTAAGCAACTATTTAATCATACTTACTTAAAGTAAAGCCAGCATGCCGGTAACACACTATGTGGAGGTGCCTTTATCTAAAATTTTGTTTTAGCGGGGAAAGTAGAAAGGAATGTTGAACTTCGATATCTGCTAAGGCACCAAGCAGGGCGTTAAATATATAAATTAAGTGGACTGTATAAGGAATAGATAATGTCCACGCAAAACGCTTGCTTTGGCTATCCTTTTTGGAGATCGGAGCGGTCAAGGAACACGTGCACTAACCTTTACTCCTGGGTTAAACTGTGTATCCTCAAGACAGCAATCTCTCCAGCTCTCAAGCGCGCGCGCAGAACACTTTTATAATGTTTGTGATGTACACCGCACTCATAGCCAAATTAAGTCCATATCAAAACATGGCCGCCATTAGCACTGGCTCCATGGATCGAGCAAATCCCGTGACATGCTTCCAGGTCGGTGTTTGGTAGAAGGGTGGGCTCTCATATCGGCCCATGTATGAAGTTCGCAAGGGAGAGCGAACATTATAAACGTGCACGTGTATGACAAGGAAGGGAATATGACGGGTTTGATGCGAAAGCAAGCTTACCCTCAAATACAATTGTAAACAAAAATCTACCCTTAACTTTATGATAGAAATTCGAAACTCAACACTATGTATGATTGCTTACACACTGAACGGGCCTTCATTTAAAACACGGGTCGCCAAACTTTTTAACCAAAGAGTCAAATTC
This sequence comes from Cenopis cana, assembly GCA_951800055.1. NCBI lineage: Eukaryota > Metazoa > Arthropoda > Insecta > Lepidoptera > Tortricidae > Cenopis > Cenopis cana. The sequence goes on along the minus strand of OX637487.1, from coordinate 7,265,984 downwards.
AGTAAAAATATAATCTTTTCAGAACCTCAGAGAGCTAAAAATACCTGTTTCAGGTTTTCCATTATAAAATTATGTGACATGGGAGAGCTGCAACTGGCTCTTCAAAATGCAGCTAGCGAGTCGCGGTTTGCTGATCCTGATTTTAAAAAAAAACGGGTTGCACTCCGGGAGTGCCGTCAGAAGTGAAAATTCAATAAATAAAGTAAATAACAAAGATATTCATATCCGTATCCGTATCGGTATCGGTATCGGTATCCGTATCCGTATCCGTACCCGTATCCATATTCATACTCATGTTCATATTCGCATAATCCATTTACATATATACATAATACCTATGTCCCGAGTATCATTGTGTCTTATGCATCTAAGACTAGCTGAGTTTAGCTGAGTTGACCCCTCCTAACATCGCAATCACGATACTAGGAGGGGTCAACTAGCTGGTCTTAGAAGAATCTGTCGCGAGTTTTCCCCAGTACAAAAGTGCTCAGCGCCGCTAAAGAAGTTTTCACTTCAAAAATGGTGTCTCTTAATTTATTGTATTTGGTTCAGGTCAACGAAGGTATCAGAGAAGACGAAGATGGGTCTGCTAAATGGACAAGTCCACGGGGAGACTCGACAAGCTAAATCCAGGAAGGCTATCATCAGGATGCTGGGTAAGCTATTAGATGTATTGAAATTTATTAATGAAACCTATAGAAAAACATATTACCTAACAAAAATAAAACTAAATACAGCTAAATTAAAAACTAAATATAAAACTAAATTAAATCTAAAAAGGCCCCCGCGGCTTTGTGCCGAACATACGGGCATCATATCCTCTTTCAATAGCCAAACTTATTCGTTGGCCGAGGTAGCTGCCAGGTCTTCGGTCACCTGTGGCATAAATAAGCCTCTTCGATAAGCCCTTAAAGTTACTAGATTACATTCCTGACAATTATAATCTTCTTCTTCGTCGGCTCCTCAAGGCTGAGGGTGACCACCAGCGTCAACATCCAGGCGACGATACGACTAGCCCAAAAAATACTGTCTAAGGTCTCTTCAAAGCAAGAATGAAGTTCCATATTCCTTATTACTGTGTGAGCTTAGGCTCTACCGTCACAGATGAGAGTAAGTTTAATCGTTGTTTATTCCTAATTTAAAAAAAAAAACGCGTGTCAGTAGTTATATTAAGGCGCAGGGTAGGGCAAGGCCTTTCCCATACAAACTTTGTGCACGTTTTATTCGTCGGTTTTGGCACTAACAAATATAATATTTTTTTTGGTTGTAAATATTAGATATGCGAAGATCGTGATGTGAAAATTTTCAAATATTTCAAAAATATTCAAAATTAAAAAATTTGAAAAAAAAGTTAATAAAAAAAAATTTACATCACGAAATAGCTATCAGAAAAATAAGCATACTGACCAAAAATAATAACTTTAATGCAAACACAAACGAAGTAAATCCTGCAAAAAGTTTGTATGGAGAGAGCTTGCCTGAGCTTGCTTAAAGAGCTGCAAAAACACATATAGTCATCTTCGCTGAGATTAGCATCTTTCGCGTATGCTCTCAGGGTTATAATGTAATGTAGTGGTACATATATTTTTGGAATCAGCTCATGGATTCGTTTGTTTTCATAAAATAAATAACTATGACATCTTAGAATAGAGGGACTACAAAACATCTGTTGATTGGATATCTGGGATATATACAAGAAGTCAGAATGTGGTCCGCAATTTTTGCAAACATCTCATTGGAGCCGCCCCTAGGTATGATGCTTAAGGCGCCTGTAGAGGCACGCACTCTCCATACAAACTTTCTGCAAGTTTTTCTTTGCTTTTGTTTGCATAACACTTATGATTTTTCGTCATTATGCTTATTTTTCTGTTAGCCAGAACCTCAAGAAAAAAAAATGGTTTTTTTTAGTATTTTTAGTTTTTTGATTTTTTTTTCTTGACATTCTTTTTATATCCAATTTTCTACTACAACGACTATGTATATACCTAAACGCATTTTTTCACGACTAAAAGAGCAAAATTTTCATCTTAATCCCATACAACGGTTGGTTCAATACTGTGCGTGTGAGCTCATTAGCCAGTCCTTATCTATAGGAGGCTTTTTCAGGGCCGCTAGCGTCGAGCTAGGTTTGTCCCTAATTTTAGCCCATTAACCTTTACTCGCTAAACGCTCTTGTTTATGTTCACCGCCACTCGTTGGAAAATGCTTACTTTCCGAACTTGTATCGTAAACAACTAAATTCATGTTTGCTTTTTAAACTCGCATTAAACTTCTCCCTTTTGCCTTAGAAACGGAAACGAAATAGCGAGGAAATTTTCCTTCCAAAGCGGATATTGAAAAATTTGCAGCATTTTAAACCAATTTATGTACGACTGACCTGGAAAGTTTTGTGGCTAGTAGGTACACCGAGAGAGTTTAATCTTTTACAATGCAATATGCTCAGAAAGTGTCTCTTTGTATGGGCCAACATAGTCACGCAAAGTGCGACAATTATGCGGTAAGTTTTTTTTTTTTTTAATTTATTGCCACAATATACAAAAACAAGTAATTTACATATTTTCGCCAAACTGCGCAGCAGTTTGTTGGCGAAGTTAGCACTCTTTTTTTACATTTACTTGATTAAACTACTTAGGCTATTACACTAAAAACTTATACATATATTATACCTACTCGTATTAAATGTCCCACAGCCCGTCACCGCACAAGCAGATGGCACCATAATCCTAATTCTTAGTATTAAACAGGAGTAGATTATACACCAAGGGGATAAAGCAGTGTTTTATGTCACGGGCGCGATATTGAATCCTGAACGGAACGAAGGACTCTAGATTTTACACCCGAGCGTAATGAGTTAATTCCCGATAGAGAGATCCCGGATTTACTTTCACATAGATTATAACATTATTTTAAGAATGTATGGATATGGAATAGTACGGAATCAGTATTGGAGTACCAATAAAATACATTATCAGTGAAAGAGCCACTGAAGCCTACATGTTGGATAAATATTTGAGGTTCAGTAATTTCTGGCTCTTACCCAAATTTGTGTAATCAATCACACTGCACAGCCTGCTGCCTTGACGAAACATTACTGGGTCAATCCTTGGCAATGTTGTTTCGGCTTATTGATAGTGTTTAGTAAATAAGATATCTTAGATTTATCAATTAATGCCTTGTTTTAGTTGATCGTAAATAAGTTTAAATATCGCCATACAGTTCGTTCTTTATTTTTACATAGCATTGTATTGATACCATTTATTTAACTTTTGGACTATAAAAAAAACTTAACTTTCTGAATTTACAATGTATTGTGATATTTTGATGTTTTAGCGGTTTACTATCCAAAAACTGACACCATATTATAAGTTTTTACATATGTGTCGAACTTGACAATTGTCACCTTAAAATGACAATTCGGTTTAGATTGTCGGCGCGGTAAGTATCGATGCTATCCAACGACCATCTTTACGTGACGACTCAGAAGTGTACTTTGAATTGTCTTTGTCAGGTGACAATTGTCAAGTTGGTGATATAGGGGCTAGGTGGGGTGGACCGTACGCTTGTTTGCCACCGTCGTTGTACAAAAAAAAAACAATTTCTTGGCTTACTACAATGGACTTTCTTAATACTGTGTGTAGAGTGAGACCAATCTTATACTGAACGCCCAGCCAGCGTGTTTCAGTGTGTTTTTTTAATTATAATTGTTGTTGCATTAGGCGCAATACGAGTACATTAGATTAGACACTGACAAACCAGACTAATAATTGATTACCCATAATTGTTTCGTATTCCCTCTGGATTGAAAGGTCAGATGGCAGTTGTTTTTGTATAGACTAGTCTTGGGATTAGGTATCAAAGTAGACCCCGAGATGCTTAGGGCACAACCGAGTAAACGCTAGGAGGACGAGGATAATTATTTATTAGAATAATTTTATCTCACGAGCGCGGGTGAGCCATGGTAGTGTGTTGAGCTATGCATGCACATTGTCTATGTGTGCGTCAGCGTAGAAACTATGAGTTCACATTGTTTATGTGTTCGTACTGTTCGCATGTGTCATCACAACTTTAACTATGGCCAACTCGAGCTAATCAGATAAAAAACTATACCTCGGGACCTAATTCGATTCAAATTGTGACACATCCCTGTCCTGTCTCCGCCCTTCTAATAAGAATGACATAGATATGATAATGAGCGATGTCCTTGTGACGCCCTTCTCTAAAAATTAATGCTTGAAAATCAATCTTCCTGATATAATTATACGAAACTCAATTATCGCAGACAAATTCAAAATCCACGATGATACTGTTCTCATATTGAATCGCGTCTTTGGTTTCACTGAAATCAAATCAAACTAGGTACATATTCAACAAGCTAACGGAAACCAAATGGCCTTCAATGTTTAGATCATATCTAAGGGTGCTTCCACATACCCACGCATGAGAAGAGGCGTATCAGTAATTTGTTAAAATTGAACAAATGTTTTGGTTTTCTTGCTGTCAAAAGAAAATACATACATATATACAAAAAAAATATATTAAGCTTCCTTAAAATAATCTGACGGCCATGACTACTAAGTAAATACTATTACTTATTCTGTGTCGTGGCTCGTGACGCGAGACAAAAAACCGAACATTAGTATAGACTATAATGTGTTTTGATTTTTTTTGAGGCTTATAAGTTGCTCCGTTTGCAAATTAGTCATGCAATGGTACCCAAGAGAGGGTAAGAGGAAACGAGGGAAACCATTCAGAAGATGGGAAGATGATATAGTTAAGGTACCAGGCAAAACCTGGACTAGACTCGCACGCATAAGAAAAGATTGGAAAGTGTTGGGGGAGGCCTTTGCCAAAAGGCACACAGAATAAAAGAAAAAACAAAAAAATCGGCCAAGTGCGTGTCGGGCCACGCACAAGGTAGGGTTCCGTAGTCGTCCACCCGTTACATTATGTGGAGTAAAAAGTTCGCAGACTTATATTTACTATGTTCTTGACAGAATTAACAACATTATCTAAGGTATCAATGGAATTTGTACGAAAGTTTGCTTTTGCACAGTACATTTCTGAAGTTTGACTATTACTCATTAACTAGTAATGTCTACTTAGCTGTGATAGTTTTCCTTTTAAATCTATCGTATATACTACCGTTTAACTGGCAGGGGGGGGGGGGGGACGACGACACTTGACCATAACAAAAATTATCACTTCAAAGCTTAATATCACGCTAAACAATTTTTTCATTAAAATGCTTTTAGAAACCTTATAATATTTTTAAAAGAGATATACAACGATACCCCACACGATGGGGTTTGGCAGAAAAAAAAAAATGCACTAACACTTTACATGTAGGGGAGGTACCCTAAAAAAATGTTTTTAAAGATTTTATTCAACCGTTTTGTCGGTGTCATTGATATGTATACTCACGCCAAATTACAGCTTCCTAGTACTAACGGTTACTGAGAAAAACGGGGGTCGGACGGACGGACGGACGCACGGACATGGCGAAACTATAAGGGTTCCTTGTTTACTACGGAACCCTAAAAAGATTAGTAAAGTAAACGTGTAACAGAAACAATATGTACTCTGAGATAAAGCTATAAAAAAAATAAAATAAAAAAAATAAAAAATAAATAAAAAAATAAATAAAAAAATAATTTTTTTTTTTTTAAATAAATAGAGGCTTATAAATCGTGGAGGTACTCAACAGAGTGCAAGGTATTCCGTCCATTTGTTAATCTGACGCGGTCAATTAAATCCCAAAATCCCCTCTTGGGCTTCCCTTACCATTATAGGATAGTTTTATCCCGAAAATCATCCCTAAAGAGGTGAAATATTGACGATCATGATGTAAACACTAAGAAAATGTATATTGGAATTTGTATCATGTAATGAATCTGAATCACGTGCTTACTTGTAAATTGTATTGCGAAGCGTAACAGATAAAATCCCTAATAGCCTGAGAAAGATACGTTTTTTTTGGAAAAAATTCTCTAACAGGCTATTTTTTTTTATACGGTTCTTTTAAGTGATTTTAAGAATCAATATTTTTCAAATTTGCGAATCTACCACCGGAAGTTGGATAAAAAAAATGGTGCCCAAAAACTGTTGATTTTTCACAGCAAATATGGTATAAGTAGTTTTATTGAGAATGCTTCTATCTTTAGGCCTGTTTTGATGCTTACGATCCGAATCGAAACATATATGCAACGGGAAATAAGAGAAATTTAATCAAACAGGTATTTTCAGTTTTTCTGAAACTTATTAAAAAGAAAATTATATATAAGCTTTTTATAGCAACACATGAAAAACAAGGACTGTTTCTTAGAATTATCATTGAAAATGAAACTATTTAAATGTTTGGTAAATAGTTTTTTACAAATCGCGTATTTAACATTAGTAGAAAAAATATATCAGTTCCAATTTTTCCGTGGACTTTTAATTTAAGCCCTGAGAATGTCAATGGAATAGGAATGAACCCCATATGTTATTTGTTTTCATTGATTTGCTTAATTACAGCACACACGTGCAATCTGATTTGGACTTTATTGCCTTACTATCAGGGATTATTTTAGAACGCACAACGAGATGGAAGTAGGCATGTCGAAACAAGCGCGCAGCGCGTGCGGCCGGCCCCCGCCGCCTCGCTCCGATGTCTGTTTATTATTATTACTTACTATGACTTTGATATGAATAACGAATGCATTGATGACGGTGCCTAAATACAAATACAAAGTCCGTGATTGCAATTTTACTGTTGGCTTTAAAGCTCAGAATATCAACTGAATATGAATCAAGCGAATATTATTTATATTCGTTAATGTACAGCATACGTTTGCAATCGGATTTGGACTTTATTGACTTATTGTTAAGGATAATCTGAGATGAGAATGTAGGGATTGAGTAGGCAGGTTAAAACTTAAAACACGCGTGCTTGAGGCCGCCGCTCAGCCCAGTGCGACATTTTATTATTATTTACCTACTCGTTCATTACCTTTAAAATGATATTGAGTTTGAGTAACTATGTAAAATTTGTTTGCGGCGTAGAAAATTTTGTTTATTTGCGTAGTATATGATGTTTACGTATAATCTTCTTCTTCTAAATATATAAAAGAAGAAACTGACTGACTGATTGATTGACTGACTGACATATCAACGCTCAGCCCAAACCGCTGGTTCTAGAGATTCCAAATTTGGCACGTAGGTTCCTTATAAGGTCTAGGGGTGCAATAAGGAAGGATTTTTCAAAATTCATCCCCTAAGGGGGTAAAATGGGGCTCCAAAGTTTGTATGGAGAAACAAGATTAGTTTGATTATTTTATTCGAAACTTCACAGGGGTACTCCTAACAATAAATGAGTGAAGACGTGTTTCAGGTTTATTGAAAATTCAACCCCTAAAAGAGGGAAATGGGGTGTCAAAGTCTGAAAATCGACAATGGGTATTATTTCTATGGTTTATCGGGTCGCTGATTACGAAAACAACAATGATTTTAAAATCCAACGTGGCGGACGTGAAATACTAATTTCCCCAGTCGGGGTGAAATGGGGTTGAAATGTCTACATATCAATATGGGTGTCGTTTTCATGGTTTTTTTGGGACGTTAATTACGAAAATGGCATCGATTTTAAGATTTAATATTGTGGACATGAACATTTCTAAATATGTTAAAGAAGAAACTGACTGACTACCACAGACTGACGGATCAACGCACAGCCCAAACCGCTGATTCTAGATTATATTCCAAATTTGGCAAGTAGGTTCCTTATAAGGTCTAGGGGCGCACTATGAAAATATTTTTCGAAATTAACACCCGAAGGGGTGAAACGGTGTAAAAATTTGTATGGGAAAACAAGATTAGTTAATGAGTAAACAAGTTTTTCAGGTTTTTGAGAATTTAACCCTTAAAAGGAGGAAATGTGGTCACAAAGTCTGAAAATAATACCCATATTGATTTTCAGACTTTGAGACCACATTTCCTTCTTTTAAGGGAGACAGATATGTACTTTTATTCACGAGTAGTAATTATAATCTCTTAGTAGTAGTAAGTCGATGGCGGCATAAAAATTCGTATACCGAAACCTCCAGAACGTAACAAATAGTTTTCCGACCCGCACCTAAATCGGTTCAGCAAAACGCGTGATAATCGCGGTCAAATACATACCTCTAGTTGGGTCAAATTCAAACTGAAATCATCTTTTTCTGTCGGCTGTTTAAAGTTACGTTTAGTACGCGGGCGAAGCCGCGGGAAAAAGCTAGTGTGGTATATATCTTTAATAGTACGGTACGGCTTTCACACTTTTTCACCCGATTTCCTCCTTTTAGGGGTTGAATTTTCAAAAAACCGGGAACACGTGTTTACTTATTTATTGTTAGGAGTACTCCAGTGAAGTTTCGAATAAAATAGTCTGACTAATCTTGTTTCCCCATACAAACTTTGGACCTCCATTTCACCCCTCAGAGGATGAATTTTGAAAAATCCTTCCTTAGTGTACCCCTAGCTATACCTTACCTATACCGTACCTTATGAGGAACCTACGTGCCAAATTTGGAATCTCTAAAACCAGCGATTTGGGCTATGCGTTGATATGTCAGTCAGTCAGTCAGTTTCTTTTTTATATATTTAGATAAAGAATGTTCATTTCCGCAATGTTACATCTTAAAATCGATACCGTTTTCGTATATGACGTCCGAAAATTCAGTGTAAACCAAATTTAATTGTGTTTATGGTAAATAAATGAATTGAATTGAAAAAAAAAAACATAAAACTACACCCATATTGATATTTAGTTATTTCAATTTCAACCCCATTTCACCCCGACAGGGGAGATGGTATTTCATGTCCGCGACGTTGGATTTTAAAATCATTGTAGTTTTCGTAATTAGCGACCCGATAAACCACAGAAACAATACCCATTGTCGATTTTCACACTTTGTCACCCCATTTCCCCCTTTTAGGTGTTGAATTTTCAAAAAACTGGAGACACGTGTTTACTTATTTTGTTAGGAGTACTCCTGTGAAGTTTTGAATAAAATAGTCTGACTAATCTTGTTTCCCCATACAAACTTTGGACCCCCATTTTACCCCCTTAGGGGACGAATTTTGAAAATTCCTTCCTTAGTGCACCCCTAAACCATATAAGGAATCTCTAGAACCAGCGGTTTGGGCTGTGCGTTGATATGTACTGACAGAAATGATTGCAGAAACGAACAAACCAGTTTTGTCTATTTAAAAAAAAATGATCCCCATACAATATTTAACCCCTATTTTCAACCCTTTGGGAGACGAAAATTTTTAAACCACCTAGTTAACTTTCCTTGTTTATATATGCGTTTTCAAAATTTCGGATGGCGGTCACCCGCCTGTAGCCCTTATTATCTCTGGTTGGTGACTTTTGCCGTGATATGAGCTTTATAAAACATGCGTGTGCCGCGTATCTATTCTATACTACTTATATAAAATAATTATCACGATGTAATTTTTTAAAAAAACGAATACATTTGTCATCCTATTTACTTGTTGGTTGAATCAAGACATACTTATTTACGCAACACCGAGTCGTATATGTAATTCAAGATCGCGAAGGGCTTCGACCTGCGCGGCGTGCGAAATAACGAATACCTACTTCTAAGCGTCCCTATAAGGCATAATTTAGCGTGGCATCATCTTTCTAAGAATTTATGCCGATACGTATACATGTTCTACTTTTTATGTATATCTAATTTATGTCTTCAACTGTACTGTTAATAAAGTGTGTGCAAAGTACGAGTCACGAATATATGGTCTCAATATACCTACTGTCCGGCCGACAGCGTAGTTGAATTTAAACTTTCGTGAGACATGTTATAACTTTATTTTACTAAACGGTTAAAACTCACGTATTAATTGAAAACATGTCGCCCGAAGTGACAATTAATACGTGAGTTTTAACCGTTTAGTAAAATAAAGTGACAGCGTAGTTGTTCAGTACCTACCTACACCTACGAATGCACCGGATGAGCGGACTTTTATTATAGGCGTGTAGGTTAGGTTGTACACAAAGACCGTGATTTCTTAATCGATAAATTATATCTATTTGAAAATCATTTTGGCGGTTTTGAGTCGTTTTAGATGTCAGATTATATACAAAATTTAAAGTTATTAAATGACTTAGTTTTAACTTTTAATTCATACTTCATAGCTACTATTGAACCTAATAATAAGTTGTTTAAATTACACTATTTACATATACCTAATAGAACATTAAGCTTAGGGCCGCACCGAAGCCGCCGATAAAAGTAAAGTACCTACACACACACTTGCTTGTCACCCACCCGCGCGCCTCTCGCTGTGCTGCACACCTTCGCTCACCCCGCGTATTCCCCTCTCGCGCCTACTATTAATGAAGATGCATTTGAAATCACTTAATAGGTATTTATAGGGTTCATTAGCATTACACCTTCTTCAATGTGGCCTTCATGAAAAGTCAACGTAGTGAGTTTGGCTTATATATTAATTTCACAAGACTTTTTCAAAGAAAATAAAGCTCCAGATATTTTGGGTAGCTTCAGTATAAAAAGGGTTAATACATATAAGAAAGATATATATAAACCATAACTGTAATGTTAGCTTATATACCATAGCCGTAATTGAATTTTATATATTTCTGTATTAAAAATTATTATATTACGAGGTTGCCTTAACAAAAATCGGTTGATTTTTCATGTATCACAAAGAATATAAATATATATAGTATGTCATAAAGTAAGTAAATGCTTATACCATTTTCGCCCGATTTTTAAGGATTTTTTATAGATTATTTTTTAATATTTTCTACAGTCACGTTGGTGGACTACGTGTTTTATTAAAGAATACCTAATCTAATTGTTTTAACAAATTTTTTGGTGCAAAAAAAGTAGCTGTTATGAATTAATGTTCAAAATTCATACAGCGCAACCGTACCGCTCTTAGGCTATAACGGGCGTAATTTCAACTTCTCTCTTTGGCGACTTCCACTTGGCGGGGCGGGATCGATATGTGACATTTTTTTTCTTTGACTTAAACTTACTGACGTCGCAAAGATTCCCACTTGAAAGAATACTGTCAGTATTACATTTGCGCGTAGCAGTGCGCAGAAGCGGACCAGTACTGCCTTCGCATCGTCCCGCTTCCGCGCATCCCGCGCCAGTCAGGAAGCACTCATTTAAATGTAGGGTCGCAGTAAAAGGTAGTGCTGAGTTGACTGACAGCTGACACTGACATTTGACACTTTTCTCATATCGTACTGCCTCCGCACCGACAAATCAGGAAGTCGCCTTAGTCAACAAATTTGATTCACATATTTCGCCACATCGCAGAATATAATAGTGAAATAAGCTTCCGGAGCGGATTTTTACGCTTAATACTTATCTATTGCGGTGTGATTTATGTATTATTTGCACGCCACCCTGATTTTGAGATAGGAACGTATTTAAGGCGAAATCCGTCCCAAACCAAAATCCCACTCGAACACGCGTGAGTTTGCAAGAAGAAGAATAAGGGGACGTAAAAGAGAAAATATATAAAGAAATAATAATAATAATAAACTCCTTAACATGAGCTCTCGCCGTCACCTTCATTTTGCCACGCTCCTCTTCGGTGTTTGTCAAAGTAAAAAACCTGAGTACCTATTTGAGAAACTGACTTTTTCTCGTCGTCACATAAGACGTGTTCCACGTTTATTATGTCCGAGGCACAGCACTGCTGCATTTCGTGGCAGCTTCCGGTATGCTGCTACGAAGTGCTGGAACAACCTTCCACCACCGATACTAGAAAGTAGCACTATCGGTGGTTTTAAAGCGAAATTAAAAAAACATCTTCTGGACCCAAGTTCTGATGCCTAGAAAGTAACTCAATAATAAAAGTCAGTTTCTCATTTAAATACCTATCAAATATGTAGTATTAGTTTGCCAAACATTATCTATTCATACTCCCCAATATATATATCTTAATATTATTTGTATTTATCTATATATATATCTTAATAGTATTTATTTATATGCTTTAAATACGAGTCGCGCAGTATGCGGTATGCTGTCCCGCACACCTCATTGGATCCACGGAAGACCAGCGCCGTTGACACTGCTGTGTCCACTGCATTGCTGAGTGGAGACCTTTTCGGTAGCACATTCATGTTTGTTAGTTTATTTTTAAGGTGTAATTTTCTTTCCTGTAATTTTGTGTTTGTGTTATTCGAATAAATATCTTTCTTCTTCTTCTTCTTCTTCTTCTTCTATATGGAAACATACCTGGAGGCGTTCAGTGGCGACGGAACTGAAGACTATCGGGCTAACCTGGTCCGAGGTGAAGCGCTTAGCTTTCCAGTCATTACACTCTTATTTATGCGCTTAGCCCAAGATAGAACGAAATGGCGGAGTACTGTGGACGCCCTCTGCCCCACCTAGGGGTTACAGGACTTTAAGTCAAAAGAGAAAATGAAATATTTTTAGTCGAGGGAACATGTCTCAAAATGTAAGATTAGAGCTTTCTTTGCGATTCTTTTCTATACAGGCAATTTAATCAAATCGTGTTTTGGGCCCCAAGGACTTTCTTCAAGTACCTATTACTGAAAGATAAAAATCATCTCCTTTTTTGTAGATATCGAATACTAAGTCGGCTCGGCAACGATCAATGTCACTTGCAAATACTACGTGCTGGTCAATGAATATTGATCGTTGCCGCTGTGTTTGAAGCCATTGTCAATGTCGTTTACGTGCTTGTTTTGATTGATGGAGTTTGATAGACGCGATATTGATCGTTGCCGCGAGGCATCAATCATTTTGACATTTATACGAACTCTATGTAGAGGGAAATAGAGGTTATTACAAAATTTGACATATTGACGTGTGTTTGACGTGCCGATTAAACCCATAAAACGCACTTCAATGTAGCAACAATAACGTAGATTTCTTGACGGCAGAATCGATCGTTGCCGGGCCGCCTGAAGCAGAAATTTCCAAACCGAACACTATTCCACCTTCGCGCTGTTGATTTTGGGGCGGGTTTCGCCTTAAATTGAGAGCTACTTGGGATTCATTTTGAAATAGAAGCTAAGACTCAAGTTATAGGTAAGTTAACTAAGCAAATGAAGCCCAACTTACGACAAGTTGCTCAAAACTTGCAGAAGCTCTCGCGGTAATGACTTTGCGAATTTGAATGATTCACTTTAAACACTTTAAAGTGAAACATTCCAAATGCTTAAAAGCTCACTACTTAAAATACTACTTAAAACTATTACTTAAAATTATACTTAAAATTATTTAAACTGTCCTAGTTGTATCAAATTAGGCCGTTCAAAAAGCGACTTTATTGTCCTAGCGTGAAGATTCAAAGTCCAATGACAAGTTTTATAAAATGTCTGACATTTTAAATAATTTCTACTATACCCAATATTTTACGCCTAAAATTCGCCCCTATTAATTTTTTTTTTTTTTTTTTTATATTTCCAAAAGAAGTATGGTACATTTTAAATTATAACACAGTTCGCCAAACGCTGAGTTTATCGGCGAAATATTACACTCACTTCCATTCTTTGTACCAAATTATCTTATCTAATGACCTAAAACCTAAAGTATTAATTACCTAATAAGTAAGATTGAAATTCACTAACAACAACTATTCAAGATGGGCATACCTGAAATCATTTCCGTTGAACGAAATTGCTTCAAAGCAATCCCTTCACCAAGCTACTTTATATATATATTACATATATTCCCATTCCATAAGACTCACAGTACGTTTAATAAAAGCTATGCAGTAAAAACTTTTTCTCTGGCCTTGTCTAGTCTGGAAAACAGAATAACACGATTTAACGCATGCTGTATCATGCTCTAAAGATCAATGAAGAAAAGCTCTTTCCGGAATTGGGCCCAAGGTTGATTTACATAAGAAGCCGTCGATTGCAGCGTCGGGTTTCAACAGAGGTTTGACAAGTCACGAATATTAATGAGGTTCACCAATGATGTTCCAACAGGATGACTGATAATAAGGTGTTTGAGAATATTTTTTAGGTTCCGTAAAAACTCGTATTTCCTTTTTTATGAAAATTAAACGTTGCGTAGCGATATGACCTACATGGTCACGATATCGCGTGATAATCATGTAGGTATGTATACCTACAAATGCATTTGCAACCCATTTTGACACCCACGACGGGAAGGCGACGACCCCTTGGGTTGACGGCGAAAAAAACAAAACAAAACAATCTTTTGGTATGAAATCGTACATCGGCGACACCGGTAGCCAACGAGTTAATCATGAGGTGTAATCGCGACATGTCGAGCGATATTCGAGGTTAAAAATGTGAGTGACCCGTTTCTGACACTTACCTAGAACTGCAGACATACTGACTCACATAATTAACAAGAGCATGGAGACTGACTTTCCCATCTGACAGGAAAATCGCTCAAGTGACCCCGTTACAAAAAAAAAAACAAATCCCACTGACCTCTCCCAACTCCGTCCCATAAGTATCCTTCCCTGTATGTCGAAGATAATTAGAACGGGTAGTCTGTCAACAGCTGTCCGATTACCTGGAGAAAAGCAACATCCTACCTGAACTGCAGTCGGGCTTTCGCAAGGGTCGGTCGACAGTTACTGCGTTGCTCGATGTAGTCGATAACATCTTACAGGCTCGGAATGTTGGTAAAAGCACTATATTAGTGCTTTTAGACTTCTCCAGGGGTTTTGACTGCATCAGCGTGCTCCTACTAAGTATAATCTAAGATGTCCTATTACGGATTTGATGTCACAGCGATAAAATGGTTCAGCAGTTATCTGTCCGGCCGTGCGCAGACAGTTGCGTTGCGTAGGATGGATGGTATGGTGGTACTCTGTGGTCCTCTCTTTGTCCGGTGACAAGAGGAGTACCGCAGGGCTCAATACTGGGTCCGCTGCTCTTTATACTATATAGCGCTGATATCACTAACAGTATAAAGAGCTGCGGATACTCGTACCATCTTTACGTAGACGACTTACCTACACTTCTCAAGTACACCGTCAGACATATCTGTTGCCTTACAGAACATTAACGCGGACTTAAGTCGTATTTCCACTTGGTCGGAGAAGAACTGCTTGGTAATTAATCCTACAAAGTCGAAATATGTAGTTTTTGGTTCTGAGCATCAAATCCGTAATACCCTTCACGCTTTTACTTCCGGTAATGTATTTGTCATGGATTAACCAATAGAGCGGGGTAGAAGCAAATCACCTCGGCCTTCTCATGGACGGGAATCTGCGCTTTGAGAGCCACATTCTTAGTGTTGTGAGCAACTGCTTCTACGAGTATCGCCTTAAAATCTTATATAATATACGTAGCCGCGTGTACGTTAGTGTTGATTTGCGTGTCGAGCTTTGTGAATCGCTTATATTATCTAGACTTAAATATTGTGACGTCATCTATGGCGGATGTATTGGTGCTCGTTTCTGCTTCCGAGTCCCTCCCCTCCCCGGTCCCACATTACTCCGTACTTGAACGTCGCTAACCTTCTTAACATGACTGCGCGCCGACGTCTGCACCTCGCGACTCTTATGTTTGGGGTGGTGCACCACGAGTGCCCATCGTACCTTTTTGAGCAAATTCAATGGTCAAAGAGTGCGCGCAGGTTCAAGGCATTGGCTATCGTGCCTATGCACAGGACATCGGCTTTCCGGGGCAGTTTCAGGTTTGCGATGTCTAAGTGCTGGAATGACCTCCCACCTCCTATCCAAGGGGGGCCTAGCAAGTATACCTTTAAGCGTAAGCTTAAAGTTTACTTGTTGACGCTCTAAAAATCCCAATGCTAATCCAGCACTTAGTAGCAGCAAAAAATATACCAACCATATTAATATGTTTTTCAATTTTACCTTCCTTGTTTTTGTAATCCGTCCAGATGCTGTATGTAAGTAATAAATGGTATTATATTTCAATTTAAATGGGTTTAAAATTTGGTGTAGATTTAGTATTTTTGATAATGAAATTTATTTATTTTAGGCATCATTCGGAAATTAATTTGGTGGTTCGATAAATACTAACCCATAAAAGTCTTAGGGCATATGATTTGACACATTTATGACCACTTTATGACATTCCTGAAAACTTGAGTGAGTATTCCCCGCCCTATGTAGGGACAACCACAAAGATATGCATGCGTCCCTTGGGCGTAATTAGAGGGAACTGGCTGAAAGATTAATTGAAGCGAGCAACGGTCTTAACAACTTAGCTAGGGCACTTGACCATAACAAAATTATCACTTTAAAGCTTAATATCACGCCAACCGATTGTTCAATCAAAAATCGGTTCATCATCATATTTTATTTTTCAAGATTTTATTCTACCGTTTTGTTGGCATCATTGATATGTATCATCATCATCATCATCATATCAGCCGAAAGACGTCCACTGCTGGATATAGGCCTCCCCCAAAGAGTGCCACAATGACCGGTCTTGCGCCACCCGCATCCAGCGGACTCCCGCGACCTTTACCAGGTCATCAGTCCACCTTGTGGGGGGTCTACCCACGCTGCGCCTTCCGGTCCGTGGTCGCCACTCGAGAACCTTTCGGCCCCAACGGCCATCGGTTCTACGTGCAATGTGCCCCACCCACTGCCACTTAAGTTTAGCGATTCGAAAGGCTATATCGGTTACTTTGGTTCTGCTACGGATGGCCTCATTTCTGATGCGATCACGCAGAGAAACTCCCAGCATAGCCCTCTCCATTGCCCTCTGAGTGACTTTGAGCCTTCTTATGAGGCCCATGGTGAGCGACCACGTTTCCGTACCATATGTCATCACTGGCAACACACACTGGTCAAAGACTCTCGTCTTGAGACACTGCGGAATATTGGACGAAAAGATATGCTGTAGCTTCCCGAACGCTGCCCAGCCGAGTCGGATTCGACGATTGACCTCTTTCTCAAAGTTGGACCTACCTAGCTGGACAGTCTGTCCTAGGTATACATAATCGTCTACAAATTCGAGCGTAAAGTGTCCGATTGTAACGGGAGTTGGTGCTACATGGGCATTTGACATGATCTTCGTCTTATCCATGTTCATCCTTAGACCAACTCGCTCGGAGGCTTTACTGAGGTCATCGAGCATAGTACTTAAATCCTCCATGGTTTCAGCCAAGACTACGAGTACTATGTCGTCACAAAATGATATGTATACTCATACCAAATATCAGCTTTCTAGTACTAAAGGTTACTGAGCAAAGCTGGGGACAAACGGACGGACGGACATGGCAAAACTATAACGGGTTCCTTGTTTACTACGGAACCCTAAAAACTACCTACCATTCATTTGTGTTTGTAGGGTTTCGTGCCCAAAGAGTCCAAACGGAGCGGAGCAGTACCGCCTTCGCATCGTCCCGCTACCGCGCTTCCCGCGCCAGTCAGGAAGCACACAATTAAATATAGGGGCGCAGTAAAAAATGGTACCGACAACAACGAAGCCTGTTACGGATATTACATTAATGGGTAGCCGACGAAGCATAAGCCTTCCCTCCATCCCCCATGACGTAGCCAGCGTTGCGGATTATGATTGTGCTTTTGTTACAAAAAATTAATTGAAATTCGAAAAGATATGTTTACTCTTTTGTACCTTCGACCGTGCTTATTTAATTTATTTTATGTCACTACCCTTATTTGAGTTTCTTTGCGCGTGCCAACCTTTAATCTAACCTGACTCACTTTAAAAAAAAATGGCTTTCCATCAAATTTATGATGATTTCGCCAACCACGTGTTCATTAGACGTTTTTCGGTAACGACGCCATGACAGTAGGCAACTGGTTTTGTACGGTAGTGGATTCAGCCCGTCGTCGCGAAGAGCACGTGTGTTCACCAACGCGGCGACGGGCGAAATCTAATCTAACCTCAGTCCCACTTGACTGTAAAGTCTAGAACTTATCTAACTTTTTAAATCTAGTTCAGAGTGTTTACTGAAGTGGTTTAGGAAGTAAGGGGACGTTGAGTAAGCTTCAGGCATTGTTCTAAGGTATTTCATACTCCTATATGTTGATATTCGATGACGAAAGTTTTCTTGTTTGTCATTATAGCTAAACCTTTTTGACGCCAACGACTTACGTATGTAAAATAATAATAATAATAAATACAAATTTAATCTGTTTATTTCTATAAATTTAGCATAAAAGGTACAAATGGCTTAACAAGGTATCTTATTATGTGCGTATATTCGTTACGGGCCCAGCGCTCGTGGCCCAGCGGCGCCTGCGTACCGCTTGCGCTTGCTAAGGTTAAGCAAGGTGGGCAGCGGTCAGGACTTGGATGGGTGACCGCTTTGAGTGGTTACTAACTGAGCGCTCCCGTGCTTTGGAAGGCACGTTAAGCCGTTGATCCCGGTTGCTGTCTATGGCAGCAGTCGTTAAGCCAAGTTGGAGGCCTTCGGGCGGTTTGAGAACTTCTAACAGTCAAGTTGCCCACTCACTTGACAAAGCCTAATCCCAATAAGGTCTAGTTTCCCCTCGGGGTTGGAAGGTCAGATGGCAGTCGCTTCCGTAAAAACTAGTGTCTACGCCATATCTTGGGATTAGGTAGCGGACCCCAGGCATCCTTCAGGATGCAACTGGACTGGGATAACGCTAGGAGGATGATGATGATGATTTCTATAAATTTAGCATAAAAGGTACAAATGGCTTAATCTTATCATCTTATTATGTGCATTTATATTCGTTACGGCGAATTAACCTACATGCATTTCTATAGAGTTCAACTTCACGTTTGTTATTCACATGTGGCGTGTGAGTGACAGCGTTTATATTTGAGAGAGCGCTGAAAAGGTTAATGTATGTCATGTATATGTTGTGTGCGGTTCGTCGGTCTACCGTTTAAATTTCTTCCGGAACCCTCTGAGTATACGGTAGATACGATACGATAGATCAATATTTTAAAATAGATATGGCTGCTGGGGGTCGGAGGCTAAGGAGTTTAAGGAAGTGGGACTGTCGAATTAGGGAGAGGG
This sequence comes from Cenopis cana, assembly GCA_951800055.1. Taxonomy (NCBI): domain Eukaryota; kingdom Metazoa; phylum Arthropoda; class Insecta; order Lepidoptera; family Tortricidae; genus Cenopis; species Cenopis cana. Next base: position 7,247,016 of record OX637487.1, on the reverse strand, counting down.
GGTCTGTCTGACGCTCGGGCGGGTTCGTATTCGTACCTGGTGCAAAGGTTGTATCACCATTATTATCATCGCCAGTCAACGTGGCAACATGGCCAGTGTGATGGCTTACTTTGCGCCAGGTAAAACTCGAGGGGAACTTTTTGACTACGCTCTTAAGCTTTTATTTACAAGAAAATATATACAAGGATACCACAATAACTTAAATAATATTAAAGCTAATAGGGTATTAAACTAAGGTAAAAATAAATTATTTTTTACTTGACTAATAAAAGATCTAAAATACTCGAAAAACATCAATTAATAATTTATTTTAACTAATTGAAAGATTTTATAAGTATAAAGATTTAAAAAGGAAGCTGATTTGAACAAACCAATTCACACTGTGTTAGTGACGTGACTAAGACAGTATTTCCCTACAAACTTCATATTAACAAATCGTTTTTGACATTTAATAAAAAGTTGCTGATTTGACTATGGGTTTAATACCGTATTTAAATCTAAAACAAGCCCGTGAGGCATTGTACCGAGGATGCTGGCGGCATTCCCTCGCTGTACCGCAATGCTGATACCATCACAGCTGATAAGTTGTGCGAGTGCCAGCTCTTCGGTCACCATGACTTCAACCAGAGGCTTCGCGATTTCACTAAATAGGTAACAGGTGCACGCTGGGACCCCATGGACCTAGAGTTTCGACGCCAAAAGCTAGTCTTAAGTTAAGAGTTTATTGTTATTTAATTGTATGTTATTGAAGTGAATAAATATATTTGAATAAGGTAATGAATAATGTTTTGAATATAAGGTAAATAATTAAGTTTTCAACACAATTATTGGCACAGAAACCACATCGGAAACTATAAACATTGTTCAAAATGCTTTCTATAGCGATATATCGAGTAGAATGTTTTGTAACTCGAAAATGATCCCTCGAAATGATGAAATAGGGAGTGGGAGATTACGCGGACGTAGTCGTGGGTAAAAGCTAGTTCCTATATATACACGAGTGGAGAAAATATTATTTAGAAAGCAAAAGAGACTATTTCTCGCCACCATTTCGCTAATAGCGACAAATCCTCCACTTTCGCTATCGCGATTTTCGCCAACGTTGGCTGTTAAGCCCCCTCAGAGGTATTTGACAGTCGACATGACGCGCGAAAACGTCTAAGAAATTTCAGTATTAACGTCAAGGGAAAATTCCGCAGCGTATGGAATCTCAAGTCTTCCTAATATACTAACCGGTAACAAAATCTGAGCATTGCACGTAGAACCGATGGCCGTTGGGGCAGAAAGGTTCTCGAGTGGTGACCACGTACCGGAAGGCTCAGCATGGAACATGGGTAGACCCCCACATGGACTGATGACCTGGTAAAGGTTGCGGGAGTCCGCTGGATGCGGGTGGCACAGGACCTGTCATTGTGGCGCGCATTGGGGGAGGCCTGTCCAGATGTGGACTTCTTTCGGTTCACAATTGGTGTGACTTTGGGTCAACAAGATGGTTATACTGAGAAAATTTGAGGCCTGTAGCTCAAACCGTTTGGTTGTAAAACCTGTAAAACAGACGATGGACGGACCTATGACTGACAAAAATATGGCTTAGAGCTTTTGGGTACGGAGCCCTAAAAATGAATTCCTGATGTCTGTTTTACACGAAAACGATACACCGCAAGCCATAAATAGTAGCCTTAACTGATCAGTGAGAAAAAGACTAAAAAGGGGTGTGCTTGGTCCAATTCACCCCGCTCTCCCCTCGCACAGGGGACGAATCTAACTAATCTCCACATCTGAAAGAATCACCGCGGAACACTTTATATATGGTACAAATTTCATGCTTGTAGCCCGATGCGCACAAAAATGTTAGTAATTTGCCCTCTAGCATCTTTTCGGCTGTACTTACCCTAATGAATGCTCATATATTTTAAAAACTATAGGTCCTATCGAATGAAATACATCCAAAGAATGACTTATAGATAATTTTAAAAGGAACATTTTTCCCTTTGACGATTTTCTCCTAGCTTCAGCCGTTTTCAATAAAATTAAAAAAAAAACTGTAATTCTGCACACAAAAGGGTGGGGGATGGAGGGGTGGGGGAATAGCCTGTCAACGTGTTTAACAAAAAATTTTGAAGCACAAATATGAAAGCTAGATGCATGCCAAGTTTCATGCTTTCTGACAGATGGGACCGTATTAGTCATATTTTCGAGCTAAGGAGCCGTACTATATATGAATGAATGAATAATAATTTATTCGAAGCACTTCAACAAAAACATGTATACGCTACCTTATAACAAAACAAATAAGAGAAATAAACGCATTTGTATTTGTATTTGTATTTGTATTTAATAAAATATTAAGAATAAAACAGGTAACACGGAAGTGCCACGAAATGGTCCCGACTCAGCATGGTGTCAACCTAACTGGTCAACGCTGGTCTTCCGTCGGGGGCAATTGGTGACTGTTTGAGAACTTTTAAGTCCGAATAATGTAACGGGTGGACAACTAGGGAACCCTACATCGCGCGTGGCCCGACACGTACTTGGCCAGTTGTTTTCTTTTGTGAATGTCAAACTAACGTCTAGTCTGGTAAAACTTAAATTACGGTGTCACCTACATTATTAAAAAGTTTTTGAAATCACTAACTTTAAATTAACAAGCACAGAATGAGCTGAGAAGTGCCTATTGTATTTGACGACCGCTTTAGCTTAGCTGGTAGTGACCCTGCCTACGAAGCTGGAGGTCCCGGGTTCGAATCCCGGCCGGGGCATTTATTTGTGTGATGAGCACGAATATTTGTTCTTGGGTCTTGGATGTTTTCTATGTATTTAAGTATCTATTTATCTATATAAGTATGTATGTCGTCGCTTAGTTCCCATAGTACAAGCTTTGCTTAGTTTGGTACTAGGTTGATTTGTGTAAAAATGTCCAAAAATATTTATTTATTTATTTATTTTATTGTAGATTGCTAAGTTAAATTAAAAATCTAGACGCGAATTTTACATTTTTTTAATAATGTCAATCGATCCTGGGTACCGATCAAACATTTAATTTGATATCATCCATTTCGAGCTATCGTGTCCCAAGCAAATTGGAAAGCGAAAAAATTGTGACCCGTCTGATTTTCGGATAAATGATTCTTAGCTAGATTACGCCTGTTTACAGCCTAAGCAGAATACAACACAAAAAAATAATAATGGAATACCAGCACCGAAAGCCTTTCGCTGAACTTTAATTTTCCGCTGAAACTTTTCCCAGAATTGAATTAGTACGGACTAATTAAATACTATGGAATTATTTTCTACCCAGGTAACTGTCAAACTGTCACCGTTAAATAATCCTATTTAATATGATTTATTTAATCTTATTTTTAATCCTATCTAGCTTTAAAGAGTGAATTTTGCTTTGTATACGGGCGCCTTTGCGTATACAGGCGCCTTAAGTTACGAAATTTCAATAGTCAATCGTCTAACTATTATTGTTTACAATTCTTTTTCTATGAACCCCATTAAAATAACAAAATAACACAAATTTGACGCTGAAACAACCTCATTGGTGTAGGTTACGCGATTATTATTATCACTCGATACACTCATATCACAAACTGCCAACTAAAAATATTGGTCTCCGCACCTCGCGCCCGCAGCGTGCCGCAGCAGAGGGGAAGTCGGTCTTCTATCTATTGGGTTATGCACATACTGGCGGCACGTATGATAGCGACGCTTTCGTGTTCATTTGTGTTTTCTTTATTAATTATTAACAAGAAAGGTAACAACCAATGCCGCAGGGGCCATTTTTAGATTTAGTTTAGTTATAATTTTTTATTTTATAGTTAATAGATATATTAATAAGGTAGGTACATTCATTATAATAATATCCTATGAGATGTATTATTTATATTTATACCAAAAAAAAGATTACACTTGTAATGAGATTAAATATGAATTAATTACATAGAGTCTTAGGCATCTAAGAATAAAGTTTCATTCTCACTATACATTCTCATAATAAGAGAGGCATCTGGACGTGAGCCTTGGCAGGCTATCTACAAAAATATCCAATTCTGGGTCAGTGCGCATTATGAAGGACATTTGAGGTGCAAAGACGCCATCAACTAATGTTACAAGTGGGGTGAAAGTAGTATGTCGCATTTGAGTATTTTCTTTGTTTTTCATCTTCGGCTGATTTTAGAACAGATGTGACTGGACATGAGAGGTAGGAAGGAGCGTCGGTGTCAACAACACGGATATCGAATAACACCTCCCTCTGAGCATCCCATACTCCACGGCAGGATAGGTCTGTACGTAGTCCGCTCTAATTTTCGGTGTAAGTACTTAACATGACCTGATTTCTCGACACCCATCCTGATTTAAGTACTTGGGAATCGCGACACGCCTCGTCTAACAAAGTAAATTTCTCTCCCTAACGAGGAATCGTGTGATGAGTCGTTTTATTATGCAGGGTGACATATTTTCAATGCTACTCTACAATACCTACTACACTGGAAGAATCCCTTAAAGGGATAAGTTCGCCTTTGTACAAATGTCTACCATTAAGTTTGTTTTCCTTGTATGTACTTGTATGGCCAAATTTTCTGCCAGTGAGTATATAACGTTACGATTCAGCCGGTGGGGTTTGCATCTTTTTTTAGGGTTCCGTACCCGACGGGTCCAAACGGAACCCTATTGCTGTGACTCACGCGTCCGTCCGTCCGTCCGTCGTCTGTTACGAATATTTTTTTAACTTCCCATTGACCTATGAACTTGAAATATGGTGACTGTATCCATATTATTGTATTACGTATATTTTAACAAAAAATTCTAATACACTCAAGGGCAAAAATAACGGGTTACACTTTCTGTGGAAGTTCAATACTATACAAAGTGTATGCATTATTTTTGCTCGTCATTAATAACATCTTTGAAATTTCTTTATTTGTCTTATTAAAACAAACTTAATTTTGCGGTTAATAGGAACCCTAAATGTGCGAACACCGACACGCACTTAGCCGGTTTCTATTAACCTGACTGTGGCTTTATAGGCCGGGGCCAATAAAGCGATAGGAGTGCGCGGTTGGAGAGCGGCCTGGGGAAAATCCAGGGAAACCTCCGACACGACCACGCGGGGTTTAAACACTGGAATACTCTAAAAGTTTGCGCTCCAGTGAGATTAGTTGAGCGGCTAAAACCGAATTTGCCTTTGATCCATGAGTGATTCCACACGGATATAAGGGCCATAAACAGATTTAAGCTTAAGCCACACAGAGAGCGGGAGGGCGGTAGCGGCGCGTGAGCGGGCGGTAGCGGCGCGTGAGAGGGCGGTAGCGGCGCGGGAGCGGGCGGTAGCGGGACGTGAGCGGGACGTGAGTGGGACGGGAGCGGGCGGTAGCGGCGCGGGAGGCGCGCGGGAGCAGGCGGGAGCCGCGCGGGAGCTACCGCCCGCTCCCGCGCCGCTACCGCCCGCTCCCGTCCCGCTCACGTCCCGCTCACGTCCCGCTCACGTCCCGCTACCGCCCGCTCACGCGCCGCTACCGCCCTCCCGCTCTCTGTGTGGCTTAAGCTTTAGGTTCGCGTCTTTCCTGTGGGCATATCAAAAGTTAAGGGCTACAAAACTTAATTTTGGATTGGTCTAGTAACCCGCATAAACGGCGTCTCCGGTTCTATAAATCCATGTAATAAATCATAACTCACATGCTCATAAGCCGTTAACTATTGACCACAGGAGAGACGACTTGTTTTTGCAAGTGTTTATGACCCAAAAATAAAAATAAAATAACTAAATAGATTGTTTATTGGATACTCTTTATGACACCATAGGCTGTCGGGTGGAAAAGTAAGGGTGCCTTTGCATCAGAGCTGTGCCACTCTACGTTGCTATGGATTGCTTTGATATCGACCAATTATATTAATTGGTTCACATAGCGTAGCATACCTGGTGGGAACAATGATTGCTGGCGCGTTTCTTTATAAATCTAAATAAAATAAATAATAGGTAAATAATACGTAATAATAGGTAGGTAGGTAGGTAAATCTAAATAATAGGTCTTCGTCTCGTCGCATTCCTGATTTTCGATGCCCTTACAGATTGGCACTGACAGACGCAAAGATTGCCAATTTGCGATTCGCCGCGTCGGCGTGAATATTTTTAAGGTTAGGAATACTCGCAAATTATGCGATTCACCACGTCGTAGGTAATGATGTAACGAGTTGCAGATGTTTAGATTCGTAAAACGTGTCGTAATAAGGTCAACACAGTATGTTATCGATATTTTGGTAAGGGTACCTATTTGGTCAGGTCGCGGGAGTCCGCTGGATGCGGGTGGTGCAGGACAGGTCATTGTGGCACTCTTTGGGGGAGGCCTATGTCCAGCAGTGGACGTCTTGCGTCTGATATGATGATGATGATGATTTGGGCAATATAGACCCTGTAACCATTTTAAAATAGGACGAACTGCTTTGGCGTCAAAACGGATAATATATATTTCGTATATTATACGAAAAGATTCGCGATTCATGGGTCGCGATTTTATATTTCGAAAATATTGACGAATTTTTGTTTTAATAGGACCTAAAATAGCTCAAATGTTGGTAGCTGCAGAACTACTAGTTCCTGCGCAATATAATGCTGACAAGTACGGAAATCTGAATGACATAAGTAAGCTCTCAGTAAACTAGAAAATACCGCTGGAAGACTCCCCGCTAAGTAAGGAGTCAGTTTTACTATGCTACGAAATCGGCCCAAACACGACTCCAGTACGGGTCTGACAAGTAACGGTGTACGCTACGGTGTGTCTTATAACATGATTTACTACCAATTGGGTAAGCCTGTGACACGTGACTTGACACATCAACCAACCTTTGTCGTATAAAAAGCTGACGTAGATCTATTACATAAATCCAATTTTCTACGCTCATCCCTCAAACTGCCAAACTTTTTCCGGGATAAGTCTAAACTAGACAAGGAAAGTTCTTAGGATGTTTGTACAGGACGGCATGCCATTTATTTATCTAGATAGATTTTTTAGATATTTTTTAGTTTTATTAAGTTTTAGATTTTAGTTTAGCTTAGTTTTATTTAGGATTTATTTTAATTTTAATTGTTAATTTACATAACTCATGTTTATACTTAGTTTACTTGAATAAATCCTATCTAGATAGATAGAATGGAATATCGTGGCTACACATTACTAGATATAAAGTGGAGTGAGGAGAGATGGAAAACCCGGACAGTTACGAGTCGGACTCACCCACCCAGGGGTTCCAATCAAAATGCATACGACTCACTGTCAGCTCACTGTCTCTTTAGGTAATGTAAAAATGTAAATATTTTTGATTGAAAAAACTTAGTTTATCAGGCGGCCACAAATCGACGCAAGCCGCGTAGCTGGTCTAGTGAACTTGCATGTCGATTTTCACGGAAAGACAAAATACATTTCTCCTAAAATTAAAATTTTCAAACCTTTGCCAAAATTTGTAAGAATACGCCACAAAATTGACACTCTAGGGAACATCAAAGTGATTGTTAAAGTTATTATTAAAGGATTTTTTCTGCGGGTAATTGGATTTTAGCTTTTTAGCTTACGCACACAGAAAAGTCCTGGCCGCTTTTTTGGCCGCGATGGCTTTAATGGACTTCAAAGAAAAACCTTAAAATGGGCATAAAATAGCGCTTGTAAAATTATCAAAACGAGTTCTCAGTCAGTAGTAAAGAAATATCTATGAAATAACTTTTTTTTATTAAATGACTGTTCAAACCGAATCAGTAATAATTTAGTTAATTGACAAAATAAGTTTATACTCGTAGTTTGTTAGTCTATGGTAAGATTTTAAGAAATGGAATGGATTTTGAGACCGCTCCGTTGAAGATGTGCTTGTTATAAAAAACCGGCCAAGTGTGAGTCGGACTTCGCACATTTAGGGTTCCGAACCGACCGCAAAGTTAAGTTGGTTTTTATAGGAAAAATAAGGAAATTTCAAAGAAAAAATCAAATTTATCAATTTATTAGTATTTGTTGGTAAAATATACGTAATAACAAACATTATTACCACATTTTAAGTTTATAGGTATTTGGGAAATTAAAAAACTCTTCGGAATAAAATTTCGTAAAAAAAGCTGAATTTGGTGGCTTCTCATTCCTTTGATTTTCAATATGTTTTTTTAATTAAAAATATAGTAAGTATCTACTCAATGAGCTCTAAACAACGATACCCCACTCGATAGGGTAGGATAAAACATTTTTTTCGCGCCCCCCTTAGCTGTAAAAACATTTAAAAATAAGTTTTGACTATTTGTATGGCTTCGGGCCAACAAGATGCTTATACTGTGTAAATTTGAAGCCTGTAGCTCCAACCGTTTGGCTGTAAAACCTGTGTGACTTACGACGGACGGACGGACGGACGGACGTCTGGGCGTCACCAATAGGGTTCCGTTTTGACCCTTCGGGTACGGAAGCCTAAAAAGAGCAAACTATGGCACGGCCGTAGGCATAGGTCAGACAGTCAGAGTTGAGTGAGACCAAACACAACAACATGTCATGTACCCATCATGTACCTAATTAACTTTTTAGTACAGACAGCAAGTTTAACAGCCAAAGTGCAAGATTTATTCAAGGTATTGATTTGATTTTTTTTGATAAAATACATAATAAACGGCAGGCGTCCGCTAGTCTCCTCCCATAACCCATTATCCACCCCCCTCCAACTTTTAACTCAATAGCCCCAAGACCTTAGTTCCCATCGCAGCCAAAACGCTGCACTCCAATAGTCTTTGCACCTGGCGGGGACCGTCTCTGGATGTATCATGTTGTGCGTTCGGAGACGGTATCCGCCATGTGTATCCCTTACCTTTAGATTATTGTTGTCTTAAAGGGGCCTCTGCGCTGTTGGCTTCGGCCCCACGCATGCCTTCCAAAGGTCCGGGACCCCATGGTCCCGAGATATGGTAAAGAATACATTATTATTTCTTGAAGGTCAAATTGACGGTTGATATGATCTATAATCTTACCGGAATTTATATCAATATCACTTCTTGTTTGATACGTTCCGTTTGATAATAAACTGTCACGTCGAATATTAGCAGCTGAATCGTAAAAGGTGACAAATAAGATTGTGTACAATGTGTACCTTAGTACAGTCAGCGTCATATAGTACGTAGCAGCCAAAGTGTCCAAATACTTCGGCGCACCATACAAAATATATGGTGTACCGAACTATTTGGCCACTTTGGCAGCTACATACTATATGACGCTGACTGTACTATACAAATGGCTCGTATTGTATAACTGTTACCATTTTTTAAATATATTCTAGCGAATAAATTTTATCATTTCAGCATTTCATTTTAAACATATTTAACAAGCATATATAAGTAGACACAAAATCTATTTATTTACACGGAACATAGGTAATATACAGGATTACAAGAAAATACCTGTTGGAGGGGATATTCTTTTTATAACTGTCAGATTTTAGTTTAGTTTGTTATTTATACTTTTTGTTATTATTTTAGGTTTAGTTTTTTCTTTTTTCTGTATATTATGTATTTTCTTGTAATCCTGTATATTACCTATGTTTCTTATAAATAAATAGATTTAGTTTAGTGGTGTTAAAAAAAAAGTAGACACAAAAATTAAAGTTGGCCCTAGGCGTCTAGATTATTTTTAATGTGAGTAAAATATAGCTTCAACATAGTCCGAGAGGTAAATGAAAATGTAACGACTTCCTAAAATATCCTATAGTGACTAGACCTATAGTGTTTATAGGAAACTAAATATCTAGGTCACTACCTATTAAACGAGCAATATTTTGTATATTTATTGGTAACTGAGTTACAAAAACGTCTTGAACGAATTTAATTAAAATAATGATCCTTAGCCTATCACAGGGTAGCTAGTATATTAATTCTTACTACAAATAACACTCTCCTCCTCCTGTAGCTCTAGTATAAGTTTTTTCGAAACATTAACTAATTCGAACGCGTTTGCGGTTTGTCTCAAAATGTATGAAAGTGGTATGAAAACGTGAACAGCGCCTCTGGTGGTCACTAGTGGAAACTAAAACAGTGAGTATAACATTTGTTGCTAACCGATAAACGCGCGTATTTCAAACTCGGTGAGAGGGTTTTCATACATTTTGAGACAAAACGCAAACGCGTTCGAATTAGTTAATGTTTCGAAAAAACTTATACTAGAGCTACTGAACACCTGAAGGGTTCTAAACAAGTCGCGCATAATTACAACGAATACTAGAGTCTGTAGCTAAATGGACCCTGGACGTTCCAGACACTCAACCACCACTTTGGCCTGCTCGTAGTTGGTAGTGACTAGTGACCAGACCCCGTTATTAATCGGGCAGTTTGGTGGCTACCTAACACTAGTGATGTGCAATGTCAATAAAAACATTTTTTTAGTGAAAACAATATAAAACTCGATTATATTTTTTTTATTTATAGAAATGTTTCCGAATACGCCTCTTTCACCAAAACCAGTGTTAACACGATAGGGAACTTGGATCGACGAATATCATAGAAAATATTTTCAAAATGTCAAAGAAGTTGTAATGATGTTTAGAGGAAGAGGCAAAAGCTGTAGTGGAAGCCCAGCGACTCTTTAGAGATAAAATGTAGATAAAGGATATTAATTTTGCTAGTGGTAATTTCTGTTTGTTAGTCTCTTCGATAAAAGAGCTAGAAGCTTATTAAATTATTAACTATAATTTATAACGTAAGAAAACAATTTTCGTTACTCCGTCTCCTTCCAAAAGGAAATAATAATATGCTAAATTGAACTTTACCTTTACACAACAAGGAAACCTCACGTGTATTTTTTTACTGCACCTACAATACGGAGAAATGATATCTACTCATGTAGCATTTTCTTAAAAAAATAGAAGAAATTACACAATCACGTTTTCATAACGCATATACCGACCCAAATAAGCACAAGATCAACTAATATTCTACTTCAAATTCTTAAAAAAATTCAAAGGTGGTGATAAATTCAAAAAATACACGTGAGGTTTCGTGGGGGGAGGGGGGTCGTCCAAAACTTCACCAAAGATCACCAAGGGGGGAGGGGGGGGGGGGGGGTCTAAAAGTGGCCCAAAAAACCTCGCGTGATTTCTGGATAAGCCCTTAGCAGGAGTATTTGTTCCTGCGTCTAGGACGTTTTCTATGATATGTATTTAAATACACCGTCATCTAATACTCATAACACACCCTATTGAGCGTGCTATGAGGCGAGCTTGATTTGTGTAAAATGATTACCTAATATTTATTAAATACTAGCTTATGCCTGCGATTACGATCGCGTATATTCGTTAACCGCCTTAAAACACCTATACGAAGTCGAATGACAAATATTATACTAGAGCAATGTAGGTATATAATTTTGCTACGGATGCAGCATCAATTATCGTGTTCCTATAAAAATTATACCTACTTGCTTTTTACGCTTTTAAAAACTGATTTCCCAGACAAAAACTATACTGTAGTAAACTGTTATGCAGTTTGGCAGATATTAGCTACCTATGTTGTTAGGTTAAGCATCAATCTTTGGCCAATTAAATAAATAAATAATTTATTTTCCCGGGGTTTCAAAGAATCTCGATACCCAATTTCATATAGGTAAATAATTTCAGCGGTTTAAGCTTGAAGTGAAGAGGCAACAGCAGAAAAAGTTAATTTAGCTTTTATAATCTTATCTAAGTATGCATGCAAATTAAATAGGTTATATACTCGATTTCCAGCTATGGTTCTCGGACTATACAAGATGCAACTTGACACCTGAAAATTATGAGCAACCTTATCTTGGCAAGTAACTGCACGCCTTGTTGCCATTTTCTCGGTAATGAGGTCATATTTCAAACAAGCTTCAACTTTAGTTAAAGTAAAACGCTTTATTCTAATTCATGACCACAATAAACTTAGGACCGGTTACCAAACCCTCTGTAATCGTTTAAGTATGTTCGTTAAAATTATGGATAGTTTGACAAGTTTCTATTCGATGACAACTGCCATCGCTATATTTTAATCGGTTTGTACCTAATCGTAAGCGACCAGTAATAAAACGCCCAGTAATAAACATTTCTCTCGTACGAGAATTCCATTACATAGTTACATACAGTCGACCTAATAAAAGTCTAGTGTTATCATATCTTCCGGCTCCATCATCAGATCAGTTCGACAGTACCATATTATTGTATTGTCATCAGAACTACATACAGCTGCCAATTTTCATGACGCTACGATCCTTGGAAGATGGTTAAATTAGATACCTTAGATTCCATTACATAGTTACATACAGGTCGACCTAATAAAAGCGTGTTAAGGTGAAACGTCACGTACGACTTTCATACATTTTTCCGGTCGACTACATGCGAAATCTATTGATGTCACGGACTTGAAATTGTAATTTTTAGATAATATACGACCCTCTTCTCCCGCAGTTTGAAAATCATCATATGTACTTTAGCAGTTTCGCTGAAAACCTTGAAAAACCCACTAAATTCCAACGTGCTGCCATCTATTGAGAGAACATCGACAGGAACCCGTAACGTTTCACCTTAAAACACATACAGACGAATATAGTACTTTCTCCTTTTTGAAGTCGGTAAAAATATCTTAGTAAGGATGAAAACGGCATTAAATTCCAATATTTATTCAAGTAATGAATATAAAAATACTCATCACTGAATTATTGTTGTATAATCCGTGGGAAAAGTGTGATACATAATGTGTTTATTTACATTATAGGACACGTAAGGATGTATAGACTTTGTATTGTAGTCAAGGCCTAGAAAGCTATTCGAGGCCCACGAACGCTACGCGCGCGTGCGCTACGTCGTAGCACGTAGCAGCATTTTTCTGACTGGTACTTAGCTGAAATCGTACGTAGAGGTATGGACGCATAGATTTTTGTCATAGGTCTTGAATGCTAGGTGATGTTGCCAGCGGATGCTTCGGTAAGTACCGGCACCGGATCGGACGGGAAGAGTTGCCCAACTGTCACGAGTGTGGAGCCGAGGTGGACTCGCTGCGTCACACTCTCGAGGAGTGTCCTGCCTGGGAACCCTATCGAGCGGGACTGAGGGACGAGGTGGTGGCTCATTACATTGTAGGTGCAATGCTCGACAGCGATAGACAATGGAAAGTCGTGGTCTCTTTCTGTGAAGACGTAATTTCGCAGAAGGAGACTGCGGAGCGGCTGCGGGAAAACGATCCTGCCGCACACCCGCTCCGTAGGCGCAGAGGAGGAGGCAGGCGCCGGCGGTATGCGCACCTGCTGCCGCCAACATAGGGCATCTCCTTGCCTTACGGGGGGAAAAAAAATAGGAGCTAGGGGCACCCAGGTGAGTGCCCGGCATGAATTGCGGCCTGCAAATAAAAAATTCGCGGGCCACCCGCCGGTGCGTCGCAGTAGAATGCTCTTTGTGATCCTGCGGCGCCCCACTGAAGGCGTAGCCGGTACTCGTTGTGTTTTTAGACGGTAGTACGGCCCATCCGGATAGTCCGTCATACCCACCCAGGTCTTTCACTGGGTGGGATACGTAACAGTATTTTCCCAACATTAAAAAAAAAGATGTTGCCAGAGTTCTTATCATTTCACTACCAAATTCGGAATGAAAGCAGTGTTTAAATTGGAAACTGTTTCATATAACAATGTATCTATCGAGCGAGTAAACAGCGACAGCCAGCAACAATTTACAAGGCGACGTTCTTTGTTTGATTTGCAAATTCGTTCAAGGGCAAACACCAGGATAGGCTTTTACAGGACGCCTGCCAGAGTAGAATCACCTCCTCCTACTCGAACCAAGCGGATTATGGGTACCTTTTATTTTCGTAAAAAACTCGTAGATAATTTTATGTAGAATACCTAAACCCTAAGAACATTTTTTGCTATGGGCTATCGTTTACGAGTTTACTAATAAAGGTACCTTTAAACCCCCCTTACTCCCTCAGCACACCCCCTACCCTTGAGGACTTTTAGTACGTTCATCTTGACACCGCAAGGTTATTTATTTATTTATCGTATGGCATTAATTTCGAACCGTGAGATCTTCGAGAAGACAGTACGGGTGCCAGTTTTTGTTGCACTTTTAGAACCACCCAGGGATCACGTGTAGGGTAGTGGTGGGTACTTTCTCTACGGACGTGGGTTTGGGCGGAGGTTACAAAGTTCGGAATAGGTTCAATCCTGCCTGTTCCAATTTCTTACTTGGTCAATTTCTGGGTAGATTATGTTTTTATGAGTTGGATTCGGAGTGAGTTTCTATATATGTCTCTTACTACATATATTCATCAAATTTTTATTTAGTCTTTTTCTGAGGAGGTCAGATTCTCAGTAGGTTAGGAAGTTTTTTCGTAGTTAGTCAGATTCGAACAAGGACAAATTAAAATGAGGAACGTTACTTTAGAAACCAAATTCTAACCAAGTATATTTCTTTATTTTGACTGAATCTAAGTAGAAGGTATTCGTAATAAGTATGTATCTTAATTAGTTATTTTCTACATTACCCGGCTTCTGTTAAGGTCAAGTACAGTTGGCTAGAAATTAAGATAAAACTTGATATCAATACTATTTATTCATGACTTAATCGTAAGTGTTCTGGCCACTTGTAGGTAAATAGATGAAAAAACAATATTTCTCTACCTCTGTCAATGTCAATCTTAGTTCCTAACGAATTTGCAATGAAAAAGGTAATAAAAGTATTGAATACGACAAAAAGCAAACCCTGTATTTTTCTCGGAGACTACAAATATTGCTTTCAAAAACAAAACAAAAATGAAAAACGACAGATGGACGAGCTATTAAATCTCGATGTTGTAAGTTCGCATACTTACTTACTCGGCTCTCCTGTCTGTCAGTTACTGTACTGTACTGTACTATCAGGAATTTTCTTCCGTTCCGTACCAGAAAGCTCTAAGCGTAAGGCGACTTCCTGACTTGGCGGGGCGGGATCGATATGTGACATTTTCTTCTTTGACGTAAACTTACTGACGTCGCAAAGATTCTCACTTGACATAATACTGTCAGTATTACGTTTGCGCAGTTGTAATATCATGCGCAGAAGCGGAGCACTACCGCCTTCGCATCGTCCCGCTACCGCGCATCCCGCGCCAGTCAGGAAGCACTCATTTAAATGTAGGGGCGTAGTAAAAAATGGTATCGCGTCGACTGACAGCTGACACTGACATTTGACACTTTTCTCATATCGTACTCCGCACCGACAAATCAGGAAGTCGCCTTACCCTATTGTTGTCAGTCATATGTCCGTCCGTCGTCTGTTTTACAGGTTATACAAATACAGCCAAACGGTTGGAGCTAGAGGCTTCAAATTTTCACAGTATAACCATCTGGTTGACTCAAAGCCACACCAATTGTCAAAAGTTATTTTTAAATGTTTTTATGGGGGGCTCCCATAGAGCTGAAAGGGGGCGAAAAAAAAATTACCCAGCCCATCGAGTGGGGTGTATTTATTCAGAGCCCATAGAGTAAATAAATACTGCATTTATTTAATAAGTAAATGTATCGCAGTTATTACATTTCTCGTCGAAATAGGCTACAAAGAATTGTGTTTGACTGTGTATCCGCATGACGTACTATGAAATTGATTTACACTAGAAATGTCACGTACTATGAAATTGATTTACACTAGAAATGTCACTTACGAGGGTCTGAACTTTATCAAAATATGACTAAATTAGAAATAGACTACCAATGAATTAAACCGGCGTTTTCTCGTGGTCCCATTGACCATCAACGGGACCACGAGGGAGAGTTGTTTCTCGTAGTCCCATTCAGTTCTATACGTATGCAGAATTTGACCTCAGCAGAAAAGGGTTATTGAGTTTGACGCAGTTATAATTTGCTTTCGTTATAATTGAACTTATTTAGAATCTGACTTTCTCAGAATTTAATCTTTAGCGGATTAGACGTACTTAGTATTAAACTTATTATGAATACGACCTTATCAGAGTGGGACGATTTTAGAAGCTGACTAAATAAGAAAATGTAAAAGTAAGGATTGAACCTATTCCGGATTTGGTAACCTCCGCCCAAACCCGGACGTGATGCAACGTGCAACTTCGACCCCCCTTTGTCAAGTGAGTGGGCAACTTGACTGTTAGAAGTTCTCATTGTTATCAAGCCGCCCGAAGGCCTCCAACTTGGCTTAACGACTGCTTTCATAGACAGCAGCCGGGATTAACGGCTTAACGTGCCATCTTAGCACGGGAGCGCTCAGTTAGTAACCACTCAAGGCGGTCACCCATCCATGTACTGAGCCCGCCCGACATTGCTTAACCTTGCATACCGGTTGCGGTACGTAGGCGCCGCTGGGCCACGAGCGCTCCACCGCAAGGTATATGCCAATTTTCAAAACTACACGAATTATTTCCCCTGATTGCTCATATTCGGCGTAATTTTCTCAGATTACTTATAAGGCAGTCTTTTGTCAAAGTCTTTTCTCAGAAGACTGCCTTTTAGAAAATCACGGCAGAATATTGATCGTTAATTTTGGTGCCTAACATATTAAAATGTAGATCACACTGAAAGTCATGTAAGCCTATATTACTTTTCCAATTGTGCTGGGAAAAGTAAAAAATCCTAAATCGCAAATTCGTCTCGTCTGTTGACAAAAAAGGCAAGACAATTTATGTAATACCTTTCCCGTTGAACAAATACGATATGCCGATTGAATTTTTCGCATACCCTTGTCTGACCTTGTTACAATGTACACAGTGATTGTACGTTGTATGTAAAGCCGTTCAGACTAACCTGCCATGATATGTATATGATGAAATTGGAACAAAAACTAGATCTCAGCCAATACTCAGCTTACATGATCCAATTTCGAACACAAAAATAGTAGACAGCGAAATACCTAGCAAGTCAAATTCCTATTTCCTACACATTGCATCACGTTACGTAATACAAAATGATGAGTGACTGTCTACGCAATATGTATGTCAGCACCTTTACAACTTAGACGTGCCTGTTTTGCTACTCCCCGTGGTTACCCATGAACTCCTACACAAGACAATACAATCTATGTTAAAGACGCGCAAAACCGTGGATACAGACGATATGCCTTTAGACATCATCCTATGTATCTATCCGGTTGTCTCTGACATATTGCTTGTATTGATAAACGCTATATTTCAAACTGGCATCTACCCCGACGTTTTGAAAAACACCAGGATATGCCATGCAGGATATTGTGGGAAAGGGGAAAAGACCGACGTCAATAACTATAGGCCCATCACCATAGTACCGACTATATCGAAGATTGTGGAGTCCATCCTGTCATCTAGCCTAATGAACCATCTTGAAGCAAATGACCTCCTCACTCCAAACCAGTACGCTTATCGACAAAACATGTCAACTACAACAGCGGCTCATAAGATGGTTGATTGCATCATGACTGGGCTGGACAACAGATACAAGATGGGCGGTATTATGTGTGACCTATCAAAGGCTTTTGACGTAATAGACTATAAGTTACTATTAAACAAATTAAAATACTATGGCGTTGTAGATGATGCTCAACATTTATTTAGTTCTTTTCTGTTTAACAGAAAGCAGAGGGTTAAATTACCAATAAATGGCATAACTCTTGAGTCGGACTATGGCTACATAAACCAAGGCATTCCTCAAGGATCAGCCCTCGGAAACACTTTGTTTTTGGCCTACGTCAATGATCTCCCATCCGCAATCACCACGGGCCTGTCCGTGTTGTTTGCTGATGACACTACGGTCATAGTCCGCGCGCAAACGTATGAACAGCTTGGGTCGAAAATAAATGATGCATGTAGGCAGTTGCAGCAGTGGTTTTGCTCAAATGGATTGGTTCTAAGCGTCACAAAATCGAACATCATGGTTTTTTCAGGACGGAATGTGACTGTCCGCCTGTATATCGAACTGTCCAATGCCACTATGCAACGAAACTGGGTTCCTTGACTATATGTTAGACTCTAATCTAAACTGGAAGTGCCATGTCGACAAGTTGTGTTCTAGGTTGAGTATTGCGGTCTTTGCTTTAAGAAAGTTAAAACCACTAATTTCGAATGTTTCATCAAAATCGGTTTATTATGCTCACTTTCATTCGTTAATGACATATGGAGTACTCATTTGGGGTAACTCAACGGATGCCAATAGAGTCTTCATAATGCAGAAACGGGCATTACGAACGCTGGTCGGTGTGAAATCTCGAGTTTCATGCAGGGAACTCTTCGTAACGCACAAAATTATGACGCACTACTCCGCATACTTATTTGAAATTCTAATGTTTGTGTTACGAAACTTACCCATGTTTAGGCGTGTTGAGGTCGCAGGTAAGACTATTCGTTCTACAGGGAGATTAAGAACAGTCCCTCGTCGCATAGCACTTGCACAAAAAAATCTCGGAAACAACATTCAGGTGTCGGCTAAGAAACTTTCTACTGGAAAATCCTTTGTATTCTGTGAGTGAATTTTTTGACATAAGCGCATAATTTCTTATTTCTTTATTTCTTTATTGCAACCATGTTCATTAGTACAACAATAAATACATACAGATCTCGACAGTAAAATAGTAGGTACATGGAAACCCTGTGAGGGTATTGCAAGATTACTTACGTACTAAATTATAATAACAATTTTATAATCACATACGAATAGCATTTAAAATTTACACTATAATAAAATCTTAATTGCTTACATTCCAGTTCATAATTCAAAAAATCTAAAAATTAAAAATATATAGGTACTCTAACGGTCGAAAACGTTACGTGATTACCGCGCCGGTTGTCTTCAACACCGCCATCTTTGCAGGCTGGGTCAATGGCAAATAACCTTCGCTTCGTTGAAAAACAAAAGAAAGTTATTTTATCGAATTAAATTGCACTTGCCATTTTTATGTTAATATTTATTTAATAAATACTTAATTTAATTCAAACACATTTACATTCTTTTCTATTAACTGAGTTGGCATAGCAACTCAAAATGAGTCTTTCCTCGTACACAATCAGGGACTGTAGTTCTTTTGTCACTATTTTTAATTATGATTGGTTTTAGCAAAAAGCTTATTTTCGTGTAAATTTTTGCAAGTTTCTGCGAATGGCCACGAGCTCATTTTGCGAAACTAAATTTTGACGGCTTCATTCTCCTTAATAGTGTGAGAAATAATCAGCAATATTAGCTAAGATATCCTCCAGATTCAAGTACTCGGTTGAAGTATCAATAAAGTCCCAAATCAAGTACACAATGATGCGGAGGAAAACCTACACATTTTTTTCACTTGGTCGGCTATCCGCTCTCGGTAGGGTAGGGAATGGGTAGGGAATGTTATTATTACCCTTTGCACATGCCTACTAGAGTTCAAGTACCTATGTTTTACTTGTAATATTTGTAACTTTATTGTCTCGATCTGGTATTTTAAGCTTCTCGTAACTGAATGATTCAATTTATTGAGGTAAACAACAGTGGAATATTATTGGATGAGTAATAGAATGTTCACTCAATAGATGATATCCTTTTCAAACCATTCTGGAGGAGATATTGAATTCATTGCTATATAGTCATTGTTATAAAGGCTGAAAGGGAGTTCGAGGGCCATCGGTGGGGCCTTCGAAGAGACGAATCAATCAATTATCTAATTGTTTTGAAGACCCATTAACAGACCCAAATTCTTCACAAAAGCGGTTGCGATAATCAATTAATAATGTGACTCGGCTCTCATTCATGAGAAAAGGCCCATTGACAAGGACATGTACGAGTATATCCTTGAAAGTCCTGACTTGGCGGGGCGAGATCGATAGGTGACTTTTTTTATTACAAAAGGTACACTTAACATATATCACACAGTAAGAGTTCGTTGAGAGTTTTCACATAATAGCTTAAAGACCAGAATGACATCCCATGCAAGTGCACACAGCATGATCAATAAGTAAGCGCATATGTAAATGTACATGTACTGACAAAGTGCACAATACATCACCGGTAACAAGTCGACGAAAACAGAGCAGGGTTCATTACTCACTTGACGGAATGCTGTCAGTATTATGTTCATTCACTCAACACGCGCGTACGATTGACATTGCATAAACCGAATACTTACAATTTCATTCTTTGTTGCAGCGGCCGTGGTGGTGGCGTTTTTCGTGTGCTGGGCCCCTTTCCACATTCAGCGCGTGTTCTACGTGTACGGACGTATGCATCCGAAGTACGAGGTCATCAATGAGCATCTGTTTAACATCGCCGGCGCGTTATACTACGTGTCAGCTACTGTCAACCCGATTCTCTACAATGTGATGAGTGGCAGGTCAGTTTTACCAGATTAATCGTAGTTTGGAAGGATTTGAAAGAAAGAAGAAAGAATGAAAACATTTACTCACTGCACAAAATAAAGGACACAGATACAAAAGCAAATAAACGCATCACATTGAACACATAAATAATGCGTGTCTTCGCGGCAGTGAATCGGTTGCTGTCTCAGCATTATGCCCAGGTTTTAGACACCTTTAGCGCTGCTTTTCAGACAGCACCGTGCGTGACCCACGGGACGCAACACAACATACTTTAATTTGGGACCCCCTTAAGGTTGACACTGACAGTACTGTCAAACAGTATAGAAATTCATAGAAAAAGTTTGCGAAATGGGTCCTAAATTAATGCACGTGACCGTACATACATAACATAATACAAGTATAATAAATATTGACTTAATATACATACGTAATTAATAACAACTTCCGAAGGAGAACCATTTTTCATAGAATGACGGTGGTGGTGGTAGCGTACGGTCCACCTGATGGTAAGCGGACACCGCAGCCTATAGACGCTCGCAACTCCAAAGGAGTCACGTGCGCGTTGCCGACCCTTTATAACGTTTGAGGATTTAAAACAGACAACTGAAGAATAACAGAAGAGAAATTGCAACAAGAACACAAGAAAGCTATAAAGTGGGATATTTTAAGTTACCTGGGGGCCGATTTTTGAATGTCGAACGCTCGACTTTTCACACTTTTCACTATGATGTTTTGACAGATGTCGAGTGAAAAGTTGAGTGTTCGTCACTCAAAAATCGGGCCCCTGTTCTATTAGGTACTTGTATTATTATACATACACATTATTCTTGACTTTATCGTTGCTAACGACTACGTTAGATCTGAAATGAATGTGGTAACCTAAGCTTGTACGTACCTACTGAAAATTACATTTCTCTCCGCATACCAATTAAATTTTTTCAATGTCAAGGCAACGTATCGTATGCCCTGACAGATTTACGGCATTTGCTTGCCGATTTTCTATGGAACGATTAACGAAACATTTTTAATCGTGTAACCATTGAGTTAGTGTGCACTGCTAAGGTTTGCAATTCCCTACTGGTGTCTGTATTTTCATCTTCTGGGTGAGCTCGCCTCACGTCGGCCTCATCTTTGCCCCCTGGCTAATTTGCTGGCCAAGAGCAATCACATTTATAAAAAAAAGTTGTGTCACTGGCTTTTACGAGCGCACATCGGACGTGATTATTTCATAATGTTTAAAGTACATTACTTTTTACAAATTTTACCCGTATATTTAAAAAAATACTGAAGCTAAATTCTGAACCACTCATATGTTTCTATTCTAATAATTTCTACACCACTGAACACTGTAAAACCTCTCCAGGTATGCAGGAATTTATTTGCATTTCCAATACTATTCGTATGAAATGGAAAATGGGTGAATTCAAATATTCCAGCACAACATATCGAATGAAAAACATCAAAGAGTATTCTAAAAACCGTTCTCGACCGATTAGGTATTTATAAAAAATCGGCCAAGTGTGAGCCGGACTCGTGCACGAAAGGTTCCGTACCATTATCTAATCGTGTTTGTTGAATGGGAGCCCCCTTAAATATTTATTTTACTGTTTTTTAGTATTTGTTGTTATAGCAGCAACAGAAATTCATCATGTGTGAAAATTTCAACTGTCCAGCTATCACGGTTCATGAGATACAGCCTGGTGACAGACGCATTATAATTTTTAATAATTATTATTTTTCTTACTTAGGAGCGCTCGTGGCCCAGCGGCGCCTGCGTACCGCTTGTTGTATCTAAGGTTAAGCAACGTGGGCAGCGGTCAGGACTTGGATGGGTGACCGCTTTGAGTGGTTACTAACTGAGCGCTCCCGTGCTTTGGAAGGCACGTTAAGCCGTTGATCCCGGTTGCTGTCTATGGCAGCAGTCGTTAAGTCAAGTTGGAGGTCTTCGGGCGGCTTGAGAACTTCTAACAGTCAAGTTGCCCACTCACTTGACAAAGCCTAATCCCAATAAGGTCTAGTTTCCCCTCGAGGTTGGAAGGTCAGATGGCAGTCGCTTCCGTAAAAACTAGTGCCTACGCCAAATCTTGGGATTAGGTAGCGGACCCCAGGCATCCTTCAGGATGCAACTGTACTGGGATAACGCGGAGGATGATGATGATTATTTTTCTTACTTGATGCAAGCAGTTATCTCGATTATTTTGATTTTCTTTATGACATCCAATTACTATTTTAATATTCTGACATAAATCCATAATATACCTAAAGTGTATTGCATGCCTTTTCTGGTAGAACATAAGCAGCTTTGTATTTATTATGAGATCTTAAATATGTATTCTTCTTGCAGTAAATGATTGAATTGAATTGGACGGACGGACGGACAGCGGAGTCTTAGTAATAGGGTCCCGTTTTACCCTAACCCTTACCTAAAAAGCTAAAAACTCTAAAAAGCCTTTGATTATGTCACATAATACCACTTAACTTAAAGACGTAGCTTTGCGCATTTTTTCTTGAAACCGGTTCTGCCAATAATGCGGGAAAGGAAGCGGCCAATGATCAAGATTGATCGTCCCCGAAGCCCATTATAAATATTTTTCTAACTCAGACTATTTTTTTTACTGCGGATATTTCCTCGCTTGTATATTACTTACAACACTACACTACAGTAACCGTTTCATTTCCCGAGCGTTTTTTTAGCAGCTACGTACATTACGCGGACGTATTTTGCGGTGTAGATACTTGTACCAGTCAGTAGTTACCAGTCCTGTCATGCTGGTCTAATCAATTTGACCTTTATACTTGGATTTTATACTTTTATAATTTGTGATTTTCATGAAATCTCTAAAAATAAGCTTATCTGTGAAATGAAGTACCACATTTTTGCACACTAGACATTTTAGTGTTCTTGCCACACAATTTCACGCAAGAATAATGCATTTTGTATAATAACAAAAACCCCAATGTCATTGAAGTCTAGGACTGAAGTTAGCAAAAGGCGTGTCTCAAACATAGAGTGAAGTCACTCTATGTGCGGCAGAGAGGCCGCCTAACAATACGACGTCTTTAGGTTAAGTGGTCTGTGGATTAATGTAGTCAATGAGAACGTAGGCACAAAATAAAAAATATACAGAAGGTCCGTTCCCGCCGTTCTTGAAAATACATACCTAAACTTGCCCGACTCACAGGGTTGCTTCTGTATTGATTCTGAATTTTAAAAAGGAGTAGGTATAATAAAAATTCTTCAACATGACATTTAAATATGAACCAGCGTATCTTGGTAAAAAACCGGCCAAGTGCGAGTCGGACTTCGGACATTTAGGGTTCCGAATCAACCTCAAAAATATGATTTATCAATATATTAGTATTTGTTGTTAAAATATACGTAATATTGAACATTGTCACCAAATTTCAAGTTCATAGGTTAATGAGAAGTCTAAAAATTCTTCGGAACAAATTTTGTGACAGACGAAGGACGGACGGACGGACGTCTGGGCGACACCAATAGGGTTCCGTTTTGACCCTTCGGGTACGGAACCCTAATAAATTGATACGTGACCCGCTGCGAGTTGTGACTTGTGACCGGCGGCGGTAGAGAGCGCCAACAAAGAATATAAGTACCTAATTAATTAGGTACCTACTTAACTAAACCATAGTACTTAAATACTGGCGTTTTACCAGCGAACGATAAGATGAATGTGTAATGGTTGATCGTCGTTATCAAAGATGCTAGTTTCAAAAAATCACCTACCTACCTAGGTATTGTAACTACCAAAATGAGAAAACCGTTTTATTTACCTTCCAATATCGTTTGAAAATTTGAAGAAAGTGTAGGCACAGTTTTTTGTTGTACTTAAACAATAAAATACATTCCAACTGAAACGTGACACAAAGTACCTACGTAGCGGCGGCGACGTCAAGTGATCAACGCGCGCACAACTAGCACTCGCGACGCGACAGTGACAGTCGCGACTAAGCTCGTCCGAAATCAACCGAGAATGCCTGTAAATGTTACGTCTGTGTGCGTGCGGCGAAAATGGCACTTTGTACTGAGCGGACTCTCTGCTCCGGCGCGCGCCGCCGCTATTTACTTTGTGACGTAGGTACAGGTACTTTTTTCGATCTTGTCACAATGGTGATAAGGGGTACAAGGATTGGTACGTGTTTAGTTTTATTTTACTGTACCTGAGGTTGATCGAAATTGGCAGGGTAATGAAACTAATGACTAAGTAATTGTACTGACTGCTGCCGACATTAAATGTCCATTATATTTGACAGGCAATTTAAGACCTCTCTGCCGCCATTCTGAATTGAGTCGGACTGGAATCTATTGTTAGTCCGTATTGTGATCTTATGTATAAGAAGTTATTATAGTTGACCAATTTTCTTGACAGTTAAATTTAATTGATTGCTTTGTTCAGGCCTTCAAACGCGTAAAGAGACCGTAGGATAAAGGGGCGATCACACCGCTGCTTAACGGTGCGTTAACGCAGTGATGAGTGGGATACACTTAATAAATTACGTCACGTATGAGGCACGTCACGACGATTCCGCACCGTCACCGTAGGTATTTTGAGCAGCGCTGTGGTCACAGCTTAAGGCCAGGCCAGTTGATGAATCGACGAAAATATTAAAGTTTTAGGTTAGAGTGTAAAGGAATAATGTAGAATTACACTATACAAAAATGACTGTACATTGAAAAAGAAAGAAAGTAACAAAATAACCGAACAAAATATTGAAAAATGCTTTGGTAACTCTGTAAAAAAATCAGAAATATCATCGTAAAAATAATCTTTCATGCTGATTATTTCGTAATTGTCAACGGCAGTGATATGTTTTTTTTTACGAAAAGGGTAGCTTTTTTATTTTTCTAACAAACTAATGGGATAGATTTTTGATAAATGATCCAATATTCCAAAAAATCCAAAAATCATTCAAAATGTACTAAATATTGAAAAAAAATCAAGTATACGTAGCGTTTCCCCGTTTTAAATATCTATCGTTAAATTTAAATAAGCACAATTATTCTTGAATTTAAACTTTCGCGAGACATGTTATAACTTTATTTTACTAAACGGTTAAAACTCACGTATTAATTGTCACTTCGGGCGACATGTTTCGAACTCTTCGGGAGTTCTTCATCAGGATGAGTGCGTCTGCGACCCGCGCCGATTGCACACTGTCGAACTACCCGCCGCCCGCCGCAAGGCACGTGACGCACGCGCAGACAGCGCGGGGGCGGGGGCGGGGGGGCAGCTCGGCGCTGAAGGTGTTGTATGAGGTCGTGGTGAGGGATCGTCCCCCCCGATCAATGGTAGGCACACTGAACTCACTATGTCCACTCGATTGTCATAACGCACTTCCCGCTCTATGATCGGGATCACAGGTTTCCATGCCGGCGGCAACACCCAGCCAGCGTCACGATTAAAGTTAGGGCGGCGCCCTATTTCAAAATGCTACGTACCACGCATGATCCGAGAGGCGATTGAAATAGGGCGCCGCCCTAACTTTAATCGTGACGCTGGCTGGGTGTTGCCGCCGGCATGGAAACCTGTGATCCCGATCATAGAGCGGGAAGTGCGTTATGACAATCGAGTGGACATAGTGAGTTCAGTGTGCCTACCATTGATCGGGGGGGACGATCCCTCACCACGACCTCATACAACACCTTCAGCGCCGAGCTGCCCCCCCGCCCCCGCCCCCGCGCTGTCTGCGCGTGCGTCACGTGCCTTGCGGCGGGCGGCGGGTAGTTCGACAGTGTGCAATCGGCGCGGGTCGCAGACGCACTCATCCTGATGAAGAACTCCCGAAGAGTTCGAAACATGTCGCCCGAAGTGACAATTAATACGTGAGTTTTAACCGTTTAGTAAAATAAAGTAAGCACAATTATTGACGAGTGGCGTTAGTGGACTCGGCCATAATTGTTCGCATCCTCTTAAATGAGTCATCGTCTGTGACGGGACAGAGTTAAGAGGGGAGAAGTTTAATGGGAGGGGGGGGTGAGTTTGCAATGAACCAACCCGCTCTCTACGGAATTCTGCGCGTAGTTTTCGTAATTTTTTTATTACTTTTTTAACAATAAAAAAGCTATCCTTTTTTAAAAACAAATATATCACTGTCGTTGACAATTACGAAATAATCAGCATTGGAAGTTTATTTTTACGTTAATCTTTAGGATTTTTTGACAGAATTACAAAGGCATTTTTCAATATTTTGTTCGATTATTGTGCTACTTTGTTTCTTTTTCAGTCTACACTAATTTATGTGTAGTTTAATTCTACATCATTTCTTCACACTGGAAGCTCAAACTTCCATATTTTCGTCGATTCATGAACTGACCTTGCCTTAAGTGGTCGACTTCTATATGTACCTAGTGTCGTATATTGGCATCGTTATGATGATATAGCTTTATTAAGCCTAATAAAATACATAAGAGATCGGGACGATATATCAACATATTTCAGACGTAGAAAGGTTGCTTGTAAAATATCGCTCATTAGTGATAAGGCCGCCTGTGCTTACCTTTCAGCTTTAGGTATGTTCTTTATTGTTTTCGTTTTTGAGGTGTACAATAAAGTGTATTTGTAATTTGTTGTATTGTATTTAGACTACTTTTACTTTAGTATACCTAGATACAGGCGCCTTAATCGAAGGATATAATTTAGACTAAGCAGGTTTTTATTTGAAGCTAGACGAGACAAATTCATTTTGACCTTATTTTACTGTATAGAACTTAATCAAAGGATATAATTTAGACTAGGTTTTAGTTGAAACTAGTTAAGACGAGACAAATTACATGAGAAACCCGACAAAATAATTAATTGAGAGAGACTCATTACTTTGACGTCTCAGTGATTCTGATTTTGCTAGACAGAGACTTAAAACGACTTGAGAAAGGAGAGTCCGATTCTCCCGAGAGTTCCGTATATATAGCTTGGACAGCCGCGTAAGGCCAAATAGTCATAACACTTAAAGCAATAATAGTAGTTTATGCAACTGGTACATAATGAGGGGCATTAAAACACGAGTGATAGGGTTACACGAGTGTTTTAATGCCTAATTATGTACAGTTGCATACATTACTTTATCTACACACATATTATAACTACTCTAAGATGGGTTCAGAACAGGGACCCGACCACCCCTTCCCAGAAAAAAGCCTTTGAACGGCTTAGTCGTTCAATGAATAGCCCTAACGTCTTGCTAACCCAATCGAAGGGGTAACCCCTTCATTCTGCTTAGAACTAGGAAAGAGCCTACCACCGCTTTTATAAGGGTATCCCTTTCCGACAATTTTAAGCGCTGGTTGCCCATTTAATGAATAGTTTCGGGAAAGGCTAACCATAACGAGTTTAGCGCTTACCCTTTGGAAGATCTTCAGTTTTCTGTGCTGCGTAAGTACTTGCAACTCGCGTAGAGTGGCGTGAATTAATAGTTTCACTTTAGTTTTTAATATTTGGGTAGCCGACGCCGAAGTTTTGTTTTGTTTCGTGTTCGGGCGATTTTTCTACCGTTGTATAGCGGCATTTTTGGTATGTCCTACCATTATTTTTATCACTTTAGACATGTTTTTAAAGTAGTTGCGTATCTTTTGTGCTATTAAATACGTTAATAGATAATTTTGCATCAATAATGCGTAGGAACTTTTTTTAATAATATATATTTTTTCCATGTTCCAGCATTTTATTGCAGATGCAGATTTTTGTATGGTAAGAGTATATGATTTGACTAGCAATAAAGTTTTTAGATACATCGATATTTACATCATTGTAATGGTTTTAATTTAAATGTTTAGTGTATAATATTGCTCAAAAAAGTAGCGCTGTAGAGATTCCTATTGAATAACGAATGTTATTCGATGATATTTTGATTAATTCTTCCAAAAAGACAATTTTATTTTGGTAAGGCTACATTCTTTTATCCATGCCGTGTTGGTTTTGTTGGTTAGTCAGTATACTAAAAGCTTTCGTTGCAAAAGGAGTTTACATTGCAGAGTTTTTGGTTGACTATTTTTAGTTCCATTTAGTGACGGAGTTTTAGAAGGTAATTATCGTATTTTATCGTATTTCTTATATGTGGTGTTATTAATAACATCATTCATTGATATAGAAATAGCGTTACTTTTCATAATAAAATAACTTAAATTTTGTATCTCAAGGTACAAGCGTGAAGTTCCACTGAGAAATTTTGTTTCTCATTGGATCGAAAAGTTACTCAGTGTAACGGTAAAGCCGCGTTATAAGTGCATAAAGAAGGATAATAATTAAAATATGAATTCTGTACTAGTTTATTGCAGTGCCATTACAGATGTCTCGCTCTAACACGCGTGAGTTTGCAATTAACCATCCCGCTCTTTAAGGAACTCTGCGCGTAGTTTTCGTAAATATTTATTTTGATCGTTTTTTGGAATACTGGATCACTTATCAAAAATCTATCCGGTTACCAATTGTGTTAGAACAATAAAAAAGCTATCCTTGCTTGTCATGTTTTCGTAATAAACAAGGAACCCTTATAGTTTCGCCATGTCCGTCGAACCGTCCGTCCGGTTCCAGCTTAGCTCAAAAACCGTTAGTACTATAAAGCTGTAATTTGGCACGGGTACTAAATATAAACGGACGAATATAGAACAACATCTTGAAAAACATGTTTTTTTAGGGTACCTTCCCTAGACATCAAGTGTTGGTGAATTTATTTTTGTTTCATTCAAACCGCATCATGTTGGTGCTGTCTAAATATTGTGAGGTTACTCAAACCGTTTTTTGATTCAAGAATCTGTTGGCGTGATATTAAGCTACCAAGTGTTGGTTATTGAAATTTCCTGTTACTGACTGATTACTTTCTTCATGGTGACGTAAGTAGAATTTTCAATGAGCACACGTATTGATAGTTGATACAGCGCGTTACCGGGAAGCAGGTATTAATTTTAAACTGATATTAATATGTTCCATTAGCCATTCTACGTCGACTACAATTTATACTACGATGGTGGCAAACAAGCGTGCGGTCCACCTGATGGTAAGCCGACACCGTAGCCTATAAACGCTCGCGACTCTAAAGGAGTAACGTGCGCATTGCCGACCCTTTATAAAATTTGAGGATTTACTAAGCTTAGGAGTAGCAAGTAGCAAAAACCCAAAAACTGCGAAATTAAATTTCCTAATTCCGCACCTTCAATGTACTACGTAACGCACTGCCTAAGAGAACGTCATAGTAAACAGAACACTAAGGGCTGTCATTTGTACCGAGTTGTCAATTTACTTTGCAATACATTGCTGGCAATTAAAATTTTAATTTAATCGATATCAAATCCCTAGAACTTGTTCCGAGTTAGCACAGGTATGGTCATAACTTCATAAGTAAATGTTACTATGATGCTATCTAAAATGAATAAAATGCATCATAAATTCATAACATAACCCTTCATTAAGTTGATGTTTGAAATGGCAACCATGGTTTTCAATGCAATATTAAACTCGTTTAGGTGATGATTTTACTATTGCGTTTTTCTTGTTACTGAAATCTATGACATCGTTCCTAAGAACAGATCTTCGTATGTCTTATAGTTTTAGACTTCCCATACTGACCGATTTAAATGTTACACCCTATATAATGAAATTATAAGTAAAATGATCACAGCTGAGTAGACATTACTAGTTACCGACTAAAAGCCGAACTTTCATACAATTTCCATTGAGGTAGGTACCTCAGATAATGTTTTTAATTAAGTATTTCAAAAACATAGTAGGTAAATATAAGTTTGCAAACTTTTTAGTCCACATAATGTAACGGGTGACCAACTACGGAACTCTACATTGTGCGTGGCCCGACACGCACTTTACCGGTTTCGTAAAAAAAGAACATAATTATAACTGACGTTGAAAATTACGAAATAATCAGCACTAAAGTTGATTTTTACGATGATATTAAGATTTATGACAGAGTTATCTAAGGCATTTTTCAATGTTTTCTTCGGCTATTTTACTGTGTTCTTTTTCAGTCTAAATAGTTTTTTGTGTAGTATAATTCTACATTATTTCTTCACACTGGAAACTCAAACTTCAATTTCACTACGTTAACTCTTCCATGAAAATGAGCTGTCAAACAAATATAAATATCTGGGTGACCGAGCTTTGCTCGGCCTTTTCCCCGAGATGAGACCTACTAGACCTAGCTAGATCGATTGCTCGTCCCCGAAAACCCCCACTTACCAAATTTCATCAAAATCGATAGAGCCGTTTCCGAGATCCCCGAAATAAAGATATATACAAGAATTGCTCGTATAAAGTTATAAAATATCTGGGCGGCCGAGCTTTGCTCGGCGTTTTCCTGGGCATGAGACCTAGCTAGATCGATTGCTCGTCCTCGAAAACTCCCACATACCACATTTCATCAAAATCGTTAGAGCCGTTTCAGAGATCCCCAAAATAAATAAATATATATACAAGAATTGCTCGTTTAAAGACATAAGATTTGGCAACATTGTGCATTATACGTCATATTGGTATTACTAACATCTCACAAAAAATAATTTTGTGGAATATAATGTTTTTCTTCGTTTATAATGCATGCAAATAGAACCGGTCTATTACATGGCACTTTACTAAAAAAAATATGTACCTTTTTCTCGTTTTTTAGGTAAATTATGTTACTTAAATAATAGTGTACGTATACGTACACCTTGTACAAAATGTAACTCAGTGGAAATTAAAATGTCTTTATTTTAAAAGGTTTTGCTATATATGCGAAGTTTTTTGTATTTTGAATATTGTTGTTGTCTATATTCATAATTTAGGGAAAAATATATTCATTATCGTATTTTAAACAACCATTTTATTAATTTCAATTTCGTCACTCAGGGGTACATCGGTATCGGTAGATCGGTACCGAGATTAACACTAACACATTCATCCGATGTTTTTTTTGCTAAATCCAAGCATTAATCCGTGAGTATATATATATTTTTTAGGTACCTTAATAATTAATTAACATAATAAACCCAGCTAAGTGCTTGTTGCACTCGCACATTTAGGGTTCCGAACCATCCGCAAAATTTCAAAGGAAAAACCTCATTTATCAATATATATATATTAGTATTTGTTGGTAAAATAATAAACATTATCACCAAATTTCAAGTTCATAGGTCAACGGGAAGTTAAAAAATTGTTAGGAACAAAATTTTGTGACAAACGACGGACGGACGGATGCGTGAGTGACAGCAATAGGGCTCCGATTAGAGCCTTCGGTTTCGGAACCCTAAAAAGTATTTGCATTAACAGAATCAGCATTTGTTTTTTGAACACTACTTTTTAAATGTGTTACAACTGCAGAAAAGTCGGCCCGTTCGATAAATTGCACGCTTCAACTTGTTCCGGCCCTTCGCCATGCCAAAGGAAACCGTATTGCAATGTGATAAGGTATTTTTAAATCGCAACTTAGCGGTATTTCAAAGGCGCCGGCGTTTTATGGCACCTGTGCCGACGGCGCCGGCAGTCATCCAGTCGACAAACGTAAATTTGCAATTACTGCTCTTATTGTCATCAGTAAAAGGATGAAAATTGCATAAGCGTGGAAAGGGAAACCCCTTCAAACTGTTGCCTTTTCGAAAGGCTTTTTAAGCGCTTAGTAAAAATATCTGATATTCGTTAACTGAACGGCTTACCCATATTTAAAGCGCTTTAAAAGCCGAATGAATGGGTTTTTTTAGAGCAACGACTTCGGTAAGCGAAGTCTTACTAAAAACCCTTTCAAAAACCCCTTGAAGGGGATACCGTATTAAAAGCGCTTTAAAAGCCAAATGAATGGGTTTGAAGGGCAACGGATTGGGTAAGCAAAGCCTTACTAAAAACCCGTTCAAAAACCCTCGAAGGGGATACCGGGCGGGTCCCTGGTTCAGAAACCGTAGTAAATAAATACAATAATTGTGTTAATACAACCTTTTTTGCACGGTTGCGGAAATATCGAAATCAGAACTGGCAGCCGATACCTGAATGTTATTTTAAAAAGTAAAGAGTCCCTATTCTGATGTGATCATGTCGTTCTAGCTCAAATTTCGTGCGAAATATAGGTACTAAAAAACCATCGAGCTGACATTTAGCATCGACTGAATTTGAATTTTCAGTGATACTAGAATAGGGACATGTCAACTTTGACGTTTAAATTTTGACAGTTTTGTTTGACGTTTAATATTTTAACATCATATATGAGATTAAAATGAAAAATTATATTACTGCTGTAGCCTTAGCCACAGATAAGAAAATTGCCATAAATTCATTGAATGTTGAAATGAGAGTCATTTTCTACGGTTTCCGAACGCATATTAGAGGATTTATGATATGTGTGTAGATAAAACTAATTGTGCAACAATAGCACTTCTTATTTCGAATAGTCACAAGTCGTAACACGAACTTTTGAATTGGGACCTACACATAGTTTCTTTAAAGCTTAAAATACATGGTGAGTTCTGTAAAGAGAAAAGATCTCAATAAGATCTCAAATATTTTTTGTCGTAGTACAATTCTTATTGGTGTCATTTCACATTGAACTTTAGTGCGAACTATTACGTTAGCTTATGCTGTGTGTAAGAAATCACCTATGCTCTTTTGTAACAGTAAGCTCCTTTGTAGTACTAATTAGCTTATCTTTATGACTGTTTGGCCTTAAACCAGTGTCTAGGCTTATACCATAAATAGTTCAGGAATCGAGTATTTATTTATTATTTATTTTATTTATTATTAAAAACATAAGAAATTATACAAAACATGACTAAACGACACCGTTAAACCACAGCTTGGTTTGTCTCGGTGCAGCATTCCACGACAGCTATAAAAACGACTAAGTAGTACATACAAGTTATCATATTACTTAAATAAACTAAACATTACAAATAGAATAACAAACAAACATTATAAATATTATATCTAATAAAATTACAAGTAATAAGTACTTTATAGCACATTGCACATGCACAGTGTCTTATCGTTATCTTTCGCAGGCCGGACGGCCGCGCCGTGAGAACCGGTCTGCGCCCGCCAGCTACAGGTTGATCCAATTATGTCGGTGATAATGAACGAAATTAAATACTTATATATAAAATTACTCCATTAATTCCCCTAAATACTACCCTTCAGTTGATTTAACATTTCTTTTTTAAGAATCCTAGAAATATTGGTTGGTGTAATTTTGTCTTTACATTCTTTTGGGAGTTTATTTATTAGATCTGGTAGAATATATCGTATGTATCGTATAAAGGCTGTATTTTTTTATGAATTACTTAAAGAAAGATGAACTGAAGACAGACTGAAATACGGACAAGAAAGTGATCCGATATGGATTTAGTTTTTTCCTCTTGAGTTACGGACCCTAACAAGTGTCAGTCTTTATTCACGCTTTTGACCGTTATGTAATCAACTGGCTGATCCAATTTTTCCGTTTGTCATGGCACTCAATGTCGCCTAGTATATAAAAGTATACCTATTAACTACCGTAGCAATTTGTTACCTAGCGATTTAATCTAGATACCTTTCTGAGATGGATTGTGGAACACACTTTTTAAAATTATCAAAATTAAATATGAATTGTCTTGGATCATGCGGTCCGTCGAAAGCATATAACTAGCTCCCTATATGCGAGCGGGACGCGCTAGCATTGGTATTTGGTATTGAGCGCATTGAAATCAAAACAAAGTAATCGTACAATTTTTGGTTGCAATATTCAATAGAATGGTTGGTTCTTCAGACAAAATTTAATGTCCAGGAAATCCCCAACAAAGATGGATTTAAGGGTGCCTTTCCACTTGAGCTATGCTATGGTATGTTTTCATATATTTGTCAAATGTATGAAAACATAGCTCAAGTGGAAAGGCACCGTAAGAGGTTTGACTTTCATTTCAGAGGCGTTTGCTGTTAGAGCTGACTGTACATAATAAATGGATTTTTATTGAATTCTCTCTGTATCTCTCTCTCTTGTTATATAAACAATTTATTGTGTTACGCAATTTCACTATCAGATACTTTAGCTACCTACCCCAAAACCACCATAAATAAATTAGTCATTAGTCATTTATTCAGAAACAATATACATTGTGTTTGAAATAACAGTGATAAAAAATAATTACAATTAGAACAGATACATAAATAATAAAATTCAATAATAAATTTCATAACTACAATAATATGTCAAATTAAAACTAACGCTGCTACATAATTAATTAATAAAATAAAAAGTCCAACTAAAAATTAACACATTCATCATTTTAAATAAAATAAAAAATATTAAAACATTATACATTAAAAAACGCTTGGATTTAAAAATTCCTGTATTGAGTAAAAGCACTTCTCCAGCAAGAAAGCACTTAATTTCTTTTTAAAAATAAAACTGTTAATTACTGATTTTAAGTGAATCGGCAACCTATTAAATAGTACAATGGCCTGGTAACTCGCGCAGAGCTTAGCCACGTTGAGTTTGGTGATGGCAGGCGTAGGCAAGTCCATACGTCGCGTTGTAAGACGTTTTTCTCTTTGGTCTTGTGTCTCTATGTCATTCATATGTTTTACTAAGTCCGTCAGCACTACGAAGATGTACACGCTGGGAACAGTAAGTATTTAGTAGGTACCAAAATATGTTCGGCAAGATGTCTGCTGGGACACTCTAGCCATCGTTCTAATTGCTCTCTTCTGGGTTCTGGGCAACAAAAACAGACCGGACATTATACTTATAGCTGTTGCCCCAGAATTGTATGCTGTAGCGAATTTTGGATTCTACCAAAGCGTAGTGGACCATTTTTAGCTGATTTAGCTGCAGCTCATCGCGAAGACTTCTAAGCGCGTAACATGCGGTACTAATTGAGCCTTTAGCCTTGAGGCCAGCGCTGATACTTCTTGTTTCCAATTGAGCATACTGTCAATTTGTACTCCAAGATTTTTTTCCGTTTCCACTTGCTTTATTGTTTCTCCTTGACGGGTAAGCTGAAGTGAGTCTTTTTGTCTTGCTGTAGATTTAAAAAGGATAACACTTGTTTTGTTGCAGTTTAACTTAACATCATTTAACTCAAACCAAACCACGAATGTATCAAGAGCATAGTTCACTCTGTCGTTTAGATGTGAGATGTTATCTGCAGATACAACAGCATTAGTATCATCAGCAAAAACGACTAATTTCGTGTTGCAAACCTTATTCTTGTATAATTGTGTATCTTATTCAGCAAAAAGGTACCTAAATCATTTTCCACGTGAATGTAGACTGAGTCTGGCTTCCATTGTCGGATGAGCTTAATTCAGGCGGTTGCTAATCTTTTTTTTTCCACAATGATTGCGAGGGCAATGAACCTTTGGGGAAAGCAACGAAAATATTTTAATACAGCCAATAAATTACGCGGTTCATCAACCGTTTGATCTACCGAATAAATAATATGTTGATATTTGTTGCAAACGCTCGTCTCGACGTATTAAGATAAAATTAGAATTCATCATTCGAAGAGCGACTGACCGCGAGTGCCGGGAGGTCGCAGGTTTGAATCCTGCTCGGTGCCTAATTTTTTATATTTTTCCTTTATTTCTAAATATGTAGTTTGCGTTAGCAGCGTTACTGCTTAATACAAAATTAATTTAGTATGGGATGGCGCATCGTAACTGACGAATTTTCAACATGATTTGAGACGTTAGTGTCGTTAATGAATGTGTCTTCTGGTAGATGTCGCTGTACCTCTAGGTACGCCTCCCTTAAGGCGTTTGAATAAATGAAGGAACGGTTGAAGAATTTGGGGGCCGGGTGGTAGTTGCACCTATAGCTCAGTTGGCTAGAGCGACTGGCCGCGAGAGCCGGGAGGTCGCAGGTTCGAATCCTGTTCGGTGCCTTTATTTTTAAATATTTCCTTGATTTCTAAATCTATAGTTTGCGTTAGCAGCGTTACTGCTTAATACAAAATTAACTGAAAGAAGTAATAAATATTTTTATGTCACACCTGGCCATAAAGTGGCAATTATCGCACGCTCCGCGCGCGAAAAAACCCACTTCCTGGCCAGGGGGTCACATAAAATTTTGTACTTACCACGGGCGATAATAAAGAAATCCTCAGATCGCATATTTATCGCCCTTGCCTTCGGCTCGGGCGTAAAATACCTGCGATCTGAGACATTCTTTGTTTTATCGCCCTTGGTAAGTAATGTACTATTTAACGTGTTTATGAACCGATTTGGAAAGTTCTTTCTTTCTTTTGAAGCATATGCTTCAAGGTTGATCCTATTGTTACCAGAAACCAGTTCTGTAGACGGGATCCATGAGAAAATCAGGAAACTCCTCAAAAATTCAAGAGAAATATATAGCGATTTTAGTATTTTCTTAGGATAAATCGAGCATTTGCTTTCAGAATTTACCAGGAATATACATATAGATATAATTACTAGGAACTGATGAAGAAGACCACAGATGATTATCCAAAACTTCTAGTGTTTCATGGGTGACGGTAAGATATGACGATCAAGACACTGAAGTGACTATGACGAAGCCAATATAAATGGTCCTGATTTAATGTCATCAACCTGATTTGGTAATTGAAGCTGGAAGGTAGGCTACAGAACTCCGTTATAAACCAGACCTCCACCAACCAGCAACCAGCTAAGCCGTGTTTGAGCTTATTGAATTTTTCATGTTATGCATTCTGGTAATGAATGACTAAAAAGTGTAAAAAAAAACAAATAAAACCTACTCCAAAAAAACCACTCAAAAGTCTCGCCTTTAATTCTGTGATAATTCGACGATACTGAGCAGACCGTAACTTATGGAAGATTGCGGCTCAGGAGAATCACAAGTTTTCCCTTTATAGATTTAAGGATGCGGATCCCTCGAAACTATTTATTTATCTTTATAAATCTTAAAGTGCAAAAGGCGGACTTAATGCCTTGAACGAATCCTCGGGAGCTCTGGCGACCTCACCACCAGAAACAAAACACCACATACCTAAAAACAAGTGGTGTTATTATGGCTGCGGTTTTCTGAAAGGTGGAGGTACTTCCCCAGTTGGGCTGCATTAAACATGAGCTAGACCCCAAATGAGAAGAGCAAATAGTGATGTGAAAGTACTAGGCTGCACCAAATATAAGCCAGAACCCAAATGCCTTACACAGATCGACTTAGGTCCCAATTTGAGATGACAAAATGTGAAGTTCCGTCCCACTATCGTGACGCGGATACATTACGCGGAAGTTATATTCTTATTTGTCAACTACGACAAATGGAATAGTAACCCATTTGTCGGTGCGGAGACGGTACGATATGAGAAAACTGTCAAATGTCACTGTCAACTGTCAGTCAACTCAGTACTACTTTTTACTGTGCCCTTACATTTAAACGAGTGCTTCCTGACTGGCGCGGGATGCGCGGAATCGGGACGATGCGAAGGCAGTACTGGTCCGCTTCTGCGCATAATATTACTACTACGCAAATGTTCCGTCAAGTGGGAATCTTTGCGCCGTCAGTAAGTTTACGTCAAAGAAGAAAATGTCACATATCGATCCCACCCCGCCAAGTCAGGAAGTCGCCTTTGAATAGGCCGCGGTGTCTATTTGCCACCGGTGGACAGAAAGCTAGTTTGCCACCGTCGTTGTATAAAAAAAATTAGATCATGAATCCTATTTAGTGATAGTCGCGTGTCATGTACTCATAAAAAAGGGCAGGTGAAGTTGCCGGGTGGTAATTGGCAATTTTGTTTTTATGTCGATTGGCCTGACTTGGTAATTAACGGACCGCGATAGCCTAAAAGGCATTGACGTAATTCACATTGGCATTTTTATTTTAAGGAGGTCTTGGGATGGCATGTGACTTTCTAACAGTCAAGTTGCCTACGCTTGACAAGCCAGATCCCGCCTGGGTTGGAAGGCCAGATAGCATTCGCATCCGTGAAAACTAGTGTTAAGGCGAGGTTCTTCCATTGCAAATGTCCCGCTCTAACAAGCGTGAGTTTGCAAT
This sequence comes from Cenopis cana, assembly GCA_951800055.1. Classification (NCBI taxonomy): domain Eukaryota; kingdom Metazoa; phylum Arthropoda; class Insecta; order Lepidoptera; family Tortricidae; genus Cenopis; species Cenopis cana. The sequence continues at coordinate 7,208,789 of OX637487.1, read as the reverse complement.
TGACCATCCCACTCTCTACGGAACTGTGCGCGTAATTTTCGTAAATTTTTAGTACATTTTTGGGTGAGAAAAATACATGGCTTACTATATTAACAATATTAATCCCGACATCCCTCATACCATCAAATACGTTTATTTTAGTATTATTTTCTACTCATCATGTTACCTAAGATTGAAATAAAATGAGTTTTAAGATATAAAATAGAGGTATGTTTGGAATTTTTTTCTATCGAACAAAGTTTTGAAAATTGTGTAACGGACATCCGACGGCACTAGATAAAGGTCTCAAATATAACATCGTATTTTTTTACATTTTTAATATGTAGTATTTCGAAATAAAACCGTTTACCAAATCAGATTTTTACTATAACCCGGCCTTAACGCTACATCTTGGGATTAATTATTTTGCGGACCCCAGGCATCATTTAGAATGCAACTGTACTGGGATAGCGCTAGGAGGCATCATTATCCTAGCGTTATCCCAGTACAGTTGTGTACAGTTGTGGAAATTATAATGCACATCACGATATGAACTAAAAATATACCTCTCTTGCAGGAGCAACTAGTATACCTATTATAGGAAAGAAATAAATTAAACACTAAACATAAAACTAAATAACATTGTAAATAAATATGGAAACTAAACTAAGACTAACATTATATATAAACAATGGGTTAAAAATAATTTTAAAATGAACTGTTTAAAAATTATTAGAACTGTTTATTAGAGTTTCGTTTTCGGCCGTTATTTTGAAAAATTAATAAACAACAGACTTGTAAATTATCTAAACAAATTCAACATACTTTCGGACTCGCAGTTTGGCTTTAGAAATGGTAGGTCGACAGAGGATGCAGTTATAGCGCTCTCGTCTCTAATTTGTGGACAAGTTGATATGGGAACAAAAAGCATGGCTGTTTTCCTAGACTTGAGAAAAGCTTTTGATACTGTCTCTCTCCCAATCCTTATACAAAAGCTTGAAAAAATTGGTGTAAGAGGTCATCCGCTAAAATTACTGAGTGCTTATTTACATGGTCGAACACAAAAAGTAAAAATCGGTAATTATGTAAGTCAAGAAGCAAACATCACATTTGGCGTGCCCCAAGGGAGTGTCCTGGGTCCCACGCTATTTCTTATTTACATTAATGATCTGACAGACCGTCAAATCGAGCGAGGGCAAGTATTTTCATATGCCGATGACACTGTGATAGTTTTTGAAGGGAAAACTTGGGAATCTGTATACGAGAGAGCTGAATCCGGACTCCGTGATGTATCCTCCTGGTTACGAGATAATCTCCTTACCCTTAATACAGAAAAAACTTCTTACATGTGCTTTACGAAATATAAGAATACTCAACCCCACGGTAATTTAAAACTACAAATACACAACTGCAACAGTTTTAATGACCCTACTTGCAACTGCCCAGTAATTAGTAAAGTGGACACAACTAAATATCTAGGGGTCTTGATAGACCAACGTCTCTCCTGGCATCCTCAAATTGAGTATGTCAACAACAGAATTAGAAAACTCGTGTGGATTTTTAAAAAACTTAGAAATATTACAACTAAACCATTATTAACACAGATTTACATAGCACTTGCACAGTCCGTGATGAATTACTGTATTGCTGTTTGGGGTGGTGCAAGTAAAATGAAATTTTTGGAAGTAGAACGAGGCCAAAGATGCTTACTTAAAGTCATGTACCATAAACCCTATCGTTTTCCCACCAGCGAACTGTATGCAATTAGCGAACAGCTAACCATGAGACAACTCTATATCATGTCAGCTGTACTAAGAGTACACAAAACGTTGAAGTATGACCCCACTATTTTATCACGTAGACGCAAAAAAACCGTTATCCCTCCATTGAGATGTAAGTCTAAATTTGCAAAACGCCAGTATAAATCACAATCAATCTCTCTATATAACAGTATAAACGAAAAGATTAATATTTATGATCAACAATGGTTTGAATGCAAAAGAAAAATATTAGCTTTGCTGAAAAATCTTAGTTATGATGAGACGGAGACTTTTATTAAATAAGGAACGAGCCTGAAAATAAGATAGCAATCATGAAACCACAAAAGAGACACACACACACACACACACACACACACACACACACACACACACACACACACACACACACACACACACACACACACACACACACACACACACACACACACACACACACACACACACACACACACACACACACACACACACACACACACACGCGCGCACGCACGCACATACACGGTAAAATTTATTAGATAACTTTTTTGTTGATATATTAGATCTGTAAAGTATGTATATTTTGTTAAGCATATAGTGACTAGATTTGTATGGAAGAGCGGGACTTCCTGACACAAGTATAAATATACTTACTAGGAAGCCCCAACCTTTACACTGTTATTGTAACGTTGGTTAACGAAATAAATGCTTTTTATTTTATTTTATTTTTATTTTATTTAAAAAATGCTATCTTCTAGTAGATCACGGTAATGATTTTAGAAGACATAATTTTTATGATTTTGTAATTCCCTAAATAAGAGGCGGAATTCAAAGGATTCCATTTTTCCAGCTAGCGAACCTTAAAACCAAGCGAGATGAGATATTGTTTGATCAGACAGCCAGGCGACACGTACACTGACAAGTTGAAGGCGACAAGACAATTAAGTAGACCGTTCAGTGCCGAGCCAAATAACGAACGATATTATATATTTTATTTTAAGAACTCTATTACTATGCGAGTTGATTTTATATTAATCTTAAAAATAAATTATTTTTGTTTTGTTATGGGGAAAAATCGGAGTAATTGACTTAGTGCCAGTTGCACCAACGTACGAACACAGACGGTCATCGTCAAATATGGCGCCGGCTGCTGTCATCCCATCCCAATCTGATTGTATGGAAAGTTTGACAAGTTTCTATGGGATGACAGCTGCCGGCGCCATATTTGACGATGACCGGCCTGTGTTCGTATGTTGGTGCAACCGACCCTTAGTGTTTGATAAGTATAAGCTTTTCTGTGTCATACCTATTTCTCATGAAGAGTTCTTATTTTACGGAATCCTTCAGTAGGCGTGGTTCGACTATAGCACTTGGCATTTTTTATTTTAATTCGATCAATTGACTCCATACGGTGTGATAAGTTTTTTATGTCACACCTAGCCATAAAGTGGCCATTATCGCACGCTCCGCGCGCGAAAAAACCCACTTCCTGGCCAGAGGGTGACATAAAATTTTGTACTTACCACGGGCGATAATAAAGAACGCCTCAGATCGCATATTTATCGCCCTTGCCTTCGGCTCGGGCGTAAAATACCTGCGATCTGAGACATTCTTTGTTTTATCGCCCTTGGTAAGTAATGTACTATTAAGTAGTCGGAAAAACATGGCTATGTCATGTGTATGGGTTTGATTCCACAAAAAGTCACACATCGAAATATTGTTAATGAATATGTTTCGCGCTCGTACTAAGGTATGGTTGAAATTCTTTTTGTTGAACGTATTTCTATTAAAATGTTATTGGATTTAAACCTTATTGCTTGAACAGTAGTACAAGTAGCTTTTTAAAGGAATTGTTTTGGAGCAATTCGTTCAACTGAAATGATTTTAAGTATAATTAGCTCGCTTAGTAACAGTTTAATGCGAATGAAGTTAAAATGGAATCCGTGATCTACATACCTATAATAGGTATCTCAAAAAAGCCACCAGTGTAAGAACTTGTTTCTTCGTACATACTCGTATTTAGTAGTAGACGGCGAAATTATAATGCACATCACGATATTTTTTGGAAGATTTTTCTGAAAACTCATTGAGCACGTCGCCACATTGAAAATCACAGATGTGTGATAAGCCCACCTTATAGCTACTTACCTTGCCGTTAACGCCTCACTGATGATAGTATTAGTGAAGCCACATTCTGCAACAAACATTCAGTACGTATTTAATACGTAGTGAATTTATTGTGATGGTAACTTTAAACGAATGAAGAATGTGTTTTGTCTTAAATGTCATTGACTAATAATGGTTAAGTTGAATACGTAAGATAGCTCTAATGGCAATTATATATCTGTAGGTACGTTATTCTACATATGTTGCAACCTATTATTTTGAAGTAGTTTGACATTCACACTGTCAGGTAAGATTGCTTTTTCATTCACACTGTCAGGTAAGAGTGCCCGAAAGTCCACGGCACGATTTTCATGTCTCGCTCTTTTAAAATCAGATTAAGAGAGCTTGTCTTTACCTGTGAAACCTATTGATTCCAGCTATTACTTAAACTATTGCGACTGGCAAACTATTTATCCCTAAATAATTACTACGGGGACAGACCTATCCAAAATTCCTCCTTTATTAAATTAAAAAAAGAAACAAATCTCTTTCCCTTGATTGACAAAAGGTCCCTCTCACTAACGATAGGTACGAGTAAATGGAGTCATTATCCTAGTAGATAGATACGACACATTTGATTGCGCCTGAATGAGAATGGTAGCTGATAATCGGATCAAGTGCTTATTGAAAACGTATGTAATATCAGTCTACGAGTAACCAGCGGCTCATTGCTCGTATTTTGCGTCCAGCTCTATTCAATGAATCGTATACAAAATACGTATTAGGTTATCAACTTGGATTCGGCGCTATTCATTATGATTGCTCACTCTGATTTTGTAATCGGTTCGTTGGAGCCCAGTGGCATTGCTACCAGTGGCGGCGCGTCAAAAATATTCTTAGGGAAGTCGGAAGTAATTAGCCTTTCTTAATCATCATGAGCCGTAGTAAAAGAAGTGGATTGGCTGAACATTAGGCAAGCCGGTGGGAATCGAGTTGTATGGACGCTCCGCCACTGATTGCTACCGACATTTCCGAACATAAATAGGTTATTAATAATATAATGCTACCTCGAACCACAACATAGTAAAACAGTACATACCCGAAGTAACAATTGTTACTTTATTTTTATTTTATTTATTTAAGGAACATTTTCAACTTGCAAACAAAATTATATTTAAATCAATACTTCATTATAAAACTTCATTATAAAACTTTATATGTATTTAATTACATTACAAACACGATGCTTCAATGAAAATACTACACTACAAATATTAAAATAAAAGTTATGTTTACAATTCGATAAACGAACCTGTATTCGATAAATTAATTATTGCAGATACAGTCAGCGGCCAAATAGTTCGGTACAACATTTATTTTTTGCCAATTTGGCTACTACATACTACCTATATGACGCTGACTGTATCTATCAATTATTTGCTTGTTCGTGATATCATTGGGATATTCGTAACAAATCGCTATCTCGAAAGCAGTGTCGAATTGCGCCCCAGCTTTTTGATATTCCAACGTAAGAACCATATCAACTATCATTTTTAGGGTTCCGTACCCGATGGGTCAAAACGGAACCCTATTGCTGTCACTCACGTCACGCGTCCGTCACGTCCGTCCTTCGTCTGTCACAAAATTTTGTTACTAACTCTCTCATATTACATTGTGTGCTGACTCGTATATTGACCAATTAACAAAATTATCTTGTACAAGGATTTTTTTGTTATCATCCTTCCGTCAATGTCAGCTCTAACACGAATCCGACATACTAATTATATGTATGTGCGCTGGAGATTTATCTCAATTGACAAATCCATTCCCATACCATAAGCTTTGCTTAGTTTGAGACTACGTCGATTTGTGTAAGATGGTCCACAAATATTTATACCGTCCACAAATTTATATCTACCTTAGGTACATAGTTAGAAAGCTTTTAAGAGGTCTCTTCGTCGACCGTAACTCAGTTACCTACGTGCAGTTATCCAATTACATGTCAGTCACTTTACACCGATACTAGAGACGTGGTCGCTTCTAAAGTCCGCACGTGTCCCTTCCCTATTAACTGTAATAGGTATTTCCACGTAGTAGTGGCAAGTGGGACCCACCTTTGATACATCCAAGTTTTATTACCCACTTAGTGGGTATCAAATTTACACTGAATATTAGTATTTTCTAAAATGAAGGTCTCCATGGTTAACAATAAATCAGTTTAGTAGTAACATACTATTAAATCAGATTGGTTTGTATACTAATAAAATACTCAGTACCCGCAGCCTAATCTCGAAAGGTAAGCTTTTAAGTACAAAATATTCATAAATTATTTATATTCTGTCCCTTTGTTGCAAAATTGGAATTCAAATAAAATACCATAAGTATTTACTTAAGAGCGTGCCTCGGCATGTTACGGCTGGATTAATTTTCAGATGATAATTGAAAAACTAACAAAAAATGCAAACAATTTTTGATTATTGATACATTATTATCATGTGAGGTGCACAATAAAAAGGATTTGTATTGTATTATATTGATATGTTTTTCTAATCACAAACGAAAAATGTTTGCTTGAAATTGTATCGATAAAGAAATACAAAGTCAGGTGGGCACAACGCTTCTAACGCTAAGAGGATGACGATGTTGAAATAGTAATTGATTAAATCTGGCGTTACTTTGCGGAATTCCATGATAAATTTAACAATATTCCTTCGCTACTTCGCTGAGTGGGACTGGGCTGGGCACGTCTGCCGAATGCCGGTAGACTTGTGGCTAGGGAATGCAATCTCGCACCAAGATTGGCGATTTGAGATCTCGCGTAAGAAATTCGAGATTTGGGATTCGAGATCTCGTCAGAAAGACAGACGAGGTCTTGTCGATATCGAGATTCGACATATTTTTAAAAATATACGCTTTTTCTATAAATATATATGTTAATTCAATGGACATTCCCTACTCAGGGTAGTAGGTACTAGTATTCAAAAAAATATGAAAAAAGCCACATTATTAGAATACTGAAACAAATATCAACGTTTAGTAGAAAAATGTAGGGTAAGCGAGTAAATAGGTACCATTTAAATAATTGTAGTTACCTAGTTACGCTAATCGCGCCGCACCAAACAACTGTGCCGCGCGCTGCGCCCGTATCATCGTTTAGAGTCTGTTACAACTAGCGGTAAACAATAAAATTAGCCTCGTAATGTCGTTCGAGATCTCGAAATTATTAGTCGAGATCTCGACCGAGATTTCGGAAGTCGAGATTTCTCACCAACGAGATTGAATCTCGAAAATTATCACGAGATCTCGCGAGATTTCGATAACCCGGCCTGTCAGCCTGGGCCTGTCAGGGACGAGGTAACTGACCTCGGTGCGGGGGGTTCGTGTCCGTTCTGTATATGTAATATAAATGAAATAAATAAATGAAATAAATGAACTTTATTCTGTAAGTAGGCCGCAATGGCACTTTTACAAGTCAAACCCTACTAGCGTTTCACAGAGGCCACTGCCGAGAAGAAACGCCGAAAGAAACTCGACAGTCAGCCATTTTCTCACAAAAATATGCTTATTACAATGATAATACTTAACCTACTTAAGATCAAGAAATCTAAGACACATAGAATTCAAAATTCAGAATTCAAACACTTATTCTGCAAACAGGCCACAAGGGCACTTTCATATGTCATAATGTTAATGTACAATTTTAAAAAAGTCTTACAATATAAGCATATGATAGATTTTTCATGAGAAAATATTAATTTACAATTTAAGAAATATATCAATAGGAATTTAATACATTTTTCATGTCAAAATATTAATTATCTATTACAAACATTACAATAATAGTAAAATTGAGAGATGTATAAGGTCTCAGTCTGAATAACAAAATTTAATATAATATCTCAAAGATGTAAATGGTCTCTGAGCGTCAAAATATTCTTAATAATGACTATTCTAACGTGCTTTGGGATGTACATGGTCTCAAAGCGTCAAAATAAAAATAATAAGTTTTAAATATAAAATGAAAAAAAAAAACAATTTAATATAGAGGTCTCTCTCAGAGTCAATGTCAACAAAAACTAATCCATAACAGGGTGATGTCTCTCGTCAATCTCCAAGAGAAGACACTAGTATTAAAGTAGTTACTATGTCCTTGCAAGCATGAACGACCGGACTCCACAAACAGCACCCGATCACGAGTATGACGCGTATCTCAGCCATCGTCTCCCTCGACCATCTGTTAGGGAAGGTGGCGACCCGATCAACGACGCCACCGTAAGCAAAGTCCTTTAAGCGAGCATGACATTCAAGCTGGCGGACATTGATGATAGCAAAGATTAAAGCGACTTTTCGGCGAGAAACAGCATCATGTTAAATAGAACGTAACGCAACTAGTATACGAGTACAAGGATTTACGCTAAGATAAACATAGGTGTATTAAATCTAACAATATTAAACTACAACTGGCTTAAAAGCATTTTTGTCATTTAAGAAATCGTTGACAGTATAATACGCTTGGTTTAGCAAATAACGTTTAACATAAGACTTAAATTTAGTGTTTGGCAAGTTAACTGTTTCGATAGGTATTTTGTTATAAAATCGTATACAGTTCCCCACAAACGACGTGCTAACCTTTCGGAGACGACTGGCCTTCACTACAATCTTGTGTTTACTTCTAGTGTTGTAGTCGTGGATATCACTGTTAAGCTTGAATTCATGTAAATTTTTCCGTACATACATAATATTTTCAAAAATGTATTGGCATGCTACAGTAAGAATGTTTGCCTCTTTAAATTTATCTCTTAGCGATTCTCTGGTTTTTAGTCCGTAGATGGAGCGTACAGCTCGTTTCTGTAGCACGAAGATGGTCTGGATGTCGGCCGCTTTTCCCCACAACAGGATTCCGTAAGACATAACACTATGGAAGTAACAATAGTACACCAGCCTGGCCGTTTCAACGTTAGTTAGCTGTCTAATACGTCTAACTGCATAGGCGGCAGAACTAAGTTTCCCAGCCAGAGTGGCAATATGCGCATGCCATTGCAGTTTTGAATCTAAGGTCATGCCCAAGAACACAGTATTGTCTTCAAATTCCAATTCATCATCCTTTAGTTTGATCTTCGAATTGCTTATTTGCTTGACATTAGGTAAAGTGAATTTGATACACTTAGTTTTCTTAGAATTAAGTAGTAAATTATTTGCTGTAAACCAGTTCACAACAGTAATTAGTGCCTCATTAATAACACCATAGTTTTTCTCTTTCCGTCCTACTTTGAAGATAAGTGACGTATCATCTGCAAATAGCACTATATCATGTTTATGTTGCACCAGGTTTGGTAAGTCATTGATGTAAACTAGGAATAGAAATGGACCCAGAATCGAGCCTTGGGGAACTCCAAGCGCAACGGTCGTCCCCGCAGATTGAGTTCCATTAATGACTACCCGTTGAGTTCTCTCCGACAGATACGATGATACAAGGTCAAGGGCACCATTTTTTATCCCATAATGTCTTAATTTTCTCAATAAGTTCTCGTGATCAACGCAATCAAATGCTTTTGATAGATCACAGAACACTCCAATAGCATCTTGAGCCTCTTCCCAGGCATCAAAAATATGTTTGATTAGTACCACCCCGGCATCGGTGGTAGAACGACCTCTAGTGAATCCGAACTGATTATTATTGAGCAGTTCATTGCGATTAAAATGGGACAAAAGCTGATTAAGAATAAGTTTCTCAAAAACTTTGCTTAGTGCCGGTAGTATTGAAATTGGCCTGAAGTTGGTAGGGTCAGTTTTTGATCCCGACTTAAACAGTGGGATAATTTTACTGTGCTTCATTAGGTCAGGAAAAACACCGCAGTCAATACATTTATTGAAAATATCAGCTAGGAAAGGTGCGATGGATTCTACGATGGAATGTAATACTTTCACTGAAAGGCCCCAGAGATCTTCCGTCTTCTTTAAATTTAATGACTTGAAAGTTTTTATTAAAGTTATGGGAGATACATAAGTGAAGGTAAAGATTTCTGTACATTCCATTACATTTGCTTTCAAAAATGATTCAGCGACATCTGGTGATGAGTTTAAAGCCTTCGTAGTCTCGATGGGCATGTTAGAAAAGAACCGCTCAAAATGATCCGCTACTTCGTAGTCGGAACTTACCAGAGTATCATCGATTCGTAGGCTGTAGTGAGGATCTTTCTTCTTACTTTTCCCAGTTTCAGTGTTGATAACTTGCCATACAGTTTTAATCTTATCACTGGAGTTCTGGATCTTCTTTGACAAGTAATCGACTTTAGCGGCGACACACATTAATTTGAAAGATTTCGAATAGTTCTTAACATACTCTAGAAATTCCGGCCTTTTATCAGTAGTCCTAGAATCGTATAATTCATAGAGTCGGCGTCTTCTCTCGTGAATATCTGGGGTAGCCCAGTCGCTGAATTTAGTCTTGACCTTGCTTTGAATTTTCTTTAAAATAAAACTGGCATCAAATTCGGTTTTGATACAATTAAACAATTGAGCACATAAATAGTCAGGGCTGTCCTGAGCAAAAGGAAGGTAACGTAATCGTTTGGTTATAGCACGATTGAATAAATCTAATCTTTTTTCAGAAATAAGTCTGCACATAGTGTGTCGTGGAGCTTCATCAGTTTTACCGCTGAAAGAGACTTGTTGTCCACAGTGGTCAGAACTTAAGCTGTTTATGATAGACTTATTAATAGCTTCCTTGTTACTGAAAACGTTATCTATACATGTTGCACTGGTTGCTGTTATTCTAGTAGGTTCACAAAATAAGTTCACTAAGTTAAAAGATTTAAAAGTATTCACTAAACTCACGCACGTAGGAGACTTCTCAAGCAAGTTAACGTTAAAATCCCCACACACAATAACACATTTTGTACTCTTGAAAATACTACCCAGCACTTCTTCCATGACTGACTCAAAAAGACTGTAATCCGCCGATGGAGGCCTGTATACGCATATAATTATAAATTGGTCTAACTCTACGCAAGAGAGTTCTATGTGACGCTCGACGGACATGTCAACGATGTCTTTACGCTCTTTATTATTTTACTATTCTGTGCTTGTGGGCTAAAATCACCACCAATCCCACAAAACCGAGCAGGGCTTCGCGGCCGACCTCGTCGGAGGTGGCGAGAAGAACGTGGCGTCTTTGATCAAGACTGGTGGGATGCTGCCCAAGACAGGGATGCGTGGAATAAAAAGAGGGAGGCTTTTGCCCAGCAGTGGGACACTTGAGGCACTGAATATTAATAATAATACTCCGCTCAAAGAACGTGTAGACAAACCAGTATTAATGAGATAAGCAAGTGGATGCATCTCATTATCACTGTCAGACCTACGTACGTTCTTTGCAGCAATAGCGAAGGAATATTGTTAGTTTTTAGGGTTTCGTACCCAAAGGGTAAAACGGGTCCCTATTACTAAAACTCCACTGTCCGTCCGTCCGTCTGTCACCAGGCTGTATCTCATGAACCGTGATAGTTAGACAGTTGAAATTTTCACAGATGATATGGTATTTCTGTTGCCGCTATAACAACAAATAGTAAAAAACAGTATAAAATAAATATTTAAGGAGGATACAACAGACATGATCATTTTGCCACTTTTGTGGACCGAGTCCGACTCGCACTTGGGTGGGTTTTTTTGACGATGTTGAATTTTTTTACCATGCGCTTTTTAGGGTTCCGTAGTAAACAAGGAACCCTTATAGTTTCGCCATGTCCGTCCGTCCGTCCGTCCGTCAGTCCGTCCGTCCGTCCGTCCGTCCGTCCGTCCGACCCCCGTTTTTCTCAGTAACCGTTAGTGCTAGAAAGCTGTAATTTGGCATGAGTATACATATCAATGACGCCGACAAAACGGTAGAATAAAATCTTAAAAAAATTTTTTTTTTAGGGTACCTCCCCTACATGTAAAGTGGTGCTGCAAATTTTTTTTCTGCCAAACCCCCTCGTGTGGGATATCGTTGGATAGCTCTTTTAAAAATATTATAAGGTTTCTAGAAGTATTTTTTGATTAAAGAATTGGTTAGCGTGATATTAAGCTTTGAAGTGATAATTTTTGCTATGGTCAAGTGTCCCCCCCCTGCCAGCTAAACGGTGGCTACTAGGCATGTGAAAAAAAACATGGTAGTAGTATATACGATGAATTTAAAAGGAAAACTATCACAGCTAAGTAGACATTACTAGTTAACGAGTAATAGTCGAACTTCAGAAATGTACTTTGCAAAAGCAAACGTTCGTACAATTTCCATTGATACCTTAGATAATGTTGTTAATTCTTTCAAAAACATAGTAAATATAAGTTTTCGAACTTTTTAGTCCACATAATGTAAAGGGTAGACGACTACGGAACCCTACCTTGCGCGTGGCCCGACACGCACTTGGCCGGTTTTTACCATTGAATGCGAATATTTTCCCTAATAATATTAAGCCATCAAAATTAGACACAGAAGTCATAGTTAAATAACCAAATAGTACGACTAAGTAAATAAGAGTAAATATCCTCCTCAAAATCAACACAAATAATCAGTTATAAAAAGTTACTACAAAGGAAAACATTGTCTTTAGAAACAGAGTTCGTACGTACAATTTGCCCGACAGTCTAATAAACAATACCTACATGTATAAAGAAACATCCATCTTCATAAAAAGCCAAACGCCCGGAGAATGATAAAAAATTATATTGAACATGAACACTTGACCTTCAACTTTATTCTCTATACACAAGAGCCAGTTTGGCGTACGTGTACGTAAGTATTTGCGCAGTAAAGTCTTAGTCTCAGCTTTTGTTTGAAACGTGCGTACGCGAAGTTGTAAATTGATAGGACTGAGCTGGTACGAGCATTGACCTATTTAATGGGTACGAGTATTCTCATTGCTCGCCAACTAGGTGAGTAATACATAATGAATATAATGTTAATTGTTAACTGCCTAGCTAGGATGATTATGTCGGACATATGGCACTCGTCCCTATCGCACGTATAATATTTGCTGGTAAGAGACTAACGCTAGGTATATGTCCGACATAAACGCGAAGCAGTATCTCACTAGAGTCTCATTATGATGTTTTTAGATCTGCGCAACAATACCAATTTTACGCACTCGTGCGCGGCAAACTATACCACAGAATAAGTAATAATAATAATACTTGCGACCCGCGAGCCTCCTTATTGACAACCGACAATGTACCTTTTCTCAAACATGCAATGAAATATTGAGGCTATGTTCCTTATTATAGGCTGCGAAGTGTCACGTTTCGGGTGCGACTAGACTTTAAAGGCCAAAGGAATTTCATACAAAGTTGCAGGCCTAGGCCTGCAAGATGCTCTTTTTTACTTTCCATTCCACATTCATGTGACTCAGCATCACGGCGTTCAGCCATGAAGAAAACGATAAGCAATAATTGACTTTTAGTTCGTAATGACATTCTGCCACTAGGGTAATTAAAAAAATCAATTTCTCAAAAATAAGACGGAACTAGAGGTGAGACGTACTAGGCAAAACGCGTACTGAGTCTTGCGAGTACGCGTCCACAAAAAGACTAGATCCCAAGACTAGGTCCAAATACGCGCTAAACCGACCCCGACCCGAGGTGCCCCGAAAGAATCCGAACGCGCAGACGAATACGAATAGCGCCGAACATAAAGACTCTTAGACGTTTCGAGTCTTCCGAGAGTTCCGAGTCGTCGTACGCCTAGTACTCGATACGCTAAAAGACGCGCGAGCGGGATCGCGTACTTACGCGTCCATGCCAAAACCTATTCCAAAAACCTGTTCCCGTAAATACGTCTCACCTCTAGACGGAACAGAAATGAGACGGATATACATAATAAGACGGAATTTGAATTGAGATTTGATAAACATAACCTCAAAAGTATTGAAACGTCAAAAAGTTCATGCATTCCCGCCTTTCATTTTTTTTAACAGAATCGCAAGTATATTTTTCACCGTTACCTACACGCGAGAGCGAAAGGGACGGCATGTGCGAAGTATAGATTTCGGAGTAGACACTCTGTGCCGTTTTTATGTATATGCCTTGTAGGGTTTGTTTAATGCTTCCCCTCGGGTAATTATCACTGGCTCGGCAATGCCCACGTATTTAGAATAACTTCACTGTTCACTTGCACTCTCGCCTCGGCTCTCGTGACAATGACAGATGACAGTTATCTTCCCGCCAATACATAGACACACGAGATAGCGTATGTATGCTGTTTAAGCTACTCGCATACACTACATCCCTCCCTTGATGTTAAATAAGAGAAATAACAACAAACAATGAATAAATCAAATCCACATCATATATTTCACATATTTTTATAATACTACAATCAGTCTACCAGGTTCCATCATTGACGCCATGCAAAACGTTAATTGAGATCTCTAATTAAGTACTAGAGTCAATAACCAGAAACAAAGAAAATCAACAATTAAAATGTGACAATTATCTTTTAAGAGAATGACACATTAATCACAACTTCGTTTACTTGCTATCATTATCATTGCTTTCTTCTTCCATGTTCTCTTCCTGGTCATCTCCCTGTACAGTCTGCCATTTTCCTTCTACTCTTTTCAGGTGAACCACATTCCTTCTCAGCACTTGCCCTGTTAAATCATTTCTTACTGTAACGTCACCCCGGCTGGCGCTCTGTACAGTGTGTGGTGCTGGGTTATAGTTTGCACTGAGTTTATTAGCTTTGTCCATATTTTTGACATACACTTTATCTCCTTCTGTTAAATTCGATTCAATAGCCCCTCTCCTTTTATCTCCATACTCTTTCCCCTTTTCCTTTTGAATTTTGTCTCGATCACGGACATCAAGATCAACTTCCGTATTTTCCAGTCTGTCGATCGATGGTATTTTGTCTCTGTTCTGCCGTCTAAAGAACAACTCTGATGGTGACTTGCCGGTAGTTGTATGAGGCGTGCTATTGTACATTAATAGATACTCCATCAGGCTTTCCTTCAAATCCTTTTTTTCTAGATGGCTGATTTTGAGACGTTTCATTATATCTCTGTTTTGTCTTTCGACCTCTCCATTCATTTGCGGCCAATATGGCACAGTGTTATGAATAGTGATGTTGCATTCTTCACAAAATGCACGGAACTCTTCACTAACAAACTGTCTGCCGTTATCAACGGTAATTGAGACCGGGTAGCCCAGTCTACTAAAAATTTCTTTAAGCAATTTTATAATCGTGCAACTGGTTATTGCTCTGGTGGTTTTTACTTCTTTGTAACGACTATAATAGTCGACAACCACAAACACGTAGTCATTATTCGGTAGGGGGCCCAAAAGATCGATTGCCACATCGACCCACGGAGCTATTGGAATCTCTCTCCTTTTCATGGGCGTTGGAGGATTCGGTAACCCCACTAGCGTGCAGCCCTTGCAGGATTTGATAAGATTTTCTACGTCTTTGTCAATCCTTGGCCACCAAACCTTGGATCTGAGTCTGCCTTTCATGGCTACGATCCCAGGGTGGCCCTCATGTGCTGCATCTAGTACCTCTTTCCTTAATTTTGTGGGTATTACAATCCGGTTTCCTTTGAGTAAAATATTCCCATAGAAGCATAGCTCCTTCTCGAATATTTTATAGCCTTTGACCATCTCATGCCATTCATTTTCATAGACACCCTTTTTGACATATTTTGTTTCTGCGTCACTTTCCGATGCTTCAATTATCACGTTCATTGAAATAGCGCGTGGTTTAGCCTGCTCTACTATTTGATGTATGTGTTCATCTCCTCCCTTAGATGGCGAATTTATTTGCTTGCATAAACGTGATAACGGATCAGCTATATTTACCTTTCCTGGTTTGTAGATTACTCGGTAGGTATATGATTGAAGCCTAAGCACCCATCGTTCAATCCGAGCGCAGGGCTTAGATTTTGGTTCAAACAATATTTCCAGTGGTTTATGGTCAGTAACGAGGTCAAATTCTTTGCCGAAAAGGAAAATATTGAAATGCTCGACAGACCAGACCAAAGCAAGAGCCTCTTTTTCTGTTTGGCTGAACTTCCTCTCGCAATCTGTTAGTGTCCTGTTTCCGTATGCGATTATTCGTGGACCCTTCTGGTCAGTTTGTACTAACACAGCACCAAGGCCTACAGGGCTGGCATCAGCGATAACCTGCGTTTTGTCCTTAACATCATAGTACCCTAGAGATTGTATTTTGGTTAGTGCTTCTCTTAGTTCTGCAAAAGCATTGTCTTGTTTGGTTGTCCAATATGATTTGATATCAGCTTTTTTCCCCAGTTTTTTCCTTAACAATTCTTTCAAAGGTTCAGTCTGAGTAGCTAGATTTGGTATCCATTTATTGACATAATTTACAAGCCCTAAAAAGCTTTGCAGTTCTTCTGTTGTAGTAGGAACTCTGAAATTAGCGATGCTGTCTATGTACTTTGGTAGCGGCTTTACCCCAGTTGAAGTCAGTTCGTGTCCCAAAAAGTTTACCTTCTCTACCTTATAGATGCACTTTTGTTCATTTAGTAAATGAAATAAATGAAATAAATGAACTTTATTCTGTAAGTAGGCCGCAATGGCACTTTTACAAGTCAAACCCTACTAGCGTTTCACAGAGGCCACTGCCGAGAAGAAACGCCGAAAGAAACTCGACAGTCAGCCATTTTCTCACAAAAATATGCTTATTACAATGATAATACTTAACCTACTTAAGATCAAGAAATCTAAGACACATAGAATTCAAAATTCAGAATTCAAACACTTATTCTGCAAACAGGCCACAAGGGCACTTTCACATGTCATAATGTTAATGTACAATTTAAAAAAAGTCTTACAATATAAGCATATGATAGATTTTTCATGAGAAAATATTAATTTACAATTTAAGAAATATATCAATAAGAATTTAATACATTTTTCATGTCAAAATATTAATTATCTATTACAAACATTACAATAATAGTAAAATTGAGAGATGTATAAGGTCTCAGTCTGAATAACAAAATTTAATATAATATCTCAAAGATGTAAATGGTCTCCGAGCGTCAAAATATTCTTAATAATGACTATTCTAACGTGCTTTGAGATGTACATGGTCTCAAAGCGTCAAAATAGTCTTACATTACTGTCTTTAAGGACCTGCAACACCTTTTCTAATCGTGTATCGTGTTGCTTTTCGTCATCTCCGAAAACCAGTATGTCGTCAATGAAGTTGATGACGCCATCACATTTTACCAACAGTCTTTCCAGCACCTTCTGAAAGATTTCCGGGGCGCAACTGATTCCAAACATTAGCCTCTTGTATTGGTAGAGCCCTTTTGATGTTATAAAGGTGGTTATGTGTCTGCAGTCAGGGTGTAATTCCAGTTGGTGAAAAGCATCCTTGATATCTAATTTACTAAAGTATTTAGACTTCCCAATTTCCGGCAGTAATTTATCCATACAGGGTAATGGATGATTCTCCCTTAAAATGGCGGAGTTAGCACGACGCATATCGACACACAACCGCAAGTCTCCATTTTCTTTCAGAATCGGTACCATCGGAGAAACCCACCTTGAAGGCCCATTTACTTCTTCAATTATATCTCTGTCAAGCAGGTCCTGAATCTTGTTCATGACTTTTTGTTCAATAGGCAGCGGTATTCTCCGGTATGGTTGAGATACTGGTTGCACAGTGTTATCGATGGGAATTTCTACCAGCACATCTTTGATCTTAGGAAACGATTGTGATATGGGTTTGGCGTCAATTTTATTAATATCCACGCCTATCTTCAAAACGCCAAGGAGTGTTACAGTCTCTTTCCCCAACAGGTCTCTAGTACCTCCTTCAATCACATACACAGTTGTATGTTCTTCCTGTCCATTTATTGCAATTGCAGTTTCAAATGATCCTTTAATCTTAAGTGGAGTGCTACTGCCATATGCCAGAAGAGTCTTATTTGGTTTGGGTGTTTGGTTGATTGTTACGGCTCCCAGCCCTTTCAAAGTTTCCCATGTTTCAGATGTAATTAAGTTGACCATGCATCCTGAGTCAACCAGCATCTTAGTCTTTACTCCACCCAGCGTGCACTCAACTGTTGCGTCATTATCAATATTGAAAACATAATCAACTTCAACTCTTGTCTTTTTATTTCCTTTTGTGTTCTGAGGATTTCCTAATTTCCGTTTTGTGCCAATTGTTCTACAATACTGGCGAAAATGTCCCAGCTTGCCACATGTAAAACATGTTTTTCCCAATGCAGGGCATTCTTTGTAATCTGTTTGATGACTTTTATTTCCACAACGTCCACAGGGTTTAATATTTTTGTTATACATATCTTCCTTCTTACTTTTAAAACTTATTTCCCTTTTATTCCTGTTGTAAATAGCATTTACTTCCTGATTTCCCTGTTTGTTGTCCTGATTTCCTTGCTTCTTGTCCTCATATACTTCTAATTGGTCATTCACAACTTCCAAGGTATTGGCTTCGTTAACAATTCTTTCCAGGGTTATGCTATCACCAATCGTAAGGATTTTCTTCCGTAGCTCTGCTGAATTACACTTCTCGGTGATTTGATCAATCAAATGATCATCCGTTTTTTTATCAAAGTTACATTTTTCAGCTTGCTTCCGTAGCCGTACTAAGAAACTTTCAAACTTCTCATTATCATCTTGTTTTATTAGTCTGAATAAGTGACGCTGAAAAACTCGGTTTGTTTTTGGAACAAAATATTCATCCAACTTTTTTATGGCTACATCAAAAACATCAACTCCAGTTGCATCCTTAACATTTGCATCGGGTATGTTGTAGAATATATCCTGCAAGCTTGTTCCTCCAAAGTGTAATAATATAGCTCTTTTCTTTGGTCCTGATGTGATTTCAGATGCATCTAAGTAGATAAGTAGTGATCGCTTCCATCTCTCCCATTTGTCGCCAATGGAGCTGCGGTCACCCTCTAAATCTAACCTCTCCAGCATGAGCGATGGTTGCTGAGTCATATTTCCCAATCACGACCTGGAATGTAGATTTTATTGGTAAGCAAATAAAGGCATTCATTTGAAATACCCGACAATTCCCAATCAAATGGAGGTTATGTCGACCAATTCCAATTTAATGGAGGCATTCATTTGAACTACCAGACAATTTCCAATTTAATGGGGGTTTTGTCAACCATTTCCAATTTAATGGAGGCATTAATTTGAACTACCAGACAATTTCCAATTTAATGGGGGTTTTGTCAACCATTTCCAATTTAATGGAGGCATTCATTAGAACTACCAGACAATTTCCAATTTAATGGAGGTTTTGTCAACCATTCCAATTTAATGGAGGCATTCATTTGAACTGCCAGACAATTTCCAATCTAATGGAGGTTATGTCAACCATTCCTATTTAATTTGAATTATCAGGAATTCCGCAATAAAATATAGGTCATTTACATATTTCACATAATAATACAATTCTGTAAAATGGGTTAGAAACAAAGCATTCTTCAATTGTCCGACCGGGTATACTAGTCACGGGTAGTGGATGACTAGACCACCTTATATTTTTTGATGTCTGTGCTTAGATGAAAATATCTATGAAACTTATTATTATGAAATATCTATACTGTTGCTATATTTTATCTAGTTACTGAAGTGACACTTATTAACTTTTGATTATTACAAAGAGTTAGATTTCTGCTTATTTAATAAATGCATTACTGTAACCCAGAGCAAAAATGATGAATTGTAACTGTTGTTGACCAATAGTAACAAGAAATTATTTTAATTGTTTATTAAACATGTTCTTTCTTATTGATATTACTTTGTCATACAAATATGTACCTATTTGTATGTGTTCATTGATAATTAAGCAAAATGTACAGATGTTCATTGTTTATTAAGTAAAATTTACTTTTGAACGAGGCTCAACTATAAATAATATGCTATTAGTGTGCCTAACTTTTCATCTGTGTAATTATTCACGCCATCTAAGTTTCTTCATTTGTTTTTTGTTTACGACGCGAAACCCACGGGTCGTAAATAATTTACACTCATTACGGTAATCCTTCGATGAACTCGTCATGATATTATGTTACATTGGGAGTAAGAAGTAGGTTTTATTGTAATTAACCATGTTCCTTTGTTATCTAATGGTTTTCAAGTGAAATTTTTAATTTGCTGGAATTATAACCTCAAATGGTACGAGGGTCGATGGTTTCCAAAAATGTATGTAAAATACCTATGTTACCTTTTGCTCGTCGCCACTTGTAGGGTTTGTTTAATGCTTCCCCTCGGGTAATTATCACTGGCTCGGCAATGCCCACGTATTTAGAATAACTTCACTGTTCACTTGCACTCTCGCCTCGGCTCTCGTGACAATGACAGATGACAGTTATCTTCCCGCCAATACATAGACACACGAGATAGCGTATGTATGCTGTTTAAGCTACTCGCATACACTACATGCCTGTTTCTACTTTTAATAAAGTTTAGAAGTCGACAAATAAATAGTAATATGTGTCAGTTTAATTTTTATCTAGTTTACTTTCAGTTTCTGTAGAAATTAAAGTTTGATTTCTCGGAGCTTTTTAATTTATTTCATTGCATGTTTGAGAAAAGCACTATACATACCTCGGCGTGAAAAGGGGTTGTCTAAATGTACTCGGCCGGCAACCCCTTACTTCCCGGCCGCTGTAGTAATGTACTATTTGTCTCATAGAGTCACAAATTATTGATACGTGCGGCCCGCGACAATTTTGTAAGGCCTTGGTCGTTCTGACGCCGTCGCCGGCTGCGTGCAGCGGCCCGTCGCACGCGACGTCTGAAAAATGTTCGCGTTTGGACGTCGCTCGCGACGGGCGAGAACGACCGCACCCGAACATTGTCGAACATACCATTCAGACGTCGCGTGCGACGGGCCGCTGCGCTGCACAGTGCATGCAGCCGGCGACGGTGTCAGAACGACCGAGGCCTTAGCTGGCCCTTGGCTGCTAAAAAGTTGCCGACCCCTGGTCTAGACAGATGTCATCAAGGAAATACGAGAGATGCCGGTAACGGTCCGTCTTCCAGCGCCCGTAGCGGCCCTAGCACATGTTGCGCTCGAGAGTATCTTTCTGATTGGCGTTGTTAGAAAGTGACGGATAGCTCGAGATACGCCGACATACTCTCGAGCGCAACACGTGCTAGGCCTACAGGTATTAGAATATTAAATACATGACTGGTTGACAATTCAATTTTCTTTAAGACTTTATTTGACATAATTTGAATTGAATTGAATAAACGCTGCTTTGCTTAGTTAACTTTCGTTACCTATCAATTTTATCCAAACCTAAGGAAAGATAAAAATAAAAGAAAAGTAAACTAAGAATTAAAATCCGGCTTACGCCGAACTCGAAAAAAGCTTACACTTCTTAATAAGTGTAGGCGTTTTCCGCTAAATAATAGGTACCTAAAGTCTTATAAGCTTTCTGCGAGTGTTACTAAATGTAAGCTTTATTTTCGAGTGTTTCCTTAGGTTGGATTTAATGATTGTTGTGAAATAACTTATTTTGATTCTTGACTACAAACAAATACCTTACTTACGAACAAAAATCTGTGTGTTCATTTAAATTCGGTGCTCGTCAATGTGTTTCTTTATTTGAACAAGCTTTGTTGCTCAAAGTAACAAACCGGATTATACTTTATTAACGTCTTTTCGTAAACATTTTTGAAAGTTTTGATATCGAAAACGTACTTAACTTCTAAACATTGCTGCCGGTAAGACAGCCGACAACTGTATAGTACTTTACTGTCATTTTACACTAAAAAACCGGTCAAGTGCGCGTCCGACTCGCGCACCGAGGGTTCCGTACAAACTATCAATTATCGCATGCCATCCAATCCAACACATTACACAAGATGTAATAAAGAGTATGAATACATGATATACACTCGCGGTCAAGTCACATTAAAATAATATAATATAATATAACAATATAATATATATATATAATATAATCTAATATATAATATAATATAATTATAAATATGTTACACTAGATCTGGTTCCCGGCCCGACCCCATTAATTCAGGAAAAATCTTAACAGCGCTAAGTAGCGATGGGTACAGCGACATCTATCGGCGAATTTTGTAACTAATTTAAGTAACTGAATAATATACCTAGTAGGTATGTTAGTTTTTCAAGGATAATTCTTTATCACATCAACCGATTTCAATTTTTTTTTTATTTGAAAGAAGATATCCTCAATGAATCCTCAAATTTGATATAGGGTCGGCAACGCGCACGTGACTCTTTTGGAGTTGCGAGCGTCTATAGGCTGCGGTGTCCGCTTACCATCAGGTGGACCGTACGCTTGTTTGCCACCGACGTAGTATAAAAAAAAAAAAGGTATTTTCAACATAATCTTGTAAGATTAAATATAAAACAAAAATATATGCAAAGGTGATTAAATTACAAATTAAATATAGAAGAGTTTTTGATGAATAAAACGTCTGATGAACCCTGAAAAACTATTTAGAGCTATGGCTATATTTTTCCTGTAACATATACTTGCATATTAATGTTATGTACCTAATAATTCCATTTTTTCTCGGTTAACTTCGGAGATAATGGTTTTTCCTCGTAAGGCTGCGTTTCCACCTGAGATGTGCGAGGATGCGTTTTCATACATTTGACACCTCGCAACGCGCCGCGCGATGTGTCAAATATATGAAAACACATCCGGACATGAGACCTAGCTAGATCGATTGCTCGTCCCCGAAAATTCCCACATACAAAATTTCATCAAAATCGTTAGAGCCGTTTCCGAGATCCCCGAAATAAATAAATAAATATAGAAGAATTGCTCGTTTAAAGATATAAGATATGTTAAAAAACCATCTTCCATGTATCTGGGTTACCCTTGTTTATAACTATTCCAAATTTCAAATCGATAGCATAAGTAGTTCTAATTTAAACAGTTACTGTAAGAAATTTTGAGTCCTTCACTCAAAAAATTTTTGCTTCCAATATAAACTTTGAATCCCTTTTTAACCCCTTTAGGGGTTGAATTTCAAAAATGGTGCCCAGTAGATAACACCTATTAATTTAATAAATGAAAAAGAGTAAGTAGTTCTTGAGATATTTAGCGATGTGACAGACAGACAACCAACCAACCAAACCAACCATAACCAAAATCAAAATCCAAAAAAAAAATCAATATCCATAGTCAAAATCGTGACCTTTAATTAGGTACATGTCAAGTTTCCGGATTTTCTACGCAAAACTTGGCACCCATATAGAGATCAATTCTTTTGTTGGCGAAGTCAATAACGACGCATATTCTTAAATATTGCACTTGGCTCTCATTTCACATGTATGTTTTGATAGGATTCATTGTTTCCCTAACAAATCTCCGTTTTGATCATGTCACTAGGACTAGGACATATACAAATACGATCTAGCCACCTGAATATCAGCTTCACGCCGTGATCTATATGATATAAATTGGATTATATTTTAATCCCGCGGCTTAGGCAGTTCGGCTTGTAAACCATCATGTTAGAGGGTCGTGACTTCAGATCTCAACAACGGATTTATTGAAATCTCTTGCCTCGTGTGCTGGTATTTACCAACAGCAAAATTAATCGAATTAATTTACTTTACTTCAATGTATTAGACACACTAATTAAACTCCAAATCGCGCTCAAATACCGGGAACTAATCTCGGGAAGTAATTATTATTGTACTTATAAATAGAAATCTTCCCAAAATACCCGAAGAAACCTTATATTACGAGTATCAGATTATGTTACAGGGGGTTAAGGGTTAATCAGTTGAAAACGCTTATCTATGTAGGATGTTATCAGTGTGAATTAAGACGTATCTGGACATTTTCTCTTCATTACTTCATTACTATCTTAAATTCAGGACTATTTCTGCCTAATATCAAAGATTTCATACTTATTTGACCAAGTGAAACGAAGATTTCTGCTTCAGCTTCGACAAAAATGCTTTCGTATCATGTCCGAACCGTGGATTTTTATTATAGGTTTTTTGTTAAATTCTAAATACGCTTGAGCACAAATCACCTGATGGTATTTCCGGCTGTTCTGCGCTCATAGAGTCACTAGTTTAATGGATGTTTCACTAAAAGAAACAGATATTATTTCAAACATCACTCTCCAAATCGACGAATATCAAACTAAAATCTGTATTTTCCTCCCCTTCGGCTGGTATTCCATTAGAGCTATGCTGCAAGGATGCGAAAGCTACGCTACAAAACTATGTGGCCGTTTCCACTAATGCTATGCTACGTAGCTGTGCGAGGAAGATGCGTAGCCGCAAGGTAGCTGTGCGAGGAAGATGTGCAGCTCGAGCTATGCGATGATCGATATCGACAGTGGGCGCGGGGAGCGGCAGCACGATGAGGCATCCGTAGCGTGCATCCGTAGCGCGCATCCGTAGCACACATACACAGCACGCATTCATATGTTACGCATTCGCAGATCGCATCTTTCCATATAAAAAACATAGCTTAGCTGAACCCTTTTCCACCAGAGCTATGCTATGTGAACAAAGGAATGTGATTGATGGATTTCAAACGCATCCATAGCAACGTAGCATAGCATAGTTCTAGTGGAAAACCAGCCTTAAATTCTTCTGCGGACAATAGAAGCAAATACTTCCTTTAATAATTTATTAGAATTATCTTACTTTTATTGTTCAAAGGATTTAAAAATTTGTAAAGCCTTTGATGGTTCACCATCATCTGGCCTGAGGGCGAAACTTGGTTCCTTCGTAAAATAAAACACTTATTTGGGTTCCTAGTACTTATTGCTGTGCAAAGCGGTTTGCTTTAATCTCGGTGCTCATGTTTAAGTGAAAGCGAAGGCGTGAATAAATGTGGGCCGCCGGAAACAATAGTCGAAGACTTAAATAAACTAATACCAGCTCTAAAGAAACCTGGTGTAGAAGTCAACCCTACGAAATGCGAGCTCTTTTCCTGCGGGTCAGTGACGGAATCTTCGTTGTTGGCCCTTCAAACGTCTTTGCCGGGAATAAAGAGGGTAGACAAGACCTCTTTCTCGTTACTAGGAGCGCTCATATTTCCAGACGGAGTCAGTGCTGCTTCACAAGCTAAAAAAGATGCCCTCATTTCAGTTCGGGATCACCTAAGCAATCTGTCATCCCACGTTTCCTTGATTTTGTTGCGTTACTGCTTTGCTACGCCTCGAATGACTTACATAATTAGAACATCGCCGTCGTGGCTTTTTGTCAACGAAATAAGGGATTTAGATCGAGAGCTAAAGTTTACTTTACAATCTGTTTTAAATGTAGACAAAAGCGAAAAGCAATGGACACAGGCCAGTCTTCCAATTCGTTTCGGCGGTTTAGGCATACGTCGTGTTAAGGACCTGGGACCGATAGCCTTTCTAGCGTCTTCTTATGGAGCCTTGGATCTTGTCACTCGTATTATTTCTATTAATGGTGGCACCTTTGGTGGGTGTATGACTCGCTGCTGTCTGATGCCTCGGGAGTCGATGTGGCGCGGCTCAAGGCCCTTGCTCAACCAGAATCAGGGGCTTGGCTACATGCCTTACCATCACCTCAACTAGGCACCTTGCTAGACAACGATTCAGCCAGAGTAGCAGTGGCTCTCCGGTCGGGTGCCAAGGTGTGTGAGCCCCATCGCTGCCGTTGCGGGATTATGGTGGAAGAAAATGGGCACCACGGTTTGAGCTGCCAAAGATGCGCCGGTCGGTTCCCGAGACACCACAATTCGGCGGGCCATGGTATCGGCGAATATTCCATGTGTGATGGAGCCACCCGGACTGAGTCGGTCTGACGGCAAGAGACCAGACGGACTCACGCTGATTCCATGGCGGAGGGGACGCTGCCTCTTGTGGGATGTAACGTGCGTCAGCACATTTGCTGGCCTTGACAGTCGCTTCATTATGTTGATCGAAATATCTTAGCGCCTCCCACGAAACAGTTGGAGTTTTCTATGACCATCCGTGGTCTTCTTCATCAGTTCCAACTCATCAAATGCTAGTTTCTGAATGCAAATGTCCGATTTGCAACCGGAAATACTAAAATCGTTATATGTTTCCCTTGCAATTTTGAGGAGTTCCCTCAATTCCTCATGGATTCCATCATCAGAATTGGACTTTGAGAACAATGGGACCAATCTGGAAGAATATGCTTTCAAACAAAGAAATAATTTTCCAAATCTGTTCATAAATGGCGGAGTAATCGCGTAACAAACATACAACAAAAAAAACCAACAACCAACATACAGGCGAATTGAGAACCTAAATGGCTACTGTCATGCCAGGCACGTGTACCGTAATTGTTTTACTGTTTTAAATGATAATACTGTGGCGAAACTAGGCCCCTCAAATCCAACAGTTTGTCCACGTCCGAAAAGGATTAGGGTATTTGATACTGTTATAACAAGGGCGGTAATTTCTTTACTGGGCGTGTGTGTGTATGGAGATTAGTAAGTAAGCTGTGGCGTGCGTGTGTAACTGTTGCTGTGTGTGTGCGGCCTGTAACGACGGGTGTGTCACTCCCACAGAAATCAAATCTGCATAGTACCTACGTACAAGAGCACGGTGCACACATACCTACTCGTACAGCCGCGCGGCTAGATGAGTTGAACTATCTTTACGTCACTCCCGGCCATAAGGTAGCAAATACTGTCTGCTTCGCGAGCGGATAATCCAACTTCCTGGCCAATGGCGTAAAATTTTTACTCACAGGCATGGACTCTGAAATCCTTGCGATCCGAGACATTCTTTATTTTACCGGCCCAGGTAAATAGGTAACGTCATCAGTGTTTAACACTTGCTGACAGTAATCTTCATGCCTCTGGTTGTAAGTAAGTAAGTAAGTAATTTATTTGCATAAAATAGTGTACAATAAGATGGTCAACAAATACATTTTAGCTCAACTATTTTGCCTCACAGACATGCAAATCTAGATTTAGATAGAAATAATGTCACATTCAGAAATGACTTACATTTAAAACTATTATCATTTCATTAATTATCATAATTATATTATACATAAAAAGAAAACATGTCATGGGTCATTCATTCGGTATGTCAAGAATTCTTTAATATTATAAAATTTCCTTTGAAGTAGCCAATTGTGCAGCATAGGTATACAAGCTTTATATGGTAATAAGCATTTTATGTTGTGTGGGATATGATTAAATATTTTGACTGCCATGCAATAGCAATTATTGTTGCAGAGCTTGGTGTGTGTTTTTGGTTTTACCAACCTTGAAGGGTACCTCGTGTTAAATTTACATGTTTCTTTTAATTTTTGGAATAGAGTGGGATTTGATTTAACAAATTTGGTAACTTCTACTATATATAATGATGGCAAAGTAAGTAATTTCAGCTCATCGAAGAGCGCGATTACATGATATTCGTGGCGGCTTGTTACAAATCGCCCTTAAGCATTTTTTTGGCTTACAAATAGACTTTGGATTTCACTGTAGTTCCCCCATAGCACCAGCCCATATCTTAAAACCGATGCCACATATCCATGATAGGCAAGTAGTGCCATTTCCTTGTTTACTCTTGCTGCAAAAAAATACTCTTGATGTACATTGATTTGTGTATTATTAGCAGTGTTGCTGGCACCGAAAATTAATAGGTATTTGCGACAGGTAGGTATGCTGAAGCGCACGGGCTGAGATACAACTCCGTCAAGAGCGAGGTTATGTTGTCTAGGACTGAATGGTAGTAAATGCCCAGTTAATGTTCGACCCATTTTAAAGTTAGAATGGAAAAGAAGTGAAATGGGTGAACAATTTTAAATATCGGGGACATATTGTTACAGCTGTTTTAAAATACGATTTAGATATAGAGATGATGGCGTTGGCGGTGCGTGGAACATGCTTGCTCGCAAGTTTGCTCGATGTTTTCAGACAGTATCAAAATAACGCTCTTCAAGCCATATTAGTCAGACATTTTACAAGAACAGCCTATGGGTAAGATATACACAGCGTGCCCTCAACAATAATGCATTTAGAATGTTCGCGAAGGTACGCACCGTGGTTTCCAGTACGCCATCTTGCGCAAGCGGGCGGCATATTTAATGCATCGCGCAAGAAGTAGCTCCAACAGCCTTCTGAATGTATTAAATAGCTGACAGATACTACAGTGTTAGCTGTAGGCATTGGATAAAGATCACTAGAAAAGCTTGACCTTTCTCCAATGCCCACGAGGACGTGGGCAGGAGCCCATTATGTCGTGCTCTTTAGTTTTAATTATGGTTTAAATAATTTGAACTGAGCCGATGAATGGTTCAATAGACACAAAGGAACAATGCCAAGTTCATTTAAGACACAATGCTATTGTGTAGGTAACCAAAAATTAAGATAACGAACTCGTAATAAAAGCAAATTGTAACCGCCTTGCAAGGTTAATATAGATTATCGATTCTATTTCCTTGCCCAATAGACTTCAAAATACACTGACAGAATAATGGCGATCATAACTTTTTGCATTTTACAACCACCCGACACCTCAACCAACGTACTCTGAATTTGAAACACACCATTGTTGAATGTGCTATTTTCCTCTGGGATCATTTTATAAATATACTGTTTACCCACTGTTTACCTGTATAATTTGTTTAAACAGGTAAACAGTAAACAATAATATTTTAAATTAAGTAAATACCTGTTTGATATTTTTTCTGATCTGATGATCTGAAATGAATGCAATTGAATAGAATTGAATAAAAAAAAAATATTCGACATATAATAAAAGGGTGACCTTCACGTCTTTAACCTCGAATATCTCTCGACATGTTGTTAAGACGTGAGTGACCCGTTTATTATATGTAGGTATTTCAATATATCTGAGAGTCACGGCAGTTTTCTATTTTAACTCTTATTTTCTTTTAAATAAGAGTCATAAGTGTGTTGAAAACACTACTGTTACAGATACCGCGTAGCGTTTCAAGAAACGCTGCTCTGCCGCAAGGTGCGGCGCGACTCACGACTCATCACCATGGAGAACACCACGGCTTCCACCAAAGCATCGCAGTACCGCAAACGCGATTCGCGCATCGCCTTTGTAAGCAAAGTAAGTTATATATTTACCTATACACTTAAGTACTTATATATACCTATATACGTATACACACACACGTACACGAAAGTAAAACACGCCGCTCCTCGTAGACAATTTTCCAATGTCTGAGTTTATATGTATAACACCAGGGGGCCGATTTTTGAGTGTCGAACGCTCGACTTTTCACTCGAGATCTGTCAAAATACTATGACGTTTTGACAGATGTCGAATGAAAAGTCGAGTATTCGACACTCAAAAATCGGCCCCCTGGGTTTAATTACTAATGTGTTGCAGAGATTCGTTTCATAGCAACAGTGCGTAAAGTACGAGGATAAAAACATAAATAGGTATCACACACACACGCACGCACGCACGCACGCACGCACACGCACACGCAGACGCACACGTACACGCACACGCACAGTTTCAAATTGATCTCAAGATTCTTATTGTTTTACGTTATTTCACTTAAGAATATTATAATCTTAGTTCTTGTTATTGTTGTTAATTTACCACCGGTACGGAAGACCGGGATCTCCTGACACAGGTATTTCCATACTTACTAGGAGATCTCAACCTTAGTGAATTGTAAACACGTTTGTTTAACAAAAATAAACCTTATTTCATTTTCATTTTCAAATACACAATAGGCGGTCTTATAGCTAAAGATCGAGCCAATGCGATACTACCTCATACCATCGATTGGTTCGATAGCCGCGTAGTGTCACCCACACTATATTCTAACCGATATACCGGATTGCCATACCTGGCTCTCTATATAAATATGTAATTGTATCATGCCTGTGACGGGACGAGGGCAAAAGGGGAGGGGGGGGGCCTTCCGTCCATCTCAGTTAAGTAATAACTAAATAGTAAACAATATGTTCAAGGTCGATTACGTCAAAGAGGAGCCGGCGCCATTTTGTGGAGACAACGGTCACGCCAAAATGGACGACAGCGCAGTCTTCTACTTCTACGACGATAAACAAGACGGCACGCAGATTGACAGCTGTATGTAAAGAACCATCGATGTTCCCAAAAATGTCAACGAACTAGGTACTGGCTTGAAATAACAACGTAACCTCAATAGTGGTTAATGTTTAACCCTTTAACCGCCATCGTCGTATATATCAGACAAAGTGACAATGACAGCTTAGTGATATATTGACAATGTTGAAAATTACGGGTAACTATTTTGACATTTGGCGGTTAAAAGGTTAAAATATGGCAAAATCATTCCTGCGTGACGCGTCGCGTAAGGTAGGAAACTTCAAAGGGGTGGTGGTTAAAGACTATATACAATGTGGCAGAATGATTTGTTTACAAGTTTGGCATAGATATCATGTATAAAGATGTTATATTGACCTCGAATACTTATAGGTAAAGAGTTTGTGTGGGGGTTTAGTCACAGACAGGGTAATTAAATTGTGTTAGATTATTAACGTAGATTTTATATTATGGACCTCAATGTTCTACTTTAGATAAGACTTTTAACTTAATCTTCTAGTTAAGTGCATTGGGGTACCTTAACCTCGAAGTTAAAAAACACATTTCTACCAAACTAGAAGATACACTCTGGCAACACTTGCCAAGACATGGTTACCTGCCTCCTCGCTTCAGTTCGCTCCAAAGTAGAGAGATCGCTTCGAGATTAGCACAGAGCTCCCACAGCTATTCGTAAATATGTTTCACCGTTGGCCTCATTATTGCCCCCTGGCTAGATAGATGCTGAACAAGAGCAATTCCATTATTAATAAAAAAATAGGAATTCAATTTCATGAAAATGGCATCACTCGCAAGGTCTACTTCATAGGTCGTGACTTTCGAGCCCAAAACGCGAACATACTCGCCCAAAAATATGTATACCGAAAATACTCCAATGCACCTTACCTTACTAAGTATAATATGTTTGTTAAGCGGATGCGTCCGCTAGCGAACATCTCAATTTTTTAATCAAAGTGAAAATTGAAAAATTCAACACCACAGGTACTAAGTATGTTGTATTTTTCTAATGATAAGGCAAAACTATGTATTTAAGTGTCAAATCGACAAAACAAGTATAAAGGTAGAGTCCACACTATTTTGACCTCTGATCTCGGAATAATCCTTGTTCCTATTTGGTCTAATTCGCTGATTGAGTTGAAATGTAAATAAATGTGATGTTTTAGTTGTAATAAATTACATAAATGGTTATGGTCGGTAGGTATGTAAACTATGTAAAGAACCTTAAATTTAAAAAATAATTTGTAAAAAAAAAACATATTTAATGGGATCAATCTGATCAGAGATTTCACATTCAAAATATGACATTAATATGTTAAAATGCTTACTGGCTCAGACATGTCAGATCGCCGAGCGCAATATTATTAATGTACCTAATATTGGAATAATAAATGTTAGTCGAATTGACTTTCGGGTAGATGTGTATTGTGTACGTGTTAAAATGTGAATATGTGTGTCCGAGATGTTCTTCAAAATTACAATTAGAAATAAGTTTCTAACGAGGTTGAGACTATTCAGCTGATTACACACTTGTAATTTATGTAAAACCCGAACTGGTCGACCCTTCTAATGTGTGATTGTCAATGACGGCTACTAAAGGTGCCGCCACATTGAGCGTGGTAGCGGGACGGGCGCAGTTTGAAGTTTGAACTAGAGCTCCCGATACACGTGTACACGTTGACACGGGTACCCGTGTTCTTAAGCCCGGCGGTGCTAAGAACCCGAACTACACGAACCCGCCGGGATCCGTGAAACGTGTACACGGGTACACGGGTACCCGTGTACACGGGTACACGAATACACGAAATCACGGATCTTATTTACACGCCGGTTCGACCCTTCGTTCACGTGTAGCGAAGATTCGTGCTATGCGGAGAAATTATTGAATATGTGATAGATTAGGAATATACGATTATTTTGATTTTTATTGATTGGTAATGTTAATAATAGGTAAGTAACACACTTTTGTTTCAATAAATTTATATATTTTGAGATT
Source organism: Cenopis cana (assembly GCA_951800055.1). Lineage (NCBI taxonomy): Eukaryota > Metazoa > Arthropoda > Insecta > Lepidoptera > Tortricidae > Cenopis > Cenopis cana. The sequence continues at coordinate 7,176,923 of OX637487.1, read as the reverse complement.
AAATTTAACACGAAAAATATCTTAGTAACCGTTGACTTCACTGATAGGTATAAGATGAAATTATTTAAGATGTCCGACTTTTTTTTATAAAACTGCCATTAGATTCCCGCGCGCTGATTTGCGGCGCTGTTGAACCTTCTTGCTTTTACAGTAAAGTCGCTTTTTGAATGGACTAATTTGGTACAACTCGGACAGTTTAAATAATTTTAAGTTTATCATTGATGTAGTTTTTAGATACTAATGCTTAGTTAAATTACCACAAACGGCTAGGTATGTCATATTTTCCTTTGGAACGCGAAGGTGGGCAACTTTGTTGGTTGAACAAACCAGTATAATATCGAGACCTGAAGCATCTATGAGTAATCCGAAAACCCTCTAACATCGGGTAGCTTGATAGATCAATTCGCTACCGCTCCGATGTATTGACTATAGCGCTGATAAATAAACTGTGTTTTATTGAAATATTGAACAGCGTAAAGAAAATTTACAATAATTTATACTTAGAGTTCATAACAATATGGGTTTTAAATGGCCAAATAAAAACCTGACAATTAGGACATGACGTTAATAAACAAAGTGCAGGTGTTTCATTCAATAGAGCGTGTTATTTTTACAACATGCATTGGTGGTTTTGGCCTTATCTCTTTGTAATTAGCACAATACATCGGCAAAAATACAACAAACAATCTTGCAGGTAGGATTATCCCATTGTTTTGTTGCCGCGCGGCATTATAAAGTATTTTGACGATAAACGATATCTAAGCCTAAAATGTATAAAGTATCTCATAAAACTTTAGTTAGACTACAGTTCGCCACTTGGTCAGTTGGATACTAAAGTCTCTCTACGTTAATCGTACCGTTTTGTTTTATTTATAGTTTTTGTTGTGTTGTTTTCGTTCGTTTGTTGTTTGCTGTTAATTTATTTTTATAAACTTTATTATTAAAAAATGAAAATGAGTTTGGAAGTTTGCCACGAGTTGGTGAAAAAGGCTTTTGCTCTTTGTGCAATGACCGGGCAAATAACGAGTTTTCTTGCCATGGTTGGTCAACAGGAGCCATAGGAAGACATTTGTTATCCATACATCAAAAATCACCCACCATGACGATTCCTGAGTAAGTACATTTCTTCCTACTACTGTACTTCGTATAGCCTCCTACATATTTTTTGCGTATTAACGTATGTTGGTTGTTTTCGACGAATCCCATAAGCACCTACCTACATTACACTTTCTGACGATGGTCTGATGATGTAGTCAGGAGTGAATAGTGGAACTCTTCATTGGCTACTGACTAAAGTTAGATACAGATACCGAATACTGTATATTTTTTTAGGTAATGATATTGATAACCAATTCTTTCTTTTGTTTCCGAATTTGGTGCTTTCACTGTCCGGCGACTCGGCGAGTCGCTCCCAACAGTCCCAACATTTATTACATAGTTAGAACATGGTATTTTCCATAACTTTTTAGACGAGACGATAACATAGGATAGGATACGTATTACGTATTCTAGATTGTTTAATGCACCGCCTGCTTCAGGTGTTTACAAAGAAATGCACCGCCACGACTTAATCCTATTGTTAATGTTATTGCACTTATTGCTAATGAATGGCGGTCTCAAACGCGGCAAACACGCCGGACAATAAATACTATTCATGCTGAATTGCTGAGACTTACTAAGAATCTAGCGATAAGCGTAGGCAAGCCATGGGATTTTTTTGCCTGCCATTATTTGCTATCTCTTTTGCCCTATTTAGCTTTTCATAGGTGTAAAAAAGATAGTATGCTAAATACTAAAGACTAAAGCTCAAAACGCACTGACAGCGGTAGCGGAGCAAGGCGTTGCGGTGCGAAGGCGGTAGCGGTTGTAATATTCGAACTAATATAAAATTGTTAAAATTATTTTTCATTGCTACGCATTGCAGAAACGAATAAAACGTAAAAAAAAGTTGTAAAAAATACAACTCCTGTCACCGCTCTGAGCACGCCTCCGCACCGCGCCTCGCCGCTACCACCGATGCGCGCCGGTACACTGACAGCTGTGTAATACAACGTCACACCGCTTTACCGCCCCGCCTCGCCACCGCCACGCTTTCGCCTGTCTGTGCAGGTGGTTCACCGCCACCGCTACGCTGTTTTCCCGGCCGGTTTTCTGTGTGGACCCTTTCATATTAGTTCGAATATTACAACCGGTATCGCGGAGGCGACGCCCCGCTCCGCTACCGCTGTCAGTGCGTTTCGAGCTTTAGGGAGGTTGGTGATGAACTTATCTTATCAAAACAAAGCAATGTGCTGTGCCCAAACGCGAGGGGTATACAATACAAGTAGCCATTCAAGAGTTCCGCAATCCACCATCTGGGTCCATCATCAGATGAGGTCAGCTCAATTGTACCAAAAATATTATTTTGTATTTGTTCACTATCAAATTAAAAATAATTCGATTACCAAAATTATGTCATAGTTCATAGTGGTCTTGTAAGATTTAATGAGATGTACGTCAAGTATAATGTAAAGCAGTTAGTACCTACTACCCTATACCTACCTAATAAGTCATATTTGCCCCGGGTACCTAGACTGCATTCGTAGAATATTATTTAAAATAAAAAAATCATGATTAAATTTATTTGACTAAGAATAAGTTAACCCCACGTTCTCTCACGTAAGAATTATTCCCGTCAAAATTATTTGAATAATTTTGTCGGGAATAAAATCAATCTGATTTAATTCTTACGAATTCTTATTCAAATAATGATTTTATTCTTGAGTGCCCAACACTGGCACTAACAGAACGTAGCACTAAACGGACTGATTTTCTTTGAAAATGTATGGTATGATTCCTAACATCAGGTGATTTAGCAGTCGTTAAAAGCGGTCAAATGTTATATGCGGAGTCGTTATAAGCGGATTCTACTGTACTTTATTTTTATTTCGATTTACTTTTATTACCTACTTGCACCTAATGAGAACAATGGAGCTCACTATCGAAAAGAATTGACCAACAGTAATGCAAACAATTCTATAATAAACACCATGCATGCTAGGCAGTAGGTCACTAAGGGCAATAAAGATTCGAACACCTGCATCTCGCAGTTGACTTTATGCTGCCGATTGTTTATTATTCTGCCTTTTGTTATTATTTACCACTGGGTCCACGTTGACTATACTAGATGCGGCGGCGTTATCTTAAAGTGTTATATTGAATAAGTAAAATTAATCCAATTTCGAGGTCGCGTATAAAGAAACGATAAATTCAGAAAATGTGAATTGTGCGTCTGTTAACTAATTTAACTGAATTAATACCACTCTTGACACCCAACGGAACCCTATTGCTGTCACTCACGCGTCCGCCCGTCCGTTAGTCCGTAGTCTGTCACAGTGGTTTTACAGCTAAATCGTTGGAGCTACAGTCTTCCAATTTGATGATGATGATGAAGCATCTTGGTGGCCAAAAGCTATACAAATAGTCAAGACTTATTGCTAAATGTCATAAGAGGAGATCCCATATGGTACTAGTGGGGCGCGAAAACAAAACCAATTTAATTATGCAGTTGGTACGGAACCCTAAATGTGCGAAATCTGACTCACACTTGGCCGGTTTTTGTCGCTGTAATTGTAGTTGAAGGACGGGTTAGGCGCGCGTGTATTTAAGGTCCGTTCCGCCGTGTACACGGGTACACGGGTACACGGATACCCGGATCTTAATTACACGTGTACACGACTACACGTGTAGAACGGGTCAGAAACCCGTGTACGTGTAGTACGGAAACGGATACCGAACACGTGTACACGAAACCCGGACACGACCGCGAGCCCTAGTTTGAACGCGGGCCCGCGCTTAAAAGCACGGCGCGTATGAGCTATGTCACACTACGCCCGCCACGCTACCGCGCTCAAGCTCGAAACGCACTGAAAGTGGTGCGGGGCGGGGCGTCGTGGTGCGGAGGCGGTACCGGTTGTAATATTCGAACTAATATGAAAGGGTCCGCACAAAACTGGCCGGAAAAAAAGCGTTCTGGACCCTTTCATATTACTTCGAATATTACAACCGGTACCGCCTCCGCACCGCGCCGCCACCGCTGTCAGTGCGTTTCCAGCTTCAATGTGGAGAGGCTGGTGCCTTTCCATCAAAGCTGTGCTATGCTACGTTGCTATGGATGCGTTGATATCCACCAATCATATTCATTGGTTCATATAGCATAACACTGGTGGAAACGGAAAACTACCACATCCTCGCAGCATAGCTGCATAGTATAGCTCTGGTGGGACGGCAGCCTATGTGATATGGGAACATGCATTGAGATTACACCGAAAAATTATATCAGTAATCCAGTAATGGTAGCGATTACAAGTGTATTACTGAAACATATATTCTGAAACTATTATTTTATTGCGAAATATTTTAATTTAAAGTTACGTAAATTGAAACGTTATTTTAAACGCGCAGTGACGTCACTCGTGTCAGACACTTCAGTAACTTCAGAGGAAAACATTGAAAAATATATATAAAATTTAAAAATATTTATTATTAATGATTTATTATATTAATTGAAACTGAAAATGTATTCTTTGTGTGATGAAAATGATTTTCATGCGCCATGAAAGTTTGAAATTTGCACTAGTGACGTCATGTCAAGGCAGTGAGCGTTTACGCGCGAAATTTGAAATGTCGGTTTTAGATTTTAATTAACTAAAATTATTTGTGCATATTTTAACTTTTCCGTGTTTGGTATCTTTACCTACTCCGTTAATCTTCAAGGTTAGTTCAATGAAACAATGCATGTTCCCTATTTGCTAGCAAGTTTCAGTGTTACATTGGTATTCAGGGTTGAAAGCCTGGTTTACACAAAACCCCGAAAACCCAATCACCGAACCCAATAAAGTCTGACCTTTGATCGCGTAATAGTTAAACGAAAATGTAAACGGATCGTGTTGACCATTCTCGGTATCAACTGTTTTTTTATTGCCCCTGACGCAAATCATGCAAAAATCCCTTTTAATTATACATATGGGCGTGAAATGTAAAATATGTATCGTCTGCTTCGAAACGCCTTTCTGAAAAGATATTATTTTCCGTTCGTTTTGCTGTAAAATACTACTGTTTCCACAATGCTGAGGTACCTTAAACGATTCACAAACAGATAAACATTAATAATACTTAAAAGATTAGTTTACACGGACAGGTCTAACGCGATATTTATGTATTGACCTTTGTTACCGACCTTGCGACCGAAGCGCAAGAATTTAAAATTTAAAATGCTATATTAATTAAATTATGATTTACCTACGTAGGTTATAATAGTTGATACGGTGTCATTCATTTATTACGTAAAGCGATTTTTGACTATTATTTATTTATTAGTATAAAAAGGGTACAATTTTATAGTTAATGTTTGTCCCACAAAACGGTTTACACAGTTTGACTGTGGGATCTTAGTCTCGGTACTACATTGACATTTACTACGTTGTGTATACTTACATTAATTACTTAGATTCTATACTATTGTCTAATACACTATCCAAGAAATAATTAAATAATTTTCTTTTAAATATTGTTCCATTGGCCTCCAGTCTGATATCTGCTGGCACGTAGTTTAATAAGTAGGGTAAGCGTTTTCGCAAACATCTATCGCCATAGTAATTGGTTACCCTTGGTATATCGTACTGGTTATCATAACAAAGCTTCCAGCCTTTTGTGTGGTTATGAAGTAGCGATACTTCCAGATTTTTTGGGACAGAGGTCATAATTAGCCTACAGAGATCTAAAAATCTATTATTTTCAGGTGGTAATTTAATTACCTGCCTTAATTCAGCACTTAATCGGTAGGTAGGTGTTTGAAATGACATATACAAACAACTCGATTCTTATTCTGGGTTATTTCAAAGAACTTACGTACCTTTCAAAGTAGTTGTAGGTACAACGGGGTGGTAAGAAGAAAAACTAAGTAACTGACTTTAAGGAACTTATGCAGGTCAGTAACATCAAGCAAGAGTAGTCAATATACAGTATAGAGACTATAGAGTATAGACAACATGGCCTTTACGGACTCAATATTGACCCAACTCTATTATTTAGATCTTTCTACATGGTTGAATTTGTTTTTGGGTCAGTGAGGGCAGCTACCAGATACCTTGCTGCAACGCGAAAATGGTCTTCCCTCGTTTTCAAATTAAGGCGCTACATTGAGAAATTTGGAGACTTTGAAACGCTGTCCTGCCCAGACTAGCAAACAATAGGGGCTGATTTTCAGATATATGATTCTTGACTATATGATTGTGGTACTGACAATAGCGAAACATGATTGCTTAAAATTTTCTCGATAGAAAATAAATCCAAAGTCAAGTTTATATTTTCCTTTTTTTCCTCAGCCTACTAAAACGACGCATTATTAAAAGATACGATTAAGTTAATATGATGGTATTTTACCTCATCTAGGTACTGACAAGAGGAAATTTAATAAACCTGCACACAGTCAGATATTTTAACGAGATTGTTAGACAACAAACCATTCTCGGAGAGGGTTGCATCCCGTTTTGTCGTGAGCGAAAAACAAAGGGTGTCTCTTTCAATCGTTATATTTAAGTCTTCAAAGTTTTAAGGGGGGGCATATTTTGTCCCGTTTCCGCGCCTTTCGATTTTTTTTAACGATTTTTTTTGCGCAGAAATACTTAGTCATTATTTAGCGAAGATAAACAGCATATACTTAGGTTACTTAGACATTTTACGTATAACCTATGTGTCGCAGGTGCTGTAGATATGGCACCTCGTAACACCTTTAGGTGTGGTTTGGCGCTCAAAAGGTTAAAATGCCTAACCCTGCATCTACTTATATACTCGTACATAATAGTTTTTATATATTATACATAATAGAGGTATCAGTATCATTGTTTAAACACTATCATTCACTTAATTTATTTTTCTTCTTAGGCTAGGTTTAATATAATATTTCTATAAAAAGTTAAATATAAAAATACACTTACAAAACTAGAAACATTATAAAAACCTTACCTTGAGTGCCGCCGGCAGCGAGGCAGGGCCTAAGCTACCGGTGGTTAGAGCGACAGAGAGAGGAACCTCCTGACTATCCGCGACGTGTCCATGAGTACCGCCTTCTGTATCTGACTCTTGACCCAGCCATCTAGCGAGTCTCTTGAGATGTTGGTCGAGACTCTTCGCTATTGTTGTTGTGTTGTTGTGTTTTTTTTATTGTTGTAAGTACGACTTAACGTGTAATCAGCCAATTAATATGCTAACGAGCCACCAAATACTGAAGTAGATAAATCCGCGGAATTATCCAAGTAAATGCGTTTTATTTCGCCGGAATCCATTAGCTTAATTAATATGGAAATTAGATAATGTTTGATTGACGTCTGAAATAATTAGATAAACAGGTAAATGGTGCGTAAATGCGTAGCTAGGGGATGGAATGTGAGCTGACCTATATTCTTACCGCATTAAGGCTAAGCTTACGACAAGGTTGGAAGGCTTTTCCTTTCATTCTATATGATTATTGTCACGGTCATTATGGTCCAGTAAAGTTTAAGTTTTTAAAGCATTAAGCGTACGTTCTCATCAAGCTTGGACACACTTGCTTCTTCCCACCTCATGAATGCTTTTCCACGAATTTCACTTGTCAGAAAAACTATTCACAATTTTTACAATACAAATACTTTGTATTGCAAATATTTGAAATACCACGGATAGAATTTAATCGCAATTTAAATAGTTACTGTTCCCAATTTTATTACAATCTTTTATTTAACTTGCAATATGTGTAAGTGCAACTGTGTAAATATGTTTATTCGGGTGAAATCTTGAAACTCAATTTTCAATCACTTGTCGGTATCCGATTGCCGTATGCCGTTATTTTGTTTGTTTTATTATATGCGTGATCCGAATCGCTTTTCTTTTATATGTATATTCTTTTTTGACAATGACAGAGCTTTTGTATTTCCTTTAGGTACACCTCGCCAGCCAGGTTTTAGATATACACAAGGAGGTGCTATCGAATTGTTTCGGCGTAACCATAATATGAAATTTTACCTTCCAATAAAATTAATATTATATTTCCTAAGACATCTGAGATCCGTTGATTTGAGAGAGGGCGCCGCTGCGCTCGACCGGAAGTAGCCTTTTGCGTCAAAAGAGTCGCCCCACGCCACCGCTGCCACGTGACATCCGCTTCCCCCGACCTGCGAACAGCCGAAAGCGCGCGCCCGCCTCTCGCCGCCATGATGGTTCCTCATTGTTGCGGAGGAAATGCCGTTGGCAGCCCACCAGGAAGCCATTACTCGGATCTCAGATGTCTTAGGAAATATAATATTAATTTTATTGGAAGGTAAAATTTCATATTATATGTTCCGTTCGACATCTGAGATCCGTTGATTTGAGATCTGTTTATTATCTCCTGGTGGCGAGTAAGCGGGCGCACAAACATTATGGTAACACCCACATAGATAAAGGGAATAAGTAGTATATGGAGTAAACATTATTAGTTAATACGAGTAACTAAGTCCGGGTCGCGACTCGCGAGTTCCTAGAACAGCACACGGGCACGCCGGGTCAGAGTCTTTCTTTTTGGCAAATATATAGACCCGAATACTATCCCACAGAGAACTATAGGCAATTTTCGTATATATGGATTGAACTATTAAGTAATATGTTTTGCAGTTTTTGAGTCACTAGCGTAGGTTAGCGGTGAATGAGTAATTATTCGTGTTATCAACCGATTATTAAGTGTAAGATTGTCCACAAATATTGCTACAATGACATTAGTATTATTCAGCCCGTTATAAGGAGATACTGCATCGGGGCAAAAGCAACAGGATGCGTAAATGTCCAGAAGACATCTAGAACAAGGCGTATTGTAAGAATATTTATATAGTTTAACAGCGCGTCCCTATGTAGTATAACCGGGGCTGGATCAGATAGCTATAACTGGCACCAATACAATACTTATCGAAAGTTTTCCAAAATCATTACACGTCGACGTAGCCAGAATTCTGATATCTTATTCAGAACGTTGGTTTTCTGAATAAGAAGACGTTTGTTTTGTATTAGAGTAAGAAATGTATTTTATTAGAATTATTAGTGTCTGAACCATAGTTTAGTAGCGCAAGGTCATGATTGAACGTATCAAGCACCACAAAAGTTCTTCTGAATACGCTGGTCAAATTACTTTACCTTTCCAGCGCCCTGTCAATAAAAAACGTTATTCACGCCATAACATGGGAATGTCAAAAGCGAAGTTGAACCCTACAGAAATGCATGCAGACAGATATCGCACTGGAAGCCATGACGGATGTATGCGTCGTAGGCATCGCGCCGATGGTGCGCATACGTCGTTGGCGTCGAAAAGGTTAAGACATTAAGACATTTTTGCCTTAGGCGTTCGAAAATATAGAGATCGATAAAAGATGACGATTGCACTTTGCAGTAATTACTGATTTACGGATAAAAATCATACCTGACAAAGTATACAAACCTATTCGCTGGAAAAACATATGCAAGCTAACGCTTGACTACCTGCTGTTGATCTTGTCCCTAGCCCACCATATCTTGATAGATAGTTGACGTGCGCTAGCGTGACACCAGTAGGCGTTTCCGCTGCACGGACCAGCCTGGTGTCAAAGCGTTCACTTGTAATGAACTGGCCAGTCCTTTAAGATTCTATGACAGACTTGTGGTGGCGGATGTCCTCACATGCAGATTGTGTAGCTCCGTCGGTTCCGCTCCGTCTCGCCAGGCTCCAGCAGCGCCTGCTCCGCTAGGGGTTCGTCATGTTGAACAGTGCCGACGTGGTATCAAGTTTACGGTCAGTGTAGCTGTCGGCAACGATCACTGTGTTCAGACGCATCGTGATCGCAGGCGCGGTAGAGACGATAGAGAGAGAGAGAGAGAGAGAGAGAGAGAGAGAGAGAGAGAGAGGTCGATGGGCAGGACGCCCAAGCGGCCGAGGGGCGGACGCCCAAGCGGATGAAGGGCGGACGCCTCAGCGGGCGAAGGGCTGACGACTCAGCGTCCTTCCGGGATCCTAGCGGCCTCGGGGCGCAGATGCCACTGGGGGGTGAAGTGTCCCCTCGATAGCCCATCGGCCGCGTAGTTATGATGACCCGACAGGTAGTAAAGGACCAGTGTTACCTGCAGACGGACCCTTAAGTATCATCAGTGATGACTCATCACTCGTAGCAGCAAGGGAGAGACTTATATGCTCCAGCGATCCGGCTGTTCATTTGTAGCATAAATCCTGTTACGTATGTTACTCCATACTTCGCGGTTCTCACCTTCGTATAAATGCGGGCTTGCAGCTTTTCCAGGTATCGCTAAAGACTGCTGCAATGCAAACTTTCTCTGGGCGATACGTTTGCAAAGTCGACATAACCTCTCGTAGGTAGTGTGAAAGTTACGCCGGGTAGAGCCATAAGATACGCAGTAACATGTTTGTTTACCTTTTCCTTTGGTAGAGAGTGGACTCTGTTTTAATACGAGGTCCGCAACAGCCGTTGTGATGGCTAATTTAAATTGATTAAGGGTGATTCTCGTGGATTTCGATATTAGTTTAATTAGTGATAACTGCGACTGGTTTGTTATAAGAAGTATGTACACAATCAATTTTGTAAAGGTCAAGGGTGAAAGTCCAACTGTATCGATGTATGTCCATGTATAATGGAATTTTAATTCATTTAATGAGTCCCACGTTAACAAGCGTCTATGCCTATGTTACAGTGAAAAACAAAATAAGGAGCCATGTAGACATGTGAAATAATTAAGAATAAAAATAAGGCATCCAACAAAAGCGGTATAGCAACAAGTAATCACACGTAAACTATCAAAATTCTGAGCGGGAAAAATAACTGTACTAGAAATGCCATCTGATGAAATTTGAAGAGATATTCTATACCAAGGTCATAGAGGGACTAATAGTCATACTAATGTAAGAAACTCAAAAATAAAAAGGGGGTTTTCCGAACGAAAATAAATTCATACCGATGACAATGAGATCTAAGATAGTTATCTGTTTCGATAATGTCGGAGACAGATCGAAGGACTTCCCGGAAGTCATTCTTCTATAATGGGTTACCCTTTTTCAATGGAGCGGAATCTCGGGCTCGCTTTAGAATAACGTCTTGTTTTTGACCCATTTTTGTTTATTAGAGCCTTTGCGAATAGATTATTCATAGGATCTAACCTGAGCAGTAAGGCGAGGGCGAGCTGAGATGAGTGAGATCCGTTTTAACTTTGTCGATGCTACTCCGTAGATGCAATGACGATTGAATCGACAGAGGTTGGGAATTTTCCCATGTCTTCCCCATGTACTTACTTTCGATGGATCGAAGCAGATCGAATCTGCTGTCCCCTGGGCACGCCTCTTGAAGATGAACTACATCAGTCGAATGTATTACCTTGTAATTCGATTAATCATAAATATTTAGGCAGCACGCGCCAGACATACGGCGTACTGCACCACTCGAATCGGCGTTTCTGCACTATAAGGTAGTAGAGACGTGAGTGGAAGTAGTGGGCTAGTGTCAAGACTATACCCGATTACGCTGTGACGCGGCCGGAGCCGGCTCCTGCGTCCTGCGTGTCGTTCGGAGCTACTCGGCGCGGCGCGATATACATTACCAAGACTGCCAGCCACAGGCCACAGGCGGCACCTATGTAGTTGGGCACACGGCACGGTTGTAGTCGGTGGCGCTATTGCGGCGCACGGCACCATTGTAGTCGGTGGCGCCATTGCGGCGCACGGCACGGTTGTAGTCGGTGGCGCCATTGCGGCGGACGGCACCATTGTAGTCGGTGGCGCCATAGCGGCGGACGGCACCATTGTAGTCGGTGGCGCCATAGCGGCGGACGGCACCATTGTAGTCGGTGGCGCCATTGCGGCGGACGGCACCATTGTAGACGGTGGCGCCATTGCGGCGGACGGCACCATTGTAGTCGGTGGCGCCATTGCGGCGGACGGCACCATTGTAGTCGGTGGCGCCATTGCGGCGGACGGCACCATTGTAGTCGGTGGCGCCATTGCGGCGGACGGCACCATCGTAGTCGGTGGCCCCGTCGCAGCGGACGCCGCCATGAGGTGGGCAGCGTCGGCTCGGTCGCGGCGGCAGGCGCCGAAGCGGCGCGGACCCGGCGGGCGGCGTCCACGTGGCGGGCGAAGGTGGACATCATCATCACGGACAGGGTCGCCATGGCGGCGGACAGGGTCATCGCGGCGGATAGCGTCGCTATTCCGGCAGACACATCATTGAGGACAGCGTCGACATTACGACACAAACCTTCATCGCTGCATCGCGGCCTACAGCACCAACGCGGTCGCCGTCGCCATGGGGCGGACCTCCCCAGGGTAAGATGTGGCGCCACTATGACGGGCAGCACCATAGTGGTCGCCGCCGTCATTGCAGCAGACAACAGTGAATCCTCAAATTCCACAAAGGGTATGCAACGCGTACGCGATTGCCTCTGAGTTGCAGGCATCTACAGGCTGGAGGATCCACTCGCCATAAAGTGGTCCACCTACGCTACGCTCGTCTGTCACTGTAGTTGGATACAGTACAACACCGTCGAAGTTTCCATCGCCCTCGGGGCGGACGGCCCGGAGGTTTATTTTACACCGGGCGGGCGGCACCCTTATAGGTGCATGTAATATGTAATATACTTAAATTGCACGGCCCCCGGGGTAAGCGGCAGACACGGAAGGCAGCAGCGCGCGGGCCGGGCTAGCGGCGCCCGCGTGCGCCGACCGACCACGCCACGTGTCCCCCGGCGGGGGCCGCGCGGCTGCGGCGGCACCGGACACGGTTGTAACCAAGAGAAAAGTATTATTCTGACTCACCAATTTGGTATGACATATATTCAAACCAAACCTCCGTCCAGTGCCGGCGGCGCGGGCCCGGGCGCCGGCACGTGGCGCGGGGCGCCCGGCCGGCGCCGCGCGTCGCCGAGACACGATGATCCCGAAGCGCACTCCTTCTCCTCCGATGAGGGGCGACTCTCGTTGTTCATAGCGAGATTCCGAAACACTCGCGAACAAAATTTACAAAAGAGGGTAGTCCGATATAAAAGTGATATTTTAAAAATCGTAATTCCTATCACGCGTTATTTTTAGAACTCCCTCTTGATAATTACGTAGCAAATTAAATATGGAGAATTAAGATTCCTCCCTGTCTACGTAATTTACAAGAAAGGTACGTCCGATCAGTACGGCAGACGACGCAACAATGAGGAACCATCATGGCGGCGAGAGGCGGGCGCGCGCTTTCGGCTGTTCGCAGGTCGGGGGAAGCGGATGTCACGTGGCAGCGGTGGCGTGGGGCGACTCTTTTGACGCAAAAGGCTACTTCCGGTCGAGCGCAGCGGCGCCCTCTCTCAAATCAACGGATCTCAGATGTCGAACGGAACATATAATATCTGTTACACAGAAAAAAAAATGCGTAAATGTAAATTATGACCAAATTTTCAATTTTTTCCGTAGAAGTGAAAATAAGATCTCGACCGAAGACTAGACTAGGTACTTAAGGTGAACCCAGGAGATTACAGGTACTCTGTCGTCATTTTACAGAACGAGGATATGTCGCAATCAGTCTAATCCAGGGGGCCGATTTTTGAGAGTCGAATGCTCGACTTTTCACTCAAGATCTGTCAAAACATCATAGTTTTTTGACAGATCTCGAGTGAAAAGTCGAGCGTTCGAGACTCAAAAATCGGCCCACAGGCATATATATAGGTGTATTGTGGTGTTTTGTTTATTTGTACTGTATTTGTGTCACGAATAAATGTTTTTTTTATTTCTTTCTTTCATTTAAATTGCTATATCAATCATCCTCCTAGCGTAATCCCGGGTGTACCCTAAGAAGCTCGAGGTCCAGTTTCCTAATCGTCATCCTAAGATTTGGTGTAGGAACAAATTTTAATAAAGCTATCGCGATCTTTAAGCCTACAATTGCTAAAAATGGCATTAAACGGACTACGAAAGCCTTTTATGTCACACCTGGCCATAAAGTGGCCATTATCGCACGCTCCGCGCGCGAAAAAACCCACTTCCTGGCCAGGGGGTGACATAAAATTTTGTACTTACCACGGGCGATAATAAAGAAAGCCTCAGATCGCATATTTATCGCCCTTGCCTTCGGCTCGGGCGTAAAATTCCTGCGATCTGAGACATTCTTTGTTTTATCGCCCTTGGTAAGTAATGTACTATTTTCGAATAGGAGAAGTGAAAACATGTGTAACAGCCAACAACTAAACTCTATAAAATTGTGCATTGCAAACTTTCAGGTTGCAAACTCACTCGGGTTACTAAAACTCATGCAATAACTGCACTAATATAAATTCGTTAAAGTGGTACCAATGCGATTCTATATAAAGGGAAATACTCGTAGAAAATGTTTTACTTTTGAAACTATATCAATTATAAAATATTGAGGCAGCATCCGGAGGTCTCGTTAAAAACGGGCAATGAACTTATTATCAAGCAACCTTCCCTGTGCCTTTTGTGAGATATTCAGTTAATGAATGGAATACAATAAAACAAAGCTTGACTCGGCGAACGATATTCAAGAAACAGATTTTTTTTCAGACTTTTTCTTTAGTCTAATTGGAACTTTTTTGGCGGTGGAACTTCAAAGGTATACGCAAGGAACCTAAAAGTCATTATTTTTATTAGACACCTTTTTTCTTTAGGGAGACAAATTTCATAACTAAATTAGTTAAGTCCACTGATGGACAAAGTCGCCGTCCTAGATTTTCGTTTGTCCCAATTTGTTGCCAGGTCTAGCTCTTCACTAGGCAACTTCCTGATATGACTGTCGCCAGATGCACGGAGTCTGGGCGATACGAATCTAGTACTACCCCGCTACAACTACGTATAAAAGACGTACTACTGCGCAAAAGTGTATTATAAGACCCCGATTACTTAGGGACTGGTATAGGTGTCAATTTTATGGAAAAACTGTCACATCTAATCCCATTCTAGTCGCGGCTAGGTAATAAATAATGCTGACATTATCCGGTCACGTGAAGTAATCCATTTATATCCGTAAACTCACATCAAATATTACGTACCTACAGGGGGCCGATTTTTGAGTGTCGAACGCTCGACTTTTCACTCGAGATCTGTCAAAAAACTATTGATGTTTTGACAGATGTCGAGTGAAAAGTCGAGCGTTCGACACTCAAATCGCACCCCTGATCCCTCACCGCCAAATCCGGAAGTCGCCTTAATGATATTTACTGGGTGTAAAAAACACGGTAGATTTCTTCGCTTTCGTTTTTTTTTCAATACTGTACACGGCGTTTGGTGCCTTATCAACCCGCCCACCCTTCTACAGGTAAATGACTTTCGAGACATTTTTGCATTTGTAGTTGTGTACGGTCAGCACATTAACAAATAAACCAACACTTTTATATATTTTTTATCATTTTTATAGTCAGGTACATCAACGGAACTATATTAAACTATATTTAAAAAGTGAATAATATTAAAAAGTGAATAAATTAATATTCTTCAACTCCAGACATTTCGCACTCATTCTCATCCTCACTTTCATCCTATGAATCATTTGTGTTAAATTTGTTCTGATATTATATGTGCCTTGAATTTTTTTTCTCTTTAATAGCATGTAGATAAACAACAAGCTACAAGCTTAGTACAAGCTTTGCTTAGTTTGGGACTAGGTTGATTCGTGTAAGATTGTCCACAAATATTTATTTATTTATTTTTATTTTATTTTATTTCACTTTCCCCCATATATTTTTAATGGGGTTGAACTGAGGGTGATATGGCGGTAAATTGAGCACAGTATGACCGTGCTGTCGTAATATTTCGTCTATCTTATACTCTATATATCTCGAATTATTTTTTAGAATCAGTTCATATAACAGAGACTCGCTAACATGTTCGATGAAATGTTCAATATTTTATTTATTTTATTCATTTTAATAATTTTATTAATTTATTCTTTTTTTTATTTTAAGTGTTATTTATTTGACATTCACTGACTTTTGACTGGCAATATATTTTCTTCTTCAAAATGCGACGAACCTCTTTTTTCTGCCGGTACAATGAAATTTAAATTTTAAATTTAGAATCCCTGTAAATATACAAATACTACTACAAATGCAAAAACGTCTCGAAAGTAATTTAATTTACCTATCCTATACCATACCAACCGAGCGCGGACCAATCATCTATAAGAACTTCTTTCCGATTCCAATTTATCTCAACTGTCAAACACTTGTCGATAAACAACTCGCTTGTTCATTAGTTGGCTAGGCCTAGGTTGCATGATTGTGATTGCCACGTTAATTGACAACATTTCCAAGTTGGCCTTTTTATGTCCTAGATCGATAGAAAATGAAATTTTAAGGTCCACGTGTTTTTTTTATTAGTCCCCAAATCCTAATTTTCATTTAAAAATATCTAATCTAAAAGTAGCGAATCGTTAGTGAAATATGGCGCAATTTTTATGAATTACCTATGTTTGACAGCATTGCTCCTTAACAGTCGTAGGAGTGACGTCACACTTCCTTTTTATACATTTTGGCGATTTTCTTCAAATCTAGCGAAGAAAAAAATCTAAAATCTATTTTATTACGTTCAGGTAGCATATTTACCGAAATGGTTTTCGATTTAAGCATGCTGTTGTGTGCCACGCCCTTGCCAGACAGAAAATCCTTTGGAAATGGATACCCTGAACCAAAGGAATTCAGAGTACTCCCGCTGAACTCCATCATCCGGTTTGTGGAAATGTTGGAGAGCAGCTTGGAGTAGGTAGGTATAAAGGAGGGGGCAATTGCACAAAAGATCGAAGGGGCGAAGTGCATTCGCAAGGGCCCTCATAGTAATAAGATAAGATAAGGCTTCATTATAAATTTTGAAATGTTGACCGCTTTCATAATTAATGCAAATTATTTTCCATTTGTTTGTTTCCACCACAGACTAATACGAGTAAGAGATATTTCCACACGTTCGTCCCGTGCTCTACCGGCGAAAAAAACAATGGAATTGTTTTATTAAGTGCCCGGAGATATCCGTTCTCGGGAGAGACAAAAGTTTTTGGGCCGTGAATTCGTAAAATATTTAATAACGGTCTTATCCACAAAAAATTATGACAGGCGATAAAATTGGATTATACCTATCTTAGTTAAAATCCACATAAAACCGATATAAACTTAAATGTGCTTTTCTAATCTTGATGTGTTAAATTTGAGTAATTCCAAGTTAATGTCTTTTCTCCAAATATTATGATAGTCCACAGGTTTAGGAAAATTATTGCTTTGTTACATTGAAAAACTTTCAAGGTAAGGTCGGGTTACTTTAGCCCTGGAGGGTAACTTTGGCCTTCGGGATTTATTCGGTCTAGGCTGTATTATTTTATATAAATAATGGCACATTACCATAACATTGGTTTGAACTAACCGTCGACGTTTTTATATTTTTTTATTAGAACCTTCTATGTGTGGTTTTTGTATGGGCCAAAGTTACCCGCCATTGGGTCAAAGTAACCCGACCTTACTTGTTGGAAATTTAATGGTCATAACAGCACACTTTTAACGGTTATTCTGTGATCGTTTATACTCATGTATCCGCCAACATATTATTGTCTATGTCGCTTGCTTATGGACACTTGTCGAAACTTGCGAAAATTGGCATGATGAAAATAAGTTTTAAAACGGATCATAAGTTAATTTGAAAAAAGTGAAGAATGTAGTTTTATTTTACCTATCTATACATTTTTATTTTAGATTTTTGTGTACTTGAGCCTGTCTTAACCAATTTTAAATAGAAAACGTATCATAATCATCTTCCTCCTAGCGATATATCCCAGTACAGTTGCTTCTAGTAGGTGTGAATCCCCATATAAATAGATCACGGGAGTTACATGTCATGATAAAGTTTGGCCTCATGATGGAATCTATTCCTTATAGGCTATTTGTAAGTAATACTGAGCGAGGCCAACTATCCATGCAAAATTTTCAAAATAGCGGTTTCAAAAATTCGTATTTTTTTTAGAACTCAATAATGCTTAGTGCTATACAAAAACTTTGTAGGGGCTAAAATGTTCAGCATAAATTTATCTACAACTTTGTTTCTTATCATTTAATTGATAAATCTAATAGTCTATGAGAAAAATGCTCTTGAATACTTGAATTTATTTTTGTGCAATAAAGATTAAATAAATAAATATGAATTTGAATATTTATTTTCAAATCCTAGTTGTTGTGTTAAATATTTAAACAATGAAACAGTTATCTTATCTTATCTTATCTTATTAGTATGAGGGCCCTTGCGGATGCACCTCGACCCAATGGGATCTTTTGTGCAATTGCCCCCTCCTTTATACCTACTCCAAGCTGCTCTCCAACATTTCCACAAACCGGATGATGGAGTTCAGCGGGAGTACTCTGAATTCCTTTGGTTCAGGGTACCCATTTCCAAAGGAATTCATTCTCTGTCTGGCAAGGGCGTGACATTCACACAATAGGTGTTCCATTGTCTCGTCATCCTCACCACACATCCTACATTCTATGTCATCTGCTAGTCCCATCTTGGCCAAGATTCCTTTGACCCCGAAGTGACCTGTAAACACCCCAGTTATCATTCTGAGCTGCTTTCTGCTGTGTTTCCAAATCTTTTTGGTCCAGCCTGTATCCACTCCTTCCATGAAGAGCTTTGAGTGCCTTAAGCCCGCCTTATTCCTCCACTCATGTTGGTGTTTGGTTTTGGCGTGGTCTTTCACGGCTAATGTTATGGTTCTCTGCGAGAGTCCCACGAACGGTTCTGGACCTACAAAACAGTTTGCTGATCCATTTCTTGCAAGCTCATCTGCCTTTTCGTTGCCGATGAAGCCCTCGTGCCCTGGTATCCATACCAGTTGCACTTTGTTGAGTGTCCCAAGCTTATTTAAAACTTGGATACCATTATACACTAGTCTAGAGTCCACTTTCGGCGCCATTAGCGCTTTAAGGGCCGCTTGACTGTCGCTGAGTATATAGATGTTCTTCCCTTTGGTTCGTCTATCTATATTCTCCTGTGCACAGGCAATTATGGCTGTCTCCGCCTCGAAGACAGTCGCGAATTGCCCCATGCTCACACTACTACTGTAGTCATTCGCATAAATGCCTGCACCCGTACCGGATCCCATTTTGGATCCGTCTGTGTACCAAATGTTGTCTTTGTCACCACCGCTTGGTGGTTCGAGACCCTCAGCCCATTCGGCCCTTGACTGAACTTTTGTAGTGAAGTTCTTATTGAACACATACTTGGGTTGCATTTTATCGCATCCCATGTTTGTTATTCTGTCTAGGAAACCATCTGTTTCCATGTTTGTGTGTCTGGTCTTAGGCTTGCTGTCGCTCCACAGTCCAAGCACTTTCAGTCTGTAGAGCGATTTACGCGCCTCCGACTTGATCACCAGGTGAAGCGGCGGTAGGTCCAGTATTACTTCTAGCGCCGCCGTTGGCGTTGTCCGAAACGCCCCTGTTATAGCCATGCATATCGTTCTTTGCACCTTTGTCAGGGCTTCTATGCATGTACTCTTTAAAGTCCTTGGCCACCATACCAGGCTTCCGTACAGTAAAATGGGTCTCACCATCATGGTGTAAATCCATTTCAGTACCTTTGGGTTCAATCCCCATGTTTTGCCATACGCCGATCTACACATTCCAAACACTCTCAGTGCCTTGGCTATGGAGAGATCTGTATGCTTTTTCCAATTCAGCTCCTTATCCAGCGTAACGCCTAGATATTTCACTTCATTGGACAGGTCTATTACCCTTCCGTACAGTTTTAGCTGTTGTATACCACGGAGGGTCCTTTTCTTAGTAAACGGTATTACTACAGTTTTGCCTGGGTTGATGGACAATTGGTGGTTATTGCACCATTTCTCCACCTTCTTCAGTGCTTCGTTCATGATTTCTGATACCGTGCTTGGAAATTTCCCATTAACTAGTATCACCAAATCTTCAGCATATCCTACCGTGCGGATAGGTCCGTTATTGAGTTCTCCCAAGAGTGAGTTCACCACCAAACTCCATAGAGTTGGCGACAGTACTCCGCCCTGTGGACAACCCTTTGTGGCAGTGGCCGTTATCTCGTCCCCTAAGAGACTTGACTTTATTAATCTGCCGTTTAGCATGTTGCCTATCCATTTGCAAATGGTGGGCTCTATGCCATGTCTAGCAGCCGCTTCGCTAATAGCGTTATACGTGGTACCGTCAAAAGCCCCCTCCACGTCTAAGAAAGCTGCCAAGCATAGTTCTTGACACAATGAAACAGTTAATGAGATATCAGAGTTCCAGATTTATCAGAATTTATAACCGTTTAATTTCAGAGCCCTAGGCCGTGAAATATAATATGACCTTCTTACCAGTCCGTGCGGAGGAGCTAGCAACAGGTTTTGCAACTAAGTATCAAATAGGGACTCTCTGAACACCGGTAACCCACAAACGATACACAAGTTTTGGCATCAAGCAACCACGCCAAACCAAAAAGTTCTCACACACTTTTGGCTTGGGATTAGTTTTGGACTATGCCAAGTTGTAGGCTTCATAAATCAAACATTTCGATATTTTATCGGCGCCGATAAATTGTGACTCGGTAGTTATTAAACTTCGATGTTTTCGCCCCAGAGTTGGGCGCAAAGTAGGGTTGCCATACGTCCCGGTTTAACTCATTGTGTCCCAGTGTCCCAGCCATTAAACAAATTGTCCCGGATTGAAAACCATAGTTTATTAGTAAGGACAAGCAGGTAAGTAAATATTCATGCATGATGTACGTTAAGACCACGTTATTCGAAATCATAGTATTTTTCATTCAATTTTAAACCATTAAATACTCACTTTATTGATGGGATAGATATGTTATAGTTTAAGAGTCGGTCTAGTGTATTTTAAGGCTGAAAACACGATATTTGAAACTTCGCTCGATGATCTCACATCGCAAAAACAGGTAAATTTTGATCTTATTGTGAGTCGTATATAAAATATATCCAACTCAGACTCGAGTAAAATATATCAATAGATAGGAAACGATGTGAAGAAGTGCATTTTACGGCTAATTTTTTTTTAAATGTTTTTATATTTAACAAAACTCAAAAATATCAGAAAAGCAAACTGCGCGCTTCATTTTAGTAGACAGATGGCCGTTGGGCCTCGAGCTGGACGGACGTCTGTCGCACTTTTTGCAGTTTGACATTTATAAAAATCGCATATTTAATACCAGTAACTAGATGATATTAACATTTTCAGGGTAAATTACTGGTGAGTCATACCGACGAATAAACATTTAAAATAGTTTTCCTGGTACTTTTACAATTCGAGATAGTGGAAAACATAAAATGTGGTTAATAAAGCTTATCATTATATCATGTTTTTCCTTTTTAAACCCTCTCTTATTACAAAAGGTTTCATTGAGTATTTTTAGAATGGATTTTTTTTCCATTATACGGGTCACACTCCTTCATATAGCATATTGTATATTTTATGTCTATGTGTGAGTATATTCATAGCGCCTGACACATAGTTTGACATCTGACATTAGCAAATTAAATTCAAGCTTGGTATTTCAAATACAATATTTTAAATTATTAAATATATTGAGCTTCGTATTGTAACAAAATAAATATGCCCAAACGGACCGTAATCCTGCCAAAGTTTTGACGCTATTCGACTTCAATTTGCTCTGCAGTTCAATGTAAAGCAGAATGACATCAGTCAAAGTGATATTATTGCATTGTGTAATTATTCCAATATATCAACGTAAACGATAAAGAAAGAATAATACAAATTTAAGTGAAAAGATGCCTCGGATAATATCTGAAATAGAAAGGGCCCAAAGCCCTGAGGAATTCTGGCCGCTTACGGCTAGTATGTGGGGGAGGATATCTGGTGACGGCGTCGCGGTCTCAGATCTATGATCAGCGGCTTCGGTGAACTTCACTTCATAGCCACATCATGCGCAAATGTTTACGTGAATTTACTGGACGAAGTGATGCTGCAAATTGTTCTACTGACTTTCCTGACTTTATTCAAGATAATTGCCCCATACAGCACGGGTCACTTGGGAATGGTTTACTCTACAGCTACATCCAGGCATAAATGTAATGATGTAATGCCATCGCCTGAAATTCGAACCCGATTGAGAATCTTTGGGGTTTAATGGTTCAACAGTGGGATCATCACCATGAAAGAACCAAAGAAGCAATTCAAGCAATAGATACTGCAATGAAATATGGGAGGAAATGCGGGGAACTGACATAATTATCAACGTCTTCTCAGCTTATTGAGAGACAGGCTACAAACTGTTGTAGACGCACTGTGGTTGCACGCATTATAATCCCTCAGTCTTATGTTTTATGTTTATAATAAATTATATAATAAATCTTGAATTTTATTTAAGATGGATTTATGAACCGTACTGTCTTCTCGAAGATCTCACGGTTCAAAATAAAGGCCATACGATAAATAAAGAATAAAAATCTGGGCGACCAAGCTTTGCTCGGCGTTTTCCCGGGCATAAGACCTAGCTAGATCGATTGCTCGTCCCCGAAAACCCCCACATACCAAATTTCGTCAAAATCGTTAGAGCCGTTTCCGAGATCCCCGAAATAAATATATAAATAAATAAATAAATATACAAGAATTGCTCGTTTAAAGATATAAGAATATCTGGGCGACCGAGCTTCGTTTGGCGTTTTCCTAGGCATGAGACCTACCTAGATCGATTGCTCGTCCCCGAAAACCCCCACATACCAAATTTCATCAAAATCGTTAGAGCCGTTTCCGAGATCCCCGAAATAAATATATAAATAAACATATAAATAAATAAATATACAAGAATTGCTCGTTTAAAGATATAAGATAAAGAACTAATAAATAAAGTTGTAAGCTTTTATTAGCAGGGCTTGGTAGGGCAAAATATTTATGTTGAATCTTTTTCTAAATAAAATAAAAAAAGTACAAAATATTTATTTACCAAAATAACGCTCAATAATTATTTATGCTCTAAAAATTAGAAAAAAAAAAACACTTGCTCTTGCCTGAGATTCGAACCTGCGACCTGTGCTTTAGAGAGCAAGCGATTACTAATTACACCACAATGTACTTGGCTTAGTGGTTGAAATTAAGCTACTTATTTGTGGCTTGCAACTTTGACTTTTTGTGTCGAGTCGTGATAAAATTTAGCCCTTATTTAGTTAAGTGAAATCTGTCAAAACTGCGCAACAGAGACAGAGATATGCATGCGTTTGCGTGAATGTCATAACAATCTGTTCTAAATTTAAATTGTTGACAACCTAATTATCACGTGCGCCACTCTGGCTTATTCTGGTTAATTTGACAAAGAAGGTCTGTCACATATTCAAATTCTAAGTTACAGCAATCATTAAAAAAAACGAGGTCAGTGACCTGTCACAGTAAAGTGAGATAGTGTGTGTAAAATGTAATTGTGTTTGTTACTGGGGAGAATTACGATAATGTTGCGCCGCCTAGCGGATTTTTTGTGTCGCGTTTGTAGTTTCGCTGCAATAAGAAAGCCTTAACAGACAAATATACCTACACTCGAGTCCACAATTAAGCGAAGTTGTTTTGTTTGACAAGTCAAAAGGCACAAATGTTGACACAGTATGGCCAGTGCTGTTCATATCGATATTATTTAAGGCCTCTCTAGACGTACCGATCTTACGGCCCAATTTATCGGGTACCACTAGACGCTTGCTGAGAATATAGAAAATCGAAATTAGTAGTGTTTTCTAGTAGTTTCTCTCATTCTGAATTTGAGAAAATAAAATTATTTTTATATTTTATGATTTATTCATATTTAAAGAACTAAACTTCATATTTAAATACTACTGTTGTCCTGTTTAATGAGGCTGTAGTGGCCAGAAACCTGAAAGCTCATAGATTACAACATGGGATTATGTTTGGTAGTGCAACGTTATACTTATCGATAAGTTTTTATCGATATTACCGTCACTATTTTATTTTCTACTCCTAGCAACATTTTATCTGTCAGTTTACTTCGCCGAATTACGGATAAACCTTAAGCCTGCTATTTAACTATAACGGTGGGCGAAGTTAGAGCGCAGCTGATGGCTTACGGGTGGCAGGGATTTGCTCGCCCCCTCGTTTGAGAATTCTACCTATAGAGAATGGGCTATGGGACAAGCGCTGTGATGTCCGTTCGAATTATCTACCTACATTTAGTACTTTTTCTTAAACTGTCTCCGTCGTGGTCCCCATATTTATGGTAACCCTAGCAAAAAGGCAACTTTGTGATGGATTGCTTTCGATAGAACTCTTTTGGCGCTGGCTAATAGAAACTAGAAAGTTTACTTACAGCAACGAAGCCAGTGATGAAGTTACGTTAAATTAAGTCTCCGACTGATTCAAACCATTGCCTGGACTTTGGGGATACAAGTTACCAGTGGCGGAGCGTCCATACAACTCGATTCCCACCGGCTTGCCTAATTTTCAGCCAGTGCAGTTCTTTTACTACGGCTCATGAAGAATAAGAAAGGCAATTTTTTTCCAGCTTCCCTAAGAATAATTTTGACGCGCCGCCACTGCAAGTTACTACAGTATGTTAATGACTCGCACCCCGTAAGCAATGATTTCCGGGATATGAAATATACTATGTTCTTCCCCGAGACTCTATCTATCTTCATACCAAATTTCATCTACTCGCATTTATTATATTAAATATTAGTATGGATTTAGGCGACTATTATCCTACCACCTAACCCAGCAGCAATATCACGCAAACGAATGATCAAGATATTTAGGTAAAACTGTTTTCATCTAGGTACTTTTTTTTGCATTATCATTATCTCATTTTCTTTATCTTAAAACCAACAATTGCTAATTGCTGTAACTAAAATAAACATTCACGTACTTTGCCTGCTATTCATGTTCCTCACCCTAGTGTTATCTATTTAAGTGCATATCTACCCCTATATTTTTTCCCTTGAATGTCGAAATACGTTTTATATAACTGAGAATTTTGTTTTTTTTCACAGCTTCAAGGGATTGTAGACTGGTTTTAATTTCAACTCGATATCAATACCTTCACGCGTTCCCGGGACAAAGAGTCTTGAGAGACAGACAGACAGATGGACAGGCGGACAGCAAAGTGATCCTATAAAGTGTCAATTTTTTTGCTCTCACCTAATACGGGTAAAGGTGTTCATTGCGTCAATGTTGAGTTTCTATGTATTTCACCTATACTCGTATGCTTAAGCCAGATGTGTGCCGAAACACGATAGAGGGGCGTTCAGTTTTAAAAATATTTCTCTCTAACTTTGTTGGAGTTCTCAAGTTGCAAAAGAGCTTCTAAACGATTCTAACGACTTTTGACTTTCTATTTGCAACTTTACGGACAGGGGCTGTGACCCACGTTCCGACTCTTACCAGAGGGCCGATTTTTGAGTGTCGAACGCTCAACTTTTCACTCGACATCTGTCAAAACATCATAGTTTTTTGACAGATCTCGAGTGAAAAGTCGAGCGTTCGACACTCAAAAATCGGCCCCCTGGTCCAACAAATTTCTGTCGCCATACAGCGTGGCAATGCAGTCAGCGTTCTCGGCACTTTCGATCCAGGTCTGAGCCGGACGTAGTTCAATAACATAAGTATTTTATTTTAATTTTTAATTTTGTAATACTGACCTACTTTTTAACATGTTTTCTTATATAAAATTATCAAACATCAAAATAAAATATCTTTATAAATTAAAGAATGAAAAAATTGCAATAAATATATCAACGAAATCTTATAGATTCATTCAGAGAGAAAAGAAACACTTCAGGAAAATCTTAAAACCATATTGTGGACAGTTTCGTAGAAATGTCAACCCAATTACGAAAGTTTTCTCTGAAGGTCTACAATTTGCTTTTTTTCCAGCGAGGAATTTCAGTGAAAATAATAGTATTACACAGAATTGACAATATTTCATAATTTCCAAAAGTCTTAATTCGAAAACCATTTCGGTAAAAACGTGTGAAGTACACAAAAAACATTTTTTTAGATTTTTTTCTCCGTAAATTTTGGAAAAAATCGCATATTACTGTAAACCGAAAGTTGACGTCATCTTCCTCGCTGTATTCAGGGAGACCTTAGTACAGAGTACAGACAATCGCTGCTCTGGAGTGGCTCTGGATTCTTGTTGGGAAGATGACGTCATATTTTACTTACGCCCTTTTGGAATGACCTACTTTTCAACGTGTTTTTTTTGTATGAAATAATGAGTTAAATTGAAAAAGAAAAAATACGGGTGGCTTAAATTTTTACCTATTTTCTAACTAGTTCATAAAATAAAGTAGTTAAAAATATGAAATGTTGTCATTGAAAAAAGTATGCGCCGGTCAGTAGAGGTTCAACGCCAAGGGCTATGTTGCAAAAGGTGGCGTAGAAGATTGTTTTTTTAATCGTGCATGTGGACTGACTATATATCAAAAACGCACGAGATATCTCGGGACAACTTTTCGCAGCTACATAACCTGTTTTTTTTCGGTTTATCGCGCAGCATCCTAGCATAAAGGTACTTACCTACTAGCAAGTTAAAGAACATTAAATTCGGCGTCTAATGAGTACAAACACTTAATAATTCGGTCAAACGATGTGCGTTCGAGTATGTTTCGGACATTTTTGGGTGGGTTGAGTTGAGATAATGTTGGATTTGGTTTTTTTTCTCAGCTTGCGAATACGTTAGGCACGTTATTCATACATCAAATTGAACATCATTAAATACTCTACAGCACTGAATTTCATTTTTTCTACAGACGTAAAAATCTTTGAACTTTTCACTTTTGGTGGTCTAAGAACGGACGAGCTTTTAACTTCGTCCCTATTGAGATCAGCATAGAGTTTGAACGTAGGTTAGTTTGATTAGAATACAATACCTACATACACAACTGAAAAAGAACAAAATGCCGAATATAAAGTTTACAGTATAGATAAACAACGGTATTTTCGCTATAGAGCGACCTCTTCCAAGCAGCATATGGGTAGCGGAGATAATGCAACATATAGGTACATTGTCTGTCACTATATATGCTAAGTTCTCTCTCTAGTTGTAACTGTGCACTATTGTATAATTTGTTGTTTCCTGGTTGCCCTGAAAATCAGCGTCATGATTGTCATGACTGAATGCTGAGCGGCATCCATTTTGGTATATTTCATGTTTAAATTATTTTATTTTTGTAGTCTGTATGTTATAATTTTATACCAAATAAATTCTCATTCATTCATTCTCATTTTCATTCATTCATTCATTTGAGCACATTACCTAAATTACTACAATACAAATGCCTAAACACCAGTGGAATCATGATGAAATACAGCCGAGTCTTATCTAATAATTAAACAAAGGCCGGCCTAAGCCTGTGTTATATATATTAGCATTTAGACGGAAATATATGACCATTCCCAATTAGGCCTTTAATTTGTCAGGATTTCTATGCGAGACGCTCTTAATTTACACGTGGCGATATCCGCCCAGTCTGGTACGACCTAAATCTTGACACTTTTAGCCGACTTCCTGATTTGTCGGTGCAGAGGCGGTACGATATAAGTAAGCTGTCAAATGTCAGTGTCAACTGTCAGTCGAGGCAGTACCGCTTTTTACTGCGCCCTTACATTTAAATGAGTGCTTCCTGACTGGCGCGGGATGCGCGGTAGCGTGGCCATGCGAAGGCAAGTACTGCTTCGCTTCTGCGCATGATATTAATATTGCGCAAATGTAATATTACTGACAGTATTCCGTCAAGTGAAAATCTTTGCGACGTCAGTAAGTTTACGTCAAAGAAGAAAATGTCACATTCGTCATCGATCCCGCCCCGCCAAGTCAGGAAGTCGCCTTAATCTTATGTGTGTCATAGTGACAGAGGTGAACGATAGGAGGTAGGTATTGGACGGTATACTTTTTGTAACGTATAAACAAGTCGCTTGTTATTGTCGCATCATACAAATAGGAATTCCGTTTTAGACCGTATAGTGTTCGAGAGATCCACTTTGATATATTTATTGGCGGGTAGCTAAGCGAAATGACGACGAATATAAGTAGATCTGGGGGCACGGTAGACGTTCGCCAAGACGAGCCAAGCGAAGCGAAAGGCCACACCTACTCTACCTAGGTACTTTTTCTCGAAGTGCTTCGTCGTTTTTTGACTCCTCATTCCTCATAACTTGAGTTTACATTATAGTATATACAAGATATATATTGTACCTACATAGGTAGTTTAACTAACAGTTTAATCGCCATAGCTTTGACATTTGATAAGTGTATTTATATAGAAATACACATTATTTTATTTGTATAAATAATGCAATTAGATGATCATCAAACGGCAAACCATTATCAAAACCTAACCTACAAAATATGTTACGGACACTGCGTGATACAAAGAAAGCCGTCCTCTCCCAGTGACAGGGATCCCCGGCCACATAACAAAACAATATTTTGTTGATTTTTTCGCTGGAAGAGGAATAGTATATTACTTACCAAGGGCGATTAAACAAAGAATGTCTCAGATCGCAGGTATTTTACGCCCGAGCCGAAGGCAAGGGCGATAAATATGCGATCTGAGGCTTTCTTTATTATCGCCCGTGGTAAGTACAAAATTTTATGTCACACCCTGGCCAGGAAGTGGGTTTTTTCGCGCGCGGAGCGTGCGATAATGGCCACTTTATGGCTAGGTGTGACATAATAGTAGATTGTTTGACAAGGGGCTAAAGTAAGCCATATTACCACGAGATGGTTATTTTCCCGAACGTAGTGAGGGGAAATTGTTCGAGTGGTAATATGGCTTTTAGACCCGAGTTATACACTCTACTTTTCACTTCGATTGCGAGAAAACACATTAAACACAAATTATCCACCTTCAATGAATAATTTAACTCTTGGCGGGCGTATGTCTAATTTGACAGCATGTTTTTTTTTCTTAGGCCAGTACCATGCCTCGCTATGCGTGTTCGCTTAAAAGCCTTATCACACTACCCTATCGGTAGGGTAGTGTGATAAGGCATTTACGTATTCGCCTCCCTTTCTTTTGCTATATTAAAGAAGGAGATGCAACACGCGCTTTTTTTTTCTTTTAAGAGACGCAAGTTCTTTGACCATAGACACCGCTTAATCTTTAAAGAACTGAAAAAGGTCTTTCCTGATTGGTCGATTTTAGTACAGCTGTATTCTGGTTGGTTGATATTTTTACCACATATTTTTTAATCTGTCAAATTACTGTTCTGTGATTGGTGGATTTAATAGGTGAAGTATTTTGATTGGTCAAATTAAAATGTTTAGTGAATCATAAATATGTATACATATTTTCCCTAGGGCTTAAATGTACTACTTTAGCCCCGCTTCACAAGTCTAATATGACACACTTTTCGAGCATGAGAAGTTAAAAACATTTTTCACTTCTCATGCTCGAAAAGTGTGTCATATTAGACTTGTGAAGCGGGGCTAAAGTAATACATTTAAACCCTAGGGAAAATATGTATACATATTAATGATTTACAAAACATTTTAATTTGACCAATCAAAATACTTCACCTATTAAATCCACCAATCACAGAACAGTAATTTGACAGATAAAAAAATATTTGGTAAAAATATCAACCAACCAGAATACAGCTGTAGGTACTAAAATCGACCAATCAGGAAAAAAACATGCTGTCAAATTAGACATACGCCCGCCAAGAGTTAAATTATTCATTTTAGGTAGATAATTTGTGTTTATGTGTTTTCTCGCAATTGAAGTGAAAAGTAGAGTGTATAACTCGGGCCTAAAAGCCATACTACTTACCACTCGAACAATTTTCCCTCACTGCGTTCGCGAAAATAACTATCTCGTGGTAATATGGCTTACTTGAGACCCTTGTCAAACAATCTACTATTTCTGTGACCCTTACAATAGGCTAGGCATTTATCATTCTTTATGAAACATAATTTTTCTTACGCTCGAATAAATATTAAAACTTAGTTAAGTAAGAAATTACGTCTCCTTACGTTCACTCACTCGCAAAAGTCACAAATACGGACTTTCTTTTTTCCAGTAAATCTATTTTTATCTAGTTACAGATGTAGTGCGAAATGATTTTCCTTAGTACTTTATCGGAAAAGTTCGTATTTATCGTGCTCTCTCAATTAGCTTCAGTACCCATCTTACAGCCGTAGTGTTAACTTTGACACTTTGACATTTGACACTAAACAATAAAGTTCTATTAGGTGGATTTTGATCGTCGCCGCGTTAGTGAGCACACGTGCCCGGGGCGACGACGGGCAGAATCCATTTACCGTACAAAACCTTATCTACTGTCATGGCGTAGTTACCGAACAACGTCATTGAACACGTGACATTGGCGAAATCATCATAAATTTGATGGAAGCCATTTTTTTTAAAGAATTGAATTGAAAGTTCTATTATTATAGAACTTTATTGTTTAGTGTCAAATGTCAATGGATATGAAAACGTCACTCATTTAATACAATCATTGATTGACAGTTTGGGTGCCATCGTATTCCGATTGAGATCCGAGTTTTCCCGAAAGAAAATCATTTTGCAATACATCTGTAAGTACCTACCTATTACTATCCTTCTCGAGAGCTCCCCGTTTTCACTTGGCTTGCCTTTGAAATGTTCTGATAAACATCTTACCCATTATTAGGGTTCCTTCCTTACCAAAAAGTTAAAAAAGAACCCTTATGGTTTTACTCTGTCTGTCTGACACGTCGCTAAATATCTCCAAAACTTATGCTATCGATAAAAAATTTGGAATAGTTATTAACAAATAGTCCTATACTAATCGACTAATTGGATTTTGAATTTTAGGTTAATATTTTTTTTTGCGAAAATTCGTTTTTTTTTAATACTACGACGGTGGCAAACAAGCATACGGTCCACCTGATGGTAAGAGGACACCGCAGCCTATAGACGCTCGAAACTCCAAAGGAGTCACATGCGCGTTGCCGACCCTGTATAAAATTCGATGATGCACTGTGTTGACAGCAGAAGGGACCAATTTAGCTCCCTCACTCTCAACACAGTGCAACCTCGGGAGCTCTGGCAACCTTGCTCACCTCCAGGAACACAACACTACATACCTGAGTATATAATGTTATTATGGCGTTTATTCTCGATTTCGACTAATTCAGAGATAAGGATTTCAAATTTTATATTTATTTTGAATTTGAATTTACCCACGTTCACGAACACAGCAATATTATACACATTGTCTGATATCACACTTACCTTCTTCATACGATTTTTTTACTGCCATGGGCGGGCCACCACATTACTGTTATATCAAATATCGTGACACCAAAGTTAGTTAGTATGTAACTAGGCAATTTCATACAAACTAAAACTTTCCTCTTGAGGCAGCACGGTCACAGCCGTTACGTCTACAGACGTATGGTGTCACAGCACGCCACATTCGTATATAAAATTGAAAAGACCCATGTTTTGAGCATATTTTATTAATTACCAGCCACGACAAAGGATTGCCGCGTTAGAAAAAATATTCCGAAAGGGTAAAATATGTCACGATTTTTTTATTTCAATTTTTCGGTCGAATGTTCAACTATTGGGGTGTGTTCATCTTTTGGTTCCTTGACCCTACCTACTTTTTGTTATAAATTACTAAAACCTATCCATATAGTGACATCTTATTACTATTCATTCCGTTCCGCATGTATATTCTCTATGAAGTGATTCCCCAAAGGACTTGAGAAGTGAGTACCTAGTTTTCGTTTTCAACCTACAAGAGTTCTTGAGGATTTTTCGATATGTGTAGGTAATTGCTTTTCCACACGTGTACTCTTACCATATTTTTTATTTAACTAACTAAACTAGGGGAATAGAAGGAAATATGTTTAAAACGAATTTGTTGTTCCGACAGTCAAATATTTCAACATTGTTTTTATAGCAAGAGTTAATAAACATGAATTATAAATTAAGCAAATCTTCATACAAGTTAATCAAATAGCTAGACGAGATTTGTATAGAAAATATACAAATATTGTAGCCATGTGCCTGTACTGTATTGGCCCGTATAAAGAAGTACATTCTTGGCATCATTTATTGTAAACACACACGCAAACTTTATGAAAGCAGGCCCATGACAGTCTATTAAAACAGTACCACCAACACCATTACTTTTGTTTTAAGTATAAATAATTATATGTAGTAGATAATATGTCAAAAATGGGTGTCCTGATACATTGTATTTGAAATATCCACATTTACTTTAGTTAATTAAGGAGTTTAGTTTCTAAGCTTAGAGCGCTCGTGGCCCAGCGGCGCCTGCGTGCCGCAAGCGTTATTCAAAGTTAAGCAACGTGGGCCGCGGTCAGTACATGGATGGGTGACCGCTTTGAGTGGTTACTATCTGAGCGCTCCCGTGCTTTGGAAGGCACGTTAAGCCGTTGATCCTGGTTGCTGTCTATGGCAGCAGTCGTTAAGCCGAGTTGGAGGCCTTCGGGCGGTTTGAGAACTTCTAACAGTCAAGTTGCCCACTCACTTGACAAAGCCTAATCCCAATTTCCCAATAAGGTCTAGTTTCCCCTTGGGGTTGGAAGGTCAGATGGCAGTCGCTTTCGTAAAAACTAGTGCCTACGCCAAATCTTGGGATTAGGTTGCGGACCCCAGGCATCCTTCAGGATGCAACTGTACTGGGATAACGCTAGGAGGATGATGGATGAATTAAGGAGTTTAGTTTCTAAGTATGGGTCATAAACAGATTTAGGTTCGCGTCTTTCCTGTGGACATATCAAAAGTTAAGGGCTACAAACCTTAATTTTGGATTGGTCTAGTAAACCGCATAAACGGCTTCTCCGGTTCTATAAATCCATCTAATAAATTCATAACTCACATGCTCATAAGCCGTTAACTATTGACCACAGGAGAGACGACTTTTGTTTGTGCAAGTTTTTATGACCCATCTCAACCATTCTCACTCTGTTACTATTGTCAACCATTTTATTTAAGTAGGTTAGGTAGTTCACTATTAATATCATGACACAATATTAAACATCTAAGAAATTAATGTGGCCCACATGCTCCTTAAAAAAGAAACGATAAACGAGAAGCGATATCATATTTTTCTACTTCTAAAGTACAAAATGAAGTGAAATATTATAGATATTTAGAGGTAAAATTTTAAATAACACTCGGAGTACGGATAGATGTTTATTCTTCCACTTTTACCAACGGAAAGAGAGCTATTTGAATGCTCCCGCCACTCTTAGGTATAACATTGTGAACGAACATTTTACTGAACGAATTATTGAATGATGTCACTAACGCAGTGTTTCTATTATAGAAACATAGACTAAAAGACGTTTTACACTTTTTGAAATAATTTAAATATGGCAACACTGGCGCCAAGTAACATCATACAAAAACATTAGAAGTTTATTTAAATAACTTAACTGTAACAATCTTATACCTAACAGTATATATACATACTCAAACTTTAGTTGCTAAGTTTGTAGGTACTTAAAATCTTATCTGGTAAGTTTGTCTACTGTGTGTCTGAATATTTCAATGTTATATATGTATCATGACGTATGTTTCATACTTAATAAAAATCATTGTTGGAAAACACAAAGTAGTGTTTTTATTTCTCGAAACTTAGTGGTCGCCTGGCCATGTGAAAATACTTCTTTACAGATGTTTAAGAATAGTTGGGGATGTTGAATTATGTCTTCAATAGTTTATACTTAGAGCTTAGTTGTCAAGAAACACAACTGAACTCATCCGTCGCTTGGAGTACATGGTTCTTTTGGGCCTGAGAGGCTTAGATGATCGCATATATATATGTCGGACATCTAGCATTCGTCCCTCTCGCTCTCGCGTACTTACATACTTGACAGTAAGGGACATAATGTCCGACTTATAAGCGATCATCTTAGCCCCTCTGGATTTCTTCATAGGCCTCTAGAGGACGGGATTATCTTAGGTTTCGCGAACAGTGATTTGTTGTATAGATAATAGCTTCAAGCATTTCGATGCGAGCTATTATAATGGTTGCGCGGTTTAGCTGTAGGTAAGTTTTGCTAGCTTCGGAGAAGCGTTTGGTTTCGTTTGGACTCCGTGTGAATCAGCTGATTGTGTTTAGGTGATCACGAGTGTGGACACCAATAAAAAGTATTGATTGGAGCGGCGTCGAATCGAATCCAGGTGAGGCGCTTGCTTACATTATAGGTATATTTGCTAAGGTCAGACCGCGCTAGGATCCCTATTACCATCTACAGGCAAGATTTTTCTCGAACCAATGTGGCATTTATTTGGAATTGGTACGAGGGCCATTTTACGGAAAATTGTACACTCGATTTTTTTTTTAAATTTGGATAAAATCGGGTTTTTTCTACTCAGAATCGAAAGCACTTTCGAACCTAATAGGAGAAAAAAAGTGTCCCAAATTTTTCATACAATTTCCAGTTTTTCCATTCCGTTACCACCATACAAGCATTACAAGATTGGTATGCAAACGGTAACGGAATGGAATAACAAAAATTGGGACACTTTTTTCCCGTATATCATTGCTTTCGATTCTGAGTAGAAAAAACCCAATTTTATCGAAATTAAAAAAAAGTCGTGTGTACAACTTTCCGTAAAATGGCCCACGAGTACATTATTTTGGTAGTTGATATCTAACAGAATATGGAGACAGGTGAGACAGGTTGTGTCTCGCTATAAACGATAAACTGTACTGACCAATAATAATGAAAAAATTAGGCGGCCCTTTACAAAAAACTTTTTTTTTTGTAGTAACTATTTGTATAATTTTATGGTTTTCACTCCCACAACCGCAAGTAAAAATATACGCAACTATCTATGTAAGTATTTTATAACTTAGACACCTGCACGTTCTTTAGCGAATCAGCCAAGTGTCATGATTTATATTTCTGGAATTAAAATAATAGCCGACTTGTCTACGAATATCTTATGAATGTAGTTTGAAGCAGCTAAGATAATCATTTAAATGTCACCTCCGATCGCGCAGGTAAAATCCTTCAAGCCTCTTCGGCTACAAACTGCGAGCTTGCGTCCATGACTGAGGTGAGGCCTCGAATGCCTAGACGGATGGGCGGACGGACGGACAGCGGAGTAATAGGGTCCCGTTTTACCATTTGGGTTTTACCCGTTTCTTCGTTTGTGTTTGCTAGTTATGATTTTTGGTCAGTATGCTTATTTTTCTATTAGCCAGAACCTGGAGTTTTTTTTTTTTTTTGAAATTTTTGTTTTTTTTTTCTTGAGGTTCTTCGTTTATCCAATATTTACAAGCAAATTTATCTGAAACCTAGGTGCGCTAACAGGCAGATTGCATATTGACCACATGTTTTTTTAATAATGTTGTTTTATTTTGCCTTAGATATTATGTATTCCCCGTGCGTCGAAAACATGAAAGTGTATTTATTAACTTTCATGTAGCATATTTTAAAATTAAATGAAATTAAAAAAACTGCAGTGATATATACACGCATGATATATAGCTGCTAGTGTATAATAAAAAAATAATAAAAAGCAATAATATTTGGGTCATTGTCAGTTGAAAAAACAAAAGTTGTCCATCCGGTAGGCAATAGTTAATGGCTTAATGCTTATGTGCATGTACCTAAGTTATGTTTTTTTTACATGGATTTATAGTAACGGAGACACAGTTTATGCGGGCTACTAGACCAATACAAAATTAACCTTCGTAGCCCTTAACTTTTGGTATGTCCACCGACAAGACGCGTACCTAATACCTACCTATAACCTAACCTACCAAAGGCGCGGCGCTACACTGAGAAATTTAGAAACTTTGAAACGCTGTTCTGCCCAGACGAGGAAACAATAGGGACTGATTTTCAGATATATAATTCTTGACTATATGATTGTGGTACTGACAATAGCCGAAACATGATTGCTTAAATTTTTCTCGATAGAAAAGAAATCCAAAGTTGAGTCTATATTTTCCTTTTTTTACTCAGCCTACTAAAACAACGCATTATTAAAAGACACGATTAAGTTAATATGATGGTATTTTACCTCATCTAAGTACTGACAAGAGGAAATTTAATAAATCTGCACACAGTCAGATATTTATCGAGATTTGTCTAAAAAAGCCATTCCCGGAGAGTGTTGCATCCCGTTTTGCCGTGAACGAAAAACATACGCGCGTCTCTTTCAATCAATATATCGCCTTAAACGCAACGCGTTTGACGCAACGTATATTTATATGGAACGCATGCGTTTGACGCATAAAACAACCGAGCGCCTAAATGTGACAATGACATATATTTGTATAACTGGGGCCTTCTTAAGTGTAATACCTCTATTCCCATGTCCATGTTTAGTTTCCACACTGTACGAGCACGAGAGCCCTCGTAAACCGATGATTGTTTGAGTTAGTACGACTTGCGATACAAGTAAGTTATAACTAGGGTTGCCAACTTGTGAGCCCAGATTTGCGGGACATTCGTGGTAAATTTGCGGGCAGGGACCCGCCCGGTATCCCCTTCGAGGGTTTTTGAACGGGTTTTTAGTAAGGCTTTGCTTACCCAATCCGTTGCGCTTCAAACCCATTCATTTGGCTTTTAAAGCGCTTTTAATACGGTATCCCCTTCAAGGGGTTTTTGAAAGGGTTTTTAGTAAGACTTCGCTTACCGAAGTCGTTGCTCTAAAAAAACCCATTCATTCGGCTTTTAAAGCGCTTTAAATATGGGTAAGCCGTTCAGTTAACGAATATCAGATATTTTTACTAAGCGCTTAAAAAGCCTTTCGAAAAGGCAACAGTTTGAAGGGGTTTCCCTTTCCACGCTTATGCAATTTTCATCCTTTTACTGATGACAATAAGAGCAGTAATTGCAAATTTACGTTTGTCGACTGGATGACTGCCGGCGCCGTCGGCACAGGTGCCATAAAACGCCGGCGCCTTTGAAATGCCGCTAAGTTGCGATTTAAAAATACCTTATCACATTGCAATACGGTTTCCTTTGGCATGGCGAAGGGCCGGAACAAGTTGAAGCGTGCAATTTATCGAACGGGCCGACTTTTCTGCAGTTGTAACATATTTAAAAAGTAGTGTTCAAAAAACAAATGCTGATTCTGTTAATGCAAATACTTTTTAGGGTTCCGAAACCGAAGGCTCTAATCGGAGCCCTATTGCTGTCACTCACGCATCCGTCCGTCCGTCGATTGTCACAAAATTTTGTTCCTAACAATTTTTTAACTTCCCGTTGACCTATGAACTTGAAATTTGGTGATAATGTTTATTATTTTACCAACAAATACTAATATATATATTGATAAATGAGGTTTTTCCTTTGAAATTTTGCGGATGGTTCGGAACCCTAAATGTGCGAGTGCAACAAGCACTTAGCTGGGTTTATTATGTTAATTAATTATTAAGGTACCTAAAAAATATAGATATACTCACGGATTAATGATTGGATTTAGCAAAAAAAAAATCGGATGAATGTGTTAGTGTTAATCTCGGTACCGATCTACCGATACCGATGTTCCCCTGAGTGACGAAATTGAAATTAATAAAATGGTTGTTTAAAATACGATAATGAATATATTTTTCCCTAAATTATGAATATAGACTACAACAATATTCAAAATACAAAAAACATTGCATATATAGCAAAACCTTTTAAAATAAAGACATTTTAATTTCCACTGAGTTACATTTTGTACAAGGTGTACGTATACGTACACTATTATTTAAGTAACATAATTTACCTAAAAAACGAGAAAAAGGTACATATTTTTTTTAGTAAAGTGCCATGTAATAGACCGGTTCTATTTGCATGCATTATAAACGAAGAAAAACATTATATTCCACAAAATTATTTTTTGTGAGATGTTAGTAATACCAATATGACGTATAATGCACAATGTTGCCAAATCTTATGTCTTTAAACGAGCAATTCTTGTATATATATTTATTTATTTTGGGGATCTCTGAAACGGCTCTAACGATTTTGATGAAATGTCGTATGTGGGAGTTTTCGAGGACGAGCAATCGATCTAGCTAGGTCTCATGCCCAGGAAAACGCCGAGCAAAGCTCGGCCGCCCAGATATTTTATAACTTTATACGAGCAATTCTTGTATATATCTTTATTTCGGGGATCTCGGAAACGGCTCTATCGATTTTGATGAAATTTGGTAAGTGGGGGTTTTCGGGGACGAGCAATCGATCTAGCTAGGTCTAGTAGGTCTCATCTCCGGGAAAAGGTCGAGCAAAGCTCGGTCACCCAGATATTTATATTTGTTTGACAGCTTATTTTCATGGAAGAGTTAACGTAGTGAAATTGAAGTTTGAGCTTCCAGTGTGAAGAAATAAGGTAGAATTATACTACACAAAAAACTATTTAGACTGAAAAAGAACACAGTAAAATAACCGAAGAAAACATTGAAAAATGCCTTAGATAACTCTGTCATAAATCCTAATATCATCGTAAAAATCAACTTTAGTGCTGATTATTTCGTAATTTTCAACGTCAGTTATAATTATGTTCTTTTTTTTACGAAACCGGTAAAGTGCGTGTCGGGCCACGCACAATGTAGAGTTCCGTAGTTGGTCACCCGTTACATTATGTGGACTAAAAAGTTTGCAAACTTATATTTACCTACTATGTTTTTGAAATACTTAATTAAAAACATTATCTGAGGTACCTACCTCAATGGAAATTGTATGAAAGTTCGGCTTTTAGTCGTTAACTAGTAATGTCTACTCAGCTGTGATCATTTTACTTATAATTTCATTATATAGGGTGTAACATTTAAATCGGTCAGTATGGGAAGTCTGAAACTATAAGACATACGAAGATCTGTTCTTAGGAACGATGTCATAGATTTCAGTAATATGAAAAACGCAATAGTAAAATCATCACCTAAACGAGTTTAATATTGCATTGAAAACCATGGTTGCCATTTCAAACATCAACTTAATGAAGGGTTATGTTATGAATTTATGATGCATTTTATT
Source organism: Cenopis cana (assembly GCA_951800055.1). Classification (NCBI taxonomy): domain Eukaryota; kingdom Metazoa; phylum Arthropoda; class Insecta; order Lepidoptera; family Tortricidae; genus Cenopis; species Cenopis cana. Next base: position 7,137,943 of record OX637487.1, on the reverse strand, counting down.
CATTTTAGATAGCATCATAGTAACATTTACTTATGAAGTTATGTCCATACCTGTGCTAACTCGGAACAAGTTCTAGGGATTTGATATCGATTAAATTAAAATTTTAATTGCCAGCAATGTATTGCAAAGTAAATTGACAACTCAGTACAAATGACAGCCCTTAGTGTTCTGTTTACTATGACGTTCTCTTAGGCAGTGCGTTACGTAGTACATTGAAGGTGCGGAATTAGGAAATTTTATTTCGCAGTTTTTGGGTTTTTGCTACTCCTAAGCTTAGTGAATCCTCAAATTTTATAAAGGGTCGGCAATGCGCACGTTACTCCTTTAGAGCCGCGAGCGTTTATAGGCTACGGTGTCGGCTTACCATCAGGTGGACCGCACGCTTGTTTGCCACCATCGTAGTATAAATTCTAGTCGACGTAGAATGGCTAATGGAACATATTAATATCAGTTTAAAATTAATACCTGCTTCCCGGTAACGCACTGTATCAATACGTGTGCTCATTGATAATTCTACTTACGTCGCCATGAAAAAAGTAATCAGTCAGTAACAGGAAATTTCAATAACCAACACTTGGTAGCTTAATATCACGCCAACAGATTCTTGAATCAAAAAACGGTTTGAGTAACCTCACAATATTTAGACAGCACCAACATGATGCGGTTTGAATGAAACAAAAATAAATTCACCAACACTTGATGTCTAGGAAAGGTACCCTAAAAAACATGTTTTTCAAGATGTTGTTCTATATTCGTCCGTTTATATTTAGTACCCGTGCCAAATTACAGCTTTATAGTACTAACGGTTTTTGAGCTAAGCTGGAACCGGACGGACGGTTCGACGGACATGGCGAAACTATAAGGGTTCCTTGTTTATTACGAAAACATGACAAGCAAGGATAGCTTTTTTATTGTTCTAACACAATTGGTAACCGGATAGATTTTTGATAAGTGATCCAGTATTCCAAAAAACGATCAAAATAAATATTTACGAAAACTACGCGCAGAGTTCCTTAAAGAGCGGGATGGTTAATTGCAAACTCACGCGTGTTAGAGCGAGACATCTGTAATGGCACTGCAATAAACTAGTACAGAATTCATATTTTAATTATTATCCTTCTTTATGCACTTATAACGCGGCTTTACCGTTACACTGAGTAACTTTTCGATCCAATGAGAAACAAAATTTCTCAGTGGAACTTCACGCTTGTACCTTGAGATACAAAATTTAAGTTATTTTATTATGAAAAGTAACGTTATTTCTATATCAATGAATGATGTTATTAATAACACCACATATAAGAAATACGATAAAATACGATAATTACCTTCTAAAACTCCGTCACTAAATGGAACTAAAAATAGTCAACCAAAAACTCTGCAATATAACTCCTTTTGCAACGAAAGCTTTTAGTATACTGACTAACCAACAAAACCAACACGGCATGGATAAAAGAATGTAGCCTTACCAAAATAAAATTGTCTTTTTGGAAGAATTAATCAAAATATCATCGAATAACATTCGTTATTCAATAGGAATCTCTACAGCGCTACTTTTTTGAGCAATATTATACACTAAACATTTAAATTAAAACCATTACAATGATGTAAATATCGATGTATCTATAAACTTTATTGCTAGTCAAATCATATACTCTTACCATACAAAAATCTGCATCTGCAATAAAATGCTGGGACATGGAAAAAATATATATTATTAAAAAAAGTTCCTACGCATTATTGATGCAAAATTATCTATTAACGTATTTAATAGCACAAAAGATACGCAACTACTTTAAAAACATGTCTAAAGTGATAAAAATAATGGTAGGACATACCAAAAATGCCGCTATACAACGGTAGAAAAATCGCCCGAACACGAAACAAAACAAAACTTCGGCGTCGGCTACCCAAATATTAAAAACTAAAGTGAAACTATTAATTCACGCCGCTCTACGCGAGTTGCAAGTACTTACGCAGCACAGAAAACTGAAGATCTTCCAAAGGGTAAGCGCTAAACTCGTTATGGTTAGCCTTTCCCGAAACTATTCATTGAATGGGCAACCAGCGCTTAAAATTGTCGGAAAGGGATACCCTTATAAAAGCGGTGGTAGCCTCTTTCCTAGTTCTAAGCAAAATGAAGGGGTTACCCCTTCGATTGGGTTAGCAAGACGTTAGGGCTATTCATTGAACGACTAAGCCGTTCAAAGGCTTTTTTCTGGGAAGGGGTGGTCGGGTCCCTGTTTGCGGGACGTGGCTAAAAAATGCGGGACTCACGCAGCCGGCCTTACCCAGATGCAAATGATTAAATTTTTAACCCTTTTTCGGCAGCGCGCATGAGACTCCCCTGGAGTTGAAAGCGTCCATAGGCTGCGGTGACCGCTTCCCGTCATGCGAGCCGGTCGTTTGGCACCAAAGTGGTATAGAAAAAAAGGCGACGTGTTGTCGTGTCGATCGAGCGAGTGCATGCGCACACACGCGTTTACGTGTTTTTTTACCAGCGGTGTTTGCTTAGATTCAAATCACGCGATCTTTACTCAATTAAAACAATATTCAACCCGGCTCCTTTCGCGAAGTGCTGGATTTTCATAATGTTAAAATTTCCCTGCGCGCAATAAAAAATATTCTACTATAAACATTTTAATGATTGAGAAAGAATCTATTAAAAGACTTGGTTTTTTAGCGAATTATGTAGTTACACGTAGGTATGAGCTTTAATGTAATACACGAAACATAAGTACTATTAATAATTCAACAAAAATAATTCCTTGTGTTTTCAGTATGGTTATGTTGAAAACAAATATGGTATATAAACGTTTTACAATGGTATTAAACAAAATATCCAAATATGGAGGTCGCAGATCACAAACAGAAGAACTATGGTTGTCAATAAGCATTTAAACACTCCAGTTTTTACTTATGTAACAACATAAAGTTCAAACATAGTAGCCTAAGAGCGGTACGGTTGCGCTGTATGAATTTTGAACATTAATTCATAACAGCTACTTTTTTTGCACCAAAAAATTTGTTAAAGCAATAAGATTAGGTATTCTTTAATAAAACACATAGTCCACCAACGTGACTGTAGAAAATATTAAAAAATAATCTATAAAAAATCCTTAAAAATCGGGCGAAAATGGTATAAGCATTTACTTACTTTATGACATACTATATATATTTATATTCTTTGTGATACATGAAAAATCAACCGATTTTTGTTAAGGCAACATCGTAATATAATAATTTTTAATACAGAAAAATATAAAATTCAATTACGGCTATGGTATATAAGCTAACATTACAGTTATGGTTTATATATATCTTTCTTATATGTATTGACCCTTTTTATACTGAAGCTACCCAAAATACCTGGAGCTTTATTTTCTTTGAAAAAGTCTTGTGAAATTAATATATAAGCCAAACTCACTACGTTGACTTTTCATGAAGGCCACATTGAAGAAGGTGTAATGCTAATGAACCCTACAAATACCTATTAAGTGATTTCAAATGCATTTTCATTAATAGTAGGCGCGAGAGGGGAATACGCGGGGTGAGCGGAGGTGTGCAGCACAGCGAGAGGCGCGCGGGTGGGTGACAAGTGTGTGTGTAGGTACTTTACTTTTATCGGTGGCTTCGGTGCGGCCCTAAGCTTTATGTTCTATTAGGTATATGTTAATAGTGTATTTTAGACAACTTATTATTAAGTTCAATAGTAGCTATGAAGTATGGATTAAAAGTTAAAACTAAGTCATTTAGTAACTTTAAATTTTGTATATAATCTGACATCTAAAACGACTCAAAACCGCCAAAATGATTTTTAAATATATATAATTTATCGATTAAGAAATCACGGACTTTGTGTACCTAACCTATACGCCTATAATAAAAGCCCTCTCATCCGGTGCATTCGTAGGTGTAGGTAGGTACTGAACAACTACGTTGTCGGCCGGACGGTAGGTATATTGAGACCATATATTCGTGATTGTACTTTGCACACACTTTATTAACAGTACAGTTGAAGACATAAATTAGGTATACATAAAAAGTAGAACATGTATACGTATCGGCATAAATTCTTAGAAAGATGATGCCACGCTAAATTATGCCTTATAGGGACGCTTAGAAGCAGGTATTCGTCACTTCGCACGCCGCGCAGGTCGAAGCCCTTCGCGACCTTGAATTACATAGACGCAACACCGAGATTGCGTAAATAAGTATGTCTTGATCCAACAAGTAAATAGGATGACAAATGTATTCGTTTTTTAAAATATTACATCGTCATAATTATTTTATGTAAGTAGTATAGAATAGATACGCGGAACACGCATGTTTCATAAAGATCATATCACGGCAAAAGTCACCAACCAGAGATAATAAGATTAATAAGGGCTACAGGCGGGTGGCCGCCATCCAAAATTTTGAAAACGCAGATATAACAAGGAAAGTTAACTAGGTGTTTTAAAAATTTTCGTCTCTCAAAGGGTTGAAAATAGGGGTTAAATATTGTATGGGGATCAATTTTTTTTAAATAGACAAAACTGGTTTGTTCGTTTCTGTCAGTACATATCAACGCACAGCCCAAACCGCTGGTTCTAGAGATTCCAAATTTGGCACATAGATTCCTTATAAGGTCTAGGGGTGCACTAAGGAAGGATTTTTCAAATTCGTCCCCTAAGGGGGTGAAATGGGGGTCCAAAGTTTGTATGGGGAGACAAGATTAGTAAGACTATTTTATTCAAAACTTCACCTTCTAAATAAGTAAACACGTGTCTCCAGTTTTTTGAAAATTCAACCCCTAAAAGGGGGGAATGGGGTGACAAAGTATGAAAATCGACAATGGGTATGTTTCTGTGGTTTATCGGGTCGCTAATTACGAAAACTATAATGATTTTAATATCCAACGTGGCGGACATGAAATGCCATCTCCCTTGTCGGGGTGAAATGGGGTTGAAATTTAAATAACTAAATATCAATATGGGTGTAGGTTTATGTTTTTTTTCGGACGTCAATTACGAAAACGGTATCTATTTTAAGATTTAATATTGTGGAAATGAACATTCTTTATCTAAATATATAAAAAAAGAAACTGACTGACTGACTGACATGTCAACGCATAGCCCAAATCGCTGGTTCTAGAGATTCCAAATTTGGCACGTAGGTTCCTTATAATGTCTAGCTAGGGGTACACTAAGGAAGGATTTTTCAAAATTCATCCTCTAAGGGGGTGAAATGGGGTCCAAAGTTTGTATGGGGAAAAAAGATTAGTCAGACTATTTTATTCGCAACTTCACAGGAGTACTCCTAACAATAAATAAGTAAACACGTGTTTCCGGTTTTTTGAAAATTCAACCCCTAAAAGGAGGAAATCGAGTGACAAAGTGTGAAAATGACAATGGGTATTGATTCTGTGGTTTATCAGGGCGCTGATTACGAAAACTACTATGATTTTAAAATTCAACGTGGCGGACATGAAATACCATCTCCCCTGTCGGGGTGAAATGGGGTTGAATTTAAATAACTAAATATCAATATGGGTGTAGTTTTGTTTTTTTCGGACGTCAATTACGAAAACGGTATCGATTTTAAGATTTAATATTGATAAAATGAACATTCTTTATCTAAATATATAAAAAAATAAACTAACTGACTGACTGACATATCAACGCACAGCCCAAATCGCTGGTTCTAGAGATTCCAAATTTAGCACGTAGGTTCCTTATAAGTTCTAGCTAGGGGACACACACACTAAGGAAGGATTTTTCAAAATTCATCCTCTAAGGGGGTGAAATGGGGGTCCAAAGTTTGTATGGGGAAACAAGATTAGTCAGACTATTTTATTCGAAACTTAACAGGAGTACTCCTAACAATAAATAAAAACACGTGTTTCCGGTTTTTTGAAAATTCAACCCCTAAAAGGAGGAAATCGGGTGACAAAGAGTGAAAGCCGTACCGTACTCTTAAAGATATATACCACACTATCTTTTTCTCCCGGCTTCGCCCGCGTACTAAACGTAACTTTAAACAGTCTACAAGAAAAGGATGATCTCAGTTTGAATTTGACCCAACCAGAGGTATGTGTTTGTCCGCGATTATCACGCGTTTGGCTGAAGCGATTTAGGTGCGGGTCGGAAAACTTTTTGTTACATTCTGGAGGTTTCGGTATACGATTTTTTATGCCGCCATCGACTTACTACTACTAAGAGATTATAATTACTACTCTTGAATAAAAGTACATATCTGTCTCCCTTAAAAGAAGGAAATCTGGTCTCAAAGTCTGAAAATCAATATGGGTATTATTTTCAGACTTTGTGACCACATTTCCTCCTTTTAAGGGTTGAATTCTCAAAAACCTGAAAAACTTGTTTACTCATTTATCATTAGGAATACTCCTTTAAAGTTTCGAATAAAATAGTCTTAACTAATCTTGTTTTCCCATACAAATTTTTGGCATCGTTTCACCCCTTAGCATGTGAATTTTGGAAAATATTTTCATAGTGCGCCCCTAGACCTTATAAGGAACCTACTTGCCAAATTTGGAATATAATCTAGAACCAGCGGTTTGGGCTGTGCGTTGATATGTGAGTCAGTCAGTTTCTTCTTTAACATATTTAGAAAATGTTCATGTCCACAATATTAAATCTTAAAATCGATGCCATTTTCGTAATTAACATCCCAAAAAAACCATGAAAACGACACCCATATTGATATGTAGACATTTCAACCCCATTTCACCCCGACTGGGAAAATTGGTATTTCACGTCCGCCAATTTTCGTTAAAATCATTGTTGTTTTCGTAATCAGCGACCCGATAAACCATAGAAATAATACCCATAGTCGATTTTTAGACTTTGACACCCCATTTCCCCCTTTTAGGAGTTGAATTTTCAAAAAACCCGAAACACGTGTTTACTCATTTATTGCTACGAGTACTCCTGTGAAGTTTCGAATAAAATAATTAAACTAATCTTGTTTCTCCATACAAACTTTGGAGCCCCATTTCACCCCCTTAGGGGATGAATTTTGAAAAATCCTTCCTTAGTGCACCCCTAGACTTTATAAGGAACCTACGTGCCAAATTTGGAATCTCTAGAACCAGCGGTTTGGGTTGTACGTTGATATGTCAGTCAGTCAGCCAGTCAATCAATCAGTCAGTCAGTTTCATCTTTTACATATTTAGAAATGTTTATGTCCACAATATTAAATCTTAAAATCGATGCCATTTTCGTAATTGACGTCCCAAAAAACCATGAAAACGATACCCATATTGATATATAGACATTTCAACCCCATTTCACCCCGACAGGGGAGATGGTATTTCACGTCCGCCACGTTGGATTTTAAAATCAGTGTTGTTTTCGTAATCAGCGACCCGATAAACCACAGAAACAATGCCCATTGTCGATTTTCAGACTTTGACACCCCATTTCCCCCTTTTAGGGGTTGAATTTCCAGAAAACCTGAAACCGTGTTTACTCATTTATTATTAGGAGTACTCCTGTGAAGTTTCGAATAAAATAATCAAACTAATCTTGTTTCTCCATACAAACTTCGGAGCCCCATTTCACCCCCTTAGGGGATGAATTTTGAAAAATCCTTCCTTAGTGCACCCCTAAAGCTTATAAGGAACCTACGTGCCAAATTTGGAATCTCTAGAACCAGCGGTTTGGGCTGTGCGTTGATATGTCAGTCAGTCAGTCAGTCAGTCAATCAATCAGTCAGTCAGTTTCTTCTTTTATATATTTAAGATTAAGATTATACGTAAACATCATAAACTACGCAAATAAACAAAATTTCCTACGCCGCAAACAAATTTTACATAGTTACTCAAACTCAATATCATTTTAAAGGTAATGAATGAGTAGGTAAATAATAATAAAATGTCGCACTGTGCGGCTAGCATAACATGCATCTCGTCCGCGCGAGATAGGCTACCTGTCACTGTCTGATTAATGCTGTCAAAATGTGACAGGTAGCTTATCTCGCGCGCGAGTAGATACGGAATACATGTTGTGCTAGAGGGGCTGGGCCGAGCGGCGGCCTCAAGCACGCGTGTTTTAAGTTTGAACCTGCCTACTCAATCCCTACATTCTCATCTCAAATAATCCTTAACAGTAAGTCAATAAAGTCCAAATCCGATTGCAAACGTATGCTGTACATTAATAAATATAAATAAAATTCGCTTTATTCCTATTTCGTTGATATTCTGAGCTTTAAAGCCAACGGGAAAATTGCAATCACGGACTTTGTATTTGTATTTGGGCACCGTCATCAATGCATTCGTTATTCATATCAGAGTCATAGTAAGTAATAATAATAAACAGACATCGGAGCTAGGCGGCGGGGGCCGCACGCGCCGCGCGCTTGAGTATCGACATGCCTACTTCCATCTCGTTGTGCGTTCTAAAATAATCCCTAATAGTAAGGCAATAAAGTCCAAATCAGATTGCACGTGTGTGCTGTAATTAAGCAAATCAACGAAAACAAATAACATGGGGTTCATTCCTATTCCATTGACATTCTCAGGGCTTAAATTAAAAGTCCACGGAAAAATTGGAACTGATATATTTTTTCTACTAATGTTAAATAGGCGATTTGTAAAAAACTATTTACCAAATATTTAAATAGTTTCATTTTCAATGATAATTCTGAGAAACAGTCCTTGTTTTTCATGTGTTGCTATAAAAAGCTTATATATAATTTTCTTTTTAATAAATTTGAGAAAAACTGAAAATACCTGTTTGATTAAATTTCTCTTATTTCCCGTTGCATATATGTTTCGATTCGGGTCGTCAGCATCAAAACAGACCTAAAGATAGAAGCATTCTCAATAAAACTACTTATACCATATTTGCTGTGAAAAATCAACAGTTTTTGGGCACCATTTTTTCTATCCAACTTCCGGTGGTAGATTCGCAAATTTAAAAAATATTGATTCTTAAAATCACTTAAAAGAACCGTATAAAAAAAATTAGCCTGTTAGAGAATTTTTTCCAAAAAAAAACGTATCTTTCTTAGGCTATAGACGCCGCGCGCTGTTTAAAAAAAAAACGATAACTACTGCCTGTAATCGGGGAAATTAAGTTTTAAATAATTGAGTGCTACTCAAATTTGAATTCGTAAAAAACATTTCTTAAAATTCAACATCAAAAATCCGTTCTGACCCTTTTTATTTACCACGAACGAAAAAAAAATCTTGGAAATTCTGACGACACCTGAAAACGGGACATTCAGCGTCCCGCACGCACTCTGTGCGGGACGCATCCTCTAGGGTGCTGGAAACGGGACGTCCCGCCTGAGGCGGGACGGTTGGCAACCCTAGTTATAACTCTGACGTGGATTGATTCCGCGGCACGTACTGTCCCTTAGCCCGGGAGCCGTCGTCGCACACACGTTACACACACACATGACATTATTAACTATGGAAGTGTGTACATCCCGCCGTCTCAATATTATCGTGGTATTCAAAATTGTATGGATTTTTCTTCAATATTCATCAATACACGGTGAATACGTATTGTGGTAGGAGTGTTTCGTGTGATAATAATCACCATGTAACGTAACCGATGCCACTGTATAGGTACACTGAAGTGTCTAGAGTCGACACTTCAGTGTGACAGTTCTCGAGTGAAAAGTCGAGCGTTCGACACTCAAAAATCGGCCCCCAGTACTGCCTTCGCATCACCCCGCTACCACGCATCCCGCGCCAGTCAGGAAGCACTCATTTAAATGTAGGGGCGCAGTAAAAAGTAGTACTGATTTGACTGACATTTGACACTGACATTTGACAGTTTTCTCATATTGTACCGCCTCCGCAATAGGGAGTGGAAGTTTACGCGGCCGTAGTCACGGGCAAAAGCTTGTTTTGAAATATTTTCTTTCATATTTGTGGTGAGGTGCCCTCTTAATTGACACACGTTTCGCGGCGCCAGCTCCCGCATAATACGCACCATAACTTTGTAATTGGTTTTGACTTTTGAGACGGTCAAGAGTTATGTATGTTCGTGGAGTATACTGATTACGACACGTTATGACACCTCAAATTCGGCTGACACCTCAGATTCGGTATTGCAGCCGCTCAACCAATCTTACTGGAGCGCAAACTCTTAGAGTATTCCAGTGTTTAAACCGCCCGCGTAGTCGTGTCGGAGGTTTACAGAGTATTGTACAGAGAACAAATACGAAGAAAAAAAAAACATGGTCTCGCAGCCTAAGACGACAATCGAACCCGCGCCTCTGGACCTGTATGATTGTCCACAAATATTTTATTTTATTTTTTATTTATTGAATACTACCTTCCCACAGTAAGTAGGTGTAAATTATTCTGTAGTGTAGATACAAATTCAAAGCGAAAGTTTCTAAAAGTGTTCATTGTATGGAAAGATTACTGTTCGAAACTTAGTTTTTAGTCCAAATGAAACAAAACTCTCTTATATTCAGAAGTTACCTACCATAGGGGACTAAACTTGGACTTGAAAGAATTTCGCTTGTAAGGTGAGTGAACGAAACAACATTTTCGGATTTAAATCGTGAATCATGTTAAAACTATATTACACTAAACGTTTAAAACTCACGTATTAATTGTCACTCCGGGCGACATGTTTCGAACTCTTCGGGAGTTCTTCTTCAGGTTGAGCGCATGTATATAAACTGACCCAGCGAAGTAGGTGACGGGCTCAAGGAAAAACTTTATAATATATACGAGGGGTGATCCAAAAGTAATGATAATGAAATACTTTCAGTGGCTGAAAAAAGCAAAATGAGGTTTTATTTTTTAAGGCAGTTCTTGGCCAGTAAATTAAAAAAATATATGTAAAAAAATTGATATCTGTCACTGAAATAAATTTATTTATTCGTGAGTTGTCGGAATAAATGCGTGGAAATGGAAAAATCTGAAGTGAGAGCCGTTATTAAGTACTTCTGTTTGAAAAAAATGTGTACTAAAGATATACATGTTGCATTGGTGGGAACATTAGGGGACTCTGCTCCTCCGTATTCTACAGTTGCACACTGGTGCAAGGAGTTTAACTTGGGTAGAACATCTTGTAAAGACGAACACCGCGAGGGCTGGCCTTCCATCGTCCGCACTGAGAAGAATGTCAAAAAAATAGAAGATTTAGTTTAACTGATAGAAGAGTGACAATCAGACATTTAAATGAGGTCACATGGATCTCGTATGGCAGCATTCAAAGAATCTTAACCCAAGAATTGCACATGAATAAAGTATCCGCTCGTTGGGTGCCTAGAATGTTCCACCCAGACAACAACGGACCTCCTCATAAGGCCAGGTGTTGCAATGGCTGCAATCCGGGATGCGGGTTTCGAATTGGTGGAACACCCCCCTATTCGCCAGACCTAACCCCTAGCTACTTTTATCTGTTTCCACGGCTGAAGGAAAATCTCCGAGTCAAAATTTTTTTGAATGACAGTGAGGTTATGGCCGCTGTGGAGGCTTATTTGGAGAGTCCAAACAAAGATTTTTTTTTTAAATGGAATTCGTAGTCTGGAGAAAAGATGGCATAGGTGTGTAGACTTGTTAGGAGACTACGTTAAGAAATAAATTTAGTTTTTGAACACATGTGTTGTTTTACATACTCGTTATCATTACTTTTGGATCACCCCCCGTATTCCTTTTCCTATATATAATATATTACACAAATGATATATTTAAATAGTTTGTTTCATTGGCTTGTTCGGTTAGTTTTTATGACATTTTAATACTCTGCACTTGTTATCTTTATCATACGTTCATTAAAATGTAAATATTATGTTAATTAAAATTGATAAGATGCGACAATGAATTTGTGAATATCGTTCAATGTCAATTATATGGACTAAATGTGGTAATAAACTGTTAAATGTGGTAATACATGTGGTAATAAACTCTATTCTACTTTAACCAATTTTACACTTTATACTAGTAAATAGCTATTTTGCATTAAACAAATAAAGTATATACAAGTTCTCACAAATTATCATCAAAAAGACGCCATAGTTGCCAGTAATAGGGATGTTGACACCAAATAAGAAAACCAATGAGTCCAAATTTTCTCGAAAAAGGATCAAATTCTCAATCAAATAGTGAAGAAAGTAACTCAAAAGTATATATAATTACATAATTATAAGTCTTCAAAGTTTTACGAGGGGGCATTTTCTGTCCCTTTTCCGCAAAACGCACCTGTGCATTGAACGATCGTCATTTACTATGGCGCTCGAGGTCAGTGACGTCACTGACCTGTAGCGGTTTCTCTCTCTAACTAAAAACATTTTAACGATTGTAGTTCTGTTATTTTTTGAGATATTTGAATAGAATTTTCACTATTTGGCATAGTTTTATGTATTCTTTCTTATAGAGTAATAATAAATTTTGAGTCAACATCCCTATTAGTTGCCAACGAAACAACGGGATTTTAGTATGTTTGTTACCTATATGATATTTTACGAGGGTGGATACTATCATATTCCACTCCTTCGGCCCTCTGCCTCCTAATGCCCGTCCAATTATATTACAATCAACATCTGTACCAGCCAGAAAGGTGAGAAACAGATGAAAGAAAGGATTGCGTAATGCGAGAAACAAAGTTCCTTTCTTCTGTTGTTATTAATTCTACAGTAACGTAATTTTTACCTCATTTCCGAGGAAGAATTCCAATGGAAACAAGTCATTACAAATCATCCACCATCACTTGAAACACAGCGGCTGGTGAGGTCACCAGGTGGCGCGTTGGGAGATCCAGTGCACTCGATGGAGATAGCAATGGCACTTGCGGGGTTGCAGTGTACTAAAAGGCAGTACGGTTAGAGATTGTCTCAGGGCAGTTTTGGACTCTATTAACATGCTATAAAATCCAAAAACCTTTCTTGCATATCACAAAACAGATGACGGGTAGGCATACAAGGTATATGGCAATAACAATGTACAAATAATGCCAATATTTCTAAACTATAACACTTACATGACTATTGTTTAAAAAACTACGTTTCCCGTAAACTTTGTGCGTTTGGGTTACTCTGTTATATCTTTGCCGGGATACTAAACCTGTCATGACGTCGTTGTCATATCGATCACGGATATATACGTACACTGAAAATCCGAAGGGGCATTGGTCCGAAAGCATCGTACTTCCGAAATTTCAAAAGAATTATTTTCTAAGAAACGATTTCACAGAAAATAATAGGTATAAGGCGACTTCCTGACTTGGCGGGGCGGGATCGATGTGTGACATTTTATTCTTTGACGTAAACTTACTGACGTCGCAAAGATTCTCACTTGACATAATACTGTCAGTATTACGTTTGCGCAGTAGTAATATCATGCGCAGAAGCGGAGCAGTACCGCCTTCGCATCGTCCCGCTGCCGCGCATCCCGCGCCAGTCAGGAAGCACTCATTTAAATGTAGGGGCGTAGTAAAAAATGGTATCGCGTCGACTGACAGCTGACACTGACATTTGACACTTTTCTCATATCGTACTGCCTCCGCACCGACAAATCAGGAAGTCGCCTAAACGTGGTATACACGTAAACCTGTAATTGGGTTGGGTGTAATTGGGTCTAAACTTCTTAACAAAATCTTGCGTGGTCCCGAGATCCTGCCCGACAAATGTTCACAAACCGTGGACGTTATGACAATGTGACATAATAACTGTTTAAGGCGACTTCCTGACTTGGCGGGGCGGGATCGATATGTGTCATTTTCTTCTTTGACGTAAACTTACTGACGTCGCAAAAATTCCCGCTTGACGGAATACTGTCAGTATTACATTAGCGCAGTATTAATATCATGCGCAGAAGGGCGCAGTAAAAAATGGTACTGAGTCGACTGACAGCTGACACTGACATTTGACACTTTTCTCATATCGTACTGCCTCCGCACCGACAAATCAGGAAGTCGCCTTAATCTCCCAAAGTATTCAAAGCGTAACTACGAGTTAACACTGCTGCTATAAATATACCAGTAAAAACAGAGATTTTTACGGGCGTTATCAGTAACATGCTGTTTCGCACTAATCGCTCTAATATTGCCAAACGAGTCAGACGTGTATAGGTATCATATTTATTTGTAAGTACATGAAATGTCTACTTACGAAGAATTCGAAACATTTTGTATGGTACAATGTTTTAACAACGCTACACCAAACTACACTATATGTACAGAAACTCATTATACGGATTGTGCGCTATATCCTAAAAGAATTGTCGATTTGGAATACTTAGTGCCTGTGACATTTGTTTTCGTTTTAATATTTTTAAGTGGACTTTTGGGTAATTTGAGTGTGTGCACCGTTATATTGAAGCACCCGAGTATGCGTACTGAAATTAATGCGTACCTCTTCAGTTTGGCTGTCAGTGATATACTTCTACTTTTCTTCGGTAAGTTTAAATCCCAACTTTCATAAAACGCGATTGACAAGAGACATTGAGACCTTTTGCAGACATATTTATCACGCGACACAAGCAATATTGAAGCGGTATCAAGGTATCATGTAAAAATATTGTCGTCTCAGTATTTAGATGTATATATTTAATTTAAAATAATCACCGGTATTACAGATAAAAAATTACTTACACTTTAGATTTAGGTACATTTTAATACATAACAGAAGAATTATATCTATCCATCACCTCACAGAACCTTAAGCATTAATAGAATATTACTCAACTACTGCCAAAAACTTTCACATCCGGTGCTGATGCGACAAGCGACAGAACAGTTTTTGCGCGATATGGTGCGCGCCTCTGAAACAGCTAGTTAGTAGCCGATTGCACAGGCGAAAATTTATCCTCGTCAGTGATAGGAAATGCAGTGCCGACGCACCGCCTGCCCGACCAGCTCGGGGAAATGAGAAATTGGAGAAATTAGAGCGCTTGTGGCCCAGCGTCGCCCGGGTCCGGCGTGCGGTATGCGAAGTTAAGAAATTTCGGCCCATATCAGTTCATGAATGGGTGACCGCTTTGAATGGTTATTAACTGGGCGCTCCCGTGCTTTAGAAGGTACGTTTCCGGCTGCTATCTATGCTAGCAGTCGTTAAGCCAAGTCGGCAAGTCGGCAGTCGGGTGGCTTGAGATCTTCTGACATGCAAGTTCCACTCACTTGATTGATAATAAATAAAAATAAAAAAATAAAAAAGCCTTTATTCCTCATTACCAAAATAAATTATATACATAGAAAAGAGTAAAATATTTAAAGAATTAACAATTTATGAATTACGTAACATACTAATTATTAATAGGGGCTCTTCCATTTCTGGACGAAGGCCTCCTCCATCCTCTCCCAATCAGTCCTGTTTTGTGCTTGGCGAATCCAGAGGTTTCCAGCCACAGACACAATGTCATCTCTCCACCGGCGTGCGGGACGTCCCCGGTCCCTCTTGCCGTCTATGACACACCAGTGCAGGACGAGCTGACTCCACCTGTCATCTTTCAGTCTAGCTACGTGCCCCGCCCATTTCCACTTGATTGATAAGCCATCCCAATAAGGTCTAGATTCCCCTCGGGTTGGAAGGTCAGATAGCAGTCACTTCCGTAAAAACTAGTACCTACACCAAATCTTGGGATTATATATATAGTCCTCCTCATCGATTTCACTATGACACACTATGTATTCGCCCTATTGTGAGCACTGATATGGCTGGCTAGGCCAAACTTGCTCTTGAATACTCTATTGCATGCGTGACAGTAGAGTTGGCCAGACGTGTTATACGTGTACACGTAGGTGGGTTTAGGACTCTCTTTTCTTAATTGGCGCTTTCGATCCAAGGTTACTCGGCGATTCTCCTCATACGACTTGATACCGCGAAAGATGGTAGACCGCCAATATGGTCTGTTTGCGGCTAACGCCTCCCAGCGCTCAGGGTTAATAGCGCAAGGATTAGGTAGTGTATGTATACAATGAATTTCCGTAGACAAGACGTAGGTACATATTGACATCCAATTATAATATTTTTATCTCACCATCGCGGGTGAGCCTTGTTTGTTTGTTGAGTCCATGTACATTGTCTATGTGTGCATCAGCGCGGGAGCTATGAGTTCACGTTATCTACTTATGTGTTCGTGTGTGACACAACTACAAGCATGGTCAAGCCGCGCTCGTTAGATAAAAGTACTCTACATGTGCTTAGTTAGAATACCACAGGGTAGATAAAAACGAAGGAAAAATATTCGAACGACATGCAAACGACACTTGTTTCGACAGCGTTTTTTATAAGCTACCTTCTATTGATAGATTGTGTCAAAGACCGTGAAATTTAATATTCCAGACGCGAATTACAGACTTTGATTTTAGTTTCGATCAAATATCTCCCTCCAGTCAGTTTCATCTACAGGCTAAAAATCACGCAAGGGTTTGAAAATGCGGTTTGATTTGAACTGATTGATATTATGATAATTTTATAAAATAGTTCTTACGTGAGGGAATGACCGGCGCTCTAGTCTAAAGGATGATTCACGCTAGACCGTTCCGTGTCCGGACCGGCCCATTTTGTAGTACAAGAAATCGAAGGACTCGCGACGGCCGTCGATTGCTTGGACTAGAAAACGGGCCGGTCCGGACACGGAACTGTCTAGCGTGAATCATCCTTAAAACTCTAAAACACGCATTTTCCCAGAGACAAGACCAAGCTACTCGTCGATCGATTGATCACCGCCGTAAACCCCTCTCGTACCTAAATCTCATCGAAATCGTTAGTCGTTTCCGAGATTCCCTGAATAAATAAAATATCCTGTTCTAACGCTGAAGAAGCACAAATTAAATTAAATTCGGCAATGAAAAATATCATAGGCTGGCTTGATACTCATAACCTTTTAAGCTTAACCTTGAAAAAACTAAAATAATTCAGTTTAAACCTTATCAAAAACGCCCAACCACTTATACATATAAAAATAACACTCTTGAAACCGTAAAGACAAGACAGCTACCGTACTAGGAATAGATCTCGACTTCAATATGAGCTGGAAACCACACATTGAAAAGTTATCAAAAAAATCCTTTATTTACGCACTTCACCACCTCAAACGAGTAACCGATCTCCAGACTGCGACAGCAGCGTAAGTTCTACGCTTGTACGCTCAATCAAGAATATCGTACGGCCTCTTATTATATGGGGAAATAGTAGCGACGTAGACAAAATATTCGTCCTCCAGAAAAAATGTATGTATCGGCCAAATGGAATTTTGGAATCCCCATTTCATCAAACTCCAAATACTCACTGTTCCCTCCTTATACATCCTGGAATCATGTAAGTTTGTTAGAAAACATAAACATCTATTTACGTTTGTAACCGGAAATAAGAGAAACGACCGCTGCTTAAATAAACTCAAACTACCATTCTCCACATTAAAAATAGTAACATCAAGCGCCCATTTCATGATAATCAAAATATATAATCACATACCGAACTTTATAAAAAACATTGAAAAAAATACGCGATTCAACAAAGAATTAAAAAGATACCTAATTGACAAATAGTTAAACCGAATTCTTTAATGCCTAATAATTAACAACACTTCGATAGCTCTTCATTTCCACATCCGTGCATCATTCATAAATATACTCATTCCTTTTTGTATTAATAATTTAGCTTACCTATATATCATATTGATCTTTCTCAAAGTATTTTATAAACTACCTAGCTCTTAAGAAATATTGCCATACCCTATCAGGGTGCATGTGATTTTATTTTTTATATTTTAACAGCTTTTTAAATACCATGGTATGCAATAAACAGGGAGCGCTCGTGGCCCAGCGGCGCCGGGTACAGCTTGCGGTATCTAAGGTTAAGCAACGTGTGCAGCGGTCAGGACTTGGATGGGTGACCGCTTTGAGTGGTTACTAAATGAGCGCTCCCGTGCTTTGGAAGGCACGTTAAGCCGTTGATCCCGGTTGCTGTCTATGGCAGCAGTCGTTAAGCCAAGTTAGAGGCCTTCGGGCGGTTTGAGAACTTCTAACAGTCACTCACTTGACAAAGCCTAATCCCAATAAGGTCTAGTTTCCCCTCGGGGTTGGAAGGTCAGATGGCAGTCGCTTCCGTAAAAACTAGTGCCTACGCCAAATCTTGGGATTAGATAGCGGACCCCAGGCATCCTTCAGGATGCAACTGTACTGGGATAACGCTAGGAGGATGATGATGGTATGCAATAAACATTACTATTACTACCTATACAAGAATTGCTCGTAATGATAGACATAAATATGCATGTACTTAAAAGATTTGTTTAATAGGGTATAACGCGATATTTATATTTTTACCTTATTTACCCTTCGCTTTTTTATTGGCAGGGTGCAAAGCGGGTGGAGGGGGTAGCCTAAACGATCACAGCGCTCACTACGGTTAAAATTTACATTTCGTTGTTGTAGACCGCGGGCCAGAAGGTTAAAATCGTCAGTCATTTCCTCTCGCACGAAAACTTGTACAGTGATTAAGAAAGATGAATAAAAAATTGATGTGGACGTCTGCCACGATTCCGTTGGTGGGTTGAGGAGCAGCAGCCTCCCAAAGACGTAAAAAAAAAATTAAATTCAGTCATTTCCTCTCGACTGAAACTAGGTTTAAATGATAGTTAAGAAAATACCTTAACGAAAAAAAATCGTCTGCCACTTGTAGGGCGGTGGAATACCCGTCTGCCAAGCACGTGAACATGTAAAAAAAAAATTCAGTCATTTCCTCTCGCATGAAATTTTGTCAGATGATAGTTTATGAACTATTATGAAGAAATAAATTCGTCTGCCACTTGTATCGCGGTGGAAAACCCGTCTGCCAAGGGCCTAAACAAACCTAGTTTCAGTCGAGAGGAAATGACTGAATTTAATTATTTTTTTTACGTCTTTGGGAGGCTGCTGCTTCTCAACCCACCAACGGAATCGTGGCAGACGTCCACAGTAATTTTTTATTCATCTTTCTTAACCACTCTATGTAGTTTTCATGCGAGAGGAGATTGGTAATCGTGACCTGTCGTTGGCCCGCGGTCTATTGACTTGAGCTGTCAAATCCATATTGCAGTAAAGATAAATTTAATATGGCTCCAGTAAAATGTGTTATTGTGAATTGTAAAAACACCACAGAATAGCGACTGTAAATTTTACCAGTTTTCAAGACCGTGGTGGAAACGAGACCAAAGAAATAAGTGGATAATTGCCGTAAGAAAAAAAAGTAAGTCACCTAACCTGAAAACAACAATTTTAATGTTATTGGTAATAATGTTACAGACTACCATCGTCCAATGTTGTCTAATATAGTAAAATAACACAAGATTTCATTAATTTTTTTCACAATATTTACTTATTTCTCGCTTGACAGCTATGACAAAGTGTCCATAATGGCCACCTGTCCGTGGCGCTGTCGTCGCGCACGGTCCCAATTACCGTCCGCTACGTTTCTAATTGTCTAAGGCATGGCACACAACACACAGTATCCGTGCACAGATCCGAAGATTTAGCTAGAAATTTTATGTTTTAGTATCAGTGGTCCCCAAGTCGCCGATAGATTGAAACCGGTTGTTTTTTATTTCAATCGCTTCCGCGGGTAATAATTGCGTTCGGTTGAGAGAATTTTGGGTTTATGTAATTCAATCCAGTGATTGGATCCAGTCGTTATTCAGTGTTCGGCTATGGCGGATTTATTTATCGCGTTAGACCTTAATCATATCTTTTAAGTGTGTTTACAAAATGTTATACCTAAATGTTAATGTTTAGGTTAGTTTTAAGTAGGTACATAAATAAGTTGGTACATCCTAATAATACGAAATTAGGTTATAAGAACAGCCTGTCAAATACCATGGTTGCAACGAATTAAATCGAACGGGTGTTCCCGACAAATACAAAAGTATTTCCAAGTTGGAGTCTCCAACTCAATGATCCATCCTAGCACTCTGTGATATCCCTTACCAATTGAGAAAACCAATTAACGAATCCGGATAACGAATGGCCTGATCGTTGCCAAGTTTCATTATTATATAATTAATTGCTTTAATTTATCTCTAATTAAAGCTATTTTGTTTGATGTTTTAAAGTTTCCGAGCTCTCAATGGGTCTTGCGAATTTAGGTTAAGTCGAAAACCAGAGGACAGGGTTATTTCAAACTTAACAATGAATCTCGTTCCGGGTATATCTTTTATTAACAGAATGTATCCACAACGCAGGTTTCGTGCAAATCATAACATTGTGAGAATCCGCAAACAAACTTCGTCAAAATTTCCAATTGTATATAATCCTCAACATGCTTCGTCAGTCTACAACACCTAAAAAAATTAACAATTTAAAAAATAAAAGGGGGGCGCGCTGCAACAAATCCCCAATACGGCAGGTACCCGAGAGAAATGTGCCAAATATACTAGCAGCGTTAATGAATTATTTGACACGATCGGATTGATCTAATTTAAGTATAATTTTGCAGACCTTGTCACTTTACCCCATCCAATTGCTGATGAGGCACTAAAAAATAAATTTAATGTTGGGTGAACTCGGGCACCGTGATACAACTGTAATTGGAATAAAAAATCGACTTAATATTAGTTTATTTATTTCATATTTTAACAGAACACAAATCAGTCCTTTGCTCACAGTACAGTTAAGTGATAGGAGATCCTTTTTGTTCGGGATATTCTACGAAATACAGCATGTTTTCTGAATCTCGTCAGCGCGTGATAATCAGCTTAAATCCGTAGTATACCTACATGTACTTTGTTAATTACGTAATAACGGAATTTAACTAGCTAAACCTTTTTTACTCACGGAATTAATAATAAAAATTTTGGCTATTATTATAAATATAAAAGAGAAATGGCAGCCTCGAGGGCCTTTGCCAGAGTCAGTCAAAGGATAAATCAGGATAAATGAACTACGAAATATTAAATAATATATTATTTATCAAATAATGTGACTCTCGCCATGATGGCCAAGCAAGATGGATTTTTGACCACAGATTTTGAGGTTGTCATTTGTACCATATTAAAAATGACATGGTTTACGGCCAGAAATAATAGTTTGCTTTAAGGGTCCTTATATTAGTTAACCGTACCGTCGCTGTACGCTACTGTAAAATATTTGCAAGAACATATGCGGTTATTTAATTTAATGTGACCCGTATTTGGCCGCGAGTCGTGTATTCATACTCTTTATAACATCTTGTGTTGGATTGGATCGCATGCGATAATTGATAGTTTGTACGGAACCCTCGGTGCGCGAGTCGGACTCGCACTTGACCGGTTTTTTAACGGTTGTACGTTGTTTTATAGACAACATCTTTAAAGAATTTCGTTTCAAAGAAAATGTTTGTTATATTATCATTTCACATAATAATTACAACGTAAAATACACTTTGTACAAAATCAAGTCAAAGATTTTCGATAGGTACCAATATTTGTTAATATTTCGATATTCATGTTCATAGAATTACAAGTCAAATAATAATTATTCTTATATTATTTAGTTTAGGTAAACTTATTACGAAGACCAGAGGTTTATAGAATTATGTTTCTCATAAAAATAAATCTCATATTAGGTATTATTTCATTAAATAATCAATTGGCAAAGTACTTACTTGATAGAAATTTTAATCATAGTTTTTTGTTACAAAGAAAATTTATATTTCGATATTATCTATAATTTAAATTATAAAGTTTATTATAGTTATTAAATTAGATAACTACCAAGAAAAACATGTTATCGAGTTACGATTTTTCAAGGCACATAAAAAAACCTAACACCAGAACTCGAATTCGGAATCTAAACAGAGTCGGTTTTGCTCCGGAAGCTTTTGCTCGCTCGCTTCGCTCGCTCGCCCGATAGCCAAGTTTGAATATAGATATAAGTCGGATTTTCTGGCATGTATTGTGTGCTTTGATTGTGACACGTTTTTAACAATTTCGTTTAAATAAAATACCCATATAAATGTCGATGGAGCCCCGCTTTGCGCAATGCATGCATGCTAGCAAGCAAGCAAGCAAGCAAACAAGCAAGCAAGCAAGCAATCAAGCAAGCACGTTTGCATTCATGCAAACAAGCAAGCAAGCACGATTTTTCAGGGCACATTAAAAAAACCTAACACCAGAAGACTAAGGCGGGAGCTCCACTTATCGCTTCGATCCCGCCTTAGACTTCTGAACCTAACCTAACAGAGTCGGTTTTGCTCCGGAAGGTTTTGCTCGCTCGCTTCGCTCGCTCGACCGATAGCCAAGTTTAAATGTAGATATAAGTCAGACTTTCTGGCAGGTATTGTGCTTTGATTGTAATACGTTTTTAACAATTTCGTTTAAATGAAAACACCGAACAAACAATGTTAGTGAAACACATAATTCTAATGATAAGCTCATTGATTAAAAAAATAGATTTTTTTAAATTCGTTGTATTCCGTTTCAGTGAAATATGTCTCATTGGAGTAAATAGGCGTTGATACAAAAATATTCGAAATAAAAATATGAGGACCAAATATTATTTTATATAAGTTTCTGATAAACGAAATTCTTTAAAATTTCTGTCTGCGAAACTAGGAAACACGAAACATAATTCTACTATTTGATATGTATATTAAATAAATAAAAAATATTATAACATTATGTATTTGAGTTGTGTTCCTGTGAAATATTTTTCATTCAAGTAAATAGTCATGGTAACAATAATATTCGAAGTAAAAATACAAGGACCAAATATTATCTGAAACATTTTCTGCGAAACAAAAATGAAATTTCTGTCTGCGAAACAAGGGACCACCGTACGGCGACATCTATCGGCGAATTCTGTAACTAATATGAGTAACTGAATAATATAGTAGGTATGTTGGTTTTTCAAGGATAATTCTTTATCACATCAACCGATTTCAATTTTTTTCGGCATTTTTTTTACATTTTCCCTCGTAAATCGAAAATAACCCAACGAAAAAAAAAAATATTTTTGTGTCCAAGTCAAGCCCTTTCATATGACACCCCAATTGACATACTTGCCAGACTTTAAAATTTTGAACCCCTTTTTATCTGTCATTCACAGAAAATAAAATAAAATATTTAAAAAAAACTATCTTCCATGTATCTGTGTTTCAAATGGGTTTAAAAAACTCAAAAGTGGTAAAACCCAGCCTTAAGGTAACGTATTCATATACAATTTTTAATTCGTGGTCAAATTTGTTATCACGTTTCGATTAGTGCCTTAATTATGATTGTTATTCTAATAATCAATTTTGTGATAACAAAGGTCATCATCATCAATGTCAACATTCATTAAAGTTATTTGGATTCCGAATCCCTTTAGAATACTCATGCCTAGGTATTCTGGGAGCACTCTCTCTCCAAAAATGCCAAAGCAATTAATTGCCATTAAATTATCAACTATGAATGTTTACAATACCTAGCGCTATTTAATTTAATTAAGGTGGGACGATTTCCATACAAAACGTATTTTGACATTCGCAGGCTAACGGCGTGATATTTTAAGAAACTTATGTAACAAAATTTCATAAATTTGCTTTCCATCATCATCCTCCTAGCGTTATCCCAGTACAGCTGCATCCTGAAGGATGCCTGGCGTCCGCTACCTAATCCCAAGATTTGGCGTAGGAACTAGTTTAAATAAAAAAAAAATGGCATAAATAGGCTTTCCATTTGCGCGAAATTCCCCCTTTTCTAAAATAAAGTTGTATAAACTAGAATAATTTGAAAAAAATAATGTCAGGTGAGTATCATAATACATCGAACCACCTTAACTAATAAACTTAATAGACATACAATTACTAAAGTACCCATATTAATATGAAATGTGATACCGTAGCAGACTATCGCCCTCAAACTTTCCCCGTAGTTGCTCGTAGTATGAGTAACTATACCGTGAAGAAAGGAGGCAGTGCTATTATACAACCTGTACTACCCTTACCATGAATTTGCAATGTTTGCATTACCGTACTCGATTTAGTATGGTGATTCTTAGTTCTATTGCGTAACCGCCAGAAGCGCTGTACTTTTGTCCATACTAAATCTTTTACGCAGTCGCTAGCGAGTACGGTAATGCAAACATTGTAAACTCATGGTAAGGGTACGGACACCACTTCTCGTTAAAACTTGAACGAATCAAACTAAGAATTTCATGTGTGTATATGTTATTGTGGTTATTGATTATATGTGTAGGTATATACTTTTGATTTTGTTGGTTCAATTTCAATAAAAAGGATAAGGGATGATCTTTAAAAATATGACCTACCTAATAAAACAAAAAAACATCAAATCCGAATTAAAATAATAATTAAAATATTTGGACACAAGGGGTTACTGCAGATGCTCTGAGGAAGCGCCCTTTTAAATATTTGCTCCTGTTACAGGCCACACCTTCTTTAGTATGCATCATGACACATTAGGCCTACTTATTAGGTAATATCGATATTCAGTTAAACTGTAACATTCCTGTATTACGCAACAATTAGGAGCTGAATAGCTGATAATGTATTAATTAACAATATTATTCGATTATTTCGATTACCTATTGCTTAGTTCTCGGAATACGTAAAATTACTGTGATACGATGAATTATCAACAGGAAAGCACAGCATAGATCCCATGAGGTGGACTGATGACTTAAAGGTCTGGTGTCCGCTGGATGCGGGTGGCGCTGAACCACGCTGAACCGATCATTGTGGCACACTTTGGGGGAGACCCGTTCAACTAATCTCACTGGAGCGCAAACTCTTAGAGTATTCCAGTGTTTAAACCGCCCGCGTGGTCGTGTTCCGTTTCCCCTGGATTTTCCCCAGTCCACTCTCCAACTGCGCACTTCTATCGCTTTATTAGGCCCAGCCTATGAAGACATAGTCAGGTTCAAAAAAAGGGGGTGGGGGAGGCCCATATTCAGCAGTGGACACGTTTCGGCTGATATGAAGAAGATAAATCATTATATTGCATCATCATCATCATCATCATCATCCTCAGCCTGAAGTCGTCCACTGCTGGACATAGGCCTTCCCCAATTCGCGCCACCACACCCGGTCCTCAGCTCTCCGCATCCAACCGCTTCCCGCCACTCTCTTCAGGTCGTCGGTCCACCTGGCGGGGGGCCGTCCCACAGGCCGAGTCGTTCGCGGTTTCCACTCCAGAACTCGTCTGCCCCATCGGCCATCGGCTCTTCGACAAATATGCCCCGCCTATTGTAGTACCTATCTATCAATAGATTGTTAGGTTCGGCATTGTTTACAATAGAGGGGTTGGTGTTATTAAAATACTTCCTTTGAAGCTTGTGGTCCGTATCCCGTTTGATTCCATTAGACTTCGGGATCTTATTAGTTAATGCGTAAATAATATTTAGTATCTAACGCTTTATTCGAATTTAAACTTTCGTGGGTCAAGTTAAAGCTATTCTATTTATTTAAACGCAAACGATAAAACGGAAATTGTCAGGCAACTATGTCCAGAAACGCAAAATTTCACGATCCAACGGCAAATTACTTTTTTTTCATACGGGCGTAGTACGAGGTACAGTGGGCCAACGAAAATGTTGAGCACTTTAGTACTTTGTCAAATTAAAGAGGTTTCAAATTTTATGACGTTTCAGTCTAAATATTTCTTAGATTTCGATGTGACAAGGTTCTAAGTATGCTCAACATTTTCATGGGCTGACTGTACAGTGCTGTGCTTTCAATGTCAGTCAGTATGGAGCGTTTTCTGTGTTCCAAAATTTGCCTCAATTTTTTGTGTTGCTCTAATTGTACCTAGATGGTCCGATAGGTACAATCATTTGATCGTCTCGTGATAAAATGAACTTTATTCTGTAAGTAAAGAAAGAAAAGTCTTTTATGTTACACCTGGCCATAAAGCGGCAATTAACGCACGCTCCGCGCGCGGGAAATCCCACTTCCTGGCCAGGGGGTGACATAAAATTTTGTACTTAACACGGGCGGTAATAAAGAAAACCTCATATCGCATATTTATCGCCCTTGCCTTCGGCTCGGGCGTCAAATACCTGCGATCTGAGACATTCTTTGTTTTACCGCCCTTGTTAAGTAATGTACTATTACAAGTCAAAAACTACTAGCGTTTCTCAAAGACCACTGCTGAAAAGAAACGCCGAAAGAAACTCGACAATCAGTGTTTCTTTTTCTTCAGTAGATACAAAAACTGGTTTAAATGACATCATAAAAGCGAATTCATCAAATCGCGAGTTGTCACTCCGGGCGACATGATCCGAAGAGTACCTAAAAATGTCGCATCGGAGTGACATGATAAAGAAGATAGATTCGAGTGAATTATACGTGATTTTTTACCATTTAGTAGAATATTAGTCGTTCCATTTTAGTCGTTATAACATACTAAATACTCAATACACGCGTCAAAATATATTCAAACTATTCTTTATAAATTGTGATCAGAAAAAAATTGCCACAAAATATCGCGCACAATTTCAGAACGGCTGCTACCTATTTGGCTAAGTAATTCTTTTTTGTCGTCGTTGTACCTAATTGTCAGGACAGGTATATATGAAAGAAAACGTTGGAATGATTGAAGTACGGAAAATTTTAAAAATTGGATCAAAAACACTCCATATTAAAACGTGTGATGTTCATTAATACCTACTTACATCTGTGCAAAGCCATAGGCCGTTTAAATTTAGGTCACTTGCAGAATTCATGAAAGAAAGTTTGAGCACACTGCAGCAACACAATAGTCATGTCAACAAAGGGTTGGCAACGCGCTCGTAATTCTTCTGAAGTCGCAAAGGGCCATAAGCTACGGTATCGGGTTATTATAAGGCAGGCCGTAAACTTGTTTGCCACCATCCTTGTATATTAAAAAAACCGACCAAGTGCGAGTCGGACTCGCGCATGAAGGGTTCCGTACCATTATCTGATAACAACAGCAAAAAATCATGTTTGTTGTATGGGAGCCACTTAAATATTTATTATATTCTGTTTTTTAGTATTTACTGTTATAGCGGCAACAGAAATAGGTACATCATCTGTGAAAATCTCAACTGTCTAACTATCACTGTTCATGAGATACAGCCTGGTGACAGACAGAAAGATGGACGGACGGACAGCGGAGTCTTAGTTATAGGGTCCCGTTTTACCCTTTGGGTACGGAACCCTAAAAAACATGCAGCCCAAATTGAGCATCAAATAAAAAATAAACCGGTCAAGTGCGAGTAGGACTCGCGCACGAAGGGTTTCATTATTCTGTAAAAACCTGCAAAAAATCACGTTTGTTGTATGGGAGCCCCCTTAAATACTTATTTTATTCTGTTTTTAGTATTTGTTGTTATAGCGGCAACAGAAATACATCATCTGTAAAAATCTCATCTAACTATCACGGTTCATGAGATAGCCTGGTGTCAGACAGACAGATAGACGGACAGCAGAGTCTTAGTGCCAGTTGCACCAGCGTACGAACACAGACCGGTCATCGTCAAATATGGCGCCGGCAGCTGTCATCCCATAGAAACTTGTCAAACTTGCCATACAATCAGATTTGACGAACACCGCTTACGATTACAGACGGTTTGGTGCAACCCAGCCTTAGTAATAGGGTCCCGTTTTACTCTATGGGTACGGAACCCTGATAATAATTCGCAGAATGTAGTTCACACAATCTCATTAAACTTGTTATTACATGCCTACACGGTCAATGACCAACAAAAATTCACGTTCAATGACCGACAAAAATTCACGTTCAATTACGAACAAAAATTCACGTAAAACGGAACAATGTCATATCCAGGCCCACCCGATTGTCTATTGTTTTACATGAATATTAAAGTAATCGATCACCCTAACGCCTCGCAAATATTCTATTCAGAGAAAATATATAAAATATCTTGGATTTAGAACCTTTTTAGGCGACTTCCTGACTTGGCGGGGCGGGATCGATATGTGACATTTTCTTCTTTGACGTAAACTTCCTGACGTCGCAAAGATTCTCACTAGAAACGGAGCAGTACCGCCTTCGCATCGTCCCGCTACCGCGCATCCCGCGCCAGTCAGGAAGCACTCATTTAAATGTAGGGGCGTAGTAAAAAACTGTATTCCGTCGACTGACAGCTAACACTGACATTTGACACTTTTCTCATATCGTACTGCCTCCGCACCGACAAATCAGGAAGTCGCCTTAGGGTTCCGTACCTCGAAAGGAAAAACGGATAAGATCACTTTGTTGTCCGTCCGTCCGTCTGTCTGTCTGTCAAGACCCTTTTTCTAAGGAACGCGTTGAGGTATTAAGCTGGAATTTATATCAAATACTCAGGTCTACTGTCCCTTGGAGCTGTGAAAACAATCAAACTTCTAAGCCAACGCAATCAAAAGATACAGCCGTTTATGCCGCAAATTTTCGCCACTCGCAAGAGTCGCAAGGGAATCAAAACCTACAGGGTACTTCCCGTGAACTCAGAATCTTGAGCAACGTCTTATAGCACAGATAAAGGAAAAATTGCGAAAACCGTAAATTTTTAGTTACATTATATATAAAGATATTTTTAATAATTTTAATGTTTTTACTCGGACCATAACTATGACTCGATTGTCGTGATGGGTGAACTTTTACTTATATACCTACAGGTTTGTACGGAACCCTCGGTGCGTGAGTCCGACTCGCACTTGGCCGGTTTTTCTAATAACAGACACTATAATTCCAATTGTAGGTATATTTTCAATAAGATCTTTTTCTAAACTGCGTCATAAGATGAATTGCCATGTAAATCATCATCATCATCCTCCTAGCGTTATCCCAGTATAGTTGCATCCTGAAGGATGCCTGGGGTCCGCTACCTAATCCCAAGATTTGGCGTAGGCACTAGTTTTAGTTTTTACGGAAGCGATTGCCGTCTGACCTTCTAACCCCGAGGGGAAAGTAGACCTTATTGGGATTAGGCTTTGTCAAGTGAGTGGGCAACTTGACTGTTAGAAGTTCTAAAGGCGCCCGAAGGCCTCCAACTTGGCTTAACGACTGCTGCCATAGACAGCAACCGGGATCAACGGCTTAACGTGCCTTCCAAAGCACGGGAGTGCTCATTTAGTAACCACTCAAAGCGGTCACCCATCCAAGTCCTGACCGCTGCCCACGTTGCTTAACCTTAGATACCGCAAGCGGTACGCAGGCGCCGTTGGGCCACGAGAGCTCCGTATATCCAATTGTAAGTATATTTTCAATAAGATCTTTTTCTCAACTGCGTCATACCTACGATGAATTGGCATGTAAATGTACACAACATATTCAAGATTGCCTGAAAGACGAATTGATCTTCTTATCTCATTGATTCGGTACATTCAGATACTCTTTACAAGGATAATGGCCCTTTATAAGGTGATTTTATCTCAATACTGCGACGCGACTTCATCGCGGGTTTCAATATTGTTTATGCTAATACGCATTCAGTGACCGTGTAATACTGCTTCAATATTGCGAGTATCGCTTAATAGATACGAGTACTTATTAATAATCACTTCGTAAGCGGAGGCAGTTGAGACAGTTATTGATGCGGGGTGTGATATGTGCAGCGTACAGTAAAGGTAAAAAAATGCCTTATTGCCATTGTGACAAAAGCGAAGTGTTCGATTTCCTTGACTGTACAGTCAGCGGCACAAGTAGCTACGCTTTCGAAGAGGTAAGTAAGTAAGCAATAAGGGGCGCACGATAGTGCCCCACTCCCAACCCCTCACCCCTCTGACTGACATCATCCCATCACAACTATAACAATAAGTAATAAATATCTGGGCGACCGAGCTTTGCTCGGCGTTTTCCGGGGCATGAAAACTATCTAGATCGCCCCCGAAAACCCCCACATACCAAATTTCATTAAAATCGTTAGCGCCGTTTCTGAGATCCCCGACATAAATATATAGTACAAGAATTCCTCGTTTAAAGATAAAATATCTGGGCTGCCGAGCTTTGCTCGGCGTTTTCCCGGGCATGAGACCTAGCTAGATCGATTGCTCGTCCCCGAAAACCCCCACATACCAAATTTCATCAAAATCGTTAGAGCCGTTTGCGAGATCCCCGACATAAATATATATAGATATATACAAGAATTGCTCGTTTCCGGCCGGCCCGGTCACGGAACGGTCTATTGTGAATCATCCTTATTAAATTATTAAATGTGCGAAGTTCGACATGCACAAGGCCGCGTTATATTTATATAAGATTAAAGGTATAGGTAAGATATATAAGCCTTGCGTACCATTCATTGGTAATTGAATATCGTTACCCATTTTCCTTATTACTTTGTAACTTTTTCATATCGCTTTATTAAAAGGAGTTTAATAATGGCCAGCGTAGGAAAAACCTTCCAAGTATTGAAAGACGAGCCTTAAGTAGTCGCTAACCGAGAAACCTTAAAAAAAGAGAAATGGCAGCCTCGAGGGCCTTTGTCAGATTCAGTAAAGGGATAAATTAACTACGAAATAAGGAATTAACCCATGTAGCAAAAATAGACGTGACTCTCGTCAAGATGGATGGATCCTCATAATAGTCATAATATATATTGACCCTTAAGTCCCTTTCCCCCGCAAGAAGTTAACCGCCCTTACCATGAGTTTGCAATGTTTGTATTACCGTACTCGCTAGCGACTGCGTAAACGATTTAGTAGGTATGGACAAAAATACAGCGAATCGGCATACTAAATCGTTTATGCAGTCGCAAGCGAGTACGGTAAGAGTTTTCGATAGAAACTCATGGTACAAGTCAAGGGCATAACTATGTACACATTTTTGGACCTTATTTCAATGGAATAAGGTAAAAAAGTGTATACATATTGGTGCCTTTGACTGTACATTACCGGATCTCAGTTCGCATGCGTTTATATCATGTCAAATAAACGTTTAATTAACAAAACCCGCTACCAAAATTGTTTCCTACAGGCCATTAAAGTCTTTTAACGCGTTTTAGATGAAGATATGGTTTTCAAAAAATATGCACAACAATTTTGAGACCTTTCTGTAGTGAGAACATCGATTTAAAACATGATTAACAACTTTCGCTCGATAGAAAAAATCGCAAACTTGCGTCTAAACTACACCTTTAAATAGTTGGACATGGAACAACATGGAAATTTTAAATATCAATAAATCTGTAATGTTCTACTTCATGACAATCATCGATTACTTTTTCTAACATAAAAAAAAACTTTAAAAAAAGCTTTAAATTCACGTCGCCTTAAGGGGTTAGAACTCGATAACTACGAGTACGTAAACGCCTAAAATATTAATTAAATTCTAACACGAATGAGATGTTATGGATGTTTGTTTGACAGTAACGCAAGATCGTATGATAAACATTGGTATACTAACCGCCTGGATGAAAATATAGTGGGTACTATTTGTATCCTCAAAGGGATGAAATCGCGGGTATAAGTTCATACCTATACGGGATGTCCACGCTAACAAAGTCGTAATCAAAATAACTGGACGTTAGAGAATTAAGCCAATGAAAAAAATATAAACGACAAAAAGACGCAACAGGCATGCAAATCCAAGTATTCAACAATTGTTTATGTCTTCACTGATGCAGATTATTTAAGCACATATTGGTTTCTAAACTTGGACCAAACACTGTCTTGTGCGATATATGTATATTTAATTCCACAATTCATTTTTAATTATGAAAATGTCGCGCACATATTGCTTAAAGCCAAGGATTCACAGGCTACTTTAAAATGTCTCTCAGAGGGAGAAAGGGGAACTGACACTTTATTGGTGCATGTAAGTACTTAATGTGGGCTACCGTTTTTGTGCTCACCAGTTGACGCCACTGCGCTCCAAGTCCAGCTGTCGCGGGCAAAAATGTCGACGAAAGTAATTTGGCTTTGACTGACCGATTTGATTTTGTCTCTAGCAGCGTTGGTCTTGTTTTATTGTCTCGCTAGAGGTAAGAAAAGGAGAGTATACTCCTCTGGGATAAAGCTGTTTTTGTCTTGGGCGCATTTAAATCCCTCACTGCATTCAGGACGCAGTCTTAATTCCCTCGCTTCGTTCGGAAATTAACTCATAACACACTCGGGAGTAGAATCTGGAGAGTTCAGGATTCAATAGCGCGCCCGTGACATAAAAGTACTTTATCCCCTTGGCGTATAATCTACTATTTCAGCTGTCGCAAATTTCGTTACTCAATTGTGAACATATGATTTTCTACGCGATGTTGACGGTAACAGTGACAAAATGGCAACGACATGTTAACCGGGCAACAGAGGCGGCAATGAAAAATAGGGAGAAAATTGACCGGGGGTCTCGAACTCACGGTGAATGAGCATAAGGCGATTTTCTGACTGGTCGGTGTGGCGGAGGCGGTACAAATTTCACAGTCATTACACTCTTATCTAGGGGTACAAATCAGAAATATGTCCGCTGTCAATGTCAACTGTCAGTCGAGTCAGTATCTCTTCTTTACTTCACCCAATACTGACAGACTGAGGAAATCTGTGTGACATCAGTAAAGCTCACGTCAAAGAAGAAAATGTCACATATATCATCGATATGTGCGCCGAGTCAGGAAGTCGCCTAACAGTGATATTGATGTCCTTGTAAGACATAAATAAATACGTATGTTTTCAGGGTTGGTTCCTGAGCTGTGGCACTACTGGCAAATGTATCCTTACGAGTTCGGTGAATTCACGTGTCGAATCACAACGTTTCTTGCAGCCACGTAAGTCAAAACCTAGCATAAGGCTGCGTTTCTACCAGAGATGTGCGGGGATGGGTTTTCATATATTTGACACCTCGCTCGGCGCGTTGCGGGGTGTCAAATGTATGAAAACGCATCCTCGCACATCTCTGGTGGAAACGCAGCCTAAATAGAGGTACAAAAAAATCGCCATACGCTCGCAAAAATCTTGACACTGATTCTATTTCAACGACTGAAGCAGGTAAACGTTCTAGTGTTGGACACTTGGTACTTTCTGCAATGAAGAACTTATAAAACTGATCGAATTCGTGTGTAACACACCAAACTGCATCGGGCGCGGTTGGATTTTCAGGTGTAATCACGGTCTAAGAAAACAAGGTCTGTTCAGTAGCTCTAGTATAAGTTTTTTCGAAACATTAACTAATTCGAACGCGTTTGCGTTTGCGAAATGTATGAAAGTGGTATGAAAACGTGAACAGCGCCTCTGGTGGTCACTAGTGGAAACTAAAACAGCGACTATAACATTTGTTACTAACCAATGAACGCGCGTATTTCAAACTCGATGAGAGCGTTTTCATACATTTTGAGACAAAACGCAAACGCGTTCGAATTAGTTAATGTTTCGAAAAAACTTATACTAGAGCTACGGATCGTGATACAAGTGTCGTCACTGTCGACGACACACTCGCACTTACGACCGCATACCATCGATAGGCTGATGCCGTAGCTTGTGTCACCCACACTAATAACCGATGTACCGGATTGCCATACCTGGGGGCCGATTTCTGAGTTTCGAGCTCTCGACTTTTTACTCGACATCTGTCAAAACATCATAGGTTTTTGACAGATTCCGAGTGAAAAGTCGATCGTTCGACACTCAAAAATCGGGCCACTGGCGTGACATGGGTGTAATAAAATAAACCATTGTTTTTTTAACCCCCGATGCCCTACGCAAAAATATATACCGGTGTTATAATTTTGACATGTGTATGTGTCTTAGCTGTTTAGCTTTTCGGTGAAGGAAAACATCGTGAAAAAAAACCTGCATACATTCGCGAAGAAGTTCAAAGTTGTATGCGAAGTCCCCAACCCGCTCTGGGCCAGCGTGGGCACTACTGCCCAATCTCTCTCATCTATGAGAGGAAGCCTGTGCCCAGCTGCGGGACGTATATAGGCTGATGATGATGTTGATGATGTGTGTCTGTCTGTGCCATCGTAGCTCCCTAACCGATGAACCGATTTTACTATGTTTTTTTTTATTCGAAAGTCTTGATGGCGTGGATGTTTCGTATCTATTTAATTTTCATTGAGTTTTTTTTTATATAAAAATTAATAAATTATAACTTTGTTTTTCAGAGGGACCTGGGCATCAGCACTCACAGTAGTGACATTCTCTATAGAACGTTACATCGCGATCTGCCATCATTCTCTCTTGTCGCGGGGCAATAAGCGAGTTGCAATGGCAATACTCGCCATTTGGGTGACCAGCGCCGCGGTGGCATTGCCGGTCCTTCACGTTTACCACGTTGTGACAAATCCAAACGTGGTATATCCTGGTACGTATAATAATCAAGCCCATTCTAGACGCTTTGGGTAAACTCGGCTGGAGCACACCTCCATAATGATAGTCTATCGCGCTAGGAACGAAAAAACACGCGCTATGTAACGACACGTAGCGACGTGGTTTCATGGGAGGAGGATGAAATTATTTAGCTGTCAAGCAACGGTTAGACAGTAATCTTCTATACTTGGGAATAGTACTTTTACCTCTCGAGCGCGGGTTGGCCATTGTTGTAGTTGTGACACATACGAACACATAGACAACGTCAACTCATAGCTCCTACGCTGACGCACACATAGACAATGTGCATGTATAGCTCAACACACAACCATGGCTCACCCGCGCTCGTGAGATAAAAGTGATCTAAGTGCTATAAATAATTCTGTTGTATAATTAAGGCTCAGACTACTAACTAGGTACTATTTGTCACGACTGAACTGACTCTAATAAACAACATTTAACTTTTTTAACACCCCATGCGTAATGCAACAAAAGACGGGTATTCAATAAGTTTATCATGTGTTTCCTTGTACAATGTGTGATTGTGTGTATGTCTGTCTGTGGCATCGCAGCTCCCTAACGGTTGAGCCGATTTTAGGCCGGTTCGGTTCCATGTTTGAGAAAAGCACTATACAAGCCTCGGCGCAAACAGGGATTGTTGGCCTCGTATCTCTAGATGGCCTCGTTGCCACTCGGCCGGAAATCCCCTATTTCGCCGCCTCTGCAGTAACGGACTATTACAACCCATTTCCAAGAATAACACCCCTCTCTTTTTGCGTCGGGGATTAAAAAGGGAGAATCTCAATAGGACTTGGTTTCATATTCTTGGGATTAGGTAGCTAAGCGGATCCCAGACTCCTTCAGGAAAGCAGAGTAAGGCGACTTCCTGATTTGTCGGTGCGGAGGCAGTACGATATGAGAAAAGTGTCAAATGTCAGTGTCAGCTGTCAGTCGACGCGGTACCATTTTTTACTATGCCCCTACATTTAAATGAGTGCTTCCTGACTGGCGCGGGATGCGCGGTCGCGGGACGATGCGAAGGCGGTACTGCTCCACTTCTACGCATGATATTACTACTGCGCAAACGTAATACTGACAGTATTATGTCAAGTGAGAATCTTTGCAACGTCAGTAAGTTTACGTCAAAGAAGAAAATGTCACATATCGATCCCGCCCCGCCAAGTCAGGAAGTCGCCTTACGTTACGATGAAGGGGAGCTTTAAAAGTTTTCTTTTTACAGGTACTGGCAAGATACCATTGCTCACCCGAACCTGCAGAATACCTCCCAAACTCAATGTCAGTCAGATTCAATTTCAGTCAGATTCAACTGCAGATGATTCGTACATTTACTACACTGAAGCTGACAAGTACGCTTACTACAAATATATCTACGCATTCACCTGTGTCGTGTTCTTCTTCATACCCATGGCTGTTCTGATGCGGATGTACATTAAAATAGCTTTATATATAAGGTACCTAAATTATTGATATAATTTTCCATGCTCAGAGGCGGATTATCGCACCACTAAGGCTTTATTTACACTGGTAGTTGCGATACCCAGCATTCAGTTTCATTACATTGCGGGTAACGATTTATTAGGCTACGATTTATAGAAATATAGCTCGCAAATTTTCTCTTAATTATGCGATTATACGGTACCTACGCAATGGATCTGTCCATGTCCAGCTAAGTTGTAGGATATTCAAGGGCTTTAGCCGAGTCTTACGGATTCGGCCGTCCAGGGGGGCGATTTTTGAGTGTCGAACGCTCGACTTTTCACTCGAGATCTGTTAAAAAACTATGATGTTTTGACAGATGTCGAGTGAAATGTCGAGCGTTCGACACTCAAAAATCGCCCCACAGATCTTCACGTAAGTCCACTTACTATACTAGTAGGATGGTTAGTTTTAAGAGACGATAGAGATATGGGCGAAGGATTTGAATGACGTCGATAGAGAGGTATGCATGAAAAATGTCTTTAGCTGGGTTGCCCAAGTAACAAAACGATTTTCATGTTTTAACTCGGCGAAATAAGTCTGTCTGTATGTGCATTGTGTCTACATTGTCTGCATTATATATATAACATGCTATCGGTTCACAGAGTTCTTATGCGTTTCTATTATTAACAACCTCTATGAAAGTTCAATTTAAAATTGTACCCTTTGCATTCGACTCAATGCGTATTGCGTGTTTGTTTCAGGAAACATAGAAAACAGGCGAGAAATAACGGTATAAATAACAACTGCTCAGAAAACACGAAGATTTTCAAAGTGTTGGGTGAATATTTGTGGGTGTATATTGAAATAAACAATTCGAGTTGAAGTAGGATTGTATTTGACGCGCGCTCTCGGGTCCACCCGAGCTTAAGGGTGGTTTTCCACTAGAGCTATGCTATGCTACGTTGCTATGGATGCGTTTGTAATCCACCAATCACATTCCTTTATTCACATAGCTCTGGTGAAAAAGGGTTCAGCTAAGCTATGTTTTTTATATGGAAAGATGCGAGCTGCGGATGCGTGCTATGGATGCGCGCTAGCGCTACGGATGCGTGAGCGCTTCCCCCTCACCGCGCCCGCTGTCGATGCATCGCATAGCTCGAGCTGCGCATCTTCCTTGCACAGCTACCTCGCGGCTGCGCATCTTCATAGCGCATCTACCTCGCACAGCTACATAGCGTAGCTTTAGTGGAAACGGTCGCATAGCTCGCAGCGCATCCTCGCAGCATAGCTGCGTAGCATAGCTCTAGTGGAAAACCAGCCTTACGTGTCAGGAGGAGAGGGCACGCCAAATACAAAGGACGGCGATAGAGCAGCCTAATTTTTCTGATGACTGCGAAATTAACACAATCTTCCAATTCTTTTAACAATAGTCCCTGATGTGAACGTAAAAAGTTTAAATAATATTAATTTTGTTTCAGTGACGGTAGTGCTTGCCTTCTTCGTGTGCGGGGCCCCATTCCACTACCAACGCTTAACTGCACTACATAGTGAACCGGTACATACCCATGGACATCCATAAATTCCACGTCTTCCAAGCGTCTCGTTGCATCATCATCATCAT
Source organism: Cenopis cana (assembly GCA_951800055.1). Classification (NCBI taxonomy): domain Eukaryota; kingdom Metazoa; phylum Arthropoda; class Insecta; order Lepidoptera; family Tortricidae; genus Cenopis; species Cenopis cana. The sequence goes on along the minus strand of OX637487.1, from coordinate 7,100,754 downwards.
CATCATATCAGTCGAAAGACGTCCACTGCTGGACATAGGCCTCCCCCAAGGAGTGCCACAATGACCGGTCTTGCACCACCCGCATCCAGCGGACTCCCGCGACCTTACCAGGTCATCAGTCCACCTTGTGGGGGGTCTACCCACGCTGCGCCTACATACATCTCGGTAACTTAGCGGTTGTTCTATAGTTGTGTTCCGTCCAAAGCGTAAGTAGGATTTGGGCGCTTCTTCGTGAATTTTCAACGAACTACTTAGAGCCTTATCACACTAGCGACTTGCGAGCGACTTGGAACCGAGGCGAGCGCGCAGCGAAATCGCTGCGTACTCGCGGCAAAATCTCTGTACTCTAGATGTGACGACCTCGCTGCGCACTCGCGGCGAGCTCGCTTCGCGCTCGCCTCGCTTCCAAGTCGCTCGCAAGTCGCTAGTGTGATAAGGCTCTTACGCTCATCCGGAAAGATTAATAAACTTCCATTTTGATTTGGTTAGATTTCCGTAAATGGTCTGAGTATTTGCTTGAATCTTATATCTTCAAACGAGCAATTCTTGTATATATATTTCGGGGATCTCGGAAAGGGCATTCGATTTTGATGGAATTTGTTATGTGGGGGATTCGGGGACGAGCAATCGATCTAGCTAGTACTGTCCGCGAAACGCCGAGCAAAGCTCGGTCGCCTTGATATTATATATTTATTTATTTCGGGGATCTCGGAAACGGTTCTAACGTTTTTGATGAAATTTGGTATGTGGAGGTTTTCGGGGACGAGCACTAGGTCTCGTATCCGGAAAAACGCCCAGATATTTAAGCTTAACCACAAGATTAATTAATATCACCAAGTGTACCTACAGAAGCCCATCCGCATCTAGGTGACGTTTAGCCGTAATTTTTTAGAGTTCCGAACCCGAAGGGTCCAAGCGGAACCCTATTGCTGTTTATAATACACAATTATAGAGTGAGGTATGATTGGCGACCGACCACCATAGTAACTGAACATCCAAAATCGGAATGGAATCGTAAATATTGTATCTATGCCTGCAAGTAAGTAGGTGAAATACACCGGACAATTAAATGTATTAATCTAGATTAAGTATATAGGTTCTGTATTCTGGCAAATACTTAAATGAAATTGATTGATATAACCATCAGCCGGACCGTACCGCCAAGTTTCCCACTGACGTTAATAGAGGCTTGCCGTGTTGATGATTAATTGATTTTTGTATTTTTTTAACGTAGGCTGACCAAGAGCACAACAGAAAAGTGCTGGTGATCACTGGGCTCTTCTACTACCTGTCGGCTGCCATCAACCCCATTATCTACAATGCTATAAGTAAACGGTAAGTTTTTTTTATACACACTATGCTCTAGAATATTGCCAAAAAGCAATAGTTCAAGGCAACTACTCACCTATAATAATTTAGCCTTCTACTTACTCGTAGGTACTTACCTATACTCATACTCATACTCTAATGTGCCTTCGGGCAAAAGGAAGCAGTGAATTGATTATAAATCTTCTTCGAACACGGTTATTGCAGTTTCTTGGTATATATTTTTTGATATCTTAATTAATGTCATATTTGGCGCGATAGCAACAATAAACGCAACGCATAATCATTCAGTGATTATTTTTTATGTAATTATATATAAATAAAAAACATTCAGTAGCAAACTTTCATTCATCTTCCGTGAAAGTTCACGGGGTTAGGTTAAGGACTCCCGGCGGTTCGTAACCATTGTTGTGTTACACGGTCGCGATCGCGTGTCTTTACGAGGGGATGTAACACGGAAGTGCACGACCGCTGCTCATGCGGAGATGGGCGTGCGTGCAATTTGCATTGGTCGTCATGTCGGTTTAGTGGCAAGCTTGACAATCCATCGCCACTAGTCTCTCAAGGCCGCTTTCCTAGTGCAGAAATGCAATGCAAGGGTGCGTCTACCGCGGCCCTGATTTGGTCGCATAGACGATCTGCCGCGCGCTCTTGTGCCCACAACCCTGCCCTGCACCACGAGAAGCTCGATAGAGTCATCGCCCCGCCGCGATATGTATCCGAAGAAAGATAGAACGCGGGACTGGAATGTGGAGGAAAGACGCTGTCTGATGTTCAATTCCTCCAATATTGATTTGTTGGTCCGAAAATCGGTCCATGGTATTCTCAGTATCCTTCTCCAGCACCACATTTCTAATGCATCGATCTTCTTCTCACTCTCCCTCAGAGTCCACGTTTGATACCTAATGCCTGGGAAAAAATTTAACGGTCAATAAAATTTCACCTTGTATTTATTAAAAAATAATGTTGATTTCATAGCATAGCCAAAGGAATATTTAAAACACAGGAAATAATATGAACTGATGTCACCTACAATCAAAGTGAAATCTTACAACTCGATTTACGTACCTTTCGAGTAGGTAGGTAACTATGGGGTTCATATTCCCCAATTTAGGTAGGTACGATCAAGTGAAATAAAAATTAATTATCATAAATTATTCAGATGTCGCAAATATCTTGGCATAATATAAATTTTTACAACACGTTGCTACGTTAAACGCAAACCTGCATCGACGTTTTATCATGATTCATGAATTTGTGATAGGTGTATTTATGTTTTAATTTTTATTTGTGAAATTCTGAAAACACATGGCAAAATGGTCAATCTACGTACGTCGCGACGTGACAGAGTAAATAAATATTATAGATATGAGAGCAAATAATTGAAGAACGCTTTAGGTAAATATTTATTTTTCGGAAAGAGCTTTTTCATATCAAAATAAAGGCTTCGTGTTCCAATTTCTAACAATGGTCGATTTCCATGACTCAATTTCCGACATAAATGGATTGCTTGATCGGAGTGTGCCTGTTTTTGTCAAAAAATGGGTTATATTGTGTTGTTTACTCTATCATCGTAGCGAATAATCATAGCTATAGTACCTATTGGGAAGACATACTAAATCAATCTTTACTTGTAGTTATTTGTTACAGGTATAGAAAAGCATTCAAGGAGATCATTTCTGGAAAAAGAACGCAAAATGACATCCCATTGAATACTGTCGCAAAGAACAATGAAATTATTAACAATAAAATGGGAGGAACTAACTCTTACACAACAGTGCCGACTTCAGCGTGATGTAATTCATGGATAATGGATAGTGACAATGCTCGACCGACGGTCAGCGCGCGCGTACAGTTGGTCAGAAATGTTCTATATTTATGGCCACATACTCATTGATTATGGTCAGCATCAATCTAAAAGTCTGAATTAACGCACGTACGCTTTATACAGCGATAGTTACGCCCGACCGACCATACGCGCTTACCGTCAGCCGAGCACTGTTTCCATCCTTAAGGACTACACTCAAATAATAATAATAATAGCCTTTATTGAAAAAGTATTTCATTAACAATACATACAATCTAAGTTTAAGTATAGTTTACACTTTTTAACACAAGTTTAACACTGGATGATAAGTTTTAACATAGATTATGCAACGACATCCCTACCTACGAGTATGTCACTAGTTGGCAAAGGCCTCGTCCAACTTTAGCTACTCTTGTCCATGTGCTGCCTGCTACAGCTTTAATGTCATGAATCCACTTCAAAAATACCTACTATATATACCTAACCCTATTGCTGTCACTCACGGGTCCGTCCATCCGTCGTCAGTCACACAGGTTTTACAGCCTTGATAAAACAGAATATTTTTCATTGAAACTTCCTTATTTTTCCAACTTAATTTTGCGGTTGATTCAGAGCCCTAAATGTGCGAAGTCCGACTCACACTTGGCCGGTTTTATTATTGTTTTTATGACGTCCTTTGTCTTTGTGTAAGGTAAATGTACGGAATTCCGTAAACGTACGGAATTCCGGAAATAATCGGTTTAGGTCCAAAAATAAGAAAACTATAAACTATTTTCATCAAATATATATGTACAAGTAAAGTGTGGACTATATTGCGTCAAATGAACAAGAGTTGTTGGGACTGTGAACATATGGTATATTTTTACGTAATATGTTTTGGTCAGTCCTTGTCAAATCGCCGAAATGGTAGGAAGTGCTTCGCGTGTGCTTAAGTGACGCAACGGATTTTCTTAAGGATTTCACAAGTAATGGGCAAGAATTTTCATTATAAATTGTTTCAATAATGGTGTAGGATTTGATAACAAGTTGACTAAATAAATTAACATGGAAATTCAGTTAGAATTTAGTAAATTACGGCCGATTTACTGATTGCCGCAATTACATACATCAAAAAACAGCCTTGTCCCGAAAAGCGGCAAACTTACGCAATTGAAGAAAATAAAGGGATTTTGTTTTTGGGTTTTGCCAGGAATTCAGATAATATAATCAAACAAACAGCGCCGTTACGAGCATGATATTTGCCATAGTTCCATATGATCAAATTACGTATTATGATTTTGTGGACCATTGTTATAAAAAAACAATCTAAAGTTATCAAATTTCTGACTTCCGCAATTTCCTACAATGTTTCTTTGGCTGTGCTTCTAATTGCGTTAAAATAATTCTGGAGTTATACTTATGATTTTAAATGATTACTCAGTATTTTTAGCTATATTTATGTAAACTAACGCACATCGAGATTTTAGACCGAAATAGACACTTGGGGAAAATTGGGGACACTGATTTTAGGACCCATTTGTCTCTAACCATCAGTCGCCTGTGTGTGTGGGACAGATTTAGAATCAGATTTTTCCCCCACATCATTCATTTTTTCATTTGCCCCACAAAAGTAGAGATTAACTGAAAATTATGACCGGATCCACTTACCCTCGTCTCCTCTAATAATAAATATATTTAAACCTTTTTTTTTGTCAAATATGTAATGTTATTTTATTTTTGATCGTCACATTATTTTTTTGTGTCCTATTTCATTAATTCTGCAAAAAAGGGACATTTACAGTATTTACCGGATTTACGTGCACGCATTAACGGAATAACCGACTGAGACTATTTTTAATCCGTAATAACGGACATTTAAGAGGGTCATAAAAATGACTATTACTTATCAAAATGCAGTTTAATTTAAAGTTGTTGTATAACATTCTATACTCTTAAAGCCAGTCTTTACTAGTGAACCAATTTCAATTAGCTAAAATGTCAGGTTTTGCTGCAAATAGGTTACAAAGTCAAAAATGCCTTAATACTCCGTAATTCCGTACACTTACCTTATTGCTTTAAGGTTGTTCTTCTTATTTTATGGGTTTATATTAAAACAACTTGTCAAAACTCCATAGGAAGTTGTATTGAAGGGGATAAATACTTACGGCTGCGTAAATACAAAGGATTTTTACTTAATCAACAATATCAGTAATCACCGTAAAGTTTCTGAAGTTGGCAAAGAACGACACTTTATTTCAATACTTTGTATTTTTTATACAAAACGAGATATTTAAAATAGTAGATTGTATTACAAGGGAGGAAAATGGTAAATTGAAGCGAGAGGGTGACTGACTGATTGAACCCAGAACGTAGCGAATAAGGTATTCGTTACGTTCTGTAGCTCTAGTATAAGTTTTTTTGAAACATTAACTAATTCGAACGCGTTTGCGTTTTGTCTCAAAATGTATCAGTCACCCTCTCGCTTCAATATACTGTTTCGTTTTCCTCCCTTGTGTACCTAATACAATCTACAATTTAAATAAAGGTACAAGGTAATTGGATTTCTGAATAATTATAGAAATAAAACATCTCATTTGGCTGTGAAAGCAAATTATATTTTTAAAAAACACGTACCTAACATAATTAAACCAAAGCAGTTCTGCGAGTACTCAATAAAATCAATGCTTAAAATTGACCAGAAAAATTAAACATCAAACTTAGGCACGAAAAAAAATTGTAGGTTACTTACTAAAGACTGTAAACGTTAATTATGGAGACAGACAAAACCTAGTCTGACTGTTGGCGCGCGTTTTTAATTACAAACTTCCGAGGCTGTATTTTAACCATTTCATCTGATATAACTTTCGTATTCTCAGTGACTTTATGGTGTTTTCAAAATATACTCGATAACCATATTGAACTCAATTTGACACATCACATTTTACCTATTTAAGCGCCTCCTAAGTTGGTACAATTTAAAATAGAACAAGATACGATGCCAAAATTCTAAGCGGCCTCTCCATGACTGCCCAATTGAGCCTCCGCGGAATTAAATATTGTGGATTTATAGAATAGAATAAAATGCATTTATTTCATAATAAGATTACATTATAAATTACATTGGATGTCAATTTACATGGATACTTTTACTTGCGTTACGTATCAGCAGTTTTTACTCGTAGGTACGTAATATTTCGGGTTACCTCTGGTATACAAGCGGTAGAAGGTAGAGGTGGGTGATAAATAACTTCACGATGAAAAAATCACGGTGACCCGCCGTTAAAAAGTAACAGTGTGACTTGTCACGAAGTAACAACGTTACAAAATAACGTTGTTACTTAGCGACGATATCACTGGAACAGTGTGTAAGCGACGCGTCGCGTCGTGCCTCGTGACCGCTGTTACTAACTGTGACTGTGACTGCGGTGCGCTGTCACAGAGTAACATCAGTTGTTACAAAAATATCAGTAACTGCCGGGAACGATCGACACGCAAATGTCGTGACACGAAATAACCGAAGTGACAAAGTCACGGTGATTTTTATATGTGATTATTTTTGGAACGGGAATAACAATAACGGTGATCGAAAAGTAACGTTTTTCCCCATGTCTAGTAGAAGGGAGACTAGCCAAATCAGCTTGATACCAAAGCACAATGGGCAGTCATTGCGACGAACCATTCGTAGAGCACTTCAATAGAAATAGAATAACGCTCTTTGATAGTGATACTGATAGGATTTTTTTTATTGGCAAGAGGCTATACTTAAAGGCATTGATGCCGTTATTTACGAAGTTGCAATTTTTTTTTAGATTTATTTATTAAAATGGGATTGCTCTTTGCCAACATCTAGTCAGGGGGCAAAGATGAAGCCTATTCACTCGTGCCTTAAATAGGTCCAGGTTATTTGAACTCCGAAATACAGATGTCAGCAGGGAATTCCAAGCAATGCGGATTACAAAATATGATGAAAAGCGCTTGGTTCGAGTAAGAGGAATTTCAACCAGGTAAGAATGGATGGTCTGTATGTACGTAGTAAATAATAGGCCATATTCTAAGAGTGACCACCGTGCATGGATCCAAATAATTTTTTACACGAAAAGAAATGATTACACCATGCACAGATGTTTTACTTTGCAAATCATGTGTTGATAATTGCGGTCTGAGTAGTATGTGTAAAGTAGTCAATGTTCGCAAACAGTAGGTACATTTTCTTTCAAGATTGTTCAATCAAGATTGACAATTTGTTCATAAGATTTCATTTCCCAGGATGAAATGTAGGTACCTATAAGCACCTTGATTTTCATGGCACTATTTAGACGCGTTTGAATGAATACGGTAAATGGGTAAAATTGTCTCCATAGTCAACAATACAGTCTCATTACAAACAATTAACATATTGGATAACATTTTTGGACCATTTTCGTATATCTAAATAATATTACTAACTGAATATAAAAACTTATCGTTAAAAATGCAGCGTATCTAAACTTAGAAAATGTATCCCTGAATTATTAGGTAGATAGATTGATTTAACAGAACAACAACAATAGGTAAGTAAGAACATGGTTAAAATTATTAAATAATTATAATAGAAATACAAAATGAGAGATTGATAACATAGATGCCATAGAACTATATCAAGCGGTACTTATTAGCTATTGCTATAGATCATTGATCATGTCATGCGCTGAAGACCCCTTTGTTACTCCCTTTACTCATCTAGGGCGGTATAAACATCAGATAAAATAAATATGCGTTTTTTCCTTATTACACCCTGTACTGAGAGGTCAATATATGCGGGCAGTAATTGCCATTTTATGGCCAAGGGTAGATATCAGTGGCGGAGCGTCCATACAACTTGATTCCCACCGGCTTGCCTTATTTTCAGCCAGTCCAGTTCTTTTACTATGGCTCATGAAGAATAAGATAGGCAAATTATTTCCGGCTTCCCTTAGAATATTTTTGACGCGCCGCCACTGGTAGATATATTAAAAAGATCATCCACAAAATATGTCATGGGCATTGTTACGCGAGACGAGAACAGAGCATTGCATTTGTGTCTAATGTTGTCTTTATTTAACAAGCTCCTTTCACATAATAATAATGAACTGATCAATGTAAGGAGCATGTCAAATAGAGGTACCGTATGATATAAGTTCGGCTTTCAAGATATAAGATATGCACTAAAACAAGGCTCAATTTTCGTATCGAATATTATAATCTTTTCTCTTGGTTTAAGCAATGCGAATAAATAAATATGTACAGTCTACCAAATTGATTTAATGGCCACTTCGTACCTTGTCACAGTGACATCGATATGAGATCTCTAGCGGGTTTCATATAGATTTTCACTGTGACAAAGTACGAAGTGGCCCAGAAATCAAATTGGTTGACCGTACATGGACCGCCTTACTTCATTCATCTTTAATATCATTACTTATCTATGAAATATCGGTAGATGACCATTCAGGATACGTATCTACTCTGAATGTATGAATATACAATTAAGGACCAATTATAAACTATAAATTTCTTAATTAGGCAAATTAGAATGCCTAGTACTTATGGGAGGAAGAGGAAGAGTAAAAGCTCAAGGAAATATAATATACGTAGCAGGAGTTTTAAGAGATCCAATATGATGAGTCCTAAAAACGGGTCATTGTCAGTCGGAAAAACAAAAGTTGTCTATTCGGTGGTCAATAGTTAACGGCTTGTGTGCATGTAATTTACGTCTTAATTACATGGATTTATAGACACGGAATTACAGATTATGCGGGTTATCAGATCAATCGAAAATTAAGCTTTGTAGCCCTTAACTTTTGACATGTCCACCAAAAAGACGCGCACCTAAATCTGACAATGACCCATACATTAAAAGGTTAACTCTCCATACTTGCACGTTTTAACATTCCATACCTATCAGATAACAGAAAATCATATAGTTTAACTTAGTTTTATTTTTTTTAAACAAACCATTTATTCACACTATACATTTTCACACGTAAAATACCTATATACATTCCAGGTTTAATACAATGCCGCAAGAAATAATTTCGCAAATATTTCGATCTCGAAACAAACATTGATATTGGTCATTACCAATTATAGTTACTTGTGAAAGAGTGTAAATTTGATATTTGATGTGAATGTTTTCATTACATAATTCAAAAAACTGTTAACTAAGGATTTGTCTTTCAATTAAATGATATAACAAATTATTAAAACATAAAAAACATTAATTCAGAAAAAAAATACAGTATTGTATTTTTTTTTTGTTCACATTGTCTGTACCAACCCTGCCAGATTAGGTATACACTTTGCATGCTCTTCAGAACCTTACCGCCTTATTCATAAAACCTATTTTAGCTAAAATGCCGTTAATATTCATTGGTGTTTAAATGGTAAGAAAGCACTTATTGTACAATAACAGGTTAAAACATAAATGACACAATAGATTAATATACAAAGGCGAACTTATCCCTTAAAGGTATCTCTTCCAGTTAACCGTACAAATAAAACAGGCCAAAAATAACTTATCTAAGAAAATAAAAATACAGTAGAATCCGGATACAGCGACGGTCAAGGGACCGGCGATATTACGTCGCACTAACAGAACGTCGCACAAACCGGACTGATTTTCTTTGAAAATGTTTGATATGAATCCTAACGTCGGTGATTTAGCAGTCGTTAAGAGCGGTCAAATGTTATATGCGGAGTCGTTATAAGCGGATTCTACTGTATAAACAAAACATAAAAAATATATATATACACAAATAAATACATATGCTAATATAGAATAGATAATAAAAAAAACTATACAAAATTAAACATTGCAAAGCCACAACTTCTTCAAATTACTCTTCATATTATCTGTCACTTTGTGTGTGTAGGTTATTGACAAAAAAATATGAATAGGTTAGTCTGATCCGTTCCGTTTCTTTGTACTCATGTCATGTAATATTAGTCCTTATCCAACATCCTACGTGCGCTGTCACCGACTATTGGGATTCGACAGTTTTTGAAGTGAAAACTTCTTTAGCGGCGCTGAGCACTTTTTGTGACGGGGGAAAATTGTTAAACCGCGACGATTCGTAAGACCAGCTAGTTGACCCCTCCTAGTGTCGTGATTGCGATGTTAGGAGGGCTCAACTCAGCTAAACTCAGCTGGTCTTACGATGCATAAGACACAGTGATACTCGGGACATATTATGTAAGTATATATGTAATGTAAATGTATTATGCGAATATGAATGAGTATGAATATGGATACGGATACCGATACCGGTACCGGTACCGATACGGACACGGATATGAATATCTTTGTTATTTACTTTCTTTATTGAGTTTTCACTTCTGCCGGCACTCCCGGAGTGCAACCCGTTGTTTTTATTTTTATTTTTTAGACAATTACGTTGGCAAACAAGCTTACGGCCTGCCTGATGGTAGACAGATACCGTAGCCAATGGACACTTGCGACTCCGTATGTACGTCCCTCAACTCTCAAAGAAATCGCATCCTCGGGACCACTGGCGACCTTACTTAAACAGCAAGTAGTTGTTATGATGGACTCTTAGAGCATTCCACTGTTTAAACCGCCTGCGTGGTCGTGTCGGAGGTTTCCCCTGGATTTTCCCCGGGCCACTCCCGCCCGAAATATAAAGCCGCATTCAGGTTTAAAAAGTGTTATTATGGCTGTAGTATTTTGTAAGGTCACCACGTGGTCACCGCCTTACTTAGGTACTTAATTCCCCAGTTTAATGCCCACTTTCCACTGCGAGCGGAACGAGTTCCGTGCGGAGTCCGTTTAACTCGCAATGGCGAATTTCATATAAGTGCTTCCACTGAATAAGAGTGAGCGGAGCGGACTAAACGAGTTCAAAGAGTCCCAAAAGTGGTCGCAGAGCCGAGCGGATTCCGAGCGGACTCCGCTCGATACACTGATTTTCATACAAGTACCTACATCCATCGCGTGCGAGTAAGCGGAGCGGACTGGGCGAGTTAGTCCGCTGCGTCAATGGCGTCGCGCGCTAGTTTTTAACGGACTCCGCTCGCCTCGCTCGCTCCGCAAAATCCGCTGGCAGTGGAAGGCAAAAGCTGAAACTCTTTTCTAGTGGAAGTGCACAGCTAATTTCCTCCGGTCCGCTCAGTTCGCTAGCTCTATTTCCGCTCATTGCCCTTTTTTAGTGGAAAGCCCGCATAACTGCTGCAAATATGAGGGAGACAATGTTCCGCTGTGGCGCTTCTCTCTTATGGCCCAGCCACGACTTCGAGCGGTGGCGGCAGCGGCAGTGGTTTGCCTAATAAGTACATTGCGTGTGATCCCAACTAACCGCAGTGCGTTGCGTGTCTCGACCGCGCAATGAACATATAAAAAGCTTGCCGCGCTGCAATTCGCGCAAAGTCGTGGCTGAGCTAATAAAAAATATCTAAAGTCCTCTGACAGCGCGCGCACTGTTACTGAACGCGTTACCTGTACCTACAGTCACTATCAGATAGTCATCTGTATACTTCAGGCTGTTCAAACATATCTGAAAATGCACTCTATTGAATTTACAATAAAGTCGTTTTCAGTTGGTTGTGAGCACTTTGTTCCCTTCAAATTATGTGATGGCGACTGTACATAAACAAGGCCTAATGCCTAACCATCCTTATACATAATTATTTACTTAAATACTAAATGGCAAGTGCGTTAGTCAGCATGATTATTTTTTCCTAAAACTATCCTTAGCACAGATATAGAGGAATTATTAGTTCTAAAATATTTTGTTTTCTTTCGGATAGTAACATTGCCAAGATAATGTTCGATTTGGAATGATGTTTGAAACAATATTTCTTTTCTTTCATAAAAAATGCAAATGATGCATTGAAGTGATTTAAAATTGATGCCATTAGGTCGCAATAGTCCTGTTCTAGACAGTAACATTGAGAAAATGTCAAGATAGGTACAGTCAGCAACAGAGAAAAGGGACCCCCCCGTGCATACAAAACTTCTATGAAGGGGGGGGTACCTTATCTCTGTTTCTGTCTGTTGTACTGAGCATTTTTTAACTGATAAAGGGCCTTAAAACATGGAAATGTCTATCTGATCCGCTTTCATACTACTAGCTCATTACTCTCATTAGTAGGTAGTCTAAATCTAGAAAGCCAGGATTTACTAGGGGACAAACTTTGTCAGTGCGTTCAGTATGAAATCATGCGGTCCTCTGCAGAAGAGCGCAGACGGCGCCCGCCGTAAAGTTTTTAATATATGGAAATACCACATTACATCTATCAAAGATGTCATTTTTCGTGCTATGGGCACCTTTTGTCTCCTATCAGCTCGATGGTAACATAATATTGCATTGTCACTGAATTTACAGAAGTATACCTATGACGAATATTAGCTCAATCGGATACCGGCAAGTGGCTGAACCAATGGTTTACACATCTTGAAGGACGACTTACAATATTAGATTATACGCCAAGGGGATAAAGCACTGTTTAATGTCACGAGTGCGATATTGAATCCCGGACGTAACGACAAATTAATATTACTCCCGAGCGGAGCGAGCGAGTAATATTTAAATTTTAAAGTATATAAAGTGATAATTACACCTATACATACTATTAAAAATGTTTATTTTCCTTACAAAAACAACCTAAGTTAAGTACAACCATTTTCAAAAAAAGCATACCTAAGTAGTAGTCTATAAAAATGAAAATATCTGAAATACATTTTTATTCTGTTTCTGTGTCTTATTTTGTGGCCCCATCCTCATATACTCGCATCTACATTATCTATTCTATATCATGTCGAATTCTAATAAGTACCTAATAAAATCTTTAGCTCTAGTATAAGTTTTTTCGAAACATTAACTAATTCGAACGCGTTTGCGTTTTGTCTCAAAATGTATGAAAGTGGTATGAAAACGTGAACAGCGCCTCTGGTGGTCACTACTGGAAACTAAAACAGCGAGTATAACATTTGTTGCTAACCGATGAACGCGCGTATTTCAGACTCGGTGAGAGCGTTTCCATACATTTTGAGACAAAACGCAAACGCGTTCGAATTAGTTAATGTTTCGAAAAAACTTATACTAGAGCTACTTGTAAAATCACCTACAGTCCAGTTACGTCGTTTTTCCAAACATCCCTTCATATAAAGCATGTAAAAAAGGTGATACGAGTAGTATGTAATATCCCACACGCTGCGTCGTCAGAGAGTTCAGTGACGTCATATGAACTCGCGGAAGTGCGCAGCATCTGGCAATATCACGCAACACGGGATATCTTAGTTCCATTCCATGTCGAGAAAAGTCTGGCAACGTTTGCGCCACTTCTGTTTGTCGTGGGTTTGTCCCTCAGTATATTCCTGACTTCAAAAGTGCAGTGATATTAAATACATATAAAACTATAGCGAAAATTAAGCGCCACACAAACCTATAATGAATTTTGTATAGATTACATTTTATAAAGTAATTTTGGACTGCTAAGTTTCTTTGAACATATAGGTAACACAACACAAAGAACTGCAAAGTTTGAAATTGATTGCCAACCACCTCCTATACAGGGTGGGCCCTGTAACTGAAGCAAAAAAAATTAAACAGAGATTCCTTAAAGTATCCACAGTTATCACAAAGTGATCCCAATGTTTCAAAGTTCTTAATTTCTGAGAAATTGACATTTAAAGTTGAGATCTACAATCAATGAATTTTCAACTGTAAATGTCAATGTCAAGTGTTCCGACTAGACACATATGTCTGCACCTGCAGTACATTGCGTGATTGATTAATTTTGTTAGAAAAATTACAAAAAGTTATTTTTTCATTTTAATTAATTAGAAATAGAAATAGAAGATAATTTATTTCAGCGTAAGAACACAGTAATACAGTATATTAAAAGAAAATAATGGAAAAACTTATTAACTAAAATTGTACACTGACCATTACACTGAAAAAGGTGTACTACTCAGCATAATGCCAGGTGCTACTAGAGTACCCGACGCTGGTCTTCCGTGAACGTGTAGAGGGAGCGCAGTTGCGCGTTGCTGCTAGTCGAATTTAATGCTTGCGCTAACACTTGCGACAATTAGTATGCTAAGAGGCGAAAATGAAGCAAGTGGAATATAACAACAGAATAAAATAACATGGCGAAAGAAAGTAAAATAATAAAATAATATAAAATATATACATACATTTATAATAAGATAATTGCAAAGTACCCCGCAAAGTACAAACACTACCCCGTAGTTAATTTTTCCTTATTGAGAAGATAGCTTTTGAATTTAACTTTAAACGACTGCAACGAAGTAGCTTGCTTATGAGGTGGCGGTATGTTGTTCCAGCATTTCGTGGCGGTGTACTTAAAACTGCCACGAAATGCTGCAGTTTTTTGTTTGGGGCACAAGAGAAGAGTAGAAACTCTTTCGCGTTGCAAAAACCTGAGCTTTTCATGCAAGTATCGAGGTGAATTGAGACCATTTGAACTTAATTGCTGATTAGTTAAAGGGCATAAAGCATTTCAATTTTTTGCTTCAGTTACAGGGCCCACCCTGTATACCTATAGCTATAATTAAATTACTTTGCCTCATAAGTATGTTCAGAATACAAATTATTTACAATATTACCTAGGTATTTACGTTGTTTCGGTTAAGATACTTAGGTACCCTTTTTTTGAGGCTTAAACCTAAAATCTAAGAAAGCGCATAACCATTTCAAGCGAATAGTTATCTGTGTTTATATGTCTATTTCTACATCACTTTACTGGCCATATTTTAATTAGACCTTGAAAAGTAAATCACAGAATGCAAATACTTTTTGTTAAAAACCTCTACCACTTAACTCTTGGAGCTATAATTTACATGTACTTTTACATATAACTCCTTTATTACCCAATAAATTATAATAATTAATACACTTTTTTATACGGTAATAGTAACAATCGCACTCAAATGTACATATTACATAAATTCTATCAGAAGTACGAGTAGGTACCTATCTAAGATTTTTTTGATCGCTAGTTACTTTTACTGGGCATTTTCCACAAGTCGACATCCTACGTGCCTATTTTTCGTAAAACTAGTAGGTAAAACAATGACAAAAACCTATTAAGAAACATATTTTTTTGGGAATAGTAAAATCTGCGTGTAAACTAGATTGAACCACGATTTGAAATTAAAATAAAGAGAAATAATAAAAAAAAAGAAATAAAGAGATTTTTGTTAACTTTTGTAGGGTAGTCAAATGTTGTATACCCATATCTCCGTTGACAACTTGCTGAGACGACAGTCATATCCGCGACCACGGCCGGTGAAACCCGTGTCGAAACGTCGGTAAAAAAGGTAAATACATAAATATCGCGTTAGACCCGTTAAAACAAACCTTTTAAGTAAAATAAAGAGGCCGTGAATATGGCCAGGGCTGGGAATTGGGAAATAAACAGCGATAAAAAAAATGTTAATATTGCAGCCCTAGGCCTAGCCTAAACACGCTAAGGGTTTCTTCATTACCGCTCATGGTGAGCTCAAAATTGCATGTCGTCCTATGAGGAGAAAGTGAGCTTTAACATGCGGTACCTAATTGCCGCTTGTAAAAAAGTTGCCACGCGCAAGTAACAGACCTAATTCTTAATTATTGCTACTTTACTATAATAACGAGTATATATGTATGTATGTGTGTTCAGATCGCTTTATTATAAATGCTAACATTGATACAATAATGTGCAAATTATATTATGATGCAACACAACACAGTAATATATTTTCATTTTTTATTATATTATGTAATTTTGCTGTTTTGATTATATAAATGTAATGCATTTTCATTTCTCCATTTCTGCTGCAGAGCAGAAAAGTATTAATAGTAATTTGTTATACAAGGGTGCAAAGTTGTATTTTAACCGCGAGTGTGGAATTGAAACATTCGCTAGCTCGGAATGGATTCTAGGGTTGAACTACGAGCTAGCGAACGGATTCTATGGTTGAACCACGAGCGAAGCGAGTTCGAAAATAGAATCCTGAGCGAAGCGAGTGGTTGAAAAATAGAATCCTGAGCGTAGCGAGTGTTGCAACACACGAGACGTAATAGTACATTACTCAACAAGGGCGGTAAAACAAAGAATGTCTCAGATCGCAAGTATTTGACGCCCGAGCCGAAGGCAAGGGCGATAAATATGCGATCTGAGGCTTTCTTTATTACCGCCCGTGTTAAGTACACAATTTTATGTCACCCCCTGGCCAGGAAGTGGAATTTCCCGCGCGCGGAGCGTGCGGTAATTGCCGCTTTATGGCCAGGTGTGACATAAATTAACTTTGCATCCGTGTGTAACACAAATCTTTTCCCTCACTTTGATACGGGGGGGATGGGGGGTTCCGCATCAGGGAGTCGCAAGGCTTCCCAGGTGCGGCGGCGAGGGACAGGCGGGGTAGGGGCGTTTGTCCTCCCGTGGCCTGTTTGGGGGGCACTGTGGACGGGGTAACCAGGGACCTGTGCCGTTGCGAGGTGGCTGCTCCGATTCCGGTTCGCAGAGGGCCTAGAACCGGATCTGATGCGGCGTCGTTGCGGGGTAGGGGCATTTGTCCTCCCGCGGCCTCTTGAGGGGCGCTACGGGGTAGGGGCGTATGTCCTCCCGTAGCGGTGGTGCACCGGGGTAGGGGTGTTTGCCCTCCCAGTGCCGTGAGGGTGGGACCGGAACACCGTGTGTCTGGTGCCGGTCCCAGGCCTCCCCGGGGGGTGTACGAACGCCGGTGATGGGAAGCACACTGTCCATGCTGCAGTGTGCTTTTTCGGAGAGGGTTCGCCCAAGGGCGAAGGTGCCGGTGATGACGTGGTTGAATGTTTGATCCCATGGCATCACCACTAAGGCACACGAGGGCAGCATCCCAGAGTTTTATGTATGTATGTATGTAAGCACTTTATTGTACAAAAAACAGGTTAAAACAATATACATGTCACATGAGATAGAGTTTTAGTGGGTAGGCTAGTGCCTTCTGGACTGGAGAGTCCCACATAACCAATACGTAATTTCTGGTTCTCCCCCGGAGCCTTAGGTAACGTAGCGGTATGCACCTTCATGCATTTCTCTGGGTGGGAAAAAAGGCATGAACGACAATATTAAATACTGTGTGAAGACAATAGTAAAACCATGACTAATGTTACTAAAAAAACTAGATACAAATAGAAAAATAGAACAGATTTGAATTTTTCGTTTTGTTGATTAAAACTATCCATTGGATTTATTTATTAAAATTATTATACATTAAAAAGTGTCTTTTATAAATATTCGGTACATTTTTGTCAATATCCCGATTTTTTGCACTATTAATAGTGCAAGGGATTTTTTATTGCATTTTTCGTAATTTTTTTATTATTTTTTACATGAACTATTGTAGCCGCTGACAGTCATTGTGCACGAAAGCCTTTTATTGCGTATAAAATAATATTTCAACGCAGAAATATATTTCTCAATAAAAAAAACTACAACCCCAAAATGATCATTCATTATCAACTTTAAAAGTGGCTACAGCTCACACTAAAATCCATGCAAAAAAAACTCAAAAATCGAAGTTTCGCTCTCGACTGTTTCCTCCTCCAAAACGCAACCAATCATTATAAAATTTTGGAAACTGCAAGAGGAAGAAATAATCTACGCCGCTATATGTGTGTAACATTGTTTGTATTTCTACTTATATTAAAGAGATATGAATCCCGTGTCACGTGTTAATTACTGCTTTCTAAACTTGCTTCAATATTGGGATTTCCTCTGAATGTACACTTATGTTACGCTAACTTATTAAGGCTGCTGGTATACTAAATATATAATATTTTTACAGTACCTAAGTTTTTTTTTGTTTTTGTACTTTTTAAGAAACCTTTAATTAAAAACAAGTATTTTCGCATTATTTGATTTCAAATGTACTTTATTTACCCTATATTTAAGCCTAGATACTAGACAAGTATAGAAACTTTACCCTACGTAGTGTAAAACCTAAAAAACTAATGGAAAGTTTAATCCTATGTTAATATTATAAAATTGGTAAAATAGAGAAATTATGGTGATATATTATTATTAATTTATAATTATCGTATTTGTAAAAAGTAGAATATCAACTTTTTGGAAAGTTTTATAAACTTTTTATGTACCTAACATGTATGTTGTACTAAATACGATATAAGTAGGTACTTTCTGTTGAATGTTATTCGTTTAATGGGTCATGATGTTCATATATATTTGTCACCTCTTAAGGTTGCAAGATAGTTGTCAATGTCAAAATGTATAAGTGATATTATGTTAATATGATACTTTGGCTTGAAGCGTTATTTAGGTACAATTTTCGAGGAGGTAAAACAGGGCAAGAAAGTACCACATTTCGACTCTATTTTTTAAGAACGACTTTTATTTGCGTATGGGTCCAAAAGAAGTACCGCTTTCTTGGCTGGCTGTAGCTATCTACTGTATATTGTCATAAATTTCATAATACACTCACGAGCAAAAATAATGCATACACTTTGTATTGAACTTCCATAGAATAAGTACCCCTTATTTTTGCTCTTGAGTGTACAATCAAGTAATTTAGATTAATAAAACAAAAACCTCATTCATTATTTTGATGATTAAACCTAGTTATGGTGCTCCCACACTGGCTGTTATAAATGTTATATGACATAGCGTAACAGGGTCATAAAGAGATTTAGGTTCGCGTCTTTCCTGTGGACATATTAAAAGTTAAGGGCTACAAAGCTTAATTTTGGATTGGACTAGTAACAGCAGCTAGTAGTAAGAGCATAGCTTACATGCACATAAGCCGTTAACTATTGACCACAGAAGGGACGACTTTTGTTTTTATCAAGTCTTTATGACCCAACAAGGATAAGGCTATGCAACACTATGTTGAAGAAAGATAGTTGCTGTTATATTACAAACAGCCAGTGTCGGAGCACCATTAATTAACTTATAGGTTTATAACATTTTTTGAAACATTTTATTATACTAAATTACTTGACGCCTTGACGCAGGGTGACGTGATTAGGGTTTCCTCATAGAAAAAATGTTTTTTTTTTTTCAATTAACTTTAAACAAGTAGCGGTCGACCTGGCGAGGCGAAATATATCACACTCCTTATCGTGGTTACCAAATTTATTACAACTTTATAGGTAATATACTATTTAGTCACCCATTTGCCTTAATTACCTGCTGCGCACAATCTGATTTATTTACTAATTTTATTATTCAGTGTGAAGGGTGTTAATAAATTCTCTTAACAATTATTTTCTTGAATACCTTTACTAATGATATTTATAAAATTAAATCGGTGAGACGAATAAAGGAAAAATTATTAGATAAATATAATAATGTCAAAGATATGACCCTAACCGCAAAATGCGTTTTATTTGTGACATTAAACATGCACAATCGTGCCTAAACATATGCTTATAATCAAAAAAATCAATATGCAGATAAATTCGATTCAATATATAGGTATAAAATAGATGTCAATATTATATCTTATCTTCAAAAAATAATATTAAACTACGACGTATACGAGTCATCAGCACACAAATGACAAAATTCTATATACAAGAGTTTTACTTCAAATAAGATTTAGAATTTTTTACACTTCGTAGCAAAAAATAATAATTACACACTTAATGTAACTACAATATATACATGTACGCATTGTACCCACTTTCTTATACTGGTACTTATGTAAGATCGCCCGTGGAAGTTGGATCGAATCAATCAACTAGGTAGCTGTCGCTACGAATTATCTTTCCATTTTAGTAATTTTATGTTAAGTCAGCTACTCTTCTGTCTTCCACCGATAAAGGGATTTTATTCAGAGGGCCTACCGTGAACGGAAGACGAAATATGAAATATATGCCTCTCTTATAAGACTTATATAGGCTTTTTTACATTATTTTGTACGCTCTCACGTTAATCCAAATCTAGTACCTCTGTGGTGTAGAAATAATATTTATGTCACACCTGGCCATAAAGTGGCCATTATCGCTCGCTCCGCGCGCGAAAAAACCCACTTCCTGGCCAGGGGGTGTCATAAAATTTTGTACTTACCACGGGCGATAATAAAGAAAGCCTCAAATCGCATATTTATCGCCCTTGCCTTCGGCTCGGGCGTAAAATACCTGCGATCTGAGACATTCTTTGTTTTATCGCCCTTGGTAAGTAATGTACTATTATATGGTAAGGTAACTAACCAGACAGATATACCTAACTCGCATTAACACAACTATCTAGGGACTTATTGAAGATTAATCAAATTATAAGAAAACAGATAACACACCTTTTATGCATTTTTAAATAGCAACAAATAATTTAATTTTTAGCTTTTATGCATTCATCAGTAATCATTCTCCGTCACTGTCTTGTCAGTGGTCGATGGTCATTTATCATTTGATGGACGGCAAGTTTTAGGTACATTGTCTCCTTTCTTCTCCGACAACCGCCTCCTCAATGGTTTCGTGGTATGTTGGTTGGTTAGCAGTTTGATATGTTGGTTGGTGGTTGGTTGATGGGGTTGGTAGATGGATAAGTTAGTTGGTGGTTGGTTGAGTTTAGTATTTAGTCTATCTATTGCAGTTTACAGTGCAATCACACAATAAACTTACACAAGGTATAATCACCAAGTCGTTCACATGTTATTCAAATGTTGATTTATTATCGATTATTGGCACTTGCTTGGTGGCTTCGACTTTTGCGTGGATCAAAAGTCGCTCGATGGCAATGTGATATTAATATCGGTAAGTCTTTGTGCGTTCATAATTTTGGACTATTCATTTCGTGAATTAATTTTGCTTCTTAGACGCCACTTTTCATAGTTTTCGTTGAAATATTACTAACCCTAGAACTGTAACTGTAATAAAAATATGAACGCATACTTAATCGAGTTTTTTTAATCACTATTAGATACCAATAAAGTACCTGTCTAAAATTAAGTTTAAATTTAAATCAAGCATCATCCTATATATAGCATGACACCTAATTATAAATCGTATTCGTTTGTTATTTTATAAATTTAATACTGTCCCTAGACAAAATAAATAAAGCGAATATTAATGAAACTACGATATTCTTACAATTCAATAATTTACAAGCTACACGGTTACTCGAGACGTCATCATGCAGTCGCCCTGTCTGGCATATGTACAATGTACATTATTACTACCTAAGTATAACTTATCAAAATGTGAAAGATAATTATTATTTGTCATTTGGAATGTAAACATGAATTTTACTGTACATATAATCACTATAATCAGATGCAGTAAAATAAAAGAACGCGGTTTTGACCACATGTTTTTAAATAAATAATTATGAATGTAGTTTATAAAAATAGGGAACCATACCAATATTTTATAGTTTGGCATAAGCAAAGGAAGTTAAAATCATATTAAAATAAATGAAACAAAATAATACATATATTAAAAACATTATAATCAACATTACAAATAGGTTTACACTGCCCCGCTGACCGCGTCCGATATCATTATGCGAGCGCAGCCTAAACAGGCCAGTGTAAAAGTGCCCTTAGATACACTTAATAGTACATTACTTACCAAGGGCGATAAAACAAAGAATGTCTCAGATCGCAGGTATTTTACGCCCGAGCCGAAGGCAAGGGCGATAAATATGCGATCTGAGGCTTTCTTTATTATCGCCCGTGGTAAGTACAAAATTTTATGTCACCCCCTGGCCAGGAAGTGGGATTTTTCGCGCGCGGAGCGTGCGGTAATGGTCACTTTATGGCCAGGTGTGACATAAATACATATTACACCTTATTAAAAGCCAGCTACTATAGATACCACGTACCAAGTCCTGATTGTTAAAAATAAGTCATCACTTAATCACTTATATAGTAACAATGCAACCAACCACATAGATGGTATTACATTAACTCCCCATAATTGCTAAAATCTTAATTCTACTGAGGTGGATTCCCATAGGTTGTATGAAGTATTTCTTTTTTTTGGCTAAATTATAACATTGTATTGCAGTTATCTACAATGCAATATCATAGTGCTAGGCAAACCTTCACTCAGAGTTGCCTCCCCACAAATTTAGTTTTTGTTATTTTCATTGTAAAAATACTTTTCTTTGTAAAAAATCTGATTTGAAAACGACAACAATGAAACTATAGAAATGTTCACAAAAATAGGTAATGCGATCAAAAGGCGGATTGCCGACAAAACTTATTAAAATTAAAAATCAATATTGATAAGTACTTACACTATAGTGTAACGAATAAAAATAGAAGCATCCTTTATATATTCATAGATCAACTATATTTATAGCCGTACGTTGTTAGATGATTTCCAGAAAAAAACGTTGCTTAAATTTCCGTTGACAGTTGAATGTTTATATAAGATCTTTGGATTTATAAAAGGACCGTATTCAATATTTTACCATATCATTGACAGTTCCCACTAAGATGATAACAATAAGGCAATTTTTAAGGTCGCAATAAACTGGGGTTAAATACCGGTATATGCTAATAAATGACTTGAATTTCATCCACAAACGATAAATATGTACATAACAAAACATCATCATATAAAATTGAAAACCTTATACCTTAAAGTAAGGTAAATATTATATTAATTTTATATTATATTTTTATAAAAAACTTAGATTCTGAAGGAACTGTCATGAATAAAGCAACAATAAAAAAAAATATATCTTACATATAAAATTTACAACTAGGACTATTAAGCCACATGTAGGTAAATTAAACCTGTCAAAATAAATTATAATTAATAATTGAACGCAGGAAGTACATAGCAAATTAACAGAATTAAAAAATATAAAGTTAAAGATACTAAATCACAAATATAATAAAAAACACGAAAACAATGATTTTATCGAATAACTAACAAAGCATTAAAATATATAAAAACACCTTAAAAACTTACGTCGACAAAAAAATTGTGTTTCATAAACACATCACATCTTCACGCATTTCATATTTAGGTATTTAGAACAATTTAGAACGAATATATTTTCTTTATCACGCAATTCACGCATCACGCCTGCTTAGATACTCCTACCCTTTCTCTTCCCCTCTTTTATTTAAATATAATTATGACGTAAATTAAGGATATTAAAAAAAAACTTAACAGTAAAGTGTCGAGAAGTCTAATAAAAATTGTTATAAAGCTCAAACAATAATTACTTCACGAAAAAACTACTTTATCACTCCGTTGACGAGTATGTATACCACCCTTGATGTAATGGGGAATAAAAATTATACTTACAAGTGCTATTCTAAAATGTTATTATTCATAATACACTGCAAAAGGACCTTATTTCTATTCGACAAAAGGCGAAAGAGTGTTTCGGGTTGACAAGAACGCGATTTCGACATTTTTGTTCATGTTTAGGAAAGTGAGACCCCTCCGTGATTTTAACTGCTCTTGGGCTGTCTCCACTGCCACGGAAATAATGAAGTAATGCAAAAAACCATGTTCAAATTATTAATGCATCCACGATGAAAACCTTCGTTTATTTGAATTATTTTCTCAAACTCGTATGTTGTTAAGACTACTTAAATCTGTTGTGTTTCGTAAACAGTGTATATTTGCACATAATATTATTTTGACGATGTCTCGAATAGAAAAGATCCCTTTACGCTGATATGCTCGACATTGTCATTCTTATTGAAGTTTTATTTTATCCATAAGTGAGTTATGTATGATAAAAATAATAATTAACCCTTGAATTTTAGAGTGCAGAACTTTTAGTATTAGACAAATATAAAACTAACAAAATATGGATAAAATAGGTAAAAAAGCGTATCGGATTCAGTTAAGGTTGAGAATGTCAAACATTGCTTATTTTGTATTAAAAAAACCTAAAGGTTAGACACTTAAATAATTCTGGCACTCATGAATGCTTAATTAACAACTAGAATATTCAAATCGATTGATTAAAAATTATGATTCCATCATGTCAAACGTTTTGTTTAATCCTACCAACTAATTGATTAGATTCAATGCGTATTAATAAGTTAATAACTAATGATCCCGAAAACTGGCAAATTACAAAACTAAATATCAGCAATAGACACAGATTGAGAATAAATGTAAAACATAATCCTTCACCCGTCGTCTACCAGTCCCTGGGATCCCAGGGCAGATAACAAAAGAATGGCATCGTATATTTTTTTCGCCGAGAGAAGACGGCTTAGTCAAGTATTTCTGTGAATATATACTACAATATAAACCTCGAAAAATATGTGCGTTACATTCAAACTTTTAATAAAATAATTAACTTACAGCTAATTAAAACCTTCGATTCTGCGGAATTTGAAGGAACTTCGAAGAGTACCGATGTTCTTTTTGTTGGTTAGGTAGTCAAGTCTAAATAATATTTAATACCATTGGAAAATATTAATAAAATAATAATCCTGCTAATACTCGAATTATTAATTTTGGAAGTTAGGTACTCAAACACGCAATTACATCACAACCGATTTAGATGAAATTTGGCTTAGAGATAACTCTGCTATTTATTTGATGGACGAAATCGCGGGTAAAAGCTTATTAAATATATTTTATTTATTCAGACTTATCTGTATAAAGTTTAAATAAAATTAACCGATGATGATATTAATAAGGCATATTCCAGGCATAGGTAGAAGCAACTATAGATTTACTGTGCATGTTACTCCGCAAAATCAAAAGTTTGAAAATGTATATGGAATATATTATACATGATCTGAAAATACACAACTCTTTCAATTCCCTGCTTATCTGTCCCTTACATGATAAATTTGAGTTTTCAAAAAACTTTCCTAAAAATAATAGTGTTTTACACGTATTTTTGTACAATATAAACAGTAACAATTCAAAATCTGGGTGTAAATAATGTTTTCGTTCATAAACTTATAAGGATCCAAATGATGAATTAATATCTTGATAAAACATATAAACTACGATCTAATCCAAATGGTGTCTAATTTTTGGTAATATAATTATCAGGATCCAAATCAAGTCGAAGATCTTGAAAACTAATCAAAAACGATAAGGATCAAATCCAAGTCTTAATAAACCTCTTCGGTTAGGATCCGAATGAAGAGAAAGTATTGTAGGCTGTCTTGAAGAATTCCTCGATTTTAAAGAAATTTTTGGTACAGTTTTACCTCTTTTCCTCGAAGGGAGAGAGAGCAGGGAATGGCGGCAGGCCTAGAAGGGTTTCTGTTCTTCCTGTTTCACCACACCTAACTCTTGGAGCATCGCCTCAAGACCCTCCGGCACGCGTCCCTGGTCGAGCTCTAGGTTCCATTTGTAATACTGAAATATTTAACAAATAAGGTTACTTACAATTACTTACACTACAAGACTTACGGTACAAGTATGGCTAGATGCTGGCCAAGAGCAATCCCATTATTAATAAAAAAAAGTTGTAAAACATTTACATTTCAAATATTTGAGAAAAGTATTGATAATTCTAATAAAGTGATTAAAGGATACAATGGTTTTATTAGGGTTTTAGATAGTATCATTTCCCTTTTTAGGGTTCCGTACCCGAATGGTCAAAACGGAACCCTATTGGTGACGCCCAGACGTCCGTCCGTCGTCTGTCACAGCCAAACGGTTGGAGCTACAGACTTCAAATTTACACAGTATAAGCATCTTGTTGACCCGAAGCCATACAAATAGTCACAACTTATTTTTAAATGTTTTTAAGGGGGGCTCCCATACAGTTAAGGGGGCACGAAAAAAAAAAATCCTACCCTATCGAGTGGGGTATCGTTGTTTAGAGCTCATTGAGGAGATACTTGCTGTATTTTTAAATAAAAAAAATATTGGAAAACAAAGGAATGAGAAGCCACCAAATTCAGCATTTTTACAAAATTTTGTCCCGAAGAATTTTTTAACTTCCCAAATACCTATAAACTTAAAATTTGATATAATGTTTGTTATTACGTATATTTCACCAACAAATACTAATATATTGATAAATTGGATTTTTTTTCTTTGAAATTTCCTTATTTTTCCTATAAAAACCAACTTAACTTTGCGGTCGGTTCGGAACCCTAAATGTGCGAAGTCCGACTCGCACTTGGCCGGTTTTTGATTTTATTGTGTGCAGTATAAATTAAGCGGAAGAAAACAGGTTTAAACTCAAAAATGGTCGATTTGGAGTAATGTTTGAATTTGAAACAATATTTATTAATGAAACTCCAAAAAATATTTTTAAAATTGATGCCATTAGGTCGCAATAGTCCTGTTTTTAGATAGTATTATTGAGAAAATGTTAAGATAAGTCTCAATTAAACAGAAAATGAGAAACTCTTTGCGACCACCACCCCTATGGAGGAGAAGGAGTCAGCTCAGAAAGAATAGGAGACGATGTCACGGTTCTCAGCATTGGGGGAACGACTGATGATGATGATATTGTGACCCTCACCGCAGAATAAGAAATAATACTAGGTACAAAAGTCCCCGGGGGGCATTGTGGTAGAATGACAGCGACCCCACGATGCCCCCCATTAAACGGCAGCGAGGGTTAATGCCGCAGTGGTTTTAGTGGGTATTCCCTTTACCTGTGGAAGGGCGAGTCCCACATACCCCCCACCATGGGCCTTCCCGAGCCTGGGGGGATGCGTAAATGTAAAACAGAAGGTTTGACCAAGCCAAGAAAAAGACCGTCCGGTAGCAACGCTCGGCAGCCACTGAATGGTACCACCTACGGATGTACTTGCAGCGAACTGACGGAGTGAGACCCCCTGCCCTCACGCCCTGTCACTTGCCTTGTCCAGTTCCTTCCTCAAAGCGAGCACGGAGCGCTCCCTATCCGTAACCAGCTCCTCCAAGTATTGGTACCGGAGCTTCTTGCGAGCGCGGCACTCGCGCGCAGACTGCCTGCTCCGCTCTGCAAGCGAATAGAAAATAAATGTGAACATGTTTATAAGTATAAAATAATAATAAGTATAAAATCTAGTAGTGGCAAACTACCAATACATAAAATTTTCCGGTACATAATTCGCAATTTGACTTAATTATTTTTATGGTGCCATTTATTTAATCGTATGGCACCCAAGCCAACATATCTACGAGTCTACAGATTAATATCTAGATTCTTCACCCATTGGGCTGCGTTTCCGCTTAATGATATTAAGTCCGGAGGATCTCCAGTGTATTTCCGTTTCGGGCACTCGTGGATAATGTGATGGGTGGACTGCATGGTGCCATTCGAACTAGTTTTCATAGACGATCAAATGTCTCTATGGGATGGGACCAACTACAATTAGACCACA
The DNA here is from genome assembly GCA_951800055.1 of Cenopis cana. Lineage (NCBI taxonomy): Eukaryota > Metazoa > Arthropoda > Insecta > Lepidoptera > Tortricidae > Cenopis > Cenopis cana. Next base: position 7,073,389 of record OX637487.1, on the reverse strand, counting down.
AGAAATGGCAAAAGTTAGGGACAAACCTAGCTCGATGCGAGCGGGCGGCCCTCCAAAAGGTTCCTATAAATTGGCATGGGCAAATGACGTTACACGCACAGTATCGAACCAACCGCTGTATGGGAAATAAGTATTTTGCTGTTTTAGTCGTGAAATAATGCGTTACCATAAAATTATTTATATATTTTTACATAAGCATTCTAATGATACCTTTTATTTGACTTTTGGACGATAAAAAACACATCATTTTCCGAATTTTGGATGTTAAATATCTTTTTTTTTTGGTAACAGTTTATATCATTTTCAATTCATTGTGATATTTTGAAGGTTTACTATCCATAGAGTGCACCATGTTATAAATTTTAATATATGTCAAACAGTCAAATATTACCCAATTGTATCTCATGACATGACATTGCAGGCCATGATAAAGCAGTAAGAATAAGATAAGTGCGATGATTTCCCAGCAGTAAGTGATCCATTGGGATACGTGTACGTATATTGGGATACGTATATTCCGATCGTATTAATAGTTTTTCTAAAAATAAACCAGTCGTGAATTTATTTCAATAAATGCATGAGATACATAATCTGATATGGCCTCGTAAGTTGAGCACTTCGTTGGAATCGCAAATGCAACTCGGCTATTTCCATCCGTCTGCCAACGGCAAATTCAGTAGGTGCATATTTCAAAATAATAACTTGAACTAATGCCTTTTTTGTACGGGGGGAAATTCCTTTATACCTCCGCACCGCGGGGGCAGTGCGCAGGTTATGTCGGATTTGCACCGACTAAAAACCCCCCGATTGTCCTCCTCAACCCATTTCGGACGGCAGATCTCCCATGGAACTCTCCAGTGCCGCCCCAGAGTTCACCCCAGAGTACACATTTTTATGGACGATCGCACAATTTGCATGTTCCATCCCACTTCTGATATCAACGCAGTTCTTCTTCACTTGAAATACTTACCATGGTAACCTGTTTTCTTAGAGTCCTCACCTAGCCTTTTATGTCCTGCATGTTGAGCTGCGGCTTCCAGTCAGGACCCGGACAGGCCGCTATCGACTCCTATTGGTTACTCACCCAGCTTAGCTTTCATGTCCTGCTTGTCCAGTTGCGCCTTCCTGTCAGGACGGCGTCCGCGCTTCCCACTCTCACGCCGCTCACCCGTCTCCGGACCCGACGCGCCGAGCGACCCGCACACGCCGTCTATCGACTCCTATTGGTTACTCACCCAGCTTAGCTTTCATGTCCTGCTTGTCAAGCTGAGCCTTCCTGCCAGGACGGCGCCCGCGCTTCCCACTCTCACGCCGCTCACCCGTCTCCGGACCCGACGCGCCGAGCGACCCGCACACGCCGTCTATCGACTCCTATTGGTTACTCACCCAGCATAGCTTTCATGTCCTCCTTGTCAAGCTGAGCCTTCCTGCCAGGACGGCGCCCGTGCTTCCCACTCTCACGCCGCTCACCCGTCTCCGGACCCGACGCGCCGAGCGACCCGCACACACCGTCTATCGACTCCTATTGGTTACTCACCCAGCTTAGCTTTCATGTCCTGCTTGTCAAGCTGAGCCTTCCTGCCAGGACGGCGCCCGCGCTTCCCACTCTCACGCCGCTCACCCGTCTCCGGACCCGACGCGCCGAGCGACCCGTACACGCCGTCTATCGACTCCTGTTGGCAATGCAATGATCCTTTCAATCTTGTATCGGGTTAATCAATTTAAAAAACTATTTCGGGGGAGGCCTATGTTCAGCAGTGGACTGCAGTGGGCTGATGATGATGATGACATGCAAGAATCGCTTGCAGTTTTATCTTCATTGCGGGGTTTTATAGATCTATGGAAGTCGATGTCGATATAAGTACAGTCAAGTGCAAAAATATGTATCGATAGAATCTTCTCATAAATATGTACCAAAACCTTAATTCACCGACATAAGAGCTATGGGGACATATTTATGAGCAAGTTGTATGCACCTATATTTTTGCACTTGACTGTACTTACCATAAACCCCTAATGCAAATGTGTAAATGACGCTGAAGACATAAGTAATACGTTGAAGCAGACAATGAATTTTGTGATTTTACGCCCATCATGTCACAGTATCTTGTATAGAAACGTAGTTTAGCTTAACTGTAGTGGAAAAGCAACCAAAGGCCGATTTACATTTGCAAGAACTTACATGCAATTTTTATTGTATTGCGGGACTTGCACTACCGAGGTAAGTACGATCAAACTCTGCAATGTACCTAATAAAAATTGCATGTAATTTCTTGCAAATGCAAATCGGCCTTAAGTGTCAGTGAATTGAATAGCCACAGTTGGCCCTGAAGTAATGTCCTCAGATAAAGAGAACACAAACACAAGCACGGCAGGTCGTTGACACTAAAACCTTATTGAAAGTTGCACAAGATAAGTGCGATGCAATGATTATTGCGCCGCAACACAATTGCTAAAGGTCCAAATTGCAGTGGCAGGTTCGGTACAGTGCGTGTTAGCTTTTTAATTTGTTATTTATTAAAGATTGGCTGTGAGGATCTGAAGATAAACTAAAGTCTTTAGTTGAATTGTCAAGATGAGCGCAGGGCTCGGCTACCTCTTTAATTGGCTCTTTTCACAAAGGATTGCGCCAACACTTAAATTTTGACATAGGTATTTGCCGTTACTTCACATGAATCACACCAAAAACTGCCTGCAAATTCTTGCAACTTCTGGAGTAGGTCTAGCGTCTATATTGTACGCACTAATAAACATAATGATAAATGGCGGATTATTAAGAACCTACCTTTTATAATTTCCTCTTTTTCACCCAATACATTATTTGTATTTGTATGAAACGGTTTACTAATGTGTTGCAGATACTTTTTATTGGCAAAAACACAGTTTTCGCAGAATTCCTATGTCATAAAAAAAAAAGTGTCGCAGTTCTAACCGAACCTACTTTTCTGGTAGCCCTAATAGGTTCTACACAATTAAATTTTAGATGTAACTAAAAAAAACCGGTCAAGTGCGAGTCCGACTCGCGCACCGAGGGTTCCGTACACAGTTCTTGTATATGTAGTTGTGTACCCGTCCCGACCCCATTAATTCAGGAACAATCTTTAAAAAACATGACAGCACCATCTATCGGCGCATTGCGTTACTAATTTACGCGACTGAATAACTTAGTACGTATGTTGGTTTTTCAAGGATAATTCTTTATCACATCAACCGATTTCAATTATTGTTTTTTTATTTGAAAGAAGGTATTTTCAACGTAATTTTGTAAGTTTAACTATAAAACAAAAATATATACAAAGGTGATTAAATTACAAACTTAGTATAGAAGAGTTTTTTGATTATTAAAAAAAAGAAAAACTAGATAGGGCTATGGCTATCATTTTCCTGTAAAATATACAATGCAAATTAATGTTTTGTAATAATTTCAAATTTTTTTCTTCGTAAGCTTCTGAGATAAGGGGGGGGAATGGTATTTTTTTTTTACGTAAATCGAAATTTCCCCAACGAAAAAAAAAACTAAAAATTGTTTCAGAATGTACAAGTCAAGCCCTTTCATATGATACCCCACTTGACATAGTTGCCAGACTTTAAAATTTTGAACCCCCTTTTATCTGTCATTATTCACAGAAAATAAGATAAAATAATTTAAAAAACCATCTTCTATGTATCTGGGTTACCCTTGTTTATAACTATTCCAAATTTCAAATCGATAGGATAAGTAGTTCCTGAGATATTTAGCGATGTGACAGACAGACAGACAGACAGACAGACAAAGTGAAACCAATAGGGTTCCTTTTTTACCTTTTTGGTACGGAACCCTAATTAACCGGTTCTTCGAATTGTAAATTACTGCGAAAACTGTATTTCTGTCAAATAATATTATGCAACCAATCTCACTGGAGCGCAAAATGTTAGGGTATTCCAGTGTTTAAACCGCCCGCGTGGTCGTGTCGGAGGTTTCTCTGGACTTTCCCCAGGCTACCCTCCAACCGCGCACTCCTATCGCTTTAATGGGCCCGGCCTATAAAGCCACAGTCAGGTAAAAAAAAACCTATTTCTAGATGTATTTATTTTATTGAATAATAAAACAACAATTTGTCTAACATTAAAACGTTAATATCTGGGCGGCCGAGCTTTGCTCGGCGTTTTCACGGGCATGAGACCTAGCTAGATCGATTGCTCGTCCCCGAAAACCCCCACATACCAAATTTCATCAAAATCGTTAGAGCCGTTTCCGAGATCCTCGAAATAAATATATAAATAAATATACAAGAATTGCTCGTTTAAAGATATAAGATATATATATGGCTTTAATTTAAATTTCGGTGAGCAATTAATATCAGTTTCAGTAGTTGTACGAGATAATGAGCTGAGGATATCGAAAGGGCTAAGAATAGGAACGTTTTTAATAATACTAGAAGCGAACCCTAATATGTTTTGACCTTGATTCGGGACCTCTTTATGTCCAAATTCACGAGCGTAATAAAAGCCCTGCGATTTTATTTTTTTTAAATTGTACGTTATATTCGAACAAACACTCGAAACTTCCGCTACGCAGTTACTGTTTGCAACCAATACCTAACTACAACTGCATAGGACTATAAATTAGTCTCGATAGCCTTGATAATATTATCAATGTAAACGTAGTATATTAATAAACCAAACAAATCGATTAAATGCACCGGGATTTTGTAAACTGCGCATGTCCTAGACGCCCTGCAAAATGCAACTCCCATGACCTAGACTACAGGATTACTAGATTTATATTACGCCTCAAACAAAGCTTAATAACCATTCAAAATACCACATTAGTCTCAACATTGTAGTTACACAAATACGCAGTTGTTTGTAACGCGCTTAGCAACTAAACGCCGGTATGCGATATCAACTGAACTGCGTCGTACGTTGCTCATTTGCGACGTAGTAACTCCAACCTTAAAATAAATGCCCTTCACAGTTTTTAAACTACTCCAAATTGATAAATAAATACGAAAAATATCAAACCCCTTGATTTGAAACGGGTTTTCTTTCAAGAATCTTAATGGCATAGTAAGCAAACTCACGTTTTTCCCGGTGGTTCGCCGCGCCGTGTCCGTTCGGTCTACCGTCCGAGCTCACACTGCGCCTTTCGGTCTGCGCAGAACGCGCGTTCTTTATTTAAAAACAAAACTTTTTGAATGACACTGACGTCATTAAAAACTGCAACGCAATAGATTTAAAAAAACTAGAGTGGTAAAAGTGGTAACGGTTGGACGAATGGCGAAGGAATGAATGCATTATAACTTACGGATGCACACATATCTAACCGTGATATTAATTGCGTAGCGCATTACCTTTACCTACTGCGCAAATGATGCCCTAGGTCATAGAGGAATTACAAACGATACGCAAATCGGTAAACGACGTTAGAAAGCTTTAATTAACATATATCTCGGTGAGTAATCATATCAGTTTCAGTAGTCGAACGAGAGATCAGCTGAGGACATCGAAAGGGGAATGGGCACGTTGTGTAATAATACTAAACTAACCCTAACAAGTTTTGACCTCGATTCGGGACCTCTTTATGTCCAAATTCGCGGGCGTAATTTTGTAATTGAAAACAACATACGTTAACATTGATTAAAACATTTTAGATACAGTGCTAATGAGTAGGTATACCACAATCCCCACTTTGTCTGAACATGGGAAATATGATATGAGTGTCAAACGATCTACAAAAAAAAAACCCTCATATGATGACATCATCACATGAATACGCTGAAACGAATTCTACATAATATAAAATTAACCTGGTAAGGCCTGGTTAGGACCAAAATGTAAACCTCAACAGTCCATCTTTTTATTTTTTTGGCATAAAATTTGAACTGCGCAGTTAATAAGGTGTTTCCATGTGGAGCTTTGCATTATTCCCGTCTCTTTCTTTTTCATGATTATGGTAGGAGAGTAAGGGATGCATGCACACATACCTATAACTGTGAAAGAGGCATTGAGTTGCGTAGCGCGTTTTTACCTTTACCTAACTGCGCAAATAATGTCCTAGGTCGTCAAAAAGATTTACAAACAAGACGCAAATCGGTAAGAAACATTAAAATGTTATAAAGCTTTAATATATCGATGAGTAACAGTATGAGTCGTTGAATGAGAGAGCACCCGAGGACATCGAAAGGGCTAATACTTGTAATAATTAAGAAATAATAGGTACCTACTACTAGGAAAGAGCTAACTCTAACCGACATGTTTTGACTTCGATTCCGAACCTTTTTGTGTTCAAATTCGCGAGCGTAATTTTGTAATTGGAAACAACATAACATACATATTTATAAAATCATTTCAGATACGTGCTAATGAATACACCTTGTCCGAACATGTGGGATATATAGCAATCTACAAAAAACCCTCATATGATGACATAACACATTAATGGACCAATTTTTTTCGTTAGAATTGCATGAAAATTGGTAGGTGGGAAGAGGTCCTGATTCTGTACAAGTAAAAAAAATTACAATATGGCGCCGAATCCGAAATCCACTGAGTTACGAAAATCCCCTACGTTTTGCCACTCAATGGAAAAAAATTGTGGGACACTGTAGGAAATCGTGCATATACGTATTGTTCAGAATCAGCCAATCAGGAGCTCTTCCAACCTACGAGTATGTCCAAATTCGCGACCTATGTCAGAATTTTCATGCAATTTAAAAAAAAGCTACAACGCCAAAAAATTGGCCCTACGCTGAAACGAATTCTACCTAAGATATTTAAGGGTAAGCGGTCTAATTTTAGGACCAAAAATGTCAGCCCCAACCCCCAACAGCCCAACTTTTTATTTTTTTGGAATAAAATTTGAACTGCGCAGTTAACGAGGTGTTTCCATGTCGAGCTTAGCATTATTCTAATCCCGTCCCTTATTTTCCACGATTATGGTGGGAGAGCAAGGGGGACACATAACCGTGAAATATTGAGTTGCGTAGCGCGTTTTGCCTTTGCCTAACTGCGTCAAAGATACGCTAAGTCGTTAAAAATATATATAAACAAGACGCAAATCGGTAAGAAACATTAAAATGTTATAAAGCTTTAATATATCTGTGACTGACATCTCAGCTGAGGACATCGAAAAGGCTAATAATAGGTGTGGCGTTAGGAAATAATATGTATATTAAAATTTAACCCTAACTAACATCTTTAGACCTTGATTCAAGACCTCTTTATGTCCAAATCCACGAGCAGTATTTTGTAATTGAAAACAACATAAAAGCATTGATTCAGCAGATACAGTGCTAATAAATACTAAAATCACAATATGTCCGAACATGTGGGATATTATATATCAAATTATCTACAAAAATCTCATATGATAATTCCATATTACATAGTGACTTTATTGATTGTAGATACTGTAACACAATTATACCTAACATTTCTTGAACTGCGCAGTTAATAAGTTGTTTCGATGTAGCCTTGCATTATTCCCGTCTCTTTCATGCAATGATTATGGGAGGAGAGCAAGGGAGTGGGCTATACTGTGGCATTAGTGATTTGTGGGGACTGATGGCCTGCCACGAACCGAAAACGAAGTACAGTCAAATGCAAAAATATGGGTGAATACATCTTGCTCAAAAATATGTCCCATGGCTCTTATGTCGGTGAATTAAGGTTTCGGTACATATTTATGAGAGGATTAATTCGATACATATTTTTGCACCTGACTGTACCTATATAATTCTCTTACTCTTATCGCTCGAATTAGTGCGACATAGAGATGCTTAGTTCTCGGTTCACAGTAGATCCTCAGGTCCTGAAGTACATTAGGTATAGTTTTTGCCAGGTATCAAATAAGTTATGTTAAACCACCCCAAATTCCATAACAGCTGTGACTGCTACGCCGTAGCATTATTTCCCGCTATGTAGCGAAAATCATCGACCCGTGGGCCGTGGCGTATTACTTACGGTCAGCGCTGCGCCCACACGGTGAGCTTATCACGTATGAGTTACCAGATATGAACACGGATAAAGATAACAATGTCCCGAGTTCTTATCAAGTTATCGGGTAACGGGTTTTCCTCTCGCCACTGCGACTGCAAATTATACCCCCGGACACAGCTGTTATCGACGGACTAATTCAATTAAAATGTTATTGCAATAAAACCGTTAAATATTGTTAAAAAATACGTCTCGACGTGCAAGCGTGGCGTCGCGCAAAAAAATTGTGCCGGCACTACAACGAGACGCCAGGAGCAAGTCTGCGTCGCAGTGGCTGCGCCGCAGCGTAGCTACGCATCTCAAAGGAGTTCATCATATCAGCCGAAAGACGTCCACTGCTGGACGTCCAGTGCCACAATGACCAGTCCTGCCTGCGCCACCCGCATTCAGAAGACTCCCGCTACCTTCACCAGCCCCCTGTACCACAAAACTTAACAGGTCTACAAATTGACAAAATTGTACAATTTTCCATAGAAAAAGTTGACAAATTAAATTTTTTTGGTACAGGCCACAGGTCATTAGTCCACCTTGTGGGGGATCTGCCCACGCTGCGCCTTCCGTACCTCTAAGTTTTTTCGGAACATTACACAAACGAACACGTTTGAATTTGGTCTTAATTTATATGGCAAAAAATAGTTACCACCTAAGGCCACCAGAGTTGCCTGACAAAATGAGACTAAACGCAAACCGTTCATTTGTAGTGTTTTATTCGAAAAATCTTATTATTTTTTTTTTTATACTACCTCGGAGGCAAACAAGCTGACAGCCCACCTGATGGTAAGTGGTTACTGCCGCCTATAGACGCTTGCAACACCAGAGGCGTCACTCACGCGTTGCCGACCCATAAGAACCCTTTTCACGCCTTTTTTGAAGAGCCCCATGCTGTAGCCCATTGGGAATACCTCGGCAGGAAGCTCATTCCACAACCTGAGTGTTCTTATACTAGAGGTACTGGTTCGAGGTCGCCATTCGAGAACCTTGCGGCCCCAAGTTCAATGCATTACGAAATATGCCCTGCCCTGCGTTGCGTGGAACTGCGTCGCCTGCGTCTCAGCATTATTACGCTTAAGCGGGTATTACACTGTCCTGAATTCAGGACACTTAGAATAGTTCCGACCTATACGTTAGAGCGAGATGCTTCAACTCCCCTCCACTAGTTAGGACGCCTGATTCAGGACAGTGTAATACCCGCTTTAGCCTGACAGCCTAACTGCAAACACACTGAGCGAAAAAACAGTTTAGTAGTTACAAGGACAATTTTTTTGGTATAAGTAAATAACTACTATTATCAAAAACTGGTTTGTAACCGTCAGTATATAATCTCCTTGTCTTGGGATTCACTAAAACTTACTAATAATTAGTATTTTTTTTTCGCTCAGTGCAAGGTCAATGCATTACGAAATCTGCTCTGCCCTGCCTGCGTTGCTTAATTGGAACTGCGTCACCTGCGTCTCAGCATTACGCTTAGCCTGACAGCCGTGCAACCAGTACCCTTACCATGAGTTTGCAATGTTTGCATTACCGTACTCGCTAGCGACTGCGTTAACGATTAAGTATGGCGATTCTTAGTTCTATTGCATAACCGCCAGAGGCGCTGTACTTTTGTCCATACTAAATCGTTTACGTAGTCGCTACCGAGTACGGTAATGCAAACATTGCAAACTCATGGTAAGGGTACTGGCGGTTTTGTGACTGTCAGTGCCAAACACTGCAAACAGTAAATGACTAATAATCACTAACACACTTAAAATTAAACGGGCAGGGCAGGGCACGTTAACAAAGACCGCACCCCCACATCGTTTACCTAAAAAGTTATTACCTACTGCGTCATCAGATCAAACAGATCATGACGTCATGGGATGATTTGAATGATTGAAAAAACCGGCCAAGTGCGAGTCGGACTCGCGCACGAAGGGATCCGTACCATTACCTATAAAAATGGCAAAAAAATTATGTTTGTTGTATGGGAGCCCCCTTAAATATTTATTTTATTCTGTTTTTTAGTATTTGTTGTTATATTAGCGGCAACAGAAATACATCATCTGTGAAAATTTCAACTGTCTAACTATCACGGTATTTGAGATACAGCCTGGTGACAGAAGGACAGACGGACAGCGGAGCCTTAGTAATAGGGTCCCGTAAGTCCCGTTTTACCCTGTGGGTACGGAACCCTAAAAAGTAAGGTGTTAATATATACCTACACAGAATTATAGAAATATTATGTGTACAGTCGAGGGCATAAATATATTTTTGGACCTTATTTCCATGGAATAAGGTGAAACAATATATACATAACATTGGTATTGGTGCAATTGACTGTACCTACAGTCTATTCATCCTTACGTGTCCTATCATGTAAACAAACTATTTTTGAAGAAGTCAATTATTTTCACACTTTCCTCTAGTATTGCAATACTTTCTGAGCTTCTTAATACAACAACAACATTTAAAGCATATTAAAGTGTAATCCTAGAGAAAAGTGTGATAATGATTAATGTCTTCAAGAAGAGGTTGTTTACATGACACAAGGATGAATAGACAGTAGGTATAGAAATATTATTCAAGGCAAAGTAATGCGAGTGAAATTTCAGGGTCCAGATCTCATATTATTGCATAATAATATGAAGACGTCAAGTCTCGGAAATGGAATGGAATATATGAGCTTTTGTCCTCTTCATATGTGGGCTCAGGTTGTCGCTAGTTACTAACCCTACCTTAAGGCTGCTTTCCAAAAAAGCTAATGCTACGTGTCAAACATAATACGTAGCTTACCGTATGTTTGGCGGGAAAGTAGCCTAGGACATTCTAACAAAACATAGGTGTCCAAATAAAACCACAAAAAAATTACAAAGAGAGCGACGTGACACTGAGAAATTTGGAGACTTTGAAACGCTGTCCTGCCCAGACTAGCAAACAGTAGGGGCTGATTTTCAGATATATGATTCTTGACTATATGATTGTGGTACTGACAATAGCGAAACATGATTGCTTAAAATTTTCTCGATAGAAAATAAATCCAAAGTAGAGTCTATATTTTCCTTTTTTTCCTCAGCCTACTAAAACAACGCATTATTAAAAGACACGATTAAGTTAATATGATGGTATTTTACCTCATCTAGGTACTGACAAGAGGAAATTCAATAAACCTGCACACAGTCAGATATTTAATGAGATTTGTCTAAAAAGCCATTCTCGGAGAGGGTTGCATCCCGGTTTGTCATGAGCGAAAAACAAAGGGCGTCTCTTACAATCGATATATCGCCTTAACGTCATCTAAAAAAAATAAGAGGTCCCGCAAGCCCACTCAAAAATGCAAAAAAGGCGGACTTTTTTTCAATGTGGCTAGGTTCACACGGCGCTATTTTTTCCCGTATACCGTATACGAGATTTTATCGAATATCGTAGTGGCAACTGAATTTGCATAGAAACGTTCACACGGCATCCATGCGGGAAAAACTCGTATTCGAGAAAAAAAATACCGTATACCGTATAGTTTTGTCACCGGGAATGCGGGAATCTCGAATCGATTTTATCGAATGCGATGGCTCAGTGGCGCTAGTGTTTACGTTGTGTCGTTCACATGGACCTGGTGTCTTTCTCGTATACGATACGAGTCGCGCGCGCAGGCACTGCAGGCAGTTGTGTTTATGATTATGACACAGCAACTGGCTATTGACATCCGAAAATAATTGAAAAATACACGATCATCACTTCTCAGACTTTGAAAAGAAACAATCGAATCTTTTTTCTGGATGTGTACCCGTCTTCAATAAAGGATGGATGGACCCAATATCTTCTAGAACGCTGCTGTCTCCTATGGTACCAAATATAAAAGAAGCGAAACACGAGGATCCCTGATGGCGTGCAGTCAGTGAGTAGCGGTAATGGTGGTCATTTGGCAAAACCGACTCGAATCTAGATGCGGTGAACGGTTTTCTCGTATACGGGACGACCGCATACGTGAAAAAACCGAACGGAAAATGCGCCGTGTGAACGGCCATCTCGTATACGGTAAAACCGTGTGCGAGAAAATATCGAATCGAATAGTCGCCGTGTGAACTAGGCCTCTTACGAAATCTGCCTTGCTGCGCTTGCTGCGCATATTCAGGGATGCAAGAGCATTTTCTCAAAAATAGCATAAAACCTTTATGAACACAGCGACATCTGTCTAAACTACTGCGAATTATCGATATTTGTGCCCCGCGATTGTAAATTGCAAAGCGCGGTAGATGGCGCCATAGTTAATTAGACCAATGTGTTTAATTTTAGTCTCATTTGAATTCACTCTGTATCAAATAGCGAATATAGGTCGAAGCATTATCTAGAAACTGATAAGAGTTATTTAAAATACACATTGAAATGCATATTTGGCTTTTTAGCTTCAATGTTTTAGTAACTTTTTTGTTTCCTATGGATGGAGCTAACATGTGTATATAATATCATGTTTAGATAAATAGCTATACATGAATTCACGCCAATTATCTTCACTGGTTATTACTACACACAACATTTTAAGTTACATATGTATTTTATACTGTTGATCGAGACTGCGGACATGCAAAATAAATTTTAGATTTACATAAAATACTGTTTTGTTTTTATAATTTAAGAAAGCGTATTATAGTTTTAGTGACTCAAATGTAATACAATTATATTTATGTTTTAATATTGTTAATAAAAATATTTTATGTAGATTTAAGAAAAGGAAGCTCATAAACAAAGGTCATGTGACAATTAAAAATACAGGAATATAGCTTTTTAAGTCTAAAATTTTAGATTCATGTCTGACGTTCATGATCAAAATTGTTCAGATTCAATATTGTAGCAGTCTCTACTAATGAAAATTATTAATTTCAAGTAAAGGGGAAAAATTTAAAACTTAATACTCTCATCAGGATTCATACCTGCGAAATCCTGGCATATGCTGCCAATCACTCTAGATTAGAATCTTTAAGACACATTTTGAATTTTTATATATTTTATTTAGAGGTTCAAATCTGATTGGATTGTAGTCCATTAAATATTTGGGTATCCAATGTGGCATGTTTTGTTTTGCATGATTTCACACAAAACCACAACTAGTATGTTAATCAGCATTTCTCAATGTTTCAACCTTCTTCTGATTTCGGTGGTCGTATTATTAAAGACATCACTGCAGAGCGGGAGACCATATCAGGCTGTAGCATAGAAGGCGGGGAGGGCTGTAATACTTTTCAAAATGGACTACAGAAATCTAAGGACACCGTAAATAATACTACCAGCCAAGTAACGGTGGTTGAAACGCTCTGAGAAATGCCCTCATACCAAAAAAGCATCCATTAAAACCTTCATTTTGTTGTGTAATAACTTATAATTCCGTGCCTATTATTTCAAACAACCACCAACATAAACAAAAATAAAGCAGGAAATTAAATATAAGCCATTTCATTAACGGATTTGTTTTGCGAATAATACTGAGATAATTCACGCATGACTCCGATAAGGCATCCAAGGGAATGGAAGTTAATCTAATTCTAACAACAAAGAACATCAACCACTCACGTTTTGAGATTCCTCTTCCAGCACTGCCATGGTTTCGAAATCGATGTTCATTTTGTACTCTCACAGTTATTGCTTAATGAAAAATTATTGATTGATGCAAAATCAAAAAGATTATTGAGAAATATCACAAAATGTATTATCAAAAGTAATGTTTACAAACTAGCAAGGTCATTTGACATATTTTGGTAAATAGACGTTTTACGTCACTATGACATCACAGTTTATTGATTTTTTTGTATCACGTTTGTATTTTAACAGATTTTATGATATTATTTACGAATAACTTTGAAACCGTAAAACTTATATTTGTGCAAAAGAGAATAAGTAGTTTTGCATAAAAAGTAGGAATTTTATAAAGAGGCTAATTCGGTAAATTCGGTTTGTCTCTGCTCAATTACAAGTTGTTGCACGATATCTTGGGCCCATTGCATAATTAATTGTAACTAATTTTACTAGTGGAAGTCTCTTTTCAACTCCTTTCATTCGAAGAGATTTCCGCTTGTAGAGTTAGTTACAAACTTACAAGTCATTATGCAAGTGGCCCGATGTACGGTCGAACGTCGGATCGGACGTGGTCAGGCGTGGGTCAGGCCACAGACGGTCAGGCAGTGTAAGGTAGCCGTAAATAATATGTTGCCACATTTAATAAATGTTGCTATTACAAAAAACCAAACGTCAATTTTTGTGACCTCTAGTTTTTCCGTGTCTGTGTCGTCGGCTGTGATAAAATCCGTAGGTTTTTATACGATTGTCAAATGTGGCCTTACAAGTGTGGATCTTTAAATTATTAATTTTAGAATGCGTATAGAGTGTAGTGTAACGGAGGTGCTTTCATATTATCTTTTGCGGTCAGTGCATTGAGTGATCACAATGCGTATCGGATTTGTGTTTTATTGGTGCGTGTTTGCATTGCATCTGTGCAAAGCGGAAGATGTGGAGAGGACAGAGTCAAGGGAGGGTGGTAGAAGGCCGCAGTGGGGTCCAACAGTGCGAAGCGGGTCGTTTGTAAGCGAGTCCGCGATCGCCGCTTCGAATGAGCAGAGTAAGTATAGTCTTGTTGGCACTAAACTGATTGGCTGCACGCTCATGACACCTGTTGGTGTCCTTCAATCGGGTCACGGTACTCGGCACTATTTCCTCTTTACTAACACCACTATTATCTCGTAAGAATTCTCCTAATGTACTCTGACTCATGCTGAACAGACTAGGTGAAGGCTAGAGACCTGTTCGGCCTTAAAAACATCTGTTTGCCTTATGCAGTAAGATGTTTCTAGTAAACATTGACCCTGGCTTACACTGCAGGACAACCAAATCTTTGAGGATATAAGGAAAAATAAGAAACCTGTTATATTCTTGTTTTAGTCAATAGCAACCTCTTTTTATGAACATTTTGTTGTTGATGTTTTATAGTTGATAAAAATACAATGTTACTAAGATAGGTAACTTCCATTAACATATTTCAATGTTGGTGTTATAGGAACATTGTATGTTAGCCTAGTCAGCTCATATACAGTATATGAGCTGACTAAGCTAACATACAATGTTCCTATAGTGTGATAAAGTTTGTTGACATTTTGTTTTGAACTTTTAGAAGTCTTGTCTTATTTTTTTTATATGAAGACTTTTAAATCAGTCTCATACATCTTGTTTGGTGTCTATGATAGGTGTTAACTGTTCGATGTTCCAACGTGCTGATGAAATCATCCCATTTCGAACTATTACATACTATATGAAAGGAGACACATACTTATGGAAATAGAGAGATTTATTTATATATATATACAGGGTGTCCCTAAAACCAATGCCAAAATGCAGAGGGGTGATAGAGCAGCTCAAAAGCTATCGATTTGACCCCCATGTATGTTCTGCGATTTTTAGTAGTTTCCGAGATATTCACAGTTTTACTAGCAATTTTGGTTTTTTTCCTTAATAACCATGTTACGGGATAATAGTTAAGTTTAAGTGAAATTTCTTGGCACATGTTTTTAAAAACTTACGTAGTTCGTTATGAATCAAATGATGTAGGATACTGACAAAAGAAAAAGAAATTTCAATTAAACTTAACTACTATCCTGTAACACGGTTATTAAGGAAAAAACCCCAAAATAGCTAATAAAACTGTAAATATCTCGTAAACTACTAAAAATCGCAGAACATACATGGGGTCCAATTGATAGCTTTTGAGCTGCTCTATCACCCCTCTTCATTTTGGCGTTGGTTTTAGGGACACCCTGTATAATATACATATATGATGGAAAATTATGTTGCAGTTAACCACTAAAGCAGTGTTTCTCTAATTGGGGTATAGTGGTGGATCCAGAATTTGACTTGGTTTGCGAAGGCATTTTTCAAATTTTTTTTTTAATTCCCTGGATAAATGTACAGTCAGCGTCATATAGTATGTAGCAGTGACAGTGGACAAATAGTTCAGTACACCATATATTTTGTATGGTGTACTGAATTATTTGGCCACTTTGACTGCTACATACTATATGACGCTGACTGTACCTACAATACAATACATATACTCTTTATTGCACACCTACCTACCTTACCCACCTCAAATTTTGGTCTTGCCCCGCCACTGTTGGTTTGGCAAATTGGCACCATTTGGTGGACCCTGCTTAGGTTACATTTTTGGCCCCTTAGCCCCCTTGATCCGCTAGTGGTGCGGCATTAAAATTGCCAGGAATTTACCAGTGATTCCTTAGGGAATGCAACACACACAAGTCACAATTGAAAGCATAGAAACAAAATTTTAATAAACAAAGTTGTACTAATAAGCTAAACTAAGCGGGTTATGTTTGTCAAGAAAATTTAAAAGGGGTACCTAGGTGTTAAAATAAATAAATAAAAGAAAGACAGAGAAGCAGATATTTAGTTATTTGTTCATGGTAGGCCCTGAAATGTATTAGACATTACTAATTGTTCAGAATGGACAGCACCAATTCTAGTCTCTGATAATGGCGGAGCAATCAGTTCTGCACCATTCAAAAATCTTCTTATACTTGATTCAAATGTCTCTTAGACTTGATTTTTGACTCATTTGTCAGGTGCTTAGACCAGCCATTCCATCCACTGTAGTATCCGATGTGTAGAAATATTGTTTTTGTGCCTGGTTTGGAATACTCACAAATATTAACCCTTAATTTGACAATGTCCAGCCAGGGCCAGGACATTATCTGTGACCATATTTTTGTAATTTTTTCTTGATCAGAATAATTTGGACTCAGCATTGCCAAGGCTTGAATTATGTATTTTTGCAACTTTTGTCGAATGTGTTGGATGCCAGAGCTCTAAAGTTGAGCTGTGTTGAAAATGAAGGACCTGGTAGTCTTTCTGGCAACATCAAATCCTCATGTCATTAAAGCATTGGCCACTACCTTGTCGGATTTCTCTCTAGTCCCAAGCTTTCATAGACAGGCTGTATACTGCTTATTTTGCACCATTATGGTATTAACCCTTTAACAGCCGAGCGTCAAAAAAATTACTAGAAATTTTCAACTCAAGAAGGTGTCATTTTCACCGTCACTTTGTCTCGTATATCAGACAATGGCTGTTAAAGAGTTAAATAAGAAAACATGAGTGTACCAAAATTTTAGTGACACTATCAAGCTCACGACCAGGAGCAACGCGCGCATGTGACGAAGTTTTAAAGCAGGTTATATGTAACTCTTTTATAGAATTTGGCACGATATATCACACCAGGTAGGCACTGGGCAGTGAAAGGGTTACATGGTCACATGTTACACATGAGACGCGAGTAAAATCCACTGAACAAATCTATTATGCTCATAGACAATGTAAATAGTTGCTTAACTCAGTCCACGGATCACATGCCAAATAGAAGTGCTAGCACGTTCACAGTTTTAGAAAAATAAAATAAGTTAGGTATGTTATTATTAAACTGTCATCAAAGTATGTATTGAAATGTTTGACGTTTTAAACTTACTGGATAACAGGCCCCTATACCACAAAACTTTACAAGTCTACATTTCGACAAAATTGTACAATTTTCCATAGGAAAAGTTGACAAATTTCTCGAATTGTAAGCTTGTAAAGTTTTGTGGTACAGGCCCCAGGTGTCACCCATACCCAAGCTATATTAAAAGAATATCATGTTTATATTTCCTTGACCATTTCGCCAAGGTCTGCTTAGCTGCTTTACCACCAGGGAGGCAACGGAGGATGGAATTGAACAAATTGAATTGTGCATACAATGGGATGATGAAAGAAATTATTATTTTACTGCAGGTAGTTTGAAAATTCCCTAAGCCTCGCCTCTGAAAAAAAAAACTTTATACCTAATCGCGTGCGTGACTCTCGTTACGATCAGACGGACCGTCACAGCTCGGAATATTATAAGACGCAAGTCTTATCCTTACGTGTTTTATACTTAAAATCATTTCAGTTGAACGAATTGCTCTAAAGCAATCCCTTCAAAAAAGCTACTTTACAGTTCAAACAATAAGGTTCAAAATCTAATAACATTTTAAAACAATTACGTTAAAAAAAAAAGAATTTCAACCATACCTGCCTAGCCTGTCTTACGTTAGCAGAATAACAATGCAGCCCAATTAGGTACAAAACGAGTTTTAAAAAAAAGCTTTACTATGCTACAAGAGAGTTCCAAATCAAGTATTCTACAAGTTCCCTACAATATCAATATAATCTAAACTATTATTGTAATAAATTGTGACTTTGTAAGTTTGTATGTAAGGGTTGACAGGGGTTGACTAGGTCAGCGCGATCCATCTTGGACATTGTCTTAACTTTTTTCTCACTTTTAATATTACTTACTTACTTTTTATTTACTTTTAATATTAGTAAAAAAAACTGAAACCATATATATACCTTTTCATTAGATTTCAAAAATTCTTTCATAATCAGGTACCCATCTACATAAATACAATGCAATAACTTCGTAAGTTTCTATAATAACATGATTTAAGCGATTAAGGTATATGGGGGAAACAAAGTCCAATCATTCACTTTGAACTTGCTTATCTGATATGCTGGGTATTTAATGAGCTGAAGGTGATAAAAAATAATGTTTTTTAAGCGTTGAATTGGACAAAATATTAGTACCTATGTGATCGACACAGCGTTTATAGTTATAAACCGCTACAGATTACAAAACGAAATCTGTCACAAATGATAGCCTTGAACTCTTCTGTATTACGAGTATAACTGGTTCAGTACGATTTTTAATGTGGTTTACAGTGACGTATCAATTGATTTTCGGTGCTTGTTGCAGTGGTTATTTTGAATATAATTCAATTCAATTCAATAGTTTATTTGTCCAAAAAGCCGGTAATGTTATACAACAGGTGTTATGTCACAATTTAAAAGATCTCCACTTCAGGTCTTTGCATTGTAATTTGTATGATATTTTCATGGTATTACATCCTACACTGATATATATAATATGAACATTGAACACGCTGTAATGTAAGATATGCGAATGCGTGCTAGAGACACCTTTTTATGTTACCTCTTTAGATTATCACACAGTACACGCTGTTTACTTATGATGTTGACCGGTTGTTTAGATAATTCGCAAAGAGGAGATTTGGCTAAGTATTTCGCATTTGAAGATTGTAGACCATTACACAAACGAAGCGCGGCTTGGTAAAGTAAGAGTTAGCAGGATCGACTTATGCTCAGCAACTACAGTTTGCACATAACAGTCAAGCCAGAGCGATGTTCCGTGAGTCCGCATAAGGACTGAAAGGATTTAATGCCTAACAGATGTTGGATTGTAAACACTCGCCAGAAACTAAAGGCATCTTGCAAGAGAAGTCTTTCTCTCCATTCGAATAAGAAAACGATGCGTAGGCTCGAACTACATGCATTAGGAATTCTTGCTTTACCTTCTCCGCTAACCCATATTGGGAGGTCAGAGCCATAATATTAACTAGTTACCGGTACGGTTTATACGCTCCCTGAAGTGTCAGTGGCGTCCATATTGGGGGTGCATCTCTTGTTTTCATATCTTATTTTTCCCTGGAATCTCCGCAACTTTTCCCAGGAAAATATCCTTTCAAAATAATACCGCGTCCATAGTCCATGCTTAGCTCGCGATGGAGGAGGGATTCCTATGCTTAAAAAACCTGCTAAATGCGTGTCGGACTTCGCACAATTAGGGTTCTGAACCAACCGCAAAATTAAGTTGGTTTAATAGGGAAAAGGAAATTTCAAAGAAAAAACCTGATTTATCAATATATTTATATTTGTTTGTAAAATATACGTAATAATAAACATTGACACCAATTTTCTACTTCGTAGGTCAATGGGAAGTTAAAAAATATTTTGTGACAAACGACGGACGGACGCGTGAGTGACAGCAATAGGATTCCGTTTGGACCCTAAAAACCCTAAAAAGTCCCGTGTATTGATATTGTCGATTACGGGTGTCAATCCGATACCTATCACCGCAGACGCTCAGTGAGTCAGCGTCGCCGATCAATGACAGTCTCCGTCTTATTTTAGCAACACGATAGTAGTTCTACACGGAACTGTAACGCTGATCAAAACACACGCGCATTGCTGTGTAAGCCACTTATTTAGTAAAACATTTCGTTTATCAAACACTGCTTATAAAAACCAATGAAGTCTATTCAAAATACCTAATCAAAATTATTCAAATATATTATTCTTTGTGAATAGATCAATATATACATTAGGACTATAGTATTGAGACGTGAGATTCTTTAAAAACGGAATCGTAGAAATGTTCATACTAGTCGTAATATATTTATTCTCTATTTAATTCGTGGTATTACTCACCAAGAAAACTATACTGTAACTTAACCTAGGTTGAGAACATGCCCTCATTCTTCCTTATCGCATATATTAAAATTAAGATATAATATTTTATCTGTAGAATGATGAATTTTTAAAAATACAATTTATTGTCGTTAGAATCTGTTTTTGCACCAGCAGGCCTGAGACTTACCGTTAAGTTTTATACCCGTATGAATGGGAAACTGTGGAAATTCAAATCAGTGCAGTTGATACTTTACTGCACCCATGGACCAGCAAATTGTTAGCTTATCAACTCCTAGCTCCTAGTCTCTTCAACCTACCTAGCACGTTACCAGCTTATACCGTAAGGTTTTTTACGACGTTTTAGTACATTTCGGCCTTAAAACGTGACGGTATAAGCTATCGTGCTAGCTAAGCAGGAAGTGACCGCGTCAAAAGTGAACAGGCTTGGCACTCATACGCCGATCTCTTGATTAATTCCAAAGCTAAATCTGTACTGTCGTATAAGTAAATATACACTAGCTCAGAACAGAAATGCCTTATGAACAATCGCTATTTGATACCCCTACACTGTTTTGGCTTTGTATACAAGGTACGTGTTTTATCAGAGTATGTATGCATTGCATGTGACTTCGTTTCTCTTTTGTTAGTAGCCATGCAGGTGTGTAGTGTAGTTGTTATGTTCTTGAAGTTTTGGCTTTTAGAAAAGAAGCCACAATAGGGATGTTGACTCAAAAAATTTTAATACTCCATACGAAAGAATACATATAACTATGCCAAAAAGTGAAAATCCTATTCAAATATCTCAAAAAATAACGAAACTACAACCGTTAGAATGTTTTTAGTTAGAGAGAGAAAACGCTACAGGTCAGTGACGTCACTGACCTCGAGCGCCATAGTAAATGACGATCGTTCAATACAACGGGGCGTTTTGCGGAAAAGGGACAGAAAATGCCCCCTCCTAAAACTTTGAAGACTTATAATTATGTAATTATCGATTCTTTTGGATTACTTATTTCACTATTTGATAGAGAATTTGATCCTTTTTCGAGAAAATTCGGATTCATTGATTTTCTTATTTGGTGTCAACATCCCTATTGTTTTAAGTTTTATAAATTCTTAACATGCCAAAATTGACGAATTACGCATGAGAATGTTTTCATTCTAATATATTTCAAAAGACGGGTACTCTTCCCTCTGGGTTGGAAGGTCTGATGGTAATGGTTTTCGTGATACCTACGCCATACATCCGGGAAAATGCTAGGGAAGAAGATCATGATATTATAAAAGATTGGTGTTATCTAGTTGTACCTAAGAGAAGGGGTAGGCCAAGGTACCCAACATGGATGCGTGATGATACTGATGATGCTATTAAGGCCGTGAATGATGAGATGTCGGGCGATAGAGGTATGGAAGAAAAAACGTACTGCGTCGATCGCAAGTAAAGCGGGTCACACACACACTGTCCTGAATTCAGAATCCTGACTAGGGGAGGGGCGTTGCAGCAAAGCAAGCAAACAGGGCCGGTTATAGAGCGAGTGGAACGGCTGTAGGCGCCAGCCCGCCAGGTGATGGGACGTCAAATCCCAAATGTAAATATGTCAAGTGAACTCTTGACCAAAGCCGCGCGCCGAGCGAAAATTTCGTCAAAAAGCGGCTCTGATATCGAATTATGACATTCCAAATATCCCAAATTCCAATAGCTCTGTGTTTTAAATATATATCCTTCCCAGAGGTTCAAAAATATCTGAGCATCCTTGTTCATATAGCGGCACAGGCACATATAAATCCACAGTTGTGTTTTGTGTTCATATATTTTGACCACTTCGACTTCGTCAAGGGCACCAATTACTCCATTGAAATAAGGTCTAAAAATGTATACATATACACTCGCTCTTGACTGTACTGTTAGTACTGATTCATTCACTGTCTATATGTTTATAATATGGGCGTTAGGAGACAGGAAACTATTACAATGTTTTTTGTGGTGAATGCTTCAGCATTTCAACACTACCTTTTTCACGTGTCAGTAGGTATCTATTTATTTTCATTGTGCCTGGCGAATTCAAATTACAATGCAATGATGTCATGTCTGTTTTTTTTTTCGTTTTTACGAACGTTAGAACGAATAATGAAAATTATTTCCACCGAAGTGTTGAATAATTTGTATATTTTTGGCATAAGTGTACCTAAAGTATACAATTTAGATTTCTTATTCTAAACACTCGTTGTTTTTAGTCTAGTGAGGCATAGCGAACGTTATGCTGCTCATATTTGGAATGGCCACCTAGAGAAGTACCTAAATTTTACAGAAGACCATAAAGGTATGATTCCGCTGACGACTGCATACAGCAACAGCACGTTCCGCCGCACTCCAAATTGAACCGTAATCATATCATAAGACTAACGCTGGGTTGCACCAAACCGTCTGTAATCGTAAGCGGTGTTCGTCAAATCTGATTGTGTGGAAAGTTTGACAAGTTTCTATCGGATGACAGCTGCCGGCGCCATATTTGACGATGACCGGTCTGTGTTCGTACGTTGGTGTAACTGGCACTTAAAGTCCCAATTTAGAGTGAGCGGCGTGTGCTGTTCCGACACTTCTCCGCTCATTTCAATATGAGTGTGGAGTTACCGTCTGCTGTCGGCTGCGGAATTATACCTTAAGGTCGCCAGAGTTGGCCAGGGGGCTACCGCGAACCATAGACGGTTTCCCTCTCTGTCGCACTTACGTACAATCTTGCAAGTGCAACAGAGAGGGAAAACTTCGTTTGTGTTGAGAACGAGGGAACTTGTCTCTAGCTGCCAACGCAACGAATCCTCAAATCATTAGTCGCAAACGTCTGTGTCCGTAGGCTACGGTGTCTGCTAAAATCAGGACCGCCGTAGTTTGCTACAGTCGTGGTATAAAAATAATATCGTAGTAGTAAAAATATTTGAAGTCGCTTATGATTTTGAATGTATCCTGCTTAAAAATATTAAACTTGCAAAACTGAGATCTGTAAAAACGATTGTTTGCGATATTATACTGCCATTACTGGCCGTCATATTCGCGCGGTCAGGATTTCGCACTGGCGATTGTCACGTTCGGAATAATCGGAATTTAATCATTAACCCTTTAACTGCCATCTTCGTATATATCAAATGCCAGCTTCGTGATTTATTTATTTAGCGCGGCACATAACAACATTATAAAATAAGAATAACAGCTTACAAGTATAACAAACATGTGATATATTGACAAAATTGAAAATTTCGAGTAACTATTTTGATATTCGGCGGTTAAAAGGTTACCTAATCTATCTGCTATTCGGGTAGGTAATCCCGATTGTTAAAACAGCATGATTTGTTTTTAGAATGGTAAGGAAAGGCGAGAGCACTTTAGAAATGTTTTGCTGGACTATATTAAAATTTTTGAAGAAGTGTATCTCATTGAAACCACACACCACAGGGCTTTATTATGAATTTAACGTTCTGTATTTAAGCCTGTTAGAGATGGATAAAGTGTATGTTATTCAGGTGGTTTGTATAGTTTTAGCTGCGTCGTCTTCGCCTTAAATTAAATCGAGACTCGTAAAATCTAATGAAATCTATTTCAATACATTTCTTCCTGTTTAATGTTCGCGTCTGTTTCGGAATGCTCTCTTGTTTTGTATAATCATTCAAATGGCTTCTGGCAAGTACTTACGACCAAGTCAGACAGCCCTACCCCTTTTTAAATGAGCCCTTATCTTGGAAATAACCTGTGGACCTACCTTCGAACCCTCTTCGTGCATTCTATAAACCCAGAATCCCAGTGGGGCAATGGGCACAATCGGCCCCGCGACGCGAGATGAGAAATTTCTTAGTCTGAGTAGTTGTGCCTCCCTGCCTAGTCGACACGACACGAGGGGTTATAAGGGTTATAGGTTAGTTAGGCTTTTTCTTAACATGTATGTTTTATCTAAAATTCCATTAAAAGCATCCAGGAAAGTACGTAGGTACTGCGCTGAATTCGTAATAAGTATGAGTCATGTGGGGAACGACCCCGTAGCAAATTTGGCTATTCAAATCTGTTCGTCTGTATGTTCAAGGCCTTCGTTTCATCTCATTATCCTCGTTTCATACAGGAGTAACCATATTATAAATTAACGCCTCTCTAGATAGTTCCCGCTCATATCTGAGATAAACATATAGGCGCTGCTTTGTTAGTATTTGTGAATTTAACGTAACTTCATGTTTCGTTTTCCTCGGGACCTCTTCCTCGAAAATTCAACTAAAATTCTTACGTAGATTATAATTTAGATTTTTTCCGTGTATATTCACGTCTTTCTAAACGACTGACTTGAAACACCTCAGAGCCGGGACGGTTGGAAGTCAAGTCCTTTGCCCTGGGACACCTTGCAGGCTTAGAAAAAATTAAAAATATTTATTTATTTATTTTATTTATTTATTCCACACTTAGTAGTTATATATATTCATATGAGTAACTGCTGTAAAACAATTTGGAAGCTAGTATATTTGGTTTATATCTAAACGTTTATGTGAAATTTCCGTACTACTATTACAAAAGGATGTTAAATATCTCACTTGTATCCCATCAGCTAATTTCAAATTTGTTGCTAACCATTTTCGACCTAATTTCTTGGTAAGTGAAACTATCTGGACTTGTTGTTATTGTATTCCAGCCCTAGGCAGGCTGCATTATCTCTTTGACTAGGTGAACAACTGTTAACTTATTTCAGGTGCTAACTAACTATACCAACTTACACTTACGGCTTATATGTGCCTGTGATGCAAATATAGTACGAGGTTCTTACAGACCTATTTATGTAGATAGATAGATCCCGCCGTCATGGTCGTCCGTCACGGTTCTTAGCAACAAAACATGTCTGCCTTAGAAAGTCAAATGAGAGTACTTAACGACACAAACATGGAAAAGAACATATACATATAAGTATATATTACATATGAATATTGCACTGTCATCATATGACAACTTGCCAATGTTGAGTCAATCGATGGACGAAAATACGAATACATATAAATAAGCATATCTCAAGTGAGAAGAGAGCCGCGACTATCGCTGACGGATTATTTTTTGGAGTATCCTGTTTATTCCCTGTGTCCGGACACTCTGTACATATTATTTGTATTCGTCTGACATTCGAGATTGTACACATCTCCGGTCACATATGTGTCTAGGCAATGTCTAGGTATGGCTGCCTTTCCACAGAGGCGGAAATGTGACAAATCAAATTGATCCATTAAGGCTGGTTTTCCACTAGAGCTATGCTATGCTACGTTGCGATGGATGCGTTTGAAATCCACCAATCACATTCCTTTATTCACATAGCAGAGCTCTGGTGGAAAAGGGTTCAGCTAAGCTATGTTATATGGAATGATGCGTGCTATGGATGCATGCTATGGATGCGTGCTACGGATGCGCGCTACGAATGCGTGAGCGCTTCCCCCCCTCACCGCGCTGCCGCTCCCCGCGCCCGCTGTCGTTACATCGCATGCGCATCTTCCTCGCACAGCTGTAGCTTTAGTGGAAACGGTAGCATAGCTCGTAGCGCATCCTCGCAGCATAGCTGCGTAGCATAGCTCTAGTGGAAAACCAGCCTAAATCGAAGCGGAGAGAATCGGACTTCGGTGTGCAGCTCTCCGCTTCGCTCTGCGTCAGTGTTGCCATGTCGTAAAATGCCATAATATATGTTAATTGTTATTATTGTATGACTTGTAAAAGAGGCCTTGATGAGGTCTACTTACAGAATAAACATTTGATTTTACAGAAGAATGCAATGCTCCAGCCGCAGTCACAGAGCAAAAAACAAGATAGTCCTCTTTTGTTCTTATTGCTCCATTCTACCATGCCTTGCTTTATTTTCCTTTGAAAGTTATTTTACCATAACTAACAACTTGATGTATTCAGGCGGTTTCAAGGGGCTTTGTGGAAGGTAAGAGCATAAATAAAATAAATAAATATTTGTGAGCAATCCTATACAAATCGATCTAGTCCCATTCTAAGCAAAGATTGTACTATGGGTACTAAGCGACGATATGCATACTTATATAGATAAATAGATACTTAAATACTTAGATAACATCCAAGACTCAGGAGCAAATAAGTGCTCATCACACAAATAAATACCCTGACCGGGATTCGAGCCCGGGCCCTCCAGCTTCCTAGGCAGGACGTACTAACTAAGCTGAAGTGGTCGTCTGTAATAACACTATTACTAAGAGTCAGACAGCCAGACAGGCTTCACCCAATTTCTTACCATAACTTAGCCTATTCTTGTTAAAGACAATGGGTCTTTCAAACTTTAACGATAACGATAGACCATTAAGAAACCTTGTTATAGCCTAGATAGCATAGGTTGAGTCACTCGTTATTAACACATCCTTTTCGAGAACTAAGTAGGTACACGTAGACATGAGTGATAACTGACATAAAAGGTTAGAGCATTGATTAACAATCGTACCCATTGTTCATAAATTGTGATGAACGTATATAAAAGCTAGTATTAGATTCAATAGACTAAATACATGTATTATCATATATTTTTTTCATCGGTTTCATTAGGTTACTTATAATATCAGTATGGTTTGACTTTGACTAATATAATAAGTTAATAAATGCTAAAGTATCAATGTCTGTATGTTTACCTTTTCACGCTTTAACTATAAATATTTAAATATCCAAGTAACAAAAACAAATATGGTTTGTAAGTATTTACGTTTTCAAACAAACAGCGTATGGGGATCATAAACATCATACTGTAACATGTACATATACAAATTTAGTTTCGCGTTATTCCTGTGGTCTTTAAGGCTTATAAAGCCATAATTTTTGGGTGGCATCATAATAGGCATTGCCACGGCGTCATAGTTTATGCAAATCTATGTAAAAAAAACTATTTATATGCACATAACCATTGATTATAGATCCTGTATTATCACGTGATAAACGACAAGGTAAAACATTCCGTCACTTTCTACCAAGTGGTGTCAAAAAGTGACAGATGCTTTACCTTGGCTGTTATTCACAACACAAAACGACTCGTCGACCTCACCTCACCCGGGTTTATAAGGAAACTGTCAAAAAATTACAAATGACATTGACTTAACATGAGTCGGTTTGTGTAGGTATCGTATAGCTTGTCGTTTATCGCGCGATTGACAAGAGCATAATAGGTCACCGATTTTGTTCTTTTGACAATGTTTGACCCGTATTGTATTATTGAGGTCCCCATGTTTTGTGGCTTTTGTCATGAACTCATGACTCATGACCAAACGTCAACAACAAATCTTCGTGTATTGCATGATTTGCTATTGGTTTCAATGAGCCGAGTTGTTTGCGGCCAAACATTAATTGATCTCAATAGCTTGCTTAGTTGAAATGGTTACATGCGCACGCGCAATTCTTGTGTTGATCATTATCTGGTTTGGGAATGTCATGAGCGAGCTAGTGCGCGTTTCTGAAGGTTTTGTTCTATCAATGTTTCATACAAACTCTTTAAGATACTTAATTTTAATAGGCAATTTTTTGGCCATTGGTCTGTCTTACAAATTTCAACCCCAGAGGAGCCTCTATGTAGATAGACGTTCTAGTCTACATAGCCCCATAGCCCATAGGTATTAATTAGAATAAACTCAAGAGCAAATAAAACGGGTACATTTTGTATGAAAATTCAATACAAAGTTTTATATATTTGCTGTTGAATGTGTATATTCCTAAAATTGTCGGCTTGACAGATCACAGCGTATCAGGATCCAGTTAATCCATGTTCACACTTCAGGGTGCTTTTCACCATCTAAGCTATCTATGTTCTGTATACAAAACTCCAAGCTGGACTACAATGCTATGCTATGTGTCTCTATGTTGTTTCTGAACTGCTTTGTATTTTTAGGGTTCCGTACCTCAAAAGGAAAAAAAACGGAACCCTTATAGGATCACTTTGTTGTCTGTCCGTCCGTCTGTCTGTCTGTCAAGACCATTTTTCTCAGGAACGCGTGGAGGTATCAAGCTGGAATTTATATCAAATACTTAGGTATACTGTCACTGGGAGCTGTGAAAAAATCGAACTTCTAAGCCAAAGCAATCAAAAGATACAGCCGTTTATGCCGCAAATTTCCGCAGATTTTCGACACTCGCAAGGGAATCAAAACCTACAGGGTTACTTCCCGTGAACTCAGAATCTTGAAATTTGGTACGAAGCAACGTATTAGCACAGATAAAGGAAAAATTGCGAAAACAGTACATTTTTAGTTACATCATATAATAAAAATATTTTAAATAGTTTTATTTTTTTTACTTGGACCATAACTATGACTCTATTGTCGTGATGAGTGAACTTTTACTTATATACCTACAGGTTTGTACGGAACACTGGGTGCGCCGACTCGCACTTGGCCGGTTTTTTATTTAGGTGTGCACTCAAGAGTATTTGTATTGTATCGGCATACGGGGTTTAATTCTAATGAATTACTTACGCCTTAGCTTTACTTAAGCTATAACAGGATGTTGAAATTATTCTGTAAACTTTGAGGATCTTCGCCATGTGGCTACATATTTAACAGATGCGATGATAGTTGCAGCTGGCGAGACATTACAAGTGTTACACAGCTAAATTACTTTAAGTATAACACTGACATCTTCTTATTTCTTTGTATATTCTACTTTAAGACTAATGTAAATAGAGACCCTACTAATTGATAACCGCCTCCTCTTTTTAAAAAGGTCTACTTATATACTTACCAACTAAACAAGTGTCAAGTTGTTATGTAGGGTTTTGAAATAACCATGCCTTGCCCTAATGCAATGTGACCTCAGCCGTGAGGTCGCTCAGATAAGAGACCTGTATCGTACCTTACTTACCTAACAATAGTTTTAATGCAGTCGAGTTATGTTAAATCAGTAATTTTTTTGATATAAATTACCGATATATGGTCTAATGGAACTTTATAAAACCGATCCTAATGATACAAATGTTTCAAAATTTACCAATCTGACGCAACTGTTATTTAATGAAATACTATTTAAGACTGCGAGCAATGAGCGTAACTTTTTTGTGATGTTAAAGTTAAAACGTTTTAGATGCCATGCCATATCTATTGTACCGTACCTACTGATACCGTGCCGTACGCATAGTTATGGCCTGCGGTCTTCTGCAAGGTGGATGTTTTCTCCTTTGTGCCTTGTGCCGCTCTAAATATGAGCGAGATGACAATTACATTGACATCCCGCTGACGTTGTCTCTTTTTCTCTTAGCTCTTTCCCGCAATATCGGCATCACTTTTCATTGCTTCCATCATTAGTAATTGTATAACTATAATTAATACGCCACATAGTGCTTTTCAATGGCGTGGCGTACGGCACGCCAACGCTGAATGAGCCATTTGGCACGAATTCGGTACCTACGGTGATTAATTTTTCAATTCTGTACAAATTCCTTTAATACATTGTAGTCTAAATTGGTGAATTACATAATTTTGACTTTTGAGGTCTTCCGGACTAGCACCAATTTATTGTCCGATCAGCATATACTGCGTAATTAGGGTTGGAGCAGTCCTCTAATTTCCTTTGCCACAATGGGCTCTCCCATAGATCTCCATGAGTTCATAATTATTAGTGCGAAAATAATTTAAGTATGCATCATTATTTTAATTAAGAGCAATAAAGCCCCAAGTTGAGCAATAACTAAGATTTTGCTCTAATGGCACACCTTAATCAAATTCTTCTTTTGCAGGGTACCTGTACGGGTATAAAAATCAATTTCCCTTGGGTAATTACATGTTTACATTTTAGTAATGCCTTTGCATGATGCTATGGTTTGAGTTGGTCATACACACGCTTTTTCACAGCATACATTACTTCCCTATATTGACAAAAAAGTTGTACAACTCCCTTTAAACTTTAGGGATCGTCCTAATACAACGCGACTACGCGATGATCGCGCAATCGCGCGAGTGAAATTCGCGAATATATTGAACTCGAATAGGTGTCCTAAAGGGATCGTCCTAAAACAAACGCGACTACGCGATTATCGCGCGAACTCGCGACTTTTACTAGTAAATATTCTAAGTAAAAGTCGCGTAGTCGCGTTTGTATTAGGACGATCCCTTAAAGGGCACAATCTAAATTTTGAGTTCCACCGTTTATGGTCATCTTTTTTTTTTGTCTATATGTATAGTGGCAAGAGACTTGATAAAAGGATTAATTTTAATTTTAATGAAAATGAAATAATTTATTCGTGACATAATATTATACAACAAACAAAACTAACTAATAAATAAACTACTACACGGCGACTGAAGCTACCGTTCTCCGAATTTGAATTATCAGGTAGTCTACCACATCTTCTTTAGGTACCCTGTTGTGGTCGCCGCATTTTACACTTTTTTGACTTGATGTAATTGTCCCTCAAACATGCATACTGTTTAGATAAAAAATACACAAAGAAATGTGTACTTTGCGGAAATATCCGTTTGAATCAACGGTCAACATTTTATAAGCTTATTTTATATTGTCTAAATTTGGAGTGATTGAATAAGGGTTCATAGGTTGCTATCGCAATGCATGCTATTGATGCTATACGACTTTTCTAGCCTTTTATATATGTGTTTTTTCATGTAAGTATCGGCGTTACCATCTACAAGTCGCTTAATTTGGAACTATATAGGGCAATCTGTGTAAGATCCCTAAATATATATATATGTATTTAATAGACTGAATTACCTGATTGTAAAGCTATATAACGATATCTCGATGATAAGATATCAGTGGCTAGCCGAAAATAACTTCGTCTACCGTTCGTCTGGCGATGTTTATAGTGGCATGACTCAAAAGCTGTACTGGTTTAAAATTTCATGTTTAGTAAATGGATCATCGGTTCATGGCTATTGGCTACGTTACAAACATCGAATTTGTGTACATCTTTTTTACTCCTTTATAATAAAGTGACTTAAAGAATATTGTGCCCATAGATGAAATGGGAATCGCTCGTAATTTTGCAGAAGAGCAGCTATCATTAGGTAGGTACATCGTATTATTCGTCAGTTTAGGATTACATTAATGAGTACAATCCTTAAGAACATTCAGACGCGCAGAAATAATAAATACACGAAAGACATGCTAAGAATGATGTGTACACAGCATCACAAAAGAATAATAGTTGAGTTGTGAAGATCAATTTATGCATTCTTGCGTAGTACAACCGTACATTCTGCTGTGACTTTATATTTCTTGAGAATAATCTATTTTGTATCTCTACGACTCGTCAAGAATAAATCCAACGGTTGGTTTACGTTATTGTTGGCTTTCCGTTCGTTCATAAAAGCTGCCATTACATCAAAAATACATTTGAGTAATCTATTAAATTTGTTAGTTCAGCTCGTTCACATCATCGTGTTATTTTCAATTAAGTACTTACTTAAATATATTTGAGATGAGACTCAAAATGCGGGCTAATTCGATTTGATATTATTTTAATTGTAACATTACAGCGCTTTCCAAAGAAAGAAGTGTAATTCTGTTGTGTGCTAACCACCTTTTTTTACGATGTGGAAATGCTTTATGCATACCCTCTTGTCTGGAACCTGATGGGGGATATGTGGGACTAACTCAGGAGCATACCCACTAATACCACGATGGTCTAACCTTTCTACTGATGAAGGAATTTTCGAAATCTAATGAGTAGTTCCGGAGATTACCTACTGTCTAAATACAAACTCAGAAATACACATTTTACTCACAAAGATGTAAGACCTCTTTATTATTAGTATGGAGAGACGAGAGACAATGCATGTCAATGCACTGGGAAGAGTAAAGATATTTTTGCAGTACCCATAGCACCCTTTTCATCGGTACCCATAGTACATGCTTTGCTTAGTTTGGGACTAGCTCGATTTGTGTAAGATTGTCCACAAATATTTATTTATTTAATGGCGACCATACAAAGCTTCATATTTTATTTTCTAAAAAGGCTGTCATTTAATGGAACTAAAGAAATATCCATTACATACATCAAACATATCCTTCGTTATCATTTTTATTGATCACAACTTGGAAACCTCAATTTGATCAATTAATGATTTTAAATATTAACCTAGTTCTATGTAGAACATGTCTTATAAATAAATATGTGTGAGATATTCATAATTTACGATTATTGTTAATTGACTATTCCTATTTGGTTTTGTACAATACAATACAAATACTCTTGATTGCACACCTCACATAAGCACACATACAAAAGACAAACAAAGAAACAGGGATACAGAGGTAGAACAAAAGGCGGCCTTATCGCTAAAGAGCGTTTGTATTTAAGCAGTAACACTGCTAACAACGAGGCCTACTGATGTGCCGTCGGAAACTTTCTAAAATTGCGAATTTTTCCACATGGGTAAGTTTCTGAAATTTCTCACATTCTTATATGGGGTTTGAAACTTTCCAAAATGTAAAATGGAAATTTCTTACATTTCTATGAAATTCTCAAGAAATTTCCGAGAAGTTTTCCAACTTTTTGGAAACTTTCCGCAACTTGCACATCTGTAACGAGGCCCGAGTCTTCTATGTAGATGTTTCTGTTATGCTTCCCTAAGGCGTTGTAGGAAGAAACGGTTGAAGAATTTAGGGACCGAGTGTGATTGCTCCCGAAAGTCCTGAACTCAGTGGCTAGAGCGATTGGCCGCGAATGCCAGAAGGTCGCAGGTTCGAGTCGTGCTCGTGCTCGGAGCAATTACATTCCTATTTTATTGTATACTAGCTCGCGAAACTTGTGGATATTTTGATAGGTACTTATTTGGAAATGATCAGGATGCACCGCTCTATGCGCCAGGTGCCTGAAGAGCCTAAATGCCGAATGATGAAAAATCATAGGTACCTAATACATTTTTGCAAGCGGCATTGAATATCGTGAATGGATCGGCGAATGGACAATTTGAACACTGAGCATGTTTTCCATACATTTTGTTCGGTCCGATATCGGTATCTGATCCGACACCGATGTTATGTGAACACGTTCTTTTTTTTTTTTTATTTTATTTATTACAATAAAGACTAACATAATTATATTTTTACTGATCTGCCAAACTGTATGACAGTTTGTTGGCAGAAAACATTTATATACCCTCACACACTATTTAAGGTAACGCAATATATATTTATGTACTTATTTAAAAAGCAAGTTATTATTAAACATTCAAAGAAATACTTCAGACATCAATGGCCTTACAAATTTTAAAATTAGCCCTAAATGCCTATCAGGGATTAGGGCTGGCGCATTTCTCGTGAATTTTTGTTAGTAGAATGTGTTCGTGTTCGATAAACAATTATAGATTGTTGGTTATCTTTTTGTTAAAGTTACCTGCGTCAGATTAGTATTTAATGTCGATGTGCCTAAATGTGTAGGTAAGTAGGGAATATCAAAGGGATAAAAATGTATCTTTAAAACGTTTTCATGTAAACAGAAAACGATATTTTCATTTTTTTCACCACATGTTCCCGCAATCGTAACGAAGGACAAAAAAATAGTCAATTTTGTTTATCTTCTAATGTAAACATGACATTTGGTAGCATTAAATTTTCAGTGATAACTCTAGCAATCTCCCAAGTCATCATTTACCGTTGTTATGAAAACATCTAACTGTCTATGAAGATAAAGTTGAATTTTGAATACATCTCATTATTGTGATGTGTTAGTTAGCAGGCGTGATATGCGTCGGGTGTAAAAAACTCAGTCATAATTTGTTTATTTCGCTGTCCATGTAATACGCATAATAGCGTGCATTTGATTTCTCGAGAATATTTTTGTCCGTCATGTCTATTGAATGAGGTATTAAACACAAAGACCTCCCGACATTTTCTTCGAATTTTGTCAAAGAAATAGCCGATATTATCTCTAGATCTGTTCGTACACACTCTTTAATTAAGTTGAATCGATTCCTACTACTTACAAATTTTTGATTTAGTATTTATTAATCGTATGTCGATTTAGACACTTGAAACAATTGTTTGAACTTATCGTCGTAATATGCATTCGTGGTCAAACGTTTAGTCTTAATATCATCTTCTATTTCCAGTCCTCGTCGAGGCGTGTCACAACGATCCCGGTTGCCTCCAGGACCGCGCAGGGCTGGAGGCGATCACGCAACTCCACAAGCAACTGGACGACGACGCCAACGGCAACGTCGACCTCAGTGAGAGTGATGATGTAAGCCGTTCCCTATTGTTACGTAGTTCTAGTTGTGGCGTGTCACAACGATCCTGGGTGCCTCCAGGACCGCGCCGGGCTGGAGGCGATCACGCAGCTCCACAAGCAACTGGACGACGACACCAACGGCAACGTCGACCTCAGTGAGAGTGATGATGTAAGCCGTTCCCTGTTGTTACGTAGTTCTAGTTGTGGCGTGTCACAACGATCCTGGGTGCCTCCAGGACCACGCCGGGCTGGAGGCGATCACGCAGCTCCACAAGCAACTGGACGACGACGCCAACGGCAACGTCGACCTCAGCGAGAGTGATGATGTAAGCCGTTCTCTATTGTTACGTAGTTCTAGTTGTGGCGTGTCACAACGATCCTGGGTGCCTCCAGGACCGCGCCGGGCTGGAGGCGATCACGCAACTCCACAAGCAACTGGACGACGACACCAACGGCAACGTCGACCTCAGCGAGAGTGATGATGTAAGCGGCTCCCTATCGTTATTTAGTTCTAGTTGAGGCGTGTCACAATGAGCCCAGATGCCTCCAGGACCGCGCCGGGCTGGAGGCGATCACGCAGCTCCACAAGCAACTGGACGATGACGCCAACGGCAACGTCGACCTCAGCGAGAGTGATGATGTAAGCCGCTCCCTGTTGTTACGTAGCTCTAGTTGTGACTTGTCCCAATGAGCCCGAGTGTCTTCACCGCGCCGGGCTGGAGGTGATCACGCAGCTCCACAAGCAACTGGACGATAAGAACAATCCAATGTCAACGTAGACCTCAGCAAGAGTTATATAAGGAACTACCTATTGTAACGTTCAGTCGTTGAGACGTGTCCAATTTTATGACAGGGTAACATACCCAGTGGAGATACCATCCACTGGGTAACATGTCACAAAATTGTAGGCTTCACGAGTTTACGCAGCGACCAATGTCGCTATTACTGACAACCTCTCTCTGATCGTCACGAACCGCATACATGATGTGTAACTGGACGACGACGCCAATGGCAGTTCTAATCACTGGTTACGTGGACGCAATTTTCCACCGCGAGCCTTGGAGTCGTTTCGTGAATACCCACGATCTATGCTAGATTTCTGAAACGTTGAGTATTATTCTTCTTTATTTTTTAAATTTCAGTTCCTCCGCGAGGAGTTGCAGTACGACAGCGGGTATGAGAAGCGACAGCGCGCCTTCCACCACAACGATGACATGCACATATCCGTCAAAGAGCTGTGGGAGGCCTGGCTCAGGTCTGAAGTAAGTAATCATTCGCTTTGTTTACTTAATGCAGGCCAGCTCCAGTAGCCCATTATTTTAATGCCTGGGCAACACGCTGCCGCTCGCGGTGCTCCTCGCGTTGCCGCGAATGTTCCCGGTTGTTCCCGCTCCGGCCACACGGCGGACACGGCGGCGAGGCGAATGACGAGTAACGTGGCCACACGACATCCCTCGCTATTTCCCTCGCCATTCAACGAGCGTCTGGCTCAAGCATAAGGATACGGCTGGCGAGTGATGGTCGTGGGTACGAATCCCGGATCGTATATAAATGATGTTTTTGATACCCGTTATCTTTCTGGCTAAGGAGAACATCGTGAGGAAACCTGCATATATATTTAGTGGGGACGGGGACTACTGCCCGATATCACCTAGGTTCCAAGTGCACATAATATAGAACTGAACATAATCTACTCTGTGGTATGGTCTATTATCAAAACACAAATTAATACACAATGGGACTGAGAAGAGGTGGTGCGTTTCTTCGCGGATATTAGAAGCAGATGCCCGTCGCATTCAACTCTAACATTAAGCCTTATTTAACACTTGTAAGCGTCCTGTAGGACTCGCATGCGAGTTTCATTACACTGCGAGTCACAGAGGTATAACAAGTTCAATCGCTCTATGAAAACGCGCAATGTACTTCAACTCGCATTCGAGCCTCTTACGTGCATTGCCACACAATAGTATTACATACATAATGGCCACGAATCCCCCGCACCGAGGTCAGTTACCTCGTCCCTGAGAGACCCGCCTGGTGCCGATCGGGCGCCGTCGCGCCTCGCGATTCGACCGCGTCACGCACCCGCGCAAACAATTGACGCGTGTACCGACAGCGCACGCACACATACTTACCCACAGCGCTTACGCTCCTTCGCGTGTCACAGGTGTGACATTGCCCTGATATTGAACGCTTGTTTTCCAGGTGCACAATTGGACTGCGGAGCAGACTGTGGAATGGCTGACCCAGTCCGTAGACCTTCCGCAGTATCGGAGCCTGTTCTTGCAACACAAGATCACAGGCGCCACGTTGCCCAGGTAACACGAAAACGAGTCTTGAGCGAATATTTAGCATTATAGAATATTAGATTTAAAAAGGATATGTAATTGAAAACATTTCAAAATTTATAATGATGCTTAAATCGAAAACCGTTTCAGTAAATATGCTACCTGAACGTAATAAGATAGTTTTTAGATTTTTTCTTCGCTAGATTTGAAGAAAATCGCCAAAATGTATAAAACGGAAATGTGACGTCATTCCTACGACTGTTAAGGAACAATGCTGTCAAGCATAGGTAATTCATAAAAATAACGTCATAATTCACTAGTTTACGATTCGCTACTTTTAGATTAGATATTTTTGAATGAAAATTAGGATTACGGGAGAAATAAAAAACACGTTGACCTTAAAATTTCATTTTCTATCAATCTAGGACATAAAAAGGCCAACTTGAAAATTTGAAATGTTGTCAATTATCAATGAAAGTTATCGTGATTTTTGTAGTCTGATAATTATTGATTTCATAATAACCTAAACCCTGTAAATGCGTTATGAATGCGTCATAATAAAATGAGCTTGAATTCGAACATTAATAGTTGTGCTCACACGTTCGATGTGTTTCCGAACACGCTAGCTAAATGTCAACGTCAATGTCGATTTCTGCTCAATGTCAACTTTCCATACCAGGGATAATCATCCGATAGTTATCAAAGACCATATTAATTAATATTGCTTGATAATTTTGAACAACCTCGCACAAATCGACCTAGTCCCAAACTAAGCAAAGCTTGTACTATGGGCACTAAGAGACGATATAGATACTTATATATGTACATAAATAAATATTTAAATACATAGAATACGATTCGAATCGCGTCGAGCGATATTCGTCTTTAAAGACGTAAGACCCTTTTCATTATATGGTAATTTTCTCACTGCTTAGAAAATGCTCCTAAAAAGTTATATCATTGTGCAGGTTGGCAGTAAACAACATGCAGTACTTAAGCAACGTTCTTGGCATCAAGGACCCCATACACAAGCAGAAGCTAGCCCTCAAAGCTATGGACGTCGTCCTTTTCGGGCCCCCTAAAGGTAAGATCTATACTTACGTGACACCAGTACCCTTACCATCAGTTTGGAATGTTTGCATTACCGTACTCGCTAGCGACTGCGTAAACGATTTAGTATGGACAAAAGCACAGCGCCTCTGGCGGTTATGCAATAGAACTAAGAATCGCCATACTAAAGCCGTGTTCCGAATCACGCTTACAACGCTATAAACGCGTTTACGATCGGACCGAATCACGCTCATAGCGTTTACATGAGATGTCGTGACGTCATTGATGACGTCATGGAAGGCGCCATATTGGCGTTTACAATGCTCACACTCCACTCACCTTAAACCAAACGTCAAGTTGACGTTTGATATATAAACATGACAGTAAACACAACATGCCCGGTCCGAATCAAAACACCACTCACGCGGCCTTGAGCGCGCTTACTGATTCGGACCAGCCGTCAGCACTGTAAACGCTGTGATCGTTGTTGGCGTGATTCGGAACACGGCTTAAGGCGACTTCCTGATTTGTCGGTGCGGAGGCAGTACGATATGAGAAAAGTGTCAAATGTCAGTGTCAGCTATCAGTCGACTCTGTACCATTTTTTACTGTGCCCTAAATACATTTAAATGAGTGCTTCCTGAATGGCGCGGGATGCGCGGTTAGCGGGACGATGCGAAGGCGGTACTGCTCCGCTTCTGCGCATGATATTACTACTGCGCAAACGTAATACTGGCAGTATTATGTCAAGTGATAATCTTTGCGACGTCAGTAAGTTTACGTCAAAGAAGAAAATGTCACATATCGATCCCGCCCCGCCAAGTCAGGAAGTCGCCTAAATCGTTTACGCAGTCGCTATAGCGAGTACGGTAATGCAAACATTGCAAACTCATGGTAAGGGTACTGATTAATGTGTCGACTATTCAGGACAGGAGCAATTAAAACGGATCAATTTGTATGGAAATTCGATATAAAATGTGCCCATTTTATTTGCTTTGACCATATTTTCTGTTGCACATCATTGTTAGGCTTACTTTTTCGGCCAACCCTTTATGAAATCACCTACATTTTAAATACATAATGTTGAGTAAAATACTTTAGTTTAGGATACTCTTAGTCTTCATGTTTACCGGACGGAATAACAATAAGAAATAGTTGATTTTCATATATTCACGGAAACTTAAATGTATAAAATACAAAATATATCAAGCTAACTTCGACCGTTCAACGCCATCTCAATCGGCAGAAATTGTAACTAGCCAAGCACGTTGTATGCGCAGACGACCGTGAATTAGTTCCATATTAGTTAGCGTTGTTTCAACTATTACATCTAGATGGCGTGTCG
The DNA here is from genome assembly GCA_951800055.1 of Cenopis cana. Taxonomy (NCBI): domain Eukaryota; kingdom Metazoa; phylum Arthropoda; class Insecta; order Lepidoptera; family Tortricidae; genus Cenopis; species Cenopis cana. The sequence goes on along the minus strand of OX637487.1, from coordinate 7,034,234 downwards.
AGGCTCCTCCAACATTTTAGCGGCGGTGTGTTTATGGCTCGACTTCGGCTAAAGTTTTGTCTTGCTCACTCGCTAGTGTTATCTCGATATATGTCGCACACTCGCGAAAATTAGCATAAAAAAGGTTTTTTTTTTGCCAAAAACTTAACATTATTACAAAAAGTGAGGAAACGAAGTACTTCTTATTTGTAATGTATTTTGTATAATAAGTACTTGCATTTGTATTTGTAAATAAATTACCCAAAGGTAGTCCGGAAGAGATCGCTCTTTTCGCAAAACAACATGTAGGTAGAGGTAGACAACAGGCAGTCTTGTGGCTGACTGCCTGTTGTCTAACTCTACCTACATGTTGTTTTGATTCTGTATGTAACTGATACATTTGTGTGAGGTGTATAATAAATAGTATTTTTTTTTTATTTCTTAGCCACGGTTAGTCTTGACCTAGTCATTCATCAGCCTTTATTGTGAGTATTACTAGTAGCATGACAATTATCTTTATCACACTTTTAATCGTTCGTAAAACTTCTATGTTCGTAAAGTCGTAGTCATGATGGTTTTTATACGTTTAGCTCAACCGTATTAGGGCCATTCGGCTATTTTTTGTCGCTCGCCACTATGGTTACGTCTCCTGAGTCACTCTTAAAACTGTGTTTTTATAGGGTCTAAGCGATTTATAGGCATGCTTGAATTCCATATTAGGTATTAGGGCATTTTCACTTTAAAGTGTACCCCCTTCCTTTTTTTCGGATCTCGGTGATTTTAGGTATTCTGACTCAGAATAACGAGTACTATCCATTTCCGCGAAGAAAAAAAGTGTCCCGCCAAAAACAGTCAGTTTTGTGACGCTTTTTTCATACAGTTTATATGGCTCGTCACAAAACAGAAAATTTGTATGGAAAATCAAGGACATTTTTTTTCTTCATCTGAATGAATAGTACTCGTGATTCTGAGTCAGAATACCCAAAATCACCGAGATCTGAAAAAAAGTAGAGAGTAAACTTTAAAGTGAAAATTACCATATGTTAACATGTCAAAGTAACAAGGCTTAAATTCAAATAAAGAAAAATCTTTCTTTGTTCGAATTTAACCTAAGTACATATGACTTTGACATAAAGTGCCCATGTCGAATACTAGTGCAGCGTCAAGCACTAGTACTTTTACCTTACTTCAAGGGGGATTTTGCATTGTTTTATCGACTTTTTCAGTTATCGATACTATTACTACTGAGAAGATGAAGAAAATGTATTGGTCATGACTTGTTTTTATTATACTAAGCACTTTTTATCAAATCGCGTAGTACGTGAGTGGAATAAACTACCAAAGTCAGTGATAAGTGCCCCTTCAGTGAACAGTTTCAAAAATAGACTAGATAAACATTTTAAACACAAAACCACAGGACAATAAAAAAAAAATAAGTGCAGTGATATACACGCATCAGCTTGTAGCTGCTAGTGTATAATAAATAATAATAAATAACACAATAAAAGCTTCTAGGTAAACTTGAAATCATTTCAGTTGAACGAATTGCACCAAAGCAATTCCTTCAAAAAGCCTACTTTACCCTCGTAAGTCCCTGTCAGATTTTTGTGATTTTTAATTTGGAACCTTCATTTATTTTGTTAGAGTTTGAAACTCGATTTGAATTTGTACTTGTACAAGTAGGTACGCGGGGACTTACGAGGTTAACGTTCAAACTATAAGTTTCAAAATCCAATAACATTTACGTTCAAATACGTTCAACAAAAATAATTTCAATACCAAAAATGAATATTTGACAAAAACTTGAGGCTATTTTGTCGGCAGAGACTTGTTTTTCAAGTGACAAGCCGTTTTGACGGGCCCTGATAGTTTCAATGTTTACTCAGTACAGAAACCTCGTATTTTCAGTGTGAATATGTTTTTTTTTCCTGTAATAACCCTCATTTATAATAAATCGGCGACACGAGTTAATGTACGGCCATTATTATAATAATACCTACACGAGTTTCACGATTGTGGTCGTAGTGGATAGGTACGAGTATGAAAACATTACGTGTTTTACTGTAATATTGTAAGAAACTCAACAACGAAATATAAATATGAAGTCGTATTGATATTTGTCAACGACCATGTAAGAGATGAACCTGATTGACACTCAAAGTTCAAAGTAATACATTTCTTTTAAATATCCTTATAAATAAGCATGCCAAAGAATTTTATTTGTCTGTCGTGACGTGTCAATATTATGGTCCACCATCTACTGGCTAAATTCCGCGACTGAATTCAACCCGGCCCTGCCGCAGACAGGCGGCAGAATTCAGCCCCGCTGTCCGCCAGTGCCAGTGCCATACGTTTTATATCGGATCCAAAGAATGGGCCATGATGGCTCAATTAATAAGACGTAGTTATACAGTGAAATGAGATGAAAATGTGTCTTTCTCCCTCTAACGCATAACTGCGTCATTTAGGTACAGTCAGCATCAAAAGTAACTATGCATATGAAGAGTTCAAAAGTCTTTATTGTAATTAAATAAGAGCTTTGATTAGTTTGGGATTGGGACTAAATTGATTTGTGTAAGATTGTCCACAAATATTTATTATTTTTATTTATTATCAAATGTAAATACGTAAATGAAGGGAACAAAATAAATAAAAATAATATATTTTCTGTACAATCTTACACAAATCAACTTAGTCCCAAACTAAGCAAAGCTTGTACTATGGGTACTAAGTGACGATATACATACTTATATAGATAAATAGAATACTGAAATAAAAACTTAGAAAACATCCAAGACCCAAGAACAAATATTCGTGCTCATCACACAAATAAATGCCCTGGCCGGGATTCGGACCCGAGACCTCCAGCTTCGTAGACAGGGTCACAACCAACTAAGCTAAAGCGGTCATTGATTGACTATACGTTAGGCCATCATGGCCCATTATTAGGGTCTGGATTAAATGGAGCTGCGAGCGGAATCAACCGCGCTAAATTCGGTATGTATCGAGCCTATATTATGTCATGCTAGTACTAAATTCGACAACTATAAAACAAACAGTTTTTTGCTCCACTTACTTGAGTCTGGCGAGTTTTTTACACAGTACACACATCGATTACTCGGCAATGATGGTAAATCGCGTCTCTTATAACTTTTTACACTACATAAGTTACTCCCACGCTGATTTTACACTATTCAATGCCACTGTGATATCAACAACTATTATACCTTCAGACCAACTTACGCAAGTTTATACTAGGGCGGTGGCAAATAAGCATACGGTCTGCCTGATGATAAGTAAACACCGTAGACTATACGGTTATGACTAGAAAACACAAGCATTAATTAATGTAGGTAAAATCGACTTGTAAAATTTGATTTCATTCTTACGAGTACCATACCATTTTTGTACGTCAGTGCGTGGAAACCTGATTAAAATAATTTTAAAAATGGCTGGTGAATACGCCCCTTAAGAGGCTGACAAGACCTAATTTTATTGAAATTGACGTTATTTAAGCAGTTTTTTAAGAAACACTATTTGTTCTAGCACATCAAAAAAAAATGTTAATATTCATCATATTTCAAAGACCGTGTACGGACTCGATACATACTTGGACGAAATCGGCTCGATAGAAAATAATTGCAAAGATTGGTCTTAAAATCACCATTAAACGGTTATATGTCTTTATTTTTATTACGTATGGGTCTGCAATTAAAAACATGAAGTCAACATATACATACCTAAACCGCCAACGAGCCATATTTCACAAATAATCTACACTTTTTTTTATTTGAATATTATTATAGTATTTATTTGTTATTCTACGCGCAGAGCTTCCGTAAAGAGCGGGATGGTTAATTGGAAACTCACGCGTGTTAGAGCGGGACTTTTTTTAGGTCTTGTCAGCCTCTTAAACCCAACCATTTCCCGTATTATATTTATAGGTAAAGGTTTAAATTGGCTTTGTACGTATGTCATGTTTTACCTCCATACAGTAAATTTGTTACCATTTGAACAAGATCTAACTGAAACCACACATTTCCTTCCTCGTACCTAATTGCTTGTGTAAATTAATTGGTTAGTACCATTTTCAATTCCTTAAGTCTTTAACTAAGTGTGTACAGGTAAATTACTTTCGAGACTTTTGCATTTGTAGTTGTGTATGGACAATTTTTTCATGTGTGTAAATAGTTTTTTAAGTGTATGTAAATTTAAATATAGAAGCCCTGTAAATATACAAATACTACTACAAATGCAAAAACGTCTCGAAAGTAATTTACCTGTACACTTTTTTTGAAACGACTCATCCATACTCGTAAAATATTTGGACCAAAGCGGCCAGTATCATCAGTCATCTAAAACTAGTTACACGATGATGTTAACGCTATCTCGTTCTAAAACGTTATGTAGGAGCAGTGACGAAATACATTTTTTATTCAGTCGTGGCTTTGAATTGTGTCTGAATCGTAATATCTGACTGCGGTTACTCGAAACGTGTTATTAAGTCATATTTTCAGTGACACCACGTCCTATAAATATTATTACAGGATAGTCCTGATAGTTATCTTGTAAAAAAACATTCAACTTTTTTTTTATGCTGTGTCTTTCTTTACATTATAATATCTGGGCGGCCGAGCTTTGCTCGGTGTTTTCCCGGGCGTGAGACCTAGCTAGAACGATTGCTCGTCCCCGAAAACCCCCACATACCAAATTTCATCAAAATCGATAGAGCCGTTTCCGAGATCCCCGAAATAAATATATATAGATATATACAAAAATTGCTCGTTTAAAGATATAAGATTTACTGAAAATTGAATAAGCTTATTATAGTACCTATAGTCAGCAATACTTTTTTTATCGTTTACAGATATATGAAAATAAAAACACATTCTTATTCTTGAGCTTCGAACTAAATATTCATGCTGAGATACAAATGACGTTGTCTAAGTTAATATAAGAATGGTTTTTTATGCGAAGGCTCGTTAATCAACCGCCTTTTCTGTCGGTACATTATTTTTATCTGAGTCACTGTTCTCTACCAAGTTCACGGATCATGTCCAGTTCGGCAAGTATTTTGATCTGCCAAAGTTCAAGGTTAAACTGTACTCGTTTTAAGTTAACGAATAGATATATGCTTACTTCGACCGCCGTGAAACATAAAAAAGATCGTAATATAATTAGGTCATACGATAACATCAACCTGTTACCTACTTATATTGTGATTTTAGTAAAATCGTCCAAGAGTGTCCTGATCTCATTGCGTTCTGAATGGACTAGGTATGGTCGTCATCGTTTTTATAGACCCGGATTATTGTATAATCAGACAGCCATCCGTGATTGGAAAAGACATACAAATACCTACCTACATATCTATATTTACCTGTCAATTACAACCGTATCTTTAAACTCCTACCTAAATTAAACATTGATTTTTCTATCACTCCCATGTTACCGATTCGCAAATTGAATCACCGAATCCTTTCCTTACAAAGCAAGTGTTAAAACAGTCTCTTAAAAGAGCTAATTCACTGTCACCCTGTCCCATCACGGCTGTCGCGTGTGATATCACTCCTCGCCGTATTGTCCGCGCCGCCGGTTTATACGCTTCGCGATGTTCCAAACAGTTTTATTTTTTTTATTGAAAATGGCTAGCGCTTGACCGACATATCGCCGTGACATAAATGTAGTGTTACGATGTGATGTTCGATACTTGGGTCGCATTGGGAACGACCTATTGTGTGTTTTTATTGTTCAGTGGACGATACGTGGATTTGACCGATGATGAAGGTGATGTGATAATTTTATAAGTAATGTATCAATTTATTTGTATTGGGAGTCCCCCGATGATACGCTTTGTTACTATTACGAGTGAGGGACCTGGCCCCTGTACCACAAAAATTTACAAGCCTACAATTCGACAAAATTGTACAATTTTCCATAGAAAAAGTTGACAAATTTGTCGAATTGTACGCTTGTAAAGTTTTGTGGTACAGGCCCCTGGATAATTGCATATGTATCTGTAGTGTGTGTCATTCACGTAGACGACGCGCCCCTCCACAGCGAATCTCATACTAATCTATGTGCAATTGTACGGATTGGGCTGTGGAGGGGCGCGCCTTCGTGCACGACACGTACTATAGCTGTCAACACAATTAATCCTCAACGACGAGTTTTATACTAGTAATATTCGCAGGGTTTTCAATGCTTGTAAAGGCACGGTGGGAATGTTAATAACATAACATTCCTTGGAGCTTAATGACAGCTGACATTGAACTATTGTGAGTTTAACTAGGTATTATTAAACCATGGTTTCTCCTGTACTTGGTGGGATTGATGAATGATAAATCTACACGCGTATTTGAGTTTTATAGGTATTTCTGTGAAAAATTCAAACGTAAGTTAACGCAAAAAAAGATAAATTTATAGAATACTTTCCGTTGACCTAAAACTATGAAATTGGCAGTAATATCGTCTTATACTACAAAGTAAAGGTAGTAGTATTTTTGTGCAATAAAGATTAAATAAAGTCCAGGGAAAATCTGAAAACTATATACAGTCTTTAGGTTTTGGAAACTGAATTTCGGGAAAAGCTCCGAAAAAACTACCTACGAGATTCGATTTCTGAACTATTTATAATAGGAATGTTAACCTACAAATTTGTACGGACCCTTCGCACTTGTCCGGTTTTTTTTATTAGAAGCAATCGACGCTTCCTACCAGCATCAACTGACCATTAGACCTTATCTCTTTGCATTAAGGTTTACGAATGAGCAATTTACTGTGATGCTGATACAAAAATATTGCAATTGTTAATAGGTTAACACAATTGAATATTAATGTGGCAATAATTGCGTTTGTATTATTATGGCGTCTATAGCCCTTGTATTTTTTTTGCATTTAACAGCTGTTTCCAATGACACGGGTAGGATATTGTGAACTTAAAACAACCTTTGGCAAAAGAATGAAGATTAAGATCGTATTATTGTAGTTTGTTGTTATTGTTTAGTTGTAGTTGTGAAACATACGAACACATAGACAACGTAAGCTCATACCGCCTACGCTGACGCACACATAGACAATGTGCATGTATAGCTCAACACACAACCATGGCTCACCCGCGCTCGTGAGATAAAAGTACTTACTATATGGGCCTGATTATGTAGACTTTATTTTCATTTCGAATATTTGAGGTTTTTTTATATAATTAAGTAACTAAGATGTATGTAATGTAGATGTAGAATGTAGATCTACGTAATCGGCACAAGGTAGATGAGTCTTCGCTGCTAACTTGTCGTGGTTATCGAGGTGTTTTATAGTAGAAATTATTTAAAATGTCCGACATTTTACAAAACTTGTCATTGGACTTTGAATCTTCACGCTTGGACAGTAAAGTCGCTTTTTGAACGGCCTAATTTGATACAACTCGGACATTTCAAATAATTTTAAGTATACAACTGGTTATTGCTCTGTGTATTCGATGTCGTGATGGCTGAGGCCGTTATTTCCATATAGTACTTACACCCAACGAAGACCACTAACTGCCAATTGGCGAAAATAATTAGTGTAAAAGAGAATTTTGTCATAGTATGTTGAATGAATGTAATTACTTACAAAACTGTGGATAAAGGTATCCTAAAAGCAAACTCAAAGTACTCATGGAAAGCTAACGGGTAGGGGGGTGTAAAGGTCCCTTTTATGGTTTTTGCAAAAAGCTCGTAGGTTAGGGTTTATCCAGAAACTGGGGGGTACAAGACAAAGTGACCTCACGTGTATTTTTTTTTCTTTGCCTACAAAACCGAGAATAACATCTTATCGTACATGATACTTACATACATCTTATACTACATGTAGGAAATTATTTTTTCAGAGATTATACAAATTACACAATCATGTTTGCATAAAGCATATACGAAAATAAACACAAGATCAACTTATACAATATAGTTTACTTCAAAAATTCAAAAGTGAAAAAAAAAAAGATGAAAAAATACCCGTGGGTCTCCCAAAACCTCACCAATGATCACCAAGGGGGAGAGTAGGTAATCTACATAAAATTCTCTACAACAAAAAGGTGATATGTACACCTTTTCACTTGGATCAATATTAAATGTGAAATTAATGAAATATTAAAGGAGGAAAGTTAATTAAGTAAAAGTGGACTCTCATTCCATTGTATTCCAATGTTTTTAAAAACAAAACATAGGTACGGTATTTATCTATCGATGGGGTCACCAACAACCCTATCGATGGGGAAGGTTAATAGTAACAGGATTATCCTACAGTACCTACTCGAAATGATACACACTAGTATTACTCACATGTTGGCAAAGTAAACTTAACCTATTAACCTACCTACCTACTTACCTATAAACTTATTTTGTAACCTGACTAACTAAACCTAATAAATGGTATTTAAAAACGCCTTTTTAATTGTTACAACGTTTCGATCACCCACTCAGCTCGTCAATTAGTACCTAGATAACTCCAAGTACGGCCTCGTGACTGCTCTGTACCATGTTTATAATTCATAATTGAAATAATTGCCATACGATAAACAAAAAAAACACGTTAATGGCTGGAGCTAGCTCCAATCTCTCTCACTCGTACTTGCTAGAAAAAGGGAAAATGCCTAATCTCGAACATATGTAGATAAGTCTTCGCAATGTGTATGTAAGTACTAAAGACAGATCAGTCCAAAACCTAAGAAGCTTTACCCTCGATTTGTGAATAAGTACTTATGTACGGTACGTTCACGTTCGTTAATTTATGACCCATTTCTAAAACTTTTTCTATGAATTTCTATAGTTTGACGGGACTGTCAACCTTAAGGTGGTCCCAAATTAAAATTCGTGACTGCACGCGAGGCTAGCGCATACGATAAGTCAGCTGCAGTCAGCAGCCCGGTTCAGGTTCCGTATCACGGTAACAATTGGGCGGTTATCACACCGATGCGTTTTCCGCACACCGGTCATGGTCACCCGCACTGCGACCTCATCGGTGTGCCATGCGCCTTACTGTCGCATTGAGCGCTGCGGTTTATAAAACGGTGACCGAGCGCGACTAACATTAGGTGCCTGTTTCGGTCGCCTTGATATTGGGTTTTGGAACTGCTTCAGGGAAACGGATCTGGGAACTTGACGTGTCTGGTCTGTGTATTAACCGTTTAAGGGTTAATCAAGGTTTTTCTTGTTGTTATTCTGTCCCGTCAGCGAGAAGACAAAAGTAACCGAGTTACTTATAAAAATGATATAATAATATGGACTTCAAGCATGCTCATAATGTTCAAGCATGTTCTAAATGGATTCATACTCATCGCTAAAACTCCTAATTAGTAGATCCAAATCCTATAAAATCATAGTTTTGAATAGTGACTCAAGAGACGTAACCATGGTAACGAGCAACAAAGAATAGTTGATCCACTCATAATCATATAAGTCACCCATCAAAACAACCCATACTAGTTACCTAGACCGCGTTCTCTGCCAGAAGGTAGTCGATGGAAAGACTGGCTCCTCGCGTCGCTGATGCTCGGCGCCGTCGCAGGCGGCTGGGCTGCGCTGCGGGCGGGGCGCGCCAGTCGGCACCAGGTCCAACGCATGTTGCGGGACATGGAGCAGCTGAGGCGAGCCGAGCTAGCGCTGGACGACATGCAGAAGGAGTTGGAGAAGGCGCGGTTGGAACAGGTACGAACAAGTCTGACAGCAGCTAGTTGCACATACTGTTGGTAGACCGTGCGGGCGGGGCGCGCCAGTCGGCACCAGGTCCAACGCATGTTGCGGGACATGGAGCAGCTGAGGCGAGCCCGGTCCGCTACCGCTGTCAGTGCGTTTCGAGCTTGAACGACATAAGAAGTTGGAGGAGGCGCAGTTGGAACAGATATAAACAAGCCAATAATTCAGCGTTGTCATTGTATCCAACTTTGCAGCAGTTGAGTCTGGATTGCCACTTAGATTATATGTGGAACACATTTTTAATTTTTTACTCGTTCAGAGATATGTATATCGTATCAATGTTAACCCTCATACTCATATATTGGTGCAGCTATCTTAATTTCTGTGATAAAATTATTCTAACTCTGTAACAGTTTTCTCTATAAGTTAAGCAATTTCATTATCAGGAGTACAAGAATAGCGTCAAATAACTGATATTCTCGGTGAATGCCCCTCTATTGCAAACAACATAAATTATTGACATTATCTCGTATGTTTCTAGGAAAGCGCCACAACAGAGAAGAGAAACTTGGAGAAGAAGTTAAGAGAGGCTGGCGACACGCCGCTGCTCAACTCTGCCTCCTCAGATCTGGAAGTCGCTCAGCTCAAAGCTGAAATTGAGGTTAGGTTTCAAACATTGTTTTAACATTAGTTGGTAGTGACCCTGCCTACGAAGCTGGAGCTAATAAATGCCCTGACCGGGATTCGAACCCGGGACGGGTATTTGTATGATGAGCACGCATACCAGCAATGGCCATAAAGTGGCCATTATCGCACGCTCCGCGCGCGAAAAAACCCACTTCCTGGCCAGGGGGTGACATAAAATTTTGTACTTACCACGGGCGATAATAAAGAAAGCCTCAGATCGCATATTTATCGCCCTTGCCTTCGGCTCGGGCGTAAAATACCTGCGATCTGAGACATTCTTTGTTTTATCGCCCTTGGTAAGTAATGTACTAATCTATAGCAACGAGTAGCGTTATTGTAGTTTGCTAAATCATTGGTTGCAGGCGTCCATATTTCCATCAAAATTATATTTCGTCAACCATACAAATAATCTATTATTATGATCATTTCAAAATCACACACGTAACGCAGCATTGATCTAATTTATCAATATTTTTATTGCCATTTCTTGTTTCATTTCAGTGAACTATATTCTTTTTCCATTTATCAGAATTCTGAGTTCAGGTGACTGAATTACAGGGTTTTTATTTTGGAAAACATCACAGGCGGGTATAATATCAGTTAGGTGAGAAAATTAGGTTTAGTTAGACCTCTCCTGTTTAATCTCGCAATGTAATAAGAATTTTTCCTTTATTTCTAACCTTGTCTGTTGTACAGATGTTAAGATCGGAGCTGAGGCGCGCAGAAGGCGAGCTCGAGGACCGGTGCTGGGCGCCGCCGTCGGGCCTGCAGCAGTGGCTGCAGCTGACGCACGAGGTGGAGAACCGGTCCTACCTGCGCAAGAAGCAGCAGGCGGACGCGCAGCTGCAGCAGGCGAGGGAAGCGGTCAGTATATACTTTCTCATCATCATCAATGTTTATTATTACGTATATTTTACCAACAAATACTAATATATTGATAAATCATTTTTGAGGATGCCCGGAGTTCGCTACGAAATACCAAGTTTTGGCGTAGGCACTAGTTTTTACAGAAGGGTCAATGAACTTTTCTTGTTGATATTCTGTCCCGTCAGCCAGATAGTAGGCCACAGTAACCGAGTTTCTTAGAAATAAAGGTTATAATATGGACTTCTAGCATGCTCAAGAGTTGGCTCACGTCCGAATGAGTTATAATCATCGCTAAAAATCGTGTTTAGTAGGCTTGAAGTCTGTAAAATCACAGTTTTAAAGAGTGACCCAAGAGACTCGACTCGACATGAGGCATGTTCCGAATCACGCTTACAGCGCTAAAAACGCGTTTACGATCGGACCGAATCACGCTCATAGCGTTTACATGAGATGTCGTGACGTCATTGATGATGTCATAGACGGCGCCATATTGGCGTTTACGATGCTCACACTCCCAGGCGTAAGCACCTTGAGCCAAACGTCAAGTTGACGTTTGATATATGAAAATGACAGTAAACACGTGCTATGAGCGTGAATCGGTCCGATCGTAAGCGTGCTCAAGCGAATAGCGGTCCGAAACAAAATACTTCTCACGCGGCCTTGAGCGCGCTATTTGATACGGACCGGCCGTTAGCACTGTAAGCGCTGTGAGCGTTGTAAGCGTGATTCGGAACACGGCTAATAAGTCACTGGCGTGTGGGGCACCTAATGTCCTGACTTTATACAAAGTCAATCGCGGTGAAAATGTTAGGAAAATATTTTTTAAGATTTCAAATATTGTTTATATGATTACTGTTACGTTTCTAGTGCGAGAAACTCCGCAAGAAGCGCTCGAGCCTGGTTGGGGCTTTCGTGTCCACCCACGGCAAATCCATCGATGACGTAGACCGGTCCATCGTCGAGGCGCGAACAGCCCTCAATGAAGTCACACAGGAACTACAGGTACCTATAGTACAATAGTAGATTGTGTCACAAGGGAGCAAAATGCCATATTTACGGCGTGGGCGTACATTGAATCCTGAACGAAGCGAAGGATTCTACAATAGAATCCCGAGCGTAGCGAGGGATTCTAAAATAGAATCCTGAGCGTAGTGAGGGATTCAAGTATAAACGCCCAAGGTGGAAATAATTTTGCTTCCATGTGACACATACTGCTTTTCACATCACCTATTGAGGATAATGAAAGATCTGAAGTGCTACCGGTAACATATTTATAGATGCTCTAATATATATCAAATTTAAAAACCTTTTCCCTGAATTAGTCGAAATAGAGTATATTGACGATATGAGCAAAAAACATTTTTTTTTCAACTTAAAATTAAAAATAAGTGTAAAATTTGAAATCCTTATCAACGAATTAGTCGAAATCGAGTATAATGACAAATTTACGCAAAAAAAATTTTTTTTCAACTCAAAATTAAAAATTAATGTAAAATTTGAAATCCTTATCCCCGAATTAGTCGAAATCAAGTATAATGACAATTTTTCGCAAAAAAAAAATGTTCAGCTTAAAATTAAAAATAAGTGTAAAATTTGAAATCCTTATCCCCGAATTAGTCAAAATCGAGTATAATGACCATTTTTTGCAAAAAAAATTTTTTCAGCTTATAATTTAAAAACCGGCCAAGTGCGTGTCGGGCCACGCGCAAGGTAGGGTTCCGTAGTCGTCCACCCGTTACATTATGTGGACTAAAAAGTTCGTAAACTTATATTTACTATGCTTTTGACAGAATTAACAACATTATCTAAGGTATCAATGGAAATTGTTCGAAAGTTTGCTTTTGCAAAGTACATTTCTGAAGTTCGACTATTACTCGTTAACTAGTAATTTCTACTTAGCTGTTATAGTTTTCCTTTTAAATTCATTGTATTGACTACTACCATGATTTTTTTCACATGCCTAGGAGCCACCGTTTAGCTGGCAGGGGGGGGGGGGACACTTGACCATAACGAAAATTATCACTTCAAAGTTTAATATCACGCTAACCGATTCTTGAATCGAAAAATACTCTTTGAAACCTTATAATATTTTTAAAAGAGCTATCCAACGATACCCCACACGATGGGGTTTGGAAGAAAAAAAAATTGCGCCACCACTTCACATGTAGGGGAGGTACCCTAAAAAAAATTTTTTTTCAAGATTTTATTCTACCGTTTTGTCGGCGTCATTGATATGTATACTCATGCCAAATTACAGCTTTCTAGTACTAACGGTTACTGAGAAAAACGGGGGTCGGACGGACGGACGGACGGACATGGCGAAACTATAAGGGTTCCTTGTTTACTACGGAACCCTAAAAAGTGTAAAATTTGAAATCCTTATCCCCGAATTAGTCGAAATCGAGTATAATGACCATTTTTCGCAAAAAGTAATTTTTCAACTTAAAATCAAAAATAAGTGTAAAATTTGAAATCCTTATCCCCAAATTAGTCGAAACCGAGTATAATGAAAATTTGTCACAAAAATTTTTTTTCCAACTTAAAATTAAAAATAAGTGTACAATTTGAAATCCTTATCCCCGAATTAGTCGTAATCGAGTATAATGATGATTTTACGTATATTTTTTTACTTATAATCTTAAAAAAAAAAAGAATTTTTCGCAATCAAAGACATTGAGCTGACGTTTCGTACATCGACTGAATTTGATTTTCAGTGATACTAGAATTTTGTTGGTTTTGTATGATGCTTCAAATTTGAATTATTTCATTATATATTATTAAATATTTTATACTGGCAACGGAAATATCCTTGAACAGAAAAGTGCCACTTTGATCCCTCGTAGCAGGGAAGAAAAAGCCCTTATCCGAATAGGTGATGTGAAAATATGTTTTTCACATCACCTATTCGGATAAGGGCTTTTTCTTCCCTGCTAGGAGGGATCAAAATGGCACTTTTCTTCCCTGCTACGAGGGATCAAAGTGGCACTTTTCTGTAACGAGTAATTGTATTGTATCGATTTTGATAGTTAAGTATTGTATCGATTTTGATAAAATAAATGCACAACCATTGTTATTTCAGATCTTTCATTATCCTCAATAGGTGATGTGAAAAGCAGTATGTGTCACATGGAAGCAAAATTATTTCCACCTTGGGCGTTAATTCTTGAATCCCTCACTACGCTCAGGATTCTATTTTAGAATCCCTCGCTACGTATATATAAAAGGAGGCACAGGTCGTATTCAGCCAATTCAGCTCGTATTTTTCTGTTGGAAATGCGACGTTCTTTTATGTGTCTCGAATAATTTGCGTTTTTTGGTGCAAAAATACACTTGCGATTCTGTTAAAAAAATGTTTTTGACGTTTTAAGGTTATGTTTATCAAATTTTAATTAAATTTTTTCTCGTATTTTCCCCATTTTTGAGAAAAGCACTACATTAGCCTCGGCCGGAATGGCAATTGCAGGCTTCGTATTATAATTAAACGGATTCGCAAGCTCGTCCGTTTAAACAAATACTCAGCCTGCAATTGCTCCCTTCCCGGCCACGGCAATAATGTACTATTATTTTGTATTAAAAATTATATGTCACCCCCTGGCCAGGAAGTGGGTTTTTTCGCGCGCGGAGCGTGCGATAATGGCCACTTTATGGCCAGGTGTGACATAAAATATATTTGCAGGAGAGAATGCACAGATGGAAGCAGATCGAACGGCTTTGCGGCTTCAATATCATCAACAATAACGGGTTGCAGTTCTTAGAAGGCATGCTGTATAGGAACACTAATGGCCGCCCAGCCCCTAGAGGTAAGTTATATATAGTATTAGATATGTCATGTAAAATTGTGAATTTCGATAGTTTATAATCAAACTTGTGAGATTACTTTACTTAAACACATGATTCTGATTAGGAAAAACCCAAAACTTCCAAATTCTGAGAATGGGATAGTTCACCCGAATCAACTTTAGACCTCAATTTTTTTGTCTTGTGTTTTATTATTTCTTAACTTTTTATTTTATAATGGTGTCCACCGAACCAATTTAAAACTACAGCATCCCCAAACTCCTTTGCTGCTGCCGCCGCTGCCGTCTCAGAGCAGTTTCTCAAATGTGACAGTTTTGTCTCCTGAGTTACCGGCCAAAATAGTGATGGTTTAAAAGATGATTGATTCCTAATATATTCAGATGTATGTACTCGTAGGTGTATGGATTTTATAATTGACAACATTTCATATTTTTAACTACTTTATTTTATGAACTATTTAGAAAATAGGTAAAAATTTAAGCCACACGTATTTTTTCTTTTTCAATTTAACTCATTATTTCATACAAAAAAAAAACACGTTGAAAAGTAGGTCATTCTAAAAGGGCGTAAGTAAAATATGACTTCATCTTCCCAACAAGAATCCAGAGCCACTCCAGAGCAACGATTGTCTGTACTCTGTCCCTGAATACAGCGAAGAAGATGACGTCAACTTTTGGTTTACAGTAATTTGCGATTTTTTCCAAAATTAACGGAGAAAAAAAAAATGTTTTTTGTGTACTTCACACGTTTTTACCGAAATGGTTTTCGAATTAAGACTTTTGGAAATTATGAAATATTGTCAATTATGGGTGAAAATCATTATTTTAAAATATTGAAATAGACACACAATGCCGAACAGAAATGGCGGAAAATGTGGCCCAATTTGACACTGTTCCATTCCAATGTTTTGTTACATTCCAATAGAAAGTCTTAAGTGTCAAATTTGTAAACACAAATAACAAACCCAAATGTACCGCCTGTCTCGTGCAGGCTGTACTTTTACGGGGGTCATTGTTTCGCCTGATTGTGAATCTAGTTCACTATAAAATAAAATATTGAAATAGACACACAATGCCGAACAGAAATGGCGGAAACTGTAGCCCAATTTGACACTGTCAGTTACATTCCAATAGAAAAAATACTTACAGCCACAGCTGTAAGACTAACAAGTCTTAAGTGTCAAATTTGTAAACACAAATAACAAACCCAAATGTACCGCCTGACTCGTGCAGGCTGTACTTTTACGGGGGTCATTGTTTCGGCTGATAACATGTTAATTGGTATTCCAGTGCGCATGAGCAGCTCCCAAGACGATCTGAGCGTCGGCGATGACGCGTCTATCTGCGGCTCAGGTAAGATCGACGAGTTGGACGCCAAGTCGCTGCTCTACGAACATCTACACGTAGACTAGACAATTGTTTCAGTCTGGTGCATAAATGTTCATTAAAGTTAATGTGTCAAAATAATTAAAAGAATAAAAACCCTTGAGATAAGCTGGTCATTATGAGAGCGTCATTTAATGAGTGTTAGAGAAAATGCTACTAAAAATATGTAACCAACATTTGGAAGTCTTACATTTTTTGACAGTCGTGTTCAGATACCTTTGTTTTAGGGGTTTTGCACAGATGCCGTACATCAGGCTGTAAAGTCATCTAAAAGAATGTACCTACCCACTTTTTTGATTGCACTTACATTATCTGATAAAATATTCTCAGATTGAGCAATTGATTTAATGAACGTTTGTGCATCTAAGCACGTAAGACCACTTGCCGAAAAGCGTCTTAACCCGCATTCATATTAGTAAATTCTATATTGCACCATTTTCTTCCATTTGGTCTAAGACATTTTTCGTTTGTCTCGTGCGAAATGAAAAAAAATGTTATTGAATTTTGTATCTTTTGAAAAAAAAAACACATAGATTCATTTTAAGCATGTGCTTGTTTGACAGAATTTTGAATCTAGGTTCGTCGTTCATCCCTGTGATATAGAAAATGCTATAACCAACATACCATGCAAGTTCAAAATGGGTCTCTTTTCGACATTCTTAGTTCATAACATGACCATGATATCACGAAATTAGGCATTCAGCCAACCAACTCTCTTACCGACACAATTTTTTCTTCCGATAACGCTAGCGAGTTAAAGAAACTGCTCTAAAACAAGTATTCAGTTGTTTATATTATAATATTAATAGTTTACATCAACAGTCCCGGAATTCTGTAATTTTCGATGGACAATGTTATAAAAATAATGAGTTTTTTAAGTTTCGTAAAAGAAAGTAACGCAGGAGACGAAAAATTTTCGACGTAGGAGTTGGTTGGCCCTATGTCCACATCAGCTTTCTATGACTTATTTATTATACTTTGAATTGAAAAATACAAATTTCAGATATATTGGCTATAGTGACTTCTTTTTCGGTCTTGAATGAATGACAAAAATTGAAGATTTCTGGATAATTGAACCTCGCAATAGTCATCAAACCATACTTAACTATGTCTTAAGTTTAAATAATAATACATCTCAAACATAGCTCAAATGGCAATAATATTCATATGAATTGATATGATAATATGGATTAGCTTGTACAAATGTTGATGTAGGTACTTACTATTTATGTAAGTTTATATGGATGCTAATTAATTATTTTCGTTATTATTATAATTATATGTTTCATTCCGGTTATTCATACCAATCGCCATACAGAGAATGGCGCTATCTATACACTTTGTTACTTCAGCTATGAAATGTTTTTCAATATAAATCTAAAAGCAGCTATTTTTTACAATATGCAGGCAGAAACATGCATACTTAAAAGATTTGTTTTAACCCATTAAAACAAATCTTTTAAGTATGTTTTCAAAGCGCGAGAGTTTAAATTTTATAGAAACATGCATATTAGGGCAAAATTTTATTAAATTAAATGACAAACAAAATAGTTGTAAGCTATAACTTGGTATCAATAAAAAAACAATGAATATATCGCAATAAAATTTTAATGCAGCTAATTTCAGCGGCAACTTATTATATTGGCAATATTTTTTGGGAATGTTTATTATTATTAGCAAATAAGGATCCAACTTTATAAAGACAAATAATTTACGGAATGAAGTTATATTTAACCCTACTAAGGCTATGTGATAAATATTTAAATGATACCATAATTATTATTGACCAATAAATAAACTACAATTATTTAGTGTAAATTAGTGCTCAAAGATAAGATTATAAGGCATTCTTACATCTCGTACTTAAATTTACAAAAAATCTAGAGAAGAAACTTTGGATCATTGTTTTACGTTATTTGGGACCAGACCTTCAAAACGTTTTGAAATAAAATGTCATAACGATATAATTCCGTTAGTGTTTAAAATTTCGTTAATATCAATATAAAAATAACGGTATAATATCGTTTTAATTTTGACGTCATGAAAATGTACGTGTCAAACTTTTCAATCATTTAATAATATATTGGAATAGTAACGTTATTGTATTGCATAAACCAGTAGCTATTAGATTGTTATTTGTTTTATAATGATATAATGGATACCGCTACAAAAGCGCCTCGGATATCGTTTTGAGTTCAACGTTTTGTTTGATAAATAATGTTATGAACCATAACGATATACGAAAATATCGATGTTTGAAGGCCTGTTTGGGCCAGGGGGTCTATGATGGTCGCGTGATAGCGTGATATACGACAAGATAAAGCATCAGTCACTTTCTATCGAGTGGTATCAGAAAGTGACAGATGCTTTATTTTGTCGTCTATCACGCGTCCGTCATAGACCCCCAGGACGTAAGTTGAATTGCTGCCCGTGGCATAAATATCCCCATGCCCTGATGATAAATTGTGCATAACGCTGCTGTACATAATTATGTCATCACCAAAAAAAACACGTGATGGAAGTTTTGTCATTAGACTTATTTATTTGTGAATATTAGTAACACTAGTTTTACAATAATAGTCACTTACAAAGAACCTGTTATTGAACTGCGGAGGAGTAACAGGTATTATAGTGTGTTAGTATTTTTATACCATTTACTACCTAGTATAAATAACGGCTAAGCTGAAAAAGTTCCTCACAGATCTGATGCTGTTTTCTTATACTTGAAGCTATTTACATTAAGTATAAATGTTGTCAAATTATATTTTTTGGTGTTTATATTTTCTATTATGAATAAAACTATTTTAAACACATATTATTCATATCACAATCGATAGGAAGCTTTCAGGCTGTAAATTTTTTTTTTTTAACAGAATATACTTAGAAGCATGTATGAAATAAAACCAGAATTGACACAATAATTCTAAATAAATTAACCTGAACCTTTTATTTTTTCTTTGACGATTTTTGTGATGGAAAATGATTTCGTTGTACAATTGTACATAGAATAAAATATTGTCATTTGGTTTGTTCCGCTCATGAAAGAGAATCTCAAGGAGCAAGTAAAAGGTTTATATTGCATACGGCCTTCTTCGCTGAATTTGATGAGGCAACATTTTTGCCTAAAACTTCAAACGAAAAATGACCCGTTTCCCACCCAAACCATATAAGATCGGTTGGTCATATTCAAGTATACGTGAATTCACGAAAGCTGGCTTGAATGGATGTTATAATGAAAATGTTGATACCTAATCGACGCTCCCAGAATGATAGATTAGATGACATGTCGTGCCTTTCATTCCAACTTTCATGGATTACTTGCTGGTTTATGAAATATGGTTACAGCTTTACTTTTTCGCAAAGGCTTATTTATTACACCTCCCTAATTTAGGCACGAGAAGGAGTACCTATAATATTTTAGAGAGAGGAGACGTGCATCTCTCTCCCTCTTTTATAGCGACTAAGTTAAGGGCATGTAAGTAATAAGCCCTTGTGATCGAATAACTATCTCACACACCAGTAAGTACCTGATTTAGCTTGCACTGCGTTGTAGATGTAATTTTGTATATAATTTCGGTGTGGGTTTTCTATTTTCTAGTGCATGATCAGTTATCTATATTTTTCGACGTCATATCGACGGCTGGAAAGATCTACCGAAATGGCTTTGTAAGCTTATCGCAGGAAACTAATAAGTTTTGGGATGGTACGAGTATATACTAAGTATACCAACAATAACATGCATTTTATTTCAGCATTTTATTGGTGCAAAGTTAAAAGGCTTTTAACACAGACAATTTTTACCTGGCAACACAAGATATATTTTTTTACGTTTCTTGGAGAAACTACTCCAGACCAGGTTGTTTATAACTGTGGTATACGTCAGGATGTTATAGATTTTAATGAATTTGGTTGATACAGTTTTAAAATAAATGTATTTGTAGTTTCGTAAAAAAAGTAACACGGGAGACGAAAAAACTGTATTTGTAAAAGTTGATTCGCGCAGAAAACAAAAAATAATAATATTAAGATGTTTTCAATTAAAATTGTACCTCTTTATTTTTATATGAGAATTTGGTTTCGTTTTTGTTTTTTTCTTGCACAGCATTATGAGTATTATTTTTACTGATACAAAAATCATGCTTACAATTTTTATAGTTTTTTTTAAGTTTCGACTATGTGGCGGTTTATACATATAGCGAATTTAAAAATTTAAGGAGTTTTTTTTTTCATTATAAGGATCAAGAGTGATAATTTCCAAATTGTGAGACAAAAAGTAAAAGGTACACTGCTTTGTGATTCTAATTGTTTTATGAATATATGCAGATCTAATCTAAAACGTTGCGTCTCGACGTGAGTGTAATAATTTTTAAATATATTTTATACGTGGTAAAATGGCATAAAATTATCCGTACCGACGAGATGTCCTAAAGAACTAAAATAACTTAATACACGCCCCTGAACTACAGCAAGCTACAGCCACATTTCTGCTATTTACACGTTTCCAACATTTTAAGTAAACCATTCTAACCCAATTAATAATAAAATTAATAAACGTTCTAATTATGTCTGGAATCTGGATACTTGATTAACCATTTAAGTACAAGTTAAAAAGTACCAAATTACATTTTAACAATCCGTACTCTACGTATCCGTACCAAAAGTAATAAAAACAATTCTGAACATAACAGAACAGTCTTAGTTAAATTTGTGTTTCTATTAAGTATCTTGCTAAGTTGTTGGCCAGACTCCCAAATTTTTTTTTCTAGTTGTTCACCTTAAGAGAAGGGGTAGGGCAAGCTCTCTCCATACAAACTTTGTGCAGGATTTACTTCGTTTGTGTTTGCATTAAAGTTATGATTTTTGGTCAGTATGCTTATTTTTCTGATAGCTATTTCGTGATGTAATTTTTTTTTTTTTTTTTTTTTTTTGTTTTTTTTTTAAATATTTGAAAATTTTTACATCACGATCTTCGCATATCTAATATTTACAACCAAAAAAAATATTATATTTGTTAGTGCCAAAACCGACGAATAAAACGTGCACAAATTTGTATGGGGAAGGCCTTGCCCTACCCTGCGCCTTAAGTGTAAACGGTAGTCATTTTGATTTTTGAGATAGTTACCCAATGCACGTTTGAAAGCTTTTGACGATTGTGATTTGTTTTATTTGTACCACCTTTCGGCTGCAAGTTTTTTTTTATTTAGTCATGTTCGAGCTGCATTGAAGTCAGACTTGACTCAAGAGTTCTTTGGTTACGCTAGTGTCCATTTTGCGCGCAAAAGCGACACTGTGCGTCTTTTGAGATTTCTTGAGTTTTGTCATTTTACCGTTTAAGGTAAGATATTTGTAATTTGCCTGCTTTTGCTTAAAATTGACCTTGCCGTTGCTTTTTTTTGACTTGACAGTCCTTTAAAGTGAGACCTAAATGGTCTGTTTTTTTTTAATTCAACCTTAACCTAAGCTTTTAAACGTTTTTGAATTACTTAAACCTAAAATTGATTTAAGAGTTTAAATATAAAATTGTTATTTTATTAGTTTGCATTTATTTTGCTATTGCACACTAGTATCCTCGGACTGTCAAGTAATTTAAATAAGTGCATGAAATTGTATCCCGTAAAGTATATTTCATACATGCTTCAAAGTATCACTGACGTTAGAACCTCAGTCTTCAATATTCTATATATTTCGTATACTAGGTATTTTAAAATGCTATAGGTACCTACACATTAATCTTTTGATGCCAAGACGCCACCAGTTTCTTTGTTACAAAGTAGTTGACTGTAACACGTATTTTTCTAAGTAATTTATGAACTTAACATGGATCTTAAAAGGATATGGTATATGTACAGACAGACCATAAGATGTTTTCTGAAGTTTAATTTAAATAATATTTTTGTCCAATTTAAAATTATTTTAATGTACACCTAACGTGAAGCTAAACTATATATTCCGTTGATTCGCATATCAAGTAAAACTAATCGACTACCTATATTATTGCAGTAGTGGTTGTACAATAATATTACTGTGTGGTTACATGTAGTATAATTGTTGTTACACGTTGTTTTGATGTCACAGTGGCGGACAATTTCGGGTGGCGGGAAGATTCTTCTGGAAGCGAAGCGGACGCACCGCACTATCCCCTGGACTTGCGATTGGCTGAAGCTAGGTAAAGTATCAACATAGTACATAAAGAAAAGTAAACAAGATAATATCTGTGACCGTTGGGAAGCACATATGTTAAACTTATCAAATACAATCCTTAGGCCGGCCAATCTATCTTATCATCAGCGTATTTACATCACACTGATGGCTACAAGTCTCCTATGAACTGAAGAGAAGAAATGTTATAGTCCCTAGACTAACCATACCCGCTAGACTCCTAATTTGCCTTCGTTTCAGGTTACAATTAGAAGAGCGTCTCGCTCAAGAAGCGCGCGAGCGTCGAGTCGATGATCGCCGTGAAGAGTTACGAGTAAAGAGTTCTCTGAGCGATCTACGCAGAAGTCCTGCTGATGAGCGCCGGCGGGACCCCGTGAATTTTGTGCTGGGTGGTGATAAGTAAGTCTAGTGTCCGGTCATAACTCTACAAGTCTACATCTATCGGATCGGTTCGTCTCGATCGGAATGGCATTGCTTTCGTAATATTCCCGGCAACGGCAATAATGTATAATTGAATTTATCGAAGCTTAAGAGCTCATCTTGTGAACAATAACACTGTTCTCTTTTATTAAAGGCTACTGCTAAAACTCCGATCAGTAAAGAAATGTAGCAAGTACCAAAAAACGCATAGAAATAGCTACCATCTTCTCTTAGTCACAAGTCCATTTATCTCGGAGTGAAGGTGTACTTTGATCATGAATAAATTTAATTTGTTTTTATTGGTAGACATTACACCAAAAAAACAGTGCTTGGCGTACTGGGCACGACGACACATTATCGCTTTGGCGGCCAAAGGGTTAAGGCTACGTAACGGTATGGCTCCGCTGCGTCGTCAGCTCCGATGTAGTGTTCGATAGGTTGCCCCGAAACCCGACATCTTTCGGCCTTCTATGTGTGCGTCAGCGTAGGAGCTATGAGCTCACGTTGTCTATGTGTTCGTATGTGTCACAACTACAACAATGGCCAACCCGCGCTCGTGAGATAAAACTACTACTACTACTATTGTTTGACAGTGTAAACTGGACGGGTGAAGATCTGTCCCGCGCGCCGCACTCGCAGTCCGTCCCGCAACTGCGCGCGTCTATACGCGGCGCGCCGCTCCCCCCGCCGCGCCGCGCCCCCGGCCCCGGCCCCGCCCCCGCGCCCGCCGCCATCATGCGCTCGCGCAGCACCGACGTGGTCGCGCCCGACCCGGACCGCAGGCCGGTGCTCGCGAAGCAGAGACCCGTACCTGAGAGTGAGTACACTCAAACCTAACTGGCTCAGGGGATAATCACACACTGAACCAATACCCATGATGACAAAATGTAAATGGTTATCAAACCTGAAATTGGTTCTGTGACAACCAACCAACTTCTAGAGTTCTAGACTAATAATATTTTGTCTGGTAACGCAAGAGACAAAAAAATATTTGTGGACAATCTTACACAAATCAACCTAGGCCCAAACTAAGCAAAGCTTGTATTATGGGTACTAAGCGACGATATACATACTTATATAGATAAATATATACTTAAATACATAGAAAACATCCAAGACCCAAGAATAAATATTCGTGCTCATCACACAAATAAATGCCCTGCCCGGGATTCGAACCCGGAACCTCCAGCTTCGTAGGCAGGGTCACTACCAACTAAGCTAAATAATCCATAGAAATCGTTAAAAAATCCATAGAAAACAGGGGGGTTGCATTGCATCAAATCGGGTAGTTCTGATGTTTTTAGGGTTCCGTACCAAAAAGGTAAAAAAAGGAACCCTTATGGTCTCACTTTGTCTGTCTGTCTGTCTGTCTGTCTGTCTGTCTGTCTGTCACATCGCTAAATATCTCAAGAACTACTTATGCTATCGATTTGAAATTTAGAATAGTTATAAATAAGGGTAACCCAAATACATGGAAGATGGTTTTTTTAAATATTTTATTTTATTTTCTGTGAATAATGACAGATAAAAGGGGGTTCAAAATTTTAAAGTCTGGCAACTATGTCAAGTGGGGTATCATATGAAAGGGCTTGACTTGTACATTCTGAAACAATTTTTAGTTTTTTTTTTTCGTTGAGGAATTTTTGATTTACGAGGGAAAATGTAAAAAAAAATACCATTCCCCCCCCCTTATCTCCGAAGTTTACGAAGAAAAAAATTTGAAATTATTACACAACATTAATATGCATGTATATTTTACAGGAAAATTATAGCCATAGCTCTATCTAGGTTTTCTTTTTTTTAATCATCAAAAAACTCTTCTATACTAAGTTTGTAATTTAATCACCTTTGTATATATTTTTGTTTTATATTTAAATTTACAAAATTACGGTGAAAATACCTTCTTTCAAATAAAAAAACAATTATTGAAATCGGTTCCTGTGATAAAGAATTATCCTTGAAAAACCAACATACGTACTAAGTTATTCAGTCGCGCAAATTAGTAACACAATGCGCCGATAGATGGTGCTGTCATGTTTTTTTAAGACATATACAAGAACTGTGTACGGAACCCTCGGTGCGCGAGTCGGACTCGCACTTGACCGGTTTTTATTTTTTTATATGTTGCATGTAGTGAAGTGGTAATGACGAGTCCAATTTTTCGACCGCGAAAGCCTTTCGGGACCCTCCCCCACCCCCAGTTTTGTGTCCCAAATTACATTTTTTTTAATTTCATTGAAAACGGTTAACCTAGGAGAAAACCATCAAAGGACAAAATGTTCCTTATAAAATTATCTACAAAACATTATTTGGGAGTATGTTGATAGAACCTATACTTTTCAAAATATGCTAACATTAATTGGGTTAAGAACAACAGTAGAGATACTAACGCGCAGATTTCTAACATAATTGTGCGCATTGGGTTACAAGCATGGAACTTCTACCATAGACAGAGTATTCCGCTGTAATTATTTTCAGATATGAAGAGAAGTCAGATTTGTCCCCTGTGCGTGGGGAGAGCGGGGTGAATGGGACCAAGTACACCTCTTTTTAACTGGACATTGATATTAAATGAATTTGAAAGTTCGTACAACAAATTGGTGGACATCTTGAAAATTATTTAAATTTCGTTTTTATAAAGTAACGTAAGAGACGAAAATGTCAGAATTAAAGTTGATTGGTCGGTGTGCAAATTCACAACCACTGCGCGTCTTCAAAAGCATAGGCAACGAGAGGTTCCTGAAATCAATGGCAGATCTAACACGAAATTCGCAACCTCCAGTCTTGTGAAAGCAATTTTTGTTGAAAACTAGTAATGTTGCCCTACAGCAATTTTTATTTAAACCTAGTAATGTGTTGTGACTTAGACTTCGACCGAGCTTAGTACGTTCGATAACACTGAAAACTAACATTTAAAAACTCTGTTCTAGATTCAGTGAGCGTGGACGCCCCGAGCCCCTCCAGCATCACTCCTCCTGAAGAGGAGTCCACAGACTCCTCCCTCGTAGAGGAGGACGGAGTTCCGAAACCACGTCGCCGTCGCCTACACCTGCCGTTCGGTAAGAAGGCCAAAACACCCGCGTGACGTCACACGTTTGTGACAAGGTGACTATAGCAAGTTCAAATCCCGTTGCAAAAATGGCTATGCATCTTATAAAAGTGGGCTCGATGAATACAGCAACTATATTTATAAGTTCAGTTTTCACTAGCAATAAACTGACGCAATTTGGGTTCCACTAAAATCTCAAGTACAGGTTGATCTTAATGCAAAGTCTCTTCTCTGCAAATATTCTTGCAGCGTAGTTTCTAATAATTTCAGTTCTTTTAATTTTAAATTATTGTTGCTGTCATTTGGAAGCAACAAAAATCACAGAGTTCGAGGGGATCGAAGTGGTCCAAGGTACACTATATATTATTTATTATATTGATCTTTTATAATGCGCACTTCTAAGGTTTAGAATCCTCTGCCGGCGTTTGTATTTCAGAGTTCATATAACCTAGACCTTTTTAAGGCACGAGTGAATGGACATCTTCTGGGTGAGCTCGCTTCATAGTCGGCCTCATCTTTGCCCGCTGGCTAGATGCCGGCCAAGAGCATACCCATTAAAAAAAAACAATGCCGCCAGTGAAAAATCATCCAAGCACGTTTTCAGGCTAGACTAAATAAACTTTGTATATGTTTCAAACTTTTTATACGACAGTTTGGTTCCATTGGAGCTCTTCCAAGTGAATTATTTGAAATTACAGAGTTCTAATGAATCGGTAGTGGTCGGTACTATGTAGTAGTAATTGCAAGTTCGATCTTTTCCCAAAGCAGTCGTTTTCCGTTGACGCTCATTGTGTTTTTTTTTTAAATGTAAGTGGGCTTTAAAGTAATAGTACATTACTTACCAAGGGCGATAAAACAAAGAATGTCTCAGATCGCAGGTATTTTACGCCCGAGCCGAAGGCAAGGGCGATAAATATGCGATCTGAGGCTTTCTTTATTATCGCCCGTGGTAAGTACAAAATTTTATGTCACTCCCTGGCCAGGAAGTGGGTTTTTTCGCGCGCGGAGCGTGCGATAATGGCCACTTTATGGCTAGGTGTGACATAAAATATATTTATGAGTGAGCGATGCATAGTTCAATGTATTTAGCAATGTAGCCCCTTAGTATGGTTATAGTTCTTTTGCACACGTATGTTAATGTTTTGTTGTGTACACTTGTTTGAAAGAGTTTTTATGTACAATTTATTTTAATACTTAACTAAACTACTTTAATAGATTTGAATTGCCCCGACGTATGTACTTAAATTTGTCAAGTATTACGAGTGACGGAGTATTGTGAACATTTTATATAAATGTATTTTACAAAACGCCATTAAAATACAGTGTCATAAATTTAAATAAAAATCGAAAAACTGTTCAAGTTAAGTAACATCAAATAATGTGACATTGCACTTATATTAGATCCATTAATTACTAGGCAATATTTTAGATCATTGAATTTATTTATAAATAGCGTTTAAACATTGGTCGATTACTAATGTATGTGATAATTTGTGTACATTTTCAAATGCTTGTTTGGAATGTTATATTTTCTACTGTCGCCGATTTATATCCCTTAATTAACATCCTCTCAATGACGTATTTTGTTATTGCTTGTCTATTTATTATTTTAACTAGATTTTGATTTGTTTGACTATTTTGTGCTTAAAAACATTAGCGTTCACGACGGTTATTTCGTAACTGCCTTCTTCGCTTTATAACACAACCCCCAATGGCCCAAAAATACGTTGACATTGACACGGACTTTTTAGGATATTTTTTTTAGAACACGATTACACGAATTTTATATAAAAGCGTTAAAAATACTGTCATTAAACTAAACAAAACACTAGTTATCTGCAAATTATCCCTTTCTGGCTTTTTTGATACACACTTGCAAACGTACGTTAAACTGACGAGCAAAATGCCGCACGTATCATATCATCATTTTCGGAAAGGCATTTCCATCTTTAGTGGTACAGGCCCTTGTTTCTAAGATAGACTAAAAATTATAAACCATTGGATTAAGATCAGGCGAGAATGGTGACCAGTGTGTCGATCTTATGACCCTAGGGCAATTTTCATGATAACTCCAAAATTTGCCCATATTCATAAGCTGATAAAAGTAGCTGGCTACCTTACACACCTGACCTTAATCGATTATAGTATTTGTTCAACCTTAAAGACAAGGGCCTCCGTCACTAAACTTAGAAATGTATATTGCTCTGAAAGAAATACTTTCCAAAAAATTGGCAAGATAACGTATTAGGACGTGCGGCATTTTGCTAGTCAGTTTAACTTACGTTTGCAACTGTGCATCAAAGCCAAAGGGGAATATTTTTCAGATTACTACTAACAGTACTAAAGTAACTAGTGTTTTGTTTAGTTTAATAATAGTATTTTTAACGCTTTTTAACAAAAGTCGTGTAGTCGTGTCGTAAAAAATAATATACAAAAAATTCCGTGTCAACGTATTTTTGGGCCAACCTGTATAATTGTAAATTTCAGTTATTTATTTTCAATTAGAATTGTTTACGCTTTATAATGTGACTGATTGAAACAATTAACATGTTCCCTGTCCCTCATACAAAGGGCCGAATTTACTAAGTCCACTTCTTCCACATTCTGTGATCATGCATCCTTTTTGATACCCGGACACGTGTAAAACAGTTTTGATATCCAAATGGGCAGGGAACGTGATAATATTTAGTTACAATTCTTGCATACGAGAGGTTAAACAAATTAATAAATGTTGACTATATTTATACTTGGGCCTAGAAAGGTTGATTTCGAGTGTTTTATTATTTACGATGAAAGGTTTCCGCTCGTTTTAAACGATGTTGATAAGCTTTCAGTAACTTATTGATGAGGGTTTTCAGACCATAGGCATAGTTAGCATCTATATATCCTATTTGTTACTTTTGTAGTCCAAAATTACTGTAGGTATGTGTAGTGTAGGTATCGAATCCCTGGGCTGATCTAATTTTAAACCGATACAATTTTATCCGGTAACGCAAGTGACTAGAATGTAAAGTTTGTTCGAGAAACTGCTCCAAACCAGTTATTAAATTATTTACAGTAAAAAAATAATTTATTCTGGACTGTAATAAAATTTAAAAAAATGGGAAAGTTCGTAACAAAGTAACGCAGGAGACGACCAACTGTCTACAAACGCCGATTACGGGTAAATAGTCTTATTTATCTTGCATGGAAAAATATGGAAATATGTTCTACGTATTTTTTTGTTTTGTATGTAACAAATATATATATCATTATTAGTAATTTAGTAGATACAATCCTACAAAATGACAGTCATTCATTACGAACTTAATAAATTCCTCAAACATCGGAAAAAGTGATAAAAGGAAAATAAATCACACAAAATGAAACAATGAATGCTTCAATTATATTTAGATATTTACTTCTCGATAGAAACATTGTAGGATACCTGAATTAAGCCCGTAACACACAGAGCTAAAATATATACTTACCTACCAAAAAATATATTATAGCTCTGTCTGTGACGGGCTTTAAGTACTTTAGAATATCGTTTTAAAATGAAATTAACAAAAAAACATGCTAGGTACAATTAATATTTTACAAAATCGTAATTTTACTGGTCTTATTCAATAAAGGTCTGGTAACCCTCATTCTTACGTCAATAAGTGTCAATTTTCTGTAAGTAAAATCTAGTGAAATTAAACAAATCATATCGCATCATTCCCTCGTTTGCGTAGTATGATAGCGATGTCGACCGTAGCTGTGTAGTATAGAAAGTATTTTAAGGTAATTCGGTGCTAAAATAACGTTGTCAGACTGAAGAACCGTATGGCTCAAAGGTTTTATAAATACGCTGTTTTTTTTAAAAATATAAACATACATGTGGTTGTTGTGTCGTTTTATATTAATGACTGCCGGCGGACACTAGATGGCCTGAAGGATTATTATGACAAACAATTGTGAAACTTATTGTCATGAGATTAGAGTTTAAATTTGAAGTGACAGGTAACATCGTAACATTAAGTGCCAGTTGCACCAACGTACGAACACAGACCGGTCATCGTCAAATATGGCGCCGGCAGTTGTCATCCCATAGAAACTTGTCAAACTTTCCATACAATCAGATTTGACGAACACCGCTTACGATTACATACCGTTTGGTGCAACCCAGCCTAAGTTTCATTATTTTTCGCAACTATCTATAATAATCAGAATCACTCTGGATGCCGGCTCTATATAGCAGTCCTCATTGCAAGCCACACAGTTGATTTTTAAATATAGACTGCATAGAAAAAATTAGAATTTAGAACATTTTACAATATACAAGTGTTGTTGTTTGTCAAATTTGTACTTAGTCCCCGGCAGAAGGCAAATCTGACATTGAAAATGATGGAAATGACGTGTCAGGATTCTTATCTGCAAAATAGTTGGCAAAACATGCTGTCAGTTTGACTTCGATGCACTCTTTGTGCTTTGTATTCATTGACTTAACCCTTTTTACCGCCGGCGTCATGCTAACTTGGTGCATTCCGGCAGGATCTTAGCCGGTATTAGTTTTTCTTGTTTTTGTGAATGCCCTATAATCATGACACCAGCGGTTTAAAGGTTCACGATGCCCTAAAACCCCCATGCTATTGTATCCGTTATCTGCTAATAAATTATTAGGATAAATTACCTTTGTTTGTGATTTAGAAACCACTGAAGTTACTGTGAGATGCAGGGTTTTAAAATCCTGAACTACCTATAGTAATAATCTAGCTATATGTATTTGTTATTTTTGAAAAAAATATATAAGGATTCTGTTTATAAAATTACAAGATATGATTTCAGAGCTTTTATAGACAAATGCATTGTGAAGAAAATCAATTTTTCATCAACCCGAGCGAGGCTCGGTTGACTAGCGTAAATAATTTTAACAAATGCAATAGTAATTTAGTTTTATCACGATCTGATGTGGTTGTATGTAATAAAAGACAAATCGTGATAAATTGTTAAATATTGTCAATAAATTGATCCAACGAATACTGTATTTTAATGTGTTTACCTAGTTACATACCTAAATTCCTTTATACGCCATTTAGTTCTTAGCGCTGTGGGCACAAGACTTAACCCCTTTAGGGCGAGGCCTCACTGGTGCGTTGCGGTCATCGCAGCGTTAACGTTGCGACATTGTACATATATTTTTTTATGTCACACCTGGCCATAAAGCGGTAATTACCGCACGCTCCGCGCGCGGGAAATCCCACTTCCTGGCCAGGGGGTGACATAAAATTTTGTACTTAGCACGGGCGGTAATAAAGAAAGCCTCAGATCGCATATTTATCGCCCTTGCCTTCGGCTCGGGCGTCAAATACCTGCGATCTGAGACATTCTTTGTTTTACCGCCCTTGTTAAGTAATGTACTATTATGATATGCCACATTCAATCCGTTGCGACAACGCGACACAAGGCAACGCACCAGTGGGGCCGCTCTCTTAGGCTTTGTTGGCTCAAAAAACAAACTACCTGCTAGCGAAGGTGACGTCGAGTGGGAGTAGAGTAAAATAAATAGTAATTAATAATAAGTTTATTTTAAAAATGTGTACAAATACCTTATAGCTGGTGTATGCGGTTGATATTGTAATACTAAACCCAATGTTTTATTACACCGTAAAACATCGGCAACTCCTCTTAACAATTGCGCATAAGTAACGGGCTTAATTTGCGCTGCGTTCTAAACGATGCGACTTCAGTGATAAAAACAACTATCAGATAAACATTTTTATAAAACCTACGTGGCTGTGTACTCACATTTCGTCTTCCCTAACAACTAACTGTCTGAACGAAAAACGCAGTAAAGTTTTTTTTAAATCTACTCTGCGTTTTTAGGACGGCAGAGTGCGCGAAGCACCAACACTTAGAGAAGCAATTATGGCCACACTAAAGGCGGATAATTCTTACAAAATTAATTTCAAAATGAAAGAATCTGCAATAAAAATAACGGAAACATTGAAAACATCAAGGAATGTATGGGAAACAAAAACTATTGCGAGGTTACAACTGTCAAAACTCCTTTAGATATTACAGTGCGACAAGTTTTTTTCAAAACAAATAGGACGATTAGATAGATAGATATAAAAGAGAAATGGCAGCCTCAAGGACTTTTGCCAATGACACACGAAGGGATAAATTAAGTAAAACTGAATAAAACCACTTAACAAGAAGAAAAAGATGTGACTTTCGCCAAGATGGCGGCGAAAGTCCATAGGACGATTACTACAGTTAACAAAACACTATGCCAAATTCTCTATCAACATAGGTCATAAAAATCTGATAATGTCAAGTTTTAGCCATAAAATTTTAGTTCCAGCCTGTTACGATGGCGGCCCCACGAATTTACCTATTTATGAAGAAATATTCCTTGTCGCACCTGTATCCTAACTTTCCTGATGCTACAACAAAAACAAATGCCACAATCCATGATATATTGATCAAAATGTAAATTTTTGTCTCCAATTTCAACAAAAAACCTTGCATCAAAATGCGGCTTCAAACCGTTAACAATACAAGACGTGACAGATCTTATGCTACTCGCATGAAGAATTGACAGCACCATATCCATCATAGCCCCCGGGTTACGCTAAGGTTTATAATGGCAGTTTAAGGGGCTCGGTGCTACTGTTGCTTGCATTCGGCAGGGTTTTCTTGGGGCGCCTTGTTGGGTTTCTTGGGACGCGGCCTTCGGGGTGCTGGCTCGTCGTCTTCGCTCTCTTCCGTCGAGCATTCCTCTTCCTCCTGCGTTATTAGTCAAATATAAGCGTGTGATTTTTATTGCGCGTGTAACAGTAAGGCTACGTCCGCACAGGCAGGCGGCGTGAATGTTCGCGATCGGCCGCACTGCGCACGCTAAGCGACTAGCTAGGCGCCAAGCGCGCAGTGCGGCCGGTCGCGAACATTCACGAACGTTCATTTTACTAAGTTACTCGCTAGGCGCCAAGCAAGCCTGTGCGTAGGTAGCCTAAGATTTCGTTTGACAGGCAATGATGCAAAAGTGCTGTATGGACACAGAGAGCATTGTGCCAGTTTACCCTTACTTAAACAAAGTTTCATAGAATGTTTCCATGGAACTAACATCCAACAAATTTCTGTGATATAACATTAACCCTTTGAACGCCAAAGTGGTCGTGTGTCGTCGTGCCCACCACGCCAAGCACTGTTGAATTGATGTAACCTTTAAACTAATACAAACAAATAAAACCAATTCATAATAGATTTTATTCATGATCAAAGTACACCCTCACTCCGACCTTTTTAGGGGTGGTTGGCGTGGTGGGCACGACGACTTTATAGGTTGCTGGCGTTCAAAGGGTTAAACTTAAGTTTAGGAAATTGAAAGGTGGAAATATGCCCATTGGCCCTGTGACGAATGAATTAATGTCATTCCCTATCAAAACAGATATAACATCAATAGTTAAAGAATATATATTACCTTTAATTATTTTCGTAAATTATGTGAATTCTGCAACCATCAGCATTCAATACACGAACGGACAGGGAACCCATGCAAAATATAAATCAAGCCAAAATAAAACACATGTATAAAAAGCATATAATTTTTATTGTCATCTTTGCGACATCATGCCAAAACAAAAGCCATAACCAGTAAAACTACCTGAAGAGCTGCTGCAATTCACGATATTATGCTAACTTCAATAGAAAGTTACATAAATAAGTATAATATACGACACTACCGACCTAGCTATTGTCAAGTCACTATTATTAAAATATATCTCTGAGAGAAAGATCACAGTATCGCGATGTTCGAGGATAAAATGCAGTTTGGCACTAGAGATTCTGTCGCGTGGCGACCGGCTCCGTTCAACGGTGGAATGACACTTACAATTCCACACTTAGTAGAAAAATATTAATAGCCTTGGTGAATCAATCACATTAAATTTTCAATAGTACAATCAAATACATAAAATCTATAAAGAAAAATACACGCTACACTATCATATTAATATTACAATAATAAATAAAAACAAAATTATTGTATAAACTAAACTAGAAATGCAATAAAGTTATCCTAACACATGCAACGGGGAGTGCGCACGATACAAGGCACCTTCGCGAGCTGCCAGCCTGGTCGCTCTACTACATATTTATCTGGTCAGGGGATAAACCATGCATAGATCAGGGTCGCGAAAACATATATCCTAATAACATCTAGCGGCGATTACTATAAATTTATTCTATCGAGCTAGTAGAGTATCGACAACCCACATCGTTGCCCGGCGTGATAAAACTAGACATGTGATAGTGATAGATTGTGCGTTTAGGCCACGCGTTCACAGTCCCCATACAAAATGTTAAAATTTTCTTGGACGTTCAAGCAAATTACTTCCATCACACGTCCGTGCTCCACGTTTGGGTCACAATGAAACTAGGAAGTGTATCATATCTTCGACTATCAATTATTTCGGCTATAGTGACCCATGTAGGGAGCACGTTCGTCGTGACCCATGTATGGAGCACTGGACTGTGAACGTGTTAAGATTTTAGCGGATCTCGATGCTACGCTAACAGGGGAGTCTGGCATTCAGTCCTCAGCATCTGAGACTTCCTCAGTACCGGTGTCTTCATCCGAATAAGAATCCTCCTGAAACCAAAAACGCTTTTGGGTCCCAGCTCCCTGCCCCCAGACGTAGATACCGCAAGGACCTCAACTAGCAAGATGCAAAACAAAACAAACAAGGATTTTTTTGGCATTGGCAAGGCATGACTGTACCTTCGTCTGAATAGGGGATGGGAAAAAATGAAAAATCACTCCTAAACTAACTACGAAAGCATTGGAAATACTACCATGCAAGCTAATATAAGACGTATGGGAGAATTAGATGGCTGTAGAATTCACTATACCGTTATGAACATTGAACAATCGTATTCTATAATAATCTTCGGTTCCTTAACTGTATAATTAAGCTAATATTCTTTAGTTACTTATAAAAGACACATTATAATGACATTAAATTAAACAATTGTAATATAATGACAGCCCGAATGATTCATAAAAAGGTACAAAATGTAGCATTAACCAATTCATAGGCAACCCACACATTTTATACATTTTTAATAGCATTTATCAATACAATGCCGTTAGAAGAAAGGAGTATAAATTCCATACAACTAAAACCTTATGGAATTTGTACCCATTTCTCTAGTAAATAGAATTTGCCTGTTATAAGCATAGAAGACGAAAAGTTGCCGCCCTTATCCGAAGATGTAATGGCAAGCACGAGTGCTATTTACGACCAGTTGCAACACGTAGTACCGTGCCAACATGTCATTCAGAAAATCAGAAACTGCAGAGAGTCGCGTGACACGTGGCAATGTGCAACTTTATTGATAATAAAAGCTCTGACAAAGAACAATTTATGATTTTGTTAGGTATGAGAATTGCGAAGGGTTTTTCGAAATAGAAATGCAGTAACCTTATGCAAGCATCGTACATTGGCCCCCGTTTTATTTATGCTGGCAGAAGGTTAGAAGGATGCCTTAGTGTGTATATTACGATGGCCGACTGATGCACCAGTGATATAGTTTGTAACATCCAAAACTCTTTAGAAATAATCTTATTGCTTGATAACAACAAAGTTCCTACTGGTGTTCAAAATAAAATAACTGTCACGTAAATCCTTACGTTTAAACAGTAATAAAAATAGGGAGAAATTAGCAGTGCCAAAGCTAGGGAGTTTTGGTTGTCAGTTGACGATATTGAGATGAGCGGAGTTAAAACCACGAAAATCGTAAATCGAAGTGATCGAAGAGATCTCCATCTATATATAAATGGAGCAACAGAGATGGAGATTGAGAACTTCAATATTCCAGGTTCGTGGTTTCGTACACACGTACGAGTCTCGCATGCGTGTTTTTAAGGCGAGGCCAGTTCATGAATCGACCAAAATACTAAAGTTTGAGGTTAGAGTGTGAAGAAATAGTGTAGAACTACACCTACACAAAAAATACTGTAAAAGAAAGTAACAATAGTATATTACTTAACAAGGGCGGTAAAACAAAGAATGTCTCAGATCGCAGGTATTTGATAAATATGCGATCTGAGGCTTTCTTTATTACCACCCGTGTTAAGTACAAAATTTTATGTCACCCCCTGGCCAGGAAGTGGGATTTCCCGCGAGCGGAGCGTGCGGTAATTGCCGCTTTATGGCCAGGTGTGACATAAATCTCGTTACGCCTCCGTGTAATGAAACCAGCAGTGTAATGAAACTAGCACGCAGTCTCGTACGTATGTTATAAGGCTTTGATAATTAATATATGTACCTCCTCTTCATAGTCATCATCGTCGTCCTCATCAAGCCCCTCGCCCGTGTAGAGCAGCACGGCGCGCGACACCACGCGCTCGCGAATGTAGTGGCCGATCTCGAAGTCCGCCGTCAGGAGCGCCTGCGTTAAACAACAAGTGTAAGTGTAGAACCTGAGTGGACGCTCGAGCGTTGCGTCCAGCGGGGCGTGCATGTCAAACAATTGAAACTCATACTGGTGTCCTGAAGGCTTGGTCACACTGCGTTGCGCGACGTCCGCGCGACGCGACCGCTGCGCGCCGGAACGTATGCTAACAGGTTAGCGACGTCACACAGGTTGTGCGACGCGAGCGGGACGGTTTCATACATTTTGGCGCGCAGCGCAGCGTCGCGCAAGCGGTGTGACCAAAGCCGTGTTCCGAATCACGCCAACAACGATCACAACGTTTACAGTGCTGACGGCCGGTCCGAATCAGTAAGCGCGCTCAAGGCCGCGTGAGTGGTGTTTTGATTCGGACCGGGCATGTTGTGTTTACTCCAATGCTTGGAGGCCTTCGGGCGGTTGGGTGTTAACTTACTGTGTTAATTAATTTCTTTGTTTTTATAACTTTGGAGTCTAATGTTTATTTCTAACATACTATAATCCGAACGCTCCGCGAGTCCGAACAGGGGTTGTTTTTTTGAAGTTCGGATTATCGAGGCCCTACTGCAGTAGTCTATGGGCGGCGGTAATCGCTTACCATCAGGCGATCCTTCTCGTCGTCTTCCCCCTATAACATAAAAAAAACCTTCCTTGCCACACAGCAATCAAGCAAGTGACGCGCAGCGCTTACAGTGCTGACGGCCGGTCCAAATCAAATAGCGCGCTCAAGGCCGCGTGAGTAGTGTTTTGTTTCGGACCGGTATTCGCCTGAGCGCGCTTACGATCGGACCGATTCACGCTCATAGAACGCGTTTACTGTCATGTTCATATATCAAACGTCAACTTGACGTTTGGCTCAAGGTGCTTACGCCTGGGAGTGTGAGCACCGTGAGCGCCGTCCATGACATCATCAGTGACGTCACGACATCTCATGTAAGCGCTATGAGCGTGAATCGGTCCGATCGTAAGCGCGCTTTGAGCGCTGAAAGCGTGATTCGGAACATGCCTATGGCTCCGTAACGCACACATAGAAAATGTGCATGTATAGCTCAATACAACCATGTCTTTTTTTAACCTGACTGTGGATTTATAGGCCGGGCCCATTTCAAGCGATAGGAGTGCCCTGTGGAAATCCAAGGGAAACCTCCGACACGACCATGTCTCACCCGCGCTCGTGAGATAAATGTACTCTACACCTAGTATATGCTCTGTCTTGGAAATCTTACATAATTTCGAGGTTACATCCTCTACTATGTACTTTTTCACAGTATATCAGTAATCAGTATATTTGTTGCTTTCATAGGTTACATTACTATTAGTGAAATTATTAAAGTTCAGCTATGAATGAAACCCTGTATATATAAATGTAAAACCTAGTCCCATTGGGTTTACGTTTTGTCAAGTGAGTGGGCAATCGCGATTATAACAACCCATTCATGGCTTCACGCCTCCAAAGAATAAATCTTTGTTGGACGATAATACGTGCGTAGTCCTTTACATCAGTCGCGTCCGTTGCGTGACGTCATCACTTCCTACGCGTGTCGGTAATACAGACCGGACGTGCACACTTGATGACGTCATAACACATTTGTTGGTAATCGAATTATGCTAGGACAGGCGCGACTTTGGCATTTGACGGCGGAGAATCACTTAATAAGCCTTATACATGTAACTTAACAACCTCTGTTACCTAAAATGTGTTGTGTCACATTCACACAACATAAATGTTATGACAGAAAAGGAAAGGCCAAACTAATTTTAGAGGATTTTGATGAACGATTACGATATAAAGGGGGGAAATCAGATATCAGACGGGCGTATCTTTACTTTTCAAACCATTGTTTGTTATGCATAGTGTGAGTTACTATGTGAACAAAACATACAAGCACAATGAAAAAAGGTTTTCCCTTATGCCATTACTATAAGATTTAGTTTCACCTGGCCTACAGTATGGCTAACACATAATTGCCTCGAGAGTATCTCGATTCTCCGCTTATCTCGAGCTATGCGTCTTTTTTCGATAGGTGCTGTTAGAAAGTGACAAACTGACGTTGCCATCATGTGCTAGCCATACTGAACAGGTTTTTTTGCTATCACTATAAAAGTTGAAATGTACCTGGATGTCCGACGCTAGAGTAGAGTTGGGGTCCTCTGGCATGGCCGGGGGCGAGAAGAAGTTGAAGAATGAATCCGCCTGCACGGACTTGGTGACCGTACGAACGGAACCGCGGGACTTATGTTTCTGCTTCTTCTTTATCGTCTTGACGGTCACGTTCTTTCCTTTCTTCCAGTTGATTTCGCAACCCTATGAGATAATAAGACATTAATACTGGAAATAAAAGGGATAAATTGTTAGGTTGGGAATATGACCTCAGTTGGTAGTGCATGTTTTTGAACATCAATGTATTCAGATATCGGTGTAAAGTTTGTCATCATTTAGGTGCTACATTGTCCAAGCCATTTACAGGAAACTTTCAGCCATTTTTAATCATACTTACGTGTGACGAGTTAAGTGCATTGTCTCTGTATACGTAAACTCAAAAAAGCAGTTTAAAAAAGGAAATATGTATGAATAAACAAACCTTGCACGAATAGATTTCAGGGCCTTCAAATTCTAATGGATTCTCCTCATCGGGTTTACACTTCATAGAGTATTCTTTAGTGAGCACCGTGTTTGTGAAATAGTCGTTGGGCGCGAAGTGGAACTCCAGCGTGAAGCCGATCGGGTCTTCGTGCATTAGGACTGGAAACGAAGCTTGGTTTAGTACGGGCGGGATACAAGTTCGTGGAGGTTGAGGAGCGTGGGGTCTTCAGTTGGTGATGCATGTTTGATCGTCATGGCATTCAGGTCTTGGTGATAAATTAGTCATCATGTACTTATTTATGAAATCTTTAAACAAGGTAGGTACATGTAAATTACTTTCGAGACGTTTTTGCATTTGCACGGACAAAATTTAAATGTGTAAATTATTTTTTAAGTGTGTGTTAAATGTAGAATCCCTGTAAATATACAAATACTACTTATTACACATGCAAAAACGGCCCGAAAGTAATTTACCTTCCAGTAGCATAACATTTTCTCCATTATTTTAACACTAGCAATGTTTTTTGACAAGCTATTATGTGACTAAAAACTATATTGGTGGAAAGTGGATATTTTTATCTCAAACAGCTACAGATTCTTCTCTAATAGTAATGCAATTCAAAATATGAAAAAACTTGATTTTTACCCCGTTTCTTACAGAGTGATTCAGCAGATGTGCAACTTTACAAGACTTGATTTTAAAACTCATCTTAGACAAACTAATTCTAGTGTGATCAATCTAATCAAAACATGGCATTACCTTTAATATCCTGCAATGCCTTAAGAATAGGTTCATCATGTTCCTGCATCATTTCACACAGCATGGACACGTTTCTGAAGATTGTGTACCAGAAGTCAGGCACTCCCTTTACGTTGGGGTCCATTGGGGGTCTGCAAAAGCAAGATTTGTTTAAGGGAGATGTTGATACAAGTTGTAGAGGTTTGAAGACTGTGTGGTGTCAGTTGGTGATGCATGTTTGGATCCTCATGGCATTCAGATCTTGGTGATAAATAAGTCATCATGTAAGGTTTCTGCTAGTGCTGGATAGTTCCTATCATTCCGGACACTTGACGAATGAGAGCTAGACTGAAATCGTCTAATAGTACACATGTATCCCGTTAGTGTCAAGGTGGTATGACAATTTAATTTTTCTCAGGCTAGCTCGCAAAAATAGATTCACCATAATAGACTACGGAACCCATCGTTGCAGGGTGTGGTAAATTCATATTTATAGGTACTGGTAACGGGATTTACATAGGAAAGTGGCGCCGAGTTCCGACATTGATGGCGCGGGCGTTGCGCCGGCGGAGGACGAGCTGTCTGAGAATCGGCAGTTTGGGCAATGTATCTACACATACATACACATACATATACTCACGCCCGTATCCCATTGGGGTAGGCAGAGACCAAAGAACGCCAAGTACTACGGTCCTTACATACATCTCTTGCTTCAATCACATCCATACATCTCCTCATACAGGCTCGTCGGTTGCAAGAGCTTCTGACCTGGCAATGTATCTACTAAAATACTAACAACTTGAATCACAATACTAACTCGCTCGGCGTGGTTTCTTCGCCAGGTTTTTTCGTGTTGTCTCTAGAAAAATAAACGTTTTCTATTTCTAGGCAGACATAATACGTTTTTTAACTATGATTCCTCCCCGAATCTGCCTAAACTGTAAGTTACAGGTCTAAGATGTAAAATTGGTATATATATGAGCCATTTTCTAACGTAAGGCTTAGAAAGCTGTAAGTTTCTCGACATTTTCCTTGGGCCTGGTTGATCAACTTAAGTCTTATCGAAAAACAAGAGCAGTAATAGTATGTTAAATTGGGTGGGGTATTGGGTTGGGTTGGGTGCAGTACGGCGCCCTGTGATATTTTGATCAGATCAGATCCACTAATTTTGTGATACTAAATATTCTGAACACGTGATGGTCGAGGCCTGCTAATGTATTAATTGTGATGGAATCCTACTAACATTTAGATGCCAAAGTTTAGACGTTTGCATGTTTATTACTCATTCAAAGCGTCTGAACTGATTATGATTTAATGATGAAACTCTGTACGAGCTGAATTAACGTGTAGAATACTTTTTTAAGTTTATATCCCGAGTACCATCTCTCGAAGCGATAAAATAGGGAGTGGAAGTTGACTCTGACGAAATTGCGGATAAGCTAGTATACAATATAATATTACCTCTGCAGGCTTGAACCTCCTCGCCAGGTTTTTTGTCCTTGCGGACAAAAGCTAGTATGTAATGACTTACTCTGCAGGCTTGACCTCCTCGGCAGGTTTCTTCTCCTTGTCTTCGCCGTCGGTGAGCGCGGCTTGCTGCACTGCGCGCGCCAGTTCCTCCTCCTCGCTCTCGTCGCGCCACGGGTTCAGGCACTCGTTGTCTGTGGGCTCGTAGTTGCCGTTCACGATCTCAGCGCGCTGTTGGAAAAATCATTCATGTTACTGTAAAGGCTTGGTCACACTGCGTTGCGCGACGTCACACAGGTTGCATACATTTTGGCGCGCAGCGCAGCGTCGGGCTTGCGTCGCGCAAGCGGTGTGACCAAGCCTTCACAGTCACTGCCAGCAACCAGCTTAGCGGGCCGCTAGGCGAGCTGTCGCTACATAGGTTTCTGGGCCCGTAGCACATGTTGCGTTCGAGTATCTCGACTTATCTCGAGCTAAGTCTTTTTCTGATTAGCGATGCTAGAAAGTGACGGATAGCTCGAGATATGACGACATAATAAAGGCAGGATCACTTTCCTCGATGAGAGCCGCAAGTAATTTTAAGTAAGAGACCATTTTTAAATAGAATAGGTGCGCATTTGACCTCTATCTCACCTGTTGGTAAGTGATGATGAGGCCAAGCAAGGGTATTTATTACAAGCGTACCTAGATAGTGCCTGTTCACTCTCTTCTTGAAAAGGTCCAAGTTATATTGTTCTGGGAAAAGTCTAATATCTGTAATTCGAGTGCAACAAACCTTCTCAAACAGCGGTTTATACAGCTTCTCATATTTGCACTCCAATTGGTGCACCTCGCTGTAGAATTGCGACTCCACTTCGACGAACTCCTTCTGCAGCGCTCTGAGCGCTCGAACGCGCCGCCTCACGTTCGGGGGGAGGGAGGCTATCGCCTCGGCGTGGATGCGGTTCGTGATGGCGGCGAGCATCTCGTTGCGGGTCATGCCGCTGCAATAAAACGTGGAGATAAATATGCTACTTAGCGATAGTTTGTATGATCAACATTCATTCAAGACTAAAGCCCGAAATGCACTGACAGCGGTAGCGGGGCGGGGCGTCGCGGTGCGGAGGGGGTACCGGTTGTAATATTCGAACTAATATGAAAGGGTCCGCACAGAAAACCGGCCGGGAAAAAAGCGTTCTGTGCGGACCCTTTCATATTAGTTCGAACATTACAACCGGTACCGCCTCCGCACCGCGCCGCCACCGCTGTCAGTGCGTTTGCAGCTTAAAGGCTTGGTCACACTGCGTTGCGCGACGTCCGCGCGACGCGACCGCTGCGCGCCGAAACGTATGCTACCAGGTTAGCGACGTCACACTGGCTGCGCGACGCGAGCGGGACGGTTTCATACATTTTGGAGCGCATCGCAGCGTCTCGCTTGCGTCGCGCAAGCAGTGTGACCAAGCCTTAAGTGCCAGTTGCACCAACGTACGAACACAGACCGGTCATCGTCAAATATGGCGCCGGTAGCCCTCATCTCATAGAAACTTGTCAAACTTTCATTACAATCAGATTTGACGAACACCGCTTACGATCACAGACGGTTTGGTGCAACCCAGCCTAAGTCCAGTGTTGTCACTCATCAAGTATAACTTTTTGGCCTTAGTGTTGACAATTTAACCGGAAATTTCCATGGCTTTAAGGGCTTAGAAATCAAGAGATACAACTGGAATACAACTTTGCATTAGTATACTAACCCGTAAAAAGCGAAACACGATAAAACACAAAAATAGATAAGAGATTCTCATCGATATATGAGCATCTAGTTCCAATAGCAAATAGGGCCAAGTTGATATTTCCACTTAAAAATAGC
This sequence comes from Cenopis cana, assembly GCA_951800055.1. Classification (NCBI taxonomy): domain Eukaryota; kingdom Metazoa; phylum Arthropoda; class Insecta; order Lepidoptera; family Tortricidae; genus Cenopis; species Cenopis cana. Next base: position 6,991,161 of record OX637487.1, on the reverse strand, counting down.
GCTGATCAACGTAAACATAATCAGAGCTGTTCAACGTCATTGACGAGGTGGAAATATCCGGCATAAATGTGCCTTGAAGTTTACTATCGAAAACGTTTAGACTACGGCCCTTATTAACTTTATAGAAAACGTTAATAGAATATAATAGTACATTACGTAACAAGGGCGGTAAAACAAAGAATGTCTCAGATCGCAGATATTTGACGCCCGAGCCGAAGGCAAGGGCGATAAATATGCGATCTGAGGCTTTCTTTATTACCGCCCGTGTTAAGTACAAAATTTTATGTCACCCCCTGGCCAGGAAGTGGGATTTCCCGCGCGCGGAGCGTGCGGTAATTGCCGCTTTATGGCCAGGTGTGACATAAATATTCTAGGAAGGGAGTCGGCTCATAAAATAAAGCAATCAAGCCTCCGCCCACTATTAAGAGGCCTTACAAGTTATAAAAAAAATTGATTAATTATTTTGACAAAAGTATTGATAATACCAATACAGTGATTAAAGGCTACCATGATTTTATTAAGTTTTAGATAGTAACATTGCCCTTTTTTGATTTTATTGTATGTAGTAGAATTTAAGAGGAAAAAAGCTGTTGTTAGCTCGAAAAGAGTCGATTTGGAGTGATGTTTGAATCAATATTTCTTAATGTAGAACCAAAAAAATACATTTAAAATGTATGTGAATAGGTCACAATAGTCCTGTTCTAGATCGTAACATTGATAAAATGTCAAAATCCTTGTTAATTTAACAGATAATCGCCTAAATAGACGAGATTTTTTTTAACTAATAAGGACCCCTAAGAAAGAATAAGTATCGCCTTTTTGTAGTCATTAGATTTAGTCTTTTAAGACACGTCTAAATAAAAATTATAAAAAGTTATACTTCAAAAAATGAGTGGCTACACTAAACGGATAGTTTTTTAGGGTTCCGTACCCAAAGGTCCAAAAGGCTATTTGCTGTCACTCACGCGTCCGTCCGTCCGACGTCAGTCTGCGTCGTTTAAGTCCTCGGCCATTTTCATGTATATTTAAAAGCAAAGTAATTTTCTATATGACTTTTGGCTTGTATCACTATCACCCCAGTAGGTTTCTTAGGTTCTAATTATCATTTTCATTAAAGAATAAAGGAATTGATTCTTCATCAATCGAACATTAACGCGTTCTTTTATCATTTACGCGCTTTCGGTTCAAGGTGACGAGAACAATGTTTGCAGAAAAACTAGCAAGGCTAGACCTAAGTGTTCTATGTAAATTGTAAGTGTACAAGTCAGAGGTTTATTTCTTGGAAAGGGTATTATCTGCAAATTGGTTTTAAATGAGTAAGGGAAAAAGAAGAATACGAACTTAGTTTATTAACCTTCTTAGTAGGTATAAAGGAGAGGGCAATTGCACAAAATATCCCACTGGGCCGTAGTGCATCCGCAAGGAAGGGCCCTCATTTAGATAAGATAGTTTATTTATGGCCTGTAGAGGGTTGCCCTCCGTTTATTAACTAAAACTAAATTCTTAATAATCTAATAAGTCACTTGCAATCATAGATGGAATCAAAGAAATTTCTCGACTGTCTGCTACAAATCAATATGGCAGAAAAAAGTTGCCTTAAGTAGTCGGAATGTATGAAAGACAAAGAAATCAGTTTCTTCTCTTTTGAATTATTGTTTTCTGGTTCAATATTTATCTGCGCCTGCATCAAGCAGAGCATGTAAAAAATACCATTAAACTAATAAAGTTGGAAGAAATGCTCCATTCCATTCTTTTTTAATACCATTGTTATTTTTATCAAAATAATTGCGTAGTTTGCTTTTTAATCATAATCACCAATGTGTAGAGAGATGAAGACAAGATGTGATTTCATTTCTATGCTAGATTGACTTTGAATTAGAGCATGAAATGATTCATCATCGGTTCAATGACCTGGTTATAAATGAGCACGCATCGAAGACAAGCACTTACATCTCAATAGCATTATCATTATTGGTTTGTTAACATTTTTTATTGTTCATGGTAATTGACTACCTACATTTCTTTAAGTAGCAAATTCCAAAAGATGATTGACCCATGGGCCATTTGAAGGCCATTTCTATACAAAAGATCGATAAATTCGAATGCATTTCACGAGATATCTTATTACTTATCGCTAAAAAACCGGACAAGTGCGAGTCGGAATCGACCACCGAGGGTTCCGTACAATATTATAAATAGTTCAGGAATCGAGTCTCAAATGTCTTCTTCAAATGTTAAATGTTACTATAAATTTAAATAAAAACAATTTTTATGATTTCATTACAAATTATGTTTGGGTAATTATGTTTTTCCCTACACTTGTAGCAGACAATATCAACGGAGAGTACCCTATAAATTGTGATTTGACTGAGTGTCGAAATATGCCCTTTTTTTTACCGCTTAAACGGCCGTATCTTTTTTGAACGTTAACTTGGAATTTACTTTTTTTTACAGCTTCAAGATACTGTAGACTCTACTATATAGACTCCCGAGTATATGGTTCTAATTTCAACTCCACCTCCACGTGTTCGCGAGATAAAGGGTCTTGACAGACAGGCAGACAACAAAGTGATCCTATAAGCCGCGACAGAGACCAAAGACCGAGACAGAAGACCGCGGCCGAAATTATGCCGACGACCGTTTTGTACAATTGCACCGCTCGCCATCGGTAGGGCATTCATCCTCACACCTTAGAAACTAAATGGTCGCGTACGGTACGGTTTCAGAGGAATTTCGCCCCTCGGAAGCTCCGATTGTGGAATGAGTTCCCTGCCGAGGTAATCTAGTATGGGGTCCATCAAAGAGTGTATGCATTTTTAAAGGCTCGACAACGAGCGTGTGACACCATGGAGTTGCAAGCATCCCATAAGCTGCGGTGACCACTTACCAACAGGTGTGCCGTACGCACCTTTGCCACCAATGTGGTATAAATATATATGATGATATTGAAAAGTGTTCATTGTTAATTTTTAGTTTTGTTGTAATACATGTTGAAGTATTGCTAAAGCTTGGGAACCCCTAAACATTTCTGACTCAACAGTGAATCAGTGATAATAACCAGAGTTCATTATATTTTCAATAAGGACTGGACTGTGAAACTTCTTGATTCATTCATTTCCTAAATTAAGAAGATTACTCATTGGATGAGTATTTAGGTCACATGCCCATGGCACATTCAATTTAATGTGCTGTGATATAGTAGCATGGATGCATTGTTTAATATTGCCACCCCAAGTCAACTATGAGATGTACTTGTACACTTATGTGGAGAAGTTATTTTTGGTTTAAGCGGCGCCGGGTACCGCTTGCGGTATCTAAGGTTAAGCAACATGGGCAGTGGTCAGGACTAGGATGGGTGACCGCTTAGAGTGGTTACTAACTGAGCGCTCCCGTGCTTTGGAAGACACGTTAAGCCGTTGATCCCGGTTGCTGTCTATGACAGCAGTCGTTAAGCCAAGTTGGAGGCCTTCGGGCGGCTTGAGAACTTCTAACAGTCAAGTTGCCCACTCACTTGACAAAGCCTATTCCCAATAAGGTCTTGTTTCCCCTCGGGGTTGGAAGGTCAGATGGCAGTCGCTTCCGTAAAAACTAGTGCCTACGCCAAATCTTGGGATTAGGTAGCGGACCCCAGGCATCCTTCAGGATGCAACTGTACTGGGATAACGCTAGGAGGATGATGAGGATGATGATAGGACGTGGTTTTTAGTTACATGTAGGGTTGGCAGCCCTGCTTGGGACCGGCTTGTGTAAAAAGTCCTGAAAGTCCAAGGATGATTGGAACTTTTCAGATACATTGCGGCATAATAATATGTGAGAGACAAGCTCACCAACTGTACTTTAGAATAAATTTGGAAACTGGAACCCGGCTAAACCAAAAGTTCTACCACTCAACGATGTTTATTTGTGGGTTCAATTTAATTTTTTACAATATATTCCACAGCAAATGAGATCAACAATAAACAAGCATTGTCAATAAGTTATGTTACTTTACTGATTAAAGCAGCTCAGTTAATAATGTGCCAGACTTATCTCTTCAGAATTTTTTGTTGGATTACACCATTGGGTTAATGGTTGCGGCGGTTACATGGCTAAGATTTTGTACCTACAATAAAGATTTCAGAAGTTAGCACAAATGTGTAGCCAAATAAGTCGCAAATAAATCTGTGCATACACATAAAACCTGTATCTCATCACTGTACACATGGAAACTTGTCCCTTCGACAATAAAAAAAGAACAAGTTATCACAAAAAGAACCAGATAACCTACAAACATGAACTTACCTTTTCATGAGGTGCTGTGCCAGTTCACCGCCCCCGACGATTTCCTCCTCCTCACCGGATTCCACCTCCGACGTCGCATCACCAGCACGTTCTACGGTGCCCATGGTTTCACCTAAAACAACACCACAAGTTAAGTTTGCCGCCACGTTTCTTCCAATCCATATAATATGCCGGCTCGAAAAACAATATATATCCCACACCACATGTCAATGTCATTAACTGACAATTAAAAAATAAAATAAGCATTTATACAATAAAACATACAAGCTTATTCATCACTTTCATACTAGAAAACATAGTGCGCAGTACATATAAAACCAATTTCGGTTCGCTGACCGACCACATGGCTAAAGATGTTCCACGCTGATATTAGCCGATGGTAATCCTAATACATACTCACAAAAGTTGACAAGTAATTAAGGAAACTATTTATTCAATTTTATATCACAAGACCTCCATAAATACAATTTACTTGAAATTTCAACGTACCTTGTTGCGGACAAAATTTGTTGGAAAAGAAAGATGGCGGCGTGAACTGTGAAATGAAACGGTTCCGCGACAGCCAGCTACGGACAAAGTGAATGAACGGATGAAGTTGAATTTGGAATGGAGCGAACGAACGAAAATGGTATAGATAATGTTCCGGAAGTAACCTGAAAGAAAATGTTTGGAAAATGAAAATTTCTACTTTAATCTTTTGATGTCAGGAAAATGTATACAAAGTTATTTTATTGTACAATTGTATTGATACAAAGTATATTAATACAATATCGTGTTAAAACCATTTTTAATGTCCATATTGTACAGAACTAAGAGAATTAAGTAAATTCAGGCTATGATGATTGATGATGCGTGACCAGAACCAGAGCTATGCGGTCTTTCTCCCTTCAACGCATACCTGCATCCTGTACTTTAGCCATCAAGAGCCATCATGACCCATTATAAATTTTCTTTAACGCAATTTGGACATTCTCTAAGACACAATTCTGTATCTAGTCTGTGTCCTGTCTGTCAAACAAAATTGACAATCTCAGCAGCTTGCAGATAGTTGTCAAATGAAGTTAAAGCGAATTATTGTAAATAATCTTTACTAAAATTAGTGTTTAATATGTGTTAAGTAATTATTAAAAGTGAATCCCACAATGCCGCCAACGGTTCAGACCAACGAGCCGGAAAGGGACAAGCGCCCACAAAGAACTGGCGAGAGGAGGTTAGTTTCTCAAACCATAACAATCCTCGGCGACGTTGGCATTTTCACACATAACGTAATTATTTCCATTACAGATCAGAGCTTGTAACCCGCGTCAAATACTGCAACACACTGCCGGACATACCTTTCGATTTAAAGTTCATAACATACCCATTTCCATCGACGCGTTTCATTCAGTACAACCCTACGTCTTTAGAGAAGAACTACCGGTACGAAGTGCTCACCGAGCATGATCTGGGTGTGCATATTGACTTGATAAATCGGGACATATACCAGGGAGATGGTAATGCGGTTTTGGATCCAGCAGATGAGAAATTGCTTGAAGACGACGTGTTGACGCCTCAGGACTCGAAGAGGTCGCGTCATCATGCAAAGAATGTGTCGTGGTTGCGTCGCTCGGAGTATATCTCCACTGAGCAGACCCGGTTCCAGCCTCAGTCTATGGAGAAGGTCAGTACTAGCTGAATTCTTTAACCCTTTGAAAACTGCCACTACAATTATTATTATAAAACCTTTATTACCTATACAAACTGATTGGTTTTTATATAGTTATTTTATAATCAGCAAGAACAGGACATGATGTCACGGTCCTCAGCATTGGGGGAAGAACTGATGATAATGATGATTCTAATTAAATGATGTTCTTAAGGTCATATTGATCTAGGTCTGTTTTGTATCTTCATTATCTATTTATTCTAAATATTTGCTTTGTGTGTTCTTTCTTGTGTTTCTATCCATTCCTATTTCTCTCCAGTCTTTGCCTATTTTTTCTATTAAGTCCTTTTCCCACCTTGTAAATGGCTTACCCACTATTCTTTTTTTGACTTTTCATTTCAGATTAATTATTGTCTTTGTCCATTTCCCACTGTTACCGAGTTTACAAAACTATAATTTGGGCTATTTAATCACCACATCCATTAACCTGGCATCCACCAATCACAGAGAACACAATAAACCTAAAAAAAGTTTTGCAGTAGATGAACTGGTTGATATTACTTTATTTTACTCAACACTCACTGCTGTCTCTGGCCAAAATTGCCCAATACATAAGGTTAACTTAATTGCCCCTGTGAAATTGATAACTATTCTCACTAACATTCACAGGTTGAAGCCAAAGTCGGTTACAATGTCAAGAAAATATTCAGTGAAGAAACACTTTACATGGACCGTGAGAGCCAGATAAAGGCTATTGAGAAAACGTTTGAAGACAACAAGATGCCGATAGAGAAGCACTACAGCAAGCCAGGAGTGGTCCCGGTTGAGATCATGCCCGTGTTCCCAGACTTTGAGATGTGGAAGTATCCGTGTGCCCAGGTCATATTCGACACGGATCCAGCACCAGCTGATAAGAATGTGGCCGGACAGATAGAGGCCATGTCACAGGCTATGATTCGGTTAGTATATGTTTTCTTGGTGTAGTCATTTTTGACCATATTATTAAATATCCTCAGTTGCATTGCAACTCATGAATACACTGATTCCTGATTATCCTTAATTTTAAGCAAAATGATTTAATTTTAAGTAAAATTATATGGATGATTGTTTTTAAGGTGTATGTAATATGTGTCTCGTATATCTGAAATAAATCATACATTTAGAAGGAGTAAAACTAGTAAATGTTAGAAGGCACATTGTATTAAGAGGAGGGGTAGGGCAAGCTCTCTCCATACAAACTTTGTGCAGGATTTACTTTGCTTGTGTTTGCATTAAAGTTATGATTTTTGGTCAGTATGCTTATTTTTCTGATAGCTATTTCGTGATGTAATTTTTTTTTTATTAACTTTTTTAATTTTTTAATTTTGAATTTTTTTGAAATATTTGAAAATTTTCACATCACGATCTTCGCATATCTAATATTTACAACCAAAAAAATATTATATTTGTTAGTGCCAGAACCGACGAATAAAACGTGCACAAAGTTCGTATGGGGAAGGCCTTGCCCTACCCTGCGCCTTAATCAAAAGAAAGGAAATTAAATCAATATTTTCTTTCATTTCCTTTCTTTTTTGTCAGCAGTGTGACTCATCCCGCCACAATACGCCACTAAATGTCATATTTTGCATAGTCAGTGGTTTCATGGACGTCAAACATCGATTTAATATACCCTAGATACACTATCACCTACAAATTCAAGAAGAAAAAGTGTCCAGCCGTCATTGCGAGTGTGTGCGTGTCGGAGATACACTACACAAACATAAGTCAATTGGGATGAATTTCTTTTTTTTCGATATTCAGCCTTATGTATCAAGCATACGATTGTATTTTAAATAGAGTGTTTGGCGGTTATAACCTTACAGATTGCACGGTACAATTGTGGAAAATTTCTGAAAAACACCGAATTATTTTAAAAGATTGTACACCGTAAGTCCAAGACAGTTAAGTTCAATTTTGTCTACGATAATTTTCCACTCATTTTTGGACTGACAACACTGGACTTAGGGATGAAATTGGAACAGAGTCTGGATGGAGTCGAAAATGTTTTTTTGTTTTATTTTTTTAACAGGTACTGCACCGGTGTTGTTGGTTCTTTTTACAAGCTTTTATTTAACTTCCAATTAACGTATGTATGTATGTAACTATGTTCGGGTGTAATCTTGCAGCTCAATTTTGAAGCAGATATCTTCAACCGATTGAGCTGAAATTTTGTATACACGTTTAATTTGGATGACAGTGTAATATTATGGTACCATCGAGCTGATCTGATGATGGAGACACGAGGTGGCCATAGCAACTCCTAAACTACACAACTCGTCATGTTCGGGCTCATTGAAATGAAACGGTCTCTATGAGTAGTTGATGTGATGACTGTGAAAAAAGTAAGTACAGTCGGCAATAATAAACTTAAAGCAATAATATTTTTTTGACATTATAATCATCATCATTATCCTATATACGTCCCACTGCGGGGCACAGGCCTCCTCTCATAAATGAGGGGGATTGGGCAGTGGTAATTTTTTGACATTATTATATATGTATTAATTTTTTTAAATACCTTTGTTTTTTACCTCAGAACTCAGCGTTAATGAACCGATTTGGAAAATTATTTTGTTGATTGATTGAAAGCTTACATACCATAATACCTTCTAATGATGGGAGCCATGAGGAATTGAGGGAACTCTTCAAAAATACAAGGGAAACATTTAGCGATTATAGTATTTTCGGTAAAAAATCGAGCATTCAGAACTAGCATTTGGTGAACAGGAGCTGATGACGAAGACCATGGATGGTTATCCAAAACTCCTAGTGTTTCATGGGTGGCTGAAGCGATGGAGAGGCTGATTTAAATGGTTCCGCTGTACTGCTTAATTACCAATGACCTGATCTGGTATTTGAGGCCGGAAGGTAGGCAACGGAAATCCGCAATAAAATAGTATAGCTTAGGAGTGTTTGAGCTTCCTACCTACATTCTTGAAAAAGAAGCGTAAATTCTATGAGCTACTAGTTATTGCCCGCGACTTCGTCCGCGTGGAACTCGTTCATCGCGATAGAATTTAAGTACTTAATTTACTACCTTAATACTTGTTTAACTTAATACTTGTTTACTTATACTTTAATACTTGTCCATTTTGATTAAAAATATGTCTCAGTCTGCGACTCCATTCATTCGAAATTTTACTATAGGCCGATTCCACAATATTCCGTTTCGTTTCGATATACAGCTATTTAAACGCGGGGGAAAGAGACAGTAGCGTTGCTAGGTGTCTGCCTGTTATTTTCAAATTCTTTAAATAATATTTGTTATAAGCGTAATACAATTATATATTTATCAAAATATGAAACTTTAAAGAAATACTCATCGAAAATACGAAATTTCATGCGTTTTTAAAGTCGTTAAGGTGTTGTTTTTGCATTTTTTTACGGAGCACTTCGGCATGTTGACAAGACGGTGGCTAGCGCGCAACTCCGAGCGCACGAGTGCTTACAAGGCATTTAAGCACTCTTGAGCGCGGACGTTTTTGACAGGCGGATAGTGTATCTAGGGTATATTAAATCGATGACGTCAAAATTTAAAACTAACTTTATACTTCTAACTTACAGAGGTGTGATGGACGAAAGCGGAGAGCAATTCGTAGCCTACTGTCTACCCACCGAGGACACAATAATGAAGCGTCGCAGGGACATCGCAGAGGCGACTCCGTACATGGACGGGGACACTTATGAGTACAAGATGGCGAGAGAATACAACTGGAATGTTAAGAGTAAGGCCTCTAAGGGCTATGAGGAGAATTATTTCTTGGTGAGTTATTTTGATAAAATAAAACCGGCTAAGTGCGCACATTCGCACATTTAGGGCTCCGAACCAACAGCAAAATGAAGTTGGTTTTAATATAAAAAATAAGACAATTTTAAAGAAAAAAAATCTGATTTATCAATATATCTCATATCTTTTAACGAGCATTTCTTGTATATATCTATATATATTTATTTCGGGGATCTCGGAAACGGCTCTAACGATTTTGATGAAATTTGGTATGTGGGGGTTTTCGGGGACGAGCAATCAATCTAACTAGGTCTCATGCCCGGGAAGACCGGCCGCCCAGATATTTACTATTTGTTGGTAAAATATACGTTATAATAAACATTATCAGATTATCACCAAATTTCAAGTTCAAAGAGAACTTACTATTTATTTATCAGAAAGGCGGCTGAAATATCTGATTGAGCCTGTATCATAATAAATAACTGTCACTGTCGTGCAACTAAGGTTAATCTAACGTGTGTCCGTTTACGACCACTGCTTCTTTGTTTACCTAATTAATTGCTAAAAAAACAAGGCATAGAGACGTGAGTAACCCGTTTATTATAGTTTCATTTTCCCTTGACCAGGTGGTGCGGAACCACGCCGTGTATTACAACGAGCTTGAAACGCGCGTGCGCCTGTCCAAGCGCCGCGCACGCGCCGGCGCGGCCGCTCAGGCGCTCACTCGGCTAGTGGTGACGCATCGCCCGCTCAGCGCCGCAGAGCACCGCATGCTGAGGCTACGGGAGAAACAGTTGGAACCAGTACAGGTAATAAAATAATCCAAAGCTTAGGGATCGTACATAAATCACACGGGAAATATTGTTTGAACGGTAAAGTAGCTTTTTCAAGGAATTGTTTAACTGAAATGATTTTATGATTACCTAAATTGTGAATTCAATACATTAAGAGGATATCGATCCAACTTTTAGAAAATAACGATACCTACCGTCTAACACTTTTGTCATATGTAGTTTTTTAGCATATTTATATAATGTACTTTTGTCGTTGAGACACTAGGAGCTACTGTGCCTCATATTTATAGCTCCGATTGATCTTAATTGTTTAAATTAATTAGTGGTAAACGGTGTTGGTCACACATATTGTAAAAATTTACTATCAACAAACTATACCTAAGCCTTTTTGTAGTGACTGTTTGTTTACCCAAATAAAAAAAAAAAAAATAAAAAAAATTTCACCCCTCACTCCGTCTTTGTGATGTGTGGTGAGGTTTTAGTTACAACACAAGACAGAGCATCTATAGATTCTCTGTCAAGTAGTAAAAAAATCATTATATACTCAATGGCAGAAAAATTTGGCCCAAATTAGAAAAATGCATTTTTATATATTAAACATTATTTAATTTATTCAATTTATAGTTTGAAATCACGAATAGTTTTTGGGCCAAATTTTCTGCCGGTATGTCTATATTACTTGTCCGTCTCTGCATGTAATGTATTTACCCTTTCGAGTATATTAATTAGACTTTTACTAACAGGAAGAAGAAGACGAAGAAGAAGAGGAAGAGGACGAAGAAGAAGAGAAACAAGAACAAAATGGAGAAAAACAAAGGTGTGTTTATATCAGAATAAAAGTCATTAGATATAGTACTTTTATCTCGCAAGCGCAAGGCCATTATTGTAGTTGTGACACATACGAGCACATAGACAACGTGAACTCGTAGCTCCTACGCTGACGCACACATAGACAATGTGCATGTATAGCTCAACACACAACCATGGCTCACCCGCGCTCGTGAGATAAAAGTACTCAGTGAGTAGTAGTAAGTGAGTAAGTAGTACCTTATGTGACATGTATATTGTTTTAACCTGTCTTGTGTACAATAAAGTGCTTACATACATAGTACTCTACAATCACCAGTAACCAAATACACTTGCAGTTGTGAGATTTGCAATAGAAAATACGATACAGTTTACTTTAAAATTCTAATTTCCAAATAAAATTGTTTTTCAGATCTCGTTCTCGCTCGAAATCGGGCTCAAAATCGCCTGCCGGCTCGGAGCGGTCCCGATCAGGATCGCGATCCAAGTCGCGGTCCAAATCGCGATCTAAGTCACGATTGAAATCGCGGTCCAAATCACGATCCAAATCGCGATCCAAGTCGAGGTCGAGGTCGCGTTCAGGCTCGGGCTCAAGGAAGTCGAGGTCCCGATCTGGCTCCGCGCGGTCCGGTTCAGCGAGGTAAGGAATAGGGATGATGATGTTATTAGTCATATCAGCAAATTTTAGCAAGCGCAAGCGTACTTATCGCTGCGTTCAGAAATCAGCATTGTATAAGTTAGGGCCGCGTTCGACATCGGGCAACGTGATCCACGAAAAATGGTCCCGCCGGAAGAGCGCAGCGCTGACTTGCGAGTCGAGTCAGCATTATGCTGAGGCGGGCGCCCGTTTCGTGGCAATTTTATTAGTTAGTTTTGTCTGTTTGTATATTGTATATATTATTATGTTATGTCACGAATAAGTTATTTCATTTTCATTTTTCAAATTTTAATCACGTTACCTAACCCGAAGATTTGGCGTAGGCACTAGTTTTTAAGGAAGCGACTGCTAACAGACCTTCCGACCCAAAGGGAAAGTTTTGATATATCTGCTAAAGCTCTTATCATATCTTCATTTTTATTTTAAGATTTGTTTTTGTTATCGCACGCTGTACGCGGGCGCCGCTGGGCCACCAATGCTCAGCGACTTTATAGTACATTACTTACCAAGGGCGATAAAACAAAGAATGTCTCAGATCGCAGGTATTTTACGCCCGAGCCGAAGGCAAGGGCGATAAATATGCGACCTGAGGCTTTCTTTATTATCGCCCGTGGTAAGTACAAAATTTTATGTCACCCCCTAGCCAGGAAGTGGGTTTTTTCGCGCGCGGACCGTGCGATAATGGCCACTTTATGGCTAGGTGTGACATAAAATATATATTGAAATTAGGATATAATAAACGGGTCACTCACGTCTTTATCGTCGAATATCGTTCCGCGCGCTCGCGCGCAGTGTTAATTAACGCAAGGCCGCCGCGATCACTCATGATTAAGGACCATTAGCGATTGGCTCGAAACATGTCGAGACTCACAGAGGACTTTCAATGAATGAATAGTCATGATATTGTTTGTGCAGGTCCGGCTCAGGCAGGTCTCGCTCCCGCTCCGGTTCCGGTTCTCGCGCCTCGTCCCGCGCCAGCTCGCGAGCCTCCCGGGCCAGTTCCAAGGGCAGTGGAAAGGTATGCTTCAAATTTATCATCAGCCGAAAGACGTCTACTGCTGGACATTAGGCCTCGTTAACACTACTCGGCCGACAATCCCCTATTTCGCGGCCTCTGCAGTAATGTACTATAATTTTCATTCATTTTCATACACGTATTATAGGCATTTAGAGGCAGTTTTCGTTATGCTGCCTCTAAATGCTGGAACAACTTGCCGCCTCCAGTTAGGGACAGTAAATCACATGAGATTTTTAAAAACCGTTGTAAGGCCCAATAAAACCCCCCCTAAATACCTAAATTTTATTGGACTCCCAATAAATAAATTTTCCACTCTTACGCAAGTGCTACATGGCAGGTACTGACGATTAGTTACTCTCTATGGCCGTTACATCAAGATAAAGTGTTACCTTATGTACCGACCTACCTACTTAGTATGTAAGCCGTTGTTGAGAAGCTTAGCAAGGTTCAAATGTATTTAGTTTTTAATTCTCGGTGGTGGCAGAATAACAGCGTCTGCTGACCAAGAGTCCTTAGTGGTCTCTTGCTGCAGACACAAGCTGAGCTACTTACCTTTTCAATTGTTTTGTATACTTTTTATTGTGCCATAGTATGTAAGTCGCATGTATTGTGTATTGTATACAAACTTTGAATAAATGTCTTATTATTATTATTAATACTGTTTTTCAGGGCTCCAAAGCCAGTTCAAAGGCGAGCTCGCGCGCTTCTTCCCGCGCCTCGAAGCGGTCGAGCCGCGCGTCCTCCCGCGCCTCCTCCGCAGGCTCGGGCTCCAAGCCGGGCTCCCAGCCGGGCTCCCGGCCGGGCTCCCGCGCCAGCTCGCGCCGCTCGGGCTCCGGGAGCGGCTCCGCGCGCAGCCGCAGTGGCTCCAGACGGGTAACGTGACCACTCCATTATCAGGGCTCCAAGCCGGGCTCCCAGCCGGGCTCCCGGCCGGGCTCCCGCGCCAGCTCGCGCCGCTCGGGCTCCGGGAGCGGCTCCGCGCGCAGCCGCAGTGGCTCCAGACGGGTAACGTGACCACTCCATTATCAGGGCTCCAAGCCGGGCTCCCAGCCGGGCTCCCGGCCGGGCTCCCGCGCCAGCTCGCGCCGCTCGGGCTCCGGGAGCGGCTCCGCGCGCAGCCGCAGTGGCTCCAGACGGGTAACGTGACCACTCCATTATCAGGGCTCCAAGCCGGGCTCCCAGCCGGGCTCCCGGCCGGGCTCCCGCGCCAGCTCGCGCCGCTCGGGCTCCGGGAGCGGCTCCGCGCGCAGCCGCAGTGGCTCCAGACGGGTAACGTGACCACTCCATTATCAGGGCTCCAAGCCGGGCTCCCAGCCGGGCTCCCGGCCGGGCTCCCGCGCCAGCTCGCGCCGCTCGGGCTCCGGGAGCGGCTCCGCGCGCAGCCGCAGTGGCTCCAGACGGGTAACGTGACCACTCCATTATCAGGGCTCCAAGCCGGGCTCCCAGCCGGGCTCCCGGCCGGGCTCCCGCGCCAGCTCGCGCCGCTCGGGCTCCGGGAGCGGCTCCGCGCGCAGCCGCAGTGGCTCCAGACGGGTAACGTGACCACTCCATTATCAGGGCTCCAAGCCGGGCTCCCGGCCGGGCTCCCGCGCCAGCTCGCGCCGCTCGGGCTCCGGGAGCGGCTCCGCGCGCAGCCGCAGTGGCTCCAGACGGGTAACGTGACCACTCCATTATCAGGGCTCCAAAGCCAGTTCAAAAGTTAGCTCTCTCGCGTTTGCTCGCACCTCCTCTCCCTCCAAAACGGGTAACATGACCGCTCCATCATTAACATCATCAGCCCACTGTAGTCCATTGCTGAACATAGGCCTCGTCCAAGGCGCGCCCCTAAAGCCCGGTTCTCCATTTTCAGCGGAGCTAGCACAACTCCCGCTGCGTTGCGACGCGAGTAGAGAAAAATCCACCCTTTTGACTTGGCAACAAGTTGCGCTAGCCCACCACCCACCAGGGCTCCAACGCTGGTTCAAAAGTTAACTTGCTGACGTCTCCTCCGCCGGTTCGGGCTCCAAGCCGGTTTCCCGCGCCAGTTCGCGCCGTTCGGGCTCCGGAAGTAACTCGGGGCGCAGCCGCAGTGGCTCCAGATGCTGCCATTTTATGCGCTAAAGAGTGCCACAATGACCAGGAGTGCTACCGCGAACGGCATTCGAAAATTTCCCTCTCTATCGCACTTATGTGCAAACTGGCAAGTGCGACAGAGAGGGAAAATTTCGAATGCCGTTCGCGGTAGCAGCCCAGTCCTGCACCACCCGCATCCATTGCATAAGGACTAGTAACTAATATTACATGCGGAAGTCTCTTTCGAATGAAAGGGGTTGAAAAGAGACTTCCGCTTGTAATGTTAGTTATAATATGTTCAAAACTGTAAGGCCAAATGCTGTCAAATGAACGCAAGCAAGAATCTACCTTACAGTCAGAGCTCTTAGTCGTTTTTTGCTTGCGTTCGTTTGACAGAATTTGGTCTTAGAGTTTTGTACGACCTATACAATTCATTATGCAATAGGCCCAGGTCATCAGAAAGCCGCCAAAATGATTATCGCCGTTTTTAAAACCGAATCGCCAGTTTTTTTTTTACTGAAAGCCGCAAGTTGTTCAATAATGTTTATTTGTTTCAGGGCTCTCGAAGCGGTTCGGCGTCCAGCGCGTCTTCGAAACACAGTGGCTCTGACTAGTGTTTATTGTATTGTAATGTGTAAGGAATATCGTAATAGAATAAAGTCCTTGACTGAATATTTTGTTTTCTTTTATAGCGCCTGTACACTCTCGCCGACACAGCGAGACAGGTCGAGCGCGAGAGTGTACAGGCGGGGTCTCGCCGTCGATTCCCCACCTCCCCCCGCCCCGAGGGGGGCATCCCGAGTGCTCTCGATCGAGAGTGTACAGGCGGTGTTAGTATTTACTACTGATGTGTCGTCGGGAACTTTCCAAAATCGCAATTTTTTCCAGATGGGAAAGTTTCAGACATTTCTCACATTAAAAAAAAAATGTTTATTTTCAGATCAGTTGATCCATAGATTGTTAGTAACAATCAAATCTTAAAAACTATGTTATTTTGTATGGGGTTTGAAACTTTCCGAAATGTACATTGAATCGGATAAGTGTTAGTAACAACTCGAATTTGGGCACAGAATAGTATAATAGTATTACATACAGAACGGAAACGAACCGCCCCGCACCGAGGTCAGTTACCTCGCCCCTGCGCGGCGTATTAGTCACCGATCAGTCACGGCCATACCTGTGTTGTGTGCAACTTTACAAAATTTGAGAATTCACTGTTGACAGCAAAAGGGACAAAAGGTCCCTCGCTCTCAACACAGTGCATCCTCGGGAGCTCTGGCAACCTTGCTCACCTCCAGGAACATAACACTACATACTTGTATAGTAAATTGTTATTATGGCTGTGGTCTTCTGCAAGGCGGTGGTACTTCCCCAGTTGAGCTGCTCCAAATTCGAGCAAGAGATGACATTTTGCTGTGCCTTACATTAACGCATTCACTGCCACCCAGTGCCTTGAACGCACAGACGCGTTCATAATATTTACTGACTTTCACCCTGTGCCTTAGACTCAGAATAGTCGGTTGGACTCACATGTTCGTTTGGGGCACACAGCAAAGTGCGGCACCTGCCGAATGTCCAGGAAAAGAGGGTGGCAGTGAATGCGTTAACGTCAATTAATTGTTGCCGGGCAAATTATACCGCTTTGTCGTCTCATTGGGCCTGTTGGTATATTAGACAATTTAAAACTCGCGTTATTCAATCGGCAACCCACAAAGCGCTTTTTTGCCCGATGTTACGTTTTGAAATTGACTTCTTGGGAGTATGACTCAAATTTATATGAAAAGCACGAATAATATTTTAGGGGTATCATTAAAACCACTAGTATCACATCAATATATTTATTATTAGTTGTTGTTCACTTGATTACATATAACAATAAGAGACAGACAGTTGATTTTGAACACTCAATAAAATTGTTCCCATTTGTGACGCTGTAAAAAACGCTATTTCATTATACAGGGTGGCCCGAAATACATCGATATATCAATAAAAAATATCCTTAATTTGACGAACGCTTTAGTTTAAGCTGGAGGTCCCGGGTTCGAATCCCGAACAGGGCTTTTATTTGTGTAATGAGCACGAATATTTGTTCCTGGGTCTTGGATGTTGGATCTAAGTATTTATTTATCTATATAAGTACGTATATCGTCGCTTAGTACCCAATACCCATAGTAGAAGCTTTGCTTAGTTTGGGACTAGGTTGATTTGTGTAAGATTGTGCACAAAATGGCATGTAGTGGAATTACATGTAGAGGAATTACATACCTACAAATATGAATTTTTCTTTTACATGATAGACTTTATTAATTGTATCTATTAATACAAAAACATATTAACTAGTTACCAAAAATATGATAAACTAGATGCTATTGTACCGTCAACAACAAAGGTACAAGTTTAATGCGGCAACACTGGTCAAATTAGGCCCTTTCATTGGTTAAAATGCTCGTCAAACACCTGTGTCGCAAGTTTACTCTAGTAAAATTGTACTTTGTTGCTTGGTGAAACGAGCCCCAAACGGTTAAAAAAAATAAGGATAACCTTTTCGACGCCAACGATATACGCACCATAGATTCACCGCCAACGACAGATATAGGTCATGGCGTACAGTGCGATATCAACCTCATACATTTCTTGACTTGACATGTGGCTGACAAGTACTGTATTTGACAGAGCGTTGAAAAGGTTAACTTGATGCTTGTATTCTACGTTGTAACAAGCGAGAGGAGCCGCGTACAGTACCTATACGTTTTAATATAATACGACACTATAGTACAGATTTGATTTTCAGCAATTATTTTGACCCACCCTGTAACAAGGGAATGTATGGAGTTTGTGTGGAAAACATATAGTACCTAGTACATTTTGATGATATAAAAATAAGTTTTCAAGACATTATTTTCATTTAAAAATTACAATATTTACGTTTATTGTTGTTTCCAACTTTTATTACATTCAGATAAACCTTTTTTGAAAGGAAATTGGGCACAGCCGCATTATATTATTTGATTTATTTAAACTACATAGACATTATTTTAATAGACAAAAAGAGAGAAATATTTTAAGAATTAGGTAATATTAAGACCTAATTATGTATGATGATGTCAACTTAAATCTGTAAATATTACATTAAATAAAAAAGCACCATTCTTATGTTAAAATAAAGTATTTGTTTATGTCGAGGCAGAATTCATTATAAATTAATTGAATATACTTTATAGTATCTTTTGTGTTACCAAAAAGGCTTTAGTGACATAACTTAACGACTTACGTATGTAAAATATTACTGTTTAGTAAAAAAAATATTACCTAATTTTAGAGTAAAAAATGTAAATTATTATTATAACATGCAGAACACAAAATATGCGTCTATTACATTAATTTCATTTCGGATTGTGACGTGCGTAATTAGTAATGTCCCGTAGAAGACTAACGTAACGCAAGGGACTTGATTCTAGCTAGTAACGATGTCTCGAAATAGTGACTAATGAGACGTGTTTATTGTGCATTACGTAACGCAAGAATGTCCGAGATATCGGTCACTTCGGGAGCTAACGATCTCAGACAGATTAGTATCTTTTTAGATCCTTGTTTTTTCAGTCATCACCACGACAGTTTGCAATAGCTTGTTATACAGCAAATAAAGAATAGCAGAATGTGTGTCGTAAAAGGGCGGACTCTGCCGTAACGCAGCGGACGGTGTGTTGTAACATATCGGACGTTCTGGCGTAACGCAGTGGAATTGCCGTAATTCAAGACCGCTTGAAAGTCTAGGTCTTACTCAGCTCTTCCGTAACGATATCAATGTAGTAGCTAGTGAAGACAGCTTTATTGTGCATCACGTAACGAAGGAGAGTGCCCGATATATTGGTCAGTTCAGGAGCTAAGGCCGAGAGACCGACGGGGATCTGTCTAGAGCCCCCCGCGCATACAAGGATCATTTGCAGGAATTCTAGGACCCTTTGACCTGAAAAGGAGAAATGTAATAAAATAATTAATAAGTATTCATGAACCTAAAAAGCCTGTACGAATATTTAAATGAGGACTTTTAAATTAAATTTACGAAGCAGCTTTCTTCCAAACTAAATAGCCTATGTTACTATGTCAGCGAGGATTTTGTCGCATAAGTACCTTAGCTTAACGCACTAGTGCCATCTAGGAAATTGAGCTAACTCGGGATATTTTAAAAATACGGGTTTCAATACCTGGTTAGCTTGTAAAATACTAAGCCTGTGTCACGAACAATCTGCCTGAATTTATGCCTGGGGGCCCTCAAGGAGATGATCTGGGTCCGGATAAGTTCCTTCATGTCCGCAGTCAGGGTCGGCTAGTTCAGGGCGATAGATGGTATAACTAGTTTAGCCTTTTAAATACTAAGCCTGTGTACTCACGAACAATCTGCCTGACTTTATGCTCGGGGTCCCTCAAGGAGACGATCTGGGTCCGGATAAGTTCCTTCATGTCCGCAATCAGAGGCGGCTGGTTCAGTGTGTCCAGAAGTTGTTCAGTCACCAGTATCACTTCTTCGGTGACAGAGAGTATAACTAGTTTAGCATTTTAAATACTAAGCCTGTGTACTCACGAACAATCTGCCTGACTTTATGCTCGGGGTCCCTCAAGGAGATAATCTGGGTCCGGATAAGTTCCTTCATGTCCGCAGTCAGGGACGGCTGGTTCAGTGTGTCCAGATGTTGTTCAGTTACTAGTACAGCTACAGAGAGTATAACTAGATTAGCCTTTTAAATACTAAGCCTGTGTACTCACGAACAATCTGCCTGACTTTATGCTCGGGGTCCCTCAAGGAGATAATCTGGGTCCGGATAAGTTCCTTCATGTCCGCAGTCAGGGGCGGCTGGTTCAGTGTGTCCAGAAGTTGTTCAGTTACTAGTACAGCTACAGAGAGTATAACTAGATTAGCCTTTTAAATACTAAGCCTATGTACTCACGAACAATCTGCCTGACTTTATGCTCGGGGTCCCTCAAGGAGATAATCTGGGTCCGGATAAGTTCCTTCATGTCCGCAGTCAGGGGCGGCTGGTTCAGTGTCTCCAGAAGTTGTTCAGTTACTAGTACAGCTACAGAGAGTATAACTAGATTAGCCTTTTAAATACTAAGCCTATGTACTCACGAACAATCTGCCTGACTTTATGCTCGGGGTCCCTCAAGGAGATAATCTGGGTCCGGATAAGTTCCTTCATGTCCGCAGTCAGGGGCGGCTGGTTCAGTGTGTCCAGAAGTTGTTCAGTTACTAGTACAGCTACAGAGAGTATAACTAGTGCCTTTTAAATACTAAGCCTGTGTACTCACGAACAATCTGCCTGACTTTATGCTCGGGGTCCCTCAAGGAGATAATCTGGGTCCGGATAAGTTCCTTCATGTCCGCAGTCAGGGGCGGCTGGTTCAGTGTCTCCAGAAGTTGTTCAGTTACTAGTACAGCTACAGAGAGTATAACTAGATTAGCCTTTTAAATACTAAGCCTATGTACTCACGAACAATTTGCCTGACTTTATGCTCGGGGTCCCTCAAGGAGATAATCTGGGTCCGGATAAGTTCCTTCATGTCCGCAGTCAGGGGCGGCTGGTTCAGTGTGTCCAGAAGTTGTTCAGTTACTAGTACAGCTACAGAGAGTATAACTAGATTAGCCTTTTAAATACTAAGCCTATGTACTCACGAACAATCTGCCTGACTTTATGCTCGGGGTCCCTCAAGGAGATAATCTGGGTCCGGATAAGTTCCTTCATGTCCGCAGTCAGGGGCGGCTGGTTCAGTGTGTCCAGAAGTTGTTCAGTTACTAGTACAGCTACAGAGAGTATAACTAGATTAGCCTTTTAAATACTAAGCCTATGTACTCACGAACAATCTGCCTGACTTTATGCTCGGGGTCCCTCAAGGAGATAATCTGGGTCCGGATAAGTTCCTTCATGTCCGCAGTCAGGGGCGGCTGGTTCAGTGTCTCCAGAAGTTGTTCAGTTACTAGTACAGCTACAGAGAGTATAACTAGATTAGCCTTTTAAATACTAAGCCTATGTACTCACGAACAATTTGCTTGACTTTATGCTCGGGGTCCCTCAAGCAGATAATCTGGGTCCGGATAAGTTCCTTCATGTCCGCAGTCAGGGGCGGCTGGTTCAGTGTGTCCAGAAGTTGTTCAGTTACTAGTACAGCTACAGAGAGTATAACTAGATTAGCCTTTTAAATACTAAGCCTATGTACTCACGAACAATCTGCCTGACTTTATGCTCGGGGTCCCTCAAGGAGATAATCTGGGTCCGGATAAGTTCCTTCATGTCCGCAGTCAGGGGCGGCTGGTTCAGTGTGTCCAGAAGTTGTTCAGTTACTAGTACAGCTACAGAGAGTATAACTAGATTAGCCTTTTAAATACTAAGCCTATGTACTCACGAACAATCTGCCTGACTTTATGCTCGGGGTCCCTCAAGGAGATAATCTGGGTCCGGATAAGTTCCTTCATGTCCGCAGTCAGGGGCGGCTGGTTCAGTGTGTCCAGAAGTTGTTCAGTTACTAGTACAGCTACAGAGAGTATAACTAGATTAGCATTTTAAATACTAAGCCTATGTACTCACGAACAATCTGCCTGACTTTATGCTCGGGGTCCCTCAAGGAGATAATCTGGGTCCGGATAAGTTCCTTCATGTCCGCAGTCAGGGGCGGCTGGTTCAGTGTCTCCAGAAGTTGTTCAGTTACTAGTACAGCTACAGAGAGTATAACTAGATTAGCCTTTTAAATACTAAGCCTATGTACTCACGAACAATTTGCCTGACTTTATGCTCGGGGTCCCTCAAGGAGATAATCTGGGTCCGGATAAGTTCCTTCATGTCCGCAGTCAGGGGCGGCTGGTTCAGTGTGTCCAGAAGTTGTTCAGTTACTAGTACAGCTACAGAGAGTATAACTAGATTAGCCTTTTAAATACTAAGCCTATGTACTCACGAACAATCTGCCTGACTTTATGCTCGGGGTCCCTCAAGGAGATAATCTGGGTCCGGATAAGTTCCTTCATGTCCGCAGTCAGGGGCGGCTGGTTCAGTGTGTCCAGAAGTTGTTCAGTTACTAGTACAGCTACAGAGAGTATAACTAGATTAGCCTTTTAAATACTAAGCCTATGTACTCACGAACAATCTGCCTGACTTTATGCTCGGGGTCCCTCAAGGAGATAATCTGGGTCCGGATAAGTTCCTTCATGTCCGCAGTCAGGGGCGGCTGGTTCAGTGTCTCCAGAAGTTGCTCAGTCACCAGTATCACTTCTTCAGCCACAGATGGTAGTACTGCTTTCATTTGCCTGTAAAGAAGAGTAAATTAAAGGACCAACAGATTTTAGAGGCGCTAGCCGCGTATTCACTGAGCGAGCGGCCTCGCGAGGCAGCCTCGGACGTTTGCCGCGCGAGGCCGCCTCGATTGTTGCACTAGGCTGCCGCGTGCGGCAAGCCGAGCCACGGTGAGGCTAAGCCAACATCGAGCGCTTTTCTTTTCTCTTGACTTTTCTTCCGTCTTGTACGATCCTAGCAAGGAGTCCATGTTTTTCTTTAAATCTGCTACTGGAATATTCATTTTCTGGCTTATATTTCTCCACGCATCTTCTCTTAGTCCCCTATTATTATAATCGGGACATTTCGCATCCCATAATCATTTATATTCACTATATAGTAGTATTAACTGAAGGCACTGCTCTTGCTTTGCTTTATCCATTGCGATGCAAAACACAACCGTCTCGAGTGCGCGCGGCAAACGTACTGAGGCGCCTTTGAGCATGGACAAAAACCGACAACGCTCGGCTCGAGTCGCGGCACGCTCGCCCGAGCGAGGCACGTCCTGACTGACGGAGGATTTGCCTCACGAGGTTGCCTCGCGAGGCCGCTCGCTCAGTGAATACGCGGCTATTATGTAGAAGAGTTGAAAATGACATGTTATGACAGTGAGAATACAATTTCACCAAATGTGTCAGATACATATTTATCAAACTAGCGTTTTCCCGCGACTTTGTTCGTGTAGAACTCGTTTATCACGTTAGAATTTAAATGCTATTCTTATATTTCAGGCGCTTACCTATAATTATCGCTTTTAGATACAATCTTAAAGGAATGATTTATCGGGATGAAAAGTAACCTAAGTTGCTCAATGGGTTAACCTTTTAACCGCTCCGACAAATACAAACGCTGTCACTCAGACGCCATGGAAATGTCAATGTCAAACGTGAAGGTTGATATCGCATTTGGACGCCGTGACGGATATAATGGATATATGCGTCGTTAACGACCCGATGGTGCGCATCTATACGTCGTTGACGTCGAAAAGGTTAAGTGTAAGGCCCGAGTGGACGCTCGGAGCGGATCGTTCGGCGGGGCGTGCAGCGGGGCGGGCGAGCGTGCATAATATTTGTGCAGCGGCGCCTCAGGACACCAGTATGAGTTTCAATTGTTTAACATAATTGTTCCAATTGTATGATTGGTGCCGTTTGTTTTCCTTAATAAAGCAAAATAAATAAACAAATAAAACATGCATGCCCCGCTGCACGCCCAACTCGAGCGTCCACTCAGGCCTTACACTAAGTGAGTTAGTAAACAATAACTTACGTGTCAGTAGCGGCGTTATCTATGATGATCATGATCTTGTCCTTAAGGTTGAGTTTGTGTCGCGCCGCGGCGCTAGCATCGCCACACGAAGGGCTCACTAGCATAAGCGACGCTACGCAGATAAGGCGGTACACTTGTGTACCTAGCTCGGCGAAGCGGGGCGCGTCTAGGGTTATTGTCTGTAACAAAATGGAAATTATAATATAGAAGTTAGTCGGCTTGGTTATACATATACTAGATACTTAAAGAAAACAATACCTTTCTAGGCATAGCAGAAAAAAAACATTAATGATAATGACTACGTTGCAAAAAAACACCTTGAATGTTCAATTGATTATTGACTAACTCTACGCAAAAGATTACGAGTGCACTAACAGAAAAATGGCGATCCAGACGCCTTTGTATAAAAAAATACTTGTTACCATTCTCAGGTGCTCAGATAAACGCCATGGGTCTACACCAGTGTCTGGACTATACACGCATTCTAAACCGACGTAAAGTCATGAAGATAAGCTAATTAGTACTATAAAGGAGCTTACTATTACAAAAGAGCAGAGGTGATTTCTTACACACAGCATTAAGCTAACGTAATAGTTCGCACTAAAGGTCAATGTGAAATGACACCAATAAAAATTGTACAACGACAAAAAATATTTAACGGTAGTTGTTGAGATAATCTCTGTTTACGGAACACACCAGGTATTTTAAGCTTTAAAGAAACTAGGCGTAGGTCCCAATTCAAAAGTTGTGTTACGACTTGTGACTATTCGAAATAAGAAGTGCTATTGTTGCACAATTAGTTTTATTGCTTCAAGTTTTATGGCTCTTTAGCCTTACGCGGCTGTCCAAGCTATAACGTCACATTTCTGTTAAAGCAATTTAAACAGAAATGAAAACTGAAAATAAAATTATAAAATATTGATACTGTTAAATTACGAAGTCCTAGGCAAAAGCTATTAAAACGATATTGTTTATGGCCGGGTCACACTGTTGCATGCGTGCACACCACGGAATAATAAAAACCAGTGGAAATGGCAAGGGGGCGTGCCGCGCTGTCATAAATATGAGGAGATACGCAGCATTGCTTCAGTTCGCAGCTTTCGCTTGTGCGTGACAGTTGTGTCGCTACCATTACAAAAAATCTAAATTGCATGAAAAATGCCATATTGCGCAGTTTTGGAGTACAAAACCGATAGCCGGAGCAAAAACGTTGCTAATGGTGGTGTTTCATACCATCGCTAAGTCTTATTTTATTTTATTTTCAATAATTTCTAATATTCTGTTTTAGGGCATTTTAAGCATATAGACACCAAACAAAAAAAGACCTTATCATTAAGCAATAGAGTTGATTTTGCACCATACGTCAAAGTATGCAGCAATCTAGAACATTCGCTACTCAAGTAGTGCGCGAATATTTGGTGCAAGTTATCTATTATAAAGATTGAAATATAATTCAATGTTTTTTAGGGTTTAAAAGTAAAATAATGTAATTCATTGTAACTAGTGTACGGGGATTAAATAATGTATCTGTATTTCAGAGTTATTGAAATTTTTGTACTGATATTATTGATTTTCATCAAAATCGTTAGAGCCGTTTCCGTGATCCCCGAAATATATATTAGAATTGCTCGTTTAAATATATAAGATACAATATAAGTCAGAAATATATTGTCAGAAGTATTTTTTTTTAAAACGAATATACGACATTAATGTTTTTTTTCGTTATTTTAGACTAAATTACAATACATTTTGGACTTAATTAAATGCCATGACATATTCTTATTTTTAGGGTTCCGTACCCAAAGGGTAACACGGGACCCTATTAGATACTAAGGCTGGGTTGCACCAAACCGTCTGTAATCGTAAGCGGTGTTCGTCAAATCTGATTGTATGGAAAGTTTGACAAGTTTCTATGGGATGACAGCTGCCGGCGCCATATTTGACGATGACCGGTCTGTGTTCGTACGTTGGTGCAACTGGCACTAAGACTCCGTTGTCCGACTGTCACCAGGCTGTATTTCATGAACCGTGATAGTTAAACAGTTGAAATTTTCACAGTTGAGTATTTTTGTTGCTAATGTAACAAAAACTAAATAACAGAAAAAAAAATAAAACGCGCGCGCGTTTCCATAAAACAGACACGTTTTTTTGCAGTTTTTAGGGTTCCGTACCCGAAGGGTCAAAAAGGGAACCCTATTGGTGACGCCCAGGCGTCCGCCCGTCCGTCCGTCCGTCGTCTGTCACAAAATTTTGTTCCTAAGAATTTTTTAACTTCCCGTTGACCTATGCACTTGAAATTTGGTGATAATGTTTATTATTATATTACGTATATTTTACCAACAAACACTAATATATTGATAAATCACTTTTTTGTGGTTGGTTCGGAACCCTTAATGTGCGAAGTCCGACTCGCACTTGGCCGGTTTTTACAGATAATGGTACAGAATCCGGCGTGCGCGGGTCCAACTCGCACTTGGCCGGTTTTTTATATTTTTTTATGTGTGCGTGTGTGGTAAAATAAAGGCTTAATAATCTATATATTACACTTGCTACATTATTATTATTACCTACATTATTATTTATTGAATGCTACCAGATATCTGATACTAGATAATGACCAAAGTTATTAAGTCCTTCTTAAATAAAAATGTTTTCGTACATTAATATTACAATATCGATAACGTGGAAGTGAAGTATAGCACATCACTCAAAGTGCTCTATCGGCGAGTAGCCGAACTAGGGTATGTACTCTTATAGTTTTTCTCTTAGCAGTTCAGCTATTGAACGCTAGATGGCAGAACTTTGAAGGCGCAAAAGAATATCAATCATTTCGTATGCACTTAAAGTTTAAACTAAGTGAAAGATCCGTTGTTCATAGCACCTTTTTAAATAAAATACTACGACCAATCACTTTCAAGTTTTCAATGTGTTTAGCATTATGATAGTGTGAGTTTTAGCGACACCGGTCTCGATACTAATCGCGACGTATGCCATTTTCACTGGTTTTTATTATTCCGTGGTGCACACACCCAGTATGCCGAAGCCCTTATTCTCACCTCTGGATAGGTGCTGGATCCCTTATCCCACTCCAACAGCTCTAGATACGCCTTGGCAAGGCTTTGGGCGGTCACATTCCTGATAATAATGGCGTCAGTGACCGGCAGGGACAAGCCAGTCTTGTCTATGTGCCGTTGCAGCCACGCTCGGGTGTGCTGGAGTCCGTCTGAAATGTTGCGTTGAATACTGAGCATAGCGAGGGATTCAAAGTCGCAGTTATACAATAAAGATATTCATATTCATATTCATATTCAATTTTAAATATATCTCCAAAATTAGTAATCTTTTCTAAAAATTGGAACAAAGAGGAAATTTATATTCACAGTCTTTATTTTACTAAACGGTTAAAACTCACGTATTAATTGTCACTTCGGGCGACATGTTTCGAACTCTTCGGGAGTTCATACGTGAGTTTTAACCGTTTAGTAAAATAAAGTTATAACATGTCTCACGAAAGTTTAAATTCAAGTATTCACAGTCTTGTAACACTCGAAATTTCGCGCGCTTATTTACAAGGTTACGGCCGCCGCTTCTCAATAGGCATGTTCCGAATCACGCTTACAGCGCTATAAACGCGTTTACGATCGGACCGAATCACGCTCATAGCGTTTACATGAGATGTCGTGACGTCATGGACGGCGCCATATTGGCGTTTACGATGCTCATACTCCCAGGCGTCAGCACCTTAAACCAAACGTCAAGTTGACGTTTGATATATGAACATGACAGTAAACACAACATGCCCGGTCCGAATCAAAATACCATTCACGCGGTTTGAGCGCGCTTACTGATTCGGACCGGCCGTCAGCACTGTAAACGCTGTGATCGTTGTTGGCGTGATTCGGAACACGGCTAAGGTCCGTCGATATCCGCGCCTCTGGTGGCGCAAAAGAGAACTGGAGAATGACAATACGCAGACAATGCGCGCTCTTCGCCATCTCTCGTTTTTATCAAATTTACTTTAGATTGAAGCAATGTTAATTAAGTTCACTGTGTTTGTACAATTATGTGTTCAATTGTGACTAATAAAAACTGTTATAAACCGAAGGACTAGTAAGTTTATTACAGTCGTCATTTTTCCCGACTGCGTGACACAAAGGAGGGTAATTTATTTAATATTTATTACACAAAGATACCAGAAAGCATTCATAAGTTACGTTAGTCTACGTAGGTAGAAGCGATGGTAGTCTAGAATTTCAAGCCATGCGGCTGTTTTTGGTTCGAATTCCCACTAGTACCAGCAAAGCATGTGTCAAGCAGTGGAGACCTGTCAAGCAGTGGAGACCTGTGTCCAGCAGTGGGACGAATATAGGATGATGTGATATTTTTTTACCTTCAGTGACTTTAAGCATCTCTTCAAACTTGAGTTTCTCGTATAGCACGCTCTCTTTCTGAACGTGGGGCCGAATCATAGCTATCAGAGTGTTCGCCAGGTCCAGTTTTAGGACTTCTAAAGTTTCAAGGATCGCTCGAAATATGTCCACCTGTGAAAGTTTAGTTTCAATTTAAGATATACCTTGTGGCCTGTCATCCCGGAGAAATCCGCCCACTTTTAAACGCTAAAAAATCGCGTTTAAGCACGGTAGATAACGGGTTGACGCAATGCAAGACCTTATGTACCTGCCGGACGGTCCTTTTTTCCGTCATCAACTACTCATTTTTATTTTTTATTTATTTATTTATATTCAAAAACAAACTTAGGTGGTAGGTATACGTCAAATTTCGCCAAACTGAAGGCAGTTTGTTGGAACTGAAAATTTTAAACTGACATTGAAAGAATTCCAATGGCCGCCTGTATACTTTACCGCAGGGCTCGGAAACCGGTTAATTTTTGAAACCGTTATGATGTACTTGCGGCAAAACCTTTTTATTTAGGTTTAGATACCGTAGAACCGATGGCCGTTGGGGCCGAAAGGTTCTCGAGTGGCGACCACGGACCGGAAGGCGCAGCGTGGGTAGACCCCCCACAAGGTGGACTGATGACCTGGTAAAGGTCGCGGGAGTCCACTGGATGCGGGTGGCGCAAGACCGGTCATTGTGGCACTCTTTGGGGGAGGCCTATGTCCAGCAGTGGACGTCTTTCGGCTGATATGATGATGATGATGATGATGAGATACAAAAACCGTTTTATTTAAACCGGTTTACGGAAGAGCTTTATATAAAGGCTTGTTCGGATTAACCGGTTTAGAAACGATAATATCCGGTTAATGCGGGCGTACGATTGTGATTGAAATAATTTGAGTTGGCCGAGTTGCATCAACTTTATTTGATTAAAAAGTTATTGTACTATCCAAACAATAAGGTTCAAAATCCAATAACATGTTTATAGAAATTTGGTCAACGAAAATAATTTTAACTATGCCTACCTATCGTAATATAAATTTACCTGTGTACAGTGACCCCGGCCGGGCCTCTCGTCAAATAAACGTTAATATAAAGTTCTTAAAACGTTCGCGTTCTCAATAAAGTTCGGAGCTAAACCCAAATAAACCGGGTTTAACCGGTTAAAAAAACCCGGTTCCGAGCCATGGTTTCATTCATAATTAGTCTAAAGCCTATGGTCTATTTATGTGAAACCATAGAGTATTACCGTGCCGTGGTCGTCGACGATAAAATAAAAACCGGCCAAGTGCGTGTCGGGCCACGCGCAAGGTAGGGTTCCGTAGTCGTCCACCCGTTACATTACGTGGACTAAAAAGTTCGCAAACTTATATTTACTATGTTTTTGACAGAATTAACAACATTATCTAAGGTGTCAATGGAAATTGTACGATACGAATTGCACGATGGTAATTGCACGATTGTGCTTTTGCAAAGTACGGGGGACGACGGGTTTTGTGAAGTCCGACTATTACTCGTTAACTAGTAATGTCTACTTAGCTGTGATAGTTTTCCTTTTAAATTCATCGTATATACTACTACCACGATTAGCCACCGTTTAGCTGGCGGGGGGGACGACGACGACGACGGCACTTGACCATAGCTAAAATTATCACTTCAAAGCTTAATATCACGCTAACCAATTCTAAAAAATGCTTTTAGAAACCTAATAATATTTTTAAAAGAGCTATCCAACGATACTCCGCACGATGGGGTTTGGCAGAAAAAAAAATTGCACCACCACTTTACATGTAGGGGAGGTACCCTAAAAAAAATGTTTTTTTTTTAATATTTTATTCTACCGTTTTGTCGGCGTCATTGATATGTATACTCATGCCAAATTACAGCTTTCTAGTACTAACGGTTACTGAGAAAAACGGGGGTCGGACGGACGGACGGACATGGCGAAACTATAAGGGTTCCTTGTTTACTACGGAACCCTAAAAAGCATCGAATGAGCTAAACACGACAGGTCTATCTTGTGTGTTTTAGGATTTGATAAGGCCACCTCTGTCTCTACAAGCAGACCAGCTCGGTGGTACCATAATATTGCATTGCATTTACATACGGATAACAGCTTAAAATTCAGGTGCACATGCACAATTTGACCACAACAAACACATACAAACATTGCAAGTTAAATAAAAGCTTGTAAAATAAACCTTACTGTATCAGTCATAGTGGTGATATTCTGTATCATCTCATCTCTAGCCGGGGCGGCTAGCTTGGCCATCAGGTCGATAACAAACTTGGCGTATTTGTCGAAATCTAGACTGTTGTTCTCAGCTTGTTGTTTTATAAAGTCCGAATCTAGGACTTCCTCGATCATCTCGCGGATGCGAGTGTGGCGGGGGAGCAGTATAGAGAATAGACCCTGGGGAGTGAAAAATAAAGGTTTAATATGATGTCAACATCAGTCTATCCTATAGTCTGTCTGTAGAATAAACTACAGTAGTTAAAGTTTTGATTAATTCATAAATATGAGTTAGGATTGGATCCTTCTTTTAAATGCGTATTAAAAAGTATTGCTATCTCGTTCTAAGAGACGAACGAATACCTTGTATGTTGCAAACCAATACATATGGCGTGTAGCGTTGTATATAAGTAAGTATGGTTAGATTTTATTTCTGCTACCCTAAGATTGTCTGGGAGAAATCGCTGTTTAGCGATAAGACCACCTGTTTTTTGATTCTACTTATATTGTACTGTGTCCTTTAATTGAGGTGTGCATTAAAGGGTATTTGTATTGTATTGTATGTTATGCCTCAGTAACTTTGACTAAAATTGTTCCATTTAGTAGTAGTAACATTTTAATGTAGGTACATTATAACACTACTTAAAGGTACTTTTGACATACCAGGAGCTCATGGAACAGTAGGATGTGTTTATTACCAGTTTAACATCTTCCAGTAGTACAAGGGCCTGCTTGTAGCTAGGAGGATCCGAGTTGAGTTGCTCCCTGAGTATATCGAAGTATGCTCTGTGCATTGTCTCTTTCACTAGTTTTTGATAGCTGTAAAACAAGCAATGCTAATATTATTATAATTATTTATTTCTGGCTACTGTAGCCCATATTACGAATACCTTAAAGACTAACACACATATAGTTTTATGGCATAAAATTAAATGATTACACGATGAGACGATGACGCGAGGCTCCTAATGACTAAATCGCCGGACTTTACATTACACCTTTTGGTCAGAAATCCTTCATGAAGGTCAGCAGCTTGTTGGCAATCTTGTTCAAGTTGGGAAGGTCAAACAAGGAGCTTAACACCTTAGTTCCTTGTCGTTTTAACATAATGTTTGAGTTTCCACACAAAATTTCTTAACAGGTGTAAGCGACAAAGTACTAAAGTATCCGGCTACTTATAAGACCAACTGTACTACTAGGTTGATGTCTTCTTATGGCTGTAGTAAGAAATGGCGCATTATTGAAGATGCCAACAAGTATCCTTAAGGGGCGATCATTAAAATGAACAGAACTTACACTTTTCGAAACAATCTCCTGGTTTACAAATGTAGGAAATACACTAGAGTACTTTTATCTTGAACGCGGGTGAGCCATCATTGTGTGTTGAGCTATACATGCACATCGTCTATTTGTGCATCAGCACAGGAGCTATGAGTTCCAGTTGTCTATGTGTTCATATGTGACAACTACAACAGCCAACCCACATTCGTGAGATAAAAGTACTATACAATTTAAGACCCCCACTGCGGGAGTCAATTTAGTCAGTAGTCAACCTTACAACCAGTAGTTAACTGTACTAGAATTGGGTCTTCCAACCCGATGCTGCAGTCAACATGTTTATTGTATGGAGAGGAAAAACAAAAAATGAAATGTGCAAAGCAAAGCACACTGGAATTTGGATTTGTATTCTCATCCACTGTGCCTTTCTGTCATTGATGCTCTAATAGTCCTCATCTTCAATAATATCTGAGCATGTCATTCCCTAGAATGTATCTGATCTGAAGGCAAATCTTATTCACATTTTTTAAAGCTTACCTATTATCTGGTGGCTCAAACGGCTCCAACTTAAAATCATTGTCAACAGCTATCTCATGAGCTAGAGCCATATTCTGCATGCCATGCGCAGCCTTCATGATGTCGTCTAGCGTAACAAAGCTAGGCGGGGACGCTCCTGTGATTGTGGAGCCTCTGACTCGGAACTGGATGGGTTCATTGGCATAGTAACTGTGGGAACTGGAATGTAATAATGATGTTTGATTGTTTTTGTAGGCCTAAAGGTCTCCTTTACAAATGTGATTATTCTATTTTGGACTACATCTATCTGTAGTTGTGAGCTATTTTAAAATCACACTTAGTGTTTGCACCTTTAGGGTACCTAATTATTTAAAAAAACATTGACTTCAATCGCAATATGATCAGACAATTCAAATAAATATTGAACAAGCTATTGAAATTTAAATAATAAATACAAACAAAGGATCTAATTTATAATATATAAAATAAAAATAGCCTTTATTACTAAAGTTTTTTTAACATTAATACTCTATCTACTTTAAAATATACCTTAATTATTCTCTATACAGTTATATATAATACTATTTTCTATTCCCATCGACAACTTCAGTTTGTGCCTCTTCCAAGTCCTTCCAGGTGACGCGGTCTCTCGCTCTCCTGGGCCAGTCCCTAATCTAATTTATAATACTAACCTAAAACTCTAATGCAGAAATCGTTGTATTTTCTTTTTATCATTGTAATAAAGAAAATTAATTACACTTTTGTGAAATAAATATTGGCTTCAGAAAATGTTACATTTATATAACAACAAAGGATCACGTAACATCGGTAACAAAGGATGTAAATGATACAATTACCTTGGTCCAGTGGGCACAGGCTGCGACGCACTTTTAGACTCATCTTTGTTAGAGTCTTGAGACCCCGAACTACTGGAATCCTCGCGTTCACTCATCACGGAAAGCTATAGTAAACTGCCTGCGCTACCCCAACTCCCAAATAAGGCCAACTTCTTCAAGGCACTTTGCTCGAAAACTCACATCATCTCCAACCTATACTGACTCATAACAAAACATAACCTAACTTAACAAAAAGTGAATAATCTGATAAAATATTGCACCTAAACTTTAAGCTACCTGTACTCATCGATAGTCTAGTTACAGAAGTGGATATTTTATGTTATTATACGTGAATTATTGAATTTATTTTACAGATGTTTTCGTTTACTTGTCAATTTAGTTGTCAAACTTTCACTCTATATGCACTCTATGGATCGATTGAAAGGTGTTTCGGATTCTTGGAAATTTAGCAAAATCAAAATAAAGATAAAGCTGCCTACACAAAGCCCTGCCTGCAGGGCCCTGCTTGCAGTGCCACTGCCAAATCGTATTGTGTGTAGGCATGCAGGGCCGATTTAACAGATAAAAAAATCGGCCCTGCATGCCTACACACAATACGATTTGGCAGTGGCACTACAAGCAGGGCCCTGCAGGCAGGGCTTTGTGTAGCCGGCTTAAACCAGATGGTCCTGCATAGCGTACTGCAAAGCTATAAAATAGAGCGAGATAGGCCGAACTACTTACTTTCTGTTTTTTTTTCTATTCATATATTCTTATTCAGTAATTAGGTACAGTATGTATGTATGTATGTAAATACTTTATTACACAAGACAAGAAAAAGAAACAATACAGACAAAACAGATTATACATGTACAAAGGCGAACTTATCCCTAAAGTGAAAAATTCAACGCCACAGGTGGGGTTTAAGGTCAGTATTCCAGGGCGAACTGCCTAGATTTATAGGATGACACATATTATATTTTACAACCAAAAAAAAGGGTTCTTTCAAACTCGGCGAGTAGACGCGCGGTCTTCCCATCATGTATAAGACAAGACCGTCTAGTCACAAAGTAAATAGTACTCATGGCCGCGCTATTTGAAAGCCAATAGGCAAGTCAGTGAAGTCAGATACATTGCCGGTTACGGAATTTTTTGCCAAGGGAGATAGGGTTGCAATTTAAATGTAACATTTTTTTCTGTAATCAAGGCAAGATCAGCATATTCGTGGAAAGAGATATTGTAAACCTTTTCTTACAGTCCAAAATATAATAATGTCATTAAACGTAATTTTTTAATATAAATTAAACTTGATTGTTTAATTATCTTATCAGATCGCAAAAACACTTTACAGGTATTAATAATAATAAATAATAACTTTTTGAATTGAATGTAAGTACTCAAATAAAACTTTTTTTGTAACTGTATATCAACGGCGCTTTCATTGAATAAAAAAAATTTTTTTTTTGATGCTTTATATACTACAATCTGTCTCCTTCCTTGGGACATTCAGCAGTATGTTGGTTGATGTAGGTAGCTTTGACGTGCTCGGCATGCGACCTGTGTCGCACCCTATTCGTTCAGACAGTGTTACTGGTTGTGTCACTGAGGCCGGACTAAGTCCTGGGGTATTTTTCGCTTAAGTCTTCGCGCTCCTTTGTGTGTAAATACGGTATTAAACCCCTAGTCAAATCAGCAACTTTTTATTAAATGTCAAAAACGATTTGTTAATATGAAGTTTGTAGGGAAATACTGTCTTAGTGACGTCACTAAGACAGTGTGAGTAGGTTTGTTCAAATCAGCGTCCTTTTTAAATCTTTATGCATATAAAATCTTTCAATTAGCTAAAATAAATTAATAATTGATGTTTTTCGAGTATTTTCGTTAGATCTTTTATTAGTCAAGTAAAAAATAATTTATTTTTACCTTAGTTTAATACCCTATTACTCATAGAGTTATCTATATAATAAATCTATATATTTTGTCCGGCGGACCGCTGTACACACTATCGAATATGGTACGGAGCGGACCAAGGTCGCGGTGCGGAGCGCAGCAGGTTCGATCGTCTGTTACAGCTAGAAGTAAACTTTTGAAACGTATCCCATTAAATAAATTAAAACAAACTTAAATTAAGACGTTAAAGAGAATATAAATGATCACTGTTTAAAAAATGCTTTGATGTGAAGACATGTGGTGATTACAATTACGATATAATACGGTAGTGCATGAATGTAAAACGCAAAAGAACAATGTTTGAAGAAATACACACCGCGTCACATAAATAGGACCAGCGTATTTTCCTGTGCTCTCCAAGATATGATACCAAATAAATAAATATATACATATATAATAATGGTACGTATAAACATCTTTCATGTGAAGTTTAACTATAAACACTCAAAGTTTTTAACACTTGGCGAGACTTTGTAACAATGCAGTAGGTAGGTAAAATAATTATGACACTTGCATACGATTATAAATAAAACACTAAATAAATTGCTTTTGAATAATATTTACTTATTTAAAATATAACCCTATCAAATAACACTGGTTTAATAATTATTCGATAGAAAGATAAAGTCAGCTTCAAAAAGATATATACATCATCTATGAGAGGAGGCCTGTGCCCAGCAGTGAAACATATATAGGCTCAGGCGCGGATCCAGGATTTTGTTCAGGGAGGGGGGGGGCAAAGTTGGTATGAAACGAGATATTATTGTATTAAAAGTGTTGATCACATTGTCAAAATTTACTTGCCCATCTCTTTCAATTATGTAGATGAGCGAGCGAGCGCAGCGAGCACGAAATTTTTTCGAACATTAGGATGCAAATGTAGAAAACACTTGAGTCATAATCATAATCTATATATATAAAGTTGATGGGTGACTGATTAATCACCGCCCCGCCGAAACTGCCGGTCCTAGAAATTTGAAATTTACACTATAGTTAGGTTATATAACGGAGGCAAGGGATAAGACGGGATTTTTGGAAATTCCACCCCTAAGTGGGTAAAACAGGGGTGCAAAGTTCGTATGGCGGACAATAATTTTTTAAAGGTATAGACTTGAAACTTTGTACAAAGACTCCTTAAAATAAGACAATGAAAGTAATATCTGCGTTTTCAAAATTTTCGTCTCCTAAGTGGTTGAAAATAGGGGTGAAATATTGTATGGGGAGCAATTTTTTTTTAAAGTGAGAGTCTTCAAACTTTGTATGAAAGTTTCTTATAATAATACAAAAAAAGTAATTTCAGCGTTTTTCAAAATTCATCCCCTAAAGGGGTTAAAAAGGGGTTCAAAGTTTGTATGGGGAGCAAATTTTTTTTAAGTGAGGTACTTCAAATTTCTTACAGAGACTCTCTGTTTAAATAAAACAAAACTAATTTCTGCGTTTTTTGAAATTCAACCCCTAAAGGGGTTAAAAAGGGATTCAAAGTTTATATTGGAAGCAAAAATTTTTTGAGTGAAGGACTTAAAATTTCTTACAGTAACTGTTTAAATTAAATACTACAAAACTAATTTCAGCGTTTGTTTTTAATTCATCCCCTCAAGGGGTTAAAAAGGGGTTCAAAGTTTGTATGGAGAGCAACATTTTTTTAATAGAGTGACTTCAAATTTTTTACAAAGTCTCTGTTTAAATACAACAAAACAAATTGCGGCGTTTTTTTTTTAAATCATCCCCTCAATGGGTTAAAAAGGGGTTCAAAGTTTGTATGGGGAGCAACATTATTTTAATTGAGAGACTTTCATTTCACAAAAAGACTGTTTAAATTATTTCAGGATTTGTGGATTTGGATAGATGTTTGAAACGAAATTTCTACAGGTCCATAATTAAATACGTACAGTAACGAAGAGAAAACGACAAGATACGTGTCAACTCACACAAAAAATAGCCTAAGTAAATGAGAGTTTTTAACCGATAAGTAGGTACCTAAAGGGATTTTTAGAGGGGTTGAGAATTTGGGTTGACCGATTTATATCTGTACAGCATATTAATTATTATACCGTTTCCTGGATATTAAGATGTTTTAACTAAAAACCGAGCTCTACGCAGACGAAGTTGCGGGCAACAGTGGCAACAGCTAGTTTATATATATATTTATATACGACGTGGAAATTACTCATAGAGTTATTTATTTATTTTATTTATATGGATCTCGGTAATTTATGATTCGTGGGAATACACAACTACAACTCGTGCGGTGGATGATAAGCTGCTAGCAGCTCTGCTCCTTCAAGGCATTACCTCAACGTTTCAATCTATGAGGTTCGCCAGCATCTCTATGCTCTAACAAAAACATGAGATATATACCTACCGTGTATGTGAAATCCAAGCTGTTTCAAATGGAAAATATACCTACTCGGCGAGCTCTAGTGAGAAGCAATCAAATCAACATAGGCACTTCTGACAAATATGCATGTAAGCCTATGCGTTTGGCACTATAAAATTATATACCTAAGACGAAACCACATGCGGATCAGAGGCGGCGTCGTCGCGTCGGGGGACCGCTAAGTGAGAGAAACAGATGTAGTCGCAGATTACAACAAAAGAATTTACTCCGAAAAATTCGCAAAATCGACACTCTTTCTCTCTTTTTTTTTCGACAGTTTTCTCACTTAGCGGTCCCCCAACGCGACGACGCATGGAAAATAAAAATATTTGAACTTACATAATATATGTGACGATAATAATTATAATAGATTAAAAATATTATTTGTTAATTTTTAGAGGTTATTTTTTGTGTCGGGGGTTTTAAAATTTTTAATTTTACTTTTATTTTGTCCTTTTTAAAGTAGGTATAAATATTAGGAAGGGTACCAAATTTCGAATTGATAGGACATATGGAAGAGGTAGTCAGATACCCTCACCAACTATTAAAGAGCTGATGATCTTCAATTAATAATATTACATTTCATCATCATCATCATCATATCAGCCGAAAGACGTCCACTGCTGGACATAGGCCTCCCCCAAAGAGTGCCACAATGACCGGTCTTGCGCCACCCGCATCCAGCAGACTCCCGCGACCTTTACCAGGTCATCAGTCCACCTTGTGGGGGGTCTACCCACGCTGCGCCTTCCGGTCCGTGGTCGCCACCCGAGAACCTTTCGGCCCCAACGGCCATCGGTTCTACGTGCAATGTGCCCCGCCCACTGCCACTTAAGTTTAGCGATTCGAAAGGCTATATCGGTTACTTTGGTTCTGCTACGGATGGCCTCATTTCTGATGCGATCACGCAGAGAAACTCCCAGCATAGCTTTGAGAAAGAGGTCAATCGTCGAATCCGACTCGGCTGGGCAGCGTTCGGGAAGCTACGGCATATCTTTTCGTCCAATATTCCGCAGTGTCTCAAGACGAGAGTCTTTGACCAGTGTGTGTTGCCAGTGATGACATATGGTACGGAAACGTGGTCGCTCACCATGGGCCTCATAAGAAGGCTCAAAGTCACTCAGAGGGCAATGGAAAGGGATATTACATTTGTTTTTATATAAATCATTACACACTCGTTAAAAATTGAATTTTCGGTACTATTCTTAACATTGAAATCCAAATTTATTCTTCGATTTACGCATATTGCACGCACCTATGTGCGTCAAAAAAACTACCACCAGTTCACGGTTAAAGAAAACAATAGGTCCAATAAGCGTTATTGCACTATTGATTCTTCACGCTATCATGACATTCATGACGGTGTTAGCGGCGAAGATATTTAGAAGTCCACTGGTAGCTTAGACTATTTCATTTTATTGTAGCTAATGTACAGATCGTGGCAGCAAGCGACACAGCCTTCCCGTTCGAAGGCCGGAGCGAAAATAAGCGCATGTACTTTTTCTCGACGTTTTGAATAAAATGTAATACCTAGTATCAAAACGAAAGATTGTATTGGAATTTCATACGTCCAGATTTGAGGTATATTACCAATATTTTGTTGAAAGAACCGTGTAAATATTAATTTTAGTTTAGGAGGCAAAACAGCCTTATTTCAAGATTTTTTTTGACATACTATTTAATGTTCTAGATAAAAATCAAACGTCTAAATTATAAAGGATAGATTGAATTTTTTTTTCAGATTTTTTTCACTGGCTCAATTCAGAGCCTTAGCGTTTCAAAATCTAGCATCTGGGGGCATACCCTGGCCTTAATAGCCTAAGAGCGGTACGGTTGCGCTGTATGAATTTTGAACATTAATTCATAACAGCTACTTTTTTTGCACCAAAAAATTTGTTAAAGCAATAAGATTAGGTATTCTTTAATAAAACACATAGTCCACCAACGTGACTGTAGAAAATATTAAAAAATAATCTATAAAAAATCCTTAAAAATCGGGCGAAAATGGTATAAGCATTTACTTACTTTATGACATACTATATATATTTATATTCTTTGTGATACATGAAAAATCAACCGATTTTTGTTAAGGCAACATCGTAATATAATAATTTTTAATACAGAAAAATATAAAATTCAATTACGGCTATGGTATATAAGCTAACATTACAGTTATGGTTTATATATATCTTTCTTATATGTATTGACCCTTTTTATACTGAAGCTACCCAAAATACCTGGAGCTTTATTTTCTTTGAAAAAGTCTTGTGAAATTAATATATAAGCCAAACTCACTACGTTGACTTTTCATGAAGGCCACATTGAAGAAGGTGTAATGCTAATGAACCCTACAAATACCTATTAAGTGATTTCAAATGCATTTTCATTAATAGTAGGCGCGAGAGGGGAATACGCGGGGTGAGCGGAGGTGTGCAGCACAGCGAGAGGCGCGCGGGTGGGTGACAAGTGTGTGTGTAGGTACTTTACTTTTATCGGTGGCTTCGGTGCGGCCCTAAGCTTTATGTTCTATTAGGTATATGTTAATAGTGTATTTTAGACAACTTATTATTAAGTTCAATAGTAGCTATGAAGTATGGATTAAAAGTTAAAACTAAGTCATTTAGTAACTTTAAATTTTGTATATAATCTGACATCTAAAACGACTCAAAACCGCCAAAATGATTTTTAAATATATATAATTTATCGATTAAGAAATCACGGACTTTGTGTACCTAACCTATACGCCTATAATAAAAGCCCTCTCATCCGGTGCATTCGTAGGTGTAGGTAGGTACTGAACAACTACGTTGTCGGCCGGACGGTAGGTATATTGAGACCATATGTGACGTTATCAGGGCAAGGGTACCACTTTGTCGCTTATGGATTCCGAGATATCACTGATTTTGTCAATCAACTCGAAAATAGCGAAAATTTGTTTCGATTAAAAATAGCTTCTACACACTTA
Source organism: Cenopis cana (assembly GCA_951800055.1). Taxonomy (NCBI): domain Eukaryota; kingdom Metazoa; phylum Arthropoda; class Insecta; order Lepidoptera; family Tortricidae; genus Cenopis; species Cenopis cana. Next base: position 6,951,002 of record OX637487.1, on the reverse strand, counting down.
AAATAATACGGTGTATTGATAAAAAGTTAAACTTTTGAACTAAAAGTCGGAAAAAAACACGGCCAAAGTTTACCGACTAGGGTACCACATTGTCGCTCATAAGCTTGAAGTAAACTCATAAAACTTATTTGCTTTGAAAATGAGAATATAATTTAGAAAACATAATATGTAATAATTGCAGACGTAAAATCCATACTTCCAAGCTAATATTATAAATGGGAAAGTGTATGTGTGTGTGTGTGTTTGTTTGTTTGTCCGTCTTTCACGGCAAAACGGGGCGACGAATTGACGTGCTTTTTTAAGTGGAGATAGTTGAAGGGATAGAGAGTGACATAGGTTACTTTTTCTCTTTCTACCCCCCCAAAGGTGGGGGGTGGGGTTTGTTCACGTCACGCTTATCACCCACACTAACACGATGTACTAGTTAGGCACATGTTCTAAACCCTAAACTAAATTTTAATTAAAATTATGTATTTTGATTCGATATAAATCCATTTGCTTGACAGTTCGTAACTCAGCTGCCCGTTACGTTCACTTAGCTTTATGTGTTGTTACCCTTTTAAAAATAGTGGTGTAAATCATTTTCATAATGATGTTAAATGCATATGATTACTTGTGTAAGTAATAATTTTAATATAATAAGTCTTAATAATAATTTTGATCTCATAAGTCATAAGGCGACAATGTGGTACCCTAAGGAATGTTAAACTAACAAACTTGATCTAAATTAGTAAAGCTGACGAAAAGACTGTTATTTTTTATAAAATAAGTTATGTTATTGATTGATAATAATATTTGTATTAGATATATGCACTTCTAGGGCGGACACTATGTTAAATAATGGAAGTGGAATTCTTATTTCTCTAAACTTATGAATAGCGACAATGTGGTACCCTAGATCACTTTTCATACAAAAATCATGTTAAAATTACTAAACTTTGAAGTCACTTTTTTGATAGAAAACTACATTACTTTTGTGTTTAATTACACTTGATCGTTAGTTTTATTCCTAAATTAATGTAAATTATGAGAATTAAACAGTACAATGTTCATTTTATATATTTTTTATATAAGTGTTGATTTTTTTTGTTTCATTATTTAAAAAAATTATGCCTTGAGATATGGTTATTTCATTATTTTTATTATAAACCTTACCTACATCATATTCAGAAATCAACATAAGCCGGCTGAAAATCTGTCGATTTAGAGTTTTATAAAATATTTTATTTTTGATTTTGCCTCTTCACCCTACATGCATTATTCTTGTATTATTTCTATAAAATGTAAAATGTTAGATACAACATATGATTTGTCGAGTAATATAATGTATGTGAAACATTTTAAAACCACTATCTCCATAACTTCAACCTATAACTAGGTTTTTTAGGCTTCCGAACTTTAAACTCGAATATCTCAAAACAGTATAATGATATGTTGGAACTTCAAAAAATTATTAAAAATAAAATACTCAACATAGCGATCTCGTTCTTTTTGTATATGAAGGAGAATGTTCTCAGCTATAAGGAGGTACCAATAACTCAATACCGACAATATATTACCTTTGCCATGAAAATGTCACATATATTCGTGATTGTACTTTGCACACACTTTATTAACAGTACAGTTGAAGACATAAATTAGGTATACATAAAAAGTAGAACATGTATACGTATCGGCATAAATTCTTAGAAAGATGATGCCACGCTAAATTATGCCTTATAGGGACGCTTAGAAGCAGGTATTCGTCACTTCGCACGCCGCGCAGGTCGAAGCCCTTCGCGACCTTGAATTACATAGACGCAACACCGAGATTGCGTAAATAAGTATGTCTTGATCCAACAAGTAAATAGGATGACAAATGTATTCGTTTTTTAAAATATTACATCGTCATAATTATTTTATGTAAGTAGTATAGAATAGATACGCGGAACACGCATGTTTCATAAAGATCATATCACGGCAAAAGTCACCAACCAGAGATAATAAGATTAATAAGGGCTACAGGCGGGTGGCCGCCATCCAAAATTTTGAAAACGCAGATATAACAAGGAAAGTTAACTAGGTGTTTTAAAAATTTTCGTCTCTCAAAGGGTTGAAAATAGGGGTTAAATATTGTATGGGGATCAATTTTTTTTAAATAGACAAAACTGGTTTGTTCGTTTCTGTCAGTACATATCAACGCACAGCCCAAACCGCTGGTTCTAGAGATTCCAAATTTGGCACATAGATTCCTTATAAGGTCTAGGGGTGCACTAAGGAAGGATTTTTCAAATTCGTCCCCTAAGGGGGTGAAATGGGGGTCCAAAGTTTGTATGGGGAGACAAGATTAGTAAGACTATTTTATTCAAAACTTCACCTTCTAAATAAGTAAACACGTGTCTCCAGTTTTTTGAAAATTCAACCCCTAAAAGGGGGGAATGGGGTGACAAAGTATGAAAATCGACAATGGGTATGTTTCTGTGGTTTATCGGGTCGCTAATTACGAAAACTATAATGATTTTAATATCCAACGTGGCGGACATGAAATGCCATCTCCCTTGTCGGGGTGAAATGGGGTTGAAATTTAAATAACTAAATATCAATATGGGTGTAGGTTTATGTTTTTTTTCGGACGTCAATTACGAAAACGGTATCTATTTTAAGATTTAATATTGTGGAAATGAACATTCTTTATCTAAATATATAAAAAAAGAAACTGACTGACTGACTGACATGTCAACGCATAGCCCAAATCGCTGGTTCTAGAGATTCCAAATTTGGCACGTAGGTTCCTTATAATGTCTAGCTAGGGGTACACTAAGGAAGGATTTTTCAAAATTCATCCTCTAAGGGGGTGAAATGGGGTCCAAAGTTTGTATGGGGAAAAAAGATTAGTCAGACTATTTTATTCGCAACTTCACAGGAGTACTCCTAACAATAAATAAGTAAACACGTGTTTCCGGTTTTTTGAAAATTCAACCCCTAAAAGGAGGAAATCGAGTGACAAAGTGTGAAAATGACAATGGGTATTGATTCTGTGGTTTATCAGGGCGCTGATTACGAAAACTACTATGATTTTAAAATTCAACGTGGCGGACATGAAATACCATCTCCCCTGTCGGGGTGAAATGGGGTTGAATTTCAATAACTAAATATCAATATGGGTGTAGTTTTGTTTTTTTCGGACGTCAATTACGAAAACGGTATCGATTTTAAGATTTAATATTGATAAAATGAACATTCTTTATCTAAATATATAAAAAAATAAACTAACTGACTGACTGACATATCAACGCACAGCCCAAATCGCTGGTTCTAGAGATTCCAAATTTAGCACGTAGGTTCCTTATAAGTTCTAGCTAGGGGACACACACACTAAGGAAGGATTTTTCAAAATTCATCCTCTAAGGGGGTGAAATGGGGGTCCAAAGTTTGTATGGGGAAACAAGATTAGTCAGACTATTTTATTCGAAACTTAACAGGAGTACTCCTAACAATAAATAAAAACACGTGTTTCCGGTTTTTTGAAAATTCAACCCCTAAAAGGAGGAAATCGGGTGACAAAGAGTGAAAGCCGTACCGTACTCTTAAAGATATATACCACACTATCTTTTTCTCCCGGCTTCGCCCGCGTACTAAACGTAACTTTAAACAGTCTACAAGAAAAGGATGATCTCAGTTTGAATTTGACCCAACCAGAGGTATGTGTTTGTCCGCGATTATCACGCGTTTGGCTGAAGCGATTTAGGTGCGGGTCGGAAAACTTTTTGTTACATTCTGGAGGTTTCGGTATACGATTTTTTATGCCGCCATCGACTTACTACTACTAAGAGATTATAATTACTACTCTTGAATAAAAGTACATATCTGTCTCCCTTAAAAGAAGGAAATCTGGTCTCAAAGTCTGAAAATCAATATGGGTATTATTTTCAGACTTTGTGACCACATTTCCTCCTTTTAAGGGTTGAATTCTCAAAAACCTGAAAAACTTGTTTACTCATTTATCATTAGGAATACTCCTTTAAAGTTTCGAATAAAATAGTCTTAACTAATCTTGTTTTCCCATACAAATTTTTGGCATCGTTTCACCCCTTAGCATGTGAATTTTGGAAAATATTTTCATAGTGCGCCCCTAGACCTTATAAGGAACCTACTTGCCAAATTTGGAATATAATCTAGAACCAGCGGTTTGGGCTGTGCGTTGATATGTGAGTCAGTCAGTTTCTTCTTTAACATATTTAGAAAATGTTCATGTCCACAATATTAAATCTTAAAATCGATGCCATTTTCGTAATTAACATCCCAAAAAAACCATGAAAACGACACCCATATTGATATGTAGACATTTCAACCCCATTTCACCCCGACTGGGAAAATTGGTATTTCACGTCCGCCAATTTTCGTTAAAATCATTGTTGTTTTCGTAATCAGCGACCCGATAAACCATAGAAATAATACCCATAGTCGATTTTTAGACTTTGACACCCCATTTCCCCCTTTTAGGAGTTGAATTTTCAAAAAACCCGAAACACGTGTTTACTCATTTATTGCTACGAGTACTCCTGTGAAGTTTCGAATAAAATAATTAAACTAATCTTGTTTCTCCATACAAACTTTGGAGCCCCATTTCACCCCCTTAGGGGATGAATTTTGAAAAATCCTTCCTTAGTGCACCCCTAGACTTTATAAGGAACCTACGTGCCAAATTTGGAATCTCTAGAACCAGCGGTTTGGGTTGTACGTTGATATGTCAGTCAGTCAGCCAGTCAATCAATCAGTCAGTCAGTTTCATCTTTTACATATTTAGAAATGTTTATGTCCACAATATTAAATCTTAAAATCGATGCCATTTTCGTAATTGACGTCCCAAAAAACCATGAAAACGATACCCATATTGATATATAGACATTTCAACCCCATTTCACCCCGACAGGGGAGATGGTATTTCACGTCCGCCACGTTGGATTTTAAAATCAGTGTTGTTTTCGTAATCAGCGACCCGATAAACCACAGAAACAATGCCCATTGTCGATTTTCAGACTTTGACACCCCATTTCCCCCTTTTAGGGGTTGAATTTCCAGAAAACCTGAAACCGTGTTTACTCATTTATTATTAGGAGTACTCCTGTGAAGTTTCGAATAAAATAATCAAACTAATCTTGTTTCTCCATACAAACTTCGGAGCCCCATTTCACCCCCTTAGGGGATGAATTTTGAAAAATCCTTCCTTAGTGCACCCCTAAAGCTTATAAGGAACCTACGTGCCAAATTTGGAATCTCTAGAACCAGCGGTTTGGGCTGTGCGTTGATATGTCAGTCAGTCAGTCAGTCAGTCAATCAATCAGTCAGTCAGTTTCTTCTTTTATATATTTAAGATTAAGATTATACGTAAACATCATAAACTACGCAAATAAACAAAATTTCCTACGCCGCAAACAAATTTTACATAGTTACTCAAACTCAATATCATTTTAAAGGTAATGAATGAGTAGGTAAATAATAATAAAATGTCGCACTGTGCGGCTAGCATAACATGCATCTCGTCCGCGCGAGATAGGCTACCTGTCACTGTCTGATTAATGCTGTCAAAATGTGACAGGTAGCTTATCTCGCGCGCGAGTAGATACGGAATACATGTTGTGCTAGAGGGGCTGGGCCGAGCGGCGGCCTCAAGCACGCGTGTTTTAAGTTTGAACCTGCCTACTCAATCCCTACATTCTCATCTCAAATAATCCTTAACAGTAAGTCAATAAAGTCCAAATCCGATTGCAAACGTATGCTGTACATTAATAAATATAAATAAAATTCGCTTTATTCCTATTTCGTTGATATTCTGAGCTTTAAAGCCAACGGGAAAATTGCAATCACGGACTTTGTATTTGTATTTGGGCACCGTCATCAATGCATTCGTTATTCATATCAGAGTCATAGTAAGTAATAATAATAAACAGACATCGGAGCTAGGCGGCGGGGGCCGCACGCGCCGCGCGCTTGAGTATCGACATGCCTACTTCCATCTCGTTGTGCGTTCTAAAATAATCCCTAATAGTAAGGCAATAAAGTCCAAATCAGATTGCACGTGTGTGCTGTAATTAAGCAAATCAACGAAAACAAATAACATGGGGTTCATTCCTATTCCATTGACATTCTCAGGGCTTAAATTAAAAGTCCACGGAAAAATTGGAACTGATATATTTTTTCTACTAATGTTAAATAGGCGATTTGTAAAAAACTATTTACCAAATATTTAAATAGTTTCATTTTCAATGATAATTCTGAGAAACAGTCCTTGTTTTTCATGTGTTGCTATAAAAAGCTTATATATAATTTTCTTTTTAATAAATTTGAGAAAAACTGAAAATACCTGTTTGATTAAATTTCTCTTATTTCCCGTTGCATATATGTTTCGATTCGGGTCGTCAGCATCAAAACAGACCTAAAGATAGAAGCATTCTCAATAAAACTACTTATACCATATTTGCTGTGAAAAATCAACAGTTTTTGGGCACCATTTTTTCTATCCAACTTCCGGTGGTAGATTCGCAAATTTAAAAAATATTGATTCTTAAAATCACTTAAAAGAACCGTATAAAAAAAATTAGCCTGTTAGAGAATTTTTTCCAAAAAAAAACGTATCTTTCTTAGGCTATTAAACGCGGGGCTCCCGGCCCTCGCCAGCCAGTACAATCCGCACAGCACCAGCAGCACCCAGCACATGTTGCCTTGGCGCACATGCATCATGCTCTGAAAAGTCTGAAATAGGGATGAAACATAAGTTAACCCTTTGACCGCCAAAGCGATAGTGTGTCGTCGTGCCCAGTACGCCAAGCACTGTTTTTTCGGTGTAATGTCTAAATCAATAAAAACATTTTAAAACAGTTCATAAATGATTTTTTTCATGATCAAAGTACACCTTCACTCTGACCTTTTAAGTGTCGACCGAACTGATATTTTTTATTGTTCAATGTCTGAATTTGTGAATGTATGTTTGTATTTAGTATCCAATTGCTGTATTAGGTTAAGTAAATCTTATTTAAGGCACTGTTGCATTAGGGTTACCTGTAATGATAGTTGCTGTAATTATAAAAAAAAAGTGGTTGTTGGCGTGTGTTATGTATGCTTAACATAACTTTGCCACCTAGCGTTCCAGCATCCAGTCAAGCCAGACGCTACCTTGCAGTTTTACTTATAGCGATAAGCGACCCACCGTGGCGACATCCGCCCGGCTAGACTGGACGGTGGGAGCGTCCGTTCTATTTTTAGTCCTAACATATTCTCCGTGTAAGTAACACTGAAAACGTTTAATTAAATGTAGTTAACAAAGGACTCCTACATTTTTTATTTAAACGCTATACCATAAGCGTATAACTGGCGCAGTCGTTAGTTTTTCACTGAGCTGGACAACCGAAAATCGTGTTCAGTGTCCGTTTTAACGGTTTACAGTGCGAACTATTTTCCCGAAAGTGAACTTTCTTTATTTTTGTGGAAGCTGTGACGCCCTGGGGGACACAATTCGCCTTCGTGGGACTAATAACAATGATTGGTTTGCTGATAATACTGTGAGTACTCTTAGATATATAAGACCAGTAAAGTTCATAACGTATCCTATCCCTCATTCCAATAATATTGTATTAAAGTGAAGTGAAAAGTGAAGTGAAAATTTGACTTTTAGATTTTAAGTAGTAAATAAATAAAATAAATATTATATTTTTGTTTAATGTAAAATTTTAAAACAATGGCACAACAACAACAATTACAACTTTTTGATTTAGCGCTAAAGGTAGTGCCAGAATATGACGGTAATGTTAATTCATTATACAGATTTATAAATGCTGTCAGTAACGTTGTAACGCAATATTATGATGAAAATGATGAAAATAATTTTCAAAATGTTATTATCATCAATGGCATAATCGGAAAATTGCGCGGAAAAGCTCTTAACTTGATAGATGTAAATTCAGCCAATACCTGGCCAAGAATTAAATCAGTTTTAATAGAAAATTTCTCCGATCAAAGGGACGAAAATTCCCTTAACCGTGACCTTGTAAATTTATACCAAGGCAATGAGAGCCCGCAGCAATTTTACGACAGATGTGTCAGCCTGTTGACGACTGTGATAAATTATGTTAATATACACAATGAAGACGCGAACCTTATTTCTTGCAAACGTGATTTCTTCACAGCTCAAGCCTTGAAAACGTTCTTAGCAGGCTTAAAAGAGCCCCTAGGCTCTACGATTCGCGCCATGCGACCCGAATCTCTCCCGGTAGCCCTTCAATATATTAAAGAAGAAGCTAATATAATGTACATTCAAAAACGCAACCAGCCGCAAAATACGCCAAATCAAAATTATGGATTTAACACCCCGAGGTTTCCTCCAACTCAGTTCCAACAAAGAAATAATTTTATGACCTTGAATGAAAACCGCCAATCAGGAAATCGAAACAATGCACAAAACTTTCAGATGCCAAGGCCAAATAACAATAACCAAATACAAGGCCAGCTAAACAGAAATAACTACTTTTATCAGGATCCAAATGCAACTCCAAGGCCAAGGCCTACCCCTATGAGTGGAATTTCGTATTCCAACGCGCCTAGGAATAATAATAATGCTACCCGTATGAGCGGGATTTCAAATCAGAACGCGCCTAGAAATCACGCCCCAAGGTTCATTCCGAACCCAAATTTCCGCCCACAGCAGCAGCAGCAGCTTAATCAAAGGCAACCAAATTATTTCCAAAATGTAGGGCATTATCCTGATTTTGCTTTTAAAGAAATGAACTTGCATGAAATCGATAATACCAATTTATCTGGTCAGAACAACCCTAATGACTACCAACAACAACCTATCCCAACTACATACGCACAAGCATACGCATGCGATGCGTTGCCAGAAAATAATCAACAAGACGGAGATCTTCAACGACCAAAATTTTCACCAGGCTACAGACTCAATCGACGAAATGTAATACAAGTCAATGTTCACTCTAAGAGACAGCTTCCTTACATCCAAATAAACAACCCCCCGCTGAAGCTACTAATCGACACAGGTGCTAATCAATCGTTCCTCTCTCCCGAAGTAGTCAAAACCTATTACCCAAATTTTAAAATGAACTATGAACCCTTCTCAGTTACTAATGTACATTGCACAACCGATCACAAATATACCATCAATCTGCCGCTATTCAGTGAATTCAATTCAGATATGGTTTATAAATTTCATATTTATAAATTTCATAACGTTTTCGACGGTCTAATCGGGTTAGATCTATTGGAAACACTGAAAGCATGTGTCAACCTTTCAAAGAAAGAACTTCTTACCGAGCATGCAACAAATAAAATACATATGATGAAAACCGGCGTTAATAATTTATTTGAAGCAGTCGTCAAAGCCAAAAGCACAAATATTTTCAAGGTTCCTGTGAGCACAAAAGATGGAGATATATTTTTACCTGAGACGACCCTCAACCAGTGTAGCATGCCAGCATTAATAACACGATCAGAGAAAAGCTACGCCTACATCGAACTTAACAACCCAACGTGTAACGACGCTATCATCAGCTTAACGGAGCCCATTTCTTCTCAACCAATGAAGAAAAACTTCGAATGTCACAGCATTGAAACACCTCTTCCAAAATCTACAAATATTGAAGATTTTCTTAGAACCGACCACATGAATTCTGAAGAAAGACAAAAAATCACAAAATTATGCAAAGAATACAGTGACGTGTTTTACAATGAAGATTGTCCGCTGACATTTACTAATACGGTAAAACACAAGATTCGAACTACTGACGAAATTCCAGTATATACAAAGTCGTACAGATACCCACATATTCATAAAGAGGAAGTTAAATCCCAAATCGACAAAATGCTTCATCAAAAAATAATACAACCCTCCGAGTCGCCATGGTCCTCTCCTATATGGATAGTTCCGAAAAAGAAGGACGCAACAGGGAAACAAAAGTGGCGTCTCGTTGTTGACTACCGGAAATTAAATAAAAAAAACTATCAGCGACCGATATCCCATTCCGAACATCTCAGACATCCTGGATAAATTAGGCCGTTGCCAATATTTTACAACACTTGATCTGGCTAACGGTTTTCATCAAGTCGAAATGGATCCGAATGACATTCAAAAAACAGCATTCACAGTGAACAACGGACACTACGAGTATTGTCGTATGCCGTTTGGATTAAAGAACGCTCCTTCAACCTTTCAAAGGGCCATGGAAAACGTTCTCCGCGGCCTCATCAACGAAATATGCGTTGTATACATGGATGACATCATAATTTTCTCGACGTCCCTTCAAGAACATATCACGAACATCGAAAAGGTCTTCCAACGCCTTAGAGAAGCAAACTTCAAAATACAACTTAACAAGTCCGAATTCATGAAACGAGATACTGCTTATTTGGGACACATTGTCACCCCGGACGGTATTAAACCCAACCCAGATAAAGTTTACGCCATTAAAAACTTCCCGATTCCCAAAACAAGTAAGGAAATAAAATGTTTTCTCGGTCTCCTCGGCTATTATCGTAAATTTATTCCCAATTTTTCCAAATTAACTAAACCCTTCACATCGTGCCTCAAAAAAGGCGCCCCAAAAATTGATATAAAAAACCCAAAATACGTGAACACGTTTAAAATTTGCCAAGAAATTCTAATGAATGATCCGATACTTAGTTACCCCGATTTCGAAAAAGACTTTATCATCACTACGGATTCTTCCAAATACGCAATTGGCGCCGTGCTGTCTCAAGGGCCTATTGGCTCAGACAAACCGATAGCATATGCGTCTAGGACTCTAAATGACAGCGAAGTAAATTACAGCGTTATTGAGAAAGAACTTCTTGCTATAGTTTATGCGACTAAATACTTTCGACCATATATATATGGCCGAAGGTTCAAAATCGTAACTGACCACAAGCCCCTCGAATGGCTCATGTCACTTAAAGAGCCTAACTCTCGCCTGGTTAGATGGAGGCTCAAACTCGAGGAATTCGAATACGACGTTATCTACAAAAAAGGAAAAGCAAACACAAATGCAGATGCGCTGTCCAGAGTCATAATAAATAACAACGAGACAGAATCACTTACCTTTACCGACCCAGAAGCTCGTTATTCCCCTATACCTCCTGACGATGATACCGCGTCACTCTACAACAACGTTTCCGAAACACCCGAAGTAAAAAATCTGGACTCAGGTACACAACAATGTGAAACCATCCACACCAACCAAGAACAACCCATTTTCGAAATTCCTATAGTGGAGAAACCAATAAACAGTCAAAGGAACCAAGTGTTCATTAAAGTTGTGTTACACACTCCTTCCAAGACAAGTACAAAAGAAATTTTTCCAGGGAAAACTCGAATAATGGCTCAGATTGGCTTAAACAACTTTCAAGTGGAAGTAACTGACTTCTTCAAAGAATTTATTCGACCAGGCATCCGATACGGTATTTGGCTTTCAGATTTTAATTACTTACCTGTCCTTACCAAGACGCTGCAAGAAAAATTTAAACACTCAACATACGACCTTATATTCTGCAAAGAAAATTTACATGACGTTACGGACGCAGATGAACAATACCGCCTGGCGAAGGCACATCATGAAGGCAAATCAAATCACAGAGGAATTCAGGAAACCGAAAAGCAAATAAAACGAAATTACTTCTGGCCTAATATGACAGCAGTCGTAACAGAAGTTATTAATAACTGCTCAACCTGTCAAATTAATAAATACGAGAGACATCCAAACAAACAAGAACTCCAGGTAACCCCAATGCCTACAAAACCATTCGAAATCGTTCACATGGATACATTCCAGATTAAGGGTCAAAAATTTCTCACGATAATAGACACATTTTCGAAATATGCTCAAGCTTATCCCTTAGAGAGTGTGACAGGAATTAGCGTCATTAATTCACTCACTATCTGGATGACACATCACAACTTACCTATTAACATCACGGCCGATCAAGGCACAGAGTTTAAAAACCTTCCTCTGAAAGAATATGCTGCCCTGCATAAAATTAATCTGCATTTTACCAGTGTCAACAACCCTCAGTCTAATGGAGCCATCGAAAGATTTCACTCAACCATTACGGAGCACATTCGCTTACTCCAAGAAAAACATAAACAATCAACAATCACAGAATTAATGCTTTTTGCCGTATTAGCGTATAATAGCTCGATTCATTCAGCCACAGATAAAAAACCATTCGAAATCATTAATGGTCATTTGGATAACAGAGACCCCTTCGACCTTAATTTAGAAAAACAATGCATACAAAATTACATTAATAGACATAAAGAAATATCAACCGAGTTATATGCAAAAATTAATGAACGTCTTAATTCTAGACAAACAACCACTATTAATAAGCGTAACGAAAAATTAGAACCCCCTTTAGAATACCAAGCAGGACATGCATTTTATTCCACAAACCCTCTTGCTGCTCGCCATAAAGAACAACCGCGTTATGTAACAAGGAGTGTTAGTAGAAATGAGAGACTAAAAGTCACCGACGTCAAACAAAACGACATTAATAAACGGAACATACGCAGACCTATTAAAATGCAACATACATTGTTACAGAATGATGGCGGCCAACCTGGCACGAGCCAATGAAGCAATCCTGACACCAATAGGAAAGAACCCTGGAATATTACCGTTTAAATTAGGCCCAGCCAAAATCCGACAATCCGACCATGTGTTTCTACACCTTATAGATCTTGAACCTATAAAAGATAACATAAAAACAGTTGAAAACCAAATTGCCACCATGGACACATTTGTCAAAGACCTAAATAATGAATTCAAACTGAGATTTCTGACTCTTCATAATTACATAACAGAGAAATATCACTCTATTTTGGAGAAATACAACTCTTTAAGTAAAAACCGATTGAAGAGAGGCCTTATTGACGGATTGGGAACTATAATTCACAGCATCACTGGCAACTTGGATCAAGACGATGCAAGACGATACGACCACGCAATAAACACTTTGCAGAAAAATCAAAATGAAATCACTCACCACATAAACAAAGCAATAATGTTAAATAAAATATTTTTAGAAAATTACAATGCTACATTGTCAGCTATTGTATTCAATCAAGATCAACTTAACTTTAAAATATCTGAAATTATAAGACAAGTAAATATGTCAGCAAAGGAATTCATTGACTTCGTGAAATTAGACAGCGCGTACAAGTTATTAGAAATTAATGTACAAATCTTATTCGATACCTTGTCAGAATTTGAAACCGCCGCTTCTCTTTCTACTAAGCATATAGCCTACCGAATTTGATATCGTTTTCAAATCTTGAACACTTTATTTCCATTCTTCGGAAATATTACAGTCCTGAGCAGCTGATAACTTCCGACGTGTCTGAAACACGCATCCTATATAATTTCTTAGACGTAAGTTCATATTTTAGCGATAATAGGTTAGTATTTGTAGTTAAGATACCAATATTCTTTAAAGGCATATTTACTTACTACAATTTGTTCCCGATCCCCACATCCAACAACACCATCATTATTCCTAATAAACCCTACCTAGTTATGAACGAAAATGAGTACCAGTATATCGAAAAGGAATGCAATAGAATCGGAAATACTTACTTCTGCCAAGGAGAAGAATCAATACAGGATCCGAGGCGGAGCCCTGATTGTATATATACACTGATCGGAGCTCAGGAGTTGTCACCACAATGTCAATACCACTAAATTAAAATAGACCACGACATATTTGAAAAAATAAACGACGAGTATTACGTCTTAATCAGTCCCCAATCTACAAGACTTCACATACAATGCACCCACGACGAATACCTAAAAATACACGGCGCACATTTACTCAAGCTTCCTGAAAACTGCAGCGCAGCTACCGAAAAGGTCACTTTTACGAACATCCACAATCGCATCTATGGGACACCTGTTAAGCTCTTTACCTTTAACATATACGAAACAAACGTCTCAAACCGGCTTCATCCCCTGAAACTGGAAAACGTGAACCTGAAGGAACTTCACAAAACAGTTGGACTCATCGAACGAGAACAACAACCCATCCAGCTGGAAAATATAACTCACCAAGAGCACATATATTGGACTACACCGCTCTACATCATCGTATTTCTGGTCGTGACCTACCTCATATATATCAAAGCGAAGAAATTAAATCAAACAACAGATACAGAGACTGGCGCTGCCACAACTGCAGCCGAAGTGGAACCGCCGATACAAATAGAAAACCTTCCTCGGTCCTTCTTGACCTAATCTAAAGAAAGACCTCAGTTTGGATGGGGAGGTGTTATGTATGCTTAACATAACTTTGCCACCTAGCGTTCCAGCATCCAGTCAAGCCAGACGCTACCTTGCAGTTTTACTTATAGCGATAAGCGACCCACCGTGGCGACATCCGCCCGGCTAGACTGGACGGTGGGAGCGTCCGTTCTATTTTTAGTCCTAACATATTCTCCGTGTAAGTAACACTGAAAACGTTTAATTAAATGTAGTTAACAAAGGACTCCTACATTTTTTATTTAAACGCTATACCATAAGCGTATAACTCGTGGTGGGTACGACGACACACAATCACTTTATAGGTTCTTGGCGGTCAAAGGGTTAAGTACGGTTAGACGCACAAGGTGCTTAACACCTTTGTACCTAGTCGTTTTAACTTCACATTTGAAATGTCATACTAAATTTCTTAATATAATATAATTACCAAAGTGTCCAGCTACTTATGAGGCCGACTGTACAACGCCAAAAATGTGGCTAACTAAATATTCAATAATACTCACAAATGCGTGCAGGAATCGAAAATCCGGCATAATATAAGAAAAACTAATCAACACTATAATACACATCATAAAAACCTTCAATTAAATATTCAAAATACCGCGACCGAATAACCCAACTTAATTAACTGCCAATTTATTTAACCTTTTTGACGCCAACGACGTATATATCCGTCATGGCGTGCAGTGCGATATCAACCTCCATTTCTATAGGGTTCAACTACAACGGGGTTAGTAGCCCATCTGACCAAACTAAGTAATCAATTGGTCAACCAATCGTTTAATGAAGGTTTTTCCATTCGTATATTTGTGATTGAAAATTTGAGACCTTCAGTTTGTCAAGTTTTTGTATAAATGTCTTGTTCATTGTTTGTTATTGTTGTCTTGTTTGACATTTTCTAGTGCTGCGTCAGCATCCGGCTCAGCCGACGACGGCGCCATGGTTGCAACTGCGAGTTTGCACAGATTTACCGCTGCCGCGTGTGCTGTGCTGTGTTCAACCCAACCGGGTGCAGTTGCACTGTACAGGCAAAACTGCGCAGGACAGCGTAGCATACCCTAGTGTGTATGGCCATCTTAATAATATATTATTACTTATAATAATAGTATTAATTATCAATAATTTATAATAATAGTATTATCAATAATTTTGTAATATGTAACTTAAATTCAGTGTTTTAAAATTTGTAAGGCCATTGATGTCTGAAGTATTTCTTTTAATGTTTAATAATAACTTGCTTTTAAATAAGTACATAAATATGTATAGATTGCGTTACCTTAAATAGTGATACATGTTTTCTGCCAACAAACTGTCATACAGTTTGGCAGATTAGGTAAAATATATCTATGTAACTCTTTTCTTGTAATAAATAAAAAAATATATATTTTGTAACATAGTTTGCTGCTCCTTGAGGATTGAAACAATGTGGCCAAACATACGATTATATACAATGTGTTACCGGCATGCGGGCTTTTATTTAAACTGGGTATTTAAACGTAGTTACTTAACTTAACCATGCGCTTATTTTTATTATTAAACCAAAATTTCGACTTAACTTATTTTCTAACAAAATTTTAATTACCAGCAATGTACTCTAAGTAAATTAACAACTCAGTACAAATGACAGCCCTTAGTGTTTTGTTTACTATGAAGTTATCTTGAGCAGTGCACGTAGTACATTGCCGGTGCGGAATTAGGAAATTCAATTTTGCAGTTAATTCATATAATTATGATTTGCTAATACTTGGAAATAATTGCTAAGTGTTGCTAATGGAACATATTAATATCAGTTTCATTTAATGCCCGCTTGCCGGTAACGCACTGTATATTCCATCGTTAATTTAATCCAAAACTAAATACCACGTTCACAACGCTTTTAAAATATACATGTCGCAATGGCATGGCACTCGGGGCAATAAAACGTTTGCCAGTTCATTGTGTCAGTCATTGTGGACCGGACCTTTATTGCCTTGCCTGAATGCCATTATAATAGCGGATTAGAGGACGGTCCGGTATTTTTTTTTATAAATGAAAGACAATAATATATAAACGCAGAATTTAGGCACGCAAGTAAGTAAGCAAAATTGAGCACTATAACTAAGTCATAATAAGTTCATTATTATAAAATTGCACTTTATGACTACCTGGCTACCTGCGCTACTTTAGAAATACCCAAATGAAAATGTGATTTGCATGTAGCTTCGCGCTTGAACTACGGAATCTACGGATTGCTTCGTGTCTGTTAAGGGTAGGATATGCCCCAGAAGCTAGATTTTGAAACGCTAAGGCTCTGAATTGAGCCAGTGAAAGAATCTGAAAAAAATATATATTATTTTTCAATCTTTCCTTTATAATCTAGACGTTTGACTTTTCTCTAGAACATTAAACACTACGTCAAAAAAAATCTTGAAATAAGGCTGTAGAGCTGGGTCGTTGCGACTTTTAAGTGTAACGAAACGTAACAGTTTTTTATTAAGTATCTGGAAACAGTTTCAAAAGTAACTAGTTTTTTTCACTGCGGCGCCCGACAAAACGAATCAAGGTGTTAAATAGTGTTTTGAAATGTGGACTAGTAGGTGTCGGTACGGAACCCTCGTTGTGCGTGATCCGACACGCACTTGGCCGCTTTTTCGACATTAGCTCATAGATTTATACGTCAAAATTGACATTAAATATGCTCTAACGGTAGTACATAACGTTACGTGATTACCCCGCAGCTAGAGAAAGTAGAGAAATGCAGGCCTTACAAATCCGGTCACTGTCAAATATATCCTTGATTTTCCATATGAATTTTCTGTATCAGTTTTGTAACGAGCCACAGAAACTGTACGAAAAAAGCGTCACAAAACTGCCGGGAATTGATAATACTCGTGATACTGAGTCAGAAAACCCAAAATTACCTAGAACCGGAAAAAGTAGGGTTCACTTTAAAGTGAAAATTCCTAAATATACTTATAATAAACGCGTACCTCAGTGATTATGAAGGTGTTTGGATGTTTAGATGTTTTTAACTAAATATGTCAAGTATTCAAATACCAGCTAATACTAAATATTAACATATAAGCTACATTACTGATAAGTATATCAATCACATTGAGTGTTTGTTGCATTACTTGCTAGTCTGAGAAACAGCCATTATTTTGACATAGTACAGTTTCAGATCCTCGTAGTGTTACAGCGTACCTACTTAAGGGAAGGTATCCCCAACGCAAATGTCCCGCTCTAACACGCGTGAGTTTACAATTAACCATCCCGCTCTCTACGCAAGCTCTGCGCGCAGTTTGGTAAATATTTAGCTATAGTCATTAAGCCAATCATTTTATCAAAGCAAACCCTGCGAATTTGTCTATAACTATTTACGATCTTTAATTGAGTACAAAAATTAAATGTTAAATATCAGTAATGTAGCCGTAGTATTGAAAAAACATTCCAAAAAGAGGTAACTTCGCGATTTTTTTCTATCGAGTGAAATTCATCAGGTCATGTAACTGACTGCGATTTTGACTAGACAAGATCCTTATGTAACACATATATTTTTTTTAGATTTTAAGACACTATATTCTATGTCTCAGATGGTTTTTAAAAACTCAAAAGTGGTAATACACGGCCTTAACTGATTATGACTTTATGAGTGATGGAATGTTAACTTCGCACTTGGCCGTTAAATGTGCGCCTAACTTCCGATCAATCGTCCGCGCAGGCCTATCACATAAGTGCGAGAGAGAGGATGTGAAGCGAACAATGCTAGAGAAGAAGCGTGAGGAGGGTTAAACCAGTTCGTATTGTTTGATAACG
The DNA here is from genome assembly GCA_951800055.1 of Cenopis cana. Taxonomy (NCBI): domain Eukaryota; kingdom Metazoa; phylum Arthropoda; class Insecta; order Lepidoptera; family Tortricidae; genus Cenopis; species Cenopis cana. The sequence continues at coordinate 6,932,913 of OX637487.1, read as the reverse complement.
CGAGTAGGAACACCTCGAGCCGGCCCACGGCCTGTCGTTGTGCAGACCTCGACAGCGCCGGTCCGTTTTCAGCCGGCTACACCATAAAACACGTGGCCTTTGCAGAACCTACAAATCAAGTAAGTTTCTCAGCAAGCTCATAACATAAAATAGGAGTTTTAATTGCCTGTATTTAATCTGTGATTTTATTTTATTACTAACGCATTGTTATTTAATACCACGTGGGGTTTATTTACGTAGCATAGGAATTAAGTATACTTAGATCTCCTTTAGCAACAGCGTACCTACGCGGAAAGTTTAGCGCTGCAAATTCGTGTCATTCACTTTATTGAGAAGCGGCTTTTCAAATTGTATTGTTTTTTTTTATTTAGGTATGCTATTATAGGTAGGTATATGTTATGTAGGTACATATATTTAGGTTACGGTAAGTTTGTATGTTAACGTCGGTGGTAAACATGCTTACGGCCCGCCTGATAGTTACCGATCACTGTAGCCTATAGACGCTTGCAACTCCATGGGTTTCCGGAGCCTTTAAATTTTCAACACGTCACATGAAACTTCAGTATTTCATACTGCTAAGTAATGAAAACGCTTCTAAGCGTTTTTAAATAATTACATACATATACCTAACACTATCTCACCGAGCTCAGAGAGCCCCTATTTATCGTTCAAAATGGAAGTGATTTTGAAAGTTGAACGTGACGCACTATCATTAGTTCCAACTTTTTTCTATAAAGTAGATCATTATCATTACTAAGCGTTTAGTTTATGGTGTAAGTAATTTATTTAATGCAATAAATTTGTTTAATTACTTGTTTTTATACAATTTTAATTTAATTCAATCAAGTTACCTATTTTGAAAAGAAATGAAATATATTTATTACAAAACACGCATTATATACTAATACATTTACTTTATGGCGCAATTTTTTTTTCACCTCGCTAGTTCGGATCTCGGAAAGCCAATTTTTATTCTTTAAAAACAGATAGCAAAACGACATTTTCTCCACAAGAGTGCAAAAAATATTTGAAATCCGAACGTGTAGTTATTATTTTAAACATAACAAATAAAGGTCAGTCCAGCCAGACAGGACAATTATCGGCCATCTGATTTCTTATTTATTAAATTGTCTGATCACACTTCTTTTTGCGAAAAACAGTCGATTTCGACTAATTCAGGGATAAGGATTTCATTTTCTATATCTATTTTGATTTTTAAGTTACAAAACTTTTTATTGTGAAAAAGCATTATTATACTCATTTTCGACTAATTCTTGGGTAAAGATTTCAAATTTTATATCCATTTTGAATTTTTATTAATACAATATTTATTGTTTTGCGAAAAACCGTCATTATTCTCGTTTTCGACTAATTCCAGGACAAGGATTTCAAATTTTATATTTGTTTTAAGTAATAATACTGCTTTATTTATTTTTTATTTTGCTCTTTTATTTTTATTTTACTTTTTTCTCATTTTTAATTAGTTTCAATTTGATTTTCCTATTTTTTTGCTTTTTGTTTGAATAATTTATTGGTTTTTATTTCACTCAGTTTAATTTTTACTTATTTTTTTGTTTCATTTTACTTTTATTAATATTTCCTTTTTCAATTATTGATGTAATTATTATTATATTTATTTTACTATTTTTTATTATTTCCTCGCTTTAGTGAGGTGACAAGATTTGGGTTACACACGGATGCAAAGTTATTTTATGTCCCGTGTGTTGCAAAACCCGCTACGCTCAGGATTCTATTTTTGAACTCGCTTCGTTCAGGATTTTATTGTCTCCATTCGAGACCCTATTCGCTAGCTCGTAGTTCATCCTAGAATCCATTCACTATAGCTCGTGTTTCAATTCCACACTCGCGGTTAAAATAATAAATAAATAAAATAAATATTTGTGGACAATCTTACACAAATCAACCTAGTCCCAAACTAAGCAAAGCTTGTACTATGGGTACTAAGTGACGAGATACATACTTATATAGATAAATATATACTTAAATACATAGAAAACATCCAAGACCCAAGAACAAATATTTGTGCTCATCACACAAATAAATGCCCCAGCCGGGATTCGAACCCGGGACCTCCAGCTTCGTAGGCAGTACCAACTAAGCTAAAGCGTTGAAAATACAACGTGATACAACTTTGCACCCTTGTATAACAAATAAGTATTTCTTTCAAACCTCATCATGTGGGGTCTCGTTCGATAGCTCTTTCAAAATGATTGTAACTTTTTTGATTCAAGAATCAGTTGGCGTGATAAAGCTCTAAAGTGATAATTTTTGTTATGGTGTCCCCGCTAACCGGTGGCTATTAGGCATGTGAAAAAAATCATGGTATGACATTACTAGTTAACGTAATCGTAATAGTCGAACTTAAGAAATGTACTTTCGCACAATTTCCAATGATAGGTACCTTAGATTGTTACATGTGTCAAAAACATAGTAAATATAAGTTTGCGAACTGTTTAGTACACATAATGTTACGGGTGGACAACTACGGAACCCTATATTGCGAGTGGCCTGACACGCACTTGGCCGATTTTTTGTAATATCTGTTATTTTCACGTAGGTAGGTACTGTGTTCTTTTGTGTGCAATAAAGAGTATTTGTATTCATAGTTAAAAAAAACTGTTTATTGCGACACTTAAAGACAGGGGACCGATTTTTGAGTGTCGAACGCTCGACTTTTCACTCGAGATCTGTCAAAAAACTATGATGTTTTGACAGATGTCAAGTGAAAAGTCGAGCGTTCGACACTCAAAGATCGGGCCCCTGGTATTCAAAATTACAAAATGACATATATGCCTATTATAAATTAATCTTAAAAATAAAATAGAAACTAACATATCATTACAAAAAAAAGAAAAAAAACATAGTTCCACTGTTGTCCATTTCAGATATGCCTCAAGATAATTTGAGCTGTGAAGTGGGGCCCCCGTGCAGTCTGGTGCTCACCGATGGCTCCGTGTTGCAGGGGAGGAGCTTTGGGGCGCAGCTCCCCGCCGAGGGCGAAGTTGGTAAGTATGAGTAACAAACTAACTGATAATTGCTTATACATATAAGTAGTTGCAATAGGTACGGTTTCTGAATGGACAGTTAACTGTGTCGCCGGTGGGGCTGTTTTTTGATATTGACGGAAGTTACGCCAATTGTTTTATTTTATATGCACCTGTATCGCTAGTATATAAGTTTTTTCGAAACAAAACACAAAGAACACGTTTGCTTTTAGTCATAATTTATATGGCAAACATAGTTACCATGTAAGGCCACCAGAGGCGCTGCCCGCGTTGCCTTACAAAATGAGACTAAACGCAAACCCTTTCGATTGTGTTTTGTTTCGAACAAAACTTATACTAGAGGGACTGTTCTTCTGAACCGAGGAAATAGATCGGATAGAAAAAAGAGGTTCAGAAAAAATCTGCTTCCCAGGTGCAATATCAAGATAAATTGGGAATTACGCATCAGAACCAAATTTAAGAAAGGATTTTTTTTTTATGGAACAACCACAAATTGAACAACACTAAAGACAAAAATGGGTGTCAAAATACAACATAACTGCCAAGCCCTGAAAACATCCCATACTTAATTGAACGTGTTATGTGACGTCACGTCACATACTACGTGCCCCCCATATACTATCATTGTACCCCTAACATCTAAAGTGGTGGTGCAAACTTATTAGCTCTTTCAAAACTCTCTCTCTCTTTTGAAAACTCTCTTTTGAAACTTAAACATTATGGTTTGTCTGCTAATGCGTTAAGTCTTATGTCTTCATATCTCAGCAATAGAACTCAAGCAGTTGTTGTAAATGGAACCCAGTCTAGTGGGGCAATAGTAACGTTAGGAGTGCCTCAGGGCTCTATCTTAGGTCCATTTTTATTTTTGGTTTATATAAATGACTTGCCGTCTATAGTAAGTAATCTTTGTGATATAGTTTTATTCGCGGATGATACATCTTTAATCTTTAAGGTTGACCGAAAATCAGTTGACTATAGTAGAGTTAATGGCACACTGGACAAAGTACTTGACTGGTTTACCGTTAACAATCTGTTACTTAATGCTAAGAAAACTAAATGTGTCAGATTTTCTTTGCCTAATGTTAGACCGGTGGAAACTAGTATACTCTTAAATAACGAGTGCTTAGAAATAGTAGATAAAGCAATATTCTTAGGTATAACATTAGACAAAAATCTACAATGGAGTCCCCACATAGCCGTTATGGCGCGTAAATTAAGTTCAGCCGCATATGCTATCAGAAAAATCAGGCAACTTACCAATGTAGAAACAGCTCGCCTAGTTTATCATAGCTATTTTCATAGTGTTATGTCGTATGGTATCCTGGTTTGGGGTAAAGCAGCTGACATACAGACAATTTTTGTGTTACAAAAAAGAGCCATTCGCTCCATATATAACCTAGGCTCACGTGAATCTTTAAGAGAACTCTTTAAAGAAATCAACATTTTAACTGTAGCGTCCCAGTACATCTATGAGAATATTGTTTATGTCCTTAAGAACATAGACTCCTTCTGTAAAAATTCTGATATACATAATTTTAATACTAGAAATAAAAATAAAATTGCCACTAAAAAATTTCGTGTCCGTAAAGTATACAAATCTTTTGTAGGTCAATGTGTCCGTTTTTATAATAAGTTACCTGATGAAGTTTTGAATTTACCTTTTCCAGCTCTTAAAAAGTACTTGAAAAAATCATTGATGTCGAAGGCTTATTACAAGGTTGAGGACTATCTAACAGACAGAAAAGCATGGCCCAAACCAGATACTTAAATAGAGTAAAGATTCATATATTGTGTATTTTTTAATTTTATCTAGTTGACGCAGTTCTTGCAAGAAAACATATCAAAAGATTTATAACTAAATTTATAGTCTAAAGGATTCAATTTTTTTTTTCCTAAATAGAATTTGATAATGCTAAGGTATACAGTTCGAAATGTTTTCTTGCAGAATTACACACTGTCATAACTGGTTTTTTTCCTCATTTTATTCTTTGTTTTTGTGTTGCTTTATATAGATACTTAGATTTCTTGATCTTAAGTAGGTTAAGTATTATCATTTATCATTGTAATAAGCATATTTTTGTGAGAAAATGGCTGACTGTCGAGTTTCTTTCGGCGTTTCTTCTCGGCAGTGGCCTCTGTGAAACGCTAGTAGGGTTTGACTTGTAAAAGTGCCATTGCGGCCTACTTACAGAATAAAGTTCATTTTATTCATTTTATTTTATTTTATTTTATTTTATTCATAAAAAATATTTTAAGGTTTCTTAAATCATTTTTTGATTCAAGAATCCATTGGCGTAATATTAAGCTTAATAAGGCGTAATAATAAGTAATATTTTTTGTAATGATCAAGTGCCCCCCCCTTTTTAGTCCACATAATTTAACGGGTGGACGACTACGGAACCCTACATGCGCGTGGCCCGACACACAATTGGCCGGTATTTGTTGTGAAATATTGCGTTTTTTAATCAATAAAAAAATTATATATATTTTCGAAATATATATATATACTATCTTTTGAGGATTTTGATCATATTTATTAATTTACTTTTGAGGTGGGTGGACTTGTTAAGTACCTGGAGCAAAGAATATCCCTGGCCATACAACGAGGCAACTGCGCCAGTATACTAGGGGCCTTTGCACCGCACCGGGTAGTAACAGGATTTTTTTTATTTTTTTATTTATTGATTCCTTAAATTAACACTTACAGTCTAGCTACACGTGTTAACCGAACAGGATGTATTAATTAAATGTACTACATAGTAATTATAATAACTTAAATACTATTACTTATTCAGACTACAATAATTGAGCTTGGAGTCGAGATAGATTCCAAGTACCGGCTACTTGCTGTTAGAAAGCTGGATTCGGTACTATGGAATATATCCAGTTCACTGTCGCTGTTCAGTATATCATTGAGCAGATTTAACGCATGGTGCAGTGGAGAGTGTGATAGAGCGCGGGTCCGCGTCACCGGAACAGCAAAGAGAACGGGGGTGCGGGGCCGGAGCTGAATACGAGGAACGGGTTGTACACGCAGTGGGATACGGGTCAGTAATGAGGGGTTTGTAATTTGACCACGCACTAATCTGAAGATATATTTCACCGGGAACATGTTCCTTCTGGTCTCAAGGGAGGTATAATTCACCATTCCCAGTATATACAGAGTTGGATATAGGTGTGGATAGTACCCGTAGACCTTACTGAAGAGAAAACGAACAAATGTTTTTTGAACCCTCTCCAGCATAAGTATGTACCACTGTTCATGGGGGTTCCAAATAACCGCATTCGTCTCCAGTCGGCTCCGCACATAAGCATTGTATAAAATACTAAGGGCTTTTTGTGAGGTGAAACTTTTAGATTGGCGCATGACGAAGCCTAGGCATTTCCTTGCAGCATTGCAGGTTTTGTTGATGTGGTCATTAAAGGAGAGGTATGGATCAAACCATGTGCCCAAATCACGAACAGATAAGACTTGCTGTAGAGGAGTGTTATCAAGCATGTAGTCATACCGTATTGGTCGGTGAGCGCGGGTGTACGACATGATTGAGCATTTTTCATGATTAAGGGCTAAATGGTTACGCGTACTCCACGCGCAAACGCTGTCTATATCATCTTGTAAGTTAATACAATCGTGTAAGTTATTGACGGGTAAAGCGAGTTTTACGTCATCAGCAAACAATAGGCACGTCGAATGCTTGACAGATGCAGGGAGATCATTAATTAGTATGAGAAACAAGAGAGGGCCAAGGTTACTACCTTGCCCTATTCCAGATAAAACAGGGTATAATTCAGACCTTGAATGGCCGTATTGGACATACTGATGCCTTCCCGATAAATAGCTGGCCGTAAATGCTAATAGCGAACAGGAAAATCCGGCCACTGCCATTTTCGTAAGTAGTATGTCAATGTTTACTCTGTCGAAAGCTTTTCTGTAGTCGAAATAAGCCACTTCAACCTGGGTTTTGTCATTAAGGTTATCTGCTATTAGAGTTGTTATATTTAGTAGATTAGACGAAGTCGAACGCTTTGGTAGAAAACCATGTTGTTCGTCACAAAACCAACCGTTAAGCTGCTGATATATGTGAGAATAGAGGATGCTTTCAAATATTTTGCCAAATACAGATAGCACAGCAATTGGCCTGTAATTTTGAGGGTCTGTCTTGGAACCGGATTTGTGTATTGGTAATACCTTTGTCGTTTTCCAACTAGAGGGATATGTTTTTGACTGGATCGACAGATTGAAAATGAAGTTTAATGGGTGCACGAATACTTCACGACAGTCCTTTACTAGGTACTGGGGTATCGCATCCGGACCTTGGGTGTATTTTGGTGGTAATCTATTGATGGCCCTGCGGATATCATCAGCAGTGATGCCATCAATATCGACATGGCGAAGGTTTTCTTGCACTTCATAAGTAGCAGCGGAGGAAAAAGCTGCTGACTGGTCAAGTATAGGTGGAGATTGCAGGTAGACACTTTTAAAAAAGGTGGCAAAAGTATCAGCCACTTGTTGTGGTGACAAATTTCCGAAAGTAGCAGGGTGGTAGGACTTTCGATTACGCTTTACAAATGACCAGAACGAGGATGGGTCATTCACAATATTTGATTGTAGTCTTTTTAGAAATGATTCTAGGCATTCCTGCGATTTGGCAAGTACTAATTTCCTATAGTAGGAGAAGAACGCATAGTGGAGTTGGTCACCCGTTTGTTTGTACCTTTTATGGTACACGTTTTTTAGGTTATTGAGATGGATAACTTCTGCCGTGAACCAATTTGGGTATGAGTTCCGGTTTTTTGTCATCATTTTAGGTGGGACGCAATCCGAGATTATTCCATTCAATATGGAGTAAAAACAGCGGACAGAGTCATCGACCGTGCTACAAGTGTATACCGCCGACCAGTTCATATTCGCTAGCTCATGGTAGAGCCGTGAGAAATCAGCTTTTCTGAAGTTTCGTGGAGTACTCGAGAAATCATTGTCGTTTGAGCTAGAGTTATCCGGAGTATTACAGAAAAGGGTACTACATGACACGATAATATCTAAAGGTACGTGGTGCCTTTCAGATGATACAAGACCAGCGACAGCTTCCGTAACAGATACATGAGACACAGTTCCATTTACTAGCACCAAGTCCAATAAGCGACCCAAGCTATTTAGGATACAATAGGGATGTTGACTCAATTTTTTTTAATACTCCATACGAAAGAATACATATAACTATGCCAAAAAGTGAAAATCCTATTCAAATATCTCAAAAAATAACGAAACTACAACCGTTAGAATGTTTTTAGTTAGAGAGAGAAATCACTACAGGTCAGTGACGTCACTGACCTCGAGCGCCATAGTAAATGACGATCGTTCAATACAACGGGGCGTTTTGCGGAAAAGGGACAGAAAATGCCCCCTCCTAAAACTTTGAAGACTTATAATTATGTAATTATTTATTCTTTTGGATTACTTTTTTCACTATTTGATAGAGAATTTGATCCTTTTTCGAGAAAATTCGGATTCATTGATTTTCTTATTTGGTGTCAACATCCCTATTATGCTGGGTCAAATTACAATAGGACATGAACAACTCGAAATCATCACGGATAGCACTTGTTGTGGAATATAAATTAAAATCGCCAATTATAACTATAGGCAGACTATGTTGACTAACAATCTGCTCAATACAGCTGAAGGCAGAATGGTACCTAGCTGGTTGGATGTTTGGTGCAAGATAAAGTACAATAGAAATATAAACTATAGTGAGTGACTACTTAGGGGGATTTCACTCTCTCACTCACTTCATATAGTTTTAATTGCATTTTGCGGTATAAAATGAATTCAATATTTTATATCTCTGTTAATTAAGATTAAAAATCATCGAGTATAAAAATAAAGAACTGACTTTTTGTGATAATTTGATGGTGTATTATTCATATACCCTTCACCGAACGCTTAAGACCTACATGTACGTTTGTTTTTTTAATAAGGTTTAGAATTTTTGTACGATTATGATCAACAGCATATTGTGAAGATAGATAAATTTGTCATCATTTAAGTGTACGTCGAAATTTATTACATACTGTCTAATATTTTTTAAAGTTTTTTATATCGATTATACTGATTTGTCCCATTCAACGAACTAAGAAACGGAATTTGCACCCATTACCGGATCGGCATGCCGTATCACCGAACTAGGGAAGAAATGTATGGAATAATGACAGTGTGTGAGTTTGTAAACTGATGAGTGACTATTTATTTCGACCTAACTGCACTAGTTTTGTGATTTCGAGCAATCTAGACGGTAATTTAATCTAAGAAAAAAAACTGTATATAATTAAAAATTAAAATCAAATATTTTTTTATATAAATAATATACATATCTATTAAAAATTCTTAACTAATCGCCAATAATTTATTTTTATATAATTTATTCATTAACGGTTTACATGTTAAGAAGCGGTGGCTGTTTTTAAAGATATACGAAAAATAATACATTTCAATATAGATCTAGTTGTAGGCTGAATATTGTTCATATTCCAATGAACGCCAAATAGCAGCTAGGCTGAGATAATCATATGTTCGGTATCAGAGACCATGGGTACGCTTTACCGAACGGGCGTTCGGTAAAGCGTACACATTGAACCTATCACGCGAACATATTTAATAAAATAGTGTTTTAATCATAATGATTCTGCCATAACAACATAACTACATTTTATCTAGAAACAAGAACTATTGCAAAATAATAAATACACAATTATTTTGCTTCTACTGATGTTAAATAAATAATATGGAATTTTTAAAATTACCTGGTCAATGAAGCTTATTTTGACGTCAAAAACTCGTGAAAACTATACATTTCAAATGCATTTTACAAAAAATCTCTATCGTTTATAGGCGTTCGGTAAATGCTCATTAAATTACTCTATTAATTGGATATGTGTAAAGCGAAGTAGTATATGTATAACGTTTATGATTAACGAGTGAAAAAATAATTTTCAAAACATACGTTTTTCCCCGATTCCGAACGCTGTTCGGTAAAACCTTCAAGCAGTAGATGTGGGTGACCCATCACCGAATTTACATTTTTGTTGAATTCTGTAAATTTGACTGCACTAATCTCACTTATTTAACTCAAACACACACACTTATTAACTTATGATACGATAACACCCTATTTTGAAGCATTAACTCACTTTTAAACGCTTTTATGACCTTACGAAGTACACTCAGTTTTTTAACCATTTTCGTAAGGAGTCCCATACAACGCCGCGATCGACCTGCTCAATCGATTCTCCCGTTACAACTGAGAAACAAAATGGCTTTCTTTGCCTCGTAGTGGAAGGAATAGGTATCTAGCTATCGGAAAAAAATATCACAACGTAATATTAGCTGTAAGAACTCGACTTATGGCTTAAAATATAAAAATCCGGTGATAGGGCAGATCCGGTAAAGGGTACATCTACCTTAGTGACATTTTATTACTATGCATTCCAAATATTCCTTATTCTATTTGACTACACTAAACACAATATTTTTGTTTTAGTATTCCAGACGGGTATGGTGGGATACCCCGAGTCCCTGACGGACCCGTCCTACCACCCGCAGCTGCTGGTCCTCACCTACCCACTCGTGGGCAACTATGGAGTCCCCGACGAGGCCGAATTCGATGAGCACGGCATTCCAAGGTGAGATATTTGACACTAATAAACTACTTACCTGCGGCGAGACGTCATAATAACGCGAACACACAAGTCTTCTTTGATTTTATTTTATATTAAATTATACCTACATTGCAAATTATATTCATTATCGGACCAACATTCAACCGAAAAATTGATAATATAATCAACCGTAACCACATCCCATGCAAAGTCAATAAACATCCGTAGAATACGCTTGAAATTTTTTTTGTGTTGTCATAATTGCGAACCAGTTTTCAGAAACGATCAAATGTATATTTATGGGACCAACTCCAATTAGGGCACTATAAAGGAGAAAGGGAAAATTAAGGACAAACCTAGCTCGACGCTAGCGGCACCCGAAAAGGATCCTACAAATTCACAATTGACAACATTTCATATTTCTAATCCTATAATTTTAATACTTCCCTGTATTCGGTTTAAAAAGAAAAACACACCAATGGTTTGAAATCTTTTCTGAGCATCATAGTTAATTTTATTTTAATTTATAAAAAATGGAAATTTTTAAAGTTCTTCGGTAGAGGTAGAATAGGCACTTATCGCGAAAAAAAATTGGCATAAGGCGCACAATTTGACGTTGTCAAAATACTTAAATCAGATATTGCGCCCTTGTTATACTTACTTTACACTACATTTAAAATATTTGATTACTAAGGTACGACGAATTTGGTTTTGATAACGGATACCGATACTGGATACTGGAAGAATACGACACCTGGCTTCCATACGGATACGACACGCTTTTTGATTTTTATGAGTCACATGAAATTCCAGTGCTTTCGACGAAACGTTACTTATTACAGTTAATAACAAAATAATATTTAGCTTATTTCGGAGGCCTCCATATACGGTTTTTCCCAAATTCACCATTACTGACTACCTACCTACTTACACCCGATTAATTTACTTAAAAAAGTGTTTCAAAATTGCAATTAACATCGAGTTTAGGTACCTACAGCTTTAGGTGTTAGATTTATTATGTTGACTAATGGTTGACTATTGTCAACGTCAAATTCAATTACGACAGATTATTTTAATCTCATTAAAAAGGCAATGGTGTTCAATCTGTTCTGCCGTAGAACTATAGTAAAATCAGAATATTTTTTTAACTACCTTATATTTTTTCTTATAATAAGGAATATCAATTTTTTATACAAATATTGCTTAGGTCAGGAGGCGAAACCCTTTCGATTCTTAAGGCGCAGGGATGGGCAAGGCATTCTCCATACAAACTCTGTGCACGTTTTATTCGTAGGTTTTGGCACTAAGGAATATAATATTTTTTTGGTTGTAAATATAAGATATGCTAAGATAGTGATTGTAAAAATTTTCAAATATAAAAAAAAAAAAATGAAAAATTAAAAAAAAAACAATAAAAAAAATTTACATCACGAAATAGCTATCAGAAAAATAAGCATATTGACTAGATATGAGCGCCGATGAGCAATTGGCCGGCGGCGGCGCGCCGATCTAAATCGATCGGCGGCGGCGGCGTCGGCGGCGTGACCTTGTAAAAACCTTAGGTTCAAAACAGAAATCCTACATATTACATTAAAAGGCGCTGAATACGATTTTTTTACTTATTTGATGCCGGACACGCCTGCCAACGTCGTTTTTACTGTCAGGATGACAAACACGCCTATTGATATCGATGTTCTACGTTTTATCCCGTCCTAGTCGATTACGCATGGCATGGTACCTGCGGGAAACTTCGCGTCAAGGTGGTTCAGTAACATGACAAAGCTCTAAACTATGATCTCTGATATGTAAACATGACAATTCTGCACAAATTCTTGGATGCCTCCGAAACGTGGTGTTTCTAACGCAAACACACTCGCATATTATATACTTCTAGGATTAATCAAAAATACTAGGCACAGCATTATGCCCATCCTTTGGTGAACCTCGAACACATCGAACCGTGTCACAAACACGCAAGTTCTTCACTAAGCAAAGTTAATTTCAACGGCATTGAAGATTATTTAATACGCAGCAGTCGCGTCGACTGCTAACTACTGGCCCATTTCGGTCACATCCATTCACTTCAAGAGTATGGAGAGTGTCCTGAACAGCAGGCTCTTGGGCGTACCTAGATTCAAATGACCACCTCAGTGACCGACAATACGGCTTTCGTCACGTCGCACTCCCTGGAAACCCCACTGTCAGTTTTGTGATTTATTGAAACGTAATGCTAATGTACACAATATGTACTGAATTTGTACATACTTTAAAAAAAATTGTACCTCTATAGATTGAGAGTACAATAAACTGAATTCGGAGTTGCTGCAGAGCATCTCCCCAGCAGCCCCAAAATTTAATTAAAGAAAATTCACTTAAATACTTACTTATTCAGCAAATAACAAACCGAAAAAAATTGTACTGCGGTTTTTTAACGTCGAATGAGTTACCTATGGCTAGATAAATCACCTAATTGTCCCCAGGACGCGAGCGCACGTGTTTATTGTACTCTCAATCTATAGAGGTACAATTTTTTTAAGTATGTACAAATCCAGTACATATTGTGTACATCAGCATTACGTTTCAATAAATCATAAAACTGACACTGATGTTTCCAGGGATACAAGGTTTCGTACGTTTGAGTAGTCGGGTTGAGGCGCTCGCGTCCTGGGGACAATTAGGTGATTTATCTAGCCATAGGTAACTCATTCGACGTTAAAAATCGCAGTACAATTTTTTTCGGTTAGTTATTTGCTGAATAAGTAAGTATTTAAGTGAATTTTCTTTAATTAAATTTTGGGGTTGCTGGGGAGATGCTCTGCAGCAACTCCGAATTCAGTTTATTGTACTCTCAATTTATAGAGGTACAATTTTTTTTAAGTATGTACAAATTCAGTACATATTGTGTACATCAGCATTACGTTTCAATAAATCACAAAACTGACAGTGGGGTTTCCAGGGAGTGCGACGTCTTTCGTCACACTCGGTCCACTGGGGATCGTCTAGCGTACACCACACACCTGGAAGAAGCCCTAGCAGTTTCTCTCGATTTCACAATGCCCTCACTCCAGGTGTGCTCACTCCAGCACAGGCGCGGATCCAGGATTTTGTTCAGGGGGGGGGGGGGCACTTTAGAAATTTCCGAAGAAAACACTTCATAGGCATAAATTAATAATCACATATATATATGATAACGCGAGCGTAGCGATCGCGAAATTTTTAACCAATAACTATGATGCAGGTGCGGAAATAGTAGATTGTGTCACAAGGGAGCAAAATGACATATTTACGGCGTGGGCGTAAATTGAATCCTGAACGAAGCGAAGGATTATATAATAGAATCCTGAGCGTAGTTTGGGATTCAAGAAATTAACGCCCAAGGTGGAAATAATTTTGCTTCCATGTGACACATACTGCTTTTCACATCACCTATTGAGGATAATGAAACATCTGAAATAACAATGGTTGTGCATTTATTTTATCAAAATCGATACAATAACTTATAACATGTTACAGAAAAGTGCCACTTTGATCCCTCCTAGCAGGGAAGAAAAGTACCACTTTGATCCCTCCTAGCAGGGAAGAAAAGGCCCTTATCCGAATAGGTGATGTGAAAACAGGTATTTTGTGTATCTTTGGGACCCTGTGGTGCTTGGTGGCACCGGTCGTTGTCACCCCTTGGAGTTTGGCACGCGGGGCGGACTGATTTAACCTCCTGAGTAAATAGTGAATTCCAGTGTTTTTCGGCCAGTTTTGGCAAACTTTATTAGGTACCTATAACGTTATTTACGTTAATTGGGATTTGCCAATGGATGTGCATCAATGCAAGACCATGAAGGCGGTTTTCGGTCATTGTGGATCTTAAATAAGTTTTAAGACGAAAACGACTTCTCGGCATTTGCATTGGTCACAGGAAATGTGGCAAGGATAAGCATCACCTCGTGTATCAAGGGGAATGTCAATTTTTAATTGTTCAATTTATTTATTTTTTTAATTAGTAGCAGTGACTTTTGAAGTTTGATAGCTTTTTTATTGTTAAAAGTTGAAAAAGAATCCTATGTACGTCAGGACATTGGTGATTGGGCCCCCCTGACGCGGGCTTCAGGGGGGGGGGGGGGGGGGGCAAATGCCCCTGTTGCCCCCCCCCCCCCCCTGGATCCGCGCCTGCTCCAGCAATAGCTTTGACATGGTCTGACACAACGGCCTTATAATCAAACTTTCTTCGGTTGGTCTGCCCGCTGGTTGTTGTGGTTGGATTGGATATCGGATTTCCTGAGATATAGAAAATTGATGGCTATTAATGCCGTTGTCCCCCATGGTTCAGTGCTCTCTGAGGCTCTCTGTGACCCTTTCTGCTGCACGCCCGGTATCTTTGGGTATGCAGACTACATATGCACTGCACGAACCAGTATCTCAGGTCTCAAAGAAGTTATGGTTGTGCGCGTGAACCTTTCTCTCTTCGATTGGAGCGATGTCAGTCTGGTTAGGTTCTAATGACGTGTCTAATTTCCGCCAACAAGAGGCAAAAGAGACCCCTACTTTCTAAGATGTAATCGTGCCGGCATAACATTGTCTTCTTCGTCTGAACGTCTGAACGTCTGAAACGCGCACGAGACAGAGATCGTCTCGCCGATCGCCCTGTGTCGGCGGCGGCGCGGCACTCATATCTAATACTGACCAAAAATCATAACTTTAATGCAAACACAAACGAAGTAAATCCTGCACAAAGTTTGCATGGAGAGAGCTTGCCCTACCCCTCCTCTTAAACTAATTTTGGGAGAGATATTTGGGAGTTTTTGGGAGAAAATTTAATGTTTTCAATTTCTTATTATCGAAGAAACTCTTGTATGGGAAATTAAGTTGATGTTTTAGTCGTGAAATAGGTAATGCATTATAGCTAGTCTGTCTCGAAAAGTGGGAGACCAAATGTCTGGGCTTACTGGCTGGACATAAGTATGTAGCTGTCGTATAATTTAATCTTTATTTTTACATAACGATTTTATAAAGGAAAAAACTAAATGGACTATTTTTTATGATTTTGGTAAAATTTTGCGTTATATATTTTTTAAACATATAGTTGTATTTTTAATTACGTATATTTTCATATTATTTGTTTATATTTTTAATTTAATTGTGAATTTTTATATTAAGTATTTTATTCGTTCCGTTTTTGTTTGTTTCCTTCCCTGAAATTAATTAGGTACTTTAAGATTTATAATTTTTAGGTAATATGTATTTTACATATATTGTACGTATTCATTTAGTTTATTGTATTTGTTTTGTATTATGTAATATTAAGTATAAATCATATTGTAAATAATAATAATTTTGCATATCGTTTATACAGTTTTCTTCTCCACATTTCATTGTTGTATTCATGTCCTGCACTTAGGTACGTACCTACTATGATTATTCTCTCTTTGGCCTGAAGGTTGACTGGTAGAGAATGCCTTATGGCATTAAGTTCACCTTTTGTATCTGTAACTTGTAACTGTGCAATAAAGTTTAAATAAATATTTTTTTTTGTCATATTTCGATGGTTAACTATTCGAAGATCAAATAACCGTTTGCCGGATTCGCGGTGCTACAGGTATACCGTGTGTTACCAGCAAGCGTATATTTTTTTATAATGAATGTATGGACCCGCGTGTACCAGATAAATTTGTTGTCTGTCTGATATACAAACATTTTATATACATATGTGGTTATTTTTTATTTCTCTACAGGTGGTTTGAATCGAGCCGAATTTGGGCAGCAGGCCTGATAGTAGGCGAAATAAGCCAGCACGCGAGACACTGGCGCGCTAAGAAGTCTCTGGGTTCCTGGCTGGCTTCTAATGGCGTGCCTGGCGTTTGCGATGTGGATACGAGGGCGCTGACGTGTCGTCTGCGAGATGGCGTTACTTTGGGCCGTATCATACG
This sequence comes from Cenopis cana, assembly GCA_951800055.1. Lineage (NCBI taxonomy): Eukaryota > Metazoa > Arthropoda > Insecta > Lepidoptera > Tortricidae > Cenopis > Cenopis cana. The sequence goes on along the minus strand of OX637487.1, from coordinate 6,916,313 downwards.
GTTACATATTAAAATACCTAAAATCGATATACCTATTGTCATAATACCTATGTACGAAATACCTATTTTTAACATACCTATCACTTATTTAACCTACAGTTTAAATGACCGAAGATTGAAATACCTACGTTCAAAAAAACCTATTGAACGAAATACCTACTCTTCAAAATCCCTACCGGATGAAATACCTAAGGGACGATTCGCCTAAGTTTGATATACCTACAGTCAAAATACCTACAGTCAAAATACCTTAAGTCAAAATACCTACAGTAAATTATCGCGACAGGTTTTAAAAATTTGGTTTTTGAAAAGTAGTTTTATTCAACGTAAGAAACATCAAAAATCAAGAATGTCAGTAGAATAATAATTTTACGGGAAAATGTTTGGTTCTGGCGCTTCGCCGGCCGCTGCCGCGGCACGCTCGCTTCGCTCGCTCGGCTCGCGCGCTGTAGGGTTACAGTTCTACCTAACCACTCCTCCTCGCTTCGCTCGTCGTCGTACCTACACCGACCTGGTTTAGAGTATAATATGTAGAAGTCGAGAATAGAGGTGGAGATTGTCATAACATTATTTTTTACCTGTTTCTAAGGCAGGTCGGTGTAGGAACGACGACGAGCGAAGCGAGGAGGAGTGGTTAGGTAGAACTGCAACCCTACAGCGCGCGAGCCGAGCGAGCGAAGCGAGCGTGCCGCGGCAGCGGCCGGCAAAGCGCCAGAATTGAACTTTTTAGGGTTCCGCACCCGAAGGGTCAAAACGGAACCCTATTGGTGACGCCCAGACGTCCGTCCGTCCGTCCGTGCGTCGTCTGTCACACAGGTTTTACAGCCAAACGGTTGGAGCTACAAGCTTCAAATTTACACAGTATAAGCATCTTGTTGGCCCGAAGCCATACAGCTAAAGGGGGGCGCGAAATTTTTTTTTATATCCTACCCTATCGAGTGGGGTATCGTTGTTTAGAGCTCATTGAGTAGACACTTACTATATTTTTAATAAAAAAAAAATTGGAAAAAAGGAATGAGAAGCCACCAAAGTCAGCTTTTTTAACAAAATTTTGGTTCGAAGAATTTTTTAACTTCCCAAACACCTATAAACTTAAAATTTGGTAATAATGTTTGCTATTACGTATGTTTTACCAACAAATACTAATATATTGATAAATTAGATTTTTTCTTTGAAATTACCTTATTTTTCCTATAAAAACCAACTTAACTTTGCGGTCGGTTCGGAACCCTAAATGTGCGAAGTCCGACTCGCACTTGGCCGGTTTTTTTAATAGGTAATTTAACTTTACTCATTATAACGACATTATAAATAATTACACATCACTTCAACGCGCACTGTCGTTCCGTCCGCAATTTGTATACTGCCCGACTAAATAGATAACAGTCGTCTAAAACAGAGAAGTACCCTCATTAGGGTAACCAATATTTTTAATCAAATGTGATAAATAAACATTAACAGTACCTAAGCCCCTAGTTAAGCTTTGGTACTGTAGGTATTTCAACAGTAGATATTTCAACCGTAGGTATTTCGACTGTAGGTATTTCGACATATAGGTATTTTAAAAATAGGTATTTCGTACATAGGTATACTGATAGTAGTGATTTCAAGTTTAGGTTAATCGTTCAATAGGTATTTCGTCCAATAGGTATCATGAAAATAGGTTAAATAACCAATAGGTATTAAAAAAAATAGGTATTTCGTACATAGGTATTTTGAAAATAGGTATATCAATTTTAGGTATTTTAATAAGTAACCGTATCATACAAGGGCCGGTACCGTCAGCTCTGCCGCCTCTTTCTGATCCTAATACAAGAAACTTAGTGGCAGAAGTATCTGTTAAGGTAAATTTTATGCGGCTTAAGTAGGTATATGCTCTATGATCTATGCAATTTTATATAAATTACTGCAAAGTTTTATCATGCACACTGTTATATGTGTCATAAAAGTTAGATTTTCTTTGGCATGGATCGCTAAGACCGGATTCGACCAAACTACTACAATAGAGTCCACACACATTTGACCTTCAACCACAGAATAGTATAATAGTATTACATACAGAACGAACACGAACCCCCTCGCACCGAGGTCCGACAGCGCACGCACACATACTTACCCACAGCTAGGGTTGCCAACTTATGTGCTCCGATTTGCGGGACATTTGTAATAGAATTGCGGGACTTCGCTAAAAAATGCGGGACTCGCGCACTCTATGGTCATAAAAGCATAAGTATAAAAGCGACCAATCCCTGATGTCAATTGTGATGTACGATACATTATTTAATCCCGCGCACCTTCTTACTCGACGATTTCGGAGCTAAAATTATTCTATACGAGTACCTACGTTCCTCCGGGAGCGGGATACAAATTACTTATTTTCATTTATGGAATTTGCCTTTGCTGAAATGAAACAAAATGTTCGCTCCAGTTCTTATAATTCTGCCGAGGCTTGAAAACGGGACAATTGGCGTCCCGCACGCATCCCTTGCGGGACGCATCCTGTAGGGTGCTGGAAACGGGACGTCCCGCCTGAGGCGGGACGGTTGGCAACCCTACCCACAGCGCTTGCTTTCCTTCGCGTGTCAGCCCCGTGCTTCAACTTCAATAAGATAAAATCCTTATTGCGATTTGGTAAAATCCGGCCTTAAAGGTCTACACACGATATTTTTTTTGGTTGTACTTAATCCGAATTTTCTGTTGAAGCTGCGTCTACAACATTATTGTGATTTTAGATTGATAATGGACATATTAGTTGGACCTGGCACCCACCCACTTATAATGAACACTTTTGTTTTAGGCTGAGAAAATATACAACCCTAAGGGCGAGGTATCAATTATGGCAGTAGATTGCGGTCTAAAATATAATCAGATAAGATGTTTAATAAAAAGGAACGCAAAAGTAACCGTAGTGCCATGGAACCATAAATTGGATCCCCAAAATTATGACGGATTATTTATTAGCAATGGCCCAGGCGATCCAGATGTTTGCAAGAATGTAGTGGAAAATATTCGCAGTGTCGTAAATTCGAGCAATGTGAAACCAATATTTGGTATTTGTCTCGGTCATCAATTGCTGTCAACCGCTGTGGGCTGTAAAACGTTCAAAATGAGGTATATATCATGAAGTCATTGAAAGGTCAAATGTTATACAATATAACGTATAATGTAACTAAACTTATTTTCTATTTTTCAGCTACGGCAACCGTGGGCACAACTTGCCCTGTACACACGAAGAAACAAGAAGGTGTTTCATGACGTCACAGAATCACGGGTTCGCTGTAGATGCTGATACCTTACCTAAGGAGTGGAAGACTCTTTTTACTAACGAAAATGATAAAACCAATTAAGGCATTGTCCATGAATCAAAACCTTTCTTCAGTGTGCAATTTCACCCAGAACACACAGCAGGGCCAACCGATCTTGAATGTCTATTTGACATATTCATAGAAGCCGTAAAAGCCTATAAAGTGAACAAACCCTGTGTTATTAACAAAATGATAACAGACAAATTAACATTTACTCCGACCGTGAATGAAAGACCTAAGAAAGTTCTCATTCTGGGTTCGGGAGGTTTGTCCATAGGTCAGGCCGGAGAATTTGATTACTCGGGTTCTCAAGGTGTGAAGGCTATGCAAGAAGAAAAGATTCAAACGGTACTAATAAATCCAAATATTGCAACAGTTCAAACAAGTAAAGGATTGGCTGACAAAGTTTATTTTTTGCCCATCACTCCCGAATACGTGGAACAAGTTATTAAAGCTGAACGGCCGACCGGAGTTTTACTTACATTTGGAGGACAGACAGCATTGAACTGTGGCGTACAGCTACAGAAATCGAAAGTTTTTGAGAAATACAATGTAAAAGTCTTAGGAACACCCATTCAATCTATAATTGACACAGAAGACAGAAAAATATTTGCAGAAAAAATCAATGCTATAGGCGAAAAGGTGGCACCAAGTGCAGCTGTGTTTTCTGTGGATGCGGCTCTTCAAATTGGATACCCAGTGATGGCGCGCGCTGCTTTTTCATTGGGTGGCTTAGGATCAGGATTTGCCAACAACGAAGAAGAATTAAGAAGTCTAGCACATCAAGCGTTCTCGCATTCCGATCAATTAATTATAGATAAGTCACTCAAGGGATGGAAAGAAGTCGAATATGAAGTAGTACGAGATGCATATGACAATTGTATAACTGTATGCAATATGGAAAACGTAGATCCTCTAGGAATACACACAGGAGAGTCTATAGTTATTGCGCCGAGTCAAACTCTCTCGAATAGAGAATATTACATGCTAAGGAATACTGCGCTAAAAGTAATTAGACATTTTGGCATTGTCGGAGAATGCAACATTCAATATGCTCTTAATCCATTTTCTGAAGAATTCTACATAATAGAAGTTAATGCTAGGCTATCGAGAAGCTCAGCTCTGGCGAGTAAGGCCACAGGATACCCGTTGGCTTACGTGGCAGCCAAGTTGGCTCTCAGCATCCCTCTTCCTGAAATAAAAAAATCCGTGACTAGAGTAACAACGGCTTGTTTTGAACCAAGCTTAGACTATTGCGTCGTCAAAATTCCAAGATGGGATTTAGCTAAATTTACGAGGGTGAGTACTAAGATCGGAAGTTCCATGAAAAGTGTTGGAGAAGTCATGTCCATTGGGAGAAATTTTGAAGAAGCGTTTCAGAAAGCGTTACGTATGGTAGATGAAAACGTGAATGGATTTGACCCCAATATTAAGCAAGTTAACGAAAATGAACTAAGGGAACCGACAGATAAACGGATGTTTGTTTTAGCAGCTGCTCTTAAAAATAATTACACGGTAGAAAAACTCTATCAACTGACTCAAATTGATAGATGGTTTCTGGAAAAGTTCAAGAATATTATCAACTTTTACAAAGTTCTCGAAGGCGTCGATCATAGTTCAATTACGACGGATATGCAGAACTGCCAAACAAATCGGATTCTCTGATAAACAAATAGCGAATGCTATCAAAAGCACAGAGTTAGCGGTCAGAAAACTGAGAGAGGAGTTTAAAATTACACCGTGTGTCAAAAAAATTGATACAGTTGCTGCAGAATGGCCGGCATCAACTAATTACCTGTATCTTACGTATAACGGGACCCAGCACGATTTAGAGTTCCCGGGAGGATTTACTATGGTGCTGGGATCAGGCGTATACAGAATTGGAAGTTCCGTTGAATTTGATTGGTGCGCAGTAGGTTGTCTTAGAGAACTGCGTAATCAGGGAAAAAAGACAATAATGGTTAATTATAACCCCGAGACAGTCAGTACTGACTACGACATGAGCGACCGGTTATATTTCGAAGAAATATCCTTTGAAGTTGTTATGGACATATATAACATAGAGCACCCTGATGGAATTGTGCTGTCTATGGGAGGACAACTCCCAAATAATATTGCAATGGATCTACACCGACAACAAGCAAAAATATTAGGTACGTCACCCGACATGATTGACAACGCTGAAAACAGATTTAAATTTTCTCGCATGTTGGATCGCAAAAATATATTGCAACCGCGATGGAAAGAACTTACAGACCTAGAGTCTGCAACGGCTTTTTGCGAAGAAGTAGGCTTCCCTTGTTTAGTAAGACCGTCTTATGTACTGAGTGGAGCAGCTATGAATGTAGCGTACTCTAATCAAGATCCTCTAAAGGCCTATCTCAAATCAGCTAGCAAAGTGAGCAAGGATCACCCTGTAGTTATCTCAAAATTTATTATGGATGCAAAGGAAATTGACGTTGATGTCGTCGCAGCGGATGGAGTAATAATGTGTATGGCTGTGTCCGAACACGTTGAAAATGCTGGCGTTCATTCTGGTGATGCGACATTAGTGACACCGCCACAAGACATCAATAATAAAACATTAGACAAAATAAAGGAGATCGCAGGTATAATCGCGGAAACCCTTGATGTAAGCGGTCCTTTCAACATGCAACTCATAGCTAAAGATAACGAGCTCAAAGTAATCGAATGCAACGTGCGGGTTTCTAGATCATTCCCATTCGTATCTAAAACTTTGGACCACGATTTCGTGTCGACCGCGACTAAAGTCATCCTTGGGCTGCCAGTAGAACCTGTTGATGTCATGGGTGGCTGTGGAAAAGTGGGTGTAAAAGTGCCACAATTTTCCTTCTCTCGACGGATGCGGATGTCACATTGGGAGTAGAGATGGCATCTACAGGTGAAGTAGCTTGCTTTGGAGAAAACCGTTACGAAGCATATCTGAAATCCCCCATGAGCACGGGATTCAGAATACCTAAAAAGGCCATATTGCTATCCGTCGGAACATTCAAGGTATGTTTATCAAAAACTTGAAATATATATTTGTCCGAAATAATTTTGAATATTACCTATATTATTGATGACTAATTTCTAATGTCTTTTCAGCATAAAATGGAGTTACTACCAAGCGTACGCACTTTACATAAAATGGGATACAAACTGTATGCCAGTATGGGGACTGGTGATTTTTACACCGAGCACGGTGTCGAGGTACCTACGATAAAAATTAAAATCATGCATTACGAGTACATGGCAGAAATAAGTAGTTAAAATACGGAATTTAAAGAATTTATTTCGCATGGAATCATTATTATGACTTTTCTTTCTCGAATTTTTTTTGGGAACAAATATAATGCACACCGAAATAAATATTGACTGGACATAGTTTCGAAATTTTAGGTACCTAATGCTACATCTTTGTATTAATATCGTTAATAAATATTTGAATCAGCAAATTTTTGTCCCCTAAAAATATATACACCCAATGGAGACTACCGATCACTAGAGGTAAATAAATAATAGATCACCAAATGTGGTAACAAAGTGCAAAATTAGTAAATGCACTGGTAAACGATCATCAAATGAGCAAATGCACACCAAATGTGGTGATCGGTTACTTAATAAATAAATTGCACTCCAAATGTGGTAATCAGCAAAAATGAGTAAATGCACACCAAATTTAATTTTCAACTACCACCAAATTATGGCGCTTTTACCAACCAATTATATCATTAAGATTGCTATAAAATGCAAATACGAGTATATTACCCAAATATAGTTAACTCACTCCAAAATTAAGTTAAGATCTCTCGGATTTGGCGTTTCGTTTTATTCGAGATCCCATTTAAAAAAAAGTAAATACTTATGCAAATGTTGGTCGTTTAATAGAATAGGATGTATTAATCATAACTATAAATCATTTCTTTTTAATTCAGGTGGAAAGTGTTCAATGGACTTTCGACCATATCGGTGACCCCGAGGATGATCGGTCTGACGGCGAACTAATGCACTTAGCAGATTTCATGGCGAGACGACAACTGGACCTTGTTATCAACCTACCAATGAGAGGAGGGGCCCGGCGAGTTTCTTCATTCAGCACACACGGATATCGCACGCGACGATTGGCCGTCGATTATGCTGTACCATTAGTTACTGACGTCAAATGTGCGAAACTTTTAGTACAGGTATGAAAATATATCTTCATCATTTTATTAATCTCCATTGATATAGTATCTGAGCTAACAAGACATTATTTCAAAACATCGGGGTATGTTTACTTGTTTATATGTTTTTGATCACCTAACGTTACTGTTAATATGTATGACAAAAATGGAGAGATGTGACTTACTTGACTATATGGCCCGCGGTGCCCTCAAGATAGGACAGTGACCGTCCACTGCCACTCTCCTTGTCGAATGGTCTTGAGCCTCATGGTTCTTATTTCTTTCTGGTTTTGACATTTGGATTGGTAACTGCTTAAAAATAATTTGTCAATATCAAGGAGTATTAGTCTCATGTACCTTTCAGCCGTCTTTGCGTGATTGAGTAATTATCATCCAAAAATCGAAACTTTCGCATTTATGATATGTAAGTAAGATTAATATGCACGTACATTTTCAGGCTATGTTGAAGTGTGGTGGCATACCAGCGATAAAAACTCACACGGACTGCATGACTTCACGCAACATTATAAAGTTGCCAGGATTCATCGACGTCCATGTCCATGCCCGTGAACCTGGAGCAACATATAAAGAAGACTTCGCCTCCTGCACGGCCGCTGCCCTCGCTGGTGGCGTCACAATGATCTGTGCTATGCCGAACACGAATCCTCCCGTCATTGATAGAGCGTCTTACGATTACACTGCTGCATTAACTCGTGTCAGTGCCCGCTGTGACTACGCTCTCTTTATGGGTGCCTCTACCTCAAACTGTGAGACTGCCGCAGAAATGGCTCCTCAAGCGGCTGCCTTAAAGATGTATTTGAACGAAACTTTTACAACTTTAAAGTTGGATGATATGACTGTGTGGCAGAGACACCTACAGAACTGGCCCAAAAAAATGCCCGTCTGTGCTCATGCAGAACGTGAAAAAACCGGAGCAATTATTCTTATGGCATCGTTGTTAGATCGGCCGATTCATATTTGTCACGTGGCTCGAAAGGAAGAAATTTCAATAATCAGAGCAGCGAAGGAAAGAGGACTAAAAGTGACATGCGAAGTTTGCCCACACCACTTGTTTTTGAGTACCGATGACATTGAAAGAATAGGAAAAGGTCGCGCTGAAGTACGGCCAGTGCTTTGTAGTCCTGAAGACCAAGCAGAGCTTTGGAAAAATATGGACATGATTGATGTTTTCGCAACCGACCACGCCCCTCATGATGTTGCAGAAAAGGACGCAGAAAAACCGGTACCGGGATATCCGGGATTAGAAACCATTTTACCTCTGTTGTTAAATGCTGTTCATCAAGGACGTCTCACTATAGAAGACATAATCAACAAGTTTCACAGAAACCCCAGAAAAATATTTAACTTGCCAGAACAACCTAATACTTACGTTGAAGTAGACATGGACTATGAATGGACTATTCCAGACAGCATGGAATTCACTAAATCTAAGTGGACTCCTTTTGCCGGCATGCAAGTTTGCGGAGCGATTCATCGCGTCACCTTACGTGGTGAAATTGCATATGTTGAAGGTCAAGTTCTCGTACCTCCAGGTTTTGGCCAAAATGTGCGTGACTGGCCAGCACCGAAAAAACAATCGTTCCCAGTCTATGCGGTTGAAAAAGTAGAAAAAGAACTCAGCCGGCCAAATTCTGCACTGGACTTCCATAACTCTGCCGAGTTAAGCCGTTTAACTGATCTTGATACGGAACAAATGGAACCTAAACCTGAAGGGAAATTAAATGTTCACTTCAACGAAATACAGAGGAGTGCTTCACCACTTCCAGGTCAGGTTATTTCCACGAAACGAGAAAGATGCGATAGTTCATCCTATTACAATCCTCCACAAGTCTCAGTTACACAACGCCAAAGAAGTGACTTGTTTGGCAAGAGTATTTTAACCGTAGACTCTTTTGGTAAAGAAACCCTCAATGACATATTCAATCTTGCTCAATTTATGAAAACAAGTGTCAGCAAAGGTCGTTTCTTAGATGACATTCTGCGAGGAAAAGTCATGTCGTCCATATTTTATGAAGTAAGCACTCGTACCAGCTGCAGTTTTGCGGCAGCTATGCAGCGATTGGGTGGTTCTGTTATCCACACCGACGCAACTAGCTCCTCTGCGAAAAAAGGAGAGACATTAGAGGACAGTGTCGCCGTTATGGCTAGTTACTCTGACGTTGTAGTACTACGTCATCCAGAACCTGGAGCTGCTGCTGTAAGTTATATATATTTTGTTATGAAGTAAAATATCTGTAGCTATTAAGGTTTCTTTATTATAATCATCTGTTTGATTTGCAGCGTGTCTCACGTCACTGTCGAAAACCTGTTATTAATGCAGGTGACGGAGTGGGCGAGCATCCCACTCAAGCATTACTGGATGTTTTTACTATCCGAGAAGAAATTGGTACTGTAAATGGTCTCACAATAACCATGGTTGGAGACCTTAAGAACGGGCGGACAGTCCATTCGCTGGCCCGACTACTTACGCTGTATCAAGTGAACTTGCAATACGTGAGCCCGCCAGGACTTGGAATGCCGAAACATATAACCGACTACGTTGCGTCGAAGGGAATCCCGCAAAAAGTATTTGAACGGTTAGAAGATGTACTGGCAGACACCCACGTCTTATACATGACGAGAATCCAACGTGAGAGGTTTGAAAACCAAGAGGAGTACGAGAAGGTAAAATATAGTTGCCTTCATAAATCTAACTATACGAATATCGCATTCATGTTTTCCATTGAAATAAAAAAAAAGGTTTTACAACAATAATAGTAGCAAAGCAAGTTTCGTAAGTATCTTCGCAACTACGTAAGTTCTCGTGCACTCATACGATTTCAAAAACTCGGTTGCTTATATTTAGAAATCTTAATGTAGTCCGGAGTCCGCTCGCTACCTATGATATTATCTTTATCGTATCATAATTTATCCTATACCCAAAAATATGGTATATTTATTATACAGGGTGGCTCATTCAAATCGGTCAGTATGGGAATGTCTGAAACTATAAGATATACGAAGATTTGTTCTTAGGAACCATGTCACCGATTTTGATAAAAAGAAAAACTGCATTCATACATTTAAAAAAAAACTGTACCCAGCTCGGGAATCGAACCCGGTTATTTGAAAAAATAAACTTACACTTTTTCTATTTAAATATCGATTGTGTAGGTCTTAAGCTGTAAATGTCTCTAAGAAACATGATGTCTAAAATGAATAAAATGCATTGTTTTGACATACTTTAATTTATCATAGTAGGTGTTCGAAGTGACCACCGTTTTTTTTTTCAATACAATATTCACATAATACATACACGTTTAGGTAACGATCTTACTAATGCATTTTGTATTTTCATGTGGTGAATTTGCGTTAAAATTGACTCTATGGCTGCTTTTAGGTCTTCAACGGTGTCATAGCTTGTTTTCAGCCATAGAGACAATTTTACATGCCTGAACTTGTTGAATATTGTAACGGTGGTCACTTCAAACACCTACTATGATAAATTAAAGTATGTCAAAACAATGCATTTTATTCATTTTAGACATCATGTTTCTTAGAGACCTTTACAGCTTAAGAGGCCGTCAAAGTTTGCGCTTTCATCATTTTCACGAAATCTTACTCGATAGATGGCGTTGGCGAGCTATTTACGTACAATAGTCAAGCATCGATCACCTCACCAGTTACCCCTAGTATATCTTGACACTAGGACACGTAATAACTACACGCAATCGGAGGTCTGACGCATTGGTTCTCCTACGGTGAGGCCAAAGCGTTGCAGAATATTACTTAATTACCTAAGTAACCTACTGCCTGGCGTAAAAATCTTGATCGTTTTCTTTACTTAAAAATGAATATTACTTTAGTATGAAATAATAGTTGTTGTCAATGTAATTATTAAAGAACATTCAAAGAAGTTCACATATAATAACAAGTAAATAAAATGCCCGTTTTGATTCGAAAATGTGTATACGTATGGTACGATCACATGCCGTACGTTTTATTTAAAAAAAAATGTAGTTTGATTTATTTTTATCTGTGATGAATATACAAAAAATATTTTAAAAATAATCCCTATAGTTATTCATTAAAATTCATTTTAATATTTTCATTCCTCATTCATTTGTGATTCAGCATCACGGAGTTCAGCTATAAGCAATAATTGATTTTTAGTTCGTTTAGACATTCTGCCACTACTATTATTTAAAAAATAATAATTTCTCAAAAATAAGACGGAACGGAAATGAGACGGATATATAATAAAGACGGAATTTGAATTAAGATTTGATGCTTTCCCGCCGTTCCATCTTTTTTAACAGAATCGCAAGTGTATTTTTCCACCGAAAAACGCAAATTATTTAAGAAACATACAAAAATGTAGCTTTTCCAACAGAAAAATACTAGTTGAATTGGCTGAATACGACCGGGCCTCTACTCTGAAATTCGAAATTGGTATTAGTGGCTTCCCTTTTACTCGAGAGTAAAAGGGACGGCATGTGCAAAGTATAGATTTCGGAGTAGACACTCTGTGCCTTCTTTTATACGCCTGTTCCTACTTTTAATAAAGTTTAGAAGTCGACAAATAAATAGTAATATATGTGTCAGTTAATTTTTTTTCTAGTTTCTATAGAAATTAAAGTTTGATTTCTAGGAGCTTTTTTGATTTACTTCATTGCATGTTTGAGAAAAGTACTATACATACCTCGGTGTGAAAAGGGGTTGCCAGCCTCGTAACTATACGGCCTCGCTACGCTCGGCCGTCTATATGTACTCGGCCGTCAACCCCTTACTTCTCGGCCTCTGTAGTAATGTACTATTTCTTAAGCAAACGTGCAATGAACTGTCGTCATTACGTGCGTTTTATAACAGGATTCAAAGTATAACGTTTCAGGCGGAATAACCCGAGAGAACTGTAAAGAAATTTCGTACAAAATTGAAGGCCTAGGCCGGGAAGTATTTCTTTTTTGATCGAGTGAAACGAAGGTCTCTGTTTTCGCTTCCAGATAAATGCTTTCGTATGTCCGGATTTCCGGTTGTCCGCCTAACCAGGTCGCATTTTTAAACCCATTCTCGTGAAATTTGGTGAACAGGTTCGAAAATAAAAAGAAATTTATTTGTCGAGTCAGTTTTTGTGTTTTTCTGCGGCCGAATTTTGGTGGATAGAATCGTGCGACTACATTTCGAGCATCTACGTACCTACTTTATCAGATGCTTATTGTAGCATTCTGAGAGACAATATTTCGCAGAACTACATAGTACTACCTAGGTATAGTTCGGACACAACTCTAAGGCTAAATTCTGTCAAAACAAAGCAAAACTCGACTTAGAGCTCTGACTGTTAGGTAGATTTTTGCTTGCGTTAATTTGACAGCACTTGGCCTTAGTTGTGTACGAAATATACTTTGACAAATGTCTAGTTGCTAAATGATTACCTTCCAGATTAAACCACTAGATGCTGATCGCTGACTTTAATAATAATGAAATGCCCATCAAAATAAAGCATTTTTATAAAAAAAGTCACTCACGAGTAGGTACAAATAAATTAAATCCACCAAGTATCAAGGACAGTACTTGATAATCAATTGACATCTGCGTTATCAGCTATGTGATTCATAAGTTGTCTCGATTTAGTTCACAATTACGTTCCTAGTATACTTTGACTCCGACTTTCATAATAAATACATATAATGGGAGGTCACAATTTGTATTGGTTTGTTTGAGGGGGTTGTGGTAAGCTTTGTGAATAGCCACAAAAAAACGGTATATACGTCCTCCTCCGACGGCCGCTCGGCCGGTCTGAGTCACCATGAGCGTGTCAATGAAAATGTCGTGAAAAAGGCATGTTGTAAATCATTTAGAATTAATATATTTCTTTCTTAGTTGCTACTTTTTATTATCTCCAGTCATAAAATAGAAGTTATTTTATCATAGTCATATACTCAATAACCTTTTTATTAGCTTTAATATTACTAAAAGATGCAATGAAGTTTGAAGTTTTTCAGAAAATTTACCAATTTTAATATTCTTTTTTTATAACATTTTTGTATGAAAGGGGCTATTCATAAATTACGTCATTTCAAATTTGGGGGGGGGGGGGGGGGTCATAACATTGGATGATGGTAGCATGACGTAGGAGGGGAGGGGGGTCAATCCCAAGATGACATCACCTCTCGCATCTTTAAAAAGTGTTTTAATGAGTAAAAAAGGAATGAAATTCGTGTTTCTATAAACTGTTCATGCTATAAAAAATTACCTACTAAACTTGAATCAACAATAAATTGTTATAATAAATTTGACGACCGCTTTAGCTTAGTTGGTAGTGACCCTGCCTACGAAGCTGGAGGTCCCGGGTTCGAATCCCGGCCGGGGCATTTATTTGTGTGATGAGCACGAATATTTGTTCTTGGGTCTTGGATGTTTTCTATGCATTTAAGTATTTATTTATCTATATAAGTATGTATATCGTCGCTTAGTACCCACAGTACAAGCTTTGCTTAGTTTGGGACTAGGTTGATTTGTGTAAGATTGTCCACAAATAAATAAATAGCTAATAAAATTGGCTGGAGGCTCTGATCAAAAACCACATGATTCCAGGCCCGATTTGATTCAGAACTTGGAGGAGTGGGTGAAGTCCCCATGGGAAAACACTAAATGAATAAAAATTGTTATTTGATATTTAGAGTTGATTCTTAATTTGTTGTTTTGTTGATTGTTTTAACTTTAAAGAAATAATAATAACTAAATCATTTTAAATAGTTTGAACGCATTTTTTAGAAATGACATCATTTTATTTGATAGGGGGGGGGGGGGGTCATTCGAATTATGATGGTTGGATGATTTTAGGGGGGGGGTCAAAAATCGTCAAAAATAGATGACGTAATTTATGAATAGCCCCAAACTTGTAAAAACCCTTCCACTCATCCCTAAGAGGAGTATCTATTGCACATGTACATAATTTTTTCAAGCCGGTTTGGCACCAATATATAGCTTAACTAGGTCGTTTTTAGGGTTCCGTAGTAAACAAGGAACCCTTATAGTTTCGCCATGTCCGTCCGTCCGTCCGTCCGTCCGTCCGACCCCCGTTTTTCTCAGTAACCGTTACTACTAGAAAGCTGTAATTTGGCATGAGTATACATATCAATGACGCCGACAAAACGGTAGAATAAAATCTTAAAAAAATTTTTTTTGGGGTACCTCCCGTACATGTAAAGTGGTGGTGAATTTTTTTTTTGTGCCAAACCCCATCGTGTTGGGTATCGTTGGATAGCTCTTTTAAAAATATTATAAGGTTTCTAAAACAATTTTTTGATTAAAGAATTGGTTAGCGTGATATTAAGCTTTGAAGTGATAATTTTTGTTATGGTCAAGTGTCCCCCCCCCCTACCAGTTAAACGGTGGCTACTAGGCATGTGAAAAAAATCATGGTAGTAGTATATACGATGAATTTAAAAGGAAAACTATCACAGCTAAGTAGACATTACTAGTTAACGAGTAATAGTCGAACTTCAGAAATGTACTTTGCAAAAGCAAACTTTCGTACAATTTCCATTGATGCCTTAGATAATGTTGTTAATTCTGTCAAAAACATAGTAAATATAAGTTTGCGAACTTTTTAGTCCACATAATGTAACGGGAGGACGACTACGGAACCCTACCTTGCGCGTGGCCCGACACGCACTTGGCCGGTTTTAAAGCCTCTTCAAGCGCAAATCGAGGAAACAGTTGTTAGGTTAAGCAAGATTATTCGAAACTAAATACGAAAATTTAAAAAGTAGCACACTTATTCCATTCAGAATGAAAGGATCTTTCATAATCTGTAATAAAATGTATATAAATAATAATAGATTATGAGATACGACTTCATCAATCTCAGCCAAATCGTCAGAATATGTTATACGAAGCCTTAAGACCTACACAATCGATATTTAAATAGAAAAAGTGTAAGTTTATTTTTTCAAAACAACCGGGTTCGATTCCCGAGCTGGGTACAATTTTTTTTTCAAATGTATGAATGCAGTTTTTCTTTTTATCAAAATCGGTGACATGGTTCCTAAGAACAAATCTTCGTATATCTTATAGTTTCAGATATTCCCATACTGACCGATTTGAATGAGCCTCTCCCTAAGGGAATTTTTTTTAGGAACTGCGGGTCAAAAAATTTGTTTTGACCTCTAGTATGCGTGTGCCAAACGGAGAGAGAGACGGCGGCGAGTACATCGATTTGCGGTTTTTTTAATTGTACGGCTTACACTAATACGATTGTAAACATTTCCAGGGCCGCGGGCTGCTGGTGGTGACGCCGCACCTGATGACGCGCGCGCGCCGCCACATGGTCGTGATGCATCCTCTACCGCGCCTCGACGAGATCTCTGCCGAATTCGACTCCGATCCGCGCGCCGCCGCCTACTTCCGCCAGGCCGAGTACGGCATGTATGTGCGCATGGCCCTGCTATCGATGGTTGCTGGGATCAACCCTCAAGTATGATCTTAACTTGTGATGCCTGCAAGTATAAACAGGTGACTCCTAAGTTGTGTGTTTAATAAAATAAAATATCTTGTTATATTAAAATGTGTATTCATTTGACAATCATGTGATCATAGTAACCAAACACAGATATAACGTAACATTCCTCTTCTCTCAATATTTCCATTATTCTGCCGGATCCAGTTCTATACTGATCACTAATTGATCCAGGAGCAGGCTGCAAATCAGTAATTGATCCAGAATGAGGCTGCAAACCGCCAACCGATTCTACAAACTCATTACACACAATATTATCAAAATCAGTATAGGGATTTTTATTCAAATGTAACCTACTTTTTCTAAACTTACTACCATTCTCACCTTAAATTATTATGGGTAGCATTTAACGAACCACCAAATTAGTTGCCGAATGATGCTCTAAAAAACTACATTGATTACCAAAAATACTAGATTCGCACCAAATTTTCAACTCCTTTTAAATATAAAGTGCAAGTCAAAGAAGTAACATGTCGATAACCTATTAAATTAAATTGTTACCAAATAAATTAGTCACTACCCAAAAATACTTAATGATCACCTAATTTCAAACACCAAATTTCATATGATTTACATCCAAATATTAAAGGGCTCGTAATCCTATTAAAATTATTTACACCCAAATAATTCTTTCGATACCCAGAAATACTACATGATCACCAAATTTCACGCGGCAATTGTTTTTTAACGCCCGACGCGCAAAGCAGTTCCAATCTAGTCTAACCTCATTGCTAGCACACTGATGCGGTTTTCCATACGGTAAGTCTCGCTCGCACGTGGCACCGCGTGCGAGCAAGACAGCGCTAAATGATTTTATTTTATAGAAGCTTCAAAATTTCTGTAACTTTAATGAGACACGTACATAACATAATTTAATTTAATATATTTTCAACAGTGCTTTCCTTACTGGTCGCATACAGTTATTTGTTCTCAGATGTTTTTGCCTCTACTCTATTCGCTCAGAGATCCTATTTTGAGTTGTTTTGGCCCTTCGGGCCGATGCAAAACTAACATAACCTAAACCTACCTATACCTATTTCTACCTATTAACTTCCTTTAATTTTTCCATGAAAGTCTATCTAAATTAATAAAGTAAACTCATTTGAGGACCTTTATCCATTTTCATAACAAACTAACAATTTAATAAATCAACAAAAGTCATTTTCAAATAAAAGTTTTCAATCAAACGCGCTCACGTCAACGCATTAAAAAATTAATAATAAAACTTCTTGCAGTTTGTAAACCATCAGCAATAGGTAGTTAGAATGAAACAGCAATAGGTACCTTTCACTCTAACGACATATCAATAGGTTATTGGGACCGTGCACGACGACAGCGCCACGGACAGGTGGCCATTATGGACATTATGTCATAGCTGTCAAGCGAGAAGTAAGTAAATATTGTGAAAAAAATTAATGAAATCTTGTGTTATTTCACTATATTAGACAATATTGGACGATGGTAGTCAGTAACATTATTGCCAATAACATTAAAATTGTTGTTTTCAGTTGTTGTTGTCAGGTTAGGTGACTTACTTTTTTTTCTTACGGCAATTATCCACTTATTTCTTTGGTCTCGTTTCCACCACGGTCTTGAAAATTGGTAAAATTTACAGTCGCTATTCTGTGGTGTTTTTACAATTCACAATAACACATTTTACTAGGGCCATATTAAATTTATCTCAAAAACGATTAGAAAATGTTTACTGCAATATGGACTTGACAGCTCAAGTCACCGACAAAATGTAAATTTTAGCCGTAGCGAGCGCTGTGATCGTTTAGGCTACCCCCTCCACCCGCTTTGCACCCTGCCAATATGCTTCAGACAATACGGTATTTGACACATATTAAAATTTATAACACAGTGTCACTTTTTGGATAGTTAGCCATCAAAATATCACAATAAATCGTAAATTATAAAATTTTACCAATATCATAAAAAGATATGAATCATCAAAAACTCAGAAAATTATGTAAAATTTTTTACCGTCCAAAATTCAAATAAAAGGTATCAATAGAATGCTTATGTAAAAATAAAAAATAAATTATACAGCAACTATGTACCTAAACGCATTATTTTACGACTAAAACAGCAAAATACTAATTTTCCCATACAACGGTTGGTCGAATGCAGTGCAAGTGACGTCATTTGCCAGGGCCAATTTGTAGGAGCCTTTTTGAGACCCCTAGCGTCGAGCTAGGTTTGTCCCTAATTTTAGCCCTTTATTGTGCTCTAAATGTTGTTGGTCCCATATAGACATTTGATGGTCTCTAAAAACTGGTTCGATTGGCATTATAAAAAAAAAATGTCAAATAGCGTATTCTTTGTATTTGATTTTGAGTGAGATAGCAGTATACGTGTTATTATTTCACACAGCCACATTGCGCGTTGCTTTTTAAATTAATTTAGAATTTTACTTTCTAATTTATAACAATTTGGAAATTACTAAAATATTTATAGTGCTAAAAACAATTAATTTGTAACTGTTTACTAAAATGTAACATACGATGTGTATAATATTTGGATGTAATTCTAATGAAAAAAGGTGCATGAGATTAGGTGGTAGTTTAGTGTTTTTGGTGGTACTTGACAATTTTTCTTAAGAGAAAACTATATGACAAATCGTTCAATTAAATGGCGCTTATCTGTCTTAATCTGTGTAAATAGTCTAGGGCAAGTCCAGAGTCTAGGGTACGTAGGTACATACCTAGGTAGCTTGAATGTTTTGCTTTCCCGCCGCAACTGCCAATAAGCCCGTAATCAACAACTCCAAGAAGCCTTTGAGCCTCGAGCGAAACTTTTTAAAACCTTAGCGCGTAACAGAAAATTCTAGACTAAAAATTAAACAGCCGTTGCGGACTCAAGGATGCAATCTAACTTCAGACAGAGCCAACTAATTTACCTACGCAAACGTTGCCGTCGGCGATGTGGATTGCTTTTTCTCAACTAGTGGACTCAATTTTAACTTGAGAAATTCACCTTTGCCTTTGCTTGGTGTATTATGGGTTGTTTTAGTTCATAGAGACTATGGTAATTGACAAATTTTATTTAAAAATGTTTAGGTAGCAAGCAAAACAATTAGTTAATGCTACACGAACGCATATTATATTGCCAGCTTGGTAGGTATCATATTGATATCAGCGAGGCGTAGCTAAGAGTATAAATAGCTATAATTCCGTCATAGGTACTATTATACTATTCTGTGGTTCCGTGTATGAATAAAGGATATGTACAACGATGGCGGCAAAAAAGTTTACGGCCAGCCTGATGGCAAGCAGATACCGCAACCAATGGACACTTGCGACTCCAGAAGAATCACAATTGCGTTTCGGACCCCACAGTGATCCGAGGATTCGTTGTGTTGACAGCTTGAGACATAAGCAGGTCTATGAAAATGAGCCGAGACGTCCGTGGTGGCATGCGCAAGCGAATCCTGCGGCGTCTCACAAAGGCGATGAGGGAAAGCCGCTGGTTTTTAGTGGGTAGCCTGACACAGGAGTCCCACATCACCGCCGCGCGTCTAAAACCCCCAGGAAGGCCGGTATGCATCAAGCATTTTCCAGCGTAAAAAAAAAGGTCTATGAAAATGAAAATAAAATTTCCACTGTCCCATCTCTCATATCAACATAGAGCGCGCATTGGAGCGCTCGTGGCCCAGTACCATTTGTACCCATCGGTGAGCTTTTTCTTGCACTAGTGCTTGACATTTCAATTAAACTTATTAAGGTTTCTTAATAAGACACGAGGCACTATACTAGTTTATGATAGATTTTTATGGTCCTTCGAACGGGAATGGATTAGTATAGTGACACAGGAAATGCTCTTATATTTAAGAGGGCGTAGATGGCATTGCAAAAGCCCCGCTCTAACATGCGTGAGTTTTCAATTAACCATCCCGCTCTCTACCGAAGCTCAGCGCGTGTTTTTTGTAAATAAATATTGATGTTTATTATAAACGTGTACATTTTAAGGATATTTTTTTATCAGGTTTGAGAACTTATCATTTTACAACTATTAAACCAAAAATCATTGTTAAAGATGGGAGGGTTTAAAGATCAGAAACATCGAAAAAAAGGGTTATGTTTGAAAAATAAAAGTATCGAGACCATTTTGGCAAATCGTGTTTTCACTTTTAACAGACTGGAGGAAAATAGTTCAAGATTAATATACTGAAAGGACAGATATTTAATCACTATAGATGTTGAGATCTAGGTCGATAAACATTGGCAAAAGTGCATATGTGGGCTGTTAACGGAACAAGATACGTCCTAACATTTTTATAAAGACGAGAGGCTGACTTGTTATAACTGTTGATTAGATTTCATAAAGTTCCCTTTGAATAAGTAAACTTATTAGTTCACTATAAGTTTACTTTTTCTCAGAGATTTAGTACAGCTTCAAGAAACTAAAAGAACCAGCCACATATTCCTCTGATGAAACCATAATTTAAAAGCTAGGAGTTTATTTTGCTAGTAAATTGCCCGACTCGCAAACTATGTTTCTTGGGTAAACAGTTGGGTCTATTAAACATTTTCATAACTTTGATCTCGTGGTTTAAATTAAAGTTTCCTTTAATAAAAATGTTTTACGATTAGGTTAGAGACGTAGACGTGATTTGAGAGATACGTAATACTATTAATTCATTATTATCGTGATATATTAGTTAAGGGTTACCCTTAAAATAGGGGGATGACAGCTTTTCCAGTCCAATTTTATAGATTTCAGACTTCAATACTCGTATGTGGGGACGCTTACGCAACGTGCTATTCGAGATCTTACTAAAACGTTTCTTTGTCAAAGTAACCACGTTCATTAACATACGCCCCTCGTATGCAAGTCACCGATATCTCTCACTAAAACAATCCTATTAAACTCATACAATTACAAATCCTATTAACACTCATTAAGGTTGAAGCTTGAACACGACTCATTTTATACTTAATGCGTTATAGTTTTATCGGTGAATACGAGTCAAAATTTACGAGTTCTCTCGAAACGATTAGATATGTAGATTTGCCACACTCGCAAAAAGTCCGCTAAGGAAGCGTGCCGCTTAGCATAGCCATTAACCGTATGATATGGATTAACTAGGACTTGCTGGGACAGAGATACGGTTTTACACATAAGTACCTAGGATTGGATAAGTGTCCCAACGTTTAAGGCGACTTAATGATTTGGGTGGCTTCAGTACGGAGTTATAATCTATGTCGCGGTAGCACGAGCCTCTATCTATAAGGTCTATAAGGCTTAATTAGAGAAGAGTGTAATGGTATGATTCCGCTGCCGGCTGCATACAGCAACTGCACGTTCCGCCGCACTCCAAATTGAACCGTAATCTTGAGACTAAAAGTCCCAATTTAGAGTGAGCGGCATGTGCTGTTGCGACACTTAATTCTCCGCTCATTTCAAATTGATTTTTTTACGCATGCCATTACGGTTCAATTTGAAGTGCGGCGGCACGTGCAGTTGCTGTATGCAGTCGGCAGCGGAATCATACCTAGCGGAATCATAAAGATTCATCATCACAAGGGATACCCACGGTAGCTGAGTTGTTAAGAGCAATGGACGGATGGTGACAGCGGTTGGTTTGGTACCCTACCCTGTGACGTCACTGAATAAGTAATAGTACAAGTACAGAAGCTTCACTTTCTAACAAAAACGGCGTTTAGGCATAAAAAAACATGCCTACTCTGTGCATCTCTGTCTATCGTATAACTTGTATTCATTCACACGCGGCACGTGTAGCGCTAGGGCTATCGACTCGTCGCTCGTCGCGTTCTAGTCTGCGGCGGCAGCGGTAACGTGCATATAGACGCGTTCGCGCGGCAGCGGGCGGCCCTCGACTGACAGCCGGCCCCGGGCCGAGCGAGCGGTAGGCATTTAAAGCGACGCGCGCCACCCACTGCAAGCCCCTTGGTGACGTCTTCTCTCTTACGCCGCGCACCGAAAAGGAACCGTCTGAGTTAAACGGTAGACCCTTTTATGTAAGGTCAGACGTCCCTGTGCTTGACCCTGACCATAGACAAATTAGAAATGTATATCTAGTATAATCCTCTTTGACCCTGACCTACTTGACAATACTTGATCGATATCATATTTTTATTAACATAGAGGTTAAAAACAGGTGCCAAATATTTGGTATAAAAAATTGGGAGGTTTACCTTTTTTTGTTTTACTCTCATCGACAAACAACCGAATTGTGATACCTAAATATTGTATAAGCAAGTCATCTTCCTGAATGAATTGCTGAAATACAAGCTATAAATTAAACTCCAAAACAAACAGAGCCGGGGCGTGTCGCTAGCTATAAACACACGACAATATCCGGGTTAAAGTTAAATTAACACCGGCTATCCATTTTATCATACGTTTTAATCGGTTAAAATAATTTAACTTTTAATCCGGCCGCTGATTGGGACTTTGGTTTAACTTTATTGCGGGATTATTTGTGAGGGTAGTTTTTGACAAGTATTTTGGTCTCTTTGTTTTTCGCATGTTAGGTATAATTGAAGTAGATTCAGGTCGGGTTATTACAAATATTCGTTAGACCAAATATTGGATAAACTTTTGGTAATTCAGTACATTTCTGGACATAAATTAGGTAACTAAAGGCTTAGTTTTACAAATATACATATAGATATAGTATATTGTTCATAAAAAATATGTAGCGCTCATTTTTGAAAACCTTAAGGTACTTAAGACCGCACTGGGCGACGCGACGCTACGCGACGCGTAGTGCGGTTTACCTCATACATTTACATACAAAGAATATTAGAGCCGTGTGTCTTGCCTGTCTGAGTGCGGGTGAGCGTATATATTATAAATATTTGCACATTATTTACACATTAAATAAATAAATGAATGAATGAATTATTTGATAAACCAAGCCTTATAGGGATTATTAATATTTTTTTATATTTTAACGAGCTTTTGCCTGATACCTCGTCTGCATAAAATTTTGCTTGTTAATCTAATTCCCATACAAAGTTTATATCTTAGAATACTTATGTGGACTGAAATATATACAACTGAAGTGGAATATAGATAATAAATACAATCTGTATGTTTATTGTAATTTTTATTAAATCAACCTATTTTTAGCGAACGACTATGAAATTAATGTCGGTTTTGTATTCGCCCACCAACTATGTTTTTTGTTTCGATATCAAATATTGAAGTCAGATAGACCTGTGTGGCCTTATGTGGCTTTAAGGGTCTTTTTACCAGTCCATCCTTCTTCAAATGGCCTTATCATCTCTCTGTTCGCATAATTTCTCCAACACCTCTCAGAGAACGATGGCATCCACCATTTCCTGAGATTGTCGTAGCTACTTTTCCCTAACAACTGCGGTGTGTCTGCTAACTTCTCACACAAGGCACATGGGTCGAGCGGCTTCGAAGCCCTGATTTGGTAGTGGTTGCGCCATTTGAAGAACTCGTAGTAAGTTTCTTTGTTTTTGATGCTTTCGTGCATTTTCTTTGCTGTGTCTGGAATGCCGAGTTTTAGGACGTCTATGTAGGAGTTGGGTGGCAGGTATCTAGAAAGAAAATTATATATGAGATGACGCATTCATTATAAATTTCCGCTGGTACCCCATCTCTCTTTCTTCTTCTTTTGATTACCTACGGTTCAATTGGAGTGCAGTTGTCGTATTGTAAGACCAACTACGTGGCCAGCTGAGTTGACCCCTCCTAACATTGCAATCACGATACTAGAAGGGGTCAACTAGCTGGTCTTACGCAGCGTCGCGAGTTTAACAATTTCCCCCGTTACAGAAAGTGCTCAGCGCCGCTAAAAAAGTTTTCACTTCAAAAAAAGACTAGTTGCCTGCAGCGAACATCTTAACCCTTGCTTTTTTAAATTATATAGAGTAGAAAGGACTATAAACTTACTCATTATACTTAGCTCCACCATAGACAATCGGTACCGCATTATTCTTATACCCCCTCAATACAACATCAGTTACAAAATCGTGATCGACAGAATCCTCCAATGCCAAGTAAAAGAAGTACTGATGCCTCAACCTCCAATTGCAAGCTCCAAACGACCTTCTTTTACACTGTTTCGTCCCACAATCACCATAAAGATCTAAAGTAAGATTGTATTTTTTCAGTTCTTTTCGTAGACGGACTATGAGGCCTTCCCGATTGCTATTAGATTTGCATTCGTCTAGAATAGCAGCTGCAGCTTTGTACTTGGTGCTCAGAAGCGATTTGGTGCTGGGATCAATGGGTTTCATAGTTGCTGGCCAGTGGAAATGAGAGCCGAGCTCTTCTGAACGGCTATTGTAGATTGATATGAATTTGTAGGGTATTGTGGAATCGTGCCTGGAAGAAAGAAAAACACATTTACAAAAAACCATCCTCGTAATTTTAGGAGCACATTTTGATAGGCTGTATCGGACTTTCGGTTCGGCCCTCAACATACTCGCTTATAAGACACTCGGAGAAGGGATTTACAAGTGTCGCTGACCAAAACCAATGTTAGAATTCCATTGTTTTTGAGTGCTACTTACTACACTCATATCCGATAACAAGACTTTTCTGCTTTGTAGCGAAAACTGTCTACAAACGGAGAACACGATATCGCGTCCTCGACGCTGAATGTGTATAAAGGCAGAGCACGCCTATAGGGACTTCTAAATCACACGTGAAAAACTCGTAGTGTTAAGGCTTGTTAGAAGTGTGTAAAACAATAGGTAATTTGGCAAAATGAACAGGTAAATTACTTTCGAGACGTTTTTGCATTTGTAGTAGTATTTGTATATTTACAGGGATTCTACATTTAAATTTACATACACTTATAAAATAATTTACACACATTTAAATTTTGTCCATACACAACTACAAATGTAAAGCGCGGGTGAGCGATGGTTGTGTCAGTTGTGTGTTGACTGTTGAGCTATACCTGCACAATTGACAATATTTCATAATTTCCAAAAGTCTTAATTCGAAAACCATTTCGGTAAAAACGTGTGAAGTACACAAAAAACATTTTTTTAGATTTTTTTCTCGGTTAATTTTGGAAAAAATCGCAAATTACTGTAAACCGAAAGTTGACGTCATCTTCCTCGCTGTATTCAAGGACAGAGTACAGACAATCGCTGCTCTGGAGTGGCTCTGGATTCTTGTTGGGAAGATGACGTCATATTTTACTTACGCCCTTTTGGAATGACCTACTTTTCAACGTGTTTTTTTTGTATGAAATAATGAGTTAAATTGAAAAAGAAAAAAGACGTGTGGCTTAAATTTTTACCTATTTTCTAAATAGTTCATAAAATAAAGTAGTTAAAAATATGAAATGTTGTCAATTGCACATTGTCTATTGGTGCGTCAGTGTAGGAGTTATGAGTTTATATTGTCTATGTGTAGTATGTGTCACAACTATAACTATGGCTGACACGCGCTTGTGAGTTAAGAGGAGGGGTAGGGCAAGCTCTCTCCATACAAACTTTGTGCAGGATTTTCTTCGTTTGTGTTTGCATTAAAGTTGTGATTTTTGGTCATTAAGTATCATGCTTATTTTTCTGTTAGCTATTTCGTGATGTATTTTTTTTGTCATTGATATTTATCACTTTTAAATTTATTTATTTTTTGAAATTTTTGACAATTTCCACATCATTTTCTTCGCATATCTAATATTTACATCCAAAAAAATATTACATTCGTTAGTGCCAAAACCTACGAATAAAACGTGCACAGAGTTTGTATGGAGAATGCCTTGCCCAACCCTGCGCCTTAAAAGTAATTTACATGTGAATATACAAATATTTTCTAACTTATACACTTTAACTTAGTATTTCAGTCCTTTCTATACAGGGCGTCCCACGCCAATGCCACATGGAGGGAAAGTACCTTGAATATTGTAGATGGAAGATTTTACTAAAAGAAGATATTATTTTAATTTAAAAAACAATTTAAACTGCATTCATAGATTTTTAAATAGTGACATGGTTGAACCGGGAATCGAACCCGCTACACGAGAAAAAAAATGTTTTGGTAAAATTCATGGTCTTCCTTTTATTTCTGACACTATGTGTAAGGATGCACTATGTCAGTTGGAGGACGACTGCCGCGGAGTAAAAAAGACCGCGATATACGAGAGATGTTTTATTATCGCTGGCTAATCGTACACTGATTGGTTTGTGCAGCTTATACTTAACGTTACAGATTAGTTGCATCGATACGCGTGCGGGGCTGCGGGGTTAATAACTTTATTTGGGGCTAGTGCAAAGTGCACGTGCATCGTTGCAGAAAATAATGTACCTACATCTTTGTACACACTATGTTATTTAGCAAAAAATAATCCTTATGATAAAGCCTTTCGATCGGTATGATAAAACTACAGGGTAATTTTTTTTCTCGTGTAGCGGGTTCGATTCCCGGTACAATCATGTAAGAATTATTTAAAAATCTATACATGCAGTTTAAATTGTTTTTTTTTTAAATTAAAATAATGTCTTCTTTTAATAGTAAAATCTTCCATCTACAATATTCAAGGTACTTTCCCTCCATGTGGCATAGGCGTGAGACGCCATGTATAATAATGATGTATCTCTCGCTCGTCGCGTTCAAGACTTGCCTGAAGTCCTTACCTGTATGTCCATGTCCAATTGAAAAATCCGTCATACACACGAGGACATACTGGAAACTTATCAGCAGAGTCTCGGGCAGCAAATACATACAGTTGATTAATTCCTCTAACACTTGGTATATCCACATCCTCCATAGTTCTTCCTAAACTGGCAACATTAAAAACAATTGCATCAAAGTATCGGAGATCACCGAACAAAGTTCTATTTCTAGTAAAATAACAATTGATTGTGCTACACTTGTTTTTCAGGAAATAATCTTGGCCGTCGCGTTTAACTCCTTGTAAATATGTCCAGATAAGAATGTGTTTCATATCGGATAAGTGGCGTTCATACTTTACAATTTGTATATATTCCAATTTCTGGTTAATGCTACGAATAGTTATTAATATAAATATAGTGTGAATAATTGTGCTCCAGTACTTGAACGAAGAACGCGACATTTTATATAGTTTTTTCTAACTTGTTTAAAAGCACAGAGCAAGGACGGCGCTCAATAAAATGAGTTGTAAACCTCTTCTTTTGTAAACGGCGCACTTAATGGTCAGTTTGAAATAAGAATGCAAAACGTAGTGCAGTAACCGGCATTTGTTAACAAGGCCACAGTGCTTGTAAACAAAATGTTTACTGATGAAAAATTCTTAATTAAGAATTTTAAGCACTGTGGGCTTGTAAACAAACGCCGGCTACTGCACTACGTTTTTAGGGTTCCGTAGTAAACAAGGAACCCTTATAGTTTCGCCATGTCCGTCCTACCGTCTGTCCGTCCGTACGTCCGAGCCCCGTTTTTCTCAGTAACCGTTAGTACTAGAAAGCTGTAATTTGGCATGAGTATATATATTAATGAAGCCGGCAAAACGGTAGAATAAAATCTTAAAAAATAATTTTTTTAGGGTACCTCCCCTACATGTAAAGTGGTGGGGTGCAATTTTTTTTTGCCAAACCCCATCATGTGGGGTATCGTTGGATAGCTCTTTTAAAAATATTATAAGGTTTCTAAATGCATTTTTTGATTAAATAATTTTTTAGCGCGATATTAAGCTTTGAAGTGATAATTTTTGTTACGGCCCCCCCCCCCCCCTGCCAGCTAAACGGTGGCTACTAGGCATGTGAAAAAAATCATGGTAGTAGTATATACGATGAATTTAAAAGGAAAACTATCACAGCTAAGTAGACATTACTAGTTAACGAGTAATAGCCTAACTTCAGAAATGTACTTTGCAAAAGCAAACTTTCGTATAATTTCCATTGATACCTTAGATAATGTTGTTAATTCTGTCAAAAACATAGTAAATATAAGTTTGCGAACTTTTTAGTCCACATAATGTAACGGGTGGACGACTACGGAACCCTACCTTGCGCGTGGCCCGACACGCACTTGGCCGGTTTTTCACTAGTGATCCAGTTATTGCAATAATTTAATACGTTTGTGTTGGTTAAGTTTACAATATGTATTAAGCCAGAAGTGCGAATTAGAATTAAAATCATTCGTGTCGGTTTTCATTTTACGTACCTAACGCCAAAGAACGTGACATATGAAGTTAAGTTTATTTTTGTTATTTTAACTGTTATATTTTTGCCTCATTATTTTACTTAGAGTTATTTAATTCCATTTTAGACTTAATCACAAAGTAAACTTTTTGTGGATTCGGTCGGAAATTGAAAAAAAAGCATTTTATTTGACTTGTCACAATATTTCCCGCTTTTTCAAAATAGCGTCTCATTGTTAACACGGCACTTGTATTGTGCCCATGATGTGGGTCTCCTCCGGACAGACCGGGACAAAATCGCACGGGTTTTTTGAAAGGACAACCGATTACTGCTGTTACGGAAATCATTTTGATGGACGCTTTAGAAAAGTTATTTTTTGTTACGAATGTGACATACGAATGTGAGGGAATCAAGAATTGGGAGATAAATGGTTTAGGAAAATCTGTTTACGTTAATGTGTTATTTCGTGCTTACGAAAAACATAGTTTCGGTACTATTACTTGTTTTTGCGTGTGACTTCGCTTGCTTATTAGTTACTCAGCAGGTAGGTATTTATTATTTTTACTAGGTATATATGGGACTTAATCACGTATATTTACTATTATTTACCCCAGCGTTCCAGGATGCGTAATGTTTCGGTATTTCCGATTTAAAAGTAATGAAACCCGTGAATTGTTCTTTCTCGTACTTGATGGTACGTAAATCTATTTAAATCGAATAAGACTTAAAAATGCTAGTAAATTTACATACTATTTAAAAAAATTACTACCAGAACGTGCTATTCAACATTTTTAATATCTAAACGTAATACTATTTAAAATTAAAATATAACCGTTAGAGAGGCAATATCAAGCTAATAACCATTAAATTTAATTATTAAAATTAAACTAGGCTGAGCCTGTGTCTGTAACCTATACTAATTTCTCCTGTTATATATGATACTGAAAAAAAAAAATATTGTAATAATAAATTAACATAGTAAATTAACTTAGACAATAGTGATAAAAAGGTTATACCGAAACCTCATTAGCACCGTAGTGCCAGCTACGGCAGGCGCGACGATCTGAAATGCAAACCGCGAGCCAAAGAATCTCATTAGAGCTACGCGACCCCCTTTCCTAAGCGGCGGCTGTATTCTGGAATTTCTGGAGTCTTGGCCCGAATGCGCGCCAAAAAAAAACATAACGCGTTATGGACGTTATGGTGCCTAAAATTTGTGAACTAAATATAAAATATACCTACTAAGAAGAAATTAGAATAATTATTTGCACTAATTTTCTTAAAAAGAGGGAAGTACCACGCGACGGTCGCAAGTCGATTGGACTAGCCGCGAAGACAAAAATAAGTTCGCCTTTAAAAAGTTCTTCATAGGGTCAGGACCCCACGGTTCCACAGGAAGCGCTGAAAAAAGTTATCCTTTAAAATGACGTTTGTTAGTTCGGCCTTGGCCGGCAGTAGCGGTGGCCCATGAACAGGTGCCTTGAAGAGGTGAGACAGGGCGAAAGGGTCAACGCAAGTTACGTCCTAAACCCGGGCCCTAATGTAGCCCGGTCAAGACGTTTGTCGTCATCTCGCGCCAAATCTACAACTTATTGTCAACAAAAATTAAAAGTAATTCTTTAACTTTCATGAGCAAATTAACGCTGAACGAAGTAGTTTCTTTTATGATTGACTGGACCTAATACAATAACAATGACTTTGCATTCCTCATCAGGTAACTGAATTAATACATTAATCACCAAGGGCGGTGAAACAAAGAATGTCTCAGATTCCAGATATTTGACGCCCGCACCGCAGGTAAGGGGTAAGGGCGATAAATATGCGATCTAAGACTTTATTTATTACCGCCCATGGTATGTACAACATTTATGTCACCCCTGGCCAGGAAGTGGGATTTTCCGTGGCCGGAGCGTGTGCTAATTGCCACCATATGACCAGATGTGACATAAAATACTTACTATATTTTAGTAGATCTGTTAATTTTACTTGTGTGGCTTGTAAGTACGTCGCCATGAACTATGATAGTTTTTCGATGCCAACGTTTCCTTTTCGGTTTCTAGTTAGCGTCTGGTTTAAGCAATATGAAATTTCGTGCAGAATACAGCCGCAGCGGTAGGTACTGAAGACATCGCGTCTTTGCATTCCAGCCCACTCATCGGCAAATCACTGCCGCCCACGGAATACCGAGAGTATTAATGCGGAGACAATGCGGAAACAGGTGTGCGCTGAATATTATTATATTTTCAACTTCGGATTCGATGCATAACTGAATTAGATTCATGCAGAAAATGAATAAGTTTTGCTAGAGGTACCTACACTTTTGTTTTTTTTTAACAATAATTTTTATTTTATCATCATAAGAAACTGGTGATTTTAAGTATTTTGTATGTAGCTTGGACGCAAAACTTCCTTTAGAAATATTTCAAAAATAGACGTAGGTAATGGGAACTTACGAAATCTCAATTAAACCAATGAAATAAATCTCGTTCCCTAATATTTAATTTATTCCTTGCGGATGATTATTTTACGTATATATATAGTGAAGTTGACACCTAAAAATGCGGATTTGCTGGGTGTTCCTGTAACTTTAAAGAACTCTTTGTGTAGTCGTTTCAGCCTCGTGACAATTATTTTTCAGGAAGAATGAACTTGAATGCGTTTAAAAATGTTTCAGATACGGAATTTCTTCAAAATACTTGTTTTTAAACTGGCATTAAATTTTTCTGGTAGTTTGTGCTCGTACCGGGTCGACTTTGGCGTACACGGCCACTAATATTATGTTTTTTATATTTAATTAAAGATCGAGAAGACAGAAATAAAACAACAACCATTGTTCAGAGCAGATCAAAAGCTTTATTTTTCATAACCCCGCAACTCCACTTCCGACTATAGACTGACGACTATAGACTTATTAAGGCTGTTGCTATAGCATCGATTTTATTTTTATTGAAATTTTACCTTAGTAATTCATTAACTGTGAACAAAAATATGAAAAAGTAAGACATAGGTAATTAATAAGTTTCTTTAGGTCGGTGGAGGTGTACTCGTAAAAATCACTTGGAGGTGTATTTTTAGCGGAACGACCACATTTTAAGGCACATGCATGTATTTTTGATACATTTTTTTATAATCAAGTATCTAAGTATAACACTAAGTTCTCAACGAACTCAC
The DNA here is from genome assembly GCA_951800055.1 of Cenopis cana. Lineage (NCBI taxonomy): Eukaryota > Metazoa > Arthropoda > Insecta > Lepidoptera > Tortricidae > Cenopis > Cenopis cana. Next base: position 6,885,067 of record OX637487.1, on the reverse strand, counting down.
GCCATGTATTGAAAGCATTATAGATACTTGAAACAGCCTCTAATGACCGCATAGACTTCCAAATAGTCTATAAATCATTTATGAATGGCGCTAAAACGTGACTCGTGTAAAAAGGGAATAAATATGAAGAAGAAAACGATGTTACAATATCCAGGAATGTAGGAGGGCATACAAAAAATCCTTTTATTGAAACTAGCCTGCCCGTTATCCATTATGTATTAGACGCTTGGGGCGATGTGGACACCCTACTATGAGTTGCGTTGCACTTGACGAAAAAATACAGTTCTTTAAAGTGTTTATTTGTATTTCAATTGTTTTTATTACAAAAAGTTATTAAGACCGCGATCCATATCAAGTATTTGAAACGAGTATCCAAATTCGACGGAAAGAGTGATTAAGGAATTTAAATCACTTTATAAATAGTATAGGTACCTTCTTACTGTGTTTTTGGCTTTCACTCCTAACGTTCTTTGATAATTAAGTACGAGATGACAGTTGTGAAAGAACAGTGCCGAGGGTACGTACAGAGGGTCATATCTGTAACAAAACCGACGTCTTCAATTGAAGGCATGTTTACAAAAACAACATAACTGCTTACACTGGTTGACACTCTGTCAAGAACAATTGAAATGACAGCAGATGTCGACCAGTCTAGTCAGTTATGTTGCTTTTGTAAACATCCCTTCAATTACTTTGTCAATAAACACGTTCTTACACTAATCTTGTCTTACTTAAATTTGAATTTCCAACATGGATGAAGGCGTTAAGTGTATTTTTCGATAAAATTACATAACTAATTACAAGTTTTATGAAAATAAAAATTGATATATTGAGAGAATTTTTATTACACATTTTCATATAAGTTTCAATATTGTACCTACTCAGTTACAGTTTCTACAAGCTAACCCTTGCTAACCTCTGAATGCGATTTACTAAAAAAAATGTTTTTGCGACATACTAGTAATCCCTTCAATCCCTTCATCCACTCATGTCTTTAAATCGAGGAAGCGCGCACGCGCCGCATAGCACGTCTTTCATTCCTAGCGCGATCAAGTATGTCGACACCTCGGTGTGGTAAGCCGTGTTTAGCCGAAGTGGCAAGAGGATTAGGTTTGGCGAAATATACCTAATTCCATTTTTAAATTATATATTTTCTCGTGTATATGTTCTCACAGAATACTCGCAACCACGGGCTGGAGCGTGGTAACTAGTAGCGCTGCATAATACCCGTATCTGTAATATTCAGTTTTTGCTCCCCAGGGGGCCACTGTCTATGACAGATGCGCGACGCTGAATCCAAAATGGGCCCCTTGAATACATTTGCTCGACATGCGACTTCTTGTCACCATAATGTATTATGTGATAGTTTTATTCAAGTTTTCATTTTATTTTTATGGGTACTAAATGTCGGTGGGACGATTAATTTAGTTTTGTGCCGCGTAATTTCAGCCGAGGTCATACTTATGACGTTTACCGAAAATTTCGGTGAATGCCACAAGTATGGGCTTGGTTGAAATTACGCGGCACACAACTAAATTACGCTCGTCAGGCCTCACCCTAAGGTATTTAACGGGCCGTTATCAGGTCTGTTCCTCTTAGCCACTTCGTTTAAACTTTGCTCTCGCATCTCTGATATTACCCAAGCACTGATCGTACCGGCCGGGAAAGTGCGTGTCATCTACGAAGGCGCGCCCCTCCACAGCCCAATTCGAACAATAACGCATAGATTAATATGAGATCTATCTATTATAGATAAGTACAGTTATATCTGACGATCCTAAAACGCTGAATAGGGTCCCTAGTTCGCACTCCGCCCCCGTTAGTCCGCCATGGGTTTGATGAAGGAAACAATGAACATGTGAAAACGGAGGCAAAACCTAAAAACTATGAAAAGCACGTGATATGTGGTAGAATGGGATGCCAGGACTGCGTTTTTCAAACATCGGTTTTGTATGAGCCTTTGAACATATTAGAATAATTCAGGTAAAATATTCACCAAAATTTGAACGATTAAACGTGACCATAAAAGACCAATAAAGCCACTGAAGAGAGAACGTTCATCTTAGATTTTTTTTTGTCTAACGCGACGTAATCATGACCATTGTATTATTCGCGTATATATTGCTTTTAAAGTAACGGTAGGGTTACAAAACAAACGCTCCGCTCGCTAACAAGGCGGGCGCATCGATCACCCGATCTAAGCGGATATAAGGGTGTCCACACACAATACATCTCTGTTGTTTCTGACCACCACCAACTTACGATTACAAACCGGTCAACGTTAAATATGGCGCCGGCAGCTGTCATCCAATACAAACTTGTCAAACTTTCCATACAACCAGATTCTAAGAACCGTATACATATTTATGACCTTGACTGTACTAGAGAATTTTACATACATCAGTATCCAATGAGTTTCCTCCACCCACGGTAAAAAGCATGTGACATGACACCCCTGGAGTTGCAAGCGTCCATAGACTGCGTCCGGGCTGTACGCCTATTTGCCACTGACGTGGTATAGAAATCGCAAGTCTGCATTCAGCCTTAGCCCTCACGCAGGCACGGTGACCACGCGTCTCTTCCGGACCCGATCTATCTTCATCTCGGTGTGAACGTGTGTCCATTGTCCGATTCCTGAATATTCCCGATTCATGGACACCTTGTTTGATAAATTGGTTCGTAATGACTGGAACGTTTATTTCTTTGCTTTTTGTGCAGAAGGTGCATGGAAAGTGTATCACAGAATAATTAATAGTACCCGCCCAAGTACCTAGGACACAGGGTATAGACAGAAGCATAGTTATATAGGTATCACTATAAAATTATTTAAAAAAATATCCCGCTCTTGTTTCCGCGTGCGTCGGTCGGTCTATTAGTGATACTAAGGCTCGATTTTAAGACCTCAAGTTGGTAAGTTTAATGTGTCAAAAAAAATTAATGTAGCCGAGTTACCAAAATTTCATCTGACATTTGGTCTAACGGATCTTCATCAAATTCGGCCTGAGTATAGTCGGAAAATACCTAGGTATAATACTGTTAGAGAACATGTAAGCGATCCCCAAGTGAGTTAATGGAGAAATGTTCCAGAACTATAAAAAAAAACGAATAAGCGAATAATGTGTTTAGCTTAAGGGGAGGTATCCCCAACGCAAATGTCCCGCTCTAACACCCGTGAGTTTACAATTAACCATCCCGCTCTCTACGCAAGCTCTGCGCGCAGTTTTGTAAATATTTAGCTATAGTCATTAAGCCAATCATTTTATCAAAGCAAACCCTACGAATTTGTCTATAACTATTTACGATCTTTAATTTAGTACAAAAATTAAATGTTAAATATCAGTAATATAGCCGTAGTATTGAAAATACATTCCAAATAGGGGTAACTTCGCGATTTTTTTCTATCGAGTGAAATTCATCAGGTCATGTAACTGACTGCGATTTTGACTAGACAAGATCCTTATGTAACACATATATTTTTTTTAAGATTTTAAAACACTATATTCTATGTCTCAGATGGTTTTAAAAAACTCAAAAATGGTAATACACGGCCTTAATGTTCACTTTTCAAGGCGTCGGGGCTGGGGCTCGTCAGCGCCGGAGTTTCAGATTCTAGCCATCCAAAGCCAGAGCGCGTACCGCGAACCGAAAACAATGTATCTTCTTCTCTGTCGCACTTGCATATTAGGAGCTACTTTGTTTTGGGTTCGCGGTAGGCCGTCAGGCCCGGGGTTGGCTTGGCCGTGTCGTGTGTCAGTGGAAACGCGGCCCACATTGACGGATAGTCCCGCGTAATGGGCGGATTGACTGATCGCGCTCCAATCTGACAAGTTAGTTCCACTGCTGATCGATGGCGCAACATGTACGTTATTGATTGACTTTTTCAACATTTTAGGAATTAAATACGCAGCTTTTAGGAGTTTTACGCATACTGATTACTAACATGTTCATGACGAAGCCAAAATCCTAGACCATCTTTTTAGGGTTCCGTAGTAAACAAGGCACCCTTATAGTTTCGCCATGTCCGTCCGTCCGTCCGACCCTGTCAAAAACATAGTAAATATAAGTTTGCGAACTTTTTAGTCCACATAATGTAACGGGTGGACGACTACGGAACCCTACCTTGCGCGTGGCCCGACACGCACTTGGCCGGTTTTTTGATTAAAAATGGGATTGCTTTTGGCCCTAATTTAGTCAGGGGGGCACCTTCGTTTCACTCGGTCAGTTAGGAATGCCTACTAGTTTGCCTTTTGCCAATCACGTAGTAAGGGTTGGAGTTTCTTCATGGATACCTATAGAATTTATAGGTAAGTTTATCTTAGACACTGAAGCCCGTTGCGGCATGTCTCTGTTCGCTCTCAGAGTTTAGCTGTTTTGACATGTAAATAGATCTTCCCAACGCGCAGCTTAATTAAACACAGATAGAGCAATGCGTAAAGTTAACGCCATAGAAATATTATTATTTGTAAGCGTTTGTACGAATATATGGTCCTAACTTATTTTCCCTTCGATACCCGAAAACACGGCACAGCACTTGTGGTTTAGGCCTGATTTTATGTAGATTTGGTAGAAAAGATAATCAGTGTTAATAAAATTATTGATTGATACTATAGGGGCTGAGAACGAATAACTCTATCTTAGAGGAACTCGGCATCACCAGACGACTCTCGGACATCTGCCAAGAGAGGATTCTTTGTTTCTTCGGACATATCATGCGCTCACCTAGGCATGAACTAGAGAGACAAATTATTCTCGGATCTGTGGAGGGCAAACGCCCAAGAGGAAGGATTCCGGTGCGGTGGACCGATACAGTAAAGAATGCTGCCAAATGCAGCCTTCCCCGTGCGGTCCATTTGGCGAGGGACCGAACTGCATGGAGGGCAATTGCGTGCGGTCACGATCCTCAGTCATGAGGGATCGACTACGAAGAAGAAGAGACTATAGGGGCTAGGGGGGGAGGTAACGGTTGAGGGATCTAGGAGAAGATCTAGAGCAGAAAGGAAATAGTGACTTCACATAATAACGGTAATATATTTATACATCAGCCATATATATTTACAATCACAATATTAATTAATTTACAGCATATGTGACTTCGCGCGAGTCGTGATTAAGAGACGCTGCAAAACCAACTGTTTCCAGAAGAATGCCGCTTTGACAGGCATTCTAGAACATTATAAAATATGATTTGTATACGTTATTTATAATTCTCGACCTACCTGGCCTGCCCCATACCGTAACAAACCCAGAAAAAATCGGAACGTGAAATTTTGCGAGTATATTCGTGCGTTTGGTTTATTGCTATTGTAAGACTAAGTAATTTATTTTAATTATTTTCAAAATCCCAATTGATTCCCATGTTGTTTTAAGCTGTACAGAGATGCAAATTCCTGAATAAACCGCTTATTGGAATGCGACGACAATCAGGTCGTCTGACGTAGGCGACAGTTGTTTTGCATCGACCCGATAACTTTTAGAAGGATTCGTTTGGGCGGTATCGCTTTCCGATTTATGCAAATGAACTATCTGTCCTATTTTGCACCTGTGAAATTATGATCATTTTTATTTTTAAATATATTTTACGATGGTTATTAAAATATAATGCAGCTTGCAGATAGATGAAAGAACGGAAAGCGGAGGCTTAGAATTAAGGTTCCGTTGGCACTCTTTGGGTACGGAACCCTAAAAATGACAGTTGATATCTTAACATAAGCTGCGAGGATGCTGATGGCGAGGATAGCTGTCCGTGTCCGTCAGTGCTATGCTATGTGAAACAATTAATTTGATTGGTGGATATCAACGCATCCATAACAACGTACTTAGCATAGCACTGTACCCTTAGCATGAGTTTGCAATGTTTGCATTACCGTACTCGCTAGCGACTGCGTAAACGAATTAGTATGGACAAAAGTACAGCGCCTCTGGCGGTTACGCAATAGAACTAAGAATCGCCATACTAAATCGTTTACGCAGTCGCTAGCGAGTAGGTACTTACGGTAATGCAAACATTGCAAACTCATTGTAAGGGTACAGTTCTGATGGAAAGGCACCCTTATTCATCAAACTTAACAAAACTTTGTTTTTGTCTTTTTCTCGCTAACTCAAATATCAAAATGACAGATGAAGACAAATCGACTTTAACAGCATTTCAGCTAAAATAAGATTGATGTACGTTTAATGAATAAGGACTCAAGACTACAAAGTTATAAGCACTTTCAGGATAGGTCTTAGTACTCTATGCGACCCTTATTCAGCCTAAAACTCATAAAGCCAATAAACGCCCTCAATATTCGAGCATCAATGCCGCTGGGGCGTATATCACAAAACACATTGAACAACCGCCGTTAACGCAACCAAATCACAAGTTATGAAGGAGCCCGTAATAAGTGTGCTATATTACCTACCGGTCGGTGTGCAGTGTTCATACTGGGACACTCGTAGATCGACTATTTAACAATCTGCCCGCTGCATGTCGGAGGTTTCCCCTGGATTTTCCCCAGGGCACCCTCCAACCGAGCTCCCTTATCGCTTTATTAGGCCTGCCCTATAAAGCCACAGTCAGGTTAAAAAAAAAAACAAGTTTAACTATGTTAAGAGCGACTTAAATTTGTCCCTTCTGCTGTCAAGACATTGAATCTGCAAGCTTATACCAGAGACTAGGAATTATATAGACTGCCAATGCCTATACATTGTGGCGTAATTTTAAAACAATGGGCCTGCTGTAGCTACTTACACTATGGAGAGATCACTTTACCATTTAATTCGTATGCCACTAAGACCTCTGCTTAACGCATAGCGCCATCTATTAACACAACGAAGAAGCTCCCAACAGATGGCGCTATGTGTTAAGCAGAGGTCTTAGTGGCATAAGAATTAAATCGTAAAGTGATCTCTCCATAGTGAAACTAGCTACAGCCGGCCCATCATTTTAAAATTACGCCACAATGTATAGGCATTGGCAGTCTATATAATTCCTAGTCTCTGCTTATACCTACTTAGGTTTGCAACGCGCGTGAGCTCTTTTAGAGTTGCGGGGCCGGGCGTCTATAATAAATATGTGGACTAGGTTAAGGTGTGCGGCGGTTGCAAAAGTTAACACAACGATCATTGACTTTTAGGCGGTCGTCACACTGATGCGGTTTCCGCACGACGATGCGGTGTGCGAGCGGAACGTCGTTATAGACATTATTAGCTCTGTCCCACTCGAACACCGCGCCGTCGTGCGGAAATCGCATCAGTTTGACAACCGCCTAACAGTCAATGATTGTTGTGTTAAACTTTAGGCGTTACGTAATAGTTCGACGGGTCAGCAAGTAATAAACGCCGTTTTTTCGTAGTCCCACTGATTTGTCCCACCAATGGGACCACGAGGGAGACTTGTTTCTCGTGGTCCCACTGCTATTTCTCTACTCGCTAATAGGTATTATCTTTATCCGCTGTTGCTGCGGGAATCCGCTGGATGCGGGATGCTGGTGGCGCAGGATCGGCCATTGTGAATTGTGACACTCTTTGGGGGAGGCGTCTAGCAGTGGACCTCTTTCGGCTGATATGATTATCACAAATGGATTTAATATTTGTGGATAACTACATTTTAGTTACAATTATAAAATCACTACGAATAGCACAGTCGGGACAGGCCCGTTCCAAAACTTTCGCCGTAAAATTAGGTATAAACCTTCAGAAGATCACTCAAAGTTGTAAGAGGAATTTATGTTTTAAGGTGAAAAATCACCATTCTGGGCGTTAGTGGCTTACTAAGTAGTCTGAGTGGGTTTTATCAAACCGTATGTAGACCTTTTATTTCACGATCGCGGGTGAACGATAGTTGTGTTTTGAGCTATAGATATATGCGCATTGTTTATGTGTGCGTCGGCGTAGGAGCTATGAGTTCATGTTGTCTGTGTGTTCGTATGTGTCATATCTACAACAATGGCCAACCCGCGCTCGTGAGATGAAGTACTATAAGTATATCGTAAGCAGTTTATTGTATGGAAAGTTTGATTAGTTTCTATAGGATGGCAGCTGCCGGTGCCATATTTACCGTTGATCTCTCTGTATCTGTAATCGTACACTGCAGTTTATGGACGACTGCGACTGCAGAAGAATCGCAAGCGCGTTGCCGACCCTTTATCGACTTGAGGATTCGTTGTGTTGACAGTAAGAGACGTTATGCCCCTCACTCAACACAGCGCTTTCTCGGGAGTCCTGGCATAAGGCCGCCAGGACTCCCGACACCACAAACAGCATTTAGTCAGTGTGACAACCACCGTAGATTTCATAATCATAGGTAATCATTTATATTGCACCATGGTTAAATAAGGTGATTAAAAAATCTAAAAGCATCTCATAGGCCCTGGTCGGGTGTAGCAAACTTAAATAAACTAAAAATAACAAATTTCTGGTTGTCACACAGATGCGGAAAAGGCAGCGGTGTGACAACAGCCTATTATATTTAATTATAATTAACTTATCAAACACGGATTGAGATATTTGAACTGAAGCTTTTAAAATCTCAGTAGATGTTCTAACGCGTTCAAAATTGCCCTGCTGGATCTTTTTTAGCGAGAAGATGACCGTGCTGTCAAAAGACCAGGGTAAACCGACAGGGAGACGGTCGTTTGGCCGCCCCAGCCAGATACCGCTGGGCTGACGTTGTAGAGGCTGGCCTACGTGAGCTTCAAGCTCGTGCAAAGATATAGTACAAGATTGGGATCAATGGCGTGTACTCATATCGGAGGCCAAGACACACTTTGGGTCGCTGAGCTAGCGGAGTATTATTATATATATATATATAGTTCTATCCACATAAAAGTTTAGGGCGGGTTGCACCAAACCATCTGTTGTCGTAAGCGTTGTTCGTTGAAATCTGATAGGTGCCTAGTATGGAAAGTTTGGTTAGTTTCTAGCAACCCACCCTTAGAGTTAACTACTTATATCGGCAAACTAGGCATTCAGCTAAAACCCGGCACCTTTAAAACGCCTTTAAACAAAGAACTAACTCCGAACTCAAACTACCAAGCTCCGCAAAGTCTTCTCGGCGTCATTTAAAAAATAAAAATGTTTTAAAATTCCACAAGTTCGCGGGGAATCCCGCTGAACTCTGGCTTAGCTGAGTTGGGAACTTTCAATCGGTGGGCATTAGGGATAAGGGTGCGGTTTATAGTCAGAGTGACCTTTTATTCATATAACCTCAAATGAAAAGAGTTTCAAAATTATATCAATTGATTCTGTCAACTTCGGGGCCGTGGCTAGTTTGTACTTAGTGACTTTGGGTAGACCCCCTCATAAGGTGACTTCATGACCTGGTAAAGGTCGCTGGAGTCCGCTGGATGCAGGTGGCGCAGGATCGATCATCGCGGCACTCCTGCGGAAGGCCTAAAGCGGGTATTACACTGTCCTGAATTCAGGACAGTGTAATACCCGCTTTAGGCTGAAATGTTGATTCATTCAATGTAGAACATTTCTGTCAATGTCATCATTGCTATTAGAGTTAGTAGATATTTTGCGGTCCTTTTTTGTTGTCCTTCCTGAAGAATTAATGACGTAAATATATATTTTTTTAACTCACCTCGCAACAGCGTTACGTATTATATACCTAGTTACTTACACAAAAAAAAAGAAGAGTTAGTAGCCTTAGGTATCAAATAATAAAATGGATTCTTTATTATACTGGTAATGTATATTATTTACGAATCAATGAATGACTATGAATTTGTATCGATATCGATATTACACTTTCATTGCCAAGACCCCGCTCGGAGTATTTCTATACCGTTGTAATATAAGACTTCGTAAGTATTAAACACGTCATCGGCTATGCGCTTAGGGTAGGTATAGGTATATAAAAATGTTGTCACAGAATGAACACAGAATGAACAACATTTTATTACAGCATCAATTTTACCCATAACGTGCATATTCCTGGAAATAAGCCTGTTATAAATCAAAGCAAACTATGCCCTGTATTTGCGCTTCGAATGTAGAATGCGGCCTAATTCCATATGGCTACAAAAGGGGTTATGTCATATTAAAAGTTCTTGTCGCTTATGCCATTCTGTAGGACGGATGTAATTGCACGCATTGTACTGAACATTCCGTACTGTGTCACGCTTGTCTATGGCTAGTATTTGTATTTGTAAAACTTACCTAAAGCTATTCGAAACGAAACCAGCGTAAGCTTGTCCCCCGATTACACATATCTAAGTACCTACAGTCGTCACTACTTATGATGTACCGACATCAAAACCTTCGGTTCGGTATTATCGGTCTCTGTCCCCACTTCCCCAGGCTAGTCAAACTGTATTCAAACATCTGTAATCTTGTTTCCAGTACGTTTTCCATTTTTTTCTCCATTCTCATGTCTAATTGTACTGGCCACGTAGGTACTGGCCGTCAAAGGAATCCGGCGGAAACGGGCGTACCTTTACGTCGTTTTTCCTTTTTTAACCATTCAAAAGTGTCAGTTGACTTTGACATCTGCAGGTATCGCAGACTCCGGACACAATTTGCATCACCCTGAAAACGCCTCTTGAAATTGTTCTGTGTTCGAAACTCGAATGTTTATTTCCGCTTGCGTTTTGTCTGTTACGAGTGGAAAATTTTACCCTATGTTTGTTAGTTAAAATTGGTAAGGTTATTGGTAAAAAAATTTAGCCATAAACGAGCCGTCTAGATTACGATGACGAAAGCAAGGGTTGTCGACAGATCACATCAATATTTAATGAAATTATTTTCGTTCTACGTTGATAATATAATTTAGAACTTCTCTAAAGTTCGAAAAGTAGCAATGAAAATAAAATAATGTTAAGTATTTATATTGATTTAAACTCACACGATTTTCACACATTATTATTGGGGAACGGGACTTTCGTGGTCGCGAGCTGATAAGCAGAGCTGAGCTGTTAAGTATTCTTCAATTATTGTACACTTCTTTCACTGTTGTAGAAAAAAAACCGATTCGATGCTCGGCGTGGTAATGACCCTGACAGTTTAGACCTACACCAAGCCTTGCTTGCATAATCGCGTTTAAGTCGGTCATGTAGCATTCGTCTCTTACTAGCCAGTATATAAGTGCGAGAGGGACGAGGACGATCGAGTGCTATAGGTATGTTCGACAGGAGGTATGTTCCATACAAGGCGTTATTTCGCACCAAAATTATATGTAGTTGGATAAGTAGTCCTGATAAAAGTCAAATGCAAACACAGTTATGTGTATCTCTGATTTATATATACCCTATTGTCTTAACAGTGCAGTACGTGTATTCCATGGCACGACTCTCGTGTTTGCTCGAACCACGGCAATTACAATAATTCAGCGGCGTATCGACGCCATTTGCTAATACTGCCGATGACGAATGCGGTGCCACGCAAATATGATCGGGGTTGGCGCTTCCATAATAAGCAAACATAAGTCGATGCCCATTTTGATTTAATGGATATAACTTGGTTAAAGCCAACCAATAATTTATCCAAAAATACTAGGTGTAATTTTTTATTTATTTCGCATTAGGTACACACTACAATACTTATGATACCTGCCTTAACTTTATATAAACCTTCCATAAATGGGCCACAGATGCCTGAAATAAATTATTAAATAAAATAAAAAAATCTCGGGAACGGAGAGTAGAGCTTTTCTTTTTTTTTTCATTAAGTATAAAATTACAAGAAACAAAGATACCTACTTGGCACCATTTTATTAGAGAAACGTCTAAGTAATTAACTTAGGTATAGTAGAAACAAAAAAAACATTTACGTCTAAGTAATTAACTTAGGTATATATAGTAGGAACAAAAAAAAACATTTATTGCAAGAAAACAAACTAAGTAATAGTAAAAGTAAGTATAAAATAAATAATCCACAAATTTTAATAACGTACGCCTCGTCAGGTGTGTACACACACATAATAAATCATAGTCACAACAAAAGGATATAATATGTTACAAAACTGAGTCTTCGTTTTCTTCGCCAGATGTAAACACTAAATACCTATTTCCTTCCAAAATGCATTATTTGTCAACAAATTGCGGTATTTCTTTGTTCGTCTAGGATACAAACTAAATTCCAATATCCAAGAATTTTGTAGCATCAAGATCGAAAAGTCTTTCAAAAGCGTTCATTACGTTGAAGTGTAATACAAAATCACACTTTATGTGTAAACTGATAAGGTTTAAAACCGAAGAAACGTACGATGGAATTGAAAATAAAAGAGCCCTTTCAGAATTCACTGCTCAAAGTATAAAACGCAATAATTTTGTCGTATGAAGAACAGTCTAAGTTTGACCATCAGAAGATGTTTAGTTACCTAATAAATAAAGCCATTACGATCCTCGTAGTTGTACCGTTAGTATATTATTTCACTGTTTATTCTAGAGAGCGACCATTGAACCAGACAACAACAGAAAATGATGATCGACCATGGAAAAATTTGTTGACGGATCTAATTTAAGTTTAATTTAATAAAATAAAAAGAAGATATGGTCATATGGTGACTGGAGTTGAAAACGCCGCGAGCTGCTGCCAACTTATATGGAAGGCAGTGAGGCCTTCCATTCGAAAGATTTCAATCGGTGAATTTTCAGAATCATCAACCTTAAGGAGATGCCTCAATACTTGTACAATCATGCCGCCGTTTAAGAGACACGTTTAAGTCCTCCGCGTAAGAAAAAAGGAGATGAAATACTCTTCAGAATGGCTTTATTAAAGGAAACAATAAAGTTTCTGTAGTTCCTCTGTGTAGTTTTATTTATATTTACTTAGGGTAAACGTTCCTGTGCTCGACACTGACCCAAATAACCAATACATGACACTTTCAATCGTATATCATAGTGACAGAGGTGGTGGGGATCAATAGGGAGGATCAATCTATTGGGCATTGAGGTGTCGAGCATTGGGACTTTTACCTAATATTAAATTTTAAATCATGTAAAATGAATACCATAATTTAAACATGATTGTGTCGTTTAATAAACGTATTGTTTGAGTAGGGTAAGTTAAAAAGGAAAACTTTGGATTTTTTTCTCATTACCTATATCAGTCGAAAGACGACTACTATGACCGGTCGGACATAGGCCTAGCCTAAAAGACCGGTTGCGTCACCCGCATCCAGCGGATTCCCGCGACCTTTACCAGGTCATTAGTGCTTGTGGGGGTCTACAAACGCTGTATCTTCCCGTACGTGCTCTTTATTTTATTCCGTACTTATGTCAATAAACAAAATAAAAATAATAACTTTCTGCATGTATAAGGCTGGTTTTCCACTAGAGCTATGCTACGCTACGTTGCTATGGATGCGTTTGAAATCCACCAATCAGATGCCTTGATTCACATAGCATAGCTCTAGTGGAAAAGGGTTCAGCTATGCTATGTTTTTTATATGCAAAGACGCGAGCTGCGGATGCGTGCTATGGATGCGTGCTACGGATGCGCGCTACGGATGCGCGCTACGGATGCGCGCTACGGATGCGCGCTACGGATGTGAGATGTGGATGCGTGCTGCGGATGCGTGCTGTGGATGCGTGCTATGTTTGCGTGCTATGAATGGTCGTGAGTGTGTTCAGTAGACGCGTGTTTGTCAAAGAAAGTAGACATGCCATCGTGGAAGCAAAAAGTTATTTTATATCTCGCAATGTGCGAAAAAGAACTCATGGAGGAAGAGGATTAGCATAGCATATCCATAGCGCATCCTCGCACAGCTACGTAGCATAGCACATCTTCATAGCGCATCTTCCTCGCACAGCTACATAGCGTAGCTAGTGGAAAAGGTCGCATAGCTCGTAGCGCATCCTCGCAGCATAGCTGCGTAGCATAGCTCTACTCGAAAACCAGCCTAAAGTTTTAACTGCCTTTTTATTTGTACAATATTCCAGGCAACAACGGCTTACTTCTAGGAACGCCATAAATTCAAATGTGTTGCTTACCAGAAGTAAATACAGCTGTCTATGACAGAAGCTAATAACGGTTGCGATGGAAACTTCAAGATATTTGCGAAACGCTTCAGCTGTATTCGATTGCGTTGGATAGAATGCAATCGCTATCACTAACACAGAGACATTCCGTTTTAGTACTGAGAGTTTGCTTGGCATTTAATTTAAATATTATCCAATATAAATACTCTTTATAGCACATCTCACATAATAAAGTGACAGTCATGTACAAAATAATAAACAAAGATAGGTATATTTTTTGTCTCGTCGCATTAACAAAGGCCGTCTTTTTAATGTGTGTGTCGTCGTGCCACAAAGTAAATAGCGGCGGCGCGCGCCGGAGCAGAGAGTCCGCTCAGTACAAAGTGCCACTTTCGCCGCACGCACACAGACGTAACATTTACAGGCATTCTCGGTTGATCTCGGCAATGCTTAGTCGCGAATGTCGCGAGTGCTAGTTGTGCGCGCGTTGATCACTTGACGTCCCCGTGTCACGTACGTCAAAATGAATAACCGATATTATTATTTATTACATTTGGAATGTATTTTATTGAAAAATGAAAAAAAAACTGTGCCTACACTTTCTTCAAATTTTCAAACGATATTGAAAGGTAGATAAAACGGTTTTCTCATTTTGGTAGTTACAATACCTTAGGTAGGTAGGTAATTTTTTGAAACTAGCCGCTTTGATAACGACGATCAACCATAAGACATTCATCTTATCGTTCGCTGGTAAAACGCCAGTATTTAAGTACTATGGTTTAGTTAAGTAGGTACTCGTACCTAATTAATTAGGTATATTCTTTGTTGGCGCCCTCGGCCGCCGCCGGTCACAAGTCACAACTCGCAGCGGGTCACGCATCAATTTATTAGGGTTCCGTACCCGAAGGGTCAAATCGGAACCCTATTGTCGCCCAGACGTCCGTCCGTCCGTCGTCTGTCACAAAATTTGTTCCGAAGAATTTTTAGACTTCTCATTGACCTATGAACTTGAAATTTGGTGACAATGTTCAATATTACGTATATTTTAACAAAAATACTAATATATTGATAAATCATATTTTTGAGGTTGATTCGGAACCCTACCCTAAATGTTCGAAGTGCGACTCGCACTTGGCCGGTTTTGTACCAAGATACGCTGGTTCATATTTAAATGTCATGTTGAAGAATTCTTAATATACCTACTCCTTTTTAAAATTCAGAATCAATACAGAAGCAACCCTGTGAGTCGGGCAAGTTTAGGTATGTATTTTCAAGAACGGCGGGAACGGACCTTCTGTATATTTTTTATTTTGTGGTGGTGCCCAGTACGCCAAGCACTGTTTTTTTGGTGTAATGTCTAAACCAATAACAACAAATTAGAACAGTTCATAAATGTTTTTTTTTCATGATAAAAGTATACCTTCACTCCGACCTTTTAAGTGGTTGTTGGTGTCGTGGGCACGACGACACACAACCACTTTATAGGTTCGTGGCGGTCAAAGGGACAATATACTTACACTTTACCTCAACTAGTCACTGATATCAAGTTATATTATATGCTATCAAACGTTGTCATTTTTAAGGCAAAAAACTAGTTTTTCGTACTTTTCTTGAGTACTTAGAGGACATTAACTTTATGTATTGAATATTAATTTTAAATCCATTTATTTCAAATTTCAACGACGATGACCTTGTGTAAGGATCAGGCTAACACACATAAGTTATTTTGTTGTATTTAACTAATTCAGCGCATAGTACTAGTGATTTTAAAGTACGCCAATTTTCAGAATTTCGTGCAGGACCGCCTTAAGAGAAGTCGTAACGCCAGACGGTCGATTTGAGCGCTCACGCTCTTCATATGAGACTGTGCTGATTACTTTGAAAAAAAAAAAACTAATGACTTATTTATAACTAGCGACCCGCCCCGGCTTTCGCACGGGTGCAATATACATATAAACCTTCCTCTTGAATCACTCTATCTATTAAAAAAACCGCATCATTATCCGTTTCGTAGTTTTAAAGATCTAAGCATACCTACATAGGGACAGACAGACAGCAGGAAGCGACTTTGTTTTATAATATGTTGTGATATGAGCGTAACAATTTCTTGTATAGGTAAATCATTAAATAACGATTTTCGTTGTAAACATGGCCGCGCTGGTAACTGCCATGGTCATCCCATAAATAGAAGTCAAACTTTCCCTACTACTCAGTAGCTCTAGTATAAGTTTTTTCGAGACATTAACTAATTCGAACGCGTTTGCGTTTTGTCTCAAAATGTATGAAAACGCTCTCACCGAGTTAGAAATACGCGCGTTCATCAGTTAGCAACAAATGTTATTACTCGCTGATTTAGTTTCCACTAGTAACCACCAGAGGCGCTGTTCGCGTTTTCATACCACTGTCATGATACATTTTGAGACAAAACGCAAGTAACGCGTTCGAATTAGTTAATGTTTCGAAAAAACTTAAATACTAGAGCTACAGATTTTAACGAATAGGTGAAATTCGTTACGTGTAATAACTAAACTCAAAGTTTCGAGATCACTATGGATCGCGTGTCCGAATGTCCGTCAGTGTTCTCCGATATTACTCCGACCCGAACCCGGCAAACAACGAAACTTCCTTCACAAAAGAAAGTAAACAGAAATAGAGCGCTGTGGAAGTTGGCTAGTTAGCGCACGTGGTTGCCCAAATGGGGGTCCGGCTGCAGTATAAGTATAAACAGTATCTTGACTTCAAACAAGAGGCAGACATGTTCCTCTTGCCAATTCGAAAGTGCGCTCTCACGCTACATCGGGTTGTTAATTCACCAGAACGCAGCTGATACCGCCGGACAGTGCCAGCATCGTTAAACTTGGATTGCGCATCAACGCCATCATTTAGAAACTGAGAAAACACGTTATTAGGTATGTAAGTGCAAACGAGACTATCCTGAGACAGTGCAGTGTGCGAAAAAGCGTGATTCGGTTGTCAAACATCGTTTTTTTATTCGATAGAATACCTTCTCTACGTAAGTCGGTACCACTAGTAATTATTCTGTATAGTACTTGTATTTCACGAGCGCGGGTGAGCCATGGTTGTGTGTTGAGCTATACATGCATATTTTCCATGTGTGCGTCAGCGTGGGACGTACGCGGTTGAATGCGAAGAGTGATCCTGCGACGCCCCAATTCAAGGCGGAGCCGGTCTTCGTTGATGGTTTTAGACGGTAGTCCAAGGCTTTCTAGCCGCGGTTAGTCCGTCATACCCGTCCTGCCTCCCCGACAGGACGGGATGCGTAAATGCATTTCCCCAACGTTAAAAAAAGGAGCTATGAGTTCACGTTATCTGTGTTTGTATTGTGTCACAACTAGGGTTGCCAACTTACGTGCTGCGATTTGCGGGACATTTGTTGTAAAATTGCGGGACTTGGCTAAAAAATGCGGGACTCGCGCACTCGTTCCTATCAATATTGTTAACGTTAATTGTGATGTAGGTTACATTATTCATTCCCGCGAGATATACGTTCTTAGTGGATAATTTCCGAGCTAAAATGATCCTATTACGAGTACGGTCCTCCGGGAGCGGGATAAAAATTACTTATTTCCATTTATCGAAGTTGTGCACTCTTTCCTGAAATTAAACAAAATGTTCGCTCCAGTTCTTATAATTCTGCCGAGGCTTGAAAGCGGGACAATTGGCGTCCCACACGCATCCTTTGCGGAACGCATCGTCTAGGGTGCTGGAAACGGGACGTCCCGCCTGAGGCGGGACGGTTGGCAACCCTAGTCACAACTACAACCATAGCCAACCCGCGCTCGCGAGACAAAAGTACTATATCAGCTGTCAAAATTTGAAAGTAATACATTTACATCACTTTAGTTAAGTGCAAATACTGACCATACTAATTACTACTGTGAGCTAACTAATATAACAAAGTTGCAACCAACTTGTTATTTATCTAATTCGGGTCGGGTGTAGGGGGTGAAGTAGGCTTTTGTAAGGATATAGCCAGTGTCCATTCTTATATCTGATTGATACCAATTATATTTCGAGTATCTTAAATCAGGATTTATACTTATCTGACGTGATTATCTCCTGCACCGGGGGTCGAAGTAGCACCACGTCCGTAGGGTGTATCCACCGCTACCCTACACGTGACCTCTGGGTGGTGCTAAAAGTTCAACAAAAAATTGGCAACCTTACTCGAACCTCTTCTCGAAGATTTCACGGTTCGAAATAATTGCCATACGATAAATAAATGTCATGCAATCCTTTTCTTCTTCTTTTATAATTTTTTACCGACCGCTTTAGCTTAGTTGGTGCCTACGAAGCTGGAGGTCCCGGGTTCGAATCCCAGCCGGGGCATTTATTTGTGTGATGAGCACGAATATTTGTACTTGGGTCTTGGATGTTTTCTATTTTATATGTATTTATCTATATAAGTATGTATATCGTCGCTTAGTACCCATAGTACAAGCTTTGCTTAGTTTGGGACTAGGTTGATTTGTGTAAGATTGTCCAGAAATATTTATTTATTTCATTTATTTATAATGCGCACCTTAAATACTTAGCGGTTTGGAATTCCTTGCCGTAATTCAGAGTACTTTAAACCCGAACCTCCTTTAAAGCTTGAGTGAATAGGCATCTTCTGGGCAACCCATGCGCAATAAAAATAATACCTCTACCTACAATAAAGCATTATAATTTTGAGTCGAGCTGTCTGGTAGCTTATAATACAAGAACATTGAAGAAAGGCAGTGCACTATGATTTTGGGTTTTGCGACGATCACACCAACCACCACACCAAATCCAGAGCCCTATAAATTGTACACCTTCAAATGCGTTCCAAACCCCTTTGTTGTCCAACTACTCTAGAGGTTTTGGCCTCAGGGCCAGTATCACGCAATTAGGGCTCTGTATACTTTTTATTAATTTATTTTTAACACGTTACATTATTTGATTTCTTTTATTGGTTTTTATATTTTTCTTATTTTATACCTGTTGAGGCTGTTGACGATTTTAAAATGTAAAACACTGTATAATTTTATAAAGGAAATAAATATATCTATCTATCTATCTATCTATCATTTAATAAAAACAGGTTACATTAATGAATAATGGAATTTAAAACAAAACTACAACTAAATTAAAACTAATATAAATCTCCCAAATCTGTCCCCTGTGGAAGGCTTCCCATAAGACTGGCTACATTCCCCCGCTATCTATCTGAAGTGATTTATCATCAGCGTCAGGTTACAATGACCACACCGACCATCACTCCAAATCAAGAGCTCTATAAATTACACCTTCAATTGCTTTTACAACCCAGTTGAGATTTTTTTTGTTGTGCGATATTTTATAAAACTGTTATTCGATTTTGAATCTTCCAGCATGCAAAATAAAGTAGATTTTATTAAGGATGACTTTGACAGAACACTGCCAACTTAAATAATTTTTAGTACAAATGGGAAAATTTAACATTAACTTAATCTGATCCCATCGCAAAAGAGAGACCCGTAGTTCATACAAACAGATAGCACTAGCAGCATATGGGAACAGCCACTAAAAATGTCTTTGATCAACTAAACTCCCTCAGCGATATATCAGTCTGCACTAGGGTTGCCATACACCCCGGCGTGGTGCCCCAATGTCTCGCCATTAGACAAATTGTCCCGGATTGAAAATCATACTTAGGCTAGGAGCTAGCACTTAGTAGTAAATTAGTAAATTATTTATTGTATATTAATTATTTACTTTTATCAAGTATTGTGTTATGCATGTATGTATATTTAGTGTGGAATGGACGTCTAAAGGATGAATCACAGTAGGCCATTCCGTGTCCGGCCCGGCCCGTTTTTCTGATACAGGACGCGCGACAGCCGTCGATTTCTACGGAACGGTCTAGCGTGAATCATCTTTAATCGTGCGTCGGCTTTGTTAGGACAAGGCAAGCGCTGAAATTTGTGATCCATTCGCCGCGTATCTTTTTAATAGAAGTTCCTTTTTGATCTCTACCTCTCTTTACTTTGATTGTCCGGGTCCACCGTCCCATATTTTTGGCAACCCTATACATATACCTATAGTTCCGCAGAAAAAGCCCATATATACACGTCAAGTTGTGATTCAGCGAATCCGCGGAGAAACTACGAGGGAAATCACTTAGCATATGACAAATAGTGGAGGAGTGACACGCTTTTAAGATACCATAATCGCGTTGAGCCCTTGGGTAGGATTTGTCACTACTCCCGCAACCTCCTATCGAACTCGAACCAGGAGAAGAAAAAGTAACCTTGAGGCATTAATGATAAGGTTTCTATTTACTTGTATAGGAATAGAGGATAAGTGATTAGGGTAGTTATTGATGTGACGCAACCGTGCGTTGGTAGCTTATGAAGGATTTTGTGTTTATTACGTAAAACTTGTGTGGGATTTGTATTTGGAAAGACAAAGTGTGTGAGACCGTACGGATGTTACAAAGCGAAAGCACGGAGTCCCACTCCGGCAGTGTCACTATTTCTAGCTACTATGTGAGTTGCACTGAAGGTTTATGAATAAAGACGTATGACTCAAGTTTAAGGACTATAATGCAGAGAAAAGAATGGACCGGCGACTACTCCAGTGTGTCGTGTTATTACTATCCTATATTTTAACATATTCATCAACTCGATTAAACCTGCGCTAAATGGAAGGTCCAAAGTGGCGGCAGCCCTAAAAAGAACAACACGGCAGCGTCGATGGACGATGGACTTAACTGAAGTTGGTTCAAAAACTTCGCTCATTTGCGGGTGCCGGCTTAGCCCGCAGGATTAGGTTTCCGAACGTTGAGAGTTTAAATTAAGTATGTGTGAGTGTGATAAAATGAGCAATAGTTAATTTATTGACAATTGAAAATTTTTGAACCGCCTGTTACCTGATGTAAAGGGGGGGGGGTCCTACATTAGGCGACTTCCTGATTTGTCGGTGCGGAGGAAGTACGATATGAGAAAAGTGTCAAATGTCAGTGTCAGCTGTCAGTCGACTCGGTACCATTTTTTACTACTGCGCAAAAGTAATACTGACAGTGTTCCGTCAAGTGAGAATCTTTGCGCCGTCAGTAAAACGTCAAAGAAGAAAATGTCACATATCGATTTCACCCCGCCAAGTCAGGAAATCGCCTAAATATGTATTAAAATCATAGTCTTACCACTTTAATGGCACAATGTATTTTTTCTCAAAAATAGTATGTACGTATCTGTGAAGATAGTATCCGAAAGTGGCTCATCCTGGATAGTTGCCAGAAGTGTCCAGGAAGTAACACCTACTGTCCAGGAAGTAAGTATGTAAATCCCATTACATATCATAAGTTTAGCTGCTGCTGCGGGCGCGGGCGCCTCCCTGCCGCAGCAAAAGCTAGTCCGACCTCACGGTTTTAGAACAAACGAGGTGGGATTGGCGAAAAATATGATTTTTACCGCTATTTATACAACTTGTTTTATTTTTGAGAAAAGCACTATACATGCCTCGACCATAAGTGCCATCCTGGCCTCGTATTATAGCCGGACCTCGCCTTCGGCTCGGCCGGCTAACTCATACTCGTCCAGGATGGCTTACTTACTGGTCTCTGCAGTAATGTACTATTGCTTCACCTTGTACAATATAACGTACCTACTATTATGTCTTCATAATATAGTCTTAGAGTAGAGTAGGTAGTAGGTACTCTGCATCTCGGATTATATGGTCCACAGAAAATAATACTAAACTATTTTGTGGCAGTTAAAGTGCATCACGGATTGGCCTAATTATCCTGCATTCAACCCGAACGCTTAATATTTGCAAATGCAGTTAACTTACCTAATTTTAACTTAATTGCCCGATGTTAAATCCCCGTTTTCTATAATCACGCTATCAATTAAACCATGGTGGGTACAGTAGCTTATGTACTTACGTACGTCGAGCTCTTAACTACATAGTTGGACTGTGGTACTTTGTCGCTTTCATCGGTTGGGATTTTGGTATGACGGTTTAAATATGACGATAAAGGATGATTCACGCTAGACCGTTCCGACAAGAAATCGACGGCCGTCGCGCGTCCGTCGTTTTCTCTTACTACAAAACGGGCCGGCCCGGACACGGAACGGTCTAGCGCAGGGGGTCGGCAATAGGCAATAGGGGAAGGTCGAACCGCGGAGCCCCAAATAATGTTAAATATGCTGCATTGCATATTGATTTCATTCAAAGATTTTTTTTCTGGACCTAGAAAATTTTTTTTTCTGTCATATCCGGACCCCACTTAAAACTAATTGCCGACCCCTGGCCCCTATACCACAAAACTTTACAAGCGTACAATTCGACAAAATTGTTCGATTTTTCATAGAAAAAGTTGACAAATTTGTCGAATTGTACGCTTGTAAAGTTTTGTGGTACAGGCCCCTGGTCTAGCGTGAACAAGCATGAATCATCCTTAATTCAAGCGACAAGGTATAAAGTATAAAGGTTTTCTGTAATCTTATAATGAAACCTAACATGTTAAGTGTAACTAGTGATTATATCCCATTTCCGTAATAAAAAAAGGACATTGACATTACAATTACAAACCGAAACCGCGCCAAATAAATTTATAGCGGTCGAGCGACTATCGCCTGTGGTCAAATTAATTAAAGTCGGCTACTGTTTTCACATTACCTAACGGCCATCGGTAAAGTATTTACTGGCGTCTGGGTTTGCTTTTAACTAATTAGAACTAGGTCTCGGACTGGAGACAAAACAGTAGGTCAAATATGAGCTAGAAGAAGAAATACATTTAACTATATAACGATAAAAAACAAAATTAAAAGAAAAATTCAAAATCTTCCCAATCACGTAACTTCATCTAATAATGTATTTTTTAGGGTTCCGTAGTAAACAAGGAACCCTTACAATTTCACCAAATCCGTCCGTACGCTTGTCATATTAGTATAAGTACAATGAATTTAAACAGAAAACTATCAAAACTAAGTAAGGATGAGTCACTTTCGGATACTATCTTCACAGATGTTATGAGAACATTACATACTATTTTTGAGAAAAGCAAATTTTCGTACAACCTATGATGCCTTAGATAATGTTGTAAGTTGTGCCAAAAACATAGTAAGTACCTAAAGTTTGCGAACTTTTTAGTCAACGTAATGTAACGGGAGGGATACTAAGGAACCCTACATTGCGCATGGCCCGACAAGCATTTGGTCAGTTATGAAGTACAAATCTATGCGCTTGGATTGGAAGGCGCTACAACGAGAAATTTAGAAACTTTGAACCGCTGTTCTGCCCAGACGAGGAAACAATAGGGACTGATTTTCAGACATATGATTCTTGACTTTATGATTGTGGTACTGACAATAGCCCAAACATGATCGGTCGAAAACGTTACGTGATTACCGCGCTGGACATAGTATACGAAAGCTTTTTTGCCTGAAACGGAGAGGCTTCGCGCTCGCTACGTCTATGATTCTGACTGACCCATGCATCAACGTTTTTAGTGCCAATAAATATTGACCTGCTGTAACTAATTCCTTTGGTCATGCTTTACCGTGGTAAGGGAAAAACACAGCTAAGAAAAAATGGAGTTCCATTTATGAGTAAGACTGGAGATTTATTTATAACTTAATTTTTGAGAGAAGAGTAATTACTTATTCTGATTCTAGCCATCTTGAGGTAACGTATGTATCGATATACACCCGAGTGTCACATTTATTTTTATTTTATGCTAGTCCATTACTTTTCTTAAGATTTTTTTTTTCCGTTATCTAAGTATTTTACGTACGAAGTGGCCCAGAAATCAAATTCGTTGACCGTATTGTTTGTTCTCAAATCAAAATAGGTACACTTGATTGGGTTTGACGCAGTTTTTCTCTAGGTACAAAACAGGCCCAATTATTGCTCTCTCATTCACTCACAGTTATAAACTTACAGTGTTGGTGTGTTGAATGTTGATGTAGATCCATAGTTATTAATTACAATATCAATTTTAGATTATATATAGTTATGGATACAAATGGTCAAAAAGTTTCTCATCGTTCCCTTTTAACGAAAATCGTTTGAAATATTAAACAGTCTTCTTCGATAGGAAGCGGCGGAGTCGATATTGGAGTGCATTTGCAAGATTCCGCCGTCAGGCTGGCTCGGCGCCAGAGATAGCACCGTGTTTCAGCAATCACTACTAATTTACACTCATTTTCAATATTTGGTAATAAAATGATTTATTTATTTATCGTATGGCATTTATTTCGAACCGTGAGATCTTCGAGAAGACAGTACGGTTGCCAGTTTATGTTGCACTTTTAGAACCACCCAGGGGTCACGTGTAGGGTAGCGGTGGGTACTTTCCGTACGGACGTGGTAGAACTTCGACCCCCTTTGTCAAGTGAGTGGGGCAACTTGGCTATTAGAAGTTTTCAAGCCGCCCGAAGGCCTCCAACTTGGCTTAACGACTGCTGCCATAGACAGCAGCCGGGATCAAAGGCTTAACGTGCCTTCCAAAGCACGGGAGCGCTCAGTTAGTAACCACTCAAAGCGGTCACCCATTCATGTACTGACCGCGGCCCACGTTGCTTACTTAACTTTGAATAACGCTTGCTGCACGCAGGCGCCGCTGGACCACGAGCGCTCAAATGATAACACATTCTTTATATACATACTATATTTATATATATCTATGTATATACGGAATGATATCGAGGCCGTGTGGAGCGAATCGAGGGTGACGGTTTCGAATTCCTGTCATGTCAGGGCATTTATTTGAATGATGAGCGCGAATATTCTCCTGATTATATTGGATTTTCTCTATGTATTCAAATATCTATTTATTTATTTATATATCGTAACTTAGTACCCTTAGTACAAGCTTTGCTTAGTTTGGGACTAGGTCGGTTTGTTTATTGTCCACAAATATTTATTATTTATTTGATTTATTTATTTACTACTCTGCATTTTCGATCTTCATTTATTATATAAGTTTGAGATCGAGGTAAAGGAATGCATTAGAGTCAGGTCGTTAGTTAGAAACTGACTTGTTAATTATACTGGGTATTATAGTCTCCAAGATAATACCGTAATTATGCATTCACACTGTAACTAGAAGCGTTTGCCAAATCCAAATAGATGGGGCTATGCTGGATGTTACCAAATAGATAATACAAATAGTAGTATTTATTGCATAACCTCAACAAAAATAACACATCATAGTACGATATCATAACAATGACTAGAGGCAAACAATAGGCGGCCTTATCGCTAAAGAGCGATCTCTTCCAAGATAAAATCAAATCAAAAGATAATAGTCAAGGGGTAAAATTGTAAGTTTATTTTGACGATGTATAAAAAAATTGCACCCCTGGAGTCTTGGATGTTTTCTATGTATTTAAGTATTTATCTATGTAAAAGTATGTATATCGTCGTCTAGTACGCATAGTAATAGCCTTTATGTCACACCTGGCCATAAAGCGGCAATTACCGCACGCTCCGCGCGCGGGAAATCCCACTTCCCGGCCAGGGGGTGACATAAAATTTTGTACATAACACGGGCGGTAAAAAAGAAAGCCTCAGATCGCATATTTATCGCCCTTGCCTTCGGCTCGGGCGTCAAATACCTGCGATCTGAGACATTCTTTGTTTTACCGCCCTTGTTAAGTAATGTACTATTGCTTAGTTTGAAACTAAGGGGATTTGTGTAAAACTCTCCACAAATATTTATTATCATTATATTACTAACTTTTGCCTGTGACTTTGTCCGCGTGTAACTCGTTCATCGCGTCAGAATATAGTATAATAAAAGTTATTCTTTTATTTCAGGCGTTTACCTAGTTATCGCTTTTCCATACAAATTTGTGGAAGTTTGTATGGAAGAGCCTTAGGCTGCGTTTCTACCAGAGATGTGCGAGGTTGTGTTTTCATATATTTGACACCTCGCTCGGCGCGTTGCGAGGTGTCAAATGTATGAAAACGCATCCTCGCACATCTCTGGTGGAAACGCAGCCTTAAGGGATGATTTCCGATATAAAAAGTATCCTTAGTCCTTTTACGGGATTCAAGCATCTCCATACGCAACTTCATTTAAATCCGATCAGCGGTTTAAGCGTGAAGAGTTAACAGACAGACACTTTCGCATTTACAATTATAGTATGGAGTAAAGTTAAAATGATACCGCCGGCAGAGTTTATGTTTCAATAATTACTGTAATGAAGGCTATTAAAGAACGTATCTAGTTTAATTAGAGTCTCACTCCTGAATTAGGGATGGCAATTACGACCTTTGGACTTACTTTCCGTTATTTAGTAGGACGTAGGCATAATTCCGAATTAAATTATTGTTTTGCCTCAAAAGTTGATGTTTAAATTACACTTATTTGATAGGTATGTTAAAAAAACTGTGTTCAGGAGAGTCCTTTCTATGTAAACATGTAACATTTAGTACATTTATAAAATATAAGAAAATTCCTTATAAATATAAGCTTAGAAAAATTGCTCTGGCATTGAAGATTGCTTAACTACTGCAACGTAATTCATTGGGTTGATCTAAGTTCTACTTGGTACTCCATTCAAAAAATAAAATAAGTAAATAATTATTTTAGACATGTTAATAAAAACGTACTGATCCTTAAATACTCAACACTTCTTTGGTACTCCGTATCTCATAATCATATTTTATTTCATATCTACACCACGATGTAAATATTTAATAAAATACGAGTACGAAATAATAATACTTTAATGAGTTAAAATAGGCCTGGACATAGGCCTATGTCCAGGCCTATGTCCAGCAGTGGACGTCTTTCGGCTGATATGATGATGATGATGAGTTAAAATAAATTTCAAACTCATGATTGTTACAATTGTATAACACCATCCATCACCCAGACGCAGCTTAGTAGCTTGACTTACTGCTAGAATAGGTGTAAACGTTAATGAGCCAGTTAATTATTTATCAACAACATACTGGCATCTTAATATGCATGTGTCATTGTGTCAGTAGATATGTGAAACCTCAATAGTTACCTATTTAAGTAAAACGTACGAGTCATCATCCTCCTAGCGTTATCCCAGTACAGTTGCATCCTGAAGGATGCCTGGGGTCCGCTACCTAATCCCAAGATTTGGCGTAGGCACTAGTTTTTACGTAAGCGACTGCCATCTGACCAGCAACCGGGATCAACGGCTTAACGTGTCTTCCAAAGCACGGGAGCGCTCAGTTAGTAACCACTCAAATCGGTCACCCATCCAAATCCTGACCGCTGCCCACGTTGCTTAACCTTAGATACCGCAAGCGGTACGCAGGCGCTCGTAAAGTAAAACGTACGAGTATAGTGAGAAATGAAACTGACTCATCGACCTACGAAATAATCCGGCAAGTGGCCACTATTTTCAAGTACTCGTGCTCCAGCGACGCCCGCGTGTCGTGTGCGGTATGCGAGGTTAGGCGATTTCCTTACTTGGCGGGGCGGGATCGATATGTGACATTTTCTTCTTTGACGTAAATTTACTGACGTCGCAAAGATTCTCACTTGACGGAACACTGCCAGTATTACTTTTGCGCAGTAGTAATATCATGTGCAGAAGTGGAGCAGTACCGCCTTCGCATCGTCCCGCTACCGCGCATCCCGCGATGCAGGGGCGCAGTAAAAAATGGTACCGAGTCGTTACATCGTCGGACATTATTCTCATATCGTACTGCCTCCGCACCGACAAATCAGGAAGTCGCCTAAGCAATGTCAGCCGCGGTTATCTTTAGGATGGGTGACCGCTTTGAGTGGTTACTAACTAAGCGCTTCCGTGCTTTGGAAGACACATTAAGCCGTTGATCCCGGCTGCTGTCTAGATGGCAGCAGTCGTTAAGCCAAGTTGGAGGCCTTCGGGCGGCTTGAGAACTTCTAACAGTCAAGTTGTCCACTCATTTGACAAAAGGCTGTCGAAGTTGCACCACATCCGTAGGGAAAGTACCCACCGCTACCCTACACGTGACCCCTGGGTGGTGCTAAAAGTGCAACAAAAACTGGCAACGAACGTACTGTCTTCTCGAAGTTCTCAAGGATCGAAATAATTGCCATACTATAAATAAATAAATAATCACCAACCAACACACAGTCACATTTTTTTTCACATGCTTGTCATCTGTTGAGTAGGTACGTTTATATAAAAGATGACAACATAATAAGCCCCACTGAAATCTCTAAAAATATGTATACAAATACATACAACAATATGTACATACATGTAAATAAAAACCAAACCAAATAAAAGAGTGCCAAAAATCA
Organism: Cenopis cana; assembly: GCA_951800055.1. Classification (NCBI taxonomy): domain Eukaryota; kingdom Metazoa; phylum Arthropoda; class Insecta; order Lepidoptera; family Tortricidae; genus Cenopis; species Cenopis cana. Next base: position 6,856,915 of record OX637487.1, on the reverse strand, counting down.
AAACCGAGTAAGTAACAACAGTGCCGGGCCGTCAGTAGAATTAATGGCGGTTTTTGCCGGCGACCGCGTATCTATTCATCATTTAATTTTCATTTGAGCGCTCGCCCGTGCCTGTTATTACTGACTATGGCAAGAACAGGGTATATGATATTTTTATTTTGCAATATCAAATCAGAATAAGGCAATACGTACAAAAACACATCCGTTTACAAAAAGAAGCTCTTAAATAGAGAAAATGCAATCTTACCGACCTAAATACAAAAAAAGTTATCACTATACTTATTAATTAAGCAATTAAATAGGTACTTGAAAAGTGGAAAAAAAATCTTAAAAAAATATATCAAACTTGAGAAATTGAAACTTGGGTATCATAATAATTATTTCTAAGAATGTACCTCTTTCCAATGAAAATAAAATAGTAGTTTATGCAACTGGTACATAATGAGGGGCATTAAAACACGAGTGTGTTTTATGAAACGAGCCGAAGGCGAGTTTCATAATAAGGTCACACGAGTGTTTTAATGCCTAATTATGTACAGTTGCATACATTACTTTATCTACACACATATTATAATTACTCTAAGATGGGTTCAGAAACCGTAGTAAATAAATACAATAATTGTGTTAATACAACCTTTTTTGCACGGTTGCGGAAATATCGAAATCAGAACTGGCAACAGATACCTGCATATGTTATTTTAAAAAGTAAAGAGTCCTTATTCTGATGTGATCATGTCGTTCTAGCTCAAATTTCGTGCGATATATACTAAAAAAACATCGAGCTGACATTTCGCATCGACTGAATTTGAATTTTCAGTGATACTAGAATAGGGACATGTCAACTTTGACATTTAAATTTTGACAGTTTTGTTTGACGTAATATTTTAACATCATATATGGATTTTGGTAGTGGCCGCGTTGGTGAACTCACGTGCTCTCGGCGCGACGACTAGCAGAATCCATTATTACCGAACAAAACCTTGCCTACTGTCATGGCGTCGTTACCGAACAACGTCTTTGCACATGTGGTTGGCGAAATCATCGTAAATTTGATGGAAAGCCATTTTTAAACAAAAAATAAATAAACATCATATATGAGATTAAAATGAAATATTTTATTACTGCTGTAGCCTTAGCCACAGATAAGAAAATTGCCATAAATTCATTGAATGTTGAAATGAGAGCCATTTTCTACGGTTTCCGAACGCATATTAGAGGATTTATGATATGTGTGTAGATAAAGTTTGTTTTTGTTAGTACGGAATACTATAAAATGTTAGATGAAATTTGGTGACACTAGACTCAAGCTTGCAGCTGCAGCTTGCAAGTTGATCTCGGCTGCTGTTTATGATAGTAGTCGTTAAGCCAAGTATGGATGCCTTCGGGCGGCTTGAGCACTTCTAACTTCTAACAGTCAAGTTGCCCACTCATTTGAAAAACCTACTACCAATAATGCCTAGTTTCCCCTTGGGTTGGAACTTCAGATGGCAGTCGCCTCCGTAAAAACTAGTGCCTACGCCAAATCTTGGGATTAGGTAGCGGACCAAGGCATTCTTCAGGGTGCAAATGTACCCGGAATAACTCTAGGAGGACTCACTAAGGCTGGGTTGCACCAAACCGTCTGTAATCGTAAGCGGTGTTCGTCAAATCTGATTGTATGGAAAGTTTGACAAGTTTCTATGGGGTGACAGCTGCCGGCGCCATATTTGACGATGACCGGTCTGTATTCGTACGTTGGTGCAACTGGCACTAAATCTAGGGTTCGCCGGAAGATCAGCGCCGGCTCCCTGAGACGGCATTACTCGTATGCTGAGGCGGACCTTTTCGTGACGACTCCGTCTTTTTTTTTGTATTATTTTTTATTTGTTTGTCACGTCACGAATCAATGTTTTTCTTCTTCTTCTTAGGATGATGATGAAGCCCGGTAATAAGTAATAAAAAAAAAAAACAGACACCCGGTTTTTGCGACTGCCAATGAAACGTGCCGATGGCCTATACTTTTTCCTTCCCAGCGAATGTGTAAAATATTAGTTGTGAATTGAGTTTTGTTTGCGGCGGCCATTGTTGGAGATAACTGTATTCTCTCTCAGCAAAATACAATAATGGTTACGAAAATATTTTTATAATTTGCTGATTGCCCCGCGCATCGTTATACATACTCATTATAGTTAAAATCAGTAGTGCTTATGCATATGAAGAGGCCATTTTTAAGGCGCTACAACGAGAAATTAAGAAACTTTGAATCGCTGTTCTGCCCAGACGAGGTAACAATAAGGACTGCTTTTCAGAAATAATGATTCTTGACTATATGATTGTATTTCTGATAATAGCCGAAACATGATTGCTTAAAATTTTCTTGATAGAAAGAATATCCAAAGTTGAGACTATATTTTCCTTTTTTTACTCAGCCTGCTAAAACAACGCATTATTAAACGACACGATTAAGTTAATATGATGGTGTTTTACCTCATCAAAACTTTATCAAGAGAAAATTCAATAAACCTGCACACCGTCAGATATTTATCGAGATTTCTCTAAAAAAGCCATACTCGAATAATGGTGCATCCCGTTTTATCGTGAGCGAAAAATATAAGCGCGTAGTCTCTTTTAATCGATATATCCCCTCAATCTTATTCCCTAGGTCAGAAGTTCCTGTAACCGTCGAGCTTGTATGAAGAGATGTATGGATGTGTTTGAAGCAAAAGACGTATGTAGGGACCGTAAGTACTTTTTTTTGTACAAAGACGTTGTTCGGTAACGACGCCATGACAGTAGGCAACTGGTTTTGTTCGGTAATGGATTCTGCTAGTCGTCGCGCCGAGAGCAGAGCACGTGTGTTCACCAACGCGGCGACGAGCAAAATCCCCGTAAGTACTTGGCGTTCTTTGGTCTCTGCCTACCCCAATGGGATACGGGCGTGAGTGTGTTTATGTGTGAGTGTGCATTTATAGGAAAGTACCTTGAAATCTTCATATGTCTTCATACTTCTGTTGTTGATTGTACAAACTGTTTGACATGATGCCCACGGCCCACACCCACCTTTCATCATCGCGACGCTCGCCATCGGGCTCATCCCCACACCTTGGAGCCTGCGTTCTCGTACAGTACGATACAACAGGTGCTTTATACCGAGATCACTTAGGTTGTGGAATGGGCTTCCCGTCGTGTAAGAAAATTAGGTATAAGTGTATTTAACCGATATCGTTCTGTAGCGTCACGACAAGGCACGATTATCGTCACGTCAGACAAATACAATCCGGCGTTCGTTTGTCTTTATAAGGTAGTATTACCAGTAAGGCGACTTCCTGATTTGTCGGTGCGGAGGCGGTACGATATGAGAAAACTGTCAAATGTCAGTGTCAACTGTCAGTCGAGTCAGTACCGCTTTTTACTGCGCCCCTACATTTAAATGAGTGCTTCCTGAATGGCGCGGGATGCGCGGTAGCGGGACGATGCGAAGGCAGTACTGGTCCACTTCTGCGCATGATTTTACTTCTGCGCAAATGTAATACTGACAGTATTCCGTCAAGTGAGAATCTTTGCGACGTCAGTAAGTTTACATCAAAGAAGAAAATGTCACTTATCGATCCCGCCCCGCCAAGTCAGGAAGTCACCTAATTCATAAAGCTTGGAATACATTTCTTTCGAGCGGTAACGCAGCAGGTGCGCCTGCCTCGTGGATTACCCGCAGTTGACATTTTACGCTGATGTGGGTAGGTTATTTATGGGGCACTTTTAAAACGAATTTAAATTACATTTGTCATTTTATACCTATTTCTGTAATTTTAAGTACTTATAAAAAATATATATATAGATTGTAATAATGAAGTATAATGCCTAGCTAGTATGATCATGTTTATATTAATATGCTTTTTTTTATACCATGTCGGTGGCAAACAAGTGTACGGGCCCGCCTGGTGGTAAGCGGGCACCGCAGTGTCATGTCCGTTGCCGACCCTTTCAAAATGGTGGTTAAAATTCACTCCTTGGTGGTTAAAATTCGGTTAGTTAGAAGAGAATGTATAATATTGACTTTGTTGCTGAACCAGCCAATGATTCAACAAAAAAATCCTTATTTCCTCTAAGTACTTTCTCTCAGATGTTTCCGTAACCACATAAAGATCGGGCGGGCAATATGTATCGCCCTATCGCGTATCTATATGATATCGATGTGTCGCGTGCTCGCTTCCACGCGTTGTCTAAAGTATCAGAACGTGCGTGCTTAATACTTTGATACCATTTTATGATGTGATATGTCAAGTCAAACTGACCACCACTGCAGTGTTTAGAAAAGTAACGTTCACTAGACATGAAAAGGGCGTGCACTGATGACTCAGGACTAAACCGCTGTTCAATAAGAAAAGTAAGTTTCTATTGAACTCTGGTATATACTTACAACATTCTTCTATGGGCCTTCTTTGGAAGGTTAGATTCGCTTGCGTTTTCAACTTAACTATTTATGGGGACGGAAAACGATTTTTACCTTCCCAAATTATAAGAATAAAAATGTAAGATGTTATTAAGTTCTACTAGGCACTTTTGTAATTCTGTAAAGAAATTCTAAATTTCTTTACAGAATTACGTAGAGAGCGGGATGGTGAATTGTAAACGCACGCATGTTAGAGCGGGACGTTTGCAGTGGGACTGCCTTGCCTTAACACCTTATCCCTAAGTTTGGCGTAGGAATGAGTTTTACGAAAGCGACTGATATCTGGGCCATTTTACGGAAAGTTGTACACTAGACGTTTTTTTTTAATTTGGATAAAATCGGGTTTTTTCTACTCAGAATCGAAAGCACTTTCGAACCTAATAGGAGAAAAAAAGTGTCCCAAATTTTTCATACAATTCTCAGTTTTTCCATTCCGTTACCACCATACAAGATTACAAACTTAGTATGAAAACGGTAACGGAAAGGAATAAAAAAAATTTGGGACGCTTTTTTTCCCCTATATCATTCGAAAGTGCTTTCGATTCTAAGTAGAAAAAACCCAATTTTATCCAAATTAAAAAAAAAAGTCGAGTGTACAACTTTCCGTAAAATGGCCCATCTGACCTTGCAACCCAGAGGGCAAAGTAGACCTTGTTGGGATTTAGGTCTTCTCACGATGTTTTTCTTCATCGAAATGCCGCTGTTAAATATCAAACGATATTTAGAACATAAGTTTTATGACACCAATATTACGAGCCACAACGAAAACAAAAATCATCATCCTCCTAGCGTTATCCCAGCATCCTGAAGGATGCCTGGGGTCCGCTACCTAATCCCAAGATTTGGCGTAGGCACTAGTTTTTACGAAAGCGACTGCCATCCGACCTTCCAACCCCGAGGGGAAACTAGACCTTATTGGGATTAGGCTTTGTCAAGTGAGTGGGCAACTTGGTTGTTAGAAGTTCTCAAGCCGCCCGAAGGCCTCCAACTTGGCTTAACGACTGCTGCCATAGACAGCAAAAGGGATCAACGGCTTAACGTGCCTTCCAAAGCACGGGAGCGCTCAAAGCGGTCACCCATCCAAGTCCTGACCGCTGCCCACGTTGCTTAACCTAAGATGTACACAGGCGCCGCTGGGCCATGAGCGCACAACGAAAACAAAAATATCACAGAAATATTTCTCCCAAAAACTACATCGCGCTTCGGCAAAAATAGCCAAACCCCCATCCAAGAGCTAATCACCTCCAATATCTCAAGAGTCCCTAGTAAGTGCGAAAGTAGTGAACGAAACTAATTAACAAGTTGGGGAGCTCAGCGGTGATTTTGTTAACGCCACATTGGGGTCACAGCCAGTCTTGACTCGTCTCACTACAACTAATATAACTTGAACTTGGCTCTCGCAACAATCCACATCCTTAAGGTGCAGGGGTGGGCAAGGCAAACTCTGTGCACGTTTTATTCGTAGGTTTTGGCACTAACGAATGTAATATTTTTTTGGATGTAAATATTGGATATGCGAAGAAAGTGGTGATGTGGAAATTTTCAAATATTAAAAAAAAAATGAAAAATGTAAAAAAAATAAAAAAATATCAATGAAAAATTTTATATATAAATTACATCACGAAATAGCTAACAGAAAAATAAGCATACTGACCAAAAATCATAACTTTAATGCAAACACAAACGAAGAAAATCCTGCACAAAGTTTGTATGCAGAGAGCTTGCCCTACCCCTCCTCTTAAGGCAAGAACTTGGATGCGATTTTCATTACATTGCGGGGTTTGGTCGCTCTCGTCTTGCCTCGGTAGCCCGCAGCCCGCAGTGTAATCAAAATTGCATGTAATTTTTGCAATGTGTAAATCTGTGTAACTCGATTCCACACTTCAGATTCGGTTGAAGCCGTTCAACCAATCTCACTGGAGCGCAAACTCTTAGAGCATTCCAGTGTTTCAATCGCTCGCGTGGTCGTGTCGGAGGTTTCCTCTGGATTTTCCCCAAGCCACCAAGCTAGGCTAGGCTTTTTTCCAAGGCTAGGCTTATAAAGAAACAGTTAGGTTAAAAAAAGAGGCCACATCCTTAGGTATACTATTAAATTTAGTCACTTTCGTACAGTCTCATTCGTAAAACTGTTTTTTACGCCAAATCTTGGGATTACGTGTCAAAACGGACAACAAAACACTAGGAGGATTGTATTGTAAGGATATATAAAATATGTCTTACACTGGTTCATAAATACCTACATAAAATATGACTTATATACTGGTTCGCGTTCGCCTGAAGCGTTCTCGGTAAAAGTCGTGAATATCGTCGTGTCGTGAGTTTCGATGAACTTCACCACTAAAAATACGCTTTGAATCGAAAAAACAGTACCTATGTCACTTCGAAACACTATAACGTTAAATACCTATTTTTACTAAATTCCTAGAAACTTCTAGAAAGGAAGGTCGTAAGTCAAATGATTACAGTATTGAAGGATGTCATTTTAAATTGTGGAAAAACTACGCACTTTATTTAGTGCATCATCAGTGTAATCGATGGAGGAGTGGAGATGATTAAGGAACTCCCTCTTAATTCTTATTCATGGTCCCCTAGTTTTGCAAAAAATGTTTCATAGAATATATTGTGTCGTAGAATTTACATTTCATAGATTTTTTTCCAGAAATCGAAAATCTTTTTAGGTAGATACAGCTAAAATGTCATTGTGTAGAACTCAATCAGATCCAAAAAAGTAGGCTAGGTTAAGTTAAAACGACGACCCTTTTGAAAAACAAGAGTTTTCAATCCGAATTCAGCGAAACAATCCATTCTATGAAACTTCTGCCTGAAAAACAAAGTAGAACCTTATCCATAAAACTCAATGTTAGCGTTTAATGTTTGTCTTCCTTATACCTACAAAATGTTTGAGTGATAAAGACAAACGAGACAAAAGGCGAATACTTATTTAAAATATTCTCAGAATTATTCGTTTCACAGAAACTTTTTTTTTTCGGAAACCGGTAACAGCTAAAATACCATTTTGTAGAACCCAATTATATCTACCAGAAAAGTAGGTTAGGTTAGTACAGCGACCGTTTATTAACGATAATACCACTTCATTAACGATTGACTCGACAAACGCCCGAACTACTTACGTTTGTCATAGTCTCACTTTTTGCCTCAAATTATTTGGTATGACATTAAGTTAATCACTCTATTACCCGACCATGTTAAAGAGGTTTTTATCTACACACATATCATAAATCCTCTAATATGCGTTCGGAAACCGTAGAAAATGACTCTCATTTCAACATTCAATGAATTTATGGCAATTTTCTTATCTGTGGCTAAGGCTACAGCAATAATAAAATATTTCATTTTAATCTCATATATGATGTTGAAATATTACGTCAAACAAAACTGTCAAAATTTAAATGTCAAAGTTGACATGTCCCTATTCTAGTATCACTGAAAATTCAAATTCAGTCGATGCGAAATGTCAGCTCGATGTTTTTTTAGTATATATCGCACGAAATTTGAGCTAGAACGACATGATCACATCAGAATAAGGACTCTTTACTTTTTAAAATAACATTCAGGTATCTGTTGCCAGTTCTGATTTCGATATTTCCGCAACCGTGCAAAAAAGGTTGTATTAACACAATTATTGTATTTATTTACTACGGTTTCTGAACCCATCTTAGAGTAATTATAATATGTGTGTAGATAAAGTAATGTATGCAACTGTACATAATTAGGCATTAAAACAATGCCCCTCATTATGTACCAGTTGCATAAACTACTATTATGGCATTCAGTGGCCATTTTTTTTTCATTTTAAACATATTCTCAACTCAGCTGCATAAGAACTTTTCCGCACCGCACCTCTAGTACCCACGTCTCTATTTTTCCTTTAACGTACCTATTTATAATTTATATACAAAATTTGGTAATTCAAATGACTGAAGCTTTTTTGAAACCGTGATGTGAAATTAAATATAAAATTACCTATTAAAAGTTACAAAATAGGCAAGCTGCGCAAACTTCGAGCAACTTAATCAAAACATAAATTAAGAAACAGAAGTTTATGAAAGTCTCACACCGTGCGCATTTATTAAGAGCTACACAAAGCGTTAGCTCTGTAGTTTTGCTAATACACCTCCTACTAATTATAATTATATTCCATGTTGTTAAGAATTATAATTATTTTAAGTAGATGAAACTCCCGTGAAATTTGACTGAATTTAGGCAAACCGAAATTAGTCAAAAAGTTATTAGGCCAAACGAGGGTAAACCGTATGGGAGCCCCCTTTAAAACATCTATCTATACATATAATAAAGCAGAAGAGGGTCGAAAATCTGTACATTGAAGATATTAGTAAAAAAATCGATGGAGGGGTCTAAGAATCGATAACAGAACACGTTTCAACTGTTTTTAGAATTCGTGTCTGTTTGTCTGTTTGTCTGTTTGCCTGTTTGTCTGTTTGTCTGTTTGTCTGTCTGTTTATATGTCTAACTATCACGCGAAAACTAGCGAATGGATTTGAATACAGCCTTCACTAATATGTTTATTGGATCTTCGGCCAGGTTATAGGCTATAAAAATCATACAGGTTAGGGATGAAAGGGGGTGAAAAGAGGGGTTAAACTTTGTATGAGAAATCTTTCAGTTCATGATTTACAGGCTTGAAAGTTGGTAAGTATATACATGGACGCAAAGTAAATAGAACCTCATTCAAACATTGTATAATAAACAGATAGTATTTGAAAAAATGGGGGGAGAAATAACAATACCTCTGCCTCTCAAGGCTATAGACAAAAATACAAAAGTCCCTCAAACCATATTAACTGTTTGAAATGAGAGATCTAATTATGTTGGTCAGTCAGTCGCTATCAATATTCACAAACTTTACTACGCAACCTCGGTTTTTTTTTGTTTTCGATGGAGGGTACCTTACCTACGCAGAGCGGCGGGCTCTCGGTTGCATGGTAGCACTTGCGACATGTACTACCTATATATTAAGTATGCGCATTTTTGTATAAAATATTGTTTTTTGAGGTGCTCATTACAAGAATGATACTTATCCATTTTCAAATCGAAGATGGCGGACATTTACTTATTTACTTTTCTTAATAATCGATATGGGTGTCATCTTTGAGGTTCTTCGAGGTGCCGATTAGTTGCGTTTTCCGTCAGCAAAATGTATAAAATACGTTCAGCGCGTAACAGACATAAATTTAGGGTAGGTATATTGGTATTCGTTATTAAAACATACATACCTACGTAACAATAAACATCAAAGTATGACCAAATTCGAACAGGCGGATTGGAAAGCAAAAAAAACCGGCCAAGTGCGAGTCGGACTTCGCACATTTAGGGTTCCGAACCGACCGCAAAGTTAAGTTGGTTTTTATAGGAAAAATAAGGAAATTTCAAAGAAAAAAATCTAATTTATTAGTATTTGTTGGTAAAAAATACGTAATAACAATCATTATTACCAAATTTTAAGTTTATAGGTGTTTGCAAAATTAAAAAATTCATCGGAACAAAATTTCGTAAATTCCAATAATTTATGAACAAAAAAAATATCTATTCAACTACCTCTTTACAAAGCCACTTGATAGGTCAACAAATTTTTTTTGTTCAATATTTTGCGCTCGCTACGCTTGCGTTTTCATCTACATTGCTTGATGCGTATGAAGTATTTTCCGTACCTGCATCATAATGTTCGAATCATTTCGCACTAGCTTTTTTATCTACATTACTTGACGCGTAGGAATTATTTTCCGTAACTGCATCATAATGTTCGAAAAATTTCGCGCTCGCTGCGCTCGCGTTTTCATGTGCATCAAGAGAATGAAGTATTTCCCGCACCTGCATCATAATGTTTGAAAAATTTCGCGCTCGCTGCGTTCGCGTTTTCATCTACATCACTTGATGAGTATTTTCCGCACCTACATCATAATGTTCGATAATTCTCGCGCGCCCTACGCTCGCGTTTTCATCTGCATTATAGTTGATGCTTATGAAGTCTTTTCCGCACCTGCATCATAATGTTCGAAACATTTCGCGCTCACTACGCTCGCGATCTCATCTTCATTTCTTGATGCGTATGAAGTATTTTCCGCACCTGCATAATAATGTTCGAAAAATTACGCGCTCGCTGCGCTCGCGTTTTCATCTACATAACTTCATGAGTATGAACTATTTTCCGCACCTGCATCATAATGTTCAAAAACTAGCGCCCGCTACGATCGCTTTTTCATCTAAATTACAGATGCGTTTGAAGTCTTTTCCGCACCTGCATCATAATGTTCGTAAAAATTTCGCGTTCGCTATGCTTGCGTTTTCATCTGCATGACTTGATGCATATGAATTATTTACCGCACCGGCATCACAATGTTCGAAATATTTCGCGCTCGCTGCGCTCGCGTTTTCATACACATTACTCGATGAGTGTGAAGTATTTTCCGCACCTGCATCATAATGTTCGAAAAATTTCGCGGACGCTGCGTTCGCGTTTTCTTCTACATTACTTGATGAGCATTTTCCGCACAACCTACATCATAATGTTCGAAAATTTTCGCGCGCCGTACGCTCGCGTTTTCATCTACATTATAGTTGATACGTATGAAGTCTTTTCCGCACCTGCATCAGAATGTTCGAAAAATTTCGCGCTCGCTGCGCTCGCGTTTTCATCTACATTACTTGATGAGTATTTTCCGCACCAACATCATAATGTTCGTAAAAATTTCGCGTTCGCTACGCTCGCATTTTCATCTGCATGACTTGATGCGTATGAATTATTTTCCGCACCGGCATCATAATGTTCGAAATATTTCGCGCTCGCTGCGCTCGCGTTTTCATACACATTTGATGAGTGTAAAGTATTTTCCGCACCTGCATCATAATGTTCGAAAAATTTCGCGCTCGCTGCGTTCGCGTTTTCTTCTACATTACTTGATGAGCATTTTCCGCACTTACATCATAATGTTCAAAAAATTTTTACGCGCCGTACGCTCGCGGTTTCATCTACATTATAGTTGATGCGTATGAAGTCTTTTCCGCGCCTGCATCAGAATGTTCGAAAAGTTTCGCGCTCGCTGCGCTCGCGTTTTCATCTACATTACTTGATGAGTATTTTCCGCACCTGCATCATAATGTTCGACACATTTCGCATTCACTACGCTCGCGTTTTTATCTTCATTACTTGGTGCGTATGAAGTCTTTTCCACACCTGCATCAATGTTCGAAACATTTCGCGCTCGCTGCGGTCGCGTTTTCATCTACACTATTTGATGCGTATGAATAAGTATTTTCCGCACCTACATCGTAATGTTTGAAAGAATTCGCGCTCGCTGCGCTCGCCTTTTTATCTTCATTACTTGATGCGTATGAAGTATTTTCCACACCCGTATCAGAATAAGCGAAAAATTTCGCGCTCGCTTCGCTCGCGAGCGTTTTCATCAACATCAATAATAAGTTAATAACATATATTTAGTCCTCTGTCATGTTTCATGTGGGCGCATTGAGCCGGCGTGCGCAATGTTTGGCGAGACAACCCGGCGAAATACGGTGTAGAAGTTGATATGGATAATGGATATTCACGCGAATGAAGTCGCGGGCAAAAGCTTAGATAAATAAATTTAAAACCTGGACTACCCGTGCGAAACTGGGGCGGGTTATAAATGCGAAAGTAACTCTGTCTGCCTGTTTCCTCTTAAAATGCTCAACCGATTTAGATTAAATTTGTTATGGATATAGTTTGAGTCCTAGGGAAGGACATAGGATACTTTTATCCCGGAAATCATCCCTTAACGAGGTTTAAGTTAGAATGGAAGAGAGATAACTAGGTAAGCGCATGAAATAGAAGAATGAAATAACATTCTAACGCGATGACGCGAGTTCTACGCAGACGAAGTCGCGGGCAAAAGCTAGTTTAAAAATAAGTTTTGACTATTTGTATGGCTTTGGGCCACCAAGAGGCTTATATTGTGAACCATTTTAAGACTGTAGCTCCATCCGTTTGGCTGTAAATATGTGTGACAGACGACGGACGGCAATAGGGTTCCGTTTTGACCCTTCGGGTACGGAACCCTAAAAAACAGTACTTAATTATCTATATCTATACATATAATAAAGCAGAAGAGGGTCGAAAATCTGTACATTGAAGATATTAGTAAAAAAATCGGTGGAGGGGTCTAAGAATCGATAACAGAACACGTTTCAACTGTTTTTAGAATTCGTGTCTGTTTGTCTGTTTGTCTGTTTGTCTGTTTGTCTGTTTGTCTGTTTGTCTGTTTGTCTGTCTGTTTATTTGTCTAACTATCACGCGAAAACTAGCGAATGGATTTTAATACAGCTTTCACTAATATGTTTATTGGATCTTCGGCCAGGTTATAGGCTATAAAAATCATACAGGTTAGGGATGAAAGGGGGTGAAAAGAGGGGTTAAACTTTGTATGAGAAGTCTTTCAGTTCATGATTTACAGGCTTGAAAGTTGGTAAGTATATACATGGACGCAAAGTAAATAGAACCTCATTCAAACATTTTATAATAAACAGATAGTATTTGAAAAAATGGGGGGTGAAATAACAATACGTCTGCCTCTCAATCTCAAGGCTATAGACAAAAGTCCCTCAAACCATATTAACTGTTTGAAATGAGAGATCTAATTATGTTGGTCAGTCAGTCGCTATCAATATTCACAAACCTTACTACGCAACCTCGGTTTTTTTTGTTTTCGATGGAGATTGGAGGGTACCTTACCTACGCAGAGCGGCGGGCTCTCGGTTGCATGGTAGCACTTGCGACATGTACTACCTATATATTTAGTATGCGCATTTTTGTATAAAATATTGTTTTTTGAGGTGCTCATTATAAGAATGATACTTATCCATTTTCAAATCGAAGTGGCGGACATTTACTTATTTACTTTTCTTAATAATCGATATGGTTGTCATCTTTGAGGTTCTTCGAGGTGCAGATATTGGTATTCGTTATTAAAACATACATACCTACGTAACAATAAACATCAAGTATGACCAAATTCGAAAGTCACAGGCGGATTGGAAGAAAAAAAAAAACCGGTCAAGTGCGAGTCGGACTTCGCACATTTAGGGTTCCGAACCGACCGCAAAGTTAAGTTGGTTCATATAGGAAAAATAAGGAAATTTCAAAGAAAAAAATCTAATTTATCAATATATTAGTATTTGTTGGTAAAATAAACGTAATAACAATCATAGAGTTAGAGTTAGAGTTAGAGTTAGAGTTTATTTGCATAGAATAAGTAGGTACATTTGTGTCCTTAGGTGGTATGTGACAAAGGTAGCTTATCCTGCTATTTGTACTATATAGGTACTAGCATGCAAAAATTTTGACAATATTATGTATGAATGCATTGTGACAAAAAATCTTTCACACTATAATATTTTTTAGCAGTTAGAAGCTTAATTAACGTTTGCTTGAATTTATTTAAAGGTAGCTCTTGTATACTTTTCGGTAACTTATTGAAAATTTTTATGCACATGACAAAGCAGTGGTTTGAGTATAATGTTGTTCTTGGAACATAATTATAAACCAACCGCCCAGGATTCCGTAGGTTTCTAGTTGAATTTGTTCCAGCTTTATTAAATAAATACATATGTCTCTTTACAAACATACAAATTTCCAGAATATACAAGCACGGTAAAGGTAGTATATTAAATTTTTTAAAAAGCGGTTTACATGATTTATAGGAGGCTAGACCACCAATAGCACGTACACATTTTTTTTGGGCTACGAATGCAATGCTGGAACTTGTACAGTTGCCCCACAATATAAGCCCGTACCCATAGGAACAAAATTTCGTAAAAAAAGCTTCTCATTCCTTTGTTTTCCAATATTTTTTTCAATAAAAAATATAGTATGTATAGTAATAATTTGTATGGCTTTGGGCCAACAAGATGCTTATACTGTATAAATTTGAAACCTGTAGCTCCAACAGTTTGGCTGTAAAACCTGTGTGACAGACGACGGACGGACATCTGGGCGTCACGTCGCGTTTGTTCAATATTTCGCGCTCGCTGCGCTCGCGTTTTCATCTACATTGCTTGAGGCGTATGAAGTATTTTCCGTACCTGCATCATAATGTTCGAATCATTTCGCACTCGCTTTTTTATCTACATTACTTGACGCGTAGGAATTATTTTCCGTAACTGCATCATGTTTGAAAAATTTCGCGCTCGCTGCGCTCGCGTTTTCATGAGAATGAAGTATTTTCCGCACCTGCATCATAATGTTCGAAAATTTTCGCGCGCCGTACGCTCGCGTTTTCATCTACATTATAGTTAATGCGAATGATGTCTTTTCCGCACCTGCATCAGAATGTTCGAATCATTTCGCGCTCTCTGCGCTTGCGTTTCATATACATTACTTAATGAGTGTGAAGTATTTTCCGCACCTGCATCATAATGTTTGAAAAATTTCGCGCTCGCTGCGCTCGCGTTTTCATCTACATTACTTGATGAGTATTTTCCGCACCTACATCATAATTTTCGATAATTTTCGCGCGCCCTACGCTCGCGTTTTCATCTGCATTATAGTTGATGCTTATGAAGTCTTTTCCGTACCTGCATCATAATGTTCGAAACATTTCGCGCTCACTACGCTCGCGATCTCATCTTCATTTCTTGATGCGTATGAAGTATTTTCCGCACCTGCATAATAATGTTCGAAAAATTTCGCGCTCGCTGCGCTCGCGTTTTCATCTACATAACTTCATGAGTATGAACTATTTTCCGCACCTGCATCATAATGTTCAAAAACTTTAGCGCCCGCTACGCTCGCTTTTTCATCTTAATTACAGATGCGTTTGAAGTCTTTTCCGCACCTGCATCATAATGTTCGTAAAAAATTCGCGTTCGCTACGCTCGCGTTTTCATCTGCATGAATGCGTATGAATTATTTTCCGCACCGGCATCACAATGTTCGAAATATTTCGAGCTCGCTGCGCTCGCGTTTTCATACATACACATTACTTGATGAGTGTGAAGTATTTTCCGCACCTGCATATATATAAATATTTGAACTTTGAACTACATTACTTGATGAGCATTTTCCGCACCTACATCATAATGTAAAATTTTCGCGCGCCGTACGCTCGCGTTTTCATCTACATTATAGTTGATGCTTCATACGCATCAACTATAATGTAGATGTGTCTTTTCCGCGCCTGCATCAGAATGTTCGAAAAATTTCGCGCTCGCTGCGCTCGCGTTTTCATCTACATTACTTGATGAGTATTTACCGTGCCTGCATCATAATGTTCGAAACATTTCGCACTCACTTCGCTCGCGTTTTTATCTTCATTACTTGGTGCGTATGAAGTCTTTTCCACACCTGCATCAATGTTCGAAACATTTCGCGCTCGCTGCGCTCGCGTTTTCATCTACACTATTTGATGCGTATGAAGTATTTTCCGCACCTACATCGTAATGTTTGAATGAATTCGCGCTCGCTGCGCTCGCGTTTTCATCTTCATTACTTGATGCGTATGAAGTATTTTCCACACCCGTATCAGAATATGCGAAAAGTTTCGCGCTCGCTTCGCTCGCGAGCGTTTTCATCTGCATCAATGATAAGTTAATAACATATATTTAGTCCTCTGTCATGTTTCATGTGGGCGCATTGAGCCGGCGTGCGCAATGTTTGGCGAGACAACCCGGCGAAATACGGTGTAGAAGTTGATATGGATAATGGATATTAACGCGAATGAAGTCGCGGGCAAAAGCTGAGATAAATAAATTTAAAACTGGACTACCCGTGCGAAACCGGGGCGGGTTATAAATGCGAAAGTAACTCTGTCTGCCTGTTTCCCCTTAAAATGCTCAACCGATTTAGATGAATTTGGTATGGATATAGTTTGAGTCCTAGGGAAGGACATAGGATACTTTTATCCCGGAAATCATCCCTTAACGGGGTTTAAGTTAAAATGGAAGAGAGATAACTAGGTAAGCGCATGAATTAGAAGAATGAAATAACATTCTAACGCGATGACTCGAGTTCTACGCAGACGAAGTCGCGGGCAAAAGCTAGTTAATTAATAAAGACGTGACGTGTCAATCAAGCGGGTCCTACAACCACTGATTAAAATTTCAGTGTCTCAAATTCTTTCAGATAATTTCCGATATCAGGAAAAACAGGGTCTGAAATCTTTCGAAGTCATTTTTGCCACCATGGCCTCTCATGCAGCCGCAGTGCTGGGAGGATCCCTCGGCATGCCAGCATCAACGACGTCATCCGTAGGGCTCTTGTCAGTGCCAAGGTGCCGGCAGTCCTCGAGCCCAACGGCCTGACAAGGGACGACGGCAAGAGGCCTGACGGAATGACGTTGGTGCCTTGGAGTATGGGTCGGCCTCTCGTCTGGGACGCTACTTGTGTAGATACCCTGGCACCGTCCCATATTCCAGGCACCAAAACTGATGCTGGCGCAGCTGCCTCCTCGGCAGAAAACCTCAAGCGTCGCAAATATGCTACTCTCGGCAGTAGCTACTTGTTTGCGGCGTTTGGGGTTGAGACCCTGGGGCCATGGGGTCCAAGTGCTCGGCGCCTCTATAAGGACATCTCGACGCGCCTTATAGAAGCGTCTGGTGACCAGAGGGCTGGCCACTATTTCGCACAACGGATTAGCATTGCTATCCAGCGTGGCAATGCGGCCAGCCTTCTGGGAACCCTACCGTGCACCGAGGACCCTGGGGCAAAGTTTTTATTTAGTATAAGTTTTTATTTAGTATAAGTTTTCGTTTATATTATTTTCTTCCCTTTTTTATGTTGTTATTAAAATTTATATTAGTATGTTTAAACTGAACAGTTAAACATTCATTATATTAGCCGGCAGGTGAAGGTAGCTGCGAGTTTATTTTTGAAGTTTGTAGGAGTGGGAAGTGTGCTCTGGCTATGATTGGGATCCTTAGGTGCCTACCAGCCTAGGTTCGCTAGCTCATAGTGGATAAGTTTAGCAAAACTGAATATTATTATTTTTCATTGACCACAGGCTAGTATGGCAATAGTCACACTTGAATATCATTTATTTATATCACCTGAATATTATACACCTAAATAATATATACAAGAAGTATTAAATACTCGTTAGAACAGATTAACAACTAGATTCATAAACTTAGTTCCTACCGCCTCCAACAGTAAATTTATAAGAAACTTAGTAACTTACATATTGTTTAAGATCTGTACGTACAAACTAGGGATGCAATAAATGATATGATATAAGTATAGATGAAAAAATTAAGAGAACAATAGAGTGGGATCTTCCAACACAAGCATATTTTAATGCTTAACGGAAGGTTCCAACCTCCTCTGCGTTTAAAACCTGTAAAAAAACTGAAATAAATATTTTTGTATTTGTATTTTTGTAATAATTTGCTTATGCGCCATGTTGCGGAATTTCATTGGAACTAATTTCTTACACTGGCAACAATTTTAATGGCATTGTCAGCACGTCAGTGTCACTGTTGCGGTTTATTTGAATATTAGTTATGTGTTGGATTTTGATCGTCGCCGCGTTGGTGAGCACACGTGCCCGGGGCGACGACGAGCAGAATCCATTTACCGTACAAAACCTTATGTACTGTCATGGCGTCGTTACCGAACAACGTCATTGAACACGTGACATTGGCGAAATCATCAAAAATTTGATGGAAGCCATTTTTTAAATAATTGATTTAGTTATGTGTTAAATATTTAATAATAAATGAGAAAAAAATACCAAAACAATTCATAGCCAAGAGCGGAATATTATCAATGTGGTGAAATGAAATTATTCAGCTGCAAAACAATTTATAATTTATGTCAGAGCTGACAGGTAAACAAGACAAAATATCATAATAGTCTGTTGCCATATAAATCAGAATAATAGCGCCCTCTTGACAATGATCATATATTTCTGGTCAGGCTTTACCTCGGCATGTCCACAGGTCGCAAGTCGTCATGCCGCGCCGAAGTTGCCGAGTCAAATAAAGTTTCGCTGAGAACTGCGACTAATGATGTATGTCACCGGCTTGTTTCGTTTGCCGATGCAAGCTAGTTTCGGCCTGTTATGTTTACTTAAAAACTAAACTTGAATAAATATATGAACTTAGGCGCGCTTCATGATACAAGAGCGGCACGGGGCAATAGGAACCTACAATTCGCCCCCCTTGAAGCAGGTTGTATGTTTAACATCAGAGTTTAAGCTTGTTTGCAACCGACGTTATTTCAATCCCCCAAGGAGAGTAAATTTTTTTATACCTCGCAAACAAGTTGACAGCCCATCTGTTCGTAAGTGGTTACTATCGCGTATAGGTACCTATAGGTCCTAGACGCTTGCAAAACCAGAGGTCTCGCTCACGCGTTGCCGACCCGTAAGAAACCTTTTCATGCCTTTTTTGAAGAGCCCCATGTTGTAGCCCATTGGGAATACCTCGGCAGCAAGCTCATTCCACAGCCTAAGTGTTTTCAATTAACATGTTAGTTTTAACAGTTTATTAAAATAAATCATGTTTCGCTTATAAGTACCTAGTCCTAGAAACAGTCAAGCAAGAATCTTATAACATAAAATCGGGTCTTATTATTTCCTATTCCTTCCAGAACGGACTTTCAATGAATTTGCATTGCTCGCCCATAACTGTAATATTTTCACCTTTTTAACAAACAACGCCAAAACCATAAACGTTTATACCGCAATCCTCTTACCACGCTCGTTAAGGGACTCATTATTCAAAGCCTCGTATACTCCGGATAATTCCAATTACGGAGTCATCACCATTGGCCGCCATTTTTAGGGTTCCCGTGCCTCTAAACACAAAACCCTTATTCAATATGGAATATCTAAACGGAATATCTTCCTCTCTGTCGCTCGAATATACGTACTTGTAGTAATAAAATCAACATGTCAATGTCAATCAATACTACTTTCTACAACCTCAGACAACGGCTTCACGAATTAAGAGCCCACATATGCACTTTTGCCAATGTTTATCGACATAGATCAAAACATCTATAGTGATTAAATATCTGTCCTTACAGTATATTAATCTTGAACTATTTTCCTCCAGTCTGCTAAAAGTGAAAACACGATTGGCAAACAAAAAAAACAATCTAAATGGAGCGCAAACTCTTACAGTATTCCAGTGCTCAAGCCGCCCACATGGTCGTGTCGGAGGTTTCCCCTGGTTTTCCCCAGACCACTCTCCGACTGCGCACTTCTATCGCTTTCCACAGTAAGCCACAGTCAGGTTAAAAAAAAGTCTCGGGAGCTGTTAAAAAAATACTTATAAAATTTACGTTAAAATTAATCAAAAGATTCGCTGTTAATGCACATTTTTTTATACAACTACGGTGGTGATGATTGTTACGGCCTTCCTGCTGGTAAGCAGACACCGTATCCTATGGACGGTTGGGATTCCAGAAGTAGCGCATTGCCGATCCTATTGAATAATAGAGCTAGAGCTCACTCTCATCACAGAGTACCAAAATAGGGCTCACGTAACACAAGACTTCCCAAAATAAGGTTTAATTAACAAATCATGCGGGATGGTACGGATCCCTAGTACGCGAGTCCGACTCGCACTTGACCTCCATTTTTTACGAATATAATTAAAATTTCCGCTGACACCTTGGGAGCTAAGGCTATTATATTTTGATGACGTCTCGGAGAGTCGATAGGACGGCCGGAAATTTAAGAATGGAGTAACGAGTCAATGAGTTCCTAGTGATATAATTAAAGCCCGGTAAAATGTTAAAACTTTATTTTATTCGATCGATCGACTATGGCCACTTACACTACCGGTAGTACAATGTATTTTAAAATGAGTATAATACTCGTACATAATTATAAATTCGAATAGTATTTGATTATTTGTCTAACAGCAATTACTTATTTTCCATATTGTAAATATAGAACTATTTTTCGGGATGATTATTTCCGTCACAGAAAAAAACAGATCTTAACTGGGCCAATTTTTTGGCGTTGTATTTTTTTTTGAATTGCATGAATACTGGTAGGTTGGAAGAGCTTCTGATTCTGAACAATAAAGGCATGATTTCCTACAGTGTCCCACTATTTTCTTCCATTGAGTGACAAAACGTATGAGATTTTCGTAACTCAGTGAATAAAATATATGGGAAAAAAACTTTGGCGGCGCCATATTACATTGTAATTTTTTTTTACTTGTACAGAATTAGGAGCTCCTCCAACCTACCAAATTTCATGCAATTCTAACGAAAAAAAAACTTACAACGCCAAAAAATTGGCCCAACTATGCTTGGTAGAGTTGGTAGTGTGGTTTAGGTAATTTTGCACAGCGGAGTATCTATTTTCCTTTTTTTGGTAGATCATATTAGGCTACCATTTTTTTAACTTGTCTGAATATTACGGCGTTTCGTATCAGTTGAATGCTGCACTTTCTTCTGTTTCTTCTCACAGTCCCCTTCAGTGTTCCACCACTTGGTGAAGTTATGCAGTATTGAAGTCTTGGGACGAGCGTTCAGCGCCTCACAGAGCGCACATAAGCCACCTTGAGAGTTTTCTTCGTATTTGTAGTTTCGGTGCCAACTGAAATGTTAAAGGTAGGTAAGGCAAGGAACAAGCAATTTAGACGTGGACAGTCAAAGATGATATTACGTGGCACCAATAACGGAACTAGATACCTCATGGATCTAGGTAAGAGTAATATGACTACCGTAAAATGGTCCTACTTTGCTCCAAAATTGGCTCCACTTTTACGAATCGCATCGCATCTTTTATAAATATGGAGTTATGGTACTTTCAATGGTTTTCTGGGAAATATGTACTCTTTAACTACCCTTTGGGGTGAAATTTGTTCCAGTTTAGTTGATACATTAGATTTTTTTAAACTTTGTTTTTGGAGCAAAGTAATCTGTATGAAGCAGGAAACTTTGCTCCAAGGCAAGACTACTTTCTTAAGGATTCGGAGCTATTCCTGGCTTGGAGCATTAAATAGCGTGCTTTATTCATCAATGCTCCATTGGATGATAGTTGGGGTATCAGAAAAACACAAATTTCGCTCAGAATCACAGTTTTTTTTATTGAGATCAATCAAATACCTTGTAGCTCCATTAGAATCAGTCTTAAATTTGAATAATTCTTGTTATTACACAAAGTTCATATAAATCAACGTTTATAAACATTTCGCAAGTTATTGCTTTTAATTGCAACCATTAAATCTAAAGCCTACCTATAAAAACAAAACAAAATATCAGGTAACTTTCACCTACCTATGTAAACAAAACAAAACAAAAAGGTTGTTTCAACAACACGAAATAAAATATTAGTTAAGGAATAAGAAATCAAACAGCCCACAAATAATCTAGTTCAGGAATGGAATAAAACTCGTCTTCCTACTTTTTTGGGAACGTTTATGCCTCCTAGGACGTCCGCCCATTTGTACATAATTTCATCTTCTCTCTCTCTCTCTGCATGGGCGATATTGCGTCAATCCTTCTCACGTACTTTCTGGGCATGATTATCTAAAAAAAACAATAACAGAAAAATTATTAACTAAAAAAAAATATTTAAAAGGGATACATTGCTCCTAGAGCAAAATATCCCCAAAACCATGTGCATAGTAAGACCGTCCGTGAAAAAAATTAATAATTTGGAAACTATCGAAGCAATCACTTAAATATCATGTTTCCAGATAGGTAATGAAATGTTAAATGAAACAATAAAACACTTACCAAATTTCATCCAGAGATGTTTGAGATTGGAACAGATTTTTTGCATAAACAAAATCGGTTGCACACACGCGTATTGAAGTTTTGACAGCTACTGATATGACGTTTAAACTTTTGACAGTCAATCATACCGGTGTTGCAAGGTGAAATCTTGTATTACCCGACAAAAACATTTAAATTTACCCAGCTAACAAGCACTTTCGTCTGGAACGGAACTTAACTTTTTTTTTTCTTGGAGCATAGTTACCACCCAAGGAGCAAAGTAGGACCATTTTACGGTACAGGTATAATTACAGGACAAAATACTCTTAATAGACACCTTTATGTTATAGGGATAGGTAGAAACTCCTCCTGCTAACACTATGGGAGGAAGAAGACAAGCAAACACTTCAGAGCGGAACGTGTAATGTACGCGGAACGCAATTTTCCAACAGACTAAGTGGGTCATTATTCGGGCGTTTGTTCCTAATCACTTTCGTGGTCCCTATATTGTTGAATTTGGATAAAGATTTCAATGCCGTTTTCACTTATCTGATAAAAGTACGGGACATCTACCACTCAGAACTCAGAAATACCCCCAAAATCTACAGCTAATTCATCAAAAACGTGTCCAGGAAAGGGAGGCGGTTGAAACGCGCGAATAATGACCCAAGTAAAAGCGTGCAATTGTAAAACATAATAAATAAGTATAAGGACGGTGGGCAGAGAGTACATTTTTTATTGAGGATTCCCGAAGGCTCTTACAAACTTGGTTCTTCGAGCCGGATGTAGCCTCCCTCCCAATGAATACTCAGTAGACGATACAGCGAGGAAATGCTGGCAGCATCCTAGGTACAATGCCTCAAGGGCCTGTTTTAGATTTAAGTTACCTAGTTTTAATATTATTTTAAGTATTTTTATTGAGGATTCCTGAATATATTATGAAAACTACGCTTACGTAAAGTATGAGTAGTATGTGGCCTGGTTCCTACTGATCTCGACCATGAGTGAAGCCAGCGCTCCCGGGGTCATGCTCCTCGCATCGATGTAGGAGTCGGGCGGTAAAAACCTGGGAAACAACAGGTCACGAAATCAACCGAAAACTTCCAATCTCAATCTCATTGATCTTGACAAAAAATATGCCTTGCACAAATTTAATATTTTAATTTTTTTAATTTCAATGTTATATTTTAATTTTATTATAATTTAGATTCGAATTGTTACTAATTTTAATTATAAATTGTATGTTGCTTTTAATTTTGTATTTTGACCTAATGTTTTGTACGCCTCTTGGCAAGACATGGAAGATCACAAATTTTACCTATTAACAACTCTGTATCAGCCTACCTGTGTCTACACTACAATAAACATTATTCTGATTCTGATTCAATCAATTAATGTACTGCCCGCAAAAAAAACTATTTTTTTAAATTGGACGTGTTTTGCAAACAAAATATAGACTAGGCCTGGTTTTTCTGATACATAATATATTTATTTATAATTATGTTTCTAAGGGCAGGTTGGAACAATTTACAGAAAAACAATATAATAATATTAACAGAAAATTTTTAAACAATTTGCTGACCGATGAACGTACAATAATAACGCCAGCTGCTCTCATCATATGAAAACTTGTGGAATTTTCAATAAAATCAGATTTAAACGAACACAACTTACGATCAGATATTAGTAATTACAAAAGTTAATTCCTTTTTCAGGTAAGTAAATTAACAAGTTAAACGATAAAACCAAATATCGATAGACTAACACAATACAACTTACCTAGAATAATTAGCTCCACCGAACACTATCGGCACAGTGTAATGATTCAGAGCATGCAACACTTTTTCCGTGACATAGTCTTCGTCTAAAGAGTTCTCAAATGCCAGATAAAAGTAGTAATCGGTCTGTAACATCTCCAGACAGGTATTCAGGTCATCTTTTGGACACATATGTTTGCCACACCATCCATAAATGTCTATCGTGTAATTATACGTTTCTAAATACTTGTTGATGTCAGCGACAAGTTGTTCTCGTTTGCTTTTCGTTTTGCAGTGGGATACGAACCAAGCGGCTATCTTTTTTTTATTTTTCAATTTCGACTTTATGGAATCCGGGATGATATACAAATTGTCCAGCCATGGCATGTTTAGCCTAGGTCCAACGATACCACGGTTTTTTAAATAGATGTTGTAAAATGGTTGGGCTATTGTCGAATCGAGTCTATAGCTCCAAGACCAGTTGTAAAAAGAGTCGTACGACGGATCACATACAGGGAAGAGACCCGCTGGTTCTGACGCAGTAAAGACGTACTTCTGATGCGAGGCTCTGACGGGGGGATGGTCGTCCCAATCGTTCTCAACATCGAACAGTATGGCATCGTAATACCTCAGGTCCGTCAACAGGTTTTTATCATTCGTCATGAAGCAGTTGTTAAACGTGCAATTTTTATCTAAAAACGGCCGCTGGCCGTTAATGAAATCCGGATAAGAATAATGCGTCATCGCTTGCGTCCATTTCAATACGAATTTCAAGTCTGTTGGCAATCTAAATGGCAGCTGGAAGCTCGGATCTATGGCTACGTATTGATACTTATCCTTAGCTTTCTTTGTGGCTTTATTTAATTCTTTCATTAACTTCTTTAAATTGATGGGAGGTCGGACAAGGTATTCTATTTCGATTATTGCTTTTCGTTCCGAACGCAGAAGTTTTAGAATTTGTATTAGTAAACCGATGTAGGCGGCCAGTAATACAGCTCGCAGTATTTGACACATGTCTGAGACGCGAGTGTAAATCGGCGTGTGCCGTTGTGTTGTGGTTCGAATCACAGTTGTTTACAAATTACTTTGGTGTTACTGAGATGAATGCTTTAATGACGTCTGAGTTTTTGTGAGAACGGTGGTTAAACATTCAATCTGTATACAGAGTGATATCGGTAATTTTTAGTAAATTATATGTAAAAACCGCGATTTGTGTTTTCTTAACGAGATTTCATGATATTGATAAGGCTTAGTGTATATGTTACACCCTCGAATTTATCGTCACTTAGAGATATTGCATCTGAATATAAAGCATCTGTCACTTTCTGATACCACTCTATAGACAGTGAAAGATGTTTTATCTTGTCGCCTATCACGCTATCATCATAGACCCACTGTACTCTGTAAAAAAAGGTATTTTTTTTGTCGAGACATCGCGAGATTTGAAATAGTATTAGGTCATATTATAAAGTCTCAGCCTAGTCTAAAAATTTGTAATCAACCAACATAACTAATTGCATCATTATAAGTATGTGCGATTACCTAGCTTGTATATACTTAATAAAAGTAATATGTATTACAAATTGTTTCCAAAAGTTCTGGCTAGCAGCACGATAAAAACCTTCCCGATTCTAGAAAACGAGCGATACAAGGAAACTAAACATAAACCACTTGAAAACAAAGTTAATTTTGCATCGCACGAGTTTCCAAAAACGTCCGGCCACAGCGGTGGCGCCACTCGTCTATTTAGTGGCATTTGCATACCGTCCGTCGAGAGGAGAGCACGCATTGTCCTAACCTAAAAAGGAATACTCATTTCGTGGCTGCCTGGCTTATAAGTCCTTAATATCCACACCACGCGCTCGTCTGGACAAAGAGATTTTCATATTTAATTTTCTGTTTAGTATAATTGCCGACATATTTCCCTCTGTGTAGTTTTTGCTTTATTTGCATACGTGAGGTTTACCGGAATATTATACGGGCTTTGTGCAGCGTTTGTTTAAGTTGAAATTGATATATGTATTTTCTTATTGTTGGATATGAGTTTCGAATAATATTGAAGTTTAATTATTCATTTTACTTGTTCCAGTTACATAAAATCGTATACATGTACGTACAGTTTTAAACTTGCTAATACAATTATTTAAAATGCGTGTCTATTACATATCCTATCTAAAACAAAGCCGCCAAAATTATTTAGCTTCGTATTCAAGGTTTTTTTTGCAAGTTTTCATCCTTTATAACTATAATTTGTGTTACGGAGGATATCCGGAAAGCCAAGCACACTGCTGAAATAAGTTTTTTTTTACCCAAAATAAACAAGAATCGATTGAAAGGATGTTGAATACGCACATTCTGAAGATGTTCTAAAAACATTCCCAGAATTAAAAAAGTAGCTACAACTTCAAACATATTGCCAATTAAGAGTTACATACATACAACGGAGGCAGAGGTATCTAGCAACACCCTGTGCAGTCAAGATACGGTCAACATCTTAAGACATGCACTGGCTTGTCAACAGCTGTTGTCGATGTCGGATCGGGTCCCTGTTTTGCATACTGTACCGGTTTTACATTACAATGTACTGAGATCGTTCTGAGGGTCTATCTGACCAAACGAAATGGATTGAAAAACTAATTAAATTTGTAGTCTTGGTTTTACGTGCTTTACACGTTCGTGTAGGAACGAAGAAAGAGGAACGCAGCGAATGCCAATTTTATTTCGAAGGAATACATTTAGTAAGATAGTTACTGAATATATTTTGGTATGAAAGGAAACTTGTTATACTACGTAGGTCTCTGTTAGTAGGAATAGTTAAAAAGTTAGTTTTATAGATAACGGTTTGTTATCCGACAATCCGACTAGATTATATAATGAATAAATACCAGAAAAAAGCTACAAAGATTGTTAAATTTAAAAAAAACACTGTCCTGCAAAAACCTTATTTGATTTCTTCAATGAAAAAAATATCTGTAACATTGAACCGTCGATTTGTTCATTAAATTGACGGCTGAAAAGCGCTGAAAGAGAAAATCAACTGGCACGGGCGCTGACGTAATTTTACGTCGCATTTTTAATAAAATGAAGTTATCTGCTGAGTCGGCAGCGACAATTTTATATTCAACTGTTTGAGGCGCTGACAGGGTTCATTTTACGATGATTTCTAATGTTTAATACTATATTCACATATATACCTATGTAAAGGCAATTTATAAATAATTTGTTTAATGGTAATGTAGCCATCAAAATGCATCTGCACTCATCAGGTACAGTCACCGTATGTAGCACGGAATACCGAACTATTTGGCCACTTTGGCTGCTACAAACTATATGACGCTGACTGTACTAATGAGCCTGCAAGTTCCTTTAGCGGAATAGCATTATATTATTGTTTTGTTTTTAATTTAACTTTACTGCACAACAACAAATAAGTACATGGTGGACTTAATGCTATAAGGCATTAGTTAGGCTCTACCAGTCAATCATTGGGCAAAACAGAAACATTTAGGGCAGGCATTTAACTTTACTAGAAAGTTCTACTTAACTATCAATTCATATCCATATCGTTCTAGAGATTAAACATTCAAGCCACTGACTTATGCGAGTTTTGTAGCAGACAAAAATGGTCAGTATGGCAAAAGTTAACAAAACCTTTTTAAAATTAAAGCCGCAAAGGCTGTACTTAAATGCATTAAAATCCAAAAACTTGCGAAATGAAGGAACTTTTGTCTGAATTCCGCGCCATTGGGCCTTTCATCGCATTAGTGGTAATTAAATCGACTTGTATCCAAGGGACCTATTTTTTGTAAATCGCTTCCAATCGCAATCACTTTTCAATATGTGTTCCACTTGTTCTCACGCGTGCTGACCTAATAAGCATAGAATAAGTGAATTTAACATATTGAAATTGGTTGCAATGTGAAATAGACGGTCCAAATCGTGGTTCAGCGGTCTGCGCTCATTTCGTGTTAACTCGAAAACTTCGTTTACGTCTGAATGAAAACTCGTCATGGTTAAGGGTCATTTTCTATACTCGATTTTTTTTGTGTCCGAGCTGAAAATCGTATGGTAAAATGAGATAATAGGTACCATTTTATTTTTTTCATAAAGAATACATGTTTCCACGTTGAGGTCCACTCAAATTCACGGACTAATTTGTTTTTAAAATACATTAAAAAATACCTAAACGCTCAAATTAAGACTCCGTGCCCTGTCCGGCATCGAGTTTTGAATCAATCAAAAATTCCTATCAAAAACTGTACATTAGAATCACTGATTTCGTGTCAAAAACTTTAACTCGATTATATTTACTATCACTGAGCACAGACACTATTCACTTCACTGTGGTGAATAACTTGTAATTGATGTTTAAAAATCGTCCGAGCGCGAGAGTTAAATTTTGTCGGCAAAATTCAAAGGACCCTGGCAGCCATCGTTTACATTTGACCAGCTTCGCGTCCTGCTTCAAATGTGCTCTCAAATGTCAGCTATTATATATAAAAAATCTATATATAGCAAACCGCATTAAGTTCGAGTAAACCACCTAAGTACTTCGGTTTCTGGGTGGGCGACAATTTTTTTGCTTTTGCTTGCAATTTCGGTGGCCCTTAGAAATTCAAATTTTACATAAGTAATCATTAACATATGTATGCATTATAAAGCACTTTGGTGTCTCTATATAATCGATAACTTAAAATATTATTAACATGCGATTTGAATTTTTTATGATTTTTTTTATATAGATTTCCAATTCCCGTGTCCTAATTCCCATAGCTTGTTTACCCAAAACAGCTGATTTTGGGACACGGGAATTGGGAAGGGTGACTTATTTTGTTAATAAACCTCATTTAATTACAATAATTATGGATGAAATGCTTAAATAAATATAATTTGTACTAAGTATATCGATTAGAGTTATAGTTTATGCGTTTATTTAAAGAAAACAAGCCAACTGCTACAATTACACTTAGCTTCTTAAATATTTGAAAAGAGTGACCCATGATTGGTAAAATTAGGCTAAATAACTTCGATACAACTGAACTTTATAATTCTTGATAAATTAGATGGTAAATAATAATTTTAATACAATTTTTTCTAAGAAAAGGCAATTCCCATGGACAGATAAATTCCCGTGCCCAGGTCAAATTTTCAAATTGTAATAACTTCCGTAATTTTATAAGTATAAGTACCCCTTAAGAAAATTTGTGTTTATTAATTTTTTTATCAAATTATCAGCATAGAATTTTCTATGTATTGTTGGTATTTCTAAATTCCATGGGAATTGGACAAAAATGCCCATTTGGTGAAATTCACTCTTATCATAAAGCGGAATGGGCGCAATAATTACGTAATTATAGTTTACTGCCAAATTTTTCAATAATAAAATGCAGATTTTCAAATGATAGAGTCTGGGTAATGAAAGCTGAGACTGAAATTTATTTAAAACTTTTCAAAATGGCAACTACAATATCCATTATTATCCCATTCTTTTTTTTCTGATCAGGATGAAACCGGGGACGGAGTGCATCCCAACCCAATAGAAACAAACTGCTTAATATCCGAAAATGCTAATATTTTAAAACCACCACCCAGCCCTAGTTAAATAATGACTTATCACTTCAAAACTACGCGCAAAAAACCCACAAAAACTTCTCAAAGCCCCGCTGAATATTAGCAAAAAGTCATTAAAAAGTGAGAGCTGTTCATCACCTTAAAGTCGGTATTACGGAACCCTAAGTTATAAAAGTTCATTCATTTAACGGTTCCGCGCCTTCGTGGCGAGCGACAACACTGAATTTCAAATTTCACCAAATAGTCTGAGAGCTGTATGTACTTACATAAAGGTATAATTGGTTACTGGCTACATACATACTTTCGGGACTTTTCATACAAGTAAGCCAGCAATCCCGGGATATTCGGGACTTTTCATGCAAGGTGGTCTCAGAACTACAAACTTTAGGTAACTTCAGTGCTTTTTATGTTTTTCTGTTCCAAGTTGCCTATGTTTTGTTACACTCTAGTATATACAAGATGTTCGAAGAATCAGGAATAATACTTATTTCGTAAAATATGCTCAACGAATTTATAAAAGACGTTCCTGGTTGATAACTGATGACTATACCTAATGTTTTTATTTTTATAAACTTTTGAAGTGAAGTTTTATATCAGCCTAATAGATTGTGGGTTGTTTTGGTTGGATTGGTATGCAGTGACATTTGCAGTTATTAGCCATCCATAATTCTGATAGCTATCTGCTATAAAATAGAATAATTCTGATATAAAATAAAGAAGACATTTTTGAGTCTGCCTCACACACTACAAACTCTTAGAGATCTCCGTAACGATGGAAACTGCGAAAATGTAGTTGCGGAATCGACACTTGGGCTAAAGTTGGGTGTCTGCGCTAAGGAATGGATTCTTTTGAAAATATTCCGTTACATCTTGCTAATTGCTGTCTGCCTAGTCCTCTATTCAAGATAGGAATTTGAGAAAGTGGTAAGTGACGGTGGAACGAGGAGACCGCAGTCACAATTAAACCATACATACTTGCTCTTTAGGTATTACTTTTATCTTACGAGCGCTGGTGAACCGTGGTTGTGTGTTGAGCTATTCATGCACATTGTCTATGTGTGCGTCAGCGTAGGAGTTATGAGTTCACGTCGTCTGTGTGTTCGTATGGGGCTATTCATAAATTACGTCATCTATTTTTGACGATTTTTGACCCCCCCCCCCCCCCCCCCCTAAAATCATCCAACCATCATAATTCGAATGACCCCCCCCCCCCCCTATCAAATAAAATGATGTCATTTCTAAAAAATGTGTTCTTAGCTTAATTTTTCAATAAAAAACTATTTAAAATGATTACTTATTATTATTTCTTTAAATTTAAAACAATCAACAAAACAACAAATTAAGAATCATCTCTAAATATCAAATAACAATTTTTAGTCATTTATTGTTTTCCCATGGGGACTTCACCCACTCCTCCAAGTTCTGAATCAAATCGGGCCTGGAATCATGTGGTTCTTGATCAGAGCCTCCAGCCAATTTCATTAGCTATTTATTATAACAATTTATTGTTGATTCAAGTTTAGTAGCTAATTTTTTATAACATTAACAGTTTATAGAAACACGAATTTCATTCCTTTTTTACTCATTAAAACACATTTTAAAGATGCAAGAGATGATGTCATCTTGGGATTGACCCCCCTCCCCTCCTACGTCATGCTACCATCATCCAATGTTATGACCCCCCCCCCCCCCCCCCCAAATTTGAAATGACGTAATTTATGAATAGCCCCTATGTGTCACTACTACAATTATCTCTGGTGTTAGGAATAGATTTCTTGTGGTCAGTAAAGACGCCTGAGCTACCGATGCGTTTAGAGAGCAACCGGCGTTATGTATCTAGATCAATATAACGAACCCTCAAAGTACAAAACGGGTCGACTACTCGCTTGGACATGCAAGCGTCCATATTAGGCAGACACGTCATCTGCTTACCATCAGGCAGGCAGTAATCTTGTTTACTACGGTCGTTGGATAAAAAACCGGCCAAGTGCGTGTCGAACTTTTAGGGAGATTTAGGGTTCGGAACCAACCGCAAACTTAAGTTGGTTTTAATAGGAAAATAAGGATATTTCAAAGAAAAAACTGACTTATCAATATATTAGTATTTATTTGTAAGATATAATAATAAACAGTATCAACATTTAAGTTCATAGGCCAGTAAGAAGTTAAAAAAATCTTCGGAACAAAATTTTATTACAAACGACGGACGGACGTTTCGATTGGACGCTAAATTGTAACTAGCGGCAGTTGGCCCCGAATTTGAACTATTAGGCTGGTTTTCCACTAGAGCTATGCTACGCTACGTTTCCATACATTAGACACATAGCTCCAGCTCGAGCTACGTGTCAAATGTATGGAAACATAGCATAGCATAGCATAGCTCTAGTGGAAAACCAGCCTTAACCCCATATTATCTCGGTAGCCCCTAAAGCGATTTCTCTCGTGTTCTAATAAAAAAAAAGTCTGCGAAATTTATCGCCTACCAAATTTATTGTCAACATCATCATCATCATCATTGGCCCTGTTCATCTATGAAAAGATAAAGTCATAATCTCAGTATAGAACCCTACAACCTGCAGGAACCCATTCGTAAAGAAACTACCATAACCTCATTCTGCAAACTCGTCAATAACCTAAAAAAGTTTAACGTTACATAGGTCATTCCACCTATCACACATCAGTTATTCCTCACCTATTTATCATCATTTCATCTCTCATTGACGCCCAGAATCGCCATATCCTTTTAGAAGCTATACCCTAACACTAAGGTTTCGAGAATTTAGCCGCCAGCACCCTTCGCGGGGACTAAATTTAACTAGACACAGTATAAAAAAAAAGGTTCGTCTGTATTAAAGACGTACAAACAAGAATTCTAGTAGACTTGTTAAAGTTCGTACAAATATTTCTTTTTATAATGATATCTTCACAATCCCATTTAAAGTAATCACAAAATATTAATTAAAATTACAGGAATAATTAACAAGGCCTACCGCCACTGACTTCAAAAGCTTTAAATTCATTAAAAACGCTTCTTTAAGCTCCCAGAGCGCTTTTGTGCTTATTTAAATGCTTATTACGATTCCGTCGATTTAAAACGAACTGTTGAGCTTTTTGTCGCTGTGCTTTTAAAGCTTGGTCTATTTTATTAAGGGGTACTTACCCCTTGACATTGATTGGTATTTGCGTGCCTGTTTTATAAATTTGATTAAATGTTAGAAAAGAAGAAGCAATAATGTCGTCCAGTCGGATTACTATTTAAAGATTTCACTATGAGTTTATACACATTCGATTGTTTAAGGCGACTTCCTGACTTGGCGGGGCGGGATAGATATGTGACATTTTCTTCTTTGACGTGAACTTATTGACGTCACAAAGATTCCCACTTGACAGAATACTATCAGTTATAAGCGGACCAGTACTGCCTTTGCATCGTCCCGCTTCCGCCAATCCCGCGCCAGTCAGGAAGCACTCATTTAAATATAGGGGCGCAGTAAAAAGTAGTACTGAGTTGACTGACAGTTGACACTGACATTTGACAGTTTTCTCATATCGTACATACCGCCTCCGCATCGACAAATCAGGAAGTCGCCTAAGACGCTACACTAGACAGTAGACAACTATCTTACAGGTGAAGTTTTAGCTTCACAGTTGGATCTTTTCTTTATAAATACGTGTCAAATGCTTCTGCCTCTTTTTATGAAAAACAGGAGTCCAACAAGGCAAGAGTCAGTTTTTTTGCAGTTTAGCTAAATTGGTCATAAACACTTGAAAAAATTAAAGTCGTCCCTCCAGTGGCCAATAGTTAACGGCTTATGTGCATGTAACTTAGGCGACTTCCTGATTTGTCGGTGCGAAGGCTGTACGATATGAGAAAAATGTCAAATGTCAGTGTCAGCTGTCAGTCGACTCGGTACCATTTTTTACTGCGCCCCTACATTTAAACGGGTGCTTCCTGACTGGCGCGGGATGCGCGGTAGCGGGACGATGCGAAGGCGGTACTGCTTCGCTTAGTCCTTAAGTTTTAAAATGTCTACAGGAAAGACGCGTACCTAAATCTGTTTATGGCCCAAAATGGCGCATGATATAAATTACCTACTCCCTTGTGCCATGGAAGTTAAAAAGATACGTCTAGGTATTAATTAAACTTACTTATAATCGGAAGCAGCTTGAAATGAGCATATTTTAAAAGTGATAGGTATCCTATATTCTGGACAGGCAGGTGATGCTGATACGTCTAAATTATAGTTCACTTAGCACAGGTTAACTCTACTTAGGTCTTAGTTTGTCAAGTTCGGAGAAGCTACTGCTGAGAGATTTAGCTCAAAGTTTTCTCAATTTTCATATAGATATTTTCCGACTTTTTAAACGGAATTACGAACACAGCACTTACAAAGTGCTAAATGACAATTAAAAATTAAGGAAACTAGTTCGCGTTCCAAAAAATAATTGGAGACAGTCGAGTGCTCAAGTGCTCAATGCTTGAATGCTCAACTGTAGTACAATTCACATCCTACTTCAACTTACATTTCCCATCATAGCCTGAGCCCCAGATTCATAGTACCTATGCGTCATCGGAGGCCAGACTTACACTGGATTTGTAGAGTGCTGCTAAAGATTGTGAATACCGGTCCTCTACAGGATGCTCATCGTTTGCGAACGTAATTAGTGCAATCAGTGGGAATCACGTTTTAGTGAGGCGCGGCGGCGAGATATTTGCCCGTACCTTTTTCTCTTGTTTTGTTTGGTGAAAGGAAAACATGTCAAACTTATTGTCCGTTTGTAACTTGTTGTCAAGATGGCGACCATAAGATGAATATCAATATGTGAGTGAAAATATAAAATTCTGGTATGACGACATGTAGCAAGTATAAAGATTTCACAAAGATTTCAAAAAAATCAAATTGTAGACATATTTAAATAGATTGAGTGGTCAAATACAGCCGTTATTCGCAGCTGCCGCAAAAGGGTGGTTATTAAGAGATTAAGAGTGGGTATATCGATTTTTTGCACTATGTCGATTTTTCGACTCACTCTAAATAGCTTGACTGATTTCAGTTATAGACAACCGAGTAAATTTCAAACTTGACTTGATAATTTTCTTTCTACACACCTAACGATTTGTCACTAAAAAGCTAGAGGCGTAACTAAAATATTTAAAGAGAGCAAACGCAAAAAATCTTATAATAGATGGCCCTATTGAACGCTTAACATATGTGATGTGAGTCACATTCGAGAGTCAATAGTTGAGTATGCTCGTACACAGCATAAACTGCTCTCGAGCTTGTAGCACTTTGTAGCTCTTCAAACAATGGAGTGATGTCACGGTTTACGCCTACTATCCTCAGCCATTAATTAATATTGTTAAATACTAGACGTTGATAATACATACTTGTGTAGACCAAGTCCCGCTCGCGCCTTCTTCCGCGTAAACTTCCATTCCCTATTTCATCTCTTCGTGGGATGACTGTTGGGATTCAAAGTATCCTATATGTTAATTCAGGATATAAACTCGTTGCATACCAAGTTTCATCATAATTCGTTCAGCCGTTTTTGGGTCATTGAGTGACAAAACTACACACATCTAAGCTTTCGCATTTACAATATTATTTAAGTAGGAGATTATCTTTCCGATGCTAATAATACAGTGAGCTGAATAAGCTTCGTGGGTAAAAAAAATAACTGCACTAAATAAGGGAAATAACTTCTCCACATATTGAGTACCAGTGACACGAATATCTGTCTACTTCTATTACTTTCTGCCTAGATTTCAGATTTCAGATAATTTATTCATAAATGTACATTTCAATTACAAGTCAAATTTTTTACATTAAATAACATTATATTACATTACATTGCATTAAATAATATTTATGAAATAACATTTCATTACAAATACTTTTTATTATATAACCTCAACAAAATGACACATAATTAGTACATAATGACAATGAGAATTATAGTTATAAATTTATTACGTTTTTTTTTTAAACTGTGTTGGGTCAATGATCCCTCTGTAGGAACTCGTTTACGTTGTAGCACGCCAGGTCAACGAGCAGTGTCTTCAGTTTCTTTGTAAAAAGGGCATCGCTATCGAGTGCTTTTATGTGTTCGGGAACACAGTTATATATGTGGGTTCCAGCAACGCTGAGTGCCGCGCGAGACTTTGCCAGGCGCCGGCGCGGAGGTGCTAGCAGGTGCCGCTTGCGCGTAGGCCTTTGGGTGGGTTGCCCATTAAGTTTTATAGTTATATAGGTTGGTTCGTATGTATAAACTGGCAGTTAATATATATACACTTGGTAAGGTTAGGATTTTATGTTGTATAAATATTTCTTTAGCGGGATGGTCTAACGGTTTTCGGTCAAGGATGCGCAAGGCTCTGTCACGATTGACAGACATTGCCCATAAATCTACCTATTGTACTTGTATTGAACCGCATAGCTATGTGTAGGTAAACTATTAATATATGACCATTGTCAAGTGGGCGCTAATATTCTGGTTTAAATAGCAACAATTTATTAGTTATCATTGTCCTGACTAATGATTTGTTTACCTGTCAAGCTCTGGTGTTAATTTTGAAATGTTTTGTAGCGAAATATTTTCATTTCCCTTAGCGTTTATTATATAACTACATTATTAATAATGTTGCGCTCGTAACTATTAATTGTTTATTTTAATGATTGTTTGTTTTTCTCTCTAGTCAGTCTTCATCTAGTCAGGGGGCAAAGATGTGGCCGACGATGAAGCGAGCTCACCCAGAAAATGCCTATTCCCTCTTACCTTAAATAGGTTCAGGTTATATGAACTCGGAAATACAGATGCCGGCAGAGAATTCCAAACCTTAGCCGATGTTTTGGGCATTTATCATTTAATATTCAACGCTACTGTTATTAAAATTAATAAACCATCACAGTGACACTGATAACAGTGAAAACCTATCCATTATCATTAAAGTAATTGCCAGTGTAAGAATTTAGTTCCAATGAAATTCCGCAACATGGTCCATATTTATGGTCATACATTACTGGGGGGCTAGCATAACATGCATCTCGTCTCTACTCGCGCGCGAGATAGGCTAGCTGTCACTGTCTGATTAATGCTGTCAAAAAGTGACAGATAGCTTATCTCACGCGCGAGTAGATACGGAATGCATGTTGTGCTAGAGGGGCAGGTTTACCTTTACTTCTGCTGTCTGTACCTACGCTACGTAGCTGCCTACTAGCTAAGGTACCTACTGTGCTTTGTTACCTATAACAACTTCGGCTATTTCTGAGTTTTGAGTTTAATTACATACAAAACTGTGTTTAAATTACAACCTGGTTTACCTGGATTTTTCAAACAATTTAAAATTATTTTGTAACATAAAACATCTTTTTACAACCAGACGTAATGACGTATTACGTAATGTTTTCGAGCGTTTGTAAGGCTGATTTAATTGAAATTTTCATATATTAAAAATGACAGTTTTATCTTTTATCTAACCTATCGTAAGTTTGACACGTTACTTGTGACTAGCTAAGTAGTTCTGGACGAGGATTATTCTAATTTGGGGAAATAAAACTTCATTTGAGTGGCAATTAATTGGTTTTATGTGCGTACGCGATAACAATTGAAAATATAACAACATTTTTTTTGGTAAACACTTTGGTTTTCAATGCTTTTCCTTTTCATAATTGGCAAGATAAATAAACCTTCAAGTTTTCATAATATAACGCCATTTTCTGAATCAAAAAGGTTTATGACAAGCACGCTAAGTCCAGTCATCATTGACCTGTAACATCTATAAGAGATGATTTAAGAAGCAGCGTCCATTTATAGCGGCAGATGGCTTGTAAGGACTATACGAGAGCGACAGCTACGTCCGCATACATATATGGCAGGGAAATGTCACGCTCGATGCTGTAAGTCCAGTGGGTATTAAATTATCCTTATTTAAACTTCAAAAATCATTATTTTTCAGTACTAAAATGTTGCCGATAAAAATCGTTTCAAAGCTTCGAGGTACGCCTTAAATGTTATCAGTCTTGCTGCGGGGAAGAGTAAATCAAGGATACCTCTTTGGTATGTCCTCGAGAGTTTTGGGACTCTTTTCCTTAAATCGGGTCGTGTTGATGCTAATTGTTCTGACACTATCGTTTGCGCCTGTGATAATGAAATTGTTTCATATACGGTACTGTTTTCTACCGAAAGTCTTTCTTTGGTATCTGCAATTGTGTAGGAAGCATTGAGAAATATAAGAGTCACTGATGGTGTTTGTGAGTCAATCTCATTGGAAATTTCATTGTTTATCATTTTCTTGTCTGCTCTAGCAAAGTCATCGGGAGTTAAGGTAGTATTTATTTGTATATAGTGGTCTGCTTCTCGTAGGTTTATTCCTGTTTGGTTATAGGCTGCTCTTTTAACTCTAACATTAGCCTGAAAATAAAAAATTGAAAATCCTGAATTTATTGTCGAAAATGTATATCCGAGCACAACTACAGAACAGTTGTACCTATTGGGATATTTTTTGCTGTGTTTGTAATTGTCAGGACAAACAAAAATGAAAATTTGGGTACAAAATCTTCATAAAATAATAGTGAGACAGTAGAAGACAGTTGGGAGGGTCGTAGTGTTAAGGGAACATTTGGTTTTATTTTCTTCCTTGGAAGATACAGACGTATGAAGCTGGGATGGCTAGCTAGTAACTCAAAAAATTAGTGATAACTTATGGCATTTAAAGCGATGGAGTGCGTGCGCAGAAGTGCGTTTTATTACAAGGCCGTCCTCTCCCGGCGAAAAAAATATACAATGCCATTCTTTTGTTATCTGCCCTGGGATCCCAGGGACTGGTAGACGACGGGTTATAACACTGATTGTAAAATGTACAATCTCTGGCTGGTTCATTTGCAAAGATTTAATTCTATTCCAATTAAATATAATATGGTCCCAATTTCATCACTCTAAAATTGAATAGTTGTAGTTAGATAATAGACATATACCTAGCATCTATTACATAGGTTAGTACATATTATTTGAATTTAAAATTACTAAGTGAGTTAAATTGTAACGTCGTTTGTAAACGAAAGAATAAATTTCTTACTCACATCAACAAACAAACAACATTACGAAGTTTTATAACGATTTTTTATTAAGTTAATAGTACACATTTTACAACATCGAATCAGCAGCTTAGTACATTTATCTATTTCAGACACAGGTGTAAGTAATTAATTACAGATTTCTATGACATTACGGGGTAAAGTTTTGACAATTTACTACAGTTAGGAACCATTTAGATGATCACTATTTTAACAGGAACGTGGTGCCAGCAACTAGGGCAATGAGTACTGCGCAAGTAACAGTTTCTTTCATAGATTCAGTCAGTAAGGAAACATCGCCTTGTAACGCCGCCAAAAGGTATGTTTGTTTGAAAATAAATAACACAAATTTTGACCATCTAAACAGCCCTTTGGTACAGTTGAACAAACTGAATTTTTGACACTTTTTGACTTTAATTATATCAAAAAAGGAGTCCAAATGTAAAAAATATTGCTCCACGGTACAGGTATTATAAATTACTTTAAGTTTGAGACTGTCACATGCTCTTATTCCATTGGATATACTGCTTTAACGCTTACGTAATAGAGCTTCTATTACACTGTCTAAAAATCGCAAGTTTGTAATTAATACCTTATCATATTGATGTTAAGACATAATATCAATTGGATTAAAATTACCAGTCAGTGCCAAAGTTTCAGTAATCGTACTGTACGGGCAACCAATTTGATTTCCGGGCCTCTTCGTACCTTGTCACAATGAAAATCTATATGAAATCCGATAGACACCTCGTATTAATCTCACTGCGGCAAGGTACGGAGTGGGCCAGAAAGCAAATTGGTTGACTGTACATTGGTAGAGCTTATCCCGTTGCACTAAGGTTCACGTATGGTCAGTTAACTGTTTACATTGATCTTGCGGACACAGACTACAATTACCGGGTTCTTATGGCATGTAGTACAATGCCTAGGGTTACTGGCGCACTCTTGGCCAGCCGAGCAGGCGTAGCGGCGAGGGTTCACGCAGCAGCTCATGGCAACACCGATATGCTGTTGTAGTTGATGTTTCAATGTTCATAAAAAAAATGGTACGCTGATAACTTAATAATATTATAGAGTCCCTTAGATTAACCAGACTCGCTCGACATCGAATCATAATACCACATCCGAACGAGATGATCGTATACAACTTTGTATGTATTTGTATTTATTTAATGTATATCGTCGCTTAGTATCCATACCACAGAATAGTATAATAGTACTACATATCCATACTACACGGTATTCTTAGTTTGGGACTAGGTCGATTTGTGTGTGTGTGATCGCAAAAATACGCAATCACGTCCTTTCAGCCCTAGAACACCTACTTCTTGGAACCATATAAACCCGTCTTCCTAACTACTAGTCTGGCCTATACCTTGCACCTATTCTCCACTCTAGCTACACTATGACTTCATTAGTTAACATTTTTCTCTTTGATAAAATGCATAGCTTTGTCTTAATTTTTCTAGTTTGCGTAGTCTGAGGTCAATATATAATTAAACAATAAAATCGAGCTGAAACGATGGCATTTAAAATCTCTTAGAAGTGAATGAGAATAAAAGTTCACAGAATTTGATATTTGGGCATTTTCACTTTAAAGTGTACCCCCTACTTTTTATTTCGGATCTCGGTGATTTTTGGTATTCTGACTCAGAATCACTAGTACTATCCATTTCCGCAAAGATAAAAGTGTCCCGCTAAAAAAAGTCAGTTTTGTGACGCTTTTTTCATACAGTTTATATGGCTCGTCACAAAACTGATACAGAAAATTCGTGTGGAAAATCAAGGACATTTTTTTTTCATCATCTGAATCAATAGCACTCGTGATTCTGAGTCAGAATACCCAAAAATCATCGAGATCCGAAAAAAAGAAGGGGGTAAAGTGAGAATGCCCATTTATCGCAAAGTGCCCACAAAAGCCTTTCCCGAAGAGAACTGCGATTCGATTTCTCGTGTGCGAAAGGCATGGTTTGTATAAATCGAGGTATCCCCTTAATTACATACCTATAATAAAAAAGCACTCACCATAATTAGCACAATCACAACAAATTTTGCACCACGCATTTTTGGAGCTCTTTTGTGTTTCGTTTATTTATCGTGTGGAAATTATTTCGAACCGGGAAATCTTCGGAGCTCCAGCAAAACCAAATGACAAACTGACTGAACTGGCTAAACTAACTGAACTGACTGACAGTCATGAACTAATACATTGCTTTATAGTGGTTGATGTTTACCTTTATTGTAAATGTTTTTTATACATGGCTAAGTTTAATGTATGATGTTATTGTTCCGGTGATCTGTTTCCTATCAATGTCAATATGTTAGTCATGTATTTTAGTAAAAACTATATTACGAGGCAGCAAGAGATAATGTAACGCAAGATTGTCTGTTATACTTGTGTAAGAAGAGCACGCCACTGCTTGGTTCTCAATGTTTCGGTCCGCTTCCACCAGACTTGGGCCGAGCGACGCCACAGGACGTCGTCCGGTCACCTCTTCACCTGTCGATCTTCTCCCATACTCTCGAGGTGACCGAAGCATTGTTATTATTATTAGTGTTAGTCTAATGGAATAAGAACATATGACAGGGTCATACTAAAAGTAATTTACATGTACAGTCAAGTGCAAAAATATTTATCGAATGAATCCTCTCGTAATAATGTACCGAAACCTTAATTCACTTGCATAAAATCTATGGGACATATTTTTGAGCAAGTTATATGCACCCATATTTTTTCGCTTGACTGTAAATGCGAGACTCAATTTGCTACGCGACCTGTATCTATATTTAATTTTAATTACTTTTCTAGCTTACATTGGTGTTTCCAATACTTCACTTAGGTAACTTAAGTCCTATGATACCATATCGACTCCTCTAGGTTCAGCCCAAAGGAAAGCACTGAATTTAGAATTTCATTCCCCATTTCCAAATAGCTGTGCCGAAAATTCCTTGTTTAGTCTCCGTCGCGGGGAACTACTTACCTACGTCACTTGACTCGCATTTTTGTCGTATCTCGCAGATAAGCGGGCGAGATCGCATTTGCCGTATATTTACTGGGGGAAGTAACATCGCGAAGCATCCGTACATTGCGATATGAAATGCGCGTTTCCACTGTATCACGATTCCTACACAACATATATTAAAATTACTTAAACGTTGATTGGGATATTTTATAACAAAATTATTTCAACGTACTACGTTTTTAAATTATGATTTTTTCTCTTGTTTTGTTTCTGTGTTTTTGTTTTGTATGTGTGCTGTTTTGTTATGTGAGGTGTGCAATCAAGATTGTATTAGTATCTTTCGCACCCCAGGAAAAAAATAATCTTTCAACAAATTAATCTAAATCGGCTATCTTTCAACAGCGAAAGTAACGCGATAGATCATCTCCTCCTGACCAGGTAAGAAGATTCAAATACTTAGGCCTTGGTCGTTGGAGCGACGGGCCGCTGCACGCAGCCGGCGACGGCGTCAGAACGACCAAGGCCTTATTTGCGCAAAATTTTGTTCATGACTCCCAACAAAATGAACAAATTGGTATACTTTAGATATATACAACAAAGTAGATTAGAGTGTGGCGTGATTGAAGCTAAAAACGTATGCCCTTTACCGTATCGTGAAAACGCGAACAAACCCCGCTCGGCGTGTCTGGTAAGTACGCTTATGATGCGGTGTTGCAGTTTATTTAATTTCCTCAAAGGCATTACTTGGAAAAAGCAAGTTTTCAAGTGCCCCCATCTCCCTCAGTGAATGTCTATCTTATTTCCCCCTCGCACACTGCCTTGGAGAAAAAGAGAGAGTGGGTCTGCTATAGAAGTGGATGTTGGGTTTTTGCCTTTTAGGTTGATTCTTTCGGGCGCTTTTTATTCGTTTGACGGAAGGGTGCGCGGAGTTTCAAAGATATATTGCTATGAGTGGTATGATATGGAAACTTTGTTTTATCTTGTTTAGACTTAGGCTGGGTTGCACCAAACCGTCTGTAATCGTAAGCGGTGTTCGTCAAATCTGATTGTATGGAAAGTTTGACAAGTTTCTATGGGATGACAGCTGCCGGCGCCATATTTGACGATGACCGGCCTGTGTTCGTATGTTGGTGCAACTGACCCTTATTGTTGCTCATTGAATGACTCGCAAAAGATGTATATAACTAAAAACTCGCCAAATGAGAGTCGGGTTTACGCGAGAGCGTTTACCTAAAGTTAGTGGGCTTCTCTCTTTTTGTTTTAATTTTATTAATTCGCTCATAATTAGGAATTTTTGGTATACTGATTGATTATTTACAAAATCGGTCCCCAAAAGTCGCCAATCTTTTTTTTATACAACTACGGTAGCAAACAACGTACGGTCCACCTGATGGTAAGCGGACACCGCAGCCTATAGACGCTCGCAACTCCAAAGGAGTCACGTGCGCGTTGCCGATCTTTTATAAAATTTGAGGATTCACTGTGTTGACAGCAGAAGGGACAAATGAAGGTCCCTCGCTCTCCACCCAGTGCATCCTTGGGAGCTCTGGTAACCTTGCTCACCTCCAGGAGATCAACACTACATACTTGTATAGTAAATAATGTTATTATGGCTGTGGTCTTCTGCAAGGCGGAGGTACTTCCCCAGTTGGGCTGCTCCATATTCGAGCAAGATGACATTTTGCTGTGCCCTCTCTTACCAAGTGGTGTATGTAATTAAATAAATAGTGACACCTTAATATGTACAACTACGAGTAGACAGGTAAGTAGAGTAATTAGTAAGTAGAGTAATTAGTAAGTAGAGTAATTAGTAAGTAGAGTAATTTTAGACATGTTCTTACGAACACAAAAAATACGAATAACCATT
This sequence comes from Cenopis cana, assembly GCA_951800055.1. Taxonomy (NCBI): domain Eukaryota; kingdom Metazoa; phylum Arthropoda; class Insecta; order Lepidoptera; family Tortricidae; genus Cenopis; species Cenopis cana. Next base: position 6,813,565 of record OX637487.1, on the reverse strand, counting down.
CAGCACACTTGGGAACTTCAAGAGTGGGCTCACGTTCTAAACAGAAACCTTGCTACGTTATACAAATTTAATACTTACACAAGACCTTTTGATTCTGGGCGGCAGTGAGGCAAAATCGAAGTTCGCCGGTAAGACTTTTAAAAGTCTAATTTTCCTTCATACGCGACTGGAGTACGGCACGCCGAGTTTCAGCTAGACAGTATATTATGGATCAGCAGTTTTAAGGTGATATATCGATTTGGTAAACCATGCACCCCCCATAAAAAGAGACAGGCTTATGTCTTTTGCGCACGGCAAAACGGGATAAAACACTCTTCGGGAATGTCTTTTTCTCTACGGTAATGGCCTAATAGCGTAACATACCAATCCCGCTAGCGGTCTGGAAATTTTGCAAAGCAAATTGATAGTTGGATAAGATTAATGACTTACAGTAAACGTTTTTAGTAACTGATTGAATAACACGTGTCAACTATGAACTAGTGCGTACGAAATAATTTGATATGGTTGGGAACGCAAAATCTAGATATGTTAGGTAAGTCCTGAAAAAACACTGTGTAAAGACATATCCATAAAACACGGACGTAGATCTACCTAAAATAGTTACCTACAGTGGAGCGGAGTTGGCGATCCCAACTAGTATTCCGCTTCCAATCATAAGTTGTGGAGAAAGAAATTACTATGCATGCCTCGCATTAATATATTACCTTTAGGGAGTTTTACGATGAGGCATTCGATGCTTACTGCTTGTAAATGTCTGGTATTTATTTGATTGGTTACTGGTTAATCGGTCTGCGTTCTAAAATTTTAATGACTTCTATAACGCTAAATAAATTGAATAATACATTACCTCCTACTTACCAAGGACGGTAAAACAAAGAAGATCTCAGATCGCAGGTATTTGACGGCGATAAATAGGCTTTCTTTATTACCGCCCGTGGTAAGTACAAAATTGTATGTCATCCCCTGGCCAGTAAGTGGAATTTTCCGCGCGCGTGCGGTAATTGCCACTTTATGGCCAGGTGTGATATAAATTAGTTTTTTATTGAGCTATTGAGAGTTAAAACTTTACTCTTTATTCATTAAACTTAACAAATAGCTGGCAACTAAAATACCTACCATCCTGATTTTTTTTAAATAAAAATTCATACAATATGTTAAAATATTAATTTTAAATCGTATCCGAAAAGTTACGCTATTATTTTGCTATTTGCTTAGGTGTGACTGAAAACTGCCATTTGGTATAATATTACGAGAGGCTGAATAATTGTAGTTGGTAGAAATACTTCTTCTCTCTCTCTCTCTCTCTCGCACAGGCGGGGAGATTGTCAGTCAGCGTTACGGAGTCGCCCGGAGTGACAATTAATACGTGAGTTTTAACCGTTCAGTATAATACTTACTAGAAAAAAATGTTAATACTTACGATCCTTAGGCGACATCGATTTATTTATCAATCAAGGGTTGATATAGATTTAGGTGACCATCTATCTAAGTATGTACATCTTCTGGAAGATATTTTATAGATAATCGATCCGTACGACCCCTGGAATCAACCTTGCGGTATTCATATCAAAACACTAAGCCGTTTGAGCCTTATAAATAGTGAATCAAGGTTCAAAGTTGTGTACACCGACCGTGTATTGTTGGTATTATCTTGGCTTTCATTGCGTCACTTCAGAGCTGTCTATTCCGCCCCAAGAGCACTACCAAGTAGTCACAAACAATATCAGACATTGTAAAAAGATTATATAGAGGGTTAGATGCGGGCCTGCCGCTGACCACAAATTTACGCGGCATCATTCGTACACCTCACTTTCTATTTTTAGGGTTCCGTACCCAAAGGGTAAAACGGGACCCTGTTACTGAGACTCTGCTGTCCGTCTGTCTGTCTGTCCGTCTGTCAACAGGCTATATCGCATGAACCGTGATAGCTAGACAGTTGAAATTTTCACAGATGATGTATTTCTTTTGCCGCTATAACAACAAATACTAAAAAACAGAATAACATAAATATTTAAGGGGGCTCCCATACAACAATTTTTTTTTGTGTCGTTTTTATAGATAATGGTACGGAGCCCTTCGTGCGCGAGTCCGACTCGCACTTGGCCGGTTTTTTTTCCCTGACAGTATAGCCGGGCCCAATAAAGCGGTAGGAGTGCACGGTTGGAGAGTGGCCTGGGGAAAATCCAGAGGAAACCTCCGACACGACCACGCTGGCGCTTTAAACAGTGGACCACTCTAAGAGTTTGCGCTCCAGTGAGATTGGTTGTGCGGCTTCAACCGAATGTGAGGTGTCAGTGGAATCGAGCTAGTAGGAGTTTTGTCGGTCGTTCACTAAACCTAGCCTAGCTGAGAAGAGTCCAGCAAGAAACTCGGCTAGGCCCGATCTGGGTCGGACTGACTATACCCGGTATTCGGCGGCACCGGGACGAATAGGGACTATATGTGTCTGTGTTGCCGCAATCGTCGATGTGCCGTTCACCACCCGAGGACCCCCTTTTGCTTTTGATACGACATTCATCAGGGGATACCGTGTAGAACCTGAGTGGACGCTCGAGCGTTGCGTCCAGCGGGGCGTACATGTCAAACAATTGAAACTCACTGGTGTCCCGAGTCGCCGCCGCACAAATAGTATATGGACGCTCGGCCGCAACGCTGGACGCGACGCCGAACGCTCCGCTCCGAGCGTCCACTCAGGCCTTACATTTATAGTTTTCATCAGTAACCCTTCTAAATTACTTAAGCTAATCTAACCCATAGCGGCACCTTTGTCCGTATTCACACCAGCCACAATGGGTGATGCATCACTCTGCCTTCGATGTGTTTAGATTTAGTGTGTCAGGCGATTGTAAGCCCTGACTAATATTTTAAAACGATTAAGTAGGTTACTCAAACATAAATGCGTGTCAAACACGACGACGCGCCCTTTTACAGCAAATCTCATACTAATTATGTGCAATAGGGATGTAGACTCAAAACATTTTGTTACTTCAATAGAAAGAAGACGCATAAGGCTTGAGAACTTCTAACAGTCAAGTTGCCCACCCACTTGACAAAGCCTAATCCCAATAAGGTCTAGTTTCCCCTTGGGGTTGGAAGGTCAGATGACAGTCGCTTTCGTAAAAACTAGTGCCTACGCCAAATCTTGGGATTAGGTAGCGGACCCCAGGCACCCTTCAGGATGCAACTGTACTGGGATAACGCTAGGAGGATGATGAATAGAAAGAAGACATAAAACTATGCCAAATAGTGAAAATCCTATTCAAATATTTGACGACCGCTTTAGCTTAGTTGGTAGTGACCCTGCCTACGAAGCTGGAGGTCCCGGGTTCGAATCCCGGCCGGGGCATGTATTTGTGTGATGAGCACGAAAATTTGTTCTTGGGTCTTGGATGTTTTTATTTATTTATTTATTTATTTAAACTTTATTGCACAAAATACACAGAATTGTACAAATGGCGGGCTTAATGCCAAATAATAATAATTTAATTTTTAATTTTTTTTTTTTCTTAATGTTTTCTATGTATTTAAGTATTTATTTATCTATATAAGTATGTATATCGTCGCTTAGTACCCATAGTACAAGCTTTGCTTAGTTTGGGACTAGGTTGATTTGTGTAAGATTGTCGACAAAATATCTCAAAAAATAACGAAGCTACAACGGTTAGAATGTTCGTAGTTAGAGAGAGAAAGTGCTACTCAACAGTGACGTCACTGTTGAGTAGCGCCATAGTAAATGACGATCGTTCAATACAAAGGTGCGTTTTGCGGAAAACTGACAGAAAATACCCACTCTTAAAACTTTGAAGACTTATAATTACGTAAAACTTTTGTAGGGAACGCGGCAGGTTCAATTACACCACGAAGGTTTCCCAACCTACACGAATTGTTTCTGTCGTTTTGTCATTACTTAGGGACTTGACTTATGACAGCACGTCATGCATAAAACTGTTACAATTGAATTCTCGTTTATTGTGTATTGAATATAGTTAATTGTTTGTAAAGATCTGCTTTTCCTTGGCTAATTGCCACATTGGTGACCCCGACTAAAGGACAAAGTAAGAATGAAGGAGGATGAAGAAAATTTTAGTGACGCGATGCAGCCTACAGAAGTACCGACAGCAGGCACGTCATCAACCAGTGCAAATACAGCGACCGTCTCTCAGGATGTTTTCCGGGTCGGTGTACGAGTACCACCATTTTGGCCCGACGAACCAGCAGTATGGTTTGCGCAACTCGAAGGCCAGTTTATCTTATCCGGAATTACAAGCGACTCGACTAAATTCTATCACGTAATCGGACAGCTTGATCCGCAATTTGCTGCCGAGGTTAAGGACATAATACTATCGCCGCCTGATACAAACAAGTACGAAAAACTTAAAACTGAGCTAATAAGGCGCTTATCTGTCTCTCAAGAGCAAAAAACACGACAGCTTATGTTGCATGAGGAACTCGGCGGCCGGAAGCCCACCCAATTTCTGAGACATTTAAGAAGCTTAGCTGGTCCAAAGGTACCCGACGACTTCCTGCGTCCAGTTTGGTCAGGCCGTTTACCTAACAATATACAGACCATAATCGCGTCTCAGCCCAAACTTTCACTTGATGACGTAGCAGAACTAGCTGATCGCATTCAGGAATTGGCACCAACTTCGAGGCATGTAGCCAGCACTTCTTCAGAGCCTTCGATGGATGCTTCTCCGGGACTAATGCAGCGCGTTGAACAACTAACACAGCAAGTGGAGGCATTGCTTAAAGTTGACAATAGGCAACAGCGAGGTAGACAGCCGACTCGGCTCTACCGATCTCAAAGTCGAGCTGAATCCCGCTCAAAATCTCGGCAACGCTCTAGCTTTCAAACCGTTCCAGAAGGTTTTACTATTTGCTGGTATCATTATCGTTTCGGGTCTAATGCCGAAAAATGTGTGAAGCCATGCACATTCAAGTCGGGAAACATCCAGGGCAGGCAGTAGTGGCCGAGAACGTCTGCCCCACCTCACCATCAGGCCGCCTATTCATCACAGATCGTTCGACAAAAATTCAATACTTAATCGACACGGGTTCGGACCTGTGCGTATTCCCTCGAGCGTCTGTCAACGAGCGCCGCAATAGGACTAAATACGAGTTGTACGCCGCTAATGAAACAGCCATAGCCACTTATGGATACATCACTTTACGTCTCGATTTGGGTTTGCGGCGAGATTTTGAATGGCGTTTTACAGTAGCCAATGTATCAAAACCTATCATCGGTGTTGACTTTTTAGCTTTTTTCAATTTACTTGTCGACTGTCGCAACCAAAAGCTAACCGACGGCACTACATCTCTCTCTGTCACCGTGCCGCAGGATAGCACGGCCGAGGCTATATCATCGGTTCGTACAATCTTAGCGAATGACTCCGATTACACGCTTCTTCTCCGCGCTTACCCAGACATCACCCGTCCAGCCGGTAAACTAGGTAATCCAAAGCACGATACAGTGCATCATATAAGAACCACACCCGGCCCGCCAGTCTCAAGTCGTCCTCGACGCCTAGATCCAGAGCGGTTGAAGATTGCGAAGCAGGAATTCGATGACATGTTGCAAAATGGAACTGCTCGCCGATCTGAAAGTCCGTGGTCATCACCATTACATCTGGTGCGTAAGAAAAACAATGGATGGAGACCTTGCGGAGATTACAGGGCGCTGAATTCTAGAACTATACCTGACCAATATCCTATTCGCCACATTCAGGACTTTGCGTATCTTTTGGCAGGTAAAAAAATATTTTCCACTATTGACCTCATTAAGGCATACAACCAAATACGCGTTTATGGACCGGATATTCCTAAAACTAGCATAACAACGCCCTTTGGTATGTTTGAATTCCCGTTTATGACGTTTGGACTTCGTAATGCAGCTCAAACATTCCAAAGATTTATGGACGAGCTCTTGCGTGGTTTTGATTTTGCATATGGATATCTTGACGATATTTTGATCTCCTCAGCTTCAGAACTTGAGCACAGAGAGCACCTGAACCAGCTCTTTAAGCGCCTTCAAGACTATGGTGTTCTGATCAACACTTCGAAATGTGTGTTCGGCCAGTCCGAAGTAACTTTCCTGGGATATAGTGTCTCAGCGAAGGGCATCCGTCCATTGGAGTCGAAGGTACAAGCCATTAATGACTTTCCGCCACCTCAGACGATTAAGGAGTTGCGAAGGTATTTGGGAATGCTCAATTTTTACCGAAGATTTGTCCCTGGAGCCGCCAGAATATTGTCACCACTCACCGCCCTGCTTGCTGGGGACCCCAAAGGGGCGACGGCAATCGACTGGACTCCTCCGTTATGCGAGGCCTTTACACAGAGTAAGTCGTATCTGTCGAGAGCTACCTTACTGGCTCATCCAGATTCTAAGGCAGAGCTGGCTTTACAAACCGACGCCTCAGACGTAGCAATCGGAGCAGTTTTACAGCAGCTCAAAAACGGCTCATGGGAACCTTTAGCCTTTTTCTCTCAAAAATTAAATATAGCTCAGCGAAAATACAGCCCATATGATCGAGAACTCCTGGCAATATATGAAGCTATAAAATATTTTCGATACATGGTAGAAGCTCGTACGTTCATGGTTCTAACTGATCACAAGCCACTCACATTCGCCTTTACGAAAAACCGTGATAAATGCTCACCTAGACAGTTTAGATACTTAGATTTCATATCGCAGTTTACAACAGATATCCGATTTGTGCCAGGCAAAGATAACATAGTGGCAGATACGCTCTCTAGGATCGAAGAACTCACTTCATCTTTCGATTATCAGACCCTCGCTCAGGCTCAATCGTCAGATACAGAGTTGAGGGGACTTATAGAGGGAGGATCTTCATTACAACTTAAAAAGATCACTGTGCCCGGGTCGAGTGCGGAAGTTTATTGTGACGTTTCGACGTTATTGCCAAGGCCATATGTGACACCAACTTTTCGCAAGCAAATTTTTGGCTCCCTTCATAACCTGAGCCATCCAGGGTCTAAAACAACGGTCCGCTTATTAACTGAAAGGTTTGTCTGGCCAGGTATACGAAAAGACTGTCGGATATGGGCTAAAGAATGTGAACAATGCCAACGAACCAAAGTTACTAGACATACGAGAGCACCACTAGTAGAATTCAACCTTCCCTCATCTCGTTTTCGCCACGTGCATATTGATCTAGTGGGCCCTTTGCCGCTATCTTCAGGTTTCAAATACTGCCTAACAATGGTTGACCGTTTCACTCGCTGGCCTGAAGCTTACCCACTTCAAGATATCACAGCCGACTCTTGTGGTGCTGCCTTCGTCGATGGTTGGATATCACGATTTGGCTGTCCAGAAAGAATAACCACAGACCGTGGACGACAATTTGAGTCTCAGCTGTTCAATAAAATCTCCGTACTCATCGGTGCGACCCATCTCACGACTACAGCGTACCATCCAGCCGCCAATGGCCTCGTTGAGCGACTCCATCGGCAGCTTAAGGCTGCCATTATGTGCCACGCCTCGACTCAATGGACTGAAGCCCTGCCTTTGGTTCTACTAGGCATCCGGAGCGCGTGGAAAGAGGACTTAAAAGGTTCTCCAGCAGAATTGGTGTATGGTGAACCACTTGCCCTGCCAGGTCAATTCTTCTCTTCGTCAACTCCAGACGCTGTAGTGGATCCCGCCGATTATGCCAGCCGCCTCCGGAGTCGTATGTGTAGGCTCTCTCCTCAACCTTCATCCTGGCACACGAGCTCCAATCGTCTCTTTTATATTCCCAAAGACTTACAACGTTCAGAATACGTTTTCCTTCGCCAAGGTCCAGAACGACGATCTCTAGAAGCACCATACCAAGGCCCATTCAAGGTGCTGCGACGTAGTTCAAAAACGTACGATATTGAGGTAAAAGGGAAAACAGTAACAGTTTCGATCGACCGGCTGAAGCCAGCATATATAGCCAGAGAGTGCGCCATTCCAGCAGCCGTCACAAATGACGAAGCCACTCAAGATCAGGCTCCAGTCCAAAGAACACGATCTGGGCGGCACGTTCGCTTCCCTACTCATCTCCAAGACTATCGACCGTAGCCACGGTCTCGGTGGGGGAGTAGTGTAGGGAACGCGGCAGGTTCAATTACACCACGAAGGTTTCCCAACCTACACGAATTGTTTCTGTCGTTTTGTCATTGCTTAGGGACTTGACTTATGACAGCACGTCATGCATAAAACTGTTACAATTGAATTCTCGTTTATTGTGTATTGAATATAGTTAATTGTTTGTAAAGATCTGCTTTTCCTTGGCTAATTGCCACACTTTATTAGCATATAATTACAAGAATTTAAAGGTATATAAAATAACGAAACAAATATAAATAATAACATGAAATCACTTAAAACTACGAACATATCAAAACGAATAAAAACTAATTACAAAAAAAATACTCCCTCTAAAAGTTCTGCCTGCGGCATAGACCCCAAAACGCTGGCGGCGTTACCTCTCTGAACCGCGAGAGCGATCCGTTGGGAGAGGTACGCGCCAGCTTTGGGGTCTCCTGAGGCGTGGACCAGCCGCGACGAGAAGGTCTTCATGAACGCTTTCATGTCGGCTGACCAGGGTCCCATGGTTTCGACTGCAAGCGCCGCAAACTCGTAGCTCTGCACTAGAGACGAGTATTTGCGGCGCTTGAGTATTTGGGCCTGATCAGCCGCAGCGCCGGCCTGGGAACGGGTCGCCTGAATGTGGGACAGAGCGAACGTATCGACGCACGTCGCGTCCCACACCAGGGCCCTCCCGAGCTTCCACGGCACCAAAGTTACCCCGTCAGGGCGCTTGCCATCGTCCCTTGTCATACCTGCTGGTTCTAATGATGAGGGTATCGAGGCGGTGGCGAGCGCGCGACGTACCAGGTCGTTTATGGTGCCGTGGCGGTACATGCGGCCGGCGCTTCTGTTGCATGAGAGACCATGTCGACCCAGCTGGTCCACACCCTTGCCGCAAACACAAGTGTGGGGAATGCAAATCTTAGAACCCAGTCTTAAGCTTATCGCAATTCTGAGCGTACCTGGGTTCTGAACCGTACCTATTTTGCGCGAGGGAAGAGCGTTTTACCAGTGGCCCGACTCAGGTGCGGAGACAGCCAAGAGTCGGGCGCGTTCCGAGCCGTCCGGACTATTGTCAATTAGGGATGTGTGGATGGCTTTGAGACGAGGTGTGTCCCAAGCCCTCTGAATGTGCCTCATGTCTGGGATGTTCGTTCCCGGGCACGAGTCGCACCAGGCCCCCCTGGCCTCCACCAAGCTCGCAATCTCTACGTCAGGTATCTGTGGATTATTTAAAATAATACCGACGAGAGAAAGCGAACTGTACGCGGAGGACAGGAAAGCTGGCAGTGCGACACTGCTCGAGGAGCGAACACCCAGACCGCCAAACCTTACTGGCAATACTGCCTGGGACCATGAAGTTGCATCAAAGGTGACGTTTAGAATTTTGGAAAAAGTTGATTCATTACGTAAATATTTATTTTTTTGAATTACTTTTTTCGCCAGTAGGTTGAGAATTTGAGCCTTTATGTAGAAAATTTGGATTCTTTTATAGTGTCATCATCCCTATTGTACGGATTGGGCTGGGGCGGGGCACGCCTTCCTGGAAGACACGCACTGTAAAGGTAATTTTCACAGTAATGTTACTTAGGCCCGCTGAGTGTATATCATGACATGTCATGATGGTCCACTTGCAAAAGTGACACTCACCATTCTTCGGGCTTAATTTCCTTCAGTAATAAAACTGGTGATGTTTATTTTATGAAATGACCAGGAGCAAAACCATGTGCATGCAAAACTAAGCCTCTACCATATACCTATGTGTATAAATTAGAAATAGAAATACTACATGGGGCGTAAAACTTCCTACTTCCTAGCAGGTACTGCCGTTGGGACAGTAAAGTGAAATGAATGAATGATCATTTCGTAGGTATATACCTATATATTGAGCTGTTTTATTAATTATATCTATCCATCTAGAAGACTATGGGCGGGTTAATACAACTTACCTAAAAGAGCCCTTGAGGCCTACTTGCAGAATAAATGTTTTAATTTTGAATTATGATTACAGACCGATCAACGTTAAATATGGCGCCAGCAGCTGTAATCTCATAGGAACTTGTCAAACTTTCTAAACAATTAAACATTAACGAATACTGCTTACGATTATGGAGGGATTGGTGAAACTCACACTAAACCGACGCGTGGTCAGTCGAATAAATTAACGCTCATTGTTTCAATCGCGATAATACTTATACCTCACAGAGTGATACAATATCATTGTGGAGCGTCTGAATATCATATCAAATTCAAATGTGATCAATCAAACAAGTCAAAAATTAAAATGCGAAAAGTCAGATTGACCCAGCGTTAAATGACGAATGGACGACTTTAAATGCCACTATGTATGTGCTTACTTGAACTTGAAATGTCATTATGAGGCTGCTTACATGAACTTACATCACGGTTGACTATATAGAAAGCCTTTAACCATTATCGTCCTCGCCTTCGGCTCTGGCAGCAACTCCGCTATCTAAGATATACTGTATTTTGTCTTTTCAGATATGTTTAATCTTCGTACAGGCTTACAGATAAACTTATCTCCAAGCATCGCTTCAGAAATGACCTTATATTACTCGGTAATCTCACGGGTTAATCGACTAATCCTAGCCTAGTCCCGGCGAGCGTGGCCAGCCGGATTGATTAGCGTTCATTGTGTCCACCACGATCGCAATATCTAACATCGGCGGATAATCGTCACTGTGAAGTATACAACATATACACTTTATATAAGTTAGAGGCTTAAACCAGAACTTAAGAGGCCGTCAAGCTTTGCGCTTTCATCATTTTCACGAAATCTTACTCGATAGATGGCGTTGGCGAGCTATTTACAATAGTCAAGCATCGATAACCTCACCAGTTACCCCTAGTATATCTTGACACTAGGACACGTAATAACTACACGCAATCGGAGGTCTGAAGCATTGGTTCTCCTACGGTGAGATCAAAGCGTTGCAGAATATTACTTAATTACCTAAGTAACCTACTGCCTGGCGTAAAATTCTTGATCGTTTTGTTTACTTAAAAAATAATATTACTTTGTATGAAATAATATTAGTTGTTGTACAAGTAAATAAAATGTCCATTTTGATTCGAAAATATGTATACATATGGTACGTTTTATTTAAAAAAATATGTAGTTTGATTTATTTATATCTGTGATGAATACATAAAAATATTTAAAAAACAATCCCTATAGTTATTCATTAAAATTCATTTTAAAATTTTCATTCCTCATTCATTTGTGACTCAGCATCACGGCGTTCAGCTATGAAGAAAACTATAAGCAATAATTGATTTTTAGTTCGTTAAGACATTCTGCCACTACCATTAACTAAAAAAAAAAAAAACAATTTCTCAAAAATAAGACGGAACGAAAATGAGACGGATATATAATAAGACGGAATTTGAATTAAGATTTGATAAACATACACCAAAGGTATTGAAACGTCAAAAAGTTCATGCTTTCCCATTCCCGCCGTTCATTTTTTTAACAGAATCGCTAGTGTATTTTTGCACCGAAAAACGGAAATTATTTAAGACACATACAAAAACGTAGCGTTTCCAACAGAAAAATACTAGTTGAATTGGCTGAATACGACCGGGCCTGTACTCTGATATTCGAAATCCGTACTTGGTATTAGTGGCTTCCCTTTCACGCGAGAGTGAAAGGGACGGCATGTGCAAAGTATAGATTTCGGAGTAGACACTCTTTCTTTTATACGCCTGTTTCTACTTTTAATAAAGTTTAGAAGTCGACAAATAAATAGTACTAGGGTTGACTGACGAAGCCTGTTGCGGATTGTTTCATTGTTGTGTGAGTATTTATCCTATATATGACGACGCCTGTTGCTGATTCATGGTTGTATCCACCTGACGAAGCCTGCGTAGCGGATTTGGATTTATCTATGTCTTACTTCTCTATATTTGGTTAATAAATGTATATGATTAAATAGTAATATATGTGGCAGTTTAATTTTTTTCTAGTTTACTTTCAGTTGCTATAGAAATTAAAGTTTGATTTCTAGGAGCTTTTTTGATTTATTTCATTGCATGTTTGAGAGAAGCACTATACATATACCTCGGTGTGAAAAGGGGTTGCCAGCCTCATAAATATCCGGCCGGCGACCCCTTACTTCTCGGCCTCTGTAGTAATGTGCTATTTCTCATACGTGCAATGAACTGTCGTCAGTACGTGCGTTTTATAACAGGATTCAAAGTATAACGTTTCAGGCGGAATAACCCGAGAGAACTGTAAAGAAATTTCGTACAAAATTTAAGGCCTAGCCCGGGAAGTATTTCTTTTTTGTCCGCGTGAAACGAAGGTCTCTGTTTTTAGGCTATGGGCCAGCTAGCCAAATTTTAGAAAATGGTATAATTTGGGGGTACTAAGTTTCCTTCTTACAGTAGTTAGACAGGCTTATTATGATGTGAAAAAACCATGATTGCCATCTCAAAGTAGTAGCTAATAGAAATGGCGGCCAATCCAAGATGGATATAGAACTATGGTTTAAAAAAAATAACAATGAAATCGGACGAATACTTTTTAAGTTATAATTGATTTTGTAATACTCAATATCCGCCATCTTGGATTGGCGGCCATTTTTGTTAGCTACCATTTTGAGATGGCAATCATGGTTTTTTAACATCGTAATAAACCTATCTAACTCCTGTAAAAAGGAAACTTAGTACCCCCAAATTATACCGATTTCTTGTGAAAGGGAAACACCAAGCTTGTTTAAATTCATTTATTTTTAGGATAAATTTCCACAAAATCAGTAAATCATTATAACTGATTTAAACAATCACGTCTCACCTTAAATAATTTCTGGCCGCACTAACTTTCAACGCCTTTATGAATTATATTTTTAGGAAATGTTCTTCCTTCGAGGGCTCAACACAGAATGCCCCATAGCCCATCGCTTGGGGCTGATCGTCGTTACGATTCCCGCCAATTTACAGCTACCCACTCTGCGTTCGCTGATTGGTGGTTATTCAACCAATCAGAGAAGGCGGCCAATCAAATGAAAGTTAGTGCTGCCAGTTTGAAAATATCAATATTAAGAATATGTTTTAATTAGTTGGAAATAAACAATAATAATTTAAATAATGCTAACACTTGGGTGGCCCATGAACTATTTAGCTTCCAGATAAATGCTTTCGTATGTCCGGATTTCCGGTCGTCCGCATCTACAGGTCGCATTTTTAAACCGATTCTCGTGAAATTTGGTGAGCAGGTTCGAAAATAAAATAAAAAATATTTGTAGAGTCAGTTTTTGTGTTTTTCTGCGGCCGAATTTTGTACGTGCGACTACGAATTTTTGAGCATCTACGTACTTTATCAGATGCTTATTGTAGCATTCTGAGAGACAATATTTCGCAGAACTACATCGTATACCTAGGTATAGTTCGGACACAACTCTAAGGCTAAATTCTGTCAAACGAACGCAAGCAAAACTCGACTTAATAGCTCTGACTGTTAGGTAGATTTTTGCTTGCGTTAATTTGACAGCACTTGGCCTACAGTTTTTTACTTTGACAAATGGCTAGTTGCTAAATGATTACCTTCCAACCCAACCAACCCAACCCAACCCAACCAAGGAACTGCCTGGCTTGGATGAACGGCGGAAGATCTGGGTGACACTCAACCGGATAAGGCCGGGCGTTAGCCGCTGCAACCATAATCTCCATAAATGGGGCTACAAGCCATCGCCGAGTTGCGATTGTGGAGCACCGGACCAAACAACCGCCCATATTGTGGAAGAGTGCCCAAGGAGACGCTTTGCGGGGGGACTCAGTAACCTGCACGCGCTTACTGCGGAAGCCAGGGATTGGCTATCTAATTTAGATTTTAACTGTACCTTAATTTTAATTATTTTTTATATGTAACTTAATAATTTGGAAAATAAAACCATACGATAATAATAATAATTACCTTCCAGGTTAAACCACTAGACTCGCTGACTTTAATCATAATGAAATGCTCAGCAAAATAAAGCATTTTTCTAAATAAAAAAAAAAGTCTCGAGTAGACAAATAAATTAAATCTACCAAGTATCAAAGACAGTACTAGAAAATCAATTGACAACTGCGTTATCAGCTATGTGATTCATAAGTTGTCTCGATTTAGTTCACAATTACGTTCCTAGTATACTTTGACTGCGACTTTCATAATAAATACACATAATGGGAGGTCACAATTTGTATTGGTTTGTTTGAGGGGGTTGTGGTAAGCTTTGTGAATAGCCACAAAAAAACGGTATATACGTCCTCCTCCGACGGCCGCTCGGCCGGTACTGAGTCACTATGACCGTGTCAATGAAAATGTCGTGAAAAAGGCATGTTGTAAATCAAATAGAATTAATATATTTCTATCTTAGTTGCTACTTTTTATTATCTCAAGTCATAAAATAGAAGTTATTTTATCATAGTCATATGCTCAAAAACCTTTTTATTATCTTTAATATTACTAAAAGATGCAATGAAGTTTGAAGTTTTTCAGAAAATTTACCAATTTTAATATTCTGTCTTTATAACATTTTTGTATGAAACTTGTAAAAACCCTTCCACTCATCCCTAAGAGGAGTATCTATTGCACATATGCATATTTTTTTCAAGCCGGTTTGGCACCAATATATAGCTTAACTAGGTCGTTTTTAAAGCCTCTTCAAGCGCAAATCGAGGAAACAGCTGTTAGGTTAAGCAAGATTATTCGAAACTAAATTAGAAAATATAGAAAGTAGCACACTTATTCCATTCAGAATGAAATAATCTTTTATAATCTGTAATAAAATATAGATAAATACAAATAGATTATGAGATACGACCTCATCAATCTTAGCCAAATCGTCAGAATATGTTATACGGAGCCTTAAAGCCCCGTTTACGTCTACACACATGCAAAAATCCATGACCTAACTCGCTATACCTCGGTAAGCCGAAACGTAATAAAACTCGCACACAATTCTGGCTCTTTGAGTTAGGGTTTCGTGTGAAATTTGATGTAAGTACAATCAAACTTATAGTATTTGCAATGAAAGCAATAACTTTATGAAGAACATACAAAAAAAAATCAAGAATCAAAAGCGTTTATTTTCCCGGCAACTATGCTCCATAACATGTTACAATGAAATAATTATGTTACAAATGGCTTTCACTATGAACTGGCTTAAAAGAAGTAAAGATTTCCTCAGAGTCAGATAAAGAGGGGCAGGTACTAGGGTGCCATAAATTGAGAACATCTTCCCGTGGACCAATTAGTGCAAGATGTTGCCTCGCGGCTCGCGCGCAGACGACCAATGTAAAAGTGAACCAAGAAACCAGCAAAAGAGTATAACATGTTGTTACGTCGTATCAAAGGTGGTGGTGATGCATAGTTGGGTTCGGTAGGTAGGTTTGATTATAGGTACCGTCAGCTGCAGAGAAAGTTGATGACCGCCTGCATAGAAGTTTATATGCAGGGCGGTCAGGTTTCTCTACCTCTGACTGTACTGAAATAAAAAAAAAAAATATAGATTAAGATTTAGGATCGTTTTCAAAAAAGAAAATCACTCACGAAGCTTACATAGCCAGAGCAGTATAAAGGCTAGTTTTGGTTAGAAGAGAATGAACATTCTTGGTTCTGGTAAAGCATAATTCTATTACGCCGTCTGCAGTCGCGGCAGACGCCAGTTTTTAACGAAACTCGTGAAAGCGTTAATTACTTTTACGGCAATTAATGTGATTTAAACATCTATTACGTGATCATAGAACCTGCGGCCGTCTGTCAAGATTGTTACTCGATTATCGATTTTGTTACCTACATGTTATACTACATGTTTTATTGTTTTGTTACTCTTTATAACTGATTTGTTTGTATTTGGAATGGTTTGTATAAAGTGTACGATAAACATTATGTGTATTGATGTATTGTAACAATGTATAAGTTAAATATGTATAACCAATTGCGGGTTCTGAAAACTTTGGGACGCTAAGGGCTTATGTATTAGTCTGGGAACCGGCAGGACTTAAGGTGCCCCAGGCGACAAGGAGGCCTCACTGATCCAGAGAACCTATTTTAATATCCAATATGGCGGTTTGTTTACATTACATTGTTAGCAAGTTCCATTGAATGACACTTTAGGCACTAATGGCACGGAGTGACCAATTGAAAAGATGTGCCTATGTATTTTCACAGAGGCTAGTTGAAATGGCAATGGGTTTGGTAAAAGTTAGGAGATCTAATGACGGATGCCTTAAGACTCGTGCAGAAGACCCCTGATACGCCAGAGACGCAAAAAAGGTGTGCGATAGACCTACCCCAGAGGATGTCTGCGCAGCGCGCGCGGAAAGGATATTTCAAAGCGAAGCAGGGCAGGTCCCTGATGCCACCCATTCTTCATCTCCTAACCCTTTGACGTCTCACCTCTTGCGCAGTCTGAGTTAACATTATATTTACTGCCAGAAACTCGGCTAGTGGGCGCTGCGTAACTTTCCTTAGATGCCCGCTACAGGTAGGTCACTATTACATCGGTTGCTGGGGTAGATACATTCAAGATTTAAATCTGGCAGTAAAAGTTTTAAGCGGTATGCCGTTGTTGTGGAGGAAGTACTCATAACCAGCAGAGAAAAGTCAATTCTCATTCAAATTGCCGCGATTAACGACCGATATATTTTATAACACTCACAAACACTCGAATTGAGATCGTTTTTGGAAGTCTGTCGGAAACGTAAAATTTCAATACACAATTTATTTCCTGTTATCAACACAGGCAGCATCACAATAACGGATACGGGACGCGATCCACCGAATTGTCATTTATAACTTCCTATCCGTTGGTAACAATGTCGGATGAATTACGGGTTCGTTTTTCTATATGTAATAGTCATATATTCGTGTTTTTCCTGGGGTGTGGGCAGAGATCACCATAACTGAGCGGTCGACTTTCAATTTGAAGGTCTTAGGTTTGATCCCAGGTCCTTGCCATGGGTTTTTGGGCTCCGTACCCAATATTATGTTTTTTAGGGTTCCGTACCCAAAGGGTAAACGGGACCCTATTATTAAGACTTCGCTGTCCGTCCGTCTGTCCGTCTGTCCATCTGTCACCAGGCTGTATCTCATGAACCGTGATAGCTAGACAGTTGAAATTTTTACAGATGATGTATTTCTGTTGCCGCTATAACATCAAATACTAAAACAAAATAAAATAAATATTTAATGAATGAATGAATGATTTATTGCATATAGAATTCAGGTTACAATTTGCAGATACAGTTACATAAAGAAAGTTTCACTGAACCCTACCTTTGCAGGCGTACATGCTTATTTAAAATTACAAATGTTAAATACAATAAAGTCAAATAATTAATATAAATAATAAAAACTAAAATTACAAAACCATTATTAAAAATTATAAAACTATTTGTTTCAATGTCAAATAATAAAATAATAAATAATTAAAATTAATAAAACATGAATAAAATAATTTATGTCAATATTTTGTGTCCATGAATTCTTTTAAACTATAGAAACATCTGTCTAAGACCCATGATTTAATTACTCTTTTAAAATTATTTACATCTAAAGTTTTAAAATTGTCAGGTAATTTATTAAAAATGTCAATACACATTATAAAGCAATTTTTTGAAGAGAGTTGCAGTCTTACATAGGGCTTGTAGGGTGGGCAGTTTGTGCGTGTATTGTGATCGTACTGTTCTAGAAGACATTGATTGGACTTGTTTAAATATATGGTTATATTTATGTACAAATAGACACACTTCGAAAATATATAAGCCACACAGTGTCATAATACCATGTTTAATGAAAAGTGTTTAAGGGGGCTCTTATACAAAAATACTTTTAAAAAACTTTGCTCGTTGCCTTCATCAGGCGCTGGGTCTCAAAATGTATGGAAAAACTAAAATCCGAGTCGCACTTGACCAAGACTGCACCGAGCAAATTTCTGAATAATTGCGATGGTTGGATCACTTGCTGTATTATTATTACTAAAGCTTGAATTCTGTAATTCCTATATATGATATTTAAGGATACACTCTACACGTCATGTGTTTCAGAAACACAATTACTTATAGTTTTCTTCATAAAAATTCAATCCAAAGTTAGCTCTACTAAAGGAAATAAACGCAAACTACAACGCTAATACTTTATGAAAGGTCTTCAATTTTTGAATAGTAACAAAACTACATGTTATCTAGGTCGTATGTGTTTAACATTTGCAAAATGTGGAGATTTTTTTAACAATGCAAAGGAAATTCCAAAAATTTGACCGGCCGCCGTAGTTTTCTTGCCGGCAGATGGGCTCCGGCCCTCAATGGGAGCAGACGTATGCTGCTTTTCTCAGTTTGACATGTCATAAAAACACGCTTTTTGACAGCTTGCTCGTATACAAATACAAAATGTATACCACACACAAAGATTGCATTAATTGAAGTAGGGTAAATAAATGTTGACGTGTGGCTATTGAAGATTCTTTTAACATGGAATTTTTAGTATTAGCCATTCGTTATAACATAAAAATGCAATCTTTGGTCCCCAATGTATACTAATGCAACTAAATTATAATGATTTCCTTTACGAAAAGGCATTTTAAACGTAAAAAGGTTACCGATGTATTTCAGTTCAAAGTAATTTACTTTTTATAAATTGGCCACCCAGAACGGAACGTTATGACATTTATGTCACTCATCATATTTCAAATGAAAATTTGTAAACAAATTGTATTTTTATATTTCAATAATTTAACGAATCTAATGTTATATTTTATGTGTATATGTACGGCGCTTTCACGTCAAACAATGATTACCTAACTATATCGCAGAATCTGCATAAACAAAGCATATCCCAGAATCTGTACAAACAGGCACAATTATTATGGTGCTTTGAACAGAAGTTTATAAAATATCAGCGTTATACCAAGAAACAGATCTAGAGTGCTCTCTTGCAGCGGGAGCAGAAGAAAGAATATCGGAGTTTCTTCGCCAGTTTGAGTGATGTGGATTTAAATTGTGTAGTGTCTAAGCCGCCTGGTCATAATATAATTATACCTAGAATGAAAATAATAAACCTATGTTTCATTTATAAATAATAAACCAAGTAGTTGTTGGGGATGTGGTGACAATGACGATGTCTAACAAACAAATATGCAGTAATTACTTATAATATTAAACTGCGCTAGTTTCTATCTAAAGCTTTCATGCGTTGGAAATCCCGTTGCTTTGATTTTGTACAAGTAAGTACTTATGTCGCATTGCAATAATTGTCTCGACGTTATAGTAAACGAATAGGAAATAATAATAATTGCTATTTATTATTGATGAAAATAGACGCAATGTTAACCATTATTGAACCTTATCTCGTTGCAATAAGGTTCACGGATGTTCAGTTAAGTGTCATCGACGGCACGACTGTATAAAAGTTAATTTGTCAGAGCTGATACAGTAGTGGTCCGGCCAAGTTCCACAATTGCAGAATGTTACAATGACTTTCTTGATGATATTTGTTATATCATTAGGTTTTATAGTGCTTGTCATTCACGATAACGACGATGCGCAGGGAATGTCATACTATTCTATGCGCAATTCTGCGGATTGGGTTACGACGGGAGGTCGTGAATAACAAGAACTACCTATAAGGTTAGGTACTGGTTCCTCAAATACAAAGTTGATTCACAATATTGCTGCAGTTATCCCGTGCCGTATAAATAGTTTCAGTAGTTATTATATATATTGTAATAAAACTACCGCTTCTTCTCTTAAAACTTGCATTAAATCAGTGTCCATTTTAGAGTTAACCAACTGATAAACAGAAAATAATCAATTTATGAAAAATTTTGCTTAAAATAACCTATTTAAGGTACAACATATACTCGTATCATGAAAATCACCAAGTAAACTCTCAAAATAAGTACCTACTCGTAAGTCATAAACATAAAACAGTCATAACATGCACGAACCGATTAGGAAAAGTCTTTCTCTGTTTTAAGTTGTATAAAAATGAATCTGTGAGGAAAGGGCAAAACAAATTACATTTTACAAAACAGGGGTTCAAAGTTTTATTTTATAAACAAGGAACTGAGTATTTTACTACCACAAATTCCAAATTCAAGACATTTTCAGATACAACAAATACTTGAGTTTTGGTTACAGATCAGAACTTGACGATTTTTGTTACACTTCTCTTATGCACCAAGAAACCTTTAAATATTCAAAATCTATATTGTCATAAGTTGGCACAAACATGGGTCAATGACCCGACCCAGCAAAATGAGGTAGTGTGCGTGAATAATGCATGTGTGGGTTAATTGGGTAAATTATTTAAAAAATTGAAATTTGACAGGCGCTGAGAATTTACCCCGCACGATAGGCCCTTAACGTTATTATTTATAAATAATGGTGCGCCATATAAACCCTTCGTGCGCGAGTCCGACTCGCACTTGGCCGGTTTTTTGCACCTGCCCTGACTACGGTTTTCTATTGGATTTTACTACAAAGGAATAAGAAGTTAAAAAAATATAGAATTATCTTAGAATAAACCTTTTCATAGATTAGAATCCGTATCATTTTATTAGCAGATTGTAAAGGCTCTCGATCACTCCGATGTACTTATAAAGAACCTAATTAACTGGCTTGCATAATTACGTGACCAAATATTTACACCGAGCGGAGTCTCAGTTAATATTCCCATCAAATATTACCGTCACAAATATTCGAAGATGGCGACCGCAGCTAGGCATCTAGGGTTTATGTTCACACCCTTCCGAGTAATTGTCTCAAATCAACCGCTTTAAATCTGCTGGTGGATTATATTAGGAAAGCTCTTTATCTGTTTTTTAACACATTCAGCGTCGAGGACGGGACATCGTGTTCTCAGTTTGTAGACAGTTTTCGCTACAAATAAGAAAAAACATGTTATCAGCTACGAGCGTAGCGCGTAGCACTCGTTGGCAATTAATGTGTTAATGTGAGCGAAGCGTATGTAGTTAGTTTTCCGAGCATATTTTATGTAATAAGTATATTTGTTTCTTTAAACAACTCTATGGCGCTGGACAGATTCACGAGTACATCGCCAGTTTCTACTACAGACTAATAATAAAAATTAAGATTAGGTACTACTCCTATGGGGTACTTCCAATTCCTGGGGTCAAGTAATACCAGACAGCTTTGTGGTTACTCCAGACTGGTTGTGAATCGCATAGCAAGGCATCGCCGGTATTTAAGGTATTTGACTGGGAATGCTGGAATGGCATGACGATCACCGATACAGTTTTTGCTTACAAATTGGAAATCTAGTTACAATATATTGTGTACATATGTTTGTGTACACATTATTAACTACAAGTCTGTAAAATTATAGGTTAACCTACCTGATTTTTTTGAATTGTTCTATTTGACACGTGAAAGTGCCCTTGTGGCCTATTTGCAGAATAAATATTCGATTTAAATTTTCCATAATGAGCCGTGTACGGACTGCGCGTACATTGGTACGCGTAGTCGGTTACGCGTGTCCTGGAACACCATGTTCATACTTGCAGCTACGCGTAATATATACGCGTAGCTGCAAGTATGGACAATGTGACGTTAAGCAACGTTGGCCGTAGCCAATATTTGGATGGGTGATCGCATTAATACGAACTAAGCGCTCCCTTGCTTTGAAAGGCACACAGTCAATGGCATCGTTTACACGATATCACGATACTGCGACGTTTATAATATCTCATCAATATTCAAGTGATACTTCAATTACTGATACGGTAATACCGAAATTACTTAGAACTCCGTAAATGACGACAAACGTGGTAAGTATATTCTCTTTG
The DNA here is from genome assembly GCA_951800055.1 of Cenopis cana. Lineage (NCBI taxonomy): Eukaryota > Metazoa > Arthropoda > Insecta > Lepidoptera > Tortricidae > Cenopis > Cenopis cana. The sequence goes on along the minus strand of OX637487.1, from coordinate 6,791,677 downwards.
ATGACGACAAAGCATTGCGTTTATTTTTCCTCTACAATAATACTATTGTGTGTTTCGTTCATTCACGTGAATACACGTGAATGAACGAAACACTCAAACTGCCGGAATTATTTTCATTCATACTGCTACGTAACCTAAAAAGGCATAACTGCATACGAATTTAAATACCCCTTATGTCCTCGCCACTGCAATATTTGAATCACGGCTGTCAAAGAGCTTTAAAAGGGGTATTACAAAGCTTACAATATTTTTTGGCACCAATATGCCTTTCAAATCAATGGAAAACAATGCACAAATATTAAATATCTTTTTATTGGTGTCTCCATTATATAAGTAGTTAGGCCTGAAATAGTACATTACTTAACAAGGGCGGTAAAACAAAGATTGTCTCAGATCGTAGGAATTTGACTCCCGAGCCGAAGGCAAGGGCGATAAATATGCGATCTTTATTACCGCCCGTGTTAAGTACAAAATTTTATGTCGCCCCCTGGCCAGGAAATGGGATTTCCCGCGCGCGAAGCGTGCGGTAATTGCCGCTTTATGGCCAGGTGTGACATAAAAATATTTGAATACGCACTGACAGTGTAATGGAAGTTTGCCTCGTGCGAGGAATTGCATTGGGAGAGTTTGAGCCTGGGCAAAAATTCTCCGTATGTTTTTTTTAACTTGACTGTGGCTTTACGCTGGGCCCAATAGCGATAGGACTGCGCTGGAGAGTGGCCTGGGGAAAATCCAGGGGAACCTCCGACACGACAGCTCTGGTGGCGCTCCGATGAGATTGGTTAGGCACTGGTTCCACCGCCGGCGAGTAGCGAGTACTCTCATAGTAATTCTACTCGCATGAGCGACAAAACGATTAGAATTAGTACGAAATTACTCGCTAGTCCCGGGCGGTAGGACCAGTGCCTAAAGCCGATTCAACCGAATCCACAGAATAAGTAGTACTAAGTACGTACAGAAGCCTCACTGTTAACAAATCCCCGCGAGGCAAGCCAAACGTGCCTACGCTTGGCCATCTCCTTCTATCGCACGCGCATCACTCGCTACATCACTTTCTATCGCATTGAAAGTCACCCTAAGGGTGACCTTTGAGCGGCGCGATGACGTCACGCGAGTGAGTCGCCCCTGCCGAATCTGAGGTATGCTTTCGCATGACCGTATAAGAAGTATACAAAGATGGTCCCGGTTTCGAATCCCAGTAAGGACAAATATGGAATGTTTTCTATGTGTAATTAATAATTATTGTCAGTCACCTAGGACCCTACGGGATTTATAAATTTTTAGTAATATTGTTTCTTAATAGTAAGTACTTTACTTAGGTTTTATTTATTTAGCCTATTGTGTACATACAAGTAATAACAAGGAAGTGCCTCCAAGTGTCGCTATGTTGTCAGTAGGCACGCGAGGCAGCCTCCGTCACGTGCGTCAAAAGGGGTATATTTTTATGGAATACGTAATTTTGTTTGACTTCATACGCGATGTCCATATTTGCCGAAGACTCCACGTCCTACATGCAAAGAGCTAGGGTCCGTCTCCAAAGTCACACGGCGTGCCAATATGTACACTTCAATAAGCCGTGCCGAATGAAATAGACAGGAGATTACACAATCTCAAGGGAGGAGAATGATATTTTTACGGCGAGGGCGATGTATTGTATCCTGAGTGAAGTGAAAGATTCTACAATAAAATCCTGAACGCAGCAAGGGCGGCAAATTGAATCTTGAGTGTGGTGAGGATTCAAGTGTTTCCGCATAAGACGGAAATAATTTTGCTACCGTGTGATACATACTACTTTTACCTAACACCGCCTATGAGACCCGCTGTTAAAACATGAGATATATTACAAATAACTTTGCTACTGAGTGACAAATACTGCTTTCACACCTTCTATAAGGATAAGCGAAAGAGCGAAGAAAAGTAGGACTTTGGTCCCACGTTCGAGGGCAACAATGATTGTAATCTGTGAAAAATGGCGGCCATTCTCTCGACATCTCACTCACACTTTACTATATTGAGTATTATAATCACGTGACAATACAAAAAGATAATTTAGTCAGACGTTGAAAATATTCGCGATTTCTGAAATAAGTACCTAATATCTGGGCGACTGAACTTAGCTCGGCGTTTTGCTGGGCATGAGACCTAGCTAGATCGATTTCTCGTCCCCGAAAATCCCCACATACCAAATTTCATCAAAATCGTTAGAGCCGTTTCCGAGATCCTCGAAATAAATAAATATACAAGAATTGCTCGTTTAAAGATATAAGATAAGATATGTGATTTTGTACTGTCCTGTCAAGGGGCTTGCAGGGGGAAGCGCGCGTCGCTTTAAATGCCTACCGCTCGCTCGGCCCGGGGCCGGCCGTCAGTCGTGGGCCATCCGCCGCCAGTGCCGCCACGCGAACGCGTCTATATATGCACGTTACCGCTGCCGCCGCAGACTAGAACGCGACGAGCGACGAGTCGATAGCCCTAGCGCTACACGTGCCGCGTGTGAATGAATAAAAGTTATACAATAGACAGAGTAGGCATGTTTTTTATGCCTAAACGCCGTTTTTGTTAGAAAGTGAAGCTTCTGTACTTGTACTATTACTTTTTCTGTGGTCCTGTGCCCTTTAATTGAGGTGTCCCATAAAAATTATTTGTATTGTATTGTATTTTATTGTATGTTCGCACTTCGTGGCAATGGAGACGCGCGCTACCTCTAACGAAACAGGTCTTAGCAAATAGAGGGAGACATCGATGTATAGGAAAAAAATGGCGCTTTTCGGCGGCGCACAGTCGCCTTTGAGTGCTCTATGTTTACTTTCAGCGGTATGTAGTGCCTTTACTTTGTTTATGGGTTAAAGGAAGGTTAAAGATCTGTTAAAAAAGTTCACCTCATCATCATCAATTTAAGAGCTAAGCTCTTGTCGGTGGAGCAACTTCCATGTATCTCGTTTTTGAGCCTTAATGCAAGCGTCATAATATAACAGAGGTACTTACTTTTACATAGTTATTCATTATGCTGTAACACGCTGTACTTATGTAATCAAAATTTAGTTGAAAACAAAATTATCGATTTTTAGGGTTCCGTAGTAAACAAGGAACCCTTATAGTTTCGCCATGTCCGATCTCCGATGAGTATAGATATTGATGATGCCGACAAAACGGTAGAATAAAATTTTGAAAAAAATTTTTTTTTAGGTTACCTCCGCTACATGTAAAGTGGTGGTGCAATTTTTTTTTCTTCCAAACCCCATCGTGTGGTGTATCGTTGGATAGCTCTTTTAAAAATATTATAAGGTTTCTAAGAGTATTTTTTGATTTAAGAATCGGTTGGCGTGATATTAAGCTTTGAAGTGATAATTTTCGTTATGGTCAAGTGTCCCCCCCACCTGCCAGCTAAACGGTGGCTCCTAGGCATGTGAAAAAAATCATGGTAGTAGTATATACAATGAATTTAAAAGGAAAACTATAACAGCTACGTAGATATTACTAGTTAACGAGTAATAGTCGAACTTCAGAAATGTACTTTCGAACAATTTCCATTGATACCTTAGATAATGTTGTTAATTCTGTCAAAAACATAGTAAATATAAGTTTGCGAACTTTTTAGTCTACATAATGTAACGGGTGGACGACTACGGAACCCTACCTTGCGCGTGGCCCGACACGCACTTGGCCGGTTTTTTTTATTGACGCGCAGCCTTAAAATGTTAATTCTTTTTATTTTAACTATAAGTAACAATACTTTATATAATACAAAAAGAAAATTGCAGTTATGAATTATATCCAGGTTTTGCTAATTTTATTGGTCTATGTGTCCTTTACTCACTTGCAAAAAACACACCTAACTAATTCATACTTCATTGCAAAATAATTGGCACTTTAAGGAAAAATATTTCATGTCAACGTCATTTGATCAAAGTTGTCAAACTGATATCAAAATACTTACCTATTGTAGGAAAAATTAAAATACGAGTATGTATTATTTGTTAAGAATTCATTTCTAGTTGTAGACCTAACGACAGATACTCAGAAATACGAACAAAGAAATACCAAAGACTTGCGCATTTCGTTTGTTTGATACAAAACTTGCTTGTTTACGAATCTTTATATAGAGTACACAATCTCTTGATCAGTCACCAGTCTTCTCGGTCCACTTAATACTTCACAATGTTTCAACATCGGTCGAGAAAAGTGGTGAAATTATTCTTCGCTCTTAGTGTTTTTGGTCTAATAATGTACATAATATTAGCATTTTATTCTCTTCGTAAAACGTACCTGTCAGATTCTGCAGCAAGAAAACATCGGACTGACAAGCCAATCGTTTCACGAAGATTCGATCATGACTTAAAATATATCCTGGTTGACACACAAAAATTAGATTTTTTTCCATTGGAGGGTCAGCAGGTATTTGTGGATTACCAATGCACAGATTTTAACTGTTATGTGACCACTGACCCTTATAAACTAGAAAAGAAAGAAAAGTTTGATGCTGTGGTAGTTAATGTGAACGAATTGGATAACAAGACTTTATATACGTCACGATCAATGCAGCAAGTTTATATATTTTATGGTATGGACCCATCGGACCAAGTACCTATATGCAATCCTGACGCGGATAACTTTTTTAACTATACATGGTCTTATAAACTCTCTTCAGATATCGTGAGTCCCTTCTTTGTTATTTTGGATGCGAATCGTTCAGTTGTAGCTCCAAGTCTTCATGCTAAATGGACGATGACTTTGCCCAAATGGGCTGTGAAACGGGAAGAACGCATGGACTTGAAGGATAAACAAAATGCGGTGGCTATGATTGTTAGGAGCTGCAAGGATAACGATGGAAGAATATATGCCAACAGATTGAAAGAAGCTTTGAAGACGTACACTAAAGAGTTGCACATTTTTGGATGTGGGAATAGATATCCGCTCCGAGGCAGTGGCGGCGTTATTGCAAAGAAATATTATTTCGTATTGGTGACCACTGGTGGGGCTGCTCAAGACTACGTGTCGGACAACGTATTGAACGCATATTGGAACAATGCTGTGCCCATCATTAAGGCTAGAGCTGATCTAACCAAGTAAGATTTCGTCCTGTATCATAAACTGACTTATAGTCTGAATCTAGTCATCTAATTGGAAAATTTTATGGAACAACAAAAAATACCGGCCAAATGCGTGTCGGACCACGCGCAATGTAGGATGCCGCAGTCCCTTTACATTATGTAGACAAAAATTTTTGTAACGCATATTTACTATATTTTTGACAGAAATAACAACATTATCTAACACAACAATGAAAATTGTACGATAGTTTGCTTTTACAAAGTACATTTCTTAAGTTCGACTATTACTCGTTAACTAGCAATGTCTACTTAGCTGTGATAGTTTTCCTTTTAAATTAATTATATACACTACTACCATACTCATACACAGCTTACAGCTTTCTTGTAACTCTACTAACGGTTACTGAGCTAAGCCGGGGACGGACGGACGGACGCACATGGCGAAACTATAAGGGTTCCTTGTTTACTACGGAATCCTAAAAAAGTATTCACCATCAAGTTTTTTGGGGAATGGTGTAGAATTAATACATAATTTTTATTATAACTGCCAGTGGCATAATAAAAATAATACTCATTGTCATCATAATAGCTGAAAGAAGTCCACTGCTGGACATAGCCTTCCCTCAAAGATTACCACAATGGCCGGTGATACGCCGCTCGCATCCAGCGGACTCCCGCAACCTATACCAGGTCGTCAGTGCACCTTGTGCGAAAGAAGATAGATTAATACTATTCTATTTCAATTTCAGGTTCCTCCCACCAGGCTCCTACGTCAACGCTCATCTCCAGACGCCAGAGCAGATCGCAGCGATCGTTCATTATGCCATCAACAACCCATCCGTATACAGGAGTTTCTTCAAATGGAGGAACTACTATTCGTTCCAGAGACGGCAGGAATTTGATGGCATCTGCGAACTCTGTAGCCTTTTGAATTATGGAAGAACCGTACATTCTAATTCTAGCGCCAATTTGAGGGAATGGTGGGAGCCCAGCAATACTAGTAAGATTTTATGTGGACACTAACTGGGAGATCGCCGAAAAATTCTGCTGATCGCTGGGAGATCTGGATAGAGTTGCTGAAAAGAGAAGTTTAATTAACAAAATTAAAACCAAGAGAGGAAATATTATCGACCACCTACTACGACAGGACAACTAATCTACTAAAACATTATAGGGGTGGGCCATTCTCCGAGCATTTCAACCGCTTCACCTTCGGTGACCACGTTTTTGACGAATTGATTGTAGATTTTGGTGGCATTTATTGAGTCAGTGGTAGAAGTACGGGCCGCTACCAACTGACTCAAAATGCCACCAAAATCTAAAATCAATTCGTCAAAAATGCGATCACCGAAATGAAGCGGTTGAAACGCTGTTGAGATTAAATGGAAGGAAAAATAAATGGGAAAAGAGGAAGAGGAAGACCAAGGAAAAGTTACATCAACCAGATAAAAGAGGATGTGGATGTCGTGTCGTATCAGGAGTCAAGAAGCTGGCCTCGGACCGGCAAAGATGGAAGACTGCATCAAGCTGCACCGACAAGAGCCCAGCTCTTAAGAGAATGATGATGACTAACTGGGAGCTACATGTTCGGGTCATGTACGGGTTATGATGGTCACGTTCATCGCGTCGCGTGATAAACTCAAACTCAAAATATTCTTTATTCAAATAGGCCTAGCAACAAGCAATTTTAAATCGTCAGTTTTATATTACATAGTTTGAATTGAATTAATAGACGACAAGATAAAGCATCTGTCACTTTCTGATACCACTCGTTAGAAAGTGACAAATACATGGGGCCTGTTCAAAAAACAAAAGTTGTTCCCGTGGTCATTGGATAGCAAAAAGTAGGCTTTGTAGCCCGTAACTTTGACAATGGTCACTGAAAAGAAGCGAACTCAAGTCTGAAGTATTTGTATAACCTGTTGTCTATGTAGCGTCATTGATTGAATAAATTTAACTTTATTGTCATAGGGTAAATAGAGATAAGTATTTTAGTTTACATCTAAAAAATTAAAACCATTTTTATAATTTATTTTTATTTGTAAATTGATATACTGGTAGGTAACCAATATAAAATGCTTGCATTTCAGTTAGGGTAGTCATAGAGTAAATAGAGATAAGTATTTTAGTTTACATCTTATGTTAAAAAATAAACGCATTTTTTATAATTCATTTTTGTTTTAAAATTGATACACTGTTAGGTAACTAATATAAAATGCTAACAGTACGAGTACCTTCCTGTATTTCGATTCATAAATAGCGGAGTTGAAACATGTCGCTATAGGGTAGGAACCAAGGTTACGTTTTTAGGCTTTAGCACAGAATAAGTAAATAGTACCACGTACAGAAGTCCCACTGTTAACAATTCCCAATTTACAACCCAAAATTATTATAATAAACAAACTTTGCCCACACCAAGCGAATGACGCGACGACGTGACCGTCCGGTAGCAATGCGCGGCGTCCTCTGAATGGTACCACCTACTAGTTTAAGAGCCGGTGACACTGAACCTAGTATGATAAGATTCCCAGATGGCATATATATAATTAGGTGCGTCATTAGTCGGGGAACACGAAACGGCGATGCTGCAATGCGAAAAACCTGGCGAAGCCATTGAAAATTAAAATTGAAAAATGATGAAAAATCCGGTTTCTAGTATGATAAGATTCCCAAGTTTCGTTTGTTCCTCGAAACAGGGGAGGGGTAGGACTATACGACAGTGCAGTGCTGCAAGCCCTCCTGACTGGCCTTGTCAGTGGCAGCAGTATGATAAGCGACCACTTTTCTGAGGTATCTAGTATGATCGGATTCCTGACAAAACTGAAACTGACAAGGCCATTCAGGAGGGATTGCAGCACTGCACTATCGTATAGTCCTACCCCTCCCCTGTTTCGAGGAACAAACGAAACTTGAGAATCTTATCATCCTAGAAACCAGTTTTTTTATGTATTAAAATTTTCTTTTTAATAGCTTTGTCTGCTTTTTTGCTTTGCAGCATCGCCATTTCGTGTACCCCCATTAATGCCGCGACTAATTGTATATATATCATCTGGGAATCTATCGAAATAGGTTCAGTGTTGTCGGCTCCTTTAATCGCTGCAGCAACCACCTTCTCCACTGTTTGGAAAATGCAGCAGTGGTTTTTCTTACACAGAAAGTGCTGATCTTTCAGATGAGCCCTGTTTTTGTCAGGAATCCGATCATACTAGATACCTCAGAAAAGTGGTCGCTTATCATACTGCTGCCACTGACAAGGCCAGTCAGGAGGGCTTGCAGCACTGCACTGTCGTATAGTCCTACCCCTCCCCTGTTTCGAGGAACAAACGAAACTTGGGAATCTTATCATACTAGAAACCGGATTTTTCATCATTTTTCAATTTTAATTTTCAATGGCTTCGCCAGGTTTTTCGCATTGCAGCATCGCCGTTTCGTGTTCCCCGACTAATGACGCACCTAATTATATATATGCCATCTGGGAATCTTATCATACTAGGTTCAGTGTCACCGGCTCTTCTACTATACGGATGTACTTGCAGCGGCGCGGCGAACTGACGGAGTGAGACCCCCCTGGCTTTACTAGAGAGGTAGACTAAAGCGGAACGCCATCTCGCTCATATTTTGTAGCAGGGAACTGGGGAAGTAAGTACCTCCATATTATAGATATAGAATAACGCAGAAATAATAACTTCACCACTTTTTCTTTAGTTGTGTGGTGTTGAGCTGTTGAGAGTGAAGGACCTGCATAATTATATCTCTAGCAACACAACGCATCCTCAATATCCTCATTTCAAAAAGGGTCGGTAACGCGCTTATGATTTTTCTTGACTCGCAATCCATAGGCTACGGTATCCATCTACCATTAGGCAGGTTGCAAGCTTGTGTACTACCGTCATTGATCATCATCATCAAAAAAAGAGGCTAATTGAGAAGATATAAAGGGTAAGAGTAGGTAACCAATCGATTTTATTAAATGTCAAGACTGGTTGTCCCAAAACTTTTGACACAAAAGAGTGTCACGGTAGTTGTTAAAGGTCAAATGAATACTTAGTACCTACAGGAAGTAATTTCTTCATCGACCCAACGATATAAGTTATCCGTGGAACCATAAGTATGTTAATCAAAAATGTATTGTAATTTGAACCTATAAATATACAAAAGGTAGGTTTGAAATTCATAAATACTAACGAACCGAAAACGAACGAAGTTCGTGAAACTCCCGTCGCTAAAATCCGGTCCGGTCCGGGTGTCCGGTTGTGTGTGCTTTACTAAATAAATGGTTTTTCTTCTTCTTCTTCTTCTTCTAAAATTAGCAAGTGCGAAAGAGAGAGAGAGAGATACAAAAACTTCGTTTTCGGTTCGCGGTAGGTCTTCTACCGCGAACCTAAAACGAATTATTTCCCTCTTTGTTCTCAAATATGCAAGTGCAACAGAAAGAAAGTTATTCATACTTCGTTTTCTGTTCGCGGTAATGCCATTACTAGGTGATGAACGCACTAACCCCCTTATTCATAAACGTCCATCAAACCTCTATTAGTTAACAAGCCGCTAAAGTTCGTTTGTCCTTATCTGTCACTCTGACATTTCCGTTTGTGAGAAAGGGACAAACAACATTTTAGTTAGCAGAGGTTTGTTAAGTTTTATGAATAAGGTGGTTAGACTTTGGCTCCACAGAAAATGCCAATTTTGATTTATTCTTATAGTCCCCGCAAGATAAGAGGTAAATCCTGACGCCTGTCATTTTCATACATTTTATAATCTAATTAGGTACAAGTGACATTTAGAAATAAATAAATAAATGAAATAAATGAACTTTATTCTGTAAGTAGGCCGCAATGGCACTTTTACAAGTCAAACCCTACTAGCGTTTCACAGAGGCCACTGCCGAGAAGAAACGCCGAAAGAAACTCGACAGTCAGCCATTTTCTCACAAAAATATGCTTATTACAATGATAATACTTAACCTACTTAAGATCAAGAAATCTTACTTAGGTTACAAAATGTATGGAAGTGACAGGTGTCAGGATTTACTTCTTATGTTGCGGAGACTATACGTACCTACTTATCCCCTTATTCATAAATTTCATAATCGTTCAATCAAACTTATTTTAAATAGTTAAATAGCCGGTTTGGTCCTTAAAACTGTATCTTTTATGTTTATGTTTGTGAGAAAGGGACAACACAAATTTTAGTTAGCAGAGGTTTGTATAAGGGGGTTAAACAGTAAATTTTCCTATACAAAAGTTAACTTCAGAATTAAGACGGTCCTTTGAAACCGGTTGAAAACAAGCGACGCAGCTAGTTCGAGGTGCTCGAAACCAGCATTAGCATACCGTAGTGGGTAAGTAGGGTCGCTGATGAATATGCGCGCCGGCGGTATGCTAAGCAGGTCCTCAGTCTGTGCTGACTGTACCCGCTTATTATTAGTACATTACTTAACAAGGGCGGTAAAACAAAGAATGTCTCAGATCGCAGGTATTTGACGCCCGAGGCGATAAATATGCGATCTGAGGCTTTCTTTTTTACCGCCCGTGTTAAGTACAAAATTTTATGTCACTCCCTGGCCAGGAAGTGCGATAATTGCTGCTTTATGGCCAGGTGTGACATAAAGCTTTTTTTTATTACATGTTAGCTTTTGCAATAAAACCAAAATCATCCCTCGAAGATATAAAATAGGGAGTGGAATTGTATAAGGAGCCACTTACGAACCCTAAATGACAATTAATAGAGTTAACCTTTTTAAGGCACGAGTGAATAGGCATCTTCTGGGTGGGCTCGCTTCATCGTCGGCCTCATCTTTGCCCCCTGGCTAGATGCTGGCCAAGAGCAATCCCATTTTTAATTAAATAAAAAAAAGTTGAAAAGTGGTAGAAGAAACGCGGCTCACTGTACAGTCGACGCCATAGATACATTTACAGTTTTGCACTTTATAATAATGGAGTGAGGTGCAAAAGTGTAAATGTATCTATCTATGGCGTCGACTGTACATAAAACGACGATAGTTTGAACCGCATCTCTGTGATCAACTCCCTGTTGAATATTCGAGAAGGCTCGAGAATGAGAGGGCGAATATATCTGGTCAGGTATTCGAGGTGATGAATTTACGCCCTTAAGGCCCTTTCGTGCTTTTGGTAAGGAAAAAACCTAAAAGCATTAAGCCCGCCTTTTGTACATTAAGATTTATTTTTATGCAATAAAGATAAACTAAATAAAATAAATAAATAAAAAGCGACTAAAACGGATTTTGACGATGTATTTCTAAGGCAGAAAAGTTGTTCTAAATTCTGCTTAGTTGCTTCCACGTCCACACCGTAGTACTACTTGGTAAAAAAGATTTTTCTCGCGAATCTAAAAATTGTTAGTACTTTGTAAGGTAAATGTTCCAGTGCTAGACATTGACCCAATACTTGAAACTGGATACGATAGGTGACAATTATTGGTCATTAAGTTGTCGAACGTTGGATCACTTACCTTATCGTACAGTCGACGTCAAAGATATATTTACACTTTTCCACCTTATTCCATTGAAATATGGCGAAAAATGTAAACATATCTTTGACGTCGACTGTACACTTCAAAAAGATTAGAGATATAGTATTCTTTATTTTTATTTATTCGAAAAACTATATTTATTTTAAAATTATTTCAAAAGAGGATATATTCGACTATAGCTATGTACGTGGGCAAATTCTAAAACTCTATGAATATTCATCGTTTCGCGAGAGGGACCTTAACGAACACCGTTTACAATTTTACAGACGATCTAATGCAACTGTGATTTAAAACACTCTGTTGTAAATATGATCATCAAACACAATATTCACGGCTCATCATCATCATATCAGCCGAAAGACGTCCACTGCTTGACATAGGCCTCCCCCAAAGAGTGCCACAAGGACCGGTCTTGCGCCACCCGCATCCAGCGGACTCCCGCGACCTTTACCAGGTCATCAGTCCACCTTGTGGGGGGTCTACCCACTATTCGCGGATAAATATATAAAATAAACCCACTTAAAACAAATCAAAAGCGACATCATTTGTGTACGAACAAATATATACCTATTTCGTTTCGTTACAATATTAGTAATCCCGTCTCATCGATCATACCTAGTACATTAACTTTCTAACAACGTCGACCCCGCCCGGACCGATCAGTTATTTAACGTACCTAATTAGACTTCGAAATGGCAAAAGGCATTTGATAAACCGTAGATACATTTATTCTTCGTTTGATAAACAACTTAAAGGACTATTAGATCTATTTATGAATAGCTAAACAAAAACTAATAAAAACTAATTACAAAAAACACACTCCGTCCAATTGATAACCCACAATATATTTATTTATTTACATATTTATTTATTTCGGGGATCTCAGAAACGGCTCTAATGATTTTAATGAAATTTGGTATGTGGGGGTTTTCGGGGACGAGCAATCGATCTAGCTAGAGGTCTCATGCCCGGGAAAACGTCGAGCAAAGCTCGGTCGCCCAGATATTTTAAGTTAATATTTGCTTTATTTATTCACTTTCTCAAGTCAGTTTTTTTTTAAATATATTTATAACATGTAAAATATAAAAATACACATACAAAAGATAAAGACAAAAATATAACAAGTGCGTGTCGGGCCACGCGCAAGGTAGGGTTCCGTAGTCGTCTACCCTTTACATTATGTGGACTAAAAAGTTCGAAAACTTATATTTACTATGTTTTTGAATGAATTAACAACATTATCTAAGGTATCAATGGAAATTGTACGAACGTTTGCTTTTGCAAAGTACATTTCTGAAGTTCGACTATTACTCCTTAACTAGTAATGTCTACTTAGCTGTGATAGTTTTCCTTTTAAATTCATCGTATATACTACTACCATGATTTTTTTCACATGCCTAGTAGCCACCGTTTAGCTGGCAGGGGGGGAGACACTTGACCATAGCAAAAATTATCACTTCAAAGCTTAATATCACGCTAACCAATTCTTTAATCAAAAAATGCTTCTAGAAACCTTATAATATTTTTAAAAGAGCTATCCAACGATACCCCACACGATGGGGTTTGGCAGAAAAAAAAATTGCAGCACCACTTTACATGTAGGGGAGGTACCCTAAATTTTTTTTTAAGATTTTATTCTACCGTTTTGTCGGCGTCATTGATATGTATACTCATGCCAAATTACAGCTTTCTAGCACTAACGGTTACTGAGAAAAACGGGGGTCGGACGGACGGACGGACGGACGGACGGACATGGCGAAACTATAAGGGTTCCTTGTTTACTACGGAACCCTAAAAAAAAGGCTAACATACCCTAGCTAGGCAGAAGGCCGGCTGCGAGGTGGGGGCCTAAGCAACCGGTGGTTTTTTTTTTTTTTTTACTACTGTTGCCATGGCTATTGTTTTATTTCTTGAATGGTATTTATTTGTACTATTATTCCCTTATTAAAATAAATAGTGTAGGTCTACACTACAGTAGGACAGTACAAAAAGTTAATGAACACCTAAGTCTTTCTGGCAAAACCTTATTCAACGAGAAAAAGCAGGATATTTTTAGATACTTTTATTATAAGCCATGAAATTAAACTATTTAAAGTTAAAAAAATTGCAATGAATGAATTGTTTATAGTGTTCATTAAAAACAATGGTTACAAGACCTATTTCACACGCCATATTCAATTAAAATTGTATTCAATGTAACTGGACTACTCGTAGTTAATTTACTGTATAACTGAACAGTACCCTTACCATGAGTTTGCAATGTTTGCATTACCGTACTCGCTAGCGACTACGTAAACGATTTAGTATGGACAAAAGTACAGCGCCTCTGGCGGTTACGCAATAGAACTAAGAATCGCCATACTAAATCGTTTACGCAGTCGCTAGCGAGTACGGTAATGCAAACATTGCAAACTCATGGTAAGGGTACTGGACGCATGTAACTGACTATATTCCAACTATTTAGGGGCCTCAGGTGGCTTCGGGACCCAATTAATAGTTCGGCGCCGCTCTAACAGTATTACGCGGGAGTCTCTCTATATCCACATTTTTCTATGCAATAATACTGCCCGTATGGAATTGCCTTGTTAACTGCGATTCAAATAAAGGATAAGTAGGATTTGTAAATCACTTCACTCGTTACACCTGTCAGTTTTAGAAGTGCCAGCTACTGATGAGTAGTTAATTTCAGTATTGTTTTACAAGTCTACGGCGTACGTTGTGCTCAGTTAGAGATTTTTTTGTAATATGTTTACGTTATAAGATGTGGCGATATTAAGGTAAACGTCCCTATACGTTTATACCAAGGGACACGTTTGTTCACCCCTATTATTATGACTCAAGATTGAAAGTATAGTGTACCTATAGTATTGGGATCAGTGTCGAGCACGGGGACGCTTACCTTATCTAACGTTTAGTACATTTGCATAAACTTAATGTATTCTCGAAAATCCTTTTTATTTATTTTCTAAAATCCTTTCGTTAACACCTTTTATACTTCGAGATGTAAATAAAAGGTCAAAATGTTATCAAAGCGGATCCTGAACCTTAGGGAACCGGCAAAACTCTGAAGATTTTACTATTTAAATAAATCAGAACACCCAGCGGTGTGAGAAGCGCCTATCAAATTGAATAAACAACCAAAAATCCAACAAACGAAGCAAGATGGATGGACAATCGTCGTATTGTCGGCGTGGGGCGCGGATAAAAGTATTCAATAATAAATCTGTCCCTGCCTGTCTATCACAGATGCGCCATTCTAATGCAAAAGAAATATACAAAAGGTGACTTTAATAATTCAAGTGATTGATATTGGGAATAGACAGTTTTGGAGTTTTTTCTTGGAAGGTTCGTTTGATAAATATGGTTGTCTTGTGATTTATAAGGCCGTTGTTTTTGTTTTAATCTACATACATAAATTATGGATGAATGAAGTAGGCATTTTCTGAATGTTATTTTTAAGGATGTGTTTAAATTACCAGTCTGTACATAGTAGTCCTGCACCTGCACCTGGCTACAGGTCTGTAGGGAAGTTCATGTATCATCATCATCATCATCATCATATCAGCCGAATGACGTCCACTGCTGGACATAGGCCTCCCCCAAAGAGTGCCACAATGACCGGTCTTGCGCCACCCGCATCCAGCGGACCTCCGCGACCTTTACCAGGTCATCAGTCCACCTTGTGGGGGGTCTACCCACGCTGCGCCTTCCGGAAGGCGCAGTTCATGTATGGAGAAAGGTTTTTCGGGAAAGTGTAGTACCTAGGAGCCTTAGCAAGTATTTTATACTTGGGGAGATCGTCCGGCACCTGTTACATTTACCAGCGATGATGTCATATCTTTTTGTATAGAATTAAAACATATTCTCTCCAAGAGCTATCAAGAAATCGTATCGAATGAAAGCTGATTATAAAATAATACCGCACCATTACATAGCAGCCAGTGGTTTCGTAAAAAAATAAAGAAAACATCTTAAAAACTCATCAAGTTGGGGTTATAAATAAGTTTAGTTTTAATAATTCTATAATACTCACTAAATGAGGGCATTATTTGAGTCGGGGGTTTAATTAAATTTCAATATATTTGTAAGGATATAAGGACTCTATATAATTATCATAACGCACTATGGACAGCTTTGAAAGAACAAGGTGTGCCCACCATCTACACACAAATTCTACAAGAAATATACTTAGGTACAGGACGAGCAAAGGCAGATTAAAACTGGAAAAAGTTGGAAAAAGCTTTAAAATCAAAAGAGGGGTTCGTCAAGGCGACCCGGTTTCACCTAATTTATTTACAGCCCTGCTAGAAAGCATATTCAGGCGCCTAGATCTTGATGAAAAAGGAATAAACACAAACGGAGAATACCTAAATCATCTCCGCTTTGCGGATGACATAGTGATCGTCGCTGAAAACTACCATGACCTACTAAGCATACTCGAAGCCCTCGACAGAGAAAGTCGCGAAAAGGTTTTGGAAATTAACCCAGATAAAGTTTGCATAATGAGGAATATCCAAGAAGTGCAAATAGCAGTTCAGAATAAAACCATTCAATATGTAAAAGAATACACATACTTGTGACAGTGTATTTCATTTCAAAACCAAACACTTAACGAGGTAGATAAACGTATAAAAAAAGCTTGGAACAAATACTGGTCACTTAAACACATTTTTAAAAGTAAGCTACCTATGCCACTTAAAAAGAAAGCTATGGATTCCTGCGTACTTCCTACTCTATTATACGGGTGTCAAAATTGGGTGTTTAGCAGAAAAGTTGGAGAGAAGCATGCTAAACTTAAGACTGAGTGACAAACAAAAAAATACTGTAATACGCCAAAAAACCAAAATAATAGACGCTGCATGGCTAGCATGTGAACTGAAATGGCGATGGGCTGGTCATGTCTCCACTGGTGCTCCACTGGTATCTGCACGGAGAGCGCCGCCCTCGCGGCAGGCCGCGGCGCAGATGAAAGGACGACATAGAGGAAGTTGCCGGCAGAACATGGACGAGGAAGGCGGCCAACAGGGCAGTGTGGCGACAGCTGGAGGAGGCCTACACCACTAGATGGTTATCTCATTAAAAAGATTGATTAGATTGTACCTATGTAAAATTAGTTTTAGTTTAACTTATGAGAAATAAAGGGCTTTTTATTTTATTTTTATTATTTATTATATTTGTAAGGAAAAAGACAGCTGATTTATCGCATATAACATTGTATTATCTTTGCAAAGAGGAGCGACATCTGAAAATCTATTGGACTAGCTTGATAGATCTGACCTCCCACCGCTTTTCAGGTAGGCAGGAACTACTACGTAAGAAGGCAATATATCTTAAAAGGAATAAAAGGGACCATTTTTAAATCTGGCGCATAATTTATGTAATAAGACTGTCCCATAAATTGTGTAAAGTAGAAAAAAAACATAGAATTAAGTATTTATTGGTTGATCATAATCCACCTCAAGGAACGGGTCATTCATGGCAGCACACCTCTTCTTATAATGAGGGTTCCACCACTTCCTCAAATCTTCGATCGCCTGGGGCTTCGGGCTTGGGTTGGCATTGAGTTTGGTGCACAGGTCGCAGAGATAGTTCCTCGGGCGGGGCGTATAGTAGTAATGGTTTTTCCAGTCGAAGAAGAAAGAGTAAGTATCGGGGTAAGTCATGAGATAGTTCATGATGCCAACGAGTTCCTTCATCGTGTGGGATTTCACGTCGATGTATGAGCCGGGAGGGAGGAAGCTGAAAATGAAAAACTTTCTTTGAGCGCTTAAAAAACCGTGTCCCCTTGTTTTCAAGTTTTTTTATATAATGTCTTGTTTTCAATGCATTTTTTTTGTCAGAAAGCGTTAACTTTTTAGGTATGCCACTGTGTATAACCCAATTAGATGTACCAGAAAAGTAGAATTGGTAAGAGCTGCGGACTTTTTGAAAAAAAGTTTTCTATGAAATGGAAATTCTGCGAAACAATATTTATACTCTACAAACTTCTGTCTGCGAAACAAAGTACAACTAAAAATAAAATGGTCTATATGAACTTATTTTTGAGAATATTTTTTTATGATTTGTTTTTCTTTTAGTAACTTTATGTTGCCCCTTTAAATGAATTTATTCGGCCTTTTTTTACACACAATAAGAATATAAATAAAACATAATTAAAACTAAATATAACTAAAATTATACTCTCTTGAATGTGTTTTGTTTACATGAATTGTACTGGTACAGTGAACAGAGTTAGCATTAGCATAGCAGTGTTAACATTTTGTAATTAAAAACTTGTTTTTGCCTAAGTGACCACACCACTGTCTTCTCAATCATCAACTTAAATTCAAATCAAATGGAACCAATGGTATTTCCACCGCAAAGAACTTGAATTGATAGGTGAAAATACTAGAGATTGGGCTTAATTTACGTATGTATAAGGTTGCGTTTTGAATTAGTGCTACTGAGGAGATAATACCTTACAAAAACAAGATATAAATGACCGCTACTTAAAAACTTCGATCTGCGGATTGCAAATTTTAACGAGCAAAGTTGAGAATTTACCTCGAATAATTAGCTCGTCCAACGACTATGGGAATCGAGATGTGGTTCAGGGTATTAATGATTTTATCTGTCACCCAATCTTCACAGTTTAACTCCTCGGTTACCAAGCTGAAGAAATAGTTTTTCTCTATCATTTTGTAGCATTTAAATTTACCCTTTTCAGAGCAGGTTTGGTGTCCACAACCGCCATATATGTCTAGAGTATAGTTATATTTGGCCAACTCAGCTTGAAATTGATTTACGAATTTCTCGTGCACAACTTTAGTGGTGCATTCTGATAGCAACCAAGCAACGGGTTTCGTTTTCCTTTTTATCAAGTCCTTGTTTCGAGCGTCGTGTTTCAACTTGTCTAGCCACGTAATATTTATTTTTGGACCGATTATTTCTCTTTTCAAATTATGGATGTTGAAAAATGGATGAGGTATATCGGAATTCAGCTTGTACGACCATGTCCAGTTAAAGAAGTTTTCAAGGGCTGAATTGCATATTGAGTATCTTGTTGCTGGTTCTAATGCGTGAAATACGTACGCCTGATTAGGAGCTCTTTGGAAATATGGGTGAGGGTTCAGCATGTAACTTTTCAATACTTCCCTTATGTCGATGATTACAGCGTCATAATTACGAATATCACCTCTAAGCAGTGTTTTGTTGTATGATATGAAGCAGTTATAAACAGGGCACTGCTGTTTAATGAAATCTTTCTGTCCCTCATTATGTTCGAAATACGAGTGGTCTTCAGATGTCGTCCAAATTAAGATGTGCTTCAGATCTGATTCGTATCTAAATTTCAGGGGCTGGAATTTACTGCTGCTTCCATAATATAGTAGAAAATTTGGTACAAAAGTGGATATTAACACACAGATCAACACAGTTATCCCTATGCCATATTTGATAGCAGTTTTCTTTTTGTCGTTACTAAAACTCGAGTCTTTCACTTGGTAGGAATACATTATAACTTTTTCAAAACGTTAGTAATTAGTATGTCATTGTTGACCACATGTTTACCTAATCAGAAGTGAAAATGAACTGCAGCGAAATTGTTTCAGCCTATAGTAGTAGCTATGTTGATATAGTACGATGTTTGGGAATACTTTAAGAGAAAGAATGGCTGTTTTGTCCCGAGTGTTATAGACGCGAAATGATAAAAATAAACAAATATTTTTGGGTATTTGTAAAGTTTCTACTCTTTTTTAGGGTTCCGTAGTAGGTAAACAAGGAACCCTTTTAGTTTCGCCATGTCCGTCCGTCCGGGCGCCGATAAAACGGTTGAATAAACTCTTAAAAAAACTTTTTAGGGTACCTCCCCTAGATGTAAAGTGTTGGTGCAATTTTTTTTTCTGCCAAACTCCATCGTGTGGGTTATCGTTGAATAGCTCTTTTAAAAATATTATAAGGTTTCTACATTTTTTTATTAAAGAACTGGTTAGCGTGATATTAAGCTTTGAAGTAATAATTCATAAAACAATAAAATAAATATTTTTGATCACTTTACCCGTGCACATTTTTTTAAATACTTGCAAGCATATAGGTGCAATACGTAAAAATACCACATTTAAACAATGACCTCTAGAAAGAAGAAGAAGGAGAAAATAAGAAGGCGTTATGTAAAATAACAAGTGGCGTATATCGAACAATAGGACAAGCTATAAAAATATCAGGTACCTAACTCCGCTGTAAGACGATATGATGATGATGATGATGTCCTCCCAGACGTGTCCGTCGACGGCGACATCCTGGCAAATAGTAGATTGTTTGACAAGGGTCTAAAGTAAGCCATATTACCACGAGATGGGTATTTTCCCGAACGTAGAGAGGGAAAATTGTTCGAGTGGTAATATGGCTTTTAGACCCGAGTTATACACTCTACTTTTCACTTCGATTGCGAGAAAACACATAAACACAAATTATCCATCTTAAATGAATAATTTAACTCTTGGCGGGTGTATGTCTAATTTGACAGCATGTTTTTTTTTCTAAGGCCAGCACCATATGCCTCGCTATGCGTGTTTGCTTGGCGTAATCGCCTCCCTTTCTTTTGCTATATCAAAGAAAGAGATGCATCATGCGCTTTTTTTTTCTTTTAAGAGGAGTAATTGCTTTGACCATAGGCACCGCTTAATCTTTAAAGAACTGAAAAACGTCTTTCCTGATTGGTCGATTTTAGTACAGCTGTGTTCTGGTTGGTTGATTTTTTTACCAAATATGTTTTAATCTGTCAAATTACTTTTCTGTGATTGGTGGATTTAATCGGTGAAGTATTTTGATTGGTCAAATTGAAATGTTTTGTAAATCAAAAATATGTATACATATTTATGATTCACTTAACATTTTAATTTGATCAATCAAAATACTTCACCTATTAAATCCACCAATCACAGAACAGTAATTTGACAGATTAAAAAATATTTGGTAAAAATATCAACCAACCAGAATACAGCTGTACTAAAATCGACCAATCAGGAAAGACCTTTTTCAGTTCTTTAAAGATTAAGCGGTGTCTATGGTCAAAGGACTTGCGTCTCTTAAAAGAAAAAAAAAGCGCGTGTTGCATCTCCTTCTTTAATATAGCAAAAGAAAGGGAGGCGAATACGTAAAAGCCTTATCACACTACCCTACCGATAGGGTAGTGTGATAAGGCTTTTAAGCGAACACGCATAGCGAGGCATGGTACTGGCCTAAGAAAAAAAAACATGCTGTCAAATTAGACATACGCCCGCCAAGAGTTAAATTATTCATTGAAGGTGGATAATTTGTGTTTAATGTGTTTTCTCGCAATCGAAGTGAAAAGTAGAGTGTATAACTCGGGTCTAAAAGCCATATTACCACTCGAACAATTTCCCCTCACTACGTTCGGGAAAATAACCATCTCGTGGTAATATGGCTTACTTTAGCCCCTTGTCAAACAATCTACTATTATTTAAGGCCTAAGGCCCGGTAACTTTACGCGCATGGGCTCGAACGTGACTCGCGAAACCGAATTTGGTTTTGAAAATACGGTCGCATGAAGTACAGTGAAGCTGTCCGCTACTGTTATAGGTATACTGATAGGAGGGTTTAGGCCGTGACTTACGGAGCTGGCGTTTGGCGTCTAGATCTTCAAAACGAGAGCGTTCGAAGGCTTTAACACCTGTACTGACAGCAGTTCGCCAGTCCGATCTTCGAGCCGCAAGATCCTCCCACGAATCACATGATATGCCGGTGGCAGACAAGTGGCGTTTTAGGACATCCTTGAAACGTAGGTACTGCCCACCAGCTTTACGTTTACCCTGTGCTAACTCTGAGTAAAAAAGAGTTTTGGGCAGTCTTGATGGTGCCATACGTACAAGGTGTCCACACCAGCGCAATTGGCCTTTTATGAGTAGGCATTCCATTCCGGCCATGTTTGTTCGACGTAAAACCTCCGAGTTTGGAACACGATCCTGCCATCTCAGCCGAAGAATTGCTCGGAGACATTTTAGGTGAAAAGAGTCGAGACGTTTAACTCCCCTTTGTACAGGCACCATGTCTCCGACGCATAGAGCAGTAAAGGTAAAATGTAAGACGATATAATAAGAAACTGTCACTGAATAACTCCATATATCACGGAATAGCCAAGGTTTGGCCTACCTATAGATTGTATACTCGTCTTTATACTGGCTAAATCATCTTAATTACCTAACTTACTGAGTCTTGGCTAAAGCAACATACATGAAAAAACCATATTCACCATAATTTATGAGTTTAATTCTCCAAAATGAAGTCGCAAAACCAACTGCCGCGAAAAAAATCGGAAAAAAACTTCGCGAGGCCTTTTAATTTATAGCGATAAAATATTTCTCGGTACGCGCGATATTGTAACGTACGTTACATTATTGAAGAATAAAACGACGAAGGTGTAACTCGGTTTAGATATATATACGACGTTTTTGAAATGAGGTAACGTTCCGATATTTAATTTCGTCGCGAGTGTGAGGTAATAATATGATTTACTTTTCTTTGTTTTTACGTGGAGATTAAATTGGGAGACTGTTGAGGCGTGGGGGTGGATTTAGTACTCATTTCATAGTACTCATAGGTAAGATTTTTATACGGCGGAGGGGCCCAAGCACATGGCCTTCATTAACCTAATACTATATGAATGAGACCTGATGACCTTTAAAATCTCATTAAATATTCATCCTAGCGAAAAAGTGCGTAGATCCTTTATTGTAGACAATTTTATGTAGATTACTCATGTCTAAGAATTTTTTTTGCTTTCGCTATGTTTTTTAACGAAAAACTAAAAATACATTGCCTTTACACCCCCCTCTACCCGTTATCTCCACCCGCATCCCCCAGGACTCTAAGTATGTTGTTAAGGACATCTTCTTTACCTACAACTATGCCAATATTTGCTTATACAGGAATTATTTCCGCCAAGTTGTCCTTCGTTACTACTCGTACTTCGCATAGCCCCGCTACTAATACGGGGAAATTAGGTTTTGCCCGGACATTGATAATTACTAATTGGGACCTTCTGGTATATATATGTTCGGAAACCTTTCAGGATGACGCTCACTAAAGTCCCTAGACCTCCCAAGTGGGATAGCCGAGATAATGACGTCATCTTTTTTTGTATGGGGAAAAAACAAAAATTGTCCTGAAATCTGTCGTGTGTTGTATCAAATTTTTAGAACCGGCTCAAAAAGCCCTTTCATTTGATACCACACACGATAGGTTTGAGGACAATTTTTGTTTTTTCCCCATACAAAAAAAGATGAAGTCATAATCTCGGGTTTGTATGAAACTTGGTCTAATTGCACTGAGGTATACCGAACACCGCCCCAGTCAGGAAGCACTCATTTAAATGTAGTGGCGCAGTAAAAGCGGGACTGAGTCGACTCATAGTTGAACTGACATTTGACAGTTTTCTCAAATCGTACCGCCTCGGCACCGACATATCAGGAACTCGCCTAGTTTGAGACTAAGGCGACTTCCTGATTTGTCGGTGCGGAGGCAGTACAATATGAGAAAAGTGTCAAATGTCAGTGTCAGCTGTCAGTCGACGCGGTACCATTTTTTCATTCATTCATTCATTTATTTTTCGTAAAACATAATTTTACATGTCATATTTATATAAAAAATAATAAATTATTGTTACAATTATACGTTTTCCAAATACATGTTACATTTTATAGGTTACTACGCCTCTACATTTAAATGAGTGCTTCCTGACAGGCGCGGGATGCGCGGCAGCGGGACGATGCGAAGGCGGTACTTCTCCGCTTCTGCGCATGATATTACTACTGCGCAAACGTAATACTGACAGTATTATGTCTAGTGAGAATTTTTGCGACGTCAGTAAGTTTACGTCAAAAAAGGAAAAGTCACATATCGATCCCGCCCCGCCAAGTCAGGAAGTCGCCTAAGGTTGATTGTCCAAACAAATAAAAAGAAATGAAAAATAAATATTTGTGGACAATCTTACACAAATCAACCTAGTCCCAAGCTAAGCAAAGCTTGTACTATGGGTACTAACTTATATAGATAAATAGATACTTAAATACATAGAAAACATCCAAGACCCAGGAACACACATTTGTGCTCATCACACAAATAAATGCCCTGACAGGGATTCGAACCCGGGACCTCCAGCTTCGTAGGCAGGGTCACTACCAACTAAGCTAAAGCGCAAATATATTTATTTACTAGTTATTGCCCGCAACATCGTCTGCGTTGAATTCATACATCGCGTTAGAATTTAGTAGCTATGTTTTTATATCATGCGCTTATTTAATTATCGCTCTTCCATACAAACTTCCACCTCCTTGAGGGATGATTTCCGGGATAAGAAGTATCCTGTCCTTCCCCGGGACTTCTCCATATCAATCGGTTCAGCGGTTTAAGCCTGTAGAGTTAACAGACAGATTTTCGAATTTATAATTTTACCTAGTATAGATTTATCATCATCATCCTCCTAGCGTTATCCCAATACAGTTGCATCCTGAAGGATGCCTGGGGTCCGCTACCTAATCCCCAGATTTGGCGTAGGCACTAGTTTTTACGAAAGTGACTGCCATCTGACCTTCCAACCCCAAGGGGAAACTAACCTTATTGGGATTAGGCTTTGTCAAGTGAGTGGACAACTAGACTGTTAGAAGTTCTCAAGCCGCCCGAAGGCCTCCAACTTGGCTTAACGACTGCTGCCATAGACAGCAACCGGGATCAACGGCTTAACGTGCCTTCTAAAGCACGGGAGCGCTCAGTTAGTAACCACTCAAAGCGGTCACCCATCCAAGTCCTGACCGCTGCCCACGTTGCTTAACCTTAGCAGGCGCCGCTGGGCCACGAGCGCTCCTGTATAGATTCGCCTAGTATAGATTTATCATAAATATTAATAGATACAGCGGGATCATTACGCAGTGTTGCGTACCTTAAACCAGACACGCTTATTTTCTGTTGTTACGCCTCAAATTGTCGACACTTGAGTACAGATTAGCTTCGTTACCCCGTGCTGGAGCGTACCTGGCTAGGGAAGGGAGCGATATCGATAAAAATATCATCGTTACATCCTCAGACCAAGAAATAAGGATAGACGCAGCACAAACAACCTAATGAAACGTTTTAAAACTAGGTATGATGCTCAATAAGTAAGCACTCGCTCACGCCCACTTTAAACCATGCACAGAATTCTTCAGTAGGTGTACTTAGTAACGATGTCAAAATCACACGTTTAGAGTGCTAGATGGTTTATTACACGACTGCCCAAAAAAGGAATATAATGTTTTCAGGTTTCATGTATGTATGTATGTATGTTTGTATGTATGTATGTATGTATTATGTATGTAGGTATGTAGGTATGTATGTATGTTGGTGTACAAATATTAGTTTGTAATTTATTAACGACAGTAAAAATATTATGTATGTATGTATGTATGTATGTATGTGAACTTTTTTTGTTCCCCCAGAACTTCTCAACGCCTTAATCGATTTAGATGTGTGAGGTATTGATGGAATCCTTACATCATCACGTGTCGTTGCAATAAAAACAATATGGCGGACAGTAGACTCCATTTTGAATGTTCCGTAAAAAAAATCTATCCTAGCAAGTGGGGTATCAAAATGAAGCATTTGAAGAGACGAATCCAAAAATATATATAATGTATGTGTTTCAAGCAAAAAGTTTGAAATAAAATAATAATTATAAAAATTAAAAGTCGTGGGACCTTTTATTTTGGTTTAACTTGTATGTTGTAGGTCCCCCGACTACAAACAAAATATATTTCCTTGAGTTCTTTATTAGGAAACTTGTTTTTATCTTTTTAATGCAGTCGTGTTTTTATTTTGTATATGTTTGAATGAATGAATGAATGAATGAATGAATGAATGAATGAATGAATGAATGATAATTTATTCGAAGCACTTCAACAAAAACATGTATACGCTACCTTATAACAAAACAAATAAGATAAATAAAATAGAATAAAACAGGTAACACGGAAGTGCCACGAAATGGTCCCGACTCAGCATGGTGTCAACCTAACTGGTCAACGCTGGTCTTCCGTCGGGGCCAATTGGTGACTTCACGGCTTGCAACACATAAAAACAAAAAAAAATAAATAAAAACGAATAAATCGATACACAGTATAACAAACAATTGACAAAACTATTTCAAGTACTAAAATTAAAAAGAATACAAATATACAGAATAAAATGTTAGTTTTTTTTTACATTACATTACCGTGAACGCGACTGTAAACATAACAGGACAACTAGCGCCAGCGTTGGCGGCTACTATGCGAACTACGATGACAATCAAACAACAAAATGAAAATTGGGTCATGGTCACGTCATGTGATCCTCTCTTTACATTAAAACATGGATATTTTACAACAAGTTTGCGTGAACGTGTGCTTAATTATTACGCGTTATTAGGCTTTTTCACTAGGGTTTTCGTAATGCTCAGTCTGTATTTTTATTGGCGTTAGATCATTACGCTCTTCTAGCGTTTCCCCGGTTACATCCTAAGTCCGGGTTCCGCTACGGCAACTAATCCCAAAATTTTGCGTACGTGATAGTTTTATGAAGGCGACTGCAATTATAGTCCTTCCAACCAAGGAAGGAAAAGTACCTTGGGATTTTTATTACCGTCGCCCATAGACAACTGCAACACCAGAGGAGTCACAAGCGCGTTGCCGGCCTTTCAGAAACAGTACGCTCATTAGAGTGGGGAAACCACTAAGTTTTCCTTCACCAAAAGCTGCTGTAAAATATCAAATACAGTTTCGTTTGTAAGTTTTTTTTATACCCAGTACCTTAAAAAATACCGCACTTAAAAATACCAGAATATATATCTCGTGAATTTTTGTGAGCAGAGAACTATGTGCCTATGTCTAATTATATGGAATTTTTTGTCGATTCTGTTTTAGAAAATATTCAAAATTTCAGGGTTGAAAATGTAAAAAACCTCACTCGTCGATATGAACTATCGATACATCGGGCCCCGCCGTATGTTTCCAAGTGGTCGCGGAGGAAGCTGGCGGAATAATGATTTCTTTGAGTCTGTTTGAAGTGCTGCCATTACTGCGATACGTTTGTGCACCTAATAGCAAGGCGATGCCAGTAATTGTTTGTAGCCCGCTTTAAATTCACAAGGGTTTGTTTTAAATACACTAAGTGTGGCCGTAAACAGCATGAAGCTGTACTCTTATCATGAGTTTGCAATGTTTGCATTACCGTACTCGCTAGCGACTATATTCGTAAACGATTTAGTATGGCAATTCTTAGTTCTATTGCGTAACTTCCACGTAATTGATGTATTTTTCAAACGTTAAACAAAACCGGCCAAGTGCGTGTCTGTCATCGCACATTTAGGGTTCCAAACAAACCTCAAAAAAACTGATTTATATCAATATATTAGTATGAGGGCCCTTGCGGATGCACCTCGACCCAGTGGGATTTTTTGTGCAATATATTAGTATTTGTTGGTAAATAATACGTAACAATAATAAACATAATTACCAAATTTCAAATTCACAGGTCAATGAGAAGTTAACAGAATTTTGTGACGGACAGACGGACGCGTGAGTGACAGCAATATAGGAACCAGTTTGGACCCTTCGGGTACGGAACCCTAAAAGGTACAGGTCTGTACGTTTGAAACGTTAAGTATTCATCCCTCCGCATAATAACTACGAGAGTGCATGGAAAACGATCTCAAAACTTGCAGGAGGGATCAATTTTAGATCTAGGTAGTAAAAGCGATTAATTTAAAATTATTTGAAAACATAACACAATAACAATATTTTTGAAACTTAAAAGTGCATTATATCAGTGAGATATCGGTAAACCTAGTTGGCTTATGTTAAATATAGGCTGCGGTGGTATCCTTCTTCTTTTCTTTATAAATGTCTTTATTAATCATAATACTTACAATAGTTACTTATCTAGTGTAAGTACATTTGAATCCTGAAAAGTAAAATCATGACATAAAACAGTTTAGTGAGCTAAGCGCTCATTTTAAACTTTTTAACATGGACTTTTAAATTTTTTTTAAAGTCGATAATTAATAATTTACACTGAAAGTATAGCAATAAATTTATTTAATACTAGCTTTTGCCCGCGACTTCGTCTGCGTAGAACTCGGTCATCACGTTAGAATGTTATTTCATTCTTCTATTTCTTGCGCTTACCTAGTTATCTCTCTTCCATTCTAACTTAAACCCCGTTAAGGGATGATTTCCGGGATAAAAGTATCCTATGTCCTTCCCTAGGACTCAAACTATATCCATACCAAATTTCATCTAAATCGGTTGAGCATTTTAAGGGGAAACAGGCAGACAGAGTTACTTTCGCTTGTATAGCCCGTTCCGGTTTCGCACGGGTAGTCCAGTTTTAAACAACAACAAACAACAACAAATACCTACTCTTTCTTGCACACCTCAATTAAAGGACACAGATCAGGATCACAGGGAGAGGATTTTTTATGATTTAAATTTATTTATCTAAGCTTTTTCCCGCGACTTCATTCGCGTGAATATCCATATCAACTTCTACACCTGCTGTCTCGCCAAACATTGCGCACGCCGGCTCAATGCGCCCACAAAATATATATTAAGAAGGAAGTAGATGAAAACGCGCGCGAGCGGAGCGAGCGCGAAATTTTTCGGATATTCTGATACGGGTGTGGAAAATACTTCATACGCATCAAGTAATGAAGATGAAAACGCGAGCGCAGCGAGCGCGAATTCTTTCAAACATTACGATGCAGGTGTGCAAAAGACTTCATACGCACCAAGTAATGTGGATGAAAACGCGAGCGTAGCGAGCGCAAAATGAAAAAAAAAGAACATTGTGATGCAGGTGCGGAAAATACTTCATACGCATCAAGTAATGAAGATAAAAACGCGAGCGTAGTGAGTGCGAAATGCTTCGAACATTATGATGCAGGCACGGAAAAGATTTCACACGCATCAACTAATGTAGAAGAAAACGCGAGCGTAGGGCGCGCGAAAATTTTCGAACATTATGATGTAGGTGCGGAAAATACTTTATAGTCATAAAGTAATGTAGTTGAAAACGCGAGCGCAGCGAGCGCGAAATTTTTGAACATTAATATGCAGGTGCGGAAAATACTTCATACGCATCAAGAAATGAAGAAAATCGCGAGCGTAGTGAGCGCGAAATGTTTTGATGCAGGTGAGGAAAATACTTCATACGCATCAACTATAATATCGATGAAAACGCGAGCGCAGGGCGCGCGAAAATTATCAAACATTATGACGTAGGTGCGGAAAATACTCATCAAGTAATGTAGATAAAAACGCGAGCGCAGCGAGCGCGAAATTTTTCGAACAGTCTGATGCAGGTGCCGAAAAGACTTCATACGCATCAACTATAATGTAGATGAAAACGCGAGCGTACGGCGCGCGAATATTTTCGAACATTATGATGTAGGTGCAGAAAATGCTCATCAAGTTATGTAGAAGAAAACGCGAGCGCAGCGAGCTCGAAATTTTTCGAACATTATGATGATGCAGGTGCGGAAAATTCTTCATACTCATCAAGTAATGTGTATGAAAACGCGAGCGTAGCGAGCGAGAAATATTTCGAACATTATGATGCCGGTGCGGAAAATTATTCATACGCATCAAGTCATGCAGATGAAAACGCGAGCGTAGCGAACGCGAAATTTTTACGAACATTATGATGCAGGTGCGGAAAAGACTTCATACTCATCAAGTAATGTGTATGAAAACGCGAGCGTAGTGAGCGCGAAATGTTTCGAACATTATGATGCAGGTGCGGAAAATATTTCATACGCATCAACTATAATGTAGATGAAAACGCGAGTGAGGGGCGCGCGAAAATTATCGAACATTATGATGTAGATGCGAAAAATGCTCATCAAGTAATGTAGAAGAAAACGCGAGCGCAGCGAGCGCGAAGTTTTTCGAACATTATGATGCAGGTGCGGAAAATACTTTATACTCATCAAGTAATGTGTATGAAAACGCGAGCGTAGCCAGAGTGAAATATTTCGAACATTATGATGCCGGTGCGGAAAATAATTCATACGCATCAAGT
The DNA here is from genome assembly GCA_951800055.1 of Cenopis cana. Taxonomy (NCBI): domain Eukaryota; kingdom Metazoa; phylum Arthropoda; class Insecta; order Lepidoptera; family Tortricidae; genus Cenopis; species Cenopis cana. The sequence goes on along the minus strand of OX637487.1, from coordinate 6,762,050 downwards.
CATGCAGATGAAAACGCGAGCGTAGCGAATGCGAAATTTTTACAAACATTATGATGCAGGTGCGGAAAAGACTTCAAACGCATCTAGTAATGTAGATGAAAAAGCGAGCGTAGCGCGCGCTAACGTTTTTGAACATTATGATGCAGGTGCGGAAAATAATTCCTATGCGTCAAGTAATGTAGATAAAAAAGCGAGTGCGAAATGATTCGAACATTATGATGCAGGTACGGAAAATACTTCATACGCATCAAGCAATGTAGATGAGTGAACAAAAAGAAATTGTTGACCTATCAAATGGCTTTGTAAAGAGGTGGTTGAATAGATATTTTTTTGTTCATAAATTAGTGGAATACCTTTCAAAGTTCAAAGTGCTTTATTGTAAAACATAGGTATAACTGAATACCTACTTTGGTCTGTTCTTTCACTTTCGAAGATGGAGTAGAGGCCTAGGTTGATAGCGCACCCACCATGGTTGCTTCTAAGAGTTATGTGATTTTCTGAGAATTAATTTTTTTTGCTTCCTATCCGCCTATAACTTTCGAATTTGGTCATACTTGATGTTTATATATATTAACGAATACCAATATACCCTAAATTTATGTCTGTTACGCGCTGAACGTATTTTATACATTTTGCTGACGGAAAACGCAACTAATCGGCACCTCGAAGAACCTCAATGACACCCATATCGATTATTAAGAAAAGTAAATAAGTAAATGTCCGCCATCTTCGATTTGAAAATGGATATCATTCTTGTAATGAGCACCTCATAAACAATATTTTATACAAAAATGCGCATACCTAATATATAGGTACATGTCGCAAGTGCTACCATGCAACCGAGAGCCCGCTGCTCTGCGTAGGTACCCTCCATCGAAAACAAAAAAACCGAGGTTTCGTAATAAGGTTTGTGAATATTGATAGAGACTGACTGAACAACATAATTAGATCTCTCATTTCAAACAGTTAATATGGTTTGAGGGACTTTTGTATTTTTGTCTTTAGCCCTGAGAGGCAGAGGTATTGTTATTTCACCCCCCATTTTTTCAAATACTATCTGTTTATTATAAAATGTTTGAATGGGGTTCTATTTACTTTGCGTCCATGTATATACTTACCAATTTTCAAGCCTGTAAATCATGAACTGAAAGACTTCTCATACAAAGTTTAACCCCTCTTTTCACCCCCTTTCATCCCTAACCTATATGATTTTTATAGCCTATAACCTGGCCGAAGGTCCAATAAACATATTAGTGAAGGCTGTATTAAAATCCATTCGCTAGTTTTCGCGTGATAGTTAGACAAATAAACAGACAGACAAACAGACAAACAGACAAACAGACACGAATTCTAAAAACAGTTGAAACGTGTTCTGTTATCGATTCTTAGACCACTCCATCGATTTTTTTACTAATATCTTCAATGTACAGATCTTCGACCCTCTTCTGCTTTATTATATGTATAGACTAGCTTTTGCCCGCGACTTCGTCTGCGTAGAACTCGGTCATCACGTTAGAATGTTATTTCATTCTTCTATTTCTTGCGCTTACCTAGTTATCTCTCTTCCATTCTAACTTAAACCCCGTTAAGGGATGATTTCCGGGATAAAAGTATCCTATGTCCTTCCCTAGGACTCAAACTATATCCATACCAAATTTCATCTAAATCGGTTGAGCATTTTAAGGGGAAACAGGCAGACAGAGTTACTTTCGCTTGTATAGCCCGTTCCGGTTTCGCACGGGTAGTCCAGTTTTAAACAACAACAAACAACAACAAATACCTACTCTTTCTTGCACACCTCAATTAAAGGACACAGATCAGGATCACAGGGAGAGGATTTTTTATGATTTAAATTTATTTATCTAAGCTTTTTCCCGCGACTTCATTCGCGTGAATATCCATATCAACTTCTACACCTGCTGTCTCGCCAAACATTGCGCACGCCGGCTCAATGCGCCCACAAAATATATATTAAGAAGGAAGTAGATGAAAACGCGCGCGAGCGGAGCGAGCGCGAAATTTTTCGGATATTCTGATACGGGTGTGGAAAATACTTCATACGCATCAAGTAATGAAGATGAAAACGCGAGCGCAGCGAGCGCGAATTCTTTCAAACATTACGATGCAGGTGTGCAAAAGACTTCATACGCACCAAGTAATGTGGATGAAAACGCGAGCGTAGCGAGCGCAAAATGAAAAAAAAAGAACATTGTGATGCAGGTGCGGAAAATACTTCATACGCATCAAGTAATGAAGATAAAAACGCGAGCGTAGTGAGTGCGAAATGCTTCGAACATTATGATGCAGGCACGGAAAAGATTTCACACGCATCAACTAATGTAGAAGAAAACGCGAGCGTAGGGCGCGCGAAAATTTTCGAACATTATGATGTAGGTGCGGAAAATACTTTATAGTCATAAAGTAATGTAGTTGAAAACGCGAGCGCAGCGAGCGCGAAATTTTTGAACATTAATATGCAGGTGCGGAAAATACTTCATACGCATCAAGAAATGAAGAAAATCGCGAGCGTAGTGAGCGCGAAATGTTTTGATGCAGGTGAGGAAAATACTTCATACGCATCAACTATAATATCGATGAAAACGCGAGCGCAGGGCGCGCGAAAATTATCAAACATTATGACGTAGGTGCGGAAAATACTCATCAAGTAATGTAGATAAAAACGCGAGCGCAGCGAGCGCGAAATTTTTCGAACAGTCTGATGCAGGTGCCGAAAAGACTTCATACGCATCAACTATAATGTAGATGAAAACGCGAGCGTACGGCGCGCGAATATTTTCGAACATTATGATGTAGGTGCAGAAAATGCTCATCAAGTTATGTAGAAGAAAACGCGAGCGCAGCGAGCTCGAAATTTTTCGAACATTATGATGATGCAGGTGCGGAAAATTCTTCATACTCATCAAGTAATGTGTATGAAAACGCGAGCGTAGCGAGCGAGAAATATTTCGAACATTATGATGCCGGTGCGGAAAATTATTCATACGCATCAAGTCATGCAGATGAAAACGCGAGCGTAGCGAACGCGAAATTTTTACGAACATTATGATGCAGGTGCGGAAAAGACTTCATACTCATCAAGTAATGTGTATGAAAACGCGAGCGTAGTGAGCGCGAAATGTTTCGAACATTATGATGCAGGTGCGGAAAATATTTCATACGCATCAACTATAATGTAGATGAAAACGCGAGTGTAGGGCGCGCGAAAATTATCGAACATTATGATGTAGATGCGAAAAATGCTCATCAAGTAATGTAGAAGAAAACGCGAGCGCAGCGAGCGCGAAGTTTTTCGAACATTATGATGCAGGTGCGGAAAATACTTTATACTCATCAAGTAATGTGTATGAAAACGCGAGCGTAGCCAGAGTGAAATATTTCGAACATTATGATGCCGGTGCGGAAAATAATTCATACGCATCAAGTCATGCAGATGAAAACGCGAGCGTAGCGCGCGCTAACGTTTTTGAACATTATGATGCAGGTGCGGAAAATAATTCCTATGCGTCAAGTAATGTAGATAAAAAAGCGAGTGCGAAATGATTCGAACATTATGATGCAGGTACGGAAAATACTTCATACGCATCAAGCAATGTAGATGAGTGAACAAAAAGAAATTGTTGACCTATCAAATGGCTTTGTAAAGAGGTGGTTGAATAGATATTTTTTTGTTCATAAATTAGTGGAATACCTTTCAAAGTTCAAAGTGCTTTATTGTAAAACATAGGTATAACTGAATACCTACTTTGGTCTGTTCTTTCACTTTCGAAGATGGAGTAGAGGCCTAGGTTGATAGCGCACCCACCATGGTTGCTTCTAAGAGTTATGTGATTTTCTGAGAATTAATTTTTTTTGCTTCCTATCCGCCTATAACTTTCGAATTTGGTCATACTTGATGTTTATATATATTAACGAATACCAATATACCCTAAATTTATGTCTGTTACGCGCTGAACGTATTTTATACATTTTGCTGACGGAAAACGCAACTAATCGGCACCTCGAAGAACCTCAATGACACCCATATCGATTATTAAGAAAAGTAAATAAGTAAATGTCCGCCATCTTCGATTTGAAAATGGATATCATTCTTGTAATGAGCACCTCATAAACAATATTTTATACAAAAATGCGCATACCTAATATATAGGTACATGTCGCAAGTGCTACCATGCAACCGAGAGCCCGCTGCTCTGCGTAGGTACCCTCCATCGAAAACAAAAAAACCGAGGTTTCGTAATAAGGTTTGTGAATATTGATAGAGACTGACTGAACAACATAATTAGATCTCTCATTTCAAACAGTTAATATGGTTTGAGGGACTTTTGTATTTTTGTCTTTAGCCCTGAGAGGCAGAGGTATTGTTATTTCACCCCCCATTTTTTCAAATACTATCTGTTTATTATAAAATGTTTGAATGGGGTTCTATTTACTTTGCGTCCATGTATATACTTACCAATTTTCAAGCCTGTAAATCATGAACTGAAAGACTTCTCATACAAAGTTTAACCCCTCTTTTCACCCCCTTTCATCCCTAACCTATATGATTTTTATAGCCTATAACCTGGCCGAAGGTCCAATAAACATATTAGTGAAGGCTGTATTAAAATCCATTCGCTAGTTTTCGCGTGATAGTTAGACAAATAAACAGACAGACAAACAGACAAACAGACAAACAGACACGAATTCTAAAAACAGTTGAAACGTGTTCTGTTATCGATTCTTAGACCACTCCATCGATTTTTTTACTAATATCTTCAATGTACAGATCTTCGACCCTCTTCTGCTTTATTATATGTATAGACTAGCTTTTGCCCGCGACTTCGTCTGCGTAGAACTCGGTCATCACGTTAGAATGTTATTTCATTCTTCTATTTCTTGCGCTTACCTAGTTATCTCTCTTCCATTCTAACTTAAACCCCGTTAAGGGATGATTTCCGGGATAAAAGTATCCTATGTCCTTCCCTAGGACTCAAACTATATCCATACCAAATTTCATCTAAATCGGTTGAGCATTTTAAGGGGAAACAGGCAGACAGAGTTACTTTCGCTTGTATAGCCCGTTCCGGTTTCGCACGGGTAGTCCAGTTTTAAACAACAACAAACAACAACAAATACCTACTCTTTCTTGCACACCTCAATTAAAGGACACAGATCAGGATCACAGGGAGAGGATTTTTTATGATTTAAATTTATTTATCTAAGCTTTTTCCCGCGACTTCATTCGCGTGAATATCCATATCAACTTCTACACCTGCTGTCTCGCCAAACATTGCGCACGCCGGCTCAATGCGCCCACAAAATATATATTAAGAAGGAAGTAGATGAAAACGCGCGCGAGCGGAGCGAGCGCGAAATTTTTCGGATATTCTGATACGGGTGTGGAAAATACTTCATACGCATCAAGTAATGAAGATGAAAACGCGAGCGCAGCGAGCGCGAATTCTTTCAAACATTACGATGCAGGTGTGCAAAAGACTTCATACGCACCAAGTAATGTGGATGAAAACGCGAGCGTAGCGAGCGCAAAATGAAAAAAAAAGAACATTGTGATGCAGGTGCGGAAAATACTTCATACGCATCAAGTAATGAAGATAAAAACGCGAGCGTAGTGAGTGCGAAATGCTTCGAACATTATGATGCAGGCACGGAAAAGATTTCACACGCATCAACTAATGTAGAAGAAAACGCGAGCGTAGGGCGCGCGAAAATTTTCGAACATTATGATGTAGGTGCGGAAAATACTTTATACTCATAAAGTAATGTAGTTGAAAACGCGAGCGCAGCGAGCGCGAAATTTTTGAACATTAATATGCAGGTGCGGAAAATACTTCATACGCATCAAGAAATGAAGAAAATCGCGAGCGTAGTGAGCGCGAAATGTTTTGATGCAGGTGAGGAAAATACTTCATACGCATCAACTATAATATCGATGAAAACGCGAGCGCAGGGCGCGCGAAAATTATCAAACATTATGACGTAGGTGCGGAAAATACTCATCAAGTAATGTAGATAAAAACGCGAGCGCAGCGAGCGCGAAATTTTTCGAACAGTCTGATGCAGGTGCCGAAAAGACTTCATACGCATCAACTATAATGTAGATGAAAACGCGAGCGTACGGCGCGCGAATATTTTCGAACATTATGATGTAGGTGCAGAAAATGCTCATCAAGTTATGTAGAAGAAAACGCGAGCGCAGCGAGCTCGAAATTTTTCGAACATTATGATGATGCAGGTGCGGAAAATTCTTCATACTCATCAAGTAATGTGTATGAAAACGCGAGCGTAGCGAGCGAGAAATATTTCGAACATTATGATGCCGGTGCGGAAAATTATTCATACGCATCAAGTCATGCAGATGAAAACGCGAGCGTAGCGAACGCGAAATTTTTACGAACATTATGATGCAGGTGCGGAAAAGACTTCATACTCATCAAGTAATGTGTATGAAAACGCGAGCGTAGTGAGCGCGAAATGTTTCGAACATTATGATGCAGGTGCGGAAAATATTTCATACGCATCAACTATAATGTAGATGAAAACGCGAGTGAGGGGCGCGCGAAAATTATCGAACATTATGATGTAGATGCGAAAAATGCTCATCAAGTAATGTAGAAGAAAACGCGAGCGCAGCGAGCGCGAAGTTTTTCGAACATTATGATGCAGGTGCGGAAAATACTTTATACTCATCAAGTAATGTGTATGAAAACGCGAGCGTAGCCAGAGTGAAATATTTCGAACATTATGATGCCGGTGCGGAAAATAATTCATACGCATCAAGTCATGCAGATGAAAACGCGAGCGTAGCGAATGCGAAATTTTTACAAACATTATGATGCAGGTGCGGAAAAGACTTCAAACGCATCTAGTAATGTAGATGAAAAAGCGAGCGTAGCGCGCGCTAACGTTTTTGAACATTATGATGCAGGTGCGGAAAATAATTCCTATGCGTCAAGTAATGTAGATAAAAAAGCGAGTGCGAAATGATTCGAACATTATGATGCAGGTACGGAAAATACTTCATACGCATCAAGCAATGTAGATGAGTGAACAAAAAGAAATTGTTGACCTATCAAATGGCTTTGTAAAGAGGTGGTTGAATAGATATTTTTTTGTTCATAAATTAGTGGAATACCTTTCAAAGTTCAAAGTGCTTTATTGTAAAACATAGGTATAACTGAATACCTACTTTGGTCTGTTCTTTCACTTTCGAAGATGGAGTAGAGGCCTAGGTTGATAGCGCACCCACCATGGTTGCTTCTAAGAGTTATGTGATTTTCTGAGAATTAATTTTTTTTGCTTCCTATCCGCCTATAACTTTCGAATTTGGTCATACTTGATGTTTATATATATTAACGAATACCAATATACCCTAAATTTATGTCTGTTACGCGCTGAACGTATTTTATACATTTTGCTGACGGAAAACGCAACTAATCGGCACCTCGAAGAACCTCAATGACACCCATATCGATTATTAAGAAAAGTAAATAAGTAAATGTCCGCCATCTTCGATTTGAAAATGGATATCATTCTTGTAATGAGCACCTCATAAACAATATTTTATACAAAAATGCGCATACCTAATATATAGGTACATGTCGCAAGTGCTACCATGCAACCGAGAGCCCGCTGCTCTGCGTAGGTACCCTCCATCGAAAACAAAAAAACCGAGGTTTCGTAATAAGGTTTGTGAATATTGATAGAGACTGACTGAACAACATAATTAGATCTCTCATTTCAAACAGTTAATATGGTTTGAGGGACTTTTGTATTTTTGTCTTTAGCCCTGAGAGGCAGAGGTATTGTTATTTCACCCCCCATTTTTTCAAATACTATCTGTTTATTATAAAATGTTTGAATGGGGTTCTATTTACTTTGCGTCCATGTATATACTTACCAATTTTCAAGCCTGTAAATCATGAACTGAAAGACTTCTCATACAAAGTTTAACCCCTCTTTTCACCCCCTTTCATCCCTAACCTATATGATTTTTATAGCCTATAACCTGGCCGAAGGTCCAATAAACATATTAGTGAAGGCTGTATTAAAATCCATTCGCTAGTTTTCGCGTGATAGTTAGACAAATAAACAGACAGACAAACAGACAAACAGACAAACAGACACGAATTCTAAAAACAGTTGAAACGTGTTCTGTTATCGATTCTTAGACCACTCCATCGATTTTTTTACTAATATCTTCAATGTACAGATCTTCGACCCTCTTCTGCTTTATTATATGTATAGATGTTAGCTTAGAAAAAGCCCACATTTCTTTCATGATTTTAGGTAATCACTACATTTTAAATTATAGCCTAAGTAATTATTAAATAAATATACAAATACCACACTGCAAGCAGGATGGTGTACTAGTAATACAATAGTTACTATTAAACTTTAAAATATAAGTGAAACAAGAATAAGGTAAGCAATAAACATCGACATGAATGCGGTTAAATTTAACAGATCATAAAAATAGGTATGTAGGTAGAAATGCATTTATGTTATGTTACGCGGTGGTATCCAAATCACGTATTACACGGTGTTTAAACGCGGCTTGCATGCCGCACGCTCTTGCATTATGAATATGAGTTCATGTTCAACTATACAAGCAAACGATTTTATTCAATTTTGTAATCGTTTATTGTCGTTTCAATATTATTTTTAGTGTTTTTACATTTGTATTGGGAAATCTTTTACAAATCGACCTCTCAAAATAGCAAAAAATTTGTTCCTACGCTGCTGGGAAAAGGTATTTTCCTCCACTCAGCCCTATTGCTCCCGTCATCGCCAACCTTAGCCGAAAAAGACCAATGGTCTCGCCATCTTCATTTTAGTCTGCCACAGCTCCAGTGGCCGTCTTGCGAGGTCCACTGCGTACGTATCTTGGCCTATGGCAGACATTTCCAGCTCATTCTCATTTCAGTTTCAACAAATCATATTAAATTAAAAAGGAAATTGAATATATTGACCTGAAAAATTAAAAGTAGGGTATGCCATGAGACTATTTTTAATTTACTAAACAAGATTAACCCTAACCCTAAAAACATCCATATGGTTTTCACGAGCACCCGTCAAATACAAAACCGAATCCAATCCAACACACAAAGATCAATCAAACTTCCCGTATAAAAGGTTTATCGAATATTCAAACCAATTCCGTTTGAACACTGCAACCTCGGTTAAAAGGCGGTGGTCATCGTTATTTCTATGTTTACACTGATCACAGCCATCATCATAAAGATGTAATTTCTTTTCTGTCTAAAATTTCGTCTATCAACATTCTGTAACTATAACAGATCGAGATCAATCATAAGAATCAAAATCATACCTTTACAAGATACGCGCTGCGCGCTGTTGCCGCTCCATGCCGATTAGATAGCCGAGCGGCCGAAATATAACTAATTATTCGTTAAAATTGATTGATGTACCTACTTGAATAGGTTGAATAGGTAGGTTTTACATTGTACAATAATAAGTATGAATTTAAAACTTTATATTCCTCGCTGTGGAACGCAGAATAAACACTCGGCTCGCTCTCGTGTGATTTAACACCTAGTTAGCGGCCTGTTTTACTGTACAGTGTATTGCTTAATTGACTGTGTACGGTGTACTAGGCTTTAAGTATTTATGACGCAAATAAAGAAACGTATTATTGAGTCAGTTTACTGCATCTTAGCACTCTACCTAAGCGCGTTCTCGAGAGTAAATCACAGTAAACACCTAGTTGTCGACCTGCGTTACTGTACTGTGTGCTGTTTAGCATCTATGAACTGTGTTACCGAGATAATTTCCTGTTTCTCAGCACTCTACCGAAGCTTGTTGCTACTGCGCATGTTTTAATTTAACACCTATTTATCGACCTGTATTACTGAACTGTGTTTATCTTTACAGAGTTTTAAATACTATAATGATGATGGATATAATTATATTATTTAATTGAGTGGGGATGTTGGGCTCATGGAACTTAGGCAGTAAATCTTTAAAAAAAATCTCTCACATGCTTATTCGGTTTTCTGGTGAACGTGGGGGTTGCTTTTTGTTTATCCACGCATTGACATTGCCATTCAGCGAGGGAAAGCAGCCAACCATATGAGCACTCTCCCGAATTCCAGTGACTTAGAGGATATTTGTAAATATAGATTAGACCCATCGATTAAGGTAGGATTAGTTTAGTATAAGTCGTTTATACCTATTCGTTTTTTATTGTATTGTGTTCTTTCTCTCTTTGCATCACAGAAATAATATATCTTCAGTTTTATTTAACACAACGAAGAATATATACTGTATCTCAGCGCTCTGCCGAAGCGAGCCCTCCCGGTGTAAATCACAGTAAACACTCGGCTCGTGTGATTTAACACCTAGTTAGCGGCCAGGATTAATGCACTGTGTTCTACATAATTAATTGACTGTGTACTGTGTACTGGGCTTTAAATGTTTATGAGGTAAATAAAATTTTTATTATTGAGTTACTTTCCTGTATCTCAGCGCTCTTCCGAAGCACCGTTTACCCGGTGTAAATCACAGTAAACACTCGGCTCGCCCGCGCGTGATTTAACACCTAGTTAGCGGCCTGGATTACTGCACTGTGTACTACTGTTTAAACCTTTACTGAGATTTAAGTGTTTACCCTTTAATTCTGTTAAATATTTAAGTCTAATACCCGTGAAGTGTACGAGTGGCTGAATCGTTTCTGTCGGTAGGAATTGCAATGTTTTTATTCACTTATTTGGGAGGCAAACAAAAATAGTTGAGTAAGAAGTAAGGTATTTAACATACAATGGTAACATTTCACTTACTCCCTTTATGTACAGCTCTCACTAAAACATACGAGAAAATAAATTACCACACAAGTACACATAACAAAAGAAATGAAACAAAAACACAACGTTAAAGAAGAAAAGAGTACTCGTAGAGGGGCCATTTTACGGAAAGTTGTACACCCGACTTTTTTTTTTAATTTGGATAAAATTGGGTTTTTTCTACTCAGAATCGAAAGCACTTTCGAATGATAAAGGGGAAAAAAAGTGTCCCAAATTTTTTTTATTCCATTCCGTGACCGTTTTCATACTAAGTTTGTAATGCTTGTATGGTGGTAACGGAATGGAAAAACTGAAAATTGTATGAAAAATTTGGGACACTTTTTTTCTCCCATTAGGTTCGAATGTGCTTTCGATTCTGAGTAGAAAAAACCCGATTTTATCCAAATTTAAAAAAAAAGTCGAGTGTACAACTTTCCGTAAAATGGCCCAGAGATCAATGCATGACGTCCCATGGTTCTTGCCAGAGAAGAACAACAATAAATACATAGGTACCAACAAACTACTAAGTAGACAATATCAAATGCCTGTCTCTAAACAGTAAGCAGAGTCTAATAGGGATGATGACACTATAAAAGAAAATCAATAAATCCAAATTTTCTACATAATGACTCAAATTCTCAATCAAATGGCAAAAAAAGTAATTCAAAAAAATAAATAACTACGTAATTATAAGTCTTCAAAGTTTTAAAAGTGGGTATTTTCTGTCGCTTTTCCGCAAAACGCACCTTTGTATTGAACGATTGTCATTTACTATGGCGCTACTCAAAGGTGACGTCACGGTCGAGTAGCACTTTCTCTCTCTAACTACGAACATTCTAACCGTTGTAGCTTCGTTATTTTTTGAGATTTTTGAATAGGATTTTCACTATTTGGCATAGTTTTATGTCTTCTTTCTATTGAAGTAATATTTTTTTTTGAGTCATCATGCCTATTTATGTACCTTTTAGGGCTTACCTCGTAAAACCTTTATACAGAATACATAACAAACTTATGGGATGATAATAATTAATAAATCCATCGTGTGAATATCCGCAACGCGGGCTTCGCCAAATGAGAACAAAAACATACATAGTTTAGTGTGTATTTATGTGCGTGGGAGTGCGAAACTTACAGTATACTCAAACAAAGTTTAGCAGGAAAATAGCATTATCTTTTGAAATTCACTCGAGATCCCTATACATTACTAGCTTTTGCCAGCGACTTCGTCCGCGTAAAAGGGATGATATATGTATCCTACATGTTAATTCAGGCTATAATCTCGTTTTATAAGTTTCATCATAATCCGTTCAGCCGTTTTTGCGTGATTGAGTCACAAACATCCATACACACTAACTTTCGCATTTGTAATATTAATAAGGATTATTATTTTTCAATGAAATTATATTTCCATTATAAAAGCATGGGATGCTAATCTTGCCCACCGTACATTACCCGTTAACAGGGTTGTTCGAACAATGAGTGCTGCATTATGCTGTCAATGAAGGGTAACTTAGTTGCGCCCGGAGGTAGCGTTAGCATAGCGATCAGGAAATATTATAAATATTTGTGGACAATCTTACACAAATCAAGCTAGTCCCAAACTAAGCTTATCTGTGGGTGACTAGGTGACGATATAAATTACTTACATATAAGCACTTAAATACGTACAAAACATCCAACATTCAGGAATAATGTCTATAATCACAATAAACACTTTCTGTTGTTCAGATCAAAAAACAAAACTTCCAAATAACGCAAAATCATGCTAAGAATTTTATTGAAAACTTTACGAAATATATAATCATTTCTTTGACAGCTCATAGTATGGTTTTAAATGAACCACTTATTGAACATATTCGCTGAGTGTGAGAAATATATTTAATCACTTAAAAATAAATAATTATTTTACAACGTACAAAAATTGTACTAACACAGTGTTTTTGTCGTTTCATAAACATTTGAAGATTCGACTAGTTAACATCCTAATATAATCTCTTTCGGAACAATATAAACAAATTATCAGTCAAGAAATTTATAAACATTATTTCGATATTCGAATTCTTATCATAATCATATTTTATTTTTCATATATTTTTACGAGTATAATTATTTGATAACAACTGATTTGTTTTTCTCACGGTACATTTGGCTAAAAACACGCCATCAAGGCAGGCAAAACCAAGTTAGTGCCAAATATTTTGCTAAAAGTATTTTTAAATTGATTATGTCCGAGTTGCGCGCCTCCATTAAAGTACGAGCAAAAATACGACTATGTTAACTTGATGATACGAGTAGGCGAAAAATATATCTAAGGGACCTTCATTCAACTGTTTTCAAATTAAATTATGACAAAAGTATTTTTTATCTAAATATTTCAATAAAGTAATAAAAGGATACAATTTTTTTATTACAGTTTTAGATAGTAACGGAGCATACTTTTTTTAAATTTGTAGGTTTGCTGTGACTTACGAAAATACATCTTTGAATGTAAACTTATAAAATACATTTTAGGCGCACTGCTATGCTTCTTTCATCTTCGGGCGGGACACTTATGACAAATACGGTCGCGGCTGTCGTTCCCGTATCGGTCTTACAAGCCACTTACATAAGTGCCGAACCTCTAATACGGACGCTGCTTAACGCATTTACTGCCACCAACGCATATATGCGTTTCCGTTACTTTCACCCAGTGCCTTAAACGCACAGACGCGTTCATAATATTTAGTGACTTTCACCCTGTGCCTTAGTGTCTTAGAATAGTCGGTTGAACTCACATGTGCGTTTGGGGCACACAGCAAAGTGCGGCACCTGCCGAATGTCCAGCAATAGAGGGTGGCAGTGGCAGTGAATGCGTTAAATCATCTTTTCAAAGATAATCAAGACACACAGACAAAATATAGAGTTGATGACAAAATCTATTTCCGAAATTTATTAGATAGCATATGAGAAAATGTAGTCGTAATAGTAGTATTAAATATCCTAAATAAATGAGTGTTTGTTTTTAAACTGATAATGGCAGTTTATTACTCTCCTTATTTGATAGAGCCACCTGGCCTAAGCCGCTCGGATGGGAAGAGGCCGGATGGCCTAACCCTAGTGGCTTGACAGAAAGGAAAGTACCTTCTCTGGGACGCTACTTGCGTCAGCTCTTTTGCTGCATAACACGTCGGTCGCACTATCCGGGCGGCTGGGGCAGCGGCCGAGGTGGCGGCTTCGCGAAATAGCGAAAAATATTCATGTTTGTGGGGCTACTTATTCGTTCCTCTGGTGGTGGAGACAAGGGGCTGTTGGTTTATAAGTAAGGTTGGGAAATGCATGCGGGACAGGGGCTTGACCACCGGGGTCATTTTTGATGCAAAGGTTGTCGATTGCAGTCCAACGCGGCAACGCGCAGGAATGGCTCGGAGTGGGTTATTAGTTATTAGATTAGAATAGGTTAAGTTTTGTTTTTTGATCATTTAATATTTGGTTGTGAATAAATATTTACCTTGCAACTTTGTTGGAAACGGTACCTAGGTAATAACTGCATTGTCATCAAATCTACATGTAGCATATTGCAGTCAGGCTAACCAGGTTCAATATCAAAATATGATAATGCTATTGCGAACGAAATAGTCGTATAAATATGTAAACGACTATTAGCTATATAGCTCCGAATGATCTTATTTGTTTAAATTAATTAGTGGTGAACGGTGTTGGTCACACATATTGTAAAACTTACTGTCAACAAACTATACCTAAGCCTTGGTAGTGACGGTTTGTTTACACAAATAAATTAAAAAATAAAAATAAGAGCGATAGAGAGAGAAATATATCTTCGTCCACATCAAAACCGCGTTTTGCTGTGAAATTTGTATTTTTGCTGTGCAAATTAGTATTTTTTTGATGTGTAGTTTTTGATGTGCATATAAATATATCCCAAAATAGAAATAGAAATAGAAAAACATTTATTGAAAGACCAACACACAGCACCAAAATAAAATGAAATAATACTAACAAAAAAAACTCAAAGTAAAGAATACAATTTCTAAAATTAAATAGTGCAAATCTCATGTTAATTCTCAAATGGTAAGGTTTTCATAACATTTATTTATGAATTAATTAATTGGAATTGAATAAGGCTTGCATTACAATGAATTCCCTATAACACAGCCATTACATATACATATTACCATACGCCAGCGACATTTTTAAAAGTTATTACACCGCTGGAAAGCTAAAGCCGGAAACTGAGCCGGCGGAAGTGGCCGGCGGCCATGTTGTCTGCGGGTGAACTTCCGGTTCCGCCGTCGGTTGTCTTCCTGCTAAAGTTCTGTACACTTTAACATGTTTTTAAACATGTCGTTTTGATGTTCGTGCAGGAAGTGCATTAGGGATTGATGCATCGTGGATATACAACGTGGGCGCATTTATATCACTACTGATCGATCCGGGGCGGCGTGGGCGCATATATATCATACAGATAGATTTTGACTTGTCAAAGTGCTCTTGAGGCCTATTTACAGAATAAATGTTTTGAATTTTGAATTTTTGTCTTTGACATATCTGCAAGATTTATAGTATACAGTATGTCCCAGGAAATATTCGTTAGTTTAGGTAATGAAAGCTAGATTCGGGTTTGTTTTTTTAGTATAGAAATGTATCGAATACGAAGCCTTTATTTGCATACTTACGCGCAAGCGGGAGCGAGTAATGCATAAAAATTCCATGCGTATTTAATACAGTACTAAAAAATTGTTAATAAATACGTTGACAATGAACGAAACTTACGAAAATACTTGAAAATCATCAAACTTTAAATAAAAATTATAAATAAATAAATAAAAAGTTTATTCAAGAAACTGCTTACAAATTCATTTCTGTCACTTATTTATGCTATCATAAAGATTTTTAAATACATAAAGATGAAAAAAGGACACATGTTGATCATAGAAATTTTGTGACGTCATTATTCATATTTTTCTACAAACTGTACCAACCGAGCGATTTTGACCTTTCATAAATAATCTGATCTTACCAAATAGTCAAGTCCCTGGCTATGGTCCTGTAGTATTTTTTTTAGTAGGATTTATGATTGATTTAGACTCGGGTGGGTGGACAGCCGTGACCTGGTACATTTTCCAGCTATGATCTCAACTTGTATAAACAAGGAATAAATTGAAAAAATTGATGTCGCGTGATACTCACGTGACAAACTAATTTCTCAAATTATTCTAGTTTATACACGTTTATTCTAGGAAAGGGGGCATTTCGCGCATATGGAAAGCCAATTTATGAAAGGTTGTAACATAAGTTTCTTAAAATATCACGCCGTTATCGTTAGCCTGCAAATGTCAAAATACGTTTTGTATGGAAAGCGTCCCACCTTAAATATATGCTCAAAGGGACTGAACTAAAAAGTAAAACACCGTATTTATAGATTTTAGAATTTAAGTCACCTTATAATTTGTGGACTCCGCTAGGCATCACAAACTCACCAGCTACGCTATCTCGTAGCACTGCTACGGCGTAGACGCCCCGGCGTAGAGGCATGTCCGCTTTCCGGCGGCGTATCGAGTGCCACTAATCAAAAATGGTGGTGAATAGGGCTGGAGGTCCATCGACGACTTGCGTTGCGCATTCAAATGTGATTTTAGTATTCCAATTTGAGAGGACTGTCATAAGAATGTACCTCAGCTCGTCTCTAAAATTATTGCATTGAAATGCAGGTGTGAGTTAACCATGCGACAGCACTAATTACTACTTCAACGCCTGCTATAGCAATTCACAAATTAAAGAAAAATATTAGGCTTTGAGCAGGGTTCGATCCAGAGACATCCTGGCATACGCGACCAATCGCTCTAGCCATCTGAGCTATCGAAACAATCATGCTCGGTCCTCAAATCGTTCCTACAGTTCATATTACAAGTTGTAATTTACAACGCCTCTCCCTCTAATTTGATATTTACAAAGTTTTACAAAGTTAATAAATTCAAAGCAGTAACTGACTCTTATAGGCGGAGAGCGGACTGCAAAATTTCGTACCGACTTGATACCACGATGAAATGCACAATGGTTCCTTAGGCGATTTGCAGACTTGACAGGGTGGGATCGGTATGTGGCGATTTGTCGCAGTTGTACAGTCAAGGGCATAAATATGTATAAATTTTTGGACCTTATTTCAATGGAGTAAGGTGAAAAAATGAATACATATTGGTGCCCTTGACTGTATGTACGATTACTTCGAGTTTGACACTGACATAATATATGCTCTTATTCCATTAGATAGTCTACTTTAATGCTTTTGTAATAGAGTTCATATTACAAATGTAGGATTTTTTACAGAGTGTGTATGTAAACTTAGCGTTAAAGTAGAATATCCAACGGAATAAGAGCATAGGGGCCACCAGTAATGGACAAGGCCCAATGGTGTACATTAACTCTTATGTAAAAGAAAATAAGAGTCATTAATTTTTTATAGAACAATCAATTTAAAACCGTATAATCTTTGAATAAGGGTTGAAGTGTCCATTATTGGTGCTTGTTCTTAAAGTGTCTATAATTGGTGGTGTCTAGGTAGATGTATGAAATAAAATTCCGTTTATTTTCTATAGTTGTTTATTATAATTTATCAGTTTATACGACGACACAATTCTAATTCTACTAGTATATAAGATATAGTTTATACAATATTTTTACAGTACATGAGCTTTTTAAGAACATCTATATAAAATCTTAACATTTAAAAATAACGTTACATATGTACTTATTAGCACTATTTTCTTAGAGTATATTAGGCTTACTTTACGATGCCAACGGGATCAGATATTAATGTAATCCATCCTTGTCTGATACGTTATTATTGGTAAATCGGTCCTTTTCACTCTCTTGTCATTGTATGTATGTATGTAAGCACTTTATTGCACACAATAACAAGTTAAAACACATTGTTTTTCGTCTCGTTGGTTTTATAGTTCAAGTTTGTCTTTTGTGATGCGGTATTTTCTGCTTTACCGCGATCATACCGATGTTTTCCTGATTACTCTTATGTCAGTTGACTGGTACCACACGGTTACTACCTACACACGGTATGATCACATGTTAATTTCGCGTAAAAATTAGTATTTTCTATCTTATAGTAATTAACTAGTCATAAGCCTTTTTAACCTAACCTAACCTAATATTATGGCTTAACTGCGAATAATTATATTAATTCAATTCATCATCATCATCCTCAGCCTGTAGTCATCCACTGCTGGTCATAGGCCTTCCCTAATTCGCGCCACCACACCCGGTCCTCAGCTCTCCAATTCAATTCAAAAAAAATATTTCGGCATGTAAATTCATATAATTGTTAGTAACAAATAAGACCTTACTTAACTATGTTAGTAACAATATAATGTCAATAATTTTTCATAAAAACAACTTAAATTTAAATTATTAAGCGGCCTTACAAGTTTTACAAATACCTACATCATAATGTTTAATAAGGTAACATTTAAGTAGGTAAATGCAACTATGGCACCAATCATGTAACAAATAGACATTTTTGACTGACAAAGTGACTTTACATCTTATTTAATTAAATTTAAGTAAACTTACTGATTACATTACTAAATGAATGAATCGAACGAAATAATACAATAACATTTTTTTAAATACTATCTTGCTTTACATTTATAATAATAGTTGTTACCGTCCAACACTGATTTTAACAACATATAGTATAACAATAAAATTTTTGAAATGACTGCGGCAACAACATATTAAAAACAATATCACATGTAGACTTAACATCACGCTAGAAAATTGATTATATCACTAGAAGCACTCTATATACTCAGGATTTTATTTTCTGCCCTCGAATTAAGTATAATTTGCTCCCTTGGGACTTTGGGACACAATCTCAATCTACTACGTACCTATAGATTTGAGATATTTACACAGCTAAAATATTCATAGCAGTATATTACAGTAAGATTGTCTCTTGTCCATTTTTTTATTTAAGTACATACATTGCCTATGGGCGATTATACCTTTTGAAGCATTGAAATATACTTTGTCTTGATTTGCAAAAGCTTATCCATATTCCTGTATATGTTTTGCATAACACTTAAACTGTGGACGAAATCCGATACTTCCATTTATTATTAACGTATAAATAACACATATTATTTTATATACCATACACCTACACTTAAAATTACAGTTCTATTATAAATACATCTACTTTTTACATTTACGCTAATCACAGAACGAAACAGTAGGCTCACTTTACACTCGATTTTATTAAACTACCTTTTGCCCGCGGTTTCGTCTACGAATAACTCATTATCGTCTTAGGTAAATAATTGCTACTTATTCAAATATTTTAGGCGGAGGATAAATTATCGTTCTCCTATACAAAATCCCCCCTTTCTCTTTCACCCCCATCATTAAGAAATGATTTCCGAGAAAAAAAACAATCTTATGTCTTTACCTCTCATATGCTTTACGTCTTTAAGAGTGAACAGATAATTCTAAAGGAGCCGGGGCCCCGTTTTGGCAACTAATAACAAGATTTGGCTTAGGCACTAGTTTTTAGGAAGCGATTTTCATCTGATCTTGAGGGATAACTAGATTTTGTTGGGATTATACCAGCTTACTTATATGATTTTCGTTACTAAAAAAAGCATACCTATACGACTAATCCCATTATTTTAATAAACATGTTAGAACTATTTCCAAATATTTAAGCGTGCCACACACTGCAGCGACCTCCGGTGGCGGCCGCGGTGGCGGTCAGTTGTACACTATGACCATCCTAACATTCTTTCAGACACACGCGGCCTTGATTTTCATAGTGTTAACTAGCCGCCATCGTGGCCGCCACCGCAAGCCGCTTCAGTGTGTGATAGGCTTTATATGGAGTACAGTCAAGGGCATAAATATGTATACACTTTTGGACCTTATTTCAATGGAATAAGGTGAAAAAGTGTATACATAATGGTGCCCTTGACTGTACATCATGAAACCGTGTAGGTGTGTATTCATTTACTTGAACTTGAATGTAAAGTGATTCTTCTGTCCTACTACGTATCTGTCAGCGTACTAACGGTAGTTAAAAGCATTGTTACACTTGATATTGCTTAGTTTGTTAGGAAAATATTGTCTACACAATTGACTTATAACAGTTCTAACGAATAAGTATACAGTATCTGGACCATACAGGGTGGCCCAAACCTTGACGTCAAAAAAATTCTTTTTAGATTCCTCACGTCGTGGGCTGTCAGAATATACCCCATATATATGTTAGCCGATTTTTCGTAGTTTTTGAGTTTAGAATTTTTAAACATTTCTTTGCTAAAAAAATTTGAGGTCAAGCAATTTACTTAGTATTTAATAAAAATCTGTTGAACTTTTTTGAATGTTTCGTTTTTAATAACCCTGGAAAGTTCCCAAATTAGTAATTCATAAAAAAAATCCTGTTATAATTCATAAAGTTAACAAACACATAATAACCACAGAACTAATGTGATTGGCATCATAACAACAACGTTACCACTCCTAACAAACGATTTAGTTTACAACAGATTTTCAAACGTTTCGTTCGACCTTCTACTTCCATACAGCAAAGAAAAGTTTAAAAATTCATAACTCGAAAACTACGAAAAATCGGCTAACATACGATGGGGTATTTTCTGATAGCCAACGACGTGAGGAATCGAAATAAAAAAATTTGACGTTAAGGTTTGGGCCACCCTGTATACAGTTGAAAAGAAAAAGTTGTTTCTCTTGTGGTCAATAGTTAATGACTTAAGTATGTTTTTATTAAATTTTTCTACTCGTCGACTTTAATATTTGATTTAAGACTCCGTGACCAAACTAGGTAGAAGAAAAGCGGAAGGGAGGAATACCAATGAGAACATAAACAACAAGATAAGAAAAAAGTTAACGCCGTACCTATCGTGTCAGGAAGTCAAAGGAAAGGCTAAAGAGATACATGTAAACTGTTTTACCAACAAGAGCCTAGCTCTTAAATTTATGATGATGAGACTAAATTTAATTACGTAATTTTCTGTATAGAGCTCCCGACTCCCGACTCAACTATAAGAACTCGTAAGACAACACAGAAGTACAATGAATTTGACCAATCACGGTTGCTTTAACGATACATCCACAGGAACGTCGTCTGTGTATGATCCATTTACGTTCCCGGCAGACAATCTTGACATCTATTATTTCGATTTATTATATAGCCACGAAGTCCCAAACTACGTACCCTTCGATTGAGTTCTGGAGCACTCATATGCTTGTGACATTCACTGCCGGAAACGCATAGACGCGTCCATGTCCATACGATTTTCGACCCTATTGTTTAAGGCGGGTTGCACCAAAATACCTACCATAGAACGATCAACGTTAAATGGCGACGGGAGCTGTCATCCATACAAACTTGTCTAACTTTCACGATATTACGGAAAACCGCTTGCCGCGTTTGGTGCAACCCACCCAGTCATTGTGTCTTCATCACAGGATAAAAAAGAGACTGAAGACATTTAAAACGGTTTTTGGTAGATTATACGTGTGAAAATTTAAATCTAATTGAACTTACTTATTTACAAAGCTTAAAATATTACAACGACGCACTTAATCCTGTGATTTTAACTAGTGTGTTCATAGGTATTTATTTATAGTTTTACACACATTATCGAAAGATTTGTAAGAGAGCGAAAAATAAACACACCTTTACACCATTTCTATTCAAAGCATAGTAACTATGTATTTGTTTCAATCCAAATTGGATTTTATTATTAATTCAGTAAAGTTCTAATTGGGCTGCAGCATCGCTAAGTCTTCCGCGCTCCTATACCGAAGGTTGTGTTCACGAGGCCATTGTGTCGCTGAAAAAATAATATAAACTTTTTGACACTCAAACTTATGTAAAATGCCTGTCATATTTGAATCAAAAATCAACAGTAGCACCCTACATTAGTAGTATAGTCAAATGTAGCTGTCTGATATAAAAAACAATTTTAAATAATTATAATGGCTTACTTAATTTGAGTTTAACTAATGTATAACTAAATATTTATGAATAATCGATTGTTACTTTGCATTTTGGCCTCAACATACAAAAGCTCTTCACAAATATTTACTAGCGCTTTGTTAATGAAAGTCAATAAACTGGCGTTTATGCTTTGACTCTATTACTTACCTGTTCAAACCTGTTGTTTTACGTTCAGTAATAAAAAGTTAAATAGCAAAGTATTGTTAAAGCAATTATGTATGTAAAACTACAATAATTAAAAATAAAGCTACATATACATATAAGTAAGACAAATCACCACACAACATCCATACAAACTATTTGACTTGTGTACAGTTACAGTTACTATAGTTGCGGTGTACGGTCGAGTACAGTAGAGGTCATTAATATGTATACACTTTTTAACCTAATCGAATGCGTTACAAATTGTAGGCGACCGCATTCGATTAGTTAAAAAAGTGTATACATATTAATGACCTCGACTGTACATAAATATATGTAGGTAGGTACTATCCCGAAAATTCATAACAACTTTATGCCCTTCAATAAATCCGTATTCACATATTATTGATCACTTTTGTCCATAAGGTGTAATGAGTTTCACAAAAAGTGTTGGTCAGTAGGTATCAGTATGTTAATTTAACGAAAATGGCATCACTCTTAAGGACACTTCATAGATTGTGACTTTCGAGCCCAAACACGAACATACTCGCCACTCGCCCAAAAATATATCGAAATTAACCCAATGCACCTTACACATATTTTCGTTCGAACTCAACTGTACCTACCAGCAGACTAGATTATACATAGCATTCTGATAATAAAAAAACGGGTGCACACTTAGTAAACAAAAACGCTAACTGTTATAAAAAAAAACCTTGCCAAAGTGAGGTAAGCAGTTATTCATCAACAGTCCTAAGTACTTAACTGTAAAGTGCAAAACAGCTATACCTACTTTTTTGTGACACTTTTTTTGCACATGCTTTGGTTTACATGCAATACTTTTTTTAGTACGGATCTTGCGTGAGTATCGTGCTGAAAACATGTAACATTCAGATTATTAAAAAAGATAATGTAAACTTGCTGTCAATATTCAATACATGTAAATCAATTAACTATGTTAATAGTTTAAAAAAACAAAGACAATAAAAAAGGCTGTTAAAAGTTGTGCAATCTTGCAAACCACGTATAAGTGACATATAGAAGATACGACATTCACGAAAGATTTCGGTATCTTCCGATATGTACTGGCTACGTCCAGTGCAGATACCAGTTCTTATATTACTTGTAAAATTACCAGTTAAATGTCTTAAGTGACACCAGTGGCTTGTGTCACAAAGCTACAAATTTAGTTACAATTTTGCAAGTCCAAACTGGAGTTTTTTCACGTGCCTTATTTTTGTTGTTTCCGTTAATTGATGTCTATGATTCTGGTAAGTAAGAACTATTTAACAGTGCTTAATGAATTGCCCTTGCCGGGAATTTAAAAAAAATCCTGCATAGGCCAGCAATACCAGGAACAGTACTTTCGTTGCCGGCAAAATTGAATTTGGCAATATTTTCGTCAGTCTTCAGTCTTTGTGCATTAGGTATTTCGATAGTATCACATTTTAAATATTTCTTGTACTAGCAAAGTAGCCGGCAAACGAGCAATATTCCCAAAAATATTGCTGGGAATCGTAATAGTTATTAATCAAATATCAGTAACAGTTTCATGACACAATGAAAATCACATCAGATGCAATAATTTTAAACCGTGCACTATTTAATTTACATCATATTAGTATGTTCTTTCCAAATATGTATTTTTTCTAATTTGAACTGTGACCTTATTAAGAAACATGCTTTGATTCATTTGAAAATCAATTAAGTATTCATTATTATGCCATGGGAGAGGCCTATGTCCAGCAGTGGACGAAAGTGGGCTGATGATGATGATGATGATGATGATGATTCATTATTAAGTTCATCAGTATGAGTACGAGTATAACGAACAAGAAATTGCATTTCATTAGATTTTTCTCATGCTTCGTGCGAATTGAATTGATGAAAATTAAAATGAATGAAAATATTTAAGTTACCTGTATAATGCATGTTCCGGTACATGTCTGGACAGTTGCTGTTTATCTGTGAAACAAAACATCAATTGAATACAGTGGATACCTATAATTAAAAAATAAAACAAAGCAAGAAAAGGCCACGTTTCGAACGTAGGTACCCAAGATCTAACTGTAATTTTTGTATGGAGTGGTGACAGTTAACCT
Source organism: Cenopis cana (assembly GCA_951800055.1). Classification (NCBI taxonomy): domain Eukaryota; kingdom Metazoa; phylum Arthropoda; class Insecta; order Lepidoptera; family Tortricidae; genus Cenopis; species Cenopis cana. The sequence goes on along the minus strand of OX637487.1, from coordinate 6,737,958 downwards.
AACGAACTTGACACTAAGATTAATCTTATGCACGTAAAATTTACGTAGTCACCCATCTGTTGGGTTATGTCATGACTGTAATAAATTTCTTGACAGCTAAAACATTCTCACTGTACATTATCTATATGTACAGTCAGCCTCAAAAGTGGCTACGCATACGACTGGCTTGACTTTTGATGATGACTGTACTTGTTGCAAATTGATATGATTTCTTTATCGCTTTCGTATGTCAGGCTGTTCTTCTCTACATATCGCATTTCTCAACCATTTTTGGAAAAACAATGTAAACAAGTTCGATAATTGTATGGATTTTTTTGTGGATTCCGTTTTTGGAAATCATTACAGGTACAGTCTACAGCCTACAAGTCAGAGAATCCCTAGTAGTTTCGGTTCTACTTTTTATCACGCTGTTTTTAGAACCTACTTTCCCTATTCTCGACAGCAAGTAAAGCCATGTGTTGCGTTAGTTCGATAATAAATAGCGCAGATGCGCAATGCGACGGCGGTTACCAAGGCACACGTTTAAATGACGTCATATGCATTCTCTCCTAACCCTAACACCGTAAAAACCCTATGTCACATTCCCGCTCAATTAAAATTAAACTTTAATCTGATTGCACAATAGTTCGTTTTCCTGTGACCGGTTCTTTGGAGATATGATGTTTGCAGCGTTCTTGATGGAAATAGTTTAAATTGTCCAATTAAGTGTGGATGCTGGATAAGTCAATATAATGGCTGATAGACTAACCGCATACGGTACTACTACTACTAGCTTTTCCCGCGACTTCGTATGCGTCGAACTTGTAATCACCTTAGAAAAACAATTGCTATTAAAAGGTTAAGGCGCAGGCTTCATTATCGATCTCCCATACAAACTCCCTTTGTTACCCCCTTAACGAATTCATGCCGGGATAAAAACTATCCTATATCCTTCCCGGAGTCTCAAGCTATCTCCATAATAAATTAAAAAGGTAAAAAGTGTAAAGTACAGTCAGCTAAGAAAATGATTTTGTTTTATTAAACATGGGATTGCTCTCGGACAGCATCTAGCCAGGGGGCAAAGATGAGGCCGACGTTAAAGCGAGCTCATCCAGAAGATGCTTATTTACTCGTGCCTTCAAAAGGTCCAGGTTATACCTATGAACTCAGAAATACCTACATACGCCGGTAGTTTTTATCTGCTTTCGACTTTATAATATGTATATTAAGGTTCAAAATATGCCAGACAGCTTTCTTGGTTTATATTATTGTACTATCGATTGAAATACCCCTACGATATATTCCATAGTCGAGCATTACAATTGGCTATGCACAGGTGTCAATACTCAATGGCGTGTTACTCAAGGCATTTTAGTAATCGGTGAATTTTCAAAGTTGAAAAGAAGGAATAAATGAGTGCTATGCGTAATTAGAGGGACCAACGACTAGTTGATTATGTAACGTCTCAAACTTACGTTGTAGTAGATCGAACTGTCATTTTTATTATTTTATGTCACACCTGGCCATAAAGTGGCCATTATCGCACGCTCCGCGCGCGAAAAAACCCACTTCCTGGCCAGGGGGTGACATAAAATTTTGTACTTACCACGGGCGATAATAAAGAAAGCCTCAGAGCGCATATTTATCGCCCTTGCTTTCGGCTCGGGCGTAAAATACCTGCGATCTGAGACATGCTTTGTTTTATCGCCCTTGGTAAGTAATGTGCTATTATTATGTAAAATTACATATGGATCCATTTTTTGCATGCTCGTAAACTTTACGTAATCACCCCAGGTGGCTGTCATGTCATAAGTTCTTTGATGCATAGGTATTGAATTTTCGCGGTTGAAAAAAAAAATACTTACCGTGTTCTATGCATTAATTCCTTCGCATGTTAACTTATAGTCGTCATAACAAACACATTAAAATTCCAAAATTATATGTTTTGAATTTAATATGTACATTAATATATTTAACAATACCGCAATCACAATAATATTCTACAAAATTAAATATATCAGTAGTAAGACTAAATTCACTGAGGCTTAGTGGTATAGTGGTGTTACGATACTCAGGACCATGTAATACACTGCGCTCCTCGATCGAACACTAGTAACAATTGACTAAGCACACGACATAACTCAAAGGGGTGTTACTGTCAAACCATCTACATAGCCAAAGAAGATACAGCGAATGCACTCGCAGGGGGAATAAACGAGCGAGCGAATTCTTCGAGACCGGGTATTTTACAGATTGGCTAGACCAAATGTCGGAACAAATTTTGGTTTTGAGTATATTTTTTGTCATATACCTACAGACATAATGGTCTAACGGATTTTTTATAAAACTGACCCGAGTCTACTGGACTAATGCGGCGTTGGTATGAATGTATGTATATAAATGTTTGTCCCACGGTAACTCGAGTATTGTTGACTTCGTTGATCTGAACGTTGTGTAAGTAAATTAACGAGACAAAAATATTTTTAGAGCGAGACCGAGAGAGAGAAGATGAAGTCCGAGCCAAAACATTACAGAGATGGTCGAGATACGGGTATAGACAGCACCATGATACGGAACTTGACGGATCTACCTACCAGTATAACCTTTATGGCTGCTTATCACCAGTTGAATGTGTGGTAAACTTAGTGATCACTTGTCGTCCAACGACAGCGATCCATATCGAAATGCAAAGAGAAGAACAAAACTACTTTGGACTAGTCAATATAGCAAATATTTTCAATTTCCAAATATAAATAAATAATATTTATTTATTTATTTATTATTTAGTAGTAAAAGCGCTGTTGCTACATGTTCTCTGTCTCATGCAACTAACGGTAAAGCAAAGGCTATTTATATTGCACAGCACTATGTTCCGGGCCACTGATATGCATAGACTATCTACAACTTGTAAATATCCATAAATCCAGTCAAGTTCAGTCAGTTTCTATATGTGTATGTTCTAGTGTTGTCGTTTGTACGTTCACGTTACTTCGTGGTACTATTCCCGTACGAACAGAAAGGTTAAGCCTGTCTTTTCGGTTTATCCTGTCCATCGCATTACAGTTGAGACCCGTTAAGGGCTGCTGGACAGTTTTTAAAGAGGGGAGAAGGACAGCAGATGCATACGAAACCAGTCAAGTGGCTGAAATGTAATGGTGTGGTATAATTTTGGAATCAGCTCATGGAGCCCTTTCATTGGAAACCCCACTCGATTTTTGTCTAGTTAAGTCTAAAATACATACTAAGATCGCACACCCAACCTTTCCCAAAAAAAAATCAGGACAGTAGCGCGGTGCTGGACAAAATTAGGTATTCGTCTCAGTGGCTCTAAATTATTCAACTCCAAGCTAGGTACAGTACACTCAACTAACTGCGCTTTGTTATCTACATCCACGCCATTATTATAGATGCACAGACTATACAGGTCCACAGACTATGTACATTGCACCGGACTTCCGCCTATAAATCGCGGGGGATCCCTGGCTAAGACGAGCTTGTTTGAGTCACGGCGTAAATATAATTTACACCCGATGTTAATTAATTCTGTAGTGCTGCGGTTGCGGCTATCGGGCTGGAATAGCTTTGCTCATTGGTTGCTTAAAGATCTTGGCTCTTTGGATGAAGTTTTATAAAGAAGATATATAATTTGTTCACTGGTTGAATAAGTTTTTTTAAACGGCAACTTTTTAGGGTTCCGTAGTAAACAAGGAACCCTTATAGTTTCGCCATGTCCGTCCGTCCGTCCGTCCGACCCCCGTTTTTCTCAGTAACCGTTTGTACTAGAAAGCTGTAATTTGGCATGAGTATACATATCAATGACGCCGACTAAACGGTAGAATAAAATCTTTAAAAAAATTTTTTTTAGGGTACCTCCCCTACATGTAAAGTGGTGGTGTAATTTTTTTTTCTGCCAAATCCCATCGTGTGGCATATCGTTGGATAGCTCTTTTAAAAATATTATAAGGTTTCTCAAAGAATTTTTTTAAAATTGCAATTTGATTAAAGAATTGGTTAGCATGATATTAAGCTTTGAAGTGATAATTTTTGTTATGGTCAAGTGTTCCCCCCCCCCTGCCAGTTAAACGGTGGCTACTAGGCATGTGGAAAAAATCATGGTAGTAGTATATACGATGAATTTAAAAGGAAAACTATCAAAGCTAAGTAGATATTACTAGTTAACGAGTAATAGTCGAACTTCAGAAATGTACTTTGCAAAAGCAAACTTTCGTACAATTCCCATTGATACCTTAATAATGTTATTACTTCTGTCAAAAACATAGTAAATATAAGTTTGCGAATTTTTTAGTCCACATAATGTAACGGGTGGACGACTACGGAACCCTACCTTGCGCGTGGCCCGACACGCACTTGGCCGGTTTTTTTTAATAATATTTGGATTACGACGTTGAATATTCATTTATTTAGGACTCCAGTTTCTAAAAGTTGATACTAACTAGATGCTTTGAATAATGGCCGCCCAAACTATTCTGATTGTGAATATAAAGAATGCTGTGCTAACATTACAGTGGAAGATTATGCTTTTAAATAGCAGAAACCGGAGGTAAATATCAACTACTGGAAGCAAATAATTCAGTTAATGTAGTAAATATAGCTCTGCTAGCAAACACATTACAAATTTAGTATACTATACAATTCAAATACTCTTTATGTCACACCTGGCCATAAAGCGGCAATTACCGCACGCTCCGCGCGCGGGAAATCCCACTTCCTGGCCAGGGGGTGACATAACATTTTGTACTTAACACGGGCGGTAATAACCGCCCTTGTTAAGTAATGTACTATTATTGTACACTTCAAAAAGAACATAGTACACCATGTTCTCTTCTTTGGGTAAATTGTTGGAACTCAAAAAATAGCATTAATCTCAAATCTCCAACGACATTAATGGTAATGATTATTTTCATCGAAGTACACGAATGCATAGGGACTTTTAGTTATACAATGGCAAGATCAAATTAACCTTGTTTATTCTGTCGTGAAAGTTACACGGATCAATTACTTTCCTAATTTACTTTATCTCTATCCAGTCCCTAGCTTTAGGGAATAAAATGGCTGCTTGTCTGGGGCAAAGGAGAAACTTATCTGAGGACTGTCTTGCTAGACGCAGTAAATAAACTGTAATAGAAACAGAGGCTTGGGCCATCTGTGGAGATTTTGTGATCATACAATTTTTTAATACTATTTTTATAGAAGCTACAGTATGCTATTAGTTGTATGCGGCTGTAAAGTGGCGGTCACGGGTTCGAATCCCGGCCATTGTCAATAAGTTTTCTGAATTTATGCATAGAACTTGATTTGATATTAGTCGTTAGCTTTTCGGCGAAGGATAATATTGTGAGGAAAACGGCATACGTCTGCAAAGTAATCCAACGGTGCATGTGAAGATACCAACCCGCACTGGGAGTATAGTAGAAATTATTTAAAATGTACGATATTTTATAAAACTTGTCATTGGACTTTGAATCTTCACGCTTGGTTAGTAAAGTCGCTTTTTGAACGGCCTAATTTGGTACAACTCGGACAGTAAAGTTGAAATAATTTTAAGTATAATGCTCGTTTAATCTTTTCCAAGAGAAGAGGCCTGTGGCCAGCAGCAGCTAGGTATTAAGTTATTTAAATCCAAATCAATATCATAAGGCTACCCAACCAAGTGGAAATTTAAAATGAAGGTTGTGTAATTTTAAAGCGTATGAAATATACCAAAAATATATGCGGAAATCAGTTGAAAATAATAACACAGTAAAATTAATCTTAAAATGAACGCCCCTCCAGTATGTTTTTACGACGGAATACAACACACTTTGAAACAATTTCTACAGTCATCTAAGAGCTCACGGGCGACGCTCTCACAAGCCAGACTCTTCTATCCAGTCGCCGTGGTCGAAATCGGCCAGGGTGATGATGATGATGATGACTAACGTTTTAATTTATTATTTAAAACTGGTTTTACTTTAACATATACAGCAACTCCTCGCCACTATTGTTTTCAGCGCAGTACAATCTATGTCTAGTTCTTGTTCACACGCTCTAACCAGTTCATTTGCGTTTGATAAATCGTGCTGTTTTTACCTTTTACTGCTCTGATGGAGTCCCGCAGGGAGTCGCATTGTGCCACGATCTTTTATTAGCTATGTTGATGAACTTTGGTTGTTTTACATATCTGAGTAAGATAAATTTATAACTTTACTAATTTATTGAAATTTGTGAGCTGACATGAAGGCAACATGATTTTGTACAGCGCAGGAAAAGTACCTAGGAGTTATTTGGAGCAATGAAGTTAATCTTCGATTTGGGAGCACTCCGCCCGGATTCTAACCCATGCATACCCTGCTAGGGAGGGGTGCGTATTGCTCTTATGGAGATCGAGTACAAATGGGATGTATCAGCATCGTAATTGCTAGTAATAGTGGAAAATTTAACGTTACTACTAACGAAAATAATGTTTGTTAAAAATAAATAAGATGCAGCGGGGCAATCTAGACTGCGGGAAATTAAAACTAATCTAAAATATCTTCCGTGTAGTACATCATTTACTAGAGTGCTATCTATGCCCGGATAGCGGAGAAGCCCTTTCACAATTTCACTAACATGGCACTCTTATAAATGATGTAAAACACGGAAAATATTTCGATTAGTTTTAATTTCCCGCAGTCTAGATTGCCCCGCTGCATCTTACAATGTTGAAGAAAATGATACAAATAATGCGATTATTTTTTAAAAATTTTTTTCTTCATTTGTGTCTACACGTATCGTCGTTCGTTACTTTTAATTCAGATTTCCACTAAGTAAACCAGCTTCACTGCTTGCCGTGGCATTATGCGAAGTTAGGCCCTTTATACGACATTTATAGTTTTTTGTACTTAATTCTAATGCGTGTATAAACGACTCTAACTCACGAATCAAATATTTTTTGAATTAAATTGTTTTTGACCCGTGCATGTTATTTAACATATAAGTTAACAAATTTTCAATTATTTGATATTGAAAACAAATACAAAGATAAAAATAATCTTGATCTCGCACGCAGCCTCAGACGGGAATCGAACCCGCGCTTCTGGTTTCTCGGACCACGGCCTTACATTAGGCTACCCAGACCACTACGCCATCACAGCGAATTGCATTGCATTCTGAGCTGCTACTACTAGCGACCTCTCTGTATTTTCTTCAAAGGCTCGCAGCCTGTCGGCGCACTAATGGGTAAACTATGCGCTTGACCAACATGCGTTTTAAATTATAAACTTTTAATTTTTTTCTTTGCTGATTACCTGAGAGCCTTGCTTGTTGAAGTTAATGTTGGTCCGGACGGTACGGTGGTGCAGTGGCTGCGTGGGGCGCGCGTTGTTACCGAGTGGCGCCTTTGGGGATATGTCCGAGCCTTGCATTAGACGGCGAAGGGCGTACATCTTCGGAAACAGAAAAAGTACAGTCGTAATCTGATATATCGAAGCGAACAAGATGTTCATAAATATCTGAACACGACTCTATCGTCAAGACGTTAAGTTCCGATAGTTATGAGCACCCTGAAGAGTATAGATGTATTTGATAGGATTGTACGTTAAAAAATATTTTTGTGTGTTAAGGAGCAGTCATTGAATGCACTTTTTGCGTGAATGTTATTCGCATTACCGTAAAATCAACGTGTGCGTTGATGACGTCTTTACCTTACGTGTTTACTTCTCAGTTAGAGTACTTTTATCCAACGAGCGCGGGTGTGCCATGGTTGTGTGTTGAGCTATACATGCACATTGTCTATGTGTGCGTCAGCTTAGGAGCTATGAGTTCACGTTGTCTATGTGTTCGTATGTGTCACAACTACAACAATGGCCAACCCACGCTCTACTGTAAGTCAAAACCAAGAGTATATTTTTCTACCTCCTGCTTGGAAATGTAGATGGGCTTGTTAAAGATGATCCACACAGCAGTCTCCCAGCAGCCTGGATGTGTCGTGGACCCCTCATACGTGAGGTACTGTTGTGTGTTGGGCAGCAGCGAGCTGAGAGGGAGATGCTTGATGGCGACCGAGCTGCCTGTGAAAAAATAAGTTTCGTTCAATCAGTTTTCTTTCAAGCTTTTATTTCCGACTGTAATTTTTTTATAGTCATCAACTACTCGTGGAGACGGTTCTAACGAGCTCAAACACGACGGATTTATTTGGTGTAGTTTAGGAGTTGCTATGGCTTACATTCTGTCTCCATCATCATCATCTTATTAGTACCATAATGAACCTACGACATTCTGGCATAAGCGACCAATCGCTCGAGCTACTGAACTATCGGAGCAATCATGCTCTGCCCGCAAATTCCTCAACCAGTTCTCTTATAACGCCTCAGGCTTCCTGAACGGCACTATGTCTCAAATTACATCGAGAAATATAATTTGAGAAATTTTTAATATGTCTGGAACTCATGGGAGTTCTCTATTTGAGATTAACTTTCGAGTTTCTATTTAATAATACATTACTTACCAAGGGCGATAAAACAAAGAATGTCTCAGATCGCAGGTATTTTACGCCCGAGCCGAAGGCAAGGGCGATAAATATGCGATCTGAGGCTTTCTTTATTATCGCCCGAGGTAAGTACAAAATTTTATGTCACCCCCTGGCCAGGAAGTGGGTTTTTTCGCTCGCGGAGCGTGCGATAATGGCCACTTTATGGCCAGGTGTGACATAAAATATATTTTTTGTAACTAGAAGTACTTACTTTGAAGTGAATTGAGTTGCTTACCTCTATAATTCACTCTGTTGAAAGCGCTGGTTATTAGCCTGAGCTCTTTATTAGTTGGCTCGCCGATCTGGAATAGATATTCAACTATGAGAATAGTTCTAGAGCACTTTGGACTCGAAAATTCTAGTCGGGATTAACTAAGACTAACAAATTATATCTAGATAATAGTTGTATCTAAAATTAATTGAGCTGTTTTAGAAATACTATTAATTGTGAAATAATTAAAGCAATTTGCCCAACATTAGAACACTATATAGGCTAGAAAAAAATTATCAATCTGCGTTGAAGTTTATGGGTTGCACTTATTTATTTATCGTATGGCATTTATTTCGTACCGTGAGATCTTCGAGTAAACAGTACGGTTGCCAGTTTTTGTTGCACTTTTAGAACCACCCAGGGGTCACGTGTAGGGTAGCGGTGGGTACTTTCCCTACGGACTTGGTGCAACTTTGACCCGGGGTTTGTCAAGTGAGTGGGCACCTTGACTGTTAGAAGTTCTCAAGCCGCCCGAAGGCCTCCAACTTGGCTTAACGACTGCTGTCGACAGCAGCCGGGATCAACGGCTTAACGTGCTTTCCGAAGCACTGGAGCGCTCGGTTAGTAACCACTCAAAGCGATCACCCATCCATGTACTGTACTGACCCCGCCCGACATTGTTTAACCTTGCATACCGGTTGCGGCACGCAGGGACCTCTGGGCCACGAGCGCTCCGGGTGAATGGGTTGCACTAAATATTCTGTAAATCGTAATCTGTGTTCGGTAAAATCTGATTAATAAATATAACCTGAAACCTGTGCTGCTTGTCACCATATTCGTACAGTAGTACATATTTATTGCAAAAAGATTTTATTTTAAACTTGCGAAATATCTTACAAACCCATTCATCGTTTAAGGCGACTTCCTGACTTGGCGGCGCGGGATCGATATGTGACATTTTCTTCTTTGACGTAAACTTACTGACGTCGCAAAGATTCCCACTTGATATAATACTGTCAGTATTACGTTTGCGCAGTAGTAATATCATGCGCAGAAGCGAAGCAGTACCGCCTTCGCATCGTCCCGCTACCGCGCATCCCGCGCCAGTCAGGAAGCACTCATTTAAATGTAGGGGCGTAGTAAAAAGTGGTATCGCGTCGACTGACAGCTGACACTGACATTTGACACTTTTCTCATATCGTACTGCCTCCGCACCGACAAATCAGGAAGTCGCCTAAGTCAATGTATGTCAATATGAAATTTATTTACAACGTCCAATTACGACCTACTGCTGCAAGTACCTACGCAGTGATAATAACATATTAAATGCTTGAATCGCGTAGCAGTCACGGGAGTAAATAAGTATATAGGTAATAGGTACATAGGTACAGGTTGTACAGCGGCTATTAAAACTACATTCAAAGATTTAAGAAATATTGTCCGCCTGGAATCGAACCGACTGAAGTGTGACCGCCGTTGGGGGCTGCAATTGTGCATAGCGATGGTAGGACCCAGTGCCCTTACCATGAGTTTGCAATGTTCGCATTACCGTACTCGCTAGCGACTGCGTAAACGGTTTAGTATGGACAAAAGTACAGCGCCTCTGGCGGTTACGCAACAGAACTAAGAATCGGCATACTAAATCGTTTACGCAGTCGCTAGCGAGTACGGTAAGAGTTTTCGATACAAACTCTTTGTAAGGGTACAGAAGCATGATACTTAAGCCGGCAGTTGCGCGTATGTACAACCTACCGTAGGAGAGATCCCCGAGCCGTCCGAAATGCATCGCGGGGCAACATCGAGGTGGTCTTTAGGGGTTTAGGTGTTTTTCTTTCATACCTGAACCATGAGTGATATGCCGACGATGCCCTGCGACTTGTGTTGGGCCTCAGACATGTTGTGGTATAGTTCTTTGTTGAACCCGTACAGCTGGATCTGAATACAAACACAATGTAAGATTGCAAGCTCACATGGTCTTTTAGTTTAGTAACTAGTAACTAAAACTCACAGCACGTCAGTTAATCCGTGATAATGGCGCTTGCAACAGTGCGGACATATCAGAAACTCAAAAACACAAATATACATGTTAAAAATCCCGTTATTAATCGTAATTACAAACACTATGCAATACAAAAAATGTTATCCTCTAATTTATTTTCAATATTTTCATCGATAAACATTCGATGGAATTTGTTGTGTCGCAGAATTTTCATTTTATAGATTTTATTTTCAGTTACTGGAAACTTTTTAGGTACAGCCACTATCTCTATCTATCTATATCTATCTACCAGAAAAGTAGTTTTGGTTAGGTTAGAATTGCGAACCTTTGTTGAAAAAACTTTGTTTCTTTGAAATCAAAACAATGCAAAATATAAATTCGATGCAACGTTTGTATTAAAAACATTTGTAAACCAATACAAATAAATAAATAAATAAACAAATGAAGATTTAAAAAAAAAAACAAGAAACTAATTGTTATTTATTGAAGTTAAACGTTAATTATTGCGTGACTGTTCAGTCTAAATCAACATCGTAAACTGACAGCACTCGACCCTGTCGGTTAATGTTTAGATGTTAATTAAAATAATAATAGCATTTGTAAGTAGTTAATTAAATTAAAATAAGTAATATTTTTCTTATATATTGCAGCTATACTAAGTTACAAAGTCGTAATGTGCATTCCAAATGGCATTCATATTTTACGATATATAGTACTTTCATCTCACTAGCGCGGGTTGGCCAGGGGTGTAGTTGTGGTACATACGAACACATAGACAACGTGAATTCATAGCTCCTACGCTGACCCACACATAGACAATATGCATGTATAATACAAACATGGCTCACCCGCGCTCGTGAGATAAAAGTACTATAACTATAGTACTTATTTATAGAATAAAGTAAACCAAATATGCAAATGAATAAATGTTACCTGAAGTAAGAAGTTACTTAGAAAATAGCTTTAAAATCCAATCTTAACTATTGTAAAATTGCGGGGGCAATTGATATTTTAAAATGAAACTTTCATTAGCAATTAGCACAAAGTTGTAACCGAGGGTCCGAAGTCCAACAAACGAATCGCGATAATGGCGGCAATGGGGTAAAACTTGAAGGTGTTAATTTGCTAAAAGTTGCCTTCTACGTTTTTTAGATCGAATAATCTTATTAACGTTGATTGAGAATTTCTGTTGGAATAATTTAAGCACCGATTTGGCTCTGTTGTCCAAATTGTAAAATATCTTTGGGTAAAAATAAATAATTATTGGACATACATAATATAATACTAATACGCGTGACGTGTGCACTGACGGGTTTAATAGTATCTACCGGCTGTGCATGCATTATCTTATCATCTACTCGTATGATAATTGACAAACAACAACCCTAAAGACCTTATTGAGTCCAAAATTTAATTTTAGGTTAGTTTAGTGATTTTATATTTAAAATTTGTAATTGTTATTTGTATAATTGTTATTTTTGAAGAGAAGACCACCTCACTACGTTGGAAACTTAGCACTACAGCTTTCCATCCCCGGTCGAAGATCCAGGGGCAGAAGTGATGTTTCGATTCCTATTCTGCTTGGAAAGCAAGGGAAATAAACACCATACCTCTCCAGGGAACGTGTGATGGTCGATCTGGTGCTCCGAGCCCCTGTTGTCCTCCAGACCGTAGTGGAAGTATATCTCCTCAAACTGGTAGCGATACGAAAGTGGTCCTCCGCTGATGTTCACTTGGTGTTTCGAGTCCTTTTCTACTCGGAACACAAGTGATTGTCCCGTGTTTTGGAGGACTCCGCTGACCTGGGCAGAAGATAATAGTATATTTTACGGGATTCTTAATGCCAGTTGGCCTAAAATTAGTTAATTCAGTAAAAGTGTGATGTGGTTAATTGAAATGAAAACTTATCTTCATGTTTCGTCGTCTGGTTGGAAATAAAACGTATTACTTAATTGTAAAATTAGTTATATTAGTAATATTCTCCAAGTAATATTCGCATTGTACATTCTGTTGGCAATATTTATTATTTTATAGTTTTAGCATCAAGATACCAGTTGTTTGGGTCGCTTGTTCACAAAATACTAGATTCTTATTTCACATTACAGCGTCGTGTGCTTGGAGGAATATTTAGCTTGGCGCGCGAAACCAGTTGAAATGTACTACACTTTTACTACACTTTGAACTTAGCCAAAAGGCCGAGAAGCGATGTGTTAGAATGACCCCTCGATAACAAAAAAATTACATATTATTTTAAGTAAAAACTTGGTCTAGTGCCTACTCCAAACCTTGGGATTAGGTGCGTATGTGGAGCACAGCCTGTCCATAGGATACAACAGGGAAAACTCTATTAGAAGGATACACAAAACATTTATAACAGTAGGATAAAATAATCTTCTGAATGTAATCACGAAGCCACTATCACGGACGCTGTTAACTTTAATTTGACGTTGTTATGAATAATAGTATTGGCGGCTAGTATCATTAAATTGCTGTGAACCGAACTAGGGCAACACGGATATAGATTAGAATTAGAAATGTAACTGAAAAACTATTTCTGAAGTATTTATTTATTTAATCATTATTGCACAAAAAGAAAACTTGAAGTACAAAAGGCGGACTAAGTATATCTGTAAAATTAATAAATACTTGAGTCCCTTAACCGCATGCGCTTAGTCAGTATGCAATTCGAGTTTTTTTGACATTGAGTTCTAACGTACTGTAGACGAGTCTCGATAATTGAGTTTTAAGTCGTATTAGGCGACTTCCTGACTTGTCGGTGCGGAGGCAGTACGATATGAGAAAAGTGTCAAATGTCAGTGTCAACTGTCAGTCAACTCGGTACTAATTTTTACTGCGCCCCTACATTTAAAAGAGTGCTTCCTGACTGGCGCGGGATGCGCGGTAGCGGGACGATACGAAAGCGGTACTGCTCCGCTTCTGCGCATGATATTACTACTGCGCAAATGTAATACTGACAGTATTATGGCAAGTGAAAATCTTTGCGACGTCAGTAAGTTTACGTCAAAGAAGAAAATGTCACATGTCGATCGCGCCCCGCCAAGTCAGGAAGTCGCCTTAAAAAGGATGGACTGCGTTTTTGTTACATTTCGAAACATGGTAGCCATATATGTCTGCCTAGACTTTAGATATTTTATCGCAATCCGGATGGGTGTTTACGTAACGTTTTGAACGTACGTAAGGCAGATCTGTCATTATTTGTAGGGGACTCTTGTTTTGCAGAAAAATGTTTCAATAGATAGAATGTTTCGCAGAATTTTCATTTCATAGAAACTTTTTTTCAGAATCCGTTAACTTTGTAGGTACAGCTAAAATGCTATTGCGTAGAACCCAATTAGATCTACCAGAAAAACTCTAACCTAGGTTAGTACACCCTTTTGTAAAAAAAAATGATTTCTATGAAATAAACATTCTGCGGAACAATACTGTATGTATAAAACTTCTGTCTGCGGAACAAAGTACAACCGAATTCAGATATACCTGACGCCGAACGCTTATTTGCCACCGTAATATTACAAAAAAAATGTGCGCACGTGCCTCTAAAGCAGGGTTTCCCAACCAGTGGGGCGCGCCCCCCTTGGGGGGCGTCGAGCGATGCCAAGGGTATTAAAAAATAATTACAAATCTCTATTTTCTTATATAAACTCTCAATTTCAGCTCCTAAGGGGGGCGTCGAATTTAAGCTTGACGTTAGGTGAGGCGCATAGGTTAAAAGGTTGGGAACCTCTGCTCTAAAGCCTTATCTAGCGATCGTAAGTCATCGTTTGCGTGTCACCGCGCAATACGTCATCTCACTCAAAGCGTAACTTCCCAGATTTAATCAAGGTGCGACCATTGATTGATAGGATCCACCCGCGGCTTTATGATCTATAAATACAAGATATCGCGATCATGCTATAATCATCGAATTCGGGGACGAGAATGAATAATGCGGAACACTGTTTAAAACCAAGCGCAGACAGAAGGCGTTTTGCGGGAGTTCTGCGTTCGCGTTCCTTTGTATTAAATGCGGAAACGGCTGGAACGCAGAACTCCGGTGAACGCCTTCTATGTGCGCTTGGCCTGAGCTTTCTCCATACCTTTAAATTAGTTACAATCTACAGCTGCAGCTATAAGATGAATAGAGACAGCAATCAGTAACTTTCAAGGTGATTCTCTTGATAAATTTATACGCTGGTTTTACGAACTACCCGCACCAGGCCTTTACTATTTATATAATGCGCGCCATCCACGAAGGCGCGCCCCTCCCCAGCCCAAGCCGTGCCAAGTACAACTGCGCACAGATTACTATGAGATTCGCTGTGGAGGAGCGCGTCGTCGTGGATGCTGGCGCGCATTATATGTTTTACTTTATATACGCAAATTATAAAAATGTATTACTAAAGGAAAAATAAGTACCTAGTTATTGAAGTTAATATATTCATTTAGGAATAAATGTTTACAACCACTGCTTATAAATTGACCTAATTAAACAAGGCGTACAAGTAGTGTAATGTTCATTAAATTTAGTAGGTAGATAAATCTAGCTGCGGCGGTACTAAACGTAAAGCCATACTCGTAGCACCAATCGGCCGCTGCCACGTAATCCCCGCTTTTCACGGCTTACCTGCATCCATCATTAGTGAATACCCGTACCGCTTAATACATTTTAGGAAAAATAATTGTATAATGCGGTTTTAACATGATAATTGCCTTATTTAGTGTTAAGCAGTAACAATAGTTCACTGCGACATAAACGCATCTTGCTTGTATAAGCGTAACCTAAAGTGTATATAAAGATAGAAACATTCAATAAATGGTTCTTTACTTAATGAGTACGCCTGTCTCTCATTGCAACCACAAACCCTGCCTCTCTCACCACCATCGTGATGTATATTGGATGGTGACCCTGCCAGTATACCGGATGGCACATTTAGATCGGTCAGTATGGGCTAAATCGTAACTGTAAGATATAAACAGATCTGTTCTTAGGAACCATGTCATCGATCTTAGTGTCGGTTGAATTATGCACATAGGAAGGCTTTTTTTAACCTGTGAAGTGACAGGAGGCGCGGAGGAGAGGTCGAAGAGTGGATGACCACGTGGGCTAGTTAAAGACTAGAATACTCTAAGAGTTTGCACTCCAGTGAGATTGGTTGAGCGGTTTCAACCGACCTGAGGTGTCAGTGGAATCAAGCTACTGGGACTTTTGTCGCTGATTCACTAAATCTAGCCTAATTAGAATTTAGTCTTAGAATAAGTAATGTAAATAATAATAATAATGTACCTATGAATGTATTTGCATGTACTTGTACGGAAAAAAGCAAATAAATTATCTGAATCTGAATCTAGCTGAGAAGAAGAGTTCAGCAAGAAACTCAGCTAGGCCCGACCTAGGTCGGACATAGGAAAGGCAATAAGCTCTCGACACATCATTAAATAAGGCAACGAAGATAAAGTAACCCTTAAGATTAAGGAAGGACATTTTGTGCCTATGTAAATCGCGTCTGAGTACATCGTAATCCGCACCAAGCCAACAGTGTATGTTACAAAAACTCCTCCGATATCCAGCACGATAGGCTATCGTACGCATACATTTCCATACCATTACCTCAGTAATTCACTCTAAATGAATAATTCTGCATGAACTGAGCCGTTACAATATTCATTAGCCAGACACTCCAAGCGATTATAGGCTTTAAAGTATTAACGGTTGAGGCTGGAATGGTGTCCGTTTCGACCCGTTAGTGTTTTGTTAGAGCTAGATTGGCAGCATAGTGTGGTGCTCCTTGCATTTTTTATAGGCAATTTCGTTCTTGCGAGTGAGATTTAGGCTTACTGCCCAAGCCACTTTAGTTTGGCAAAAGCTTTAGTTAGTTATTACATACAGGAATAAAAGCAATTTTTTATGCGTGCCGACATAAAATCACGCCTGTATTCCCAAAAGCTTCAAACATTCATCTGTTTATAATATGTAACTTAGCGACTTTCGGACTCGGCGGGGTGGGCAGATCTATTTATTATTTTTCTACACTATTCACCGATCAAACAAATGGAAAAAAACAGTAGAAATGTATATTTTACGGCATATCGTAAAGCCCACGTGCCTTTAATAACACACATAAATAAATACTCACGTTCACATTTACAAGCCCGTATGCACTTTATATCGTGTACTGCCCTGCTAAGTTAAAACACAGTATGTTTACAGAACCTTGATAGTAACTTACTCCTTTTTAACCTGGGACCTGGATATCGGTATGCTTTTGATTTATCTAGCTGCAGTTTTTCGGGTTTTCTGTTCGGTGTTAAAGTAAATTTACGTTTTAAGTTGTTGGGTACCTATTCTGTTCATGTTCGGTTAACAAAATCGTGGAAAAGTCGTAGTTCGGAGCGTCGGAAAATGTATGTTTTGTGCACAAGTGTTCTAAAACATATAAATATAAAGTGCGTACGCGTTCGTGGGGGTGTGGAAGTCAGCGTACGACAAATGTTACATCAATATAGGTAATATCAATGCGTCAAGTCAGGAAGGACTCCCATGCACGTCCTGCAATATTAATAAAAAAATCTGGAAGCTATTTCTAATTGACCGGGTTGACGTGTTAGAAAATTGCGAGTAAAAACTACAATTATGTATATATGTATTATACAATTGTGAGTTTGTAGTACCTAGGTAGTAATTTAAACATCACCCAAACGCGGCTGACACCGTCGGACAGTGACGGCATCGTTCAGCTCGGTTGTTGGCAAGTTACTAACAGAACACGCGGTAGAGCATGATTCGCTCTAGCTATCAATTTCAGACAGCGAGTATGTAATAGAAATTCTATTAAATTAGTGACGCCTTATTTACACACGTACGAAACAACACTACACAATTTCCTTAAACTGTGGGTCACAGAGTTCAATCGATCTATAAAACCGCGCAATTTAGTTAATCTCACATGCGAGTCTCGTGCGTGTATTAGGGCCTTTATTTAAAGTAGAATTTCCCATGGAATAAAAACATGTATTATGTAAATAAGTGTAATTATTTTGTTAGCCTGTCTGAGTGCCCTACTGCTGGACAAAGGGCTTTCCCCATAGATGCCATGACTCCCGTCATACTCCATTAGAGTATTCTAGTGTTTAAACCTCCTGCGTGGTCGTGTCGGAGATTTTCCTGGACTAATAATGCGCACTGCTAAGGTTTGGAATTCTCTGCAGGCGTTTGTATTTCCGAGTTCACATAACCTAGACCTTTGTATGGCACGAGTGAATAGGCATGTTCTGGGTGAGCTCGCTTCATCGTCGGCCTCATCTTTGCCCCCTGGCTAGATGCTAGCCAAGAGCAATTCCATTTTTAATAAAAAAAACTTTCCCCGGGCCATCCTCTATTATCGCTTTAATGGGCCGGCTTATAAAGCCACATTCAGGTTTAAAAAAACCGGTCAAGTGCGAGTCCGACTCGCGCACCGAGGGTTCCGTACACAGTTCTTGTATATGTAGTTGTGTACCCGTCCCGACCCCATTAATTCAGGAACAATCTTAAAAAAACATCACAGCACCATCTATCGGCGCATTGTGTTACTAATTTGCGCGACTGAATAACTTAGTACGTATGTTGGTTTTTCAAGGATAATTCTTTATCACATCAACCGATTTCAATAATTGTTTTTTTATTTAAAAGAAGGTATTTTCAACGTAATTTTGTAAATTTAAATATAAAACAAAAATATATACAAAGGTGATTAAATTACAAACTTAGTATAGAAGATTTTTTTGATGATTAAAAAAAAGAAAAACTAGATAGGGCTATGGCTATATTTTTCCTGTAAAATATACATGCATATTAATGTTGTGTAATTATTTCAATTTTTTTTCTTCGTAAACTTCGGAGATAAGGGGGGGGCGGAATGGTATTTTTTTTACATTTTCCCTCGTAAATCGAAATTTCCCCAACGAAAAAAAAAACTAAAAATTGTTTCAGAATGTACAAGTTAAGCCCTTTCATATGATACCCCACTTGACATAGTTGCCAGACTTTAAAATTTTGAACCCCCTTTTATCTATTTCATTATTCACAGAAAATAAAATAAAATAATTTAAAAAACCATCTTCTATGTATCTGGGTTACCCTTGTTTATAACTATTCCAAATTTCAAATCGATAGGATAAGTAGTTCCTGAGATATTTAGCGATGTGACAGACAGACAGACAGACAGACAGACAAAGTGAAACCAATAGGGTTCCTTTTTTACCTTTTTGGTACGGAACCCGTCATACTCAAACTAATATACCTGTAAGTATTTGTAGTGACCAGTGATTAAACGGCATAGCAGGTGGAGCACGGACGCCCGGGTGGGGGGTGTCATTCGGCATCTGTCACTCGGCCCGGGCGGACGTTACTCCCGTTGGCTATGTCCAAATGCTATATTGTGTTTCTATTGAACTCCTTAAACTTCCCCTAAGTGACCTAGACGTCACAGTATTATTATTCGGTGTCAGTACCTTGTGTTTATCGAACTGTATGTCCCTTAGCCAGGGGTCGAAGAGCAGCTTGTCTGGTTCGATGTTGACGGGGCTCTGGCGGCGGCCCTTGTTGCACATGCTCCATTGCGGGTTGATCAGACCCCAGAAACCGGGACCTGGCAAACGAAAGTCAACCTTAATTCTAGCACTACTAGGACGACAGAAAAAGTTTTTTTTTGAAGTCAGTCAAAAGACTTTATTCATAACAGTCGGGTAAAAACACAATACAAACAATAAGATAAAGACTTCACTACCACTAGACTAGGCAAACTTAAATAAAAATTAAAGCTGCAAACGCACTGACAGCGGTGGCGGTACCGGTTGTAATATTCGAACTAATATGAAAGGGTCCGCACAGAACGCTTTTTTCCCGGCCGGTTTTCTGTGCGGACCCTTTCATATTAGTTCGAATATTACAACCGGTACCGCCTCCGCGCCGCGACGCCCCGCCCCGCTACCGCTGTCAGTGCGTTTCGGGCTTTAAAGAAAAACAAGTCAGTGGGTAGGGCACACTGAAGGCTGGCTACATTGTCCATATTGGCCAGCCCTCTGGTCACCACTGGTCTACTGATAAAGCCGAAGGCCGAAGGCCTTTATTAGGCAGTGGGCATAACGTCTTTTCTACCGGAAAGGTGAGGCGAGGAATCAACAGAAATATATACGATACTTTAAAATTTCTCAGAAATCAGAAATATTTATTTGCATCGATACAGTTTACAAAGTTGTTACTTAAAATTATATGTCACAGTGTATCTAGCCTGCAAGCGTGCAAATTATTAAAAAAGAAAATAAAAGTACATGTCAATAAATTATTAAATTACAATAAACTAAAAAAAAAAAAAATGTCAATAATGAATAATTTAGAATAATACAATGATAAGCAATAATTAGACAATTCAGCGACAGATAACTAAATGAATATTTTTGGGACGGAAACAGCTTCGTTTCGCTTAGCTTCATAATTCATTCATTTATTCATAATTCATTTATTCATATGCCAACTATGGTGTTACAAGGTGTTACAGGTATATAAAGTACAGCATGGACCCTGCTAGGGTGTAGCAAGAACTTAAAACTACTTAACCTAAGACGCATAAATAAGATATTTTACAACGTTTTTAACGAAATTAATTTAAACATGGTATTATATGAAAATGTGAAGTTACTTACTTACTAAAATATTCTTGAAGTGAGTAAAAGGATTTAGACAATAGAAACTTCTTTAATTTTCCAACAAAACTCGTATACTTCGTTACGGTAGCTATTTCTGTTGGTAAGCTATTATATATTTTTAATAGACATTGCATGAGGTCCCTTCGAAGTCATTTTAAGTTTTATTAAAGTGGAATGAACCAATTTGTTTCTTGGGCGTAAAGAATGTGTTCCATTATACAGTTCTTTAGCCTGAATATATAGACTGGGATGTCGTCTCGCCATTGGAGCACATTAGGCTGCGTTAACACACAGGGTAATTACGCACAGCACGCCGGGCGCGCTACGGGTTTCCAAACTTACTGAAAAGCGCGTGCGATTAAGTAGGTAGCTAGTGTATATATGTGTAACCGCGGCCTTCATTTGAAATCGATGTTTACATTGAAAATTGTTATTGGTATGAAGTCAAGTGTATCCCAAACCTTATCCAATATCCTAAAACGCACGCGAAGCGATTAAAAGATAAGCTACGCGGAATAGAAAAGTTAACAGTTCGCTGTAAAGTTTGAAAGTTATCGATTGCCAAAGATTGTAAACACCTTCAAACCCATTTATGGTTCTCAACTATGTTACCACATCTGAAGGGGCACTACTGTGACTTTAAAAATATTTGATACTTTTTCAAGTGCGCTATACTAAAAAATTACATTAAAATATGCTTAACATTAGAAGGTAATTACCCCATAGTAGGGTAATCGTGTCACTTTATGAACCGTTATTACATAAAGTTCCGTGATACGGCTGCTAATGACGTAAAACTATGTAACCTTAAGTTCTGATGGTAGTGTCTACCTACATATAGTGACCCTGCTGTGGCTCAGTTTTGGAGTGCCTGTTTCGACAATAGTTTAAACAATTTAACAATCAGTGTTCGTCGAATTACAACCATCTTTAGTAAATACAAATTTGACAACAATCAAGCTCCATAATAATTTTTCGAGCTTCATAATCAAACCTGAATTCCTCCATCGACATACAAAACTATATTGAACTAAACCCTCATTTTACAACTGAATTAACATTCAAACGAATTCAAAGCTGAGCGAGCATATTTAAAACGATGACGTACTAAAATTACCCTCGCTAGTCAAACAGAAAAGCTATTCGAGCCCATGTAATACTATCAAATTCAATAGGAATCTGGGACCGCAAAATTTGGTCATCATAGCGCACTGGGACGTACGTAATGTTAGGGTGTATCGCTGTGTCATTGTCATTACCAGGGTTCTGTCATTACCGTTACATTAGGATTAGGAGATTTTTGTAGGTCTAGTATATGTATAAAACCCGACCAGGAATAAATGACCATACGCCATGTTGCGGAATTTCATTGGAACAAATTTCTTTCATTGGCAATAATTTTAATGATAGGTGTCAGTACGTCAGTGTCACTAATAGTAATGTGTAAACACAATAAT
This sequence comes from Cenopis cana, assembly GCA_951800055.1. Classification (NCBI taxonomy): domain Eukaryota; kingdom Metazoa; phylum Arthropoda; class Insecta; order Lepidoptera; family Tortricidae; genus Cenopis; species Cenopis cana. The sequence goes on along the minus strand of OX637487.1, from coordinate 6,716,119 downwards.
AGTAATGTGTTGAATATTAAATGATAAATGACAAAAAATGCGCAAAACGATTCATAGTCAATAGCAGAACATTATCAATAATGTGTATTATATTTCGCTGCACAGCCTCTCATGATAATAACTTGTAGTATGCGTAGCATTCTGCATCAGTACTTGCACAATATTTTAGAGCTAAAAACAGATGAAAAATTTCCCGGTATCCGAACCGAACCCAGCCACTGCCATCTGGCGGCACGGCTGCAACCTGTCATTGTGTTCTTCGTGCATCAGTCAAGCAAGACCGTATTTCATATACTTAAATTATTAAAATTAACAATAGACAGTATTTCAGTGATAATTAGTAGTATTCGTTTATTAAAACGATTACGGGAAGAAGTGTTGTGTTCGGTTCGAAGATAAAGTTGCGTTTTTTGTGTTCTTTTACACGTTCGTTTTCAGATAGACACGACGCGACGCCATGGCGGACAGTACTTGTGTATGAACAAGTAAAATCCAATATGTAATGTCGCCGATTCAAATAATCGGTCGAAGATGCTTACATAATGAACGACATATGCATAACGCTACAAGAGGACAATACGAAAGAAGAAAGATTGCAGTCAAATGATGATTCCTGATTGTTGAATGCTGATTTACTTGGCCTTATGCGAATCCTGCTCGGCACTGTGGAGTGTTAAAGATGGACACGTCTCTTTGCCGGCTGCCTATGACGATTGTGGTGTTACTGTTATGGGTACACTCTTTTGTCGCAGCGATCAGTAATTGTGGCGTATTACCATGGATACGCTCTCTTACATACAGCAGTGAGTAAACTGGATATTCGCATTACAACTGCGGTGTGCTAAATATGGGCACACTCTTTTGTACAAGCAAGCAAGCTTTGTCTTTGTTTTGGCAAGTGCGACAAGTAACTCGGATACTTTCTCCGACATACAGCGGTAAGTTTTACTTGCTGGGCAGTGGGCATTGTGGTATGCTAAGTTGGGTATTCTCCTTGCCCTCTAATTGCCGCCGGCCGCATATTACAAATCTTCTGTTATAGATTTGTATTGGTAAGCAAATATAAGTACATTCTTGCGGCGCAAACATTAATTCAGTAACATGGAGTGTATGTTGACAGATATATTATGTTTTGCACTTCAATACAAATACTGTTTTTTATCTTCAACAACTGGCAGCTGTGTGTATTTCCTGTAAGTACCTGATTTTTGCGAGTTCTGTGATGAGGCTTTCTTGGGCCCATTCTTTACTCATTGCATATTGCACGCTATTGCAGTTTAAATCAACAGCGCCTAAGATTTAGCATTGACATTGCTATAATGATGACAAATGTTGAAAAAGAGAGGGACGCCTTGTTTAAGGGCTGTGGCTACCCTTGGCTTATACAGTAATTACTAAATATAAGTGTTGTATGGTATTTCTCCTTACTATCTGGCTGGTGTACTGCTGTTAGTACAACTTATATGCAACATTTTGTCAGTATACACCTGGTTTGGTAGTACAACTGCTCCGGGCCCATCAATTATTCATATTGTGACCTCGGAAAGCTCGGATATTACCTGATATGTTTTTAGTGTTTTGCTCACCTTAAATCACCCTTACATATATTCACTATATTTACAGCCAATCAATTTTAAATAAGAATTTTCTTCCTGCAAGGACAATATGATTGTTTACATCCAGCTCAAGCCGACACAGGAGATAAAATTGGCTTCATGGATAAGTATATTAAAATGGAATTAAGGAATGCCCTGACTCATCAATTGCCACCGGAGTGCCGCCTAATTAACTTTATGTGTTGTGAGTATATCAGTAATGACAATCTTATCTGGATGTTTAATACATATGCACTGATACAAAGAGTGGAGAAAAGATATGTCAATGACTCATATGTCAGAATCTTGAAGATATGTCAATAATGTGTTATAATCAGTAACACTGTAATCACAGGTTAATGAACAGACATTTGACATTAGACTAGCAGTCATAAAGAAAACAGGATTATATATATCTATTGGTATATATCATTACTTCTTTTACCAAGAGCATAACTGACACATTCCTATTCCTTGAGAAATAGTTTATATAGACCTACGTCAAATTTTTTCTGGAATGACTTAATGAGTCTCCAACAATAAGTACATACAAGGCTATTGATAATATCGTAATGTACTTAAGCCTATTCATATTAATTTATATTGGTATTTTCTAATGGCTACTTGTGCGGTGACTTTGGAATGGACCAGCCATTTAAAATTTTGCATACCTTGAGGCCTACTTGCAAAAATAATAATTGATTCTGATTTGTACCAGTTAATTAAGCCTTGTTACACACAGGTTTATAGACACAAGTGGTTGTAAATGTCTATTAAAGGTATCTAATCTTAGAGATGACTATGATTTGAGGAGGAAGACATATTTGTTCTTTCATCATCATCAGTATATATACCCCCCACTCACAAGGCACAAGCCTCCTTTCACTATTGAGTGCGAGAATGAGAATGTTTTTTCCATATCTGCCCCTTATGAGATATCTAATGTAGGTAATGTTACATGTCTTATGACAACATTACTCACCTTAGCAGTGATCTATTGGTCATGCACCTAAAGTATGTATACAATTACTATCTCACTGCACATTAAAATATATTAATATCTTAATTAGTTGCGCTAAGAAATCAATCTGATTTTTAAATAATGAATAAATAAAATAAATAAATATTCATGGACAGCCTAGGTACATAAATCAGGGTCCCATACAGGAAAACCTTGTGCTGTGGGTGCTGAGCAGGGATATACAAAATGGTATATATGTTTCTGATTTTCCATTGCGTGAATTCAAAGAGTAGTCTCAAGCTAAATATGGAATAGATTTTTAATCAAGATCTGTTCGGTTATAAAGATGTGATAAAACGATATATACAAGTGTGTAATAGGAATTAAAGATTACATGTGATTATATGTGATATACGCAGTTATATCTATATAGAAATGTAAGTAAATTCTTATATGGAGGTTAGCAACCCCTTTTGGAATATTATGAGTTACCATGTTTACTTGCTCCTCATTAGTGGCGGAGCATCCATACAACTCGATTTCCGCCAGCTTGCTTAATTTTCAACCAGTGCAGTTCTGCTACTATGGCTCGTGAGCAATGAGAAAGGCAAGTTATTCCTGCCTTCACTAAGATTATTTTTGACGCGCTGCCACTGCTCCTCATACCTAATGTCTTTTGAGTTTACATTTTGCCTTACCTGATATGTATGTAAGGAATATTACCACATTGGTCTTATAATGAAGGTTAATGTTAATCTAAGCCTCACTTCTGGGAATTAATTAGAAGACTCATCTACAGATTGTATGTTAACAAATTTTCTTTATTTATCTCAAGATTAAGATATTTTGAAGTATGTTACGTTTCCGAATATAGGTACATATTTGGATATGCGAATGCAACAATTACGAGTAATGAGGCATTAATGGAAAAGTCATGAGGAACTTCAGATGCAAGCTTTATCTTAGATGCTATCATAGTCACGATATATTTATAGCATACATGCGTCTACTTGCCTAAGACCACTCTTACCAATAAGTACTTTGGGTATTTAGAGAGAGTACTTACAGATGTATAGTGAGACAAAACGTAGTTTAAATTTATGCCAATTAATAAGATGTTGATAAGCGTGTTTGTCCTGTTATCTGTTATGTTATAAAGGAAGCACCTTGCTCACAGAGCTTTTGGGCTTCATCTCTCCATTGCTGCGTCTGACGGTCAGACGTAAGTATTGCTAGAGTCGACGATAACACCACGATGCTTCAAATAACAGGCTGCGCTGGTAGCCTGGTTAAAGGAGGGTATATTGGAAGTATTAGTAATCACCTAATTTGATCAGATTGTGATAGCTCCCCGATATTTTTATTAATAACTTTACATCGGTCACACTATTAATACCTATACTTTATTTTTATTGTAAGATGAAAGAATAAGACCAAGCCCGTAAGGAGCTTGGTAGTATGAGGATTAGTTTTCCAACCTTCTCCTTAGTAAAGTGTGACTCATGATATTTTTCGTGAATCAATTTCATTATTCTCAGTGGCTTTCCCTAGCCCACGTAGTGTACATATGTGCAAAATATTACATCTGATAAGCGGCGAGTGGCGCTCGGCGCTGCCGGCGCCCTCTAGGATAGCTGCGCCAGCGTTAAGCCGCCTCTAATAACATACCTAACCATCGTTTTGCCTTATGATTATTTAAGAACCTGTTCCCCATGAAGCTCATTAATTTCAAACAATAAGACTCCTGAAGTGGCACTAATGCATATATAAGTCACTGATATGATCGATATCTATTTAAGTTCTCATATCATAGTGAACATAGGTTAATGTTGGACTTCGAAGTTCATTTTATATCTGGTAGATATGTATACCTAAATAGATATTACCTACCTGACAGTGTATTCTTTAAGGTTTATTTATAGCCTGTTATCCCGTTACAGGATGAGCATTTAGCTTATTATTTTTCGTAGATACTTAAGTCGGCTCTCAGACGATTATCCTAGGATAAAATTTGCTCGCAGCGGAAGTTGTATCGATATTTCCTTAATTTAGATATACCGCTGTTTAGTTACAGTCAGAGCGTTCACTATCGCTTAATCTTGGAACACTAGTAATATTTGGTGGTTTCGTATTAAATGAATAACATATTTATGAGTATTGATGTTAAAGTAATAACATAAATTACAAGATTATTATTATTTGTATAACGGAGAAGATCCTTACTTAGATTATATAAGGTGGTAAGGGATCAGCTAGCGCCACCTAAGATTTCTTTCTTTCTGTTAATCTATCCTTTATTTAAGGATACCCAAGCCTCAATTTGTACGTTTACAAATGTGTCTGTGTATCGAACTATGATAATATTTGAGTTTTATGTACATTAGTAACTACTTAGTAATCGATAACAAATTAACGATTAGTTACAAAAGAACATTCTAAAATTGATGCGGAATCATTTGGAGGTCTCCACGATATTTGGCACCCTCGTTGATATTTTAATATTAATTTAATTTTTTTGTTAATATGGCGCTTGTACGAAGACCCAGTTCTGTTCTAGAGCTTACCAAATAATATTTCAAGAGTATTTTCATGATCGACCTTACCCAGCGACATACAATCGTCGCTAAGCGCCACCTCGTGATCTCGATGGGCTACTAGCAACTAGTTTGCTAGATGTTAAATCGGGTAATGATTGCAAAGCCAGAAATTAACTTTGATATTTTCTCTGAACATCTACAAGTTATTATCATGAGAGGCTGTGCAGCGAAATATAATTAGAAATTAAACGAACTTACCTGTAAGTGAAGTTCTATTTTAATTATATGAGCTGCACAGCCTCGAAATGATAAACCCACCCGCCTCATTACCCATGTATCTACATATAAGTCATGAGACTGCGCAAGGAATTCCATCAAAGTTTCTTTGGACAATATTAATTGTGTCTGACTTTGCGGTGTCATTACCGGAGGGTGTGAAGTCACACCTATTTGATAGATACTCTAAACTAAATGACAGGTTGCAGCCGTGCCGCCAGATGGCAGTGGCTGGGTTCGGTTCGGATACCGGGAAATTTTTCATCTGTTTTTAGCTCTAAAATATTGTGCAAGTACTGATGCAGAATGCTACGCATACTACAAGTTATTATCATTTCGAGGCTGTGCAGCTCATATAATTAAAATAGAACTTCACTTACAGGTAAGTTCGTTTAATTTCTAATAAACTGCTAATAACGCTCGGAAAATGAAACTATTTCGCTGCAAAACATTTCTAAATTAACATCGGAGCTGACAGGTAAACAAGTCAACATGTCATTATAGGTTGTTGCCATATAAATCAGAATAACAGCACCCACTTGACATAAAATATATTTCTGGTTTACCTTTAAAATAAGTACGCGGGGTCATTATTATACGATCCAGTTCAAAGGGTAGTAAGTACAGTGGGCCAACGAAAATGTTGAGCACTTTAGTACTATGTTAAATTAAAGAGGTTTCAAATTGTATGACGTTTCAGTCTAAATATTTCTTAGATTTCGAGCTGACAAAGTTCTAAGTATGCTCAACATTTTCATGGGCTGACTGTACATGTGTAATCCAAATGTGGATATTGTTTTTTGGTTGTGTCTGGTTTTAGACAAGTATTATTAGAGATTGGAGATACAGTGTTATTAGGGTAGTATAATTATACGTGCACGATTTTGATGTACTGTAATCTAATTGTTTGGTGTCATTCACAGCTTAGAACGCTACATTTTAATGATAAAAGTATAAATCTCGATAATTTTTCTCAACAATTCAACATTTTTTTTGTTTCACATTAAGATTGAGTGGTAAAGATTGCATTACGTCCGACATTCATATGATTAGGTTTCTCTTTGGCAATAAAGATTAAATAAATAAATAATGAAACCTAGTCTTACATATAGCTTATCACTACATTTGTAGCGCTAATTTTATTTATTTATTTAATCTTTATTGCACAAAAGAAAACCTTATCGTACAAAAGGCGGACTTAGTACCGTATGGCATTCTCTACCAGTTAACTTTAAGGCGATGCAGAGAAATTGTTGGCGATGCAACTAAAAACTAAAAGATACTGAATATAAATAACATTTACTCCTTTTTAATATATACGTAATAATTACACAATAATTATAAACAGATATACACATATATAAATACAAATATATACATATACAATACATAAATATATACATAGACGAAAATTGAAACGGTCGTATACCTAAAATTGCACTTCGCAAGTACTGTTTCTATTCGAATGGTATGTGTTTTTAATGACGCAGAAGGTAATTTTGATCAACGACAAGGTATATTTATTCTCTGTGTTTCACTTTCCCAATAAATAGTGCTTTTGCTATCATCGCATAACGTCTTATTTGAAATAATCGCCTATTGGAGTGTTATTTCAAACAAAACATAGTCATATAGTTAAAACCATATTTTTAACTTCATATAGTTAAAACCGTATTTTTAAGCGGTGTTAAAATTATTCAATATTTAACTAAAAATTGTGTGTCAATAATTTATTTATTTTTATAGTATTTACTTTGGCTGAATATTTTTAATTTTAAGTTGATCTGGAGCACGATATCAATAATGGTTGATTACCTAATATTTGAACATTTCAAAAGCTAAACATTTTCCACGTCCATTATTTAATATCTCTGCATGATCATTACCATGTCATCAGATTTCAATGTGCCTTTGACTGTAGATAACTGTCACGGGTCGGCCACTATCCAATGTAATGATACGGGCGCGCCATTAAGATGGTATCTTCGTCATTACCCTACCGTCATTACCGTCCGTCGTAGTTTTTCGAGTGAGCGTGATTAGTACAATGAATGAGAATTGATATGGGTGTGTCATTTTGTTGTCCGCTATTGTAATTAAAAGTAAATAATTAATCAGCAGCAGTAAATAATAGTCAGCTGTGGATATATATCTTGTATGTAAATAACACGGGTACTGGTAAAGGTCACGTTTTGTTTTAGCTGAACCGATTTTTTAGAATAGGTATATGTATATTCTAAAGGTAAGGTAAACAACCAATGACCATATTGTTGACACTTGACATCTTGTTGAGTTATTTAAACATGTAACATTTAGGCGTTCACGTTATGGACTTCAACCACATTCTTGACAAAATAAAAATAAAAAATCGTGCATTTAAGCCATAGATAGAGCATAGAGCAAAGTAAAGTGTTCTAGGAAAAAATGCAAAAAGATGACTAAAAAATGTGTGCATTTTAAGATACTCTGTTAAGTTAAGGGTAATTGTCTTACCAGAAATACCATCGTACGTCCACCATTCCTCCCAACTGCCTGATATATCTGTAAACAATATGGATGTATTAGGTATGACCTACGCTATAAATAGTACCTAGGTCAAGATATATTCGACTTGAGTGACTTAAGTACGTGATTCATAAATCTTTCTTGTGATATTGCGAACGTGATACTCATCTGTCAGCGTACTCAACTTCAGAGCAGTCTGACTAAGAAGTTACTCCATTGATGTCACTTCATCAGGTTGGCGAACTATTTTTCACATCTACATTTCAGTTAAGTTAGGATGCGTGAACGCTTTGAGTATTTATTCTGTCGTGCTTTAAAAGGCACGTTAAGCTGTTGATCCCGGCGTCCGTCTATGGCAGAAGTCGTTAAGCCAAGTTGGAGGCTTTCGGGCTTCAGAATTTCTAACAGTCAAGTTGCCCACTCACTTGACAAAAGGGGGTCGAAGTTGCATGTCCGTAGGGTGTACCTACCCACCGCTAGCCTACACGTGACCCCTGGGTTCTGTTAAAAGCTCTCGAAGATCACACGGTTCGAAATAATTGCCATAAAATAAATAAATAACTCACCTTTGACTGAAACGCAGAGCAGTGTAAGTATGAAGAGTGAGCATTGGCGCATGATGCTCTCGGTTCACCGCATCTGATACCCTGCAACAAAGAAAACTATTATGAAGTTATTTATTTATTTAATACGTATTGCACAAAATTAATCTTAACGTACAAAAGGCGGACTTAATGACATGAGGCATTCTCTACCAGTCAAACTCCAGGCAAAGCAAAAAGATTAATATATAAATCTTGGTTTATAAGGAAACTTCCTGACTTGAGTATGCGGTATCATGTTCTTTGACGTGAGTTTATTAATGTCGCACTAATTATTTCTTCATTTGATGGGACACCGTCAGTATTTATGTAAACGTCGCATTGCTCGATAACTTAATGCCGAATAGTTGACACCTATTGACCACTCAATGTAATGAACACTGGGACATTTACCTTGCCTATATTTGCGCATTTCCTATTTCCTCATAGTTTTTATCTACATCCAAACCATAACTTTCCTACAATATGTTTAGAAACAATAAGCCTATATTAAGAAACCTGTATCACGCTCGTCCGATTTTATTATGATCTCGCCTTCGGCTCGTTTCATAAAACCACAGTTGCACCACATCCGTATAGGCTGTACCCACAGCTACCCTACTCGTGACCCTTGGAGCACCTGAGCACCACGCTCAGAGTGCAACAAAAACTGGCAACATTACTGTCTTCTCGAAGATCTCACGTTTCGAAATAATTGCCATATGATAAATAAATAATAAAACCATACTCTTGTTTTAATGCCTCTCATTATGTAGCAGTTGTATAAACTACTATTATGCACGGAGGCGTAGGTACTGCAATGAGGAAGAATCAAGGAACTGCATCTCACGCAGTCAGGAAGTACTCATTTAAATGTAGGCACGCATTAATGAAGCGGTACTTTGCCTAAAAATTACTAGGCAATGCAATGCAAACTACCTACTAATGCTATTGCTACGTTAAAAGGATAAACCTATTACGTCGCAACGGCATTGTACAGCAGTGAAATCGTACATTAAAATCGCAAAGCGAGATGTAAAGCTGCATTTTTGGTATGTTATTCGCACCCCTTAGGAGTATCTGAAACTACGTTTTGCAAGCAAAAAAAAGTTGTGCTACCTGTATGATACGTGAAAAACTACAAAATTTTCGGACTTTTTTCAGGTATTGTAGTTCAATTCAAAAACTATGGGTTTTTGACATTACTTGTCTATGGCATTTTTAAAGTACATTAAATTTGCAACAATTTGAGCCTACCTACAGCTCCGTATGTCTTATAGTTTTTGAGACATGATGTTTCAAAAATACTGCTTTATTGAGTTTTGCCTATAGTGCGTGTTGTTACGGGTTTCCGTCGAACAAACACTTCACCACCGGCCACCAGCGCCGGCTTTTAGTATGTTATCAGGCATATCTCCTGGACCCCGAAACTGCCGGGAGACAATCTCTCCAAGGTCGCTCTCCCGAGTAATGACGTCATGAAAATTGCCGCCGAAACGTTTGGAAAAGTGGCAATCACACCCAACCTATGCAACATACATACACGTGTATGGTATCAAATGAAAGCTGAATAAATATGCCATAACGTATACCTAAATTAAGTTTCAATACATTGAGACAATTCAAAACTATAAGCAAAATAATAAAAAGTAAGGAAAACATTTCCGGGTTTCCAGATTTAACAGAATAACTAGAACAAGTACCCGAGAATCATGTTGCACATAAATAGTACTTAATTAGTATGTCAGCTTTACATAACTATTTATTGTTTCTGGATATGACCAAAACTGTGAGAGAAATGCTGAAAAACCCAACAGGGCGGGGCCATTTTTCCGTATAAGATAAAAAAATGATGAAACGCCTATTTTCCATGAACCAGCTCAAGCGTTTTAGTATATTGTGAGATGATGATGGCATATTTATTCAGCTTTCATTTGATACCATACACGTGTATGTATGTTGCATAGGTTGGGTGTGATTGCCACTTTTCCAAACGTTTCGGCGGCAATTTTCATGACGTCATTACTCGGGAGAGCGACCTTGGAGAGATTGTCTCCCAGCAGTTTCGGGGTCCAGGAGATATGCCTGATAACATACTAAAAGCCGGCGCTGGTGGCCGGTGGTGAAGTGTTTGTTCGACGGAAACCCGTAACAACACGCACTATAGGCAAAACTCAATAAAGCAGTATTTTTGAAACATCATGTCTCAAAAACTATAAGACATACGGAGCTGTAGGTAGGCTCAAATTGTTGCAAATTTAAAGTACTTTAAAAATGCCATAGACAAGTAATGTCAAAAACCCATAGTTTTTGAATTGAACTACAATACTTGAAAAAAGTCCGAAAATTTTGCAGTTTTTCACGTATCATACAGGTAGCACAACTTTTTTTTGCTTGCAAAATGTAGTCACAAATACTCCTAAGGGGTGCGAATAACATACCAAAAATGCAGCTTTACATCTCGCTTTGCGATTTTAGCTTTTTTATTTGTAAGATTTCACTGGCCTATTGCTACGTAACAGGCTTACGGCGTATAGCCGTTCTAACTTTTCTCAAACTTATCCAATCCAAACAGGTGTAAAATGTAATCATTTCACTTAATCAAGCCAACCTGTAATCACGGACATTGTTGAGAGCTTATAAATGAATTCAAATGATAGAGCTCGTTAAAGGGTAGCCGCGCCGGAACCGCTGTTATCAGCGGGTTGAGTTTATGACCCACGGGATGAGAGGTAGCGGTAAACCAAAGATGACTCTGCTTCTACGTCGTTTCACTATTACAGAGTGGTCGTGGTCGTTATTTAGGTCCTATCAGCAAGCTTTAGGAAAAAACGATTAAATCTCCTAAATAGGGGCAATTTTACACAGGGGAAATCTTTTTTTATGACCGTAACGGTGGAAACAAACCATACACCAAACAAACCATAGACAGGTCGTATGGTTTTTAGCAGTAGCCCGTATTTTTAATTTAAAAAAAAACAGTTTTTGTGTTCTTTCAACCTCTAATTTTATAGCTTTTCCACTTGTAGTACAAATAATTTTATAGCTCTTCCACTTGAATAACAAATTTAGCGTAGAACAAGTTAATTAAGTAGACCTTTTTGAGATGTTTTCCGTTACGGAAAATCGACTGTTACATGTGTTACATGCCAAATTATATTTTGCACATTGAAATACCTAATTACACGAGCCGGGGTTAGAACCCGCGACCTCCACGTCGAAAGTCTTCTCCGAACATCAACATTCGAAATTCGGATCGTGGCATCCCCTTTACTCTCGTGTTATAGACTATAAGAGTGAAAGGGACGGCACGATACGAAGATGGGATTTCGATGTTCTGGAGTGCTATCGCGAACCACAAACGAAGTTTTCCCTCGTATTTTAAAAATTTCAAAATGTTTCGAATATTTCGAATGCCGTTCGCGGTAAGTAGTAGCCCAGAGTACAGGCCCTGCCATACCGTTCGGCTTCAAATACTGGCCGTTCCGTACCGCCTGGCCGTACTAAACAGTCAATCCTGTTTAGTCCGAAAATAACTAACTAACTAACTGGGCTGGCACGACGGCCCAAAATGAGTCTTGGCCCCCGACACAAGAGCACGCCACTTTTCTCGGTCCTGCGCAATTTCTAGCCAGCTTGCACCGGATCCGAGCTCACGCAGGTCCGCTTCCACCACATCGCTCCAGCGACACTTGGGGCGACCCACAGGACGTCGTCCGGTCGGCCGGCCCAAGTATGCTCTCTTCACCCGTCGATCTTCTCCCATCCTCTCTTCTCCCATCCTCTCTTCTCCCATCATCTTGGCCAGTCCGAAAATAAAGAAATAAATACTCGCTAGTCGCTCGTCATCTGCGGCCCATAACCGACAACGCAAGTAGGAGTGGCTAACGACCTAAGATTGCCCGCGGCTCTAAAAGATATTTGGCGCGAAAGCGTTCGTTTAAAGATTGTAATCGCCCCGCCGAGAGTGGGACGTGTTTTACACAGTTTTCTTAAGTGATTACTGGATACAAACAATATATAAATTCAGAATAAGATTCATTTATTAGTTACGTGATAAAAATTACAATATATAGCTTATTGTCAAAGTTATACGAACTTGCATCACGATCGTCAAATATTGAATTGAATAAAAATAAGTAGAAAACATGTCCACAAGGAATATCGTATTGTATCTTCCAATAAGATCGTCATTTCACAGTAAAATTAAACAAAATGGGGATTCCAAAAGAGGAAGCGAATGCCCCTTTTTAAATGTACCTATCATGCTTTGCTATTAAAGTTTGTTTGTTTGTTTTTCACAGTTCCCATATAGGTATAGGTAGCTACAGCAATTAATGAGACATGTAGAGTGAAAGGCCTATGGAAAAACGATGCTTGGCAAAATCAACTGACGAATTCGACTGATAACGGGGAACGGCCAGGGAATGTCAAAAAGCCTTAATGAATAAATTACCAATGATACCTAGACTCGCTTATAAAAACGAGAATGACTTAATTTAGTCAAAACTTCTTCAAGGTCAAAATATAATATCTTCGAAAATAATAATCGAAGATAAAAACTAGATAAATGACTCTCTGGTTTTGGAATAATTTGACATTATTCAGTTTGCGTGTCCACTTGCAATTAACTCGGACTCATATTTGTCTTCAGGCCTATATTCATAAGGTTAGGTTCACACGGAGCCATTTTTCCCGTATACCGTATACGACATTTTATCGAATATCGTAGTGGCAACTAAATTTGCATAGAAACGTTCACACGGCATCCATGCGGGAAAAACTCGTATTCGAGAAAACATTTTTACCGTATACCGTATAGTTTTGTCACCGGGAATGCGGGAATCTCGAATCGATTTTATCGAATGTGATGCTCAGTGGCGCTAGTGTTTACGTTGTGTCGTTCACACGGACGTGGTTTCTTTCTCGTATACGAGTCGCGCGCGCGCAGGCAGTTGTGTTTGTGACGTCAGACCGCATACGTGGAAAAACGGAATGGACCTCGCACCGTGTGAACGGCCGTCTCGTATACGGTAAAACCCTATGCGAGAAAATATCGAATCGAATAGTCGCCGTGTGAACCTAGCCTAACGCTCAATAATTCACATCACGAGATTCACGAGAACCATTATAACCGTCTGGCCTCTACGAAAACTTATAGTTGTTACGAATCTCAGGTTCAAGTTATACTAACGAGTGAATGACTAAGTCGAAACTGGTAGTGAATCGTTTAGCAGCTGGTAATGAGTTCACTGATTCAAGTGTAGGGTCGTTTAGAGATTTGTCTACATTTTATATGGTCAGAAACCGTCTATGTTAGAATGTCATACAGCGAGACTAGCATTTGCAAATACAGGTGAGCGACCACTACAGTGAGTTATCCGGCTATTGTTTTTTTATAAGGAAATTATGCCTAGCTAGATTACCGTTTAAATGTAGGCGCGCACTCGCGCAGTAAAGAAGCGATACTGGGGGCCGATTTTTGAGTTTCGAACGCTCGAATTTTCATTCGACATCTGTCAAAACGTCATAGTATTTTGACAGATCTCGAGTGAAAAATTCGAGCGTTCGACACTCAAAAATCGGCCCCCTGGCTCGAATTACCAGTCGACCCTGACAGCTTACTAATCTAATAGCGCCTTCGGCCCGCAAAGTCAGATAGCCACCTAATTATGTGATATTTTGACTACGAAGTTAGTAAATCTATCGCTATAAGTAAATACAAGTGACTATCCCCTAACAATAACATTTTGGCCCCTCCGTCGCCAGCGCGGCGGGCGCCTGCCAGTCTGGGCCCGCGCCCGTCCCGGCGAGAATCGAGGACAGTTGCTTCCTTCTAGATACCTACGCAGCCATTTTCCTATCCTAAAAACTGTAGAATGCTATACATTATTACTAGTAGTAAATAGTTATTTACGATACAAGGGCTGTAAAACAAAGAAAGGCCGATATCGCAGATGTTTGGGGCCCGAGCCGCAGGCGAGGGTCTCAAATATGCGAGAGAGGGCTTTCTGTTTTACGACCCGTGTTTTGTACACAATTTTACGTCACCACTTGGCCAGAAAGTGGGTTTTTCTGATCGCGCAGCGTGCAGAAAAACGCGCTTTTTGGCAAGGTGTGGTGTAAAATACTTTATGTCACACCTGGCCATAAAGTGGCCATTATCGCACGCTCCGCGCGCGAAAAAACCCACTTCCTGGCCAGGGGGTGTCATAAAATTTTGTATTTACCACGGGCGATAATACAGAAAGCCTCAGATCGCATATTTATCGCCCTTGCCTTCGGCTCGGGCGTAAAATACCTGCGATCTGAGACATTCTTTGTTTTATCGCCCTTGGTAAGTAATGTACTATAATCTATTTGTCTGAGCGACCGCGAACTATCACAATAATGTGTGGTAATCGTGAAAATTTTAATAAAATTTAATGGATCGATAGGTGGGTTTACGGCTAGCTAATTTGATGCATCAGTTTGCGGCTACTTAGATGACTTGATGAACTGGAAGAAACAGTACATTACTTACCAAGGGCGATAAAACAAAGAATGTCTTAGATCGCAGGTATTTTACGCCCGAGCCTAAGGCAAGGGCGATAAATATGCGATCTGAGGCTTTCTTTATTATCGCCCGTGGTAAGTACAAAATTTTATGTCACCCCCTGGCCAGGAAGTGGGTTTTTTCGCGCGCGGAGCTTGCGATAATGGCCACTTTATGGCTAGGTGTGACATAAATATATTTTCTTATATATATATATTCCCATTCAATAGCTACCAATTAAAATGCATGCGACTTACTGTTTAAAAAATAACGGAAGGAAAAATATCTGTAGTTGAAAAAACTTCGTTCTTAAGGCGGTCAGCGACACTATATCGTTAAAGGCTCTGAGATAGGAGTGTTTTACTTAACTTAATTTAACTGCAAACCTAAAACGAAGTTCGTTAATGTCTGCTCTGTGACTCTTTGCTAGTCAGACAGAGAGGAACTATGAGTTCACATTCTCTATGTATTCGTATGTGTCACAATTCTACAAGTATTTATAGCTAAAAGTTGTGAGATAAAAGTACTGTACGCGAACTAACTTAGTTTTCACTTTTTCAGTTCTCAAGGATGCTCTCAGACCGATTTTTGATTTTGATTGTTTTGAACTTAATTTCAAGTTCTGAAGAGAAAATAAGCGGGAATAGATAACCAATAAATTAGTGAATTTTATCTGTTCATTAATTTCGGAATCCTAAAAAATCATATCATGAAAAACGCCTTTTAAGAAATAGCTCATTAAATCAGAACTTGTTTTTAAAAGAAAATGTGAGGAAATGTAGAAATAATAAATCTTGACCGACTTTTTGAGAGTTCACGCGATTTTAGTGTTTATTATCAGGGTAGTAGGCTTCAAAGTGGGGTCGGTGGGTCGTTAAAAGTGTTCCGCGACCGGATGTTAACAGCGGTTGGTAGACAAAGCTCGTTGTGCACCGGAAGAGGGTGTATCTGCAAGTTACGTTTCTAGTTAATGCGATACAAGTGTTTTTGTACTAGGCTTGTGCGCGCTCGTTCACTGAGCGGATCGCTCCGGACTAGTACAATCTCTCACATGTACTAGTTCGGTCTTTTAGTTCTTTTAGTACACTAGTACACCGAGAGAAACGTGAATATTCGTGCTCCTTTGACTGAATTGAATGAGTGAACTATCGAATGCTTCGCTCTAGTACAGTGTTGGGAACTAGGTCTTTTTAGTTCTTAGTACATGTACTACACAAGCCTATTTTGTACACTGTTGTTTGGTTAAGGGGTAGGTCGTGAGATTGAGCGTTCTGCAATATAATACGATAATTTCAGACTTGGCCGTAAATTGGCAATTACCGCACAGCACGCGTGCGGTAGCTAAATCCCACTTTCTGGTCAGGCGGAGATATCAAATTGTATACTTACCAAAGGCAGTAATGAAGAAAGACTTGGATCGCATATTAATCGCCCCCTTGCTTTCGGCTCGGGTGTCTCCGCGGGCGGAGACATTCTTTTTTTTACCATCCTACTAGTTAGTAAAAACATACATTATATTACTTGCGTAGTTACGCAAGTAATGTAATATTTTTGCGCACATAAATAAATAGAATTAGTGCAGAGTTTACAAACTTAAACCAAGAGGTAAACAACAGATGGTTTTATGGCCAAAAAGATTGATAATATCTTCCAGAAAACCTTTGGGAAAATAGTGTTCTAATCCCGGCCCGTACCTAACAATGAGTTTCTCGGAATAAATATCATTTCGGCAGTTCTCACAGCGTTTAACCGCCGTGACTTCGGTGTTCGTATTATTTATGATGTCCTTAAGATTCTGTGCTCCATTTTGAAAAGGATGATAGCTCTCCCCGCCTGCTATACTACAGCCTTGATATGGTCTCCGCTTTGCATTGATGTTTTCTGCGACAACAGAAATTACAGCGGTTGAAACGCTCTGAAAATGTCAATTTGATGTGCATGCATCAAATGGACATGCCGAGGATGCACTGTATTGAGGGCGAGGGACATTTTGTTCCTTCTGCTGTCAACACAGTGAATCCTCAAAATGTATAAAGGGTCGGCAACGCGCATGTGACTCTTTCGGAGTTGGAGTGTCTATAGGCTGCGGTGTCCGCTTACCATCAGGTGGACCGCACGCTTGTTTTCCACCGTCGTAGTATAAAAAAAAAATATTTTCAGAGCGTATAGCAAATAAGTACCTACTGTAACGCCTGTTAGTAGTGTCGTTTTCAAATATTTATGACCACCTTCTTTTTCTCCAATATATTTGGCGACTGCGCTAGACGCAGCGGGTCATCGCCCCCGCGGCGCCGAAACGTCGCGCCGGGATCATATCTCTATCGGGGGTGGGTTGGATGAATACAGTTTTACTACTTTTCTTGGGAGACTAGTGAGAGGTGTGCTAATTTTTAGTTTTAAGCCTTATTTACACGCGTACGAGACTCGCATTTGAGTGTCATTACTGACACGGACGTATCACGAGTCCAATCGCTCTATAAAACCGCGCAATGTAGTTAACCTCGCATATGAGTCGTACAGTGTGTATTCAGTGTATGCGCCTTTAGGCGACTTCCTGATTTGCCGGTGCGGAGGCAGTACGATATGAGAAAAGTGTCAAATGTCAGTGTCAGCTGTCAGGCGACGCGGTACTATTTTATACTACGCCCCTACATTTAAATGAGTGCTTCCTGACTGGCGCGGGATGCGCGGTAGCGGGACGATGCGAAGGCGGTACTGCTCCGCTTCTGCGCATGATATTACTACTGCGCAAACGTAATACTGACAGTATTATGTCAAGTGAGAATCTTTGCGACGTCAGTAAGTTTACGTCAAAGAAGAAAATGCCACATATCGATCCCGCCCCGCCAAGTCAGGAAGTCGCCTTATGTGGGTCTTTATCAGTTAAAACACGCTCGTCTATTTGCCAGTTTTTGTTTAATTGACACGTGTCATGACATTTTCTCAATTTTACTATCTAGAACATCGCATTAACTATTGCGACCTAATTAATGACTTAAATTTTATGTTTTATTTTTTAATTTTTCGTTAAGCCTTGGGGTTGGCAAGCTCTCTCCATACAAACTTTGGGCAAGTTTTTCTTCGCTTGTGTTTGCATTACACTTATGATTTTTGGTCAGTAGGTATGCTTAGTTTTCTGTTAGCCAGAACCTGGAGGATATTTTTTAAATTTTAATTTTTTTTAAATTTTGGATTTTTCTTGCTTGACATTCTTCGTAATATCCAATTATCAAGCAAAAAATAATTATATTCGGGAGTGCCAAAAACGACGAATAAAACTTGCACAGATTTTGTATGGAGAAGGCCTCGCCCTACCCCGCGCCTTAAGAAATATTGATTCAACTTACCTTGACACACTCAAGGTAACTCGCTCATACAACGGACCTGTAAAGCGGATCGCTATGTGTACGCGCCCTTACGGAAGGTATAAAACACTATGAAAAAGAACTTGTAAAACGTAGGGACATGACTCCCGGCTTGAACTCATTTATCAAAGGGCACTGAAGTATCAGTAAATTAGTATGGATGCGGCTCGGGGGACGCGGCACTACTTTAATTCTTTTGAGTCTATTTTTATTAAAGTATTCGATTTGATTTTTTTTTATATTACGACTGCGGCAAACCAGCTTATTGTGTGCTTTCAGTGGCCCGCCTGATGGTAAGGGGACACCGTAGCTTATGGAAACTTGTAAGTTCAAGGGTGTCACAAGCGCCTGATTGACCGCATACAAAATTAATACCTACACTCCTTTCTTGGTCAAAGGCTGGAAATTAAAAAAAAGTTTTAAGGATTATTGGATCCCCCAAAATTGTATACCTATGAAGCATAATAAATTGATTAATAGTACATTACTTAACAAGGGCAGTAAAACTAAGAATGTCTCAGATCGCAGGTATTTGACGCCCGAGCCGAAGGCAAGGGCGATAAATATGCGATCAGAGGCTTTCTTTATTACCGCCCGTGTTAAGTGCATCATTTTATGTCGCCCCCTGGCCAGAAAGTGGGATTTCCCGCGCGTGGAGCGTGCGGTAATTGCCGCTTTATGGCCAGGTGTGACATAAAATATATTATGGCTTGACGCGTTTGGAAGAGTGTGATAAAAATCAAGCTGATTTCAATAAATACACTTAGTGAAGTAGGTATAGGTATGCTCTTTGCGCCACACACCTTAAAACGTGTTTAGTAGAAATTAAGACACTCAAGTGCCCCATTAGCAGTTACATGACGGTTTAAATTGCAACGAGTTCCGCGAAATTGGCACTTTAGTTAGTTCTTGCTCGCATATGTTGTAGTACCTACTTGTACTAGTGTGCAGTCTAAAGCAAGTATTTACTTAGATCAGAGCAAAGTCTCTCTCTCGAAACATTTGGGGCCAATACCAGCCCTTATATGGTCTTTTTCTTCTTGCTGTACGTATCCTCATGTCTGAGGGACATGACGACTATTTAATTGGTCACTCTCTCGACTATAGCTCTCCATCAATAACTACTTGAATAAATTATTTCAAAACAGTATTGGAAAGTGATTCGGAATTGAACTGCAGTCTTAAAGACCCGCCAGAAGTTGACTACGAAATGGTGGTCTCGAGTGCGAATCGAGTTCAGGGTATTTGTGTGATGAGCACGAATATTTGTACCTCTCCTGGATTTTGGCTTAGTTTGGGACTAGTTCGATTTGTGTTAATTTGAAAAAATGTTGTCCAAAAATATTTCAAACAAAAACAGGTGAACTCGTTCCATTTCACCTTTAAATTAAAAAATAACCGCTATACTACCTCTTTTAATGTAATGCGGCAACAAACACTAAACCTCGAAAGCCGTATCTTATCAGTAAGTCCACGCGAGATACGACATTTTGTAAAACATGATGGCCTTTGTCCGTACAAAGGCTTATAGGAAATTAGATAGCGGACGCCGGATGTGTCCATGACAAAAACGAGGAATTAAAGTGCTTGTTGACAATAGGGTTAACATACTCATAACAGTCCCTATTCGTCCCGAAATTAAAATTTAAGCGTATACGTGCCTACGAAAAATCTCGAAATTGGGCCCCAAAGCGGACTCGATACAAGGATGATGAATTTTTTTTTTTAAATAATTTGTGTCCAAAAGTACACAGAAAATGGTCGACAGTCCATTGGTACAGGGTACAAAAGCTACAGATACGTCACATGCTTGCAAGTACTCGGTGACTCAATGCCGATCACACGAGGGATATCGGATTCCCACAAACGAAATACAAATAAATGTGGCCTTTTATCACACCGTTGCTTTCAAAACGATATTTCCAACGTAAGCTAATTATGGCTTGTTCGTTGTTTTTCCGAGGCATGCAGCAGGGTGATTCTGATTACGTAACGTTTTTAAGCGTAGTTAGGTTGATCTAAATGTCAGTTTTCTTACAAATACCTAGTGTAAGTTACGGTACTAAACTAGCCAGTCGGTTACGTAGCGTTAAGTAGGTAAATATAAATGTAATTTTTGGTAGGAGAAATGACAGTTGATTTTTTCTAACGATCGTTCAATAATGTCTGTGCGTTGCCACCTAATTTACTCTTGGATAAATTAAAGTGAAAGATTAGGTACTCCAAATATTATAACAAATAATTCGATCGTTCTTATCAATATTTTCAATCATCAATTGAATTCTTAGAGATCATCACTAACTAAAGCTAGGTTATCCTCACTAGGAACGGTTCTAAACACTATCCCCCTTATTCATAAACGTCCAATAAACCTATATTAGTTAACAAGCCGCTAAAGTTCGTTTGTCCTTATCTGTCACTTTGACATTTACGTTTGAGAGAAAGGGACAAACAACATATTAGTTAGCAGAGGTTTGTTAAGTTTTATGAATAAGGGGGTATGTCTTTGTGTTACTTTTTCATACAGAACCGATTTTGATGAAATTTAACAGTAATGTTAATGTAGCTTAGACCTCAAAATAGGACATAGGTTGTTACAATAGAGATGGCTCTGAATGTTACAATTTATAACAGTGTGGCTATATGGATAGAAATTAAAGAAGCCGCGGAGTGTAGGAGGCACGATGAATGGAAAGGAAAACTTCGTGTAAGTATACTTCAAATTATTTGAACTGTCCGAGTTGTATCAAATTGGGCCGTTCAAAAAGCGACTTTACTTTCCAAGCGTGAGGATTCAAAGTCCAATGACAAGTTTTATAAAATGTCGGACATTTTAAATAATTTCTACTATATACATTTATAAATATTGGTTGTGGAACAAGAAGTAGAAGAACGTTGCCTAGTTGCACACAACGTTAGTTACATATCATAGAAAATTCTATTCATGTTAATAATTTTTATGTCAAGCGCGAACCAAACGCTTTTCATCAGCTTTTCATCAGCTTTTATAATACGCACTGCTAAGGTTTGGAATTCCCTGCCGGTATCTGTATTACCGAGTTCATATAATATAACCCTGGACCTATTTAAGGCATGAGTGAATAGGCATTTTCTGGGTGAGCTCGCTTCACCGTCGGCCTCATCTTTGCCCACTGGCAAAATGCTAGCCAAGAGCAATCCAATTATCTTTGCATACTGGCTCCCTATTTAAAAATAAATAAATAATACAAGTAGCTACTTAAGTAAGTACATAGGCACTTAAAAATAAGTTTTATACTGAATCTAACGGACGTTGTGAGTGACGGCCCGATACAGCGAGTTAATTTCGTTGAGTGGATTTGCCGGCATTGTCGTCGCTTGTTTATCGGCGACCGACTAATGATATTAAAGTTGAAATAACCGCTCTTTTAACTTATCCGCATGCGGTGAATGGAATGTGTGTTTCTATAGCGTTTTGTTGTTTTTGTGCCATTATTTTTACTGAAAATCAGGTGGCCCAGAATTTTGTTTAAATTGCTAGTACCCACCTAGCTATGAATTGTATTTTCTTGCAATTTCGTAGTGCTTTAGAAATATGTTTTAGTTTATGCGCTTAGACGTTTTCTGAATCCTACAAATACAAATATTATAAATTATGCGAAGGCTGCAGAAGTTTAGATGTTTGGATGTTTGTTACTCAATCACGCAAAAATGGCTGATATGGACCTATTATAATGAAACTTAGTATACAACAAGTTTCTAGCCTGGATTAACATAATAAGATACTTTTTGTTCCGAAAATCATCCCCTGAAGGGATGGATCGCAGCCCTAATAATTATATTCTCTTAGTTACATGCCTAGAAATAATGATAAAAATGGTAGGTAAATTGTACTTATAGTGAATACTATGACAGATAGTTA
The DNA here is from genome assembly GCA_951800055.1 of Cenopis cana. Lineage (NCBI taxonomy): Eukaryota > Metazoa > Arthropoda > Insecta > Lepidoptera > Tortricidae > Cenopis > Cenopis cana. Next base: position 6,693,863 of record OX637487.1, on the reverse strand, counting down.
GGACAGATCCATAACAACAATTATCCAATTAAAAACATTTTCCGCTCAACCTTGAAACAAAACATTCATTTCCGAATCTAGATCTGTGTAAACACGCCCCTAAAGCATAATACATACCTAATTTCTTTTATTCTAGCAGCAATCTTTTCCGTCTCTCCACCTTATTCTCCAAACGTCGTATCTACATTCAACTATCATATTAACATACGTCATTTTCGATTCAGAGCGCAACGTATTCCCCCAGAGTAGTGAATAAGGCAGAGGCAGCAGAGCTTAATATTGCACACTCTAATTATCCTGGATTACGTTACACCTCCGTCTGAGATGCCGTGAGATTGCTCCTTTTGAATTAATAAGCATAGTGTAGGACGCTAACGGTAAAAACAGGGGGTGAACTATAGTCACAGCCCGGCCACGACTTCGATTTGAGCGGATTACGCCGCGGCAAGCGGTTTATCTAATCATTGCAGCATTTGACGAACAATTTTGAATAAGTATTGGCGTAATACAAAAAGTTGTCACCTATAGTTTTCGTCTATTATTATAACTTCTTCTCGAGCACTGGGATCTGCTCCATAAATCTAATGAATGACTACAATTTAAGACAGATTTTGAGATTAAGTAACCTATCTAGAAAATATATAAAAAACAATCATGAATATATCTTTTTTTTTTTCAATCGCCCTCCGAAAATATTAATACCTATATTTTTTATGATTTCTCATTGTTGTTTACTTGCAGTTTGTTCATGTTAAACATAATTAATCGCCACAGAATGAAACGGCGAAAGCCTTTGTTTCAAGAACGGGCCAAAAGCCATTTATAACTCACTAATTAATACTAATGATTTTATACAAAACGTCCAAATGAGATACGATGACTCGAATTTTCTATGTATAGTTGATCTACTCGTTATAATTACGTACGGATATTTGGTGCTTACGCCAAAACTTGGGATTAGGTAGCGGTCCCTTGGGCATCCTTCAGGATGCAACTGTACTGATATAACGGTAGGAGGATAAATAATTACGTATGGTAAAGGAAACTGCATTTTTTTACGATATGACCCCCGACCGACCACTTCGTTCAGGTCCAGTCGGGACCGGGGGAAGGGGCGGGGGGGGGGAGGGTCCCGAAACCGGAGGGTATGCCCAACGCATTTCCTCCAACATTCCTCCCAAGACCTGGTGGTAACGGATCATCACCATCCTCCTAGCGTTATCTCAGTACAGTTACATCCTGAATGTCCGGGTTCTGCTACCTGATCCCAAGATTTGGAGTAGGCACTAATTTTTACGGAAGCGACTGCCTTCTGACCTCTCAACCCAAGAGGAAACTAGACCTTATAGCAAATAGGCTTGTCAGGGCTTGTAGAAATAGAAGCTTGATTCTTCATGACATTTGATAATTTTTTGATAGTGCGACCCATATGGTTTCGTCTTGGTAACATTTTACATGAAACTGTTTTTTGCGGGGTAGGTAATTATTGGCAGATTCGAATTCGATACCTATTAATATTTATATAAGTGTACTTTGGATCGTGTATAAATACAATTCAATAGAATAATCGGTGAAATTTCGAGATCCGGAAATGTATAAAGAACGATAAACATAAACAAAATCAGGATAACCAACATTAAAAACGTTATAGTACACAACCAACGTAATCAGGGAAATGATAGGCCACAATAGACTTCCTTTTGTGCCGCTATTGTTCCAAATGGGGTGTAAACAGGGGTTAACTGTTACCCTCGGAACACGGGTTCAGAGCCGTTTAATATTACCCTTTTTTGTTGAGGATTAAAAGCTAAAAAGTGGCAAATTGAAATACTCATACACGTACTCACTCAATAGGGTAGACAGCAACCGGACGCCTCCGGTAGTAGGAATGAGCTCTGTCAAGGGACTACAGTATGGGGTTCTTTAAGGGTTCCTCAAGGGGGTGTTTACATTTTCCGTTTAAAAGAAAAAGAAACATTTATTTGTGACAAACACAAGACGATTACAAACAAGACATTACAATCCGCATTTTGACACGAAATGGTCACTACTCAGCGTTATGCTGGCAGGGCCAGCGCTGGTCTTCCGTTGTGACCATTTGGTGAAATCACGGCGCAGTGACGAAACACACTTTTCAGTGTGAAAGCCATGTGCGTCGTACTTTCAAACTAATCTCAAACTCAATAAAACTAATATTCAGTACCCGTAATAAAACTCTCCAATACCTAGTTCACCCACGTTTTTATCTTATGAACAAAGTTCAACACGCCCGAAGTGTTAAAGAAAAAGAAAATTTAATCCAGAAGCCATAACTTTGGTTAAAAGAGTCTTACAAAGAACCTACTGGCATGACTACGTCAAAAAGTTACTCCTATCTTTGAGTTGGGCGATGCGAGAAGAATTTAAAATGCGGTACTATTTTACGAGTACCTACTTGGAGTGAATATGTACAGTTTGAAGCATATTTTCCACGTCTACTAAGTACTGTGGTTTTTAAATTTAGGTCTGTAGGTACTGCAAAGGTTGTATAATCACTTTTACAGATCTCGTTACGAAACGGACTGGCTAACTGTTTTTATATTTGGAATTCTAACCGGCGCCGTTGCTGGAATCGTTGACATGCCGGTATAATTGTAGTCTTTGATGCCAGTTTGGACGCGACCGCGGCAAAGAAAATAATTACAGAAAAAATCTTGTGTTATATTTGCTATTCCAAGGTCGAAAAATTATAAAAAAAAACTGATGGAATACACGTCCAGTTATGTTGAAAGCCCAGTTCCACACCTACACTACCTAATCAGTGTTATAAAAGTAAAGATTTTATGTGTAGCTGTAGTGAATTGACAACATTTCAAATTTTTAACTACTTTATTTTATGAGTTAGTTAGAAAATAGGTAAAAATTTAAGCCACCCGTATTTTTTCTTTTTCAATTTAACTCATTATTTCATACAAAAAAACACGTTGAAAAGTAGGTCATTCCAAAAGGGCGTAAGTAAAATATGACGTCATCTTCCCAACAAGAATCCAGAGCCACTCCAGAGCAGCGATTGTCTGTACTCTGTACTAAGGTCTCCCTGAATACAGCGAGGAAGATGACGTCAACTTTCGGTTTACAGTAATTTGCGATTTTTTCCAAAATTAACGGAGAAAAAAATCTAAAAAAAATGTTTTTTGTGTACTTCACACGTTTTTACCGAAATGGTTTTCGAATTAAGACTTTTGGAAATTATGAAATATTGTCAATTCCGACTGTGGATTTTATGCATTCTGGAATTATTCTTACATTATCTATTACATTAACTAAGTTTGTCGCTAAGTTTGGAAATTTGGGTCTTTTTTGGGAGAATATCTCAAAATATTGTATAATAATGTTGTTTACGAGAAGAAAATAATGTTATAATTTGGTTCAAACGAAATAAACTCTTAATACCGCATCCAATGCTTTCGTGACATGCCGTTTTAAGTTTTTCCATGAAATTGAGTGCGGAGGGCTTCTTTAATATAACGTCTTTCGCCTCCGCAAACAAAACGGAACTTTCACTGTTTGTCGATGTGTGGGCGACTCATAACACTTTGAATACTTTTGTAAGGTTCATACGTAACTACTGAAATATACCGTTTATTACCGGCATGCGGGCTTGTCTTTAAGTTGGGTATTTAACTATAGTTTCTTAATCTAACCATGCGCTTAGTTTTATTATAAAATTAAAATGTTGACTTCGCTTAATTTCTAACAAAATTTAAATTGCCAGCAATGTACTGCAAAGTAAATTGACAACGCAGTAGAAATGTTCTGTTTACTGCGACGTTATCTTAAGCTAAGCAGTGCATCTACTAGGTAATACATTGAAGGTGCGGAGTTAAAATTTAATTTTTCAGTTAAGTAATTGGCATTGGAGCGCTCGTGGCGCAGCGGCGCCTGCGTGCCGCAAGCGTTATATGCAAAGTTAAGCAACGTGGGCCGCGGTCAGTACATGGATGGGTGACCGCTTTGAGTCGTTACTAACTGAGCGCTCCCGTGCTTTGGAAGGTACGTTAAGCCGTTGATCCCGGCTGCTGTCAATGGCAGCAGTCGTTAAGCCAAGTTGGAGGCCGGTCAGTTCACCCATCCATGTACTGACCGCGGCCCACGTTGCTTAACTTTGTATAACGCTTGCGGCACGCAGGCGCCGCTGGGCCACGAGCGCTCGTACATATTTATTTGGCTGCCATCTGTAAAGTGGAGGTACTTCCCCAGTTGGCTCCGAGCTCTTTTTAAGGTCTACCTACTTAAGTAATCTCATCTGATACTACAAATCCCAGTGTCTAAACTATCCGCGTGGTCGTGTCGTAGGTTTGTCCAGGCTACTCACTAACGCTTTATTAGACCCGGCCTTTAAAGCCACAGTGAGGTTAAAAAAACATACAACAAATGTAACTTTTTTATTTGATAGCTCCACCGGAGTTTGTTCCTGGTTCGGTTGGATTAGCATATTTTAAAAGAGTTCGCACCTGCGAGCCGTGAAGTTGTGAAGACTCCGAGCCGTCTGCGGTTTTCCGTAGTGGCTACATTACGGTAGGTCAGGTTCAGTAGGTACAAGAGATGGTTGCACCAACCTACGATTACAGCCCGATCAACTATAGATACGGCCTAAAGGATGTCTAGATGAGATCGCTCTTTAGCGATGAGACCTACTTACATTATATTTCTGAACTGTTTTAAAAGAAAAGAAATCATAGTTTGCAACCATCCTGACCGATGTCATTAGCAGCCTGATGGCGCTGTTTGACGCAAGCGTAATAGCTGCGTTCAGTATTAGAACGTATTAGTTAGGGCCGCGATGGACATCGGGCTACGTGATCCACAAAAATAGTCTCTCCGGAAGACCAGCGCTGACATGTGAGTTAGCATTTATGGTGAGGCGGGCCCGTTTCGTGGCAATTTTATTATTTTATTTTATTAGTTACTTTTGTTTTATGTACGTACTTAATGTCACGAATAAATTATTTCATTCATTCATTTTGTATTTTATTCAGGTGTGCAATGAAGAATATTTGTACTGTATTGTATAGCGGCGGCAGCTGTCATCCCATAGAAACGTGTCAAATTTTCTATTCAATCAGACAAATAATAATGACTATTATTTCACTTGAAAGACATTGTTTGTTACAAAAATAAATAAAAATAATGAAATCGATCATCATCCTCATTAGTTAAGAGTTTCACTCTCAAATCGATCAGTGTTTTAAAAAATCCTTCACATTGTTACGACGCAAAAGTCGCATTATCAAAATAAAGACTTCAGATTGTGAACAAGAACGATTAACTGAAACCTATATTTGGCGGTAGTCTAATAGCTCGTTAATTTATTTATTATCACAAAAATATTTCGACCGACTTGTCAAGAGCGTACGCGATTTATTAAACAATATTAGCCGGCCTACTGTTTATGTTTCGTCTGCTTAGGCAGCCGCGCCTCACTTCTCGGTGTTAATTCTCAAATTACCATACCGGTGAAATGAGTTTGTCGAGTGATATTTAATTATGGATTAAATTAAGGATTAGCCGAATATTGTGCATGGCCAATTGGCCATTGTTTTGACTAGCTTAGCCAATAAGATCATAGCTATAATGAAAGTAACTTTGAATATTTAGACCCTTAGGACTGTATTATTATACATACATATTAGTAACATTATTCAAAGGCGACCGAACGAATAACAGCATAAAAACGAGCTAATTATTTTGCGTGTCGCGAACTTCACATATTTAGGACTTCGAACCAACCGCAAAATTAAGTTATTTTTAATAATAAAAAAAAGGAAATTTCATAGAAAAAACTTGATTTATCATTAAAGCTGGTAAAATATGCGCAATAATAAACATTATCACCAAGTTCATAGGTCAACAGGAAGTTAAAAAATTCTTCGGAACAAAATTTTATAGCAATGACAGCCGGACAGACGTATGTGTGACAGCAATAGGGTTCTGTTTGGGCCCTTCGGGTACGGAACTCTGAAAACAACCATTTTTATGCTGTTATTCATTAGGATATAACCTTGTAAGATAAACTTAAATAGACAATCTATACTAGACTGTAAACTGTTACAAAGGTAATCACGGAGTAAAGGTAGGTAATAAGTTTAATTTAATAAACTGAATTAAGGCAATTATTTCTTACAAATACAGGTATATGAATCAATCAATCTACGGCCTTCGAGTCTATATTTTACAGACTATATAGGTATATAACATCGTACGTGCAGTGTTCGGAGTTATATCACAATTTATTATTGAAGGAAACATACCAAAATGAAGGCAATTTCGTGTTTGATACTGTTGATCGCTGGTTGTTCAGGCCAGGTTCCTAATGTGCCAGTGGCAGGCGGCCAATATATGACCGATGGTACTGGCGGTACACCATCTCCTTTGGGAGGTAAGATTTTTTATTTTTGCGATTTGTGACATGCCTATATTTTTTTTCTGCTGCTTATTATTTAGGTTATTATCTTTCGTTATTGCTTCTGTTTTAAAATGCGAGCAAGCCGGGCAAGGGAATAATCAATTAGCTATGTACAATACAAATACTCTTTTTTGCACACATCAAAAAAATAGTTATATGTACAGTGGTAGGTACAATTTGATTTCTTGGCCACTTCGTACCTTGTCGCAGTAAGAATCAATAAATATGAAAGCCGCTAGCAATCTCATATCACTGTGACAAGGTATATACGAAGTGTCCCAAATCAAGTGTCCCAGTTTTCACAATATTATGATGTCATGTGACCTTAAGTTCAGTGGCTTTTAGACAGTATGCCTTTGCTACCATAGCATAAAATTCATTAGATATTAATATAAGGAGCAGAAAACATATTGTAAAGTAGAATAAACTTTTCCACAGCGCACAGGCGTGATTATCTACGTAACTACTCCTAGTTCCGGCTCGAATAAATGTTTCATTCCTTCTTTCGAGCTAAGGTTGAGCTAAATGTCATTTTCCATAAGTACTAAAAAACGCCAGATCTACCCAGCGTAGGTCGCAGGTGAAATTCAATCTTATATCGTTGTTAAATATAACCCGACCCGTTAGTTCCAGCCGTATTTAAATATAATAATCACGTCACTCACGTCTTTAACGCCGCCAACACCGAGCAGTCGCGGCTAGTCCTCATGATTAAGGACCACGTATTGGTCCGAATCATGTCGAGCGATATTCGACGTTAAAGATGTGTGACCCTTTTATTATATTTAACCCTTTGACCGCCAAAGCGATAGTGTGTCGTCGTGCCCAGTACGTCAAGCACTGTTTTTTTGGTGTAATGTCTAAACCAATATAAACAAATTAAAACAGTTCATAAATGATTTTTTTCATGATCAAAGTACACCTGCACTCCGACCTTTTAAGTGGTTGTTGGCGTGGTTGGCACGACGACACACAACCACTTTATAGTTTCTTGGCGGTCAAAGGGTTAACTAGGTAGTAGGTATCAATCTCATACAGAGTGACAGAGAATACATAAGTTATCTTACTTTATCAGTACCAGATCCTGCGAACTGGAACCGCTCTTGCCGCCGCTCCGACCTCAATTGCGTCCGCAACTTCTTCAAGGACCACTCTCACTGCCAGAGGGCTTACGGAGAAGCAAAGGAACCGGTGCGTCGGTTTATATCTAACCGGTTCTTCACGGCGTACAACATATCAGTCATATCTGTGAACGCTTTACTCACTGGGTTTAATAGAGCAAAGGTCGGGGATTTCTAGTAAGTATCATTGAAATGAAATTTGTAATTCATTTATTTGCTCAACATTACGTACTTGCTGAAAGTGGAAGAAAATTTTTGGTATCACTTCACTCTTTAAAAAAGGCTTTCCATCTAATTTATGATGATTTCGCCAATCAATACTTGTTCAAAGACGTTGTTCGGTAACGACGCCATGACCGTAGGCAACTGGTTTTGTTCGGTAGTGGATTAAGCCCGTCGTCGCGAAGAGCACGTTCACCAACGCGGCGACCAGTAATATTCATAATAGGATAAACTATTATATCGTCGTTAATTCATATTTCCTTACATATCCTTCGAACAGAGCAACAACAAGTTGCTGAATTTACTTTCAGTTACCCTTTTACATCCGGATTGAAACGATTGTGAACTCGTATTAAATTTAATTATATATTTTTAACAACTGTAGTTATTCAATTTTGATTTTGCTTCATTGCGATTTCTCGGTTTAAAGGATTAAATTGTATGTGAAAAGATATTAACGAATCGTATTTATGTTATGCGTGGAATAATACTAATCGTGAGGAGGTATACTTTCAGTGTTGACATGGCGACAGACAAGGTAGTGCTCACAATAGAGTTCGATAAGTTGAATATCTCGACCAAAGATTCTTTCACCAGCTTCTACCGTCGGGCCAGGGAACCTATCATCACCCATGGCTACTTGAGTACATTATTTCGTAAGTATCTTTATAATCATCAACTCTTTATCTGTGCATTCCATTTCAAAAACGTGATAGTGTGTGTCGGGATAAGCTCGCCTTTTGTACTTCATCATTTTTTTTGTTCAATTTCCCTTTGTCGTGTTTTATGTAGGTACAATACAGCAATACTTACAATACAATATAATATTTTCAGCGTCATTAACCGTAACGGTGACTATTCCTGAAGTTGACAACCTTCGCCTGGACATGGCTGACGTATTTGGATTTGCCAACACGCCACCTGTTATTGATTTGGATCCTAAATTGTGGGAGAGTTCAGGTAAAACACTGCATTCGTCTCTTATTTATTTAAACATCCTGAGGTTCAAAGTGGTAGAACAAATTAACTTCCTTGTCTCCTCATTTTATGTGTTGTAAGTTGGAACGCGTGTAGGGTTAGTCTGAATATCCTTTACAAATGATATATTACCATACTAATGAGTACCTACAGTTAGATTTACCTAGCGTAAGTTTGTTACATTATTCAACTAGCAGATCCTTGCTATCTATCTGTGGTCAATAGCACAGACGCTTGTTAAATCCTTGTTTGGACAAATCCTTGCTGTAGCAAATCCTTATTTCGTTAAGTGGTATTTCATTCCAATATTAGGCTCATCAATTCCTTGTATTGTCAAGTCCTGCTTCGTGATAAACATGTTCTGTCCGATGCTTGTTTTGTCTGATTCTTAGTTACGTTCAAAACTAGCTTCGTCGGATCCTTGTTTCGTCAAATCATTATTTTCATCTAGCACTTAACGAAATAAGGATTTGCCATAGTAAAGTTAGATTTGTCCAAACAAGGATTTGACAAGCGTCTGTGCTATCGTGAAGTCGTGTGCTTGAAACATTATATTTCTGGAAATAGCACTTTTCTCTCTTGTGCTTTTTTGTGGCATGAGTTTATAAATGTACCTACGCATATAAATCAGATGAAATCCCAAAAAAATTGTATCATGGAGCTTTTCTGATGAATGACTAATACCTAAGCCTAAATAATGGCCACTTTATAGACAACAAAAAGCAATGTAGTGGTGTTATTATGGCAGCAATCTTCTGTAAGGATACATACTTCTCCAGTTGGGCTGCTCCAAATGACGAGATGTTGTTCCGTTGAGACGTTACTTTACATAAAAGGCTTAATCCAGTAAAAGTGCTGATAAACAAAGTAGAATCAATATTGATCGAGTGATAGTTATTGTTGCTAATTATTTCCACTTTCTTTTGCCAGATCCTATTGTCCCAATGGCCCTTGGTGCCGTATTGGCTGACCAGCAAGCGGTAACCACGGGGATTTTACTCACAGAAGCCCCTTATTATGCAGCGGTTTACATACAGAATATCATCTGCGATTTTGGATTGAAACTTGTCTGAAGATTGTCTTGATGTGTTGATTGTTTTTTAATGAATACACTTTAGGAATCGTTGTGAAGTTTTATTATTTCTGTATCATCACCTACATAATTTGGCCTATACACGTTCTTCCATACATACTTAAGAGCAATTTCGTCTTATTGTCCGAGTCTTAGGGTCCATATTTATCCAACGGACCTCTGAATCACTTGTTACGTGAATAGAATAGATTTTTATTAGTGAGAGATGCGAGTATTTCGATTTCCTAAACACTCTTATTTTATGAAAATCCGTCTGTCAAAGGCAGTTTTAAAATATATTTTTAGTGTGTATTTATTTTTTTGAACCTATCTGTGGCTTTATATGCTGGGCACACTAATCCAGGGGAATCTGCCTGGGGAAAATCTAGGGGAATCTCCGACACGACCACGCCGGCGGTTTAACCGCTGGAATACTCTTTACTAAGAGCTCTGAGGTGTTAGTATTTTTAATAAGTTCTGCAATACCTACAGGTGCGAAAAGCTAGGTCTAATTTCCGCGGAATCGTTTTCAAACGTAAATTCAAAAAATAAATGATATTTCAGATGAAACTTACTTGCCATTGACACGTTTACAATACAATACAAATACGCTTCATTAAGGTATGATTCCGCTGCCGACTGCATACAGCAACTGCACGTGCCGCCGCACTCCAAATTGAACCGTAGGTATGGTTGACGAAATATAAGCTGCACCGATTCGCCATACAAGTTGTTCTAGGAATCGGTGCAGCTTATATTTCGTCAACTATAATCATGAGACTAAAAGTCCCAATTTAGAGTGAGCGGCATGTGCTATTGCGACACTTCTCCGCTCATTTCAAATTGAGTTTTTTACGCATACCATTACGGTTCAATTTGGAGTGCAGCGGCACGTGCAGTTGCTGTATGCAGTCGGCAGCGAAATCATACCTTTAATGAACTAGTTAATTATAGAACGCTAGCAAAATTAGTACTCACGTCTTGATCAAACAACTAAAAAACATAATCCTATCACGCAAAATGATAACTAACACGCAATATATATTATGTGCAATAATAAAATTAAATCAATCAAAAGGAACGGATGTACATACCCAGCGATTATGTTATATAAATAAAATAGCATGTGATGTTAATAAGGCATTTAAAGCATAGTTTTTCACTTATTGTGTACTAATGAATGAGAGACATAGATTTGCGTGCTTTAGCTTTTCTGGGTGTTTGTAAAATCCAATCAGTTAAGATTTCGACTTTCTAAGTTCGTTGTTGTGGCCTAGAAATAGTAATACAACATACGGCAAACAAATATCGACTGGCAATATAAATTGTAATGTAAAGTATCTTGTCAAAATACACTACGCATTGAACAACATTTATTTATGGAAGTGTGTTCATTAAAACCGGGTTTTATTTGTTAAGAGGTAAATAAAATAGGCAATGTCAAAATATAATCACAACACTATGTATTTTCTATACATTCAGTACCTACTGCTCGTCATTGTATGACATACTTACAAAATAATTATGTGTAATTGTGTCCCTATACCTAAGTTGTAGCAAAAAGTTAAAATTATTGATAGCCCATCACAAACACAGTCGTAGTTTTATCGGAGTCGTTCTTTTTCATTAATTTGCTTTTTAATGGATAGGTACTACTTTAATATCAGTCTAAAGACATCATAACAATACTTTTTCTTCAATATAATTATTATATAATAACTTTTTGCTTTATGCTAGCTCATAACTTGTGACGGTCAATCAGGGTACCAATTACCTACTTGTACTCTGTTATCTGAGGGCACGGCAGTGCCCCCGCCAAGTCGAGCATTTTATCTACAGGATGTATCTGACCATGTGGCTTTAAATGCAAGCATTAATTGTGCTCTCCAAACAGACCATTTTCGTTCTACAACTTCATAAAAACGCCTCTAGTCTTAATTTTTTTTTTTTCATACCAGTTAAATGCTTCTTTCGATACACGCAATCCAATGCTAAATTGACAGCATACTGATAAATGTTTACCTTTAAATAAGTTGAACGCGTGACTTATGTGGTTGCCTACGATAAGGAAATCAAGTCTGAGAGCTCGAGCTAGTCGGGCTCATTTCCTTGTGTTTTCTCGTACAACAACACCATATTAGTTAATTCTGCTGCAGTAAACCTTGATTCGGCATTTTGTATTAACTGGATAAAACTTATTTGATAGAAATATTTTGACTGACAACTTTGTATTTTTTTAAGCAAATTTGTAAGGCTACAAACTATATACCTCTTAAGGCACATTAGAAAAGAAAGTTTGTAAGCGAAATAGAAAATTATTATTGAATATATACTTAATACATATAATGGATGACAAGCAATAAAACGCTTAAGGTTGGATACATTTATGGATGTTGCCATTAAAAAATAAAACATCTCACATTTCCGTATCTATTTCCTAAGAGCAAGCGCGCACAGAGAGCGTTCTGCGTTCCGCGTTCTGCGTTCTCTGTATTGTACCGAGTCCCTTGATAATTTGATATAATGAACACAACAGGCAGTCAGAACGCCACTTGAATACATACAACTCTGAACGCAGAACGCGGAACGGAGAACGCAGAACGCTCTGTGTGCGCTTGCTCTAAGAACTTTCTCAAAACTTTTTAAATTGTGTATTAGGTAACTAAAAAGGACAAAGTTTATATTAAGTCTTTGATCCAAGTTTATACTGAACTTCCCAACGAAGCAAACGACGAGAGAACTACAAGAACTCTTAACAATAATAAGTTAGAATTCTACACTCCGCATAGAAATTCGTAACTGTAGTGAATTTTCAGGGAAAATAGGACCTTTCGTAAGTGAACTCTGGAGTTCGTAGCTAGTGCCAAGTTTTCGAACTGACACAAATAATTGATTTATTTAGTTCTGAATTTCAATGCATTTCTGAATGAAATACTGAATTGGGTTCTCATATATACCTGAGTCTCGATTGTCGTAGAAGCGACGTTTAAATAATTAGATACTTTCATATAATTATAGAAAAAAAAGTTACATGTACCTATAAGGGCGAAATAATGCATGCTGTTGTACCTAATAATGTTTGAAATGTATTATTTTTCTGTTGTTCACATACAATACATTTTTACAGAGCTGGCGACTTCCTCGCACAACGTATCAGTATTGCGATACAGCGAGGAAATGCCGCCTGCATTATCGGTATTTGGGTCATAAACACTTGAAAAAACAAAAGTCGTCCCTCCTGTGGTCAATATAGTTAACGGCTTATAAGCATGTATTTTATGATTTTATTACATGGATTTATAGGAACGGAGGTGCCGTTCATGCAGGTTACAAGAACAATCCAAAATTAAGCTTTGTAGCCCTTAACTTTTGATATGTCCACAGGAAAGACGCGAACCTAAATCTGTTTATGACCCGTTTAAGTTATTGCTATATTCTTTTATACTTATATTTTCATGTAAATAAATGATTTCACTATATACCGGTTATCCTATTATCACACTTAGATGAAACAACAGCGAGATGTTTTTTCACTTAACTGTTTTAGGAACAGTTAATCTATACTCGTTTACGTGTCTTTTAAAGCGGCACTAAAATTAAAACCGTCAAATGGGGTAAAATGGGACATTCGTAGCTTAACCTGTTTTTACTAAGTACAGTATGTAACAAAGTGGCACAAAAATTTTCATGTGTTCTGTGTTCTCCCTACCGCCTTTTCGCAATGAAAGCGCGGGTTTATACGAGAGTTTAAATTTAAATTCATGAAAAACTCACCGTTTAAAAAGCACACACTCAAAATTCACTTCGCAATCTAAAATTCTCACTTCCACCTCTGATATTCACTTACGGAAAAGTTTTCGTAATTCTTTGCGACAAGCGATAACCTCTTCCCTAACACAACCACCCGCGCGATAGCTCGCGGTCAACTAACGCCAGACTGTCTCCACTTTCACGAAATGAACTGAAAGGTGGAACGTAGAAACAAAAGAGCCTAAAACAAAATTTATGATAAATGATTTTCAAACGTGAGCGCAAGTTTTAGAGCTCTTTTTAAGTCGGATCGGAATTTGTTTTCGTAGTACTTCGTTGTTTGTTTGGGAGGGTCGCAGAGGCGGGAATGAGTGTGTCGAAAAAAAAGAAGCCAACCACGACTCAGTGAGTTAAGGCTTTGGGGCGGGTTTTCACTGAATATCTTTAATTAAACCGGCAACTTTGGTGGCAGTGTAATGAATTGAAGCTGGTGGAAAAATATCCAACGGACGCAGCGGCTTCAAAAAGTGATGAAAGCCGTGGAATACCAACTAGTGCTCGTGAATGGTTTCGTTTCTTGTTTCGTTTTTTACTACCAGCTATCAGGGAGTTATTTATTTATAGATGGTCAGGTCAAAAAGTATTACCTATTGGTAGATATTATTTTGTTTATGAATGAAATATTCGTTGGTATTTTATTTTATCTACACTCAAAAAGTTAATCCTCTTTAATGTGTTCAAAAACCGTAGGTAAGGACTAGGTTTATTATATACGGTGCTCTGTGCCCCCTGACCGCGTGGGCCGTAACCGCATCAGATGATGCAGTTATGAGATCACGTACAACTTTACAGCACAGGCGGCAGGGGCTCCGGGTATCTCGACAAACATGGTTCCGCCGGCTCAACGCGCCCACATGAAACATATGAAAGAGGAATTCATATATGGATGTAGTGTTTACAACTGTACAGTCAGCATTAAAAGTAGCTTGACATATGAAGATATCAAAAGTTCTTATTCCTTTGTAATAAAGACTTTTGACACATTCATATGTGTCGCTTCTTTTGATGCTGACCGCACCTACATGATTAGACGTTAAAACACTAGTGTGATCTTATTATGAATCTCGTGTTATATCATAATCAGTTGCATAAACTACTAGGTATAATCTTCACTTGGTAGCAATTCTTATGTACCTATATACATCTGTAAACTTTAGGGTGTTCAAAAATATGAACATGCACTCCAAAGCCTTGAAAATAGCTTAGTGTTCAGATGTTTGTGAGCATCTATACTTTGCTCCGTTGTATCTGAAGGCGACCACCTCGTAAGGCCCTTTGTACACTTTAATGTACAAATTCAAATCGAGTTCCAAACTCTAACAAAATTAATGATGGTGCCAAATTCAAAATCACAAAAATCTATCTGGGACTTGGTTATGGCTACTGTATATTATAAAAAAAAACTGTTGACACCTTAATTTAATGAGTAATACTTGAGAATGACAGTAGCGAGTCAAGCACGTTAACCTTAGATCCAATGACAATGTTGTTAGAAATAATACTTAAAATAAACTTATCAAATACGCTTGCATAAGGAAAAGAAAATCTCATTTGGTATATTTATAAGGCTAGGCTAGGTTCTGCTCGCGACTTTGTCCGCTTAAACTTCCACTATCTATTTCATCCCTTGGAGGGGCGATTTTCGGGATTTGTTATTAGTATTCCATATATTATCGTGTGAGTTTAAATCAATAATTATAGCATTCCATATGTTACTCCAGGTTATAAACACTATGTATACCAAGTTTCATCATAATCTGTACAGCCGTTTTTACGTGATTGAGTAAAAACATCCAAACATCTAAACTTTCGCATTTGTAATAGGTATTAGTAGGATTTGTAGGTGTGAGTTTAAAATAGTTCTAGAACTTGGTCAGTGAGTTTCACAGTTACAAAGATCGTACCACGATCCGAAAACTAAGTTCGTTCGTACATCTCCTTCTCTGTCTTTCTGGGAATGGAGCGACAAAGAGCGAGATACTCGATCGAGCTTCGGTTTTGGTCCTCGGTAAGCCCTCTGATGAACGTGTTTTAGATACGTTTGGAAGATGTTGGTAAATTTGCAAAACCACCCTTTGAAAAATTGGGCAGAATCTAAAAATTATTCGACAAAGTCTGCCTACGAAGCTGGAGGTCCCGGGTTCGAATCACGGTCAGGCCATTTATTTTTGTGATGAACATGAATATTTTTTCGTGAGTCCTGGATGTATTCTATGTATTTATTTATCTATATAAGTACGTATACGTCACAAGCTTTGCTTAGTTTAGGAATAGGTCGTCCACAAATATAAGATTGTCCACACAGTAGATCTGAAGTGAATTTGTTATATTCTGTTTGACATTGATTACAGCAATTCATTTTTTTTTTAAATAATAATTGCATCAATAAATTGCTCTGAATAATTCAATTCAAACTATGTAATATTTAACTCTGACGATTTAAAAGTGCTTGTTGCTAGGCCTATTTGAATAAAGAATATTTTGAGTTTGAGTTTGAGTTTGAAGGTTAGTCTACACTGAGCGAAAAAAAATACTAATTATTAGTAAGTTTTAGTGAATCCCAGGACAAGGAGATTATATACTAACGGTTACAAAACAGTTTTTGATAATAGTAGTTATTTCCTAATACCAAAAAAATTGTCCTTAACTACTAATTCGTGATCGTAGGTTAAGTATTATCATTTATCATTGTAATAAGCATATTTTTGTCAGAAAATGGCTGACTGTCGAGTTTCTTTCGGCGTTTCTTCTCGGCAGTGGCCTCTGTGAAACGCTAGTAGGGTTTGACTTGTAAAAGTGCCATTGCGGCCTACTTACAGAATAAAGTTCATTTTATTCATTTTATTCATTTTATTCATTTTATTCATTTTATTCATTTTATTCATTTTATTACTACTAAACTGTTTTGTAACCGTTAGTATATAATCTCCTTGTCTTGGGATTCACTAAAACTTACTAATAGTATTTTTTTCGCTCAGTGTATCACTATTTTTCTTAACCGTCAAAACATTTTTTTTTTCTGAGAAGTTAATATTAGTTTAGTAAACAATGATAACACTAAGATACAAAACAAAGCGACCTTAACCCCTTAACCTCTTCTTAGATACGAGTAATAATGTTCGATAACCCAATAAAAATCAAACCGTACATCGCAATGCTTGCACAAACTTCAAATACAAACTTCTGACCAATACTCAACATGCTACACAGTTTAATACGTTACTTGCCTTTTAAATTCAAAATATTCGACCTGTTTTCCATATAATTGAGTTACCACTAACATATCAAAAGAATCCCTTATCATTCTGCAGTTGACCTTAAAGACCTCGTCTCAAATTTATCTGAAATCAATCTCAAGAAGAATCAGATTAAACTTTTCTGAATCTCGAAAATGATATTCATCTCTTTCCCTCAAAGGCGTGGCTTATCGCCGACGCATGCGTGGTGAAAACTTCTTAAGAATAAGAATCGTCATTTTCTTCCTGAAGCCGATAATACATGAGTATACATTATATAGGGATCTATATACTTGAAAGGTTTGTATATAAGAGCAGAGATTCCTTTTATGCCAGCTTTCTGTCAAAGAGTTTGGGTGAGCTGTGCGATCTTATCTGGCTTAGTAGAAGTATTGAACTATTGAAGTTCTTAGATATGGAAAGTAACCATTTAATTTTGTGCAAGGAAACAAGAGTACTAAAAATTATACTTGACAATATGCCTAGAATTCTGTTAGATTAAGGCTGGGTTGCACCAAACCGTCTGTAATCGTAAGCGGTGTTCGTCAAATCTGATTGTATGGAAAGTTTGACAAGTTTCTATGGGATGACAGCTGCCAGCGCCATATTTGACGATGACCGGTATGTGTTGGTACGTTAGTGCAACTGGTACTATATCTCATAAAGTTGTCTATCGCTTTGTGGCCCAGCGGCGTGGCGTACCGCGTGCGCTATGCGAGGTTAAGCAACGTCGGCTGTGGTAAACACTTGGTTGGGTTAGTTGTCTTTGAGTTGTTACTTACTGAGCGCTCCCGTGCTTTGGAAGGCACGCTGCCGTTGATCCTGGCTGCTCTCTAACACAGCAGTCGTTTAGCCAAGTTAAGGCTGGCGTCCACTAGGCTCGCCGAGCCGAGTCGAATCGAATCGAAATAATTCGCCTTCATACATTAAAGCTATGAAAGTGCGTCCATTCGGTCGATTCGATTCGGCTCTGCGTCAATCGACGCACTTTCATAGTTAATGTATGGAGGCGAATTATTTCGATTCGATTCGACTCGGGTCGGCGAGCCTAGTGGACGCCAGCCTTTAGAGGCTTTTTGATCGCTTGGGAACTTCTAACAGTCAAGTTGCCCACTCATTTGCCAATAGTTTCCCCCTTGGGTTGGAAGGTCAGATGACAGTCGCATAAAACCTAGTGACTAAATCAAATCATAGATAGGATTAGGTAGCTGACCCCGGACATCCTTCAGGGTAGAAACTGTACCGGGACAACGGGTGACGAAAGTTTTCTATCCCTATTGGCAATGGCTTTAAGGCAAGGCAGTCCCACTGCAAACTTCCCGCTCTAACTCGCATGAGTTTACAATTAACAATCCCGCTCTCTACGGAACTCTGCGCGTAGTTCTGAATATTTTTAGAGTACGGGATCATTTATCAAAAATATATACGGTTATTTTGTTAGAACAATAAAAAAGCTACCCTAATTGTAAAAAAACCCAGATCACTGCCGTTGACAATTACGAAATAATCAGCATGGAAGTTTATTTTTATGATGATATTTGAGATTTTTTCACAGAATTACCAAAGCATTTTACAATACTTTGTTCGGTTATTTTGTTTAGTGTAGTACAGTATTTTTTGTGTAGTGCAATTTTACATTATTTCTTCACACTCTTAACTCAAACTTTAATATAATTTGCTTCGATTCCTGAACTGGCCTCGCCATATTTATGTGACATTTATATTGTTCTAACCGGTTTTTGTGTACAATAAAGTGCTTACATACCTAAATACATATAAAATAATGTTTCCTTTAAGTGTAATAAAATATAATAAAAATATATAAAATAATAAATCCTTACAGCCCTTCAAGGCCTATATTTATGTCCAACCTGTATATTTTAAGTTAAAATTTATAATCCCGAATACGATACCTATTAAATAACAGAAATATAAATATTAGTTTTACGTTAATAATAAGCTAAACTTACAAAATTAAAGGAAAATATCAAGGTTTAACTTAATGATTTTGATTATAAAGTTTTTTCAATAAAAAAAATAAAGACCTTGTTTGACCATAGAAAATTATGACATTATTAGTCAAATTCGTAATAAACCGAGAGTTTTTGTAATTTCACAAAAAATGCTTGATTTGACTACTTACAGTGCGAGAAAACACAGTATTGCGCTTTACAACATCTACTCGTATATGTGCCGAAGCCAGATAAGTGAGACTGGAGTAAAGTTGGCACGATGCCATTTGCAATCCCCCTTGGATCCAATCTGAGCAGCGAACCCATTTGACTACCGCATTGAATTCAAATCAAATTCAGTTTCATGGGCGCACTCGTTCCCACACACGTCAAGCCTAACATGCCAGAACACGTACGCAAAACAATTACCAATTAGATATCAATCCAATACGTAAATCAAATACAATTCCAGATTAGAAATGTACCTTCAAAAAACAATACGAAGTTGACTGTTGCTGCCAATAAGACTTTTCATCGGATTTCAGAACTTTTTACTAACGCAATTCTGACGACATACGGTATTTAATATTTAGGTAAATGAATTAGATTTTATTCAGGTGTTTTGTAAATGAAATAGTATAAAGGTTTTGTTTTTACATGTTGAATGTTGAATTTCTTTTTCAAATTGATGTCAAAATCAAAAAATATTATCATGTTGGTAAGATTTGGAAAAATAAAAGTATAGTATTTTGGCATTACGTTAAACATAGTGTACATATATGATAGTTCAGACTGTGGTTTAGTTTTTCGATCAGTGTGAACGCAATCAGAAGTAAAATGAAGAAACTTTCGATAAAATAAGTAAGGTAAGTTCACAGTGACTTCGCACTTTCAACATTAACCAGATTGTGACAACGCTGTCATGATCGATTGATCGCGTTTCTGTCTCAACTTCTAATCATGTCGGTTTAAAACACTCACTTCTTTCGTGTTTAAAGATCACCGACATTCGTTGGGACAAAGCCTACTTTCCACACTTGTATCATAAATTAATCGACACAGTCCAATAAAATATCCGCCATAGAAAAACGCAGAGCTAAATGCATCGGCCACATACTTAGACAAGAAGGGTTAAACGTTACCATCCTGGAAGGAAAGATAGAGGGAACAAGAGGGAGAGGAAGGCCCAGAATACCATATATGGCACAGATGAAAGAATGGTGCTGTAGCCACACATACCAAGAAGTGAAGACGAAGGCCCAGAATAGAGGGGATTGGAGGGTGCTGCAACGACAGAGGGCAAGGCCCTCTTAATGATGATGATGATGATGAGTCCAATAAAAAATCACAATAAATAGTTCACACTTTAGTCTGTTTCTAACTCTTTCCGACTGAAATTGTCCTTGGCAAAATTTGTATGGAGCAGAATAATTGACGGGGTGAAATTGCTCATGTCGCTTCCAAGTACAAGTTTTGGAATAGGTATGTATTTTTCATTCTGGAGCAAAGGTACTTACGGTACTCAAACGTTGGGTAACGTTGTTCCTACGGTCATTATACTACCTACCTATTATACTTAAATCTAACTTATCCCCGTAAGATATATTTTAAAATGCTTCAGTAACTTTAAGCCATATTTTGGAGCAAAGTAGCGTCATTTTACGGTACTGTATATGTATTCCCTAAAAAGCCCGGCAGAACGCAGGCAGCACGGCCTGAACGACTTTATTGAATTCCGTGTCTGACGCAAATATCTCCAAATTTACTCAAAGCTTTTCACCAGCCTCGCAAAATACATTCAATGGCGTCCTAGCGTTACAGCTGAATACGAATTCGTATATCAACTACTTACTTTCACAACCTCAAATCTACTCGCGTTTCAAGAACTTTCAACCCTGCCTCTCTTAATTTTAGGTTTCATTTGTTTAAAGATAACTAAGATCGGAGGATTGGAAAATTAAGAAGCGTATTTTGTTAGTGTTAAACGTGACATATCCACTTATTGAGAAGTTCAGTCACGGATGTTCTACGAGGTTCCGCTACTGGGCGAGAGGTGGCGCTGTCGATTGGCAGTGAAAATTGGCGCCCAACGTGGGACTATTAAACGGTTTCTTCGAGACTGTGGGACGTGTTGTCGACTAAATGGACATGTATTTGTTTTAGGAAAATGTTTTCAGGGTTATACAGTTACTGTATGAATGTTTAAAATGTTTATCTTTAATAATGTATATGTTGCGGGATACTTAAATCAGGGGCTTATTATATAAAACCAGGTCTACTGTGTGTACTTCTGATACTATGTAGTTTAAATTCTATCTGTGGAGTCAGCTCTATCTATTACAATATACATATATGTACAATTACATAGATAATATTCGGATGCATGTCAATAAGTCCTTGTCCAAAACACTAAGTATGGTAATAATTGATATTTTTTGTAAATGTTATCTAGTTTTCCATCGTCATATGTGCTTTTAAAGTAGGTACCTAATGACCAATGTGGGATATAAAAACCAATATGTATTAACAAAACACCAAGTATCTTCAATATGTTTATTTACTGTTTATAATTTAATCCACAATAGTTACAACAATCTCCCTTGTTTTTCGTTCCCGCCCCAGATAACCTTTTTTTTCAACTGTCCGTGTCATTAGACCTGCGCATTATCCATAATGCCACTCGAATAGTTCTCGTCCGACATTATTCTGACATATCAGCGTTTAATAACCTTTCTTTGGTTTTATAGATCGCTAACATTCGGCCATTCTGATAGATGTCTGCCCTCAGACACACTATGCCCTCAGACACACACTGCCCTCAGACACACACTGCCCTCAGACACACTCTGCCCGCAGTCACATGGCCTTCTTCTTGTTCAGGTGACCTCTTTACAAAGATTTGTACCCATGCCGTTGGATTACTGATCCTGAACCATATGATAAGATAAGATAAGATAGCCTTTATTAGCTGAATTATTTTCACATTTCATTTATATCAATTACATTTTTTTTTTTATACATTATATTATTTGCATGCACATAATTTATCACATAATTCATTTATCATAAATATCAAAATTCAATTTCAGCTTATCTCTTAGACATAGGCCTCTTCCCAAGCTTTCCACTTATTGTGGTCTTTTGCGTCTCTTCTCCATGTGTTTCCAGCTGTCTTTCTAATGTCATTTTCCCATCTCATTGTTGGTCTTCCTCGTTTTCGTTTTCTCAGCCTTGGATACCATTCCGTTATGTATTTTGTCCACTTCTCTATTTTTCCCCTCATCATGTGTCCTGTCCATCTCCATTTCAGCTTTTTGATGCACCGTGTAATGTCGGGCACTCTTGTTTTCTTCCTAATTTTTGGTAAAGATCCTTTGTCCTTTTTTATATTCAGCATGCTACTAGGGCCCATGTTTGGCATCCATACGTGATACAAGGAAGTATGCACATGTTGAATACTTTGCTCTTTAGTGTCTGTGGAAAATGTTTGTTCTTCATCACCTCTTGGAGGGACCAGTATCTTTTCCATGCACTTGTTACTCGTTGGTCTATTTCTTTCTTCATCTGTAATGTTGGGGAGATAATCTGGCCAAGATATATTATGTATTCATCCACATATTCAATTTCTTTGTTGTTTACCAATATTCTAGTTTTTTTTTGTTTGTCATAACTTTTGTTTATCCCGTGTTCATTGATAGTCCTAATTTTCTACTCTCGTTTGCTAATTCCTGAACCATCTTTTCCAGTTCTCTTGGATTATTTGAAATTACTATTACTATTAATTACTATTAAGTCATCTGCAAACCTGAGATGGTTGAGTGTTTTGCCATTTATGTTTATTCCATAGCTATCCCAATTTAGTTTCTGAAATATTGATTCAAGCACTATTGACTGAACCGTATGTATATAAAAAAAAACTTGTTCAGGTTCCTCTATATGGCGAGTTCAGTCGTTCGAAAAGGTGCTCATGTCTGTACTGCTTCGGCCATCCCTCTTCATAGAATGACCCTATTCTATCAGCTCTCTGTTTCTCGAATCTTTAACAGTGTCGGAACACGCTCACTCCAACAACTGGTTTAGTCATCTTACTTTCACCGGTAGCACGCTCGCTCAGACGCCCAGAGTCAGTCAAGTCTTCAGCAGTATCGGAGCACGCTCACTCCAACAACTGCTGCAGTCATCTCACTGTTATCGGTAGCACGCTCACTCCGATACCCAGCGAATCAGTCAAATCTTACTGCTGTCGGTAGCACGCTCACTCCGACACCCAGCGAGTCAGTCACATCTTCAGCAGTATCAGAGCACGCTCACTCCAACAACTGCTACAGTCATCTCACTGTTATCGGTAGCACGCTCACTCCGATACCCAGCGAATCAGTCAAATCTTACTGCTGTCGGTAGCACGCTCACTCCGACACCCAGCGAGTCAGTCACATCTTCAGCAGTATCGGAGCACGCTCACTCCAACAACTGCTGCAGTCATCTCACTGTTATCGGTAGTACGCTCACTCCGATACCCAGCGAATCAGTCAAATCTTACTGCTGTCGGTAGCACGCTCACTCCGACACCCAGCGAGTCAGTCACATCTTCAGCAATATCGGAGCACGCTCACTCCAACAACTGCTGCAGTCATCTCACTGTTATCGGTAGCACGCTCACTCCGATACCCAGCGAATCAGTCAAATCTTCAGCAGTATCGGAGCACGCTCACTCCAATAACTGCTGCAGTCATCTCACTGTCATCGGTAGCACGCTCACTCCGATACCCAGCGAATCAGTCAAATCTTACTGCTGTCGGTAGCACGCTCACTCCGACACCCAGCGAGTCAGTCACATTTTCAGCTGTATCGGAACACGCTCACTCCAACAACTGCTGCTGTCATCTTGCTGCTGTCGTAGCACGCTCACTCCGACAACCAGGGAGTCAGTCAAATCTTCAGCAGTGTCGGAGCACGCTCACTCCAACCGCTGCCGCAACCATCTGGAGCACGGCAGCAGCACCGCTGCATCTTTAGAAATAAAACTCCAAGCAGAATCATTCTCATGGTTAAAAAAATATTACTTTTATAATATGTGTATAAATATATATATTTTTAACGTGTATAAATGTATAATATCTGAATAATATTTCACATGTTGTTTTAAATATGTAAAGTATTGTATACTACGATAATTATTTTTATGAATAGAAAGTCACGAGTTAGTTTTTAATATAATATAGTTGAATCTTTTCATATTGTATGTGCTATAACAATTAATCACAAACAGCTATATATATATAAGGTCAACTCACTCGAGTAGACATATCTCTGTAGTGTCCAACCAGAACAACATCGAGCTCATTACTCTGAAACTATCGAATGTCACTATTACTTCGGTCTACAAGCCTCCGAAGACGAACACGGAAACATATTGCCTATGTCTCGACTGATTCTCAATGACTTCCCTCGCAGTCAACATCGTCCCGCTCTCATAAAGATTGGATTGGAAGTCCCTCGTGTTAACTCTCTACCAAAACCACGATGGAACATGATGAAGGCAGACTGTTCTAATGTTTCCAGACAATCTTTTGTACATACTACCTACATGTTACTACACGAACCAGTCTCCAGACTGCCGTGTCCCATACTACATGTTACTACACACACACACACGTATCCAAAATACTATATACACAAACTAATAAGTTTACTATTAAGTTTGTTTTCCTTGTATGTACTTAATTTGTGCAATAAAGTGTTTTCTACTACTACTACTACTAATTTCCAGAAAGTCGCGTCTGAATACTACGTGTGACTGCACGACTTTGTCTCCACACTTTCGTGTCTACAGTCTACATATAACTACACGCACACTTCTCCATAATGTCGTGTCTGAATATTACATGTTAGTCTCGTCCTCATGTCTAGATTGGAGGATTCAATAAACAATGGAATTTATGGTATGCGACAATAATCTCAATGGTTCCCTTTTATTTGACCAACTGCTCATCATCATTCAACACTTAGAGTTTAACTATATTATTTTATCAAAATCTTTGTACCTAACAAATTTATTTCCTTTTTACAAGCTTTACTTTACGAGCATTTACTTGTATATGCGATATTCCATTTTTTGTATAGCAAACAATTGAACCTTCCTGGTTGGATTGTATTTATGTATCGTAATTTTTTTATGCTTATTTGAGATAGAACCCACTTTTGCTATACTATTCATTAAAATTGATATCTTCAGTATATTATTTCCTCATTATGTTATCATCACCATAAAATTCTACACCTAGAGAGACTAAATATATCGTCTTATCAATCAGTTATCTCTTACTCATTTTCAATGGGATTTCTAGTGATGAGAGTATCTTACTAATTTCGGTTTTCATAAAGGTCAAGTCTAGCGTTACTTGCTATACGCGCTCATTTTGTTATTGTGACGTATTAGTTACGATTCGAATCTATTATAGTACTTTTTTTCTAAATTCGATCTCTCTCTCTGAGTGATTAATTTAAACACAATAATACATAACTACCCACTTTAGACCTTGGAAATCAGTAATTCAATAGGGAATATGCAATATTTTATTGAACTTGCCTATTTTAAAGATTAACGGAGTAGATAAAAATACCAACCACGGAAAATTAAAATATGCACTAATGATTCATTTAATTAAAATCAAAAACGACATTTCAAATTTCGCGTGTCGCTCACTGCCTTGACATGACGTTGCTACTGAAAACGTCATACTTTCCATGGCGCATGAAAATCATTTTCATCACAGAAATAATACATTTTCAGTTTTATTTAATATAATAAATCATCCATAATAAATATTCTTCCATTTTATAGATAGTTTTCAACTAAAGTTACTGAAATGACTGTCAGGAATGACGTCATTGCTCGTGTTAATTTACGTTTCAATTAACTCACCAGTAATATTTAATCATATTTCACATTGGTCTACTAGTGCTTAATGATAACTTATCAACCTTGTTCTAAGTTAGCTATTAAATTACATTTTCCTATAAATTGATCGCAGTCTCATCAAATGTAAAAATTAAACGTGAATATAATATAATTATCTAGACTAGGCTTGTTACTCTGTCTCAATACGTAACTGACAGTAAAATTACTCATATTGATATTGATATTCATTTATTTCATATAAACATTACATTATAAATTACATTTAATGTCAATCTATAAGAATGAATATTATGATCGTCAAATAAGTATACAATTATTATTCATTATACTACGAATAGAATTAAAAATCAAAAACGCCGATGTTCACTGTTCATGAATTCTTTCATAGAATATATTGTGTTCTCAAGCAATTTTTGTTTTAATTGGGACTGGAATTCCGATCCATACCTACTAATAACTTTAATAAATTATTCGTATCTCTGCCTGCATTTGATTGACACATCAATAATTTAATTATAGTTCAGTCATTTTCATTCAAAATACTTTCAAGTTTTTATTGGGTACCTTTCTACTCATTATTTCCGAGAAGTGATTCAACGGATTTTGTGTAACTCATTTCAAGTAATTAGTTCTGAACTAGTTGATCGAGCTAACTAGAGCATTTAAAATATGTCTGGTTTTCCTGAGATCCTGTCAGTTTATGTGATTCTGATTACTTATTAATTTCAACTCTTTGATGCCATGGCATTGGAAAACGGAACTTAATCTCGAAATCAGTTATGTAATGACTTCACAATTTTACCTACTACATGAATAAGCAACTTTTTTTTTTTTACTAGCTACATGAAATTAAAAGCGCTCAATCGGTCAAGAATGTCACACTTACTTGTTAGTGCATCCAACTTCTTAACCAACTTGAATACCTGCATTAAAGCTCTCTCATGCTCACGCCCAATCCGCAGCCGGCCACTCCAGCTTTGATTCTACTGCAATCGCTCGCACTGCTTCTGCTTTCGGCACGACGCCGCTTCGACCTCGTCCGTTGGGGCCGACTACGCCTCTGCCAGGATCAAGCCAGCTCCATGCTGATCATGACCGCTCAGCTCTACCCGCAGTGCCCGCTAAGCTTTCAACTGCTTGCGACTGCACTACTCCAACGGCGAACATGACAGCCTTGGCCACCTTCGTGATTTTGAGCACAAAGACTGACAGTTTAACTATGCTTCTGAAATCAACTTCCATTGCATTAGTAAATGTCCACCATGACATAGGTAATTTGTTGAGAAATAACACTAAATTGAAATCAAAAGTAATATACATTTAAGCCGGCGAAAAAAAAATACAATGCCATACTTTTGTTATCTGCCCTGGGATCCCAGGGACTGGTAGACGACGGGTTTGTCTTTAACTAATTATTTACTTAACCAATTAACTATAGGGAAGCAACAGTTACATTTTACTTTGTTCACTAACATACCAAACTGTGTACCCTGTACTAAATCTAAAATCAAAAATATTTATATAGTCACTGAATATATCGTGTAGCTCTTTTGCCATACAGCACCCAAAGGAAATTATTAGTTTACTTATACAAAAAGCTCAAAACTTTTAATAACCAACAACTGTGACTTGGTTTGGTGTAACAACTTCACGAATTAATAGGTACATTATTTAAATCAATACAACATGTTATCTTGCCATCCTAACAACTCAGGCAAATAAAATATGTTTCAGTCACACTTATTCGTTAACATTAATCACTAGATATTTAAAAGTAACAAACCACAGTTCCAATTTACTCACATTTCATAAATCTCTATTATAGTATACAAGATGTTAACAAATACAGCTCACCTATCACCATAGTTCATTTTACTTTTACCTGTAGGTACGTAAACCTTGCCTGTTTACATAATCATCATCAGTCGTTCCCTCAATGCTGAGGACCGTGGCATCATGTCCTTTCTTGCTGACCATAGTTCCTGTCATTTCCGTTAATAAACTTGTAATACATCGATGGCACGCAGCTTTCTTGGATTTCGGCGCGCGACGTTCCCGCTTCTGATATATTAACAAAACACCAAGTATCTTCAATATGTTTATTTACTGTTTATAATTTAATCCACAATAGTTACAACAATCTCCCTTGTTTTTCGTTCCCGCCCCAGATAACCTTTTTTTTCAACTGTCCGTGTCATTAGACCTGCGCATTATCCATAATGCCACTCGAATAGTTCTCGTCCGACATTATTCTGACATATCAGCGTTTAATAACCTTTCTTTGGTTTTATAGATCGCTAACATATGGGATCAAAAAGTAGGTACAAACGTGCTACATAAGATGTCGTTCCGACGCATTTCGTATTTCTACCCACATTTTAAAATATTAACGAACCGTAGAAACGCAACCGCTACCTATACAAAAGAGCGTTCAAAGTCTCCCGAGAATTTTCAAACGATTAAAGACGAGCGTTTGATGTATTCATCCCGACTGGAGAATGGCGAAGATAAAAGTACGTTCCCCAGAGAACGAGTCTGTAAGTGAATAGCGGCCGACTTTGCACCGTAATACGCGTAACCGCATTTTTGAACCAACCGCGCTCAACTTCGCCTTTCGTCCGCTTTTTGATGTGTTTTATTTTGAACCTTGATTTAATTACGGAAAAACGTTTTTTCGCTTGATTATGTTTGAAGAAGTTCGATTCAGTAATGTAATGAGATTTACAACCGATATCGGAGGTTGTTAACTTTAAATACTTGACTAAGGTTTGAAAAAGTTGTTGATCCTATTTATTTAGGGAGCACATTTCACAAGCTTGACAACTAGGTATAAAATGTATCTAAATATTTTATTTGTACACCTCTGGTGGATATGCTCACCCCAAACGGTGGAAATTTTACAGAAAAAACGATTTTCATGAAAATCCTGACATTGATACTTTGAGGTTTGACGTTTTTATTCGCCTGTGCAATCTGTATAATACAGGGAACATGTAAGTATAGTAAAATGTCAATGCACAAAGCAGCAAATACAGTCAAGGGCCTAAATATGTATACACTTTTGGACCTTATTTAAATGGAATAAGGTGAAAAAGTGTATACATAATGGTGCCATTGACTGTACCTAATCTGCAATATGTTACATAAATTCAATATAACACAGTCAGTAGCTATCAAAGGTCTTATTCCCTTACAATAAAACCATTGACACCTTCATAGGTATGCTTAGGTAGTTAGGTACTTTCGATGCTGACTGCACGAGTAGTTTGATATTCATGAGTATGTATTATTTACTAAAATGTTCGTGATCGTCTACATATTCTACTTATCCACTATTTGCAGCCAAAGGCTTGTTTAAAATAACAAAGCAAATTTAATCACAAATTAACCCAATCAAATTTCCGCAAAATTGTTTGCGGAGGTAAATTATGCAAACAGGCCACAATATTCTCGTTCTCCCCGGTATGTTTAGCTTTAAGAATGGATTTGTAACGGAATAATAAAGACGTCCATGCGCTCTGCATTCTGCTCACGAACTGATTTGAATTTAGAATTCTTGCACCGTTGGCGCTAGTGTTGCTCATTTTGGCCGAGTTTAAAGCTGCTTTTTCATGAGATGTAGGCTAGGTGTGATTCAAGTTACACTGAATTAGCTTAACAATTCTAAAATTGCCAGCTAGGTTCTAATGAGTATTATTCCTAGAGTTTTTAAATAATTACCATTTTCTTTTTGCTCAGAATACTAAGATACTCATACTCTTTTGTATCATGTGATTTTGACTGATGTGGTTTGAAATAGTATCATATAGACCTGAAAATATAGTCCCTAAGTTTTAATTAACGTTGAAATCCAACACAATTCTGCACATAATCTGTCTAATAAAAAGCCTCGCTATTTTCATGTTCAACATTATCCGCGAACATGCTTTCGATTCTGAAATATTTTTTCATGAAATGCATCTTTCTCCAATAGGTAATCTTTTAAAAATTGTCAAAGAAACTTTACCTTCGACATGAGAAACTTTTTTAAAGCGACCTAATCTGTTCTATTCAAGAGTAGAACTTGTTAGAAACCTCGCGACTTTTATGTCTTTCTTGTTTTCTGTGGTCGTCTAAGCTAAAAAAGCTTATCTTCTTATTAATTTCAATGGCAGTTAAGTCTTTTTATTACTTATAGTTCAAAAGACTGTATTTAAAGTTGTGCTAATTGAATAGTAACTTGTAGGTGAAAGAGACACGCCTGGGGCGAGGAACTTTGAAAAATTCCGCTGGCTTGACAGTAACTTAATAAAAACTATGGTGGACGGAGCTACGAGTTAGCGAGTTGGAGAGTTTGTGTCGTTTTCTGTTTGGTAAATATTTTGTTTACGGTTCTTGTATATTTACCTGATGTGTTTAACAAATTGTGTGTAGTTATTTTTCATTGATCATCTTTCATTTAAGACTTTCACATGTGTATCTACCTAAAAAGCTATTAAAAATCTATAATTCGTTTTTAGGTACCTACTAATGCCTCTTGTAACTAAGTACTCGTAAATATATAACTTGATGACCCAAACATATCTCTCTTAATTATGATAAAACCATTTTTATGGCTAAAGAGATACAGTCAATTTGAGCAAAATTACGTCGTTTTTGACTGTGTAACAATCTGTAGGCTATAAAGTATAAAAAGAGACAAGGCTTGAACGACGTACAAAAATTGTGTAGAGCACATTATGAACTGTATTTCATGATATAAATAACAAATAGGAAAGAATTGTCCTGTAGAACCTAACAAAATTAACAAAAACAAGATTTACTCGCAAATCTTTTCGAATCAAACGCCGGGTGGTAAATAAAAAATAGGAAACACTCCATTAATTCTGCATTCATTATACGGATTCAGCTAATACCGTCATCTGAAAGTGCACCCTATTTTCTAAAGCCTTAGGTGGTTAATCGTTTGTGTTTGGTTTAATCTTGTTTCTTTTACTCCTTAATTTGAGCCAGTAACTGCATTAGCATTCCCACGGTAAGTCTACTTAGCATTTCTAAGCAAACAGACCAAACGTTAAATATTTAAGGATATTTCTTTTAGACGAAAGTTGGTGCAATAAAGTTTACAAGGATTGGGGAGTAAAGTGGAATTAGTGATAAATGGGATTATAGTCTGTAAAAATAAAGACTGTAGAAAAGCATAAGATAACCTTGGCTTCCATTGAAGTTCTCAAAGCGGATTCAGCTGATAACATAAGACAGATTTTGTCGTCTATATCCCAACTTGAACTTAATGAATTACTTATAACGCCCAAGTTGATCCTTGTTTTAATTTTCATGGACAAATCTGTCGTTACACCACGATTACTGAATAGATACTACTGATAGGAAACGAAAACTGAATCCTGAAAATACGTACCTGCAAATCCTTTGCACACGTATTTTTCCACCTGATTTAGTATCTGAATATATACGTATCTGCAACTCTGGTTGCACACGTATTTTATAACTGATCTGGTATCTGTAAGTAGTATAACTTGCGTAGCTACCTGCAATGAATATGGAAGTACAGAATGTTTTTTGTATATCCGATAAATTCCTATACATAACCAGCACGATTCCTATCATCTAAATTGGCGCCAACAGTGGGCCCAACAACGCCGGACTTCAAACTTCCTACTATATACACGCTCTTTGAAACTAATGAGAAGAATTTGCAACTATGAGTAGCCAGCTAGGATTCGCTCATTTCCAATAATTTCGCCTATTAGAGAGAATTGCTCGCAGTTGCGTAGCCACAGATTGCAAAGCCAATAGGTAATAGTGTTGAATTACACTAAAATTATATTTTGAAAAGTGCTTGCAAGCTTTCTGTTGGTAGATACAAGCTTTAACTTAGAACCAGTTAATTGATAGTCGCGTTATCGATACGAAATACTATAGTTTAAAAAGCTTGCAAACGTAGATTTTTGAAGTGAAAACTTCTTTAGCGGCGCTGTGCACTTTTTTTGATGGGGAAAAAATGTTAAACTCGCGACAGGTCACGTGACCGACAGATTCGTCAGTTCGTCACATGGAAAATCGTAAGGAGGTCTCAAATTCTCAATATTATAGTGGACGGAAGTACGCCTAGGACGCTCTACGACCAGCTAAGTTGACCCCTCCTAATACCGTAAGACGGACACGTGACCTGTAGAAGATAGATATTGGTAACAGCGCCACCTATGAACAGACAAGCGAAGTTTCTCACAGTGCCGGTTTACCGTGTTAAGTTACAACCGACAGCAGCGTTTTTTATAGTTAGTGCCTTGTATTGTTCGTAAATCGTAGGTGGCGCTGTTATAAAAAATGTATTAAGTGAAAACTTCTTTATCATGTCATTGAGTTTTCACTTCTGCCGGCACTCCCGGAGTGCAACTCGTTGTTTTTATTGAAATTTGCCGCTATTTTCTAGTCTCTATTCTCGTTAGCCAGACTATCTTGCAAATGAATAGCCCTCAAATCCTTAACATGCTTGCAAAATGATGTACAACAATTCTTAACAGATGCACCAGCGTACGTTGACCTATCGTATCCTCTTTTTCAAGGCAAGAAGGGCCTACTTGCGGAGGTCGACCTAAACTGTTCGTCGGGTAACTAACGACGTTGCATGGTTCCGGACATTCGTCTTGCTGTAAGCGATTCGCTCATTATGAATGCTTATAAATTGTTATGAATATGTTAGCTGGTTTTGTTGGGATTTAAGAGGTTGCTGGATTTTATATGCGGGTAAGATTTTTTTCTAGTCAAGGTTTGGTGAGAGTGGGCGATGTAATAAAACTATTCTTTGGTAGTTTCGTCACTTTAAACAAGTAACTAGAAAAGCTAGAATAGCCCATTTTTTTGTCGTTACTCATATTTCTCCCTTCTCACATATTATTTCCCCTTAGGAGTTGTTTTTTATTCATTGATTTTGCGGTCGAAACGCTAGGTCCGTGGGGTCCAGGCGCTCACAAACTGTACGAGCAAATTAAAAAAAAATTAACCGCCACCACTGGTGACCGGAGGGCTGGCGCGTTTCTCGTCTAACGTATAGGCATTGCGGTGCAACGAGGAAACGCAGCCAGCCTTCTGGGAACCATTCCCTGCAGCGGGGATCTTGAGGATATAGGTTTTGTAGGTTTACATAGTTTTTAGTTTTTAATATTAAGTTTATTTTTAGGTTCTTTTTAAGGTCAATGTACTACAATAAAAATTATATAAATAGTGACACGGATTTATTAAATTCCAAAATAAAATAAGCTCTACTATATTTCCTGTTACATGACATTTCATTGGCATTCTATCTTTTATGGTGGGTGGCTGAAAGTTCACAATTGTCTATCTTTTTATGCTCATTTGCCTACTCCTGTAATACTTATATCTAGTTGCAGCTGTTAACGCCCAATACCATTGTGTTATACAGGAGCTGTCGAACTATATTGAAACAGCAATAAGACCCAACTCGTGAAACTCCGCAGATGAACTCTCTGGGCAGTTCTCAACTGACACTGTACTTTACACTCCGTGGAATAACGTCTTAAACGCCTTTGTTTCTGCACGAAGATACATTATTTTGTATTTAGAGTAACTCCAAGGTGTTCGCCGAATACACTGGAAGCGTCAACGCTGTAAGAAAGTCAAGTGTAGCATATTATTTTGCTACTTTATTGCTTAACCTACTAAACACTTGGATGGTTATTTACAAATAGTCCTCAATAATGTGTTAAAATTTTGTGTTTTTAAGTTTTGATGTTGCACCGCCCACAATCTCTCTGCTTTGTCCTAAGGTTGACTGGTAGAGAATGCTTATGGCAGTAAGTCCACTTTTTGTACCATAAGTTTTACTTTAGTGCAATAAAGATTACATAAATAAATAAATTCGATATTTCACTCAACTTCGAATGAACTCTGAATATCCCATGCATTATACTTAGTATATACTTACAACGAGAAACTCCATTATGAATGTTATTACTATTTTCTACTAATCGGTTAAAACTCGCGTATTAGTTGTCACTCCGGGCGACATATTTTGAACCCATAGGGGAGTTCTTCTTCAGATCGAGCGCGTTCGCGACGAATCCGTAACGCTGATACGCGTATTAATTACGTAAGTTTTAACCGTTTAACTTTTCTTAACTTACGAAAGTTTAATATGAATATTGATTTATAACAATATACCGTTAAATATTAGGAAAAGTGCCAGCAAAAATATCTTTAAATCTGAATTAAAAAAGCTTATGTCAAAACAATTGAAAATACAACAAACTTAATTAGTTAATATTGTTAGAATAGTTTATGTTATAACATTTATAATAAACTCACATTTGTAAATTAATCAAATAGCTAACCTAAAACAGTAATGTAAAGAAAGGGAGCGTATTTCTGCCAACAAACTGTTATACAGTTTGGCGGAGGTTAATATAAGTTGGAAAAGAGTACTGTTTTCGTGAATAAATGCTTTATTTTTTTTATATTATTCTCACTTCATTTAGTATGACGCGGTATTTACATAATTAACAATGCTTACATGTACGTTCATTTATTAAGACTCGTCGCACTTTGCTGAATTTGTCTATGCTGAAAATAATTCATCATTCTATTCTTCATCTATTTTTTGTACTTTTTCGCTTTGTTGTGTATTATATACAATACAGTAATACATACATACATTCTTAATTGCATTTTCACTTTTCCTAATTAAGTTAATATTCTATTGTTTCCTCTGCGTCCGAAGACGCTAAAGCCGCTAAAGTATAGAAAACAAAAGTCACTCTGACATTCTCCGTCCACTTTTTGTATGAGTGAATTAATCTACGTAATGGCGTCTTTCAGCACATGTGCAATGTCCCACCCTGTCACGAAACTTCCGAACACTGGACATATCACGGAGAACGCTACAAATTGGAACTCCCACAGTTCAACGGACAAATTGAACAGTGCAGTTCTAGGGATCTAAGTTTCTAATTTCATACTGAATTAAAAGCAACTAAAGGTAACTGGTACAGCTTAGTGGTTTATATGTCTGCCCTTTGTACTTGTATACTATTTACAATAATACGTACTTATAATAAAAGTAATCAATTATTCCTGTAATTTGAATTAATATTGTTACAATTTTATTTAGTAACAATGACATTGATAAAATTATTAATAAATGACTATGACTATAACTACTATATGACAAAAAACAGGATAACGAAAAAAGATTATCAAACCGAATTTGAACTTACGTATACAAAGTCTACAAAATACTGATATTATAATGATTACACAAGTAAGCCTCCGATATCTTTTAATTAACAATTTACAATGGTTAAATTACTATTATTGCTATTAGTTAAGAGCTGAATATCTCGCTCATAGTCGGAGCTGCAATGCTACACTGGGGAAGTACCTCCGCCCTACAGAAGACTGCAGCCATAATAACACCACTGTTCTTTAGGTATGTGGTTCTCGCTCATAGTCGGAGCTGCTACACTGGGGAAGTACCTCCGCCTTACAGAAGACTGCAGCCATAATAACACTACTGTTCTTGAGATATGTGGTGTTCTGTTCTTGTTGGTGAATAGGGTCTCCAGAGCTCCCGAGGATGCGCTGTGTTGAGGCCGAGGGACCTACATTATGGCTGCAATAGCTGTCAACACAACTACCCCTCAAGTCAGTAAAGGATCGGCATAGCGCTAGTGATTCTTCTGAAGTCAAGCCTCAGTATGCTGCAGTGTCTGTATACCGTCTGTATGCCTTCATGAATTTACACTAACGTGAGACATATTTACCCTTATCAGAGAATAACGGTTGACACTCGCTTGGAAAAGTCACTATTTGCGACATGTTTCGGACTATAATTGGAGTCCTTCATCAGGTTGAGTGAAGTTGGGTGACGCACTGTCGGTTATCGTAACACCACTCAACCTGCGGGGTAATCACGTAACTTTTCGAACGCACGGTAGGCATATTTTAATGTCTTTTTTAGTGTGGGATTTGACATTTAGAACGTTCTTATGAACGGTCGAAAACGTTCCGTAATCGCACCGCTGATGGAAGACTTCAACTGCAGTCCAAAATATGTCGCAAATAGTGACTTTTCTAAGCAAGTAGGTAGTAGAAAACGAAACCGAACGAAATCGTGTAAGTTTAAATCAATATATAAGTAGGTAGTAGGTCATAAGCTTATTTGTCACGGTCCTTATAAGTACAATAAAATTCTAACTCAAACTGATCTAGTAGCGTATCTGGCTGGTTATTACGTGAGACAGGTTTCACAAGTTTGTGACTTCAGACGCATAATTAAATTAGGATCCGAGGCGCTCCTTGGAGACAAAGGGAAGCAACACCACAGGTATTTATAATTCAAATACAGTATTTGTAGTTGCGATCGGTTAAATATTACTTTTATACAGTAAAGACTCTGGCCTTGTCGTCTATCAATCTGTATACCTAGACGATAAAATTGGAAACTATATTACTTACCTAGGTTTTTATTTTCTTGCGAATGGTTATAATATACGTAAGAGGAAATGATTAATTGTTGGTACCTAATGGTCAGTGAACTGCTATTTTGATTATGTGCGTTACTTTTTTTTTTCGGGCCGGGCCCAGTAATGCGCTAGGAGTGCGCGGTTGAAGAGTGGCCTATGGAAAATCCAGGGGAAACCTCCGAAACGACCACGCGCTGCAATACTCTAAGAGTTTGCACTCCGATGAGATTATTTGAGCGTCTCAACCGAATCTGAGGTGTCAGTGGAATCGAGCTACTGGGAGTTTTGTCGCTGGTTCACTAAACCTAGCCTAGCTGAGAAGCACTCAGTTAGACCCGACCTGGGTCGGACTGACTCTTCCCGGTATGCAACGGTACCGGGACGTAAACGTTCGTAAGGTTGATGATGACCGGTCACAATGACATCACGCGGTGATGTGCACAGATATTTTTACCGGTCGGTTGATTACGTAATATAAAACTAACACTTGGAAGACCAAATTAACATTTTGAGTATGGAAAATAAATGGCCATATTGGGATCAATATAAAATTTGATGTTTCGCAGCTCCGCGGGGTTGCAGACTTGAGTACTTAGTCATAGTCATAGTCATAGTCATTTATTAATAATATTATAAATATTACATGTCATTATTGAATTCTCAATTTTAATTTCCTCTTGATATCCCCACGCGTTCCTGAGAAAAAGGACATTGACAGATTGACAGACAGATAGACATAGACGAAAAAAAATATCTTAAGAGGGTTCCTGTAAACTTTTTTGAGGAACGACAACAAAGACAAACAGTCTTAGCAACCCGCTTACTTATCCAAATAAAATCTTATAACTTTAACACCATCGTCCCTAAAACTTGCCACCCGTTAATCAGCAGCCTAAAATTCTGACAGTTACGTCACACCTTTGACACTGCCATTTGTCAGCGCCCTAATGCTGGGAAAAAATGGCCGGTCGCGGTGAAAAACGGGCGCCAGGGCGCCAGACGCCGTGACTGCCATGCGGGAATGTCTCGAATTCACGGCGCGAGTACAGTGTATACGGGATACAGAAGGCGGGTTATTTATTAGGTACGCTATCCAGTAGGTTTTGAGGAATTACTTCCTCTTCTACACATTTAACGATTCTTCTTAATTAGAATTTATAATATTAAGATATATGGCAATATTTATTAAATAGAAAATATATTACACGAATACAACAATAACTAAAATAATATTAAAGCTAACTGCAAATACAAGTTAGGTATCAAAAAATAAACTAAAATTAAAACTTATTTATAATATTAGGTACTTATACAAGTCACGACACCCAAACTGTCAAGTGTCGCAAATACGCTTTCTTAAAGGATAATAGCTGGGGCCGATTTTTGAGTTTCGAACGCTCAAATTTTCACTCGAGATCTGTCAAAAAACTATGAAGTTTTGACAGCTGTCGAATGAAAATTCGAGCGGTCGACACTCAAAAATCGGTCCCCTGGTCATACTCTATTTGGATAGGTATTTAACTAAATATAAACAATCCAAACCACCACGTGACTCGGATAATCGGCTAAATATTATTACGCAATTGTATACGTAAATAACATAGATCTCTTTTCAATGCTCTACTGATTTTTGGGGTTTTTGGGGGACTGTCCTATTTCTGCCCTAACACAAATCTGCCAAATAGCAATTAGAGTATATGTAATTAGGTAGTATGTATGTTTGTATGTATGACACTTTATTGCACATAAAAACATTTACAAAAGAAACAAAATATAATATAGTGATATGTAAATGTTAGTTGGTTCCGTATACTATCTCTGCATCACCTAGCGTGAATCATTATGCTTAGATATGATTTTCGCTACCCTAAGGCTGTTTGGATGGTTGTTTAGTTTAGATGGAGCACGCAAATCACTGCACCCCTGCAACTACATCTGCACGAGGCCATCCATAAGGCGGGTGACAGTAGCCTATGGAGAGTGGTCAGCAAGAATAGGACATGATGTCACGGTCCTCAGCATTGAGGGAACGACTGATGATGATGAAGGTTGTCTGGAACAGATTGCTTTAGCGATCAGACCGCCTGTTGCTTGCCTCTACTCATTGTTATGATTATGATGTACTGTGCTGTGTTATTTTTGTTGAGGTTATGCAATAAAGAATATTTGTATTGTATTGTGTTATATGTAGTTATAGTTTATTGTTCTTGAAGCTAGCCTACTGTTATTGTGCCCTTGTGCCCGCAACGGATGTCGGCTGCTTGTCCGACTATGACTACGATTTTTCATCGGTGAATTTTTTATACTCTCTCCTGGATTACTTGTAATAATTTTATGGACATTTTCTCTTGAAGATACAGTACGTACCTACTACCTACAGTGTAGATTTTTCTGAAGCTTTTGCGTAAATATGACTTAAGAATTAGTTTTAAATTTTGGAGCACTTTATTTCATTTTTATCGTATGCCGATAAAGGTTCTAAATCCATGTTGCATATGTGGATATAGAACCTCGCCATAGTACATTACTTACCAAGGGCGATAAAACAAAGAATGTCTCAGATCGCAGGTATTTTACGCCCGAGCCGAAGGCAAGGGCGATAAATATGTGATCTGAGGCTTTCTTTATTATCGCCCGTGGTAAGTACAAAATTTTATGTCACCCCCTGGCCAGGAAGTGTGTTTTTTCGCGCGCATAGCGTGCGATAATGGCCGCTTTATGGCCAGGTGTGTCATAATAGTACATTACTTACCAAGGGCGATAAAACAAAGAATGTCTCAGATCGCAGGTATTTTACGCCCGAGCCGAAGGCAAGGGCGATAAATATGCGATCTGAGGCTTTCTTTATTATCGCCCGTGGTAAGTACAAAATTTTATGTCACCCCCTGGCCAGGAAGTGGGTTTTTTCGCGCGCGGAGCGTGCGATAATGACCACTTTATGGCTAGGTGTGACATAAATTAATTTATTGCACTGTCCATAAAACAGAATTCACTCTTAGATCAAATAAAACGGGTACACTTTATTTATTTTGTATTCCTGCGTATAGTTTGTCGTACTGATCATATGTCCTAACGTTTTAAGCCCTAATTCATACCTAAGTATCCTAGTTTTTTAATCCTTACCAACGTTTTTTATAAAGATCATTTGCCCTAATGGTCTAATAATGATTGACCATGTTCATCTTGCACAAAATATTTAGATTTGATGGAAATTCCTTAAGACATTATGTCATGTCATAGTTTGTTGTCACCATAATAGTTTTACATCAAAAATTCGATTATGGCGCTTCGCCGGCCGCTGCCGAGGCACGCTTGCAACTACCAGTAGCTCTAGTATAAGTTTTTTCGAAACATTAACTAATTCGAACGCGTTTGCGTTTTGTCTCAAAATGTATGAAAACGTGAACAGCGCCTCTGGTGGTCACTAGTGGAAACGAGTATAACATTTGTTGCTAACCGATGAACGCGCGTATTTCAAACTCGGTGAGAGCGTTTTCATACATTTTGAGACAAAACGCAAACGCGTTCGAATTAGTTAATGTTTCGAAAAAACTTATGCCTTAGAGTAGAAATATGTAGAAGTCGAGAACAAACAAACACAGCGTTATGTTATGACAAACTATACTCGGGAATATACCTAC
Source organism: Cenopis cana (assembly GCA_951800055.1). Taxonomy (NCBI): domain Eukaryota; kingdom Metazoa; phylum Arthropoda; class Insecta; order Lepidoptera; family Tortricidae; genus Cenopis; species Cenopis cana. The sequence goes on along the minus strand of OX637487.1, from coordinate 6,653,983 downwards.
ACCCGTCATAAGTGGTAGGGTAATCGATATTATGTTATACATATTTGGGACTTTTAGACATTATGGCAAAACTACTAGGACGAAAATGCTTTAGGACAAATAATATGTTATGGAAAATGAATGTTATGATAAACGTTAAGACAGAGTCCATTGTATATTGAAAGCAAAACTGTTATTTTATGTGTTTTTAGGACAATCGATTTATCGTTAGTAGGGATTTCAATGGACACAAAAATTAGATACAAATGTATCCTTTTGTTCTCTCGAGTGTACGTCACTGACAGTAATGCTTAAATAGCGACGGAATGTGGGATATTAACAATACCAGCGCGTTCAACCCGAATTAATCGAATCCATAGACCAATATTTATTGCAGACTAGACTAGACTAGAAATAAAAGTTCGTACTTATAAAAGATATCCTCAAAATTTGCAATCTCTTTTTCAGCCAGTGGCCCGCATTCGAATATATGCTGAAATTTGGCATACTTATGTATCATCATCATCATCATTCATCATTTTCAGCCTGTAATCGCCCACTGCTGAGCATAGGCCTCTCTTCGAGTACGCCACTCGTCCCGTCATACTTATGTATGTTTGGTGACAACACAATATTATGGTATTACCGAGATGATCTTACACTGAAGACAGAAGGTGGCCGTCGCAAATATGTATTTTTGAAATCGTCTCGTTAAATGCTCCATATGTTTACCCCACTAGATAAAATCGAAAACTTTTGTCTTCGTTACACAAAAAACGGAGTCCACATTCCACCATATTGTTTTTATTGCAATGTGACATAATTCTATGTTACTTGGGATGACGTAAGGATTCCAACAATACCTCACACATCTAAATCGGTAAAGGCATAGAGAAGTTCTAGGGGAACAAAGAAATTCACATACATACATACATACATACATACATACATTAGAGTGGTTAGTAACTGAACGCTATCTACCGTGCTGTGAAAGGCACGTTAGGCGACTTCCTGACTTGGCGGGGCGGGCTCGATATGTGACATTTTCTTCTTTGACGTAAACTTACTGACGTCGCAAAGATATGTGCAAAGATACCCACTTGACAGAATACTGTCAGTAATACATTTGCGCAGTACTAATATCATGCGCAGAAGTGGACCAAGTACTGCCTTCGCACCGTCCCGCTTCCGCGCATCCCGCGCCAGTCAGGAAGCATGTAGGGCCGCAGTAAAAAGTAGTACTGATTGACATTGACATTTGACAGTTTTCTCATATCGTACCGCCTCCGCACCGACAAATCAGGAAGTCGCCTTAACCCACTGATCCCGGCTGCTGTTTATGACTTGAGAACATCTAACAGTCAAGTTGCCCACACAGTTGACAAGACACTAATATTTTAATAAGGTCTAGTTTCTGCCTTACTTTAGATTTTATGTTACATGGCAGTCGCTTTTGTCAAAACAAGTGCCTACGTCAAATCTTAGCAATAAGAAAGCGGATCCTGGGCATCCTTCAGGATGCAACTAATGATGATACATACATACAATTTTCGTACAATTGTCACGTCTACATTTCATTGCTCTCAAATCCCGGTGCCTTGATAATTAAATTGCAAAATGAATGGACCGAAAGCGCGCATAATTGTGAACGGATAATTGTGCCCCGCTTTTTAATGTGCAGATTAGGATTTTGGATTGGATTGGGATATCCGGTATTAGTGGTAATTTAACTTAACACGTTATATACATATTTATTGTGGTTTACCCTTGATTTAACAGAAAGTTAACCTTATTGTAAAACGACCAACGTGAATGCCTCAACGTGACCACGACCGCTTTGTCAAGAGCGTAACCACGGGGAAGAAGAATGGGTTGATCATGGCTGATTGACACATAAATGAATCTAGTAGTCCTATTGAGCAATCAGTATTTTTTTTGCATTAATATCTTCTTTATTGTAATAATTATTAGAGTGCAAATAAAATTTTGTGTAGGTATATTAATTGGCCATCGCGCGTCCGTCGATTTCTTGTACAGTCAAGTGCAAAAATATGGGTGCTTACAACTTGCTTAAAAAGATGTCCCATAGCTCTTATGTCGGTGAATTAAGGTTTTGTTACATATTTATGAGAGGATTCATTCGATACATTTTTTTTGCACTTGACAAAACGGGCCGGCCCGGACACGGAACGTTCTAGCGCAAATCATCTTTAAATGAGAAATAATAAACCGGTAGGCAGAAAAACTAAACGATGACTAAAGTACTAACTGTTCGAATTAGTCGCACATGGAACAGTCGCACGGTTAGTATTTCAGTCAGTACTTACCATTTAGTTTTTTGTAGGTTAGGTTAGATTATTTCGGAGCTTTTATTATTAACCATATTCAATTATTAATACCGAGTTTCGTTCTGTGATCAATACATAAAGTATGATTATTTATCAAAAATTCTTCTCCTTACTACTCTTGACGGTGGAGCAATCGCCAGTCGTCTCTGTCCTCTGCTATCTCCTTTCCTTCACTCTCTGATATGACATGATCTTAACTTTCTCTTTTATTTGCTCGGAGTAGTTTCTAATTGGCCTTCCTCTTCCTGCCTTTACTTCAATCTTCCCTCCTTTAATGGTCTTAAGGAAAAGGTCATGTATTAGCAGATGACCGATCATTATTCCTCTCGTATTCTCTATTCTATTCATTATTCCTTTCAAAAATTATGCCAATCTAAATCTATTCCTCGTCGCCGTTAACCCCTGCGTTTTAAATCTCAAAGAAAACTTGAAAAACGTTTTGAAGAACGGTTTACAAAAAATAATTCGATATTGTTTGTTTAATCGTACATTGTCAAGAAATGAAAAAAATATATAAATAACGTTATAAAAACATGACTAAATTAACTATAAACTAAAATAAACTAATATTGTAGAACATACAGGAATATAGATATTAATTTATCATGGTATTTGTTTCAATTTATCTCCAACACCCAGTCGCAATTGGATCAATTAGTCAGCCCGTGAATGTTTTCAAGCTGCGAAGCCAGTCAGTGAAGCGAGAGTGAGCCCTGTCGACGGCACGGATCGGTTTTAAAATTCCAACGGGATTAGATCGTCTGATTGGTTGGGGTGATTTGATAAACTGCTCATATACAGTTGTAAAAACAAAAATTGTCTTTCCTGTGGTAAATACGTGGGAAGCGAATACGCAACGCGAACACGCCTAGTCAGGTGTAATGAAAAAAAACCAACGGGTTTGCACTCCGGGAGTGCTGGCAGAAGAGAAAATTCAATGACATGATAAAGAAAGTTAATAACAAAGATATTCATATTCGAATAATCCTTAGAGCATTTAAGACGCCATGGATATACTTATCCTCTGCCAAAAGCATAGGAGAAAAATCTGCCACGTTATTAAAAACTACTTCATTAATCGATTATACTTCAGTCTCAGAATCGTTCCCGGCGTGTGAAGAGCTCCGTCAAAATGCCTTAATGTGCTGTTTTTGAGTGCATAAAACGTTATAATTTATCAAATTAACACAAAGGTGAATTATCATTTCACATGCACGTATATTTTAGATTTAATTATAATTTTCTGCACACTTAAAGTTTTAATTGAAATCGGAAACCAAGCATCGATTACAAAGTTACAAAGTTCTTTGACCATCTCGCTTGGCCACTATTTTGATGTGAACTGTCACTGTATTTAGGGACAATAAGAACTACTTTCCATGAGAATTTATTTGAAATATGATCTTTACGGAAATCGGCCAGTCTGGCTATCCGATATTGGACCTAGTGGAAACGCCAGTAAGTGGAAACTAAATCAACTGCACACACACAACGACAACTGCACGTGCCGCCGCACTCCAAATTGAACCGACCCACGACCCTCAGGTTGAATCCGGTCTTCACGCGTAGGTACATACTCCACGACCTCCTCTGCCTTCGTGGTGTAATGTAGCCGGGACACGTAAAGCTGCGTCGTTAGTGTCTTATGACCAGCTGCGGATACTGATACCTTAATGCTGGTCTGTCGATCTGTCGCTCGATGACCAGCTGAGTTGACCCCTCCTAACATCGCAATCACGATACTAGGAGGGGTCAACTAGCTGGTCTGTCGATCTGTTCCGAGTTTAAAAAAAATCCCCAGTACAGTACAAAAAGTGCTCAGCGCCGCTAAAGAAGTTTTCACTTCAAAAAAACTTTATTGCATATTTTTTATAATATTTGTTTATTTCTGTCAATTACTTTTGTGTTTTTTTCCTTCGTGGCTTCACGTGGTTCCAAAGAAAGACCAGCGCTAGCCAATGGCTATACTGATTTGGGCCATTTCATGGCTGTGCTGTACTTATATTGTGATGTTTTGCTGTTTTTACTGTCTTTGCGCTATTTCAAATGTTTCTGAAAATTTTACTTAAATTTCTGAAATATTTCCTTCAATAGGCAAATTAGTTTGGCCGGTTCAAACAAAAAAAAACAAGCGTACGTTTCACCTGATGGCAAGCGGGCACCGACATACGAATTACGACATAAGATTCAAAATATCATATACTGGATCAGGGGGGTGATTTTTGAATTGGCCCCCAGTATCGAGCACTCTTACATTACTTATTACAATTACAAAACAAAAGCTGAAACCGAACGAAATCCCTTTTAGATAAACATTCCCAAAGGCTCCAATTAGTAATGGAGCCGTCTCGTTTCGCGGAAAAGGACCCAAGTACAGGTTTAGAGTTCCTCGTGTAATTGCTTCGCCTTTAGCGAGCTAAAGAATACATAACTGTAGATGGCTCAGAAAATATGGCATTAAACAATAATGAAAGAGATATTCTCACACCTGCCACTCACAGTTGCCTTCGAACAGCCTTCGAATGAGGAATCAAAGTCGTACTTTTCCTGCATCATTTAAGGGGACAAACCAAACATGACTCTTTTCCTAATAGGTGTGAAAAACAGTATGTGCCGCTCGGTAGCAAAATTATGTTAGCAACGGGCCTCATAGGTGGTAGTATGTGTCATAGTAAATGAAACAGCCCAACTGGGGAAATATAGTGCGTGTTATCCATGATGACGCGCCCCTCCACAGCTAATCTCATACTAATCTATGCGCAATTGGGCTGTGGAGGGGCGCGCCTTCGTGGCTGATATGCAATATACCTTACAGAAGACCGAAGCCATAATAACACCAGTTCCTCTTTAGATTTGTGTTCCTGGTGGTGATGAAAATAATGTAAAAAGGCACATATATAAATTTGTTACATAGCAAAAGACATCTGCCTGTGTGTCTGACATGTAATGAAGATTGAAGTTTCGAAGGCCTATTAACCTAGTTGTCGTACAATTAACCTAGGAGAAGTTTCCATAATTGCGAATTTTTCTGTATTGAAAGTTCTCAGAACTGAAATTAAAAACAAAAATAACTCGTTTTATCTATTTAGTCCTTTATTTATAGTAGAAACGGAATACAGCAATGAAAAATTAACAAATTAAATATAAAACTATATTAAACTAAAATTACATGTCCAGCAGCCCTCGGTCATAAGAAAAATACCCCGTCTAGTAGTTCCGTCTGCGGCATTGTGAACTCGTTAAATTCATGCATTATCAGTTGTTTTATTGCCTGTCTAAAGAATAAAATAAGAAATAACACGAATGTTTCATATCCATGAAAAATTACCGAGAAAATATTTCCAATAAAAAACATCAAAATGTTTATTTCTTAAATTCTTACATAACATTTATGACAGGGTTATGGAATCTTATTTATAAATTCTCGAGAAAGTTTCAGAAAATTACAAATATTTTAGAAAATTACCCTCTGCATGTCATTTAAAATAATCTTTATCCAATCGAAGGTTTATTCCGAAGCGTTTGTTTCTATCATAAAATAATCAAAGAGAACAAACCGCTACCCTTTGACGGGGTCCAATTAAAGAATTGTTTCTTTCATTACAACGATTGTAACTCATTATCCTTTGAGTTATAAAATCTCTTAACATTTTAATTCATCTAGTTTTTTTTTTTTATCTTTGATGACTATACATGGGCATTTGACATGATCTTCGTCTTATCCATGTTCATCCTTAGACCAACTCGCTCGGAGGCTTTACTGAGGTCATCGAGCATTGTACTTAAATCCTCCATGGTTTCAGCCAAGACTACTATGTCGTCAGCAAACCGAAGATGAGTGATATACTCGCCGTTTATGTTGATGCTATAAATAATGCTCCTGATGCAATATGAGCCGACGAGGCGCATAGTTGCATCAAAACAACAAATACCTACATAAATACCATATAAAAAAGTCGCGGGCAAAGAGGCTTTCTATACTAGTTTTTGCCCGCGACCTTGTCCGCGTAAAACTAGTTCATCGCGTTAGAATTTAATTTCTATTATATTGTTTCAGGCGCTTACCTAGTTATCGCTCTTCCATACAAAGAGATGATTTCCGGGATAAAAACTCTCTTTACGTCCTTCCCCGGGATTCAAACTATCTCCATACCAAATTTCATCTAAAGCGGTTCAGTGGCTTAAGCGTGAAGACAGACAAACCATGACACTTTCGCATTTATAATATTAGTATGGTTTTGTGTGGCAGTTGTATTTCTGATGATAACGACTGCTCTTAAACTGATAGCCATGCAATAAGGGTTACATTAGAGGACACGACTGCTAATTCAGTTAACTAAGGTAAGTAATACAAGACAATAATGACTGAAACGAATTACAGTAATGGCCTATAATTAAAGCCTTCTACCTTCTAACGCGGACATGTTTCGGTAGGCCTGTTCTTTTTATACTACGACGGTGGTAAACAAGCGTACGGTCCTCCTGATGGTAAGCGCTCGTGAATCCGGAGGTACTTCCCCAGTTGGGCTGCTCCAAGTTGGAGCAAGAGTTGACATTTTGCTGTGACACACCTCTCTTATCGTCATGCCGCTTCTGCTAAACGCGGCTCTGGTACACCTCCGTGTTGTCCAGATACCCAATCGAGCTAGGAACGGAAGAGCACGCGCTATGTACGAGCAGGCGGCTTTCACTCCGTCAGTTCGCCGCGCCGTTGCAAGTACAACCCCGGGCCGCTGCAAGTACATTCAGTGGCGAATTGCTACTGGACGGTCGCGTCGTCTCGTCATTCGCTTGGTGTGGTCAATATTTGTTATTTACCTATTATAATTTGGGTTTGTAAGTTGGCGATTTGTTAACAGTGCAACTTCTGTACGTAGTACTATTACTTATTCTGTGGTACGAGTACGTTGGGGCGGGTTGCCACGATTATGTGTCAAACATCGGTTTTGTCAGATAGAAAGTACATACATACATTAATTATTCTGTGGTTACGGTTTGAAGAGAAGTAATCAATTTGCAAAATTAAAAGCTGGACCTTTCTTTTGTTAAGCGTGTTACAGTGTTTAATACGTCACAAGCATGATCCTAAACAAATTGGAATGAAACCTTACATGCCATTGTGATTGTAATAACTTCCCTTTACTGCGAGAAAATTTGCACATAACTTTTGCAACAATGGTGGAATGCAATCAAAACTTTGTGCCGGGACCACTAAATAAAGTGCTATAGTAGGTTAACTGATGTATATGAAGTGTATATACATTTGCATTTTATTTACTTAATAACCACAATGGTTAAAAACTTAAACATAAAACAATGCCCCACAAAACTGTAGTGTAAACTGTAGGCATTAATTATTAAATCTATGAGTATGAAAGTTTCGTACCAGCAGTCTATTAGTATGGAACGAACAATAATAATAACAGACCTCATTGAATAGCCTTCGTAAGTCGATTAAAAATGTTAGTTGCAGGAAACTAAGTTCCCAACCGTAGGCCGGGCCCGCCGAACAATAACCGAGTTACCCCGTCCCGCATATTCACAATGCTTACCAACAACTTGCCTCACACCGACCGCCCAGTTTTCTAAAGCTTAGTTAGACCGAGCTAACGATAGTCTAAGATTTAACACATGGTTGGCCATATTTCTGTTACTTTTACTGGCACACGTTTTATAATAGCACATTACTTACTTACTAAAGGGCGGTAAAATAAAGAATGTAGATCGCAGATATTTGACACCCGAGCCGAAGGCAAGGGCGATAAATATGCGATCGGAGACTTTCTTTATTACCGCCCGTGGTAAGTACAAAATGGTATGTCACCCCCTGGCTAGGAAGTGGAATTTTTAAAGTGGTTCTGAACCCAACGTTTACTACCTTAATTAAGCTTATACCGTGATATTTCTTTTGTAGTCTGTTATTTATTATGATACCTATTTTGATGTTTTACTGTCCATATAACATGTAGACATGATGTAAAGATATTTTAACATGTAGACAAGTAACAAATCGTGAAAAATCCCATCCAAAAAAATTACACTACTACTACACTACGAGTAACGTAATGGCACCAATTATGGACGGCTTAAGAACTCTGTCGACATCTTTTGGCTATAACTCTCTTATTTTATAAGTTTGATGTTAGTTATTTCAAAGAAAATGTAGCTTAATAATCACTAATTATAATAAACATACAAAAGTTTTGGATCAACTTGTAAGTTCCGAGAAAATTGCTCCAAATCTGAAAAAGTCGAAAATCTTCGAAAATCCTATGATGGACAGACAAAATCCAATTATGGACACCCAATCTTGGACACCTTAAGGTTTAAAAACATTGTAGACCGCCTGCAATTTCACATATAAATTCCTTTATTTGTTGAATTCCAAACTTTAAAAAAAAGTAGAAACTGTCATATAAAAGGAGGCACAGGCACAGGTCGTATTCAGCCAATTCAGCTCGTATTTGTCTGTTGGAAACGCGACGTCTTTTTAAGTCTTGAATAATTTGCGTTTTTCGGTAAAACAATACACTTGCGATTCTGTTAAAAAAATAAACATCACACTGTTTATTTTTTATTGAGCATGATGTTTTTGACGTTTTAAGGTTATGTTTATCAAATATTTATCAAAATTTGTCGTATTTCCTCCATTTTTGAGAAAAATACTATATTAGCCTCGGCCGGAATGGCAATTGCAGGGTTCGTATTATAATTAAACGGACTCGCAAGCTCGTCCTCAAACAAATACTCAGCCTGCTATTGCTTTTTTCCCCGGCCACAGCAATAATGTATTTTTTTTTTTCGAGATAAGGATTCATGGATAAGGAATTCAAATTTTACATTTCTTTAGAATTTTAAGTAAAAATTTTTTTTACGAAAAATCGTTATTATACGCGATTTCGACTAATTCGGAGATGAGGATTTCAAATTTTATATTAATTTTGGATTTCGAGTTAAAAAAATATATTTTTTTCGAAATATCGTCATTATACTCGATTCCGACTAATTCGGGGATAAGGATTTCAAATTTTACATTTATTTTGAACTTTAAGTAAAAAAAAAATTACGAAGAATCGTCATTATACTCGATTTCGACTAATTCGGGGTTAAGGATTTCAAATTGTACATTAACGTTGAATTTTAAGTAAAAAAAATTTTTTTTTCCAAATATCGTCAATTTACTCGATTTCGACTAATTCAGGGATAAGGATTTCAAATTTGATATCTATTTAGAGCATCTATAAATATGTTACCGGTAGCACTGGTAAGCAATGCAGGTAATTTGCCTTCGGCTTCTGAACACATCTTAGAGTACTTATAATATGTGTGTAGATAAAGTAATGTATGCAACTGTACATAATTAGGCATTAAAACACTCGTGTGACCCTATTATGAAACTCGCCTTCGGCTCGTTTCATAAAACACACTCGTGTTTTAATGCCCCTCATGATGTACCAGTTGCATAATAGTAGTTTATGCTATTCATAATAAGGTCACACGAGTGTTTTAATGCCTAATTATGTACAGTTGCATACATTACTTTATGTCACACCTAGCCATAAAGTGGCCCTTATCGCACGCTCCGCGCGCGAAAAAACCCACTTCCTGGCCAGGGGGTGACATAAAATTTTGTACTTACCACGGGCGATAATAAAGAAAGCCTCAGATCGCATATTTATCGCCTTTGCCTTCGGCTCGGGCGTAAAATACCTGCGATCTAAGACATTCTTTGCTTTATCGCCCTTGGTAAGTAATGTACTGTTATCTACACACATGTTATAAGTACTCTAAGATGGGTTATAGTAGCCGGAATCCTTATCCCCGAAATAGTCGAAATCAAGTAGGTATAAAGACGATTTTTCGAAAAAAAATTTTTTTTTCCTAAAATTCAAAATTAATATAAAATTTGAAATCCTTATCCCCGAATTAGTCGAAAACGAGTATAATGACGATTTTTCGCAAAAAAATATTTTTTTTCACTGTAAATTCAAAATTAATATAAAATTTGAAATCCTCATCCCATAATCAGTCGAAATCGAGTATAATAACGATTTTTCGAAGAAAAATTTTTTTTCTTAAATTTTAAAATAAATGTAAAATTTGAAATCCTTCTCCCTGAATTCTTATCCCAAAAAAAATAACCTATATCGAGCTGACCTTTCGTATCAACTGAATTTTAATTTTCTTGTTCCAAATTAAAAAAAAACATTATAGTACTAAATAGGACATTATAATGAATATTATATTACTGCTGGTAAACTTCACCACAGGTAAGAAATTTTTCATAAGCACATTGATGTTAAAATGAAGGTCATTTGCCTACGGTTTCTGAACGCATTTTAGAGGATTATGATATTTGTGTAGATAAACTACTATTATAATAAAACTGGGTGGCATTTTTCAAACATTTACCTCGCCAATAAATCCGTCCAACATTGGGTGTCCATAATTGGGTAACCAGAATTTAGTATGAAAACCAATCATGGAGAAATTGTCCATAATTGGAGATTAACAAAAAACAGGAACCAGTAATGTACATCCTCTCTAAATCATTCAAATTAGATTCTAATGCAATAAACCCTTTAAAAAAGTATTGTTAAATATGTAACGCTTCTCACGAAATCATATCAATATAATATTGTTTAGAGAAAATAAAGTTTACAATCAAAAACGTAAACCTACTTCCTTAGTTATTTCTGTAAGAAACTTAGGTTATTCGTGAAAAATGCCGGAACACACTTTTTACCGCCGCGCCATTTTTAAACAAAATGACCGAGGTGTATGTCATTTGTCAATGTGATAAATAGAAGCCTATTCTTTATGCTTAAAGTGTTGCCATGACTATAATACTTTTCCGTTGCTTAATTTCGACCGTGAAAGATTTTTGCGTCCATTACTGGAGCCAGGTCCATTACTGGTGCCACTACGTTAATATAGTATGTACGTAACTGTAAGGCCAAATTCTGTCAAATGAACGCAAGAAAGAATCTACCTTGTAGTCAGAGCTCTTAGTCGTGTTTTTGTATGCGTTTGTTTGACATAACTTGGGTATAGGCCGGTCGCACATTGCACACGTTTTCGTACGCTTCGTGCGTGTTCGGACGAGTGATTTCGTACGAAAACGTGTCCAATGTGCGACCGGCCTAAGTGTTTCGTATATTATACTAGGTACATAAGTTTAAAACGTTATTCAACTAGCGGGTCATGTTACGCTAGTTGCGAGGTGAGGCGAGTCGAGACGGGCTGTAATTCGCATAGCTGCACTTAGCAAGTTCGAACATGTCTTCCGCTCTAATGTACTGCGTAATGCTATTGTGTGTCCATCAACCCGAATTTCGAATGTTGGTAATTATTATGATACATCGTTAAGCCCGTGACAGACGGGCGAGTAAGTCCTACGTTGTAGCTCGTATACGAGTACGTCTGTCACGATGACGCGCGGATCAAAGTTCGTGTACTTGATCGCTATTTGGAAACTCGCCCGTCTATCATCCGCTTAGGTAAAGGCCGATTTACACAGTGCAAGAAATTGAATGCAATTTCGATTACATTGCGGGCTGCAGGCTACCGAGATAAGACGACAACGATCAAACCCCGCGATGTAATGAAAATCGCATGCAAGTTCTTAATACAAACTATGTCACGATCATGTGGCTAATATGTACAGTCAGTGCATAAATAAGCGAAGCTTTTCATCCGCGAAGAAATTCAAAGTTGTATGTGAAGTCCCCAACCCGCTCTGGGCCAGCGTGGGGACTACTGCCCAATCCCTCTCATCTATGAGAGGAGGCCTGTGCCCAGCAGTGGGACGTATATAGGCTGATGATGATGAGCGCATAAAATATATACATTACTGGACCTACTACATTACTGGATTATTTCAATGGAATAAGTCGAAAAATTGTATACATATTGGTGCCCTTGACTGTACACTCAATAGTCTCATTTTTCCTGGTTGTAGGTATCGAAGCCCGGGGGTTCGTTTTGGCATCAATAATACCAAGATTTGGCCAAATTGGTATCCCCACAATTTGACTTGGAAACCATACTTTAGGTTACACTTTTTAAGAGATCTAAGTAGGTACATACATTAAAATAAAATAACAAAAGAAAGGAATAAAATATACATGGTAACATAAAACTACTTAAATATAACTTATCTATGACTTTAAACTAATCCTTTAAAAAGTAATTGCCCCCAAGTCCCTACCACCGCTATAGTGCCCAGAAGGCTAGCAGCGTTACCTATTTGGATTGCTAAGCTAATCCTTTGGCCGAAATAACTGACAGCCCTCATGCTACCCGAACCCGACATTTCAACGAAGCGCTCCGCTATTACTTTGTAGAGCGCCATCGCGCACAGACCCCATAGCCCCAAGGTTTCCACGCCAAACGATACGCTCAGTCTTCGGTGAGGACTGCATATTTGCGCTATTTGTCTACTAAATAAAACTAGTTTTTAAGAATGCTTCTTCCATTTGATTTGATAAGACCGGGTCCTCGCAATGCTTTCCTTCACCAAAAAGCTAACGGTTAAAAAACATTACAAAATAAAAAACATACGCGCTTTTTTTCGAAGAATTTTAAGTAAGATGAGTTATGAAGTTTTGTTTTTGTATTATTTGGTAGTTCGTAGTATATTAGGTAGTTTGTAGATATATATATAGACTTTGTACACGTGTCAGTTTGTCTATCTTCTGGTTCCTGTCTCCACTCAATTGCTGAAAGGTTAACTGGAAGAGATCCCTTTTAGGGATAAGTTTACCATACGCCTTTGTACCAAAATGTCCTAATTTGTTTGTATTTTTTATGTGTTTTTTTTTGTGTACAATAAAGTTATTACATACATACATACATGAGTTTTGATGTGGAATTAGTATTTTTGTTTTGCAAGTTTGGCGTTCAATTTGGTTAGTATTGCACCTTGCAAATAAGCAGTTTTTTATGTGCCTTTAAATGCTAGCCTTATTTAATCACCATTCAATCAAAATACACCCTCCGAAAACACGCGAAGTCCATCTAATGCAACATGGCTAAAGCCCCGAATTTATAGCGAACATGCAGGCAATTTTTAACCAATCCCTCTGGCTTGTTAGCCTGTGAAATATACCCTGGAGGAAATTGAAAGCGTGTAAGGAGATATAAATTTACGCGAGTGTCTGTTTAAGCTTTAAACTAAGGTTGTTTTCTTATTGAAATTATATATAAATTCCTGTAAATATGGTGCATGTAAACACTTCGCAATCAGTTTCGGTAAGGTTGGTTTTCAGTTAGCAAACCAAACAACGTATGCGTAGTTGGTTAGTAGTACTTTCATTTATAAAGCTCATTGCCAAAGATTTTGTTTAAAATGTGTATCATATTCATATTAGGCACATTGAGGGTTCGGAACCAACCGAAAAATTAAAATATACTCTTTGGTAATATTACTCTATGGTCGACATCTATATAAGGTGAAAAAGCAAAATAAATATTGTCTTTAGCTTCCAACATCATGCTGCTTCTGTCTTTCATTTACGCTCCCATTATAAATTAATGTAAAATATATATACTTAATCCTGCCTGCACGCCCATAGTCAAGAAATTTATTACCTATGTAATAATAAAAATTGTCAATTTAAACTTCATAATTAGGTCAATGGGAAGTTAAAAAAATATTTAGTGACAGATGACGGACGGATGGACGGACGGACGGATGCGTGAGTCCTTCGGGTACGAAGCGCTAAAAATATACTTGAAATTCCACGCAACGCTCGTCTGTTCCACTCTAGTAACATATATCATGACCTAAGAAAACTAACAATGCGGACAAGGTTTGTACGATTATAGCAACGCAACATACATATTTTAGTTATATCCAATCACGTAGTTAACACTTTGATTCATGATATCGGAGGTGAAATAATACGAGTAGTATTATCTGTTCTGTAGGACATCCCTCGAAGTGATAGGATAAGGTAGAAGAATAAGATAGTTACCCTGTTGTTTGCCTCTACTCATTGTCATTATGTACTGTTATGTGTTACTTTTGTTGAGGTTATGCAATAAAGAGTATTTGTTGTTGTTGTTGTTGTTGTTATATGTACATACTTCGATTGTACTTTTATCCCGCTTACATAACGTTATTGGAAACGGACATGTTAACGTAGGTATTTCCCGCACGCTCGGAAACTTTAACCCACCCTTGTACCTATTAAACCCACCCTTTCAAATTTCCAATCATATCTGTAGATGAAAACACTGTAATTAATTGAGCGGTGTGACAGATCATTAAGCACGCAATGCTCGTCGAATTCTATGTCTACATCGGTGGAATGTTCGTGAATAGCCCGCTGGATACGTTTCATTTCCGGCCCAGCACACAACGGATATTATGGAAATGCAGCCGATATCTCCATGCTAGAACGCTGTTCCATCATTTAATTTTATTTCAGAATATGAAAGTGTATTTTGTCATGCCATTTGGGTTAATGGGATTATGTATGGCTACGATCCGACGTACTAATTTTAGTGTATCAATTTCGTTATTTTTGTGAATGCAGAATATTTATTGATTACACTTGCTCAACAACTCGAAGCAGATATTTGACCTCCGCCACCAGAGAACATTTTTATGTCTAGAGCTAAATTGTGCCTGTCTGGCCGTCGTAGCTGCTTCAGTTCCTTTCCAAGTTGCTAGCTAATTACACAATGCGTCCAATTTGCGTTAGATATATCTGTCATTTTTAGTAAGAAACCTGACATTACGCGTCTTGCCTTACGCACGCTCGAAAACGGTCTCTCCAATGATATCTAGGCTGTCAAATCGGACGCTTGACTCTTGGCTTCACAGCAAGATCCTCAAACATCCGTTCCACATAGCCTAGTCGATTGGGGTGTTACATTCTCAACAACTCAGCATTCTACCTACTAACTTTCGTCTGCCATTCTCCCAGACCGGTCCCAGAATCAGTGAATACCTAAGCAGTCATGCCATCTGCTATTAGCAAGGTCGAGGTAATGTATGGCATCTTTGGACTCACTAAGTGTCTGAAGTGTATATTTCGTTCCATTTGCCAACGCCGTTTAAAGAAATGATGTTGTGTAGTAAAAATCGTAACTAATACCGAAGTCAGGTTTTTCTTAATTCACTCTCACGAAAGTTTTAATTCAAATAAGTATGTAATAATGTAATAACGTAATAATGTAATAACTAATGTACTAGTGGCTCTGTGAGCTGTAGACCTCGTGAGTGTTTTTTTTATTTCCAAAACTATGTTAGATATCGAACCTGTAGAGCAGGGGTCGGCAACCTTTTAGCACCCACGGGCCACACAGTAGCTAAAAAAATCTTCGCGGGCCGCAGATGATAATAATGATCACTGTCTGTTGATATCAACTCGAAACAAATTGGTACGCCGTACGCGACAGTAACGTAGTAAAAATTCGCACCCCTTTTTACGTGAAAAACGAGAAAGACGAAAAAACCGACTTTTCACAGATAAACCAGCTAGTTTCCTTACCAAACCCAGATAATTCGCATTTCAACCGCATCGTAATTTCGCGATTCATTCGATCAATGCAAGCATATAGAATAGCAGATATAGAAACTTTAAGGGGGGGACGGGTCATAAAGTCATAACACACCTAGATGAAAACGCGAGCGCGAAATTTTTCGAACACTGATGCAAATGCGGCAAATACTTCATACGCATCAAGTCATAACACATCTAGATGAAAATGCGAGCGTAGCGAGCTCGAAATTTTTCGAACATTATGATGCAGGTGCGGAAAATACTTCATACGCATACGCATCAAGTTATGTAGATGTAAACGCGAGCGCGAAATTTTTCGAACACTGATTCAAATGCGGCAAATACTTCATACGCATCAAGTCATAACAAATCTCGTTGAAAACGCGAGCGTAGCGAGCGCGAAATTTTGCGAATATTATTATGCAGGTCTGGAAAATACTTCATACGCATCAAGTCATGTAGACGCAAACGCGAGCGCAGCGAGCGCGAAATTTTTTGAACATTAAGATGCAGGTGTGGAAAATACTTCATACTGTCTAACGCAAACTCGGCGAGTCCGAAATTTTTGAAAAAAAAAAATTAGATAGATTTCATTGTAAAATATACTTACAAACACATATCTCGTCCTGACCAACTGTGAAAATATTCGTGGTTGGCGATGCAGACGCTTTCACGATGTTAAGAATTTCAAATTTTACCTTTACAAACAATAAAGCCAGGGAGGCTCGCGGGCCGCACGGAAGGGGCTCGCGGGCCGCCTGTTGCCGACCGCTGCTGTAGAGGAGGACAAACCATAGATTTTTTTTTAGATTACTCGACAAAAATATTCGATGTAATCAAAGAACGTGCTCACAATACTTCACGAGAATCTGTTGTGAAATGCGATCCTTAGAGGTGAACAAATCGAAATTCGGCCGCAGAAACACAAAATAATTGATAAAAAAATTGTTTTTTTAAATTTTGAAAAAGTGACTCGATAAAAAAATTCTATAGAATTACCGCACCTGCTCACAAAATTTCACGAAAATCGGTTGATAAATGCGACCTGTAGAGGAGAACAAACCAATGAATAAAATAAAAAAAAAAAAAATTTACAAAAATTTACTTGCCTAAAAAATTCTATGTAATCATAAAACCTGCTCACAAAACTTCACGAGAATCGGTTGAGAAATGCGACCTGTAGAGGAAAAAACGGCCGCAGAAAAATACGAAATCATTGATATAAAGTTTGTTTTTTAGAATTTCAAAAAAGTAACTCGACAAAAAAATTCTATATAGTTACCAAACCTGCTCGCAAAATTTCACGAAAATCGGTTTATAAATGCGACCTGTAGAGGAGATCAGCCAACGACGTAAAAAAATTTTTTTTTTAATTTACAAAAATTTACTCTACAAATAAATTATATGTAGTCATGGAACCTGCTCACAAAATTTCACGAGAATCGGTTGAGAAATGCGACCTGTATAGGAAAAAACGGCCGCAGAAAAACACGAAATCATTGATACAATGTTTGTTTTTTTGAATTTCCAAAAAGTGACTCGACAAAAAAATTCTATATAGTTACCGAACCTGCTCACAAAATTTCACGAAAATCGGTTGATAAATGCGACCTGTAGAGGAGGACATACAAAAATCCGGCCGGACATACGAAAGCATTTTTGTCGAAGCTAAAACAGAGACCTCGTTTTACTCGGTCAATTAATTAAACAAAATGTATTAACTAGGTAATCGATATGAATGTATTATTAACTAATCAAAATGAATTGACTTATATTTTTCATTTCATTGAATTGACTTACTCGTATAACGATGTTATGAATAAATTTTTCATTTTCATTTTCTTCAGAAGAGACCGACTTTAAATTGGTTCGCATTTAGCCACGATGCATGTGGTCGTTCGTTTGTCCGTTTACCTACTACCTACCATAAAAAAACCAGCCAAGTGAGAGTGAGACTTCGCACATTTAGGGTTCCGCACCAACCGTAAAATTAAATTGGTTTGTTTTCGCGCCCACTTTAGCTGTATGCGAGCCCCCCTTTAAAGATTTAAAAACAAGTTATGACTATTTGTATAGCTTTGGGACACCTTAGATGCTTATACTGTGCAAAATTTTAAGACTGTATCTCCAACCGTTTTGCTGTATACCTGTGTGACATACGACGGACGGACGGGCGCGCGAGTGCTAGCAATAGGGTTCCATTTTGACCCTTCACGTACGGAACCCTAAAAAGTGGCACCCCAAAACCGTAGTCCGGCTCGATTTCCTGCGGAAGTCGCGCCTCTACCGCCTCGATAAATATTTAGCCCATAACATAAATAACTCTAATGGATTCCTTTGAAGCCATTTTCAGCTTCGTGTTATGAGATTGGCTGAAGTTTCATATAAATGTCGTATTAAACTGAATGACACGGAATATAAAGTATAAATCAGATTAACAATTAATTAATCTCTTTTAAACCAGCGTAATTTAAAAAAAAATATTTTGCTTTATAAAAATATCTCTGTATCCGCAATAGCATCCTGAAGTAAGGACCAATCGTCTCAAAACGTGAATAGAGTAATAATGAACGCTTTTCATTCACTAATCGATACCTACCTTTCGATGAGTATGCATTCATTTATTTATAAGACCAATTTAGGTTTTAGGTACGACCGCAGTTGGGATGTTGATAATAATAAAAATTAAATTTTAAGCATTTTTAAATCTTATTATTGGGGAACGGGACTTAATCGCGTACAAAAATAATAGTAATGTGCAATTATGCATCATCATCATCATCATCCTCCTAGCGTTATCCCAGTACAGTACAGTGTGAAAATCGTGTAAGTTTAAATCAATATCTTTTTAAATATCTTGTTACGCCAAGCCTCGGCCAGAGCCTCAGCCAATGCCGGCCAGCCAGCCAAGCCAGCCAATAGTGACCTGCCACGTCACGCCAGCCTGCCCCACCAGACCAGTCAGCCGCCATTTTGCTGACCGCCTGTATATAAGGCCCGGGAGCTCATTTGCAAGCCGATTTTGCTTTACTGAACCCTCGTCTAGGGAAACCTATGCCCGATTGTGAATATAAAATAATCATATAAAGTGCTAAGTTAAAATAAATGAGTTTGAGCATCCTCATGCTTTAATTATTTATACCACCCGTCACATATTCAGAAGATGGGATAAAAAAAACCAAATTAATATGAAACGGACTCTCGACGACGTGACCGGTCGCCTGGTCCGACCGCCAGGTTGGGATGAATCGTCAACATCACACGAGTCGCATGGCCGTGACTCTGAAACTCGTGAGGATGACAACCCACCACCAGCGCGCAAACTGTTAAAACGGTTATTGGAAGATGAAGTGCAGAGAGCCATGTGTGAGTTAAATGAAGAACTACCGACATCGAAAACGAAGGTTCATCGTGCAGCATCACTCATTCCAGAGTTTGATCCACATAGTGACGAATGCACTACTGTAACGGCATGGTTGAAAAAGATTGACCAACTTGGTGAAATTCATGGTTGGAATGTCACAACGAAAGCATTTCACCTCCAGGATAAATTACGAGGCCAGGCACGGCGATGGTATAATAGACTTGATGACTATGATTATTCGTGGACCGATTGGAAGCAAATGCTAACACGCGCATTTCCTCGACATCGTGATTATGGTAATATGCTAGAAGAGATGATGAACCGCAGGAAATTACCAACGGAGTCTATGACCAAATACTATCAAGATAAGGTCGCCATGTGTTTTCGGTGCAAACTGTCTGATTCAGCGACGGTCTCGTGTATTATTCGCGGCTTACCCTCAACACTTCAAGCCAACGCAAGAGCATATCAGTGCGACCGACCGGAAGACTTATACGAGGGGTTTCTTTGTGCGCTAGATGATTATCAGCCACCCTCCGGCAACCATCACTCTCTTACCACTCGCCCGATAAATAAAGACAGTGCTCGACCGTCTAGCGAAAGGAAGATTATTAATCCTGACGTAGACCCCTGCCCGCGTTGTAAAAAGACTGGCCATACACTCCGGAACTGTCCACAGCCCGATCAGCGAACCTGCTTCAAATGTGGCAAGCAAGGGCACATCGCTCCACGCTGCACTGCGACATCCGTGACTAAGCCTACTACGCGAGCGGACGACAATGTAAAGGAAGTTAAGCTTTTACAAAACTACAACCACATTTACGAGAAAGTCACAAAAATTAACGGCGTACACGTACGCGCCTATCTTGACACAGGGAGTCAGATCAATGTACTCTCTTTGGAAGTTTCGCGGCTACTAAACCTAGACGTAGCGCCTACCAACACTATCATGAAGGCGTTCTCGGGAAGTCACTTATGCAGCCTCGGAGAAGTAGCATTTCAACTCGAAATTGACGGCATACTTACAAACTGCAAAGCCCACCTTACGGATGTTGACATGGGAGGCGTACACCTATTGATTGGCCAGCCGATCATAAACAGCGACGGTATGATTCTGATAGTCGGTGACGGCGTAGCCACTTTAAAACAAGAAGATTTCACGAAACAAATAGACTTAACTGAGGACCGCACCCGATTTAAAGTCGTCACCTTTAACAATGAGTGCCTACCACCAGGTTCTTCTATTATCAAGGTCAAGATAGTAGACAATAATGAAGATAATGATGTGGTCACTAGCCCACAGCATTTTGACCTTGCTGGCGTGTCTTACTCAATTCCCGCCACGATGTTACGGGGCGCCACGGGATACGTCAAGGTTGTGAACGCCGGCCCGCAGCACATCATCTGGTGCGAAGGGGAATGCTTGATCAGGGCTGACAGCTGCAGCAGCGCTCCACCGGCATGCAATGTTCAGGTCAGTAAACAAGCTAATTCTACCTTGCCATATGCATTGGGTGCCATGACCACAGCCAAAGCCAGCCAGACTAATGTTGTGTCCTCCGTACTGCACACTAGCTTAGCCAGTATTAGCACTATTGGGGGTGTAAATATAAATGACATAAAAACAGGACCATTGAATAAAAACGACCAAGATAGCTTAATCAGTTTATTATCAGAGTACAGGGATTGCTTCGCAAGTAATACACAAGAGTTAGGATGTACAGATTTATTACAAATGAAAATTAAGTTAACGACCGAACAGCCCGTATATCGCCAACCTTACCGTTTGTCACACAAGGAGCAGGATATAGTTAGATCAAAGATCTCAGAGTTGCTTGACGCAGGTATAATTAAAGAGTCAGAGTCCAATTTCGCTTCTCCCGTTATTCTCGTTAAGAAGAAGAACGGTGATCATAGGCTTTGCGTTGATTATAGGGCGCTTAACGCCATCACTGTCAAGGATAGGTATCCCTTGCCTCACATTGAGGATCAGATTTCAAAACTTGCAGGAAAAAACATTTTCACAACACTGGATTTAGCTCAAGGTTATCACCAGGTTAAAATCTCTCCCGAAGATACCCACAAAACTGCTTTTATCACTACACAGGGCTGCTGGGAGTATACACGTGTGCCATATGGTTTGGCAAACAGTCCGTCTGTTTTTATGCGAATGATGAATAAAATAGTTAATTCATTGAGAATCCCCATAAACGATGACGGTTCCAGTTCAAATCAAAGTATTCATAATAATGACCGTTCCGATACTTTGCCCAACGGATGTGAAGTTTTAGCATTTATGGATGATTTGTTGCTACCTTCGTTCGATATTAAATCCGGATTTAAAATGCTTGAAATGGTTCTTTCAAAGTTCAGAGTAGAGAATTTAAAACTTAATATGAGCAAGTGTGCGTTCTTAAAAGATCAAATAACGTATTTAGGACACGAAATATCGCGAGATGGTATCCGACCGAGCGAATCGAAATTGACAGCTGTGTCGCAGTTTCCCATCCCTAGAAATGTCCACGAGATACGTCAGTTTCTCGGGTTATGCAGTTACTTTCGCAAGTTTATAAGGAATTTCGCTATTATTGCTCGACCTTTATCAGATTTGACCAAGAAAAACGTTGCGTGGACTTGGGGCAGTGACCAGTGTAACAGTTTTGAACAGTTAAAGCAGTGTTTGTGTACAAAACCGGTTTTGGCCTTATACGACCCGACTTTGCCGACGGAAATACATACGGATGCTTGCAAATCAGGTATTGCCGCTATATTGTTACAAAAACAGACTGATGGTTCGTTACGTCCGGTTATGTACTTTAGTAGGGTAACAAGTAAAGACGAATCTATGTATCACAGCTACGAATTGGAGACCCTTGCAGTGGTAGAAGCTCTACGTAAATTTGCAGTGTACATAGTAGGGGAGCAGATTAAGGTAGTAACAGATTGTACAGCAGTTCGAGCGACTCTAACTAAACGCGACCTCATTCCTCGCATAGCCAGATGGTGGCTATCTATTCAGCAATTTGACTTAACGATTGAGTATAGGCCTGGGGAACGTATGAGACACGTGGATGCCCTCAGTAGGAACCCGGTTGATACTATGAACATTAACAGACTAGAAGTTTCAGACTGGTTTTACACCGTTCAGTGCCAGGATGATAAGTTGAAGTCAATTGTTGATCAGCTTAAGTCAGGAACAGCCCCTACCCATATTACAAATGATTACATATTATCAAATGATAGGCTATATCGGAAAACTTTGGTGGGAAATCGCCTTGTTGTTCCTTCATTAGCTAGGTGGAAAATAGTTCAGATGCATCATGATGATATAGGACATGTAGGGCTCCAAAAGTGCACGGATTTGATAAAAAAAGATTATTGGTTTCCCAAAATGTCTCGCTTCATCCGTAAATATGTTAAATCATGTTTGCATTGTGCTTATGGTAAAGGTGATCATGGTAGAAAGGAAGGAATGTTATACCCTATCCCTAAGCCTAACGAACCAATGCGTATGGTCCATGTTGATCATCTCGGACCATTTTGCAGAACACATAAGGGTTATCAGTACATGCTTGTTTTGACAGATTCATTCTCTAAATTTGTGATCGCTGAACCTACACGCACTGTAAATTCTGTGGAGACTATTCGAGTACTCAAAAGGATATTCAGCTTATTCGGTTACCCAGACAAAGTTGTGAGTGACCATGGTAAGGCATTTACCAGTAGGAACTTTAAACAGTTTTCTAATGACAAACAATTCAAGCACATACTGACGTCCATTGCGTGTCCTAGGGCCAATGGTCAGGTTGAACGGACTAACCGTACTATACTGAATGCCATGCGCACAACCGATCCAAGCGAGTCTGCCAATAATTGGGCTAATTGTTTACCTGATGTGTTATGGGGAATAAATAACACTGTCAATGCAAGTACATCCTACAAACCATTTGACCTTATGTTTGCTAGAACTTCTAGGCCACGTTGTGACATAGACAGTCAAGACAGTGTGACACAACCTGTTGAAGTAAGGCGTAGGATAGCTAGCTCAAAGTTAAAGGCCGCAGGCGAAAAAATGAAACGTAATTTTGATAAGAAGCGTAAGCCTAGTCGAAAGTACAGGAAAGGGGATATGGTTTTATGGAGGCAGGCTCCTACAAGTAGTGCGGCTAAAGTGAATACTAAATTAGATGATATTTATTCTGGTCCTTATATTATTATCAAGGTTGTTGGTAATGACAGATACAGGATCCGCAGTATCAAAGGGGTAAGAGGATATAAAGCTTTTACAGGTCTAGTAGCAGCTGACTCATTAAGGCCATATACAAGCTCAGCTCCTGTATCTGACAGCGCTAGTAGTTCGGATGAACAGCTTGAGACTGAAGACCTCATTGACTTGCTAGAGAGCTAATGTGTGCATCTCCCATTGCGGGAGCAATCATTGTTTCAGGACGGCCGACTGTTACGCCAAGCCTCGGCCAGAGCCTCAGCCAATGCCGGCCAGCCAGCCAAGCCAGCCAATAGTGACCTGCCACGTCACGCCAGCCTGCCCCACCAGACCAGTCAGCCGCCATTTTGCTGACCGCCTGTATATAAGGCCCGGGAGCTCATTTGCAAGCCGATTTTGCTTTACTGAACCCTCGTCTAGGGAAACCTATGCCCGATTGTGAATATAAAATAATCATATAAAGTGCTAAGTTAAAATAAATGAGTTTGAGCATCCTCATGCTTTAATTATTTATACCACCCGTCACAATCTGTATAAAAGTAAAAATGGACGACCATAAAAAAGTTGTAAGTCACAAATTTCGATTCCACTACAAACTTTATACTAATTGAGTGATTTTGACATTTCCTAAAAAAGTTGCTGAGCCAGACTCTATCAGCCAACATCCCTATTACCTACCTTTGAGGTTATGCGTCAAATTTTACCAATCAGTTTAAATTTTTAACAATGTCTCTTGCTGCATAGAATTCACAGGAATGAAATGGTATTGACAGATTATAATGTGGCCGGCGGTATCGAGTGACTGAAGCGGAGCTCGCTGGACCGAATCGGGCGCCATTGTGTTGTGTACATTTTGAACCACGATTTAACCGAACTGTTTTGTTCTTCATTTGAATATTGAAATAGATTCGATGGAATTTGGAAAAGGTTTGTGATGAAGGATTTTAGTGACAGCAGTACATATAGACAGCAAAGATAGGCAGCAGAATATAAACAACACAAAAAAATCTGAAATTAGTAAATAGCTAGCTTTTTTAATTACCTATTCCGTTCTACTTGATTTTTTGTTAGGTTCGTTATGTTTTTGTAATGTTTTGTATATTTTATTTTACTTTGTAATTATTCTGGAGACGCAAGGGCCCATTAAACCTACACAGTCTGCTTACAAACGTACAGGCGTTTGTTTGTTTACCGCTATTGTAGCATTAGTAAGCAAATATAGTTTTTCTTGTAAGCTCGAGATGTAAAAAATTACAAATATCATGTATGCATATTACTCGTATGTTTTAAAAACCAGAACACTTCACCAGTTTGGTATTTCAGCTAATAAACCTCCAAAATACCAAAAAGCGCTCCCAATTTTCAATATTAAATTCCCAGTTTTGTCAGAACATCTCCAATCTACAGTCGGCACGGAATAGTGTGAAAATTAAAAAGATAAAAAATGAATCCAGATTCCCGGTTGATTCAGCCGACGGGATGAAAATTGGATTTGCCCCTGATTGGTTTTTTATTTACTTAAGACAAGAAAAATTCTCCAGGCGACGTCTTTATAAATGATTTACTGGGTCCCCTTTCTAGCTGTGCACATTGCAACTCTGTTCTGGAATCCACTCGTGTTATCCTTTTTACTCTAACCTCTTAGAAGTGGTGTTTGAAAAGGGCAGAATAACAGTGTATTCGATGTTCGTCTTGACGATTATAGTCTCGAGGTTGATTAACGAATGGGTTTTGGAGTGATCAAATAAAAGTTGGATCTTGCAATGAGATAAGGTTTTTCTCGAAAAGCTGTACGAAAATATAATGTATAAAAAATCAAAATTAAGTAGGACGATTTAATATTTTTTATCACTTGACAGCTATAGTGCGCGCCATCCACGACGACGCGCCCCTCCCCTGACCCTCCACCGTGAATCTAATACTAATCTGTCCGCAGTTGTACGGCTTGGGCTGTGGAGGGGCGCGCCTTCGTGGCTGGCGTGCACTATATATCTGGGTATTAGAAATGACGTTAAATACAAGCTTACGGCAAGCCTCATGGTAAGCATGGCAGACACTAAGGTGAGAGATTAAGTCCTTATTCCTTATAAAAAAAAATAACTTTTATACCTAGAACTCGTATGACCTGCCCGTGCCCGAGTCTAGACTTGCTAGCAAACGGAATATCTGCATAAAAATCTGACAGAACTACGCAAATGACGGGTTCCCGTGGGCAGGAGTTGCGGCACATTTCAATTGAGCGTGCCGAAGTGCATCCTCAACGCACAGTACACCGTTTACGGCACAGAAAATTAAATAATGTTAATGTGTGTATGTTGTATAAGAGATCTCTTACAGGGATAAGTTCGCCTTTGTACCTACATGTATAATCTTGTTTGTATAAAGTCTTTACATACATATATACACAATCTTCTGTAGTATACGGTAATGGTAACTCTTGACGATCCGTTTAGCCTTGTGGCTCACCCGGATAACTGTACTGGGTTCAAGTCCCGGTCCTCTTAGTGTTTTCCTGGTGTATACTAGAGCTCAGAATCCGCTTCAGCATCTACCTAGTCCCGATATTTGGCGTAGGCACTAGTTTTAAGAAAGCCGCTGCCGTTCGAACCCTTCGAACCCAGAGGCAAAACTGGGTGGGTTCTGGGTGCAAATGAAGACCAGCGCCGGCATATGCTCTGCCAGCATAACGCTGAGTTGTAACCATTTCGTGGCAAAAGTCGGTTTTGTTCGTCACGAATAAATGTTTCTTTTCCTTTTTCTTTCTTTCTTTTCAAATCCCGGGACGGGCAAATGTTTGTGTGAATTGTGTGATGGACGTGACTGTTTCTGATTCTTGGATGTTTTCTTTGCGTATAAGAATGTAGCGATTAGCACCCATACTAAGCGTTATTAAATTTGAGGGTCTAGTTTGATTAGTTT
Source organism: Cenopis cana (assembly GCA_951800055.1). Taxonomy (NCBI): domain Eukaryota; kingdom Metazoa; phylum Arthropoda; class Insecta; order Lepidoptera; family Tortricidae; genus Cenopis; species Cenopis cana. The sequence goes on along the minus strand of OX637487.1, from coordinate 6,627,634 downwards.
AAGATTGTCAGCTATATCATCATCCTCCTAGTGTTATCGCAGTACAGTTGCATCCTGAAGGATGCCTGGGGTACGCTACCTAATCCCAAGATTTTGCGTAGGCGCTAGTTTTTACGGAATCGACTGCCATTTAATCTAAGAAGAAAGTAGACCTTATTGGAATTAGGCTTTGTCAAGTGAGTGGGCATCTTGACTGTTAGAAGTTTTCAAGCCGCTTGAAGGCGCCAAATTGTCAGCTATATCTTAGTGGTATATTTTCTTGGGTAGGTGATCGGTCTCGTCCAGGACATCCACCATCAACTCGTCCCCAAAGCAAAAAATGTGCTGACCCAGAAATAGTCACTAAACCACACACAAATACCACTATACCCAACCATTCTCCGATAGCTGTGAATTCTAATTTGCAGGATTATCAAAAAAAAACAACAACAACATAATATCTACCGTTAAAGCATTTCCTTACTGTAGATAAAATACCTACTGCGGACTGACCCATGGGAATCCCGACCGCGTCGCGTCAAATTTAATAATCATAACTTGCTCTTACGTCTAAGTTGGGTAATGTTTAGCCTGGCTTGGCCAAATGTTTTAAGTGTTGAATAGACATTGTTGTGAGAATCAAGTTGAAGGAAGTGAGTGAAGAAATGAAGGGTGCAATTAAAAGGGTGCCCTTCTCGATTCCCATGACGGTAATCCTTACAAAGTCCTCTCCACTCACACCTGAGCCCGCGTGGTCGTGTCGGAGGTTTCCCCTAGATTTTCCCCAGGCCTCTCCAACCGCGCTCTCCTATCGCTTTATTGGGACCGGCCTATAAAGCCACAGTCAGGTTAAAAAAAAGAAAATCCGATTCGGTTGAAGTCACTCAAGCAATCTCATTCGAGCGCAAACTCTTGTAGAGCATTCCCCTGTTTATACCGCCCTCGTGGTCGTGTCGGAGGTTCCCCTGGATTTACTTCATGCTACTCCAACCGTGCGCTCTTGTCGCTTTATTGCACCTGCGGGGTAATCACGTAACGATATGTCGTACTACCGTTGGTACGTATTTAATGTCAGTTTTAGTGCCAGTTGCACCAACGTACGAACACAGACCGGTCATCGTCAAATATGGCGCCGCCAGCTATACCCATAGAAACTTGTCAACGTTTCCATACAAACTGATTTGACGAACACCGTTTACGATTACAGACGGTTTGGTGCAACCCAGCCTTAGTATGGGATTTGACATTTAAATCTATCGTACCTCTACTAACGGTCGAAAACGTTACGTGGTTACCGCGCTGGCCTACAAAGCCGCAGTAAGTACTAGCTATAGCTATATAAGTAGAGCTACTTTAGCTCTAGTATAAGTTTTTTCGAAACATTAACTAATTCGAACGCGTTTGCGTTTTGTCTCAAAATGTATGAAAGTTGTATGAAAACGTGAACAGCGCCTCTGGTGGTCACTAGTGGAAACTAAAACAGCGAGTATAACATTTGTTGCTAACCGACGAACGCGCGTATTTCAAACTCGGTGAGAGCGTTTTCATTTCATACATTTTGAGACAAAACGCAAACGCGTTCGAATTAGTTAATGTTTCGAAAAAACTTATACTAGAGCTACAGGTTGAAAATAAAAAGCTTATACTCTTCCTTGCTCTTGAATACTGATTGAAAGAGAAGTATGGACCAAATTAACCTCTCCCCGTCTTTTTTTTTATTTAGATTTAATAATAATTTGTGTGTTCCCACTTGAATTTAACAATCCCCGTAGCTCGAGAGTCGAACCAAGTGGAACTTTAAAAACCCTCGTGGGTCGGACAAAGCGGAATATAAAAAAAATCTTCGTACTTCGAGGGTCGAACCAAGTGGAACACTAAAAATCCTCGTGGTTCGATTGTCGAACTAAGGGGAATATAAAATTCCTTGCTGTCCGACATGTCGGACAAACCACGCGGCCGCATTGAGAGCAATGAGCTGGACCAAAGGTGCCAAAAATTCTCTTTGTTTTTTGTACTTGTCCAGGTAAAACAAGACAATAATGTGACCTTTAGTGAACTTGTCGCGCCAAGCGGGACATGACAGCATTCTGCATCAATCACCGTTGCTGGGAGCAGATTGCGGAGGATAGACTTAAGTGGCGAAAGACTATCCTAGAGGGGCGCGACAACCACGACAGGGCTTGGTTCGACCTTCTGGAAGACCGAAGAAGGAGGAGACATACCACTACAAGCTCTTCGCTGGCCACTTGTCCCCAGTTCTGCTGCCACCTCTGCGGGAGACAATGCCGTTCCCGTATAGGCTTACATAGCCACACCAGAAAGTGTTCGCAGGTCGCTGCATAAATCGTCTGATAAAGACGCAAAGATGATGAGTGAACTTGTAACTTTAAGTGAATTTGTCTTATAATCCCCACGTTAAAAGTGTTCATCAAAGCAGGCGAGAACTCCAAAAAATATACGAGGAACATATCAATATCAGAAGATTAGCCGTGTTTCAGCGGATCCATCCAAAGGGCGGAAAATACGCATGAATTTGTTGAAAAATTCAACTGGTCACTCTCCGAAACTCGTATCTAATATAATCGATGGATGGGAAATTAAATTTTATTGTAAACACACCAAGACTTACTTTTGCATCAAATACTTCCATTGAATACGTATTTGGGAGACTAAATAGTCGATATTCCCCTCGACTTCTGAATTCTATGAATACATTGCGGGTGAATAAAATGCGGAGTTAATCATGGTTTGAATTTATTTTGTGAGGGATTAAAAGTGTTTTTCGCGGTTCGTTAGCTTGGGTGTTATTGCATAGGTATGTAGAGGGTGTGTGTTTTATATCAATCTTCAAAAAGGTTTTGTAAAAATGTAATTTTCTGTTAGCTATTGCAGAGTTGCACTTTATGGTTCCATTTCACCATCAAATAAATATTTACGGCACGATACTATTGTATTGTGTTAAAAATTCCTACTTGCAAGTTCAAAACTGAGAGGTATGACTGGAAGTTGCTAAAACATCTAGATTTATTAGGTCTCTAGTACTAGACTAGATTTATTAGGTAATCTAGGTTCATTGCGGTAGCAACAGAGGTACTTGACTTGAGATATCTCTGTGATCACTGGAAAAAGAAACATAGGTAATTATTTAAACCACAAATCATAATTCGGTTAGCTGTGGTTTCGTCATGTTTTAATTGTAACTTATTTTCGTCTGGCTCACGAATGAGTTCAATCGTTTGTATGAGAGAATGATAGTAGATCTATCCAATAATACACAGGCCATAAATTTAACTAATGATATATTTTAAACGTTACGTAATCGACTAGCTGCAACACAACTGTTTTAATGGGCGAAACTTTTCTAACAATGCTATAACTATAACACATTACTTAATTATTGAATTTTTGTTATTATTAGGTTATTTATCTATATAAGTATGTAAATCGTCGCCTAGTACCCATAGTACAAGCTTTGCTTAATTTGGGACTAGGTCGATTAGTGTGATCCACGATAATTTATTTATTTATTTATATTCATTTTAAGTCTTGTTGTCAAAATATAAATTAATGTAATTATTGAGTAAAATACCTGTAGTTTGTAACATTCCTGGTCCAACGATGTACGGCGGTGGCTACGCTGCGGTTCATTCATGAAGGTAGTTACCTCAGCCTTGTCCAACCTCAAGTTATTAAAATGCGGTATAACCAGTGTAATTGAGTAGCTAGCTGAAATAATCGCTACGATTACATATAATAATATTAACCCTGCAATGTCACGCACGAACGGTTTAATTAATCTTTGTAAGTATGATTAAGTAATAAAAAAACCTGATGGTAGGTAATGTATATTTAGGTCATCATTTATTAACATATTATTCGACCTAGTTTAAATATGGCTCTAACCAAAGACTTATAAATTTAATTATATGGACTGCTAAATGTCTTATCACTTACACTTCCTGCTTTAACATTTCCAAATTTTTTTTATAATCCAGTGGAATTATTAGTCACATCACAAGTGCGTAGCCGGCCTTTCAGAGGTACCACACAAAAAATTAGAAACGATGTAACCGAACTGAGAACCTCCCTCTTTTTTTAAGAAGGTTAAAAAGGAACACCATGTACTGTAGCGATACTGGTATATGCCTTCTTAATGATTGACAACTTATAGACTTACACTTTTCTTTACTTATACTTGCCTTCTTATCTGGGGGCAAGGCAGTGCCCCCGCCAAGTCGAGCAAAATGGTGCACAGCCAAGGATGGTACCTTTTCTCGAAGCCATTCAGGGCATTTTCAACATTGATTTGTGCAATAAAGTGTTTACTACTACTACTACAACTTTGACAAGCTACATTTTCATGACGTCAAGATCAAAACGGTATTATTAATTTATGTTAAAATCGTTACGCGGTATATTAATTTTTATATAAAGAAAATTAAACACTCACGGATATATTTATCATATCGTTTTCTTTCATAACGTTAACTGAAAGATAAATAACTGGCCCTGGCCACACATTTGCCGATGAATGTTCAGCTTACAGATCCATTACTAATTGCGATTTCCTAATATATGCATCTATGATATCAAGTGGAGTGGATAATTCGACGGCACACACGCAAGACAATGTTAAAAATAGTTCACACTAAGTCTTCAATCTAAATCTGTATTGAGCAGTCTTAGGACTTCAGTACAAATTATTTTTTTATTTTCTGAAATGAAGATTTTTTTCTGCACCATTTTATTCATAGGCTGGTACAGCTCAACGGCGGCATCAAATAATGATATCAAAAGCCAAGTTGGCAATTCCAAGGACCTTGGGATTCATAATGATTTGGATAAATATGGATATCGCCTTAATATAGATGACATTTTACTTAACAAAAAGATAGATTTTACCATTAATTTCAACGACAGTCGGGGGATATTTGAAAGAAATGGCTACAACTTCGAAGTCGACGATGGGAATCCTGGTCAGTATTGTCTGTTTTTTTGTAAATTTAAATTTTGCGATCGATTTAAGTGAATTGAAAAATGAGTGCAATGATATTAGTTTTTTTTTCATGATCTGACTGAAAACTTTATAATTATTTTGTAAAAACCGTGTACGGCGTGTACTAATATTTTGAGTCTTACCATTTATTTACATTTGACTTTTTATGTATACTTAATAATCATTTTTTTAATTATTATTTTATAACCAGTGTACCTAGTTTGAATGGATAATATTTTGATTCAACAAAAATCAACCATGGTAGAACATTCTATAGCCTTGTGATGTCTTTATATATATTCTGACAAAGCACTACCCTAATTGCCTAGATGACGAACGATTTGAACCCAGGACCACCTTCTAAACTAGCGGTCCTGGATTCTAATCTATCTCGGTAAGGATACGTATATTATCAAATCGCCAATACCCTTTGTACATCGTTGGGTACGAGGTAGTAAGTATATATGTCCCCCATTATCAAATTTGCCAACCAGTTTTCCTCTTTTTTCAGATGTTCACGGGAAAATAGAGCGCCCATGCCAAGCGTACGACACATTCTGTATCCGCAAATTTTTCGCGGAACACTCCAAGTGCACGATCTCAGGACGACGCCTGCCTGACCCCTTCTACCGAGCACAGACAACAGTCAACTACCCTAGCGCTAATACGTCAGTTATTAGTCATGACATGGTCTTTGGAGGATTAAATAACGCTAGAGTGGAAGAATTTTAGTAAGTGCATGATTGACGTTTACAGAGCATAGCGGTACAAAAACGTTGTTACTGAATGACTTTGTATCATACTACACTGATTTTTTTAAACATTATATTCCTGTGTAACAATATGAACTTTATTCTGCAAACAGGCCGCAATGGCACTTTTACAAGTCAAAAACTACTAGCGTTTCTGAAAGACCACTGCAAACGACCGAAACTTGACAGTCAGTTATTTTTTCCCAAAATATTTTAAACGAATATTTTTTAACGTCATGCGGCAAAGGCATCTTAAATTTACTAATACTATAGAGGTTTAAAATATATATGTGTCAACTATTGGTAAGTATAGTGTCAATCATTAGAACGTTCTCCTTACCTATTTTTCTCTTATTTCAGTATCGACAGGGTAACGGACAACTTGGTGATCGCTTTCTATTTCGACGCTATTACACAAACTTCTAACAACACAAACCTAAAGTTTTATCTAAGGGGCAGAGAACCAGAGGTCCATCAAGGGTCCAACTCATTAATTTACGGTAATATTCTGTTTATTAAACGAGCAATATTTAAAGTAATAACTAGCTTTTGCCCGAGTCTTCGTCTGCGTAGACTTTAGAGCTCACAAGAAAGTAAGAACAACGCATCGCATGGCAGTATGAGAGGGACGAATTCTCTACTTCCAATAAATGCTGGTTGAAACCAAACCATAATCCTATGTTAATTATTGTATACACAATGTTGCACCTAAGTATGCAGTGTTTTAAGCCCACTTTAGTAATTAATAAACAGAATTTATTTATTTCAGAACAAATAACAATAACCATGATAATACCAGGATTGGATAATTTAAAACTGGACAGAGCTGAGATATATACATATGCAGGAAATCCTCTATTTCCCTTTACTGTTTCGCCTGGTTTACTTGTGAGTTCAGGTGGGTCTATGTTACAAATGAGTACTTACGCATTGTAATGCTTCATATTGCTTGTCGGTACGGAGGCGGTACGAAATCAGAAAGCTAGCAACTGTCAGTTGTCATTCTAATCAGTACCGCTTCTTTGTTGTGGATTACACTGCTTATATTTAAATCAGCGCTTCTTCAGTCACGCGGAGTGCGCATATAATAAGCGGGGCGATACGAATGCAGTATTGACCTGCTTCCGCGGATGATATTACTGCATTTATTACCTACTGCGCTGCGTAAGCAATTGACTGACAGTACCCCGTCAAGTGACGAAATGCTATGCGACATCAGTAGGCTTACGTCAAAGAAAAAAATACCGCACTGATCCCACCCTGCCAAGTCAGGGAGTAGCCTAATGGAATTTTATATAATAGCTATAATACAAAATAACATACCTACTCTAGGTAAATGAAATGAATATTTAACTATTTAATATGAATGACATGTATTAATTTATAACTTAGATCTAGTGACTTGTAATGTATGATTACCAATAAAATATGAGTAGGAGTATGAGTATATGGGGTGGTAGTCAACACTGAAACTTGAAATTTTAAACTTAAAAAATATTTTTAATATTAATATTATTATATTTTGTAGGTATTTTTTTTTATTGTGTTTATTTTTTATTTTTGTAAAATGAATATTTAATAAATTATTCTTATCCGCTGAAGAGTCAATTAAGCTACGTCAAAACAGCACATCGTCTTGTGTGTTTGTCAAAACAAAATAAGTAGCACGAGCCACCCTTCTGGGGGTCACACCCGGGACCTCCCGCCACCATCGATGCGTAGCATGAGCCAGCCTTCTGGGGGTGACACGCGCGACCACCCGCCACCATCGATGCGTAGCACGAGCCACCCTTCTGAGGGTGACACTCGGGACCTTCCGCCACCATCGATGCGTAGCATGAGCCACCCTTCTGGAGGTAACACCCGGGACCTCCCGCCGTTATCGATGCGTAGCATGAGCCATCCTTCTGGGGGTGACACCCGCGACCACCCGCCACCATCGATGCGTAGCACGAGCCACCCTTCTGAGGGTGACACTCGGGACCTCCCGCCACCATCGATGCGTAGCATGAGCCACCCTTCTGGAGGTGACACCCGGAACCTCCCGCCGCTATCGATGCGTAGCACGAGCCACCCTTCTGGGGGTGACACCCGGGACCTCCCACCGCCATCGATGCGTAGCACGAGTCATGAGCTGACTAGTTCGCCACTGGGAGACAAGTGTGACAACCACCCCATTATCGTCCTACTTATAAGATATGTCCAGAGCCCATATTTTTCCCATCGTGTATATTTACTCCCATTTTATTTCAGATCCGGAAGTTCTGGCAATGACGGTGTTCTTTACCACGGTGAATGTAGAAACAGATCTTGTGGAGCAATTAAGTACGGAAGGGGTGTTTTTCGGCGCAAATTACCTACAATACAATATTTGTGATTTCGGTCTCAAAGTTGTGTAATTTTCCAGTATTAAAAGGATCTTTGATTGAGCTATTTTTTATTCAATTTTTAATCACCTATAATTTATCCTTCAAATCAGAAGTTAAAAAAGTCTGTCTTGCCTTTTATTTGTATGGAAATTGTAGTCATCACTCAGTTTGAGAATTTTAAAGGACATAACCCTAGAGATTTAGAGTAATCTGCGGAAAATTTAATAAGTGAGATTTAATATAAATACTTTTTGCACAAACAGCAAAGGACACGTAATGACAAAATCATGCCAATTTTACGACCTTACCCGTTAGGGAAGTTTCAAGTTTCTATCTTAAAGATAATTTTGATCTCCATGTTCATACAAAATGACGACCCCTTTTCAATACCCTAGGGGGAGGAATTTGTAAATAAATTATAGCCTATGTCCTACTCTGATGTTTAAGTTACAATACTGGAAAGATGACCGATGATAGTTCAAACGAAACTCTAAGGCCAAATTGTTTTAAACGAACGCAAGCAAAAAACGACTAAGAGCTTCGACTATAAGGTAGATTCTTCCTTGCGTTCATTTGAAGAATTTGACCTTACAGTTTCGGACGGATATGCATACTTTGAGTTACATAAGACCAAGCCTAGTCAGATCATTAAAACGTATTCTAGTTCGTAGTCTATTTGTTTGTTTTACTTTTCAACAAAAAAATCGGTTGCTGTGGTGAAATACCTTTGTTCTTTTCATGTCATATATTAAATTCACTGGCGGAAACTACTGTTACGTATGTTAATTTAAATCTCGTATCTCGTAAGCCGATTTTCATCAACATCCATGAAACAAATTGATTAGAAACCGCACATATGAATATACGTTATATACTAGCATTTTCCCGCAACTTCGTCTGCGTTGAACTTGTTTATCGTGTTGGGATTTCATTGCTATTCTTTTATATCAGGCGCTTGCCTAGTCATCGCTCTTCCATAAAAACTTCAACCCTTTAACGGATGGTTTCTGAACTGAAAAGTATCCTATGTGTCCCGAGGACTCAAACTATCTCTATACCAAATTTCATTTAAATCGATTCAGCGGTTTGGCGTGAAAAGGTAACAAAACAGACAAACACACTTTCGCATTTATAATATTAGTATGAATAATCAGCTTCAGACGAGTCTGACATCCCGGGGTGACGCCTAAAAGAGTCATCACCATCATGCCACCATCGGCATCAAAAATGATTCACGCTAGACCGTTCCGTGTCCGGACCGGCCCGTTTTCTAGTATAAGAAATCGACGGCCGTCGCGCGTCCTTCGATTTCTTGTACCTACTATAAAACGGGCCGACCCGGACACGGTACGGTCTGGCCTGATTACGATGCCTTGTGCTTAATCTACATACTCTACAGTCTTCTGTAGGTAAACATTTATTAACATCCAAAAATAATAATATAATAAAATAAATAATCACACTTAACATACCAACATACATACTTAATTAAGACAAAACGAAAATATGTGAAACGAATATAATACTACCTTTATATGACTAAAAATCTAAACTTAATTTTTTTAATAGTTTAAGTACTTTATAACTAAATAAAACGGTAAATTTATTTATTCAGAAACACAATAAGAATAGGAATACAATATAAATAAAACTAAACAAAATTAAAATTATTCCTCTATCTGAACTAAACTAAATTTTCCTTCATTTAATAACAGAATCAACAAAGTTATACCTGACAATATAGGTACCTTAATATTTGCCGGTAAATCTATATTCTCAAGATCCATTATTCATTATAAAAAATGCTTCGAAAATTACGTCTAGTGGAATCGATAATTAGACGGTACACACGCAAGACAAAGTATGTAAAAGCAATAAATCTTCAATCTACATCCGAATTGAGCAGTCGTAGGACTTCAGCGCAAATTTGGATTTTTCTCTTCTGACATGAAGAGTTTTCTCTGTACCATTTTTTTCGTAGGTGGGTGGTACGGCTCAACGGAGGGTTCAAATAATGATATCAACAGCCAAGTCGGTAATTATAAGGACCTCGGGTTACATAATGATTTTGCTAAATATAGATATCGCCGTAATATAGGAGACATTTTACTGAACAAAAAGTTTGATTTTATAATTAATTTCAACGACAGTCGAGGGATATTTGAAAGAAATGGTTACAAATTCGAAGTCGACGATGGAAATCCTGGTGAGTACCTATTGTTTTATTTTGAATTTAATTACCTACCTATTTCAATCGATTACAATGAATTCACGAAATGGGATGATTCGACAATTTTTGTTTATTGACGGTTTCATTTCATAATTATAAAGATCATGTTCATGTGCTTTAGGAATGTTGCACTTTGCGATGATAATTATTTTTGATTATAATTCATTCATAACTCATAACCAGTGTGGTTTGATTGTATAACATTTTGATCAAAAAAAATCATGTTTCATGTTATGAATATTCGACAGCCAAGACTAGGATTTTGATTTGATTGTTTCTATTCTGAAAAAACCCTACCCTACTTGCCTAGATGACGAAGTTAGTTAGGATAAGGTAAACGTACCTATGCTCGACACCTTAGTGCCTAATAGATGACACCAAACAACCACCTCTGACATCATGACGAAGATTGAAAGTGCCATGTATTGGGTCAGTGTCGAGCACAGGAACAAATTTTACTTACGGGTTATGGGTATTTATCGTATCGCAAATACCTTACACGGTTATGTAGATATTATGTCTGTGACTATTAATAACAAGTGGTAGATCATTATGGAATAGTTCAACCAGTGTTACCTTTTTTGCAGATGTTCACGGGAAAATAGAGCGTCCATGCCAAGCATACGACACCTTCTGTATCCGCAAATATTTTGCGGAACACTCCAAGTGCAAGATCTCAGGACGACGCCTGCCTGACCCCTTCTACCGAGCAAAGGGAACAGTCAATTACCCTAGCGTCAATATGTCAGCTATTACTAATAACGTTGCCTATGGAGGATTAAACTCTGCTAGAGTAGAAGAATTTTAGTAAGTGCATGATTGAATTTCACAGTGTACGCTGTAGCGTAGCGGTCCGAAAACTTCGATATGATTCGATTGTGTGTTGACTTGTGTGTTACGATGCAGCAACCTTTTTGATGAGTTCGTGACAGTGGTAAATCTAGTGGTATATTTATATTTCCCTTATGTTCAATGAGTCTCTATGAACGCCTTATATAATCGTAATTTAAAGCAACAGCTGTCTTTGTAATCGTGTATTTTATTTTTGTATTACAGAATACAAAGTGTGTACTCAAACTAAAGTTTTGAAAATGCGGTGGTCTAAATTAATATCATTTATTTAGGAAGTACAACCACGGAGGTTACGAAAACAAAGGGCCGTAAAAAAAGTACGCCACAGTTTTTTTGTAATATCCCAGTCCCAGTGCTTGACCTTTTCAATCTTAATTCATAGCTGTAGCGAGGAATGATAGGTGTCAATTATTGGGAATTAAGGGCCTGTACTCCGAATATAAAATCCAAACTTCGTATAGTGCCGTCCCTTTCACTCACATAGTGTATAACACGAGAGTGAAGGGAACGGCATGATACGAATTTAAGGTCTCAAGCATTTCGAACGTTTATCTAGGTACTTATTTAATATTTTCTCATTTCAGTATCGACAAAGTAACTGACAACTTGGTAATTGCTTTCAATTTCGACGCCATTACACTAGCTTTGAACTACATAAATCTAAAGTTTTATCTACGTGGCAGAGAACCAGAAGTACATCTAGGGTCCGGATCATTAATTTTCGGTAATATTTTATCTTATATCTTTAAACGAGCAATTCTTGTATATTTATTTATTTATTTGTAAATTTTTCATTGTATTTAAGTGTATTTAAACAATAAAATACGTTCAGCTTTATATGTATATATATATATATGTATATATATTTATTTCGGGGATCTCGGAAACGGCTCTAACGATTTTGATGAAATTTGGTATGTGGGGGTTTTCGGGGACGAGCAATCGATCTAGCTCAGTCTTATATTTGAGAAAATGCGTGTTTTCGAGTTTTCATGTTTTTACTTTTGTTCGTGATTGATATTTACAATGGCTGCTGACGTACGGAAAATTAGTGTCAGAAGAACCAGTATAAGCCTGACCTACGAATATGCACATATTTGTCACGAATCTCAGGGTCAAGATATATAAGGACGTATGGTGAGGCGAGTTTATATTTTGTTATTTGTAGCATTTATAAAGAATGACACATGACAACGACTTACGAGGTTTTTTTATCAGGCACGTTCAAGGGGCTGACACGCTTTGCTAGAGAAAGATAGTCTTATTGCGATTCCTATAAGAGGAAATAGAAAAGAGGCTGAGAGAGAGAGAGGGGAGATGTTTTGTCCCTATCACCGACCGGACGTTTTTGCATGGTCGGGTTACAGGCAAATGCAAATTTCCATAAGCAATAAGCAATACATTGGACATGCAAACCGGACTAATTGCGTAGTACAAATTTTATATGAATATGAGCAAAAGTATGAGAAAGAAATAGCCCCTGTCGCTCGTTGGCGCATCTATAACTACAGAGTAAGTATATATTATATCTATGGGCACGTTCTGCGGTGTCAAATAATCTCAATGAATCAAAAAGTTTAGATACCTACATCCTGGAGGTTGCGTGCCGAACATTCGTTTAAAGCCAGAAAATATGACTTTGAATGACGTCACTGTTATATTTAATCTCTTTTATTAGATCCATCTTATATTAGAATGAAAGAGATGCAATATAACGTGACGTCATTCAAAGCCATATTATCAGGCTTCAAACGAATGTTCGGCACGCAACCCTAAGCTTCTTGCAATGAGTATTAAAATCGTTCTTATATGCTTACAATTTTGTCTCGTTCCACCGCATAGCTGCGTCCTTTTCTCGCACCATCATAGCCCATTATGTGGTCGGGTTTCACGTTTATTTATGTTTATTTTGATTTTATTAGTATATTTTGATCGCGGTTTAAAAAAAAAATATTTTGAATCTCGATGAAGAAATTGTTATCATTTTATTTCGCACTGACATTTATTTACTGAATGCGTTATTAAAATAGATCGGAGAAGGAATTCGTCGAGTAGCCAGGAATTCAATAATAATGTTTATTTTAAAATGTGTACCTATATGCAAGTGTCGTGAGGACTTTGAAATGCCTAGGAAGCCTTTGAGAAAAACGTTTAATGTACGCATCCAAGGCAGACCTGAGGAAAAACATTTGTGTTGTTGTTGTGTATTTGTCCTTAGTTGTCCTTTATTGCCCTTCGGCCCTAAACTTCGAGTGTGGTACGCGTGAGGTCGGCCTTATCGCTCACCTTTGGTCCTTCGGCCCTCAGGTTCCGCGTGTACGCGAGTGTACGCGTGAGCTTGGCCTTCAGGCCTCGCTTAGCTTTACCGCTCACCTTCGGGCCTTCGGCTCTCAGGTTCGAGTGTCCGCGTGAGCCCGGCTTTCGACCTCGCTAAACCTTACCGCTCACCTTCGGGCCTTCGGCCCTCAGGTTCGATTTTAACAATGATAGTAATAGTGAGTGTCTGCGTGGGCTCGCCCTTCTGGCCGCAAGCGGCTCTCCGGCTCGCGTGGAGAGCGCGCTCTAAGGGACGCTTCGGGCCTTCGGGCCTGCGAGGCATACATGGGGCACATGAATAGTTGTGAGATGTGGAGCGTTACGGGTAATAATGATAAGACGAGACTCGAGGAAATACTGATTTAACACTGATTTATTGAGTAACAATTACACTGCTTTTATACTAACAGTTTGGTATGCGAAATAGAACATATGGTAATACTATCTTCTTGGAATCAATATCAAGGTCTCTCGCATTCCTTAGTTCTGAGAAAAGGTACAAAGGTTAATATTAGTTAAGTTTCCATCAGATGTGTATCAGCTGTGATCAGCTGAGTTATTAGGGTGTGACTACACCACAGCTTCCCCGTTTTTTTGAGACAAAAAATAGTAAAATACATAACTACTATTTTTTGGCTTCTGTAAACTTAATCAACTTATGTCTATGGTTTACATGGTTTCTTAACTAACTTAAGTCTATGGTATACATGGTTTCTTAATGTATCTTAATACTACTTACAATGTTTACATTTCTCGTTCCTTATATGGTAGGTGGTATGCGATCAGATGGATCGACATAATCCTTTTAGCATCGTAATATCAATTTTTAAATAAACATTGTTTTTTTTTTTTTTTTTTAATACACTTATTAATAGTACTATAAGGTAATACATTTATTCGGAAAAAGTAAAAAAAATATAACTAAATATAAATGAACTTATTTCTAAATTTATATTATTTACGAGAAATCAAAGAAATCTCATATTACTTTTTGACATTATATTTTTTCAAACAGAATGAGAAATATTTATTAAAACGGATACAGTAAACAAATTAAAACTAAACTAAATCTAAAGGTACAAATTTTCTTTACCTTTATAATATAACTGGAATTGAATGCACGCTTTGATGACGACGCTTGTTTGTTATATATTTTCATTTATTTTTTTAAATAGGACATAAATTATGGTATACATTTATGCTACCATTATTAGTTTGTGTTTACGACGTTGTATCATGTCGTTATTTTTCTCTTGTTTGTATTTATTTTACCATAATAACAAATATTTTGTGCACATCAATATTTGTCATTATTATTATTTTTTAAACCATTCAAAAATAGTCATTGTGACTTGCAAGTTCATTTTTCTTTTTTTAGACGTCATAATTATATATATGTATTTTTAATTTGTCACTTAGTATTTTACTTGTGACATAAAGTGTGCAATTGGGCATCACTTGTTGCTAAGGTACACGGCATGCATTATTTTATGGCCGGCCGACCCTTAATTATAACTCAGTAATACAAGGATTTTATACATAAATTGTATACATAAGCGCGCGTAAATACCATTTAGAGGTAGGTATATACCTTTCAGACAGTGCTTTTAACACTACATTATACTATGTGTCCAAGAACTCGCACGATTGATGCTCGATCGAATCATGTTCAAGGTTTCAAGGATTTGCTGCCTGCCTTGTATTTCTGGTGTACCTTGCTAATAATTATGTATCTACCTACTCGCTCACTGGCACCTCTCGGGTTTACCACCGATTGCGGCGGGACACGATTTCTATATTTATTTAATCATCCTCCTACGTAATCTCATGATTTGGCGTAGGCACTAGTTTTTACGGAAGCGACTGTCATCTGACCTGAGGGAAAACTAGACCTTATTTCAATTAGGCTTTTGTCAAGTAACTAAATGGGCCAGTTGACTGTTAGAAATTCTCAAGCCTCTAACTTGGCTTAACAACTGCTATCATAGACAGCTGTTGGATAAATGGCTTAACGTGCATTCCAAAGCACGGGAGCGCTCAGTTACTAAGCACTCAAAGACAAATAATGAAAGTTGTTTAATATGACTCTATGACTCGCCTATCATCGTTATCACTTACTTTTAAGACACCTTTAATTATACATACTCGGGATCCGTACCCGGTTTTACACATTTATTTATACATTGAGCTATACTCGTAGCTAATAATACACGCGGTGTCGTCATTATATAGTATGCCATATGCATACATTTTTATTTATTGTGCCTTGCAAAACATACCTAATTCTCTCGCGGGGAAAGCTCGTTCCGTACGCGATTGAGTACTAGATTCGACACTGTTAGTAAGAATGGCGAGTATAAGATAATATTATTCTGTCTGGTAATTCAGTCTGTTTGTCTCATTATTTCGTTATAGTCTCGTTTATTGAAACTTACTTAATTCAGGTAAATTATTTGGTTTTTAAGAATTTCCACTATTCTTGGTTGATCAGACCGTCATAGTTGGAATCCTTATTGTCATTATTTTAAAACTATTCAACATTCTAGTATATTATTTTAATATTTTATTTTTATATTCTGGGAATCTATTTTTATTTTGATAACACTAATCCTATATTATACTCGATACGTCTGTGTGTATCGTGAACGTATTGTAACTCGAGAAGTCACTCGTATTGTAACAGGTGGACTGTTGGTTGCTATTTTTAGATTTGTAAATCTTAATCATAATTATTACCTCGTCATCAAGCGGCATTATTTCTTATTTTCTTAATTATTTATAACATAAATTGGTTTAATACCATAAAGTTTACACATTATTAGATAAAAAAAAAATATTACTTTTTTAACAATTTGATAAAATTAATTATTATCGTTCTTTATTATTAATTAAAATTTTACTTTAAAAAAATCTACGTCACTCAATAGTTAAATATTTTTTTTAAACATACTACTTACATTGTAGTAAAAGCTTTATAAGTACCTTAATTAATTACTTCTTCACGTGGATTGATGGTCAGCTGGTGATCAGCTGTCTGGCTTTTATGGACCTGAAGTCATCTGTGTGGTATCAGCTGTTGAACAGCTGGGCTGTTGAGCGGCGGCGCGGCTGGTGCTGGCGACGCTCTGCTCTGGCTTGTTCGGCTTCAGTAGAGCTGGCTGGCTGGCGCAGTGGATCTGACTGGCTGGCGTAGCGTAGTGGAGCTGGATGGCTGGCGCAGTGCGCCGCCAGTACGGCACAAAGCCGCACTGGCACTTGGTTCTTCCTCTAATAACGTTGGCAATGCGGTGCTGAAGCGGCTGACGTTGGTGACTATATCAGGGCTGCCTAGAGCAGACCGTCTGGAAGGGTCGCCATGAGAGGCGCCCTCCACTTAGTTGTTCGGCATCGGAAGGGTCGCCATGAGACGTGCGGTGCTCTTGCAGGGTCGCTGATGAAGTGACCTGCTCTCAGTATCTTGGTTCTGGCACTTGTTCACTAATTCAGGGCTGCCTGGGGCAGCCCGCCTGGCAGGGTAGCCATGAGATGTGGAGCGTTACGGGTAATAATGATAAGACGAGACTCGAGGAAATACTGATTTAACACTGATTTATTGAGTAACAATTACACTGCTTTTATACTAACAGTTTGGTATGCGAAATAGAACATATGGTAATACTATCTTCTTGGAATCAATATCAAGGTCTCTCGCATTCCTTAGTTCTGAGAAAAGGTACAAAGGTTAATATTAGTTAAGTTTCCATCAGATGTGTATCAGCTGTGATCAGCTGAGTTATTAGGGTGTGACTACACCACAGTTGGGCAACCCTTTCCTCCCGTATCGGTCTCGCAAAAAATACTCGGGATGGGGCTCCGGGCCTTCGGCCCTCCGCCGAGCTTGGCCAGCGGCCTCGCAGCCTGAAGCTCGCCCTTCGGGCTCGCGAAACCTTGTATATTTATATAGGATTTTCGGTTGTTTGGTACTCCCGCAGCTCGGCCTTCGGCCTCGCCAAACATTTGAGAGGATGGGGGGGGGGGGGGGGCGCACCTGACCACTTGAACGCCTGCGGCCTGGCGGCCTGAAGCTCGCCCTTCGGCCCTCAGGTTCGATTGTAACAATGATAGGAATAGTGAGTGTTTGCGTGGGTTCGCCTTTCGGGCCGCAAGCGGCTCTCGGGCTCGCATGGAGAGCGCGCTCTGATGGGACACTCGGCCTTGGGGCCTCGCGAAGCCTTGCCCCTCACCTTCAGGCCTCCGGCCCTCAGGTTCGCTTGTAAGATACATGGGTCATATGAATAGTTAGGCAACCCTTTCCTCCCGTATCGATCTCGCGAAAATTACTTGGGGGGGGGACGCTTGGGCACTCGGGGTGGGGTTCCGGGACTTTGGCCCTCGACCGAGCTCGGCCTGCGGCCTCGCAGCCTAAAACTCGCCCTTCGGGCTCGCGAATCCTTGTATTTATATAGGATTTTCGGTGGTTTGGTACTCCCGCGGCTCGGCCTTCGGCCTCGCCTAGCATTTGAGGGGGGGGCGCGCACCTGACCACTTGAATGCCTGCAGCCTGGCAGCCTGAAGCTCGCCCTTCGGGCTCGCAAAAATTACTCAAAAGTAGTTTTGCCCTCTGAGTCCCCGCATGCGAAATCTCAACGCGCTAGGACCATTTTGAAATTTTTGCCAAAAAATAATCGCCAAAAAAGTCACCTCACCAAATGGCTTGCAGTTCTCTATGACATTTGGTCGAGCATCCCCCCACCTACCGTTTAGCCAGGCCGTTGGCCAACTTTTTGGTTTTCAATCAATCAATCAATTATTTATTTTACATTAAAACATGGTGTACATTAGAAGATATAAAAGAGGTATTCAGAGGTTTTCAGAGGTATTTCTCTGGTAGTCACGGAGCCACCCCCTACACTTTTCCCAGACATCGTATTAGACCTGAGGGACCTCACTAGGAGAACAATTGGGTCATAAACACTTGCAAAAAACAAAAGTCGTCTCTCCTGTGGTCAATAGTTAACGGCATATGAGCATGTGAGTTATGATTTTATTACATGGATTTATAGAACCGGAGACGCCGTTTATGCGGGTTACTAGACCAATCCAAAATTAAGCTTTGTAGCCCTTAACTTTTGATATGACCCAATTATGTCAATAGAAATGTGTCGGGTTGCAGCTTTATATAGGTTTGTTTGACTACTTAATATCTTTATTTACATCTTTGTAGAGCTATAGTCTGCCTGGTTTACGGGAAAACACCGAGCAAGGCTCGGTCTCCCAGGTACTTCTTATTATAAGAGTCAAAGAGTCATGTTATCATTTCTTGTTCGTTCGACGGTTCGACTTGCTTTCTTACAACGCTGGCTCGATGACCCATAGGCGACTTCCTGACTTGGCGGGGCGGGATGGATATGTGACATTTTCTTCTTTGACGTAAAACTTACTGACGTCGCAAAGATTCCCGCTTGACGGAATACTGTCAGTATTACATTTGCGCAGTAGTAATATCATGCGCAGAAGCAAACCAGTACTGCCTTCGCATCACCCCGCTACCACGCATCCCGCGCCAGTCAGGAAGCACTCATTTAAATGTAGGGGCGCAGTAAAAAGTAGTACTGATTTGACTGACAGTTGTCACTGACATTTGACAGCTTTCTCATATCGTACCGCCTCCGCATCGACAAATCAGGAAGTCGCCTAAAATGATCTTAGTCTCTGACACAGGAGTACGCCGCTTTTCTATACTCTTTTATATACTCACCTCACGTCAGTTGGGTACTCGGAAGAATATTCCAGCGGTAACTCAAAGGTTGACTGCCCTAAATTAATAACGAAGCAGATGTTTTGCATTGAGCCGATCCACAATATACTCTGTTCACAGCACTATCAAGAAGATAAATCTTCTCCCAAGTGATCGACCCGGCGGCCATCATCTTTCGACATTTAGATAAAAACAAACTTTTAAAGTATTACAGCAAGTTCCAAATATAAATTTAATTAATCCTTATTAGCAAGTACGCAAGAACATCAGTAAGAGAAGGACGATTTTCTACTTCAAACAAAAATGTACACCATTGTAGCATTTCCAAACCACTAATCACTTTTTATTAAACAACATTTAATTATTTCAGAGCAAATAACAATAACCATGATAATACCAGGATTGGATAATTTAAGACTGGACAAAGCTGAGATATATACGTATGCAGAAAATCCTCTACTCCCGTTTGCTATTTCACCTGAATTACTTGTGAGTTCAGGTGAGTCGATGGTACAAATTACTTACTGTAATGCTTCATCTTTCTAAGGCGACTTCCTGATTTGTCGCTGCGGAGGCGGTACGATATGAGAAAAGTGTCAAATGTCAGTGTCAGCTGTCAGTCGACTCGGTACCATTTTTTACTGCGCCCCTATATTTAAATGAGTGCTTCCTGACTGGCGCGGGATGCGCGGAAGCGGGACGATATGAAGGCAGTACTGGTCCGCTTCTGCGCATAATATTACTACTGCGCAAATGATATACTGACAGTAATCTGTCAAGTGGGAATTTTTGCGACGTCAGTAAGTTTACGTCAAAGAAGAAAATGTCACATATCGATCCCGCCCCGCCAAGTCAGGAAGTCGCCTAAGGGGTCCTCCTGACTTGTCGGTACGGAGGCGGTACGAAATCAGGAAGCTGTCGGCTATCAGTGTCTATTGTCTTTGCAGTCAGTACCGCTTCTTTATTGTGCATTACACTGCCTACATTTGAATGTGAAGCGGGCGATACGAACGCAATATGCGACTGCAAGACTAACCTGCTTCCGCGAATGATATTATTACTGCATTTACTAAGTACCTACTGCGCAAATTATTGACTGACAGTAGGTATCCGCTCAAGCGAGGAGACCTCTGAGACATCAGTAATCTCATAGGTACGTCAAATAACAAAATGTCACATACCAATCCCGCCCCGCTAAATCATGGAGTGGCCTTATGGAATTTATACCTCTATGGGATCGTCAACGCTGAAATTTGTAATTTTAATAACGCTTAGGTACGCTGAAGAGTCAATGAAGCTACGTCAAAACAGCACTGACACGCAATGTAACTTTCTTCGAATTTGACGCAGTTCAATACTTCTTTTGACGCTGTTTTAACGCGAGTATTAAAGTCTTCGAGTAGGCCTTAGGTATCAGAAACACCCTTCTGCTGGTGACACCCAGGATCACTACTGGGTGACACGTGTGACAACTATGCGATTATCGCCGCACTTATCAGCTATATCCGAGCCCATATTTTTTCCTGTCGTGTATAATTATGTATTTAGTCCCATATTATTTCAGATCCGGAAGTTCTGGCAATGGCGGCGATTTTTAGCAGCGTGGGTATACAAACAGAGCATCTGGAAGAATTAAGTACGGAAGGGGCGTTTTACAGCGCAAATTACCTGCAATACAATATTTGTGATTTCGGCCTCAAAGTTTTGTAATTTTCCAGTATTCAAAGTATATAGGTTAGCGTTTTTTTGTTTCACTAATCACAGTAATCACATATCACTTAAAAGTGTGTCAATTTCAAAATCAGTTCACCTAATGGTGAATATTCACTAGAGACTTGCGAAGCTGTGTTTCCAGTTATATGGCAACTTGCCTGCTGTACAGCTGTATATCAAAAGTACAGGAACCCTTTCTGGTGGATGCTCACCCTTAGCACTACTTAATGACAAGTATTTATTTATAACTGTTCACTTATAATCTCTAATAAACTCTGAAACATGAATAAATAAACATAAGCCTTGGCCTACTAATGGCATACCTAACGAGAATAATTTAAAATATTTAAGCATGTATTTATATATATAGTAGTCGCATTTTAGCTCATTTTAAGGGTAACAGTAACACAGTTCTAATGAAAACATTCTCTCCAATAGAGCCTTTGAGTTCTGATGCCATCGTATCGATGCATCATCGACATTAATTACTTATGATCCTATATGCAGAGAAAATACATTATTAGAATGAACGCCTCAACTAGGAGACATTGTCTCAATGTGTGTGTTTCTATGTATTGCGCTTAGACTTACTTAAACACACTGCATTAAGGAAAATTGAGCCTTATGTTTGTATGGCATGGTCTTCGAGGAATCTGTTATTATTTTTATGAATTCCTTTATATTGTTCATAGTGGGGTGCAACTGAGTGACAAACAAATAAAATACTTCTTGAAATCAACGTTTAATCCCCAGATAAGTATTCAATATTTTACAAAATTTTTAGACCAAAGTCGCAAATATTGTATTGTATATAGTTTTCAACAACAAAATTTCCATGGTATGTTATTTCTTCTTGATACTCCGCTGGAACGTTGGCGTAGAAGCGAGCGTACATAGTGAGGACTTCAGGATCTGAAAGAAAAATTAAATGGCTGAGACTTACCTTTTATTTGTAACCAAACTAAATGCCCTCTCCTCTATACCACAAAACTTTTACAAATCTACAATTTGACAATATTGTTCAATTTTCCGTAGAAAAGTTGACAATTTAGTCAAATTGTACGCTTGTACTCTTGGCCCATATACCACATATAGTTGTCAAATTTGTCGAATTGTAGGCTTTTAAACTTTTGGGGTACAATGCGCCTGGCGCCCAACACTATTCTAATAAAAAAATAAAAGGGTAGACAAAATACAAATTAAGTGGAAATATTAAAGAAAGATATTTAATTTTTCAATGATCAGCATAAAATCAAGATCGAACTGAACTGCCAGAAAATAGCTGCGCAGTGTCACATGGAATTGGAAAACGTAGTTCAAAATTTAAAATTTAGAATAGTGGTAAGTCACGATTACGGCCAGAAAGGTTGTGTGTAACGTTCCGATACAAGCATCGATTCATATTTGTCAAGCCTCAAGTTAGTTTCACCCATCAGCGTAAAGCTCGCCATAGGCTGGCGGGCTGCCCTGTCACCTTACGGGGGCCTCTCCAACTGCACTATTGGGTGACACCCTCACAGCAAGAGGGGCAATCTACCGTGACGTCATCACGCCGCTCAAAGTACATGCGGCGGGACGGGTCCCCAGTCTTAGGACTATTTAGTGGTTGCGGCGCAACGATACGGATCGCACGCGCACGCATTGCTGTACCGCTGTACAATCATAATTCGTGTCGTGAACTGACGTGAATAAATAATAATGCAAAAACCAAAACATTATTGCATTGCAGCAGGTTGTGTAATAATAAAAACTCGGACCTTTATAGTACATTACTTAACAAGGGCGGTAAAACAAAGAATGTCTCAGATCGCAGGTATTTGACGCCCGAGCAGAAGGCAAGGGCGATAAATATGCGATCTGAGGCTTTCTTTATTACCGCCCGTGTTAAGTACAATATTTTATGTCACCCCCTGGCCAGGAAGTGGGTTTTTTCGCGTGCGGAGCGTGCGATAATGGCCACTTTATGGCCAGGTGTGACATAAAATATTATATAAAACTTTGTATCCCCTGGTTACATGATTGTATGGAGTGCCTGCCCCTACTTTAATATTTTTTCGTCATTTCACATCACTTTTACGTAGCAGTTCATACGAGTAGAACACACCTTCCTGCTAAATGTTTTAATTGTATTTGTAGTGCTTATAGTCTCCGAGTACATCGGCTTAACCTTAAAAGTACTATTCGTAATTGTATTGTAAACAACACTACTAATAATAAAGTACATATATTAAAATAGGTTCTCGCTGGTGGTAACCCTAGCGCTGAGGGCCGGGCCTCGAAAGAGCGCGTTGCGTGCGATAGAAAGAGATGGCCACGTTTAGGCACATTTGGCATACCTAAACGGAGAATTTGTTAACAGAGAATCTTCTGTACTTGTACTATTACTTATTCTGTGCTCACAGTTTCCTTCACCCATGCTAGCGACGCCCATGCTAGTGACGCCACTGTATTCTCCATACACTTTATAAGTGTGATTTTAATATTTAATACATAGTCAAAACTATATACCTATTTTTATTTATGTATATTTATTTATGTACGTACGTATTTTTATTTATATATATCGTCACTTAGTACCCATAGTACAAGCTTTGCTTAGTTTGGGACTAGGCTGATTCGTGTAAGATTGTCCACAAATATTTATTTATTTATTTTATAAAAAAAAGTTACTGCTTACCTGTACTTTCAGCTACACGGGGACCGAAGAAAAAAGTAAACTTTGTGTCGTCTCCATAGACATATATTTCAGATCTGTCCAATCTTAGGTTGTTTATTTGCGGAATAATCACGGTTATAGTTAATGTACCTGAAATGTCATTTTTTGGTCGTAATACGGAATAATAGAGTTACATGACAGCGGTGCAGGACTGGGAACCGATTTTTGAGTGTCGAACGCTCGACTTTTCACTCGACATCTGTCAAAACATCATAGTTTTTTGACAGATCTAGAGGGAAAAGTCGAGCGTATGACACTCAAAAATCGGCGCCCAGGTCATTGAGTAGGTCCTTGGCAGGCCTCGTTAGGCGGGTTAGGCCCCGTACTGTACTACGGTCGCAGTTATCGCGTATACTTAGAATGGTATCAGAAAGTGACAGATGCTTTACCTATCATGACTTGTAAAAGTGCCATTGCGGCCTACTTACAGAATAAAGTTCATTTTATTCATTTTTTTTATTCATGTCGTCACCACAAATCTAGTCCTCACCCAAATAATAATGTAAGTATTTTTTAAACAAATTTTCATACCTACCAAAGTTGATTCCCGCGACATCTCTGGTAACGATAGGCTCTCTGCCTCTCAGGTAATACTTCAAAAATAGGTCTTCCGTATTTTTTGTCACATTTACGAACGTGAAAGCAATAACTAAGTTGTCAGTTACTTTGTTGATGCTGAAAAGAAAGTTTAAATTTATAAAATTAAGAGGTTATTTGAAAATAGCTTGACAAAAAAAAACTTTAGCCAATGGCACCTAGTTAAGTACAATTTTGTTGAAATTGAGGTTATTAAAGCAGTTTTTTTAAGATAAACTATTTGTTCTAGCACATCAAAAAATATATACCTACGTTATTATTGATCATATTTCAAAGACCGTGGATTGTCCGGGTTTCCGGTTGTTCTCCTCTTCAGGTCGCATTTCTTAACCGATTCTCGTGAAATTTTGTGAGCAGGTACGAAAATTAAAAGAACGTTTATTGTCGAGTAAATTTTTGGAAATTTACAAAAACAAACTTTTTATCAATGATTTCGTATTTTTCTGCGGCCGTTCTTTCCTCTACAGGTCGCATTTCTCAACCGATTCTCGTGAAATTTTGTGAGCAGGTTCGGTAACCCTATAGAATTTTTTTAACGAGCCACTTTTTGGAGATTTAAAAAAACAAATTTTTTATCAATGATTTTGTGTTTCTGCGGCCGAATTTCGATTTGTTCACCTCTAAGGGTCGCATTTCACAACCGATTCTCGTGAAGTATTGTGAGCAGGTTCTTTGATTACATATAATATTTTGGTTGAATATTTTTTTTATTACTCGACAAAAAAATTGTTCTCGTCTACAGCGTTTCTCAACCGATTCTCGTGAAATTTTGTGAGCTCTATATCTAACATAGTTTTGGAAATTAAACAAAAAAAACACTCACGAGGTCTACAGCTCACAGAGCCACTAGTTTACTACGCCCTTACATTTAAATGAGTGCTTCCTGACTGGCGCGGGATGCGCGGTAGCGGGACTATGCGAATGCGATACTGCTCCGCTTCTGCGCATGATATTACTACTGCGCAAACGTAATACTGACAGTATTATGTCAAGTGAGAATCTTTGCGACGTCAGTAAGTTTACGTCAAAGAAGAAAATGCCACATATCGATCCCGCCACGCCAAGTCAGGAAGTCGCCTTAGCCGAAAAAATTACCCCCGTAAAAGTACCGCCAGCACGAGTCAGGCGGTACATTCGTGTTGGTAGGTAATTGTGTTTACAAATTTGACACTTAATACTAAGACTGTACCTAAGTCTTTTTTGTACGAAACTATTGGAATGTAACTGACAGTGTCAAATTGGACCACATTTTCCGCCATTTCTGTTCGACCATGTGTGTCTATAATAATTACTAAAATTCTGCAACTCTTGCGTTATTCACTCCTCCGTAAAGTGCGGCGCCTTGAGTTTCCGACATGTTGTTACTAGCAAATTGCGCACTACTGCCCGGCGCCCGGTAGAGAGGGTCCGGGACAGCTCTCCCGGAGATCTTGCAGTTCGAATGCTCCGCAAAAAACTTTCTGATGCAGAACGTATCGTATGCTTGGCATGGACGCCTTATTTCGCCATGGACATCTGATTTAGAAAGAAATAAAATTAAGGACCATTGGGATAACTTCGACAACGGGGTGTTTTTGAAAATGGCAAATACACAAACTACAAACATACTACAAACTAGAAGCACTTACTATTGTAGCGGCATATAACGACACACCTTGGTAAGCGTTGCAGGGGCGTATGTGTTGCTGAAGTAATAAGTGCTTCTAGTGTATTAGATATTTGCCATTTTAATAATCATCCCATCGTCGAAGTTAGCCCACAATGCACCGCTTATAGGTCTACCGCTTCATTTAGTCAAAGGTCAATACACAGTCGAATCTACCCATCCGCCACTCTTCAACGTATCCCCGCTTGCCCCTATTCCGTCGTAGACGCTGTTAAACTCAGCGTGTTAAGGCCGTTCATGTACCCAGATGAAATATAAAATCGAGCGTACTGCCGTCACTGTTACATTTCGAAAGGGTAACGGAGATAGAGCTAGCAGGCCGTAGGTATGTTGATATCTTGTTACGGTAGAATTTTGTCGATTTTTATTTATTTTAAAAATATTGCCTCAAATTATCTAAATTCGGAAGCTGTCAAATTACTATTTTAGTTATGATTGATTTTTCTCCTTTTTATGTTGCATAGTGTCATATAGTAAAAACACAAGTAAAGCTGGAAAAAATAAGCGAATTGGAGGTTACTTTGGGAATTAATTGTATCGAGCGAATTGTTATGAATCGTGTATCGAAAGCTGTGTTATTAAAGATAATATAATCAAAAATTATATATATTTTTCCCACGTCTACAAATCTCAACGATTCTGAGAAAAATGGGATAATTCTTAGGGTATTTTCGCATATCTGGCTCATGCAACTAACAAGCCACACATTTTTAACAATATTACAATGTTGGTAGCTTCGTGGGTTCACATGTTCACAGGCAAGCCTCTATTACAAAACCGTAAGGTTTACGATTCACATTTGGACTGTGAACGGGTTAAAAAGATGTCCGACATTTGAATGTAATTAAATGATCTACACTTTACGTAAAGATTAAGATGTAACCACATTATATAGGTTTCTTAATATAGTTAGTCCATATATTTTTCGTTTCTGAACTTCCTATAGGGAAGTTATGATTAAGGATATAGATAAAATGAGTTACATATTGTAGTCTATATTATATGATACAAACATTAGATCTGTTAAAGTGGTTAATCAAAACCTAGTCACTCACCCGGATGTCCTGCATCAAATTCTAAATTGTAACCTTTCCTTTCGTATACTCCTCTTCTTTGATAGTCGTTCCCAATTTTATCGTCATAAAAAATATCTTCAGTGTTAATCGGTATTGCTCCTATATGGCGTCTTTGATCCCCAGACACACTGCTTAAGTAATTAGGAACATTTCGGGTTTGCTCTACACTATCAACATTTACGAGTACGTTATCTTTTGCCACATTACCCTGAGCTATATCACTTAGGGCGATTTTCAAAAAAATGCCTGCAATGAGAAACGTTACACAAAATTGATTCTTCATAATGTACCACTTTAGTCTAGGTGATGATGGATACTTAATGCTTGTTAATAGTATTGCTAATTTATAAGTACGTATATCAATTTACTCTAGTAGTTAACGGCCTAGATCTCAATACGTGATTGCTAGTTTTACATGCAAAATAACATCTCATATTATAGCCAAGTTCTTAAAAATACTTTTACACTACGTGCAGTACATTTGAAAGATGCTAAAACAAGTATACTATGTACTTTTACTCTTTTACTTTTTACGTAAGTCATCCTTTTTAACTGACTTCAAAAAAGTAGGTTCTCAGTGTGGCCCGTATGTTTGTATGTATACATGTATGTTTGACCGCGCTTATCTCCCCGTTTGTCTGAACCGATTTTGTATAATGCTCGACTTACCGCCAAAACGTTGAACATGTTGTCAGATTTGTTAGCAGCAGCAGGGATGAATTGAAAGTTCTCGATGTTGGAATTGTAGATAAGAGGTAGATATTGCAGAAAGTGTACTATCTCAAAAGGTGTACCATCTTAAAAGGACACCTCTCTCAAAAGGTTAACTTCTAATAAAGATTTTCGTATGCATATTTTTGTATAAAATACCGTCTAATATGTTTACAATAGGTCTGGTTAGTTTTATAACCTTTCTTTGTTAACTTTTCCTTTCATATTTAGAAACAAAAAAAGTTGTAAAATCCCACATTAATTCACATTTTCGCCACCTTATCTGGAACGAACTTTACTAAATCAGTCTTCCGATACATGTGTTACCAGTGAAGCTGCTAAGAAGCAGCAGAAGAATGCTGGATGTTATAGAACTGTCTGAACTTGGCTTACAAACTTCCGTTCTTACGGCTAATTGAGCGTAGCAATTACACTCTATGCTATTAGCAATTACTAGGTAATTATTTTAGATTTATTGTATAACAAGAAGATTTCATTAATAAATTACTTAATTAGAATCTCTTAATCAAATAGGGATTGAAGGATACCTATGCATAATTTCAATACAGTACACTGTACCCTGCGGGTCGCCTTTCGAACTAACTCGTTCATCTATTGTTTACTTTCCGGCCTGTACAACAATGTCTATTTTTTTATTATGGTAAATGCTTATAATTTTTAATTCATTGTGATATTTTGATGGTTTACTAACCAGAAAGAGACACAATGTTTAAATGTTAACATGTGTCAAATACCCAATTCATACACACATGCGCATTTTTGATGATATTTTAAGATTTTTGGGTGATTCTACAAGGGGTCGATTTGCACCGTCCAGAGGAAGAAAGTACCCGTAGGATGAAAATAATAGACCGAAGTATTTTTTCCTTAAAACATGACCACTTAATCTATCTGGGACACGATTGCTCTTTTTGGTAAGTTAATTATAAATAGCCAAAAAATATTAGAAACACGTAAAATATGGTAAAATATCATTACCCTGGGCGTCCATAAGCCATTTTTTTATCAAAATACCCCAAAAAGAACAAGTTATGAATCGAAACCAAGTATTGCATTAAGTTGATTCGTGAGAGGAATAGTTATGGATTCGAAATAAAAAATATAGTACCTGTGCTTTTTGTAGTTTTTGTTAAAATGTACATAAAAGGTTTGTCCAGAGTAGAGCTATCATTCCCCTGGTGCCGTATTAAACATCGTGTACATCCCTACTTAAGCGTCCTCTGACTTATTGCACCTATCGTTTCTGTCAATCGTTAGTAACTCTTTCAAGACCATGGAAAGAGGTCCCGCCTAGTCGCTGGAGTTAGGAGTCATAATGGTAAATGTATCATTGCCCTGGCTTTGGTTCACTTTGACTATCATTTCCCTGGATTTCCATATAAAATGTATTTCCAACAATTGACATACAGAGCTAAGTGAAAATAATACAACGTGAATTACTGCACGATACGATTTAATAGTTATGCCTATATTAATAACAGTTTCGGTGTAATCGACAAAAAACTAACTTGATTATCATTCCCTGGTGGTCATTCCCTTGGCTATTTACAGAGGAAAATTATATTTTTCTTTCAAAAACAAATATTTGTCCTTAGATTAGCTATTATTTATAATAATTTATGTATTTCAAATTTAATTTTATCACGAGCGGGACCAAAATAATACGTTTAGTACATAATTTTAAAGTTTAGAATACAATATTCGGGTTCCCAAAATACTGCCGATTTCGAAAATAATTTAAGTTTTTTACGAATTATTATATTTCTGAAGACTTTTTGCTAAATAAAACATATAAAATCTTGGAAAAATACGAAAAAAACTATTATTTTTAATCATTTATTTGGCGTTTTTTCTAATTCCCCTGGCGGCTACATTTTAAAGTCTTTCATTCAAGGCCATATTTTCTAGCTTCAAACGAATGTTCGGCACGCAACCTCCATGATGTATCTAAACTTCTTGGATTAGACAGACAAGAATAATAAAATTTATGCAAATTATTGTATAAAAAAAAATTCCTGCCATGATGTTGCAATTGCCGTGCTACAAAACGCCAAATTTTCAAATTGCTATAACTTCCATACTTTTATAAATTTAAGTACCCCGTAAGAAAAATTGTGTTAATTATATTCCTTTGGTGATAATGTATTTCAAAACTCCAAGGGAATTAAGACAAACAAAATATGCTCGTTTGGTGAAATTCCCGCAAACCGCGTGCTTGAAAGGAATGATAAAGTCTTACACCAAAAAAGCAAATAAAAAAAATTGGAAAAAATAAAAAAAAATAAAAAAAAATATAATAATAATTATTATTAATTAGTTTTTATTTAAATTCAAATAAAATTGTGAAAAAATATATCATTATGAAAACAGCAACAGCGAAACCATCGAATATAAAACAAAACTACACATTAAGAAATTATTACACCGAAGTCGCAAATGTTGTATTGTATAAAGTTTCCAATGAAAAATCGTCCTTTGGCTGTAATTTCTTCTATATAAATTTTAGGGATCATGGCCAAGAAGGAAGCAAACATGGCTGGGATTTCGGGATCTGAAATGAAATAAAAAAATATGGCTGAAGATTTGAAGAATAGGTACCCACAGGAATTCTGCAGTGGAACTTATGTGCGTCAGTACAGTCAGCAGCAATGGTTGCTACGCGGGCGAGGTGTTCAAAATGATCTTCACACGCTCTTATTCCCTTATAATAAAGATGTGTGAAGATCATTGTGAGCACCTCGCCCACGTAGCAACCATTGCTGCTGACTGTACAGCGAATTTGTTACCTGTACTCGCAACTATACCGGGACCTACAAAAAACGAAAAATTCGTGTCATCTCCGTAGGTAAATACTGTAGACCTGTCCAATCTTAAATTCCGTAATTGCGGAATGATCACCGTGATCGTCAAAGTTCCTGAAATCACAAAATCATATTTTGTTGCCAGAAAAAAAACCGCGCGCCAAGTTGACTAGAACGTTATACTAATTCGACTTCCTGACTTGGCGGGGCGGGATCGAAATGTGACATTTTCTTCTTTGACGTAAACTTACTGACGTCGCAAAGATTCTCACTTGACATAATGCTGTAAGTATTACGTTTGCGCAGTAGTAATATTATGCGCAGAAGCGGAGCAGTACTGCCTTCGCATCGTCCCGCTACCGCGCATCCCGCGCCAGTCAGGGAGCACTCATTTAAATATAGGGGCGCAGTAAAAAATGGTACCGAGTCGACTGACAGCTGAGACTGACATTTGACACCTTTCTCATATCGTACTGCCTCCGCACCAACAAATCAGGAACTCGCCTTAGGCAGTTTCATATGATAGTGTGGACACGCTGGACAAAAGCATCAATTTTTTTCCAGCGTCTGACTAGGTCTGGACTAGGTAAGTTCTGTTTTTGATAGGAACCAACTCCTCCGTCGGCTCACGCTGAAATCAGTCTTCTTCTATTTTAATGCTTAGTCTGTTAGTAGTTTTCTAGTTTCTATCTTAAAAATGAAAAAAATTGGTGCTTTTGTCCAGCGTGTCCATATTTACAACGATGGAAAAGATAGAATAAAATTTTGTTTTTAGCCCTGCATTCGAAGATTGTCAACGTTGTGTCCTTCAACATGTTACAGTACATTACTTACCAAGGGCGGTAAAACAAAGAATGTCTCAGATCCCAGGTATTTGACGCCCAAGCCGAAGGCAAGGGCTATAAATATGCGAGCTGAGGCTTTCTTAGTTACCGCCCGTGGTAAGTACAAAGTTTTATGTCACCCCCCCCCCCCCCCCCCCCCCCAGGAAATGGGATTTTCGATGGCAATCATTGCCACTTTATGGCCACGTGTTACATAAACTTACTTACTAAATAAAATAGATATATAATAATAAAAATATACCTACAAAATACCAATTTCTTACCATATTGTATCCTCCCGATATCTCTGGTGACGACAGGCTCTCTTCCTTTTAGATAATACTTAAACAAAGTGTTGTTAGTATTTCTGTATACATTATCGAAAGTCACAGCCATTACCAAATTGTCTGTTATTTCATTGACGCTACAAAAGAAAAATCGATTCATAAATACTAATGCGAAAAAAATGTTTTTGATCATTTGAACCTGATAAGTGAAGACAAATACAAAGAAAACAATTAACGGGTCGGGTCTGCAACGCGCGAGTGACGCCTTCTATAGGCGACGGTAACCACTTTCCATCAGGTGGGCTGTCAGCTTGTTTGCCACCGACGTGGTATATAATTTTTTTTAACCTTGATCTCGCACGTAGCCCAAGACGGGAATCGAACCCGGACCTCTGGTTTTCCAGGCTACCCAAACCACTACTTCATAACAGCGATTCTATGCCTTGCTTTCTCAGCCGCTTTTTAAAAGGCTCAAGGCCTTTCCGCCACTCTAATGCGTAAACCTTTTTTTTAAATTTCGGCCAATGGATTCTTAACGTCTAAAAAGTTGTAAGTTGTGGTGATTCTTTCCTAGATATAAATGTTTAAATTATTAAAATTATCAGTTTTGAATGACAATAAAATTAATAATATTAAAGTGCATTCGTACTTAGTACACGTGTATTTATTTATTTTTATTAATATGTAATGGCTGACTGGGTATTCCGTAGCCCCGCGTTGTGGTTGCGCGCTGATTAGGGCGGAGTCAAGAAAAAAAAGTTAACATGCGCCATTAATTCATAAATATTTGTAAACATTGTTGACGAGTGCTGAAACTCATTAATTGTATTCAATAATAGTAAACTCATGGTAAAAACAAGTGTGATATTAAATAATATTCACGTGATGACGTAACTGGACATACTTAATGATAGTACAATAAACAATCTGTAAGTATAACCTCTTACCATCAATTTCAATTTTGCAATTACAGAAAATTATTAATAACCTTTTTACCTTATAAAATTGTTTTTTCCTCGCAAATGTGTTTAAAAAAGTCGTACAATACACGTGAAATACTTGACTATTACACTCTCGGCTTACGTATCTCCTCTAGCCTCTAGTGTAATGAAATGACACTAGAGGCTACATGACACACACATCAACGTAACTCACTTGTATCATAATGTACTTACTAAAATTCCGTAATTCTGGCGTTATTCAATCCACGGTTATACTCATTATTTGCAATTTGCGATATGTTAGCGATGGCGAATTCTCCATAGCTCACAACCCTGAACAAAGGATCAGGAACAGGTACCCTCGAGATCTTGCAGTTCGAGTGCTCCGCCAAAAACTTTTGGATGCAGAACGTATCGTACGCTTGACAAGGACGCCTTATTTCGCCATGGACATCTGTATAAAATTCAATGTACATAAGTAAATAACCCAACCAAGAACTAGCGAGGCGACTTCCTCGCAAACCGTATCAGCATTGTGATACAACGAGGAAATGCCGCCAGCATGCTAATTGCTCGTACCTACTCAAGGGCCTGTTTTAGATTAAGTTAGCTTTAATATTATTTAAGTTATTGTTGCATTCTTGTATATATTTTCTTGTAAATAAATGATTTTACATTAATAAGAAAATATTGCTAACCAATCTTAGACAAATCCATCCAGTCCCGTAGTAAGCTCAATTAGACTTCAGCTTGGTACTATCAGACGATGTAAATAGGTAGGTACTTTGAAAACATCCAAGACTCTGCTACGTCAACAAATATTTTTGCTTTCCCTAACATATTGCACCTTACCGGCAATTAGTATCTATTATTATACTATTATTATACTATTATATTATACTATTAGTATCTATATTATTAGGTATCAACGACGCCAACAAAATTAAAGTATAAAATCTTGATTTTTTTGTTCACCTCCCTTACACCTTAAAAGGCATTTTTTTTAAATCTTTCGAACAATTCCCATTGATAGCTTAGGTACCTAATGTTGCTAGTTGTCTCAAACATATAGTAAATGTAAGTGAACTTTTAAGCCCTCATAATGTAACGGGTGTACAACTACGAAACCACAAATTGCGGGTGGCCTCCACGTCCACACGTCCAAGACCGAGTTTTTTTTCTCTTTTGAGATACGACGCTAATACAAGTATAATAACAACGGATTTTTATGTTGAACTTTTTTTTCCAAGTTATTATTTGTTACTAGCTAATGTGTTAAACATTATTTTAACTCACCCGGATTTCCCGCATCAAATCCGAATTCGATACCTTTTCCTCCAGACATACCCTTTTCTAGATATATGTGCCCAGTTTTTGCATCATAAAATCTTTCAATAATGGACCTTAGTGAAGAATCCAAATTGTTCATATGTGTGCCTTCGATATGTTCTCTAAGATTTTGTCCAGACACCATGCCTAAATAATTGTTATCATATGGTATTTGCTCTCTGCTTTCTTGATTATCGTTGTCATTTACCACGGTTTCTTTACATAGGCCGGTCTCCAGAAATACACTCGCAATCAGAAATGTTACACAAAAATGATTCTTCATATTGGACCACTTCACTCAGCCGATGGTAGACTTAAAATCCTGATACTTAACACAAGCCAATTTATACATATAGATTTAATTACATTAACTAGCTGCTTAATAATACTTAATTAACTATACGTACCAGTTGATACATGACTTGTCAATTTGCGAATTCCTTCTCATCAACAATTTCAACAGAACATACAATACACGTTAAATTATAGCCAAGTTTTATATATACTGACGAGCAAAAATAACCAATTATATGTAATGTTTAATTTTAAGGCCAAATATTTGTACACCCTTATGGGTAGATCACCGGACACTGTATAATCCATTTTACTGTCATCCTATTATGTACCTGTGTATCACAAATAAAATACTTACTTACTTACTTACTTACTTAACGGGTACACTTTCTATGGAACTTCCATACAAAAGTGTAGCCGTTATCTTGCTCGTCAGTACATATATGTGTAACAAAACAATACTTAAGGAATTCCTCGTGCAACACTAATGAAAACCGTATTAATATCCGTTCAGTAGTTTTTGGGTTTATAACTTAGCAAGTTTATTTTACTACGTAGTATCTTTCTTACTATGTAATTTTAAAATTATTATTCTTATTGTCCGGTCAAGACCTTCTTAAACTGTAAATTAATAATTACTGACATGAAAAATGTATTGTATTCTTATTGCCAGACTTCATTTAATTGTAAAATAATATTTTGACATAAAAATGTATTATAAATAAAAAATAAATAAATATTTGTGGACGATCTTACACAAATCAACCTAGTCCCAAACTAAGCAAAGCTTGTACTATGGGTACCAAGCGACGATATACATACTTATATAGATAAATAAATACTTAAATACATAGAAAACATCCAAGACCCAAGAACAAATATTCGTGCTCATCACACAAATAAATGCCCCGGCCGGGAGTCGAACCCGGGACCTCCAGCTTCGTAGGCATACATATATATAGGGGTTATATTCTTATTGTCAGACTTTCTTAAATTCTTCGTTATTTAATATGTTGACATGAAAATTGTGTTATGTTCTTATTGCCAGACTTTAATAAGTTGACATATAAAAGTGCCCCTGTAACCTATTTGCAAAATAACTATTTTATTTAGATTTGATATCCCTTACAGACAAATAGATAGAGAGACAGATGAGGCGGGAACTTTCTTTTACTTATATTATAATATGTAGTGATAGTGATAATGAATCTTAAAATGCTGGCCACGTTGCAGACTTGGTATAAAAACTGCCGTGCTTAGATCTATTAAGTTAGGTTATTCATAACAATAATGGCCTTTACTAATTTAACGTTCCTTATTATTTTTGATAAATGATTTCTGAGTCGATTATATTCTGGCAAAAATTGAGGTTAAATGTGTATTAATACTACATACATTGGCTCTGTTTTCTCAGACCATGGGTGCTGGTGAGCACCGCCGCGCCTACGCAGCCTTTTGTTTTTTTTTGTACGTGGAGAAAACCTGCGAACCAGGTACCCAGATATGGGGGGATGCCTGGGTTAAGTGGTATTTCTAGCCACTAAAAACTCCACGGCGATATATATTAGGGATATTTTTTTTTATTAATTAGGTAAGACAAATACATCACTTAAAAATTAGTCATATATATTTGTTATTTAAATCAGTCAACAATTGAAACTGCAAAAAACTAATAAGTGAATGCTACAACACTTTCAGACCAAAATCACAAATATTATACTGAATGAAATTTGAAGCATAGAAAATTCCTTCAGTTAATAGAAGTTCCGCTGTACTTATTGGTACTTTGGTGAGCGCTTCAGCAAACATAAGTGAAACCTCCGGATCTGTAAAAAAATCAAAAACTGTATTAAAAATAAAGAAAATATATTAGAGGTCAATCTTACGCAAATCAAACTAGCCCCATAATAAGGTCAACTAAAGCATGTTAATTATTAGACTACTTACATTACATGTGTTATAAAGGCACTAGTGAGAACTATAATAAATTGGATTATTGGATAATTAATTGGACTATTATAGTTCACACTTCATCCACGGTAGTGACATCCACGGCAGTGAATCCACGGTAGTGACATCCACGGTAGTGACATCCACTGTAGTGACATCCACGGAAGTGAGCTTTCATCATTCCCATTTCTGTGCACAGAAATGAGATTGATAAAAAAGCTAGGAAGATTACCTGTGCTAATCGCAAATCTAGGCCCGGCAAGGAATGGTGATATGGGTTCACTCGTAGTGAAGATCTCTGCTCGGTCCAGCTTCAAGTCCTTAAGATTTGGTATTACCACCGTTATCGACACCTTCACTGTAATGATTACAATTGAGTCAAAATCACACAGTAAATCTTAATCTGGTGGGATAGCACAACCCTGCCAAGACGTATCTCGCGCGACTCAACGATTCCTGTCTCGCTCAAACGGTGCGAATTAGATGTTTTCCCTAATCGCGTCGCGTCGCAGCGGCAGTTTTACTAGCCTCGCTTTCGCTGATCATAGTTTGCTTACTGCTCTAAAAAAACATTCAGTGTGATCTAATATCAGGTCCCTAAAACTGATATGCTGGTTTTAGAAGCACTAAAAAATAGAATATGAACGTCTCACCGTTGAATGTAAAAGGAGGGCTGTACCCAGCAGTAGAATCTAGGTATACAAATAGACTAATGATCATAATAACTAATCGCCATGCGTCACCATCAATTTACCCTAAGTACCAACTGCATTTAGTACAATAAAATATTGTGAGGATAAAAATGATGAATTTCGTATTGTTGATATCCTTCCTGTCTTTATACCTAGTTTTTGCCCAAAGTTGACCCGCTCACAATTTCTCTGCCTTAAGGCTGTAAGTCCACCTTTTGTACTAACAAGTTTTCTTTTGTGGAACAAAGATTAAATAAATAATGAAGATGAAAGGCTATTGTGCAATTTGTTTCTGTTATTTGTTTTTTGTGTACATTATTTGGTGAACAATAAAGAATATTTATGTCACACCTGGCCATAAAGCGGCAATTACCGCACGCTCCGCGCGCGGGAAATTCCACTTCCTGGCCAGGGGGTGACATAAAATTTTGTACTTAACACGGGCGGTAATAAAGAAAGCCACAGATCGCATATTTGTCGCCCTTGCCTTCGGCTCGGGCGTCAAATACCTGCGATCTGAAACATTCTTTGTTTTACCGCCCTTGTTAAGTAATGTACTATTGTTGATGTTGTGAAAGGAAGGTATTTAAAAGTAAGCAGGTATTACAGAAAGCAGCGGCTTCAGCGTCCCGTGTAACAATTGGCTCCCTGCCCCGTAGATAGTACTTCAGGTAAGCGTTAGGTGTAGCCATCAAGATTGCATCAAAATCCAGAGTCAGCACCAAGTTGTCAGTCACTTCGTCGATACTGAAATAATTTAATTAAGCAGAAATTAATAAGCATCATCTAGTGTGTATCCCAGTACAGTTGCATCCTGAAGGATGTCCGGGGCATGAGCGGGGAATAAGCAAAATCCATACTAATAATTATAAATGCGACAGTAACACTGTCAGTCTGATATATCTTCACGCTTAAGCCGCTGAACGGATTTAGAGGTTCGCATGGAGATAGTTTGTTTCCGGACACAGAATAGTTTTTACCAGGGATCGGAACCGGTATTTTTAAAAAACCTCGAATTAGGCCAATACTTTGAATCATTTTATGCTCTTTACACAGGACTGAATCATTTATTTAGGTAACAACTTCGTAAGATTAGATTGTCCCATTAAAAATGAACGAACGCCACCAAATAACGAAAAAGAACGTAATTATTCCGATATTTTTGTATGGATAAAATATTGGTCTCCGACCCCTAGTTTTTATAGCTGAAGTCATCGCACAAGGGGGTAATGGCAACGAAAATGTGTATAGAATTGCAATATAAACGACCTATTGTTTTTGGGTTCATTATTTTCGAAAGAAAAACGAATTTCAACTAGATAGCAAAAATAATTAACAAATATGAGAGTAATGAGTTTTCTGTAACGATAGGATTTATCAACTTACTAAAATTCCTCCACTCTCCCATCTTTTATTCCTTTATATTCCAAATTAATTAATGTAGCTGATATGTTGACATTGGGGAAGTTTAACGTTGACTGCGCCCGGAACAGTGGATCCGGGACTTGCCTTCCAGATATCTTGCATTTGGAGTGTTCCGCGAAGAACTTGCGGATACAAAATAAGTCGTACGCTTGGCATGGGCGTTTAATTCTTCCGTGAATATCTAGAAAACGGGATGAATTCTTAAGACTAATCCAAATTTTTTGCATTCAAGATTCGAACTGCAGAATAAAAGCGTAATTTGTCAAACAATGTACGTACCTGGATTTCCTTGATCGTATCCAAAATATCTATGATTTCCACGAAACCTTTCATACTTTTCGGCATCACTTAACTTTTTATCAAACAAATATTCTTCGATATCTCTGCCGAAGTACTTGCCATTACCGCCTCCGTAGTAATTGTTCAGTCCCCCAATGCTGCCCCCATAATAATTATTAGTATTTATATTACCCCTGGCGGTATTTTGATCGTATTCAATCGCTTCATCTATTAATTTTTCTGCACTGCTGACAGAAGTGTCCCCTTGATCATGAGTCTGACCACAAGCACAAACAGCTAGAAATATTATATAGTGATAGTACTTCATCGTTAAATGAATTCACATTTAGGCCAAAATCTGAGTATGAATGAGCATTGCCATAAATCATTTGTAAATATATTAACACCTTTAATCGCGTGTTTCGTCTAAATCTAAAAGTCTTATCAATACCTTAAAATGCTCGAATTAATTGCTTTGCATTAATATCCATCGCAGTTATCTATACACATAGGTACAGCTCGTAACATCAGATCAGCACGCAAGAATTTGTAGCATGGATCTTTATGATTTCGTATTACAGGCGATTGATTTGGCAATTCGCCTATGATTCCATTCACAAAAACGACGTCGTCTGTCTAATATCAGCGGATATAATAGCGACTCAGCAGTGTAATTGTTTAACTTTTCAAACAAGTGTTATAACATATGAATTGTTTTTTCACCTTCACAATTATGTTTAATATAATTAGCCAGTACCTACTTTCAGGTATTTGTATTATTATGTATACATATAGTGTATTATAGAAGAATATCAATGTCACGTACATTGTGTTACAATTTTTGGTATCATTTGGTCCAAGACCTGACCGTTGTCAACCCGTCGAAAAAATAAACAATAGCATTCTAGATTCTGCTATTGGCCTGGGGGCCGATTTTTGAGTGTCGAACGCTCGACTTTTCACTCGAGATCTGTCAAAAAACTATGATGATTTCACACATTTCGAATGAAAAGTCGAGCGTTCGAAACTCAAAAATCGGTTCCCTGGAGATATTCGTCATCTACCGGTGACGGTAAACAAGAATCGCACCGCTGAATCGTATATGCCTTATTACTGCTTACAACAATGTAATCAGGTAATCAGTACTAATTTGCGTATTTCGTGCTAATAAATAGTCCCAGATCTTGCATATCCTAAATAGTGATCGCGTTAAACGATTTGTGAATTGATCAATTGATCATCCTTGAATTTTAATTTAATAACTAAATTAAAATTCAAGGAATAGTAACGTCGTGAATGAATATGCCATAACGTATACCTAAATTAAGTTTCAATACATTGAGACAATTCAAAACTATAAGCAAAATAATAAAAAAGTAAGGAAAACATTTATATACATACACGTGTATACCATACACGTGTATACCATTTCAGGTAGCACAACTTTTTTTTGCTTGCAAAATGTAGTTTCACATACTCCTAAGGGGTGCGAATTACATACCAAAAATGCAGCTTTACATCTCGCTTTGCGATTTTAATGTACAATTTCACTGCCCTATTTAACCGTTTAGTAAAATAAAGTTATAACATGTCTCACGAAAGTTTACATTCAACTATTTGATTTGTAATGTGCCATCAAGTTATTTTTGAGTATTTCGATCACTTTTAATCCAATATACTTATAAAGAACGTAGGTACATTTTTGATATACCGTTCATGTATGTATGTATGTAAGCACTTTATTGTACACAAAACAGGTACTGGATATACCGTTCATCATCATCATATCAGCCGAAAGGCGTCCACTGCTGGACATCGACCGAGACTGCTGGTCTCTCCAGAGATTTCCACACCAACGAGCCCTACGCCACTCTCGCGACTTTATTATAGGTGGTACCTCGAATGATCATTAACTCACTCGCTGACTGAGCGTATGGACTATATGGAATGGAAATATCAAGGAGTTGCGAAAGGAAAT
Organism: Cenopis cana; assembly: GCA_951800055.1. Classification (NCBI taxonomy): domain Eukaryota; kingdom Metazoa; phylum Arthropoda; class Insecta; order Lepidoptera; family Tortricidae; genus Cenopis; species Cenopis cana. The sequence continues at coordinate 6,587,103 of OX637487.1, read as the reverse complement.
TAGTTTGATTATTCATCGTATGGCAATTATTTCGAAACATGAGATCTTCAAGAATACAGTTACGGTTGCCAGTTGGTTGCAATTTTAGCATCACTCAGGGGTCACGTTGCTCCAATAAAAATAATATGCTTACACTGACAACCATTTAATTAAAACATTTAAACACTGCATATTTGATCAAACTATACATCATAATTATTTTTTCGTACATAATTAACGTTTTCCAAAACTTACAATTGACATAAATGTTGAGATATTATTGATTATAACTAGTATTGGTATTGGTTACATTAAAACATTGCCAGTTTCTTGACTTTGCCAAGTAACTTCCTTTCTCACTCGGTTTAAATAAATCAGTTTAGGTCTTCCTCTTCCTCTCCTGCCTCCTACCCTCTAAGATATTTTAGAAGAAGTTGTCGTGCCGTATCAGGTGTCCCATCATCATGCAGTACAAAAAAGAACTCAGCGTTCCGATTGGCTGTCGATTTGCTTTGTGATTGGTGGATTTGATATGGTGGAGTATTTTGATTGGTCAAATTAAAATATTTTGTAAATCATAAATATGTATTCATATTTTCCCACGGGGTTAAATGTGATAATTAATGCTCTAGGGAAAATATGAAGACATAATATCCTCATATTTTCAATTTAGAGTAGATAATCGGCAGGCACTGACGCAATCACTTTTCCCGTGGTGATATCTGTGACGTACCCAATCGCATCAGTAAAGTACTCTATAGTAACTGAATCTGTGCTTTTTTGCACAGCTGACATACCACTGACAGATCCCACAACTTCTTGTACATCATATGCCCAGAAATGATGGCCCTTATATCTTGGATTATAGTTCGCAGCCACGTACCCACTAAGACTTGACTCGTAGTTTATTAAAACGTCAATTTTAACTCTAGTAGCATTTATCACAAACAAAGCAGCTTGTTCAGGCTTTAAACTGAATTTCACTTTAGCTTGAATTTTTTTAGCATCTTTAACAAAAGAACTATTACCAAAATGCGACACTAATTTCAAACGCATTGGTGGATTCAAGCCGTCTACTAAATCTACGTTATATTCGGCGTCTACTGATAATTTTTTACCAGTGAAATTATTCCTGACCCAGTTTTCAACTTCAACTTTCATGTCACCAATAAAGACACCATCTCCACTACTAATATTATAGCTATAGGTTTGTCTAGCTAGCGTTACTGTCTTGGCGTTTACAGCTACAATTATGACTCCATTAACTTTAGTATCTCTCGTAACTTCGGACCAATTATAGGACTTGTACAAATCGCCCCATGGAGTTGGGCTTTTGAGAAAGATGTCTAAAGGAGAGCCGCCGGCGTGGGCAGTCACAGCTGCCTTGAGAGTTGAGGTGGTTAGGTTGAAACTCTCTTGGTCGATGTAGCTGATGACGGCATTGTCTGTGCCGTTGGAGGTGACTGAAGTCTTGTTCACTGCTGATGAAGCGTGGATGTGAACGCGGATGCTTCCGTAAGCTAGTGCTGGCAGCACAAGTAAGATTAAGCTGGTTTTCATAGTGTCTCTGTAACAATCGATAAACTATAATATTATAAATGCGAAAGTGATCTGTCTGTCTGATAACTCTTCACTTAAACCACTCAACCGATTTAGGTGTTTGGCATGGAGATAGTGAATCCCAGGGAATGACATAGGATAGTTTTTATTTCAGAAATCATCCTTTAAAGGGGAGAAAATTTGTATGGAAGAGCGATAACTAAGGTAAGCGCCTGAAATAAAAAAAATAGCATTTAAATTCCGACGTTTTTTTTCTGAATTCTGAATTCGTTCAGTTAAGCGGCAATTACACTGCGTCGTTCACCTAATGTGGTCGCCGAATTTATTTTAAACTACTTAGGCCAACAAACGTCGTCTTCACATTAGTCTGTCCGACTACTACGGCGACTTGGCAGCTGTCGATCGCCGAATGCGGCCGACTAACGTGTTCTTTACACTTTTGCGGTCGTCGCATACAACATGCGGCGAACGACGAAGTGTAATTGCCGCTTTATAATCCATGCTAGGTAGTCGTAGTACGTAACACCGGCGTATTTTGCGCTAAATACAACAAGTAAGCGAGACATTAATTTTCGTTAAAAATTATCCTCATCAAAAATTGGTTCAGTCGTTTCCGAGTCCATGTGCCAGGTAAAGATCAGTGACAAACAGAATTATATTTAAAGTTGTGCCAAAACTTTCCAAATTGTAAAAAAAACTCTGTTTATAAATGTCACCGTATCTACTTCTGGGCACCTGTTTGAGTTGTTCTTACAAAAATATCTTACGACATCTTAAATAAACACGACAGCAAAGCACGAGAAATAATAATCAAAGATAAAAACATTAAAAATAACACTATTCTCGTTACTAACAATTAGTCTGAAAATAACCACAAAATAAAAATAACCTCAAATCCAAAATTCGTTACGAAAAATAAATGAAGTGAGACAATTTTGATTAATATTTATTTGTATTAAATATTATTTTTAACGTTGTAAACAATAAATAAGTGCTATACCTACCAATGTCACCCCAGCGGATCTAAATCACCCCAGTTTCTTGTTTCTACAAATAATAAAATAAATCAAATATAATATTACCTTTCAGTCATAAAACTAAAACAGAACACGTCCCGGTGCCTGAAGATTTGTGTTTCTAATACATGTACACATAAGGATAAATCCTCCCTATTTAAACTATTTCAACGCGTGTCTAAAGATGACGTGTTATTAGTTATTACCTAACACGTCATAGAGTAAACCTATGACTGTTACGTGTATTTTGTGGGAAAGGCAACTTTATTACTCATAATTATAAATCATTAACTCCAATAAGTCATGAATTTAGAGAAAAAACTATTTTGAACTGAATGCCTCTAGTGTTTCACATCTGACGAGCATTAATCTTAGGCGCGATACAGTAAAACTTTTGACAAAGAAAAGCTACATACGTCGCGTGCTAATGTAAATTTCCCATAGATATATGTACCGCCCGCGTGGTCGTGTCGGAGGTTTCCCCTGGATTTTCCCCAGGCCACTGAGTCTCCAACCGCGCACTCCTATCGCTTTAAGGATGATTCACGCTAGACCGTTCCGTGTCCGGGCCGGCCCGTTTTCTAATACAAGACGCGCGACGGCCGTCGATTTCTTGTACTAGAAAACGAGCCAGCCCGGATACGGAACGGTCTAGCGTGAATCATCCTTTATTGGGCCCGGCCAACATAATATTACAAAAATACTGTCTAACTGACTAACAATTAAGTCCAAGTTTATCTGACCACATGGGAATTCAACTACGTCAATAAGGATAAAGGTAAAAATACGAATCAGCAATATAAAATAAATATAAATAGATAATTGTAGGGAGAATACGTCTGTGACGTAGATGATCCTAAGCGAGTATTTAACTAAGTAATATAAATACTGGAACAATATTAGAGCAATTATTCAATGAAAATATTACAGTTGTTACACTTGTCTGCTCAGTAATTGGTGAGTATATTATAGTCCTAATATATAATACAAATCTTATGTCATAAGTACATAGTAGTATAGTATGTAGTGTATTTGTATGCTTTATAACTTTTTAAAATGTATTGCTATAATGTTATTATGGGTCAAAGACACTCGAAATAAATGATTTTTATTTTTATTTATTTATTTTTAAGTACTTTACTAGTAACAGCTAACAGTTAAGTAATTTTAGATTCATATATTTAATATAAACTTCAGTGCGTTATTAATGCGGAATACTCTGAAATCAAATTCATTTCACATGTCTTTTTCAATCGGATTAACCGTGCCAAAATGTGTACAACTATAGACATCTAGTATCGAGTACCTAGTATCTAGTAACTTGTTAGGTATTTTAATAATATCCTAGGGAAAACTTTTTCAAGTTGAAAATTTTAATTACCTAATATTTTGATTTGTGCCACGAGTTCTGCTTGAGTTCAATGCCTGCAAGTTTATCCCAATAATAAAATCAGTGCCTTTTTTTCACAGCTCAACATGGTCACCAAATTTGTCTTGGTATTCCTCATTCCAGCACTAGTCTGCGCCAAGCTTAATGTCAAAATCGACGTATCCAAAGACCAGCGGTATGCTAAAGCCGAAGCGTTCGGAGAGAGAATCGACGTCATCAGTGACAGGGAACGAGGAGCTTTCCGCATCAACGACCAAGACCTCAAAGATGCCGTTGAAAAGTTCGCCAGAAGACGTCCTGATGATTCCTACCTCCACAGTCCGACGCCTTGGGACGATTTGTACAAACGTTACAACTGGGACCAAGTGAGGACCAAACTCCGTCCGATCAGCACTAGGGTCCTCGGCGTCAGAACCAAACCGGTCATTATCTCTAACAAACACTTTGAGAACAACCTCTCCCACGCAGCCAAGTACAGCGGTGAGATGTCTCAGCAAATAACAAAGACAGTCTCCACTACAACTAGCAAGGGAGGTGACATAACTGTCGGGCAAGAAGTCACTTATACAGTGAACTTCGTCGCTGGATCCGCTGGGGGTTCCACCAGCTTCAGCTTTAATAATAACTGGGGAGAATCCACTACCAAGACTCAGTCCACGCTCCTTACGACTGGTTCTTCGGTTACTGTTGAGCTTCAGCCTGGTCAAGCGGCGAAAGCGGTGCTGAGCGCTAGCCAGGGGTCCATGGAGGTTGAGGTTGAGTATGAGGCTACTCTGAGTGGCAAGGTGGCTTGTAACTATGGAAAAACTCATGAGGGTCACCATTTTTGGGCGTATGATGTTAACGCTGTGCTCAGCGCTGCGGGGCGCCCTACCAGCATCAGGTCTAAGGAGATAATAAAAATCGGTTTTTACGCCGACGAGTCCGTTTCGGTTTATGATGCCGCGGGGCGCAAAATAGTTTAAATAACATGATTGTTGTTGGTCAAATCATTATTTTTAACGCTCTGTTTTTTAGTTTTTTTAAGTATTATTATATTTTTCACATCGCATTCTCGAAAAGTGTGCCATATTAGACTAGGCAAAATATGAATAAATATTCATGATTAACAAAACATTTTAATTTTACCATAATTCTTCACCATATTAACCCACCAATCACAGAAAACTAATTTAAATAATTAAAAAAATATTATTGGGTATCCACCAACCTCAATACAGCTTTACTAAAATCAACCAATCAGGAAACAGAATGAAGTGTTAGTAGTCCCTATTGCGCAATAATTAAAAAAGTGATTAAATTGCTTGAACAATACTTTGAAGCGCTCAATGGAAGGCTACTAACCTTCCATTGAGCGCTTCAAAGTATTGTTCAAGCAATTGAAGGTTAGTAGTAGCTGAATGGCATGAATGTCGCGCACGAACTGGGATGTCTGAATTTTGGGTGTATAATTTTTTTATTTATTATGCGAGAAGCATATAAAATTCTTATTACATTACGGAGTATTGTATAAATCACAACATTGCATAAAATACCGAATAGAAACTTCAATACATCATCGTCGTTTAGATATTTCATCATTTGAGATTCAAAGTAAACTTACTAAGATGCGATCCATCATCTCGCGCCCACAATACACAGCTTCCGCATTAAGGGGGAATAATAATATTTTTCGCTGCCATTGATAAGAATTTCATTATAAGAGTGTATTTTTAAAGCTAAGACATCATTGATTGATTGAAGTGAATGCATATCGAAAAAAATACGAATATAATAAAAATGTTTTTTTACACGTTAATAAAAAATATTTCTAAGAACTTGGCTTAAATTTCAGAAGTTGTTTTGTATATAAGCCTAGCAATCACTTATCGAAATCTAGGCCGTTGCTTAAGATTTACGTGAGTTTAGCGAGTTATAAATTGGCCAGCCTTTTAGCAATTATAAGTATCCATCACCGCACAGAGGGAACTGGTACAATATGAAGAATCAGTTTTGCGAAACGTTTCTCATTACTGTTATTTTTTTGGAATCCGCCCTCAGTGATAAAACTCAGGTTAATGTGGAAAAAGATAATGTTCCTAATTTCATAAGTAGAGTATCTGGAAAAAATCAAAGAAGCGATATCGGAGGCGTACCGATTAGTACTGAAGATATTTTCTATGACGATAAAAGTGGGGACAGTTATCAAAGAAGAGGAGTATATGAAAGAAAAGGGTACAATTTCGAATTTGATGCGGGAAATCCCGGTGAGTCGCCATTTATTTACTTTCTTTAGGCGCTAAAACGAGAAATGTCGCGATCTTTGAAACGCTGTTCTGCCCAAACGAGGAAACAATAGGGATTGGTTTTCAGATATATGACTTTTGACTATATTATTGTGTTTTTGACAATAGCCAAAACATGACAGCTTAAAATTTTCTCGATTGAAAAAAAAACAAAGTTGAGTCTTTATTTTCCTTTTTTACTCAGCCCACTAAAACAACGCATTATTAAACCACACAAAAAAGTTAATATGATGGCATTTTACAACATCTAAATAAACTCTGTCAGGAGAAAATTTCATAAAACTGCACACATTCAGATATTTATCGAGATTTGTCTAAAAATCCCGTTTTGCCGTGCGCAAAAGACATAAGCGTGTCTCTTTCACGGGGGGCGTGGTTTGCCGAATCAATTATATCCCCTTAAATCTAGTTACAAGCGATAAGCGACAGTTATAAGTGAGATCTATTTTTTTTATATACCACGTCGGTGGCAAACAAGCGTACGGCCCGTCTGATGGTAAGCGGTCACCGCAGCCTAATATGGACGCTTGCAAACCCAGTGGTATCACATCCGCGTTGCCGACCCTTTAAAAATATATAAAGCTTTCTTAAGCCGTCCGCTACCGGTAACTGGGATCTCCGGATTTTTTTTTTTTCGCTGGTAGAGGACGGAGAACCCCATACTGTAGTCTGTCGGGAAAGGTCGGTTCAGGTCTGCAGGGAGCTCATTCTACAACCGGAGCATCTGAGGGAGGAATAGGGATGTTGACTCAAAAAAATATATTACTTCAATAGAAAGAAGACATAAAACTATGCCAAATAGTGAAAATCCTATTCAAATATCTCAAAAAAAATAACGAAGCTACAACGGTTAGAATGTTCGTAGTTAGAGAGAGAAAGTGTTACTCAACAGTGACGGCACAGTTGAGTAGCGTCATAGTAAATGACGATCGTTCAATACAAAGGTGCGTTTTGCGGAAAAGCGACAGAAAATACCCACTCTTAAAACTTTGAAGACTTATAATTACGTAATTATTTATTTTTTATTACTTTTTTCGCCATTTGATTAAGAATTTGAGCCTTTATGTAAAAAATTTGGATTTATTGATTTTCTTTTATAGTGTCATCATCCCTATTGTAACCGGACGGTTACAGCAGTGGTCGGCAACAGGCGGCCCGCGGACCGCATGCGTCCTTTTGCCTGGTAGGGCCACAAATAAATAACACATGCAGCCCACGACGTTTTAGTTAGCTAATTTGTAGCCGCTGCTAAAAGATTGCCGACCCCTGGGTTACAGTAACCAGTGTACATCCCAACTAGCAAAATTTCGTCATATTATGGTTGCGGCAACGTTTCTGCGGCAACCTTTTAGCTCTTACTATTAGTCATAGAAACGTAATCAGAACGTGTATACAACGCGATTTGGGCCCATTTTATTCAGCATTTCAGTCATATAAAAGTTGTATAACTGCAACCACCGCCACTTATAGATCTTATAATAATCACCGACGTGACTATCTTATTACAATTTAGCTGTGTATTAGCAACTCATATGACTTTTATATGACTGATTTGATCTATAACTTCCACTTATATGACATATTTGTGGAGTAATCGCATCCTTGGCAACTAAACATAATATAACTCGATACTACAAGCGGAATTTAATTGGTTTGCATTGGATGATGGTAAGTATTTTTTTTATCCGCCATGATGTTACATGTTTTTATTAAGAATGCTCATAACTTCGGCGTATGGTAGAAATGTATTGCGAAGCTAAGTTTATTGATGAAGTAAACTATGTTTCATAGTAAATATTTAATGCCCCACTGTAATTCTTAGTTAATTAAATATAAATTTAATTAATATTGTTGATTGTCTTGAACGCCGCGGTTATACTGCATTTATCCAGCTATTAAGCTATATAATCGCATCTTATATAGCAAGTTTAGCGGTCCAAGCGCCATTATACATGTGTCGGACATATTTTAGGGTTCGTTAGAGTTTCTGAAAAAACCTTTTTAACAGATTTTTGTATTTTACTTCTAGAGACAAGTAGAACCATAAAATATGGTCATTGTAGCTGATGTGGGCTGTTTTTAGGGTTCCGTACCCAAAGGGTAAAACGGGACCCTGTTACTTAAAGACTCCGCTGTCCGTCTGTCCGTCTGTCACCAGGCTGTATCTCAAAAACCGTGATAATTAGACACTTGAAATTTTCACAGATAATGTATTTCTGTTGACGCTATAACAACAAATACTAAAAAGCAGAATAAAATAAATATTTAACATGATTTTTTGCCGGTTTTATAGATAATGGTACGGAACCCTTCGTGCGCGAGTCCGACTCGCACTTGGCCGGTCTTTAAGAAAAGAAGACTATATGACTCCAAATCGCTGAATAAGATACTCGTATATAACATGTTCTATAATAAGCTTTTATATGACATCATGTAACATTTACAGCTATTGTGCTGTATAAGTTACATGATGTCATATAATAGCAAACTACATTGCTTTTACTCGACTGCACTTGACATGTCGTAAGTCAGATATATAAGTGACTGTTACTCGACTAAATAGTCACATAAGCCTCGTATAAAAGTGACTTATTCTGCATTTCTTATATGACTTATTAGTCATATAAGCAAGTCGAGTAAACGTTTACTCAGCACCATAGTATGACTAATATGCTGAGTAACTAAAAAGCTGCATAAGCTGGCTTTATACGACAGGTGCTGTAAAATTCACGTTTACATGACTTTTAAATGATTTATTAGCTGAATAAGCCCAATCTTATATGACTACTTTGCTAGTTGGGATGTATGCAAGTCTATAGCGGTGTCCCACTCGCAGTGCGGAAACCGTCCGGAAACCGCATCAGTGTGACAACCGCATTACAGTTCGCTAATAAGTACTCGGCTTAAGACAACATATTAAAATAAATCGATTTAAATAGGATAGGGGTAAGCGGGGGGACGTCAAAGTATAGCGGGCGACAGGTCCCTAAGTACTACCCGCTATAACGTCCCGCACCGACTCATGGTTTTAATTTTTTTTTTGTTGTGTTTAAAAAAAAAAGTTATAATATTTCTCCAAAAAAGTAATAACATACAGGAGAACTGTCTGTGCCGAAAAAAAAACTTAAAACATTTTTTTTCAACTGTTATACTTAAAAATATTTGAACTGTCCGAGTTGTATCAAATTAGGCCGTTCAAAAAGCGATTTTACTGTCCAAGCGTAAAGTCCAATGACAAGTTTTATAAAATGTCGGACATTTTAAATAATTTCTACTATACCATGTGGACATAATAGTAAGCACGGTTTTAATAATCTACTGTTTAATTTTTTGCTCCTATTACAGGCCACACCCTGTATTTGTCACACACACTACTAACCGATGTACCGGAATGCCATACCTGGCGCAGTATATAATTATATCATGCACTGACTCAGTCGAGGGTAGCGGACAGCAGGGACCTGTTGCTCGCTGTCCTCCCGTACCGACTCAGTGAACCGGTAGACCCATTAGGTGACTTCCTGACTTGGCGGGGCGGGATCGATATGTGACATTTTCTTCTTTGACGTAAACTTACTGACGTCGCAAAGATTCTCACTTGAGATAATACTGTCAGTATTACGTTTGCGCAGTAGTAATATCATGCGCAGAAGCGGAGCAGTACCGCCTTCGCATCGTCCCGCTACCGCGCATCCCGCGCCAGTCAGGAAGCACTCATTTAAATGTAGGGTCGCAGTAAAAAATGGTTTCGCGTCGACTGACAGCTGAAACTGACATTTGACACTTTTCTAATATCGTACTGCCTCCGCACCGACAAATCAGGAAGTCGCCTTAATTGTATTTATTTCTTACTCAGATGTCCATGGCGAAATAAGGCGTCCATGCCAAGCATACGACACGTTCTGCATCAGAAAATTTTTCGCCGAAAACTCGAACTGCAAGATCTCTGGGAGAGCTGTCCCGGATCTTCTCTACCGTGCTGATGAGGGCAGTAATGTGCACTTTTCTAGTAATAACATGTCGCAAGCACAAGTGAATGTGGTTTACGGAGGATTGAATAATGCAAGAATTGCAGAATTTTAGTAAGTGGTGTTAATAAAAGTTTCTTACACCATTGGTTGAAACGCAATGGTCCCTGTTCAATGGCACGTTTAAGTCTTTTGTAAGCTTAGCCTGTGCTATAATGTCAACATTACTTTAAAGGCAATTTCATTACGATATCGCTTGATGAAATTATGTATTTATTGATGTAATGACCACCATTGCTAATCGTACCTGAACACGTGATAGAGGATTTATAATATAGATGTAGATAAAACGTATTTATCTACACCCATATAGTAAATCCTCTTTAATTTGTTAACGTAAGGTCGATCTTTACAATATACCGTGCCCGCCGCGCCGTCCCTGGCCTTGGGCGGAGATGACCAAAACTGCATCGCCAGCTCGTGCTTGGCCTCGGAATATCTCAGTTAACACGGGTTACACATAAAAGAAGATTTAATATAAACGGATGTAGATAAACTAGTGTATGCAGCTGTACATAATTAAGCATTAAACCCCGATTTATTGTTTAATTTTAAGTCCTCATTTCATTTTACTAAATTAAACTTTATTTTCAGCATCAACAAAGTAACTGACAACTTGGTTATTGCTATCACCTTCGAAAATGCAACAAAATATTCTGACAACACTTATATGAAGTTTTACATAAGAGGTAGCGAGCCTATTGTCACCAGAGATGCTGGAGGGATCCGATACAGTATGGAATATGTTTTAAACAGCAATATAAGCATAATATATACTTATATCAACAAATTAAAGTCAACGAGTCAAGATGCACTCCATTCTTATCTGATACGTCATTGTTAGTTAGTACAGTCAGCAGCAATGGTTGCTACGCGGGCGAGGTGCTCAAAATGATCTTTAAACATCTTTATTATAAGGGAATAAGAGCGTGTGTAGATCATTTTGAACACCTCGCCCGCTAGCAACCATTGCTGCTGACCGTACTTATCGTTATATATGTGGACGGTAATTACCAGGCTCGGTAAACGAATTAAGCCTCATTAACACGCTTTCGCGTGGCGGTTACCCAATTGAGTGACGTCAATTCATCCTTGCTTGTAATCCGCCTTATCCGCCACGCAGGACCGTGTGGATAAACATGTAGTGTGAGTTGACATAATAAGAAGGAATAACTATGGAGGCACTGGGACTCCATACACATGGACTCCAGAGGGGGTCATGTGTATAATATTTTTTAATTTAAATTAAATTAGATGTAATACTAACATAGGGTTTAAGATTTTTTTTTTGCATATGTTACTAACATATTCTATGGACGTTGTCTGATTGAAATAAATTGAATTGAATTGAATTTTGGCTCACTGATCCAATAGGAGTCTTGGCTTTCGAAACGAGAGCACGCCGCCTATCCCGATCTGCACCATTACCTGCTAGTTTTTAGAGTTCCGTACCCAAAGGGTAAAACGGGACCCTATTGCTAAGACTCCGCTGTCCGTCTGTCCGTCTGTCACCAGGCTATATCTCAAAAACCGTGATAGTTAGACAGTGTAAATTTTCACAGATGATGTATTTCTGTTGCCGCTATAACAACAAATACTAAAAAACAGAATAAAATAAATATTTAAGGGGGCTCCCATACAACAAACGTGATTTTTGTGCCGTTTTTAATTTTAGTTTGACGACGCAAATCACGCGTTGGTTGACGCAGATCCGCCTCACACCTTCTCCCCAGCTACACTGAGTCTAGTCTAGTAGGTATACTCGTAACTTTTCTCTTTCACAAACGTACTCGTTTGTGTTTTGTTTCGAAAAAAACTTATACCTACTAGGGGTACTGACTGGGCAGTAACTAATCGTACTGAGTAGGTATGATCTTTTAATTGCTCTATCCTCCCCCATCCGTAGACGTAGATAACAAAACCAGTGCAGGGGGCCGATTTTTGAGTGTCGAACGCTCGACTTCTCACTCGAGATCTGTCAAAAAACTATGACTTTTTGACAGAATGTCGAGTAAAAAGTCCAGCGTTCGACACTCAAAAATCGACCCCCAGTTTATTGTAGGTAGTACGTAGGTATATGAAATTTGGAAAATAATTAATTTCAGGTGTTTTGACCGTTACCATGATTATTCCGCAACTACACAACCTAAGATTGGACAGGTCTGAAATATATACCCATGCAGATGACCCAGGGTTTTCATTCGCCTTAGGTCCCGGTATTGGTACAAGTACAGGTAAGAAGGCACAACGTATAATTACGTATATATTTTTAGGGTTCCGTACCCGAAGGGTCAAAACGGAACCCTATAGGTGTCGCCCAGACGTCCGTCCGTCCGTCGTCTGTCACAAAATTTGTTCCGAAGAATTTTTTGACTTCCCATTGACCTATGAACTTGAAATTTGGTGACAATGTTCATTATTACGTATATTTTAACAACAAATACTAATATATTGATAAATCATATTTTTGAGGTTGATTCGGAACCCTAAATATGCGAAGTCCGACTCGCACTTGGCTGGGTTTTTTATATAGAGGGTGGATATTAATTGGCGAAATCATCATAATTTTGATGGAAAGCCATTTTTAAAGAGTGAAGTGACACTCAAAAATCGGCCCCCAGATCCCGTGCTGGTACGCGAAAATGTTCTTAGAAGACCTTCCCCGCCTTGATTTCAAATTAATGAAGATTGGCGTTTACAGATTTTGGAAAAAACATACAGGGTGCAAGAAAAAGGTGATTTTTGACAAACTTATTTTTTGATGCCAATCGATCCCATTCCTATCCAGAATCAAAAGTTGTATGGAACTAAGAAAAGCCACAAATCAAGGAAAACTTTTCACCAAAATCTGTAAACGTCATCTTCATTAATTCGAAATCAAGGGTAGGTCTTCTAAGACCTGCCCTCACTGACCCAAAAATAAAATCCACCCTGTACTTAAGGTCCAAGTCAATAGAAATAAGAAATGATGTAAACAGACCAATTTACCTTCATTACTTCGTAATCACGCACTTTTAAAGAACGAACACAGTCTTACCAACAATTTATAGACATAATTCTTATATTTGCATTCATTTTAAGCTATAATATCTTTTAATTATTCATATTTCAAAAAAAAAAATATTTTGGTTTACAATGATTAGTTATGTGGGGATTCCTTCGTGGCGAGACTTTTCAGGCGTCAGTTTGATCAGAAATAATAAGTAAATATCTCAGCCATTTTATCTTTCAGATCCTGAAGTCCTCGCTATGTATGCTCGCTTCTACACCAACATTCCGATACAGTATCAGGAAGAAATAACAAATCAAGGCAATTTTATGGCTGCAAACTATATACAATACAATATTTGCGACTTTGGTCTAAAAGTTTTGTAGGTAATTATGTTGTCTGGAAATTATGTCAATATTAACCTTAGCAAACCTAACCCCAACAATTTTACTGTCACCAGTGAGTAAATTTTTCTGTTTCGTCAATGTTCAAAAACTATCAGTTGCTCATAAGTCTCAAGTTGTACATATAAAATTAAGTGTTTTCTTGAATTTTGAATTTAGGAAAAAATATGCATTCTTTTTCCATGAACTACAACTAAATGGTAATAAATACAAAGAATTAATAAGATTTTAGCATACTCTTATTGTTAGCCCGTGGAGCACAATAGTCACCCTTATTCTCGTGAACAAACAGTCACCTCGAGCATTTGAATAGTAGTCTTTGATAATAAAATATTTTTCTGAAGCAAACCTCATGAATACATTTCGATGAAGCGGAAACAGTTCTATAAATAACAAAAGCGATGTAAGTATAAGAATTCCACACAATTAAATCGCCTTTTGGTTCTGGAGAGAGTGGATTTAATTTGAACCGCTAACTGAATAGAAACGAATGTAACTTGGTTGAATTAAAATATTTTTACGTTCATAACGAGGTCGAGTTGTGCTGGGAAATGGTTTCGTATAATTTTGAGAATTAGTGGCATGAAACATTCATTATTTAATTGAAATCTGAGGTAACTCATACAGATGTTCAACAATCGATTCCTTAAAGAATGTCAATAGCTCCATGAGCTCTTACGTCCTTCCCTCTTCCTCCATCGGACATCCAGACGTACAGCTGGTTACCATCCTAACCTGGTTCAATTTACTGGGACCAAGCGCTTTCATCATCTTTTATAATGCGCACTGCTAAGGTATGGAATTTTCTGGGTGAACTCGTTTCACCGTCGGCCTCATCTTTGCCCTCTGGCTAGATGCTGACCAAGAGCAATCCCATTTTTAATAAAAAAAAATGTCATCCACCAATTTTTATTACTATTTTTATCATCCACTAATTATCGTATTATCTAAAAAATTCTAAAACAGAACACGAATTCTCCGTCAAAGATTATTCGTATAAATTACTCGAGCAAGAGTTTTTTCACTCGCTTTAGATTGCAATTTTACGCGGGCTGCACGCGTATATTAAAAATTAAACTTAATAAGCAAGTCTTTGTGCTGGCTAATGGCATTTTAGAAAGCCACTGACGACGCCTTGATACGATAGACCAATATAACTCCGACCACGAATTACGTATCTTTGATACGAATTTAGGGTTCAAATTATAATAGAGTGAGCTCACCAACGTGCACAACATGTTTTACGAATTAGCAAAGCAGAATTCTTGGGGGATACTAGCTTTTACCGTGAATTTCCCGTGTGAGGTTGCATTTAGAATACGAGGATATTTAGTTTCAGATGTATGATATGTGGAGTTGATCTATTTAATTTTTATTAGTTTATTTAGAACACAAATATGTTTTTATTGGATGTAAATAAGGCTGTTGTGAACTTGTGACACATCCGAAACGGCGGGTGACCTCAAAGAGGTAGATACATTTAATAGTATGTGAATATACCTCGTATACTAAAATTAAGAGGAATGCCTAGCTGCGATTTTCCCATACAAACGCTCTCGACTGTTTTCTCCCTGGTTTTTGAACCTATACCAATGAGTTTTTCAAATAAGATCAATATCATCAATATCTATGCCGCTACGTTTTGTTTTTTTGGATCTTTTTATTTTAAAGAAACTTACAGCGCCTCAAAAATCGCAAAAACGGCTTAAGTGAATTGGCTGCTAAAACAGACTCAGTATACAAATATGACAACAAATATCCAAAAAATCAAAACGTAGCGGCATAGATTATTTCTTGCTCTTGTAGTTTCCAAAATTTTACAATGATTGGTTGCGTTTTGGAGGAAGAAACAGTCGAGAACGAAACCTCGATTTTTGAGTTTTTTGCATGGGAATTTTAGTCCGAGTTGCAGTTGTCCTTATCGCACGAATTCTTGGCGGAGTCCGTTTCTAAATATACGTACACAGATGGAATAGGGATGGGCAACAGTCGTTGACATATATTGTCGATACGCTAGTGATGGAAAATTATCGATAGATCATATTACCTACCAGAAAAGTTATTAATCACAAGAAGAAGCCAGAGTCACAATGGAGGAATATAGAATAGAAAGGGGACCTGGGAACCCTTGTCTTTGATAAACCCCAAATTGGGGTCTGTATAGGCAACTACTTTTCGCCATTTTTGTCGCCACTGGCGAGGGGATATATATTACCTATGTATGATACTTTATTGCACATAATAGGAACATTAACATGAAATAAAATTACAAAATATAAAGTACAAAGGCGAACTTATCCCTCTGAGGGATCTCTTCCAGCTAACCTTCGAGAAAGTGAGAAAAAAGAATATAACGCACGAAGGCCTCAGAAAAATTAAATGTGCACAAACATGGACACTTAGTAGCTACGGTAGCCTAGTGGTTCAAGCGTGCGGCTGTCAAGCGGCGGTCTTTGGTTCGAATCCTGGCTCGTACTAATGAGTCTTTCGGAACTTATTATGTCCGGAATATCATTTGATATTTACCGTTGGCTTTTCGGCGAAGCATCTGCATACATCCGAGAAGAAATTCAAAGTTGTATGTGAAGCCCCAGCCCACTCTGGGCCAGCGTGGGGAGTACTGCCCAAGCCCCCTCATCTATATGAGACGAGGCCTGTGCCCGTGAATAAGGCTTGCCGGCTTCGTATCACTATACGGCCTCCCGACGGTCGGCCATCTATACCTACTCACCCGGCGAGCCCTTCTTTCTCGGCGTCTGCCGTAATCTACTAGGTATTATTTTTAACCGGCTTCAAGATTTCAAAAGAGGAGGTTTTATCATGTTTTTTTTTGTTTTTATGTTTGTTCCCGTTGTTATCAAAGTTGGTCCCGTTTTTGTCAAAACGCAGTTCTGATGAGTTCCCTCGATTCCTCATGGATCCCACATGAGGAATAGAGGGAACTCCTCAAATCTTAAAGGCAAACATATAGTGATTTTTGTGTTTTTATCAACAAATCAAGCATTTTCATACAAAAATGTGACATTTGATGAAGTGGAACTGCTGATGATGATCAGAATGGAACTCTTCAACGACGCATAGTTTACGTTTGCCGATTTATTCTCTTCGTTATGTTTGTCAAGCAAGCTAGGTTTACAAGACACATTTTTGTCAAGCTTGAGTTCTGCTGGTGGATTCCATGAGGAATTGAGGGTACTTAATATACTCTTCTACCATTATAAACATACTTATAGGTAGCCATTTTTATTTCATTGTATGGAATCTAAGAGTCCACCACCTAAGTATTAATAATCTTTCACCGGCCTCTCCCATTAAAGTCGTTTTTTAGGGTTCCGTACCCGAAGGGTCAAAACGGAACCCTATTGGTGACGCCCAGACGTCTGTCCGTCCGTCCGTCGTCTGTCACACAGGTTTTACAGCCAAACGGTTGGAGCTACAGGCTTCAAATTTTTACAGTATAAGCATCTTGTTGGCCCGAAGCCATACAAATAGTCAAAACTTATTTTTAAATGTTTTTACCCTTGCCCCATACAGCTTCAGGGGGGCGCGAAAAAATTTTTTTATCCTACCCTATCGAGTGGGGTATCGTTGTTTAGAGCTCATTGAGTAGATACTTACTATATTTTTAATAAAAAAAAAATGTAAATCAAAGGAATGAGAAGCCACCAAAGTCAGCTTTTTTAACGAAATTTTCAGAAGAATTTTTTAATTTCCTAAATACCGATAAACTTAAAATTTGGTAATAATGTTTGTTATTACGTATATTTTACCAGCAAATACTAATATATTGATAAATTAGACTTTTTCTTTGAAATTTCCTTATTTTTCCTATAAAAACCAACTTAACTTTGCGGTCGGTTCGGAACCCTAAATGTGCGAAGTCCGACTCGCACTTGGCCGGTTTTTTTTTTTCTTAAAAAATATTTTAATTTTGATATGACCTTAAACTATAGGTACACTTTACCATCCAATACGAGTAAGCGAGTAATGATCATTGTGCGGGCCATTTTTGAGAAAAGTCTTTTTCCTGTGTACAGTCAAGGGCACCAATATGTATACATTCCATTGAAATAAGGTCCAAAAATGTATACATATTTTTGCCCTTGACTGTACAACGCCGTCCAAAAAACGTACCTACAGCCCCTTATACTTATTAATTGTATGCTGAGTCGTAAGTAAATTCGCGGGCGATGTCTCGCGCCTGTGTGCGTGCGCTCACACATAGACAGCGCCCGCTCCCGCTCCCAGCAGCGCGACAGAAACATTATGTCAAAAATTCGAGATTTGAAAAGTTGCTCAGCTAGGCATTCCTCTTAACGTATGAGTATCGTGTAAGATTAAATCAAAATGCTGCAAAATGTACACTTGTCTCCATTGCCCTCGAGATGTAGGTACTCAATTATCTCGTGTGTACAGAGGGTTGATTACGCAATGTTTCAAAAGTAGAACATAAGAATGACTCACATATAATTTTCCATACTTTCTAAAAATGACAGATTTACCTAAAGTTAAGTCGTTGCATAGTTATAAACTAGCGGAAGAGTAGGTATATTAGGAATAAAGTATGGTTAATTTTCTACAAACCTATAAGTAGCCAGTTACTTTCAATATTAAAGTAACTCAATAAAATACGTACTCCTAAAGCCTCTCCAGAAACAGTTGGCCGTACTTCAAAAAATATCCGCAAACGGCAGAAGACAATCGTCGGTTGAAGTGGTCATATATTTGGACGTGAAGAGCACAGCAGCGCCGCGTGTTGCCGACGGCTGAATTACTGGACTGTCAACCTTTATTGCAAGTTTACTGCTTGGCCGAACTTTGGTGGGGTTTAGTCTCGACAATGTTCCTTCTGGATTTTTTATAGTACCTACATATCAATAGCATTCGTCATCAGTCGATGAGGTGGATGGTGCATAATTGTATGGGCTGGAAAGGGTACTCTCGAACAAACGTTCGTGGTTTGAACCATATTTTTATCTCTACAAAGTCATGGAACTTTGCTCGAAGGTCTGGGGTTTCGTATAATAATGCGTGATTTTAATTATACGCTGATGTTTTTTTTTAATTGAAGGTTTAGTTTGTTTTTGTTTTAATATTGTTTAAACTTTAACTGAAACTAAGATTAGACATTAGGCGTTCCTTTCAAACACGAATGAAACACACTGATCTCACGAATTGCACAGTTACGAGCATGCTGCTTGCTAAATAACTATAAATTCTTCTAAAGATACAACTGAATGATAACTATATAATAACAAATTAAAATAAAACTAAACTAAAAATAACCTAAATATACCTAACAAAAACCCTAATCTAAAAAAACCGCTGCCAGTGGGTAACGTTCCCAAAATGCTGGCCGCATTGCCACGTTGGATGGCAATGCTCAACCTTTGTGCCAGATAAAGGCCAGCATTTTGGTCACGTGTTGCATCGACTAGACGCCCAGACAGATCTTTAAAGATCTTATGGGCTCCTGGTCCCCACGGCCCAAGTGTTTCAACCCAAATTCTTCTTGTATTATCATTTAAGCATAAAAAACAAACAATCTTTTTTTTAAATGATAGAGTGAGACGATGTATGCATTAGAATAACTTCGTAGTTTGTTACAAAAACGGCATATTTTTAGTAGCTCGATCAATTCAAGTAATATTATACTTACATTCAAATCAACCAATATGTACATATTAGATAACACGCCGCTAGAGTTTGTAGACAGCTATATCTATCTTGGCAAGCAGATCTCATTCAACAACCTAAACAACGAACAAGAAGTGGACAGACGAGTAAAAATAGCCTGGAACAAGTTCTGGAGTCTGAAGGAAATACTGAAAAGCAAAATGAATATGAAGCTGAAGAAAAAAGTTATAGACACATGTATCCTGCCTTCGCTAACATATGCCAGCCAAACTTGGCTTTTCACCAACAAGATACAATCGAAGATAACCACTTGCCAGAGAGCGATGGAGAGAAGTATAACAAACATCAAAAAAATTCAAAAAATACCACACATACATATAAGATCCATCACAAAGCTAATAGACGCCCTAAAGCATGCTAAATCGCTCAAATGGCGATGGGCCGGACATGTCGCCAGACTGCCCGACCATCGCTGGACTGCTCTCGTTACCACTTGGAAAGGACCTACAGGGAAGCGACGAAGGGGGAGACCAACATGCCGTTGGTCCGACGACATAAAAAAGATAGCCGGTACCCACTGGCAAGAAGCAGCTACAGACAGAGAAAAGTGGAAGTCCTTGGAGGAGGCCTTCACCTGATGAGGGGTTCTTGTCCGCAACAACTATTACATTAATTTAATTAAATTGACATTGAAATTTTACTTAACGATCTATAAACTAATAGTATTTCATGATAATGACTATGCATAAAATGACGTGGACATACTTTGGACTATAATATAAATTTTCTTTCAACATAAAAACTAGCTATAAATTGACCATGTAAAAATCAAACAGGACATGAAATAAAAGGCTTTTTTATTTATTTTATTTTATTTATTAGATATCTTCCACAAATCTGCTGTAAAATCGATAATAAAATAAACCATTATTTACATACTGAATTATCAGATTAATCTGTAACATCACAGCCATTTTAAGGTAGGTAATTTACATGCTGAAAAGAAACATTTTCCTTCCATTAGCACAAATCATTGAGAACCGTTTGACTGTATCGCCCTCGGAAGGATGACAGTCGGACGGTCACATTTATCACTGACTTACAGCGATCTTTTCACGAAATAACGGCCTAATATCACGATATTTGAAGATACTTGTGACTTTATGGTCTCAAAGGTCTTTAAAACGTTCGAGACGACGTAAGTGTTTCAGAAGTTATGCTCAATTGAGTTCTTTTGGAAGTGAAACTGCCCTTTCAATGTGCATTAGGTGGAACTGTCATCGGTATCAATTCGAGCTGTCTCTTGTTAAAACATTAAGCAACGGACGAACTGCCGAGTAGCGTTTTTACAGACGTTTTATTGGTCATTGTCGGCTCCTTAACATACCATCATTGTTGTCTCAGTACTAGAGTCATTGATTTTATTAAATTGTGTACCAATATCGGTTCTGAGCCTTATTTGATCAAATTTGTTCTTACAAACCGCGGGAAATTACCGCGATTGCTCACGATTATCTATTATACCTAAAGGAAGGCCTTTAGGTATAATAGATAATCGTGAGCCAACAATGATGATAGAAATGAGCAACTGAGAATTACGGATTCGGCAATTCGGCATTCTGCAAATAATTTTAAGCTGCTTGTCAATTCTACCGTTGTTGACGCATGAAACGTTAAAACTAGGAAGTTAAAGGCCGAATCTTCCAGTATCTATCAGAAAAAAAATCATGTGAGTAAAAAAGAACAGTCATAATTTTAACCGTTGGATATTTTTATCTAGGGAATAAAAAATTGGCCCTGAGGAGTGGAACTGGGGTCCGAGTTTTGAGTGTCGAACGCTTGACTTTTCACTCGAGATCTGTCAAAAAACTATGATGTTTTGACAGATGTCGAGTGAAAAATCGAGCGTTCGACACTCAAAAATCGGCCCCCTCCCTGAACTGTAGGTATCATCTGTCTACTTATACGATATTTTAGCTCAAAAACGATGTCAATTAATTGAACCTGATTCTTTACTGAATGACTTATTAATCATTTTGCATAGTCTATATGTATTTAAGACATTGTTACGAGTATGTGTAGCTCTGTGCTTGAAAGTGACGAAAAAGAACAGATCTCTCCATGACTTACTATTATCATTTTCCTCAAACAATTACGTGTAAAAGCATCTTTGTTATTTTATATCAACGGTTTTCCGCAAAACCGTGTAAGTGGACGCAGTGACGATAATTACTCCGGATGCCGGCCGGCCTATTCGCAATAAAAAAGAGTCATCTGTGATTTTTCATCTCGGTCGCCCCGCCTATATCGTGTACTGTGCTGGAATGGTCTTGATACTCGTGTACATTATTTAGATAGGTAGCGCACAGTGTAATATCATCTCGCTCATATTTCGAGCAGCTGAACTAGAGAGTTATCTTCAGTTTAGATTATGTTTTTCATTACATGATAAAAAATACATTATGAACTACTTACTCAGTTGGTATGCGGTGTTGTGTTCCCAGTGGTGAGTAAGGTGTGAGAGCTGTGTTGAGAGTGAGGGACCGGCATTTATCTTTAGTTTCCAATATAACGAATCCTCAAATAATAATTTAAAAAATATTAATCAGAATAAAAATTGGCTACGGTGTCTGTTAGCTATCAGGCTGGCTATATGCTTGTTTACCTACTTTGTAGTTTAAGAAACTAAATGACGAAGTTTTCACTTAATATTTTTTTGATAACAGCGCCACCTACGAACAGTACAAGGCACTAACTATACAGAACGCTGCTGTCGGTTGTAACTTAACACAACCTGCGTCACGTGACCCTGACGCGAGTTTAAACATTTTTCCCCATCACAAAAAGTGCTCAGCGCCGCTAAAGAAGTTTTCACTTCAAAAAATACCTACATGTATATCAAATTTGAATGCTACAATGCGTACCTACTGCGTCTGATAGACCCCTTGTTTATCAACACGCTTCGATTGTAACTTTAGCGCAAGTAACGTAGTGGCACCAGTAATGGACCTGGCTCCAGTAATGGACGCAAAAATCTTTCACGGTCGAAATTAAGCAACGGAAAAGTATTATAGTCATGGCAACACTTTAAGCATAAAGAATAGGCTTCTATGTATCACATTGACAAATGACATACACCTCGGTCATTTTGTTTAAAAATGGCGCGGCGGCAAAAAGTGTGCTCCGGCATTTTTCACGAATAACCTAAGTTTCTTACAGAAATAACTAAGGAAGTAGGTTTACGTTTTTGATTGTAAACTTTATTTTCTCTAAACAATATTATTTTGATATGATTTCGTGAGAAGCGTTACATATTTAACAATACTTTTTTAAAGTGTTTATTGCATTAGAATCTAATTTGAATGATTTAGAGAGGATGTACATTACTGGTTCCTGTTTTTTGTTAATCTCCAATTATGGACAATTTCTCCATGATTGGTTTTCATACTGAATTCTGGTTACCCAATTATGGACACCCAATGTTGGACGGATTTATTGGCGAGGTAAATGTTTGAAAAATGCCACCCAGTTTTATTATAATAGTAGTTTATCTACACAAATATCATAATCCTCTAAAATGCGTTCAGAAACCGTAGGCAAATGACCTTCATTTTAACATCAATGTATGCCTGTGGTGAAGTTTACCAGCAGTAATATAATATTCATTATAATGTCCTATTTAGTACTATAATGTTTTTTTTTTTAATTTGGAACAGGAAAATTAAAATTCAGTCGATACGAAAGGTCAGCTCGATATAGGTTATTTTTTTTTTTGGGATAAGAAGTCAGGGAGAAGGATTTCAAATTTTACATTTATTTTAAATTTTAAGAAAAAAGAATTTTTTTTTCGAAAAATCGTCATTATACTCGATTTTGACTGATTCGGGGATGAGGATTTCAAATTTATTTGGATTAATTTTGAATTTATTTTTATATTAATAGTCGATCGTGTCTAGGGAACAATAGTAGTTTATGCAACTGGTACATAATGAGGGGCATTAAAACACGAGTGTGTTTTATGAAACGAGCCGAAGGCGAGTTTCATAATAGGGTCACACGAGTGTTTTAATGCCTAATTATGTACAGTTGCATACATTACTTTATCTACACACATATTATAAGTACTCTAAGATGTGTTCAGAAGCCGAAGGCAAATGACCTGCATTGCTTACCAGTGCTACCGGTAACATATTTATAGATGCTCTAAATAGATATCAAATTTGAACTCCTTATCCCTGAATTAGACGAAATCGAGTAAATTGACGATATTTGAAAAAAAAAAATTTTTTTTTACTTAAAATTCAAAATAAATGTAAAGTTTGAAATCTTTATCCCTGAATTAGTCGAAATCGAGTAAATTGACGATATTTGGAAAAAAAATTTTTTTACTTAAAATTCAACATTAATGTAAAAGTTGAAATCCTTAACCCCGAATTAGTCGAAATCGAGTATAATGACGATTTTTCGTAAAATTTTTTTTTTTATACTTAAAGTTCAAAATAAATGTAAAATTTGAAATCCTTATCCCCGAATTAGTCGGAATCGAGTATAATGACAATATATCGAAAAAAATATATTTTTTAACTTGAAATTCAAAATTAATATAAAATTTGAAATCCTCATCCACGAATTAGTCGAAATCGAGTATAATGACGATTTTTCCTAAAAAAATATTTTACTTAAAATTCTAAAGAAATGTAAAATTTGAATTCCTTATCCATGAATCCTTATCCCGAAAAAAAATACATTATTGCCGTGGCCGGGGAAAAAAGCAATTGCAGGCCGAGTATTTGTTTAAACGGACGAGCTTGCGAGTCCGTTTAATTATAATACGAACCCTGCAATTGCCATTCCGGCCGAGGCTAATATAGTACTTTTCTCAAAAATGGAGGAAATACGACAAAATTTGGATAAATATTTGATAAACATAACCTTAAAACGTCAAAAACATCATGGTCAATAAAAAATAAACAGCGGGATGTTTACTTTTTTTAACAGAATCGCAAGTGTATTGTTTTACCGAAAAACGCAAATTATTCAAGACTTAAAAAGACGTCGCGTTTCCAAACGAAAAATACGAGCTGAATTGGCTGAATACGACCTGTGCCTCCTTTTATATGAGTTTCTACTTTTTTTTAAAGTTTGGAATTCAACAAATAAAGGAATTTATATGTGAAATTGCAGGCGGTCTACAATGTTTTTAAACCTTAAGGTGTCCAAGATTGGGTGTCCATAATTGGATTTTGTCTGTCCATCATAGGATTTTCGAAGATTTTCGACTTTTTCAGATTTGGAGCAATTTTCTCGGAACTTACAAGTTTATCCAAAACTTTTGTATGTTTATTATAATTAGTGATTATTAAGCTACATTTTCTTTGAAATAACTAACATCAAACTTATAAAATAAGAGAGTTATAGCCAAAAGATTTCGACAGAGTTCTTAAGCCGTCCATAATTGGTGCCATTACGTTAATCACTTGCAACCATTTTCTAATTTAACGATGTCCCAAGCAATGATACTCTAGTTACATAGTGGAACAAATATTTATGCATACATACAAACACTGGATTGCTACAAAACACTCTTAGAACTTCGCATGCGTCACTCTTTCGTTAAAAATAACCCCAACGACCAAGTGTCCGCAATCCCCTTAATACTGCATCGACAGCCAGTATATCTCCCTAGTCGTTTCATAAATATATTGGCTCCACACCTTTTTTGCGAACACAGAAAATAAAGTTTACCGCCGCAAAGCCTATGCAGAAATAGCTTTATTTCCAATCAAAATGATATTCTTTCTTTAGTTTTCATTTGCATCAGGTTTGTGAAGTGCATTTTTGGGGTGTTTTTGTGGCATTGATGGAAATTTGCGGCTGCAGTAACTAAGATGACCGCTTATATGTCGGACATATAGAATTCATCCCTCTCGCACTTACATACTTGACGGAAAGGGATGAATGCTATTTATAGTGTCAACTCCCCTGCCCCTCAGTTGACACTATAAAGAATAGATACGTATAGAAAAGTAAAGAGAAGAAAGAAAGCGCCCTGAACATTGTTGTACATTTGTACAACCATAAATAAACAAATAAATAAATATTTGTGGACAATCTTACACAAATCAACCTAGTCCCAAACTATGCAAAGCTTGTACTATGGGTACTAAGCGACGACATACATACTTATAGAGATAAATAGATACTTAAATACATAGAAAACATCCAAGACCCAAGAACAAATATTCGTGCTCATCACACAAATAATTGCTACCAACTAAGCTAAAGCGGTCGGTGGCATAGTTTCTTAATAATAAGGTTTATTTGGTGTTTTCTATCAAATGAATCATTCATTCGTCAAGATAAAAAAATAATAGAATTTGTAAATTATGAGAATAAGTCGTTTAAAAAAATATCAGCATCATTTCGCGCCCCAGTAAATATCCTTGGCGTTTTCAATAAATTGTAAAGGCTTAATAGTGGTAGCCGTACGATTAAAAAAACCGCAAATCGATGTACAATTTAGCCGTTTGGCACACGTATACTAGAGGTCAAAACAAAATTTTTGACCCGCAGTTCTTAAAAAAATTTCCCTTAGGGGGGGAGAGCCGAGACATTCTTTTTTTTGTATGAAAAAAACAAATTTTTTTTTCAGAAACCTATCGTGTGTAGTATCATATGAAAGAGCTTTTTGAGGCGATTCTGAAAATATGCCACATCATTACATTTCAGCTATTTTTTTTAAATTAAATCAAAAATAATTTTCGAAACATACCAAGTTTGAGGTCCTCCAGACACGATACGGCTGATTTTTATTTTGTACAATATACCACAAATGATACTTAATATCCTCATATCTAACCTCAAAAAAGCAATTTCGAAATGATTTTCGGTAAGTATTTTTTTTAAATTTTTCAATATTACTAAGTGACACGGTTCTACTTTAATACCAATTTTACGTGATTTATGGAACTTTAGTGCAGATACGTTACATATTAATCATAAAATGATACGTAGTATCCATATATCCAACGGAAAATACCTCTTTAACCCTTTAACTGCACCTTGTCATCAGTTGGTATAGTGGGTAGGTGGTGGGTGGGTGGTGGGGGGGTAAAGGGTAAAGAGGTATTTCCCGTTGGATATATGGATACTACGTATCATTTTATGATTAATATGTAACGTATCTGCACTAAAGTTCCATAATTCACGTAAAATTGGTATTAAAGTAGAACCGTGTCACTTAGTAATATTCAAAAATTTTAAAAAAATACTTATGGAAAATCATTTCGAAATTGCTTTTTTGAGGTTAGATATGAGGATATTAAGTATCATTTGTGGTATATTGTACAAAATAAAAATCAGCCGTATCGTTTCTGGAGGACCTCAAACTTGGTATGTTTCGAAAATTATTTTTGATTTAATTAAAAAAAAAATAGCTGAAATGTAATGATGTGGTATATTTTCAGAATCGCCTCAAAAAGCTCTTTCATATGATACTACACACGATAGGTTTCTGAAAAAAAATTTTGTTTTTTTCATACAAAAAAAAGAATGTTTCGGCTCTCCCCCCCTAAGGGAATTTTTTTTAGGAACTGCGGGTCAAAAGTTTTGTTTTGACCTCTAGTATGCGTGTGCCAAATGGCTAAACTGTACATCGATTTGCGGTTTTTCTTTGAAATTGGGCCTGTACGGCTACCACTATTATTCACAGCGTTTGGGCACGCACTTTGACACAGAGTAAACTAGCAATCAGAGGAGTGGAGGGAATCCTCATAAATCCGGCGACGGCTTCGCTCCCGCCTTATTCAATCTCGAGGGAATGACAAGTATAGATACGTGCAAGATGCGCTAAAAGAATTTTATGACGTCTCGATTCAGGAGATCCAATAGGAATCATGAATTGACATTACCTAGACCTAGAAGGGTTTTTTATTTAACTATTTATCGTATGGGATTTATTTCGAGCCGTGAGATCTTCGAGAAGACAGTACGGTTGCCAGTTTTTGTTGCACTTTTAGAACCACCCAGGGCTCACGTGTAGGGTACCGGTGGGTACTTTCCCTACGTACGTGGTGCAACTTCGACCCCCCCTTTGTCAAGTGAGTGGGCAACTTGACTGTTAGAAGTTCTCAAGCCACCCGAAGGCCTCCAACTTGGCTTAACGACTGCTGTCATAGACAGCAGCCGGGATCAATGGCTTAAAGTGCCTTCCAAAGCACGGGAGCGCTCAGTTAGTAACCACTCAAAGCGGTCACCCATCCATGGAGTGACCCCGCCAGACATTACTTAACCTTGCATACCGTTTGCGGTACGCAGGCGCCGCTGGGCCACGAGCGAAGAAGGGTATTTTTTGTCTCAATAGTTTTACCATGGAATTCCTGAGGAAAATATCTTCACAGAGCAGTGTCAAGACGCAATATGCCGTAGAATGTACGGTCAGCAAATTTAAAATATGTACTACAATTACCTATACTTTTGCTGAAAATAGAAGCCATCCGCCAAACTGGATCTAAAATAACATTAGTTCCTATCTTAGTAGGGGCCTATGGCACTAAATGTGGATTCACTCGTGCAATTCCCATGAAGCATTAGCTGAGGTGTCAGTGGTACTAGATTACCATGGTGGCATAATAATATGAAAGTACAACAAAAATATAGTCCTATCAGTCATTACATTACTAAGGCGACTTCCTGATTTATCGGTGCGGAGGCAGTACGATATGAGAAAAGTGTCAAATGTCAGTGTCAGCTGTCAGTCGACTCGGTGCCATTTTTTACTGCGCGCCTACATTTACTCGTAAATGAGTGCTTCCTGACTGGCGCGGGATGCGCGGTAGCGGGACGATGCGAAAGCTTTACTGCTCCGCTTCTGCGCACGATATTACTACTGCGCAAACGTAATACTGACAGTATTATGTCAAGTGAGAATCTTTGCGACGTCAGTAAGTTTACGTCAAAGAAGAAAATGTCACATAGCGACCGCCCCGCCAAGTCAGGAAGTCGCCTAAGAGGACTATTGTTTTGGTACATTATCATAAAATATATTCTCTGTCTGTTCCAGCATTTTCTGTCCTTGTTAGTAGTCGATGTCAGGAAGTCTCGATATAAAAGTCCAGTTTATAAAGCCTGACCGCAGACGGCTCTGGCAGCGGCTTTGTACAAAAAGCGATCTTCTTCATTTATCTTGGCACAAACATTACGGTGCAAGTATTCGATACGAATTTTATGTGCACCACACTTTTATGCGTCATAAGCATTATGCACGTATTAAATAAGTACGTATGTAATGTAATGTTTACTCGAAATATGTAACGAGGAGACGATGTGATTTTTGAAGTGAAAACTTCTTTAGCGGCCCTGAGCACTTTTGTACTGGGGAAAAATTGTTAAACTCCCGACAGATTATTCTAAGACCAGCTTGTTGACCCCTCCTAGTATCGTGATTGCGATATTAGGAGGGGTAGTCAACTCAGCTAAACTCAGCTGGTCTTAGATGCGTAAGACACAATGATACTCGGGACATATTATGTATACATATGTAAATGTTATGCGAATATGAATATGAACATGAATATGAATACGGATACGGATACGGATACGGATACCGATACCGATACCAATACTGTATTGGCTTGTATGAAGGACCGTATCGAAGAAAAAATCGTTTTAGAATAAAAAAGGTATAATGCCTTAACAGGATACAAAATATGAAAAAAAAACAGTTGTGAGCTTGGGATTTCAAAATCGTCTCATCATTCTCGAAGTTAGATCGAGAGGGGATGACAGTTGCACCCCGTCCCTCACCGACCCCGTTGACGCCCTGCGTTTTGTTCTCAACATGCCCGCCCACGTTGAAAGGCTGGTCTTTCAACCGAAGATTAGTTTTCTATTGGCAGTGGGCATATTTTGCTGAACGCACGACGAATGATTCCAGACGCAGTCCGGATGTCGGCCACGCGGCTGATGCCGTCTGCTCCAGGGATGACCGTTACGATTCTGCCGAGCTTCCATCTTAGAGGCGGCAGGTTGTCGTCTTTGATGACCACCAGAGTGTTGGTTGTCAGCTGGCCCTTGGCTTGTCTCCATTTAGTTCTTTCCTGTAGCTCGGAAACATATTCTTTATACCAACGGGCCCAGAAATGTTGCCTTATTTGTTCAATCCTCTGGTATCTGGTAAGCCTTGGGTAAGGCACGTCCACCAGACAGGGTGTCGGAAGAGCAGTTAGTGATCGTCCGATTGTAAAGTGCCCCGGAGTTAATGGAAGAAAATCAGAAACATTGCTTGATAAGGGTGTGAGAGGACGTGAATTCAATATTGCCTCTATTTGACACAATGTTGTACATATTTCCTCAAAAGTCAAGTGACAGTTACCTAAGACTCTGATTAAGTGATGTTTAGTGGATTTCACCCCAGCTTCCCATAGACCGCCAAAATGTGGTGAGTATGGTGGAACAAAGTGAAACCTTATACCGTCGTTGGCTGCAGACTCGGATAACAACTTCGCTTGGCTCGTAAGGAATCGTTTCAAATCATTATACGCCCCGACAAATTGGGTACCATTGTCGGAGTATATGTCAGAAGGTAAGCCGCGGCGACTAATGAATCGCTTTAAAGTTGCCATGTAACCTTCTGCCGATAGATCGCTGCATAGCTCAAGGTGTACGCATTTTGTTTTAAAACACACGAAAATGACAATGTAGACCTTTATAATTTGACTGCCACGGCCCTTTCGCGATGCAGCCATTATCGGACCCGCGTAATCTACCCCAACAGCCTCAAAAGGGAAGCCAGGAGTGACTCGTGACGATGGCAAGCTGCCCATGAGAGGCGCTATTGTAGCACCTCGCATCCGAGCACATAGAACACACTTATGGTATGTTGACCTAGCTTGAGCACGACCACCGATAGGCCAATAGGTAGACCGTACGTATGATAACATGGCTTGGGGTCCAGCGTGTAATAACAAAAGATGCACGAAATTAAAATATGTTATTGTTATAAAATGGCCCTTTGGCAGAATAGCAGGGTGTTTTTTGTCAAAGTTGTATGGTGCATTATTTAGCCGCCCGCCTACACGCATAAGTCCATCAGTATCCACGAAAGGATTCAATTTGGTAAGCGGGTCAGTGGCTTTGAGTGCGGTTTTATTTGTAATGTCGTTATATGAGTGGAATGATTCTCTTTGTGCTAGTTTAACTAATGTTGTCGTAGCCACCTGTAGTTCTTTAGTGCTAAGAGTTCCCGAATACCTAACACTATGTGGTCGCGCATTGTGGATGAATCGTAATACGTAAGCAGTGACACGTTTAAGTTTCGTAAAATTTGACTGCTTTGTGAGATTTAATTCATCTAATGGAGCCCGTGAGGCTTCTTGAGCTATATTAACAGTTATCACCTCGACGTTTACCTCGTCGCTATTGTTGTTTAAGTTAAGGGTTGTGGGCCAATCCTGTTCATCATTACGCAGAAATTGTGGTCCAGTCCACCATAGATCAGCAGCAGCAATTGAGTCTGCTTGAAGCCCGCGTGATACTAGATCTGCAGGATTGTCGGTGCTTGGCACGTGCCGCCAAGGCCAACTGCCAGTTAATTCGAGTATATCGGCCACCCGATTTCGTACGAAGACCTTCAGTTGGGTAGGTAACATCTTAAGCCAACCTATCACGATCATAGAGTCGGTCCAAAATGTGCAGCTATCTGCCGTCATACGAAGTGATGTTAGTGCCTTTTGATATAGTTGAGCTCCGATTAAAGCTCCGCACAGTTCAAGCCTCGGAATAGTCACCGGTCTAATGGGGGCCACTCTACTTTTTGCCATGAGCAACCTAGTCACTACCCCCATGTTAGTAATAGTACGTACGTACAGACAAGCCCCATACGCGGTTTGGGAAGCATCCGAGAAAATGTGATACTCTACACGCGATACGTGGATTCCTACTACTGCACGAGGGATGCACAGGCTGTTCAGTTCTGGTAAGGAATTTGTAATATTGTGCCATTGCTGAGCGATATCTTGAGGAACTTCCTCGTCCCAAGATACCTTTGATAGCCACAGTTTCTGCAGCAAGATTTTGCCTTGAATAACAACTGGCGATAAAAGACCTAGGGGGTCAAATATTTTAGCGATAGTGGAAAGAATGAACCGCTTGGTTAGCTTTTCGGGACCTTTCTCTAACTCTATTGTGAAAAACAGTTCGTCTGACCTACTTTTCCAACCTAGCCCTAGCGTCTTGGATTCGTCAAGATTGCCCAAATTGAGATTTCTAGTGTCGCCAGAACATTCATCGATAAGCCGAGGCTCGTTTGAACGCCATTTACGTAGGTTCATACCAGCACCTTTTAGCAATCC
Organism: Cenopis cana; assembly: GCA_951800055.1. Taxonomy (NCBI): domain Eukaryota; kingdom Metazoa; phylum Arthropoda; class Insecta; order Lepidoptera; family Tortricidae; genus Cenopis; species Cenopis cana. The sequence goes on along the minus strand of OX637487.1, from coordinate 6,555,465 downwards.
GCTGACCCCTAAGATAGCGCTACTTGCCTCCTGCTCAGTATCAGACCCCGACAAAAAGTCATCCATATAAAAGTCATGGGCAATAATTTCAGCCAGTCGGGGGTCGGAACATTCCAGTGACAGTTGCTTGAGACAACGTACAGCGAGAAACGGCGCGCTAGCAGTCCCATATGTGACCGTGTTGAGTTGGTAAGTACGCAGCGGTTTAGACGGATCCGCGCGCCATAATATTTGCTGCAGAGGTCTATCGGCAGGATGCACCACTATCCTCCTATACATTTTCTCGACATCAGCTGTGTAAACGAAGCGGTACTGTCTAAATCGTAACAAGATCGCTATGAGATCATCCTGAACAGTGGGTCCTACTAGTTGGATGTCGTTAAGTGATACCCCAGATGTCGTGCGCGAGCTAGCATTGTAGACGACTCTTAACTTTGTAGTTAGACTGGAAAGTCGCAGGACGGGGTGATGTGGCAAAAAATTACCTACCATTTCATTACTAGTACTAGTAACCCTCGACATATCCCCCAAAGTCTCGTATTCATTCATAAAGTCTGTGTACATAGACTTCAACTGTGCTTGTCGTGCTAGCCTGCGCTCTAGAGACAGGAAACATTGTTTAGCCCGCTCGTACGAATCGCCTAATGAAGAAGGCGGCTGCTTTAAGGGGTACCGCACCATAAACCTACCGTTAGGTAACCGCGTAGTATTTTGCACAAAATGATCCTCGCAAGCCTGCTCATCGCTGGTGTAGTAAGCAGAGGCGGGTTTAATTGTTGCTTCGTCTAACTTCCAAAAGCGCGTCAATTCATCATCTCCATTGTTCATTTGCACGAAGTGGCAACGCACACTTTCAGAGTTAGGATTAGGTACATAAGATCCAGACACCACCCAACCTAGCTTGGTTTCGTAGATCGTGGGCTTGTTTCGTCCCAAGGTCAGTCTACCATTACCTAATAGTTCCCAATAGACATCGGCGCCAATAAGAAGATCGACAGCTGCCGGCGAGCAGAACTTAGGATCAGCCAGGACTAAGTGTTTAGGTATGTCCAGCATAGATACATTTACCTCACGTAAGGGTAAGACACTTGTAATCTCTGGTAATATAAAATAGGATGTTTGTATACTAAAACTTTTGTCCACTAGTGATGTGAACTTTGCCTCGCACAGTTTATTTAATTTATATCGACTGTTAGTTATTCCTGTCACAGAGGCGTTCACATCCCTAGTGGGTAAGTTAAGTTTTTTACATAGTTTTTCTGATAAAAAACTGGAAGTACTTCCGTTGTCCAATAACGCGCGTGCTAAATGGCCCTTACCGTCGCGATCGTATACCTCCACTAACGCAGTAGATAGTAAGACTTGGCCGTGTAACACGGGATGGGCGGGCAGCAAGACACTACTATTGTTTGAACTACAGCTGGCAGGCGCCGACTCGACATATTCGCTTGGAGTGCAAGGAGTAACTTCGATCACTGGCACCGCCACTTGAGCCCCTGTCGGCATTCTATCTAAGTGTAGGAGCGAGTTATGACGCAATGAACACGACCTACACGGACCACGCCTACAATATTTCGCTATGTGTCCGGATTTCAAACAGTTAAGACACACTTTCATCCCTTGAACTTTATCTGCACGTTCTTTATTAGACAGCGCGAGAAAGTCGGGGCACTCAAATAACCAGTGACCACGCTTACATAATGGGCATTCGGGTACATTAAATAGTGGGCTACTCACAGTATCGTTTTCAGGGGCATCTAGTCCCACGAAACACTTCTCTTTTACCCGTCGCACAGCGGAACGAGCGTGCGCCGCAGAGGCAGCGCCGGCGCCGGGCGCTAGCGACCAGGACGCGCGACGTCCCGGGCCGTCCATCGCCATTGTTTCCAATAGGTCGGCGCGATCGCTGAGGAAATTTATGAGGGCCTCAAAAGTAACTGTTTCACAACTAGGCACAAACTGTTCCCACTCTCGCCTAGTAACATGATCAAGTTTTTGACATGTTATGTATATCAACAATGTATCCCAGTGAGATGTTGGCTCGTCAAGGGTTGCTAACGCACGAATATTTTTACATAACGTGTCAATAATGTACCGAATGGCGGTCGGCGATTCCCTAGTAATAGGGGTGACATTGAATATTGCCGTGATATGATTATTCACTAATAACCTTTTGTTATTGTACCTGTCACACAATAACTGCCAGGCAATTTTATAATTACTACTAGATAATGCTAATGATTGTATAATTAACGCGGCACTGTCTTCTAAGGAAGCTCGTAAATAATGAAACTTGTTTACATCATCGATCGAGTCGTCATTGTTGATTAAACTATCAAATGTATCGCGAAACTCAAGCCATGTATCATACGAGCCTCCGAATTTAGGTAAAGAAATAGTTGGCAACTTACATTTCACTTGAGAATTACGCCGTGTATTGTTTTCCGAACCACTACAGTCAGCCGCTGATTTTGTATGCATATCTACCAATTCCTTAGCCGCCGCGACTGTGGTGTAGTATTCATTCTCAAATTCTGACCTCTCGTCCAGTTGGGCCTGGTCATCCTCCACAATGGACTCCAATTCGGTCTGGATGTCATCGAAAGTATTGTACAAGGCCTCAATTTTCGCAATTCGAAGCTGAAGCTCCGTTACCTGAGCTGCACACAATGTCTTTTTCACCTTGTCTTGTAAATAGCCTGAAAATTTAGTCAGACGTGCCTTAATATGACCGCGTTTTTTAATTAACTCCTTAGCGTCCATTTCGCTAAAATTCGATTGCACTTATTAGGTATATTTACCTTGAACACAAATAAACACTTTGTTCCACCAAAGCCACCAACACACCTTTGTTTACGACTTAAATGTATCGATATATTTAAATAAACACTAATTACACGAAATCCAATGTTGTTTACAACTAGCCGGTCGGTCAAAGTATGATGGGATTCGCTATGGCGGCCGGGTGTCCTTATCTTTAGCAAAAAACGGCCTAGGTATGTATCTTTGCTCGCTCGCCGCTGTTGAATACAATTGATGATTTAATGTATTGCCTTTGCACTTAATTAATTACGCTAACGTTTAGTTTATAAGTATATACGTACCTAAACTGGCTAAGATTGCTATAGTTAGTTATTTTAAGTAATTAGTTGGATTATATTGTGTCAAATAGAACGAATACTGAATATGATTGTTTTAAATTGTACCGATAAATAACTTATTGTGAAATATAAAGGAACGGACTCACTGCTTGCTCTAATAAACCTGTTCACTGGCCTTAACGTCGGATTGTAGTTCTCCGGTAATACTTCGTAGCTGAGGTGAAGTTAAAGTCGCACGGGATGTTCTAGCTGCACTCCTCACTGGATTAAGCCTTGGAATGTTGGATGCACAGGAACTTTCCACAGGATGCGTTTCTTCTCGTTCTCAGCCGTAGTAGGTAGCCGTCCTCAATATGTCGGTAGCTCGTATCTCCCAGTAGCTCGTAGTAGCTCGCTGATTCAAATATTTATTCGGCATCGAAGACCATGTATTGGCTTGTATGAAGGACCGTATCGAAGAAAAAATCGTTTTAGAATAAAAAAGGTATAATGCCTTAACAGGATACAAAATATGAAAAAAAAACAGTTGTGAGCTTGGGATTTCAAAATCGTCTCATCATTCTCGAAGTTAGATCGAGAGGGGATGACAGTTGCACCCCGTCCCTCACCGACCCCGTTGACGCCCTGCGTTTTGTTCTCAACAAATACCGATACCGATACCGATACCGCTACCGATACCGATACGGATACGGATATAAATATCTTTGTTATTTACTTTCTTTATTGAGTTTCCACTTCTTCCCGCACTCCCGGAGTGCAACCCGTTGTTTTTTTTAACATGACAAAGATAACCGGCAATCAGACATATTTTGTTATTTTAAGGGCTGTAAGTTATGAGGTAAACTTTTTTTGGACCTGACTGTGGCTTTATAGGCCGGGCCCAATAAAGCGATAGGAGTGCGCGGTTGGAGGGTGGTCTGAAGAAAATCCATGCTGCACAGCACGTACGTCCGAAACGCGATTAAAATCAAACTTAAGTAGAAGATGCAATACATTTTCCAGAAACTGTCACAAACATGACGCCGGCTTTTCCACGAGAAATATGAGTAACACTTGGATATATCGTAAGAAAAAACAATCTGGTGTAGAGAGGCCATATTCTTTTATGGTGCCAATAAAATGAGCCAAGTCCGAGGAGTGTCGGCGACAATATTAAGCGTTGCGGGAAAAAGTATTGGCTTTCCGATTTCTACAACACTTTGCTATTGGTTTTCAGCAAAGGTTATGTGAGAGTCTAGACTTGGTTCAGGTTTAGTAAAACGTCTTTGAAACTTACTATAATGGAGTAGGTCGTTAACCCTTTCAAGGCTCATGACGACATATATGCGTCATGCCTCTACGTAAGATTTCCGCTAGAGCGGAAAAACGCTGCTACGCGCTACGGCGTAGAACACGTAGCTTTAGTGGGCGGCGAATGGGTGAGACCACATGCAAATATACGAGGTATGGACGCTTATTTCAATAAATAAAGGAAACTGAATCAGCATAATTCAGAGCCTGTTGTAATGTCTGTACACTGTAAATTTTATCACTGTAAATGTTTCTTTCTTACTTTCTTCTTTTAAGTTTTAATAAATTATTGGGTAGGATAAACAAAAATAAAATTAAGTACAAAATATTATTCGAATTTTAACAGTAGGTCACCAGCTTAAAAATATAAAACTGCTTATGTATTAGGTACGCTAAAAATTTCATAAACAAGTCACAAATAAGGATAATTGGATTAACCGTTTAATCCTTTAGTTTCTAACATATTACAAAACCCATAAACCTAACAAACGACTTGAGCGTTTAAATTTTACTCACTTTCAAACTAGACATAAAACCTTAGCTCCCCGCTTTAAAATCTTTTAGCTACAACTCGGCGAACAACTATCGCTATCCTATTCATTTACCAGAAAAGCAAAAGGGAAGGAATGTTTCATAAGTCTGTTCTGAGGGTGTTTTAACCGTCTGATGTCGGGTGTATGTCCAGCCTGCAATTCACAACTGATTTCACCTCATCGATCACTCTCAGTATAACTTGAAGCTGGGATTCATGATAACAATGCGTAATAGCAGGTCTGACTTATACTGGTCCGTTGAGGTACGGTCTGAAGTTTTATGAACAAGCCATGGTTTTAGTGCAGGGTGCCAATTTCCGCGACTAGATGGCGCTGCGAACACGATCGTAAACATTTATGAGCAGTAGCGCTTTGACTGTCGGAGCGTGCGAACGTCAGGTGGGATATTGAAATCTGCTGATTTGTTTTGACAAATCGAAGATTTTAACTTGTATGAGGAGGAAATAGGAGTGGCGGTGAGAAAGACAAAGCAAGCTAGCTGCCTCGATGTAATTACAGCATAAAACACGTCCTGTCTCAACCTTATTTTACCACGAACATCAAATTGCATGAATCTCCTTTGCACTTGTTTATTCGGTCGAAAGAAATATGCGATTTCGATTTTTCTTGGTACCTCCTCAGCATTAGAACACTTATTTTATGTATCAAGTATAATTTACAGTCAGTTATGATGTGTGGCTGCAGTGTATGAGGTGGAGGTACTTTCCAAGTCGGGCTGTTCCCGAGCAATTTAAGTCAAGTTTATCTATCCAAAGCTCAAGTCAAGGAATTCTATTTTTTATATTGAGAACACATACAGTGGCACACATTATAAGTAGGTACGTGGTACTTGTAGTGTACCAACAGACGTATGGACATAAAGTCCTGGACGGAGGTTCAGGGTGTTATACATTTTTTTTTCAAAGTATACCTAGTAATTAAAATAAAATATAAAAATATATTAAAATAAGTGCAAATAAGAACGAGGAGCGCGGGAGAGACATATGGAAAGATTTAGGAGAGGCCTACGCTGCCAATATCTTAAGGATTAACAATTATAGTTTGTAAGTTGGTAGTAGCAAAATAAAGGCTATTTTTAACACTTTAAACTCTTGCGCTTTGTAAACATTCTTAAAAGGTTTGTTTTAATGCGTCTAACGCGATATTTATGTATCTACCTTTTTTACCGACGTTTCGACACGGCGGGTCACACCGGTCATGGTCTCGGAATCACATACGTAACTATCGCGTTAGATCCGTTAAAACAAACCTTTTAATTAAGGCTATTTTTATTTTATATATTTTATAAATTTAAACGAAAATAAATTATACCGGCCCTCAAAGCCGTATTAGTGTCTACACAAGCTTACTTCAAATATATGTAATAAGATTGAAAATAAAAACCATAACGAGTGTAAATCATTGGAGCTAAAAGAGTCGCAGTCACATTTACAAATGAAACCATAAGAAATCTAATCGACCTTAATATGCTGTCGGTAAAGTAGAAAATATTGCATACTGGTTGAGCCTATGAACGCCTGGAACACATAATGCGTATATAAATAAGGCTTAAAGAACAAGTACAATAGAAAGAAAAATCTTAAAAGCAAAACGCCGCACAGCACTGATTTCGTATAAAATTGTTTTATTCGGCGCCGAGCCGTCGATCATTTACGACTGGCTTTATTGGGACCGTGCACGACGACAGCGCCACGGACAGGTGGCCATTTTGGACATTATGTCATAGCTGTCAAGCGAGAAGTAAGTAAATATTGTGAAAAAAATTAATGAAATCTTGTGTTATTTTACTATATTAGACAATATTGGACGATGGTAGTCAGTAACATTATTGCCAATAACATTAAAATTGTTGTTTTCAGTTGTTTTTATCAGGTTAGGTGACTTACTTTTTTTTCTTACGGCAATTATCCACTTATTTCTTTGGTCTCGTTTCCACCACGGTCTTGAAAATTGGTACAATTTACAGTCGCTATTCTGTGGTGTTTTTACAATTCACAATAACACATTTTACTAGGGCCATATTAAATTTATCTCAAAAACGATTAGAAAATGTTTACTGCAATATGGATTTGACAGCTCAAGTCACCGACAAAATGTAAATTTTAGCCGTAGCGAGCGCTGTGATCGTTTACGCTACCCCCTCCACCCGCTTTGCACCCTGCCAATAGCCGTTTTATTGACTAGCCACTGACCTACCGCCATAACAAAGTATACAGTTACAGTAGCTTTAAAACCTTATATTTACCACCATAAGGGCCATATTATGTCTCTGGTTATGAACACAACGTATCCTTAAGTCAATGACAAAAGAAGTCATAGGTATTTTGAAACGTTACCATCAAATACATAGATATAGTATATACTCTGTAGTTATAGATGCGCCAACAAGCGACCGCGGCTATGTCTTTCTCATATTATGACGTCAAAATATGGGGATACCATGGTTGCAAAAAATTACCCCAAAAATTTAGTCGGATAGTACTTAGTACAAGTGATCAAATTCCATAGTGACTAAGTCGCCATTTTGACTCACTAACTAAATTTACACAACATCGTAGGCGATATCGTAAAATAAGTGATCTCGACCGGCCACTTTTTTTGGGATAATCTTACCTATAAATACATAGTCACCGGTTATCACCGTTGCATCAAACGGCGATTTCACTGATCCAAATCTATACATTTTGTTCTCGCCGCTCGCCGCTGGTCGCTGGCCTTCCTGCTCGCCGCTTGACTTGCTGGTCATCACGTCACCCAAAGAACCATGCTAAATGTTTAAGTCTCTAGACGATGAAAGTAGTAAGTAATGTAACCAGATAGTGCTTACTATTTCCATGCCCCTTTTTGTCTTTCACAGATAAATTATGTAGTTGTTGGAATAAAAGAATAAACTTCAATTTAGAACAGGTAATTTATTTACAATAATATATTACATTTATAACTTTATTTTTCAATAAATAAACAAATATGTAATAAGCAGTTATAGATTATTTTACCCAATTTAATTTCCTGTTCCCTCAGTCCTGAAATCCATTTTTTCGGGATTCATCCTCTGTTGAAAAACTGAAAAAATCAAATTACTTGAAATTCCCGAAACGTGGGGTAATCTTTAGGGGTTTTTTTTATTATTTGTTGGTATCCCGAAATCGAATTATAAACCGACTGAATGGTGGGACATCAATGCTAAGCTGGCTTCTATGGTAGATTTCTACTACGCGATTTGACCGGTTTGTATGTCAAATGTTTGGAGGTTATTTTTTAATTAATTCACATATTTTTCCTATTTCATCTATTGTCTCATGATATAACTAATGATTTAGCTCAGTAATTTGGTTCCGGTGAGATTTTAGAAATAAACACGGGTCCAAAATTCAAAGAAAATGTACTTACGCATGGAATGTAACATCCGCCTTTTTTCGGTCGAAATTGCTTTTACAGCCAAACACTGAACACCCCACCATGTTTGCACTGAACAACCAAACACTACGGATCTGATGATTGGTAAATTATTATTCATTTAAACCAAATTCATCATTAATTTTCCACTTATAAATTGCACTGCAAAATATTGCCACTTTGTTTTGCAATCTTCTTGACACTAATGACAGATTACTTTTACCCGACCATGAAAAAATGTCCGGTCGGTGATAAGGACAAAACATCGCACTTTTTTCTACTTCCTCTCATAGGAATCGCAATAAGGCTATCTTTCTCTTACAAAGCGTGTCAGGCCCTTGATCAAATACGACCAGACACCGATACAGCTCGAATTGAATTCAACAACCGAATAAGCAAGTAACTAGTTTAAACAAGTTGTCACGTACTTGGGCGAGTACTGGCGCGAGTTGGGAGTGCTTGTCAAATAGGGAGCCGATACGAACCATACGTGGCAAGTTTTAGCTGGACTAGATTGATTTTGGTGGCTTCTTGACGGCAAGGCGTGATGGACGCGATATTTTGTTCTTTGGTGTGATCTTAATGATGAAACTACACACATTTACACATACACACACACTACATTTGTGTATTAGTAAATAAAGTGCGACAGAGAGGCAGATATTTTGTTTTCGGTTCGCAGGAGCAGGAAATAAATATCCATGTAAATATAGGGAGCGAAGTAAAGAAGCCGATACTGACTCGACTGGCAATGAACCATTAAAACAAATCAAGTACATTGAACACAATACAACCACATGCTTATTACTTACCAAGCAGTTCACAAGTTTCAACCCGGCAGCTTCTAAAACTATAGGTATTTTGAAATGTTAGGACACTTGACAAATTCATAACTAAAGACAATTAATAATCAACCTTTCATGGCTCATAATAAAATCCAAATTTGTATGTGTTTTAAAAGAGAGTTACGAGACTGAGAAACACGCAGCGTGAATTCGCCCCGACAGTTCACGGCGCTATTAACTTGAAAGAAAATGCAAAAAGGAATATTCAGTCTTATTAACAAGTGTTACGATACATTTTATGTTTGCTCATTTAGTTTTAGTTATGCACTAAGTTGCAATTTCCTTAAAAGGTGTCTATTTTGTTGTAAAGTAAATGCTGTTATAATGAAGTCTCAGTTTTAGTTTGTTTCTGAAAGTTATAATGACTTGTCTTTGTAACACGTGGAAATTTTGTTTTATGTCTCTCTAGTTATTTTAGAGTTAATGGTTGTATAACTTATGAATTATCATATCATTGTCAGATTTAGGTGCGCGTCTTTTCGGTGGAAAGGATATGTCAGCATGACATGCTAGTAACTCGCATATAAACTGTGTATGCTTTACTATAAATCCGTGTAATAAAAACATAACTTACATGCACATAAGCCGTTAACTATTGATCACCGGATGGACAACTTTTGTTTGACCGAGAATGATCCGAATAATAAGTTCATTGACCTTATTTGAAAACGACCAATAAGACCCGACACAACGCATTAATAATTTTTAAATTATTTATTATAATATAGTATAATACTACGAGTAATTGGTGTTAGGCAATAATTATAATTTCACTTACACAAGACAATTTATTACCATTTTAGTACAATTTCAATTTCATTAAATGTAACCATATTTTCAGTACACTCCGAGCTTTTCACATAAGCTTATTAACAATCCATTCCACTAATAGTTCAATAGATAAACTTTACCAAATGCGGTTGCATTACTTTGAAAGCTTTCCTAGTCACCCGCCACGTGTGTTCTACAAACTTACTTATGCACTTCACCAAAACACGTTTCAGTACAAACATGACTAAATCTCATATAAACCCTTGTGCCTGCAACTGCAAAAATAGGGTTGCACAGCCATAAGGTGTGTCACAAACTTCATCTGTCGACTTTTATTTTATGAAGTCGGTAAAATGTGGAGCGAATTGTCACTAGCAAGTTTGTAAGGCGGGAGTTTACAAGAAAACTTTGAATGCAATAAATGTTCGGGGAAATATGACTTTAAAATTTTTGAAAGAAGTTTAGTTCACAGTTTACGAGACTTTTTGGCATAGAAAATTACTATGCTGATTTGCTGAATAATCTTCTACTTACGACACATTTCAAAATCCAGATAGTATTAAAATATTTACCGTATAGGCATAATTAATTTCCTAAAATAAACATACAGTATGTTCTATGAAAGTTGAATAAACATTTACAAGCCCAAACATAATTAATTAATAATAATAATAATATGTGGATGTGGTTACCTAAGTGGCGAATTGGCTACATGTTTAAAGGCCAGTGCCACCTCTCCACCCCCAGCTCTCTGGCCGGTGTTGACCTTAAGGCCAATTTATAATGTCGCTATTTAATGGGGGCCCATCTAGCAGAGTGCGAGTCACCGTCTGCCGGAAATAAAATGTGAGACAGTGTTATTAAAATAGGCAGGCGTCCATTGTCTTACCCAATAGTCCATCATATTCACCCAATAACCCAGTTCATTTAGGTTCCATCAATCAGCAATAGTCCTTGTACACCCTGGCGGGTGCTGTCTCTGTGTGCGTCCCATCACGCGGGCAGGGACAGCATCCGCTCGGTGTATCCCTTGCATTTCATTTGTGTCAAAAAGGGCTCTACGTGTTTGCTATGTGGTACTCGTTGGTACTTCGGTGCCTCGGTAATTCGGCTCCGCGCACGCCTCCCAAAGGTCCAGGACACCATTGTCCCGTGAACAGGAAAGACGTGCAGATAATAATAATAATACATATTTAATAGTACCAACAATTGATTCGTTACAAAATAAAATAACATTTGGGCAATAAATAATTATTGAGAAAATGAGAGCTCCAAAACCGATTTTCATCCAATTCAGTCAGAGAATTGGTAATCATAAGCATGCATCAGGTAAACACCCCTTTGGCACTTTAATTTCACCTCTTTTGGTATGGATTAGTTATACTGTCAAGTATTAGATTAGTACCAGTACCAACCACTTCATTACATTCACCCCATGCAAACATGGCGACAATAGATACCTACTATTATAATATTGTTAGTACTAAATGTCTATAGATAAAAAACTTCACAAAAATTTAATAAATAAAGAACAAATAAGAATTACTTCAAAAATTTTATTCATACCGAGTTTCACAAAAATACTATCAGTCAAATTTTATTACAGTAACTTGACACGAATCGCCACGAAGTAGACAGAAACTCATATTCGACACGTCATGTTCATTCTTCACCCTATCAACTTACTACGACTTCCCCTTATTATACATAAACCCGCAGCCTGTCCTTCTCTAGCTCTATGTAATCCAAGAAAGACACAATGACCCGGTATGGATGACAGTAAAAAACTGTCTTATCGTTTTCACAACGTTATCTAATCTTCAAACACATAGAGAAGGGTTCTATTCTAGGGTTGTCACAATTAATACACAGTCACATATTTTATATGTCATATTTGGAAATCATGTTTTTATCCTATTTACATGATTGAAAGGAGACATAGGATTTACAAAAACGACAGCCATGGAGAACACATTACTTTAATATGTTAGGTATTAATTTTATATTGAAATCTAATAAACGGGTTACTCACGTCTGTATCGTCGAATATCGCTCACGGAAGTTTTCTATTTAAATTAATTTTATAGTTACTTAAGCATTCAAATCGTAGGTCCTGCGCAATTATCGTGCAAAGCATACAGCTACCTAGACTGACAGGTTTTACCGTCACGTTAAATGGCCGAAATGTACTAAAACCTCACATAAAACATGACGTTGTAATCTCTCATGCTCTTAGTCTGACCGCCATGTTACAAGTCGCGCGACGCACTGCCATTTATCTATCTCACAATGTACCTAATAATTAAAAGGTTTGATATGCATTTTTTTTCTTGACATCAGAAAGCAAATTAATGACTTTCAAAATATAAAATATCACGGTCATGTCCGTTATAATACGCACCAAACCACAATAAGCAGTCTCCGCCAGGGATCGGAACCGGTATTTTAAAAAACCCGAAATAGGCCAATATTTTGAACTATTTTATGCTCTTTACGTAACTGTACTGAATCATATATTTAGGTAACTACTTTGTATTAATAGATTTTCCCATTAAAAGTGAAATAATAAACCAAAGAACGCAATAATTCCGGTATTTTTGTATGGATAACATAACGGTATCCGACCCCTGATTAGACACAGTACATCAAATCTTCCTTCATACGTTCCTTAACCGGTTGGCAACCCTATTACACTCGTCATGTCGTCGCATATTTTTTTATCTCCCTCGGCAGAGCCACTCGGCAAGGGTAGGGCGATTTTTCGGGTAATTTCAGCCTAGAGAGAGCATTTACTATAGGAGGGATATTTTTTATGTCACCGTAAAATGAAGGGTGTTTATAGAGCTTTTCGAGAATTAATTTGAACGAAACGTTGACTTTATTGTGGCAGTTTTAATATGAATACGGTGACATTGGATTACCCTATAAAATATTGTATAACTTTATAGCAAAGTGAGTATGAGTGCTACAAGACGTTCGTTCGTTTGTTTGAATATAGAAACTGTCCGTTTTAAACAAGAATCATTTATTTTATTAGTTATGGAAAATATCGACTTAAACCAGAATAAATAAACAGTGGTGCTTCCAGATTACAACGTCCGTCCTTAAATTTTCATGCCACTCTAGTGAAATCTTGACCATCGCAATGTTTTAAGTTATTTTTCACCTCACTAGCTCGGAAAGATCATTATTATTCTTCAAAAACAGATAGCAAAATTTTATCTACAAAACTACTACTTTTTATCTACAAAAAATATTTTAAATCCGAACGTGTTATTAGTTTCTTTTTAAACATAATAACATGATGTAAAGGCTAGTCCAGACAGAACAATTTTTGTTCATCGAATCATCAGCTAATAGTTTTGCTGACTGTTAAGATTTCCTGCGAATTTGTGTTATTTGTTTACTAGTTAAAATAAAGGCTGATTTTGCATATCTCAGTTGTATTTCTTATTTCAGTTGTTTTCTATTTTACTTCTCGTATGTTGCAACACTCGCAACGCTCAGGATTCTATTTTTGAACCACTTGCTTCGCTCGTGGTCCAACCATTCAACCCTAGAGTCCATTGGCTAGCTTGTATTTTAATTCCACACTCGCGGTTAAAATACCACTTTGCACCTTTGTATAACAAATAACTGTTACGCCGGATTCGATTAGGTAAACGGAAATAAATAAAAACAAAACATGTTGCAGATGTGTGATGCTTGAACAAAATGGACAGTCATAAAATGATAGACAGAGAATAAAAAAAGCAAATCCGTAAATGCGGACGCGACTTATCACTTTTATAAGACGTATTACTTTTGTCAAAGTAAATACTTGTGGCATTACAAAGTAAAAATTAGCAAAATTAGCAAAAAAAATTGTGGCTTTAAAAATTAGCAAACGTTATCTTTTGGCAACGTGAAAAAGGCGTCATTCCCTAAGGCCTGGTCTCCTATAAACGCTATCGGCCGCTTACAGCGTCATGCCGTACGCTGCGTCACAATGCTTACTATAGAGATGTACTGTTATGTTCTAACAGGTCTATCAGGGCCTAACAGTACATCTTTATAGTATGCATTGTGACGCAGCGTACGGCGTGACGCTATAAGCGGCCGAATGCGTTTATAGAATAGAATAGAAAGAATAGAATTTTTTTTATTGCCACAAAAAAAAAACAGATTTTACACTTTTTACAGACAAAATGATAAAAATAAAAGTTTACAATATACAAGTTTACAAATTAAAAGAATACAAATTAAAATAAAGCTAAACTAACAATACACTTAATACTAAAAAACATTTTGGGCAATGGGTCCCAGTCTCAGCATGTGCTGTACAGACAGTCCAGCGCTGGTTTTCAGCCTGGGCCCTGTGGCTCAGTCGATAGCCAACGAAGTTATAGGAGACCAAGGCCTAACAAATGCAATTAGAAATCGTCCTTATTGGGAACGACATTTAGGTTGGGTTGGACCCAGGACCAAACCGTCTGTGATCGTAGCCGATGTTTGTTAAAATCAGGTTGTATGGAAAGTCTGACAAGTTTCTATGGGATGATAGTTGCTGTTGCAATATGGCTATATTTAACCGTAAACCTAAATCGTTGTGCACACTTAGTTTTAAGACTCTATCTGAGGATACTCGTCAAACTTTTATGATCGTATCGTGGCATACTTTTTCGTGGCTTCCCAGTCATTAAATCCGACAGAACAGGCGAAGCGCAGAGACAATATACGCTGCTGCATATTCAATGCGTTCCGTGAGTTCGCTGAGTGCTTGCCTATGCCTTGCCTCGCCTGTCCCGCTAAATGGACGTTTTAGTGGTGACCATGCGAATTTTCCGGCAATACCAACTGTCTCACTTGTTTTACCACTTTAATACATCTGTGGGGTATTTATCACGCTATAGAATATTTATTAGCTACTAAAATTAATAGGGATAATGGCTGATAGTCAAATCGGCAACATTGAATGAAACGTCAGACACGCATTGTTAGTATGAAGTTTGTAGGAAAAAAATAAAATAAAGACGAATGAAATACAGATTTAACGCCACTTAGGGTCGGTTGCACCAACATACGAACACAGACCGGTCATCGTCAAATATGGCGCCGGCAGCTGTCATCCCATAGAAACTTGTCAAACTTTCCATACAATCAGATTTGACGAACACCGCTTACGATTACAGACGGTTTGGTGCAACCCAGCCTTAATAGACTGGCTAATGAAAGCCTAGACTAGTATAGTTCGTACAAAACTCTAAGGCAAAATTCTGTCAAACGAACGCAAGCAAAACTCGACTTAGAGCTCTGACTGTTAGGTAGATGTTTGCTTGCATTAATTTGACAGCACTTGTGTACGAACTATAAGCATCATCAGCAAATATCGACGTGTTGTAAAATAATAATGACAGGCAAAATGGCAGCAAAATGCATCTTTCGTATTACGAAACAATTTTGCAAGGAGTATTTGTTAAATGTTACTCTAAGATTTAGTTTATTTGAAACTAAGTGTTTCAATTTATGTTGTTTCTTATTTATTATTGTAGGCTCATGGTGGGCGGTAATAAGTCCCTTGCACGTACTTGGTGGGCGGCATGTACAACGCGATGTTGTCCAACCTTTATCTTATAGGTTTTATACTTTTTGTATTTTTTTTTAATTTATATAGAATAGGAAAATTGTAATGACGGATGTCAACTGGAAAATATGTCTTGAAATACACACGGTTTTCCATAAAAGAAATGTGATTTTATTAATCTAAAAGAAACTCAATACTTAAAGGCCTCAGGAAACCTAACAGAGGCCGAACAAGCGAACATGGTACATATAATGCGTGCCATCCACGACGACGCGCCCCTCCACAGCGCATCTCATACTAATCTATGCGCAATTGTACGGAACGGGCGGTGCGCGGTGGAGGGGCGCGTCGTCGTGGATGGCGCGCACTATACGTGTATACTTACTATGCAAAAAGTGTATATACCAAGAAAAAAATTAAGGACATTGAAATGTTCCGTGTTTGAAATGGAAGTACCAAATTGACCGGAATAAAGTACCATTATGGCACTTTGCTCCTCTTTGACCCGTAAAGGATCCAGCAATATGTGTCTCCTCCTCCTTTGACGTAGATACCATTTAAAAAGTTAAAAATATCAGTCTCAGCTTTCATTAGCCAGACTATATCGAAGTATCAAGATCACACAGTCACAGTACATCCATCACTGGGCGTAACGCTCAGAGGAAAAATCTTGGATGCGTCGCTAGAGGGCAGGGGTAATTACGGTGTCTGATGACGTCACTATTGTCTGCGACATGCCTTAATTGGCTTTTTTTACACGCTTCAGTTTACTTGGTCTTGGGATGTTGGGGTCTATTTTTGTTTGTCGCATCACATCCCGATTTTAATGTGATATATTCTTCAGTACATAGGTACTGACTACTGACACTGTATTCGAGCGGTAAGCCTAGCATTTTCCCGGTTGTGAACAGAGCCCTGGGTCCACTTTTAGGATTAGGAAGGTTTTTACGATGTTTTCCTTCACCGAAAAGCAAATCAAAAAGTAGTCAAGTCTGTTTTAATTCAGGTTATCGACTATTTGTAGCGTATCTTGATCCGTTCAGCTGTTTATGCGTGATTGAGTAAACAATATTTAATTTTAGTGAACGCAAATCTCATTTTAGTGGGCGGGGCACATTGCACGTAGAACCGATGGCCGTTGGGGCCGAAAGGTTCTCGAGTGGCGACCACGGACCAGAAGGCGCAGCGTGGGTAGACCCCCACAAGGTGGACTGTTGACCTGGTAACGGTCGCGGGAGTCCGCTGGATGCGGGTGGCGAAGGACCGGTCATTGTGGCACTCTTTGGGGGAGCAAAGTATAACCAGCAGTGGACGTGTTGCGGCTGATATGATGATTATGATGAGTGAACGCACTTCTCCCAATAGAAATTGTTTCACTATGTGAGTGTTTGTGTACTGTATTTACGTTGTACAGATAATTACAAAGAGATGTGCCCATTTTATTCCCTTACAATCATTTGCCCGCGAGTAACAGTGACAGACAGACATAGTTACTTGGGCCATTTTACGGAAAGTTGTACACTCGATTTTTTTTAAATTTGGATAAAATCGGGTTTTTTCTACTCAGAATCGAAAGCACTTTCGAATGATATAGGGGAAAAAGTGTCCCGAATTTTTTTATTCCATTCCGTTACCGTTTTCATACTAATCTTGTAATGCTTGTATGGTGGTAACGGAATGGAAAAACTGTAAATTGTATGAAAAAATTGGGACACTTTTTTCTCCTATAAGGTTCGAAAGTGCTTTCGATTCTGAGTAGAAAAAACCCGATTTTATCCAAATTAAAAAAAGTCAAGTGTACAACTTTCCGTAAAATGGCCCACTTATTTTCTTAGAGTATTCCAGTGTTTAAACCGCTCGCGTGTTCCTGTCGGAGGTTTCCCCTGGATTTTCCCCAACACACTCTCCCAACCGCGCACTCCTATCGTTTTATTTGATCCGGCCTTAAAGCCACAAATCAGTTAAAAAAAAGTGTTACTTTCGTATTTATAATGGATGCCATTGTAATAAGATAAATAAGGTTCATCTCATTGTAGTCGACTGTACTGTGACCAGAACCGGAGGCGTGGAAGCGCGATCGGGTTATTTATTTAACTATAACAGGCCAAACTTTCACATCTGTAATGTTAGAGTAGGGTATTGCAGGGTGCAAACAACAGACAGTTCTCGCAAGACGTGTGAAAAGTTACCTACTGGAATAAAAATATTTTTCGTTCCAGAGAGGAGGAAGCAAA
Organism: Cenopis cana; assembly: GCA_951800055.1. Classification (NCBI taxonomy): domain Eukaryota; kingdom Metazoa; phylum Arthropoda; class Insecta; order Lepidoptera; family Tortricidae; genus Cenopis; species Cenopis cana. The sequence continues at coordinate 6,537,711 of OX637487.1, read as the reverse complement.
GCGCAGTGTTAAGTCCCTTGAGAGTAAAAATATACTTTTCATCTTTCTAATGTTAGCACACAGTTAGATAGTCTTCTAATGTATCACAAAAAAAAATAATTAAGATTTGATAAACATAACCTTAAAACGTCAAAAACATCATGCTTTTGCTTTCCCGCCGTTTATTTTTTTTAACAGAATCGCAAGTGTAATTTTCCACCGAAAAACGCAAATTATTCGAGACACATAAAAAAACGTCGCGTTTCCAACAGAAAAATACGAGCTGAATTGGCTGAATACGACCTGTGCCTCCTTTTATATGACAGTTACTACTTTTTAAAAAGTTTATAACTCGACAAATAAGGGAATTTACATGTGATATTGCAGGCGGCCTGCAATGTTTTTTACTTTTTAATTTGGATCCGACCTTAAACTATACACTTTACCTTCCAATATGTAGCGACTAAAGTTCAGTTTGCGGGCCATTTCTGAGAAAAACAATAAATATATTTAACTGGAGACCTAACCCTTCGCTCCGCTTTGATTCTTTGCTCACTTTGAATATAAAAATTGTCCCCATGTCACAATCTTCTACTAAAACGTACATAAAACATGTTTATTGTTCCAACAAGTTCCAACACACGTCAAAGTTTAAAAGCCTCTATGCCTTACAAGTTCATTGAGAAATGGCGGGAGGAATTGATTCTGACATTTCCCTTACCCACTTTAAAACACGCTAAAATGCCTCAAACAAACACCTACACTCTAAAATCAACCGTATCACCAAGGCATAAAGTTTTAAATGCATTGATGTTGTTTAGCAGAAAAGCGCTCCTTCATATTTATTAGTGTTGTTTTTTGCTTGTAATGGATTTTTAAGTGAATAAACAACAAGCAGCAAGTCGTTAAGTCTTGGTATTTTGAATAAGAAAGATTATGAGCGTAGCGGGTGCTACGCCGTAGCAGTTCTACGAGATGAGTGAAAGTTTAACCTGATTTAACACTTTCAGTACCAAGAACTCGTGCGTAGTTCTGTGCTCATAGACGCGTAGCCGATAACATGCGTTTCCTCGTATGTAGCATACATTGCGTAGCGCTACGAAAAACTAGGCAGCGAAAGTGGTTAACGCGAGGGGTGGGCACTGGGCAAGCTCTCTCCATACAAACTTTGTGCAAGTTTTTCTTCGTTTGTGTTAGCACTAGTTTCTTGTTGGACGCTTCTCAGCTAGGATAGGTTTAGTGAACCAACGACAAAACTCCCAGTAGCTGGATTCCACTGACACACTTCAGTTTGGTTGAAACCGCTCAACCAAGCTCACTGGAGCGCAAACTCTTAGAGTATTCCAGTTTTTAAACCGCTCGCGTAGCTCCAACCGTTTGGCTGTAAAACCTGTGTGACAGACGACGAACGGACGGACGGACGGACGGACGTCTGGGCGTCACCAATAAGGTTCCGTTTTGACCCTTCGGGTACGGAACCCTAAAAAGATAAAGCTGACAGCCCGGATACTTTGCACGAATGAGGGCTACCACGTATGGATTCGCCACTAGGGGCGCTAGTGTGACGTCAGTCCTCCGAAATGTCAAATTTCATACTTTGAGGGTGGGTTACGCGGGTTTATTTCTAATTAGATTAATATGATGAGTATTTTGCAATATCTGAGATTTATAATGGCGAATATGAGTTACCGGTCAACGAATTTCAGTGCTTTGCGATAATTTTATGGTCAGTAAACTTATGTCATACTTTTTTCCTTACAAAACGGGAGTGCGCTACAATACGGAATGTTCGATAAAAATATTCACAGTGCGGTTTTATTGTATAAAATACGATTTCAACGAGAATTTAGTTTTTACGCCAATAATAACCAATAACAAACTTTGACAGCTGGACTGACAGCACGGTGGCGCCAACTGGTGAGCACAAAAAAGGTAGTCCATTGCGGCGCGGGAAGCGTTTTATCTATTCATTGCGCGGTCGAGACGCGCAACGCACTGCACCGCTGCCGCCACCGCTGGAAATCGTGTCCTGGGGAGTGGGGGGCTACCGCGAACCACAAACGAAGTTTTTCCTCTCCGTCACACTTACGTACAGACTTGCAAGTGCGACAGAGAGAGAAAACTTCGTTTACGGTTCGCGGTACGCCCTCTGGCCGTAAGATGAGGACGACGTCAAATATGCCGTTTATTTACAAAAGGACGCAGAAGCCGCCGCGGGCGAGGACCGAGCTGAATCTTAATACCCCCGCCTTTTATTGCCTGCCTGTAAGACGGAAAAAATTAAACAACGAGTAAGGTTCCGTACTAATTCTATAAAATAAATAAATTATAATTCGTAGTGGACCCATCTTTCGGAGCGCTCGTGGCCCAGCGGCGACTGCGTACCGCTTTATCTAAGATTAAGCAACGTGGGCAGTCGGCATATATATATATATATGAAAACGCGAGCGTAGCGAGCGCGAAATTTTTGACCAATAACTATGATGCAGGGTGCGGAAAATAGGTATTTTGTGTATCTTTGGCACCCTGTGGTGCTTGGTGGCACCGGTCGTTGTCACCCCTCGGGCGGACTGATTTAACCTCCTGAGGTTAAATAGTGAATCCAGTGTTTTTCGGCCTGTTTTGGCAAACCTTATTTGGTAGCTATATAACGTTATTTACGTTAATTGGGATTTGCCAATGGATGTGCATCAATGCAAGACCAAGAAAGCGGTTTTCGGTCATTGTGGATCTTAAATAAGTTTTAAGACGAAAACGATTTCTCGGCACTTGCATTGGTCACAGGAAATGTGGCAAGGATAAGCATCAGCTCGTGTATCAAGGGGAATGCATCTTTGTCGCTTTTTCGGTATTTCAATTTTTAATTGTTCAATTTATTTATTTTTTTAATTAGTATAGCAGTGCATATCAGTGACTTTCGAAGTTTGATAGCTTTTTTATATTACGCGGACTTAAGGGGGAGGGGCAAGTGCAAAAATATGAATCGATAGAATCCTCTCATAAATATGTACCAACACCTTAATTCACCGACATATTTAAGAGCTAGAAGACTCGCAATTTTGTACTTTAAGTTTTATACATTCGCCATAATATAATAGTTTCATCATAAGTTTACATAATAGGTCGGTTTCATCACACCTATATCATAAGTACTTTTATTATAAAAGTTGAAACTGAGAATGATTTAACACTTTTTAAATGGCAAATTACATAAATATTATTTATATTTTTATCAATCTTTTACTACCGCATATAAACTAAGACGTAAGGTTTATTATAGACTGCGGAACCCAAATCATACCCCGAAGCTATTCCATATTAGAAGTATGCCGGTCAAGTGCAAATAATAAATTCACACGACAGTGTATTGAGGGCATGGGGCTCAATAAAGCATGTCGGGATGGGTATTGGCGCTTTTTGAGCCGAACCAAAGCTAAGCGTGCAAAAAGGGTTCAAAGGAGATATTAACTGTTACAGATTTAGCTAAGAATGAAACAAAATTACATTTGTAGAAAGAATCGACAAGTTGATTTTGTTAGGTAACTTTAGAAACCACCAAAATTAGATTTTTTACAAAATTTTGTTCTGAAGATTTATAACTTCACATTTACATACCTATTTACTTGGGTGATAATGTTTATTATTACATGCCCTACAAGTAATAATGTAATGATAACTTTTTTTTTAATTTCATTAATTTTACATTTCATTACCAACTTCATTTTGCAGTTTTAAATGTGCGGAGTCCAACACGCACTTGTCCGGTTTTTTATACATACATATACGATTCTACACTCAAGAGCAAAAATGACGGGTGCACTTTATATGGAAGTTGAATACAAATAAGTGTATGCATTATTTTTGCTCGTGAGTGTATATTGCATTTGGATCCAAATACGAACGAACTGTCAATATCTGATCGGGTGGCTTCCTCTTGACAGACACTGTTATGATTAGCCGTAGATTCCCGTCAGGGTATAATCAGATCAATATGCCGCTGTAAGATAAGCAATAAGAGCGGAATGTGTACAGTCCGCCTCGGGCGCTGTCGGCAAATATTTGATTACAGCACAGTGTTCTCAACATACAGTGGTCTATTTTTTCCTGTTATTTTATGAGAAGTTTTTCGCACGACTCGACCTTGACTTTGTGACAGCGAGACTAACACGGCACAGATTGGCTGTTTTCTCACCGATGCTGTTTCCGCACACCGATGCGGTTTCCGCATACCGGTGCGCGAGCGGGACATCGCTACATAGGCACGCATAGCGCTGGCCCGCTCGCACACCGCACCGGTATGCGGAAACCGCATCGGTGTGATAAGGGTGCACATCTCTGGTGGAAAGGTCTTCTACAAATTGTACTTCGGTGAGTGTGCTAAGGAGCTCCATGAGCTCATACCGCGTTCCCTCTTCTTCCATCGGACATCCAGGGTGGCCTTGGTGACCATTCTTGCCTGATCGAAATTCCTCTTACTCGAAACGAGCGCTTTTCAACATCCTTTATGATGCGCACCAAATGCGCACTGCTAAAGTTTGGAATTCCCTGCCGGCGTCTGTATTTCCGAATTCATATAACCTGAACATTTTTAAGGCACAAGTGGATAAACGTCTTCTGAGTGAGCTCGCTTCACCGTCGGCCTCATCTTTGCCCCCTGACTTGATGCTAGGCAATCCCATTTTTAATTAAATAAAAAACACCCTAAAAGCTCATTCTACGTGCCCAAGCTGTTAAAAGTATAACTTAATATAATTTTATTGACATTCTCTTATTTCGTTTGACACCACTCAGTTTATTATAGTATTTTTACGTATATATTAATTTGTACTTTAGAAATTAAAATAAATATATCGATCACAATGTATATTGTTAACGAAATAAATGAAATTAAATTTAATGTTCGTGCACCCAGTGAGAGTTTTACGGTATATTATCTACTGTATTTTTGTGCAGTGTGATGTGGACTCAATTTAACGCTGAGAAATTATTGTATAACACAAAAGCATCCTGTTTACGAGACCGGTCAGTTGTTTACATCACGGACTAGGCATCTCCGTATTCATATTTTTATAAAAAAACAAATGGTATAGGGCGGGTCATATGTGTGTCCCACTCCGTGCACCCGCGTCATCTAGCGTCGGCCCTAACCTTCGATGTTTTTTTTTTTGGAATGGGATTGCTCTTGTCCAGCATCTAGCCATGGGGCAAAGATATGGCCGACGGTGAAGCGAGCTCACCCATCATCATCAACATCATCATCTTCAGCCCGTAATCGCCCACTGCTGAGCATAGGCCTCTCTTCTTGTACGCCACCCGTCCCGGTCCGGAGCTCACCCAGAAGATGCCTATTCACTCGTGCCTTAGAGAGGCTTAGGGTCTAGTCACAAGTCTAGGGACAAGTCATTATGCAATAGGCCTCAGGTTATATGAACTTGGAAATGCAGATGGCGGCAGGGAATTCCAAACCTTAGCAGTGCGCATTATAAAAGGTAATGATAGGCGCTTGTTATACGCATAATGCCTACTTATTAATTTATCACTCTTCTCAATATCTTTACTCACTCCTTACTGATCATAAAAGAAAATCTTATCGTACTGTCACCATCAGCTATATGGGGACAAACAAGGTGCCCATAATATCTGAACACGATTTTAAAGTACATATGTTTAGATATTTTGAGCAGCCTTTAGGAATAGGTACAGATATTTTAATGGCAACGCGAAAAATGGAAGGCAATGAAACCGTGTCTATAAACCTTAAAACGAGATTAAAAACACCCTCAAAAAACAGTGAAACGCGTGGGGTCACTCACCCAACCGTAATACAATACTGGGCAACACTAAACTGCTATAAGTATTGGAGTCCGGCCGCTCGCGGCGCGCATACCGATGCGGCAAGGACGATCGAAGGGTTAGGTGGGTGGATATGGGATTTTAATTAATAGAAAATTAAAATAATTTGAAACAAAACTTTTCTGAAAAAAAAAACAAATGGAGTTTGGTTAATACTTTCGCTGTCAAGCTTTTCGTAGCGCTACCGCAATTTTCTCTATATACGAGGAAATGTATGCATGTTATCGGCTACGCGTCTAGGAGAATGGAACTGCCTATGGGAGTTCTTGGCACTAAAGTGTTAAACTTTCATTAGTGAGTGCTAGACTAAAAATGCTGATACAATATAATTATAATATAAAAAAAATATATTTCTTTGCTTAAATACCTATTGAAATCCTATTACTATAAATAGTTTCAATGAGTGCTGAATATGGTGGCTATTTAGGGCCACGTAAAAAGCACAGTTACCTACTCATTATCGATGAATTTCACGACCTGTTGCGAAATCTTGGCGATGTCACAGAGATATCGCAAATTAATCTTTGAATAAAATACCTACCTAGCCACATACTTAATTCTTGATTCTTTCAATTATTCTAAGCATAGAAACACAAATAGTCAAAACACTTTATCGTATCCATTTTTTCTTAACTCCTAGACACTGAAGACTTTATCTCCGGAGCCGAGACGCGAAAGTAAAATGGTTCGCCCCAGCCATAGCCACTATAAGGACATAAGTTACTATACCTGCAACAACTCATACGACTTTCTCAGTGACTTCTGTGTTCATATGCAGGACACGTATCAGCCTTTTTAACACCACCCATTATGTTTAAGGCTGGAATATGTCCGTATACAGCCAGGTACAGTCAGCATCAAAAGTAGCGACACACATGAAGACGTCAAAAGTCTTTATTACAAAGGAATAAGAACTTTTGAAATCTTCATATGTCAAGCTAGTATTGATGCTGACTGTACAATAACTGCCTTGTATAAATATGCGTATTTTAGTTACCAATTGACGTATTGTCGACCACTTTAGCCTGGTTGGTAGTGCGCCGACCTAGGAAGGTGGGTCCCGGATTCGAATCCCGGTCGGGGCATTTATTTGTGTGATGAGCACAAAAGTGTGTGTGTGTGTTTGTTTGAGTGTGATTTATTTGTGTGTGTTTGTGTGATTTGTTCCTCAGTCTAACATGTTTTCTGTGTATTTAATTATCTATTTATATAAGTATGTAAATGTCGCTTAGTATAGAATAAGCTTTGCTTAGTTTGGGTGTAGTCGCGAGCGCTCAGCGTGGTGCTGTCATTTAAATATGGAATGTAACTATTTTGAAGTACTTAGGTTCAAATTCTTTAGACTCTATTAAGATGCGTGACAACTCAGGTCATCAGTTCAAAATGTTCGGAAAAGCCTTTTTCCCTCCTTTTTTCCCCTACCCTAAAAACCCTAAGGCCCAAGCCAACGGCCAAGCGGTGATGGCCTTGTATTGAGACCAATGGAGATTGGAGACAAATAAATCATCAGGGCTGTGAAATCCAAGAGTATGTACTCTTTATTGAAAAGAGAGACGGAACCCTAAAACCCCTCGGAAACGAAGGTAAAGTACACTCAAGCTCTGAGCTAATCCGAGACGGTGCAATCTCCAGATTGGATATTTATGAGTCCCGCTGTGCCCGCTTCATAAATAAATCCATACACCGCATTATTGCGCTCTTGTGACGCAATAAAATGGGTATCAATCAAGCTTGAGTACAAGTAATACCCAATAGAATAGAGGATTTTAAGAATAACTAACTACAGTAAAAATGTTTGAAAACCAACTTAAAATACTATACTCAATACCGCCTTCCGATCCAACCAACTACCATTTCAATTCAGTTTTAACTACAAATCTTGCTTTTGCTTAAAATATTTACAATTTTTTAAACAAAAAACGATCACTTTGGCCGCTAAGCCTTCAATTTTGCATGAAATTCCATTATGGACCGCTCGTTTCCCCGCACCCGAAACTTTTGTAACAAATATAACGTCAATATTTCATTGCATAAACGAGAACAAAACATTAGTACGTGAGCTATAGGTAACTAATTAACTTTGACCACAGAAATTACGACTTTTGTCATAGGTCTGTTTAAGAGCCACCGAAACCTTAAAAAACCTACATACCAGAGAAGTCAATCCCATATATCACTACTATTTTTCTGCCCACATTTCAATTGAATCTCAGCAAAGTTTTACTACTCATATGTAGTTTGCTGGACGGTATAGGTTGCCGGCTGCACTTTTCAGATAGCCTCCCCAAAAGAGGGGATTACTGAACGGGCTAGTTTAAACTAAGTTATTGAAACCATTCTGATCGGACATTTGGCGATAGCTTTTAAGGTTTTAATAGAATTAGACAGTACGTTACGTTAAATTCTAGCTAGATTTAGAAAATAGATAATATCAAATAAGTATATTCAATCTAATTCAATTCATTTATCACTTAAGTGGCTTAAGTTATCAATAAGCTCGTATGAATTAGCTACACTGAAAAGGTACATTCTTAGTGGTTGTTCATGCTGGAAATAAACTATATTTTGAATTGAAAGATATTACATTATATATTGTTGCGACGGAGGGGTATAAACAGTTCGGTTGTCATGGAGATAAAAAGTCATCAAGGGATTCGAATATTCGCCGACTCTACTAACAGTCTCCGTGGCCCAGTGGTATAGCGCATTGGGTACAGAGTCATTGTGACCCGGTTCGAATCCCGTCGGCGATGCACTTTTTGTAAGTTATTTCAAAATGTTAAGTGATAATTTTCATTAGGCTGAGTAGCATGGAAGGTTCTAGAAGAAGTGGCTGAATAGAAAATTCCATGCTATAGAAAATTAAACGACAAATGTATGGGGTTGGAACATTCGAGAATCGACGTTAAGGTACAGGTTTCGGGAATGGTGATCGCTACTCGAAACAGATGAATAACGAAAAGACAACCGTAATGACTATCGAAATGAAGATCGAAATTATCGTCTGGAATGTTCGATAGGGGTATATAAAGTACAGTACAGTGAAGTGTTAGTAGTGCAAGTGCCAGTGAAGTATACTGTGTCAGTACTAGCAGGCGCGGACTCAGTGGACTTTGTGCGTAAGTCGAGTCAGTGTACTAGTGCGTGTAGACTCAGTGAACTTATCCGGCGGTTTCTAAGTCGCTAAATAAAACCATAGTTGCGCCTAACAGGTGTTTAACTCTATCCCGTACCCCACGCTCGTAACAATATTGTTGCTACTACCTACAAGGACGTTTATTTAGACCTTAACATACGCTTGAGATCTCTCAACTTACTACAAAACGCGTTCACAATGGGTTCAAACGCAATCGAATTTCAACCTTATCACACATTTATACAGGCGAAAAAGCCCGTTAACTCGTTACGTGTCAAATAAGGCCCTAAAGGTAGCCCTTACAGAAAGTGTTCAAAGGAGTCACAATCGTAAAGTAGATTAGGTAATCGACACTGGCTCTTTTCATCGCGAACCAAGGGTGAATATTCTGTAACGTTCGATACATTTCGATTAGTTCATAGTACAGGGAATGAACTCGAGGCTTCTGGCCCCTATTTCACCACACACTCGACAATTGTCATTTGACAATGACAAATCCAAGTACACTTCGGAGTCGTTACGTAAAGATGGTCGTTGGATAGCATCGATACTTACCAGTCCGGCAATGTAAACGGAATTGTCAATGTCAGGTGACAATTGTCAAGTCGGTGAAATAGGGGCCTGGTGACCAGAGGCGCCATCCGGCAGCGTGGCAATGCGGCCAGCCTTCTTGGAACCCTACCGAGCACCAAGGACCTAGGGCAATTATTTTATTTTATTGTTTTCTTTGCCTGTTTTTTTGTTGTTTTAAGTGATACGTTAACCACTCTGGAATATAAAAAAATAAGAACTCGAAATATTTGTGAATTAAATACAATTTGGACATAATTTTTTTGACAAATCTATATGTCGGATCATTTTGTGGGCGTTCATCTTCTCCAGGTTCGTGCATGGCGGGAACCACGAAATAAGATGCAGTACTCGTAGTTCAGATGTGTATTTTCAATTAACAATCACAATCACAGCAAACACTTCAATGATTACAATGATACACTCGGATTAAATGATTTAAGGTTAGAAACGCGGTGTGTTCGTCACAGAACTAGCAAGACGTCCGACTCGATCCAACGCTCAACCAAGAATGATGAGCATGGATGCCAGCGGCACCATGCTTACTTTCCCCCACTCCTCAACTGTCACTTTTGACATTCAGGTTAGCCAACATACCCGTTGCTAGTTCTGCGCCGACCGCACCCAAGCAAATTGCTTGACGTTTCTGAAGACTGCCAGTAGATGGCGTTGCATAACACAAAGATCATCAACAATAATTAGCCGTTAAATAAACATTGAAAATACATGGCATTGTATTAGCTAATAATTCCTAAATTTATCACGAAAAGCGCATTGATTTCACCCTGTGACACGGCCATCTTGACAACTCACACGTCCTCGTGTGAGCGTGAGGTATTTGAAAGAGGTAAGTATATTCGCACAGTAATTGCTCTAAACCTCGGCCAACCTGACCCTCGTGGCTATGTTAATAAGAAACAAAAGTAATTGACCGTGCCGCAAGGCTACATACTTTTACTTGTAAGACAATACAATGTCATAATATAATTTCAACAACATAAAAATAAAATGAGTCTTAATGTAACTGACACAATAATCCATAAAAAATCTTAAACAGTGTATTTACTTGTAACTAACTCCTTACTCTTAAGGATCACATTCTCTTCCTGGACAATCCTAGGGCAACGTCCAGTCACCTTGCCTTAACCAGGTAACTTTAAGGAAAGCCCTAGGATGACCGACTTTCCTGAACAGTCATTATGGGTGACCGAAACACATGGGCAACCCACAAGAACGACCAATGTTTCTGGACAATCCTAAGGCGACCGACAGCCACCGTGCCTTAGCCAGGTAACTCCAAGGACAGCCCAAGGATGACCGAATTTCCTGGACAATCCCCAAGGGTGACCGAAATCCATGGACAACCCTTAAGGACGACCGACACAATCATCCATTAAAAATCTGAAAACCATGTATTTACTTGTAACTAACTCCTTACTGTTAAGGATTACATTCTATTCCTGGACAATCCTAGGGCAACCGAACCGACAGTCACCTTGCCTTAACCAGGTAACTTTAAGGATAGCCCCAGGACGACCGATTTTCCTGGACAATCATTATAGGCGACCCAAACACACGGGCAACCCACAAGAACGACTAATGTTCCTGGACAATCCTAAGGCGACCGACAGCCACCACCTTGCCTTAGCCAGGTAACTCCAAGGACAGCCCCAGGATGACCGAATTTCCTGGACAATCCCCAAGGGTGACCGAAATCCATGGACAACCCCTAAGGACGACCGACAATCCTGGACAATTCTCAAAGGCGACCGAAATCAATGGACAGCCCTGAGAACGACCAATGTTTTTATGGACAATCCTCAAGGGCGACCGAACTACATGGACAGTCCCTGAGGACGACCAATAATAATGCCTAACTTTTGGCAAATTAATCGCGCGCCGTTACGGCCGTACTGCACTATCACACTTCCTCGTGTGCACTGTCATCATTCTCCTCATCGGATAGACAATGCTTGGCATGGTGTGGTGCACGATACGTGCATGTTGACCAGAGTAGGATCTTCAGATCTTGAGATTGCCATACGCCACACCAAATGCCGAACTGCCAACTCGCTCGCTGATGTTCAGCCAGCACGAAGACTGCTCACAGTGGAGTGGAGTGGGTTTCAGTTGCATCATATTACCACTTTGCAAGTTCATTGTTTAAAATTTAACTTTAAACTGTAGCTTTAATTTTGAGTTCACTTGAAACCAATATCGTGCAGTTTACGTAACCAATTAAACGTAAAAATATCTCCAAAATACTGTTTTGTACTAAGAATCGTTTGTCAAAGCTTAGCCCATATTATCGGGCTCCGTTTTTAGAATAAAAACTATTGGAACGAAACTTCTCCTTTTATTGCCAGTGGTGTCCACAACTTCACAGCCTCAGAAACTTGTGGTAGTCCGCCAGCCTCCGCAGATGCTGCACGATCTCGTCATCGATGCATCCTCGACTGCTGGACGAGGTCTTTGTTGCCAGACGTAATTCTCGATAGATGTACTTGTACCACACTGAAACAGTTAATGTCATACGCGTAGCACACTGTTTGTTTACCATTTAAAGTTTCTATGAAAAGGATTAAAAGCTATCAAATTTAATGAAGATTTGAGATGTGATATAATGGCAAATACAATTCTAGTTCTGTATAGTTAACTTTTCACTTTCACTAAACTTCTCAACATCTTAGCGTTAGCCCAGTAAAGTTACATCCTGAAGCCCGCAGTCAGCTACAAATTGGCTTAGCCACTACTTTTTATTTATTTATTTATTTAATCTTTATTGCACAAAAGAAAAAACTTATCGTACAAAAGGCGGACTTAATGCCATATGGCATTCTCTACCAGTCAACCTTAACTAATAAACCTTAATAAATAATGACTGATGCCATAGAAACCACAACACCCTCCAAACCACGGGAGCGCTCAGATAGAAACCGCTTAAGGCGGTCACCTATCCCAATCTCCACCAAGGCCGTTACATAGCCTTGCATATCGCACGCGGTACTTTACTAACTATTGAAGTAAACTAACTGCATTGGCGTACCACATTAACATTCACACAGCAATATAAACAATGAAAATGGTTTAGACTCACCAGATTTATAAACGAAACACAGGTTCATGGTTGGACAACACGTGGTTAGCTCGTGTCCGGGCGCCAAACACCAGAACGGGAGTTTCCAGTAGCACGTGTTTACCGTGGCATGTGACCCATTTGAATACTCGTTGTGGGCACAGAATCGTACCAACTTCTGATGTCGGATCATTTAGTGGGCGTTCATCTTCTCCAGGTTCGTGCATGGCGGGAACCACGAATAAGATGCAGCACTCGTGGTTCAGATGTGTATTTTCAATTAACAATCACAATCACAGCAAACACTTCAATGATTACAATGATACACTCGGATTAAATGATTTAAGGTTAGAAACGCGGTGTGTTCGTCGCAGAACTAGCAAGACGTCCGACTCGATCCAACGCTCAACCAAGAATGATGAGCATGGATGCCAGCGGCACCATGCTTACTTTCCCCCACTCCTCAACTGTCACTTTTGACATTCAGGTTAGCCAACATACCCGTTGCTAGTTCTGCGCCGACCGCACTCAAGCAAATTGCTTGACGTTTCTGAAGACTGCCAGTAGATGGCGTTGCATAACACAAAGATCATCAACAATAATTAGCCGTTAAATAAACATTGAAAATACATGGCATTGTATTAGCTAATAATTCCTAAATTTATCACGAAAAGCGCATTGATTTCACCCTGTGACATATATAATTCTAGATTTAAAAGTGCTTGTTGCTAGGCCTATTTGAATAAAAAATATCTTGAGTTTGAGTTTGAGTTTATATTTTCAGCTTCATCAAGCTTTTTCCCGGTTATTACCACGAGTATTACAACGAGTGACAAACGAACTGCTTATTAGAGAATATCGTTTTTAGGTTGAGGATAGTTATTTTTTTGAAGTATACCTATTTATATTTGTCTCTTGTGTCTATTTTTAGTAATAGTATTACGTATACTCTCTAAGTAGAAAACACCTTAGAAAAAAGAAACACTAGAAGAAAACGAACGTCTCAGAATAACCCCGTGGTTTGGTAAAGGGTAAATTTGTGCACGAATCACGTACAGAGTGTTCCGAAGTTATCCCGATCGCGAACCGAGTTAAGTAAATACACTTCTTTGTACTCACGGTGAATTGAATTGAAATCGCTGTTTTTTTGTTTTTACTTAGAAGTATAAGTATACATACCTACGTACATATATGACCACGCCAGTCTCACATAGAGGCAGGCAGAGAACACGGAATTACAGTTATTTTTTCTTAAGAGACTTTCATAATATTTTCATAGATTCTAGTCATTTTAAGGCGACTTCCTGACTTGGCGGGGCGGGATCGATATGTGACTTTTTTTTCTGTGACGTAAACTTACAGACGTCGCAAAGATTCCCACTTGACGGAATACTGTCAGTATTAAATTTACGCAGTAGTAATATAATGCGCAGAAGCGGACCAGTACTGCCTTCGCATCGCCCCGCTTCCGCGCATCCCGCACCAGTCAGGAAGCACTTATTTAAATGTAGGGGCGCAGTAAAAAGTAGTACTGAGTTGACTGACAGTTGACACTGACATTTGACAGTTTTCTCATATCTTACCGCCTCCGCGCCGACAAATCAGGAAGTCGCCTAAGGCAGGGCAAATGTCCCGGTGTTTGACTCTGATCCAATAATGACACTGAATCTTCAATCTTCATTCAAAACTATAATAGTAGTTGGGAACTCAGATGGGAAACGAGTTTGAAGCCAGTCTTCTAGTAGTTGGGTCAGATCAATTAAAGCACTCATCGTCCTCTTCTTCAGACGATGAACAAAAGTAGATGAAAGGAAATCACCCAGAAAATGACCGCGATCCTCATCCATGTGATGCCTCTGATTATGTTAGGGTGCAGCGACTTGCTTGCCGTTTGCAGCTCTTTCAAGAGATAACTATCTCTTTCAAGACCCTTCGGGGAGACCTTTCAACACGATTGCAGCTATAGAAGATTTTTTTAAATTAAAAATGGAATTGCTCCTGGCCAGCACCTAGCCAGTAGGGAATGCAGAACCGGTACCATTTATCAGTCCCGGGATTTTCGGTACTGGCCGGTAGAGGAACCGGGATTTCCCGGTATTTTCGGTACTTTCGGGAAATTACTTGTGGTGGTTTTGAGACGTGAGTAGTTTTAGCCTAATACCTTTTTTGGACAATATGATAATAATATCAGGGATGCAAAAAGAAAATACACGTGTTTTGTTATCAAAATACACATTAATTATATAAATCACAATGAATTTGTTTATTTTATCTTAGCGTTTTATAAAAAGGACTCAAAATTATATCAAAGAGTTTACTAAATGTTTACAATTTGTTCATTATTATTTTAACTTTAATTGAATCAAGAGTCTGTCATAATCATTGCTGCCGTGGAGTGTCTTGTACAACTTAAGGTTGTAGTACAGAGTTTGTCCAGAATATAGTAAGTGTAATTATTACACCGTTATGTTACATTGTTATGAATGAAGACAAATCCTGTACAATATTCTTGACTAAAGGTATTTGCATCTCAAAAAGCGTATAAAATAACCGTAAAATTATGAGGGCAGATTGTTTACACTTCACAAACAAAAGTCATTTCAATAATTAGTTATTGCTTATCTCCTTCTGTCAAATATTCCTTTGTCATTTGGTATGCTGTTTGTCACATAATTTTATTGTAACCATGTAGGATAATATGAATAAGAAAGAAGTAAGATTCTCACTTGAAATATTTTAATAGGTGTAATAAAGTCTAAAGTGGTAAATCGTTCTCAGCCGAAGCGCTTCTATAACCCATAGCGGTAACCAAAACCAACTCTCTACAACCACAGTGATACCGGTGGAAGTGTTAGCTGAGGGTGAATTAACACTCTTGCTGTACCTGTAATAGTACCTGCACAAGAGTATTAATTCACTCTCAGCTAACACTTCATCGGTATTATTGCTGTTGTCGAGGGTTGGTTAACACTACGGGTATAAAGATCACTGCTCTACAGGCCTTCTGTAATCTTTACCTGTTGTATCGCGTGGGCCTGTTTCGGGATTATAACGATGTTATAGCATGCTCTAAAATCTTTATACAGGCATGTGTTAACACTTTAATAATCATATGGAACCGATATAAGAATGATATACAGGTATTCTTAACGCTATCGTGCTGGTTGGGTGCTAGTTGGGCGACTACCTACTAATAGTGTAGCTGTAGAACAATGAACACGCACGTTGGGGTAAGTATGCGGGTGGAGGACTGGTTAGGTGACGGCGCTGATGAATTTGTATAAGCGGGACGGAGTAATGGCCAGCCGTGGTCGTGAATTGGCTGCTTAGAGCGATGTTTCCGTTTATAAACATCGCTTGCGTTATTTTATCGATATATCTCTTATCATTTATAGATTAGCGTATTAAATTTAAGCTGCAAATTACATTTCCCGAAAATCCCGAAAATACCGGGAATTCGATTTCGTAGTACCGGTTCCTACCTTGGTTAAAAAAACCGGGAAATCCCGGTATTTTCGGTACCGGTATTTCCCGGGAGCAAACCCTACTAGTCAGGGGGCAAAGATCCCCTTAAAAGCAGAAAATACTCAGAAAAATCTGGATTAAATTGCTTTAATGGGGATGTTCCACCATAAAAGTTTACTAGACTGTGTTCCGAAAGCAACACTTCGTAAGAAATCGTGATTTGTGGTTAACAAGTACCCGGGCACTAGTAAACGGCAAGGGACCGAAAGGTCCGAACATAAGGCGGGAGATAAAAACAATCATTGCCGTCTCGTTTTATGAGGGTGCCGCTATCGTGTCCGATACCGGGACAAATAACGGTATCGATCCTATTCGTTTATTGTGCAGAAAGTTTACAATTACATGCCAGTAAGGAAGGACTTGGATGAACTGGCCTTGCCCTAAATTATGATACATCAGATATCGATTTCTGATTTCTTCATCACAATATGATGGTCGCGTTTTATAACGCTGGAGAGGATTCGTCACGTTTAGACAGTAGCGTAGACGCAAGGGACACCGTGATGAACCCGTTAGTTACAAGTGTAGATGACTATAGTTTTAGCAGGTCGATTACGTAACGTTTCAAACTGTGGTATTTCGTCACAAAAAGACATCGGAAGAATCGACGAGGGGTGATTAGTAACGTTTTTTAGATACGTTAGGTAGATCTCAATGTTATTTTTAGTAAGCGAAAATGTTCCAAAATAATATTAAATCTCAACTTCCTCCTAGCGTTATCCCAGTACAGTTGCATCCTGAAGGATGCCTGGGGTCCGCTACCTAATCCCAAGATTTGGCGTAGGAACTAGTTTTTACGGAAGCGACTGCCATCTGACCTTCCAACCCCGAGGGGCTACTACTCGGACTAGACCTTATTGGGATTAGGCTTTGTCAAGTGAGTGGGCAACTTGACTGTTAGAAGTTATCAAACCGCCCGAAGGCCTCCAACTTGGCTTAACGACTGCTGCCATAGACAGCAACCGGGATCAACGGCTTAACGTGCCTTCCAAAGCACGGGAGCGCTCAGTTAGTAACCACTCAAAGCGGTCACCCATCCAAGTCCTGACCGCTGCCCACGTTGCTTAACCATACGAGTAGATACCGCAAGCGGTACCCGGCGCCGCTGGGCCACGAGCCAAGAGCAATGCCATTAATCAATCTTGGGATTAGGTAGCGGACCCCAGGCGTCCTTCAGGATACAACTGTACTGGGATAACGCTAGGAGGATGATGATGAATGGGATTGCTCTTGGCCAGCATCTAGCCAGGGGGCAAAGAACCTACCTAATACCTACCTATATTGGGACAGAGGAAGTCAATACGGACCCTACGGTTTTCAGTATTATCGAGGATAAGCTTCGTGAGTAGCCATTGGGTTATACTGACACGTGTATTGCATTCCAAATTGAAATCAAGAGTTTTACTAGCTGATAATTGTCCATCGATCCATGTCCAGTGACGTCATACGAAAAGGCACGACTCCCTTGAAATCGGGACACGGGTCGTGAGATATTTGTCCCTCTAGCTAGTGCAACCCTAGCATCACTCAATAACTTGAGAGAGATAGGGTATCAATAGTAACCGGTATGGTGCCGAAGATGCAGGCAGCATTTCCTTACTGGATAGCTAATTAGCCTCTTTGTGCGAGGTAGCAGCCAGCTTCTTCGGTAACGCTACGCTGGCATTTTTAAGTCCTTTTCTTTTCATAAAATCATATTGCATTGCGAAACGTATGTGGCGGACTGAACCCCTGTTTATTGAAGTCCCGAGTAAGCTGACACCGCGAGGGTCTGATTGAGAATGTGCGATATATTCTAGTGAACACGATACTCTTTTACGGGTTGAGAAAGCATTTGCGCGAGGAGTGACGCTCGCTAAAGCGGCGGTTTTATTTGGTTTTTGTTTGCATGCCAATTTTGTTGTTTTAGATGCTTTTATGTAGGCGTAATATTACTTGCAAAGCCACGTTTCAACGAAGACCGAAGTCAGATTACCACAAGACGTTTTCTTTATTTGAAAAATGTAACCGAAAACATAGCGAGCCTTCTTAGGTTAGGTGCGCAGATTTGCTTTCATTTATATACCTACCTATTTTAAAAAAAATACTGAATGGGAAATACAGTCTGTGCTGGTTGGTTTGGTAGCTTGTTTTTTTTTTCACTCTAGGTAAATCAGATCACGTACGTTGAGACGAGACCTATTATGAATAAGTATTCCTTAAGTCAAAATGGTTACGTTTGATTTATTTTTTGAATATGTTTTTAGATGATGGTCAACTTTGCCCCAAAACAACAAATGCGCAATAAAATCTTAACAGTTTGTTTAGGATTTCCACGAAAATGATAGCCGTTTTCTTTGGAGAATATAGATTTTCAAACCAAACAAACCTAGTTACAATGTAGCCTAAATACATCTCACGCGACAAAAGAACACTCACATATGCTCCCCTACGTATCCAAAGGTCCAAACTTCCAACTAGTTCCCATTCAATTACCTCCTTTTCACACCAAGCCATATGGGGTAAGTGGAAAAATCTTTTCATAGCCCCTCGGTGGTGGGGGATGTAAAACGGCTTACAAGACGGCATTATTAAATTGGCTACGGCACGAGTGCAGACATTCGCAGCTCCATTCAGATTGTAGAGGAAAATATAGCGAATTACAGACATTCATGAGTTGGCTCCCGTACTATGAAGCATGAAAGTCAGAAAAAAATGTTGGGCATGGTTTTAAAATCGGCTATCCTAAGGGATCGTCCTAATACAACGCGATCACGCGATGATCGCAAGTTCGCGCGAACAAATGCTCGCGCGACCGCGCGATTACACATATTGAGCGCGCACAGGCGTCCTAATTGACAATCCCGTCGCGCGACCGGCGAATTAGGACATGATTAGGACACCTGTTCGCGTTCAATATGTTTGAACTTGCGATCATCGCGTGATCGCGTTGTATTAGGACGATCCCTAATGCTCTATCTTCCTTTCCTGGTCGGAGATTACACCATACGTACCTAGAGCATAGACGGGCATGGTTTTATTTAAAACCGGCTATCCTAATGCTCCGTCTATCTTGTTTTCCTGGTCTGAGATTATACCATACGTAGAACATACACTTGGGGTACAACTTTAAAAGTAAGGCGATTTCCTAACTTGGCGGGGCGGGATCGATATGTGACATTTTCTTCTTTGACGTAAATTAACTGACGTCGCAAAGATTCTCACTTGACGGAACACAGTCAGTATTACTTTTGCGCAGTAGTAATATCATGCGCCTCCGCACCGACAAATCAGGAAGTCGCCTAAGTATGTCATGTTCAATGTTCTATGAAGCAGTAAAAGATTTTTCCCATTAGCAGTTCTTGACAATGGTTCCCTAATGTTTTTATTAATCACAGTCATTATTTTTACTCAAAGGTAATTTGTTATTCGCAATAAAATCAATTCACCGCGTTCTTTTTTTATAAGTGGCAGTCCTGTCTTATTACGCTATACTAAACTCGATCGTGTGAGAACAAATGTTAACGCCATACACCAAGAAAAGCTGACCAATTCAAACTAATTCTTATAACGTAGAAAATAAAGTCTATATTTGGATGCTTCTCATTACAAAAATTCCAAGATATTCGTTAATGACGTTCATTTCCTTAAATTGTATGTTACATGGAAGTGTTTTCTAAAGGGATACTAATGGATTATCTTCTTATTCTACGCGACATTTTTTTGAGGGTAATAAGATAACTAAGGTAAACCAATGGAAATATCAAATGTAATAAAATAAAAGGGCAAATGTACAATCATGTCCAATAACATAAAACGGTAAAGTGGACAAAAGTATGTATGTATGCATGCCGTAATGTATGATATAATAAAATAGCAGATTTTTTTGGTATTTGGTAAGTAAAAATATTTATAGTCATTTCGTAAATTGATTAGACAATATAATTTAAGAATAGTTGTTTTACGAATTTTGTGCGAAATCGTGGATAAAAGCTAGTAGGTATAAATAAAAATGACGCATAAACCGCGCTTATAGACTTTGTATCAAAATGTTAAATGTAAAATATAACCCTTTTAACGTCAACAGATCGCAGAAATCCACCATAAAAGTGCCCTAAACGCCAGTTTCACGTTTTCTCGCATTCATTTGTTTATCACTTTATCCAGCTAGAAGGGGCCGTCGTAAAAGTCCAATCTGGATATTGCGTGCCCGAGCAATCAGGGGGTGGCGATGAAAAATTTATCAACGAGAATGTGAAATTTGGTGTTACGTAGTTTTACTGGGTGTATGTTTATTATTTTGAATTTCGTGTTTTGCTAGCACGCAGCAACTTCTAACAATTGCAAGTTGCAATTGAGCAAATGTAACTTGCAATTGTTGTGAGCATATTTTCTGTACATTTTATTACTCAGATATCGACATCGGATCTTACGATACTCGTATAACGTGAACACGCTCTTACGAGAGAAACTGCTTCGTAACAGGCAATATCCACCATATACCTACACACACACAGAAATCGATGAGATGGTTTCTAAGAACAGATCTTTGTATGTCTTATAGTTACAGACTTGCCCATACTGACCGATCTAAATGTGTGTACATTATGCATACATCATCATCCTTCTAGCATTTTTTTGGTTGTGCAAGAGGGTGGGGTCCGCTAATATGACACCTAATCAAGGGGCTAGCAGTGGGAGACGCGCGTCGCTTTAAATGCCTACCGCTCGCTCGGCCCGGGGCCGGCGTCAGTCGAGGGCCGCCCGCCGCCGCGCGAACGCGTCTATATGCACGTTACCGCTGCCGCCGCAGACTAGAACGCGACAAGCGACGAGTCGATAGCCCTAGCGCTACACGTGCCGCGTGTGAATGAATACAAGTTATACGATAGACAGAGATGCACAGAGTAGGCATGTTTTTTATGCCTAAACGCCGTTTTTGTTAGAAAGTGAAGCTTCTGTACTTGTACTATTACTTATTCTGTGACCTAATCCCAATATTTGTCGTAGGAACTAAATTTACGAAAGCGACTGCCACCTGACCCTCCAACCCACAGGGACCTTGTTGGGATTAAGAGCGATCCAGACGGTCGCCGACAAGTCCTTAGGACCAAGGTTCTCGGTCCGCAATGACCGGTTTCCAAAGGAAAATTTGCTGGAAACAAGTGTCTACACGGTTCGTGCGGACCAAGGTATTCCGGTTTTGGCGATTGTTTCGACCGTCTGAGAAGGTCCTTAGACCGGTTTCCTCATATGTGCTCATATTCCTTCATCGAAAATCCACTGTTAAATGTCAAATGACATTTCGTACCCAAGTTTTTCGAAAAACGCAGTGGTACGAGCCGGGTTTCTAACCCGTGACCCCTAGATTGAAAGCCACGTTCTTTATTATACAGACATTGTTCTCATATCCATACTAATATTATTAACGCGAAGGTGTGTCTGTGTGTCTGTCTATCTGTTACCTCTTCACGCTTAAACCGCTGAACCGGTATAGATAAAAATTTGATATAAGACGAGATCTCGGATATGGATAGTTTTATCAAGGAAATAATCCCTTTAGGGGGTGAAAGTTTATACGTAAAAGCGATAGCTAGGTAGCGCCTGAAATAAAAGAAACGCATTAATTAAATTCTAACGCGAAGAACAAGTTCTACGCAGACAAAATCGTAGGTAAAAGCTAGTCAAATTATTTTATTTTATTTATTTATAACGCACAGTAACAATATACAAATCAAAAAGTTTACAAGAACAGAGATTACACAATTATCGTGGTAAATTTGTACATCGATAACAACCGTGCACAATATTTAAAGGTTCACATTGATTTTACCGGATTAATATTTTAAGGCTTTTTGATTCGGGATAGAGCTTTATGTTAAGGCGACTTCCTGACTTGGCGGGGTGGGATCGATATGTGACATTTTCTTCATTGACGTAAACTTACTGACGTCGCAAAGATTCCCACTTGATGGAATACTGTCAGTATTACATATGCGCAGAAGCGGACCAGTACTGCCTTCGCATTGTCCCGCTTCCGCGCATCCCGCGCCAGTCAGGAAGCACTCATTTAAATGTAGGGGCGCAGTAAAAAATAGTACTGAGTTGACTGATAGTTGACACTTACATTTGACAGTTTTCTCATATCGTACCGCCTCGCCTCCGCACCGAAAAATCAGGAAGTCGCCTAAATGTAATGAAGCTGTGTTGGAAAATGTCTAGATCTTTGTTAATGTCATTGTAAGGGGAGCACATTCGCGATATTGGGCTATAGATAGTGAGATACATTATTTGTAGCTGGGGGTACGCTGAATAGATGTTGACTACGGTTGGATCTACATTGTACTTTAAAAGAAATAGGGATTAATAAAGTCGTGCAATAAACAACAATCTTATATAAGGTGTATTTCAATGTATTTATTTTGTTGTTGGAGTACGAGTATTATTTGATACCTACAGGGCAGCCATTACGTACCTCGTAGCCCGTAACTCGGTTTGTTAGTTGTCGGAACACGGTTCGTTAGCCGGCGGAGACGGACAGTTCGTTAGAAAAACAATACGAGCTTAATACAATCACATTTATTGGAACAGTAAACTAATACTACAACAAAGAAATTTAATTTACGAAAATCATGATGTTTTACGATCTTGGTTTTGTATGAACAAAAAAAAATGAATATAATGAACTTTATTCTGTAAGTAAGCCGTAATGGCACTTTTACAAGTCAAAAACTAGTAGCGTTTCTCAAACACCACTGCCATGAAGAAATTCCCAAATAAACTTGCCTGTCAGTCATTCTCCCCCAAAAATATGCTTATTATAATGATAATAAGCATATTTTTGGAAATCTACTTAAGAGGAGGGGTAGGGCAAGCTCTCTCCATTCAAACTTTGTGCAGGATTTACTTCGTTTGTGTTTGCATTAAAGTTACGATTTTTGGTTAGTATGCTTATTTTTCTGATAGCTAGTTCGTGATGTAATTTTTTTTTATTGATTTGTGGTTTTATTTTTTTCATTTTTTGAAATATTTGAAAATTTTCACATCACTTACCTTCGCATCTAATATTTACAAGCAAAAAAAAATTATATTCGTTAGTGCCAAAACCTACGAATAAAACGTGCACAGAGTTTGTATGGAGAATGCCTTGCCCACCTTGCGCCTTGCGGACAACAAATGTAAGGCGGCTTGGAATATAATAAAAAGCAATAATGAAAACCAGCCCAAACACTCAATTTCAAAAATAATTAAGGATGATAACTCCATACTAACAGACCCTTCAGATATAGCGAACAACTTCAATGATTTCTTTATAACACAATCTACAACTCTCCTCAATACCACTACTACGGATGACATAAAATTTTCTTATAATACACAACAATCAATGTTTTTGACTCCAGTTACTCCACAGATCGTTTATAAAATAATTACACAACTAAAAAATACCAAGAGTACAGGCTACGACGAAATACCCACAAGCGTTATAAAATCTTGTGCTGAAATAATATCGAAACCCTTCGCATTCATTAGTAATATAATACTTGAAAAAGGAATATTTCCCGATAAACTTAAAGTCACTGTCATAAAGCCATTGTTTAAAAAAATGAATAAAGAGAAAATGGAAAATTATAGACCAATAGCTTTATTGTCAATATTCTCGAAAATAATAGAAAGAATAATATACGAACAACTTTCTAACTACCTAGAAAAGAAACAAATATTAATAAATGAACAAAACGGATTTAGAAAAAACAAATCAACTTCCTTGGCAATTTACAATTTAATAAAAACCATTACCCTAAGCATCGACAAAAGAAATCCAATTAGCGCAATATACATGGACATGACGAAGGCCTTCGACTTCGTCGACCATAACAGACTATTGCGAAAATTAGAGCAATATGGAGTTAGAGGAGTTGCTTTGAATTTATTTAAATCATATTTGACAAATAGAGTTCAGCGTACCGAAATCACGAAGATCTGTAATGAAACAAAACAAGAATTGGTTTTCTCGTCCTCACTTAAACAAATTTTGTGTGGAGTTCCGCAAGGAAGCATTTTAGGACCTTTGCTATTCCTGGTATACATCAACGATCTTCCTGAACATGTTGAATATCCAATGGTTCTGTTCGCTGACGATAGCACAGTTTTGATCGAAATGAAGGATAGTAATACATATGAGTCGGAAATTAGTACGGCACTAGCATCTGTCGCACATTGGCTAAAAATTAACAAGTTAAAAATTAATATAGAAAAAACAAAATTAATGCAGTTCCATCAATCAAAAACAAATTCCATAAATCTTAACATTAACTATAATAATAAAAGTGTCGAAAATATAAGTGTAACAAAATTTTTAGGTATAGAAATAGATTGTCACACGAACTGGAAACCACACACCGAGTCACTGTGTAAACGTGTCAACAGTTTTGTATTTGCACTCAATAAAATCACTAAAATATCAGACCTTAAAACAGCTTTACTGGCATATCATGGATACATTGACTCAATCTTAAGATACGGAATTATATTTTGGGGTAACTCCACAAATAAGCTACAGGTTTTTAGGTCGCAGAAAAAATGCATTAGAGCAATATGTGGCCTGAAACGAACAGAAAGCTGCAAACCTCATTTTAAAGAACTAAAGATTCTGACACTAACCTGCCTATATATTTACGAGATCGCAGTCTTTGTGAAATCAAACCCCTCACTGTTTCCCTTAAGGTTAACCGCGAACACGATTGCGAGAAGCGTACGATACAAACATGCAATCCAAACTGTATCTGGCAAAACAGCTTTGTTAAGAAAGAGTTTACTAGGCATGGCTTCCAAAATATATAACTTCTTACCAGAGAGCTTAAAAGAATTAAATATGTTAATGTTTAAAAATAAACTAAAATTAAAACTTTCAGAGAGAGCTTATTACAGCATTGATGAGTTTTTTTTAGATAGAAGTTTCGTAGATATGTAGTAAATTTGTAATTATAGAGCACCTTTTCTTTAAAATAACTATTTTATTACCTAGTCACTTTGTGAAAATAGTACATGTTCATGAAGATTTAGAATTAAGTACCTAGTTTTTATAAGATTAAATATTTGTACACCTTTTAGGTAGATCACAGCGTACTTTATATATTCTACTGTACTGTCATCTATTATGTAACCTGTGTATCACAAATAAATGTTTACTTACTTACCCCTGCGCCTTAAGAAATCTGGGCAATATTGCTGGAATGTGAATAGGCACAGCTAACGGCATTTTAGTAGCCATGCCTCGCGGAGATGAATAAATGTTTCCGTGCTCTCGACTCCAGGGAAATTATGAAATAGCTAGTACCTACTTACTAGGAAAATTGCCTAAATACTAACATGTTCGTCCTATCATATTCAAGGTAGGTAGGGAGATTTTCGGTTCAAATGTTAAAAACAAAACCCACCCTGGCATGAGCATAGACCAAATATTCCACATTCTAATTTAAAATGAGCATCAATCAATACCGAAAAGCAATCTCCGCCGACATCGCACGCGACTATCGGCACCGACCGATATTATTGCGACGCTCATTTCTCAGGTTCCTTGCAGTATTGATATTGCTCGGTATTACGCGCCGAAAGCTTGCGGCGTCGCCGAAGACGTAGGAAGCTTTAGAAATGAGCTTTTCTATCTTAATAATAAAAGTTAAATATTCTCCTATGGCGTCCTTTAGGCCGCATATGGCAGTTGTCCTAATTTTTATATCTGCTAATGATCGCATAGCAGACCAGACAGGGCATAAATAACAGAAAATTAAAATGGAAATGTAAAAACCTCTTATTTCACGTTTTATATATAAGTATTTTTAGTAGCTGCATACCGCGGCTTCGTGCGTGTATAAAATTATAGCTATTGTCTTATTCTGATATCTAAGCTTCAGTCCTGAAAACTTTCATAGAATCCGTTTATCGTTCACCTCTGTCACTATGATTGAAAGTGCCATGTACCTAGTGTTGAGTACTGTGACATATTAACCTTAATATATAAGTAATCTATACATATAATAAAGCAGAAGAGGGTCGAAAATCTGTACATTGAAGATATTAGTAAAAAAATCGATGGAGGGGTCTAAGAATCGATAACAGAACACGTTTCAACTGTTTTTAGAATTGGTGTCTGTTTGTCTGTTTGTCTGTTTGTCTGTCTGTTTATTTGTCTAACTATCACGCGAAAACTAGCGAGTGGATTTTAATACAACCTTCACTAATATGTTTATTGGATCTTCGGCCAGGTTATAGGCTATAAAAATCATATAGGTTAGGGATGAAAGGGGGTAAAAAGAGGGGTTGAACTTTGTATGAGAAGTCTTTCAGTTCATGATTTACAGGCTTGAAAATTGGTAAGTATATACATGGACGCAAAGTAAATAGAACACCATTCAAACATTTTATAATAAACAGATAGTACTTGAAAAAATGGGGGGTGAAATAACAATACCTCTGCCTCTCAGGGCTAAAGAAAAAAATACAAAAGTCCCTCAAACCATATTAACTGTTTGAAATGAGAGATCTAATTATTATGTTGGTCAGTCAGTCTCTATCAATATTCACAAACCTTACTACGAAACCTCGGTTTTTTTTTGTTTTCGATGTAGGGTACCTACGCAGAGCGGCGGGCTCTCGGTTGCATGGTAGCACTTGCGACATGTACCTATATATTAGGTATGCGCATTTTTGTATAAAATATTGTTTTTTGAGGTGCTCATTACAAGAATGATATCCATTTTCAAATCGAAGATGGCGGACATTTACTTATTTACTTTTCTTAATAATCGATATGGGTGTCATTGAGGTTCTTCGAGGTGCCGATTAGTTGCGTTTTCCGTCAGCAAAATGTATAAAATACGTTCAGCGCGTAACAGACATAAATTTAGGGTATATTGGTATTCGTTAGTAAAATATACCTACGTAACAATAAACATCAAGTATGACCAAATTCGAAAGTTATAGGCGGATAGGAAGCAAAAAAAAACAATTCTCAGAAAATCACATAACTCTTAGAAGCAACCAGGGTGGGTGCGCTATCAACCTAGGCCTCTACTCCATCTTCGAAAGTGAAAGAACAGACCAAAGTAGGTATTCAGTTATACCTATGTTTTACAATAAAGCACTTTGAACTTTGAAAGGTATTCCACTAATTTATGAACAAAAAAATATCTATTCAACCACCTCTTTACAAAGCCATTTGATAGGTCAACAATTTCTTTTTGTTCAATCATCTACATTACTTGACGCGTAGGAATTATTTTCCGCACCTGCATCATAATGTTCAAAAACGTTAGCGCGCGCTACGCTCGCTTTTTCATCTACATTACTTGATGCGTTTGAAGTCTTTTCCGCACCTGCATCATAATGTTTGTAAAAATTTCGCGTTCGCTACGCTCGCGTTTTCATCTGCATGACTTGATGCGTATGAATTATTTTCCGCAATGGCATCATAATGTTCGAAATATTTCGCGCTCGCTACGCTCGCGTTTTCATACACATTACTTGATGAGTATGAAGTATTTTCCGCACCTGCATCATAATGTTCGAAAAATTTCGCGCTCGCTGCGCTCGCGTTTTCTTCTACATTACTTGATGAGCATTTTTCGCATCTACATCATAATGTTCGATAATTTTCGCGCGCCCTACACTCGCGTTTTCATCTACATTATAGTTGATGCGAATGAAATATTTTCCGCACCTGCATCATAATGTTCGAAACATTTCGCGCTCACTACGCTCGCGTTTTCATACACATTACTTGATGAGTATGAAGTATTTTCCGCAATAGCATCATAATGTTCGAAAAATTCGCGCTCGCTGCGTTCGCGTTTTCTTCTACATTACTTGATGAGCATTTTCCGCACCTACATCATAATGTTCAAAAACTTTAGCGCGCACTACGCTCGCTTTTTCATCTACATTACTTGATGCGTTTGAAGTCTTTTCCGCACCTGCATCATAATGTTCGTAAAAAATTCGCGTTCGCTACGCTCGCGTTTTCATCTGCATGACTTGATGCGTATGAATAATTTTCCGCACCGGCATCATAATGTTCGAAATATTTCGCGCTCGCTACGCTCGCGTTTTCATACACATTACTTGATGAGTATGAAGTATTTTCCGCACCTGCATCATAATGTTCGAAAAATTTCGCGCTCGCTGCGCTCGCGTTTTCTTCTACATTACTTGATGAGCATTTTCCGCACCTACATCATAATGTTCGAAAATTTTCGCAAGCCGTACGCTCGCGTTTTCATCTACATTATAGTTGATGCGTATGAAGTCTTTTCGGCACCTGCATCAGAATGTTCGAAAAGTTTTGCGCTCGCTGCGCTCGCGTTTTCATCTACATTACTTGATGAGTATTTTCCGCACCTACGTCATAATGTTCGATAATTTTCGCGCGCCCTACGCTCGCGTTTTCATCGACATTATAGTTGATGCGTATGAAGTATTTTCCTCACCTGCATCAAAACATTTCGCGCTCACTACGCTTGCGATTTTCTTCATTTCTTGATGCGTATGAAGTATTTTCCGCACCTGCATATTAATGTTCAAAAATTTTGCGCTCGCTGCGCTCGCGTTTTCAACTACATTACTTGATGAGTATAAAGTATTTTCCGCACTTACATCATAATGTTCGAAAATTTTCGCGCGCCCTACGCTCGCGTTTTCATCTACATTAGTTGATGCGTGTGAAATCTTTTCCGTGCCTGCATCATAATGTTCGAAACATTTCGCACTCACTACGCTCGCGTTTTTATCATCATTACTTGATGCGTATGAAGTATTTTCCGCACCTGCATCACAATGTTCTTTTTTTTCATTTTGCGCTCGCTACGCTCGCGTTTTCATCTACATTACTTGGTGCGTATGAAGTCTTTTGCACACCTGCATCGTAATGTTTGAAAGAATTCGCGCTCGCTGCGCTCGCGTTTTCATCTTAATTACTTGATGCGTATGAAGTATTTTCCACACCCGTATCAGAATATCCGAAAAATTTCGCGCTCGCTCCGCTCGCGCGCGTTTTCATCTACTTCCTTCATAATATATATTTTGTCCTCTGTCATGTGTTTCATGTGGGCGCATTGAGCCGGCGTGCGCAATGCTTGGCGAGACAGCCGGTGTAGAAGTTGATATGGATATTCACGCGAATGAAGTCGCGGGAAAAAGCTTAGATAAATAAATTTAAATCATAAAAAATCCTCTCCCTGTGATCCTGATCTGTGTCCTTTAATTGAGGTGTGCAATAAAGAGTAGGTGTTTGTTGTTGTTTAAAACTGGACTACCCGTGCGAAACCGGGGCGGGTTATACATGCGAAAGAACTCTGTCTGCCTGTTTCCCCTTAAAATGCTCAACCGATTTAGATGAAATTTGGTATGGATATAGTTTGAGTCCTAGGGAAGGACATAGGATACTTTTATCCCGGAAATCATCCCTTAACGGGGTTTAAGTTAGAATGGAAGAGATAACTAGGTAAGCGCAAGAAATAGAAGAATGAAATAACATTCTAACGTGATGACCGAGTTCTACGCAGACGAAGTCGCGGGCAAAAGCTAGTAGTAATATATGTAAACTAAACAGGGTGTCCCACGGCTAAGGGAAGTACTTTGAATATTGAAGATAAAAGACATTTTACGGAAAGAAGACTTCATTTAAAACCTGTAAACCTGCGTCATTTCTATACATTTCTCATCTGCGGCCCCGCTCGGGTGATATTTGTTTAATCTGCAGCCTGCGACGTCCCAACTATTGCTCGATAATCTAAACTCTACATTAATATCAACATAAACCAGTTGGCAATATTGCCATATTTCCATTAAGAATCTGGAGTGATAAATGTACATACAGTTCTATCCATCACGTCAGAAGTGGGAAACTTACGTCGCCGAAATAATTCGTTACTTCTCCGACATATTTCAGAAAATAGTCGGTACTTTATACCGACTATAAGTAAATAGCTTGTTTTGCAGCGTGTGTATGTATAATGACCGGTAGATTTAGAAAAAAACATGATGTAAACCCTCTTTGTTTCAGTAGCGTCCACTGCTGGCCGTATATGTGCTTCTTGCATGGGTCAATTTGGGCGTGGAAGGGTGTGTCCAAATATGGCGTGGCCGTAAGTAACTACCAAGTAGCCAAGAGTAGGTGGTAGAAATCACCTGACGGACTCAGCGGTTGTCGGAATATCAGCGAGCGAACCGTTCCGTGACAATTACTTTCTCCCCACTTAGTTTGTTGACCGAGCGACCGTTAAGCGCGAGCGATGCATCTGTTTCAGGTAAGGCAAAAATGCGTTCGTATGTCCTGCTGTTCCCTCTACAGGGTCGAATTTCTCAAATTCTCATCGTGCAGTGACCATTATCGATAATTATATGGATCAATTTTTGCCTTTTTTCCTAAAAAGAAAATGGAGTGTCATAGGCCAAAACTTTAAAAATAATAATATAATCAATTATAATTTAAGATTATCCTACAAATTATATTGTATTTCCAAGCCAGTAAAAGCTTGTTAAGATACTTATATGTACAAAGTTAAGCGAAAAGTAATTAACTTCTCACAATCGCGATCTTTTTAGGGTTGTGTACCAAACAGGTACATAAGGAAGCCTTATGCCACACCATTTTTTAAATTAAGTACACATGATTAATATATATTTAAAATTTACTTACAAGAAAAAAGAAAAATATAATCCCCCATCTCTCTCTCTCTCCCTCTCTCATAAATTTAAGAGCTAGGCTCTTGTCGGTGGAGTAATCGCCATTCCATTCTTTTCTCTGCCACTGTCTTGAGCTCCTGATAGGACGTTACATTATCTTTCTCCTTAGCTTGGTCCATAAACGTCCGTCTCGGTCTTCCCCTTCCTCTCTTTCCTTCTATTTTCCCCTCAATCCCCATCTCTATCTAGGTTATTTTTTTAAACCACCAAAAATATTTTATTAACGAGATTTGTACGGAACCCTCGGTGCGCGAGTCGGACTCGCACTTGGCCCGTTTTTAATGGAACTTTGTTCAGTTTCCGTTCAGCCGCGATACACTCGATGCTAAACAGGCTGTAAGCTCGTTCGGGGGTAGACAAAAATCTCATTTCCTGAACACAGATAACGACTCACGCTTGGTCGGCTCTGGATATGCAAAGGTACGATTTTCTTTTCAAGTGCAGAAAGTTATAAACGACTTTTGGTTTCACTGTAGCATAGGACATACGACTGTGTTATTGGAGTCATAAAGTACGTTCCGATTTCTGCATAATTATGAATGCTTATTGGTAACAAGCTGTCCACATGTTGTATCTTGCATAACTTGTATTGATATAACAAGTGGACTTATATCTTGCGTAAGGCGACTTCCTGACTTGGCGGGGCGGGATCGACATAATACTGTCAGTGTTACATTTGTGCAGTAGTAATATCATGCGCAGAAGCGGAGCAGTACTGCCTTCGCATCGTCCCGCTACCGCGCATCCCGTGCCAGTCAGGAAGCACTCATTTAAATGTGGGGGCGCAGTAAAAAATGGAACTGAGTCGACTTGAGATGTGGAGCGTTACGGGTTATAATGATAAGACGAGATTCGAGGAAATACTGATTTAATACTGATTTATTGAGTAACAATTACACTGCTTTTATACTAAAGGTTTGGTATGCTAAATAGAACATATGGTAATTTATTTAATACTATTTTCTTGGAATCAATATCAAGGTCTCTTGCATTCCTTAGTTCTGGGAAAAAGTACAAAGGTTAATATTAGGGAAGTTTCCATCAGATGTGTATCAGCTGTGATCAGCTGAGTTATTAGGGTGTGACATACACCACAGACTGTCAGCTGACACTGACATTTGACACTTTTCTCATATCGTACTGCCTCCGCACCGACAAATCAGGAAGTCGCCTAACTTGCAGCACACAATACACTTGCAACTTGTTTTTTTTTTGCCGGTAGACGACAATACGGTGACAAACATTGGATCGTTTTCCCATGTGTGCCGAAGCATTAACGGCGAAGGGCCAATCCCAATCAGCAGGAAGATTTTTATAGCCCGGCTAATTGCGCGAGACTTCGCCACCGGAAGCGATAAAAGTTATTAATTGTTTCCCCGTCACCGGCCGGAAGTTGTAAATACAGCCGCTACTATTTCCGGTCAATCGGCACGCGGGTTTCGGCGGGAATTGTTTGCGCTTCGGCTGGTCTGGGATGGGTTTTATGGAGTTTATTAACACTTTTTTTTTATCTACAACAGTAAATCAAAAAAATCAAAATCAAACATTTCTTCTGCAAATAGGGCACAATAACAGTTTTACATGTCAAAATACTAATTTACAATTTAAGAACCAACAACAAAGAAAAAAAAACGTAAAACTACTTAAATGTAACTAAACTATTAATAAACTAGTTAAACCTATAAAAAGTCCCCATCGCTGGCTATGGTGCCCAGAAGGCTGGCAGCGTTGCCCCTTTGGATGGCTAAACTGATCCTTTGGCCAAAGTAGCTGCCAGCCCTCTGGTCGCCCGACATTTCAACTAGCCGGTCCGCTAGTTCTTTGTGGAACGCCTTCGCGCCCGGACCCCATGGCCCCAATGTCTCATCATCCTCCTAGCGTTATCCCAGTACAGTTGAGCCTGGGGTCCGCTACCTAATCCCAAGATTTGGCGTAGGCACTAGTTTTTACGAAAGCAACTGCCATCTGACCTTCCAACCCCGAGGCCCCAATGTCTGACAATAAGAATATAAATCACTTTTCGTGTCAGTCCCCATGGCCCCAATGTCTGACAATAAGAATATAAACCCTTTTCGTGTCAGTGGCAAAATAGCATACAGCATGCCTGATGATGTCGATGTAAGCAGCCAAGGTAGCTTGGGGGCAAGGTTTTTTGGGCCACTTTTAGACCCTCCCCCCCTCCCCCCTTGGTGATCTTTTGGATTGGATTTTGGAAACCTCACGTTTTTTTTCCAATTTTTTTAAGAAAATGAAGTATATATAGTTGATCTTAATGCTTATTTTGGTAGGTACATGCGTTATGAAAACGTGATTGTGTAATTTCTTATATTTTTTAAGAAAATGCTATATGAGTAGATATCAATTCATTTCTCGGTATTGTAGGTGCAGTAAAAAAATACACGTGAGGTCAACGTGATCAGTAGTGAGGTTTTCGTACCCCCCCTTTGGAATCTCGCGTGATTTCTGGATAAGCCCTGGCGACTTCCGTAGCATTTCAAATGAATTCTGTGGATTTGAAAGTAGTGTTGGTAAATATTTGAGACCGTCCATAACAAAAGGGCCCTTATGGCACTTTCTAGTTTCGTAGATATCAGCGTTTTAGTAAAATACGGTAAAATCACATATTTTTTGTTTTTTACATATTGATAAAGTATAAGACTAGATGTGTATTTCTAGCTTGGTTTCACACGTATAAGTTAAGTATTTCTACCTTAAAATTAGTTGTAAAGTTTAGTAAAAAAGGGCCCTTATGGCAGAGCGCAGATAATAATGATATAAAATAGGTTAATAACTTATTCTAATTACTTCTAACCATTTTTTGTATTATTTATTTGCCTTTTCTGTTTACTGGATTAGGTGGTACACGTTACAAATACCTATTTCTAGTCTCAAGTCAAGGAAGTTCTAGTCGTGCATGACCGTTGCAAAAATGTTTGTTTCTTATTACATTTACTATTGAATTGTATTTTTAGAGTTCCGTAGCCAAAATGGTCAAAACGGAACCCTTATAGTTTCATCATGTCTGCCCGTCCGTTCGTCCGTGCGTCCGTTCGTCCGTGCATCCGTCCGTCCGTACGTCCGTCCGTCCGTGCGTCCGTACGTCCGTCCGTCCGTGCGTCCGTCCGTCCGTCCGTCCGTCCGTCCGTGCGTCAGTCCGTCCGTCCGTGCGTCAGTCCGTCCGTGCGTCCGTCCGTCCGTCCGTCCGTCCGTGCTTCCGTCCGTCCGTATGTCACAACATATGGTAGGAAAGTATTATTCTATGAATTGCTACATAATATAATAGTAACGTAAACTTAAAAAAAAAATTGGTAGTGCCCCCCCCCGCTCAGACGGGTCAGATATTTATGCCGCCTTTGTTATAGCAGATATTGATGCTGGTGACTGTACATTAATAAATACTTACGACGATTTTTGGTTTGATAAAAATACGGCTACTGGTTTTTGAGTAATTGCTGAAAAACTGTTTTGCCCAAACAAAAGGGCGTAAGTGCAGTGAGTTTACTATGAAGATACGACCTTTTTCGATTCGACGTATTAGATAGTGGGTTTAAATATGGACTAGTAGGTGTCGGTACGGAACTCTTTATTGTGCGTGGTCCGACACGTAGTTGGTCGGTTTTTTTATTAATAGAGTTTAAAAATAATTATTACTATGCGAAATTGCTTTTTCGTATAATTTAAAAATTACGCAAAATTCAAAAAACTTGTAATGAAAAGATTTATTCAGAATTACGTTCTAATACAAGATTGCTACTTAGATAATGTAAATATTATTATTTACTTACATTTTTGGTTACATTCGTCCATAAGGGCCCTTTTCTCAAATGTATGGAAGTAAACCTTGATTTTCATGTAACTTTAATCGGTCATAAAACTGAAACTAATTGACGTTAAAAAAAAAACCTGTGTAATGCTTGTCTAGACTTATTACAGGTAAGTATGGTGTACTACACGGAAATTGTTAAATTTATTCGTGACGAGATAGAAGAAATATAATTTTCTATATTTATTTAAAAAAAAATATCACGTTAGTTTTTCGTTTTTATTTTCCATTCGAGGTGTAAAGAAAACTATTTTCTAGCATACACTATGACAAAGATCACAAAATACGAAATAATAATTCACATATTACAAATTTCCTTATTTTTTTACGATCGGCGCCTTGCACTGATCAAAGGTCATTTTTTCTCAACGGGGTAGTGGAATTGAAAAATCTTTGATTGTTTCCTATAGAAGAGAACCTCAGGATTCAGAATCTACCATCATCTATGTAACTTCCCACGGGAACATATTTTGAATGAGTTTTAAAGTTCTCTTAGTTATTTCTCTAAAGTGCATTTTTGGGTTGCGTAACTTTGATGATTTAAAAAAAAAAGTATGGCACCTAGGGTCATGGTTTTTATTGTTTTTGGTAGCTTATGTATCGTAGATTATAGATCCGTGCGTAACTCAATACCGACCATAAGGGCCTCTGTGTGATGGACGGTCACATTTAGAGTCTAGAAGAACTCGACTTATTTTCACGGGTCTCGAACCTTTAAGCCATCTAAAGACTCGGAAGTATTTTATTCCGAGGCTATAGATGAAAAAGAAAATGTATTTCTTTTGGTCTCTAAAATTACATTTAATATCTATCTCGAATTCTCGATAAGGTTCTCGCTCGATAACGTTACATAATCACCTTTCTGGTTTAAAAAGAGTACATACATTATACTAAGTTCAGGCTGTCCATATTCTGCCCAAACATCTCGTAAAATGTGGCTTCAATTATGTACAAAGAGCGCTAATCCTTAGATGTTGGTTTTTCTCCGATTCCGATGGGGAGGCGACTTGAATTTTAATGTATAAACGACAGCGATTTAATAAAAAAATTAATCCAGTCGATAAAATCAAAACTCTAAATGCTAGAGAATTTCATGAAAGGTATGAATGTCCATCGAAGGCCTTGTTTTCGTCTCCTGAAAGTCCGTAGGCCAAGTACCTTACTGGTAGAACCGCCGCTATCTTGGAAAATGTACTCCATCTGTAAGATATTAGCATATTGTGCAAAATCAAGGGCAACATAGTTTAATAACATTTCCACTAACATTGTAGTACATTAACTGTGACTGACCACAGAAGAGACTTTTGTTTTTTACAAATACAAAAATACAAATACAAATGCGTTTATTTTTCTCTTTAAATTACAATCGACAGTGTATAATCCAATGCCACGTAAGAATGACGAAATTGACGATCTTGTACCGAAACCGAATATCATCGGAGTAATAAAGCACTTTAGCGCACCAACTTCACTGGCTTGATCATCTGGAACGAATGGGTGACGACCGTCCTGTCAAAAGAGCCTACCAGGGTAAACTGACAGGACGACCCCCCGTCGACCGCCCTAGATACAGCTGAGGCTGAACTACGTTGTGGAGGCTGATTTACGTGAGCTTCAAACTGAGTCGTGGAAGGATATCGTACGAGATCGGGACCAATCTCGTATTGGAGGCCAAGCCATACTTTAGATCACTGTGCCAGCAGAATAAGTAAGTGTAACCCAAAAAGTGTTTGACTCGGACCAAACCTGACAAGTCAAACCTCGGCCGTCACAAGTGCTCGCGGTAAACGATGTCAGATTACCCCGGTAAAAACCTCGCAACCTCCCTGAGAGCGTTCCATTGTTTTGCTCAGGATTACGGGGATAACGAAGCGATACGACCCCTGACTGTTCTTTTAACTCGGCCTTTGTGATATTGATTTACGTAATTCTAGGTAAGGAAAGCCCTTTTAAACAAGTGCAAGTTTAACTACAGTGCGGGTTACTGAGGTATAATGAATTCAATCGGTCTTAAAAACACCGCGATGTACGGAAACTTGCATACGGTTCTCAAAATTGTAAGTGGCGATGAAAAACACTAAACCTTTTACACACTTTTAAAGACATTTGTTACTACCTCTATGCCCCATGCGTCTGTTGCCCCATTGCCATAATATAAAATTATGAAAATTATTGACATGAAATTCAAGATATTTATTTAAAAAACAATTTGTAATTAATATGTCGGGTCGATTTAATTGTATTCATAAAAAGAGCCGTTTCGTTATCAAAGCTACAGAAGATCAGTTGCCAATAAGCTAATGCTTAATAAAAATGGATAAAGAATTTAATGAATAAGTTTCAAAATACATATCATTAAAAAAAAGTTATTTAGAGAAACATAAAATGGATAGTCATAAAAAACCATTTAAACTCCAAATTTGTTCAGCCTTTAGCCCTCAACGCCGATTTTGCAAAGATCTTAACGACCATACTTAACCAGCACCGTTTCTTCATTTTTCACGAGGCAGGTAGCTCTTTGATCTCAGAAGTGGCTGCGTGCTGCGTCGTCGTCGGAAACCGCGTAATGGATGGAGGGCCTTGTTTATAGGGCTGCAACACACTTTATTATTCGTTATTTGGTTTTCATTTCAATACATTTAATTTTGTTAAGCTGTAGTTTTGAAGTGATTGTTTTTCTTTTATAAAATAAACTATTGTTTTGAAACTGACATGCGACTCCACAGTCAAACTTATAAATAGTTTTGTGGAGTGATATATTTTATAATAATTTGCAAAATAATTATACATCAATTGTAAAATGAATATTTAATAAATCATTTATTCTATAAATCGTTCTTCGGTGAAAAAAGAATCATACAAATTCATATCAAGTCAAACATTTGCCAGTTAGTTTGTCTGACTCTGGTTCGGTAGTTTGTTACGTTGTCCCGGAATCGCTGAAACGACATCATTCACCCTAAAGTCCACACGCATGCAAGCACACACGCACACGTATTTGGATTACATATTTCAAATTAAATAATATAAAAAAATCATCCGCCGCGCCATGTCCTCCGTTAATGTTCCTTGCGTTCTTGCTGAACCGATGGCAAGAGACCGGACGGTCTTACGCTGGTACCCTGGACCAAAGGGCGCAGCCTGCTATGGGACGCTACTTGTGTGAGTACTTTTGCACCCTCCCACCTTACTCACACAAGTAGAGTTGCAGGCGCAGCCGCTGAAAACGCTGCTAAATTAAAGCATAGCAAATATACAACCCTAACACCAGCGTATGATTTTGTTCCGGTCGCCGTCGAAACGGCGGGACCTTGGGGTGCCGAGGCAAGGAACCTTATTAAAAATGTAGGGAGGCGCATGACGGACAGGGGCTGTGACCCACGTTCCGGCTCTTACCTGGTCCAACAAATTTCTGTCGCCATACAGCGTGGCAACGCAGCCAGCGTACTTGGCACTTTTGGACCAGGTCTGAGCCGGACGTAGCATGTATATAGATTTTATTTTTAATTATGTAAGTTTTATAATTAGATTTTAGTCCCAAAAAATACCTTAAAGAGGTAATTTGAATAAAAACATTTATTGGCGTAAGGTGGCAACCCTACATGACATATAGTCTGCGGTTAATAGGTATCCATTACTGGGCACTTGTCGCGCGGCCGCCCGCCGTAAGCCACTCGCTCCAGTACTAATTCACTTTCCCGCCAGTTTACTGCCGCTTTCTCCATTTGTACCTTTCGTAAATACTTGATTTGCCTATAACAATTCAGGTATTTATAGTGAATCATTATTTAATTGGCGTTCAAATTAGCAAATTAATAAGAACTCTAACCCGTAAACTAAAAATGTTCTACCAAAAAGTTACTTGCTTGGGCGATTTCCTGACTTGGCGGGGCGGGATCGATCTGTGACATTTTCTTCTTTGACGTAAATTTACTGACATTGCAAAGATTCTCACTTGACGGAACACTGTCAGGCTGGCACTGGCAGGGCTGACTGTACCTTGAAAGCCTCGCTGCGCTCAGGATTTTACTTTCGAACCATTCGCCGCTCGCCATGAACGAAGCGAGCACCAAACAACAACTTCGCAGCCTTGCATAACAAGTAACTATTTACGGCGCGACCGGCCGTCGATTTCTCGTAATAGAAAACGGGCCGGCCCGGACACGGAACGGTCTAGCGTGAATCATCCTTTATAGAGCACCAAAAAGTTGCTCGTACTACAAGATTTTTTTTAAAGTTAAAGTGAGCGAAATGTGTTTGTTGCTACTTATTTGTTGACCGCTGAGCGCTCGTGCCCCAGCGGCGCCTGCGTACCGCTTGCGGTATCTAAGGTTAAGCAACGTGGACAGCGGTCAGGACTTGGTTGGGTGACCGCTTTGAGTGGTTACTAACTGAGCGCTCCCGTGCTTTGGATGGCACGCTAAGCCGTTGATCCCAGTTGCTGTCTATGGCAGCAGTCGTTAAGCCAAGTTGGAGGCCTTCGGGCGGCTTGAAAATTTCTAACAGTCAAGTTGCCCACACTTGACAAAGCCTAATCCCAATAAGGTCTAGTTTCCCCTCGGGGCTGGAAGGTCAGATGGCAGTCGCTTTCGTAAAAACTAGTGCCTACGCCAAATCTTGGGATTAGGTAGCGGACCCCAGGCATCCTTCAGGATGCAACTGTACTGGGATAACGCTAGGAGGATGATGATCTATTTGTTGACCCATGGATCGGGTCAACAAATAGATAGTAGGTTAGGCACAGCAAAGGAGATTTCAACACGTACCTTTTTAACAAGCCTTGTTTACACACGGACGTACGAGACTCGCATGTGAGTTTCATTACATTGCGGATTGATATTTTGACTTCAATCGATCTATCAAACCACGCAGCTGGCTAGTCTATTTAGTTATGATGTACCTATTAAGTAATAGTTAAGATTATTAAGTTAAGATTATATTTGTATCTCTCTTTGGGTGCCCTGAAAACCAGCGCCTTAGGCGACTTCCTGATTTGTCGGTGCGGAGGCGGTACGATATGAGAAAACTGTCAAATGTCAGTGTCAACTGTAAGTCGATGCAGTTCCACTTTTTACTGTGCCCTTACATTTAAATGAGTGCTTCCTGACTGGCGCGGAATGCGCGGAAGCGGGACGATGCGAAGGCAGTTGGTCCGCTTCTGCGCATGATATTACTACTGCGCAAACGTAATACCTACTGACAGTATTATGTCAAGTGAGAATCTTTGCGACGTCAGTAAGTTTACGTCAAAGAAGAAAATGTCACATATCGATCCCGCCCCGCCAAGCCAGGAAGTCGCCTTAGTGTTAAAATTTCCATGTTTAGTTTAGTTAAATTGTTAATTTCATTTATCCGTGTACTCCAAATATTGTAGGTACAATGATTTAACACTAAATAAATATGTTTCTTCTTCTTCTTCAATGTAGATTCGAACGCGAGTCTTGTATGTGACTACGTAAAGCTTTATTATTATTGCAACAACGACAAGAGCGAAAAGTTTCGATTTCCTTCGCTGTACCTACATACTCAATGACACCACGCTGTGAAATTGTTTTCTTACCACGCCACGATCGAGTCTTGTCCCTTACATCGCGGCTATATCTATTTCTACTTATGCGTATATCAGGCGCATTTGTGATAAAAATCCCCGGTTCGAGGAGAGTGCCTATCGCTCGCTGATGTCATTACGGGGGCCCCCGAGCGCACAAGCGATCACACTGAGCTACGAATCAGTAACATTGTTGACGGTTGACAACTTTCGTTAACCATAGTAATGTCTATGCCTGGACTGTAACATGGTAGAAGATGTGCAACACGTGCTGACGGAGTGTGTCCGGGGCGCTGCCAGGCGCTTCGACGCAATATCCAGTGATGTAGGTATGTGCAATAGTTCCCTAGCGTCACCAACTTCTGATGATGCTCGGGAACTACTTAGAATTTATTTTACATCAATAGGGAATAGTAGTTAGTAAGTTTGTTTATATATGATCATTAATGTATTACGGGGGTGGCGTAGCATTTGCTAAAACCCCCAGGAAAAAAAATGAAAAAAAAATAGTAATGTCTACCCTCTACACCCTACTCTTCCATCACAGAACTAGAGAATGTGGTGTGAACTTGAAGAGTCCTTTATTTAGCAATGGGTAGATCCAGGCTGGATGGACTGCCCAGTTTGCTACCCTCGCAGGACTCCAAGTTACAACTAAAATGAAGAAAACCGTGAACAGGCCGGATTAAAAGCAGCTGAAGACAGTCACAACCCTCAGCTTTAATCTATCTTGTACTAATAAACAAACAACAATAAAATACATTAATAGTAACAACATCAAT
Organism: Cenopis cana; assembly: GCA_951800055.1. Classification (NCBI taxonomy): domain Eukaryota; kingdom Metazoa; phylum Arthropoda; class Insecta; order Lepidoptera; family Tortricidae; genus Cenopis; species Cenopis cana. Next base: position 6,496,695 of record OX637487.1, on the reverse strand, counting down.
ACTACCTACATGTGTCTTTATTACTACTTTCAAAATGGGTTCAAATAAAAGGGTCTAACGATTAAGATGACCATACAATACGGCTTACGGCGACGAGAAATCTACACCGTAGCTAGGTTACATTTCCGGGACTAACTTTCCGGATTGCTCCGGAAAGAAACGAAAGGCTTCGACCAACGTTTAGTCTACCAGGTATACATTTCTACGAGTGCCACTATAGTACAGTTCCTTATAGCACTGTATTCATTAGCAGATCTATAAACCACGACAGAGACGCACAATATACATGAACACAAAAAAAATCCTAATATAGAGCCGCCAAGGTCTTAGTGCCATATGACATTAATGGTTCGGAGACCGCCCCATAATGAAACTAATTACCTATAGCAGACTCATTATTTTAAGGTATAATACATAGTTAAAGAAATTGGCAGTCTATAATTTACATGTCTCTGGCCTCGACTGATTCCCTCAGTTTATTCTTCCGTTCCTTGGCTTCGTAGCTCGCTGGCCCGCGATAGTCAATACAAAGAGATTGTAGGTAAGTAGATTTGCGGTTCCCGCCCGCGGCCTCATCCAATTATATAGGTATACTTAGTTATATGAATTGTTTATTTCTTATGTATTAGCCTAAGTAAAACGTCATGAATAAACTTTTTTCAATTTTCTATTTCCAATTACTGCGTCACTGCCAGCCTAAACACAGATACGAACCAAGACTTCTGACCACCGGTATTAAAAGCCATCCGCCATCACCTATTTAAACATTGAAGACAATAGTCTCACTAGCGGAGCAGGCAGGTATTAATATAATATGATATTAATACCTTACCTTTAGATAATTGAATATTAAGTATCCCTCAAGTCATAGTGTGAAACTTGGAAGCAGAATTTCAATCCAGTAAAAGTATACAGTATGAGAAATTCGGTGCACGCACGGCTCGCTACGTGTGTCTGTGTGCACGTACCTACTAAACTTTTCTAATTAACTTGGCCAACTTTTTTCGTTAACGTCTCGCGGACGAAGTGGCTTTTGTTGTACTTTGTAGTCTGTACTTTTATCCTGAATAGAGAGGGTCAGAGCCAAAAATGTAAGTTTATACCAGGTTAATACTATTCTCAGATATCAATTAAATGAATTCTACTAAAAATAACGCAAGTTGGAAGTTAGCTAAACTTAAATTCACATGAACGTTACCGTTAGCGTGAGCTTTGTTAGCAGCTGTATATAATCATCATCATCATCAGCCTATCTACGTCCCACTGCTGGGCACAGGCCTCCTCTCATAGATGAGAGGGATTGGGCAGTAGTCCCCACGCTGGCCCAGAGCGGGTTGGGGACTTCACATACAACTTTGAATTTCTTCGCGGATGTATGCAGGTTTCCTCACGATGTTTTCCTTCACCGAAAAGCTAACGGTAAATATCAAATGATATTCCGTACATAAGTTCCATAAAACTCATTGGTACGAGCTGGGATTCGAACCCACGACCGCCGCTTGACAGCCGCACGCTTGAACCACTGGGCTACCGTAGCTTATATAATATATAAATAAATAATAAAGTCTGTAAATCATTAATAGGTACGAAACACACTTGGCCTTTAAAAGTAAATAGATAGCTTATCTAATGTAGAGTTGTAGACTAGACAGAATAAATAAAAATAAAATAATGATGAACGCGCCATACAATTTAACTATGTCAGTACTTTATAGATAAAAAACCGGCCAAGTGCGAGTCGGACTCGCGCACGAAGGGTTCCGTCCCATTATCTTTAATAACTGCAAAAAAAAAACACGTTTGTTGTATGGGAGCCCCCCTTAAATATTTATTTTATTTTGTTTTGAGTATTTGTTGTTATAGCGGCAACAGAAATACATCATCTGTGAAAATTTCAACTGTCACGGCTTTTGAGATACAGCCTGGTGATAGACGGACAGAAGGACAGACAGACGGACAGCGGAGCCTTAGTAATAGGGTCCCGTTTCACCCTTTGGGTACGGAACCCTAAAACACAGGCTATAGTCGTATCAGTGATCACTATCGATCTATGAAGATAAGATTCCGCATTGAGTCTGCTATTCGGTAATGACAACACGTGTATCAATATTGATGTAAATTCACGTAAATTTCAGGTAAGTGTTGAGTTTGAATACGCATAATTTAGGTTCGGTTCTTTTTAATACCCAGATATTGTCAAATAAGTACTTAATATTTTTTGGTTGAACTCTTAGTCATATACCCGCATACGACGCCTTCTTTAACATAATTTTATACGAAAAACGAAATCATATAATCATAGGTGCATGTATATGCCTTAATTGACAACATTTCAAAGTTTCAAGTTGGCCTTTTTATGTCCTAGATCGATAGAAAATGAAATTTTAAGGTCCACGTGTTTTTTATTTTTCTCGAAATCCTAATTTTCATTCAAAAATATCTAATAGTGGCAGCCGTACAAGCCCAATTTCAAAGAAAAACCGCAAATCGATGTACAGTTTAGCCATTTGGCACATGCATACTAGAGGTCAAAACAAAATTTTTGACCCGCAGTTCCTATAAAAATTTCCCTTAGGAGGGGAGTGCGGGGACTTTTCTTTTTTTGTATGGAAAAAAAAAAAATTTTTTCAGAAACCTATTGTGTGTGGTATCATATGAAAGGGCATTTTGAGACGATTCTAAAAATATACCACATCATTACATTTCAGGCATTCTTTTTTAATTATCACAGAAATAATTTTCGAAACATGCCAAGTTTGGGCTCCTCCAGACACGATATGGCAGATTTTTTTTTGTATAATATACCACAAATGATACTTGATATCCTCATATCTAACCTTAAGAAAGCAATTTGGAAAATAATTTCAGTAAGTATTTTATTTTTATTTTTCAAGATTACTAAGTGACACAGTTCTACTTCAATACCTATTTTACGAGACTTATGGAACTGTACTGAAGATACAGTACATATATTAATCATAAAATGATACGTAGTATCCATATATCCAACGGGAAATACCTCTTTAACCCTTTAACTGCGTCTTTTCATCAGTTGGTATAGTTGTTGTGGTAGATATAGATACTGACTTATAAAGTGGCTGAAAGTTGAATGAAAAATGTTTATTCCTGTTGTTTTTATTTACATTGCACTAGCCACTCACTTGCTTTTGACATTTAGAAAACATGGCCTAAATTGGCCCATAGAGAACTACCTACACAGATAAAAAACAAAAATATTCTACCCAACTGATTGAATAGTTTTCATACCGTTGTCATCTGTGTTTCTTAATCAATTAATACTAGGTATTAATGTATGCTGTTAGAGTCTTCCACAGATTAAAAAAAAATGTTTTGTTTTTTATTTTACTTTATTATTAGGCTTGCGGCCAGTGCTTGTTTATTACTTAGAAAGAGGTTCATACATTTTAAACATGCCACGGGCTGAGGACTGTTGCGTCACTTTGTAATATTGAAAAATAAAAAATAAATACTTAATGAAATTATTTTCAAAATTGCTTTTTTGAGGTTAGATATGAGGATATTACGTATCATTTGTGGTATATTGTATAAAAAAAATCAGCCATATCGTGTCTGGAGGACCTCAAACTTGGTATGTTTCGAAAATTATTTTTGTTTAAGATAAAGATGCAGTTAAAGGGTTAAAGAGGTATTTCCCGTTGGATATATGGATACTACGTATCATTTTATGATTAATATATGTACTGTATCTTCAGTACAGTTCCATAAGTCTCGTAAAATAGGTATTGAAGTAGAACTGTGTCACTTAGTAATCTTGAAAAATAAAAATAAAATACTTACTGAAATTATTTTCCAAATTGCTTTCTTGAGGTTAGATATGAGGATATCAAGTATCATTTGTGGTATATTGTACAAAAAAAAATCAGCCATATCGTGTCTGGAGGAGCCCAAACTTGGCATGTTTCGAAAATTATTTCTGTGATAATTAAAAAAGAATGCCTGAAATGTAATGATGTGGTATATTTTTAGAATCGTCTCAAAATGCCCTTTCATATGATACCACACACGATAGGTTCCTGAAAAAAAAAATTTTTTTTTATACAAAAAAAGAAAAGTCCCCGCACTCCCCTCCTAAGGGAAATTTTTTTAGGAACTGCAGGTCAAAAATTTTGTTTTGGCCTCTAGTATGCGTGTACCAAACGGCTAAACTGTACATCGATTTGCGGTTTTTTTAATCGTACGGCTACCACTATAATCTTAAAGTAGCGAATCGTAAGTGAATTATGACGTAGCTTTTATGAATTACCTATGTTTGACAGCATTGCTCCTTAACAGTCGTAGGAGTCATTCACACTTCCGTTTTATACATTTTGGCGATTTTCTTCAAATCTAGCGAATAAAAAAATCTTAAAACTATTTTATTACGTTCAGGTAGCATATTTACCGAAATGGTTTTCGATTTAGGCATCATTATAAATTTTGAAATGTTGTCAATTGAAGACCAATGACTTTTAACCAAATGGTGTTCAGAAAAAATGGTGTCAATAATGGCAGCTTGCAAGATCTCCGAAAAATGTTGCTTTTCAGTGCGACTTTTTATCGTCTGGCTCGAAACAACTCATAATTTTAAGGCACCCGTATTTTTTATATTTACGAGAATCTATTATTTTAGTGGAAATATCCATTTATATCATTGCTCGGGCGGAAAGGGTGTACGTAACCAACGTCAAAGTACCATCCAAATGACGTCACTTGTAGTGCTTATGTATTTGTATAATATAGTGCGTAAAGGTGGGTTATTTATTGATAATTCCATTTATTTTATAATTCTAGCTCAAGGCGCTAAGACTGGTATCCTGCACAACAATACTATCGAGCTACATTTTATAATTAAATTGAGACGAAAGTAAATCATATAAAAACAAATAATGACGATAAAAAGAGCAGTTGAGAAAAGATGAGTTGTTAGTTATATCGACCTGATCAACCATAAATTCATCATGACCAAATACACTTTACTTGAGACACCGATTCGATCTACGCGAAACTCAGCATTTTCAAGGAATTTCTTCATGTTGCTATGTTTTGCTTTCTCCCTCTTCATAATAATATACTCAAACTCGATGCTAAATTTTAACAATGATATCGACGACAAAATAATTCAGGAAGCTTTGAACGCTGCTTCTGTCGACTCAAATTACGCTGAGAAATTAAGGAAGAACGATCTGGTCGGAGACACTATCAACACGACCCAGAAAACTCCAAACCTTGCAGCAAATGACATGAAGCATATATTGCTTTGGACTCCTAAAGATGCTCCTCCATTTGACTATTTGGGACTACAACAGACAAGCTTCTTAAAAAACAAGTGCGAATTCACTAATTGTTACGTAACGGCGTACAATACATTTTTCCTAAATTACATCACGAAATTCGATGCCATAGCCTTTAATGGACGAAACATGAAGTACACGAAACAATCAGAGGTACCCCAGGAAAGATCACCGCATCAGAAATATATCTTCTTCAACTTGGAGTCGTCCACTTACGAGCCAATCTGCGACCCTTGGTACGATGGCTTCTTCAACTGGACAGCTACATACAAGCTGGACTCTGACATCGTGTATTCCTATGTTTATATAAGGGACAAGGAAGGGGTACCCGTTGGACCTAGAATAGATATGAACTGGATTACAGACATGAAGGAATTTGACGAGAAATTTAAAGAAAAGTTGAAGAGTAAGACAAAGGCCGCTGCTTGGTTTGTGTCTCACTGTAGCACTAGAAGTAAGAGAGAAAAATATGTGAAGTTGCTTCAAAAAGCTCTGGAACCTTATAACCTGACTGTCGACGTGTATGGGAGTTGTGGTCCGCTAGTGTGCGGGAAGGATGAAGTTGTCTGTAACGCTATGGTAGCTAACGATTATTACTTCTATATTTCCTTTGAGAATTCCTTCGCGGAAGACTACGTCACAGAGAAGTTGCTGACTGCGTTGAATAATGATGCTGTGCCGATTGTGTACGGAGGATCGAACTATTCCAGGTAATTGTTATTTGTAATTTTATCTTTATATTAAAATCTCCTCTCCGACGGATTGGAGCGTTTATTTTCAATATTTTTTTTACTGCAGTGCTTAACTGAGCCAAATAAATTTTCACTCGAAATTTATGAGGAGTTTGAGACTGAATTAAGGGGGTCCTAGCTCCCAATGACCTATGCTCTGTAACTCTCCGTTTTCTAGTGTCTTCAATAGCTTATCGTATTAACAACAACGAGGTTTACCAAAATAGTTTCTCATATTTACTTAAGAATTCACTGTTTTTGAGAACTTACTGTTTTAGTGACACAACCCATTGTTCTAATATTGTTTAGGGCATTTCTCGAAACGTTTCAACCGCCGTGATTTCAGTGGTCGTATTATTTACGATGTCCATCGTTAGGTTTCTGTAGTCTATTTTGATAAGGATGATAGCCCTCCCGCCTGCTATACTACAGCCGGATATAGTCTCCAGCTCTGCAGTGATGTCTTCAATAATACGACCACCGCAGTCACGGCGGTTGAAGCGCTCTGAAAAATGCCCTTTAATCCTTCTTCATTGCTTAGATTCCTTCCGCCCGGCTCCTACCTCGACGCCCGCGCTCTCGATCCAGAAGCCCTTGCTGCTACCATGGCAGACATCATCACCACGCCTAGCAAGTACTACGAGTTCTTCCGATGGCGTCAGTACTATACCTACTCAGAGTCCGAACAAGTCGAAGATGTGTGTAATGTGTGCGCGGCGCTGAACGACGATGCCAAGCTGAAGCCATCTTCGTACGCTCACTTCAGGAGTTGGTGGAATCCGGACTGGGAGGAGAGATGTGACGATAGCAATTGGTATTAAAATATCAGCAGACCTATTTTTATTGGTCTCATTCGATCTCAATCACATTTCAATATGGTTGGTTAGAATGAACGCTCGAAATTACATTGTAATGCGATTAATATCGAGACAAAGTATTGAAGGCCTGGGCACTGCCCAGGTATGTGCCGTTACATGTTACAGAGTGGAGTACGTAGCCAAGGCCGCCAAAAATATTTGTTGCCCCTTTTAAACATCAACCCCTATTGGGCTGAATTTCGGAAAACGCTGAAATTAGTTTTCTTGTTCGTTAACAAAGGGTCTAATAACAAATTTTCAAGGCTCTTGCTTTAAAAAAGACTTGAAAACAAAGTGAAAATGTTTTACTAACATTAGTAAATCGTTGCTTTTCTGAAACAACACTGTATCTCAAAAAACGTGTTTTTTCAGGAGAGAGGTTTGAAAGTTTACAGAAGTTACTTTGTAATAACTTTTATTTAAACTAACAAAAAACAAATCCTCTTTTTGTAATACGTTCATTGTTTATTGGAGTATACGACAAACCAAAGAAAACTTACAAAACAAAACAAAAATAGAGTTAAAAATCCTAAATTAGTAACATATTCAGAGTTGTGACTCAATAATTATGGGTTGTTGAAACGTTTTTATAAGCAATAACGTCACAAAACAAAATAATGAAACAGGATGGTTTATTGTTTTGATGAATAACGGCTCATTCGTCTTTAAGACATATTTTTATATAATATATATTAGCAATACAGGAGTATTACGTGTTATATACCATAAACATTTTTTAACTTTGCATAACAGCGGCTTATTAGGACTTGTGTCAAAAAATATACCTAACTATTATATCGCTAACAATGGGTTATTTTTGATTACCTCCACTACTTGGTATTCTTACCAAATTATTTTCTTAACGAAACATTAATATAGTGATACAGTAGCACAATTAGTCAATTTACGTCAAATTTATATGCGATTGCATCTTATAGCAGCTGAAATTATGTGATAACATTGTTTATCAGCTGAATAAAAGCATGCGATGGCATACTTTAGCAGCATTAACATGTTATACCTAGCACTTATAGCATCTGCAATTATCTAATGACATCTTTTTGCATTGTCTTATCTGGCTCTCAATGCATAAAATGTGCATAATATAATCTTACAGCAAAACGTGAGGTTCAAGGTTCCACTACGGCGGAGGCATCAGATGCGCATAGCGTCTAGCTCTGCCTCCATTCCGTCGTCGACGGAGCGGATCCGCGAGAGGATCGTTCTCGCGAGCCCGCTCCGCAGCCTCCTTCTGCGACATTACATCGTCACAAAAGGAGACCATCGCTCTCCATCCGAGTGATTCCACCCTAAAAATCTAGGTACTGTAGGTTTTTATGGAAATTAATGCAAAGAGTCCTTTCTTTCTTTACTCTGCTACAGGGACCCCTTGTTGGCGAATCCGTTTTAAAGCAATGACTGTAATTTGCTAAAAAACAGTTATTTATTGCATCTCTGTCAAGGTTTTGGATGACAACTTTTTTGTTGTGGTCAGTTTCGTTATTGGGATCTAGGGCGTTGGTAGTATAGGTACCTATATGTTTCTGGACTCGGTCTTTTACCAATATTTCGATTTATCTGTAGACTTTGGAATCGTGTCCATGTCTGTAACTAAAAATCACTGTAAAGGTTAATCAGTATCATCATCATAATCCTCCTGGCCGATTTCGACCTCGGTGACTAGAAAGAAGAGCCTGGCTAGTGAGAGCGTCGGTCACGAGCTCTCAGGTGACTGAGATATCCTATCTTCGCAGTTAATGTGCGAGCACTCTCCCCAGAAATCGACACCCCTTCGACATAATTATAGTGAATGGCCGCAGGTGGTCGGGCCTTCAAATCCTCACGCTTAGCGTCAAGTTCACTTCGTCTTCATATATGCCTCCATTTTAACCGATCTTGAGCCAAAAACTCCCAGCACGATGGTTCAACATCACGTCTCCGCGTGTGGCGCTTCAGCACATCGTTATAATGCCGGAGTTGGCTGCCCTGTTTTCATCTTGCCATCTTGCAGTTCAGAATAAAAGATGTGATCAGCTATTCTGTCTTCAGATATTTGGTAGATATGACCACACCATGGTAGCTGCCTACGCATTAGATAGGCTTCAATACCGTCGACATTAGCACGGCGTAGAACTTCCGAATTCCTGACACGATCTGACCAGGAAATATTCATAATGTCACGCAGGCATTTGATATAAAATCTATCCAATACGCGGATGTGCTTGCGGTAGAGACACCAAGTCCAGGTTTCGAAGGCATACAAGAGATTAGGATTATTAGATGTATATGTTAATAAAGTAATAACAGACAGAGCAATGAATAAAAGGAATAAATATTTTTTTGTGGATTATCTTACACAAATCGACCTAGTCCCAAACCAAGCAAAGCTTATACCACGGGTGACGATATACATACTCAATAATACTCATATAAATAAAATAAAACATACAAAACAATTTTTCGGGTTCATGATACAATTAAATGTCCTGACCGGGACTCGAAACAGGGACCAGCTTTTAGGCAGGGTCACTACGTACTAGGCTATTAATAGTGGTCGTCCAATGCATAATGTAGGTGCCCCCCACATGCGGTACAACGACTAATGAAGGCATAAGTCGATAGCACAGTCGTTTAACTGAATGCGGTATAACGACCAGTGAAATAAGGCTGGTCTTTAGTCTCTGCTTTGTCGTGCGCGGGGCAGTAGCAACGGCATCCTGGGGGTGTTGTCAAGTAGGTTCGATTGCCCCATTTATAATAAGTGGAGACAAATAATGCTTGGCTTCAAATAATAAGTTGTACAAAGTATTGCAATTGTTTAAATTTAATGTAATGCATTTTAATATATTAATTTAATTTAATTTACTGAATTTGATTTAGTTTTATGTAAATTGATGTATTTATTGTGAATTTTTGTAAATTAATTGTAAAACTTATGGGCTTCTGGCCTGAAATAAATGATGATTTATTGTATTTATTTATTTAGTGCCCGCATCAGGGATACGAGAGAGATTTCCGAAATACGTGCCATAGCTCCCCAATGCGGGGAGCCGGGCCCTCTTGATCAATAAAAATGACTGAAAATGCATCATGATGTATATCGATCAATTCAAAAACCGATAAAAAAGAATCTTTCCCTCACCCCGTATGCGGGTTATATCAACCAATGAAATTGCGCCTGTATATAGATAGTGTTTGCAAGAGTACCCAGAAGAGTAAAAAGAGGTTGAGAGTCTTACTTGTTGTAAGTGTAGTTTAGTGTTACAGGAAGCTTGTTAAAACTGCTGAATATAATATTTTTTTCAACTAAATCATTAAGTTCACCTATTTTACAACAAACAAATTTAATAACAATCCGAACTAATTCAGTTTACTACATGAATACTTAATCCAGTGTTATCAAGTATACAGGCCTATTTCGCTAACAAGACCTTGCTCACATCTACGCTTTTCGTAAACACAAGTGCATTTGCTGATAAGTCCAAATATTTGTACTTACTTTTTCTTGAATAATGGCCCTTCTATAAATATTACATTGTTACACAAATATTTCATGGTGCATTGATGAACTATTTCACAATACGACACTATAGCAGAAAAAAGTAAATGGATGTGTGCGTATTATTTCTCGATGTGCCAGTAGTCAGCAAAATATCTTGGTGTCAACGTGAAAAGCTACGTCTCATCTGGCCTGCGGACGGTCTTGCACAAAAGTGGCATCGCAATTCGACCAATGGCATAACGGCACAATGCTGCCATCTGGCCATTTTTTAACGTAAAACGATGGGTGTTTTATTCACGATAAACTTTTGTGTGTTCCGCGTCCAGTCCTTTACTTAGTTGCAAAACGTAGTATTTCGAGATACTGCGTTGTTTTAGAAAAGCAACGATATAATGTAACGTGTAGTTTTAGTCAAGTAGATTCAATGAAAGTTATTAAAACATTTACTTAAATTGCTCAATTTATAGAAAACGGAGGATTTATGAGGAACATCAATATTTTTTATTAATCATATTATAGACGTCATTGCGCCCCACTTAGATTTTTAGGTATTTCTCTGGATCCTATTAAATTTAGTAAAGTCATACCTCTACTTAAATCGGGTGATTTGAACGACCTAACCAACTTCCGTCCTATAGCGATACTATACCTGTATTAAGGCGCAGGGTAGGGCAAGGCCTTCCCCATACAAACTTTATGCAAGTTTTATTCGTCGGTTTTGGCACTAACAAATATAATATTTTTTTTGGTTGTAAATATTAGATATGCGAAGATCGTGATGTGAAAATTTTCAGATATTTCAAAAATATTCGAAATTTAAAAATTAAAAAAAAAAAATAATAACAAAAAAATTTACATCACGAAATAGCTATCAGAAAAATAAGCATACTGGCCAAAAATCATAACTTTAATGCAAACACAATCGAAGTAAATCCTGCACAAAGTTTGTATGGAGAGAGCTTGCCCTACCCCTCCTCTTAAGTAAGGTTTCCGAGAAATTTATGTTAAACGATATGCTATTGCACTTCAATAGAAATAATCTGCTTACAAGTCATCACTTCGGTTTCACAAAAGGGCGCTCCACGACTGACGCTGCATCTGTGCTTATTAATCATATTTACAATATGTGGGAGAGTTCCTGTTATGCGACTGATATTTTCTGTGACCTATCTAAATCATTCGATTCGATTACGTGGATCATGGAACGCTCATTTTGAAACTGAAACACTATGCTCTGTCTGATAAGCCTTATGTATTCATATCTCAGCTATAGCACTCAAACAGTTGTAAATGGAATTCAGTCTATTGGACCTGTAGTAACGTGAGGGGCGCCTCAGGGATATATCTTAAGTCCATTTTTATTTTTGGTTTATAGTAAATAATCTTTGTGATATAGTATTATTCGCGGATACATCATAAATTTTTAAGGTTGACGGAAAATCAATAGACTGTAGTAGACTTAATGCCATAAAGTACCTGATTGGTTTAACGTTAACAATCTGCTACTTAATTCTAAGCAAACTAAATGTGTGCGATTTTCTTTGCCTAAATTAGACCGGTGGAAACTAGTGTACTTTTTAATAACGAGTGTTTAGAAATAGTAAATAGTTAAAGCAATATTCTTAAGTATAACATTAGAAAAAATCTACAATGGAAATCCGTAACGGCTGTATGGGGACATATAGCCGTTATGGTGCATAAATTAATCCAGCCGCATACGAGTATTCTATAAGTAAAATTAGACAACTGATCAATGTAGAAACAGGTCTCGTAGTCAGCTAACATACAGACAATCTTTGTGTTTCAAAAAGGTGCCATTCGCTACATATATAACCGAGGCTCACGTGAATCTCTAAGAGAACTCTTTAAAGAAATTAACATTTTAACGGTAGCATACCAATATATCTATGAGAATGAATTTCTGTCATAAAAATAACCTATTCTCCTTCTGTAAAAATTCTTTTTTTTTTTTTTTTTTTTTTTTTAATTTATTTAAGAACACAAACAGTCGCATATACAAGTAACAAATGTTGTACACGTAGTGTACTAAATAACGTTAGTACAAAGACCTGGAGGTTCATTTATCAATACAAATTGTTAACAAAAACGTACTACTAATAAGAACTAAACTAGGTAGAACCGGTTTTCGACGCAATATACAAATAAACAAGATGAAAATGAATCATAAGTATGCCAATGTCAATCATTGCATGAGTCGAAAACCGGAACACACCTTGAATCCAATTTTTGGTTACCTACACAATTTAAAACAAAACCTGGAATTTAAAGTTTAAATACATACCTACACATGTACTTTAATAGGTTATATAGCATATATGAACTAAAATAATTTGCGTTTGACTAACATCTTAAGACCAGAAAGTGGACTATGGAATGGATCAATATCTATAAGATTATTGTTATACAACCTAGGGACTCGCCTGAAAAAAGTGTGCCGAGAGTAATTTTTGCGGGCAAAGCTGATATGAAATAAAGATCTAGGACGTAAGGGATGATGCGGGCAACTAAGAGTAATTAACTTTAAGAGGTTAGGACAGTGGATCACACCTTTAAGTATTTTGAACAAGAACATTGCATCCAAATACTGCCTCCGGTTATGAAGGGAAGGAACACAAAAATGCTTCGCGGCCGATGCGCTGCGCTCGAAGTAATTACCTGTTCGATAGCAGAGTGACTTCAGGAAAACATTTTGGATTCTCTCCAGACGGTCAATATGGACTTGGTACTGAGGTGTCCACACTACGCAACCAAATTCAAGGATACTCCTAACAAAAGAATAAAATAATAATTTATAGGTATTTGGACGCCTGAAGGGCTGTCCGATCCGAAGAAGCATCCCTAATTTTTGGTAAGCTCGCTTACATAAATTATCAATGTGTATATTAAAATTAAATTGTGCGTCCAGTGTGACACCCAAGTCCCTGATAGAAGATACCCGAGCTATATTATTCCCAGCTAAATTATAATTGAACATTATTGGATCATTTTTACGATTAAAGCTGATTACGAAACATTTGTCAGTATTTAAGATAAGATGATTGTTAGAGCAATACAGAAAAAAGTTATCCAAGTCCTGCTGTAATGCATGGCAATCTGCTTCGGAGGTCACAGCTTTGTAAATTTTTGTATCATCTGCGTAGACAAGGTGTTCAGAACTACGGAAACAGGTTGCCATGTCATTGACATATATGATAAACAGTAGAGGATTCTGATATACTAATAATTTTAATACTAGGAATAAAAATAAAATTGCCACTTAAAAGTTTTGTATCCGTAAAGTATAAAGTCTTTTTTAGGTTAATGTATCCGTTTTCATAATAAATTCCTTGATATTTATTTTTAAATTTACCTTTTCCAGCTCTTAAAAATTATTTCAAAAAATCATTGATGTCAAAGGCTTACTATAGCGTTGAGGACTATATATCCAACAGACAGAAATGCATAGCCTAAACTAGTTTAGGTTAGAGTAAAGATTCATATATTATGTTAATTTTCATTTTATCTAGTTGTAAAAATCTTGCAAGAAAAAATGTCAAACGAAATCATTACAGTTGAACGAATTGCTACAAAAAGCTACTTTACTATTCAAACAATAAGGTTCAAAATCCAATAACATTTTAATACAAATACGTTCAAAAAAAAATCTGTCATAATAAAATGTATAGTCTATTTCTCATTTGGTAATGCGTATACAGTTTCTACATGTTTTGTTGCGGAACTATACATTATAAATACCTATTTTTTTCCTTGTTTTTTATTCTTTGTTGTTCTCGGATTAATTTATTTTAATTAGGTTAAGTAAACTCTTAAATATAAGAAGAAGAAGCATTATCGTTTTAATAATCATATTTTTCGGGAAAAAATACTGACTGTAGAGTTATTTCGGCTTTTCTTCTCGGCACTGGGGGTCGATTTTTGAGTGTCGAACGCTCGACTTTTCACTCGAGATCTGACAAAAAGCTATGAAGATTTGACACATGTCGAGTGAAAACTCGAGCGTTCGACACTCAAAAATCGGCCCCCTGGTCTTTTTTGAGAAACGCTAGTAGATTTTGATTTGTAAAAGTGCCATTGCGGCCTACGTACAGAATAAAGTTAATTCTATTTTATTTTATTCTTGCTCCCTATTTACCCCTAATTTTAAAATTTCAACCCCTATTTACCCCTTTTGGTGAGGAATTTAGAAAAACTCTGAATATTTTTTTCTTGTATTAAACATAGAGTACGAATATACGAAGTTTCAAGGTTATCACTTTAAAAAAAATGCTTTTTGTACGAACATACTCCTCGTACCTTTCGCCTTTGTGATAGAATTTCAAAACACGCTGTAATAAGTTTTGTTGAATTTACACAGAGAGTCTGTGTAGGAAGTTTCAAGTCTTTCACTTTAAAAAAGATTTGCTTCCCATGCTGACTTCGTTTAGGATAAGAACCATCTCTTATTTTATTGACATGGCCTATTAAAGTGATATCAAAAAAACACCATTTAAAATACAATGAAAGTTCTAAAGTGGTAGAGGACTTTCTTTGCGGACTGTATATATTTACTTAGGTTTGATTCTTTTCTCTACCCAGATATTGCCAAATCCAAATTTTTGGTTGAACTCTTACCTACGCATGAACGCTGCCTCATCTTATATAATTTTATACGACGAACTATAATAATATAATAATTGGTGCATATAATAAGCCTAAATTAAGAATAAATAAATCCACTTGTAACCTGACATCAAAGCCATTTGGCTTTCAAATATAAGAGGTGAAAAGAAAGGCAGCTTCAAGATTTCCAAAAAAAACATTGCTTTATTTGAAGTTCTATAATATATTGCAATCATTCTTCTTAAATCTTTAGAAAATACATGGCGTTTCAGTTAAATTACACCGATAATGTCAGTGTGGTGGAGGGCGTTTAGCCCTACTAAGGTAAATGCTTCAGTACTTGAGACCATAATCTATATACATATAATAAAGCAGAAGAGGGTCGAAGATCTGTACATTGAAGATATTAGTAAAAAAATCGATGGAGTGGTCTAAGAATCGATAACAGAACACGTTTCAACTGTTTTTAGAATTCGTGTCTGTTTGTCTGTTTGTCTGTCTGTTTATTTGTCTAACTATCACGCGAAAACTAGCGAATGGATTTTAATACAGCCTTCACTAATATGTTTATTGGACCTTCGGCCAGGTTATAGGCTATAAAAATCATATAGGTTAGGGATGAAAGGGGGTGAAAAGAGGGGTTAAACTTTGTATGAGAAGTCTTTCAGTTCATGATTTACAGGCTTGAAAATTGGTAAGTATATACATGGACGCAAAGTAAATAGAACCCCATTCAAACATTTTATAATAAACAGATAGTATTTGAAAAAATGGGGGGTGAAATAACAATACCTCTGCCTCTCAGGGCTAAAGACAAAAATACAAAAGTCCCTCAAACCATATTAACTGTTTGAAATGAGAGATCTAATTATGTTGTTCAGTCAGTCTCTATCAATATTCACAAACCTTACTACGAAACCTCGGTTTTTTTGTTTTCGATGGAGGGTACCTACGCAGAGCAGCGGGCTCTCGGTTGCATGGTAGCACTTGCGACATGTACCTATATATTAGGTATGCGCATTTTTGTATAAAATATTGTTTATGAGGTGCTCATTACAAGAATGATATCCATTTTCAAATCGAAGATGGCGGACATTTACTTATTTACTTTTCTTAATAATCGATATGGGTGTCATTGAGGTTCTTCGAGGTGCCGATTAGTTGCGTTTTCCGTCAGCAAAATGTATAAAATACGTTCAGCGCGTAACAGACATAAATTTAGGGTATATTGGTATTCGTTAATATATATAAACATCAAGTATGACCAAATTCGAAAGTTATAGGCGGATAGGAAGCAAAAAAAATCAATTCTCAGAAAATCACATAACTCTTAGAAGCAACCATGGTGGGTGCGCTATCAACCTAGGCCTCTACTCCATCTTCGAAAGTGAAAGAACAGACCAAAGTAGGTATTCAGTTATACCTATGTTTTACAATAAAGCACTTTGAACTTTGAAAGGTATTCCACTAATTTATGAACAAAAAAATATCTATTCAACCACCTCTTTACAAAGCCATTTGATAGGTCAACAATTTCTTTTTGTTCACTCATCTACATTGCTTGATGCGTATGAAGTATTTTCCGTACCTGCATCATAATGTTCGAATCATTTCGCACTCGCTTTTTTATCTACATTACTTGACGCATAGGAATTATTTTCCGCACCTGCATCATAATGTTCAAAAACGTTAGCGCGCGCTACGCTCGCTTTTTCATCTACATTACTAGATGCGTTTGAAGTCTTTTCCGCACCTGCATCATAATGTTTGTAAAAATTTCGCATTCGCTACGCTCGCGTTTTCATCTGCATGACTTGATGCGTATGAATTATTTTCCGCACCGGCATCATAATGTTCGAAATATTTCACGCTCGCTACGCTCGCGTTTTCATACACATTACTTGATGAGTATAAAGTATTTTCCGCACCTGCATCATAATGTTCGAAAAACTTCGCGCTCGCTGCGCTCGCGTTTTCTTCTACATTACTTGATGAGCATTTTTCGCATCTACATCATAATGTTCGATAATTTTCGCGCGCCCTACACTCGCGTTTTCATCTACATTATAGTTGATGCGTATGAAATATTTTCCGCACCTGCATCATAATGTTCGAAACATTTCGCGCTCACTACGCTCGCGTTTTCATACACATTACTTGATGAGTATGAAGTCTTTTCCGCACCTGCATCATAATGTTCGTAAAAATTTCGCGTTCGCTACGCTCGCGTTTTCATCTGCATGACTTGATGCGTATGAATAATTTTCCGCACCGGCATCATAATGTTCGAAATATTTCTCGCTCGCTACGCTCGCGTTTTCATACACATTACTTGATGAGTATGAAGTATTTTCTGCACCTACATCATAATGTTCGAAAATATTCGCGCGCCGTACGCTCGCGTTTTCATCTACATTATAGTTGATGCGTATGAAGTCTTTTCGGCACCTGCATCAGACTGTTCGAAAAATTTCGCGCTCGCTGCGCTCGCGTTTTCATCTACATTACTTGATGAGTATTTTCCGCACCTACGTCATAATGTTTGATAATTTTCGCGCGCCCTGCGCTCGCGTTTTCATCGATATTATAGTTGATGCGTATGAAGTATTTTCCTCACCTGCATCAAAACATTTCGCGCTCACTACGCTCGCGATTTTCTTCATTTCTTGATGCGTATGAAGTATTTTCCGCACCTGCATATTAATGTTCAAAAATTTCGCGCTCGCTGCGCTCGCGTTTTCAACTACATTACTTTATGACTATAAAGTATTTTCCGCACCTACATCATAATGTTCGAAAATTTTCGCGCGCCCTACGCTCGCGTTTTCATCTACATTAGTTGATGCGTGTGAAATCTTTTCCGTGCCTGCATCATAATATTCGAAGCATTTCGCACTCACTACGCTCGCGTTTTTATCTTCATTACTTGATGCGTATGAAGTATTTTCCGCACCTGCATCACAATGTTCTTTTTTTTCATTTTGCGCTCGCTACGCTCGCGTTTTCATCCACATTACTTGGTGCGTATGAAGTCTTTTGCACACCTGCATCGTAATGTTTGAAAGAATTCGCGCTCGCTGCGCTCGCGTTTTCATCTTCATTACTTGATGCGTATGAAGTATTTTCCACACCCGTATCAGAATATCCGAAAAATTTCGCGCTCGCTCCGCTCGCGCGCGTTTTCATCTACTTCCTTCTTAATATATATTTTGTGGGCGCATTGAGCCGGCGTGCGCAATGTTTGGCGAGACAGCAGGTGTAGAAGTTGATATGGATATTCACGCGAATGAAGTCGCGGGAAAAAGCTTAGATAAATAAATTTAAATCATAAAAAATCCTCTCCCTGTGATCCTGATCTGTGTCCTTTAATTGAGGTGTGCAAGAAAGAGTAGGTATTTGTTGTTGTTTGTTGTTGTTTAAAACTGGACTACCCGTGCGAAACCGGAACGGGCTATACAAGCGAAAGTAACTCTGTCTGCCTGTTTCCCCTTAAAATGCTCAACCGATTTAGATGAAATTTGGTATGGATATAGTTTGAGTCCTAGGGAAGGACATAGGATACTTTTATCCCGGAAATCATCCCTTAACGGGGTTTAAGTTAGAATGGAAGAGAGATAACTAGGTAAGCGCAAGAAATAGAAGAATGAAATAACATTCTAACGTGATGACCGAGTTCTACGCAGACGAAGTCGCGGGCAAAAGCTAGTACATAATAATTGACAGCTACTCACCTCGATTTTTCAGACTTAAGATTGAAAATATAAAGGACGTTTATCTTATCATTTGTGAATGAAACACCTTCGTTGGACTCAAGTCGTGATGGCGCCGTTTAGTCACGCTTGTTGGTTTGGTACTCATGAATGGCGAACGTTAGTGAGAAGACAGCGTTGCGGATGCGAATTGCAGTTCCCGTGTTATATTATATGTAGGTACTACATCAAACAAAATATTGCCTATATCAACTAAATACGAGTATACATTTGTACAATTTTGTCAAATTTTGAAGGTCAAGGTTCAGGAGGTTAATGAACGAACCTTGTATGTGCCATCAAATTAGGAAATGAACAACCGAAGCACAACGATAAAAAAAATACCGACTACCTAATAATATTTTTTAAAGTGGTTATGTGATTGCTAGAAATGAGGTAATGCGAATTTAATATTAAAGAGATAAAGATAAATTACTCTGTATAACAAAGAAGATGGTACAAATGCAAACCTACCAAAACTTATTCGATAAAATATCGATTAGGTACCTCTGGGCAGCTCAAGGGCGGGTAGTACTCGCGCGTAAAATAAGACTCGTGTACCCGTGTCACCGGGATGCTAATTACACGAATCCGAACGGACCGCCCGTTAAAACCATGTCCGTGTAACACGAATCCGGGTCTCGGACATCATTACATGAAACGACACGAAAAATTTTAGAACGTAGCAAATCTCTAAAATGTGAGATGATGTGCGCGGTCACCTTTTTTTTCACATAATGTTTTATAGTTTAATTATTTTACACTATTACTACTTACCTATGTATCTAATCACTGTTATTATTAACTACGGTTTTTAATGCGCTAATGGAATATTGAACATGCTTTGTTAAACGAGACTCTAAACTTTAACGTTTTATTCACATTCAGTTGATTTTCTTCACCTGTTAGGTAAACCCTAGAGCTTATAACATAGTAGGATATTCTATTCATAAATCCATTTATTTTATCATTCCAGCTCAAGACACGGAAAGGTACGGGTATCTGAAAAATACTTTCTAGCTAAATTTTATAATCAAATGAAGACAACGGGCTATATCATATACAAACAAATGATGATTTTAAAAAGGGCAAGTAATTAAACCTATCGACCATAAATTTATCATGACTAAATATACTCTACTTACAACACAGATTAAATCTACGCAAAACCCAGCATTTTCAAGGATTTTCTTCGTGTTGCTATGTTTTGCTTTCCCGATATTTATAATATACTCAAACTCTATGTTAAATTATAACAATGAAATCGACGAAAGAAAGGAATCCTTGAAGGCCGCTTCTGATAACTCGGTCGGGGACACTAGCACTATCAAAACTGCCCAAAAAACTCCAAACCTTGCAGGAAATGACATGAAGCACATATTGCTTTGGACTTCTAAAGATGCTCCTCCATTTAACTATTTGGGACTACAACAGACAAGCTTCATTAAAAACAAGTGCGAATTCACTAATTGTACAGTAGATTTTTCCGAGGAGACATCACGAAATTCGATGCCATAGCCTTTAATGGACGAAACATGAGGTACACGACACAATCAGAGTTACCCCAGAAGAGATCACCGCATCAGAAATACATCTTCTTCAACTTGGAGTCGTCCACTTACCAGCCGGTCTGCAACCCTTGGTACGATGGCTTCTTCAACTGGACAGCTTCGTACAAGCTGGACTCTGACATCGTGTATTCCTATGTTTATATAAGGGACAAAGAAGGGGTACCCGTTGGACCCAGAATAGATATGAACTGGGTCACAGACATGAAGGAAGTTGACGAGAAATTTAATGAAAAGTTGAAGAGTAAGACGAAAGCCGCTGCTTGGTGTGTGTCTCACTGTATCACTAGAAGTAAAAGAGAAAAATATGTGAAGTTACTTCAAAAAGCTCTGGAACCTTACACTAACCTGACTGTGGACGTGTATGGGAGTTGTGGTCCGCTAAAGTGCCACAGGAAGGATGCAATTAACTGTAACACTATGGTAGCCAAGGATTATTACTTTTATCTTTCCTTTGAGAATGCCTTCGCAGCAGACTACGTCACAGAGAAGTTACTGACCGCCTTGAATAATGATGCTGTACCGATTGTGTACGGAGGATCTAACTATTCCAGGTAACTGATTTGTTATCCCATGATAACATTAAACTCTCCTCTCCGATAGATAGGAGCGCTTGGTTTCAATATGTTTTAAGTTTTACTTGACTGTAGTACCTACTTAACTCAGCCAATAAAAAAATCATTGGAAATTTATGAGTAGATAACTATCTCCTTTGATCTGTAACTCTCCGTTTTCTCGTGTCTTTCATGGCTTATCGTATTAAACAAAAACTAGGTTTACCTAAATAGTAGGTTTCTCATATTTATTTCGTAACTCACTGTCTTCGAGGTATAAGGCATCAAACTTTGCCCAGTTTAGGCCAAAAATCCAGTTTTGGACGTAAGTTTTGTAAATATAAGTTAGAAATAAAAACCGCTCTTGCGTTTTTAAAGCAATATATAAGGAATAATTAAATGTAGATTTTGTATACGTGAGTACATCAAGCTTTTTCGGCCCATGATGGAATAAATCATGTAAAAATAAGTTTAGTATTCATTTTTAATCAAAATTTCGTGCAAATATAGATTAAGGATAAAACAATCTATAGCCGATTTGACGGAGGAATACAAACTTCAAATTGTCAAAAATCGATAAATAACGCTGTTAGATAATTCTATCTGACTTTCAAATAATGTTTTCCGTAGGTGCAGTCTAAAGGTTGATGATCATAGGTTCGATTATGGAATGCGAGTGACCCAAAGGCTTATTTCCATTGTTCTAAACTTGTTAAATCCCCCTTCATTGCTTAGATTCCTTCCGCCCGGCTCCTACCTCGACGCCCGCGCTCTCGATCCAGAAGCCCTCGCCGCCACCATAGCAGACATCATCACCACGCCTAGCAAGTACTATGAGTTCTTCCGATGGCGTCAGTACTACAACTACTCAGAGTCCGAACAAGTCGAAGATGTGTGTAATGTGTGCGCGGCGCTGAACGACCACGCCAAGCTGGAGCCATCTTCGTACGCTCACTTCAGGAGTTGGTGGAATCCGGACTGGGAGGAGAGGTGTCAGGATAACAATTGGAGTACCTGATCTTAGTTTTAACATAGCACCAGATCTACATATTTTTATTCGTCTAATTTGCTCTCAGTATTTCAATTTGGTAGCTGTGCTCGCTGCAGCAGAATAAACGCTCGATCATATTGAAATGCGATTGATTTTGAGACAAAGCAATCGAGGCCCGGGTAATGATGTACCGTTACATCGTACAGAGTGGAATCGTGGCCAAGATCGTCATGTTTTAAAATTTGCTATTGAGGTCGCAAAGGCGCTTCTCATACCCATACAGGTAGGTATACGCCTTCTTAGAATTTGGCCTAAAATACTTTAAATCTTTAGAGATCCCGAAAGGCAAGGCTACACTAATTCGTAATTTTAAATGATTTTGAGACAAATTTCAAACGCGTTCGAACTAATCATGGAATGAACGCTTATTCTTGATTAGGCGAATTATATATTAAGTTTAAAGCATACCACGGTTTCACATTTCAAAGTTCCAAAACAGGTGACATTCAAAAAGATAATGGACGGTCGCCGAATCGAATTTAAATTTCCTAAAGGCCTCCCCTGTTGCAGTACAAAGAAGGCATTATTTTTTATCATTATTTCTTTTATTATGTTTTACCATTATTTTTATTTTATTGCCGGCCGCCACAATGGAAAGTTCTTCTTTATACGCTTTCAGGAATAATTGTGGTGAAATCTGGTTTGTAGAATTTGTTTTGAACTTTGTTCGCTGTTTGTTTGATTGTTGTAGTTTATCTGTCGAAATTGAAATATATATATTAATGTCTGTTTGATGTACAAATAAATGATATTAGGTAAACTAAAGCATCATGCACGGTATTTTGTTGATGAAATATGTCAATGAGCAAATAAATACGTAGTGATAAAGTAAGTTGTAAGTTAAGTCATGGAACAATACAATGCAACGTGTTTTTTTAATGTGCCTTGGTTTATATTGGAGTGTTATTTTGTATTAGAATAATTTCTAAAAACTGGCATGGTTGTTGTTGAAATATATGAGAAGTGATTCGTGACGAGTAACCAGTGAAATTAAATTCACGAAATGCCCCTGCTTTTGCTGTTACCTCATGCATGACCCGCAGTACCTACTTTATCAGATAAGCACATTTTGTCATACAAAATAAAGCCGCAATTAAGCTACAAAGATTTGTAAAACACATTCCATTCCAATTCCCATACAATAGCCACAAAGAACGCTGACTATGTGCTAGGCGGACAACACGATAAGTCTCCCGGTATAATCCCCAGTGGGCTGACTCGCCCGCCTCATCCCGTGTGGTCGCCCTGAGCCCTCTGTGATACAGAAATTGTTGAGTGGCCGAAAAATCTTGAATGCCTCTATTTGACACAAGCGAAATTCGGACGCTGTCTTACACACTTCACATAAACAAAATTGACTAAATAATGTGGTTTAGGTTTCAAAATTACGTTTCAAAAAAAGATTTGAGAAGATTTGGAAGAGATCCTTTATACTCGTTTTTTTTGAGATTAGAAAAATCGTGCGATTGTTGTCATGCGATTTCAGAGGAAGCAATCTTGAAACGGAAAAATATGCGGCGTGCTATCTTTGAGACGTGATAAGCTACTGAAATAAGTGAAATTACTACAATATTATCCTCGGGTGTCTTAGGGACACGAAGAATTGTAGGCGTAAATGTCCGTAAAAATACTAATCTTAAAAAAGACGGGGTATGTATAGATTAAGAAATAAATAGGTAGGTGTTTCACTTTTGTTTTTACTTTGTTCGTAATGTTTTTCATGTATTATTACATACTGCTATTTTTTTTTCTTTATAATGAAGGAAACTCCAGGTCTGATTATAAATAATTAGATGTAAAAATAGTTTGTAAAAGACTGTTTGTTTCTTGAATAAATAAATAAAAAAATAAATAAAAAATAAAGCGGTCGGTACTTATAGTTAACTCGTTGTAACATGCGTGCAGCTTCAGTATACTGCCCTTCTATGCCAAATAGCCTTATGTACATATGAGTCTCATAGGTACATACGTCCTTACCTCACCTAGCACGACAATATAAGCGGCTTACACTGGAAACATCGTCGCAAAGCCAGAGAACTTGTGACGTCATGGCTTCGGATTGGGGACACCAACAACTTTGTCAAATTTGAAGCAATAAAAATTCCTGCAATTGGTCTATACCAAAAACTTTATGTATTTCACTGAACTTTCCATAGAATTTCCAGTTTTTTCGTTCCGTTACCAATTACAACAACCAATTACACACCAATTACAGAAAGAGTAACAAACGAAGCCGTCCTGAATAGAGTATCGGAAGAGAGAAGCTTAATAAGCATAATTAAAACAAGAAGAAGAAGAATGATAGGCCACCTACTACGACACGACAACTACATCAGAAACATTATAGAAGGGAAAATAAATGGGAAAAGAGGAAGAGGAAGACCAAGGAAAAGTTATATGAACCAGATAAAGGAGGATGTGGATGTCGTGTCGTATCAGGACGTCAAGAAGCTGGCCTCGAACCGACAAAGATGGAGAGAACTGCATCAAGCTGCACCGACAAGAGCTCGGCTCTTAAGATGATGATGACCAATTACAAGCTTAGTATATATGAGACGGTAACGGAATAGAATGTTGGTTTTATTTAAAATAACTAAAACTATAACAAAATTAAACCTAACAAGGAAAACTTAAATAATATTAAAAATAGCTAAATCTAAAATAAAAACCTACTAATAATACCTACTAAAAATTAAACTCTAAAAAGGGACCCTGTGGCAGGGTACCGAGGACACTGGCAGCGTTTCCTCGCTGAATCGCAATACTTATGCGTTGAGCGAGGAAGCTGCCAGCTCTCTTGTCCCCGGTAACGTCGACCAACTGTTTACCCAAATCCCGATACAGCTTGGGAATAGAATAAAAAAAATCTTGGGAACCTTTTCCCCCTATACTTATCATTCGAAAGTACTTTCGATTCTGAGTAGAAAAAATGGCCCGTTTACGGTTGTGTAGTTTACGTGTTTAATTCACACACAAAATAGCCTACATAGGTCTAATGATCGTTTCAAAAGTGGGCCCCTAATGTGTCCATAAAAGTTCCATAAAAAATAAACCATAAAGTTATCCAACTGCAGGCTGAATAAAAGATCACGTAATATGACTTACACGGATGTTGTAACGGAGTCCGAATGAGAGATGCAATGAGGGACAAATAAAAGTGCTTCTTGGGTGAGTGAATAATGTACGAACATGAAGTAACGCAGCGGCCGGCGGCGCGCTTGGTGATAGGAGTGGCGGGTTTGATCTCCATTGGTCGACAGCTTTAAAACCCAATAGTTGACACATATGGTTGAACTCTATTATTATGACTCAATATTGAAAATGTCAATCATTTGGTCAGTGACAAACACTAGGACATTTACGTTGTATGTTTCTGTACAAAGAAGGTTATAAAGCTATGTAATAAAAACATAACATACACCGACATAAGCTTTTTTACAATGACGGTTATTATTTATCGTATGGCATTTATTTCGAACCGTGAGATCTTCGAGAAGACAGTACGGTTGCCAGTTTTTGTTGCACTTTTAGAACCGCCCATGTAAGCTTTCGCAATACAAGTCTTCCTTTGATTTGATAATAGGTAATAATTTACCTACTTAATTTAAAGACCTAACCAAATCTTATTTTACATAGGTATATTCAACATCCCAAGATCAAAGATTTATGTTATTTTTTTTACTTTGTGGTGCATAATAGTGTATTTTTATTATTTATCTCTCTTTAAGCTGCTCAGTAATTGAATACTTGTATAATGAAATACACGGACGAAAGTGTCTAATTTTATAGTTCAATTCTCAGTTTTAAATGACTGTGCTCTGTTTGAGATTAATTTGGGGGGAAATCACTCTTTAAAAATATACGGACCATCCTACAGGTGTTCAGAATGACGGTTATCAGCATTGTTATACCTATAGCAAAAGCAATACGGTGGTAATGACAGTGTTTTTATGGAGGCGTGTAATTGACAACATTTCGTATTTTTAACTACTTTATTTTATGAACTAGTTAGAAAATAGGTAAAAATTTAAGCCACCCGTATTTTTTCTTTTTCAATTTAACTCATTATTTCATACAAAAAAAACACGTTGAAAAGTAGGTCATTCCAAAAGGGCGTAAGTAAAATATGACGTCATCTTCCCAACAAGAATCCAGAGCCACTCCAGAGTAGCGATTGTCTGTACTCTGTACTAAGGTCTCCCTGAATACAGCGAGGAAGATGACGTCAACTTTTGGTTTACAGTAATTTGCGATTTTTTCCAAAATTAACGGAGAAAAAAATCAAAAAAAATGTTTTTTGTGTACTTCACACGTTTTTACCGAAATGGTTTTCAAATTAAGACTTTTGGAAATTATGAAATATTGTCAATTGTTGTCCGCTCTCCGCTCCGCTTATCACCTCGCCGCGCGGTGAATTCAATCAGTTGCGCCCGCAAGGTGATCCCGGCTAAGGGCGCGTGCATAAATAAAGCGATACGCGTCCGCCCTCATTCCGCGGATGGGGCGTACGTAACTTATTGCCTCGCCTGAGACGGATGGGAGTCTGCGCGTAATGAGTGCGATCGAGTCGAAAATTCGTTACCTACTTGCTACCCATGTAACACAGTCATATGTTGAATAAAGTTTGAGTGAACGCAATTTTTGCGCATTTTAAATGCTGTATAACATCGATGTAAAGTCTGGATAATAGTTTAGCGTAATTCACAACTTAATACAACTTTTAGTAATTTAAATAGCCTTTACTCACATGTTATGGAGATTAACTTTATTCAGCAAACAATGACTGCGTTACTTGGGTAAGAACTCTTGATATGAATCTTTTTTAATGCCTCGACGATGACAAACTAAACTAACTAAGGACTCATCTTTTGTACCTATGTACAGTCAAGTGCAATATGTATCGAGTGTATCCTCTCATAAATATGGTACTAAAACCTTAATCCACCGCCATAAATAAGAGCGAGAGACATATTTTTGAGCAAGTTGTATGCACCCATATTTTTGCACTTGACTGTACGAGTATGAATATGTGTGTCATTTCAGTTGAACGAATTGCACCAAAGCAATTCCTTCAAAAACCCACTTTACTGTTCAAACTATACGGTTCAAAATCCAATAACATTTTAATAGAAATACGTTCAACAAAAAGAATTTCCACCATACAACATTTAAATACAGTTAAGTTACTCCATCCTATTCACAAGTCATTGGAAAACCATAATAACTTCTTCAAACTATTCTTAAGTTGACTGAATACTTCTTAGTAACTGTAACTGCAAAAGAAAACAAACTGCAAGCTGTACCCTTACCATGAGATAGCAATGTTTGCATTACCGTACTCGCTAGCGACTGCGTAAAGTGTATTTAGTATGGACAAAAGTACCGCGTCTGGCGGTTACGCAATAGAACTAAGAATCGCCATACTAGCAGTCGCTAGCGAGTACGGTAATGCAAACATTGCTAACGCATGGTAAGGGTACTGTATAGCTTTCCTTCAATAAAGTAAACACGCTAAGGACGAAGAATTTCATACATTGACAAGCCTTTCGGGTCTCTATCGCATGTCCATAATTATGGAACAGCAATGCGATAGAGATAGAAAATGGAATGTCAATGTAGGAAATTCTCCGTGCTTAGCGTCTTTACTTTAGCAGGATTGATCCCTCGCGCCGCCGAGATCCGAGCATCGATCTCGCTAAGTGAATTGTTTCGGGGCATCATTTGTCTGGCCTAGTGAGGTCTCGATGCGGCGGCGATTACCTGCTTCTCTGCCATTATATCAAACGCCGACTATCTGTGATTTTGTAGCGATAAACCATTTCAGCAGCTATTGTAGCTAAATTGTTTTACAGTTTTGTATTCGAATAATTAACACATTATATGTACATAATAACAGCAGAGACTAGGAATAATATAAACTGCCAATGCCTATACATTGTGGCGTAATTTTAAAATAATGGGCCTGCTGTAGCTAGTTTCACTATGGAGAGATCACTTTACCATTTAATTCGTATGTCACTAAGACCTCTGCTTAACACATAGCGCCATCTGTTGGGAGCTTCTTCGTTGTGTTCATAGATGGCGCTATGTTTTAAGCAGAGGTCTTAGTGGCATACGAATTAAATGGTAAAGTGATCTCTCCATAGTGAAACTAGCTACAGCAGTCCCATTATTTAAAAATTACGCCACAATGTATACGCATTGGCAGTCTATATTATTCCTAGTCTCTGATAACAGTAAATGAAACGAACGAAGTTGTAGGAAAGGACCACTAAGAATGAGAGACAAAATTTTGTATTATTAGTACTACGTACATTCATCCTCGTGGCGTTATCCCAGTACAGTTGCATCCTGAACACGACCTGAGAGACGCGACGGTCAAGGATGTCTCCATCGCTGCTCATTGGGCATACCTTGTTTGAGGAACCTCGACACGAAAGAAGAAGAAGAAGAAGTTGCATCCTGAAGGATGCCTGGGGTCCGCTACCTAATCCCAAGATTTGGCGTAGGCACTAGTTTTTACGGAAGCGACTGCCATCTGACCTTCCAACCCCGAGGGGAAACTAGACCTTATTGGGATTAGGCTTTGTCAAGTGAGTGGGCAACTTGACTGTTAGAAGTTCTCAAACCGCCCGAAGGCCTCCCACTTGGCTTAACGACTGCTGCCATAGACAGCAACCGGGATCAACGGCTTAACGTGCCTTCCAAAGCACGGGAGCGCTCAGTTAGTAACCACTCAAAGCGGTCACCCATCCAAGTCCTGACCGCTGCCCACGTTGCTTAACCTTAGATACCGCAAGCGGTACCCGGCGCCGCTGGGCCACGAGCGCTCCCATTATTAGTACTACATTATATTTAAAATTTGTAGGTACATGATATTATAATTACTATCAAAACTAATAGCAAGAGCCCTATACCTAAGTTGCATTACACGAACATGACGAAGAAGCACAAAAATAGTACACATGCACGATAACATGCTAATATTATAAATGCGACTGTGTCTGTCTGTCTGTTACCTCTTAAACCGCTGAATCGATATAAATTAAATTTGGTATGGAGATAGTTGGAGTCCCGGGGAAGGACAGGATACTTTTTATCCCGGAAATCATTTCTTAAAGGGCTGGAGGTTTGTATGAAAGAACGATGACTAGGTAAGCGCCTGATATGAAAAATAGGAATTTATTTATGTCGCGATGAACAAACGAGTTCCACGCGGACGAAGTCGATGGCAAAAACTAGTATTAACATATTTACAAAAGAGGTTGTTACTACGAAGTATAATTAAATCGTTTTTTTTAAGAGGATCGATGATACTCTGGTAAGTTCCGACTACGAAGTAGCGGATCATTTTGAGCGGTTCTTTTCTAACATGCCCATCGAGACTACGAAGGCTTTAAACTCATCACCAGATGTCGCTGAATCATTTTTGAAAGCAAATGTAATGGAATGTACAGAAATCTTTACCTTCACTTATGTATCTCCCATAACTTTAATAAAAACTTTCAAGTCATTAAATTTAAAGAAGACGGAAGATCTCTGGGGCCTTTCAGTGAAAGTATTACATTCCATCGTAGAATCCATCGCACCTTTCCTAGCTGATATTTTCAATAAATGTATTGACTGCGGTGTTTTTCCTGACCTAATGAAGCACAGTAAAATTATCCCACTGTTTAAGTCGGGATCAAAAACTGACCCTACCAACTTCAGGCCAATTTCAATACTACCGGCACTAAGCAAAGTTTTTGAGAAACTTATTCTTAATCAGCTTTTGTCCCATTTTAATCGCAATGAACTGCTCAATAATAATCAGTTCGGATTCACTAGAGGTCGTTCTACCACCGATGCCGGGGTGGTACTAATCAAACATATTTTTGATGCCTGGGAAGAGGCTCAAGATGCTATTGGAGTGTTCTGTGATCTATCAAAAGCATTTGATTGCGTTGATCACGAGAACTTATTGAGAAAATTAAGACATTATGGGATAAAAAATGGTGCCCTTGACCTTGTATCATCGTATCTGTCGGAGAGAACTCAACGGGTAGTCATTAATGGAACTCAATCTGCGGGGACGACCGTTGCGCTTGGAGTTCCCCAAGGCTCGATTCTGGGTCCATTTCTATTCCTAGTTTACATCAATGACTTACCAAACCTGGTGCAACATAAACATGATATAGTGCTATTTGCAGATGATACGTCACTTATCTTCAAAGTAGGACGGAAAGAGAAAAACTATGGTGTTATTAATGAGGCACTAATTACTGTTGTGAACTGGTTTACAGCAAATAATTTACTACTTAATTCTAAGAAAACTAAGTGTATCAAATTCACTTTACCTAATGTCAAGCAAATAAGCAATTCGAAGATCAAACTAAAGGATGATGAATTGGAATTTGAAGACAATACTGTGTTCTTGGGCATGACCTTAGATTCAAAACTGCAATGGCATGCGCATATTGCCACTCTGGCTGGGAAACTTAGTTCTGCCGCCTATGCAGTTAGACGTATTAGACAGCTAACTAACGTTGAAACGGCCAGGCTGGTGTACTATTGTTACTTCCATAGTGTTATGTCTTACGGAATCCTGTTGTGGGGAAAAGCGGCCGACATCCAGACCATCTTCGTGCTACAGAAACGAGCTGTACGCTCCATCTACGGACTAAAAACCAGAGAATCGCTAAGAGATAAATTTAAAGAGGCAAACATTCTTACTGTAGCATGCCAATACATTTTTGAAAATATTATGTATGTACGGAAAAATTTACATGAATTCAAGCTTAACAGTGATATCCACGACTACAACACTAGAAGTAAACACAAGATTGTAGTGAAGGCCAGTCGTCTCCGAAAGGTTAGCACGTCGTTTGTGGGGAACTGTATACGATTTTATAACAAAATACCTATCGAAACAGTTAACTTGCCAAACACTAAATTTAAGTCTTATGTTAAACGTTATTTGCTAAACCAAGCGTATTATACTGTCAACGATTTCTTAAATGACAAAAATGCTTTTAAGCCAGTTGTAGTTTAATATTGTTAGATTTAATACACCTATGTTTATCTTAGCGTAAATCCTTGTACTCGTATACTAGTTGCGTTACGTTCTATTTAACATGATGCTGTTTCTCGCCGAAAAGTCGCTTTAATCTTTGCTATCATCAATGTCCGCCAGCTTGAATGTCATGCTCGCTTAAAGGACTTTGCTTACGGTGGCGTCGTTGATCGGGTCGCCACCTTCCCTAACAGATGGTCGAGGGAGACGATGGCTGAGATACGCGTCATACTCGTGATCGGGTGCTGTTTGTGGAGTC
This sequence comes from Cenopis cana, assembly GCA_951800055.1. Classification (NCBI taxonomy): domain Eukaryota; kingdom Metazoa; phylum Arthropoda; class Insecta; order Lepidoptera; family Tortricidae; genus Cenopis; species Cenopis cana. The sequence continues at coordinate 6,465,440 of OX637487.1, read as the reverse complement.
CGGTCGTTCATGCTTGCAAGGACATAGTAACTACTTTAATACTAGAGTCTTCTCTTGGAGATTGACGAGAGACATCACCCTGTTATGGATTAGTTTTTGTTGACATTGACTCTGAGAGAGACCTCTATATTAAATTGTTTTTTTTTCCTTTTATATTTAAAACTTATTATTTTTATTTTGACGCTTTGAGACCATGTACATCCCAAAGCACGTTAGAATAGTCATTATTAAGAATATTTTGACGCTCAGAGACCATTTACATCTTTGAGATATTATATTAAATTTTGTTATTCAGACTGAGACCTTATACATCTCTCAATTTTACTATTATTGTAATGTTTGTAATAGATAATTAATATTTTGACATGAAAAATGTATTAAATTCCTATTGATATATTTCTTAAATTGTAAATTAATATTTTCTCATGAAAAATCTATCATATGCTTATATTGTAAGACTTTTTTAAAATTGTACATTAACATTATGACATGTGAAAGTGCCCTTGTGGCCTGTTTGCAGAATAAGTGTTTGAATTCTGAATTTTGAATTCTATGTGTCTTAGATTTCTTGATCTTAAGTAGGTTAAGTATTATCATTGTAATAAGCATATTTTTGTGAGAAAATGGCTGACTGTCGAGTTTCTTTCGGCGTTTCTTCTCGGCAGTGGCCTCTGTGAAACGCTAGTAGGGTTTGACTTGTAAAAGTGCCATTGCGGCCTACTTACAGAATAAAGTTCATTTATTTCATTTATTTATTTTATTTCGTAGAAAATCCGTGATCCCTGAGTACAGGCAGCAGCAATGGTTGCTTCGCGGACGAGGTGCTCAAAATGATCTTCACACATCTTTATTAAAAGGGAATAAGAGCGTGTGTAGATTATTTTGAACACCTCGCCCGCGTAGCAACCATTGCTGCTGACTGTACAAGTAGAAATATATAATTTCTACGTCTGGATATCAAATATAATAAACCTCGTCCAAAATTTCACATGATTTAGCAAAATTGGCAGAAGTTTGTAACAAGCGGTGTACGGATCAAGTGGACATAAAACTCGGTTATTGAGTACACATGGTAATTTATAGGGGTCCGTAGCCGTTCCCAGGGTCCGTACGAGGTGACAAGTGCGCGCGTGCTTTTTATTGTTCGACAGTGGACGCAACGGCGGAGGTGACGGGAGTTAACAAATTCTACAGTATAATACATTTAGGTTTATGTTTATTGATTTCACGAAAAAAATACAATATAAATTGGCGTAGATGCATGTCAAAATTATGGGAATTCTTATCATGAATATAATACGAATACTCTTTACTTCATACGTCAACTCTACTCTACAGGGTAGGGTCTACTATAAAGTCGCAGCGACAAGGTGTAGTTTTCTCCCTGGGTTAGACGACAGTCGCTACCAAGAGATTTCAACAGTCATCTCCAACCGGTTCAATAGTCCCTGGCCGATATAGTAGCCCTCAGCGTTAACATAGCGTCCACGTGGCGCCGTCTGTTAGGTACCTACCTTTATGTCTTCCATGTATACCCCGTGTTCTACTGTTCACAATACTCAGTTTTAGTGGGTAAAATAGCTGTTACATTAAGTCCGCCTTTGTACTTTCTAATATTGTGCTGTAAAGCTTAAATAAATAAATAAAACTGTACAGAGCTCACAAATATCTGCACCGACTCTCTTTACATTAAAATGTGTATGCGTGACATCCACAAAGGCGCGCCCCTCCACAGCCCAATCTGTACTATTACTTATTCTGTGTCATAGATTAGTATGAGTTTCGCTGTGGAGAGGCGCGTCGTCGTGGAATCAAAATAATGTAATTAGGTACAGTCAAGTGCAAAAATATGTATCGAATGAATCCTCTCATAAATGACAATATTGTAATTATTTTTACACCACACCTTGCCAAAAAGCGCGTTTTTCTGCACGCTGCGCGATCAGAAAAACCCACTTTTTGGCCAAGTGGTGACGTAAAATTGTGTACAAAAAAAAAAAAAAAAATTGTGTCGCCTGCGGCTCGGGCCCCAAACATCTGCGATATCGGCCTTTCTTTGTTTTACAACCCTTGTATCGTAAATAACTATTAATTTCAAGCGTATTATAGGTTTAGTGACTCAAATGTAATAATTGACATTTTGACATTTTTGAAGTATAGGTAAGTAATAAATTATTCTCATAAATAAGTACCTTAATTCACCGACATTTTTGAGCAAGTCGTATGCACCCATATTTTTGCACTTGACTGTACATATATTTACACTAATATTTGAATGTTCGATAAGCTGTGTTCAAGTGCACAATCGACAGCGATTTTTTTCAATCTGTAATAATAGCAGTAGATATATGTACAAAATGGCAGTGCAGTGCGGTGATGCCGCCAGCATGGGCACATTTGCAGCAGTAGGTAATTACCAGACGTTCCAGAGATCTGTTGTTTTAGATTAGGTTTAGATTTAGTTTGTAGAATTATTTTAATGACTTTGTGATTGATTAAAGTTTGTAAGCAATTTTATCAGCAGTGTGTGTGCAAAATGTGTGGTTGAGATTTACATCCAATTACCTATTTACCTGTCAGGAGAGTGTTAATGTTGAATTGGGAAAAGAATATCAGTCTTATTTGTTTTGTTATAAGGTAGTGTATACATGTTTTTTGTTTTAAGTGCTTCGAATAAATGATTAATTAATTAATTCATTCATTCATTCATTCATTCTTTGTATAGATTTTTGAGTATTTTAACACATTTACCTAAAGGTTAAAGGCAGATCAACTGATCTCAATAAAATATTAAAATAGTACACTCTTTACATATGTATTTTCTTTCTTTACGATACTTTCGAACTTGTTTTCCAACTAATTAATACCTAAAGCACCAATTAACTCTGTTGCGTCATAAGATGTACCGTAAGCTGGCTTAATATGGATGATAACGAGTTACTCTCACAGCTTCCAACCATAGGTGAAATGTGTACCTTACGCTAACGGAGCTGGGTAGTTTTTTCAATGTTACAGTCAGGTAAGATACGAGGTTTTAAAGTGAATATCTTGAGCCCCACGCTAAGGGTTCCGTGAGGGATCAGTCACGATGAGGATTAGAAATGGATGCTGTTTTAACAAGCATTAACTATGTCTTACACAGTTTAACTTCCTGCCTTCAGGACTTGCTCATATTGAAAACACTTATGAGCCTGCATGGCCTTTCAGCTACAGTAAAGGTTCAAGGTTCTATGTAGTTTTTGGTGCGATTTAGTTATTATAATAAGTAATTTACATAATTAAGACAAGTGTTAAGATTACATCGTCCGGAATTCGATTCCAGATGAGTTATTATACTCAACCAGTATATAGTTCCCAGTGGTTCCCAGTATGGCAGAGGGACATCGCCACATTTATGCCTCTATCTCTCGAAATTATAATGATAAGATCATCAAATTAATTAAACATGCGTGGTGGCTAGAAATTAAGGGCGAATGTTCAGCATTTTTACGGCATTTTTATTAGTCATTCGTCATTGTCGTCTCATTAAATATTGTTCAACGAGATGACAACCAGAGTTAACCTTTATCAAAAACGTAAACCAATATCAGTTCTGGGTCTAATTTGATCAAAATTCTCTCGGTTTGTACCACCTTTGTGTAGATAATCGTGAACCGAAATGCCGTTACAAACGAAACGATATTTCAAAATTTCGTGTATACATCACCCCCAGACAGACGGAATCGTGGCTTAGATTGCTCGACAACTTATACGCGTGAGTGTAATTTTGCCATAAATGTTACATTTATCTTATTTTATTCGAAATATTACTTGAAGCATAACCATTAGTAGCAGTGTTCAAAGTTCGCACATTCGCAGCACATGTCGCATCGCTAGGGCTTTATCGCAATACTTTCAATTTATAGCCTAACTCGTACAAGTTAACCCTTCGGTGTTTGCGGAGGGGTTACTAGTAACACTGATATTATAATTGTATTATTTCGACTTGTTAAGTCCAATCTTTTAATTTAGCTGTGGTAGTCGGGTAGTTCAAAGATGTGATTTTAAAGAAATAAGAGAACGTGAGTCAACCTTTTTTTTCATCTAATTTCAGTTGCGTGTAAATGCCGATTATATAGAGCGTCAGAAAAGTTAATTTCTGCATTCTCATTCATTGTTGACGACCACTTTAGCCTAGTTGGTTGGTAGTGACCCCGCCTGGGGTTCCGGGTTCGAATCTCGGTCAGGGGGCATTTATTTCTGAGATGAGTACGAATATTCATTCCTGAGTCTTGTATGTTTCCTATGTATTTAAGTATATAAGTATATATATCGTCGCCTCGTACCCATCATCATCATCATCATAATCAGCCAAACGACGTCCACTGCTGGACATAGGCCTCCCCCAGAGAGCGCCACAAAGACCGGTCACGGGCCGCCCGCATCCAGCGGATCCCCGCGACCTTAACCAGATCATCAGCCCACCTCGTGGGGGGCCTTCCAACACTGCGTCGTCCGGTACGTGGTCGCCACTCGAGAACTCGCTGGCCCCACCGGCCATCGGTCCTCCGGGCAATGTGGCCTGCCCACTGCCACTTAAGTTTGGCAATTCTTCGGGCTATGTCAGTTACTTTGGTTCTTCTGCGGATTTCATCATTTCTGATTCGATCTCGCAGAGTAACTCCAAGCATAGCCCTCTCCATTGCTCTTTGAGTGACTTTGAGCCTCCTTATGAGGCCCATAGTGAGCGACCACGTTTCAGAGCCGTAGGTCATCACTGGCAACACACACTGGTCGAAGACTTTCGTCTTGAGACACTGCGGGATATTGGACGAAAAGATATTGCGTAGTCTCCCAAACGCCGCCCAGCCAAGACGGATTCGACGATTGATCTCCTTCTCGAAGTTGGACCTGCCCAACTGGACCGTTTGTCCCAGGTACACATATTCGTCAACAACTTCGAGCGTAGTGTCTCTGATCTTAACTGGAGTTGGTACTACATGGGCGTTAAACATGATTTTCGTTTTGTCCATGTTCATCTTAAGACCAACTTCTTCAGAGGCCCTACTCAGATCATCGAGCATAGTACTTAAGTTCTCCATCGTCTCCGCCATAACCACTATATCGTCGGCAAACCGAAGGTGAGTGATATACTCGCCATTTATGTTGATGCCGAGCCCCCTCCAGTCCAGAACCTTGAACACATCTTCCAGTGCAGCAGTGAATAGCTTCGGAGAGATGACATCTCCTTGTCTAACTCCACGCTGCAATGGTATCGGTTTAGAGTTCTGGTCCTGGAGACGGACTGACATAGTGGCGTTCTCGTATAAACACTTCAGCACTTCGATATACCGGTAGTCTATTTGGCATCGTTGGAGAGCCTGTAGCACAGCCCAGGTCTCGATCGAATCAAAGGCTTTCTCGTAGTCCACATACGCTAAGCAGAGGGGTAGATTGTACTCCTCCGCCTTCTGTATAATCTGACGAAGCGAGTGTATGTGGTCTACGGTGCTGAAACCTTTCCTGAAGCCGGCTTGTTCGGGGGGCTGGAAGTCGTCAAGCCTGCGTGTGAGACGGTTCGTAATGACCCTCGAAAACAACTTGTAGACATGGCTCAGAAGTGAGATGGGCCTATAATTCTTGAGCATAGTATTGTCTCCCTTTTTGAAGAAGAATCTTCTTCTCGTACCCATAGCTTTGCTTAATTTGGACTTAGGTCGATTTGTATAAGATTGTCCACATTTTTTTATTAATGTATGTATGTAAGCACTTTATTGTACATTAACAGGTTTAATACATATATTGTTACGAGCGTGGGGTACGGGATAGAGTTAAACACCTGTTAGGCGCAACTATGGTTTTATTTAGCGACTTAGAAACCGCCGGATAAGTTCACTGAGTCTACACGCACTAGTACACTGACTCGACTTTCGCACAAAGTCCACTGAGTCCGCGCCTGCTAGTACTGACACAGTATACTTCACTGACACTTGCACTACTAATAGCTGTAACAGACGATCGAACCTGGTGCGCTCCGCACCGCGACCTTGGTCCGCTCCGTACCATATTCGATAGTGTGTACAGCGGACAAAATAATAATATTGTCCGGCGGACCGCTGTACACACTATCGAATATGGTACGGAGCGGACCAAGGTCGCGGTGCGGAGCGCACCAGGTTCGATCGTCTGTTACAGCTATAACACTTCACTGTACTCACTACTATCACTTCACTTTTCCACTGTACTACTATTTCTCTCTCCGTTCCGCTCCGGTATTCACTCACTTTAATACTGCTCTGCGCCGGGACCTTGTTCCCTTTATATACCCCTATCGAACATTCTAGACGATAATTTCGATCTTCATTTCGATAGTCATTACGGTTGTCTTTTCGTTATTCATCTGTTTCGAGTAGCGTTCACCATTCCCGAAACCTGTGCCTTAACGTCGATTCTCGAACGTTCCAATCCCATACATTTGTCGTTTAATTTTCTATAGCATGGAATTTTCTATTCAGCCACTTCTTCTAGAACCTTCCATGCTACTCAGCCTAATTAAAATTATCACTTAACATTTTGAAATAACTTACAAAAAGTGCATCGCCGACGGGATTCGAACCGGGTCACAATGACTCTGTTCCCAATGCGCTATACCACTGGGCCACGGGGACTGTTAGTAGAGTCGGCGAATATTCGAATCCCTTGATGACTTGTCATCTCCATGACAACCGAACTGTTTATACCTCCGTCGCAACAATATGTTACATGTCACAATATATGAATGTACAAAGGCGAGCTTATCCCTTTAAGGGTAAGGGGCCTTTTATTAATTTGTTTTTATTTCATTTCTGATATGATTATCAGCAAGAGACATGCATATTCTCCACGTGTATTGGTAAACATTCGATTTACTTGCAGAGCCGCGGAAAGTGAACAGCATTCACTTGCGAAATGCATTTATAGTTGCACTTTACTATTTCAGGCACGTAACCAGCGGAGCCAGTGGGGCCAGTTGCATAGAGGTTGGGGCATATCAAAATAAACATTGACGGAGTTACGCAACCCTAGGTACCGAACAGGTAAAATCTTGTTGAGAAAGTAAATGTTTCATTAAATTACATTATCAGACTTGATATACTTTTGAACCGATCAGTTAAAAAATGATCTAGATGACCATTTCCATTTTCTGTTAGATTGACACGTACCTTGACCTTCTAGAACTGGACTATTGCGACCTAATGTCATAAATTTTAATTGTATTTTTTGGATTTTTCATTACGAAATATCGTTTCAATTGTCAGTCGAAATCGACCATTTTCAATTTCCGCTTAAATTCTACACAATAAAATCAGAAAAGAGCTATGTTACTATCTAAACTAAAACTGTAAATCATCGGATATCATGAAATATAGCCACGAGAGTTGTTCTTCGCGTAGATGTTGTTTAAATCATAAGAATGTATGATGTCATATCTGTGGCAACCAACCTTGTTACACCAGGCTGGCTAGGCAGGAAAAAATAATGTTCTGTGACAGGCAAAAATTGACTGTCATTACCTTTAGATTCCTGGACTGCTTATGTCCCTTTTCTTTGTAATTAGTTAATTACAATTCTGCTGTGGTAATTTAATACACCTATATTTGTACTCAGCGGTTTTATTTGGCTCAGAGGAAAAGAGTAATTTGAACTCGCAACCTTGGGAGGTCGTAAGCGCCAGGACGGCGCTTACTAAGGCCACGGCCACCCATATATCTATCTAAATCAGTAGGCCTACATGACTTGCATTTTGGTAGTTGACCATGTAACATGGTCAACGATCAAAATACAAGTTTTTCGGCATTCTTAAATAAAGCGTAAACAGTATGTTCTGTGTTCGGTATGCCCATAAAATTGTAATGCGATATTGAGAAATATGTCCATCCTATAGGCAGAACGCAATGAAGTATTCGTCTTTTACAGCCAAATACCTAACGTGAGAATGAGACAAATGCTATTTGATAGACTTTCAGCTCGGCGCGCGTGGATGCAAGTGATATTCATATCTTATGCGATATGTTGAGTTGCATTGATCTCCAAGAATCGAATTAACAATGCTTCATGTTGAGACGCTTTTTCGCCTAGCACACAACAACGCACATGAAGAACCTTCACCTTCAGTCCTACTTGGCTAAGGGGACTTCCTGACTTGGCGGGGCGGGATCGATATGTGACATTTTCTTCTTTGACGTAAACTTACTGACGTCGCAAAGATTCCCAATTGACAGAATACTGTCAGTATTACATTTGCGCAGTAGTAATATTATGCGCAGAAGCCGTCCCGCTTCCGCGCAGCGCATCCCGCGCCAGTCAGGAAGCACTCATATAAATGTAGGGGCGGAGTAAAAAGTAGTACTGAGTTGACTGACAGTTGACACTGACATTTGACAGTTGTCTCATATCGTACTGCCTCCGCACCGACAAATCAGGAAGTCGCCTAAGTCTACTAACTACTGATTGACTAGGTACTACGAGTAGTACGAGTAGTAGTACTAAGTGACACCATGATGCAATAATATACAGTGCCAGGTATGGCAATCAGATACATCGGTTAGTAGTGTGGGTGACACAAGCTACCGGCATCAGCCTATCGGTGGCTTGCGGACGTACCTTACTGTGAGTGTGACGTCACCCGGTGTCACGATACGGATTGTTAGACCGTGCTTCTTAGACCATGAGTGACACTAGTGACTCTGCCAACAAAGCTTGTGGTCCTGGGTTCGAATCCTGGTAAGGGAATTTATTTGTGCGATGTGAATTCCGAATTCTTGGATGTTTACTAAGTATACTTACGTCAAAGCTGTATGAACTGACAGGCTATCAATCCCTATGAATGAATGACTTGACTTGACTCTCTTCACAGGCATTTCGGAGCCACACAGCAAGACGACTCGCTTACCGCCATTCCGCATTCTACACACGGCGCACCGTCCATTGCGTTATTTCGCCTACATGTATCGTGCTAAAGCTTCAATATTAGATTTAACTAAATAATTTTCAATCAAAGTAAAAATTGAAAAATTAAACGCCACAGGTGTGATTTGAACCCAACTGAGCTACCGTGGGTATCTCTTGTGGTGGTGAATCTTTCAATCATTACATTACACTCTGCTAATTAAGCCTTAGGGGTTTTTTCACTTTGATTGAGAGTTATAATTTCATTAGCGGATGTATCCGCTTGACAACATTTAATATAAATAAATAAATAAATATTTGTGGACAAATCAACCTAGTCCCAAACTAAGCAAAGCTTGTACTATACCCATACTACACTAAGCGATGATATACATACTTATATAGATAAATAGATATTTAAATACATAGACCCAAGAACAAATATTCATGCTCATCACACAAATTGGCCGGGATTCGAACCCGGGACCTCCAGCTTCGTAGGCAGGGTCACTACCAACTAAGTTAAAGCGGTCGTCAATTTAATTAAAAATTAGATTTAACTAAATGTTTGGCAGTTTATGATGTCTTTAGTATTTCATTGTCGGCAATTTCTCAATCCTCTTCTTTAAATTTACCTATTCAATTATCTTAATCATGCGCTCAACTTCTCTCATGGACAAAAGAGGAGTATATTCCCCACTCTAGGTACGAGTTACGTATTGTTTTCCTTCTTTCCTTCTACCGCGCAGACATCTCTAAAACAGTACCTTTGATAGTTGCCCCGCTTTAATATAGATGACTCCTTTGTTTTCACGTGTAAGCCCCACTTTTTCTAAATGGATTCGGGGCTTATCCTCAATCTCATTTGCGGAATCCGGCGCCGTTCTCCGCAGCGAATTACTCAATTTAATGCACAAATCCGCTATTTTTCGCCCATTATTACCTACCCTAATGGATCCCCAATTATTAAATTATTCGTTTTGCGCTTTTTAAGGATTTGCGGGTATGGAGGTTGGTTGGCGAGGATGAAAATGAAAGAATAACGAAGCCAAAGTATAATAATAATAAAAATAATAAAAATGCTTTATTGTGCACTACAGGAAAATATAAGTAAAGGAAGTATATTTTTGGTTTATAGTTTGTTTAGTACGGGTACGATACCCTTACACATTAAGTCTGTCAATACACGTGTGACTACTGAAATAATTTACTAAGAGCCGATTTTCCAGATAAAATTATCCCCCTATTAAAATTATGACTATGCCTGTCTTTTTCTGAAGTCAAATGAAGGAAAAAGACAGAGCATTAATTTGACAGATAATTTTATCTGGAAATTAAAAACTCGGCCCTAAGTAAGTTTCTACAATAAAGGTATTCTTTGGCCATTCTGCTGAAGAACGTGTAGAAAATAGTTTAAATTAGAAGTCAAAAAGTGACTGCTCAATTTCCATTTTTGTCACGCTGTTTTAGACCTTTATCCATCCATAATCCATATTAATATTATAAATGCGAAAATGTGTCTGTGTCTTACCTCTTCAGCTTCACGCTTATAAGTACCGCTAAACCGATTTAGATGAAATTTGGTATGGAGATAATTCTGTTTTAATCCCGGGGTCGGATTCACGGAAATCGCACCTTAAGGGAGTGGAAGTTTGTATGGAAGGGCGATAACTAAGTAAGCGCCTGAATGTATATCTTGGTGGGAACTGTTTAGGACTTAGATGCATGTTTTATTTATAATTAATCTGCAAGTTATTTCTTAAGTACATCTAGTAATCTGTAAGTTATTTCTTTGTCTACAAAGATTATACTCTAGACTTCTTGTATTCAGTCACTTCACCGAAACAAAATCAGAGTAACGATGGGTTCCCGAATATCTTCATTATTTTTTGTATCGTCAGTGCTGAAGTGGTGAACATTATCATCAGGCGGGTGAGAACAGACTGTATTCCGAGACATTAAGCCCCATTTCGGCGTGCACGGGATGGGTCATTACCCCTGATTCGTGCTGCTACTACGTGAAGAGTTGTCACTCGATACTCGAAATGTTTTGGAATATCGAATTCACATTTAGCGTTTAGGTCCCAAATTTGTTTTACGTTTTTTTTTTTTGTTTTTCATACCTTGGAAGGTATTAAATATACTACTTACTTGTCAATGGCATCTGACCGTAAGATGAAATACCGTATGAAATTCTCGAACTTATCGTTACTTCAGGACAATTCCCACATCGACTGGACCAATTAAGAGATGTACCTACACCTTATTGCTATTTATGCCGAACAGCTAACTGTGAGCTAAACCGTCGGATCACCATCGTCGGATACGACATGGAGAAATATATTTATTTCACACCAATTGTTACCCTCGAATGAGGAATCAAAGTCGTACTTTTCTTCCCTCATTTGAGAGCATTAATAACTTTTTTCAACATAGAAGGTATGAAAACCAGTGTGTGTCACACAGTAGCACAATCATTACCATCTTGGGCGTAAACACTTGAATTCCTCGCTACGCTCAAGATTCTAGTTTGAACAATTGATTCTGAATTTTAAAAAGGAGTAGGTAAAAAGTTCTTCAACATGACATTTAAATATGAACCAGCGTATCTTGGTAAAAAACCGGCCAAGTGCGAGTCGGACTTCGCACATTTAGGGTTCCGAATCAACCTCAAAAATATGATTTATCAATATATTACTATTTGTTGTTAAAATATACGTAATATTGAACATTGTCACCAAATTTCAAGTTCATAGGTCAATGAGAAGTCTAAAAATTCTTCGGAACAAATTTTGTGACAGACGACGGACGGACGTCTGGGCGACACCAATAGGGTTCCGTTTTGACCCTTTGGGTACGGAACCCTAACAAATTGATGCGTGACCCGCTGCGAGTTGTGACTTGTGACCGGCGGCGGTCGAGAGCGCCAACAAAGAATATACCTAATTAATTATAATTAGGTACCTACTTAACTAAACCATACTGGCGTTTTAATACCAGCGAACGATAAGATGAATGTGTAATGGTTGATCGTCGTTATCAAAGTGGTTAGTTTCAAAAAATTACCTACCTACCTAGGTATTGTAACTACCAAAATGAGAAAACCGTTTTATTTAGCTTTCAATATCGTTTGAAAATTTGAAGAAAGTGTAGGCACAGTTTTTTTGTTGTATTTAAACAATAAAATACATTCCAACTGTAATAATATCGGTTATTCATTTTGACGTACTTACGTGACACAAAGTACCTACGTAGCGGCGGGGACGTCAAGTGATCAACGCGCGCACAACTAGCACTCGCGACAGTCGCGACTAAGCATTGCCGAGATCAACCGAGAATGCCTGTAAATGTTACGTCTGTGTGCGTGCGGCGAAAATGGCACTTTGTACTGAGCGGAGTCTCTGCTCCGGCGCGCCGCCGCTATTTACTTTGTGATTTAGTTGTAAACTCTGGGACCTGATAAAATTTGTTAAAATACTTACAATCTTACAACGACGTAGTACTGATAATCTAACCTCGGTTTCATATTCCCATAGTGACGCCGAACCAGAATAATCATGGTCTAATAGCACCAGCTAAGACTTTGTCATGTAAACGACCGCTTTACGACCCCGACAAGCGACCGCCCCATTTCGAGGGTCAAAACGTCTTGGTTATGATTTTAAACCGACAACATCAACTATACAGCGGAAGGAAAATACAACAGTAGGTTAGAGACTATAGAGAGATAGAGCTTACATTAACGAGTCCGTTAATATGAGGTATGTAGAGCTGTGAGAGGACGTCTTTAAAACCTTAGCTTACTTATTTTTAACTTTCAAGGCTCAGTGCAAGTGTTACGCCAAAACTCTTCATATTTTAACTGAAAATAACATTACCGCTAATGTTATTTTCAGTGAAAATATGAAGAGTTTCGACACTTAACCCTTTGACCGCCAAGAACCTATAAAGTGGCTGTGTGTCGTCGTGCCCACCACGCCAACAACCACTTAAAATGTCGGAGTGAAGGTGTACTTTGATCATGAATAAAATCATTTATGAACTGTTTTAATTTGTTTTTATTGGTTTAGACATTACACCAAAAATAACAGTGCTTGGCGTGGTGGGCACGATGACACACTACCGCTTTGGCGGTCAAAGTGTTAAAGTCAAAGTACAGTCAAGGGCACCAATATGTATACACTTTTGGACCTTATTTCAATGGAATAAGGTGAAAAAGTGTATACATATTGGTGCCCTTGACTGTACAACAGACATAGAGATATCACTGGGGATATGTCCCCATCCGTTAAATATACGAATGGAATACTGGCCCTAGGCTTGGTTTATTTGCCGCTTTATTTATAACGGTATAACTGAATTTTCCCAGCTTAATTCACGGACAATTTAAAGCCAGGCTATTGATGTACATTTACATTTATGATAAAGTGTAACATAAACTTGCGAGTATCAGTTAAACACAGAAGTAAGTAGACTAGTATATATTTCAATTTATTTTAGATGAACATTCACCCAATTCAGTTCAAATTCAACAAGTTTCGCAAGCCAACAAAAAATTAGGCAAAAAATGTACTTCCCAAACAATACAAATTATTCATACAGTAATTCCAAAATAAACATTGGAAACGAATTTCGTACAGCGTAGGTAATTAATGTTTTCGTGCCACGAATAATCAGTGCTCAAAACTCAAATTAACTCCCGGTGCTGAAAAACAATGAAAGAACCTCCGTCAGTATTAGCATAAACTGAAGGGTAGCTTTGTCATGGTAATGCTGCCAGCGCCCTCCGCGTAATGGCGCTCTTAACGCCGCTTCAATTACAATATTGTCTTTGTCTTCATTTACCCGCAAACCCCATGTCGCTGGAATCTAATCTCAATTCCGTTAAAGTGAGACGCATGTGATTTGTCAAATGGATTTGTGGGCGAAATAAAATTCAGCCTTCATTACTCAAAGTCTGGTCTTCGTTTCTGTGATTTCTGTCACTTGAATATGTATAATTGGCGTTATGGTGTAGTATTAGATACTGCCCTATACCTTTCTCCTCGTCCTCATAATCGATTGGTTTAGATGATATAACTTTTCTGTCCACCACATTGTTATTCTTTAATTCAAAAGAACATGAACATAGACTGATACTCACTCTTTATCAAATCAGCCGCTCTTTCACCAACCATGATGGCTGGTATGTTCGTGTTACCACTCGGAATGGTAGGCATGATGGAGGCGTCTACTACTCTCAGTCCAGAGAATCCATGGACTTTCAAAGTCTCGTCCACAACACCATCAGACCCCATGGCGCATGTCCCCACTGGATGCAGCAATGTCGTCGGAACATTCCTAGCGTAACATCTCCAGTAACTATCTGAACCCCACTTCAATCCTCTGCACTCTTTCACATTTAACCTCGCCACTTTACCTCCCACTTTCCTAAAGTACGAAGTTTTCGCTAAACGCGTCATATACTTTATCCCTTCGACCATCACGTCTAAATCATTTTTATCCCTATAATAACCTAATTCTATAAGTGGGCTGTCAAGGGGATTCTTACTCCGAAGCTTCACTTGCCCTCGGGATTTAGGATGTAGGAGAACCAAGTTAGTGAAATCGATTTCGTTATAGGCATTCGCATTCCCAATTGATGCGCAGAAAGAAGGATCATAGTTCGATATGCTAATACAACCAAATACTAATAATGGCGACACACCAGCTCCCATATGAATATTAAAGGACTGGAATTGAGGTTTATTTTCCATTATATAGTTAGCAGATGACATATTCAATTTAAATAACCCAACTTGAATTGGTGTAGGGTAAGCATTTAACTCTGTAACAGTGGCGAGATTTTGCACCGATGTCTGAAAACCCCTTTGCCCTTGGAACACCACCGGCGTCAAGATATGATCATGAAGATTCATACCAACTGGAAGATTGGCGACGACTTCAATGTTTAGTTTCTCTAGTTCTTTCTTTGGTCCAATGCCAGATAACATTAAAAGTTTAGGAGTATCTATCGTTCCTGCTGACAATACTACTTCTAGATTAGCATAAACATTGACAACTCTTTTGGATTTCATCATGACTTGTACCCCATAAGCGTGACGCGTAGAAGGGTCGACTAGGACTTTCGTTACTCTGGCAAACTTAGCTACATAAAAATTAGACCTATTTTTAGTGGGTCTTAAGTATGCTTCTGCTGTACTAGATCTCCTTCCTTGATAAAATGTGAAATGTGGTTTAGATGCGCCAAAAATTTCGGGTCCGTAATTTTCAAGCACTCTTTTCACTCCTATCTCATCAAGAGAATTAAGCATTCTTTCATTTGCTTCTTCAAACAAGGCATTTTGACTAGGTCTTGATATGGCCACGGGGCCTTCTGTGGAATGAAGGTAGTAGTTTTCTTTTAAAACACTAGGATCTGTCATTCGTTCCAGTTTTTTGAAGTAATGCAGTACAGTATCCCAGTTCCAGCCAGGAGCTATTTGGTTCCATTCGTCGTAGTCAGCTGGTACTCCTCTAGCGTAGATCTCATAGTTGTTGGAGGAGCAACCACCGAGCATTTTGCCGCGGGTCATGTATAGGGTCCGATTAGGATGACTGCTGCCCACTCCTGCGTCCAGAGAGGCCCTGTAGTCCCAGTCAGATGGCGTGTGAGCAAGAGTTGCGAACGTACTCGGCGTCTGAAATAAATACAAAGACAAATTAGGTTGAATCCAATATATTGATTTAAACTTACACGATTTTCACACATAGTTAGGCTTAATAGGTTGAATCCATACGAGCATAATTTTGTGAGTTGTGAGCTGCGTACTTAATTTCAGCTGCAGAAATTGAATGTTCAGCAGAAATTCATTGTCACAGACAACTCATTTTGCGTGAGTAGCCGTGTGAACGAAACAGGAGTTTTGGGTGAAACTGAATACAGCAAAAATTACACGACACACAACTATTGGCTTTAATATATTCCCCAAGTTCCCAGACCCACATAGATAACAATACAATATTAGGTACCTACACTTAAATAACTTACCTACGTATTGAAAGTGCGCTTCAATCTATGATAACTGATATCAATTATACTACAATACCTAAGTATAATTGATCCAGATGAACTACCTACGGGCGGACTTAAAGATGGTTTTTCACCGGCGAGGCGAGGAGCGGGAAATATCATACTACTTTTCATTGAAACATAAAATAGTCATTCGTTTGGACTCAGAAATGTTAGCGAAACTTGTTATTGACCTTGTATTAACGTATGGGACACGTCAGTTGACTCTTGTTACATGACATGACCATTTACAGCGTCAAGTGCGATACAAATACCAACCAAACAGCAAAACCACTAATTAAATTATCATTCCATTATCAATCGCATGCGTATTAATAATATTCTGTTAGGTACCTAAGACAAAACGATCATTAAAGTCAATGTCAAGTTTATTTATTTCGTATATTAAGTTAAGTAATTTAGTTTTTAGTTATTTATTTCGTATAAAGAAGATACATACTAGACATAATATCTTGGGATTAGGTAGGATGCAAAGCTACGGTAGCCCAGTGGTTCAAGCATGCGGCTGTCAAGCTCGTACCAATGAGTTTTTCGGAACTTATGTACGGAATATCATTTGATATTTACCGTTAGCTTTTCTGTGAAGGAAAACATCGTGAGGAAACCTGCATACATCCGCGAAGAAATTCAAAGTTGTATGTGAAGTCCCCAACCCGCTCTGGGCCAGCGTGGGGACTACTGCCCAATCCCTCTCATCTATGAGAGGAGGCCTGTGCCCAGCAGTGGGACGTATATAGGCTGATGATGATGATGATGATGAGGTAGGATGCAACTGTATAATTATATTATACTGGGATAACTTCCAATCAAAATGAAAAATTAAACGTCACAGGTGAGGAGGTTCGCGGTAGATGTCGCTACCATACCATCCTCCCTAAGGCTTAATTAGCAGAGTATAATGATTGAAAGAGTCACTGCCACAAGGGATATCCACGGTAGCTCAGTTGGTTAAGAGCAATGGACGGATTCCAGAGGTAGTGGGCTCTTGGGTACAAATCGTACCTTTGGCGTTAATTTTTTCTATTTTTCACTTCTATTGGAAATTATAATTTCGTTAGCCTTGACAACATTTTATACTGGGATACCGCTATCTGGAGTATGATGATGACTAGGCATTAAAACCTATTATACATTTTTGTTTCCGCCGAACACTTATTTAAATTCAAACCGGTTACCCATTACGTCAAAAGGGAATTAATTTAGGGCCAAGGTGAACGATTCGATGCATAATGTATGAGGGGCATCTGCGTGCACGCACCGATCAATGAATGTGGAATGCACATTATCAGTCAGACGCGAACTGGGTTGAAGTGTGCGCCCTTCTTGAAGGCTTAAGTACTCGTTAGCCTAGTTTTAATTAATTAAGGTAACAGATAGACTTGAAATACTTGGAGAACATCTAATAAACGCCATCCATTTATTACGTAAGGCAATTTAGGGAGGGAAGGGGGTCGACCATGTTTTATTTTTTCTTGCAGTGGGGTTGGGTCACAAACATGCGCAAAGTTAAGATTATGCTTTGAAAAAGCGCACGTAAAAACTAAAATAAATAGGGAACAAATAAAATGATCACCTAAATAACTTTTGATATCATCAAATTTTCGAACCCTAAAATAAGGTTGAACACTCAAAAAAAATTATCGATCAGCAATTCCGAGTCACCAAAAAAATTCTACCTATTTTTGCAGCACTTGCACCTATTTTACTTATTGCGTTCCTATAAATTTATAATCGCATCAAAAAAATTGTCAAGTACCACCAAAAACACTAAACTACCACCTAATCTCATGCACCTTTTTTCATTAGAATTACATCCAAATATTATACACATCGCATGCTACATTTTAGTAAACAGTTACAAATTAATTGTTTTTAGCACTATAAATATTTTAGTCATTTCCAAAATGTTATAAATTAGAAAGTAAAATTCTACATTAATTTAAAAAGCAACGCGCAATGTGGCTGTGTGAAATAATAACACGTATACTGCTATCTCACTCAATCAAATACAAAGAATTGTCTGAAGCATAAAACCTATTGATATGTCGTTAGAGTGAAAGGTACCTATTGCTGTTTCATTCTAACTACCTATTGCTGATGGTTTACAAACTGCAAGAAGTCTTATTATTAATTTTTTAATGGGTTGACGTGAGCGCGTTTGATTGAAATCTTTTATTTGAATATGAGTTATGTTGATTTATTAAATTGTTAGTTTGTTATGAAAATGGATATGGGTCCTCAAATGAGTTTACTTTATTAATTTAGATAGACTTTCATGGAAAAATTAAAGGAAGTTAATAGGTAGAAATAGGTATAGGTAGGTTTAGGTTATGTTAGTTTTGCATCGGCCCGAAGGGCCAAAAGAACTCAAAATAGGAGCTCCGCGTCAGCGGAGATCCGTCAATACTGTTCCAATGTCAACTAGTTTGAAATAAAAATAGATGTCATAGAAAAATACTACTACCTAGGCAAATTGACGATTATCAGCGAATAGAGTAGAGGCAAAAACATCTGAGAACAAATAGCTGTATGCGACCAGTAAGGAAAGCACTGTTGAAAATATATTAAATTAAATTATGTTATGTACGTGTCTCATTAAAGTTACAGAAATTTTGAAGCTTCTATAAAATAAAATCATTTAGCGCTGTCTTGCTCGCACGCGGTGCGACGTGCGAGCGAGACGGACCGTATGGAAAACCGCATCAGTGTGCTAGCAATGAGGTTAGACTAGATTGGAACTGCTTTGCGCGACGGGCGTTAAAAAACAATTGCCGCGTGAAATTTGGTGATCATGTAGTATTTCTGGGTATCGAAAGAATTATTTGGGTGTAAATAATTTTAATAGGATTACGAGCCCTGTAATATTTGGATGTAAATTATATGAAATTTGGTGTTTGAAATTAGGTGATCATTAAGTATTTTTGGGTAGTGACTAATTTATTTGGTAACAATTTAATTTAATAGGTTATCGACATGTTACTTCTTTGAGTTGCACTTTATATTTAAAAGGAGTTGAAAATTTGGTGCGAATCTAGTATTATTGGTAATCAATGTAATTTTTTAGAGCATCATTCGGCAACTTATTTGGTGGTTCGTTAAATGCTACCCAAATAAATAGTACATTACTTACCAAGGGCGATAAAACAAAGAATGTCTCAGATCGCAGGTATTTTACGCCCGAGCCGAAGGCAAGGGCGATAAATATGCGATCTGTGGCTTTCTTTAATATCGCCCGTGGTAAGTACAAAATTTTATGTCACCCCCTGGCAAGGAAGTGGGTTTTTTCGCGCGCGGAGCGTGCGATAATGGCCACTTTATGGCCAGGTGTGACATAAAATTATTTATTAGTACCTGTACTTACAGAGCAAAAAAAATATTTCTTTGAAAAAATAAAAATTAAAACAAAAACCAACCCTGTCTAATTGTATTCCCTCTAGATTCTTACGTAATAAATATTTATCAGGGGGGTCGGCTGATTCTTATTTTTTCTTACATGGGGGAGGCAGGGGGTCAAAAACTCCCCAAACTCTTCTTACTTAATAAATGGATGACGCCTCAAGTTTCAGTAGCGCTGAATTGTTTAACTCAATTTAGCCGATTAAACTACATACAGTACCTATCGAATCATTTATTTCAAGTATCATAGACCTTTTAAAAAACATGTGTACAGTAATTGAACTTACGTAGATCGTACCTATCGAATAGGTTTCTATAAAGCGTGCAGAGCCTTAAGTTTTGGCCCTTTTTTTCGCCCGTAGGCCTTATTTTTTCTTAATATTTGTTGAAGCAAGTACATTTTGTAGTCGGACTGCTCTTATTTTTACCATATTTTAAAGAAACTCTTACTGAGAACACGAGGATTTTCTCATTTATTGTAGAATCGTATATTAAAAGTTCGTTTTTGTAGCCACACAATTCAGTAAACAATGTGTTATAGTTACTTTCGATTGCACGCGGGAAATATCTAAAACTCTATAAAAATTCAGCGTTCCGTGAAAGAAGATTACCTGTCCAAATTTGAACAAGGATTGTAAGTTTTTTAATTACTGTTAGTTTATATATGTTTTGTTCTCTGACTTTTTCTTTGTGTGGGAAAACTAAGATCAATTAAATTTGTTAACTGAGTATACTTCTCATCCAGTGAAAAGTAAATTTCTTTTGAGAATAAAGAAGTCTAGTCTTTGAAGTTCTATACACTGAATTCGTGGCATTCATTGACATCACCCGAATATATTGCTGAAGGCTGATGTTTCCTCCGATAACGCTTTATTTATTTTAATTACCACAGAAGGCTAATTTCCTTTCATAGAAAGACAGAATATGGTACGATAATAATAAAGAACCATTTCCCCCATCAAGACTTCCGAATAAATAAAAACCGGCCAAGTGCGTGTCGGGCCACGCGCAATGTAGGGTTCAGTAGTTATCCACCCGTTACATTATGTGAAGTATAAAGTTTTGCAAACTTATATTTAGGTACTATTTTTTTGACAGAATTTACAACATCATCTTAATCTAAGATTCATGGAAATTGTACGAAAGTTGGCTTTGGCAAAGTAGGTAGTTTCTTAAGTTCGACTATTATTACTCGTTAACTAGTAACCACAAACGCGATGGTGTTTGAGAGAAAAAAAAATTGCCCAATTTTTATTCAACCGTTTTGTAAGCGTCATTGATATGTATACTCATGCCAAATTATAGTTTTCTAGTACTTTAGCGGTTCCTAAGCTAAACCGCCGGACGGACGGACATGGCGAAACTATAAGGGTTCCTTGTTTAGGTTAGGTAATAAAACCATAATCATGCCTTGGATATAGGTACACGGTGTATGACCTAAAAAGGCCAGGGAGGGAAAATCGAATGCTATATAAGTCTGTTCTGATAAAGATATAAAACCGGTCAAGTGCGAATCTGACTGGCGCAACGTCGTAACATAATCAGGCGGCAGCTGTTTTTCCCGCATCTCGAATCGAGGCCTAATTATTTCATCACAAATTCCTTGGCCGCAGAAACCGGTAAATTACCTAAATGAAGGTCATGATCAAATCTGTTATTGTAGGATTCGGTATTTCTGAGTTAAGTTCAGATCACTCGCATAAGTAAGTAAATAGGTATAACTAGAATGTCCGAAGCTTCTCGCGCGTTGTAAGAATATGATTTCTCATGTGGTCGAAAACTAGGTACATATATTTCGCAAATAAGGCGCGGAGTAACCCCAAACGCTAAGGCTTAACCAAAGAGTAAAGTACCTAAGTATTAATAGGGCTTAAGCTACCAGCTCATGCCGGTGAAATGATTTTTTTGTAAAATTATTTAAATTTTGCAAGCTGGTCCGTGCGAGAGAAAAGATAGGTAGGTAGGTACCAATGACGACCGCTTTAGCTTAGTTGGTAGTGACCCTGCCTACAAAGCTGGAGGTCCCGGGTTCGAATCCCGGCCGGGGCATTTATTTGTGTGAATAGCACGAATATCTGTTCTTTGGTCTTGGATGTTTTCTATGTATTTAAGTATATAAGTTCGTATATCGTCGATTAGTACCCATAGTACAAGCTTTGCTTAGTTTGGGACTAGGTTGATTTGTGTAAGATTGTCCACAAATATTTATTTATTATTTATAATGCATAGGTAAGTTAAGTATATCTAAAATCTGTTCGTTAGACATTCCGATACAATGATTCATTTTGTTATTTTATTTAAATTTTGCCTTATCATTCAATGACTGACTCAACAACTCATTATTTAAGGCATCTATTCTGTTCACGTCGTGGAAGCCAAACGCGTTAAACATAATGTAGGTATTATTGAAACGCGAGCCATCAAGCTAAATACCTAAGCTTATTTTTATTATTAGAGAACGACACAAATGTAAATAGAAAGATGTGATGAATGTAAATGTTTTCAGCCCTTAGTCTGGTATGCTACCTGTACTGTAGAAATGTTTATTTATCTACACACATATCATAAATCCTCTAATATGCGTTCGGAAACCGTAGAAAATGACTCTCATTTCAACATTCAATGAATTTATGACAATTTTCTTATCTGTGGCTAAGGCTACAGCAGTAATATAATTTTTTATTTTAATCTCATATATGATGTTAAAATATTAGACGTCAAACAAAACTGTCAAAATTTAAATGTCAAAGTTGACATGTCCCTATTCTAGTATCACTGAAAATTCAAATTCAGTCGATGCGAAATGTCAGCTCGATGTTTTTTTAGTATATATCGCACGAAATTTGAGCTAGAACGACATGATCACATCAGAATAGGGACTCTTTACTTTTTTAAATAACATTCAGGTATCGGTTGCCAGTTCTGATTTCGATATTTCCGCAACCGTGCAAAAAAGGTTGTATTAACACAATTATTATGTACCAGTTGCATAAACTATTATAACCTGACTGTGACTTTATAAGGCGTTCCCAATAAAGCGATAGGAGTGCGCCGTTGGAGAGTGGCCTGAGGAAAATCCAGGGAAACTTCCAACACGACCACGGCGGTTTAAACACTGGAATTCTCTAAGAGTTTGCGCGCCAGTGAGATTGGTTGAGCGGTTTCAACCGAATCTGAGGTGTCAGTGGAGTCGAGCTACAGGGAGTTTTGTCGCTGGCTCACTAAACCTAGCCCAGCTGAGAAGAGTACAGAAAGAAACTTAGCTAAGCCCGACCTGGGTTGGACTGTATGCAATCTAGGTGACAGGATTCTCTCATATAGGTCCCTATCTTACCACTATCATCCCATAGAAATAAAGGGATACCTTAACGTTTCAGGCATCTTCTGGGTGAGCTCGCTTTATTATCGGCCTCATCTTTGCCCCCTGGCTAGATGCTGGCCAAGAATATAAATGAGAATGAGAATAAGGATTAGAATGAAAATGAGAATTAGAATGAGAATGAGAATTAGCATGATAATGAGAATTGAAATGAGGATTAGAATGAGAATGAGAATTAGAATGTTAATGCAGAATGATAATTAGAATAAGAATTATGTAGAATGACAATGAGAATCAGAATAAGACTAAAAATAAGAATAATAATAAGAATGAGAACGAGAACAAGAACGAGAATGATAATGAGAATAAGAATAAGAATAATTTATTTAACTGAAACACATTTTACACGGGAAGATAGTCAGTGGATCCTGTTACGAACTCTTTGTTTATCTATGTTTTTATATGTTTTTTATATTTAAATTCGAAATTGTATTCTTTTCTTTTGTGTGTGTGTCAACTTAGATTTTGGATTTTGGTGAAAAAGCTGTCGAAACCATTATATTCTTGAATTTCTATCTGTTTGGTAAAATAAACTACAAAACAAGGTAAATATACTTTTCATTACACCCAGACTCAGGAGTACAGCCCATCCCCCGTCTTTTTCATTGGTCCTTCGAGCCGGATGCTGTTATTAGATTCGCCAAGATCGATTTCCAAAGGTTGAGCGGCCCTGAGGTCTTCAGGGACAAGGTGCAATACCCCTGGCTCATTGGAAATCCATCCTCGCATCTCGAAGCAGGCTGCACTGTGCACGGCTATTATGTCTGCTGCCAACTGAGCTGCTTCGTCGACGCCATTTTGTACAGCCACTACATGGATGACTACATCGACTCACAAGTGTGCCACAGCCCGGGTACATCAAGCTGCGGAAATTTTCGGAAATATTTTGGCTTCCATTCGAAATTCTAAAGCAAATAGTGGGGTTCTACGCTCCCACTCTTCATCAACGTCCACCACTCTTACACCCTTGAGCGCCGATCTCATGAAAGCCGCTGAAAGGCACATATTGCAGCAAATTCAACTGGACAGCTTTTCTTAAGAATTTCACTGCATCCTTGACTCGAAGCCGATTCCTTCAAGCAGCCGCCTCATCAAACTATCGCCCTCTATGGGAGAAGATAATCTGTTACACTTGGCTGGAAGGATTAAAGCCGTTCAAGGCATCGATCCCGACTCACGTTTCCCAATCTTATTTGATGATCGCCACCCAGTCGCACGCTTATTGGTGCAACATTATCATCGGTTGGCAGGTCACGCGAATCATGAGTCTGTAATAAACGAGATAAGGCAGAAATTCTGGTTGTTGAGACTTCGCGACACGGTTAGAGCCGTTGCAAACCAGTGCCTCTTCTGTAGAATACGCAAATCACGGCCCCTCAATCCTACCACTGGAGATCTTCCGCCACAAAGACTAGCTCATCACCAGCGAGCGTTTACATATACTGGCCTAGATTATTTTGGTCCGGTCAACATAACCATTGGACGTCGCCATGAGAAGCGCTATGTGGCCCTCTTTACATGCCTGACGACCAGGGCCCTCCATCTGGAACTGGTGCACAGCCTATCCGCAGACTCCGCAATAATGGGATTTAGACGCTTCATTGCCAGACGCGGGGTACCGCAGACTTTGTATTCTGACAATGGCACCGCATTCGTTGGCGCAAACAGAATTCTGCGCGAATTTTATACACATGACGTGCAAGATTTTGCTGCCACCAAGGGCATAAAGTGGAGTTTCATCCCAGCAGCGGCACCTACTTTCGGAGGATGTTGGGAGCGCCTTGTCAGAACAGTGAAGGTTGCGTTGAAAGCAACTCTTAATGAAAGATGCCCCAAGGAAGAAACCTTCTTGACGTTGCTAGCGGAAGCCGAGGCGATTGTAAACTCGCGCCCTCTCTCGCACGTGTCCACGGATGCAGACGATCCAACCACATTGACTCCGTTCCATTTTCTTATCGGATCTTCATCGAATCAAACCCTCCCATCGACATTACAAGACCGTGACCTGATTGGACGCTCTGAATGGAAGAAGGCTTTAAGATTATCCGATCACTTTTGGAACCGCTGGGTGCGCGAGGTACTGCCAACGATGCAGACACGAACTCAGGTTAAGGGAAATCGCGGACAAGACCTTCAGATTGGAGACGTGGTAATTATCGCCGATGAATCGCTGCCACGAGGAACATGGCCACGAGGCCGAATTGTGAAGATGTTCCCTGGAAAAGATGGCGTGAACAGGGTGGTAGACGTTGCAACTGCAGGGGGTACGTTGCGCCGGCCCCTCAAAAAGCTTGTAAAGCTTGCCACATAAAGCAAGTTTTGGCTTTATCGTATACATCAGTTAGTGCATTGCTGCACGAGGGGCAGGATGTTACGAACTCTTTGTTTATCTATGTTTTTATATGTTTTTTATATTTAAATTCGAAATTGTATTCTTTTCTTTTGTGTGTGTGTCAACTTAGATTTTGGATTTTGGTGAAAAAGCTGTCGAAACCATTATATTCTTGAATTTCTATCTGTTTGGTAAAATAAACTACAAAACAAGGTAAATATACTTTTCATTACACCCAGACTCAGGAGTACAGCCCATCCCCCGTCTTTTTCAGATCCCAAACTAGGCCGTGCCTGTATCTCCCAATCAAGAGCAATCCCAGTTTTGATAAAATAATAGTACATTACTTAACAAGAGCGGTAAAACAAAAAATGTCTCTGATCGCAGGTACTTGACGATAAATATGCGATCTGAGGCTTTCTTTATTACCGCCCGTGTTAAGTACAAAATTTTATGTCACCCCCTGGCCAGGAAGTGGGATTTCCCGCGCGCGCAGCGTGCGGTAATTGCCGCTTTATGGCCAGGTGTGACATAAAAGAATCTTACCACACTGGCAAGCGGCGGGTCGCCTCCAGCTTCTATAAGAAGGACCCGCCATTGCGAGACCTCGCTGAGTCTCGCCGCGAGCGCAGCTCCCGCTGACCCGGCGCCCACGACTATGAAGTCGAACTTCTCACCATCTGCACAGACAAATCTACTTATTCTGTGTCTTACTGTACCTCTAGCATAAGCACAATGGCACGCTTTATATGGCAAATAATAGTTACCACCTAAGGCCACCGGAGGCGCTGCTCGCGTTGCCTAACAAAACCTAAACTAATAATTCGTTTGTGTTTTGTGTCGAAAAACTTCTAGAAGCTTTCGAGTGTTCGTAAGGTAAATGTAATTTCTTAGTAAAAATGATAGTTTTATCAGATCTATACATACGAATGAACAAGTTGTGCTTCTGCTTTCTTCTTTTGGACCTGGACCTAAAAAAGGCTTTCGACACTGTCTCTATTCCCACTCTTGTAAACAGGCTGGAATGTGTGGGAATCAGGGGCGAACCATTGGCATTGCTTGGTGACTACCTAAGGGATCGTACCCAAAGAGTTAAAATTGGGGACCACGTGAGTGGGGACTCTGAAGTGACTTTTGGTGTACCCCAAGGAAGTGTACTGGGTCCCACCCTATTTCTAGTTTATATAAATAGCCTCACTAACATGAGTATCCAACAGGGACGTGTTATTTCATATGCCGATGATACCGTTGTAGTTTTCGCAGGTAGAAGCTGGGACTCTGTATTCTCCAGCGCTGGGAGAGGGCTCCAAATGATAAGCTCATGGCTAGTCTCTAATCTTTTAACGTTAAATTCAGACAAAACAAACTACATTTGCTTTACGAAGAACATCAGCACTCAACCACCTAGTGACCTTTGCCTAACGACGCATAATTGTAACCTTAACACATGCCTTCACGACAAATATGTAATACTAAAAGTCTCAATGAATGCGAGCTCTAGTTACTAAAAGACAACTCTTAATTAAGTTTAAGTTTATGTAGTTGAAAAATCGTTTAATATCTATCTGCTAAAAATAGTCTAAGTTACTAAATGTATTATTAAATGGAAGAGCGAGACCTCCTGATACAGGTGCATGAAAACCTACTAGGAGGCCTCAACCACTATTGTCAAACTAATTTTAAGTTATCCAAATAAACGATTTTATTTATTATTTATTTATTTTTTATTTTCATAGCTAAACCTTTTTATACTTACTCACGTTCATTTGTGTGAAGTGTGCACTAAGTCCTTTAAGGATGATTCACAGTAGACCGTTCCATGTCAGGGCCGGCCCGTTTTCTAATTACGGGACGCGCGACGGCCGACAATTTCTTGTACTAGAAAACGGGCCGGCCCGGACACTGAACGATCTAGGGTGAATTAAGTATCCTTAAGTGTACCTATGTATTGTAGTACTGTATTTTAATGAACATAGTATCAAAATCACATATGGTACGGAAACGTGGTCGCTCACCATGGGCCTCATAAGAAGGCTCAAAGTCACTCAGAGGGCAATGGAGAGGGCTATGCTGGGAGTTTCTCTGCGTGATCGCATCAGAAATGAGGCCATCCGTAGCAGAACCAAAGTAACCGATATAGCCTTTCGAATCGCTAAACTTAAGTGGCAGTGGGCGGGGCACATTGCACGTAGAACCGATGGCCGTTGGGGCCGAAAGGTTCTCGAGTGGCGACCACGGACCGGAAGGCGCAGCGTGGGTAGACCCCCCACAAGGTGGACTGATGACCTGGTAAAGGTCGCGGGAGTCCGCTGGATGCGGGTGGCGCAAGACCGGTCATTGTGGCACTCTTTGGGGGAGGCCTATGTCCAGCAGTGGACGTCTTTCGGCTGATATGATGATGATGATGATGAGTATCAAAATGCGACAAATACACATCCACAAATACCTACAACGGCTACAACGCAGTAAAACCAGAATATAATAATATTCATTATTCACATAAATAGGTAAAAGACAACGCATACAAAACCTAACTACTTACAAAAATGCTAATACGAAAATATTTAGGTATAATATGACGCTCAAGTGGACCTTCGAATATATACAAGAGACCTATGGACCTTCGAATATAGGTACAAGAGACCTTGCATAGTGACTACTGACTTGTGACTTGAGTCTCTTTCGAATGAAAGGGGTTGAAAAGAGACTTGCGCTTGTAATTGTGACCGAGTGAAACGAAGGTCTCAGTTTTAGCTTCGGCAAAATGTCCGGATTTCCAGCTGTTCTCCTCTACAGGTCGCATTTCTTAACCGATTCTCGTGAAATTTTGTGAGCATGTACGAAAATAAAAAGAAAATTTTCTGTCGAGTCAATTTTCGGAAATTTAAAAAACAAACTTTTTATCAATGATTTCGTATTTTTCTACGGCCGTATTTCCCTCTACAGATCGCATTTCTAAACCGATTCCCGTAAAATTTTGTGAGCAGGTTCGGCAACTTTATTGAATTTTTTTATAGAGTCACTTTTTGGAAATTTAAAAAAACAAATTTTTGCCTTATAGATGGCTTAATTTCGATTTGTTCACCTCTAAGGGCTGCAATTCACAACCGATTCTCGTGAAGTTGAGCAGGTTATTTTATTACATAGAATATTTTTGTCAAGTTTAAAAAAAGTAAATAAAAATAAATTCAATGGTTTATGCTCCTCTACAGCGTTTTTCAACCGATTCTCGTGAATTTTGTTTGCTGTGCCCTTAGCATGAGTTTGGTGAGTTTGCAACGTTTGCATTACCGTACTCGCTAGCGAGTGCGTAAACGATTTAGTATGTACAAAAGTACAGCGCCTTTGGCGGTTACTCAATATTTAGAACTAAGAATCGGCATACTAAATCGTTTACGCAGTCGCTAGCCAGCACGGTAAGAGTTTTCGATACAAACTCATGTAAATGGTAGTACGGGTACAGGTTCGATATCGAACATATTTTTGGAAATTAAAAAAAAAAACACTCACGGGGTCTACAGCTCACAGAGCCTCGTTCGTACAAAACTCTAAGGCCAAATTCTGTCAAACGAACAAAAGCAAAACACGACTTAGAGCTCTAAATGTAACGTAGATTTTTTACTTGCGTTAATTTGACAGCACTTGACCTTCGAGTTGTGTACGAACTATACTAGTTACAATTCATTATGCAATAGGGCCCTGAATGAATTAAATGTGGCGTTTGGTCACTTGCTACGGTGGTTTAGAATAAATATCTGGGCGGCCATGAGACCTTTTTCCGGGCATGAGACCTAGCTAGATCGATTGCTCTTCCCCGAAAACCCCTACATACCAAATTTCATCAAAATCGTTAGAGCCGTTTCCGAGATCCCGGAAATATAGAAATATATAATATAGATATAAACAAGAATTGCTCGTTTAAAGATGTAAGATTACAGTTACCTAACAAACCACGAAACTGTCACATCAAAATGGGAAATAAATAATGAAATAAATAGACCGCCGATAGATTTTTACGAATCAGAAAATCTTGAATAAAGTGCTTAAAGAACACTATAAGCTTTATCTTACGTTACTGGCAACATTAGGTACCTACCAGTAAGCCTTACCTTTCAGTTTGTGTGCATCCGGCCACTCAGTTGGCATTACAACTTGGGAAATAGCTAGGATCTGTATGAACCACCTCAACAGATTAGAACTGGCTGCAAACTGCATCGAAGACATGATAAGGATCCGTGCTCGATTCACAGAGGCCATCTCGGCTAAACTTTTAAATACGCGGCAAAACTTTTGTTTCACATTTAGGTAGCTATGGACCGTTATTTATTTACAAACATTTTTAAAGTATCACATTCAACGATGAGCGCAAAATTAAGTTTGATCTCGCACAAGTAACACACAGATGACAGAGTTCAATTGATTATTTTGAGCACGTCTGCAGAGGTACCTATTACGTGTTGTTGTATCCGCTCCGCACCTGCAAATAAAATTATTTTTTAACTGCCATCTTAGTCATCTACGAAATTTGACGATAAATGATAACTTGACGATACCGTGTCTCAGTAACTGTGTAAAAGAGAGCATGTTAGAACGATTTTCATTAGGATAAAATTACATAAATTCATCCAGTAGGTACTTTGCAGCGATAGCCTACAACGACACCGAATGCAGGCAACAGTTAAAAATTCTCATTATTATTTCAGATACATAAGGAGCTGAACTGTTAACCGTAGGTATTATTTTAATTGTAAACTAGAACCGACTCCAAATGCTCCCGGGCCATTTTACGGAATGTTGTAGGTACACTCGATTTTTTCTACTCAAAATACGACTCACTAGCTCACGCTAGCGACTAGCGTGAGCCAACACGAAAATAACTAGTAGTAATGAGGGTTCTTAAAACATGAGTGTTGGGTTCATAATAGGATAACACGAGTGTTTTAAGACCTAAATATGTACACAGTTTCATACACTACTTTATCTACATGCATATCCATATCCATAAATCTTGTAGGTATCATGTGTTCAGGAACCATTGAGTTTCAAGTTTAGGGCTCGAGTTCGTGAGCTCGTTGCGGTCTTTTGTTAGCACTAGCCTGTATCTTAATGTCAACATTAAAGTACAGGTAGTTTCATTATGACACCGCATGATAAAATTATGTATTTTTATGTCACACCTGGCCATAAAGTGGCCATTATCGCACGCTCCGCGCGCGAAAAAACCCACTTACTGGCCAGGGGGTGACATAAAATTTTGTACTTACCACGGGCGATAATAAAGAAAGCATCAGATCGCATATTTATCGCCCTCGCCTTCGGCTCGGGCGTAAAATACCTGCGATCTGAGACATTCTTTGTCTTATCGCCCTTGGTAAGTAATATACTATTTTTACACAAATATCATAAATCCTCTAAAATGCGTTCAGAAACCGTAGGCAATGACCAGCATTATGACAATCAATGTACTCGTATGTATTTATGTTTTTTTTTTATCTTTGGTAGAATGTTACGGGTTACAGCAGTAAAATTTTAATATAATTAGAGATGATGATGATTAGAGATGCTTCTACTCCCCTCTCTCTGAAACAGTATCGGAAAACCGTGCGTCAGCGGCCAGGCTTATAGCGTCCAGCGGATTTATAGTATAGATGTAGATAAAATTATATACCTATTATTTTTGGATTTTTGTTTAAAAATCTAGGTATCGAATCAAATAAAAAGCCTTCGCCTTCAAACATAAAATTCGATACTTATATTTAATAAAACTTTAAATTTCAAAAAAGTCGACTCGTGAATGGGCAAACTTAAAAACCCGTTACATAATCTTGGCAACACCAGAACTGACAGCTGACAATAGACGTTATAGTGACACATGTCATGTCATATCTCTGTGATCAGTCAGCCCAGCCGACCCGTTGTCTTTTATTTTAACTGCTGGATATCTGCTGGATTAAATTTCAACGTGGCCTTTTTATATCGTTATTAATACTGTTCCAAAATGGATCTCGCCGAAATGACCGCTAATATGTCTTTACAAAAGTAAGTATGAATTAAGATTATTTGAAGTTCTATCATTATTTTTGTCCTTTCCGGCTCTGAACAACAGAGTTTTTGTTCTAATATGTGCAAAGTCTGTAACTTAAGCATATTTCTGTACTGCAGTATAAACAGCAGTGTTCAGAAGAAACGTGAGGACTACATAGACTGGCGAGAATATTTCATGGCGACTGCGTTTTTGGCCGGAAAGCGAAGTAAGGACCCCAGCTCACAAGTCGGTGCTTGCGTCGTCAATAAAGAAAATAAAATAGTTGGGATTGGGTAAGTACAACAACAACAGCCTTTAAAAAACAACAGCATGGATGAAACAATAGGGCTCCGTTTAGAGTTTAGACCCTCTTGTACCTGGTAAAATTACACTTCACAAAAATTACTATAGACTGAAAAATAAAGAAAGCAACACAATAACCAAACAAAATATTGAAAAATGCCTTGGTAACTCTGTCAAAAAATTCAAAATATAATCGAAAAATAAACTTTCATACTGATTATTTTGTAATTGTCAACAACAGTGATATGTTTTTTTTTACAAATAGAATAGATTTTTTTGTTGTTCTAACACAATAACCAGATAGACTTTTGATAAGTGATCGAGTATTCCAAAAAGCAATCAAAATGTACCAAATATTTACGAAAACTATGTGCAGAGTTCCATAGAGAGCAAAATCATGTGTGTTAGAGCGGGACATTTGCAATGGCACTGCCTGGCCTTTAAATGCAGTAGCATATTATTGCAGTCATATCTGATATTATAATTATTACATAATAGTTTGATGCACTGTATAAATATGTGGCAGTTTTTTAGCCAAATATGTTAGCTAATTGCCATTTTATTAATAATTTATAGCAAGAGCCTCTGCTATCAGGCAAATTGAAAGTTAATTTCCACAATTGTTGCATACCTATTCTAAAATCCGGTAGTTTAATTTATTAAACCACTAGTTTTTCCCGCGACTTGAGATTGTCCGCATGGAACTTGTTTATCACTATAGAATTTAATTGCTACTTTTTTATATCAGGCGCTTACCTTCTATTATCACTCTTCCATACAAACTTCCACCCCCTTAAATCATCCCGATTTCTGGGTTAAAAAGTATCCTATGTCCTTCTCCGGGACTCAATCTATCTCCATACCAAATTTCACGTAAATCGGTTCAGCGGCTTAAGCATGAAGAGGTAACAAACAGACACACTTTCGCATTTATAATATTATAGTATTAGTATATAGTATGGATTAAATAAATAAAAAATAAAATAATACTCACCATGATATATAAGCAATACACTTTGTTACTACTAATATGAATTAAATAAAAAATATGTTAATCCCATCAAAGTTTACAACTAATTGCACTGACTGTCAAAGGGTGCAAGCCGTGCAAAGAATGAGCCTACACTACCCAGTGAATTAACTTTGTAGTTCACATTGACTTCATTATTGGTCCTTGCAAGGTTAATATGAATCATTATCAGAACTTGTTTTACATCAGAGGTCAAGTGCAATCAACAATAAAAAAAATGTTTTTAGGCAGATAATGGCACCACGGAAAAACATGGACAAAAAATGTACATATATCTTATTGCACTTATAATTTATTTTCTGTGATAATTTAACAACCTTTATTTGGTGATATATAATACACTTACACTTTATTGCTCACCTCACACAAATGAATCAGTTTCAAATCAGTTATCTGGATGTTACTAATTGGTAAAGCAGTTATGTTAACTAATTGGTAAAGCAATTAGTTATTTGACACATGTTCTAATTTATAACATCACTGGCTATATAGATAGAAAAACCATTAAATTATCACCATCCTACTAATATTATAAATGCGAAAGTTAGTGTGTTTGTGAGGATGTTTGTCACTCAATGACGCAAAAACGGCTGAACGGATTAAGACGAAAATTGGTATACAATGAGTTTATAGCCTGGATTAACATATAGGATACTTTTTATCTCTGAAATCATCCCTTACAAGGTCACGCGGACGAATTCGCGGGCAAAAGCTAGTAAATTAGACAAATAGGTAATAAAAAGATAAGAGTGCCTTTCGACTATAGATGTGCTATTCTATGGATATGCACCTTTTGATATATATCCATCATATTCACACATAACATAGCATAGCACTGGTGGAAGCGGGGTCAACTAAGCTATGTTTTTATATGGAAGGTTGCGTGCTATCGACGGTGGCGAGTGCTCGAGCCTCGAGCTGCACATCTTCCTCGAACGGCTACATAGCTTAGCATTAGTGGAAACGGTCACATAGTTTCGTAGCGTAGCTTTCACATCCTCGCAGGCGCACGCGCAGCATAGCACATTTCTGATGGAAAGGCACCCTAAAGATTCGCAAAGCGTTTATTTTTTAATGGTCCAAATGTAAATTGAAAGTTACCAATAGAATTCTCATGTTTCAATAAAAAAGAAATTGTATAGCAACTATGTCCATAAACGCAATATTTCACGACCTAAACGGCAAATTAAATTTCCTTTACGACGCTATAGAGTTGTGACGTCACAATTCGCTGTCAATCAGTTTGGAACGTTTATTGGGCCTGGCAGCTATGCTGTACATTGCCTCCAGGCAATACAGTTATTGTAGTTGCTCTTATACAAATATTTTATCGTCTGTAAAAAAAAAACTGGTTCTAATGGCACCATAAAAAAAATAGTCAAATAGCGGATTCTAATTGCCACTTGAAAGAATACATTAAATACTGTTTGATCATTTACAGGTACAATGGGATGCCGCTAGGATGTAGTGATGATGTGTTCCCTTGGGGAAAGAATACTCCATCTCCTTTAGATAGCAAATACTTGTATGGTAAGTCACCTATACTTAAATAAAGGTTTTTCACTAATTTATAATATCAGAGAATGCATTATCAGGGTTTTAAATTTTTCTAGCCAATCCGGCCATGGGCCCTTTTTGAAATTACAGAGCCGAACCGAACCGAAATCCTGTATAGTGCGCGCCATCCACGACGACGCGCCCCTCCACAGCAAATCTCATACTAATCTGTGCGCAGTTGTACGGCTTGGGCTGTGGAGGGGCGCGCCTTCGTGGATGGCGCGCACCTAATGTAAATTTTCAAACTTTAAACATGACTATGTATTGCATTTCAGTATGCCATGCGGAAATGAATGCCATTGTCAACAAGAACTCTGCGGACGTCAAAGACTGCTCTATCTATGTAGGCCTCTTCCCCTGCAATGAGTGTGCAAAGATAATTATACAATCGGGGATTAAAGAAATCATTTACTTGTCAGACAAGCATGCACACAAGCCACAGACCGTCGCTTCGAAACGGATGTTTGATGCAGTTGGGGTGAAATATTGGTAAGTTTAGATAGAAGAAAAGGACGATTTTCACACATTATTCGATATTTATTCGATACTCAAAGATATTGTGACATCAGAAGCGTCCCCTTTAACCGCTATCCTCCTTTTTGTTGAGTCAAAAGTGATGGATTTCATAAGACCAATGTTAATATAGTTAAGTAATACCGAATACAATATCCGACGATCCAAAAATCCGCCGAAACAAGAATCCAAATCGGGAATAAATATTTTCGACACACTTGCTCATAAAGCGCAGCCCGGTATTAACAGGGTCACGTAAATGCCGGTTGTCGCGGGCTTCAATGGGCTGTGTTACGAAATTAGGCTGTATCTTTTTATTTATAAGTCGTATATCTGGTAAAGTTTCACTGCACGGGCCGCGTATTTCCATTAACCTTTTGGCATCATTTGTTGCTTAACAGTTTTTGTTTTTCCTACTTCTTTTTTTTTTAACCTGCCCCTCTAGCACAACATGCATTCCGTCTCCACTCGCGTGCGAGATAAGCTACCTGTCACTTTTTGACAGCATTAATCAGACAGTGACAGGTAGCCTATCTCGCGCGCGAGTAGAGACGAGATGCATGTTATGCTAGCCCCCCTGACTCTGGCTTCATAGTCCGGGCTCAATTAAGCGATAAGAGTGCGCGGTTGGAGAGTAGCTTGGGGAAAATCCAGGGGCAACCTCCGGCGGCTCCGAGCGGTTTAAACACTGGAATAAAAGTTTGCTCTCCAGTGAGATTGAATCAGCGAGTGCAATCGAGCTACTGGGAGTTTTGTCGCTAGTTAACTAAACCTAGCCTAACTGGGAAGAGTCCAGCAAGAAACTCAGCTAGGCCCGACCTATGTCGAGCTGACTACCCGGTATGCGGCGGTACCGGGACGAATAGGGTCTATATGTGTCTGTGTTGTCCCGATCACGCGGTGGACGTCCCCGCCAGCGGAACGCCTAAGTGTACGCGTCGTGTCTGAGTTGGACGCCGTAAGCGCAGCGATCAATCTTTCGATGGACGCTGTGATTACGTCGTCTGGGCCAGTGTGTGCCTAGGACGCCGGACCGTGCGGCCCCTAATCAGTGATCGACGAGTTACGACAGAGGGAATATCCCTACTTCATGGTCAAACTAATTTGACAAACTGGTTGGGCTACGAGGAATTACATTTCCTAATGGTCAAACTTTCAATTATTTCACGTGTTTTAAACAATACAAACATTAGACAGATATGACAAATAGTTCCTAATTGACTGTGGACACTGCCAGGCCAAAATCCAAGACCACTGCAGAATGCCAGCGAGGGTCAACTAGTTATAGGTAGTAATGAACTCACACCTCGGGAGTCGTACGGCATGTGAACCAAGTTATTGAGAACTCGCTAGAGGAGTTCTTGGCAATGAAGTTGTTAGTCTGGTCTGTAAAAAAAGTATAAATCGTTCTGGATCATAAACACTTGCAAAAACAAAAGTCGTCTCTCCTGTGGTCAATAGTTAACGGCTTATGAGCATGTGAGTTATGATTTTGTTACATGGATTTATAGAACCGGAGACGCCGTTTATGCGGTTTACTAGACCAATCCAAAATTAAGCTTTGTAGCCCTTAACTTTTAATATGTCCACAGGAAAGACGCGAACCTAAATCTGTTTATGACCCTTCTTTTTTTCGTTTCAGGCAATTTAAACCAAAGAGTGAGAAGATTGAAATAAACTTCGGTGATATTGACTGGGACAGAATGAGCCCTAGAAAATGACGCAACTTGTTAATACAAGCCTTGTTAGTAGAAATAATTTTCTACTTTTTAAGGAAATTTTATTGACAATTTTATTAATGTGTTACCATATTGGTAAGGTTATTTGACATAATTCTCATAAATAATTAATGATTTAAGAATGTAATAAATAAAATAATACATTTCAATTTTGTAAAATAAAATTTTATTACTTTATGTACACGATGACGTAGGTACAAATACTCCGATCACACAACTGAATAGAAAAACAACATGGCTGTTTTTAACACAATCTATGTGGTAATAATAGAGTACAAATAAAAGTTAACATGTGCATGTTAAAGATTCGGCACAACCAGTGTGCATTCATGACAATTTGGTGTATCCAAATATTTAATTATTGTCGAACTTTACACATAAATATACTGTCTGAAAACAAAACGAATGGTTTTATTGAGTCCATGTTATTCAAACAATGTAAAATAATATCTAGCGCCCGAGCAGCAGTCAATAGTTCGTCGACAACTGCACAACTGCCGAATTCTAACGATATCGTATAGTACAAACTTAAATATAAGAATTATTTACAAAGCATACCTCAGAGTCTATATTGCGTGAGGTCCGAGAATTGCCACACAATTTTATACACATTTTAACCAGTCAAACCCCTAAATACATTTGTTTCAATGAACACGTGAGGCCACCACACACCGTTAACTAAACAGTTAGTCCAAAATAGAGATTACACAGTTTTTATACGAAATGCTTATCATAAATATTGAAAAAATTACACTAATTAGATAAAAGGTTATTGTAACTATTCGTGTGGAGCCGATGCGCGTGAGTGGGACTAGACTTTCGGCATCATTCATATCATATCATAAGACATTAAATTTTGCTATTTTATGTACCTAGTTAATTCGGTATAATATTTGTAGTATTTGCAAACATTGCTTTTTTATAACATAAGTTCAGTAGTAGTAGTAGTAGTAAGTTCAGTTCATATAAGTTTATGGGCAATTAAAAACTGGACATATTTAACTGCACATCATAAAATACTGACTGCGCAGCATAAACTACTGATTTGCACTGCAAAACCCGGTTTTGATGTGGAATTAGTATTTTTTGGTGTGGAAACCAGCAGTTTTAAGTTGTTAAGTCTTTTTTGATACGCCTTTAAATACTAGCCATTAAAAACAATCAATTATAAGACAAACTAAAATATCTCATTAGGAGTTGTGAAACTGGCCAGTAAGATGTTTTAAACATAAAGACTTAAAACTATGAAAAGGAACATATTGTCAAGTGGGGTAACTGAGCCTATTTCCAATGTCAAACCATTTGATCGTGCTGGTATAGTGACATAAATCTTTCCACAGGCCAGAATAAAATTCAACTTTACGTCACTGTAATAAAGCCTTTAATAGGGAAAACCTTTTCTCACTCTTATCTCATTGTGCCACGCCACGCCAGTAAGAGAGTCAGTTTACTAATATTTCATTTTAGCCAATTGATATCGACCATTTCAGATTTGGTTACACATAAAATACTAACTAGTGTCATTTCTTACAGGCGTGTTATTAATTCGGACAAAGGAATATAATTATGTTAATCCAAAATTATTCCCTAAATCATTAAAACGAAGCAACGAAAGGAAGAACCTTTAAAGTGTTCTGTTCAGCTTTTGTGACATTTGAAAATCTGTTGATATGAACGCCAATTTCGAATCAAGAGAATTCGACGTAGCCTAAAATTAGTACGTTATGTATAATTTATTTATAAATAATTATCTGGGATTCAGAATTATTATGATTAAAAAAACATTTGTTTTTGAAACGAAAAAATACTGCAGTCAATAACTGCATTTTTTTATCAGAATCAGTCGGGGATTGTAAAAGACCAAAAAATGCTTTCGTAAATCTACTGCATTCGGGAAGTGAGCGCGCTTTAAGCATAAGAGGAATATTAATAATAGGGTTGTACAAGTTTTGGGCGAATCCCTGACAATTATTTTCCCGAACGACACAATCCACCTCATTGTTGTTGAGCACTTCTAAAACATCCGTAAACTTGAAAATTGAATATTCGTGGTTCCAAACGAATCCCAACAACACATCTAATAGAGTAGAATAAAAAATCTGTTGATCGACAAGTCATACACATCAACAATTTACTTCAGAACCTTGTATAATACCTATTTTTTTGGAATATCGTATTATGTGACATTCGGATATCATTCACCACACTTGTACACCCTATTATTTCCGACTACGGACCACGCATTCTTGCGCCTATTTGGTAAACCATCCTTATATTAAAACCACAATTGTATCGCAAACCCAGAGAAACTTGTCAATATGATGCTCCAAATATCTCACTCTCTTTCATAAGGACTAAGTATAGTCGACTACAGTGAGATGTATCCACTTTTAGACCTTATTAATTTATTACAATGACATACATAAGTTAATAAAGTGGATACATCTCTTTGCAGTTGACTGTACAAGTTCATTTCGCGGACCGAACGAGCCATAAATAAGTCAGAATCCCTTCGAACGAAAGAACCAGCTTTGACCCTTCATGCCCTAATTTAAATGATAACTTATCATTTTGAAATCGAATATAGTCTCTTAATTTCTGACACAGTTCAGCTCACAGTAATATTGGTCATACAATGTGTTTGGATGCAAAAAGAACACAGCAATTCTATTCTAATAGACTGTAAAAGCCAATTTGGTGTCACTTTATTACATAAATATAATTGTGTCGTTCAAAGTGACGTCCGATAAAAAGAGATATAAATAAATTGTCAGCTGCTGCCACCAGTCCGCTAAATGTTAATAATATTATAGTCTCATGATGGATTTTTGTGAGACATGTTTAAAATTATACTACAAAAACGGGTACCAATTGTCACTACATTCCTTTGAGTACAATTTTAAAGTCTCATGTAGTTTACCAAATAAGTCAACTAAAACAAGTCCGCTCAATTATTAGCAACTTCCTTAGGCTGAAGCGCGTCAGTGACATGGTTGGGTTCTTCGGTGACCGGCGGTTTGAAGGCGATGGCGTACGGATATTTTGCGGCACACGCCGCGATGTACGCCTCGATTTCTGTTTCGCAAGAGCCGAAGTCTCCCTCTCTGAGGCTCTCTAAGACTTCCACGCAACCCTGAAAATTGGGAAATGTTAGTTAGGACTGTTCATAATAAAATTCGAAAGGCTAGTACGACTGGTAACGTAGCGCGTTTCTGTCAGTCTTATCTATCACGTAATATTGCTTATTTGAGTGAGCGATAAGGGTGAATTTTCATTGTCTCGTGTCAAGAAAACAGTTGTGCTAGCTTTGGAGACTCTGGTCTTATCTCTATGAATCTTCACTTCCACCGGTTGTCAGCGAAACGAGTGCTCTCCGTTACGATGCTCTCATGAAATAAATAAATAAAAATTGTGGACAATCTTACACAAATCAACCTAGTCCCAAACTAAGCAAAGCTTGTTCTATGCTTGTGCTTGTATAAATTAAATAGGACTATAATTTTATTCATATTATAATGTAATAATGCCACCACATGCATACCACACTTATCAACAAATATCAACAGGTTGATACTAACCGGCGGAAGATTCCGCTAACCAACACGATGGACTGACCTACTGCTCAATACTATCGAAATTCCTTCTTACGAGGCGTTTAGGTTGGCTCGAGACAGAGAACGAAGGCGACAGCTTCAGAAATCTTAGGAACCAGGAATTTGAGGAACCGACTTAGAAGGAAGCATTGTTGTCACCTGACAAGTGTAATTATATTTCTGTCGGTTCTAATTGACAATGATTGGTGTTTCTACGATACCTATTTTTTTAACCTGACGGTGGTTTTAAAGTTGGAGACTAGTCTGAAGAAAATACAGGGCAAACGTCCGACACTTTACTTTTTACTTGCGGCCCACAAGCCTCCTTGTAGACAACCGTGACAATCTTGTTAGCTACTATGTGGCCCTTGGCCACTAAACGGTTGCCGAACCCTGGTTCGAAGTGTACCACGGTACCTGTATAGAGAGGTCCTTGTGGTCGAGCCTCGTGGCCTGCGCTCTCGCCTCGGCGGTCCGCTCGGGCACGAGGCGGCACAGCGCGCGCGCGCCCCACAGCGCGGCGGCCTGCGACCGCAGCGCCGGCCCGGCGAAGAACTCCTCCGCCATCTGACGGCCGCTGCGCCCGCGCATTGACTGGAATATGTAAGTGATTCCGTGAGAAAATAAAAATTCTAGGTATATATTGGTTACTAATGAAAAGAGATTGCATGCTACAGAGATGAGAATGTTGAGATGGATGAGCGGCGTAACCAGAATGGATCGAATTAGAAATGAGTATATAAGAGGAAGCTGTGTTCAAATTCCTCGTGTTCTCGTGTTTTTTACCTGTTGTTTCCTTGTTGATGACATCAGCAACGGCGGATGAAGGCGCCTGCCTTTGTAGCGAACTTAAGAAGTTCAACAACTAAGTTGCGAGTAGTTTTCGACGCTTCCTTTCAGAAGATTCCTAGTGTTGCTCACCTCTTGTGTTTCCTTGTTGATGACCTCAGCGACTGCGGGCGACAAGTCCGGGTGCTGGTCGAGCCAGCCGCGGAACCGCACCATGCAATCGTGCAGATGCTGGTGCCCCGGCTCTAGTCGCCACGCGCGCTTTATGCTCTGCAGCATTAGTAGAGGCTTTTCTGAAAAAGTAAATTAATAGGTTAATATAATATCACGCTTAATACAACTGGAATGACGGTTTATCAGCTATAGCTGGCAGCACTGTAGAGAGAGATGTGTGGTGAAAGCTACTTTAAAACATGATTAATCGAATTTGTTTTTTAGGTATCTGTACCCGTAGGGTCCAAACGGAATCCTATTGCTGTCACTCACGCGTCCGTCCGTCCGTCACAGAAGATTTTTTTTACGTCCCATTGTATGGTGATAATGTTTATTATTATGTATTCTTCAGCAACAAATACTAATATATTGATTAATCAGATTTTTTTCGTTGAAATTTCCTTAATTTTCCTATTAAAACCAATTAATTTTGCGGTTGGTTCGGAAACCGAAATGTGCGAAGTCCGACTCGCACTTGGCCGGGTTTTTTTTACTACTGTTGACAATGCTAGGAAGCCGATTTTACGTCAGCTCATATTTTCAATGCTTGATCTAAACATTGACAAAATATTCTCGAGCTTTATTCATTTTA
Source organism: Cenopis cana (assembly GCA_951800055.1). Lineage (NCBI taxonomy): Eukaryota > Metazoa > Arthropoda > Insecta > Lepidoptera > Tortricidae > Cenopis > Cenopis cana. The sequence goes on along the minus strand of OX637487.1, from coordinate 6,424,000 downwards.
CATAGGTAGCCCTCCATACAATGCACACGCGCCGCGTAAGCGACATTCTCGTGGAAGGGCCCAAGACGGTACGTCTTTCAGTACCTTTTTTAATCTTGTCCCATTAACAAGGGATAATTGATGAAGTCTCCCTACCGCACTCAATGTGTGGATTTTTAATTATGGTAAATCATGGCCGGTTATCAATTTGAACGTTTGTTAAAGTAACATTCATCAGAATTGCATTGTATGTATGGGAAGTATGACAGTTCTAAAATTCTCGATTGAATTGGATAGTATGAGAGCTCTACGGAACGACAGCTAACAGGCCGGCGACGCCAAATTTAACGTTAACTAGCGTCTTAAATTCTGTTGATGATCTGTCTCCACTCACCTTTCCTATAGTATATTTCGAAGGCCATTAAATGTGTTTCTATCCTATTGGAGGCGAGCATCCGCAGTGGTTGAAGGAACTTGATCGCTTGTTCTAGAGGATCTTCCGCCTGTAACACGCATGTAACAACATTATAATTATGCTGAAAAGATATTGTCTTATAGTTCGTACAAAACTGTAAGGCCAAATGCTGTCAAATGAACGCAAGAAAGAATCTACCTTACAGTAAGAGTTCTTAGTCGTTTTTTGCTTGCGTTTGTTTGACAGAATTTGGCCTTTGAGTTTTGTATGAACTTATGCCACCAGAGAACTAGCATCGATAGTTGAGTTTATCGATATAGGAACTCCCTACTTGTCAAACAATTTTGCCCCGCCGATTCCTACGTCTGGTCATAACCTATAGCAAAATTATATGGACAGAAAATTCCGAATATGTAACAAATGACGCAAAATACAATTGGAAAGTTTTAAATACCCTTGCTAAAAGGTTAATGGGAATGACACCCAGTGGACCAAATAAATGTCAGTACAATTTTTATTATGTATTACTTCATTTTAGTAAACAACATTAATAAATTGGAAGATGACACACAGCATTTTCATCATACACTTATGTATGTTCCTGGAGCATTCGAGGGATAGTCACCAGTGGTGGAGCGTCCATACAACTCGATTCCCACCGGCTTGCCTAATTTTCAGCCAGTCAGTTCTTTTCCTACGGCTCATGAAGAATAAGAAAGGCAAAATTATTTCCGGCTTCCCTAAGAATATTTTTGACGCGCCGCCACTGATAGTCACATGGATTTTTTTCCTCTAAATACTCAACTGTGGGCGTCATCAGCGAGAACTAGAAGGATTCTAGGATCCTATAATGAATGCACCCGAGCTTTCCTCGCCTCTCACCAGATACATCTGACTGTGTGACTGTGAGTGTCTTACACCCGCTACAAAAAGCACTCGCACTTCGATGCCCCCTATCTATAGTCACATTTCAAGCCTGGAGAGCGATTCCAAGTCTGAACCAATGCAAGGCACTAATTAGCGGAACCAACTAACGCAGCTGATATGGGTGCTTACAGAACATTGTTGCCTAAACAAGCAATGTTAGGTTTGAGTGACACAAGGCGGTGCAGTCCTAACCGATTTTCCTAGCCTAATTCGCACCCGTAGCTCTATCCTAGGCAAGCACGTCATGTCCCGTAATGAAATTAAGTGTCTCGAGTTCAGCAAAATCTTGCGATTCTTAGAGTTTTCAGGACTTGACCGAGATTTGTAGCATGTGGCGATCACAATAGATCAACAATGGTCGCAGTAATACGAGGGCTAAGTAGGCCAGGTTGCCAGAACGCTCAAATAAAAAAAAAAGTATTTTAAGACAGAATAGACCACAGTAGATCTTCTCAGAGCCTGACTGACATTATATAACTTACCCTAGCCAACTTGTCGGGGATGAGCTCGTCTAGTTGCGGCGCCTCTGGGTCACCCTGCTCCTGCTGTTGCCGCGCCTTGTGATGCTGTTCCCTCTTCACCTGAAATACGGAGACATTGCTAATTGAGTAATTAATAAAAATAACATTTGGTCGGGCGCTCTCAAAGACCTAGCCAACCTCGGAGTACCCAACTGGCGCGAGGTGGCGCAGAACAGAGAAGAGTGGCGTTCTTTGGGCCATCGAGCTAGCGTAGTAAGTAAGTAAGTAAGTAACATTAATCGGGAGGCGATATATTAATGGAACAGTTGGCCTAATACAAAAATCAACATGAAAAATAAATCTGTATATCATCATCCTCCTAGCGTTATCCCAGTAGAGTTGCATCCCGAAGGACGCCTGGGGTCCGCTACCTAAGCCCCCAAGATTTGGCGTAGGCACTAGTTTTTACGAAAGCGACTGCCATCTGACCTTCCAACCCCGAGGGGAAACTAGACCTTATTGGGATTAGGCTTTGTCAAGTGAGTGGGCAACTTGACTGTTAGAAGTTCTCAAGCCGCCCGAAGGCCTCCAACTTGGCTTAACGACTGCTGTCATAGACAGCAACCGGGATCAGCGGCTTAACGTGCCTTCCAAAGCACGGGAGCGCTCAGTTAGTAACCACTCAAAGCGGTCACCCATCCAAGTCCTGACCGCTGCCCACGTTGCTTAACCTTAGATACCGCAAGCGGTACACATGCGCCGCTGGGCCACGAGTACTCCTCATCTGTACATCATATTCATGCTGTATTGTGAAATATTACGCTAAGCAAGGTAGCTGACAGGTCAGTACAGGCTCGCGCAACTCAGTACAAAAAATTGATATCCGAGGATAGTATGAAAAATTCGAAGCGGATAATGGCGGCAGTATAGGATTTTAGTAGCAATTGCTGTCAATTCGCGTTCATTTTCTAGTATGAGAGTCCCGTCTCTCAAAACGTCAGTGATTATATTCTCTTTGGGTCAGTAGCCTTCGGAACGCTCAGGAGGTTCTGGCAATCTTTGAAGTGAGGCCTAGACTCGTGAGCCCGACGTGGCGACAGTTCGGCGTGCCCATTTTGATTTGCCAAAAGATCTGTGTAGAGATGTTGGCACAGTAAACACATGTCTCTTGTTGTTGTTTTCTTTTATCTGGAGTCAACGGCATACTCAAAGAAAGATATTAGCAATATTTCTTATCGAGCAAATGAAGTAATGAAATCTCAAACGGCGCGATAAAACTAAGAGTGCGTAAATTAAAAGCTGTACTTGTAATTAATACCGGTGCCGTTACTTTATGGAGATCGCGGTCCATTAGCCGTTACCAGCCAACACTTCAGCTTTCTAAACTAGTCAAATGCCTAATAAAATACTGGAAGCTAAATGCACTTAGGAATTCTATAATTGTCCATCCATGTGGTTTGGCTCACATGCTTTCCTTTGATCTTGAGGATAATTTTAAAATTCTACGTAGGTAGTACTGACATAATTAGTTAGGTACCTACTTGAGAGTTGTCAGCGGCAGGTGTAAGTCTAGTTAATGTTGTCAAGATTCCTAGCTAATGTTAGCTAGGAAATAAGATACTAATTGCAAAGATACGTCTATTTTTTGCCATGCACCTGCTTGCATGACTCGCATACGAAATATACGATCGGGTCGCTTTAATATTGTCAGTTAATTCTTTTTTTTAACGTGGTTGTGGCTTTATAGGCCGGGCCAAATAAAGCGATAGGAGTGCGCGGTTGGACAGTGGCCTGGGCAAAATCCAGACGACACTTTCGACACGACCACGCGGGTGGTTTAAGCACTGGAATACTCTAAGAGTTTGCGCTCCAGTGAGATTGGTTCAGCGGCTTCAACCGAATCTGAGGTGTTAGTGGAATCGAGCTATACTGAGAGTTTTGTCGCTGGTTCACTAAACCTAGCCTAGCTGAGAAGAGTCCAGCAAGAAACTCAGCTAGGCCCGACCTGGGTTGGACTGACTCTACCCGGTATGCGGCGGTATCGGGACGACAGACTATAATTAAGGATGTACAGTATATTACGGTAAATTTGTCTACTTTGACTGCTAACAACGATGATGCTAACTGAAAAATGTTTTCAAAACATTGCTATTGATATTTTTCATTGTGTACGTCATTTTTAGGGAAAAAACGGAACCTTTATGGGATCACTTTGTTGTCCGTCTGTCTGTCTGTCTGTGAAGACCTTGTATCTCGGGAATGCGAGAAGGTATCGAGTTGAAATTAAAACCATATACAGTCCCTTATAACTGTGAAAAATCAAACTTCTAAGTTAACATAAAAAAAAGATACGGCCGTTTATGCCACAAAAAGCGTATATTTAGACACTCTCAACGGAATCAAAATGTATCTTTTCTTTCTAGAAATATGAAATTCGGCAAGTAATATCGTCTTATAGGTACTACAACCAAAATGGAAAATCTGAAACTATACATTTGTTATTAAATTGTAAATCTCATAGTCTTTATTTAAAGTACGTAATCAATCAACGAGGTTAAGCAACGTTATGCGCTGTCAATAATTGTATGGGTGAACATTTTTTTTACGGAACCCTCGTTGGGCGAGTCCGACTAGCACTTGTCCGGTTTTTGTGTTTATACGACAACTGTGGCAAACAAGCGTCCGGTCCACCTAACGGTAAGCGGACACCACAGCCTATAGACGACAAAACTAAAAACAAATACCGACCTTGAATTTAAACTTTGAGTCATGTTAAAACTATATTACACTAAAAGGTTAAACTCGCCCGGAGTGACAATTAATACGTGAGTTTAACCGTTTAGTGTAATATAAATACCAACCTGTACTTGCGCAGCCAGCATCCTCTCTTGTTCTTCTTTACGCTTCGCTTTCCTCTGCTTATTCCTCAGCTTCTTCAGTTCGGACGGCGCGAGATTCTCTGCAAACAAAGATAAAATAACTCAACTGCTGAACGTGATGCATTTCAACGTAATAATAGCTTACCATACTTGAGAGTAGTGTATATTAAAATTCATGCGGGCTAACGATGTAACGTAACATGACATAAAAGGACAGGCCGTTAGAGCCGTATAAACAGGCGAATTAGCGTTTAATGGGCTTTAATAAGTGATATAATAGTCTGACATCTTCATGGTGATCTTGATTGTGGTTAATGATGCCGGAGATATTATGTCTTGCTCCTTATATAACGCCTACGTTTATTATAGTTTATGTCAAAGTCAATTTATAAGTTCCCGCAACCGAGCATGGATGAGGAGATGTATGGATGTGATTGAGGCAAAAGAAGTATATATGTAAGGACCGTAGTATTTGGCGTTTTTAGGTCTCCGGCTACCCCAATGGGATACGGGCGTGAGTATATCTATGTATGTGTGTATCTAATTTATAAGGGTTTGTACATTTTGTTGGTATTTTTAAATGGGTAGTATTAAATATATCGCCACTAAACTACGGAAAATTTGTCGAAGCTTAACTTCTTCAGTTCAGACTAATATTTCACTATACGATCACAAAACCTTATTAAAAGTTCACAATTTAGAACTGTAGTACAGAGTAGATGTACCGAGTGCCTGGTTAACTCCTATATATCTGATGAATACCTGGTAGTATGAAACCGATTGTTAAAGGCTAATTGTTGTATTGCGTGAATAAAGATAATGAGTACAAACGACGTATGACAATATGGGCCCATGGTGTGAAAATTCTGAGTGGTGGCACTTTGTTAACATGAGGTATGGTGGGAAAATCCAACAGCTACAAATTGTCATGAAATAATTGCGGCTTTTGACTACGTAACCATAATAGCAATTCAACTATTTCTTATCGTAACAAATGCTAGTTAGCGTTTTGTCTTTAGAAAAACATAAAATACGAGGTCTGTCTCCTCTCCTCTCCCTTACACAAGATTTTTCATAGAAAAAGACAAGACTTGCACCAACGCCTTTTTTTTGTTAACTTATCTATAAAATATATTCACGACATTTATATCCAATCAAGAATACTGTAAGTATACTTCCAGATTTTTCCACATAATTTAGACGTCTAATGTCAAATTAGGGCCTTTAAAAAGTCCGTAAAAGGCCAATGTCCGTTGTTAGGCCGCCGCCTAGCAGCTGGCCAGCTGTAAGCGAACGCATTTGGTTATGCTGCCACTTTAACGTGTTGCATGACACCAGACCAGTTACTTCGAAGGTCACCTGCTAGGGTGACCAATATGACTCAAGAGTCTAGACTCGAGACATATACGGGAAATCAAAGGTCGTCGACCTGTTATTTGAAAAGGAAATAGTCACATTTGTTTGAAGACTGTAATTGCGATGATTTAAGTGGTAAAATGGCATTGAACGAGAAAACAAACAGTGGATGTCTTCAAATGACTGCGTGGGAGCGCGCATCACCCACACTATTGTTTTAAATAGATCTTCAAGATAAAGTTTCGTAGGTCTATTATTATCCTAAGTAAACAACAAGAAACATACATTTAGATCGGTGTATGTATGTTATGTAATAGAAAAGTTTACTTTAGACGGCATCACTAAAAGGACTTTATCAATACTAATATTATAAATGCGAAAGAAACTCTGTCTGTCTCTTCACGCTTTAACCGCTGAACGGATCTATACTCGAATTTTTAGTGACATAAGCGACTTTGACATTGATGTAAAAAAAAAAACACACTACAGTGACAGATGTGTCGTAGTATTTTTTGGTCTTGAATTAAAAATTCGAGCATAGACGAAATTTGGAATAGTCATAGTTTGTATCCCAAGGACATCGACATAGGAGAGTTTGATCCCGGAAATCATTCCCTAAGAGGATAATGGAAATGAAAGTTTGTAAGGACGCATGACACAAACGACTTCCATGGGGACGAACGACGAAGTCGCAGGCAAAAGCTAGTTCTATATAATTATTGATTAACCCATATACGTCTCACTACTGGACACACGGATCTGAAGGCGGTGTTTATTTGATGTGGTCAAACAACCATGTATACCATGTAGGTGTACCGAAGCAAACATGACTTGCCACTTAGGTATAGCACAATCAATTGAGTCCTAAGAGAGACACGTGCGTGGGTTTCTCATGTACCTATCAATCGACTGTATTGAAAAAAGACAACATAAGACACTAGTTAAATACTCAGCTTTCAAACAAGGTTCGCTTAGCTAAGTTACGCTGATAAAACGGCAAGAAAAAGCGAAGTTGTTAAACACGCCTGTGTAGTTCTTGTGGCGACAACTTTTTGTCAAGATGTAGTTGACGCAGACGCAGTCAACTGTAAATAAATAATAGATAAATTCCTAGTGCAGTACTTAAGTTATCGGAACACGAACTTAATCCTCGACTTAATTTGAACACTGAAACGTACTAAGATCCTGCTGTAGTTACTAAAAAAATTGGACATTCCCTCAAAAATTGCACATTACCTCAAAAATTGGACATTACCTCAAAAATAAAATCCTAGTTATTTCTCAAAACGTATCTAGAAATAAACTGACACTAATGAGGACAAAATGTTACCCATCCATACATACAAACATACGGGTCAAACTGAGAACCTCTGTTTCTGAAGTCGGTTAATAAAACGAGCATTGGCCAATAAATAGCTATGCAGTCCCTTGAAGCTGGTAGCCGGTACGGCTGTTATCAAAGCCGCACAAAGCGCGGCCGATTATGTCAGATCCGGTGATAAGCGCGTGAGCCTGCGAAGGCCCGAGTCACGACCCCGTTGACAGATCGATCCAGATCGCTAACTCACATGGTCTAAGAAAACAAGGTCTGACAATCCGGATTGTTGCACAAGTGACGTCACAGTCGACGACACACTCTCTGCATACCATACTTAGATGCCGTAGATTGTGTCACCCACACTACTAACCAATGTACCGGATTGCCATATCTGGCGCCGTATATCATGTACACACAGCTAATAAAGATTGATCTAATTTCACCGAAACCGTTTAATCGCGTGTCGTAGTCATGACTAATAAACTCGCTCTAAAATACATTTTCGCTATGCAAAGGAAGGCTGATTACATCGTACCAATGTGTTTTAATGTATTTTGTACACTGCTTATCTGAAACCGAACACTTAAAGTAGTAATCTAGTAGTAGTAATAACGCGAGCGGGTTACTTCTACATCTAAAAACCTCAATCAAAATTCTAGCTGAAGGTTTAGGTTGGAATTTACCTGCAACGCACTTAAACATAGCGTGTATTTATTAGCGTGACTTGACAGTTTATTACAGGAACTACGATACATATATTTTTGCCAACACTTCTACATATTAAGTCAGTTGAGCAATTTCTTGAACGAAAGTAGGCTTGCAAAATACGCCAAAATTATGGAAAATATGAGTTGTCATTACGGTAAATATAATTTGTATGACCGCAGAACCGAGTAAGGACATTGTGTGGCTGAAAACGAACCCATATAAGATGAAACAACTTTAGGAAATGATTTTTCAAGCGTATGCTTCAACATTGAAAATAAGCTTTATTCTCCCGAAGCAAGGTAGTGTCTGCAATGACATAAAAAGAGCGATAAGAGTTTAGGAAAGCTATACTTCGAAACTTGCACCCAAACTGTGACAAACTCGCCGCGAAATTCCGCTACAGAAAACCGAAAGGGAACATTAGAGGGAAGCTACGTTAGACGCATCTTTCTTAATTTGGTAGAAACAACCATTGAGTGTATATATACGTATACGTAAGGTTTAGTCTAGTGTATAATATCACCTGTATGCAAGGAATTGGTTTCACACTACGATGATGGCAAGCGGCGGCTTAGTACGAGTTCCTGGCAGTATTCGTTTCTTTTTTCAAGAATCTCTCGAAGTGAATTCGTCAGGAATTTGATAAAAAGCTTGCACCTTGCACCAGGTATTCAAGGACCAGTTGGAGCCTGCAGTAGTCAACCGTCCTTTTCGTATTCGGGTCATAAACACTTGAAAAAACTAAATTCGTCCCTCATGTGGTCAATAGTTAACGGCTTATGTGCATGTAAGTTACGCTTTTATCACTTGGATTTATAGACACGGAGACACTGTTTGTGTTGTTTGTTTGTGTGTTGTTGTTGTGTTGGTTACTACTCATCCAAAATTAAGCTTTGTATCCCTTAACTTTTGATATGTGCACAGGAAAGACGCGAACCTAAATCTGTTTATGACCCATTCGCGTTTATCGTCAGCTATCCCTCGAACAATGGGCGGTTTCATTAAGGTCGCTGACCATAGCGGCATTACAGTGTCGCAATATTTGCGACACGAGCGCGGGCCGCACCTGGGGTAACCATGGCTACGTGACTATTTTTCACTTTATTTTTTTCATAACATAATTGAATCGTTCCAGAACATCTGAAATCGGTGGTGCCATTGCAGTTTTAGTGGTGGTTATTGAAATACTAGATTAAAGTATGGCAAACGGTTGCTCTTTCGTTTATTTATTTATTTATTTAATTTTTATTGCACAAAAGTAAAACTTATGATACAAAAGGCGGACTTAATGCCATAAGCATTCTCTACCAGTCAACCTCAGGGTAAAGCAGAGAGATTATGGGCGGTGCAACTTCAAAATTTTGACATATATTCTAAGTATCCTACATACTAATACTAATACATAAATATTAACAATATTCGTTTCTTTGGTGAAAGATATTAGCTTCGGCATTTCAAACAAAACCAATCTACTAAATGTAAAAAGTAATCTTACAGGACCCTTAGTATAGGTATTGTGCGATATTGAGAGCTTTATTTTGAAATCAATGATATAAAAATTACCCTATCAGAGTCTAATATCTCTCAGAGTATCAAGTTGCTGTCGAATTAATAAAATTCTCATAGTAATTGGGTAAGTAAATAAATATGTTGAACCTATCTCCGTGCTATGTCTACGTGTTGGCATCTTTGACATAGGTACACATATTGGGTTAGCATAGCAAGAGAATTAAATAGTCCCATATCCTTTTAGGGATAAGTTCGCCTTTGTACCAAAATAACCTAACTTGTCTGTATTTTCTACCTGTTTTGTGTACAATAAAGGAATTACCTACATGCATACAAATATTAAACAAAAAACAATAGCCATTCACAATTATATAATATTATATAATTATTATATAATAATATTCTACTTTATGCCTAATGTTCTGTACTATGTTCTTATTGAGGTGTGCAATAAAGAGTATATTTGTATTATATTGTAACATAAGAAGTCTTCTACGTTCCATCCACTGTATCCAGTAATCGTGGTCGCCATTCCAAGATCTACGGTTATTACATATCGAACCAATGGCCATCGGGACTCGTTATGCATAACATTGCACCAATAACACGCTATCCAGTCACGTATCTCGACCACTTTTTACCATAGCCACCGGCTGTGGCGTCGTGATCTGATGGAGCGTTACTTCGGAATGATAAGAGAGCAAGTCCAAAAATAGAAGTATTGTATTGTTACGAGTACTTCAAGGATTTTAAGGTCATTTAGTTTTTTTTTAATGTGTCAGACTTTCTTTAATATTATTGTTATATTGAGCTGCTCTAGACCACCCTGCAATTTACTAAGAATAACGCGCTACTATATTATCTTATATTAACCTCCTACCTAAGACCCCGCATACTTGTACAATACAAAAAGGCATTTTAAGATATATTTTTTGAAGAAATTTGAAGCAAAATAGTTGAATTTATGTTACAAAAAAAAGGATTTAGGTTTCAAGCCGTCCTCTCCCGGCGAAAAAAATATACAATGCCATTCTTTTGTTATCTGCCCTGGGATCCCAGGGACTGGTAGACGACGGGTTAAACTGAATAAATCAATAGCCAGATAACTCGGGCCGTATAGTTTAATCACACAATGATTTCACATAACAATCATGTCCTAAATAGAACTGGTACAATTTGATTTTTTCTCTCAAATCCGGTTTCGATCGCAGATAACAACAACCCAGTGGTAGCTTTGCAATTAATTGTAACAAGACATACTCGACTACCACGGGACTGCGTATACTGTATGCGAGATAAAATACCAGTCTTTTTGACAATAAGAGAGATACTTGTGTCGCCGGACATTTACCGATTTGTATCGATGTGTTACATACATCTAACAGCGTTTATAGATTCAAGCGTTCCGGCGGCCTATGGTTAGAATACCGGTTAGATTGAGAATTAAATGTTGGAAACATGCACCAGTCTTGGACACTTTAAGCTGTCAAGCACCGTAAAGGGCGCGTACACATAGAAAGTCCGTTAATTTTTACAGGATCTGTTTTAGCGGATAGCGCTGCTACTACTTATTAGCGAACATTAAACAAATGGACAGTTGTAAACCGCACTTCATTAAACATGAAATACTCACACTACCTTCCTTGTACATTTTAGAAATGTGTAAATTTGTCCGCAAATACCCAGAATTTTATACCAAACGAGAAGAAACAGCTGTACCATACGCATTGAGAAACAAATCAAGATTAATAACACCAACATCCCGTCTAACACTCCATTCTTCAGGTCCCTTAACGATGTCAATAAAAATATATAATAAACTACCAGATAAAATAAAAAAAGAGAGCAAAGAAAAAACATTTTTGAGTAAATTAAAACAATTTCTATTAAATAAAGCCTATTACTCTATAAAAGAATATTTAGAAGACAAATTAATATAATAACATGCTCCTAAATAAAATTATAATTATACTAATACCTAATAAATAATTAAATGTATAATAATACACTAAATTAAGGATACACAAAGTTATCATTACATACACTTAGGTACATACTCTCACACACTTCACTAAAGATAGTGTGCCTAATAATTGTTAACCTGTTAGTTATAAGTTAGTTTTAAGACCGTTGCGATGCCCTTACAGGGCTCATGTTTGGTACTTTTATTAACTATGTCATCTATGTAACATAAACAACATGAAAGCAATAAATTACTTGATTACTTGATTACTTGATTACTTGCCGGATCCGGAATATTGTTTTGTGTTTATATTCGCTCATACTACACCATCAAATAACGGACCTGTAAAACGGAACGCTATGTGTACGCGCCATAATGGTGACTTTATTTCTAATTTAAACATCATAGTGAAATGTATACCTATTAGTAGAGAGGCCAATTTGAAAAAAGTCGTCAAATAACGAAGTTCGTTTGTACGAGCAGTCGCCTACCGACGATTGGTATCGTTGGATTCAGTGACGTCTCCCGAGTATGAAACTCGATGTCGTCACTCTCTAAAATGGTGGAGGGGGTAACTATGACGTCACAAAGATGGCGGTTGGTGGTATCAGGTTTTATCGATTATCTCTTTAACTATTCAACGTATTGCAACAAATGAGGTGTCAAATGAAAGCTCTTTAAATTGCTAATAATTCGTTCTTAGGAATAAAATGTGAAAGTCTAATAATTAAAAAGTTTTTCTTAAAAAATCGTACTTTTGAAAAAGTCATTTTTTTTTTACTGCGAAAAACTCGATGAAAGAGGCTATTTCTTAAAAAAATACTCCATATGATTGAAAATGCTAAATTTATCGTCTATAAAATGCTTTTTGAATTATTAGAATCGGTTCATAAATGAGTACGCCAGGGACATTTCACCTTGGGCGGGGCGAACGTCGCGGGTGCGCGCGCGTTTGCTGATGAACGCGACTGTGTAGACATTCTCAAGTGTAGCTCAACAACTACTTAACCGATTTAGACAAATGGGGTATCATATGAAAGCTCTTTATATTGCCATTAATTTGCTTCAGGAAATGAAATGTGTAAGTCAAACAATTAAAAAGATTTTCCAAAAATATAGTATTTTTGAAAAAGTAATTTTTATTTTAACTTCAAAAAACTCGATGAACGACGCCATTTCTTTAAAAAATATTTCATATGTTTGAAAATGCTACATTCATCCTATATATAATGCTTTTTGAATTATTAGAATCGGTTCATAAATGAGTACGCCAGGGACATTTCGCCACGGGCGGGGCGAACGTCGCGGCGCACGCGTGTTTGCTGACGAACGAGACTGAGTAGGCTTTCTTTAGTGCAGCTCAACAACTATAGTGGTAGCCGTACGATTAAAAAAACCGCAAATCGATGTACAGTTTAGCCGTTTGGTACACGCATACTAGAGGCCAAAACAAAATTTTTGACCCGCAGTTCCTAAAAAAATTTCCCTTAGGAGGGGAGTGCGGGGACTTTTCTTTTTTTGTATGGAAAAAAAAAAAATTTTTTTCAGAAACCTATCGTGTGTGGTATCATATGAAAGGGCATTTTGAGACGATTCTAAAAATATACCACATCATTACATTTCAGGCATTCTTTTTTAATTATCACAGAAATAATTTTCGAAACATGCCAAGTTTGGGCTCCTCCAGACACGATATGGCTGATTTTTTTTTTGTACAATATACCACAAATGATACTTGATATCCTCATATCTAACCTCAAGAAAGCAATTTGGAAAATAATTTCAGTAAGTATTTTATTTTTATTTTTCAAGATTACTAAGTGACACAGTTCTACTTCAATACCTATTTTACGAGACTTATGGAACTGTACTGAAGACACAGTACATATTAATCATAAAATGATACGTAGTATCCATATATCCTACGGGAAATACCTCTTTAACCCTTTAACTGCATCTTTATCTTAAACAAAAATAATTTTCGAAACATACCAAGTTTGAGGTCCTCCAGACACGATATGGCTGATTTTTTTTTATACAATATACCACAAATGATACGTAATATCCTCATATCTAACCTCAAAAAAGCAATTTTGAAAATAATTTCATTAAGTATTTATTTTTTATTTTTTAAATATTACAAAGTGACGCAACAGTCCTCAGCCCGTGGCATGTTTAAAATGTATGAACCTCTTTCTAAGTAATAAACAAGCACTGGCCGCAAGCCTAATAATAATAGTAGATTGTTTGACAAGGGTCTAAAGTAAGCCATATTACCACGAGATGGTTATTTTCCCGAACGTAGAGAGGGAAAATTGTTCGAGTGGTAATATGGCTTTTAGGCCCGAGTTATACACTCTACTTTTCACTTCGATTGCTAGGAAACACATAAACACAAATTATCCATCTTAAATGAATAATTTAACTCTTGGCGGGTGTATGTCTAATTTGACAGCATGTTTTTTTTTCTAAGGCCAGCACCATATGCCTCGCTATGCGTGTTTGCTTGGCGTATTCGCCTCCCTTTCTTTTGCTATATCAAAGAAAGAGATGCATCATGCGCTTTTTTTTTCTTTGAAGAGGAGTAATTGCTTTGACCATAGACACCGCTTAATCTTTAAATAACTGAAAAACGTCTTTCCTGATTGGTCGATTTTAGTAAAGCTGTTTTCTGGTTGGTTGATATTTTTACCAAATATGTTTTAATCTGTCAAATTACTTTTCTGTGATTAGTGGATTTAATCGGTGAAATATTTTGATTGGTCAAATTAAAATGTTTTGTAAATCATAAATATGTGTACATATTTTCCCTAGGGCTTAAATGTACTACTTTAGCCTCGCTTCACAAGTCAAATATGACACACTTTTCGAGCATGAGAAGTGAAAAGTAAAATAAAAAACAAAACATTTTTTTTTAATCTGTGGAAGACTCTAACAGCATACATTAATACCTAGTATTAATTGATTAAGAAACACAGATGACAACGGTATGAAAACTATTCAATCAGTTTGGTACAATATTTTTGTTTTTTATCTGTGTAGGTAGTTCTCTATGGGCCAATTTAGGCCATGTTTTCTAAATGTCAAAAGCAAGTGAGTGGCTAGTGTAATGTAAATAAAAACAACAGGAATAAACATTTTTCATTCAACTTTCAGCCACTTTATAAGTCAGTATCTACCACAACAACAATACCAACTGATGAAAAGACGCAGTTAAAGGGTTAAAGAGGTATTTCCCGTTGGATATATGGATACTACGTATCATTTTATGATTAATATGTACTGTATCTTCAGTACAGTTCCATAAGTCTCGTAAAATAGGTATTGAAGTAGAACTGTGTCACTTAGTAATCTTGAAAAATAAATAAAAAATACTTACTGAAATTATTTTCCAAATTGCTTTCTTAAGGTTAGATATGAGGATATCAAGTATCATTTGTGGTATATTGTACAAAAAAAAAATCAGCCATATCGTGTCTGGAGGAGCCCAAACTTGGCATGTTTCGAAAATTATTTCTGTGATAATTAAAAAAGAATGCCTGAAATGTAATGATGTGGTATATTTTTAGAATCGTCTCAAAATGCCCTTTCATATGATACCACACACGATAGGTTTCTGAAAAAAAATTTTTTTTTTTCCATACAAAAAAAGAAAAGTCCCCGCACTCCCCTCCTAAGGGAAATTTTTTTAGGAACTGCGGGTCAAAAATTTTGTTTTGACCTCTAGTATGCATGTGCCAAATGGCTAAACTGTACATCGATTTGCGGTTTTTCTTTGAAATTGGGCTTGTACGGCTACCACTACTACCTAACCGTTTTAGACAAATGAGGTGTCATATGAAAGGTATTTTATTACTTAATAAAAAAAAAATTGATAGCCAGAACACTTGCTCAGAGATTTTTAAAAAAAAGAAAATAAATCAAAAAAAAATGTTTTCGCCTTATGTTAGACAACAAAATCATCATCATCATCATCACATTAGCCGCAAGACGTCCACTGCTGGATATAGGCCTCCCCCAAAAAGTGCCACAATGATCGGTCCTGCGCAACCTGCATTCAGCGGACTCCCGCGACCTTTACCAGGTCATCAGTCCATCTTGTGGGGGGTCTACCCACGCTGCGCCTTCCGGTCCGTGGTCGCCACTCGAGAACATTTCAGCCCCAACGGCCATCGGTTCTACGCGCAATGTGCCCCACCCACTGCCACTTAAGTTTAGCGATTCGAAAAGCTATATCGGTTACTTTGGTTCTGCTACGGATGGCGTCATTTCTGATGCGATCACGCAGTGAAACTCCGAGCCTAGTCCTCTCCATTGCCCTCTGCTGAGTGGCTTTGACCCTAAGGTGAGCGATCACGTTTCCGTACCATATGTCATTACTGGCAACACACACTGGTCAAAGACTCTCGTCTTGAGACACTGCGGAATATTGGACGAAAAGATATGCCGTAGCTTCCCGAACGTTGCCTAGCCGAGTCGGATTCGACGATTAACCTCTTTCTCAAAGTTGAACCTGCCTAACTGGACAGTCTGTCCTAGCTATACATAATCGTCTACAACTTCGAGCGTAAAGCGTCCGATTGTAACAGGAGTTGGTGCTACATGGGCATTTGACATGATCTTCGTCTTATCCATGTTCATCCTTAGAACAACTCGCTCGGAGGCTTTACTGAGGTCATCGAGCATTGTACTTAAATCCTCCATGGTTTCAGCCAAGACTACTATGTCGTCAGCAAACCGAAAGTGAGTGATGTACTCGCCGTTTATGTTGATGCCTAGCCTTCTCCACTCCAGATTCTAGAACACATCCTCCAGTGCAGCGGAGAACAGTTTAGGAAAAATATCTCCTTGCCTGACTTCCCGCTGCAGCGGAATGGGTTTCGAGTTCCAGTCCTAGAGTCGGACAAACGTTTTCGTAGTTTCGTACAAACACTTCAGTACTTCGATATAGCGGTAGTCTACTTGGCACCTCTGTAGAGATTGTAAGTACTGCCCAGGTTTCGATCGAATCGAAGGCTTTCTCATAGTCCACAAACGCTAAACAGAGGGGCAGGTTGTACTCTTTAGTTTTCTGTATACAGATCACCACTTCTGTATATAGAGTAACATATACCCCATCCATACGCTTCGTCAGGTTATAGCCTGCCGGACTTCAACGCGAAACTGGGCAAGAGAGATGATGAAGAGCTGAGAGTGGGGCAATTTGGAGTTGGAAGTCGGAACCACCGGGGCCAACTACTGGCTGGTTTCTTGGAGAAGGAGGGACCCTATAATCTTTACATGATTAACTCCTTCTTCAAGAAACGTGAGCATAGAAAGTGGACCTGGATGAGTCCCGACGGTGCAACTAAAAACGAGATTGACTTCATCATGTCGACGAAGAAGCATATATTCAATCATGTCTCTGTGATCAATACGGTTAAAACCGGAAGTGATCGCCGTCTGGTAAGAGGAACATTGAATATATGTGTTAAGCTAGAGCGCTCTCGTCTGATGAAGTCCACGCTCCGACCATCAGCAGCCCAAATCCAAAACCCCGAGAGCTTTCAGCTGGAACTCCAGAACCGTCTCGATTGCCTAAGTGGCGATGTGGATGAATTCAATGACGGGTTTGTGGACGCTGCCCATACCACAGGGTCTAAATTCTTTAAAGCCCACCGGGCCAACTGAACCAATAGGCCCTCTAACTCCACTCAAAGGCTCTTCGAGTAAAGGAGTAGCATGGTTCTACAGTCTTCAGTCGATGCGACATTATATCGGCAGCTCAATAGATAGATCTCCAAATCCCTGACCCGTAATCTGCGCCAATTCAATACAAAACGTATTGAAGAGGCCATCGAGCGGGATAAGGGCTCAAAAGTTTTCGCAATAGATCTGTCTATTGGGCAGAGCCAGCTCGCCAAATTCAAAACTGAGGATGGTAGAATTGTCTCATCCAGACCTGAGCTTCTGAGCGAGATAGAGCGCTTCTATGGACAGCTATACACGTCAACTAGCAGACCCCGAAGTTGGTCTAGTGGAAGATCCTAGAGCTAGACTAACCCTGCACTATACCGATGACATTCCGGACATCAGCCTGTAAGAGATTAGAATGGCTCTTAAACAGCTCAAAAACAACAGGGCACCCGGTGAAGACGGAATTACAGCCGAACTCCTGAAGGAGGGTGGAAAACCGGTCCTTACAGCC
The DNA here is from genome assembly GCA_951800055.1 of Cenopis cana. Lineage (NCBI taxonomy): Eukaryota > Metazoa > Arthropoda > Insecta > Lepidoptera > Tortricidae > Cenopis > Cenopis cana. The sequence continues at coordinate 6,406,298 of OX637487.1, read as the reverse complement.
CTTCAGAAGTTGTCCGACTCTGTCTTACTGGAAGGGAGAACGCCAAAGGCATGGAACACAGGCTTGGTGGTGCTGTTAAGAACTATCGATCCATCACACTTTTGAGCCATGTCTACAAGCTGTTTTCAAGAGTCATTATGAACCGTCTGGCAGCACGCTAGATGACTTCCAGCCTGTCGAACAAGCCGGTTTCCGAAGAGGCTTTAGTACCATAGACCACATCCATACGCTACGTCAGGTTATAACCGAAGCGTATGGATGTGGTCTATGTTACTCTGTATACAGAAGACTGAAGAGTACCCTGCCCCTCTGTTTAGAGTTTGTGGACTATGAGAAAGCCTTCGATTCGATCGAAACCTGGGCGGTACTACAATCTCTACAGCGGTGCCAAGTAGACTACCGCTATATCGAAGTACTGAAGTGTTTGTACGAAAACGCTACTATGTCAGTCCATTCCGCTGCAGCGGGAAGTCAGCAGGCAAGGAGATATTTTTCCTAAACTGTTCTCCGCTGCACTGGAGGATGTTTTCTAGAATCTGGACTGGAGAAGGCTAGGCATCAACATAAACGGCGAGTACATCACTCACTTTCGGTTTGCTGACGACAACTATGTCGTCAGACTACTAAGTCTTGGCTGAAACCATGGAGGATTTAAGTACAATGCTCAATGACCTCAGTAAAGCCTCCGAGCGAGTTGGTCTAAGGTAAGGATGAACATGGATAAGACGAAGATCATGTCAAATGTCCATGTCCTGTTACAATCGGACGCTTTACGCTCGCAGTTGTAGGCGATTATGTATACCTAGGACAGACTGTCCAGTTAGGTAGGTCCAACTTTGAGACAGAGGTTAATCGTCGAATCCGACTCGGCTAGGCAGCGTTCGGGAAGCTACGGCATATCTTTTCGTCCAATATTGCGCAGTGTCTCAAGACGAGAGTCTTTGACCAGTGGGTGTTCCCAGTGATGACATATGGTACGGAAACGTGGTCGCTCACCATGGGCTCAAAGTTACTCAGCAGAGGGCAATGGAGAGAGCTATGCTGGGAGTTTTTCTGCGTGATCGCATCAGAAATGACGTCATTCGTAGCAGAACCAAAGTAACCGATATAGCCTTTCGAATCGCTAAACTTAAGTGGCAGTGGGCGGGGCACATTGCACGTAGAACCGATGGCCGTTGGGGCTGAAAGGTTCTCGAGTGGCGACCACGGACCGGAAGGCGCAGCGTGGGTAGACCCCCCACAAGGTCGACTGATGACCTGGTAAAGGTCGGTTAGGTAGTTGTTGAGCTACACTTAAGAAAGCCTACACAGTCGCGTTCGTCAGCAAACGCGCGCGCGCCGCGACGTTCGCCCCGCCCGCGGCGAAATATCTCTGGCGTACTCATTTATGAACCGATTCTAATAATTCAAAAACCATTATATATAGCATAAATGTAGCATTTCCAATCATATGAAGCATTTTTACAAGATTTAGCCTCTTTCATCGAGTTTTTCGAAGTAAAAAAAAAATGACTTTTTCAAAAATAGGATTTTATGGAAAAACTTTTTAATTGTTTGACTTACACATTTCATTACTTGAAACAAATTAATGGCAATATAAAGAACTTTCATATGATACCTCATTTGTCTAAATCGGTTAAGTAGTTGTTGAGCTACACTTAAGAATGTCTTCACAGTCGCGTTCGTCAGCAAACGCGCGCGCGCCGCGACGTTCGCCCCGCCCGTGGCGAAATATCTCTGGCGTACTCATTTATGAACCGATTCTAATAATTCAAAAAGCATCATATAGAGGATGAATGTAGCATTTTCAATCATATGATGTATTTTTTAAAGAAATAGCCTCTTTCGTCGAGTTTTTTGAAGTTAAAATAAAAATGACTTTTTCAAAAATACAATTCTTTGGAAAAGCTTTTTAATTGTTTGACTTACACATTTCATTACTTAAAGCAAATTAATGGCAATATAAAGAACTTTCATATGATACCTCATTTGTCTAAATCGGTTAAGTAGTTGTTGAGCTACACTTAAGAATGCCTTAACAGTCGCGTTCGTCAGCAAACGCGCGCGCGCCGCGACGTTCGCCCCGCCCGTGGCGAAATGTCCCTAGCGTACTCATTTATGAACCGATTCTAATAATTCAAAAAGCATTGTATAGAGGATGAATTAAGCAATTTCAATCATATGAAGTATTTTTTAAAGAAATGGCCTCTTTCATCGAGTTTTTTGCAGTTAAAAAAAAATGACTTTTTCAAAAGTACGATTTTTTAAGAAAAACTTTTTAATTATTAGACTTCCACATTTTATTCCTAAGAACGAATTATTAGCAATTTAAAGAGCTTTTATTTGACACCTCATTTGTTGCAATACGTTGAATAGTTAAAGAGATAATCGATAAAACTTGATACCACCAACCGCCATCTTTGTGACGTCATAGTTACCCCCTCCACCACTTTAGAGAGTGACGACATCGAGTTCCATACTCGGGAGACGTCACTGAATCCAACGATACCAGTCGTCGGTAGGCGACTGCTCGTACAAACGGAATTTTGATTTTAGCCACTTGGCCTCCCTACTATATTGTAAATGTATAAGTGAACAGATATTAAGACTTTAGTTTTGTATCTACATTTTATCGCCGTTGAACTAATTTTAATTTTTATTTTAAGCGTATTGTTACTAATTTTTACCATTTTGGAGTTCTGGCAGTTCAGGTATGCGAAATTTTACAGATAATATGATAGTCTTGACCGATTTCGGCCACAGCGACTGTATATTCTGGTTTGGCATATTTAATTCATGGTGGGTGGTTTCGTAGTTCCGCTCTTAAGTGCGCTCTTGTGTGGCTTACGTACCCAATATTATTAGAGAAGGTACGAACACACTTTGGGCAATGGGCACGTGAGAACCCCACCGACGTAATTGTAGGAGATGGCCGCAGGTAGTCTGGCCTTCAACTCATCCCGCTTTCTATCTAGGTCTTCACGACGTTCGGTTTCGAAGTCGTTCACCTGTTGATGGATGAGCCGCCGCCACTCGGGAGGCTGAGCTCCCATTCAGAGGGCTCTATTTTGCACCGTTTCATGTGTCTTTTCAGAACATCCTTGTATCTCAGGTACTGGCCACCGCGTTTACGCTTACCGTACTGGAGTTCTGAAAAGAAGATGCTCTTCGCCACTCTACTCTCCGACATACGGGACACGTGCCCGCACCATCGCAGTTGTCGCCTCATCAGATATGACACCTCAATGCCGCCACATCCACAGATAAAATATAAATATAATGAATTTCAAACGAAATTTTTCATATTCGAAACAAAGGGTTTGAACTTATCGTACATACACCTAACGACTAACACCCGTAAACATTACAATATCATAAAGTTAATTTAGTCTGTGGTAACCAATTTCACAGACAGGATATATAAACATTTAAGCACACCGTTTCATAAATGTTAAAATCGAAATAACCTAGGTACTTGTAAACAGAATGAATTACGAAATTGGCTTAAGGTTAAAATCAGTTCAATTTGTGCTTTAATCAAATGCGTACTTACAAAAAAATCGTATCATACTGAACTTTGTAATTGCAACGTCAACCTTCATCCTTACTCAATAACGTTCAATGTTGGAGATTGTTACATAAAACATAGGAGTTACAGTACAATTCGACTTGCACTATGTTGATATCCGGCACGCCCGTAGCATTCCCGTTCAAAACTACAATCTGGAGGTCTATTCGTACGTTGTATTGCGTTCTAATTTAATGACATTGTGATTTGAGCGTCCGCTTAAGCACGCGTGCTGAGCAATCGTGTCAGAATGGGCACACAAATCACATTGAAGTTTAATTGTGATGTGAGAGATCAACCTAATTGAGACCCGGATCGCTGAGGTGACGTGTGACACCCGTTTGAAGATACAGCCCAAAGCCATATCCATTATGGGATAATATATTATGTAAAATACTAATACAAATCTAGTTACAAAACAGATTCTACGTTGCATAAAGATGCATTTACTGGTATCATACAGGAAAGTATTTCCTCTCAACATTCTTTCCATCCAGCAAATACTTCGGCTAAACGTATAGCAAATTAATCGTTAGTGACACAGGCGCCCCAAACTATTAAATTCTTGTTAACTTATTTGTCAGCAGCGTTGGGGTCATATATTCCAGTCTACGTGTATGTTCGCCGGGTGGGTTACGCGTTACAACTAGATCTCCAGGTACGTTTTTATTCCATGGATTAAAGTAAAGCTAAAATGTATATTATCAGGTTTATGAAACAAACCTGTATATAACGTTGTCGTTGTATCCTTTGGCAACATAAGAAAATCCTAAGGAGAACATTCCACATAAGATAACGCGCCCTAGTTACTGCAATCTTTTAAGAACACAATTTGTGAACGTTTACTTACTTCTAAATTAAACTAAAACTCTTCACAACTAAGGTTTACATTTAAAGAGACCACACATTAGCAAACACTGTCGAAAAGACACCGCCTTTATTCAAAACGCTTCTTGACAACTCCGCTGAGATAACCAGCATAAGACTGACATCCGAGAGGATACTTGTTGTGCACATCAGTACCTCCAGTTACAGATGTGCAAGTTGCCGAAAGTTTCCAAAAAGTTGGAAAAGTTCTCGGAAATTTCTTGAGGATTTCATAGAAATATAAGAAATTTCCATTTTACATTGCGGAAAGTTTCAATCCCCATACAAAAATGTGAGAAATTTCAGAAACTTACCCATGTGGAAAAATTCGCAATTTTGGAAAGTTTCCGACGGCACATCAGTATCCAGTACAGTATACGTTTTTTCGAAACAAAACACAAACGAACACGTTTGCTTTTAGCCTTAATTTATATGGCAAAAAATCGTTTCCATCTAAGGCCACCAGAGGCGCTGCTATAGCGTTGCCTTACAAAATGAGACTAAACGCAAAGGTGTCCGTTTGTGTATTGTTTTGAAAAAATATATAAGTACTAGAGGTTACAGGTACTGTTGAGCGTTGCGGTAAGCCGAGTCATTGTGAATTACAACTTAGTATCAAAAGGCCGTAACTGTCTGTAAGGCTTCAAAAGGATATGGTATTTTGTACAAAGGCGCGTGCGCATACGGCGGTTCCGTTAATAACGCGTTACACAACGCATTGTGCCCTAATCCGTCTAGGACACGTCGCACACATAAATTGCTGCTCTAATTCACTCGGGTTTCGTAAAACTAAAAACGAAACCGCGAGCGCATGCCGCGGACAGGTCGGCGGAGGTCAGAGATTTTGTTATGAATTTTGAGCAGCTCAGGTTTTTCAGTATAAAGATCGTTAATCCCCGAGGAAGCGCTACACTATTTGTAAATGCGTAATGTGTTTGAATTCAATGGTTTACATTTGTTAATCCTAATACATTAACACGCGTATCTAAGGATATTTATATAAGTATCAGATTTGTTATTGAAAATTAGGTGCCCCACTCGCCAATAACTTCAATAACTTCATATCGAGTCGATCAAGCCAATGTGAAGGCAAGCTACGTGCTATCAAGTACTAAGGTTCAGTTTCAGTCTTTTGATACAAAGACTTCGGTGTTTGAGGTACAACTTACTGAATCTACTGTGGCGTAGAATAGGTTAAGGAGGGCTCAATCGTTCCGTTGCAAAACAAACAGTAGTTAAGGCGATATATCGATTGAAAGAGACACCCTTTGTTTTTCGCTCACGACAAAACGGGATGCAACCCTCTCCGAGAATGGCTTTTTAGACAAATCTCGTTAAATATCTGACTATGTGCAGGTTTATTAAATTTCCTCTTGTCAGTACCTAGATGAGGTAAAATACCATCATATTAACTTAATCGTGTCTTTTAATAATGCGTTGTTTTAGTAGGCTGAGGAAAAAAAGGAAAATATATACTCGACTTTGGATTTATTTTCTATCGACAAAATTTTAAGCAATCATGTTTCGCTATTATCAATACCACAATCATAGTCAAGAATCATATATCTGAAAATCAGCCCCTACTGTTTGCTAGTCTGGGCAGGACAGCGTTTCAAAGTTTCCAAATTTCTCAGTGTAGCGCCTTAATATGATACTCTCATATCCAATATATAAAAGTGTGAGAAAACGTTACAATTTATGATTACCGTCCCCTTTTCTTTGCATTCTATTACTTATAAGGATGGATTTCTAGCGTCCGCTAGAATTTACAGTGTTGTGACACGTGGTTTTAGTTGGGGCTTGGGAGCAGAGGCAATAGGTATTAAAGTTCTTTTCTTTGCGCGAGAATAAATTTTGTTACCAATTCATTATTTTCATGAGTTGACACAAGACTAGCCATAATACATGGCCATGTCACGAGTAGTCATTAATACATGTTGGATATAATTTCTCAGGGCCCGGTAGCCGGTCCTATGTTGCAATAACATAAGAGTTACTAACATGACGTGATTTACTGTTTCATTATGTAATAAAAGGAGATTTAGAGCGAATTAGCTTTTACGGAATGACTTTCTTGCCTCACATGTATTGGGGTTCACTTGTTTTTTATCCAGCGGCAACTGCGGAAAGGCAGTAGTTAGTGTTTGTATAGAATTCTATGTAGTGATAGTCTTTATAATGCAATAAAAAATAAACACAAGAAAATATATTTTATAAAGGGTTGTGTACTTGTGATCTTCAAACTTGAACAACTAATATCAGACTGAAAGTAACGTCCAAATAAGGCACAATTTTAGAATTTATATAGATCAACTTTAATTCGCATTCTTTTACCCGTTAAACGTAACGTAGGAGCGCTCGTGGCCCAGCGGCGCTTGCGAACCGCTTGCGCTTGCTAAGGTTAAGCAACGTGGGCAGCGGTCAGGACTTGGATGGGTGACCGCTTTGAGTGGTTACTAACTGAGCGCTCCCGTGCTTTGGAAGGTACGTTAAGCCGTTGATCCCGGTTGCTGTCTATGGCAGCAGTCGTTAAGCCGAGTTGGAGGCCTTCGGGCGGTTTGAGAACTTCTAACAGTCAAGTTGCCCACTCACTTGACAAAGCCTAATCCCAATAAGGTCTAGTTTCCCCTTGGGGTTGGAAGGTCAGATGGCAGTCGCTTTCGTAAAAACTAGTGCCTACGCCAAATCTTGGGATTATGTAGCGGACCCCAGGCATCCTTCAGGATGCAACTGTACTGGGATAACGCTAGGAGGATGATGATTACCCGTTAAACGTCATATAAAATTTAACATCTACAAAATAATTTAACATCTACAAAATAACCTTGACAATAAAAAATTACTTTAATTAACTTTGAAAGATATAAATTTTAATCCTGATCTCTAAGGACTTAAAGGTATCATAAAGTACATTAGGCTAATAGACTATAATACACCAACGTGGGCGGTGAGTCCAAATCTGCCATTAGCCTTGTATCCAGTAATATAGATTAGGTATATTTCAAAATGCAACGGATTGAGTAGTTTACTGCATGGACTAGGGACTATTTTCCGTCGCTTCTCGTTCGCATCTCTATTGCATTCCCATATTTTTCGACGGCGACACACATTGCAATTGATACGCGAAAATTACGGTAATTTTCGCGTTGTAAGCCAGGAGGACTTGAATACTACCTTATTCTAAAGCATGTGTAGCAAAATTAAATGTGCACGTGTCCATTGTGGAATAATAATAGCTGGAATTAATAAATTATTGTTGCATTTGAATTGCAAACTGTTACTAAGAAACCCCGTATGTTTCCTTCGGCAGTTGTCATGTGACCCTACATAGTTGTGCTATGCATGTACTAACAGAGACCTACAAATTCTTTCGGCAGACAGTTTAGTTCGTGACTTGTTCACCTTTGCGTTTGTAGACAGGAATGTTACTTTATTTGTTTTTTGTTGCAGTATCGAGCTACGGGTGGGATGTTTGGTAGCTTATTTTTTGTAATGGCTATACGAGTAATAGAATTATATTTTAATATTGATTAGATCCAATAAGAACTCAGATATCAATATTTTGAATTATTGATAACTTTTCAGCTACTTTACAGAATAAAGTAATCCAGAGTTTAAAAAGCTATATTATTTCAAAGAGTATGGAGCATTTTTAGGTGACTAAATTGACGACATCACGCATTGCGGCGGCAACGTTGACTATTGCAAAAAATACTTTTAACCAGATCTCTAATCCTAACTATTAACATTCGTACATACACAAAAACACCACCTGTCATTACATAACCAGAGCGCATCTTTATCCTCAGATTGATTAGCCGAATTAAAATTAACACATTATTCTTAAGCACTAACTTCCACTTTGAACATTTAGAACGTTCAATTTGAACCTTAAGTTTCACAAGATAAAGTTGCATTCGCTGTTGATATTGGGTAAGATAAGCGGTATGAGTTTATAATGGCAGAATCAGACCGGGGCGTGACGGATGGTGAAAGAGCACGTGCAGTGATAGGTATTAATAGCCTGCTGCGCTTACACCTGTCCGACCTAAGGTACGAGGGACACTTCCTAATGGGGTTGCGCAATTATATCGGAAGTGTCGTGCACGATTTGATGGAGACAAAAGGCTTAAAATGTTATATATGTGACTTGTTAACTGGTCCTGAACTGGACAATGGACAAGTATACCGGATATAAGAATAATGAGCCCAGCAAGGCGACTTCCGAGTCAGAGTGGAAACCATAATTATTATAAAAGTAGGTACCAGTTGAATAACCAAGATGGTCTGGATATAACTAAATATGACGATTATTAATCATTATTAATCGTCATATTTCGATTCGCATTAATAATTAATGAACGTTATAGGGTCATTTATTTATATTTTTAAATAGTATTGATTACGACCAGGAATTAATCTAAAAATACTTAGGTGTTAAATTCATCATAATATGGTAATAGAGATAACGAGCCGCTCCATATAGGTTAAGCTTATGAATTATCTATTATAAAAACTTGCAGATCGTTAGATCACGCAGGTCTTATTAGGCACATGTAGTATGTCGCACATATCTTTACAAATTAAGCTGCGTGGGAGGTTTACACACCCATTAGCACCTCCATTCACCGCGATCCCATTTCAATTTTCAGAACATGCAAAATGATACAGCATCGTTACTTTTGCACTAAAAACTTTATGACCACAACATTGTAGGTTTTCAAGTCATCATAAAATCCCTTACAAAAATCCGTAATTGTATGACTGGATTGTCGGATATTTTTCTCTAAACTCACATTCTTTGTTAATGGAAAGTCATTTAGCCGTACACTTGCAAAAACTATTGTACTGCCATTTTTAAGAAACGCAAATTGCCCTTTGTGAATTTCTGTCACAACGTAGTCCTTGAATCAGTAACAGAGTTGACTAAACCAAAATAATGATACAAAGAACTCTTTAAGAATGTATACGGTTTCTAAAAGTGGTCGTGTCCGTCAGTCCGCCAGTGTCATTAATAATGATGTGGTTAGATTGATGACAGTTTGGAGCGCAATGTGAAAGCAGACCACCTGTAAGAATGCGCGGATATGTTGAACTTTGCGGTGGCTGCGGTATAATGGTTAACTTTAATAATATTGTTGACCAATGCGGAACAGTTATAACATTTATTAACCATTTCAATTCCGATCCATGTAACATATTTATGAGTATTCTTCTATGAGAAATCCACCGTCTACTTATAAAAAAGATCGTCTCCAGTGAAGCAATACACTTGAATATAAATTAAACCAAGCTACGGTAGCCCAGTGGTTCAAGCGTGCGGCTGTCAAGCGGCGGTCGTGGGTTCGAATCCCAGCTCGTACCAATGAGTTTTTCGGAACTTATGTACGGAATATCATTTGATATTTACCGTTAGCTTTTCGGCGAAGGAAAACATCGTGAGGAAACCTGCATACATCCGCGAAGAAATTCAAAAGTTGTATGTGAAGTCCCCAACCCGCGCTGGGCCAGCGTGGGGACTACTGCCCAATCCCTCTCATCTATGAGAGGAGGCCTGTGCCTAGCAGTGGGACGTAGATAGGCTGATGATGATGATGATAAATTAAACCGGATTTTTTAACACTTACGATTCACTAATTAAATGTGTCAGTGACAAAAAATCATTATACCTAATAATATAAAACTAACCCACATATTTAAAGGGATAAAATCCTGAGCGACATAAGTTGGCTACCGCCCGCGTAGGATTACCTTCTATATAGGTATCATAAAATATTGCCGGATCAGAGCAAATTGCAATGATGGTAGCAAATGGAGCTCCCGACCCAGCCACCGATTACGGGCCCAACTTTACTGTTTCCAAACCTTCTAAGGCGATAAATCAGTTATTTATGAAGTCAAAACCTTGGGTGGCGCCGCACCGAAACCCTATATGTCGAGCTAAGATTTTAGAACCCGAGAATTAAGTTGATATGAAATTAGTAAAGCTTTAAACGGTTGAATACTAGGTACTAGTAGTTGTTAGTTCCTAACGAGCTTGAAACTACCTTGTTCTAAATCATACACTATAAATTAACACAAATTACACATAGAAAATTGCAGAATAATTACCGTGAATAATATTTTGTAATTTTGTTGAAGGTAGTTACAGTTCAGAATGACATTTAAAATTGGCATAAAAGGAAAAATATTGTAGTTTAGTTACAAGATTTTGCTACAACTCGAAATAATTGTCTACTCAAGATTTTAAGTATCGAAACTAGTCTATCTACGCCCGAGTCAACGCAGTTTTTGAGCTTCAGAGTATGAACAAAACTGCAGGTTTCACAATCGTAAACAAAAAATTTGTTTTACCTAACAAAGAAAAGGGTAATTTATGGGAGGTCATATGACACCAAGACACTTGCGATGCGTAAAGTGCACGGCGTGGCCGGTGACATTGACTGGAGGAATCTGTGCAAGTCGAGCGGGTATTCAAAGCCACACAGATGCACAGATACCAGTTCAAATGAGACCTCCCAGTTCCTTTTTTATACAGCGGCTATGAAAAACAAGTATACTGCCTTCTTGATAATAAGCAGACACCGTTACGTATTGACGCTTGCGACTGCAGAAAAAACTCAATCACCAATCCTCTACTGATTTGGATTGTTGACTCTAAATTTTACTAACTACTCCAAAAGAAACAAAGCAAAAGATAAACCGAATCCCATTCAAATATCTCGAAAAATTACGAAGATTTTTCTACAACCGTTTTAATGTTGCTGATTAGAGAGAAAACGCTATAGATCTGTGACGTCACTGACTTCGGGCGCCATAGTAAATGACGATCGTTCCAATACGAAGGTGCCTTTTGCGGAAAAGAGACAGAATATGCCCCCTCTTAAAATACTGAACACTTATAACCAGTGCCGGATTAACCCTTAAACAAATTAAGCAATTGCCTAGGGCACCACGTCTAGGGGGGCACCAGAAACACCACGAAAAAAAAGGTCATTTTGAAAGCCGCACGGCTCGTGTTGACGTTCGGGATGATAAATGCCCGCTCCCCGCTTGCTCGCTCGTTCCGGTTATAGCACTACCATTTGTTAGTAAAATATACGTAATAATAAACATTAAATATGACCAAATTCGAAGTTCATAGGCCGATGGGAGGCAAAAAAAAGCGGAGCAAAATTTTGTAAAAATACTTAGGTACTTTGGCAGCTGCTCTTCTCATTCAGAGCGATACAAAACGGTATATCTCTCTAACTCCGAAAATCACACACCTCTCAGGAGCAAACAGGGGGTAGGGAGGTAAAAATACAGTATTTATTTATTCAACGAGCTCTAAGCAACGACCGGTCAAATCATAATTTTTTTTTCACGCTTTTAAAATATTTTTCGATAATTTGTATGGCTTTGGGTAAACCGCATGCTAAGTCTTTAAACTATGAAAATTTTAAAACGGAATTTCCAGTAGTTTGGCTTGAAAACCTGTGACAGGTGACAGACGTACACGTGAAAGGACTCCAATTGGACCCTTCGGGTATGAACGAAACCCTAAAAATAAGTAGATTAACATCGTGGTTTGCGTAGTTATATTTATTTAGTCTCGATTTCTACTGGGTATTTATTTATTCGGAGAACCAACAGCTGCTATTTTTACATTAGTTATGTATGGTTTTTTATGCGCGCCTGCATCATAATGTTCAAAAATTTCGCGCTCGCTGCGCTCGCGTTTACATCCATGACTTGATGCGTATGAAGTATTTTCCGCACCTGCATCATAATGTTCGAAAATTTCGCGCTCGCTACGCTCGCGTTTTCGTCTAGATATATTATGACTTGATGCGAATGAAGTATTTTCTGCATCTGCATCATAATATTTGAAAAATTTCGCGCTCGCTGTGCTCGCGTTTTCGCGGATGGGGGGCCCACAGGCGTGGATTGCCTAGGGCATCAAGTAGTCTTAATCCGGCACTGCTTATAACTATGTAATTATTTATTCTTTTGAATTACTTTTTCCCAATTTGATTAGGATTTTGATCCTTTTTAGAGAAAATACGAAATTATTGGTTTTCCTACTTGGTGTCAACATCCCTATTCGTTGTGTTAACTGCTAGAGACAATTGCAGATCTCTCGCTCTCAACACAGTGCATCCTTAGGGACTCTGACGACCTTACTGACCACAAGTAACACAACACCACATACAAAATGCAAGTATTAATGCCACGCATGTTTGTTAAGAATCTCGTGATCAAGTTAAGGTATGACTGGCGAGATATGACAAGACAGGTTGGGAATCGCATTGGTGGTAATAATGCTAACACTATCGAGGTGAGCTAGCTTGTATTGTGCATTGTGCGTATCAAATACGAGATACAGCCGGTATTGAAGTACAATTTATCAGGAAAATGGTATAAGTACATGAAATCACCTACTATCTGACTGCAAAACAGCTGCGTGACATATTAAAATTTATAAACACCGAAAGCAGTGACTTAATATCAATAATTGTTTTTACATACCTATTGTGTTTAACTATTGTCAAAACATGATGTTTTACTGGGATTTCCCCACCAAAAGATCGTATCATATGTAATGTAATGTTTTTGCTCCAAGTCAAATTAACATAAACGTCTTTGTATTCAAATGCATGTTGTACAACTAAAACCCAAATTCCAATATGACGTTTAAATATTGATTTATATTAATAACATAACCCAACCCCGGTGAACCGTATAAGCGATTAACGATGTTATACAATTAAGCCTTTTGGAAGGTAACAGTCTAGAAAACTAACTAAACTTAATAGTTACTGATCCATTGCTAATAATGAATTAGTTTCGCCAAGCAATTGAGACATCGGCTAAGTGGAAGATCTTACTAAATTAAGAATCAAATCATTTATAAACATTATACAATGGACGTCCGAACAGTATAAATCAATATAAGTGGAACTCCAATAAACGCTTAAGCCAACAAAGCTGATTGAAAAGTTACATAAACACATTCGCTGTTTGTTTGTTTTGCACAGACAAGCGACGTAACTAACGCAAGGACACGTATAAATCAGGTCATTGAAGAAGCCAGTGATGGATGCACCAATGCCATTCAGTGTTAAAAAAAACAACAAGCCCTTTCATATCCACTTTTTGCGTCCAAAATCATATTTAGGAAGACCCCTGAGCGTTGAGTCTAAGTAACGCCTCCAGCATTATAAGCTGTGTTGATGTTTAAATACCGTATCTTGAGAAATGACGTTACATTCCAATCGCTAGGCTGTTCGGAATGTTATCGTTAAGGGCAACTTCATTGTCGCGTCGAAATGCCTCGTAAGAAAATCGCAATTATGTTATGTATATATGTAGTACGTGTCGTATCTTGAGGTAGGTAATTATTATCCAAGAATTAAATATAGCTTTTCTTTTTCTTTACAAATGCCTCGGTAAGTCCCATTAGGTACCGTGTAGCATTGCACGTTTTTGTGGCGATATTTCTTCGAATCGATAGAAGGCGAGAATTTTACGAACTTCACTAGTAAAATCCCGGATCTTTGCTATAAATAACGATCTGAAGCGTGCAAATTCCAACGTCGAGAAATATTTCATTGAATTGATACACCTAGAATCCCTTGACTTATCGGCCTTGCTTAGAGGATTTTCCTGTTGGCATTGATCCAAGACCTAAGCGGTATGGCGTTAAGGACCTGTTTCTCGGAAAGCGTCGTGATTAGATAAACCAGGTGTTGTCAACCGGAATGCGCTTTCCCAGGACTGCTAAAAAATATGGCAAGAGTCCAGACGAAACAAATCCATGGGAAAGAATCCATAGCTGTCATTAGCATTTTTGTCACATAAAAACAGGTACATTAATGTTGGTATAAACATGGTTACTGGCTCAACGCAAAACAGGTTGGGAAACCCTGAGCGATATCATCCCATAGAGACAATTGAGTCTCGTTATCCAATAGAGAGATCGTTTTCTTATTTAAGGTACTTCACAGAAAACTTGTCATCAAGTCGAGTCGGTGTGGCAGCAACAAACAAGGTAGGTTTGCAGTTGAAAATCTGATTGACATTGAATTTCCGGTAATTGAGATGGTTCACAGATTACTTTATATCAACGTGACAACCCCTGCGTAGTAGTTTCTATGCTAGAGGAATCAGAATTACGTTGCAGCTGGCTGTATATTGACCAAGTTACAATATTACAATCAATGTCGTGGTGGCTCATTGGAACAAATGAGTTATTCCAATGAGCCACCACGACATAAACGTAATGTAATGTTTGCTTTAATTAAACCGACGAAAACGGAGCAACTGAATAATAGGTAACTAGCTTTGCCTGTGTCAAACTCGTTAGTGTTGCAGATTTTATTTAACGGTCCAGAGTCGCGCGTCCAAGTTACAGACCGGCCACGACTTTACGCGACTTGCGGCGCGGCAAGAGTTTTACCTGTTCATTGCACGGTAGAGACGTGCAACGCACTGAGGTTAGTGGAGAAAACACGCAATGAATTAGGAAATCCGCTCGATGTCATGTGTCGAAAGCAGTGCACGCTGCCCGTTTCCCAATGTCCAGCGAGAACAGTCCGGCCGTAACAGGCGACCGACTGTGAGAAAGCACGTAACGAATCACGTTTCGCAGTCGTTAAGATATCTTTAAGGGAATCCTTATCGAGCTGTTATATAACACTTGTGCAACTATTTTGGAGCTCGTCCACGAGGAAAGCTGGATTTGTGACATAGTTTCATAATGTCCGACTTTGTTCTTCCCGCGATGTGGCAAATGAAAAAGCTCTTTGATGCACGTAATGTGGACTGAATTGAGTCGTCAGTTGCAGCAATTGAATTGTTTAATCGCGTTCTTCTGTTGCCTTCCCAAACAAATTGCCGTAGTTTGCCGTGTGTATAAAAGATTGCGCTTCAATTTATAGCTATAATTATGTACGCGGCGAATTCGATGTCCATTACTTCAAGAAATAACTACTTCTCCTCTAACTGCATTTAAAATAGTTGAAAGTCGGAAGCGTCAATGACGTAAAGAGAATCATCATTTGCGTATCAAATAATATTTATAGATAACGTATAATTGATTAACAGGATGATGCTAAGGTTTACAGCTGCTTCTACATTCTTGGCATAAACCCCTGCGTAAATTGGACGGGGAAGCATGAATATCCGATTACATGTCTTGTGCCAGATGTTGACTACCTACTGAATAATGTGATAAATAGTAACAGAGTTATTTAGTTAGCGGAAAAAGTAGACTAAGTTTATTTATTTATGCATCTGAGTGCAGGCACCCATATTAGAGGATGTCGAATGGAGTGATAATAACTCGTAGATCTATAAATGAATGGAATTAAAGTGTTGGTTTTATGTAAAAAGAGGAAGTCTTCCTGGATTACAGTAACTGAACTCGGGCATTATTTGTGTCGCCCCAATTAGCGGGGCGTTTGGTATTTGACACTTAAGGGGAGGTATCCCCAATGCAGTCCCGCTCTAACACGCGTGAGTTTGCAATTAACCATCCCGCTCTCTACAGAAGCTCTGCGCGTAGTTTTCGTAAATATTTAGCTATAGTCATTAAGCCAATCATTTTATCAAAGCAAACCCTGCGAATTTGTCTATAACTATTAAGGATCTTTAATTGAGTGCAAAAATGTAATGTTAAATATCAGTAATATAGCCGCAATATTGAAAAACATTCCAAAAAGGGGTAACTTTGCGATTTTTTTCTATCGAGTGAAATTCATCAGGTCATGTAACTGATTGCGATTTTGACTAGACAAGATCCTTATGTAACACATACATATATCTTTTTAGAATTTAAAATACTATATTCTACGTCTCAGTTGGGTTTAAAAAACTCGAAAGTGGTAGTACCCAGCCTAACATTAACTGCGGGACAGTAGGTAAAAGTCCTGTAATGTCCAGCGCCCGTAGCACATGTTGCGCTCGAGAGTATCTCGACTTATCTCGAGCTACGCGTCTTTTTCTGATTGGCACTGTTAGTAAGTGACGGATAGCTCGATTATACGCCGACATACTCTCGAGCGAAACACGTGCTAGGCCTACTGATGTCTTTTTGTATGCCTTTTAGGCCCATTTGTTACCTTTACCACGATTTCTGGTCTACTGGACTGGATCACGATGATCACATACTCGTACCAATTATACATCTGCTTGATATATATATTTTTTTTAAATTACAAGACAAACACGATTGAGACGCGTTATAAAAACCTGTGTATGTATGAAAAAGGCTTTAAATTAAATTATTTGCACAGTGATCTGTGAATCAAATCGAATCGCTCGCGTCTAGGCTTTTGTCGACGGACAGTAGAGTACCATATTTAAGATAACTATAATAAAACCAGCGGCTATTTCTTCACAGGATATGTTACAGTTAAAACAACCACCATTAGTAATACCTGTGCAATCTGGCTCGGACGGATCTGGGTTGCTAAGCCTGGTTTTGGAGTTGCACTTGCTACACTATGGCCGTTTTTGTTCCGCATTGCGCCGCCGTCCTACATTTTAATAAACGTCGATAAATTCTATTGATAGCGGTAAACTAGTAGGCGGATGGAAAATGCGATTGTCAGGTATTCCTTTTGCGAGCTAACGCTTGCGGGTTTATACTGGTTGAGAAAAGCTTCAAAGTTGATCATATTAGGAAGATCGCGGGTCATTCCTGGGACGAATGGCGTGCCTGAAGATAGACCTATGCCTAACCACGGAACATCACAGGTTGAATGTTGATAATGATGAAAAATGTTGCATATAGTATAAAGATCATCCGCATAGCGCATAGATCATTCTTTATAGCAAGAATAGAACACATTTCCAATAAATAAATTTTCATAAAATGCACGCACATTTCGAGATACTCAGTGCGATAAGGTAGGTTACGAACGCACAATATAGCTTCCTAAAGTTTGTTCGCATTCGATACTATTTAATTTAAATTTAGAAAGAAAGAAAAAAATATATTTGTGACGGTACAAACAGGACAGTATTATAAAAAACAAAACAAGATATTATATATACGAGTATATGTATTTATTTCCCCACATGCAAATATGCACGAACTAATAATAATTAAAATATGTCACACTGCCACAAATTATAGACGTCGTGTCGTATAGAGAAGTCAAAGAACTGGCGTTAAGTAGAACGGACTGGAGAGAACTGCACCGACAAGAGTGAAACTCTTAAATAATGATGATGATGATGCCACAAATTGTAGGTGTCGAGTTTTATAGGGTAAGTATCCTCCAACTTTATTTTAAGTATATAAAAAGTATAATATTTATATAACACATGGAAGTCATGGGGAGAGGCCTTTGCCCAGCAGTGGGACACCCAAATAGGCTAAGAAAAAAAAAATGCACAACATTTGCTAAATGCGGCAGAAAACAGCAGAAAAGCATGACTAAGTAGTACAAGTAACACATCAAATCATAGCAAACTAAAGTATATGACATGAAATGACTGCACATGAGTATATAGTTAATGTCTGATCGTGCATTTCGCATTTGATAATCTATATCACCGGTATTGCGACATCGTTTACGCATGTTCGTAACGAGAATTATGAATAACGTTTCGAAATAGAAAGCATGTCCAGAATTAGGGCTGGCGCAGATCTGATCCGAAACGGCAATGTTGCAAAGGGTACCGTGAGCCAATGTACATGACAATTAAGACCTTACTGTCGTGGTGATAAAGCTCAATAATTGTGCAATACGATAATTTAAATGAAGGTACATTCAAAGACTTTGAGTTAAGATCTAACAAGATTTATTACAGATTAGTTCTTTCCCGCGTTTGAATTTATAATTTGAATTGAATTTGGGATAAAAAGTAGGTATCCTCCTATGTCCTTCCCCGGGACTCAAACTATCTCCATACCAAATTTCATCTAAATCTGTTCAGCGGTTTAAGCGTGAAGAAGTAACAGACAGACAGACAGACAGACAGATACACTTTCGCATTTATAATATTATAGTATGGATGATTCCCTCCAACACTCCTAAAATATTAGAGGATAAATAAATCAAACACTGAGTCATATTGAAATTTAAAAATCCCCGAATGCACTGCGACTTGAACAGTTTTGCATAATTGTGAGTAAAATTATCTAATTTTCGTCAGAGATCGTGCGACCGCAAAGGACGATGACGGATAAATTACGTCAATTACGTCAACCAAATCTAGACGTAAACTAAAATCCCTAATAAAAAATATACAGTTGAGATAATATCTTATTGTATATCATCATGGCTAACTATCACAAGACAAAAGCAACGTCGCTGTTAGGCCGCGGTCTGGACACCGACAGACATAGGTCATCAAATTAAAAACCAAATATGCACTACCCCTGAATATTGGTTTTTACACGGCCGCACTGACTCTTTTGAGTATGGGTTGCGATTCCGAAAAAAGGGGTGTCCACTTGTCAAGTTAGAAGAAACTTGAGGGCAAAAATATTCTACCAGTGTCGAAAACGATGTAAACAAACACCGGCAAGTCACGCACGCATAAATACCACGATTAGCAGCTGGCAAATCCACACGATACACATCCGTAAAGTTTCAAATTCAGAGTCCGCCGGCGACCGCGCATCAACGCTAGTACTATAAACAGTACCGAGAAAAACCCACACGATTCCTGAGTGACGAGCAGCGTCACCATCGTGTAGTCATATCCTAAGCAGGATCATGTCGTAGGCGACGCGCGTGCGCGGCATCCATACAACCTCATCAAACGCCAATAGGCAATAAACGAAAACGTGGGAGTGACGTAGGAAAAAATCGTTGACCCTGCCAAGTCAGCGGAAGCAGACAATGCATCATAACGCTAAGTATGGTTAAGATAACGTGTCAAGGTGCAGCCAGATTAAATCAAGATAATTGGGTATTGGTAATAGAAGATAATGATGTTTAGAGAACCATTAGAAGTGTTAAATAACAGAATTGAGACAATTGCATAATAGATAGCTGGAGCTACGAAGATTCGTTTGATAATACTACAACTTTTTTACACTAGAACCTAGATGACGAAACAGAAAAGCTCAAAGACCAATGACTGCAGGCTACGTCATAGATGACGAGACGTGCCTAAAACCACAATGACATCACCTTTAAGCATGCTCTAAACATTATAACATCCAACGTCAGAGCATGGCTAAACGGTGACAAAGATACTGACGAAGAATTCAGCACGGCTCGAGCAAACAGACATGTGACTCATTGTAACGTTAATAAGTTTGTCGTAGCAGAACTTTTTTTTAAGCGATGACCACTAATGACTAAGGGATATATGCGATTTAAAACTTTAGAAAAAATTAACAATTGACAACAAACTCAAATAATATTAAAGCGAGGAGCAACCCGGATACCAGAGAACGTGCAAACGTGCTTCAATTTCGAGATCCGGGATTAAAACGCTTAAAAAAGAATATGGTCACAACGAGTAACTCTTGTGAATTAAAAAGAAGAACAATATAAACCCACATATTGTATTCGAAATGCACAACACGTAGACATTTTTTACCAAAATATTATTTTACCAACCATGTCTTTTCACACGACTGCCCAAACAAAGAACTGTAATGTTTATGCTCGTTTGAAGTTCTGCGTTTTGTCTATTTTCATATGTTTTAGCTTCATTAAAAGGGTAAGGTAAAAGTACAAACTAACACGTACTTAGTTGTATTAATTCATTATTAAATGCAGAAATCGTATTAAATGATGACTGGTATCCGGATTACGATTAACCTTAAAAGGCCACCCATTAAAATGTATGGCTTTTACCTCTTCCATGAAACTAATAACACAATGTAATTGCAGCTCACCATATATGTCATATATGATTGACTAGAGCGGTGCTACTTGCCGTGCTAAATCAAAAGAGCCTACGAAGGTTACACGTTATAAAGCTTATATGACTGAATGATTCCAGAATTACATATTTAACTCGATTAAGTATCAGCATATGAAACAAATTGTCAAGGCCAAGTGCGCATCAATATTAAATTGATAGAAATGCGTTATAGATTTTGTTTTAGAGGTAATAACATATAGAGAACAGAGCAATAGACGCAGATGGATCCTGGTGTAATAACTTATTCTGTGGGAACGAATAAATCTACTGCTGACAAGGACGAGATCTTATTGTTTGAAATCGTCGAATGTGGGGGTTTTTACGATGACTATAATGTAGATGCTCATTTGCATGATGAAGATGTTGCAATGAAAAACACGTGGAACAATAATAATTATAGTTGCGTTTATTGCAACGGTTTAGAGTACGATCGGAGACTGCGCTTCAATCGTTCAATCGTTCCATGCGATTTGCACCATTCTAACCCGTTCAAATAGAACGCGATCATACAAACATCGTAAAAAGGAAACCAAAACTTTGCTGGCTTATTACATATATATGCACGATTAAACACAACGTCAAAAACGTATGAAACGCATTTTTCTATCAGAATTAAATAACGATAACCGTCGTTTTTCTGAAACACTATAACAAACAAAAATCCTTTCATAGCATTACTCAACTAATGAATATGATGACAACGGCGTCGACGTACAATAGAATTCCTTTTAAGAGCACAAAAACTAAACTTAGGTATGTTTACGTCCTGATTTCTAGGTAGCCCATGTAAAATTAATGTTTCTTACCAATTGCGGACGAAGGACCGTGATTCACGGCGCCGACAGGTGTCCTTTTACGGACTCATCGTCTCGCCCACTATTCAACATAGTAATTTACAGATTCGATGCGCATATTTCGTTACTCATTCTAGCTGTTTGAGACGCTCGTTTACAATTACACAAGATAAATAGTTTCAAGTTTGGAAACGGAAGTGGTCAAGTGAATAAGAGCATTGCTGAGAAGTCTATGTTTGAACTAGAGGTCGCGTAACTGAACAGGATGTGGTTGAAAAGTTTTGGCACAGTGTACATAATGTAATTGAAAACCACATAAAACTCACGTGCTATTCTTAGCCAATAATATTTGGAAAGCATAATTTTGTCATCAATTGACCAACGATCTTCTTTAATCTTTTGTGCCATGTATGTATGTTTTAAGCTGTAATTTTTCAATTTGTACACTAAACTAAAGTGCTTCCGACAACAACAAATAAATGATCTATAAATCAATCAGGAATTTTACCCTGGAAGTCTTCCTGTCTCGTACATGTATATCCTTTGGCAACCTGCACTTCTATTGTTAGACGGATTATACAGGACTTCACTAAGGGCAAGATCGATCGTGACATACATATTCAACGTACGCGTTTGCCGGATGCTAATATGTCGTTGACATCCGAGGGCAATACCCATTGGAGTGCATTCTAAATTGATCAAAACTAACAGTCAATTGTAACAGCAATAAAAAAATGGAAAGCCAATTAGAGAAACAATTCACAACGCTGAACTGTTGAATAATTTGATGAGTGTGAAAATTATCTAACAATTAAGGAGGAGGGAGGTTATGCAATAAAGAGTATTTGTTGTTGTTGTTGTTGTTGTTAAGGCCAACTGTTATTCGAGGAAATATTTTTCTTAATAAAGCGTAACGGCCCTATTAAGATGCGTAAAAAAAATTAGGAACTGCGGTAGCTCTCAAGTCGAAGTTCAACTTTTATAGTAGTAAGTACTGTAAGGATGGATTAGGATACAATAAAATACAATTACTCTTTATTGCACACCTCAATTAGGACACAGTACAGAGTACAGTACAAAATCACAATAAGTAGAGGCAAACAACAGGCGGTCTCATCGCTAAAGAGCGATCTGTTTTCTTCGCCTTATTCTTTATATAATTGGGAATGGGAATAACATTGTTGTTGATTGCGTTGTGGGCTATATCGGGCAGACTCGTACGCTTGATCGCCTTTACCGAAGAACCATTTGAACCGGGATACCAGGAGATAAGTAAAAACAACTATGTGGTTGTGGGGTCCTTAACGTCTGGTCTGGTTGACATAGCTGGTGACCAAAGAGCTGGCGACTTCCTCGCACAACTTTTCAGCATTGCGATACAGCGAGGAAATGCCGCCAACATCCTCGGTACAATGTACTACAATGCCTCAAGGGCCTGTTTTAGGTTTAAATTAGCTTTAACATTATTTAAGTTATCGTTGTACTCTTGTATGTATTTGCTTGTAAATAAATGTTTTATATAATATTTACATCTTAATAGCATATAGATGCGACAACTGTACTTAGCACAGAGCTACCGAATGACAAACTTTAATCTCGAGCATATGAAAAAGAGTAACAACCAGGAAGCTTTACTTTCAACATTACGTGCAGCAGATACACGTCAAGCTTTACCATTAACAAGGCGATTACTATTAAGATAAGTGTCGTTTTAGCCACTTCAAACCGTCCGTGGTAATCAGCTGGTCATTTGTAGCGCAGAATGTGCTACGGTTGTTAAATATAAATATAGTACTCGCATTTAATATGGCGTTTGCGCACGTGTTATGGTTAAAAGTATGTACGTGACGCTAACTTAACACAATTCAACTGCAGTTAATTTAAAAGAAAATTTAAATTATTTTCTTGTCTCTTTAAACTTGATATATTCAACCATTATTGTAAAGAAATAAAGGATTGTTTTAACAGACATAAACCAAGTGAATCGACGCGGATGGAAGTAACTGATTCTACGTAAATGATACAAGATAATTTTGAACTGATTCTATAATCACACTATAGCATTTTAAACAAACGTTTTGTTAAACAACATAGGTAGTCAAAGAAAATATCAAATTATCTTGTAATAGACAACTTCCTACGCACTAAGTTCGGGCAATAGTTGAAACCTGCAATTATAGAATGACGTGTCAAAATAAAGTTTTAATTATAGTTGAACGAGCACAGCCTTGTCCGCTCATGGGCGCAAATTGACTTCGTACAAAATCTGCGGTTAGAAAACTGTATTACTATCCACTTCCAAACATATGCCATAAGGCTTTGTTTTATAGTTGAATTTTGAAAAAGGTTTAATACTGATTTGAGCTATTCTTATTGTATTCGTTTTCATGTCGGCACCTACTTTGATCACTAGATGGAGGGCGTATAGGAAAATCATTAAGTGTTGAGATTTCATTGCCATCATTTAGAAATATTAATAGGTAACGTATCTGACTATAATGTACATTATCTGTACTTTGTAAAGATTGTACCAGGTACATAGAACGCGTAATATTAAAAATATAACCCAAACAACACTAAGTCCTGATACCAAGTAATCGCAGATTTTTAGTAAATAAAAATTCAGATTTGCATGCGAATCATGGGATTCATATGTTTATTTTGCATTTGCAAAAACGATACACGAATAGGTTCCCACATTTAAGTTCCAAGCAGTCGTGGAAACTTTTGTATCGGAAATACCATATTACTTTTATTAGTTAAACGTTTGCATGTCTCAGTTGTATTTAAATTGCAAACTGCATTTTAATACGGAATCTTGGCAGGACTCGCTGGCGCTCGCATAAAAAAGCATCCGGCTTTCCGTATGTACCGATCGGCGTCACCCGATTGACATTAGTATTGCATTTATACGGGTAAACCAGTGATTTAAGCCGTTTTTAAATTGCCATGCTTTGCAACGTCCTTCGAATGTTTTCATTGCGTATTGACGTGTGGTTGAGATCATTGTGGTATAATAATGATGATATTTATGTGGATTATTTAAGTAATCCCCGCTTGAGGGGTTATGGGTTTTCTTTCATCCGGGTCTTTAGACATCAAGTTGTCGTCATCGTCAGCCATATTCTATTTATTTTCAATCGATTGTAGCCTATGGTACGACATAATATTTGCTCCAAGGCATCCTCAATATCCTCATACAATCTACTTGATTAATAAGAGTAATCAAATTTTTATTTTTTTAGACAACTTTTTGAAACAAACAAAAATACAGAGAATGTACCCAACGTAGCGATGGAAATAAAATGTACCTGCAGTAAGGTCTACTGAGAGTACCTACTCCAACTAAAAACATAATCAGTTATAAGAAATAACGACAACTGCCAGAGCGTAAGTTTTTTTTTAAATAGCAGGTGTACATTGCATGTGCCTCGTAGGATGCATTTTTAACTTGACCTCTATGTATAATATGAACGGGACGTAAAATGTGCTCGTTTTGCGTGCTTATTATAGCATGAGCATATATTTTACTATACCTGTGTTTTCTAGATAAGTTATTCCCTTGCACTATGAATTAATGTTTACAGCAATTGCTAAATAATGTTTTAAAGTGTTAAGAAAACTAAAATGAGAGCGGCCGTCGGAATTCATTTAGCTATTCACGATCAGCAACACAATGTGCGTGCATTTCTCAATGAATGTCTCGGTATCGAGCTGTCAGGAATTCGATATAAATAGGACAGCTTATAAGACGCTAATGCTAGGAAACCATTGGGAGGTGGGATTAAACAGAGAGTTTACAGTTTGAAATGCTCCTTGAATGTTTCGTTTAGTGTTTGTATTATGATAGTGGCCCTTGATTTTATCTGGTACGAATATATATTTAAAGAAGTGGTTTAGTGTTTATTTCAGCTGCTTAAAATATTAGACATAATAGTCATTAATTGATTTTAAAATCGAACGATAGACGCAGCTTCATATAAAATAATAAATAATAATAAATATTTGTGGACAATCTTACACAAATCAACCTAGTCCCAAACTGATATTGATATTAAACTATTTCTATTCATCTGAGAACTCATTTATGGAATATCTTGTCGTCTAGCTGGACAATAATACCATAGATTACATCCTTTTTTTTAACCTAACTGTGGCTTTACAGGCCGGGCCCAATAAAGTGATAGGAGTGCGCGGTTGGAGTTGCCTGGGGAAAATCCAGGGGAAACCTCCGACATGAACACGCGGGCGGTCTAAACTGGAATACTCTAAGAGTTTGCGCTCCAGTGAGATTGGTTAAACGGCTTCAACCGAATCTGAGGTCTTATCACCTCACCACTAGCCCCTAGTATGTCGTATCCCTGACTTTCGTTATAACTACGTTATCTATAAGAAGTCTGAATTTACTGGTTTGCTCATAACGAGTGGTACTGTCAGCATCATAAGTAGCTACGCATGAATATTCCCTCATGATAAAGTTATTGACCCTCGTCATATCCGTAGCTACCTCTCAATCTGACCGTTCGCAAGTGCTACGAACACCAGTCTAAGCGTTGTGATTCTCAAATTGTATCGTTCACTTATCAACATTTACCTAGTATATCTTGACCCTGAAATTAATTTCGGTTGGTGTAAGAATAGTACTCGTTCCAGTAGGTAAAGTCTGTGACTGTAGTGAATAGCAAGCCAGCTGGCAGCGCCGGTCACGACGGCGGTGCCGCCTGCGCAGACACGGACACACTGAACTAGCATATAAGTAAATATCTGGCGTGTGTCAACATAGCAGCAAGAGGTACGAGTGACACAGACACAGTACCTCTGATCATGCTTGTGGTTAACAACATAATAGATTGTAGCAACCAAGTTGGGTAAATGTATCAGTAACACAACCTTACCCCAAGAGTTAATAAAGATGTTTGTTGCTGACTGTACCCAGTACGCACATACTGGCCTTTGAACAGGATTAAAGACTTCCGGAATTCAACCCTTAATGGTGTGTAATTTTTTGTAGCTTGACAGAACAATATGTAGCTCGCTTAACTAGATTATGGTTTCAATTACCAAAATGATTGCCAACGAAAAGTGTACCTAACCTAACCTATTAAGTAGGTATTATGCCAACGAGATAACGACACGAAAACAAAAAATCTGTTAACTACGATTAACTGCGATTTCACACATGAGTAGCCACAGTAACCAACCGAGCGTAAATTTGCTGACCGCATACTAAACGGCGACCATACGAAAAGTCATGGAAATAAATTGGTTTTAAAAGCAAAAAATAACCTTACATACATAGCCATAAAGCATACAATTGACTATCAATATCTGTCAATTAATTAGCGATGCCGTACACAAGATGCGCCGGAGTTGCAATGTGCGTACGCATTTTTAGCAAATTAAAAGTACGTTAAATGTCTACACGATTTGCATACAGACGGCTAATGCATTCCAGACGATATTTATCTGCATTCATATGGTAATTTTATTAAAAATAGTGAGGCCCTTAACGAAACGAATGAATATAACTTCCATGGCTTTTTAAGTACTCTATATGAAAAAGAAGTTGAGTAATTTAAAAGAGAAATGAATGACTATGAATTCCATTTTTAAGATAGGGATATACATAAATGGTTTGTGTGTTAGCTTGCAATTGAAAAACTTAACCCAGGAACATTACCTAATTGAGCATCCTCAGAATAAATGTGGTGGATTTAGACTTTTACGTAAAAGCTACTTTTTACACTATGTTTTGAGTTCCCATCATCTGATGGTGCAAGCGTTAGGAAGGTAACTAGCCAACGATATCATCCGGAGACCAAAGCACAATGGATATTCATGGCGTCAAACCATCGGTAGAGCATCATCATCATCAACAGCCTATCTACGTCCCACTGCTGGGCACAGGCCTCCTCTCATAGATGAGAGGGATTGGGCAGTAGTCCCCACGCTGGCCCAGAGCGGGTTGGGGACTTCACATACAACTTTGAATTTCTTCGCGGATGTATGCAGGTTTCCTCACGATGTTTTCCTTCACCGAAAAGCTAACGGTAAATATCAAATGATATTCCGTACATAAGTTCCGAAAAACTCATTGGTACGAGCTGGGATTCGAACCCACGACCGCCGCTTGACAGCCGCACGCTTGAACCACTGGGCTACCGTAGCTTCTGGGTATCGGTAGAGCACGTCGATAGAAACGCTCCTGGATAGTTATAATAGATGTCAAAGTCGGAGTTGTATATGAGTATATGCCATATTCTCAAAATGGCCACCATGCACGGATTAAATACATTTTTTTTAAACAAAAAGAAATGATTTGACGTTGCACAGATGTTTTACTTTACGAATTAAGGGTAATTGCGGTTTGCGTAGTATAATTTTTTTTTGTGCAACGTTGTCTTCTTCGCATATAGTAAATTTTCTCTTACCATTTGTCAGTTTTCGTTAGCGTTACTCAAATGAATTATGTATATTATGACTAAACCAGGTGCTTCACATCGAGTTCCCTGGATGAAATCTGTACCTTATCAAAGCACTAATTAGACGTATGTACAATTTTAATCTAAAAAAGACTTTAGGATAGAAATACGGTTAGATAAAGTTGTATTTATAATTAACGATATAGTCTTTAGCATTAATGTTCTCTTGAATACATTTAACATTGCTGATAAGATCGGTTGCTAGCTTTACATACATGTAATCTAATGGTGTGTTCTGTACTGTTTCGTATCGATATGTGCCTTAAAGAGTACCTATGTATTTTAAACTTCCCATTCTGGCATTACCCAACTAAAACGTCAAGATAAGGAAAACCTATGCAAGTCACATCGCATATTACTATCTATATATCATACAATAATAGTGACGGTATTTGCAAAAAACTATTACATTGCGATTCATCAGTCTCATCAGGCGTCATAAATCTTTTCAATTAGCAGACGCTCATTAAAAATGTATATCAACCTAGGTTCCGCCTAGATAATACTTAATAAGTATCCGACTATTTTAATCATCTATAAACGGAACATCAATGTTCTATGAGACGTCATTCAGGGTCTGACGGAGCATTAGTACAGCATAGTTATGACTGCTCGTCAGAAACTAAAGTATGCAAAACGAATAACACCTATTTATAAACGCACGGGTTATAAAATACACTTAAGTGATAATAACATATTATGAGTATGATTATCATGGTACGAGATGATAATTTTCAATTTCACGCAACCGTTTGGAATGGGTGCGTAATTAGTTTTGGAATGCCGGCCACTGTTTTGATTTCGTGTTTGGTTGATGCAGCGTAAGTTAATCCCGATATCAGGTTAGGTGTGGTAACATTGGACTTATTGAAATTAACTAGCAGTTTTTTCTTGACGCAATGGTAGTAGTTTTAGGTAATCGGTCTGTAAATATGCTACTTTTTCAATCGTTATACTCTCTGCCTGCATAATATAAATACTATCAAACGGATCTAAGTGTGTTTTCAGTCCTTCGGATGCCACGTCGAAGTTTAAGTTCATTTACTTAATCAGAAAAAACAAGAAAAATAAAAAATGTAAAGTATGCAAAATTAGAACTCGTGTCGTGTCTCAAATTGTCGTTTAGTTCAGATTATCAGATTAATATGTGATTAAAAAGTTAGGTTCTACGGGGATGAACTGGGAAGAAGTAACCCAAGTTGCCCAAGACCGAAGCAAATGGAGAGAATTGATTCGAGCCGGGTGTAGGGCTCAGAGGGTAACGGAATAAAGTAGAAGAAGAATATGTGATTAAGGATTCTACGGATCACTTAACATGACCCAATAAATACATTGAAAACAATCGTACTTATTAGGTAAGTGAAAAGTCGTCGTTACATGACGTAACTGAGTCGATAGATCGTAACAAAACAGCACGCGATGTTGGTGTTACATCAAAACTAGATAAACGAGATGAGGCACATGATAAAAAACGCTCAATAAAAATATCTACTAACAAATGTGAGAGCTAGTTCATTTGTATAATATAATTTAAATTAGGTATTATCGTACGTAAAAAACAGATACATGAAGAAGGCTGCTTTTTTTCTATTTCTTTACTTGTAGAGGTGGGTAATGATAACACAGAATGTAAATATAAATGAACATAGTCATTATCATAATGAATAATTGTTCGGTCGACGACAATATATCTTGTGACATTCTGGACAGCTGCTACTGCAAACCCAAGCCCTACATTCGAAGACAAACGATAGGTAACTTATTGAATGCGTATGTAACGTCGGGCGTAGAATGCAGGCCCAGTTGAAGAATGTAATACGATTCAGATTAGGTGAGTCACGAATTAAATTGTCCGAATGTACTTATGTCCAAAACAACTTTCAATAGTAAGGTCTAATTAACTGTCATGTAACTGTGTTATAGTTAATTATCTTGTCTTGTAAAGCTATTATGAGTTCTCTGACAACAACGGACACAAGTCTGTTTTTTGTTTAGAATCGAGTCGCAGTAAAAAGATGATAACCAATATCTAGCATCGCCTTTATGTATGCAATCGAGATATAGTGTAATAAATGTAGAGCTAATATGCTATTGCGGTTTGATTATATGACCACAATTTGTTAGAAATGTCTAAGCTAATCATAATAGCCATTCTTATCTGTGAACCGTTTCTCAGAAATGGTTCACTCGTATAATTGTCAATTGTCACATTAAGATATCGATGACGATGTTCATTAGAAATTAACTTGATTGCTCTCCCACACGCAATAAAGACAGGATAAAGGATGAAATAGATAAAAAGACTATAAGTTAAATATAGACTACATAAAATACTAATGGAGTAGAACCATACTCGCATAGAAAGTATTTAAGCCTGTTTTCATCCTCTGAGATAAAAACTATAGGTACACATATCATTTTTTTCACATTCGAACTAGATTCTTGACAATTTCATCAACCAAAGTGAAAAATTTAAAAATTCAACGCCACACCTCTGGAATCCGTCCATTGCTCTAACCAACTCAGCCACCGTGGGTGTCCCTTGTGATGTTGAATCTTTCAATCGATACACTCTGCTAATTAAGCCTTAGGAGGCTTCCAGAGGTCGCGGGTTCAAATCCCACCTGTGGCGTTGAATTTTTCAATTTTTCACTTTGATTGGAAATTATAATTTCGCTAGCGGACGCATCCGCTTGACAACTTTAATTTCATCAAGATCGCAAAACACGCAAATACGTATGAAAAATACATATTTCAACAAGCCAAACCACAGGCTAACACTATAGTATAGGGCAATAAGACAAACACATCCGTCAGTTAGGAATGTTTTATGTCCATTGTTGGCGTGGTCGGTAATTATATTCGTATTAAAACTGTATCTAGTAAATACGTCGATTTAGTTAAGAAAGGTGCTAAGGTATCATTAATCAAGAGAGAATAATGGTCTTTGGACACTATTAGGCAATGGGTTAAGAAAACGTTTATTAAAGAGGTTTATCGAATGTATAGTTGAAGTATTCAGGTATAAAAATAGTCGTTTGTCAAGATAATTGTACGAAGCGAAACGAAACCTTCATATTTTAGTAATGAATACTTAAAATAAGCTTGTTAATATACGTTTACGATATTAAATAAATAAAAGATAGTTCACACAAATGGAGAAAATTTCGCGAGTCAAATAAGGAAAGACAATTTGTTCGCATGTGTCAAAGAGCAAATAAGAAATTTAACAGACAATTACCACTTAAACGATACTCAATTAACCGTAAATATTGCGAAATAATGGCACGGTAAGAGTTGCGAACATTATGTGACGTTTGTCACCTGAAGAACTTTCGCGCCAGTTAGTTAAGACAGGGAAAGCGTAAAAACTAACATAATGAAGTACTACTTCTCGGCAATTTTAGAACAAACTGACGATAAACTTGATTAATGGTGAGTAATTTAACTTTTTACCGCCTGTACCTACATAGAATATTGAAAAGGGTGTCTGGAAGAGATTGCTCTTTAGAAATAAAACCGCCAGTTGTTTACCTCTACTTTTAAAGTAATGTTCTGTACTGTCTTCTTTTTGAGGTGTGCAGTAAAGACGATATTATGATTCCGAGATATAATGCTTTCAATGTCATCATAGCTTTTACCTTTTAACCATTTGATTAGCTCAGATTTGCAATCGTAAGTAGTAAAGGAGTAAATGTTAATGAGATTATTTATATAATTATATATATAAGCTGATTGAGATCTTTGTTGTCGTCTTGCAAATGCAGTTTTTGCTATGGGAATCTAGATAATTTTAATATTTTTCTTTCGTTGATTTTTTTTTAATAGGTTTATAAGGTGTGCTTTTGTGTGTTTTTATGGTTAAATGCAATATATATAACTTTCTTACAGATAATACATCACAACTTACATATAACTCACTAGTTGGGAATCTATACGGCTTGAGGAGCATCACTTTGAGTAAAGCCCTTTTTAATATAAAGCCTAAAAATTCGCAAAATGTTTTATGGAGCCAGAGAAATTATGATTAAGTAACAAAAAGTAGACAAATCACAACTATTTTAAGACGTCTTTAACTATTGCTAAAGAAACTTCTAGGACCTTCGAAAAATTCTGTTGTGAATTGCGTCTTAAGCTCTCTAATTCAAATTACAGGTGTTGTTTAGCAAAATCACGATTCCTGTGTTTTGTATTGAATTGCAGTTTCACTTTTGCGCTAGACGTTGAAGAAAGCTGTCAACTGACGCAAGACAGACAATAATATCATAGAAACTAAATTGGTTGACATTATAATCAGGTAATACATTTTGTTCTAAGTCAGTCTAGCCAGAGGGGCTAAGATGACCGTTTACATATCGGACATATAGGATTCGTCCCTCTCGCACTTACCCACTTGACAGTAAGGGACGAATGCTATATGTTCGACATATAAGCGATCATTCATTCACATTAGCGCCTCTGTTGAGAAACGTGGCTACATCAGCTTATTGTTTTAATATCTATAATTAAACATTTACCTGACATCGGCACAAAATATTTAACAAAAAACGTTAGTTAAAAATCGTACATAACATGACATGAACGACTCGAATCATATGACCAAGCTAGTCGCGGTTAAACACAAGACGCGAGTAAATTACATGCGGTAAATGTTATCACAGAAGCCAATTATAGTACATTAAGTTAATACGTCGAAGGTACGTCATTAATAAGTGTCTATAATTGATAATGCGTTAGTGCATGTACCGACCTACCTCAAAGGACGCATGTCGCTTCTAACATCGTCTTAAATACAACTTTTTTTAAGACTATTCAAACCCATGCAATGGTAATTAACTTGAAGAGGCAGTGCGTGTGAAAACTTGAACGCGCCTGTTCTTTATAAGCAACAGTTCTATTGTGTGCGGATTTTTTTAAACGACGTCCAATCAGGCTGATTGTGAGGCACCAAGACATCTGCTTATTTACATGTGAAACAAAACCTTTTATGTAATGTTTTTGTTCTAATGACGACTAAGAGCTAAGGCTAACACGACAGCTTCTTGTCTCGTTCGTTAGCTAACAGCACGCAATAATGCGCCCTGTTTGGTAAAAACATATAGCACAATTAGCACATGTAGCTCTCGACTATCGCATAATCAAAACGAGTACTATAAAACGTTCACGATGCTGTAATTTTATGTAAAACAAAGTGAATGTGTTACGATTTATTCCGTTGATACAAGAAGTAGGTAGAAGTCGATAGTTCAGTGTTCAAATATCCAGGAGGCCTATCTAATCATCTGTCAAACAAGTAGGTTGACGAGTTAAGGCGCAGAGTAGGGCAAGGCCTTCCCCATACAAACTTTGTACAGGTTTTATTCGTCGGTTTTGGCACTAACAAATATAATATTTTTTTTGGTTGTAAATATTAGATATGCGAAGATCGTGATGTGAAACTTTTCAAATATTTCAAAAAAAAAAAAAAAAAAAAAATTACATCACGAAATAGCTATGAGAAAAATAAGCATACTGACCAAAAATCATAACTTTAATGCAAACACAAACGAAGTAAATCCTGCACAAAGTTTGTATGGAGAGGGCTTGCCCTTACCCCTCCTCTTAAGCAACAATATTGATAATTAAAACAAGACCAGTGAACGACGTGGGCTGGAAAAGTACATATGGGTATTTGAAAAAAAAATAGATAGATACATAATAGACTTCACATTGAACAATTTTGTAAGAGTTCCCGTTATACAATACTAGCGACCCGTCCCGGCTTCGCACGGGTGCACATTATACATATGAACCTTCCTCTTTAATCACTCTATATCTACCTATTACAAAAAACCGCATCAAAATCC
This sequence comes from Cenopis cana, assembly GCA_951800055.1. Lineage (NCBI taxonomy): Eukaryota > Metazoa > Arthropoda > Insecta > Lepidoptera > Tortricidae > Cenopis > Cenopis cana. Next base: position 6,372,862 of record OX637487.1, on the reverse strand, counting down.
GTCGCGTAGTTTTAAAGATCTAAGCATACAACGGGACAGACAGCAGGAGGCGACAATACACTTACTCGTGTTTTATACTATGTAGTGACAATACACTTACTCTTTATTTCTCAATAAACATACAAAACAGTTCAGAAACATAGCGAGATATAAGCAGAGGTAGACAACAGGCGGTCTTATCGCTGTTATCTTGGGGTAGTCAGTCTACTTTTCATCATCATCTATCGTCGATGATCAAGATAGTAGTATAACCCTTCTTCGTGACATTAGTTTTAAGAAATTTTCGGTATATAATTTGAATCAATTCGAACATTCAGTTTATCCGGGGTTAGATTTGTACATTTTATGTTTACTTGGAACCACGTCTTCAGTCCATTTTATAAGGGACCGGACCATCCATAATAAGATATCCATAAGATAGTGTATTTAGGTATCTAAGTGCATTTAGCTTACCTACAGCGCTATTACGACGTAATTTTAATACTTGATTGATTATCCACTGGTGTATAAATAAAAGAGATCTGTCTTTAAAAGTAACATTAATTAATTTAATACTTGAAAGATTTTGTTTTTCGTGCTAACACAAGCGACTCAATTAAAACAGGACGAAAACACATTAATCTTATTGATATCATCATGGTGATTTAGCACGTCGTTTTTTTTAGTCGAACGTATGTGGGAAAACGGTAGTTTATCATGTCTTGTACTTCGGTAAATGAATTAGACTTGTTAACGTTATCAAAATCTCTTATCCGTAAATCTATGGCTGCCTTTCGACCCGAGCTATGATATGTAGCTATGCTGTGAGCTTTCCGTTTCCACCAGTGATATAGAGGTGGGTGATAAATAACTTCACGATGAAAAAATCACGGTGATCCGCCGTTAAAAAGTAACAGTGTGACTTGTCACGAAGTAACAACGTTACAAAATAACGTTGTTACTTAGCGACGATATCACTGGAACTGTGTAAGTGACGCGTCGCGTCGTGCCTCGTGACCGCTGTTACTAACTGTGACTGTGACTGCGGTGCGCTGTCACAGAGTAACATCAGTTGTTACAAAAATACCAGTAACTGCCGGGAACGATCGACACGTAAATGTCGTGACACGAAATAACCGAAGTGACAAAGTCACAGTGATTTTTCAATGTGATTTTTTTGGAACGGGAATAACAATAACGGTGGTCGAAAAGTAACGCTTTTCCCATTTCTACAGTGATATGCTAAGTATGTGAACCAATCAATAGGATAAGTCGATATCAACGCATCCATAGCGAAGTAACACAGCACAGCTCTGATGGAAATGCACCATATTAGGTAGCATACATAAAGGTAAACCCTCCACAGCATTTAACTCAGATTGTCTGTATGAATATACGATCAGAGAAACAAATTATTGTCTTCCAAGGTACAACAATCATGCGAAAAACGAACGCATATTACAAAGGTAACGTTTCTCCGATTGAATGAAGATAGACATTAGTTTTTACAGTCTATATAATAGTGAATGTGACAATGAAGTAAGAACGGGTTCCTAATACCTACAATGTATCGTAAATGAAGAATAATAATAGTTTTTATGATAGTAACATGGCAGTTCAAAAAAGTTAATTAAAAAGAGATTAAATATTTGAAACGAAGTTAAGCGACAGATAATACTGGGAATGGACCGAAGAGAAGCTTTTTCGCATAAACGATAAAGTTAGCAGTTAAAACAATGCGGAAGCGTCCAAGAAAGTTTCCCACGATTGCGTAAAAATTTGGTGTACAAATTAAAAATAAGTAAGCGACACTAACATAGTATTGTTTATGTAATATACAATACAAACAGTAGGTAATATTGCATAATGTGTTACGCAATTTTGAAACTGGTTACTAGGTAAACAAGCCATAAAAGTTAAGTTTTAAAACTGATTAGTTTTTATGGTGTTGTTGATTTGCAAACAAAAACAAACCCAATGCAACAAATGTTAACTAGAGCGTTCTAAGTATGGCTAAAGTAATACTAACAGGGTTAAAGTCTTTCGCTGCCAAGCTTTTCGTACCGCTACGCAATTTCCTATACATTCGGGGAAACGCATGGTATCGCCTGCTAGACGGGTTCCTGGCAGTCAATGTGTTAACATTTTATCACGCATGAATAAATATCACACAAAACTGGAATAACTTGCGACATTTTGCAGAATGCTAAATAATCAGAAAAGGTCATACGGGAAAACGCATAGTCGCCCGCTAGGCGGGTTCCTGGCAGTCAATGTGTTAACATTTTATCACGCATGAATTGAACACAAAACTGGAATAACTTGTGACATTTTACAGAATGCTAAATAATCAGAAAAGGTCATACGGGAAAACGCATAGTCGCCCGCTAGGCGGGTTCCTGGCAGTCAATGTGTTAACATTTTATCACGCATGAATTGAACACAAAACTGGAATAACTTGCGACATTTTGCAGAATGCTAAATAATCAGAAAAGGTCTGGAGGCACCGATCGTATGTAGGTTATTGTTATACTCGTAGTAATTTGAGAATGTAATATGGCTTGACCGGACGACGTCCTGTGGGTCGCCCCAAGTATCGCTGGAGGGATGTGGTGGAAGCGGACCTGCGTGAGCTCGGAGCAGTCAGGATATTTTTCCCGGTGAGACAATAAAGTTTTAACGGGGTATAACAAAACGTCTGACTACACACATTTTGATGTAAATTTATTTTTGGGACAGCTCTATTATGTGGGTTCTGACTGTTGACGAATGTTTTGGAGAAATGTATGTCCATTGTCCACTGCAACTTTTTATCGCATAAAACACTATAACAACATCAGCATTTCTTCATTTTTCATCTGTTTGTTTTTGACGATTCTCAATACAATGTGAGACGTTAGTGCCGTTTCTGAAGTTGTAATCGCTTCGCGGTAAATGTCGCTACGAGCCTCCCTAAGGCTTCATTAGCAGAGTGTAATGATTGAAAGATTCACCACCACAAGGGATACCCACGGTAGCTCAGTTGGTTAGGAGCAATGGCCGTATTCCAGAGGTCGTGAGTTAAATCCTACCTGTGGCGTTTAATTTTAAAAATAGTCACTTTGATTGAAAATTTATTTCAGATTATTATTACTGTTAAATCTCGTAAGTATTTGCCTCAGATCCTCGACCCTTCATAGACTGATCAAGGTATAGTTTCCCTAGACCGCTATGCCACCTGTGTTTCATTTCATGTACTACTTACCGGACGATGCGCGACCTTGCAAGGTCATGCGCAGCCGGCCGTTGCGCTGCAATATGCTAATCTCTTTAAATACGATACGATGGTACTCGTATAACCCTGTTTATGATAATTGATAAAATAACTAACGGCCAAATCTATTTGCAAGTTTATACGAATTACTTGCTATTTTTTGATGTTGCAAGTGCTGCAATTCAAATTAAATGGGTTCTTTGTTTCGCAGACAAAAGTTTCATAGAAATTTTTTGTCGCAGAATTTTCATTTCTTTAGAAAACAATTTGTTTTTCAACAAGGTCACATTTCTAACCTAACCTACTTTTCTGATAGATCTAATTGGTTTCTACACAATGGCATTTTAGGTCTCTGGATTAAAAAAAATCTATGAAACGAAAATTCTGCGAAACAATACATTCTATGAAACATTTCTGCAAGACACCGAAAAAAAAATACAAAAACTTACAAGGCAACAACGCGCGGTCTTATCGCTAAAAAGCGATCTTTTCCAGACAACCTAATTGATCCTTTATTATTATTAATTGATCCGGGCAACTGGCAGCATTTTTATTTTGAGTTTAAAAAGAACATTAATTATTTCACCCTAACAGACAGAGACAGAGAGATATTATTCTTCATTTCGATTGCTCAAAACTACGTTGCTTCTCATAATTGAATTTGCTTACAAGCATTGTTTTAGGTAACGATAGATTCGATGTTTTGTCACTTCGTCACTCTGTAACGTCACGTGGAATTGTCAAAAATCACTAAAAGCTATTTTTTGACAATTCCACGAGCTGTTTCGCAATGCTACCCACACAACCACTAAATGCATTTCAGCAGGTTGCTAACCTAACAGGTTGCCCAACGCCCGATCATTGTGAGAACAGCTTTATACATTGTGGCCAAACACGTTCAATTCATGCATCAAATGAATGCTACTCTCCATTGTTTGGTTTATGCGAATGCTGATTTCATTTTAGTAACTTCGTTATGTTCAGTGGAATAATAGAATAATTTGTAGATTAATAGATTGCGAGTTGAACTCGCGGGTTCAGTTTAGTGGCGCCCTGGGGATAACCACCAAAAAAAGAACTGCTGGCGCACTTCTCAGGGCAGGTTGCACCAACTTACGATTACAGACAGATCAACATTAAATATGGCGCCGGCAGCTGCCATCCCACAGAAACTTATCAAACTATCCACACAATCCGATTTTAACGAAGACTGCTTACGATTACAGACGGTTTGGTGCTATTATACTTCTTTTGTTGTTATTGATTAGGTATAAGACCTGTTATAAACAGAGCTCGGCGGGGGTGAGCTGTTTTCAAAGTTTGCATAACATGGACATACCTTTTCATTAAATTATAGTAGTGGTGTAATTTAATAACTAATGCAATTATTTTATTTAGGCTGCCTTTCTGCTACGATCTTTACATCAATTTCAATTTATTCAATAATAATAATTAGAAAAATGCAATTTTACAGGATAGTCCTAAGGCATTACAGATTTCTCACAGATGATGTCAACAATACATTATTACATTAGCTATAGAATACAGAATAAAATAGATCAAAATGCGTTGAAAATAAAAAATATAGAAAAACTTAGTTCTTTATTACAATATCAAAGAAAATAAAAAATAAATAAAAAAACTTAGTATCTACACGTTTTGTACATAATGCATTGTCATTTTAGTTAAATTATAATGAATAAAGTTTTATTTTCATTTAATATTGTTTAAGGTGATCTATATTAATATCTACACTTGACATTACTGACGTAAAAATGGCTCACCCCGCCGAGCTCTGGTTATAAACCTATGTTTACAGAAAAATATCTGATTTACTTACAATTGGTTAATATTGATATAATTTATAATACGAAACGATTACTGTAAAATGTGTTTTTACTAATAAATACTGTATTCTGTATTCTGTATTACCTATCCAACCCTTTTCGGACGTAGGCATTATATCGATCACATACTGCCTGTCAAAATATGTCATATTTAATATATGCATCTTAATCGTAACGAATGAAGACTGACTGTCGATTGGCATTTTAAAACTAAGGCCGGCTCAAGAAGGATTAACGGATTAATGTGTCACTTAACCAACCCACCTTAAGCATGGCCTAATCTTAATTTGCATAATTAGGAAAACTAACAAGTTAAGTTTTTAAAGTTATGTGAGAAAACAATAAATAGTTTGTGCTCTTTGTTTGCTAAGACAGAATTGGCCTCGAACTGTGAAGCTGTATTTGCTCAAACCGATATGGTACAAGAAACAATACCACACTTATTCACACATAAAATTCTATTATTAAATTAATACATTGAAAAGTCGTGAACAAACATTCCCCAAACCAGCAATAATAGGTTTGGCTAGAACAATGCTGCGGTCGTGTTGTGTTCATGAGGAAGTATTGAGACATGCCTGATCAAGCCGACAAGCTGAACTCTACGAAGTATTAAACATGTAGCAAAAAACGGACAACAATCTAGTAGAGTAAAATCAGTTACTTGCATGTCTTGCCTACCTAATGTTGTAAGAAGAAATGTCTTAATAAGTTATTTACTCAGTGTAGCCTTGTCTCATGCAAAGAAAGTGCTTTATCTTTTAAATATTACCAATTATCCTGATCCTGACTAGGCTTTTTCCTAAGACATAACAAAGTTCATATTCGTATTTTCTAGTTGTTCCGCAACCCTTAAAATATGATACGGCTAGTACGAAAGAATATGAATAGAAGGAATTTTTAGACAATGAAGCTATCGTATTTTGAGCATGTAACATGCTCAAAAAGCAGGTGTTCTGATCAAAGACAAAGCATTGTAGTCAGTCCGCATGGGTCAGTGGTCAAACTGCCATCGGTGCCTTTGTTTTGTTTAAAGCTTATGACCATTGTTTAGCTAGTTCGATAAGTTACTATAATTTAATACGTTAGTAAATAGTTGAATTAGTATAGACTCATAGTCAGTAAGTTACATAAGGCTTGATTAATATTTATCCTGACACTAATGGTAGTACAAGCACTGATAAGTACATGCTTTGTAAGTCCATAGATTAGTATCAGAATACCTACCAAACTAGACTTTGTAGATTCCCCATGACACTATGCCAAAACCGCAAGCGAGATACTCCAATAGAAATACAACCGCAAGATACGATGAAGCGCAATGATTCATTATATATCAATAGTCGTAAGGCGAAATCCACAAATAAGGATATGTTCGATCATTAATAAAAGTTTCCTTAGCACAGGCGCCCACGAGACCTTTGCCCGCCACTTTCTTAGCCTTGGTGCCTACAATCCAAGATAATGATTCATTGAACGTTAAACTAAATGAGTAACAAGACAAACTAGGCAACAGACGGTAATCGCTACTATTTAGTGAATGTTTACGTTCAAATTACTAGTGACAAATGGAGGCTATGTTCAGTTAGACTACAAATCTACGCATTATTTCACAAATATTGAACAAATAAACATTTGTATACGATATTAAAGTGCAGGCTATTCAGACCGCGGAAAACACATAAATATACTTACATGTTGGTCTGGAGGTGGAGGGTCATTCCCAAAAGTTAAGGAAACTGATTCTTGATTTTGGCCTGGGGGCCGATTTTTTAGTGTCGAACGCTCGACTTTTCACTCGAGATCTGTCAAAAAACTATGATGTTTTGACAGATGTCGAGTGAAAATTCGAGCGTTGAACACTCAAAAATCGGCCCCCTGTATCTTATCTCCTTACTCTCTCTACTACCTAGGCATAAAAGATATGAAATAACCAATCACATTGCGGGTACTATACAATCTTATTCTTATCTATCTATAGGGAAAAGTAAAACCAATGAGCACCCACATATTTCATATATGTAAAACCCATGAAGTTGTTACTATTTCCAATTACTATAAATTTTTGCAGCAGTCTAATGAATGATTTTGACTGAATACTTTACACGGCTATTCATGTCAAACTCGCCCGATATCTAAATAATAAAACTGTCACACGCCATCATTGTCAGTGGCGTGTCAAAACGACACGGTCCCTCCACATGCAAAGGCTAAGACAGCCACGACAATAAAGCAAGGTCGGTAAGAATTCTCTTTCAAATACCATGGGTCCATGACCAACGAGCTTGGCGTTAAGTGTATCATGGCGCAACGGTAGATTTATGGGTACGAGTAAACTTAAGTCGGTTCCTGCAAACTGCCATTAAGGGGGACGAAGTGATAAACTAGTTAAGCTTATCTGGACTGCTGATAATTTAGAATTGTAGGATTGTCCGCTACCCAAAGGTTTTCTGGAAGAGATCGCTCTTTAGCGATAAGACCGCCTGTTGTTTACCTCTACTTTAAGCCTAATGTGCTGTACTATGTTCTTTCTAAGGTGTGCAATAAATAGTATCGGTAAATTAAGGTTACGACCACATATTTATGAGAGGATACATTCGATACATATTTTTGCACTTGACTGTACAAACTTGTTAGCCGCTTAAAATAAAACTCTAAGACAAGTTTTGATTTAAGCAGGTTGTAAGCAGATTTAATATCAGGCCAACCGCAATTATATTACCTATTGTCCAAAATTCATAAAATGTACCATAAAGGTCTTTAAGAATTAGTGTTCTTAAGGCTCTTTTCTGCAGAACAGTATAGTTAATATAGTATCAATAAAGTTCAAGTTTTAATCGTCGTCCTCAAGAGGTTTAAAACTTTTACGGGCTCTGAATGACCTTCATAAAAATCCAACACCATTCTCAACGGATATTGCGACCGATAGAAAACTACAAGATTTTACGATGTAACTTAAAACTGAGGTCGATAAGGCCATATCAATAAATCAAAAGTATAATTACGAACGAAATAAAAATACCGTAAAACTGTGAACTTGCACGCGCGTTTCTAACGTCGCTGTGTGTTTGTAGGCCGTCGAAAGTCTTTGAACCTTTATAAATAAATGTCACGCAAAATGTTGACCCATAACAAAAAAACGCATTCTTTTATTCATTTGAAAACGACATTCCCAGATGAAACAAAAAGAAGAATAGGAATGAAATCGACGGTTGGGAATACCAGAATTTCTCTGTACATTTAAGTCACAATGTAACACAAAGGTATTCAAAACTAACGACAGTGTCCAAATATAGATCAATACATATACACAATAATGGATTTCCATTGAATATAGAGAAGATCAAGATCAGAATACGGTGCGGCATTGCGATCGCCATATTGAGAGAAGGCTGACCGGCGGCGCGAGCGCATCCGAAACGGTCAAGTTCACGGCGTGCGGCGAGGTGCGCATCGGTTGCGTAGTGTCATTACGATCTAACACCGAACTGGTATTAAGGAATCGTCTATTTACACATTACGACTTAAGCATTCCAACATTACAATATAAATTTATAAAATGTAATAAAAGTCAACTTTTTCTGTAACAATTGGAGCAACGAACTTGAGAAAAACACGCGACAAATAAAAAATGAAAAATATTGTAAGAAAAAATGAACTATAAATTACCCCTTATTATTGTTTCTTACTATTCAATACTACTTTTTTATATATGCAAATAAATTATAACAAAGTCTAAAAAAATTGAACTGAACACATTGTTTTATAGAAATTAATTCTGATAACTGTAGCTTCACAAGACCGCTTATATGGTTCCCACATCAACAATGGGTAACACCAAGAGACAGCTCTAAGCAAAGTATATACAAATGCAGTTTTTGTTTACCAGAGTAAGAAAGACTAAAGGCTTTTGAATACAAAAAAAAAACGAATATCTTAAGAGGCAGCCAAGACCTAATTTTGTTGAAATTGATGTTATTTAAGCAGTTTTTTTAAGAAAAACTATTTGTTCAAACACATCAAAATATATATATGTTAATATTCATCATATTTCAAAGACCGTGTACGGACTCGATACATAATTAGACGAAATCGGCTCGATAGCAAATAATTGCAAAGATTGGTCTTAAAATCATCATTAAACGGTTCTGTCTTAATTTTTAGTACGTATTGGTCTGCAATTAAAAATATGAAGTCAACATATTCATACCTAAAGCGCCAACGAGTCATATTTCACAAATAATCCACACTTTTTTTATTTCAATATTATTATAGTATTTATTTGTTATTCTACTCGCAGAGCTTCCGTAAAGAGCGGGTTGGTTAATTGGAAACTCACGCGTGTTATTAGAGCGGGACTTTTTTTTAGGTATTGTCAGCCTCTTAATAAAGAAAACTTAATTGACAATTTAACAAAAATTACTGCTGTAAATAGTATACGTTCAATAATTGCAAAACCAGAAGAAGTCGCAGTAAAGGTCAATAGTTATAGGATAACAATTGGTGCAAATTGATCAGTTAGCGCATGAACGTTAAAAGTATGATTAAATTAAAAATACATTAGTTAAATCATTCACGGTCGGAGATTGTGATCTCGCACCAACCATTTGTGTAATGTATGATATAATAGACTTACATAGTGACATTCGAGGTCATTGTCGTATGTTATAAGTCGGTTGACTTGATTTGGAACAGAACAATGGAACAACAGGATTCGATCTTTGATCTTATAGTGGCGTTACTATTGCAAATTCTTCCGGTGCTATTTTCGTTCGGAAGATTGATCGAGGTTACAGTGGCATTTTATTGAAAAGAATACTAACTTGACGACAAAATAATAGATAGACACTATTGGCGACCAAAGACCAAACCACCTTTTAGGACTTCTTTAGGACACCTTTGAGGTCGATTGCAAGTAAGGAAGTTCATAATTACGCGTCTTCAAAGTATTGTGTCTCTTGCAGTGTCAATTTATTCTTTATATTTATTTTGTTGAGTTACTTACATTTATTGATATATTTCAACAGACATCCGTACTTAACAGTAACGTCTATTTCACAAGTAATTATAAATAAATGTAAATGTGCACCTTCCTTTTTGTTGAGTAGAGAAGCATTGAGTACTAAATAATAACATATTCAACATTTTATATCTACCAATCTACTTACACACGCATTATTATCGTATCGAATCGCAAATTGTAACAGAGCCATAAACTCCCTATGGTTAAATCGATCACCGTGCACACCTTGATTTTAATTATAATTCCTACAACAAAAGGTACTTACCTACGACAACAAAGAGCATTATCATATCAAATTGTGCGTTATTAAGGTATTTAATAGTATGCAATGCAGATAAAATGCATAGATACAAAATAATACACATGAATGGCATAGTGTTTTGTTTAGCGTTTTTCAAGGCTAGAAACCAAGTAAGACTGTGGAACTTTTCCACCAATGCTTCTGTAAAATTTGCTATAGAGTAAATTCTTTCAATTTCATTGTCAATACGCACCGCATTTTCTAAAGAGCTCAAAGTTCAAGTCATGAACTAGGTGCCGTCCTCAATATCTCGCCTGGGGCACGCCTGGCCGGTCACGACCGGTCAATGGATGCGGCCGGCAGACCGCGAATATGAATGCGACTCGAACTTGACCCCTAGCTATAAAAAACGAAAACGACCATACGGATCCGGAGATTACGCGTAACCAAACAGTCCGTTGGTAGACATTGATTAGCAAAGTAGCATCATTAATAATCTGATAATTAATGAGAAACAACTTTTTAATCAAGTTGAAGGCGCCGATGTTTTTAATTAAGATGAAATCAGCTTCTTTATACGGTAAACAAAACTTTATGATGTAATAGTAGGTAGGCGAAATACGAATTTGCAAAACATGGAAACAATCGAGTATCGAATGGTTTTCCCTAGTTGGGAAAAAACTATTGACGAACGTGTTTCGTTAGACATAAACACAAAACAAAGTAATGTTAATCTGACGTGAAAATATTAAACACATTATAGTTGTATAGGTATTCAAGTTTATTTGATATATGGTAGCGGAGTTTCCAAAATGGTTCCTCCAATAAAGAAATAAATAACCATTGGGTTCTAATGAACGGGTATATTATTTGAGTAGCGATGATTGTTATGGTAGCATAATTAGCATAAACATTATATTGCTTCATTAGCCCACTCTTTTAAATAGAATCAATAAATTAAAATGTATCGTGACAATATTGAATTACTTAAAAGGTTTGTCGAAACGACGGTAAAAAAGGTAAATACATAAATATCGCGTCAGACCCGTTAAAACAAACCTTTTAAGTATGTTTACAAAGCACAAGAGTTTAAAGTGATATAGTATTGAATTAATTCAGATAAAAATAGTAACATCAAATACTAATTCAAATCTATTCTTAACTTGAAACTTTACTTTTCTGTTTAATGCTGGTTAAAACTGTTTAAATTTTTTTGGTTGCGTAAAATTTTGAGCTGAGATGCTTGAGATGCGCTTGTGAGTGATTGTGCTGGAGTCGCAGGCGTTCATAGGCTGCGGTGTCTGCTTACCATCAGCAGGCCGTTAGCTTCTTTGTCACCGTTGTTGTATATAAAATCGCGACAAATTAGGAAAACATATTGTTAATTCCCAAGTCGAAGCCTTCTCCCGCACTTCAAAATAAACCTCAATTTATCTCGATTATTTAATGCTGGAGCAAAATGTAGAACGATGTAGATTACACGGAGTCGGACTACTGTTAGTAAGCGATCGTAACGCAACAAACCGAGAAAATGTGCAGTTGCCGGCCGTATGCAGTGATTAGGTGTTGAAATGTGGACGGAAATGTAAAGTGAGCACCTGCTTCTAAGGAAAACAAACGCACAAGTGTAGTAAATAGTATAAAAGAATGAATGCTTTTATAGCTTGAGACATAAACAAGTCAGTAAACAAATAAATATATCTACGGCAATGCACATAATTATTGTTCCATTATATGTGTCCTCGGTTAGGCATACGAGGCTGCTATTGGTTTCACATGGTTTCCTTGTGTATATTGTTCTATGTATTGCCTGACATTCTATTCACAAGTGTTTTGAGGCAACATAAAGGTTTGTGGGATGGCATTTGATTGCTAATTCTACACAAAACGTGTGTAAGGTTACAATATCCTGTCTTAAATGATAACGCCAGAGTATTAATGTTCCAGAAATACTATCTTTGATGCTTCAGACCCAGTTAACAGTAATGCGTAGAAAGTGCGTAGGTACTTTATTACAAGGTCTAGGAAATTTTCATAAGTGAAACCAGTGACATATTTGGCACAACTGGCGCGGCGGTAACTGAGATGGATGTTCCTCGCTAATATTAACTCTAAGTGGCCGTAAGTTATGATATCCAGACAGTTTACTATAAATTCTCGATTGATGATAAAGCGGTGCGAGTTGTTTAGGAATTGTATGCTATTATGGTGATTTATTGAACTGTCCGATTTATAGTGAAATTAACTTGGGAATTACGCTCTCTGGAACAGTTTTCAAGCAAACCAAACCAAAGTTAGTTTAGTTCGTTTCTTCAAGGCCAAATTCTGAATTAGTTTAATGGGCAATACGAAAATGTCGTTTGAGTAAGGAGTCTGCATTGTATAGCAGCTACCTTAGTAAAATGTATAAGGTTAAATCAATTCTTGAAATATGATCTTGATCATACAAATAATCGGATTCATTCATCGGATCGGTCAGCAAAAGTAAAAGATAAACCTAATGTAGGCGATATTCTCGTGGAAAGCTGTCCCTGCCCCCAAAAAATTATGAAATTGATTCCCGAATACCGAGGAATAAGGATCATGATCAAGATTTCGCTGAATTGTTGGTCAAGAATGATCTTTATTAGAAATCCATATTAAAGCTATTTTACTCGTAGTAGTGGTAAAGGTTTCCACTAGATGCGGAGCGCTTTTCACGAGTCCGCTTGTGGGAAGCCTCGGGAAAGTGGAAAGTGGTCGGGTTATCATCTGATTGTCAGTGTCGAGGCCGCTCATTGTCTGCTGTTCGCTTCCCGTGAGAAACTTGACGGCTCGGATGTCAGGTGGAATGGAAGAAACAGTTGACAGACAATAAATAATACACATATTAAAGTCATAGAATAATCGTCAACTTATGGCTCACTAACTGAAGATTGAAAGTAGAGAAAATGCGGGAAAGTCTACCCCGGACTGAAACTGGAATTAACGCTAAAGAGAAAGGAAACCAAGGAGAAGTAGAAGAATCCTAGGAAAGTAGAATAACAACAACGGTATGCAGCGCTTGCTGATATTTTTACATACTGAAAGTAATTGGCCGATTTTTGATGGTTATCTAAGTAGAGGTAGGCGCTAATTCGGTTAAGCATATTGCATCTGTGAAACAAAGATTTGTTTCCAGATAAGGAAACGTTTTAAGCCGGTTACGCATATTGTTATCGTATCTTTTTGCATACCTACACCTATCGGTTAGTACGAGTACAATCAACGAGGAAAAAAACGGTGCAATTGAAAACACAGAACACATATCTTTCTTTAAATAATAAATCTTTTATGTATAAAAATAACGAGTAAGCCGGTTACGCATATTGTTATCGTATCTTTTTGTATACCTACCTATCGGTTAGTACAATCAACGAGGAAAAAAATCAATGCAATGCAAACAATAGTAATTGAAAATACAAACCTTTCTTTAAAAAATAAATCACTTGGCAACTTACGAATATCAATATTTACCGGTACTGAAACTACTAGTTTCAAATTTAAACTGAGATTAAATTTGAAACAACAAAACAAAATAATGTAGCTGGAAAGGGTGAGGTAAGTTTCTCATGATCTAGAATATTCAGACTATTAAAATTCTCAGTAGCTCACGTGGCGGGGTAGACGGTAGACCTGATTCTAATCTTGACTTGCGCAACTCCAAGGCTTTATTTCGATGCCAATCTTAATGAAATTCGGCGGCAATTCTATCTATTTAACATCACAATCGCGTCAGTCAAATTCTAAAGCAGGAGCGAAACAAACGAGTTTTATTTGATTACATTTTAAGACACTTCCAAGAAAAAGGAGGATAATATAATTTCAAATATTCCACTGTTTATCTTTGTTACTGGAGAAAATCTAACGACCTCGTCAGACCCTTACACATCGATATTGTCGTATATCTTTATGGTTGCTATTATAACGTATTATAGGTATATTTAAGGTGCATTTATAGAGCGGTAACATATATAAATATCAATACAAAATTAATACCAATGGATACTGTATACAGCCATACTGATTTTCAATATGTGCATCCGAGTGTGTTCTATATCTTTAAAAAAACATACCAACCACACTGCTACTACTGCTACTTACTGAAACCACATAAAAGTCAATATTTATTTAAATGACTTTTAAATGATTTACGGTATAATGTACGTCTAGTGGAAACGAATGAGAAACATAAAACATCAATAATCTACGTAATTTCGTAACTTGGTAGCAAATGGTACATTACGCCGCTGAATTATTAATACTTTAGGTCGAGATCGATAATATTGTCATTCTAAGTCATCTACAATAAAATGTCTCATTAATATAACACTTGAACGCTGCAAAATGTTTTTATCCAGAATTTATGTGATCATCTAGACATGATATACATAATTAACGTATTATGTTTATTCATTTATAACACAAGGCGTGACATTTTCGTGTCATTCTCGGAAACAGAACCAGTTCGATATTTACTTTTATCATATATGAGCCAAATAAAAATACGATTTAACAATAATAAAAAAAAAAATCTGTAAACATATACTTCTAAGTGAAACCCATATTGAGGACTGTATTTTAAAATTCGTTTTTGTCCTTTGTCTTCAGAAGAAAAGCGAAGACAAATGAATAAATATTTGTGGACAATCTTACACAAATCAAACTAGTCCCAAACTAAGCAAAGCTTGTACTATGGGTACTAAGCGACGATATACATACTTTTATAGATACATAAATACTTACATACATAGAAGACATCCAAGACCCAAGAACAAATATTCGTGCTCATCACACAAATAAATGCCCCGGCCGGGATTCGAACCCGGGACCTGCAGCTTCGTAGGCAGGGTCACTACCAACTAAGCTAAAGCGGTCGGTCAATCGGTCATTTGATTTTAACATTTACTTGTTCTTGCTCCAGTCTCTTTTGATTTCGATTTTGTTTACATTTCATGTCTGTTCGATTATACCCACAGATCACATCTGGTCATCTGTGATTGCATAATAAACTACAATAATAAAACAGAGTCCCTTCTAGCAGCCTCTATACGAGTACACCGGTAGTTGGGGGCATTTCTCTCGTCCCACTCATTCTCAGATGAGTATTACACATGCAACGATTAGTACTATGGAAAAAAGACTTTCCTGGTGAACACAATACATGCATCGAAAGTGAAATATTCCCTCGCTTTATCTGGTTTCTAATTAAAGTAATCAGATTGAATTCATCTTGTTAATGTTAACAAACATCATACTAGAGAGGCACGAGCAACTTTTCGTTTTTTTCCTTTGTAAATTGGGCAGGTTAGAGATTTCTCACAGGGTGAATTTCACTTGAATGTCACGCATATCTTCAATGACCGCAACTTTTGATGACAACACAAAAAATTTGCATTTCCGTTGTATTTATAAAAGGGCATGGACCAACTTAAGGGAAGTGAACGTCGTGTCGTTTTAGGCGGTCAAACGAAAGATTGTCTGTTAAATGATAATTAAAAAGGCAGTAATGAAGACTGGCACACTTTGCATCGATTTCCGAATACGAATGACTCGTTCTGATTTTTATTTTGTGTGTATGATTGTTCTTTAGCATAATGCTACCTATGCTGAAAAACGGCTGGTAGTATTTACTCGCAACAATAAAATATCCAGAGCAATCAAGTGTACATTTTGATGAGATATTGCTAGCTGAATGTATGTAGATTCAGCGAGTAAAATGGGAATCTTTCTGTATGGATACAAATGTGTCAAATAAGTACTATCTACTTTAAAGGCCGAACTCAACAATAGACATGGAATTAAAAAAATTTTTTTCCAGATTTTTTGTAAAGGTCGCGGCCGAATACCAAACGTTTCCGTTTCATTATTATTTTAAAACTATAATTTAATATAAACCCGTAACAAATCAGCTACTTTGGTTGAACTTTTTCCTTTTGTTGGAAAACACATCAAAAAAGAATCGGCTACATTACTCTGTGTGTTTTGATGGTCTGTGGAGGTGTTACACGAGTCACAATTTTCGGGTCAAGATCCAAGGTCGTTGCTCCAAATAACAAAAACAAATATCGAATACATAACATTCGCAAAATCGTTAAAAAGAATAAAATACCTACATAGCCGTGTTGACAACATAGCTATGACTATAACCTGTAAAGGTAAATGTCCATGCCAGTAGCACGGATCGCATCGGATATTCTTGATATAATATACTTTCTCCGTAATGTGACGGATTTAAGGTGTTGTACTGTTCTCCCTTTCCCATTTTTATTTCTATTTTTATTTTATTTTATTACTGTTCTCCCTATTTTGATTTCCTCTGTAGGTATTGCCATATCCCTGTTAACAATTATTTTTATTTATTTAATAATCAGAGTATTATAAAAACATAAAAAACATATATAAATGTATCGAGACAGTTAAATGTAATACATTCTAAGATTTCTAAGTATGTACAATTGTACATACATAAGTTACTAAATAAAGAATGAGATCAGAGCCGGTGCTCGAATTGTCATCGTTGTGTTATCTGAATTGGAAAGAAAAACTAAAGATGGGGATATCTTTTTCCATAATGTCTTGGTGGAAACTCCCGAATCCCGATTTTCCAGCGGCTGGGAACCGGTTCTTACGGTATATATTACAGGACTTCCGCGAGGGTCTATTGAAATTACAAAAGGGGTCCACGACTAATACATGTCTAACTTATTGAAAGAGTTAAACCATTTTTTTAACGCTGGAAAATGCTTTATGCATACCGGCCTTCCTGGGGGTAGGCTCGGTGATGTGGGACTCCTGTACGATGGCTACCCACTAAAAACCAGCGGCTTCCCCTCATCGCCTGAGTGTGAGACGCCGCAGGATTCGCTTGCGCATGCCACTGCTGACGTCTCGGCATAAAGAGTTAAACCCTGGGGCCTGTACCACAAAACTTTATAAGCGTACAATTCGACAAATTTGATAACTTTTTCTATGGAAAATTGTACAATTTTGTCAAATTGTAGACTTGTAAAGTTTTGTGGTACAGGGGCCAGGGGCCTGTACCACAATACTTTACAAGCGTACAATTCGACAAATTTGACAACTTTTTCTATGGAAAATTGTACAATTTTGTCAAATTGTAGACTTGTAAAGTTTTGTGGTACAGGGGCCTGGTCTCGCGTATAATAGCGGCAACAACTCCAAAGCAACATTTTAAAATGCGGGTATGTTAATACAGAAGTCGGAGTATCCGTAGCGGGCGGACTTTATAGCTTGTTTATATTCGATCCGCCATTAATCACAGCATTTGAATTATTCACCGTATCGGTATTCTTTAACAAAATAAGTCAGTCATAATCGAATCCACTTTTGCCGTGGATGTCTAAGCTGTTGTTGGACTAGAAAAGTACGTACGTTAAGTTTGACTGAAACCTCATATACTTAAGGTAAGGTGGGTTAAGTATGACTAACATACATATTTTATTGTAAGGTGTGGCAAGACTGATAGTAAAGAGTTAATTGGACTGTGGTAATCTTGCCCCGGTGCGGTAATAGCCTTATCCCACCTTACCCTACGAGTATATCAAGATAATACGTAGGTTACCTACCTACCTACAAATCAGAACAGACAAAACGACACTATTATATTATATTTAAAGGATATTCATGATGGATGGATCTATGAGGAGTAGCAGAAACGCCTAAATTTTTATTGGCTGAGTAAGTATTTTTTTATTGTACCTATACAATTTTATAAACTCAATCATGCTCACGAATAAAGTCCACACCGTATGTAAAAATATACATTAAATATGTAGATAATGATGAATTACTCTTAGCAAATAAATATTTGTGGGTATTTTACACAAATCTACCTACTTGGTCCTAAACTAAGCAAAGCTTGTCTTGTACCATGGGTGCTGAACGAGGATATATACATACTTTTATACATAAAATAATAAGTAACAACAAACATCCAAGATTCAGGAACAAATATTAATGTTCATCTCATCACACAAATAAATGGCCTGAGCGGGATTCGAAGCCGGGACCTCCAGATTAGTATTAGGCAGGGTCACTACCAACTTAGGCTAAAGCGGTCGTCAAATGGTTGCTAATTTTATCGATTTGGTAAAGATTTCACTGAAGTTTTATTACCGTTCGTTTATTTTCTATACTTTCAGTTTGAATCGAAAAACGTGGCCTTATATTGAGCGAAAAGCACACGCGATGAAAGTTTATGTTGCAAAACTTAAAAAGACCATAAAATTGAGCACTAATCACGTGAAAATAGAAAATACTACACAGGTCACGACATTACTTCCCACGTGTCACTTTTACTAATTTAAACATTAATCATTGCCTCATTATAAACTTTCTTCATGACATAGTGTTTGGCCGTGTGCTCGTGCGAACACACATCTAGGTGTAACACATCTTTGTTAACGAGGCTTGGCGCCAAGCATCTAACGTCGAAATAAACTTGGTCACTGTTGCAAAAAAGGCCAAATTGGCGGCAAGTCTTTCTCGTATTTGGCCCGTATACGCTACATTGTAAAATACAGCGTATTAGCATAGGTTTGAGGTTGTTGTTAAGTTGTATTTTTAAGTTGGTCGGGAATCCCGCGTCGGTGTCGTCGAGCCGGCGCCATATAAGCACGCAAGCGCTGGAATGCGGAGATGCTGATTTTGGCATATCTTTAACCACTAAATAAACAGACTAGTCCTGTCTTTGATACATGATTTACATTAGTTTTATATGTAACAAGACTAACCAGAGCCTAAAACACCGAATGTTTACGTCAGTCAGCGGTACAAACATCTACATATTAGCAGTTTAATTGTAGACTTAGGTCAGGTAATATTTATGTGATGTTGGCATTATTAACTTATTCAAAGCCCTCGTCTGTCCTCATGGCTAAGTCAAAAAAATTGTTTAGATTTATGTAATTCTTTTAGGATTCAATAGCATAATATCCTACTCTATCATTGATTTGTCAGCAGCATAATACGTAGTTGTTTGCTGGACTTAGGTGTCAGTCTATAAGCTGTGTGCACAGTGATTTACGGTCGTTTCTGATTTACATCGGTTTTTAAGGGTCGACACACATTGGCATATAAAGAAGTCCGCTTCACGCATGATTGACGATTACGACCGGCATAACGTTTGATTTACACGACGGACCATATAATCGCCGATCAATGTCAATGTTAGCGGAGTATTCGGAAGCGGAGTGTAATATGAGAATTAAGATTATGAGGCAATATGATTCACTTCGTTACGTCAGTCAAAAATGCCTGTAGAGTGGAAAGGTCAATAGGCCTATCTATATCCTATAGGCGAGTCAAATTAGGTTTTGTCAATTTATTTTCGCACTTGACGTCTTTTTCACATTCAATGCCTTATATATGCAAATTACATCCAATCTTACGATATTCTACACGTGAGCCTATTCTTATAATGGGTCGGTATCGTTATTAATCTTAGAGCCAATACATTAGATGTATTCATAAATAGCATGTACAACCAGCCACATTTATTCTGAGGTGTATAAGCACGTTCTCATTCATTACTCTGATTAACGACAGCGAAACGTGACTAGGTGACGTTAGAATAGAAGTGAGATATGGGAACGGTTATCAATTTGGTCATTGGGGTTACGAGTGATTTTCCTGATAAACAACACCTACAGAAAGTCGGCTGTAAATTTTCCAAGAAGGCTCAATCTCTCTTCCTCTCTCATCATAGCTTTAGTACCAGCTGCATCCTCAGCGAATGCCTCGGAGCCTGGGGTCTTTCAGGCATTTTCTTCTAATACGGCCCCATTACAAGGAAATAGCACAACGCTTTTTCGTATCATAAACATATCTGTCGGCATGGTGGAATCTGCAAATTTGATTGTCACTTGGAAGTAAGAGGTAATCTTGACTAAAAGCAAAAAGTAATTTGATAAGTTACACCTCATAGTAATCAGGGAGAGGACTCTTAATGTAATGAAGTAATGAAGAAACAGCTGACACGCTGTATAAACTACTGTGACAAATACCACAGGCTTTACGAACAGTGTTGCCTGTTCGTTGACTCCGTCAGAATCATATCAGATTTCTTTCCGACGGATGTTTTTGCTAACGAACCCTTTCCCTTCAGAGGCTATCTGACTTATGTGGTCCCAGACCACTTTCTAGCGGGCCGCGTCCGCAGGAACTGGGTACGTCCGTTGCATAATGGCCTCTCTCCTGTCTTATCACGAGCTAGGACTTTTAATTGTGTTGGCTGAGACATAGCACAACATAGATAATTCAGAAAATATTATTATTTGGGAATAAATCTCTTTCAAGCATTCAAAACACGATTGATGATACTCCAGTGTCCATAAATAAGCTTTCTCGGTTTTTTTAATAATTTAATAAAACACTTCTTGGTGCTTTTCTTTCTGTAAACCTGCCAGCCGAGTACCCAGTCATCGGGGGATGACAGGGTTATCTAGCGTGACCTTTGCGTTTAGAACATTGGCTGTTGCTAATACTACCTACTCCTACTTGCGCCTATCCTAACCCCTTACCTGATTTTTAAACGAAAACCACATAATAAAAACCGTATTACTCTACGCAGAATAGGATCTCAAATATCACTAATTTTACATTGACTACCCAGCAACACGTTCTTCGAGCGTGAGGATCAGATAAAATACTTATAAAATGTTTGCGGTTAAGACATTCAAACCAACCGAGTAATACAAGGAGCTCGACGCGACAAAGGTCATTATTTGTCCCTCCAAAAAAGCAAAAGTATGCTTCTGTGAATTTATAAGGAAGATTAAAGACCTCATACTATCTTTTTTGTTTAAACCTGACTTTCAAATGTCAGGTAAAACAATTGAGTTAATTTCGAATGTTATTTTTATCAAACAGTATACCTACACAAAACATTGAAATGAAGAAGGATGGTGGAGTAGTATCGTGAAACTCAAATAACATTATCCACAATATACCTAACTACATCTCCACTCCACATTGCACTGGCGGGCGTTATCTTCTCACAACGGCCATTAGACGATAAATTCTTGACAAATACAACCATTCAAAACGTTCCCCCAACAACAATATAAGGAATAATGTACCTAAAAGTGAACCCTGTGAAACGCCAACACAAATTAGAACTTTTTGAGTATCAGGGATTAGAATCATTAGAAGATCCGCGTAAAACCCGGCAGTTTGCATTTTTCATACCGTTTTGCATAGATTGTAGTCGGCTAGCCAAATCCGCAATCTTCAAAGTGCGACGACCTTGGTATTTTGTGAGCCGTTATGAATAAGTAAGGACAATGATAGAAGGTGAGAAATTATGGGGAATTTTGATTGGTTCATTTAATTGTAGATTTAGGACCGCAGTATCTCAGTTTAGACTCATACAATACCTAAAGCTCCCCATAAAGTTTAATGTATTATTTGTAATTTGTAATGTAGTTTGGCATCAAAGGTACTTTTGTAGCGGCGCCAAAAAACCTCAAAAATTTTGGTCTTAAGTTAATTAGGTATAATAAGTCAATTTAGTCATCATAACTCCAACAAATAAATTTTATAGACTATAAAAATCCTATAAAAATTAATTGAGTTAATGGTTTTACTGTATAATGAAAACCCAAATCAACTTCCGTGTTGTTTAAGTGCGAGATTGTTATCAGTTTGAGAAATGTCAAAACACAAGTCCATATTCGTCATCATTTACTTACACGTGTCCCATTTAAATACGTGAGGGCAGCTCAGCATGTTTTTTTTCTTCCATACCTCTCTTATCAGCCGTCATCTCATTACTATATTTTTATAATTTATTAAGCTTTAGTCACAACAGGCCCTGGGCCCAGTAAACGATAGGACTGCGCGGTTGGAATGTGGCCTGGGAAAATTCAGGGGAAACCTCTGACACGCAGGCGGTTTAAACCCAGAAATACTCCATGAGTTTGTGTTCCAGTGAGATTGGTTGAGCGGCTTTAACCGAATCTGGGGTGTCAGTGGAATCGAACTAATCGAGGGACAAAACCCCTGGTTCACTAAGCCTAGCCAGCAAGAAACTCAGCTAGGCCCGACCAGAGTCGGAAAAACTGGAACAGCGGGGCTGTAAATATATAATCAATACTCATACTTGACACGTAACCTCTATTTTTTCATTAACATTGATGATTAAACAATACAAGCTGTCCAATAAGTGGAACACATTACAGTATGCACAATTGTTGGTACCCTTTGCAAAGATCGTAAGGTATGCCGACATCATAAAGAGTTAACATCACTTACTGTTAGGCAATAAACCAAAAGAGGAGTTTTTAAAAAATGCATTTCGCAAGTGTTTTAATTTCGAAATGTTGTTCCTCTGACCTAAAGGTCGCTCACTCGTCCGAAAGGGTTTCTTTTGAGGTATGATAATTGAAATTGCATAAGTAAGGTGTGGTATCACTTTGAGCGATTTGTGCTTTAGTTACGTGGGGGGTGAGTGAATCTAATAAGAAATATATTATTTGTAGGTATGAACCAATTCATATGCTAAATAGTGATAGAAATAAATAAGAATAGGTTTAGAAAGAAAATAAAAATAGTTACTGCATTACAGAAAAAATAATAAAATATTAGACAGCTGACATTTGAATAACAATGGGTAAACTAGTCTGACCTCGGCTTCTCAGACAATATTAGCCAGCTTACTCAAAAATGTTTAGTAAATAGAAGTAAAATAGATAGAAGATATCGTGATTAACTTGCAAAATCACTCTTGCACCGCTATAAATAAAATTTAAACTAAAATTTCACAATTAGCTGTAACATATTCGTTGTTTCAATAGTATACAGTCGAACTCATAAGTATCTGGACACTGTGGTACTTTGTCGATTTCACCCGTTGGGATTTTAGTATGACAGTTTAAAGATGAAGTTCATGCGACAAGGTACAAAGGTGTTAAGCCCCTTGTGAGTTCGACCGTACCCATGAAGCATAATAATTTCACAAGTTCAATTAAAAAGTTACTCATCGCCGCCCGCACTAAGCGGAGCTGCATCCAAGGGTGCTAACAAATATGCTAAAAGCATGCAAAACCAGAGCGAGGTCCCGAATTGCAACACCGCATGAGAAAATTTTCAGAAGAACATAACAATAGAATTAAATGTATCATAGTGCGAACATGCAGTTGTTAATTGGGCACTATTAGGATGAGAATCAATTATTCAATTAAATTTTAGATAGTATCGACGTACCTTAATAAAGATAACGAGTTCTTCACTGACCTGTAACAAGAGAGTTGTATGTTAGTATTATTCACACTATAAAATTAAAATATCATTAAATTTTATACTAATAAAGAAATTGTATAAAGACTGTAGAGTAAGTTTCGTTCAAAGCGATAATGTCAAATGTGTCTATTTATATGCGTTAATTTACATTTCAGTGTAATACACTAGATTCAAACATTTTGTATCGTAATTTCGGAAGTTGAAGCTTCATAAATTGTCTCTTCTGCCCTTGACTCGTCGTCAAATTTCGCTCCGAGAATCACGATGTCTTGATTTAATAATAGTCCAATGAGTAAACGTAAAATCGTATTACTTACTCCCTCGCAAATCAATTCCAAGAAAATATAATACATAAATTACGTATACAACCCGGCGAAGCGTCACTAAGAATAAGAATCAAGCGAATACGTAGAAAATCAGATGAACTAGAGTTACAAAATTGATTCATAAAGGGCTTGGCAGACGCTGGCGCGAATACGGGGAAATCTAAAGATGACATGCTCTTGACACTCATATAACTGTGGTATAAATAAAGAGGCAGTATTCTAAATATATAAATGTCGAATGGCAAAAGAAGGTAAAGGAATGATATTTCATAACGAAATGACGCATCGATATTATACTAGAGCGAGTGGAGACGCAAATAAGACAGATACAGCACACTAATTAAATATATATATATAAGTATATATAACGAACTCAAAAATCAAAAAGTGGAATTGAATCTGAAGTGCCATCAATCTCAAATCTCAAATTAAGTAGGAATTTCTAATTTCATTATGAAGTTTCTAACCCCACACCATGAATAATATAATCCTAATTATATCAAATTAAATAATGTTCTTAAAAGTTTTAATTTTAATATATGTAGCTTTTTATTTGGCGCATTGCGCTCATGGAGCTCCTGAGCACACTCACCGAAGTACAACTTGTAGAAGACGCACAGACAGCGCCAATAAACATAATGTAGATGGTATACTAGATGATATTATAATTACTAATCTATTCCGTTTAGTAATTTATGGAACCAGTTTCGAGATTTGCGTCAAAATATCGTCATATCAAAAGAATTCAACACACCTCGTGTGGACAAATATACGTATTACCATGATAAGCATAATAACAACGAATCTGTTTTAATAATTAATAGAGCGTCCGTGTTACTAGCGAACGTGCTAGCGTCACGGAATATTTAACGGATGTTAGAAGTTTAGATGAACGATATCGATTAACAACGATTATTGTAGAATAAAACAATCCTGTTAATATCGCACGTAGATATCATAAGTCCGAATCACGTAACAATTAAAGAGTTCGATTACCAAACAGCGGAAACAACAGATAGAAATATTGAAAATAAAAACGAAACAGCACAGGTTAATAATTTGAAATTGCACAGACAACGTGAAATCGATTATATGCATCGATAACATCTCTGTTGTTATCGCGCGCGGCAGAAATCGACTAAAAAAACCTGCACCCAATTATGTAATTTATGTGACTGAACGGACGCCTGGAAGCTGTGATGTTTTTAATACCAAGTAACGCATTTTACTGATGCGTTCAGTGCATCTTTGAATTTTCTCTCTGCTTCCTCTGTATCTCGAGAACTTTATCATAATTATTGAATACCTATTACTTCAATATCTGGTCTAATAAGGATCTTATGTTCCTTGTTATAACTTATAACATCTCTTTTTATAAAGATAAACTTCTAAGAAACGAAGAAAGTCCACAAATCATAAGAATCACCTAAAGATAAGAATAAACAATTGAAATCTAAACACAACTCCACTAAATCTGCATGTGGACAAATCAAATAAACGATTACCGTCATACGGTCGTGTGCAAATAAAATAATTTTTCGATAACGTCATGATTGGAGATCGATGTTCAACTGTCATCGCATTCCGCGTAAAGCAAGCAGATCTTGTCCGCATTCAGAACATATGAGTAAAGGGCTATAGGGCGTACGGGGGCCGAGACGCGAGGTATGAGTGGATGTGACGCGAGTATTAATGAAGTTATGTTTGAAATATTTAACTGTTCGATAAACTTATCCCTAAAGACTGTCTTATGCGTATTAGGGTTTTCTTTTGGGCGTGAAAGATATTAATAAACTTAAATTTACACAAACAAATAATAACGGTACCTAATAAGTTGGATAATTTGGAATAGTTTTTAAAAAACTGGCCAAGACTGTGAGAAAGGGAAAAGTGGGGACTGCACTGTCCCTTAGCCCAGCAGTAGGACATAATGGGCTCCTTATAGCACACAAAATTTCATTAACAAACCAATTTTTGAATTGAATCCGATAGCAGATCCTTTGATAGTAAATGTAAACTCGGAGGTGTAGTGTATATGTGCGTGTTTACTCCTTATAGGGTTATACAATCTAGAGAAAATAGTAATCCTCCTTAATTAAAAGCTGCTTGCGCTGTAAACTCTGTATACATATCACACGTCCATGTTCTTTCACTATCAGGAATGCAAATTGGAACGTACATTTAACAGTTTCTTAATATAAACGTTGTCCCACTTTGAGACCTGATAAAGTATGCAATTACATTATTAATTTATTGTAACATCCTCCATATTATAGCGTATTTATATAGTAATAACAATAAGGAACATTCTCGCCAAAGGTGGTAAATATTAAAGTTATGGAGCGGCCAAACGGCCGCCTCAACGTCGCCACCTAAACACGGTTCGGGGAAAAATACAAGAAACGACTGCGGAAAACCAACTTGGCGCCAGTAACGACGTCTACTATTTTATTTCTCGATAATATCTATCTCTAAAGGTCACCTGAGGAGCTAGATCGTGTATGTAGAAAAAGATAAGATATTTATGATAGCAAATTCATTTATTCGTTTTTTAAGTGGGCGTTAATATTTCCTTCATAAGTCTTCTAAGGCAGAAATTTTATTTTCTATTTTAGCTAAGTATAATAACAATTTTATCTCCCAAACCTATGGTATACGCAATTGTCAGAACAATTATGATGTTTTACCAAAGAACCCTGATAAGACTGCTTACTACAAAGTATATATGTATTAGCTGCAAAATTATTTTATAAATTGCCAGATATTATTAAAAATCATAATATTTATATATTTAAGAAATCCTTAGTAAACATATTAAAAATAATACCTTTTACGATAAAATGAATTAAAAAAAATTTATTTTATTGTATAATGGCTTACAAATAGATATGATGTTTTACCAAAGAAACCTGTTAACTGCTTACTACAAAGTATATATGTATTTTTTTAATAAAATTATTTAATAAATTGCTAGATATTGTTAAAAATCAGAATATTTATATATTTAAGAAATCCTTAGTAAACATATTAAAAATAATACCTTTTACGATAAAATGAATTAAAAAAAATGATTTTATTGTATAATGGCTTACAAATAATTATTCATTGTACAAGAATTGATGTAAAATATTAAAACTTACCATGAATTATATTAGGGTTTAAGAAATCTAAAATCTATATATTGTACAACTGGCACCGCGACCGCGTTGTATTTTAACGTGTGACCTATAATTGAACAATAAATGATTAATGGATTGATATATTCCACTACTGTATAAAGCTGTAATGCTGTGTAATTCAAAAAGGGAACGTTTCTGTCCATTCCATATCATGACAGTAGAAAACCAAAATTCTAAAATAATTTATTTGTAACGGATCGCAACAAAACAGCAGACGATTTAAAACTTCATCGCTCCCAATTTTTAAAACAGCACTCTCTAAATCTATACTCTACTCTACGGAATGCATTCCCAAGATCCGGGACGCCTAAAAAACAACTGTAAAACGTTTCTGTACACAGTACATTATGCAAATTGGGGGGATTCCGGGCCCGACGCGACCTTACGAGGACGCAGTGTCGATGACACGTTACGCAACCAGTTTCCGAGGTTTAATGGTTATTATCAAGTAAATATAACGTTAATTGTGATTCAGGTGAAGGATAGAGTAGACTGATTGTCTTGATTTGAATAAGCACTAAAAACTAACGCCTTTATATCCTTACAACGGCGGCGCTGCGTTTTATGCTTCAACATTTGCTTATGATATTAGAACAGATATTCGTCCTGTCTGAATATTAGGCCTTGTTATTGCCAATATAACAAATGCGATAATACTATATGTAAGCATAACATTTTTAAAGAAAGGCAAATAATACCAACACCAAGAAGTATTAGTGTTTAGAAATGTACATATATAGACACAAAAATGTAGAATAAAATTGTGTACATTCATTTTAATTACAACTGTAGTAAACGGAACAGTCTATCATTTCATCCTCTGTAGCGTTCTTCCTGGGATGACTGTTCGAAAGACGACTGATGCATGCTGTTGCTGAGAATGCTAAATGTATAAAACTGGAGATATCTCTGGCCCAAAAGAAAATGATTATCTGTAGTTATAATTAAAAAAAAATTGGCAACTGATCATAATATCATCTACCAAGCCGGGTAATTAGAGTCCACATTTTATTCTTATGTATAGTTCGTTAAATGCAGCATTCTTTTTTTTTAATATTACAACCCCAAGAGATGGTGGTGGTGATTTGTTAGGTAATTTTAATGACAAAGCGTATGAACCGCACAGATATGTAATATCCAAGTGATTCAGCTTAGATGAAAGGACCATAGAAGGGCGCTGGTCATTAATTATATAGTAGGATGTAATTTATCCAAGATCCATAGCATAAACACGTTACATCATCGCGTATAAACAATAGAGTACCAGCGACATCCGTCTAAGCACGAGGACGTAGGGCTCCCCCATCAATTTGATATCAAAGAGCCGTCATTAGATCTCACGTCACTGTTATAAGTTTTAATATACACGTGTGCGTTGGTTGTTGAGTGTGTGCGTAGCCGCCGCACGCGCTACGGCCGGAGTATTTACTCCGTGCGCCCCCTACCACTCCGCCACTCATGCGCCGCGAGACTCGACGAACACACGTGCCACCCCACCACAGGGACCCGGGACATTCGAGCACCGACCGACCACCGACACAGTTCCCGATATGTGCCTGTGACTGACCAGTGTTAAAAAAACTAAGTGAAGTGACTTTTAGCATCCGTGTGATGTGCGATTGTTGAAGAAGTGTTGACATTAGCCGCAGCCTCAACCGTTATCATAAATGTAAGCGCAAGTTTACTACATATTTTATGAATTTTCATGTGTTTAACCGAGCTGTGATGACAATTCTGCATCCAGTAGGGCCCCGACCCAGATCTCACGACGCTGGTTACAATGACTCGAACAACAATAAGGTTCGGTATCGCGACAGAAATATTAAAGTCAAAGTTTCACAGAGCTCAGCCTTCGACATAAAACTCAATGACGTGTTATAAAGAAACATCTGTGGGAAAATGCAAACAAACGTGAATTCAGCGAATTGTGTCTCGACTCCGTTTCCTATAGTTATTCGATACCAAATATGACTAAACCTATTAGGTATATATTAATTCTGATAATCCGATAATAATGCAAACAAGAACGAATAATAAGCAGTTTCGCAAATTTAAGACAGTAAGTATATTAAAACATGACCTGAAAACGCCTACAATGTCAAGATGCCCACGCGATGCACCGCTTCAAAACAATCCAAACGCCAAATCAAGCGTAGGACTTTATGAATGGATATGCGTGTGGTTAATGTTCAGCATCAGTTACATCGCAACAACTCATTCAAAGCAATCAGCGAATCAGTCTGGACCACCTAACATGGGTCTAGATGTCTTTATTAGAAATAATGAGTTCACCCTATGTTAGGCCTTAATAGCATATGAGTATGGCTTCCATTGCATCATACTGCTAACTTAAGACAATGGAATTCCATTACAGGTGCCTAATAGGTAGAAATTTCACATGAGCACTAGCATACTAATTTTCAAAACAGTCATTTCAAATCTGGAATGTTCTTTTTGTTATCGATAGGAATTAGGCATTCAACTGTAAACAAGCAAGACATAAAATCGTAACGGTAAAGCGTGTCTTACGTGTGTGCGGTGCTAATGGTGTATTTGCATAGAACTATCGATACGAATTACGTGACTATTTCAGCTTGATTAACTCAATATGTGTAACTCGATTAGCTCTTATGTCACGTACTGGCCCGTTAATAATTAAATCGTTAAAGGTATCGATACATAATCGATAATTAGAGTATCCAAATCTGGAGCAGGTTAAATTTATAATTGCCAATCGAGTTGCATTCTTTTTTAATAGAAGAAAGTTGATATGAATATTTTGATTGCTTGCAACTTGCAAGCGAGTGTATGAAGATGAATAATGATAGTGTAGCTCAACATTAGAGAGTAAATTGGTCGCTTCCGATCGTGTTCAGTAGGCATTAAAATAAATGCACCTCCTACAGCCTCCCAAAGCCACACACGATGACGTAACCATAAAACAAGCGATCAACATATACGCTTATTTACAAAAGCAATACAACCGTGTTGATACTAAGGAAGTAAACAATAACAATAGCAAACCCTTATAGCAATACAACGTTTAGGCAAATCGTGTGAAAATAACACAAATATCAATTGAAAACGCGGATGCATAAGACGAGATTCGTTTATTGTATCCGCGAGTAAAAACCTGTTAAATGTTGTTAAAAAACTATAACAGCCGAGATCGTAATCATGATAAAGCAAATATGGCAAGTTAGTTGCGATTATCAAAAACTAATGGCTAATGGCTGCAAATGTGTGTTATAGCGTAACTTATGTCTTCGTTAAGTACGGTAGTATCAGAGCAATTTGAATGCATAGAAAGTAAAAGAGAATTTCACTTTTATGAAACGCACACATCTTTAGAATAAAACATAAGGCCGATGTTAATGCGAAATATGAACCGTTATGGTATATCAGAAATAGAGATGACTCGTCGATACCTATTCCTTATAGCTAGTTCACCTTCTTGGGGCTTACCTGGCAGCAATGTCATCTGCCATATGCAAGTATTGCCTTGAATTGAAAATGTTGTTGAGTGAATCAGACTTCATAACAACAATGTAGTGAGACTGAAAAATAAACTAACCAAGTAATTTATACAAACTACTAGGGTGATACCACCAGTAATGGACACTTTAAGCTGACAAGCACCAGCAATGGCCACTTCGATAATAATTCAAAGAACATACGGTTATAAATCAATTGTTCTATAAAAAATGAATGACTCGATTTTTTACATAGACTCAATGTACATCATTGGGCCTTGTCCATTACTGGTGGTGTCACCCTAATTGATTGAATCAGGCGTTACTTTGCAGAATTTCGTGATAGATCTACCAATATTCTTTTGCTATTCTCATTCATTCTATAAAATTAGGCAAGCCGGTGGGAATCGAGTTGTATGGACGCTCCGCCACTGATAGGTCTATCAGTGATAATAAGATGCATCCATTTGCTTTTATTTTTGCGTGCGATTAATACACCCTCCCACCGCACAAGACACTGGTAGATTTACACAAACTGAGATTTAACAAGCTTTCAAGATCGCGAACCATCCATACACAACATGTGGAGTATCAGAATTCGTGTGTGACCGAGTGGACATGACTGGCGTCCTCGGTCTATTTCACACGGAGTTCGACAATATGCGCTTTAGTAACCCAGACGTTGCTAAACGAGATGAAGCGCGTGCCAGCCAGACCGCTATTATACATCAGCATGCGTAAATACCTATTAAATACTCATTTATATTCGCTCCATTGAGATGGCGTTGACGTCAAGAAGTACGAGTAAAGATCCGGCTGAATAAGTGCAACAAAAACTACGATTCATCAGGAAAAAAAAACTGAGATAGTAAAAACAAACTAAAAAGACAATGATTTTTAGTAACCGCGTATGTAGCAAGACTCCGGTGAGACAATAGTTGAGTTAGTCGCGCTTCGTCATCAGCGAACTAACGAGACGAAATAACCGCAACCATCACTCATTATACTTGTAACTATAACGTTGGCAGCCATAATGTCCCCGGTACTTCTGCACAGTGCACGTAGCTACTTACGTCCCTATCGCAAGAGATATAATAAAGTTTACCTTGGAAATAATTACCGCAAACGATAATCTGATAGCTATCCAAATTGCCGTTAGCGGAGCTCGAAAATGTTACAAAATGCAGTAGGTATTAAAATATGCAGGTTTTCACGCGGCGCACCGAGCGAAGGACTCGGGCGCAATCTAAGGTTGCCTATTAAGCGCTACGCTCCGAAAAGCACCAAAAGGCAAAGCATAGTGGCGGAAAAATTTTGAAACTCGTTGCAAAAGAGGCTCATATTAAACAATACAGAACTAACTAATAGCTAACATTATCTATATGTATCAGTTAATTGATGTTTACCTCATAGAACGGTATATCACATGTAAGTGGTCTTACCCGATCTCAATCGTTAACCACTAATAACATACTCACCGAGATGATAGATAGAGATGGTACTGGAGACTTACCTGCAACAATAAAAGGAGCATGTCAAAGACAATAAAAAGTAGTTTGATGAAATTGTTGAAGATAAGGAAGTTCAGAAGTTAACAAACCACGTATTTGATGAGGCCGGAACGGAACGCACGTGAGAAATGTAAAATTTGAGGATGCTGTAACAGCAATTACGGACGTATGACATGGGAGCGCATTACACGGCAGATTACGTACAATAAAGCTGGATGCGTCCACTATACGGAATTACGTAACAATGCAACAAGAAAATCGCTTAGTGGGAAAAGAAAGCCAAACTAAACGTGTCATGTGTGAATAGTTATATAAATTGAAAATTGGGACACGAATCTAAGACAGATTTGTTTAATTAGCCGTCAAATGAAAACATGTTGTTATCGCTATCAAGATCCATGAGATATAGAGACATTAAATAATGGACACACGACATATTTGTTCGTTCAGTTAACGTGAACAACTGCTGTAGCATGCGGAAGTTTACCGCATTAATTGGTGTGAAGGTTCTTTTCTTAAAAACTCAAGGGTGAGAATCTATTCAACGCGTGCTTTTGAATAAATAAACGCAAAATACTTTTTGACACTTCAAAATTCGTGGATGTATACGCACATCAAAATACTAGTGATACTTATTGGCATGCACGAATACAATGCATGACCATGTTGGGTGGATTCGTCTAAAGATGTACACGCACATCAAAATACTAGTGATACTTATTGGCATGCACGAATACAATGCATGACCATGTTGGGTGGATTCGTCTAAAGATGTAAACGCACATCAAAATACTAGTGATACTTATTGGCATGCACGAATACAATGCATGACCATGTTGGGTGGATTCGTCTAAGATGTAAACGCACATCAAAATACTAGTGATACTTATTGGCATGCACGAATACAATGCATGACCATGTTGGGTGGATTCGTCTAAAGATGTAAACGCACATCAAAATACTAGTGATACTTATTGGCATGCACGAATACAATGCATGACCATGTTGGGTGGACCCCACTAAAAACGGGTAATTTTTCCAGTAACAATATGTACGAAAATCTTTATATATCCATTATAGAAAGGCTTACACAATGTGGTTAAAGTTACCTTGGAGTTTAGTATCATTATAAATCATAAATCTGCCAACAATAGGCCACATGACATGAGCCCATAGAAAAATACTTTGAAATATTTCACTACGAACGGCGCGTGCTCGGCGAACCCAGTCACGACTCGAGGAATTAGATCGATTTTACAAGGTGATCTCATACCATTAAATGAAAATAACAAAGATTATAGACATATTGTCCAAACTTGCGATTGTTTGCGAACCAGACAAACTAAAAAGGATTTCAATCAACTAATGACTAGTAACATTTAAGAATCATAATCATAAACATTAAACACCCACGCTCATTCGTATTCCAAAATAAGTGAATTCGCACGAAGCAAAGATTTTTATTACTTTTAATGTCTAAGTTAACATAATCTGATTCAGAAGTAACGTTGAAGACATAATAAAAGAATTCCCACATTAAAGTGAATTAAAATGCGAGGTCAGCGACGAGGGGACCTTTACCAGGCGTGGCGAATTTATTCAGCGTTGATAAACATACATTTGTATGAAATTATAATACTTTGAATTGTTGCTACATTATGAAAAACCATAGTTTGAGACAAACATTGTTGAAAATAAAAAATACGACGCAATGCAACCAACTAATGCTTCTCCAAATATTACATTTAAAAACATTCGTAATTATCATTTAAAAACACTTTGATAAAGATTTACACACTACGTTCGGTGGCATCGCAGCGTTAATCGCTCAGGAGTAGGTGAATAGAGTTGGAGTTAGTTGTGGGCGACGGACTGGGAACCTACCACTTCGAAATGACATTTTATCTACTTACCTTAAAACCCACAATGGGACTGAAAATTAAATTTCATGTGCCCTAACCTATACGCCTCTCGGGAATACAGACTGAAGTTATAATATAATTAGGATGTGCGAACCGACGCTAGAATTAAAAGTAAAATCGAAAAGCGAAACTCATTAATAGAGTACCTATGCGCCTGCGCCTAGAAATCGGTGTCAATTGGCACCACTGGATGCGTTTAGAACAGGTTCCATCGCCTTGACCGCCGATCCCTGACACTGTTTGCATAACACATACAATATATAACAATAGATTCTTAAATCGCAATTAGAACTGAAGACGACATTTGTGGCCATCCACGATGTTAGCATTCAAAGGGTTACAACCGTTATTGATGTGTGCACTGACATTCCGCGGTGATATATTGGCTATATTGCGATACTAAGGCCACGTCACAGTATGAAAAATGTGTAAGGGAATTTCCTTTGATCATAGAATTAATCAAGTAGACGCTAACAATGCGAGAGAGCATTATATTAAAAACAAAGACATAGCGGGAGGTTAAATGAGATCACTACTTTTTAACAGAAGGTCTGCTCTGTAGAACGCTTAGTTCTTTCACAAGTAAATTTGACAATAAAATACCCTTCTGTATGTTATTTTGCGTTAATATTAAAATGCAACCGGGCCAGGTCCAAAAGTCGTGTTTGCAGTATAAATAAAGAAGTATATGCGACCTTTTAAAGTTAAACGGCAGATAGGTAATGAGGCCGTAGATCAATCAGACGGCACGCGCGCTACATTAGGGTTGCCAACTCTGCGTTACGCAAAATACCTAATCAATTTAGTAATTTCAATTACTCTTTGGTTTTTGTAAGGATTAGCCGGAGACTGGTTAGATGTTACGTTAAGAAATGGATACGCGTTTTAGCCACACTTTTATTGCAAGATTTCGTCAATTATAAATGTTATAAATTACAACACAACTGAAAAGAAACACTTTCATTCATAGGTATTCATTTGTTGATTGCTTAGTTTGACAAATTTAAGCATAGGTTTTCATGTTTTTTGTGTTTTTGTCATAAGATCTTTACTATTATTCTTCATTCTTTTAAGCCAGAAGAAAAAAACTGGTGTTATTGAGATTTAATGCTTTACAAAGTATATCGCACCGCCCATAAAAACCCACTGCTAGGCGCAGGTCTATATAATTAATGACATTCAGGATTGAAGGTTTTTTTCTTAAGGTATGAGTTTAGCAACTAGCAACCCTAATTGATCCACGCTAACGACTCGACGCGTGCGCATCCTAAACGGACGACTTGCTGCTGACCCGAAACATTCATCGACTCAATTACGTGACGCGATGCAACGAACGTGTTAAAGCTGAATTAACCCTACCGTGCAACTTTGGTAATACTTTTAGAATAGGGTTAACTGACTATACATCACTTTATGGGAATGCTGATGTACATAATGGTTTTTAGATACCAATCAATATTAGCACGCTTGCTTGCAAGCAAAATACAATACAATACAATAAAATACAAATATTCTTTATTGTTCACCAAATA
This sequence comes from Cenopis cana, assembly GCA_951800055.1. Taxonomy (NCBI): domain Eukaryota; kingdom Metazoa; phylum Arthropoda; class Insecta; order Lepidoptera; family Tortricidae; genus Cenopis; species Cenopis cana. Next base: position 6,337,295 of record OX637487.1, on the reverse strand, counting down.
ATGTACACTAAAAACAAATAACAGAAACAAATTGCACAATGGTAGACAACAGGCGGTCTTATTGCTAACAAGCGATCTCTTCCAGACAACCTATTACAAAACACTTAATACCTAAGCCAAATTGTAACATTTAATGACTGTATTTTGCGAATGATGATGATGATTTGATTTGATGATCAGGGTGCGGAAAACAGGGTTGTAATTTGTAATACCCTTACTTCCCGAATCAATTACCGAAGACCTCTCAAGGTGGACATTCCGATAGTAATGATCACATTGTTACCCGCCACACACACACAAGACCTTATAAGGACAAAGTGCATAATTGTGCGCTCGGGGCCACCAATGCCACAGTTAACAATTTGTTACAGTTTCGAAAGTCGCGACAAAACCAGATCGCCACGTGTTCTTTTTAATAATAACGATTGATACGATCGAATTCGTATTTTGTTGCACAATATAACGCGTGTCCAGATCGGGCCAAACGTTACGATGTTTGCCTGACGGACAAGTTATCAAACTAATAATAAGGTGCGTACACAAGTTGCAAATAGTCGGTACTTAGTGTAAGCTGTAATAAATAAACGCGTAGGCTTCCGTCGTTCCGTAAGCTCAAGGAGATCAATGCATGCAATTATGCAGCTGGCCAGAGACGTCCGTGCCGTAATAACGGTAATAGCGACTTAGCTAAACACGAAGCTAGAAAGGACCCGGCTGTTTGAAAAATGCGTGTGACGAAACACACATCCTGGTGTTTGTGGACACGGGCTCAAACAAAGGCCGATGGAAAGTTGGCTATGCGAGCGCTGAATACAAATCGTCAACAATGCATCACCCGAGCGTTTCCCAACGCTCAGTGAAAAGAGAACGTAAAGAAAGCTCACAGCATTAGAATCGAGGGAAAAACAATGGCTTTGTGCACCGATCGGTGGTTAGGGCGTGTTCATGCTCAACCACAAGGCTGGGCATTGTTGAAAGCCGCTGCGACACTCCCAGGCCGCTGGTTTGTTTAATCACTTCACGTTTTGTGCTGACCGCAAAAAAATCGGGCACCTTGCCGAGGCAAGGTCGAGCGCTTGTCTTAGTTTCCATCGCTCATGTCGGCGCGTTACGACAGCCCGCTTTTAATAATAAAACCTTTGGTGGTAACAATCGCGACAATTCTTATGAAGGCTAACGAGATATCGTAAACGAAAGGATGCACTTAACGGGGATGCGTCGGCAAATGTCAGGTGCCTGTTAAATGTTTACTTTGAACTTTGATCATATACCGTACAATATCATTGCAAAATTAGGAATTGAACGTAGTTAACGTGGCTGATATATAGTTTAGTAAACTGGTAGTTATTGGGTTCGGAAAGCAAATAGCCGGTGGGCGTTATGCAAGCGTTGCTCAACCGCGTCGACAATGCGATTATTAAATAAATCAAGGTTGTTGTGATCCACGTCAAATAAGCATTTCCCTCGTTTATGAAAATCCGTCTGGTATTATAACATCGTGTAAATTCGTTTCGTTCAAATTGGAAAGGTCAGAGTAACCTATTGGGGTAATATCATTTGCATCAATCTGGAGCAGAATCGAACCAATTAAAAGCATCGATAGCGCGGTTTTGCAAGGCGCGGCAGGGCACGCGCGGCCGCCTATTTCTGTTTAATGGGCCGGTACACTTTCTGCCGCCGCAGCGAGCGGACTCGTGTTCTTATCGGAGCTAGGCAACCGTGCCTTTCACAGCGCCCTGGGTACGCCCACCGGACACTGGCGACTCAACCTTCACTGCCCTAACTGCTCTAAATCTAGTTCCACCATTATACGGCTCAATACAGCCTCCGAGCACTTTCGCTGCAACCTCATATAAACGCGGTCATTTCGCAATATAATGTCGTTTTACCATTTCGCGGTGCATTTCGGCCCCGTGTCACACGTCGCCCACGCCGCAATCATCTAAAGAGACGCGATTTTGCACACAACAAGCTAATACAAAACATCGTGACTCCAACCGTAAAATTGCATTACAAGCTCGTGCCGTTCGATATTGAAAAATTATCCGATCATTGTTTCAAAACTCGCATAGATTTCATGTCATTAACGATTGCGGCTTAATGAGCATTTCTCTCGTCGAGGCTAAAGTACCTAAAGTAGTTCTAAAACAATGAGGCGCAGAGATTGATTGAAACGAAAATGGAATATGGAGTCTAAGTCGAACAACATGATAATCGGATTTTTCGTATTAAGGCCGGCCTTCCTGTGTCGTGGTCATTACTGACCATTCAATTTCCAATTAAACGCTTGATTCTCAATGCCAGGCGGGTCGGAGGTGGTCTGTAAAACTTGATAAAAGGCGAGTAGCGGCGCGCGCCGCGGCAGTGCCCGAATCAGTGGCCGCCGCCTTTGTCTCCGAGTCCTTTCACTTCTCGCGCTCATGAGCGATAACTACGGAACGTATTTAAATAACAATCTGCTTACTAGATGAGTTCATTCATAGATTTACGACGTGTACTTAGTGAAACGTAATACTGTGACGTGCATAACTAAATGGTGATGTTTTGTAAACTTTCAGATGGTGAGAGGGGCGGCGATAGTGCTCGTGCTAGCGCTGGCATGGGCGTGCGAGGCGCGTGCTAGCGTGCTCGTGCCGACCTACGTGCTGCCGCCTGACTCGTTCGTGCGCGATCAGCGCAGCCTCGGCCCTCCGCCAGACGCCGATCCCGCTGAGTCGCAGCGAACCATCAAGCGACTCATCGGCGGACATATCAAGATAAAACCCGATAAGGAGTACGGCAACCCCAAGAACTCTATATCTTACGACGCCAAGAGCGAAACCGGCAAGTTTGTAGGCGTGATCGTGCCGGACCAGTCGGGCAGCACCGTAGGATGGAATCAGGGCATATGGGACGATGGCATGCTCATGTCCAGCGCTGGCGAAGGCAAAGAAACCGTCAAACCCAAAGAGGTGGACGAGGACAAAAAAACACTCTCCGATCAGGTGGCCGAAGGAAAATACGGTCTTATCCAGAATGAGATTTTTTCCAAAACTCTTAAGCGTCCGGGAATTGTCAGTTACGAGCCAAACGCGGAAACCAGAGATAAGGATAATATCCAGACTTTAGGAGGTCTGAAGAAAGACGAAATTTGGCTAGCGGAAGACCATCTATTAGTACTGAAAGGTGGTTCCTTCCCGGAACGAACGAAAGAGACCGCTCGCAGGCCATGGCCACCGATCGATGACTACGAGGCGCCTAGAAGGCAAGTAAAGCTACCGCAGAAACCAAAAGTGCCACCGCCCTTTCCAGTACGACTCTCCGACGACGGACCGCTCGTCTTCCTCACTCCTAACGGCAGTGTCCCTGCGCCCCAATTCCCTCCCTACGCGTCGCGAGAAGGCGAAAGCCCTCTATATCCTCCGCCATTCCCCTTTGCACCCGGTCCGCCCTACGCCCCGGGTGAAAATCCGGGAAACACTTCTGCCGGGGGAGCGTCGCTGCCAATTCCTCCGTTCCCATTCCTACCCGGGAATGCGAGCGAGGGATTCCCTTTCCCCGCATCGATGAACGGCTCTTTTCCAGAAGGCTTTCCACCGGGCGCAGCATTCCTACCACCACCGAGCAACCAGTCAGACCTGTACGACGAAGACGACCCTTCGATCTACTATCCGCCGCCTTACAATTTTTCTTACCGCGCCGACTACAACAATAGCGTGCCAGCTGGACCATTAGTACCTGGAATTATATTGCCTCCGCCTCCGGATTTCTTTGCTCCATTGGAAGATAAAACAACAACGGCCGCGCCTAAATTCACCACACGACCAACGACCACGACTTATGCCAGGCCGAAGCCAACGGTAAAACGGCCGACACCGACGCCTTCAGTGCATCGCACTAAATATAAGACTAGACCTACCACTACCACGGAATACCCAAGAACAACTGAAGTACCTACCACAATAACAACGCCACCGTCGGTCGAAATAGTACCTACCCAGAAGTTCCGACAACCGCAGACAGTTGTGCAGATACCAAAACGAATACCAGTGCGAGTGCAGAATCTACCTGAAGAAATCAACCCGAGACCGAAAACTGAAAAGCCAGTATACAAAATCAGAAGTAAGGTTACCTCGAAACCCTTGTCAGTGTCTGTTATATACGATTATCCTGAGCCTACATACGACACTAATTCGCCTACTACAACGGAGAAGCCTTACATTGTTTACAACGTGCCAGAGAAGATTCCCGATGTACTCAAGGACAATTTAGTGACGTCTACCCCAGTGCCATTAAGAGCATATTACTCAAACACTCAGAACAGCAATGTACCAATCACGAAGCTTCAACCTGTGTATAACCGAAAGCCTAATGATAACGCCCTGGCGTCGTTCTATTTCTACGATGAACAACCTAAAACTTCACCGGCTCCAACGCCTGTCTTCTATGGCAGAAACTATTACAAAACTGTACCAACACCACAGCATCAGCAACAGACTATCAATAACCAGCAAGGTTTTAACCCATCTGTGGACGTAGCATATGGAGCGATTGATCAAGCCGATGCGTTGTTCCTGTGGCCACAGAAACAAGGTCCCCGCACGCTGACACAAGAATACTTCAGTATTCAGAAGCCTGTGTACGTACAACAACAGCCAAAACGACCAGAAGCGTTCTACCAGCAAATAGCTGACATACAACAGACCATCGATTTGTTCACAACAAAGAGGCCTAAGCAACATAGACAGCACGGACACAAGCCTAAAGCCATCACATCAAGACCTGTGCAAGTGCCTGTATACCAGTTCAGCTATCAATCGAAACCACGACCAGATCAATTCAGTTTCCGAGCGCCGAAATTAGACCCCGAACCTTTCAGACCCATGGTCAGCTACAGCAAGCCTTTTAATTTGGATAATGAATTCAACGCCATCACGCCATCAGCCTCGCCGGGATATCAACAATATTTGATAGAGAATGTGCAAGTAACCACCGAAACACCGACATCGACGAGATACTATCCCAAATCGAAGATCAGGGACGAAGATTACGACGACACTCCGATAGTCAAGGAGGTCCGACCGAACAACAATCGAAACCACATTCCGGTACAGAATGAAAAGCCCGCATCACAATACGTCAGCAGTAGAGTTCCCAGCGTGACCCCAAGTCCGGTCAGCCACGGGTATTACACGCAACAGGACGAGAGATATCTGGACGACATCACAAAGAACTCCTTCGATATCTTCGGCAAGAAGATCGAAGACAATACTCACGACGTCAACGGTTTAGCTGTGACGCCTCCCATTGGAACGGTCAGAACGCCGATAGACAACAATATCAACCAACAATACGCGTACGAAATCATCGAATCCCAGAGTCCAAATCCGCCGTCGCTAGACAGAGATACTCTTGTCAACGAAAGACATCCAAGGCCAACTATCAACCCTAACAGCGAGCCATTAAGACACCATAACGCCGAATTGATACAGCCTGTCAAGCCGCCAACGTTAGCCGACGATACTTTGGTGAACGAGCGGTTACCGCGGCCGACGATAAACCCTGACAGCGAGTTCATCCCGATACCCAATCCGGGTTACAGATCTCAGCAGTACAGGGTGCCGTCTCAAGTGCAAAGGCCTCAGTATACAGGAGAGCAATATGATTTGAACAGACCGTCGCTAGCGGGGGATACGGCTGTGAATTATAGAAGGCCGCTGCCGCCTATCAATCCGGACGCGGAGTGGATATCGCCCGTGAACGCGGCGGGAGAAGGTCGGCCGGGCTCGTTCGTGTCCTACAGACTGCCGGGCGAAGGCGCTCACGTGTACTTCCTGACGCCTCAGGCGGCGCAGACGCGGGAACGCGAACGGTACCGATCGGCCGGCTACGGACGGTGAAACCAAAGCTCTAGTCTGAACAGTTGAAGCCAAGGCGAAGATTGTGTAAATATAAAGCGCAAATGTGATGTTAAAGTGTCCTAAGTAGTGTAAGCGAGAGACTAGCGGGCGATCCCGCATTGCCATATTTAGAAACGATGGACATGCGTCCTTAGTGAGTGACATAAGCGATTGGACGCTCGAAGTTATTTATTAAATTATTGTAAGAGACTGTGGTGCATGCATAGTTTGTTATTTATTTATGTCAGTATTTTCGAACTGTTAGTAATGTGTGATATGATATGATAAGAGTGACAATGTATTGAGCATTGTGGTGTGATGATTGTTATTTTTAACAAATTAATAATAACGAATCATTGTGATTTTGTACTGTATTTTTAATACAAAGAATATAAAAGTAAAATAAAACGATGTAAACATTTCAACGGTTTTTTTCTTTATCTCCCTACAAATAGATATCTTAATGGTATGCAGGAAAATGGAAAAGATGATGAAGTGAATCATAAATATGTTACTATTGTAAAAAGTATGAATGTTTCTAAAATAAAATACTAAGTCTGTTATGTACGGACAATTTTTACAAGACGAGGTAATATCGATTTTTTCCAATAATAACATATTTTTGAATTTCACTCAATTACGAAAATAAGACAAAAATGAAACAACAATATCCTCAACAGAGCTATAATAATCTATCTGTGTCTCTGCCCTGTCTCTACTCTCTACGTTACATTACACATTTGTTAGAAAATAATAGAGATGTTTTTATTAGACGGGTGATGAAGCTTTTGAAGACAGTAAAGCACTAAATTCCTGTAGCATTGCTATAAACGAAGTTGACGATAAACTTGAGACCTATGCTATGCCCCGCAGCAGGACGAATATAGTCTGATGATGATATTGATGATGAAAGTAATGGAAAACGATTCAATTGCTAGTCGTCGTTTGGGAGGTTTATATATACAATTAATACATTATAAACTCTAAAAGCAACGAGGCGTGAAATCTACGGGGATCGTAAACATTTACATCAACGCAGAAACCGAATCATATGACGACCTTTTGACAATCGCACAAAGGCGAGTTCAATTGCATACCAAAAGTTCTGACAGTATTAATAAAAGCAATTATTTTTTTATGAAAGGATTATAACATGTGGTACGCCATTTCACCATTTTTGTAACTGTTGTCTTATTCCTGTTTTATACGTAGTACTACTATCGAACATTTCTTTTTTTGCGACTAACTTGCGGCGGGTTATGACAGTCCTATTTGGCAATGTCGACACACGCCACGTACTATCGAACCAACTGAATCGTGATCGTGACCCACCGTGGAACCTTGTTACAGAAAATGTCATAGTGACATTGTACACTTTCTGTGACAAGGTTCCACGGTGGGTCACGATTCAGTGGGTTCGATAGTACAACACACATACGCAACGTAGGACACACATACGCACCTGTGTCTGGCTCCTGGCTGGGCGCCTGGTCCCGCAGCGGGCAGGCGTCGAGGCGCAGGTACACGTCGATGGCGGCGCGCGCGCACCGGAAGTAGAAGGGATGCGCGCGCAGCACGTCCTCTAGCCGGAGCAGCGCCACGTACGACCGGAGCGTCATTTTGCGCATGCAGTATGAGTGGAAGTCGAATTGGTCCTCCATTATTTCTGAGAAGTGCTGGAACGAAAATTGTACACTTCAGTGGAGCAATGTTTTAACGGAAACTACCTCTACAAATCGTATCTTACTGGAAAAAACATGCCGCAATGTAAAATCTTGTCACAGTGGAAAATTTGTCTCGAAATGCATAATGTGCCACAATGAGAAAATTGTAACAGAAAGTTGTTCGTAACTGAAAAAAATCGCGTCACAATAGATATAATTTATATCATATAAATCACTGCAACTGCATCATAATATCGCATATAAGAGAGAACGCATTCACGGGTACTAAATTACATGTCGATTGATTACCCTGTCGAGCAGGGCTAACAATGAAGGTGTATAGCCCTAAAACTCGCATGCGAAGCTTGTACGTGTGTAAATAAACCTGAAGAGATACTCACCCTGTCAACTTCGTGCGCTTTCTTGAGCGCCTCGCCCCACTGTCGCGCGCGTTGGTACGTCGCCGCCGCTTCCGTTTGGAACCACATGCACTGCATTTCGTTCAGATTCTCTGTCGCTGGCACACCTGTAAAAAATATAAGAATATTAGAGCGAGGAAGAAAATGCTCGCTCGTTACCATGGTTACGTCTCCTGGGTCACTCTTTAAAACAGCGATTTTACAGACTTTAAGGCTGGGTTGCACCAAACCGTCTGTAATCGTAAGCGGTGTTCGTCAAATCTGATTGTATGGAAAGTTTGACAAGTTTCTATGGGATGACAGCTGCCGGCGCCATATTTGACGATCACCGGCCTGTGTTCGTACGTTGGTGCAACTGAACCTAATTCTATTAAACATGATTTTTAGTGATGATTATAAACCCATTCTGACGTGGGCCAACGCTTGAGCATGCTAGAAGTCCATATTAGAAAAAAAAATCTAAGAAACTTAGTTACAGTTGTCTCCTGGCTGACGGGACAGAATAAAAAAAAGGAAAAGATGATTGACCCATTAATTATAAAAGCTATAAAATTGTTCAGTTTAAAGAAATATCAGCCCTGCCCTGTAACTTCTCTAGTGATGATCACACGAACCTTCTATTCTCGCATACCTTTTCTAGTTCACATTATATGTATATATAAGCCCCGCTTTATGCACACGACTCCTTTGGAGTTGCGAGCGTCTATAGGCTGCGGTGTCCGCTTACCATCAGGTACGGTACGCTTGATTGCCTCCCACCGTCGTTGTATAAAAAAAGCCGTGCTCGGCAGAGGTTTGTATAGGTCACGACAAGTAGTCTTAGTCCTAAGTGGTGGTGGTGGTAACCTAAATGGTCATTAGTCGCGTACGATACGGTTTCAGAGGAATTTCCTCCCTCGCACGCTCTCCCTAGCTACTACAATATGGGGCTCTTCAAAGGAGTGTATACATTTTTGAAGGGTCGGTAAAGCGCATGTGACACCCCTGGGGTCACAAGCGTCCATAGGTTCGGACGACCGCTTTAGCTTAGTTGGTAGTGACCCTGCCTACGAAGCTGGAGGTCCCGGGTTCGAATTCCGGCCGGGGCATTTATTTGTGTGACGAGCACGAATATTTGTTCTTGGGTCTTGGATGTTTTCTATGTATTTAAGCATTTATTTATCTATATAAGTATGTATATCGTCGCTTAGTACCCATAGTACAAGCTTTGCTTAGTTTGGGACTAGGTTGATTTGTGTAAGATTGTCCACAAATATTTATTTATACCTTCTCTAGTAAACTTGGCGCACATCTCCTCTGCGCGTTGCACGTGGCCGGCACGTAGCATGTAACGCGCACATTTGCTGTTCACGTAACGATCCGCAGTGTCCATTGCTTGGGCCTCTTCTAACCACTGGTACGCTGATATTGGGTCGCCGGCGTGCTGGAAAGTTTGCAATTTAGACGTGAATTTGAATCTATACATGTCGCGGCAGATATTGAGGCCGATTTACATGGTGCAAGAACTGCAATTTTCATTACATTGCGGGGCTGAGGTCTACTGAGATGGGAGAACGATCAAACGCAGCAATGTTATGGAAATAGCATGCAATTTCTTGGATTGTGTAAATGAGGCTTTAATGCTGATGATAGTACTGTCTCCATCAGCTCCATCCAGCTTCAAGGCACTTAAAAATATTTTAACATTAATTATAAAGCCTTAACAATCAAAGCGAAGATACCAATAAAACTTAAAAAACTTGCTTTCGACACATGTATTTTACCATGCCTCACATATGGCAGTCAGACCTGGTCGCTCACTAAAGATACCATCAGAAAAATCCAAGTGTGTCAAAGAGCTATAGAAAGAAGTGTCCTCAACATAAAGTTATCAGACAGAGTACGAAACACTGAATTAAGAAGAAGAACAAATTTTATAGATGCTAAAAAACACATCCTGAAACAAAAGTTTAAGTGGGCAGGTCACATAGCCAGAATGTCATACCAGAAATGGACAAAAACAATAACAAATTGGAAACCTAGAGTCGGAAGAAGGAAAGTGGGTAAGCCAATTACAAGGTGGGAGAAGGACTTAATAGAAAAAATAGGAAAAGACTGGAGAGAAAAAGCAATGGATAGAAAAACATGGAAGAATATACAAAGCAAATATTTAGAAGAAATTGATAATGGCGATCCGGAAGAGACCTAGGTCAATATGACCTTACGAACATCATATATATAATTTTTATATAAAAAAAAGGCAATCATAATCAAATGTAGTTCGTATAATAAAGGTTTAATAACAATAATAATAACAATAGTCATGTGTAGATTTTACCTTGTTCTTTGGTTAGGCAGCTACCTAACAATAGAACATGTGTTGGTATTTTAAAATGTTATTATTTAAAAGTGCTTTAGAAGGCACGTTAAGCCGTTGACCCCGGCTGCTGTCTATGGCAGCAGTCGTTAAGCCAAGTTGGAGGCCTTCAGGCGGCTAGAGAACTTCTAACAGTCAAGTTGCCCACTCACTTGACAAAGGGGGGTCGAAGTTGCACCACGTCTGTAGGGAAAGTACCCACCGCTACCCTACACATGACCCCTGGGTGTTTCTAAAAGTGCAACAAAACTGGCCACCGTACTGTCTTCTCGAAGATCTCACGGTTCGAAATAAATGTCATACGATAAATAATTATTTAAAAATTAAACTTAAAATTGATAATTACAATAAAATATTTATTGAAGAACCAAGACAAGTAATCAAACGAAATATTAATATACTAAACTTTTGTCTATATTACTTTTACCTCACGAGCGCGGATTGGCCATTGTTGTGGTTATGACACATACACATACACAACGTGAGCTCAAAACTTCTACGCTGACGCACACATAGACAATGTACATTGTATTACCCGCGCTCGTGAGATATAACTACTATACAGATAATGTCAACCAACCTTATATATCCTTCCTTTAACAATAAACAGCTCTATCAACGTGGGCGTATGCTCTATCGCAGCATCGATATACTTCAACGCCCGATCCGTATCCTTCTTATAATCAAAATGCTGCGCAGCATAATAGTACGCCCACAGCAGTGCACTGGCTGGTTGTTTCACTTCACTTGGTTCTGCGCTGAATGTACCCGTTTTGGATAAATTCTCTATGTATTGGAGTACTAAGTTCTCTATCGTTTCGGCTTTGCTTTGGTCTGCGTATAACGATCTGGAATTTGAATTAACTGTATATTAAAACGGTGAAAAGTCGCACAGGTATAAATTATAAAAGAAGATCTGACTAACAAGAATATCAATATAAATAAATGAAATCAATTCAATGGGAAACGCTTCAATAGGGGCAATCAGAAATCGACAAATTTCTCTTTTTATATTGATTATACTCATAGTGTGCGCCCGTTTTGAGTAGTCGCCAAGATCTTCTCATTTAGATGACTTTTGCACCAAAAGTGCTCAGTTCACCACAAAGCTACATGTCACTTGAACAGAAACAGATTAAGTTTGTGGAATGTCAAATTTAGTCTTTGTTTCCTGTTTAAGATCTATGCAATAATTTCGGCAGAGATAAGGCTAATAGAGGAGTCAACCCTGGACTCGACAGCTCGGCTAAACTCACCTTATGTCGACGAACAGCAGTGGTATGCCCTTGTGTAGCCCGTGACGCATAGTCGTCGACGAGCCGTGCAAACACATTCGGCGACACGGCCGCTGAGAACTTCAGTCGGAAGGCTATAGAGGAGTCAACCCTGGACTCGACAGCTCGGCTAAACTCACCTAATATCGACGAACAGCGGCGGTATGCCCTTGTGCAGCCCGTGACGCAGATAGTCGTCGACGAGCCGTGCGAACACATTCGGCGACACTGCCTCTGAGAGCTGCAGCCGCCGGGGGGCTATTGCTTTCGGATACTCTTTCCTGGAAATAGTCCAAATTATGTTAAGAGGCTGACAAGACCTAAACTTCCACATTTACTTATAGTAACATTCTGGCTTCCTAAATCAGTTCAGTCAGTCAGTGACAACGCATGTTTCTATGCAGTGAATTTGCATATGGCTTAAGAATAATTAACAAGTAAGTGACAAAGAAACAGACACGTAAGACACCCACCAACACACCCTTATGTCGAACTTGCCTAAGTAGAGATTATCTGTGACTTTAATTCATTTGATTTTCAACCTTAATGTAAGGATCATCAAGTTGGCATTATTACTTAACTATATTACATATATCTCTTCAACGCAAAGGACAAGTAGATAACATAATTCAGCACAATTTGACTTTGAATCAACCACACGTAGAATCACTGTTGAAATGTTAGTCAACAATATAACAGTCGTTTATAACAAATATAGTCAATAGTCTAGATTTCAAAGTAGCATTGTATAATTTGAATCATTTGGATCCATTTTACTTCTGGTACAGTTCTGTTTTTGATTAGCAAAATGTTGGCTATCAACGCATATTTTGTCAGATTATTGCTTTATCAGATTCCCTGCCAGGAACCTACCCGGCTGGAACGAGCTCTGGGGCCTGTACCACAAAACTTTACAAGCGTAAAATTCGACAAATTTGTCAACTTTTTCTATGGAAAACCGTACAATTTTGTCGAATTGTACACTTGTAAAGTTTTGTGGTATAGGGGGCTGGTCATAGACGCGTAGCCGATGCTGTGCGATTCCCCGTATGTAGAGAAAAGTTCATAGCGCTACGAAAAGCTTGGCAGCAAAAGTGTTAATATCCTATAGAACAATCCTTTGAATAAACTTAACTGATACAAGCTATTATACTCACTTATATACATCAAAGAAGGCCACTTTTTCATCAGGATTACTTAGTTGTTTAGCTTCTATAAGTTTCTGGTAATACATCACATTTTCAGGGTTCCTCTTTAATAAGTCTTCATAAACCGCCTCTGCTTCTTTAAATCTGAAACATCATTCACAGTAATAAATTTAATGTACTTATACTCAATTGTAATTCAAAAAGGACATTATTATGCACATGAACCACAAGATCGCCTTACAAGTCAGCTCTGCTAGGTAAAAGTATCTACTAGGGCAGATGTGTAAAAAAAACTAGCATCACCTATTATGATTTGGTGCAGTGGTTGTCTGTGCCGAGGAGGAAGTATTTTCACAAGGGATTGCTAAGATGGAGTGCACCCCACCATGCCCCATCCGTAAGGTGAAGCCAGCATGCTGTTGTAGTTTTAGGACCTGGTTTGGGCAGACACTCATGTCCCAAGCACAGGCCAACCAACATTAAATTTCAAAACCAATCTTCGGTTTATTAGTAATTTATATTAATATGTATGTAACAAACAAAATCAATACACCAACCTCTTCAACTTCAAATAATATTCCCCGCTAGTTTCCTTCACCGATAACTTATCAAGTATCTGTGTCTGGAACTTGTGTAGATGTAGCAGCGCCCTGTCAAACTGTCCAGACTCCGCCAGAACCATGTTCTGATACAACAGCAGTTCTGAATGCTCATAGTCGTACGGACCCTTCATTTGGTTGGTACGGAAAGCATCAAGAATGCTGTTGGCCATTTCATAGTCACCGAGCAAGTGGTAGCTCATCGCAAAGCCTATCCAGGAAGCCCTCTGTGTTGGCCGGAGCATGAACAGCTGATAGCGGGTATCCTGAAATTTTTGTGATGGATAATATGTCACTTGCAGTCTTAAAACAAAATGGTACAGAGTGTGTATGACATACGGTTCAGTTTTGATTAATCAGGGTTGTTCAACTATATTAAAAATATATATTTTGACCACTTATATTATTAAAGAGCATTTCACGGGGCATCATTTGATCTTTTTCAACATCACCAGACCAGATATCTAATAGGTTCTCCAGTTCTCCACATTTTATTAAAAAATGTGCACATATTTAGCATGTAGAACACCTCACATGCTAAATATGTGTGCAACATTCTAGCTTCCAACATCAGCCTATAGAGAGACCACTGTAGAGTAGAGTGAATCCGCCAGTGCAGACCAAGTGCAAGTAGATAGATTCTAGATGTAATAACATTGTTAAAACAATAAATTTAGTTCATTCAATAAATTGTTTCAATTCTTAATAAATGATGTGCAGGAACCATTGCAGTTTTTACAGCAAAAAAAAAATTTTTAGGCCGTCCTCTCCCATCCAAAAAAAAACATTGTTTTTTATGTGGCCGGGGATCCCTGTCACCGGGAGGAGGATGGCTTAAAGAAAATGCTTAGATTTAAGTCACAGGTGGCATTTCATTTCTTATCAGTAACACCTACAAATAAATAACAAATAACAATTACCTTGTACCCTTCTAAATCTCTCATCTGGATCTGGAGAAGGGATAAATCACGAAGAATCTGTATATTCTCCTTTTCCCACTTGAGAGCATTCCGATAACATTTGATGGCCTCATCATACTTCTTATCAGACCGCTGCAGGAGACCATAGACATGCCAGCACACTGGTGACTTGAGATCATTGCGAAGGCCCCGGCGCACATATTCGTATGCTTCATCTTTACGTCCAAGGCAGTTTAGTGTTAGACCTTTCATTGCCAGTGTTTCTGAAAAAAAAACAAACATGCAACACTGAAATGGAATAGATTTAGGAATAAAATATGAGCGGTTTAAGTTAGAATGTTACTTCTACGAGAAAATAATGTTTAAAGTTACATACACGGCTTTTATGTATACCTAAAATATCTCGAAAAATAGACTCACCTCCATGTTCGGCGAATTTTGGGTTGGAGAGGATTTGCTTAGCAAATTTCAACCCATTTTTGTATTGTTTATGTTCATAGCAACGCTGAAAAAATAAGTGTTATTTTAATTTTAACCCTATTTATTATTAGATACTGGCACTCGAAGATGCAAGGCCAGTTCAATGATATTGCATAAAAATTATACTGTACCTTATGAATGGAACTGATGACGCTAGTTATACATAATAAGGGTATCATATGATCGCATTAAGCGAATAATTTACATCCTAAAGATATGCATTATTTTATAATTGAATAAATTCGCCGAGTATGACAAGCTATACCAAAATGTATGTTTACAATTGTACTTACCAAAATTCTTTTGAATAGCGCATTTTCTTTGGGCGGCAAAGGATTACTGGGTGGCATTTTATTCAAAGAAAACGAAGCGTATTTATTTTATTTCACTAATAAATTGAAATATAGCTAAAAACCTCGTGGCTATAAACCAAAGAAGTCGATGAAGGATTGTCTATGGGCTTTTGGAAAGATGATAAGTGGGTCACGTGACCAAATTTGGTGATACCAGCATCAATTTAAAATAAATCATTGTCAGTCGTTACGTCAATAGGGATCTTTATTTAAAACGTACTTTATTTGTCTATGGATTATAGTGGCATCGTTTGTAAAGGTCGTTATTCGTATGAACTCTGATATATTCATTAATAAAACCCTGCTTTATTCCATTAATATTTTCATTTTTTAGATTAAGTTTAGTACAACGTTGTAATCAATAAGTGAATTAATGCTCAATTTCTCATGAATTAAAAGACTTTCCTTTAATGAGTAACAATCTATATAAACAAAATTAATGTCAAAATTGTTTCAATCAGCTAATGTCAAACTTCTATCAGTCGGAGTCGTCAGTCTAGTTTTTTTGTTTCAACCCGTATATCGTATATAAATAAATTACGTTTTTTAATTTATTGTACTGTGAGTGAAAATAAGTGTGATAGTTACATTTAAGATAGGTGAAATAATATGGGTATAGAAAACATGCGTCGCTGGCCCATGTATTTAATGTTCGCCGTATGCATCCTTCTGGTCCTTTCACTATTAAATAGTGGAAGTATGCTTACCGTGTTGCGAAACAGAGTCGCCGAGATGAGCGTACAGCTCCAAGAGTGCTCTAAACAACAGACATCGTGCATGGAAGAGTCCCTGCGGCTTCTCGAACAAAAAGACGGTTACGTTTCAAGACTCGATGATCTCGACAAAGAAAAATCTAAGTTGATTGATAACATTAATGACTTTAAACATAAATTAACGGAGACGGAAATTAAAGTTAATAGAACAAAAATGGACGAACAACTGTGCGTGGCGGAGCGAGAGTCTTTGAAAAACCTGCAGCTTAGTAAAGAAGGTGTGATACAGACTTTGAGATTAGAGAAGGTGACTTTGACTGATCAATTAGCTGATAGAAAGAAGAAGATAGAGGATTTAGAGAAGCAAGTGGAGACTTTGAAGGCTACTATGGCTTCTATGAGTACAAAGCATGCTGCAAACATAGTGTCATCTAAAGTGACTCCGGCCGCCCAGCCCCCTAAGTTGAGCCCAGCTCTGAATGTCCATGAACCCTTGAACGAACCTATCCTCGACAATGATGCTAAGGAGGACATTGATGACACAAATGCACTGAATGATGACCAAGGTTTTGATCCTCAGATGTAGACTAACTTTTTCCTTTTAAGGAATTATTGGCGCTGCAATAGTAACGGTCACTGTTGCGCCTTTTGACTGATAATGGGAAATAAAAGTGTTATGTTTGGTTATATTCCCAAAAAAATTGTTAACTCACATATTGTAAAATGTATGTACATACATTATTGCTTATCTTTGGCTAGCTGATAACTTTTTTGAACAAAACCATACCCAGTGCAATTAACTCGTTGGCTACCGGTGTCGCCGATGTACAGGATCATAACACAAGATTGTTTTGTTTTGTTTTTTTCATCGTCAACGCAAGGGTTAAGTAAACAACATGACATTATATCATTTATGATAATAGGTTTATATTGCATTTACTATTAATTTTTCTATGATAGATATATATTGTTAACATTCTGAGAGAAATTACCATTTTAGGAGGGCTATAATGTTACTGATGCAGGTAAATGGATATATTTATATCTTTATTACTGTGTATTAATTAGTTCAATGTTGTCTACCCACAAGTTATTGTCATTGTGATACAGGAGCAAGTGATTAGAAAGAATATTTATTTGCACAGGGAACACAATACAAAACAAAAGAATAAATAACTTGTGTGCCAGCAAAAATGATCGAGCTCGGCATGATGCTACAGCCTGGTGAC
The DNA here is from genome assembly GCA_951800055.1 of Cenopis cana. Taxonomy (NCBI): domain Eukaryota; kingdom Metazoa; phylum Arthropoda; class Insecta; order Lepidoptera; family Tortricidae; genus Cenopis; species Cenopis cana. The sequence goes on along the minus strand of OX637487.1, from coordinate 6,320,261 downwards.
TATAGCACTGATTTTCAGCCGAATCGTTGTGATTTTATGTTGAACATGCAGACATAACTTGTTTGCTACGAGTACTATGGTAATTATTACATGTTTCAACCCATACATAAATGATAACTAGGGGTGACATTATTTCGAACCCTTGAATAGTTCATTTTAGAACTAGTGTCCTCACTGCTGGCACTTTCAACTGTGTAATATTTAGGATTTTGTTTGAATGGCAATCCAAATGCATTGGGATTACTTTGTTATATAATCAACTGTTGTAAGTAGTGAGTGAAGTCAACAATATATCTTCAAAACAAGATCATATTCTGATTGTATGATTATATGGTTGTGGGTTCGCAAGGGACATAAATATAAATCCGGCAAGAAACCAATCTTGCGTTCATATCAATTGTGTCAAAGGAGGTTGAACGCAATCAATTTATTAGCAGTTAATACTCTTTGGTTGTATGCTTGTGAGTTTATGGCTATATAGCTACTCATGGAACGTAATTCTCAATTATATGCTTGAATACTTTGTAATGTAACATGAAGTTAGCTATGAAATAAGTACTATTTGATTTTTATTTTAAACAATATTTGTCTCACCCTACACAGAGTGAGTTGAAATATGGGCCAGTATGATTTAATCAGAAAATATGGTAAACTATGTATATAAATAAATTTAAAAAGTCTCATATACATGAGGTTTTTGTTTAATTATGGATATTATTGTGTTTTGTCATTGTCATGAAAATTAATATTGCTATGGAATCCTGTATCAATAAATTTACAGGTTTTTGAAAATACTAGGAATTTTTCTCATGTTCTTCTGATTACCTCTTAACGACCAATTTGCTCAAACTGTATAAGGTAAATGGCCCAATACTTTCAATTTTGTATAAAATTAAAGGCCAAAACTTGGATGCAATATGATTACATTGCGGGCTGCTGGCTACCGAGGTGAGACGAAGACGATCTAACACCGCGATGTAATGAAAATCGCGTGCAAGTTCTGGCACCGTGTAAATGGGCCTTAATTGAGATGAATAAGAGGTGTCAACTATTGACATTTAATGTTTCAAGCATTGGGATGTTTACCTTAATAGTAAACAAGAATTCCAAGTCAATGTACCATTATCAGATACCACTTATTATACTTGAAATTATTTTAAATGTCCGTGATTTTATGAATCTGTCATTAGATTCTGAATCTTATTGCTTGAACAGTAAAGTTTTTGAACTGACTATTTTGTCAACCAGTCGGACAGTTTAAGTGATTTAAAGTGTAACAACTAGCTCACTGCATGGTGAGATAAGAAATGAGTCTGTTTACACTGTTATCATGTTAGTGCCTGAGTTAAGTATTATAATTATAAAGTAGGTGACACCACCAATTATGGACACTTTAAGAACAAGGACCAATAATGGACACTTCAACCCTTATTCAAAGATCATACGGTTTTAAATGGATTGTTCTATAAAAAAAATAATGACTGTACATCATTGGGCCTTGTCCATTACTGGTGGTGTCACCCTAAGCCATTATGGTGCCACAATTTGTGTAGTTTTAGATCTGATTTTTTTATTCCTTGCTCAATATAAATACAAACAGTGTTGTTTTCGAAAATGTTTCTTGAAAATGTGCAGCTCAGAGCTGTTTACTGGCTATAGTTTCCACCAAGTTCCAATCCCCAGTGTCCAGATCCAGATATCGATTTACGAGTAGATGATACGAAACAACGTGAATATAGCTTAGATGTAGGTACACTGTACCTGTACAGTCAGCGTCATATAGTATGTAGCAGTCAATTTGACCAAATAGTTCGGTACACACCATACAGAATATATGGTGTACCGAACTATTTGGTCACTTTGACTGCTACATACTATATGACGCTGACTGTACCTGTGTTTTTGAAAACAGCCTAGTGAGTGATATTAATAGTATTGGACCTTCTTTTTTTTATAACATTATTGTGTTGTATAAATCGATTGTATACTATAAAGAATAAAGAGAGGAATAGTATTATATATTTACACTGAATGCTTCTTTATCACCCATCCCCATTCCAAACGTCAGATAAATCTGACATCTTTATCTGATTACATATTACTGCTATAAAAATCTACACTCAAGCTCTTAACTACTTTGTTTTATCTTAGGCAGAAAGGTAGATTTTTGATGTAAGCTGCTGTGACCTACTAGCTGTCTTGCCATTATTGTTATTATTATTATAGGGTTAGGCTGGGCGCAGACGCAAGATTTCCTAATTCGGATTCCTGATCAGGAAGTTAAGATTCGGAAACCCGAATGCACGCCTTTCATAAAAAAATATTCAGCAAGGCGCACACGCCCGGAAATTTTCACAACGGTAAAAACCGAAACAGAATCTATGCGCATGGGTCGCGGTATTCGGAATCTGAATTCCTGATCAGGAAACCGTGTTTCTGCGACCAGCCATAGAAATTGGGTATTACTAAAATAAAAACATCTTCATTAGATGGCGTTGTTGATGCAAGCAAAGAAGCGTACGAGCTGCCGGGTTGTAGGCTGTCACCGCAGCTTATGGATAATTACAAATAAAGAGGTCGCAGGAGATGTAACACGTGCGTTCCCTGATTTTAACCCTTTGACCGCCAAGAACCTATAAAGTGGTTGTGTGTCGTCGTGCCCACCACGCCAACAACCACTTAAAAGGTGTACTTTGATCATGAAAAAATTATTTATGAACTGTTCTAATTTGTTTAGACATTACACCAATTCAACAGTGCTTGGCGTGGTGGGCACGACGACACACTACCGCTTTGGCGGTCAAAGGGTTAAATAAATTCATTGAGTTAATGTGGTCCTTATTTTACGATTTTGCTTGGACGGTAGCGCTCTACTTATTTTTTTTTTTTTTAAATGAATACAAATGTTTTATCCCAGGAGATAAAAAAAAACCGATTTTTTTGTTTCTCCTGGGATAAATCATTTTTATAACCGTTTATTACGGATGTTTATAAATGAAACCCTAAGGGATTTATCCGAAATAAAAACGGGTTAATCATCTTGGGTCAACTACGAAAATATTTAGTTGTTACTGTGAAATTAAACAAAAACATATTTAAACAGGTTTATTTAGCTTATACATTTTAGCATAATCAAACAAAAATCCCTTTCCTCATTACTTCAAGTAATGACTAACAACTTAAAAATAGATAAGACAAGCTAAATCTCATTAACAGTGCATTTGTCAATAAAAACTTTCAGTTGCTGAAATACGAGTAAACCTAACTCTGAGTAATTATTCTAAGTAATAATTACCAATATAGCCCTAAGAAATTACATCATTCGTTCACAAAACATTCAGATTATATATCTACTAGAGAATTATAAACTTTTTCACAGCTATCTTACTTCACAAATTACATTATTGATAATGTAAAATCTTGTCACTAGATGGCGACTGTGAGTCTATGAGGTCACAGTTCAATGTTTGTATGAAGCTGTGGCCTCATTTATAGAAGCCAAAGCCATCTAGTGTATTGGCAGTGTTTACAACAGTAGTACCTGGCTATAGTAATAGTACAAAATTACTTACCTAGGGCGATACTAGGGGCGATACGTATTTTGTTTGCTGCCCGAGCCGAAGGCAAGAGCGATAAATATGCGATTAGAGGTTTTCCTTTTAAACGCCCGTGGTGTAGTAGAATTTATTTAATATGTCCGACATTTTATAAAACTTGTCATTGGACTTTGAATCTTCACGCTTGGACAGTAAAGTCGCTTTTTGAATTGCCTAATTTGATACAACTCGGACAGTTCAAATAATTTTAAGTATAAGTATAAATTTTATGTCTCCCCCTGGGGACCGACTCGACTTTTCACTCGAGTGTCAAAAAACTATGTTTTGACAGATGTCCAGTGAAAAGTCGAGCGTTCACCACTCAAAAATCGGCCCCCTGCCTGGTCAGGAAGTGGGTTTGTCCGTACGCGTAACGGAACCACGTAGCGTGTGGTAAACTGCCACTTTATGGCCAGTTGTGACATTAAATTGGTAAGCACATATGGTCTTTTGAAATCAGGCAAACCGAACCATTCAAAATTAAGAAGTGATCAAATGGATACAGAATTATATTAATTTTTTGCTAAACGTTGGCTCCGAGCAGGATTCGAACCTGCGACCTTCTGGTTCTGGCGCGAATACCACTGAGCACCATTTCCTCCTACAACGCCTCAGGGATGTGTACAGCTCAAGGCATAAGTAGAATCCTGCTCAAAACCTGAATTTTTTGAATTTTTCCTATATTTAGAAACACAGGGGCAGAAAAAAAGGTTCATCACTATTGGACCTTAACAGTGTGGAATTAAAGATTCACTCTCCAATTATACACATAATTTTGATTCATGGAGATTTTAACGCATTCACTGCCACCAACGCATATATGCGTTTCCGTTACTTTCACCCAGTGCCTTGAACGCACAGACGCGTTCATAATATTTGGGTCAATCAACTTTTCCTTGTTTGTTATTCTGTCCCGTCAGCCAGGAGACAACTGTAACTAAGTTTCTTAGAAAATATGTTATAATATGGACTTCTAGCATGCTCAAGCGTTGGCCCACGTCAGCATGGGTTTATAACCATCACTAAAAATCATGTTTAATAGAATTAAAGTCTGTAAAATCGCTGTTTTAAAGAGTGACCCAGGAGACGTAACCATGGTAACGAGTGACAAGAAATAATTGATGCCTTTCACCCTGTGCCTTAGACTTAGAATAGTCGGTTGAACTCAGATGTGCGTTTGGGGCACACAGCAAAGTGCGGCACCTGAAGAATGTCCAGGAAAATAGGGTGGCAGTGAATGCGTTAAACTAAATAAATTCTAGTTGTCATAATGACAGCCCTAGAATATCCCTTTTCTCATACTATTTACGAAGACATGATATGAAAGTGGGGATATTTCACGACATGCTGATCTTTACATCAATCTCGAATCGAGTCCAAGATTAAAAGTAGTAATTTGACAGATTTTGTGCAAGGTAGCCTGGATGTAACTTTTTTTATAAACCATTAACATCCATTCATATCTATATAGTAAGAATAATCTAATGTATATAGCTAAACTAAACATACTACTCCTAAATAATAAAACAAAGTCGGTGGTACCTATGATAGAACGGACCCACTAGCACATTGCATTGCCAATACAATTATCTATCTCTTTCTAAATAATCAGAAAAGGTGAGTGAGAGGAATAATATGTGCAATAATATACTAGAGGGCAAATACAGTAGAGATTAAACTATACAAAATAGGTATTTACCGTGTAGCGAAAAACGCGCGTAGTCATGACGCATAGCATAGATGTCATGGGCCTTGAATGGGTTAAAACAATGCCTCTAGATGTTTCTAAAACCAAAAAAAAACTAATAAAACAATATTCTTTTATGAAAGAATCTAACAGAGGGAAATGCAAATTTCAACCCTAATTGCATGAGCATAAGAATACAATTATTCTACACACCAGATGGTGCGTTCCATAAAGTTTGTTTCAATATAGTTTAACCTCCAAAGTCATAAAAAGAGGTCTAAAATATAATGTAACCTCACAAAGAGATCAAGATGCTACAAGTAGATAAAATTACTGATTGTTTGTATCATTTTTACAACTATTACAAAATACACATCAACTATGTAAAAATAATATAAACCTACAGTAGCAGAACTAGCAGAAGATTTAAAACTCAAAGCACTTATAAAAATACAAGTTACTTGAAATCAGTCAGTCGTATGGCTATGAAATATAACTAAATGGTCGGATTCTTCATGCTCCAGATATACCGATTTATATAACGCATTTCGTCGTTTAACAGTACATTAACCAAGGGCGGTAAAAAAAAATCTCTGACAGCAGGTATTTGACGTCCGAGCCGAAGGCAAAGGCCATAAATATATATATATATATATGGTCTGAGGCTTTCTTCATTACCGCCGTGGTAAGTACAAATTTTTATGTCTCCCCCCTGGCCAGGAAGTGAAATTTTCCGCGCGCGTAGCGTGCGGTAGTTGCCACTTTATGGCCAGGTGTGACTAAGTTTCCATGACTGGGTGGTTAGGTAAAAAAATCATTCATTTACAAGTGAATTAATGATATTCTTAGAATAATGGCATATCTGGAGTAAAAAATAGACCTTCAGGCATTATAGTGTTTTACACTTGATAATCAACATTTCGTTTTATTTGGTTATCTCTAAACTATTGAGTCCATGTAATAGAACATGATATCTATACCATATCATCACATTTGTATTTCATAATCATAAAGCATTCTCTTATTGTCAATCAACTTAATATTACAATATAATTATAGCTCATTATGGTATTGCTACCATATTTAGACACATTTTTTATTTTTAGTTATACTTTCGGAAGACATACATGCTACTAAAACATCAAATTCATACACCCTAAGGCACTGTCAAAAGCTAGATATTCTTATATGAGGAACACAATACATAAAATAATACATGTTGTAACAAAGAAAAATATAACTATCATATCACAAGGTTACCATTAGTATAAGAAAATCTGCAATTGCAAAACTGAAATAGCCGGCCATATCAGCATCTTGCATGACAATAACATCAATTATAATATAATTTTATAAAATAAAAATGCTAAAATGAAGTCAAATGTAATAGCAAAAATCACTTGATCTTATTAGATTCTTCCTCATTAGCCACTGCCTCAAAAGCGGCCATCAGATTTCTTCTACACTTACTGTCATCAAAGTAATGTAAAGACCAAATTATGTACTCTCCTACATTTAATGGATCTTCCGAGTAACTAATTTGCACTTTGCATTTCCTCTCCCATTTCATCGAGTCTGTTGTGCGGTTATTTCTAGTTCTAGTGAATTCTATGTACCCGTTACACTCCACAGCAAGTTTTGGCAACTGAGCATTTAGAGCCTCATGTGAAGCAGTGTTGCTACTTGTTGACGGCAAGCAGTCTCCTTGCCCAAGCTCATGATTTGGTGGTGTCACAGCTACACACTTCTGTTTAGGCCTCTTTTCCGCAATGCCGTCACCTTTGCTACTAATCATGGAGTCATCTGGGTGATTGCGCTTTAAGTTTTTATGATCATTTAGAGATTCAATATGTCTACTCTTTAGCCTTTTTCTTTCTGTGCTTTTCTCTTGATCAGGCGGGCAACCTTCTGCCCATTCTGGACTGTTACAGTTGGATCTAAGCAACCTTTTCTTAGCTGATGACTTGGAACTTATTAGTTCAGGTGAATGTAGTGGACTAGCTAGAACTGTATCTTCCTTTCTGCAAGGTAAATAAGAATCTTATTAGAACAAGAAATTGCCTCTTCTTATGTTTTAGCTAGAACTAATTGCTTTCAAGCCAACTACTTCAGCAGTTTTTATTATTAGTTGAATGGTAAAATTGTAAGTATAAGGAAATTGAATATCAGTGGCATGGCATCCCTCAGATATATCCACAGGCAAGTTTTTAATAAACTGAGTTAACCCTATATATGCCTTGTTATAATTTTGTTATTTAAATTGTAACTTTCAGATTTAAACGAAAGGTTCTAACGCATCAGACCCCTGCACCACAAAACTTTACAAGTCTACAATTCGACAAAATTGTACAATTTTCCATAGAAAAAGTTGACAAATTTGTTGAATTGTATGCTTGTAAAGTCTTGTGGTACAGGCCCCAGGACAGATCCGGGTCCTAAAGAAAAAAAAACTGCTTTAAGTTAAATTTCTAAAAAGGCACACTAACTGACACTGAGTTTTCTTGATGCCTCACCACTGTTCAATATGGAAGGAGTAGTAAGAAAGAAAACTTAAGGTATCAAAGAATGAAATTTATTAAGACATCACTTGAATACAAACCTTTTGACAATTCTCTCATTCCTCAACTGGATTTTTTCAATACTTTCAACAGTTGTGAAGTCATGTCGGGAGCACTGCATATCAAATCTCAGGAATGATTGCACTTTCTTTCTTGTTTTGATTGTTCTGCCGAACCATTCGAGGATGGCATCATCTGATAAGTACAAGCCAAAGTTTTGTCTCTCATGGTCAATCATGCGTTTGTACCATGCGATGAATGTGCGTGCTTGCTGGCGCTCAGTGAACTTGTTGCTGGCATTGTTATTGTCTTCTTTGTATGTTTTTATGTTGTATGTTTTGGTTAGGTTACATGGTTTCCGAGGCGTAGGTGGCGAGTTTGACATGGCTCAGATTCTGTAAATAAAATCACACAATATCATCATCATCATCATCATTCTTTTATGATGAGCTTAAAGTTAGTCACTGCCTTGGAACCCAAAATTACATGCTTAAAAGGATCATTTGTTAACTTAGTTTTTACACGACTGCCCAAAAACAGGAGTGTAATGTTTTCTGTACATACAATGGCATAGGAATATAACTACTACACACATGTTATTTATCTTAGTAGAAATAATGGGTAACTTATTAGAATTATAAACCATGTTATTATAGTGAAACCTAACACAAACTAAGATGCAATAGGCCTATTCACAGTTCATACTTACATTTTTCAGAGAGTATTTCAACAACTTCTTGGGAACTCTTAGCTTGACGAGCGAGATTCAACCTCTGGGTCTGAAGGCGATTTTTACTCTCTTCAATGTAAGCAGTAAAAGATAAATCGATCTCCACCAATTCTTTGTGTAATTGTGTGACGGTTTGATGGTTCTCCACTATTTTCTCTAAAACAAAATAAACCAGTGTCAATACGTTGTCATGGTTAAGTAAAACAACTGAATTCATCAAACAAAACTTTGTGTAACATAACCTACTTAAACAATTTGTAACTTGCAGAGCCAAATGATCCCGGCTCAAATCTTCAGATGTTGTGGAATACATCTTACGTTAGCAGTTTTAAATATTAACATTCGCTGATTAATTCACAATGTACAATTATTCACTTTACAAAAACAAAAAAGTCTTTAGCGTCTTCCACAAAATGGCAACAATAGAGCAACCAACTTTTTTTTTAAATGTCATAACAGAAAGGAAAATGGTTCGTTATTAAGTTCTTTATGGTACAACTACCGTTTCATTATGTACTATTTGTTACACAAACACACTTAAAATGACGATAACAATTTGCAATGTATAATTTGTGCATAACATAACTATCAAATATTATATTGGGAAACAATAAAAATGTTTCATTTATTTATGGAGGGCTTTCATACGATAAAACACCTACAGTCTATACATATTTTAGTCTATGGCTGTATAATAATGATACCAATTTATTTAAAAACTACTACCGTGGAAGTAAAGCATGCACAATGAGAATGTTTTTGTAGATTTTGATTTACGTATTTTTGTACAAAAGTCATCAAAGAAAATAAATTGTGCCGTGAAAAACTACTTCTCTCTGGGATACTCATAAAGAAAGTTGAATAAAGTCGCTAAAGTTTGAATTTGAATAGTGAGGTTTGCTTACCAAATTACTATATTTCCGTTGTATTCATTCCAGTTGATCTTTAACGCTGACTTAATTCTTATTTCCGTACAAGTATTGTGAGGATAATACTTCAATCATAAATGATTCATCATCACAATTCGCTTGCCCATTTCCCATTTATCTGGGGCGGCTCGTCGGCGTATTTACCAGCAGGCTGAGCTGAAGCCTAGAGTGGCAGATTTTAGGTTGCGGCAAATTTTGCCAAAAACAATAATGTATATATATATATATATATATATATATATACTAGCTTTTGCCCGCGATTTCGTCTGCGTAGAACTCGGTCATGGCGTTAGAATGTTATTGCTATTATTTTATGCCAGGCGCTTATACCTAGTTACCTTTCTTCCATACAAAGTCCCACCCCCTTAAGGGATGATTTCCGGGATAAAAAGTATCCTATGTCCATCCTTGGGACTCAAACTATATCCATACCAAATTTAATCTAAATCGGATTAGTGGTTCAAAAGTAAGTGGTAACAGACAGACAGACATACTTTAACATTATTTGTAACCCGCCACGACTTTGCACGGGTAGGGCAGTTTTTAATTTATCTTCTATAGGTATATTACTAAAACCGAAATTTCTAGTCCCTCACTTCGAATACACGTTTTCCATACAAACATTCAACCCCCTATTATACAGCCTTAAGGAGTAGATTTTCAAAAACTTTTCTTATATTTTAACTGAAAGTCTACTCGCCAAGTATGAAGTCACTCACTTTAAAAAACTCAGGTTGTCCATACAATGTTTCAATCCCCTTTTCACCCCATTCAGAGGGTGAATTACAAAAAACGCTGAAATTAGTTGTATTAGTATTCAATGCTAGGTCTACAAAGGAAGTTTCAAGTTCTTCGTTTAAAAAAAAATTTGCTCACCATACAAACTTTCAACCCCCGTTTCACCCCTTAAGAGGGCGAATTTCGAAAAACGCGGAAAACTGTTTTCTTTAATTTTAATGGTTAGTCTATTAAGGGAGTTTGAGGTCTTTATCTTAAACAAAATTTTATTTTCCATACAAAATGTCCACCCCTTTTTTAACCCCTCAGGGGATGAATTTTGAAATAAATTATAGCATATATCCTTTTCTGATGTCTAATCTATAATACTGGAAAGTTTTTGCTCGAAAACCATACATTATATTTATTTTTGGCATCGTCTCTTCAAATGCTTCATTTTGATACCCCACTTGTTAGGATATAATTTTTTTTTACTGAACACTCAAAATAGAGTCTACAGTCCGCCCCGCCATATTGTTTTTATTGCAACGTCACATATCCTATGTCACCCGGGATGACGTAAGGATTCCAACGATACCTCATATATCTAAATCGGTTAAAGCGTTGAGAAGTTCTGGGGGATACATACATACATGAAACCTGAAAACATAACACTCCTTTTTTGGGCAGTCGTGTAAAAAAATGTCACGTGATACTCTGTCCGAAAATTATTAGTGTCCGTGTCCGATATATTGAACTGAAAGTAAACAATAAAATATTGTTATAATGAAATGAGTTGTACTATACTCGCATAAAAGGAATTTATTTAATAACCAGTCGCCCTGTATAGAGAACAAATAATAATAGTACATTACTTAACAAGGGCAGTAAAACAAAGAATGTCTCAGATCGCAGGTATTTGACGCCCGAGCCGAAGGCAAGGGCGATAAATATGCGATCTGAGGCTTTCTTTATTACCGCCCGTGTTAAGTACAAAATTTTATGTCACCCCCTGGCCAGGAAGTGGGATTTCCCGCGCGCAGAGCGTGCGGTAATTACCGCTTTATGGCCAGGTGTGACATAAAATAACATTTATAAACGAGAAAGTGTATTATTTTCTTACGTAGGTATTTATTTGAAATACTTTTTGTACTCACGCATCTCCGTTTTTGTTTTTTTTCGGTGTACGATAGCATATTTCTGCGACAGAAATATGGATCTTTAGGCATCGTCATTATTTGTTCGGATTTCTACCATTAGTAGGGTATCCCAAGTCGCGAAGCCAACCATAGACGAGATTTTAATTACGTGAGCGAACATTGGACAGTGGAACGTCCGCGCTTATTTGGGAGTGGTAATGTGCCGAACCAATCTACTGCGTTCCCGTGATCATTGACTTCGGCCATTGGTCTATCCTTTGTCAACCAATCATTGGAAAACCAGTGAGGAGACTCAATGTAAGTTTACAATTTTGACTGAATATCACTTTGGAAATGGACATGCGATTCTGGAATTATCGGAAAAGTTTGAATTTAAGCTGGAAAATGTGTTACGTATTTGGAGAAATAACTTGAAATCGGCCATTTTGATTACGTTGCCTTCGTTCTTAGTTCTAGAGAGTGACGTGAACATCTTATGACAAAGTACTTTCTGTATTCCACGTAAGACTAAATTATTTTTTTGAATTTAATCTGATTGTTTTCATATATATTTCCCCAAACTAGTTTGTAGAAGTTTCTTTCTGTTTAACGAAATACATTAAAGCACTTAGTAGTCTGTCTATACCACGTCTAATGTCTATACTGAAGTTAATTACATGTATGCTAACCTTGTATTAGAAGCCTTGTAGGTATTTTACCTACCCCAAACAAGGTAGGTATTTTTGAAGGCTAAAATATGCACTCATAATAATTGGTCAGTTCTGTTGATCATTGGCTTGTTGGAACTCATATTTTTCCAACTCGCCAATACTTAATCAAAACTTTTTTCTATGAATGTGAATTTTGGGTAAATGTGACCAACAAACAATAAACTAAAACATAAAAAGAACTTAGTTTAAAGCTAAATAGGCATTAGAATAGGCCCCTCAGGATATTGGAATATAATTTATCACAGATTCAATATCAAAAACACACACAAAAAATATACACGAAAGAAAGCACACGCTGTCTCTTCTTGAACTCCCGACCTGCCGACCCGCACCCGTGCCAACCACAATTCTACAAACATAATATTGTAGTTTGAGGAGTGGGATACTTTAGTATGTTACTAGATATTGTCTGTATTTTTTTTTGAGCTTTCCTAAAACCAGACCTGAAACTTCCATTTTAGAAAATTTCCACCATTCGCCCCTAAGGCTGACTGGGCCCCTAAGCTGGGCCTTGTAGGCCTCAGGGGCAATCCGGTACAGCCTATAACTTAACACATTCCTGGTCTGGGTGCCCCCAATATGGGGTCATGAACCTTTTTTCAGGAGTCCATGCTTCGACTGTGGGGTCACATACCCATTAGTTACTCAATGCACAGTCCAACTGTCAGTTTCATACAGGAACTAGGGTGGTTACAGTAGCGCTACCCCTTTTTCACGCAAAATAGGCACGTTGGATGTCGACTTGCGGAAAATTCCCAGTAAAACTAATTAACTAACCAACTGTCAGTTGTATGGGGACAATAAACAGGGGAAAATAAACTTAATGTACAAAATTCCAGTGAGCGATGGAGCACGCTCAGATCCAGAGCTCGGATGGCACACAGGTGGTGACCATCAATGGGCAGCAGCTGCAAGTGCTGCAGATGAACAATGCTGGCCCGCATATGATCCAGGGGCCCAACGGCCAGCAGATAGTGGTACACGCTATACCAACCAATGCACCTACTATTCAGGTAAACACTAATTTTAGAATTAGAAAGAAAGAAAGAAAAAACATTTATTCTTGGCATATTTTTATTTTATTTTATTTTATAGCCTTATCTCAGAGTACATATTGTTTCTGTTACACATTTACTTTACTAATCTTTTTTGTTATTTCTTTTAATCTGTGTGCCCTTTGGCAAAGGCCTCCCCCAACACTTTCCAATCTTCTCTTATGCGTGCGAGTCTAGTCCAGGTTTTGCCTGCTACCTTAACTATATCAGCTTCCCATCTTCTGAATGGTTTCCCTCGTTTCCTCTTACCCTCTCTTGGGTACCATTGCATGACTAATTTGCTCCACTTATCCTCTCCTCTGATTACATGTCCATATAAGACATTACAAATAATCAAAACATCACAACACAGAGCATAGCCACGAAATGGCCCCAAATGCTTGCCTATGGCACTCTTGACATTTAGGCACTTATGAAGACGGGTGTTCGGAGATGTAGCCTATTGCCGATTTGCCGCGATCTGCAAAATAAGTCCCACTATGTTAATTATGTATCTTTTTATTGGATAACTTTATATTTTTAACAAAAATGATACTTGATGAAACATTTTCTGGTATTGTGTTTTTTTTTTCTTTCTTTAGAAGTATGTGATTAATGTGTGAATCAACTTACAAACTTTACTTTATTCATGCTTACCTAGCTGGGAACACCACAAATCCAGGTAGTAGTATTTATAAGTTCTAAAATACCTAATTTTAAGAAGTTTTGTTTCATTGTATATGATTTATAATATATTATTTGTGGATTTATGTTTACAGATGGCAACACCTAATGGACAGCAACTCCAGCAATTACAAGTCTTACCTCTATCCAGTCTACAAGGTAACAAATATTACAAAAATAACCAAGAAAATATGCATGTATCCTAAAGTATTAAACTGAACCCATTTATTCGTCGTCCAAAAGTCACCTGCAAAATGTTCGTTTCCTTGAAAATCTTCCTATCATAAAGGCGCCCTAGCCCCACTCTACTCTAGTAGAGTAGGCCCATTTTTGAAGAAGTAGCATGCAAGAAGCAAGTAATGTAACAGTTGGGGTGACAACGTTATCAGAGGGCTTAGACCCAGCAGAATACGGTTCTGCCTGTCTCCATCCCCAAATTTGACCCGGAAGTATGTTATACCGGATAATGTGCAGCCCATACAAATTTTTTCGTTGTACATTTGGTAAATCGTGGTTCCGGTACCCTAACTATGGTCCGATTGTTATAGGTTTTTGATATGCCGTAAAGGACAATATTTGTCATTGTATCCCGAAATTTTCGACCTTCCAGCTCCATATCTTTCTCCGCCATCTTGGAAAATCTGTCACTTTTTCAGTGTTTTTCTTGTACTGTCGCTAAAGTTCATTTTAGTGCTAAACATGGTTCGGCAATATTGTAGAAGACAAAATTTGCTAAAACTTTTGGTTACAAAGATTTTATGTATGACCCCTAAGGACGAAGGTATGACAGGAGATATCTTTAAAACTGCAATTTTTTTTTAGTATTCCTCCCATATTTGCGTTTTAAGTGCATTTTAGCGCTAAGTATAGTTAAAAATGTGCTACAACTCTTCTATTGAAATATTTTTTCCACGATCATCAGGAAAGAAGATACGAAGTCATCTATGGAGTACTACCGTCGATATTTGCTTCTTTTTCCAGTTTTCTTCCCATATTGGCGTTTTAGTGTATTTTAGCTCAAGTTCTAGGTCTGTAATATTACAGAAGACAAAATTATATGCAAATTCAAAGTACCTACGATCTTACTAGGTATCGTGGAAACAGACGATTTTGTCTTTTGAGGGATTGAAGTGGTATAGATCGGAAAGTGACAGATGCTTTATCTTGTCGTCTATCCCGCTATCACTTGACCATCATAGATCCACTACAGATTGCGATTAATTGCACTCAAACCTAAATATGAGAAGAAAACTGCAAAAATAGCTAATTTCGATGGTGCTACTCCATAGATGACTTCATATCTTCTTTCCTAATGGTTGTGGAAAAAATATTTCAATACAAAAGTTGTAGCAAATTTCGTGATCTACAATATTGCCGAACTATAGTTAGCGCTAAATTGCACTTAAAATGTAAACATGAACGGAAAACTAGAAAAAAGTGGCAATTTTTAATGATATATCCTGTCATATCTTCGTCCCTAGGGGTCATGGAAAAAATCTTTGTACCCAAAAGTTTTAGCAAATTTTGTATTCTACAATATTGCAGAACTATGTTTAGCACTGGAATGAACATTGACGACAGTAAAAGCAAAGAACTGAAAAAAGTGACACTTTCCAAGATGGCGGCCAAAGTTATGGATAGGGATCGGAGTTTTCGTCGCACGGTAAGACTAATAGCAAGGTGTGGAGTCGATATTTGCCATAAATTTAAACTCCTATTCATACTCATACTTATTTATTTAATTAGTTAGTTTTTAGGGTTCCGTAGTAAACAAGGAACCCTTATAGTTTCGCCATGTCCGTCCGTCCGTCCGTCCATCCGACCCCCGTTTTTCTCAGTAACCGTTAGTACTAGAAAGCTGTAATTTGGCACGAGTATAGATATTGATGACGCCGACAAAACGGTAGAATAAAATCTTGAAAAAAATTTTTTTTAGGGTACCTCCCCTACATGTAAAGTGGTGGCGCAATTTTTTTTTCTTCCAAACCCCATCGTGTGGGGTATCGTTGGATAGCTCTTTAAAAAATATTATAAGGTTTCTAATAAGATTTTTTGATTCAAGAATCGGTTAGCGTGATATTAAGCTTTGAAGTGATAATTTTCGTTATGGTCAAGTGTCCCCCCCCCCCCCTGCCAGCTAAACGGTGGCTCCTAGGCATGTGAAAAAAATCATGGTAGTAGTATATACAATGAATTTAAAAGGAAAACTATAACAGCTACGTAGACATTACTAGTTAACGAGTAATAGTCGAACTTCAGAAATCTACTCTGCAAAAGCAAACTTTCGAACAATTTCCATTGATACTTTAGATAATGTTGTTAATTCTGTCAAAAGCATAGTAAACATAAGTTTGCGAACTTTTTAGTCCACATAATGTAACGGGTGGACGACTACGGAACCCTACCTTGCGCGTGGCCCGACACGCACTTGGCCGGTTTTTTTTATAATGAAGGACAACAACGTTGACGAGTTTAGAAACGATTATTTAATGTTATCTTTGGAAAATAAATATTACAATAAAAAACAATTACTATTTTTAACTGATTTAATTACGAAAATTCACAAACAAACAAGAGAAACATTAAAATACCTAAAATATAGGTAGATAAAATAGGAGAACATGTTGGGCCAGGCTCAATATATAGTTCCGCAGTCGTCATTTTTACAAGGACACTACGAGTAGACGTATCAAAATAAAACGAACTTAGTACATCACGATACAAGTGTAAAAGTAGGAAATTCGCAACAAATGACGATCCTATGAATTAAAACACGGCTGAATGGAAAGTTTTAGTTGTCCCAGTGTTTAGCTAGCCTACTAGTGTGGACTAAAACCAATTATTTTACTCTTCAGTAGGCTAGGTACTTAGGCACCTACTAAGAAAATAGATAAAATGATTTGCAATTTCTAAAGCCGATTTTGCCAAAAGACTTTTAAGGAGACACGTTGTTATTTAAGTTCGTCTATTGTTACTCTAAGAGGGGTATTAGAGTTTACTTAGTTAATTTAATAAACATAAAAACATACATTTCGTTTCATTTTGTACCATCAAATTTAAAGCAAAATTATCGTAACTTAACAACTTTCAGTCAATACTAAAACAAAAATCTTGTATCTTACTAATTAATGAAATTAAATTAAATTGAATAAAAAGTGTTTGAGTGAGTTATTCGAATATTTGTAAAATGAATGACTGCTGGCTATCAAAGTATCTCATGAAACTAACAAGAACTTTCTTGATCAATCACAATAATTTACAGGATGTTTATTGTTCCTCCTAGAAACTTGATGATTTTCAGATACGAGTTTTTTAAAAAGTAGTGACGATATTAAAATAGTTGAAGTTATGAATTCATAATCTAATAGAAAATATATTTTTATATAATTTGACTAAGATAATTATACACGACCGACCGCTCTAAAGGCATTTTAAGATAAATTAAATAAATGAGTATGAGTATGAATAAGAGTTTAGATTTATGGCAAATGTCGACTCCACACCTTGCTATTAGTCTTACCGTGCGACGAAAACTCCGATCCCTAGTTATGGAGCTAGAGGCCTGAAATTTTTAGGTTACCATGGCTAATATTGTCCTTCACAACATACCAAAAAACCATATCAATCTGACCTCTTTTAGAGTACCAGAGCAACAATTTACTAAATGTACTACGAAATTTTTTGTATGGGCTGCACCTTTTCCGGTGTACCGTACTTCCGGCTTAAATTTCGAGATGGCGACAGACAGATCCGTATTCTGCAGGGTCCAAACCCTCTGATAACGTTGTCACCCCAACTGTTACATGATTTGCCGCTTGCATTGTTTACAGACGCCTTTTCCAATTCTGTTCCTGCTCTATAGGGCCTGCTCTGCCAAAAGTACTCTTTAAGTATGCGTGATTATATGACTATATGTATAATATTGTTGGTAAACGGCTTTGATGATTTCGATGAAGTGGACACTGAGATTCACTTATAGAAGAAACATTTATCTCAGTTTTTCAAGTTCCTGGTGAAATTATTTTTCATGACGAGTTTGCTCGGTGACTAGATGATGATGAGTGATGAGCTATTATTAAATAAATAATAAATATTTATGGTCAATCTTACACAAATCGACTTATCCCAAAATAAGTAAAGCTTGTATGTTTGACGAAATATAAGCTGCACCGATCCGCCATACAAGTTGTTCGAGGAATCGGTGCAGCTTATATTTCGTCAACTATACTATGGGTACTAGGCGATGATATACCTACATACTTATATAGATAAATATATACTTAAATACATAGAAAACATCAGAGACCCAGGAACAAATATTCACGCTCATCACACAAATAAATGGCCCGACTGGAATTCGAACCTGGGACCTCCAGCTTCGTAGGCAGGGTCACTACCAACTAGGGTAAGCGGTAGACAATTAGGGACATAGGATCTAGTGTAGAGGACGCCCCGGCCGTCTTCTGCCAGTAGATTGCCAGTCACCCAGATATTTAACCCATAGGTATAGCTTGGACAGCCGCGCAAGGCTAAATAGCCATAAAACTTGAAGCAATAAAACTAATTGTGCAACAATAGCACTTCCTATTTCGAATAGTCACAAGTCGTAACACGAACTTTTGAATTGGGACCTACGCCTAGTTTCTTTAAAGCTTAAAATACCTGGTGTGTTCCGTAAACAGAGATTATCTCAACAACTACCGTCAAATATTTTTTGTCGTAGTACAATTTTTATTGGTGTCATTTCACATTGAACTTCAGTGCGAACTATTACGTTGGCTTATGCTGTGTATAAGAAATCACCTATGCTTTTTTGTAATAGTAAGCTCCTGTATAGTACTTATTAGCTTATCTTTATGGCTGTTTGACCTTAAACCAGTGTCTGGGCTATAATTAATTACAGGTGGCAAACGGCAAACAGACAAAACCGATGCTGTCGAAAGAGTGTTATTGTAATTTTTAAATGCATCGTATACCTACTTATGTCTGAATAAGGTTTATATAATTATTATAATTACAGGTACAAGCAACAACATTCAGCCGATGCAGCTAGTCCAAACGGCAGACGGCCAGACATTCATTTACCAGCCGACTGCCAGTGCTCCGCAGCCAACCATAGACCAGCATCAGATTATTCACCAACCTGCTGGTAAGAAAGAAAGAAAACATTTATTCACTGCACAAAAGACACAGATATTATTTAGATGACCGCTTTAGCTTAGTTGGTAGTGACCCTGCCTACGAAGCTGGAGGTCCCGGGTTCGAATCCCGGCCGGGGCATTTATTTGTGTGATGAGCACGAATATTTGTTCTTGGGTCTTGGATGTTTTCTATGTATTTAAGTATTTATTTATCTATATAAGTATGTATATCGTCGCTTAGTACCCATAGTACAAGCTTTGCTTAGTTTGGGACTAGGTTGATTTGTGTAAGATTGTCCACAAATATTTATTATTATTATTTATTTATTTATATAAAAGGAGTAAACGCACACTACATTGAACACATAAAGTAACGTGTGTCATGGCGGCAGTAAATCGACCATTCATATTCCTAAAATATCTGTATTATTCATTAGGTATTATTGTACCTACTTGATTTATCTGTTCTATTGATTTTAATTATTGCGTTTGTCTTTTTATTTTTATTTAATTTTTCACTGACATTTGTATTTGTAATTTTTTTTAACAGTACTCTTTAGCCGTGTTCCGAATCACGCCAACAACGATCGCAGCGTTTACAGTGCTGACGGTTGGTCCGAATCAGTAAGCGCGCTCAAGGCCGCGTGAGTGGTGTTTTGATTCGGACCGGGCATGTTGTGTTTACTGTCATGTTCATATATCAAACGTCAACTTGACGTTTGGTTTAAGGTGCTGACGCCTGGGAGTGTGAGCATTGTAAACGCCAATATGGCGCCGTCCATGACGTCATCAATGACGTCACGACATCTCATGTAAACGCTATGAGCGTGATTCGGTCCGATCGTAAACGCGTTTATAGCTTTGTAAGCGTGATTCGAAACACGGCTTTTTAAAATTTATATTAACTTCCGCCAAACTGTATAACTGTAAAAAGTGTCTTTAATCAATATGCGGGAGGGCAGCACCATCGTCGAATCGAACCCGAGCCATCTGGCAGCAGGTTTAAAACGGTGCCGTGTGCCGCGGATGCACATACTGGTGGCACGTATTACAGCAACGCTGATTCTTGCTCTGAGCCAGCCCAGTATGGTGCTTATGCTGCGATTCCAGCGTTCAGATATTCTTTGTATTTGTAATTGTATGATATTAAAGACCTGTAAAAACCATTTTACCAATAAAATATCTGAATCTGAATATCTGCTTGTTTCGTTGTAGTAATCAACTTGAACGGCAACCTGGTGCAAGTTGCGGGGGCGGTTAATACGGTGCAACAACAGCAGGTTGTGAATCAACCCAATATTGTGATGGTAAATCTTCACTCATTGTGTCCATAAACGCTTGACACTTTCCCTGCCAGATTTAAATGTTCAGTCAACCAATTTGATTTCTGGCCCACTTCGTACCTTGTCACAGTAATATTTATTTAGATCTCGAGCGGCTTTCATATTGATTGTCACTGTGATAAGGTACGAAGTGGCCCAGATATCAAATTGGTTGACCGTACCTTTGAAATTGATGTAGCTATCTATACTGACAGCTATGCGGGTTTCTGGCAGTGGAAGTGTTAAGTTTATTCATTTTACTGTCATCTCTATCTAGAACATACAAGGAAATTCGAACCTAGTGGTATTAAACTTTGAACTTAAAGTTCCTTGACTGGCTGTAACAATATGACCATTTTATTTCATTAAATTGCAACATTTCTTCGCCTTATCGAGTGGAATAACTTGCAAAAGTGGTAACATATAATACTACCTCCTCCATATATTTATAAAGCTTTAATTTTACACATCTGCATTTTTTAGTTTTAACCAGTTTAAATTAATTTTGTTACCTCTGATCGGTCGGCTAAGTTTCTAACCAAAGACCCAAACTAAGTAAAAATATAAATGTTTGAGAACCTTAGAAAGAATACCTGTTTCAGGTTATCTACTATATATTTTAAGGGGCCTCGGAGAGCCGCAACTGGCCCTTTAAATCAGAAATAATTTTTTTATTGTCAATACTGTGAAAAAGCCGTTGGAAAAGCTGTGTTTAAAGAGCCGCGGGCCCTGCCCCAGTTTCTCAAACCGTAAACAACGTTCCCAGATGGTGAACAACAACAACAACAACAACAGCACAGCTAGCACGTCGTCCGCCCCGTCCGAGAGCGCGGCCGCGTCCGACGAGGAGCCCCTGCTCTACGTCAACGCGCGCCAGTACAAGCGCATCCTGAAGCGACGCGCCGCCCGGGCCAAGCTACACGAACAGGGCAAGATTCCCAAGGAGAGACCCGTGAGTATAGTCCCATGACGCCATGTTGTCGTAGGGCGCGGCGTCGTCAAATGGTTTTCGGTATTTTGTCAACCAGACATGGATCTCATCATAAGTATTCTGGTGGGCTAGCACAACTTGCTGCCAAGTCGTATCTCGCGCGACATAGCGATTCCTATTGGGACCGTGCGCGACGACAGCGCCACGTGACAGGTGGCCATTATGGACAATATTGTCACAGCTGTCAAGCGACGAGTAAATATTGTGAAAAAAAATAATGAAATCTTGTGTTACTTTACTATATTAGACAATTTTGGACGATGGTAGTCAGTAACATTATTGCCAATAACATTAAATTGTTTTCAGTGAGAAATGAGCCTTTTATTTCTTACTTTTTTTTCTTACGGCAGTTTTTTCTTTGGTCTCGTTTCCACCACGGTCTTGGAAATTGGTAATCTTTACAGTCGCTATTCTTCTGGGTGTTATTAGAATTCACAATAACACATCTTACTAGGACCATATTAAATTTATCTCAAAAACGATTAGAAAAGGTTTACTGCAATATGGATTTGACAGCTCAAGTCAGCGACAAAAATGTAAATTTTAGCCGTAGCGAGTGCTGTGATCGTTTAGGCTACTCCCTCCACCCGCTATGCACCCTGCCAAATTGCCAATAGCTCGTTCGAACTGTGCGAAGAAAGAGGAGAGTAGATTTTTCTCTACTCGTGTCGCGCGGCAGCGGCAGTTGTGCTAGCCCCCCCCCTTGTTTTTTTTGTGACAAATGTCTGGGTGAACCCACATTTTTTAATCATGAACCTCCGGTATGCCTTCTTCACCTGAAGGAAGACTAGGGATGCATATCCTTTGTTTCAATCGTTTTTTATTGCAAAGGAAATTTGACTCTATAGTCTATTCCTGATGCTAAAAGGTTCAAATTTCAAAGTCATTGTCGAGGCCCTTTTTTATAATACAGATGGTGGCAAACATACAGCTCACCCGATAGTAAGCGGACACCGCAGCTAATAGCCGTCCGCAACTCGAAAGCAGTGACAAGCGTTGCCCACCATTTATAGATAGGTTTTAGGATCCACTGTGTTGACAGCGGCAGGGAGAAATTGAGGTTGCTCGCTCTCAACACAGTTCATCCTCGGTAGCTCTGGCAACACTATTCACCTCCAGGAACACAACACTACATACTTGTATAATAAATATTTATGGCTGTGGTCTTCTGCAAGGAACTACTTCCCCAGTCGGGCTGCCCAAATTCGAGCGAAATAACATTTTGCTTTGCCCAACCTCTCCTTGAGTATACAATGACAGCTAGGTAGACAACATTCTCTCATGACACCATTTCTTTCTTTTCAGAAATATCTGCACGAATCGCGACATAGGCACGCAATGAACAGAATACGAGGCGAAGGCGGCAGGTTCCACTCCGGCAGTAGGAAGTAAGTATCTGTATACATTTTGGATTTGATTCATTGATTATTTATTGTGTTCTGTACTTTGACTTGTTGTTGTTCTTATTGCCATCAAAAATTACATAGCGTTGGTCAAGGAATGACGTGACAACACTAATTGAAGCCATGTTTACAAAAACAACATAACTCATATTCTACTTTAATAATAATGCAATAGATGTTATATTACATACGCACTGTCTAAACATTTGTATGCTTGCCATATACTACACTCTATTCATCATATCAGCCGAAAAACGCCCACTGCTGGACATACAGTTGCCATCAGATATATCGGTACGAACGCGGTGCTCACAAATATCTGAACACGACTCTTTTGCCAAGGCGTAAGAGTGCACGTTCAAATTTTTGACCACCCTGAACAGTACAGATATATTTGATGGCGACTGTACATTCACTACACTCTATTAGAGTATTTTTATCTCACGAGCGCGGGTGTGCCCTGGTCGTGTGTTGAGCTATACATGTACATTGTCTATGTGTGCGTCAGCTCAGCTCAGTCAAACTCATAGCTCCTAGACTTTACGTTATCTTTGTGTTAGTATGTATCACAACTACAACCATGACTTTATTTTACTAAACGGTTAAACCTCACGTATTAATTGTCACTTCGGGCGACATGTTTTGAACTCTTCGGGAGTTCTTCCTCGGGATGAGGGCGTGTGCGACCCGCGCCGATTGCACACTGTCGAACTGCCCGCCGCCCGCCGCAAGGCACGTGACGCACGCGCAGACAGCGCGGGGGGGGTAGTAAGGCGCTGAAGGTGTTTGTATGAGGTCGTGGTGAGGGATCGTCCCCCCCCGATCAATGGTAAGCACACTGATACGTGACTTTTAACCGTTTAGTAAAAAAAATTATAACATGTCTCACGAAAGTTTAAATTCAACTACAACCATGACCTACCCGCGCTCGTAAGATGAAAGTACTGTAACAATAGATTGAAAGACGAGAACTGGTGTTCACATGCTCACGTCTCGTAAACTTACATGTGTAGGAACATGGAGCTGGCGGAGCAGGGGTCGGAGGAAGACCAGAAGCCTCTGGAGGACATCAAGCCGGACACAGTATCTATCACAATCATTCAGGTGATCATTTCTGCTCACATAAATGTAATACCTAATAGCTAAGACAAAAGCAGCCGTACTTTATTACGTCACTAAAAGAAAATGTGACGGATGGGAGTTAAATAGCCAATAATAGTACATTACTTACCAAGGGCGATAAACCAAAGAATGTCTCAGATCGCAGGTATTTTACGCCCGAGCCGAAGGCAAGGGCGATAAATATGCGATCTGAGGCTTTATGGCCAGGTGTGACATAAAATTAATTATTACTGATTAAAGGCCAATTTACACGAAACAAGTACTTACATGCGATTTGCATTACATCGCGGGGTTTGATCACCCTCATCGTACCCTCGGTAACCCACAGTCCGTAATGTAATCTAACGGAAAGTGCCTAGCGGGCGCTATGAAAAACTTGGCAGTGAAAGTGTTAATGATTATGAACGATCAACCAATTTTATTTCTGACCTAGCTTGTCGCAGTGGCATTAATATGAGATCTCTCGCGGCTTCCATATTGATTTTTATTGTGGTCCAGAAATAAAAGTAAGTAGTAGTGGTAGTAAGTGAAGTGGTTGACTGTACTGGCAAGTTATATTTTTGAAATATGGTATTTTCAATACCAATAAGGTTCAGCTCATGAAAATCTGCTGTGGCTATAACTGCAAAAATATTGTCAGGCTAGAATAGTAATATCTCTGAACTATCCGCGATTGAATGCTTAATTTATATTTAAAACAGATTAAGGACTTCTCTATCCAGAGGGGGCTATGGTAATGATTTGCACACGGGTCCTATATGGGCTAGAGACACCACTGCCTCTATCACTCCAAAGTCCCCAGTCTCCCTTTAGTTTATTTTTGTCAATTATTTACAAATGTTTACTCCCTTTTCCAGGATGAGGAATCCCAGGAGCGTCAGAGAAGCCAATGGCGGCGTCTCGCGCCCCACCAGCCCGTGCCTTCTGCGTAGCGGACCTGACACATTTCACTGAGACTGAACTACTAAACTGCGGGGCTAGCACAACAGCCGCTGCGAGTAGAGAAACATCTATCCTCCTATTGTACAGATGTGCAAGTTGCGGAAAGTTTCCAAAAAGTTGGAAAAGTTATCGGAAATTTCTTGAGAATTTCATAGAAATATAAGAAATTTCTATTTAACATTTCGGAAAGTTTCAAACCCCATACAAAAATGTGAGAAATTTCAGAAATTTACCCATTCGCAATTTTGGAAAGTTTCCGACGGCACATCAGTATCCTTATTGTATGATACAGAGAACAAATACAAAGGGAAAATGAACCGTGATCACGCACGCAGCCTCAGACGGGAATCGAACTCGTGCCTCTGGTTTGCCGGACCAACGTGCTTACCCTTACACCACTGAGACCACTACGGTGTCAAGCGAATCTTTGTCTTGCTTTCCTATCCTCCTCTAATTCGTACAGTTCGAGTGAGACAGGAATCGCTGAGTCGCGCGATACGACTTGGCAGTAAGTTGTGCCTAGCCACCTGTTCGCTTTAGAACTTTAGGACAATATGGGCGATAGAAATTGTTTTTTTACCAAAATCTAGTGATTGCTTGTATTACTGAAAAATTGCCCGATACTGATCTCACTGTCGCCAAGGTAATATTTTGTCAGCTGCTTAGGGTTCCAGTTGGCCTTACAAGCCACGTACGCTGCCGCAACTCAATGGACGCTGCTTAAGAGGAGGGGTAGGGCAAGCTCTCTCCATACAAACTTTGTGCAGGATTTACTTCGTTTGTGTTTGCATTAAAGTTATGATTTTTGGTCAGTATGCTTATTTTTCTCATAGCTATTTCGTGATGTAATTTTTTTTTTTTTGATTAATTTTTTTTTTTGTTTAATTTTTTTTTTTTTTGTTTAATTTTTTTTTTTTTTTTTTTGTAATATTTGAAAATTTTTACATCACGATCTTCGCATATCTAATATTTACAACCAAAAAAAATATTATATTTGTTAGTGCCAAAACCGACGAATAAAACCTGCACAAAATTTGTATGGGGAAGGCCTTGCCCTACCCTGCGCCTTAAATCATTTTTATAGATGTTAAAGGCCAATGATAATGAATGATGATTAGATGGCCGAACTAACCTAAACAATCGAATTGACATTCTCGAATGTTAACAAGCGGCGCACCCGAGTTGGACGAGAGGCGGACCCAACACAAATCATACCTAACATTAATAATCTTTTACGATTTTAATATTTAACTTAGTTTATTGCTGCATTGTCTTATGTTATAAGCTGTAGCTGACAAAATCGTACGCTTTGTGATGTACAAACACAAGATAATATCGGGTGGCAGAAAGCTCACACGATTGCCAAGACACATAGACAAATTTTTGTGTTGACATTGGCCACATTTTAAGGCATATATTTGACAATTTTGACGTCAAGGGACCCATTTCACAACTACTAACTTTTCTGAGAGACTTCCGCTTGTTACGAGCAAGATGTTGCAAAATGGGCACCTGGTTGAGTGTTAGTGATTTTTATTATTGTTAAAAGAGTGTTCTGCGAGCCGATTAAAATCAAGGCTTATTGAAAAATAATAAACTGGTCACTCACGTCTTTTTGAATATACTTTCGTCTTTAGAGTAGATTCTCGCCACCGTCCCCGCATCCGCCAGCATCGAGCTGCCGAGAGGTCAGAGCGCGGGCACGCAGTGCTAGACGTGCCGCAATCGCGACTAGTTCTCATGATTAAGGACCACGTACTGGTCCGAAACATGTCAAGCTATATTCGACCTTAAAGACGAGTGACAAGTTTACTATATTTCAACATGTCTGAGGAATCACGGGAGTTTGCTATTTAAAATCAAGGCTCGGTGATCTTAAAGATATTCTAAACTTACTGTCACTGCCTCGAAAACAATTAAATGTGTAGATAGATGTGTAACTATAGCTAGAAACGCGTATAAATTTTAATTTAGACGGTAAAACACCGTTTGGGCTGTTCATTTATTAGGTAAGACATTTTACACATATAGCTTCACAGGGACAACCCTATTTAAGAAAAAAAAATTGTAGAGATTTCCTGCTGATCATAAACATTTTTACGCAGTTAATGAATAGCCCATGTTTTGTGCCACACTACTACATTAAAGAGTAGTTGGTATAAACAATCGCTGTCAAATTATTATTTTACATAAAGGCTAGATTAGAAGTGATTTCTAAATTACGAATTCCAAGGCAAGGTTCTAAAATCATTGTTACAAAAAAAAATCATGAGGCTAGTTATCAAGATATTGTGTTGTTTTCTTTTTAATATTGCTGGCAATCAGATATTACTTAAATCGTTATTATTATTTGTTTCAAAATTAATGCTTTAAGTTTTTTTTATGTCTAAGGTTGGGTTTTATAAAGATCTGTAAGAAAATTCAGCAAGGTATATAGCCTGTTTATTTATAAAGTACTGCATTAGTAAAATCTATGGCGCGTTCATTTGCTTCTAGCCAATTCTAGCATAGGCTAGTATTTTATAGATAAAAAACAGAGTATAGCAAATTGGAGGTCTTCTTCATTGCCTGACTTTACCGATGGATCTTAATAAGATTCAGGTTAATTGTAAATATTTTTACATATAGTTGAATATTTTGGCCAATTTAATTTTAAGTAGTTTGGATCATTATAATACCAATATTATTTATTTTCCAGTTTATCATCTTTAAGATGTAGACACGTATCGAGCCCGTCATTATCGAATATTCTCGACGCGTCTCCTTCCTTCGACATAGAAATAGAAGAGATAGTAAATACTCTACCAATTTAGTGCCAACTTCGTTTTACACCAATTCTCATAATAAGATTTCTGTACTTATTCTTATTACAATTAACCTCTTGACCGCCCCAGTAAATTACGTATGTTGTGACTCACACGCCAGTCTTTGTAGCAAAAGACCGAAAGTGAACCTTACCTTATAGCAAGTACGTTGCCTTTACATTGTGCGCGTTGTCATCTATACATGACAGTGGCGTTGTGTGCACGGCGGCTCTTGTCATCTATACGTGACTTATGTGGTCAATAGGTTAACGAAATTATAAATCCAAAGATATTTTTGAATTACTTTGTTGGAATATTTTTTTTCCGCCAATATAAAAATAATACGTGCCTGGGAGCTGTCATATTGGCATTTTATCTTCTGTCTCATTTGCACTTATAATATGACTTGTTTGTTGAATGGGACGCAAGATGAAATGAAAACGACGCTTTCACTTCAACTGCATAGTTATTTGTATGTATGTAAATATGACTTTTTATATATCTAGAACTGATAAATGTATTGTAGACTTTTATATTGCAATAACAAGTACAAAATATAAAGTTGCACCGAAATTAATGTTTTATTTGTGTAATGAAAAGTACATTGGTATGGAAAAAGGTTTATTACAAATCGTTAGGAAACTTATTTTAAAATATGAAGTTTCAGGTAGATTAGTGGTTTGATATTCAATTGGCCTCACTGATGTTAAGATACAGAATAATACAGATATATGATTACTTGCTAAATTGATGATTATTGTTAATCTTAATACTTAACAATTATCAGGATCATAAATTCATAACTTACCTATAAGTTTAATAAAAAATTTAACGCCTAAACTATTATCGCAATATCAACACAACGTACCATAAAATATCAATGTAATAATATCTCAAAAAAAAAAGGTTTCAAAATATCGAGTAGGTATACGGTATACAACAGACTTAAGTGTCGTAAAGAAAAGAATGCAATTAAAAAATATATAAAAAGAAGAAATAACATGAAGCAAATGACCTAAAACTACATTAAAACTATTTACCGTCGCATTGTAGACCTTAATTAATATCTATTCACCACAATTTTCATTATTATAAAACGTTAACACCTTAACAGTTAGACAATTGCCTACTTACTATTAATTCAACTAGGTACGACACTATTCATTTCAACTCTGTTTGGTCAAATAGTAATCGATGGTTTTATTTCTTGATTGTATAAACCGTCCCATAGAAACTTGCCATGCAATGATATTAACGAACATACATATTAGGTATACTTAAAATTATATGAACTGTCCGAGTTGTATCAAATTAGGCCGTTCAAAAAGCGACTTTACTATCCAAGCGTGAAGATTCAAAGTCCAATGACAAGTTTTATAAAATGTCGGATATTTTAAATAATTTCTACTTTACAGACAGTTTGCACAACCCACCCGTAGCGGTTCTTCGTTGCCAACTGACGCGTTCCGTGTTATTGGCCACTGTACTATCAGCATCGCACAGTTAACCTTTTCGACGCCAACGCATATATCCGTCATAGCGTCCAACGCGACGTCAATCTTCATGTTGGCTTTTTATATTCCTATGTTATGGCGTGTGAGCACGTGAGTGACAGCGTTTGTATTATACAGAGCGAGCGCTGAAAACGTTAACTTTGATGCTCATAGTATGTCACAGTTGGTAATCTCTGTAGTAAACGTGAACGAGCTAAGTGTTCGGCTGGTGTTGGTCGCGCACCCGCTGTATTTCAGTCTTGATGGCGGAGATGAGCGGCAAGGCGGGGTCTTCGGGCGGCAGGCGCGGCTGCGCCAGGACTAGCGCGGGGTTCACCGCCGGCGCTGGTGGCAGACGGGTTAAGGACTGCAATTGGAAAGCGGCATTTATTATTTTCTATCGGGACAAAACTAACTTTGTGTTTTCGTCGGTTTTAAAACGAAACAAATTCAATGGGGCAGGCGGCGCAAAGCTCTGCATAGATGGCGCCACTAGAGTTTGTCACATCTCGATTGATGCACATTTAACTTTAAAAAATATTGTACGTTTAAAATACCGTTATAAATAATAATAAGTATTAAACTTTGTATCTTAGGTCGAGACACTGTCGGTTAATGTTTCAAAGCCATTTAAATGCAAAAGGTTTTGTTTAGACAGGAGCGTGTAAGTTATATTTTCGTAGACATATACTCGTCCGTTTAGCGCGATAAAAAGGATCCAAATGAAAAATACGGACGTCTGACTCTGAAAAATAAGGAAATTTCTAAAAAAAAACTACTTATTAATATATTAGTATGTGTTCCGTAAAATATACGTAATAATAAACATTATCACCAAATATCAAGTTCATAGGTCTCAGCCCAAAGAGAATAATGGGGTTGGCGGCTGCCAAACTTTGCCACTAGGTGGCGCCACTGAGTTTGTGCCAAGACATTCGTTCGTGATTATTATTTTCTTTGGGATGAGACCTATGAACTTGATATTTGCTGATAATGTTTATTATTACGTATATTTTACGAAACACATACTAATATATTAATAAGTAGTTTTTTTTTAGAAATTTCCTTATTTTTCAGAGTCAGACGTCCGTATTTTTCATTTGGATCCTTTTTATCGCGCTAAACGGACGAGTATATGTTTACGAAAATATAACTTACACGCTCCTGTCTAAACAAAACCTTTTGTATTTAAATGGCTTTGAAATATTAACCGACAGTGTCTCAGCCTAAGATACAAAGTTTAATAATAATTATTATTTTTAACGGTATTTTAAACGTACAATATTTTTTAAAGTTAAATGTGCATCAATCCAGATGTGGCATACTCTAGTGGCGCCACCTAGTGGCCATGTTTGCAGCAGCATGCCCCATTCTTTGAGTTGCTTAACATGTTCACTGTCCCCATACAAAACGATCTGACAATGTCACAAGTCCAACTGACAGTTGAACTGTGGATTCAGTATGGGTTTGTGAACCCATAGTGGAATCATGGACTCCTGAAAAAAAAGTTCGTGGCCCCACATTGGGGGCACCCGGACAGGGAACGTAAAGGCCGCAGGCCCGCAGTACACATTGGGCCCAGGTACTTATTGGGCCAGCCCGTTGGGCCAACGTATAGAGGCCCGCTTGGCTGTATGTTGGTAGTTGGCGCTAACGCTGGCTCGCAATCCGAATGGTGTCGGTTTTCGTTTACACATCAAAGGTTCTTGGCGCGTTTCGTTCACACGTTGGCGTCTTGGCCGAACTGCTGGCCCAATACGTTGGCCCAATGTGTATTACAGCGGGCTTACTAGTTTATTGAGTAGCTTACATGTGGCGGCGTGGGGCCCCAGGCGCGCGCGGGCGGGGCCCGGCGGTCCGCGGGCCCTCCCCCGCCCCCGCCCCGGCCCGCGCCCCCGCTCCCTCCCCCGCCCCCGCCGCGCGGCGCCGACGTGCGCGGGCGCGGCGCCTCTATACTGGCCGCGGTGCTGCCCCGCCTGAATAACAATTACAGTGCTCAACAAGATAGTATGTCTTAAGAGGAGGGGTAGGGCAAGCTCTCTCCATACAAACTTTGTGCAGGATCTTCTTCGTTTGTGTTGGCATTAAAGTTATGATTTTTGGTCAGTAAGCTTATTTTGCTGTTAGCTATTTCGTGATGCAATTTTTTTTAATATTTATTATTTTTATTATTGTTTCATTTTTTTTTGAAATATTTGAAATTTCCACATCACTTTCTTCGCATATCGAATATTTACATCCAAAAAAAATATTACATTCGTTAGTGCCAAAACCTACGAATAAAACGTGCACAGAGTTTGTATGGAGAATGCCTTGGCCACAATGGCCACCCCGTGCGCCTTAAGACTATTATGAACCTATCTAGTAGGGGAAGTAGTGTTATGAGGTCCACATTTTGGTATCGGTTGAATTCACTTGGCACAGATGTAATATATACGTAAATCTAAGTTAATTTAGCCCGGTAGCCATTCGCCACCCCCTGGGGGGTGAGTAAAAAAAGGAAAATATCAGACTCAACTTTGGACATCTTTTCTATCGAGAAAAATTTAAGCAATTATGTTTCGGCTATTGTCAGTACCACAATCATAATTATAGTCAAGAATCATATATCTGAAAATCAGTCCCTATTGTTTCCTCGTCTGGGCAGAACAGCGTTTTAAAGTTTCTTCACAGAGTAGCGCAATGAAACAAAATGAAGAGCGTCTTACCCCGCGCCAGCAGAGCGGCCCCGGACCGTGTCCAAGGCAGTATACGGGGACCCAGGTAGACGGACATTGTCATTACGAGCCTGGGCTATTTCTCCTTCTGAAAATCATTTCCTAATCTTAGGCAATAATGATGATTCAATACAGGATATGAAGTGAAAGTCCCGAACAGGCAAAACTGGGAACTATCAGTAGCGGCACGTCAAAAATATTTATGGAAAACCAAGGACAATTTTTTTCTTTGTCTGAATCAATAGTAGGTACTCGTGATTCTGACTGAGTCAGAAAATCCAAAATTACCTAGCACCGAAAAAAAGTAGGGGGTACACTTTATATTGAAAATGCTCTAAACACCACATACCGTACTTATTGTGTCTCACTCTTACTCACCTTTCTTCTTATCGACGACATACGTTTCTTGTGAATTAGGCGACGAGCCAGCACTACCGAACAGGGTAAAGGCGTCGTCCATCAACTCGTTGAAGCGTTGTCGCATGCGAGAGCCGTCTTTGCGAGGCGTGGCCGATTTAGCCGGGCTGGGCGGCTTGGATGCTGTTGGTAAAAGTTATTACCTAGTTAGATTCTTTCATATGCTCAATCAAAGATATTCACTACATTATTTTTTTTAAAGTTGTTGACAGTTCTCATAGCCTCTGGGACGTCCGTACGGAAAGTACCCACCGCTACTCTACACGTGACCCCTGGGTGGTGCTAAAAGTGCAACAAAACTGGCAACCTTCTCGAAGATCTCACAGTTCGAAATAATTGCCATACTATCCATACTAAATACTAATCCATACTAATATTATAAATGCGAAAGTGTGTCTGTCTGTTACCTCTTCACGCTAACCCGTCGTCTACCAGTCCCTGGGATCCCAGGGCAGATAACAAAAGAATGGCATTGTATATTTTTTTCGCCGGGAGGGGAGGCTTGAAATTTGGCATGGAAATAGTTTGCTCCCGGGGAAGGACATAGGATACTTTTTATCCCGGGAATCATCCTTTAAGGGAGTGAAGTTTGTATGGAAGAGCGATAACTAGGTAAGCGCCTGATATAAAAAATAGGATTTAAATTCTATCGCGATGAACGAATTCTAGAAAAACTAGTTTAACTGTAAATATCTGATCGTACCATCCTTGATCCTCTGGCAATGCAGGTCCCACACAAGAGGTCCAATCACTCCTGGATCTTTGTCGATACTCCCCAGTCGTACCAACTGCGAAGCCATTTGCCGCCTCGGTACTGCATCCTGAGCTCTGGACTTTGGGCTGGTGATTGGAGAGTCGATGTCCAGGTGCCGAACCGAGACAGGCTCGAGGATCCGAGAGAGGGGCTCTACTACGTTCCCTCTGGAGGACAGGTAAGGTTGCGTAAGGTTTTGCTATAGTAGTGTGTGTTGAAAAGGGTTTGCGATTCGGGATTTCAGTTTATAAGATCTCGGAGTTTACCATACTTGAGCAAAGAATTACAACCGAATGGCATTTTCTAATCTTGAGAAGTTGAAAACAAGAGAATAAGTGCAAGTTGCACCAACGTATGAACACAGACCGGTCATCTTCAAATATGGCGCCGGCAGCTGTCATCCCATAGAAACTTGTCAAACTTTCCATACAATCAGATTTGACGAACACCGCTTACGATTACAGACGGTTTGGTGCAACCCAGCCTAAGTCTTTATTTATTGATTATAGATAGAGGTAAGTCATCAGATGATGACAGATGCAGATGACAGATGAGACATCAGATGCTGGACATAGGTCTCCGGCAAAGTATGCCACTACGACAGTTCTTGCGCCACCCGCATCCAGCTTATTCCCATCCCAATATTCCCACGACATTTACCAGGTCATGAGTTCACTTTGTTCGGGTCTACCCACACTGAACCAATAGCGATTCGGAGGGCTATATCGGTTACTTTGATTCTACCGCGGATGGCCTCATTTCTGATGCGATTACGTAGAGAAAAGCCCAGCAAATCCCTCTCCATTGGACTTATTGCATTAGATAAGTACTTAAGTACCTCGGTTTTCCTTAATATGTTACGCATTGGAAAACTTACCTTGGAAACGAGTTGACTGAAGGCATAGACAGATACGACGTCGGTGTTTGAGGTGCTGAAGGCTGGCTATCTGAACTGTCCAAGCCAGCGGCCTCCAGCAAGCTGTCCGTTGTACCCACGCGTTTCTTCTGCGGCATCCGAAATGCGTGGGGTCTCTTCTGCCGTCGACGCACTGTTGCCGCGTCATCCGATACTCCGGAGGATGTAGTAGATGAGCTGATGAATAACACTTTTTATGTCACATCTGGTCATAAGACGTTACTCGACGGAAAATCCCACTTCCTGGCCAGGGGGAGATATAAAATTTTGTAGGTACTTACCACAGGCGGTAATTAAAAAAAGCCTTAGATCATATATTTATCGCCCTTGCCTTCAGCTCGAGCGTCAAATAACTGCGATCTCAGACACGCCCGTGGTAATATATTTACTTACTTGTAATATTATGTCACATGATGTGTGCAATAAAATTTGAAAGCGCGAGGAATGCAACAGACTAGGAGCGCTGGTGGCCTTTATATTTATGGGGTGAAGTGTATAATAGAAATGGTCAACATTAGTTGTACCTTATGCGAGTGTATGGATGATTTCAAACTCACCTTGTAGCACTAGCTGCTCTGTATATGGGTAACAAGGTACTGCTAGGTCTGGTCCTACTTGGAGATACTACGCTGATCAACTGAAAATCGATACAATTTGGTCTTAATTTATTGGAGTCAATTCTCTCTCTCTCTTCCTAGCTATAAATCCCACATGGTGTTGGTGGTGGGGTCATCTTTTGCGAACTAATCTTCGCCACTTCGCTCTACCTTCGACATCTTCTTCGGATGCCTGACACTATCATGTCTTTTAGCACTACATCTTTCCACCTTGTTATTGGAGTCAATTCTTATGACGAAATATTTTATGAGTAAGAAGTAAAAGACAAGAATAACTGGGATGATGGTGCTTACCCTGCCATCTTTTTCTTCGTGAACTTGCTTCAACTGATTCCGTTCCGCTTCTCTTATCATCTCATTCCTATACGCTCGAAGTGAAGCTGCCGATTTTATTGCTTTTCGCCTAAAGACCAAACCAGAAAACGGTTAATCCTGTTTGCAAAAAGTGAGAATCAATGTGTTCTCACCTACTATCAGAGTTTACCTGGACATTTACATAAGCAGTTCTCACCTCTGAGCCAAACACAGCAGCACAAACAGCACCAACAACAGTAGAACAGCTATAGTGCCCCCCACAGCAAGTGCCCATAGCTCCGTCCCATGTACCCCACTAACGGCCGCCTCGCCTTCGAGACCCTCGGCTGCCTTCAGGTACGCTGCTGAAAAGTATTGCTTTAGACACTAGGTATACCAACAAACAAATTATATAGGTGGTTCCTATAAAGACTAAGGACCGAGGCGATGGTTATAAAATGGATTGCATTATGTATCCTGCCATTCCCTTAAGTTTAATATCCACCAGAACGGCTGGTACTTCTGCGTATCTTAAGATCATGTAAACTAGAGCCCTTCTGGACTATCCAATTGAAGCAAAAAATTGCTAAAGACATTACGGTATACTCACGCTCAGCTTTAGTAGTGACGACCGCTCCCAACTCCGTGGCAACTTCGGCGTCTCGCACCAGCCTCATGTCTCTGGCGGCTACGGCTGCGGGCACCGCTCTACCGCCCACTAGCACCACATATACTATCTGGATACTGCCAGTTTCGGTCGACTGAAAAAATATGGAGTTAAAGTTTTGTATTAAAGAGATTTTGAACAGTTTTATAGGGTTCTGATTGTGATGGGAGTCTTACCTCAGTTATGTTCTGTATATGAACTTGGACTGGTGGTTGCTGTTCAGGTTTTATAATCTCCCTTTTAAACAACATCGTCTCATTGTTATTGTCTTCTTCTAAGGGAATGTCTATCAATTCTCCCTTCTCACTTTCTTCTTCTTGATCTGTCACTTCTCTTTTCTTGACTACTACTGTAGGAGGAACTAAGATCCACGATTCGACTTCGGAAAGTTTTGTTCCTTTTATATCATTTACTAGGGTAAGATTTTCTGTTTCAACAGGAATGTCTATTTTAGAATAATCTAGAATATTTGTTGGTTGTACAAGTTCAACCATGGAAGGAACTATCATAGAGCTATCGAGGTATCTCTGAGGAGTGTTGGAAGCAGCGATTTGATGGCTTTCTTCTTTGTTGACTACGAATGAATGCACTTCGTGTTTCTTTCTTGTTGTCGGGGCGTCTAAGGACTTTATTATTCCGAGATGACGTTCTTGCTGTCTAAAATGTTTTCAAAGTAGATTTAGTTTTTATGTACTTACAGCCGAGGAATCTGACTGTGTGTCACTTTGGGACTCTATTTAATGAAGATAATAGTCCATAAATGCCTTAAGTGTCGACTGTCGAATATCCAAATTCCCCCCCCCCCCCCCCCCCTACGCCCCCTACGTTACCCTACGTTAACTACGACAAAAGTACAAAACGTGTTATCTCGATCGATCTCTTCGGTTAAATGATAATGATGCGCGCTGCGCTTAACCGCATTAGTAGAATTATCTCCACGGCCTTCCAGGCCAAATTCTTGTTCTCTTCCTACTCTATCATAATTTTGTGCGTCTGCAGAAAGTGCGCGAATTACCTGAGAAACGCCTTTTGATATAACCGAGCTAGTCGCAACTGAAGACTGTCAGGTGTGGATCCCTGTATGACAGTCAACAGCCAATATCGGCGGTCCTCCGGAATTTCTGGCTCCAAGCTGCCAGGAGGAACGGGCTCTCCGCAGTTGAGCAAGCATTCCCCTGTAGTTTTGTCTGTCACCGCCTGTAGGTATTAGAAATAATTATGCATTAATGCCGAGGCGCGAGGCGCATTCTTCCAAGAGCACGGGCGGAGGCCCGTCCCCCGAACCCGTCAAGAAGAAGTCTTCCAGCCGTAGCTTGGAGCTGCTTCAAACGGGAAGATTGACATTGGAATAAAGTACCTGCGGTGGGAAAGAGTCCAGATACACAGTTGCAAGGACCGTGGTCGTGTGCACGACTGGTGTCGGCTGAGATGGCGCAGGCGGCGACTCGGGGGGCGGAGGCCCGTCCCCCGAACCAGTCCAGAAGAAATTTTCCAGCCGAAGCTTGGAGCTGCTTCAAACAGGAAGAGTGACATTGGAATAAAGTACCTGCGGTGGGAAAGAGTCCAGATACACAGTTGCAAGGACCGTGGTCGTGTGCACGACTGGTGTCGGCTGAGATGGCGCAGGCGGCGACTCGGGGGGCGGAGGCCCGTCCCCCGAACCAGTCCAGAAGAAATCTTCCAGCCGAAGCTTGGAGCTGCTTCAAACAGGAAGAGTGACATTGGAATAAAGTACCTGCGGTGGGAAAGAGTCCAGATACACAGTTGCAAGGACCGTGGTCGTGTGCACGACTGGTGTCGGCTGAGATGGCGCAGGCGGCGACTCGGGGGGCGGAGGCCCGTCCCCCGAACCAGTCCAGAAGAAATCTTCCAGCCGAAGCTTGGAGCTGCTTCAAACAGGAAGAGTGACATTGGAATAAAGTACCTGCGGTGGGAAAGAGTCCAGATACACAGTTGCAAGGAC
The DNA here is from genome assembly GCA_951800055.1 of Cenopis cana. Taxonomy (NCBI): domain Eukaryota; kingdom Metazoa; phylum Arthropoda; class Insecta; order Lepidoptera; family Tortricidae; genus Cenopis; species Cenopis cana. The sequence continues at coordinate 6,282,893 of OX637487.1, read as the reverse complement.
CGTGGTCGTGTGCACGACTGGTGTCGGCTGAGATGGCGCAGGCGGCGACTCGGGGGGCGGAGGCCCGTCCCCCGAACCAGTCCAGAAGAAATCTTCCAGCCGTAGCTTGGAGCTGCTTCAAACAGGAAGAGTGACATTGGAATAAAGTACCTGCGGTGGGAAAGAGTCCAGATACACAGTTGCAAGGACCGTGGTCGTGTGCACGACTGGTGTCGGCTGAGATGGCGCAGGCGGCGACTCGGGGGGCGGAGGCCCGTCCCCCGAACCAGTCCAGAAGAAATCTTCCAGCCGAAGCTTGGAGCTGCTTCAAACAGGAAGAGTGACATTGGAATAAAGTACCTGCGGTGGGAAAGAGTCCAGATACACAGTTGCAAGGACCGTGGTCGTGTGCACGACTGGTGTCGGCTGAGATGGCGCAGGCGGCGACTCGGGGGGCGGAGGCCCGTCCCCCGAACCAGTCCAGAAGAAATCTTCCAGCCGTGGCGTACGCTCATGCTGATCCGGAGATATCGCGAGGTACACTGTTAATAAATGATACATTTCAGTAATGGATTGAAAAAATGCTTTCGTTAGGTATGTCCGGATTTCCGGTTGTTCTCTATAGGTCGCATTTCTAAACCGATTCTCGTGAACTTTTGTGAGCAGGTTCGATATCTAACAATGTCTTTGTAAATTAAAAAAAAAACACTCACGAGGTAAAAGTAAAGTAGGTACTTATTAGGCACAAATACTAAGTGGAACTGCTGCGCTTTGAGGCTTATGGCGGTTTCTGGGCTAGGCTGAAATAACTTAATCCTCATCATTCAATGGCATAACAAGCAAACGTTGATGACAGGATAACCGCAGGTTGCATCGCGTGACGTGCTGTCGAGTTTATTGGCTGGCGTAAGTTCGGCTTCGCAGGATAATTGTGTGGTCCAAATGGAGGGTCGCCGCTGTTGGTATAAAGTGAAGAAAGTTTTTCTGTCCGGTTGACATATTGACATACAATTAAACATTTACATCTCGGCTAGGGCGGCAGGGCATGGCCTTTTTCACCTACCCACTGTAGAGTTACAGTCAGTCCTTAATTGAACGGCAAAAAAAAAATGTGGCTTCAGATTCTAAATAAAATCATTTTGCGCGCTCATTTTATGAACATTGTGAATGTTATTGGGATGTGGGTTGAAGGAAAAGCCAAGCCCATGTATGTACCACTTTACCACATTTAGGTACCTCCGTAGTCCGCACATAGAGCGAATTTTGACTCTAGAAATCAATAGCAAAAAATTGGATTGCTTTTGCTTACAAAAAAATCGTACAAATTCGATGAGCACATTTATTAACGGGCAGTCTGTCAAATGACAAAGAATCCTACTTGTCGCATCCGATATGGCGATATCACAACTTTCTTTGATATGGCTCGCAAAACCGAATCTTATATGAGGGCTTGGGTCGTGTCTTCCGTAGATGACGCTTGCGGTGTTCGAGTCGAACCTCTTCAAAAGACCTACACCTATGACATAATTTAGGTGCAAGTATCTCACTAAAAAGTTATCTCAAATCCTTGGACCACCCGCCGCTCTCCTGTAACTCAAGCCTATCAGGAAAATACTTTTGCACCAGTCCGTGCCATCCCCCGCTTTATATAGAAATGAAAACGCATTTTCTCAACCATGCCACGATACGTTATTGATATACGAATATACCTAAATTCCTTCGACGTTTTAGCGGGACCTTGTGAAATTATTCAAACAGTTTCTTCAGCCAACGGCGGCTTCTACTAGTGTAAGCAAACTGTATGTACGTGGCAAAACGCCAGGACTTCGATCCTGCCTCAAACACTTCGACGTGGCGATAAAATATGCAGCATTTTTTTTTAAAACCGACGGTAAGGACGATCTTTTCAATTCACCGTGCCCGCCGCCCCCCGGCCTCAGAAGGCCGTAACCGCCTCACAGATAATGCAGTTATGAGATCACGCATAACTTTACATCACATGCGCCCTTGAGTATGTCAGTAAACATGAGTTAATACATGAAAGATCAAATAATTAGGCCTTAAAACACTCGTGTGTTAATGCCTCTCGTTATGTAGCAGTTACATAAAGTTCTATAATCAGTGAGTATTATTGAAATACAAAAGTAATAAGGACTTGCACTGTGCCGTACTAAACTGGGGCAATCCATAATCTTATGGAATCGCACAAATGTTCGTTTTATGGCTGTTGTCACGAATCATTTACCGGCCTAGGCCAGAAAGTCGTATGTCATGAGTAGGGCTGCCATCCGTCCGGGTTTTCCCGGATTTGTCCTAGTTTGGAGGCCGTCCGGGGGCCGTCCGGGCGGGGTGTCAAGAAGTGTCCCGGACCCGGACACTTTTCATGTAAGGAAGCACCTCATTGAATTTAAAGGACTTGTTTTTTAAAAATATTATTTTCGGACTCGTCCGGGGAAAAAATGCGATTTACGCCAAATGTCCGGGTTTTTTTTAATCTTGGTCCGGGTTTGGCGAAATTCGAGATGGCAGCCCTAGTCATGAGTCATGTCACACCGAAATATACGACTTTATAGCTACCTATTACATGCGCGGTAGAAGCATTGCATGTATAAGATAAATCGTATTTAAATTTTCTATGATCGATAGCACTGGTAATGTAACGTCAGGTTGACTCGGACAGTCAGCTGCAATGCAAAATTTAGGGACCCCTCCTGCATAGAAGTTTGTATAATGCACGGAGGGTCAGGATTCTCTGTATTGGCTCTGTGAGAGACCACACGCGAGTTTTTTTTTAATTTCCAAAAATTGAATCGACATAAATAATTGACCTTATACGGCAGTCGCGCGTCCGTCGATTTCTTGTACTACAAAACGGGCCGGGCCGGACACGGAACGGTCTAGCGTGAATCATCCTTAAATGGATATTTTACCTATAATATACCTACGATGTCTGACGTCTAATGGACGTTTATGAATATGGGCATTTCCCTTTTAGTGTTCCGTAGAAAAATTGGTAAAACAGAACGCTTAGGTACCTATTTTAAATTGCCGAGCTCAAAACGATAACCGCATTATGTAGAGCGAGTATTTTTTGGCACACGATCTGGCTTTGTCTAGCCATAAAATATTAGGTCAAGTTATAATGCATCTAAATTGATTTAAAAATATCTTTACCTTGCTCTGATCGGATGAAGTCGATGCCGTTAATCAAATGCATGATATTCACTTTAATTCACAAAAATACAGCTGTATGCGGCGTATTTTTCTAGCGTCAAAATCGCTGTGCCTCGGTCTCGGTGGAGAGTAGAGTACCTAGGTACCTAAGTTTAAGTGGCGGCGCGTCAAAAATATTCTTAGGGAAGCCGGAATTAATTTGCCTTTCTTATTCTTCATGAGCCGTAGTAAAAGACCTGCACTGGCTGAAGATTAGGCAAGCCGGTGAGAATCGAGTTGTATGGACGCCCGCCACTGCTAAGTTTACTATTACTTCTCAGTTAGACGTGCATAGCTGTAAAGTAGAAATTCTTTCCGTTGTCAGAAGCATGTTATATTGACGAGGGCGCCAGTGGACAGATTATTAGATTATTATATCGATCCTTGGCAGAGCTCAGGAAAGACTACCTGGTACCTACTGTGGGACTGTATAGTACTGTGGGACTGTATAGTACTGTGGGACTGTATAGGGCGTGTCATCCACGAAGGCGCGCCCCTCCACAGCCCAATCCATGCAAGTGCGCATAGATTCGTACGGGATTCGCTGTGCAGGGGCGCCTCGGTCGTGGATGACCCGCACTAAACTAGAGGTATGGAACGCGACCTAAATTTTTATATATACAACGACGGTGTCGAACTAGCGTGTGGTCCACTTGGTGGTAAGCGGACACCGCAGCCTGTAGGCGCTCCCAACTCCAAAGGAGTCACGTGCGCGTTGCCGACCCTTTATATAATTTGAGGATTCATTATGTTGACAGCAGAAGCTCTCAACACAGTGCATCTTTTCAATTCGACTGTCTGACAACTTGACAAAGACCAAATTTATTGGTCGGACCAAGCTCCTCAGGTCATCGGAATGTTGAGCCTAACCCACCTAAAGCCAACTTCTGCCATAGACAAAAAGAAAATGTCTTGTATATTACTATCCTCTTTGCTTCTGCGCATTCTGACCTGAACTGGCCAATACGGCGCACGACGCCTGAAGAGCCTTAACACGATACCAGTGTCATATTAGAGCACGCATCCTGTCAGTAACCAGGTTTTATAACAACACACAATCGCATTAAAAAGGCATATAATGGCTGCATAAATGGCAGTGGTTTTACGCGGTCGTCCACGAGTTCATTGTGTGAACAACGGATGTGGACATACTGGAAGCAGCCGACCGTATAGAGATGACCCTTGCCTTTAATCGATTAAAAAAAATCCCGCGTAATGGGGACAGTTGCTCTTCCTTGCTCTATCTATGGTTCAAGTGTGTGTACCTGTCTGGCCCCTGTACCACAAAACTTTACAAGTCTACAATTTGACAAAATTGTACAATTTTCCATAGAAAATTTTGACGTATTTGTCGAATTGTATGCTTGTAAAGTTTTGTGGTACAGGCCCCTGGTCATTGAATAAAATATTCGTTGTATAGAACTAGGTACCTACTTATAGGAAATATGGTTTTGATTGGTGTTTTGGTTGCATTCTCATAATATAAGTTTAAGTTGATACCTGTAGCTCGATTGTAGAAAAACCTTTCGGTTATCTAGTAACCCTGACACTATGTACGGTTAATTACAACATCATCGTAGAAGAAGTCATACCTAATTTACTTTCACAAAAATAGATAGATAGATAATACCTAGTATAAAAGCGATTATACTAATAATAAATTGATAGTTACATACATAACCCGATACCAAATAGGTACGGAAATATAAAAGTATAAAAAGTACAAGTATTATAAGTGAAACCTACTAATAAATTTATATAGCGTGCGTGGTAATGTCCTCTGCGAGGCGAGGCAATGTTGAATTAAAAATATTACACATTGACCATCCTCAGTTATTTGATTTAATATCCTCACGATACGATATGATTTCTTACGAATGCTTCAACAAATTTAAAAAAAATTGATAGGTACTTACTTCTCTCATCATTATCGTATTCTTCGCCCAGGATATAACAAATAAAACTAAATATTGAAATGAACAATTTTACAATTAGCATGTTTTAACAGAACCCTCACAACACTTATTCTACTTAATTCGTCGCGTCCGTAAATAATATAAGAACAACATATCGAATATCAATGCAATACTATTTTAATATACCCCTATTGCTTGAAAAGTAAACAGATTTTCATAAAAGCAACCATGTGATAAATGTTTGTAAAATTATTCCAAAACCGACCAACCAACAAAAAAGCCCGAAAACTACTGTGCGAGTTGGATTGTTATCGCGTTGCCAAGCAACGAGTTTATCAAATTAAATATCGCGCGCGGAGTTCCAAGGCGCAAATATATTGTCTATGCTCGTATAACACGGATGTTGAGAAAATTTAATTAAATCGATAGTAAAGAAACTAGATACAACATATTTACTTACTCGCTTTTTTCCTTATTTATGGGTATAATAAACGAAGAAACGATTTAGATATTTTTTTCATTAGCCATCATCATGCTTAGATTGTCTTTGGTGTGACAGTTACAAAAATGTTGCCACGTAATGAAAAACCTACCAAATTATTAATTATTCTATTACAATATTTATTCGATAAAAATAATTGTAGAAGTTTAGTGCTATAGTCTAGGCCCATAGATTTTTTCCATGGCCCCTAGGGACGAAGATATGACAGGAGATATTTTTAAAAATTGCCACCTTTTTCTAGTTTTCCTCTCATGTTTACGTTTTAAGTGCATTTTAGCCCTAGCTATAGTTCAGCAATATTGTAGATTACAAAATATGCTACAACTTTTGTATAAAATATTTTTGCCATAACCATTAGTGTTCGCGCCTGAACGGTGCGACGGTCCATTCATTCATTCACGCATTCGCCCGGCTCATTCCGCTCACTCAACGACGCCAGCGCGGCGTCAGTCTGCGAGCGACACGCATTCGAAGCGGATACGTACCACCTCAAATCAGCTCCCGCGCACGCGATACCATACAAAACTGCAATTCATATTGGCCAATATATAGTTTCGCGAGTGATTCTTACTTTGTGACAATTGGTGAACTATTCTGCCCATATAACGCGAGTGAACATTATCAGCTCTTAAACCCAGTGCTTCACGAAGAAATCATCAGCTCACAGCCGTCGGAGTCGACAGCATCATCCATCAGCTCACACCACCAGCACCCAGACGCAATTTATACCATCTCACCGCTTCACCTTCCATCAAGTAAGCCAGCCCATATATAGTTCGCCCACGTTCAATTCTCGTCTCACCCATATCTCTTCTCATCTCAATCTCCCACTCATCGTTATATGTAATTGCCCCCCAGCGATTACATATTTTTGGTCCTTCGTAACCTCCTGAACCCCCTTTGGAAAAAGCCCCCTGCTCAAATTTTCTTGCCCCAAAAGTGCCCCCCCATTTTCGAAATATTTTGGTCCTTCGTAACCTCCTGAACCCCCTTTGGAAAAAGCCCCCTGCTCAAATTTTCTTGCCCCAAAAGTGCCCCCCCATTTTCGAAATATTTTGGTCCATCGTAACCTACTTAACCCCTTTGGAAAAGCCCCTTGCTCAAATTTTTCTCGCCCCAAAAGTGCCCCATTTCGATTAAAACCCACCCACATTTACAAAATATTCATCCGCCCACCATTGTTCCATACATTTCTCACATAGGTACAACTATAAAAAGTACCAATCCACATTTATTTAAAATTCCATTCCCATAAACAAACAATTTCGATACGTTCATATTTGATATTAAAAAAGTGTGTAGAATAAGTTTAAATACGTAATAAGCAAGACGTAATCGCTCAAGTAAAAGCAACGTGTGATTGCATCATCCTGCAACATTGTAATAAATACTTACCTACGTAATTTGCGTCGCAACAACGTATTGTTGATAGATAATCCGCTCATTAGGTTACTTATTAAGATAGTTTAGTTAAGTAAACAAACCGCAATCGAGTGGTTAGTTAGAATAAAAAGTATTAGTTTTAGGGATCAGCACGAAAGATATAAAAACCAATTTACAATAACACATTGTTTTAAATCAGCACAAACAGTACAGTATAAGAAGATAGTATAGGTGTATACAGTGTGTTTCAAAATACAGTAATACAGAGTGATTTTTTTTTTAATCTCAAATTAAATACTTCCAAAAAAAATAAAATTTCTTTGTTTTGTAAATCATAACTTCGCTCCGCACAAACACTTGCACAGGTACAAAGCCTACACGACACATTATACAGGGTGTTCACATTCAGAAATTAAAACCATCTCATTTTTTTTTTTTTTTTTCACTTCACAAATAAAATTGTAAAATCACTCCTCAGCAATTACACAGAATAGATCACACCGTCCACACTATACAGGGTGTGACATTATCAGCTCAATTTGTAAACATATATTTTTAATATTTTTTTTTTTTTTGTTTTGAAGTCAATTCCGCTCAACACTTAAACAACAATGCCTACCAAATCACAAGCGGCCATCTTCCGTGAGGCAGCCAAGGCAATCTCACAGCTCAAAGAAATAGGCGACGCCGTATTAAACAAAGACGCAAAGAAATACACAATGACAGACTTCACCGCCAGGTACGCAAAACTGGACGGCCACAAGACGAAACTTGAGGACATTTACCACGAAATACTGGACGACGAGACATTGACTGACGAGACTGAAGACACATACACGACAAATTATGAGGCCGCCATGACCGACTACGAACACATACTGGTGACATTTGAAAAACTCAGCGTGGCATCAGCTCTCCCAGAAACCTCCCACCCCTCAACGTCGGCCACGCCCACAGCCATGCTCCCCAAGATAACCCTGCCCAAGTTCAGCCCAAAGGTCGAGGATTGGCCATCATTCATCGCAATCTTCCGAAGTCTCACGGATGACATGTCCACCATCTCGGATGCCGTGAAACTTCACTATCTGCTCTCATCTCTCACAGGCGAGGCACGCAGTATGGTGTCACACCTTCAGCTCACAAATGAAAACTTCGCCGTGGCTATGAACATCCTCACTCGACGGTATGAAAATCGGCGCGTCCTCATCGATCGATTTGTCGATATTATCCTAGGCCTGCCCAACATCCACGCGCGCTCAGACATCCGCACACTATTCCTCACCCCGCTCATTTCAGCGCAGTGCGCGCTCAATAATCTAGATCTGCCCATGCAAGAGAGCGATTACGTTTTCGTATCCATAGTAGTCAGAAAACTACAGGGTGAACTCAGAACCCTCTTCGAACGCAAATATGGCTCACGCCAGACTCTGCCCACCCTCAAAAATTTAATCGCCTTCCTGGAAGAGCATGCACGCTGTGTGGAGACCGAGTGGTCCAGCTCAGGCCCCTCCCCCGCTACTCAGCCCTCCCCCCAACCGGCCCCATACCGCAGACAGTCCCCCATAAACCCTCCACGCGGCCCGCCCCGACAACCCGCTTACCGGGAATTCCGCCCCATAAACCCGGTCAGGCCCCGACTAGACTACCCAGCTCAGCACAGGCCGGTCTATTCAGCTCAACCCACACCACCGCCTCCTAACACCCAAAACAATATGCCCTGCCCATACTGCACCGAAAGAGGCCACAAGCTCATCGCCTGCCCGCGCTACAACGACCAACCCATTCAAGGCCGATGGGACTTCATTCAGGCGCGCAACCGCTGCCGCCGCTGCCTAGGTCCCCATTATGAGAACGAGTGCAAGTCGACCAACGCTTGCAAAGAGTGTGGCAACCCTCGCCACCACACATCACTACACCGCCCCGGGGCTAATTCCCCCACTCACACATCCGCTCATCTCCTACCCCCTCATCTGAGGGATCAGCCCAGAACGCGCCCAGCTCGTGAGCCCCAACATGTATCAGCGCACGCCTCACAACCGAAACCCACGCCGCAGAACGAGCCATCGACTCACTCTCGCTCGCCCAGTAGAACACGACAAGGTGGTCAGCAATGACTATCGACGATAACGGAGCATAACGAAGAGGACGACAATCAGCTCACACACTCACCCCCACAACGCTCACACCCACACACACAACACACACGCTCAGCCCAGACTCAGACATCACAAGCCCATTCTGCGAGATCAGCTCCAGTAGCAAATCATTCCACATGCAACTACCCACAGCATGAAGAGCAGGTAGCAAATCAGCCCATATTATTGCCCACCGTCTCGCTAAAAATAGCAGACGTAAATGGTCAGTTTCATTCAGCTCGAGCCCTGCTAGATTGCGGCAGTATGCTCACACTTATAACTCAGCGCATGGCCCAAACTTTAAACTTACCATTAAACTCAACATCACTCAAAATCGCAGGAGTGGGCAATCAACACACACAAGAGTCTAAGGCATCCATCACAATAGTATGTCGACCTACACATCGTGACACACCAACGATCACGGCTACAGCACACATTTTGAATAACGTCACCGGTTACTTACCTTTACAAAAGGTCCCGCACATTGCACCTGTGAGAGGTCAACCGCCGATTCCCTTAGCCGATCAGGAATATAATACTCCAGCTCCAATTGATCTCTTGTTAGGTTCAGACGTTCTCGGCCAAGTTCTGGACGGGACTAAGGTCTCGTTAGGCCGGGGGAAGCCCATAGCCTTCGGCACGATTTTTGACTTCGCATTGATAGGACCCATCGAGGACTTATGTGCCACACCAGCGAAGCAATCCAACTCGGCTCATGTTATCAGCTCACAACCGGAATCTGAGGAATCCACTCATGATATTTGTAAGAGTATTGAGAGGTTCTGGGAAACGGAGGAACCCCAGCCTCACGTACACACCAGCCCATTACACGAACAGTGCGAAGAAATATTCCGCACCACGACTACTCGAGAACCCTCAGGCCGCTACATGGTGACATTGCCCTTTCTCCCAGATGCGCCGACCTTAGGCAACACCCATGCTATAGCACTACGTAGGTTCCTTAACCTCGAGAAGAAGCTTCAGGCAAACCCGACACTCCGCTCAAAATATGTTGATTTTATGACAGACTATCTCAATCTCGGACACATGTCACCCTGTCACCCAAGTACCTTCGCAAATAAGCCTCATTTCTACATCCCACATCACGGAATCTTCAAATCGGGATCCGAGAAGATACGCACGGTATTTGATGGGAGCAGCAAAAGCTCCAACGGCGTCAGCCTAAATGACTGCCTTCACACAGGTCCAGCTCTTCAGCAAGATATTGTTGACATCATCATGTCTTTTAGAACACATCCCGTAGTTTTCAGCACTGACATTAAAAGGATGTTCCGAAACATACTCGTCCATCCCGATCAACGGCAGTATCAGCTCATTCTCTGGCGGTCTTCACCTGACCAGCCTCTGCTCACCTACGCTCTTAACACCGTCACATACGGTTTACGTTCTTCGCCGTTTCATTCAATCCGCACTCTGCTCCAACTGGCTGATGACGAAGGTCATCACTACCCACAGGCTGCTCAGGTCCTACGCCACTCAATCTTCGTAGATGATATCCTCTGTGGTCATGACTCAGTGGAGTCTGCTCAAGCACTTCAAACCGAGCTGATCGACCTACTCGCCCTAGGTGGCTTCCAGCTCAGCAAATGGACCTCCAACTCACCTCAGCTCCTCGATCGGTTCCCAGATGACCAGTGTGACATGCCGAAAGACTTTGACATCAGCCCAGATTCGAATTCCATTAAAGTACTCGGCATACAATGGATCCCTCAAACAGATGAGTTCACATACCGCATCTCTCTCCCCGCACCGACTCAAGTGACAAAACGCTCTATTCTCAGCACAGTAGCCTCTCTTTATGACCCCAACGGTTGGGTAACACCCGTAATATTCCGCGCAAAGCTCCTCTTACAGAAGTTATGGCTCTTGAAACTGGGATGGGACGAACCCACTCCCGATGAAGTCCACACAGAGTGGCAACACATTTCCCAAGACCTTCCTCAACTCTCAAACATACGCTTACCTCGGCACATTTGCAAGTACAAGCCCACGTCCACATACTCGCTCAACGGATTCTCAGATGGCTCAGAGGCGGGTTATGGAGCCGTAGTTTATCTGCGCGAGCTCGATGCAGATGGACATGTCAATGTACACCTGGTCATTGCCAAGTCAAAGGTCGCGCCTCTCAAGAATCGTCTCTCAATCCCCAAGATGGAACTCTCAGCTGCAGCTCTCTTATCACAGCTCATGATTCGAGTGTCAGTCCAACTATCTGCTCACATCAAAATAGACCAACATATCTGCTGGTCCGACAGCACCATAGTGCTCGCATGGCTCAACACAGCTCCTCATCGTCTTCAGACATTTGAAGCCAACCGAGTGGCTAAAATAATGTCTAGTCCAACCAGCTCAACGTGGAGGCATGTTCCCACGAACCTCAACCCTGCAGACTGTGCAAGCAGGGGAATATCAGCTCAATCTCTTTTAACTCATGACCTCTGGTGGTCTCCCAGATGGCTCAAGGAGCCTCCCTCCACCTGGCCACAAATGCCATCCGCTTTGGGTCACCACATTTTACCAGGCCTTAAGCCAAAAAAGGTTTTAGCCCACATAGCAGTCCCTGATGTGGACCACGACCTGCTCACTCGTTTCAGCTCGTTTGACAAACTCATTGGAGTGACGTCATGCCTCAAGCGTTTCATTTTTAATTGCACACACAGCTCAACCGAGCGACGCTCCGGACCGATCACGGCCGGTGAACGCAGGGACGCTCTTTTATTCTGGGTCCGCTCTGTTCAGCAGAATGAGTTCGCAGAAGACATTCATCGTCTGCAAACCAATAAACTTTGCACGAACCGACTCCAACGGCTCTCGCCTTTCATTAAAGACGGTCTCTTGAGAGTCGGCGGTCGGCTCTCTCACGCGTCGATCAGTTACGACGCCCAACACCCGCTCATCTTACCCAGCTCTAGCCCACTCGTAGATCTCATCATTGACTATTACCACAGAGTATATTGCCATCCTGGTGCGGACACACTACACGCCATCTTACGCCAGCAATTCTGGATACTATCCGCTCGTCGCGTGGTTCGCTTCCGGGTATTCAAATGCATTAGATGTTTTAGATGTCGCGCTCAACCTACAGCCCCGTACATGGCTGACCTACCCGCGGACAGGGTTACACCACAACCCGTATTCAGTCAAGTCACGACCGACTTTGCCGGCCCATTTCTCGTTAAATCAAGTACGCTACGAAACGCTAAGCTCCTAAAAGCATACCTATGCATATTCGTATGTCTCTCAACAAAGGCGGTTCATTTGGAGGCCGTCTCCGCACTCACCACAGAAGCCTTTCTCGCGGCATTACAAAGATTCGTCTCACGACGTGGCACACCAGCTCTCATTAGGTCAGATTGCGGCACAAATTATGTAGGCGCTAGAAATCAGCTCATAGAAGTCCAGAACTTTCTTTCAGCCAATAATGACGCAATTACACACAAACTTGCCAACCAGCAGATCACTTGGTTGCTGAACCCACCCAAGGGACCCTGGTTCGGTGCTCTGCACGAGATTAATATTAAATCTACAAAACAACTGCTCTATCGCGTAATCGGTGAACAGCACCTAACTTTTGAAGAATTCTCCACACTTCTCACACGAATCGAGGCTGTTCTTAACTCAAGACCTCTCTGCCCACTCTCTTCCGATCCCTCGGACAGGGAACCATTAACTGCTGCACATTTCATTACGGGCCGTTCTTTCACTGCTCTGCCCGAGCTATCCTTTGCCGATAGACCCCTCTCTGCTCTTAAACGCTTCCAGCTCATACAAGCTCTGGCCCAACGCTTTTGGACTCAGTGGTCCAACTCATACCTCCACACACTTCAAACCCGCTCTAAGTGGCTTTCCTCCTCATCCCCTCCTCAAGTGGGCGAACTTGTACTCATCAAGGAAGATGACCTGCCGCCACTGCAATGGAGACTGGGCCGGATTACCCGCACAATACCCGGCAAGGATGGAGTGATTCGAGTGGTGGATCTGGACACCGCTCATGGACAACTGCGCAGACCTGTGTTCAAGATAGCCAGGCTGCCATTGGACTCAGCTCAGGAAGAGGCTCTCCCCCGGGCCCCCCAGGATGTTCGCGCCTGAACGGTGCGACGGTCCATTCATTCATTCACGCATTCGCCCGGCTCATTCCGCTCACTCAACGACGCCAGCGCGGCGTCAGTCTGCGAGCGACACGCATTCGAAGCGGATACGTACCACCTCAAATCAGCTCCCGCGCACGCGATACCATACAAAACTGCAATTCATATTGGCCAATATATAGTTTCGCGAGTGATTCTTACTTTGTGACAATTGGTGAACTATTCTGCCCATATAACGCGAGTGAACATTATCAGCTCTTAAACCCAGTGCTTCACGAAGAAATCATCAGCTCACAGCCGTCGGAGTCGACAGCATCATCCATCAGCTCACACCACCAGCACCCAGACGCAATTTATACCATCTCACCGCTTCACCTTCCATCAAGTAAGCCAGCCCATATATAGTTCGCCCACGTTCAATTCTCGTCTCACCCATATCTCTTCTCATCTCAATCTCCCACTCATCGTTATATGTAATTGCCCCCCAGCGATTACAATTAGGAAAGAAGATATGAAGTCATCTATGGAGTACTACCGTCGAAATTTGCTACTTTTCCAGTTTCCTTCCCATATTTAGGTTGCAGTGCAATTTATCGCAATCTGTAGGGGATCTAATAGTGTGATAGACGACAGGAGGACAGGATAAAGCATCTGTCACTTTCCGATCTATATCCCTTCAATCCCTCAGAAGACAAAATCATCTATTTCCACGATACCTAATGAGATCGTAGGTACTTTGAATTTGCAGATAATTTCGTCTTCTGTAATATTACAGACCTAAAACTTGAGCTAAAATACACTAAAACGCAAATATGGGAAGAAAACTGGAAGAAGAAGCAAATATCGACGGTAGTACTCCATAGATGACTTCGTATCTTATTTCCTGATGATCGTGGAAAAAATATTTCAATACAAGAGTTGTAGCACATTTTGTAATCTACAATATTGTAGAACTATAGTTAGCGCTAAAATGCACTTAAAACGCAAAAATGGGAAAAATACTAGAAAGAAATTGCAGTTTTAAAGATATCTCCGTTGTGGAAAAAATCTTTGTAGCCAAAAGTTTAGCAATTTTTGTGTTCTACAATATTGCCCAACCATGTTTGTCACTAAAATGAACTTTAGCGACAGTACAAGGAAAAAACTGAAAAAAGTGACAGATTTTCCAAGATGGCGGAGAAAGATATGAAGCTGGAGGGTCGAAAATTTCGGGATACAATGACAAATATTGTCCTTTACGGCATACCAAAAACCTATAACAATCGGACCATAGTTAGGGTACCGGAAGCACGATTTACCAAATGTACATCCAAAAAATTTGTATGGGCTGCACATTATCCGGTACATAACATACTTCCGGCTCAAATTTGGGGATGGAGACAGGCAGATCCGTATTCTGCAGGATCTAAACCCTCTGATAACGTTGTCACCCCAACTGTTACATGACTTGCTTCTTGCATGCTACTTCTTGAAAAACGGGCCCAGCCTACTAGTTTCATCAGGTCCTGAGGGATCATTAACAAAAAAAAGAGCCAAGTGCGAGTGGGACTCGCGCACGAAGGATTCCGTACCATTATCTTTAAAAACGGCAAAAAAACCATGTTTGTTGTATGAGAGCCCCCTTAAATATTTATTGTATCCTGTTTTTTAGTATTTGTTGTTATAGCGGCAACCGAAATACATCATCTGTGAAAATTTCAGCTGTCTAACTATCACGGTTCATGAGATACAGCCCGGTGACAGACGGACGGACAGACGGACAGCGGAGTCTTAGTAATAGGGTCCCGTTTTACCCTATGAGTACGGAATACTAAAAATTGGTCATAATTGGTAGCATTAAAACAATCTTGTATTCAAAGTATTCAAATAATAATACATTATTTTGCAAAACAATTACTGAAGTCATGGACACAGGTGAAACTTTAAAAACTTTTACCAAAAAGTAACATAGATGAGATTAGATTATTTATTTCATGATAAAAAATTACATTATAAATTGTCATACATGTCAAAGTTATAAGAATAGTTATCATGATCGTCAAAACAGCATAAATAAAATAATAGAATTATAATTAATAAAATTGTAAAGTTAAATACAGGGTTGCTAACGCGAACCACAAACTAAGATATCCCTCTCTGTCGCAGTTACGTGAGTTACGTACAGACTTATAAGAAAGAGGGACAGAGAGGGAAAACTTCGTTTGTGGTTTGCGGTAGCACCCGGTTTGTATTATGGTTGTCGGTTATTCTGGTAGACTTTGTAATATGGTCCTGGCAACACTGGCAGAGTGCCATCGCTCCACCACCCGCAGCTCCATTCGTGTGAGTTCGTCGCTTCCGCTCGGCGGACTTTGTGCGACGTCAACTGAACGGGTGTGTGCGAAAGTATGAAGTGAAATCGTACCCAGTGTGTGAAATGTTTAGTGGTAGTTTTTACTGTGTTAATATTACAAAATGAGTGCGAACGGATAGCGGTGTTTATTATTTTGCGGTTTCATAAACACTGGACAGTGGTGGAACACCTAACATTTTGTAGAAACGGATTCAAAATGGCTGTGTTTTGATGGACCCTTTGTCCGATTCGTGTGTTTCTTTCAGCATGGTAGTGGGATCCTACAGTCAGAAATTTGACTTAGAGAGGTGAGGAACAGGCTTGTTATACTGTAGTGGTTTCCGGGTGTAGAAACTCGAGTGGAAAATACTGGTTCCCGCCGAAGTGAGGTGGCTGTGCGGTGCTTTCTACATGAGCGAGCGATACAAAACGCTTACTGACGTGTGAGTTTCTCTCATAACCTTTTGGTTTTCCGTTTGTGTTGCAAATAAAAGGGTTTGGCAGCTCAATACGGCTTGTTGGAGCTGTTGTGTAATTAACTTGGTGAATATTTATTAGCTTGAGAGCAGCTGTCAACCATGTAAACATATGACTGCTTGTTTTTAGTTATTTATATTCTTTCTTATTGGAATTTTACGTGGTAAGTCATATTAGTAATATTCCACTTGTAAACATCAACTGTATTTATTTATTGTAGTATTTATTTTAATGATATTCCAATATTTATTGCTGTTACTGTACATGTCCATATGAACCTGACTAGGTACTAGCAGATGTACAATCAGAGAAACCTAAATCCTACATACAAATTTCTATGCTGGAGTGGTTTCACTGTAGTTAACTTTCTCTGTAGTTCTCTGTAGTCAACTGTACATTATATTCAATTTATCATAAAGCTCTTACACTTTAAATTCATTATTAGTTTCATCATGAAAATGAATCAATTATTACCTTTATTAATGCGCTATTTTGGTCTAACTTTTGGCTGGTGGCCAAATGATCATTTGGTTTATTTTGGCTGAGAGCTGACAGATACTCTTAAATCATAACCAAAACTCACTCACCCAATTTAAAATGGTATTAAAGCCGGCCAAGAGGCTCAGTCTAGGTGAGACCACAGTATTGTACTGGTGTGGTTGATACACAGATTAAAAAATACTGAATGTGGACACATTGTACAAGGGAAATCAAAACAGAAATATAGTACCGGCAGCGGTCATCCCCTAGAAACTTGACAAACTTGCAATACAATCAGATTTGAGCGATCACAGGTTACAATAATTGAACCGACCAACCATTGCAACACATTCCCGATTCCTGTCAGACATTTCTTTGAAACATTGCATAAACATGTTGTAATGGCTAGAATGGCGCACATTCACAGTCTCATAAGTTCCGTTAACTGCAGTATTAGGGTGTTTTATTTTTATCTCATGATAAATATAGCTAGCATAACAACAGTTGAGAGCGGTGTGCTTTATGTCAGACGTAAATGTGATCATTTTAGATAGTCTGGTGTGCCTTACGCTATGCAACTTGTCACAAATGTATGACATGATGTAGACAGTTCATTTTGTTGATTAGATTATATATTTATAGCAAATACTTCTTTTCTTTCTCAGGATTCTGTCTTGGGTTTGGGGCAACAATTTTAGAAAAAGAAGAAATAGTATTTAGTATGAAAAGAAAACATACTACAAAGAAATAGAGAAACAATTTTTACATCTTTAGTGGTAAAAGGGACACCCATTCAGTATGTTGTCTCTCAGGAAGCTGTGATGTTGATTTTCAATGGGGGCTCCAAAACTTTTAGCTGCTATCATAAAAACTGCCACTGTGAGGCGAAAAGAGTAGACAAATATTGTTGCTAGAAAGCAATAATGCTGTAACCCGGTACATATGTCGAGTCAGGTTACAGTATTATTGCTTTCTAGCGACAATATGTACCCTTCTCATTCTAATTCTCACAGTTTGAGCGAGACAGGAATCGCTGAGTCGCGTGAGATATGACTTGGCAGCTATTTGTGCTAGCCCAGCTGACGCTGATTTAAAAACATGTTGTAACTTATTTCAGTAAATAATACCGATTTATGTCCAAATTTCAGTCTGGGAATAAATCTGGAACAACACCGGTTAAAATTTATAGTGTTTATGTTTAGGCTTTTAATCATAGAGAACTTGTTATAGAAGATCACCGCCTGCGCTAATAGAAAGAATGTAGTTCGTTTATTTATTAACCACTTTCAGTTTAGCAGTAACAACAGTTACTGATAAACTCAAAGTGGTTTATTACCATTTTACATGTCCCCCGAAAGTACCATTCAAATTGTTAAAATGAAATATAATGTATTTTCTGCAATTGTTGCTTAAGCCCGTAACGCACTGACAGCGGTAGCGGGGCGGGCCGTCGCGGTGCGGAGGCGGTACCGGTTGTAATATTCGAACTAATATGAAAGGGTCCACACAGAAAACCGGCCGGGAAAAAAGCGTTCTGTGCGGACCCTTTCATATTAGTTCGAATATTACAACCGGTACCGCCTCCGCACCGCGCCGCCACCGCTGTCAGTGCGTTTAGTGCTTAAAGCTTGAGGTGACTTTACAATTCGCAGAAAACTCATTTTACTCTACCCAATCACCAATCAGGGGTATTCAGTAATATCATTATATACAATCCGTGGCTTGCACCTAGCAATAAAGGTCGATGCGAGAGAGCGCGAACGTGAAATGTCGCCAGCACCGTTATACAGTACTGTTAGCAACAAAGTGCGCCTAAATATTGGTATTCGTGTGCCGTGACACTGGGCTATGACGACGAAAATGGAAATTTGAATATCTCCATCTCTATCATTCTTGCTTCGAGGGTTAGATATGGAGAAAAGAAATAGGATTATCATGGCAGCTCTCCGTTGTTAAATTATCTCATGACATGGCGTTATAATCTCAGTTAAGTTGTCAGGCTGTTATCAGCTATTACTTTCTGGGTTTCTGTACAGTCACTGCCTGGCAACACAGCGTAGCCTTATAATGGAAAAATACGTCATTTCTAACTTTTTTTAAATAGTTTTGTATATGAATAACAGAGGTGAAAACATGTACTCATTCCTTTTTTGTGGATAGTTCTTGCGTAAGAAAGAAATGTTGAGTTACATGCTAGAATATTTCTGCAAAAATATAAGTATAGTTCGGACACAACTCTAAGGCTAAATTCTGTCAAACGAACGCAAGCAAAACTAGACTTAGAGCTATGACTGTAGGTAAGGTAGATTTTTCTTTGCGGTAATTTGACAGCACTTGGTCTTACGAACTATACAAGAGTTCTTAATTTCCAATCAAAGTGACAAATTGATAAATTCAACGCCACAGCACTGGTTAGCGGACGCATCCGCTTGACAAGATTAAAACAAGAGTTCTTCTTACATATAGTTTGGCTCCGTGTCACACCTTATACATATACATACTCGTAATATGTCCACAAGCAGTTCAGATAGAGTATTCTTAACTAAATACAGCAAGATGCCTAACATTTGTCGCAGAAAGAATTGCGCGACCGTCTGCACGAGTACGTTTTATTCTTTTATTAGCCGTCGTCTTCAGTTCAGATAATAGTTTTTTCTGCGAAATGGCAATCTACCTCGTTATATTCATACGCACAGATGCACCTCATCGTTCCACTTCACGTTTCTTGGGATAATTACATGTTGTCCTGTTCCTGTGGTATTATTATAGGGAAAAGGAAAGACACACTTGTGTTTGCAAAAATCTTTATTAGTTTACATATAATGTTCTTGGTTTTAAGTGCGTTTTTATAATTGATGGAAACGTTACGCATTTTGCATTCTAAAGCGCTGATTTCGTGTTATATTCTTGTCCCAAAGCTATATATCCTCGCTATGCTCGCTTTCACCTTGTAACTTTCGAGTTTAGGCTTTTACGTCAACCGTTATAATTTATTCTTAAAAACGCTTTATTCGTGAACGTTTCTTTTATGAATATTTGTTTTAAAAAGTTATGACGCCCTAAATGGGTTTTGGCTCTGTTACAAAACACTGAATCCCCGCTTTGTGTAATAAGCAAGATTAATCTTTTGAACGCAAAAGGTACGCTTTGGCATAATACTCTTTCGGTGCTCCGTCTTCCGATGCCAAAAAAAGAAAGCATTGTTGTATTCGGCGATAATAACGTGTGATTAGTCTTTGTCAGACAAATGCTGTCGTCACGTTTTCGACATAACGCGTACGTTACGACACGGCATAGGTATAATTACTGAGGCCTACTTTAATTCACTATGCAATTTGATGTTCAGACTGATACCTAAAGGTATAAATTGCTACACGAATTGCAGAAGCACTCTGCCTATATTTTAACTGGCCTTAGGAAATGCGTTTATTCTTCAATAGGCGACTAGAATAATATCCCATTGATGTTAATTTACAATGCGTAGTTATTCTGTAGATCACGCTAAACTAATGTCACTGGAGCTCAAACTCTTAGAGTATTCCAGTCTTAAAACGGCCCGCGTTGTCGTGTTAGTTTCCCTCCTGGATTTTTCCTAGGCCGGCCGCTCTCTAACCGCGCACTCCTGTCGCTTTATTGGGCCCGGCCTATAAAGCCACAGTCAGTTTAATAAAAATCAGTCACTGTTCGCTCGGTTTAAAACCCGCCAAGAGGAGTATTCTGTGTAGTTAGTATGACTAAACACACATATACTATTCTTGGCAGTTTAAACAATTGGTATTAAACTGATTAAAGCGTTAAACAGTGTACTCACTAGTGACCTGTAACTAACCGAATAGGTACTGCAACTTGTGTGAACGTGTTTCGAGTAGAGATCTAAAATCCCAACACAACGACACAAAAATGGGACTCCAGCAGCAGCACTTAAAATACTCATGCACTTGAACCTCGTTACAGTACAGTAGCCGTTCGTGAGTGAGTACACGGCTTAAACCTGTATACATATCTTTGGTATCGCTTGTACTCCCAAATTGGACTAACAGCCAGTCCATAGCCGTAATGTCCGGCGGGTCGCCCACGGTTCCGTTTAGAAAGTCGATGTGAAGATACGGTCTTTGTTCTCACACCACAATAGGATCATAGGATATCATTCGGAGAGCCGTACTGCCTTCCGGTTGCTGGGCGGATGGGCGAGGGTATTAAGGCTTGGTCACACCGCGTGCGCGACGCAAGCGGGACGCCGCGCTGCGCGCCATAATGTATGAAACCGTCCCGCTCGCGTCGCGCAGCCAGTGTGACGTCGCTAACCTGTTAACATACGTTCCGGCGCGCTGCGGTCGCGTCGCGCGGACGTCGCGCAACGCGGTGTGACCAAGCCTTTACTGTTGATAAACCTTTTGAGTCAAGTGCAATTATGAGGATATTATTTAGCTTTTGTCCACAACTTCGCTCGCGAAGAAACAGGCAATAAAATAATTATTTTTCCTTCGGTATTAAAACATTCTCGATACCAAATCGCATCTACGCCGGTTCAACGATTTAAGCTTGAAAAGATAACATAGAGAGTCTATATTTTTATAATATGGAGCATTTATATGATGCGAAGCCTTTTTTTCTCCGCTCGCTCTTTGACTCATGTTTAGAATTTTTGCATTTTCAATATTGTCTTATTCACTCATTTAGCCAATTTAGGCTACCGACAGAGGCGACAAATTACGACAAATGGCGACATAGGAGTGTGCTATTATGTAATTTTCCATAATGAAAATGACAGACAACATTGCGTGATCAACTAAATAGCGGTCTCAAACATGTTACCTACATTGTCTTCATGTCATTCGGTGGTATGTTAAGATTTAAAAATATATTGAAACTAACAATGCTTCTTAGGTGCAATACATGGAAATCCAATAAAACTGGCTTCAATTGGCAGGGTGCAAAGCGGGTGGAGGGGGTAGCCTAAACGATCACAGCGCTCACTACGGTTAAAATTTACATTTCGTTGTTGTAGACCGCGGGCCAGAAGGTTAAAATCGTCAGTCATTTCCTCTCGCACGAAAACTTGTACAGTGATTAAGAAAGATGAATAAAAAATTGCTGTGGACGTCTGCCACGATTCCGTTGGTGGGTTGAGGAGCAGCAGCCTCCCAAAGACGTAAAAAAAAAATTAAATTCAGTCATTTCCTCTCGACTGAAACTAGGTTTAAATGATAGTTAAGAAAATACCTTAACGAAAAAAAATCGTCTGCCACTTGTAGGGCGGTGGAATACCCGTCTGCCAAGCACGTGAACATGTAAAAAAAAAAAATTCAGTCATTTCCTCTCGCATGAAATTTTGTCAGATGATAGTTTATGAACTATTATGAAGAAATAAATTCGTCTGCCAGTTGTATCGCGGTGGAAAACCCGTCTGCCAAGGGCCTAAACATTGTATGAGGTGAAAAGGAAAAAACAATGCACATCGGCGTTTGGGGTATCTATGGATAGATATTTGAAAATGATATAGGGGTTTTTAAAAAACTTTTCCATTTTAATCAACCGTTGGTGAGATATTCGCTGTGAAAGTCGTAAAAAGTGCATCCCCCCTCTTTAATTTTGAAACTGTGAGGTCAAAAATTCTGAAAAAAATTGGGAGGGTGTAAATAAATAAAGACTTTCAAAAATATTCGGTTCGAATAAATTACGTCAAACGGTTTTTGAATAAACGCTGAAAAACTGTCTTGTCCAAACTAAACGCGTTAAGCGACGTGTGTTTCCCACAAAGATACGACCTTTTTTGCTACAATTTATTGGATATCGGTTTAAAATATTCGGTTTGAATAAATTACGTCAAACGGTTTTTGAATAAACGCTGAAAAACTGTCTTGCCCAAACAAAACGACTTAAGTGACGTGAGTTTCCTATGAAGACACGACCTGAGGCATGTCGAATAACTTTCAAGCAGTCCTAGAGTGCGTCTGGGATTACACACAATGAAGGTTTCCGTACCGACACGTACTAGTTCACATTTTAAACCACTATTCAATAAATCGTAGCAAAAATGGTCGTATCTGTATGGGAAACTCACGTCGCTTAAGTCGTTTTGTTTGAACAAGACAGTTTTTCAGCGTTTATTCAAAAACCGTTTGACGTAGTTTATTCAAACCGAATATTTTTGAGTCTTTATTTATTTACACCCTCCCAATTTTTTCAGAATTTTTGATCTCACAGTTTAGAAATTAAAGAGGGGGATGAACTTTTTACGACTTTCACGGCGAATATTTCACCAATGGTTGAATTAAATGGAAAAGTTTTTTAGAAACCCCTATATCATTTTTAAAGACCTATCCATAGATACCCCACACGCCGATGTACATTGTTTTTTTCTTTTCATCCCATACAATGTTTAGGCCCTTGGCAGACGGGTTTTCCACCGCGATACAAGTGGCAGACGAATTTATTTCTTCATAATAGGCCATAAACTATCATCTGACAAAATTTCATGCGAGAGGAAATGACTGAATTTAATTATTTTTTTACATGTTCACGTGCTTGGCAGACGGGTATTCCACCGCCCTACAAGTGGCAGACGATTTATTTTCGTTAAGGTATTTTCTGGTTTTTTCCGGTTCCGGCGCTGTCAAGCGAAATACGTACTGTACTTGTGCTCCGCAAATTAATCGAAAAACTGTGCAAAAACCATCGCAAACAAAGAAAAACCAACTGTGTTGCAAAAATAAAGACCAGATATACGTAAACACCTAAAAATCCACTGAAATAAAGTGAAACTGAAGTGATAAACAGTGTTAGAATTCATCGCCTAACGACAATTTTGAGGTTAACTACCGCTGTCAAACTTCATCGATCAACCAAAGCTATCATTCACAATCCACAACTGTCAACTGTCAGTGTCACCTGCCAAGATGAAGAACGAGGAACTCTTTGAAAAAATGAAATACGAAATGGCTAACCAAACTAGAGAGATTCTAGCCCAAATGGATGAAAACCTCGCTCCAATATCACGCGAAATCGACGACTTGAAATTAGAAAACATTGCTCTAAAGGAGAGAATTCAACTCTTAGAAAAAGCAAAGAAATCAAACAATATAATCATCCACGGACTCAAAGAAGGTGGGAACTCATCGCCTGTACAACTAATGGAATTAGTCAAACAAACCTTAAAGGAACAATTATCGGTTGACCTCGAAAATAGAGACTTCAATAAAATATACAGGATCGGCCAAAAGAACGAAAAAACCGCAAAAAGCAGGCCCATACTGATATCACTAGTTAACAGCTGGCAAAAAAGCATTATCATGAGAGGGAAGAAAAAACTTAAAGACATTTACATATCAGAAGATTATCCTAAAGATGTTTTAGACAAAAGACGAGAGCTGCAAGAAAAACTAAAAGAAGAAAGAAGCAAGGGCAACTACGCAATTATTAAATACGACAAGTTAATAGTGAAAAGCGGTCAACCAGGGAAAGAAAGTCGGAAAAGAGACTTGTCAGTCTCACCAAACACACCCTTGCAGCCAGTAAAACAATCAGCGAGTGGGGCAAATGTGTTCAACCTCCTGAAGAACCGTACCAACCCTTCCTCAACCCAGTCAGCATAGGATAAAGACATCAGCCACCGGAAAATACCTAAAAAACTAACAAAATTAAGCCAAACAAACCTATTCCCCAAGCCGGCTGGTCACCGTGGGGATCACGACCACCACCCTCACCCCAAATCAAGTAAGAAAACAGACAGTAAACTGAAAATTTGTACCTTCAATGTAAGGTCTCTATCAACTACAGAAAGATTGCTAGAATTGATACATGCTGTCAGAAACATAAACTTTGACATAATCGGGCTTAGCGAAGTCAGAAAAATGGGCAACAAAATTGAAGAAATGGAAGAATACATACTTTGTTACATAGGACAAACTATTGGCCTCTATGGAGTGGGATTCTTGATCAAGAAAGCATACAAACAAAACATAGTTAGTTTCACCGGAGTATCGGAAAGAGTAGCATCACTTCAATTAAAATTTGGGGACAAATCAATAACATTAATACAAGCCTACGCCCCAACTGAAAAAGCGAGTGCAGAAGACATCAACATGTTCTACAACGATCTCAGGAAAGCACAAGAATCACAAGGACAAACGGTAATAGTTATGGGCGACTTTAATGCCAAAATAGGACAACCGCAGCAACATGAGAACCTAATTCTAGGCAGATTCGGCTATGGAAAACGCAATGAAAGAGGCAAAACATTAATACAGTATGCCTATGAACAAAAGCTTTCTATAATGAATACTTTCTTTAAAAACAAGCCAGCTCGTAGATGGACATGGGAGTCACCTGACAGTAAGACCAGAAATGAAATAGACTTTATAATGAGCAACAACCCAAAAAATGTAACAAACTTCGAAGTACTGAACAATATATCTTTCCCATCGGACCATAGATTGCTGAGATCAACCCTTACAATAGATACACCAAAAAAGTCCAGGAGATCCTATAAAACGCTACCCATAAAGTCACCAAGAACAGATCAAGAAAAACAAATGTACATCGAAAATTTAAGAGAAAATCTAGTAAGTGATATGCCCACATACATAACCAACGTACAAACATACTATAATAAATTAGAAAACTGTATCACTAGTAGCATAAAGAAGAAATATAACGACTCAAAAGATGAAAAGCATATATTCAAAAAGACAACAATAGATTTGATAAATAGACGCACAAAACTACTACAAACTAAAAATAAAACAAAGGAAATAAAAGATGAACTAAAAACCCTGTTTAAACTAACTAACAAAGCTGTACGGCAAGACTATAGTGATCATAGAAGAAAAACCATTGAAAAAAACTTACTCAAGTATAGAAGCAGCAAACGGGCAAACAAAGAGCTAACTACACACAAAGATTGGATCCCAAAATTGAAAATGGGGCACGAAGAAAGCCGAACAAGGGAAGACGTCATAAACCTCGCCACAGGTTTCTACCAGGAACTGTACAAAGAACCGGATGAAATAGAAGAGGATGTCTACCAAAGCTGGGAAGAAAGGCCTACAAACAGAATAGAATCTATTACAGAACAAGAAATACTTAGACATGTCAAAAAGCTTAAAACAGAGAAAAGCCCTGGACCTGACAACATCAGCAATGAGATAGTTAGACTAAGTATACCAATACTGCTGCCCTACCTGACACCGCTTTTTAACACTATATTGGAAACTCAAGATGTTCCTAAACAGTGGTGTGTCTCAGATATAGTTCTAATTTATAAAAAAGGGGACCCATTAGACATAGGCAACTATAGGCCCATTAGCCTACTATCTAGTATATATAAACTCTTCACATCCTTAATGCTGAGCCGCATAACACACACAATAGATGCCAAGCAGCCAATTGAACAAGCGGGATTTCGTGCCGGCTACTCAACCATAGACCACATACACGCACTGGAACAAATATTTGAAAAATATAAAGAATTTAACCGCCACCTATATGTAGGATTTGTGGACTATAAAAAGGCCTTCGACAGCATAACACACAGTTCAATTTGGAATGCACTTTATTCATGTGGGGTCCACCAAACATACATAAACATTATCCGCAATGTCTACAAACACAGTACCAGCAGAGTAAGATTGGAAAGCACTGGAAAAGAAATACCTATAAGAAAAGGAGTAAGGCAAGGAGATCCATTATCTCCAAAGCTCTTCATAGCCGTGCTACAAGGTATCTTCGAAGAAATCAACTGGGATGACCAAGGACTCTGGATCTGCGGCAAGCATCTTAGCCACCTTAGGTTTGCAGATGACATTGTTATCTTCGCCGAATCAGCCAAAAAGCTCGAAGAAATGATGCAAACCCTAGCAAATAAGAGCAAACCAGTGGGCTTACACATGAACATAAGTAAAACCAAAATCATGACTAATGCCCACGCTCATCCAATAATAATAGATGGGAACCAAGTTGAATATGTAGCAAACTATGTCTATCTTGGAAAACAAGTGTCCTTCAGTTTAAAAAACAATGAAGAAGAAGTAGACCGAAGAATTAACTGCACATGGAAAAAATACTGGACACAAAAAGAAATACTTAAAGGAAATTATCACCCGAAACTGAAAAAAGTTGTCATGGACACCTGCATCTTACCTAGCTTAACTTATGGATGCCAAACATGGACCTTCACAACTAAAATAAAAAACAAAATTTCCTCATGTCAACATGCTATGGAACGGAGCATGCTGAAGCTAAGAAGGATCCAGAAAGTAAGAAATGAGGAAATTAGGAAAAAAACCATGATTGTTGACGCCCTCCAACAAGCCATGCGCCTAAAATGGCAGTGGTCTGGCCACATATCTAGATATGATGACAAAAGATGGACCATACAAACAACAAAATGGAAGGGACCAGAAGGGAAAAGGACAAGGGGAAGACCTTATAAACGGTGGGCTGATGATGTCACCGAAATAGCGGGAAAGAACTGGATGGAAAAAGCTAAAGATAGAGAGAAGTGGAAGGGAATCGAGGAGGCTTTTACCCTAACGGGATCAGTGTAATAAAAATAAAAATACCTAACTAACTAATACGTATATATATACATTATACATAAATAAGTAATCACTAACAAACTAACAACACATTTGCAATGTAAAATTACATAAAACACTGAATAAATAAGCTTTAATAATTAATAAAAGGTATTTTCTTAACTAAGTATCATTTAAACCTAGTTTCAGTCAAGAGGAAATGACTGAATTTAATTATTTTTTTTACGTCTTTGGGAGGCTGCTGCTTCTCAACCCACCAACGGAATCGTGGCAGACGTCCACAGTAATTTTTTATTCATCTTTCTTAACCACTCTATGTAGTTTTCATGCGAGAGGAGATTGGTAATCGTGACCTGTCGTTGGCCCGCGGTCTATTGACTTGAGCTGTCAAATCCATATTGCAGTAAAGATAAATTTAATATGGCTCTAGTAAAATGTGTTATTGTGAATTGTAAAAACACCACAGAATAGCGACTGTAAATTTTACCAGTTTTCAAGACCGTGGTGGAAACGAGACCAAAGAAATAAGTGGATAATTGCCGTAAGAAAAAAAAGTAAGTCACCTAACCTGAAAACAACAATTTTAATGTTATTGGCAATAATGTTACAGACTACCATCGTCCAATATTGTCTAATATAGTAAAATAACACAAGATTTCATTAATTTTTTTCACAATATTTACTTATTTCTCGCTTGACAGCTATGACAAAGTGTCCATAATGGCCACCTGTCCGTGGCGCTGTCGTCGCGCACGGTCCCAATATCGCTACGCAATGAGGAAAACATAAATAATTGTCATGAAACTCATTACATTCACTTACCCTACACAAGCATAAGCAAGCACTTATTTGCTTATGCAGTCGATTTTTAATTTGTAATAGCGTTAATAGTGACATTGAATCAATCACGACAATTCCATTTAAACTTTGTCATTTTAAAAAAGTGCTATGATTTCAACCAATTTAATTAATATAACTTGGGATTCTATTCAATAGAGTACAAAATTAAATGAGAAGTCATGATTGAAGGTTACTTTTGCAACTAGTATTTGATTTTACGTTTTTGTGATATCCAACAAGCTCAGAAATGCTTGCATATTTAATCCGAAAATTTCAGCACAGTTTGGTGTATAGAATGTCCAAGGCTTAAAATGAAGCTAAGCGCATGAAACCTTGCAAAAGGCTGGTCCGATTTTATTATAATAAGCGGATTTAACCGTTCCGTCGGGGCTGCGCAATTCTTTGTCTCGCACTCAAGGAGAATCAGGTTTCATTGTAAGTCTAGATTGTTTTGATCCGCTCATATTTCTTTGGGCCGTGTCTGTTTAATTTTCTGATAGCGGCTACTGTAAAATTATAAAATACATTTTTTAGAAGGTAAAATTGTATTGGGATACCATAGTATTCGCCATGCGTCTACGTCCGCTGTCAGAGCCCTGTTGAATTGAATCAGACGTACCTGAATGCACGGAACGTTATGTATGTTATGACTTATGAGTTATAATGTCAGACCGAGCCCAGGCTCGCCGCGGCATCAACCTAGAGGCCCTACCTGCGCCCGGCGCCGTTTGGGACAGGCCTTCTAGTGTAGGCTATCAGAAACTCAATGTAGCACTGGCTTTAGTTGTGCCAAATATGCGGCACTAATTACTTTGTTGTGCCACGAGTGTCTTTCTTCAGATAATGACAATCACGCGTCACAAAGTGTCACTTAAAAATGGCCCGTCCTTTGCCCAGTGCCACAGAAAATCAAAATAACTTGTCCCGTCGATCTCTTACGATACCTACAGTGTCCTCTTTCACTGCAAATGCGTGCAGTGCGTTGTATTTAAAAACCAGATGTATATTTTTAAGCCGAGTGATTTCGGTATGATAATTATTTGCCCGAAACTCGCGGTGCACTGCACACCAATTTGCAATTTGTCTTTCGGCGCTCGGCACTCGGCCAAGAGAATCTTTATATATTTTTCCATTTCTCATTATAACCTGCCGTTGTTCAGTAAGTTGCCGAGCATGTTGCCAGTCTAAAAAATTGTATAAGCCCAAGTTTCTTCTGCGCTTAAGTTGTTTTGTACGTGCACCAGTGCTTTTACAGGTGGAAGTCACGTTACGGAGACATGGCTCATTGTAATGGCGGCTCTTAGCAAATGAAAACTCGATTTTACGACGCAATCCGCGATATTGTTTTTTCAATTCTTTCAATTCTGATATGATATTTCAAGTTTGAAATTCTGATGTGTGAAAATATGGAATGAAATTATGAAAATGCTTTGAATAAAAATGAATAAAATGAACTTTATTCTGTAAGTAGGCCGCAATGGCACTTTTACAAGTCAAACCCTACTAGCCCCTTTGTTCTTCTCCTACTCGTCCCTAAAACTGTATCACAAAATTCTTGTCGAAAAATGAGTTTGATAAATATATATATTAATATTATTCCGTTCATAAAAATGTAAAACAACTCCCGAACCACGTAAACAGCATGTGTTACCATCTAAAATATCACCGCTTCGGAGTTTGGAACAAAAATATGCAAAAAAACTTTAGACATCATGACAAACACAACTGTTGTAGACTGACAAATATCAAGTTTTCACACTTGGAAGTCCATACGTGTCCACCGGCGCACAGCGAAAAATTTTAAAAATCTCTCGGTTAAGGAAGGATAATTTTTGCCACAAATTAAAATGTTGTACATCTAATAAAGATGTAATTGATTATGGAGTGTGGTTATGTCGGGAGAGGGAGCGAATCGACGAACAGCATTGTTAACGTGGTATCGCGACATGCTATCTGACAAGTAGGTCCTCAAAGGTGGCTCGTTTATTGTAACTGTCATTTTAGTATTAAACATTTTAATTGTCAAGTTTTTTTTTTAATTGATGATGGGTTAATAATTAAATAATATTTTTTTTGTTTAATTCTGATAGTTTAGATCTCAATTATTTTATGAGAGTGATTACAATTCACATCTATAGTACGTACCGACATACGTATTTATATATGAATGAAGTATCATAGATCATAACTGTAATACTTATAATATAAGCAGAGATTTCGGATATAAATTACATTATTTAGTATTATTACACTTCATCTCAATACCCAGTTCTAGGTATCAACATCTGAATAATGAATGAATTTGAATGTATCTATTTCTATCTCGAAATAAATTCAATATTCGGAGTACATTTTTTGACACAATAAACTAGCATTCATACCTACATTACATATTGTTCGTCTACTTTTTAGGACTGAATGGTAGCATAATAGGTATATACATATGTTTGACCTTGTATGTGAAGCAAATGCTACTATTCAGATTCAAAGTAAAACACGTCTTAAAATTAAATGTTTTTATTCGGGACGGTGTGTGATATGTGCGTTTTGAGTGGGTTTGTTTGTAATATTATACACGAATATTTTTTCAATTTATTTTATAAAATGTTAATGTGTTTTTTTAAAGAAATATGACGTGGGACGCTGTTGAATTTTTTCTCCCACGTACCCTGGCAGCACATGTCTCTGGAGCGCACTTTTTCCATAACGTTATTCTTTTTTAACAGGGAATGCATGTCATGTACCCGGAGCCGACGGCGCATTATCGCAATCAGCCAGCCAGCCAGCCCGATTACCAGCCGGCCGCATCGCCGGCCCGCCACCTGCCTAAGAAGCGCCGCGCGCTGAGCCCTGTATCGCAACACGCGGGTCCCGATAACACTGGCTACAAGGTAAGAGATTATTGATTTCTGTTGGTTGTCGTTGATGCTGAGCCACTATGATACCCTGGTACAATATGTGTCAATTTATATCATCGCCAACTTACTATAGAGTTCCATGGTAGGTAGTTCGATGAT
The DNA here is from genome assembly GCA_951800055.1 of Cenopis cana. Lineage (NCBI taxonomy): Eukaryota > Metazoa > Arthropoda > Insecta > Lepidoptera > Tortricidae > Cenopis > Cenopis cana. The sequence goes on along the minus strand of OX637487.1, from coordinate 6,251,966 downwards.
TAAACTTTTAGATCGTTCGAATTATTTTTTAAGCCGTTGTCTACCGGTGACGGGTATCCCCGTCATGTAAACAAAATATTGTTTTGTTTTTTTATGTCGGTAGATGACAGGTCCAGGACGCAGTCCAGAATAGTCCACGTCCACTTTGGTAATCATCTTCGTTCGGATGAATCTAAGCCTGTTACTACGGTCAACATGAAAAATATCTAGTGACAAAATATGCGAACAAGAGTGTAGATATAGACACATTCATTAATATTTAAGTATGTGTTATTAATTTAAGAATATTTCATCATCTGATTAGCAAACTTTAATACATTTTATTTTCGTATATATACGCGTGAACTGTATTTAAACACTCATATTGACGCGACACTGTTCAACTATTTACATGCGAAATTTATGAACTGAACACAAGCCACGAAGGTTACAATAACATTTTGCATTTGCGTTTTTCGTATCAGCCTGAGCATAATAACGTTCTTTATCATCGTTATTATAGATAGCCAGACATATTACCTTCGATATTAGTTTGCGTTTTAAAAACCCAAGTAAAACGGTATTTGTTATCTTTAAAGAAATTGGTGAAATTGTAACTCGTTCGTTTGACATGCACTATTCGGAATATATTACCGTTTATACTGTTATTGGTATTATTTTCTGCATTAAGACAAAACACGAACACAAACTAAATGACCTAAACTAGTCTACATGATACATAATGAAATGGGGCGAATCATATGGAGGGAATGCTAACCATTTAGTACATAATAATCAATTACCATACAAATACTAATAATTTACGCTATCGTGTAGTAATTACACTGAATGACTTTAAAATGAGCGGCTGTCCTACCGCAGCAAGCATATTTCAAATTAATTAAATTGGACGACGGGCGAGCGTGTTGTTAGTTGATGAATATTGAATTTATTTACCACGTCACCACATGCCCGTCGCTTCATATTGTACGCTGAATCAGACGGAGCGTGAAATTTCCATGGAAAACGTTTAGTCCTTGTACTATTTTCCTATGGCAAATCTGTTTAATGAATTTAATGATCTGTGGGCTAAGGCGAGTTGACTCGAGTTCATCCCGGAACCGCCCAGACATGATATTTTTAGACACCTACCACTAGAATATCATGGAAACGTTCACTTAACTAGGATTTCGTAGTTATACACGAGCGTCTTGAGTATTTATATCTGTAAAGTTTTATGTCTAGGTTCATTATTGAAGCAAAAATAATCTGCTTTAACGACTTTGAACTTGTTTTACGGCTGACCAGAATTATACGTGGATATTTTGAGAACACTAAAATGTTACAAGTTTTATAATGAAATGGCGATTCGGTGGCGCAATATGTTTATATGTGGCTGTCGGTCGAAACCCGATCAATCGCTCGATTTGTTGTCTGAGTGGTCTGATGATACCTGCGAAAACAGCCAAAACATCTTACAAACATCTCAACACGATCGCCCAGTTCCTTTGTTGACGGGAAAAGGAGCTGATGTTTGAAACCTCAACAAACAGCCATTAAAAACAGTGCGCTCGGGAAAGCTGAAAGAAAATGGACGCTCCAATCGGCCATAGATCAATCATCATCGGCCTGTCTTACCTACATGATTGATCTATGCAGCGTGCATGCAGATAGCCGTTTTAATTTAGTCTTCGTTCTAATCAGGGTCTGTAATCATGATTTAACCATGTCGTTTCTATTTACTGGAAATGCCCATTCGTAACTTTTTCTTTAGTAATGTAAATGTTTATTAGGTATGCCATATTGATACAATACAAATAGCAAGGTACAGAAAAATAATGCGCATTGACTTTGTCATTAGTTATTTACATTAGGTACATTGCATGGAAAATTTCTGGAAAATTGAAAACACTTGAAAGTGGCGAGTTAAAAACGCTGTTTGGACTTTCATATTGTTTAATTTGCATACGCAGAGTGGAATCGCTGGAAGTGTCCGAAACTGACTTGCAATATCTGGCGCGTGAGTTATAAATGCTATTTGTGCAGTAAAAAATGCAACGCTAAATTTTAAGCGGGTCGCCGATTTCTTTTTTAAATCGTCTGAGACATTATCACTTTTTCGCATGCGACTCATATTGAATTGCACAGGGATTACTTTTCACTATAATCGTCTGCAATATGCATTCGCACATCTGTCGCGAGATGGGTCTCTTTACCGTTAACCAGCATCTGGGGCAACGTTGAAAGTATCCGCCTCGTTGACTGCCATTGCTTTACAACGCACCGAAATCTTGTTACGGTCCTTTATTGTGTTTGGAGCCTACTTTTACCGGAATATCGAATTTCCTCTTCGAAATTGCGCTGCTAAATCAAGGTGTTTTGGTGCTTCTGTGCACAAGGCACAGAACTACTTGGGTACTTGGAAGTATTTCTCTAAGGCTTGGGTTAAAAAATTGCTTTAGAAACTACATACTTATAATGAATACTAGATTTTGCTTGCGAGTTTGTCCGCGTGAAGTTCCGTATTAATTGCCAGATAAGATAAAGCATCTATCACTTTCTATCGAGATGTATCAGTAAGTGACAGATGCTTTATCTTGTCGTCTATCACGCGATAAACGTGACCATCATAGACCCGCTGATATCCATATATTTGACGAATATTTTTTTTTAAATCGGTTTTTATTTTGTAATTTATATGAATATCAAAGTTCTAAATCCATTTAGCCACTTAAACGTAGGTATTTGAGTTAAAAACATCCCAAGTTTCACGGTTATACATATTAGAATATTCGATTAGTAGGATGAGTAAATATGCATGCACTACCCTGACGTGCAAAGTTCCAAACCACTAAGTCATGTACCAAAATTTTTTTTTCACATAGTATATCGCGCGCTCTAAGCATTGCGCTATTCGTGCCTTGTAACGCTCCTATTTTTACCCGACTGTAAGGCAGGGTTATGTGTTTCGCGCGTATCTTGTATATTCAAGTTTTCAACTTTTCTTCACGTGATCGGCTAGCTGACACACTCGTCAAAAGTCAATGCTGCCGTGTCAGTGTTTTTCGATGAATTTTTCACGCCGAGCTCCCCGGATCCCGGCCACGTGCCGCAAGGCGAGCCCCGTGACCGAACAACGTGATAACGAATACATTCCGTCGCTGCCGAATCTAGAGGACTTATCGATTCAAACTGTTTTGAAGTCGATACGGCCTTTCTGATTAGAGACGCGTCCTAGTCTCATGGAAGGTTTCTTGTTTTGATTTATGGATGAATGACAGGAATGAGATATTTGAAATTATCCATGAATGAAAAATCTGTTGTCGATTGTAAAGAATATTTCATACTACTAGTTTTTATTGCAATCAGCGACCGATTATTCACGCGGGACCTCCGTGTGCTATATGTACTTGACCCCCTTTAATTGTTTGCTAAATGGATATTTAATTCTTCTACTTATTTGTATTCCAATGCAAAAAAGGTCGGTCAAAAATACAAACAGATTAATGGATGCCTCTTTAATGGAATTTGGGAATTAAACCCTATCCCAAAGGCCAGTGTTTCAGTAAATTAAATGCCTACAAATTACAAGCAAAGCTAAAATTTCGTGAATAACAATGTAATCAACGAGCCGTGTCCGTTGGAAGTAGCGCTCTACCGAGATGTGTTTAGGTGTGTTTTCGTGTGTCGCATGCTGTGACGCAATAGTGTTTGTTTACACGAGTGGAGTGGTATGTTATACGGGCCTCACGACGTTGCCAAGTCGTGCGTTTATTCCTGATATGACCCCAAATTTGCGGATATTTTGGACGTCTTCCTTTGGCGTCGCTACCTGAATAAATGATAAGACGTTTCCATAGATTGTCTTTTCAAATACGTGGCAAAAAATTAATTTCGACCCGTGAAATCGTCAATAGCGTTGCCAGTTATAGTATGCTGATTTGATTTCATTTTCACCACGGACATTGTGACAAAATGAAAATACATAATTACATAGCAGCTTGTCAAATTTTGCTTATTAAAATGGTGTCTGCTCCAAGGCCCCCGAACCACTTTTTGTCAGTAATGAGCACGGCGACAGCCAGCTAATTAAAAACGTCGTATAACCACAAAACAAACAACTTTTATAGGCCGTTATGGAAATGAGTGGCGATGCTATTACCGCCCGTCCGGCTAGTTTCCAAAATTACCTTGACTTGCTCGCTTTCCACCTGGTTATTCGGGTCCCAGATTACAATTAACTTTAGAACGAAAATGTGATCCCTAACCAACTATCCGCTTGACAACCGCTTTAGCTTAGTTGGTAGTGACCCTGCCTACGAAGCTGCAGGTCCCGGGTTCGAATCCCGGCCGGGGCATTTATTTGTGTGATGAACACGAATATTTGTTCTTGGGTCTTGGATGTTTTCTAATGTATTTAAGTATCTATTTATCTATATAAGTATGTATATCGTCGCTTATTAGTACCCATAGTACAAGCGTTGCTTAGTTTGGGACTAGGTTGATTTGTGTAAGATTGTCCAAAAATATTTATTTATTTATTTTATGTATTACTATATTCATTACAGAAATCGCAGTTATTACAAATATCTAGTGTCTGCTCCTTCGAGAGAACCGTTTCTGCACTAACAGCTTGTTTTTGCCAGCTGCAGCGATGTCACGCAATCATTTCGCAGCGCGATCAATTTTCAAAGTCACGTCTGTTTCATTGTTGCGACGTTGCCACTTGTCCGAATTTCTTACGCTGTGCGCTGTGCTGATTTCGCGGATCGTTGCACAATCGCAAAAAACCTGCGAGCAGTGCTTAAAAACGCTGGAAAAACGCTCCCGGATATCGCGTCAGATGCCAGTAGTAAATTGCTCGTGCTTTGCGGTAATTCGTAGTCTTCCTGCTCTTATAGTTGGAAACCCCCAAGGTGCTTCCTGTGGCAGCCATTTTGTTCTGATAATAATTATATGATATACTCCACTTGCATACGCATTTTTTCCTCTATTTAATGGGCCGCGTCCGAACTGTGGTTGTCCTCCCACCTTTAAAGGATGTGGCCTTAGAAACATCTGCTTCGCATTCGTGAATGCTTTTGAAAGTGCGTAGGCATACGAAACTGACTGAAGCTCCGCTTAGCAACAATCCGTTTACCATCTCATCTGAGTAAGCTTTGCATCGTTTGTGCAATGATTTCGTGATGTCGTGTGATGGGCGAATTGGCACCGGCGGACCATACAGGTCAGTGCCCCTGGTGTTTCCCCCCCGCGGCCCGCGCTTCGTCGTTACGTAAGCGCTGTTGCCACATTGAGTGCGACATTGCCAAAGCCCAAACTGCGCGTCCATGCTTCCCTGGTATCACTTGTTATCACCCCACCTATACCGAGTGTTTTATCATTATTAAAGAAGTTACATCACCATTGTAGCAATTTTCGAGAATTCTACGCAATAAATATGGCCTTATTATGCATAAATTTGTTGTTGTCAAAGATATTTAAATACAGAATTAGGCATTAAAATTCCTTAATATGTATATTATCAAGTGATAACGCAAATACATATAATTAATCTAGCATATTTCATAACATTAGTCTGGTTATAACCAGCCGGCTCGCTACCTAAGTCGTTGTGTACCACATGTCTGACATGACATTATTGTTGTGAAATCACAATGATTTATCTTCTATTGTTAAATTTTGAGCGTCTTGCAATATTTGCGTCTAACATCATCAGAGCAATTCATGAAAATTGGTTCTAGGCATATGACTTATTGCAAAATGGTCGTACCGGCACCTGAGAACATATCTGTGCTGGTGACTATTATCTCGCGGCATAACCATCACACCGTCCCTCTCATACATTGTGAAATAGAAAGAGATGAATATTTGGAGTCTGGCACTGTCGCTAGTTGTGCTGGATCCTACTAGCCACCAATTATCTCGTCTCGCCTAAACTATCTATGTAACTATACATACAATTGAATGAAGTAAAAGCCTGGCCGTTTTAAGAGATTGTAAGATAATGGGTTCTCTCTTTTTTTTTGAGCGCAAGTCTTCGGTATTTTTGGCTTCTATTTTGGAGTATGGTTCTTGTACATACGCACTTTTATTTACAGATATACAAACCTAAGGTCCTCAATATTAGAATAGTCCCATAGTGTTGATATAACTCGCGACCCTATCGTATTTACCAGAACGCGAATGCGTAGACATAGGTAATTGCAATCATTCTGATGCAGTTTAGAATCCATTTATTATGTTTCCCCTGTACTGTTCGGTCAAATAGGTTTGTTCGTCTTTCAATTTATTTTGTGTTAATACTAACTGCTTGTCTCCGAAGCTGAACACAATATAAGTCTCTAGTTTTATAGACGTGTTTGTGTCGTCTTCCTCTCACAAATAGCACAGATGAGTGCCCTTACCATGAGTTTGCAACGTTTGCATTACCGTACTCGCAGTCGCTACCGAGTACGGTAATGCAAACATTGCAAACTCATGGTAAGGGTACTGGCGTGAGTCCGTGCTCTCTTTGGCAGCGGAGTGTTTAACTTTCTTCGTGTTTATCCAAAACGTGCAAAGAGCACGGCTCTGACACGGAATATTAGTCTGTGTCACAAACTTTCACCTCTAGGAATATCCAAACTGTGCTAAACGGTTCAACTTATAAGATTTCAAATGTTAGTTTCTTATTATATGCAAATTAGTCATTATTAACTTATTGTCCGGTTGAGAAATCCAGTCGCTTCTCTTGGATGTTCAATTGTTCAGCCTTATTTGATGAATTTGGAGTATTTGGACCAATGATCTAATTTGTGCCGCACTAAGTCGAATATTGTAAAAATTGAGTGTCTTGAAGACGATAGACGCGGAAAACTTAAATTCCACAAATTGTCAGTTATTGCTTTAGTAGACCCTTTACCTTTGTAAATGTTACGTGGAATGGTGTGTCATGGTCGCGCACAACATCTCTTATTATGTATCAAGTAGTGATAAAAAAGCATGTTTATATTCACGCGACAAATGCGGTCTGAATGTCATGTTCATCAGTTCGTAATGGACAGGCAGGTTAGTGTAAAACAATTGCTTATTTAGGGCTGTTTTTTCAAACCCCAGATAAAACTATCCGTCGGTTAAGATTATGACTGTTTTTTTCTAAAGTCAGATGAAAGAAGAAAATAGAGCTAACATTTATCTATTAAAATTAATTAGGTAATAATATACATCATTGTTACTATACTGTTATGGAAGAGCGGAATTTCCTGCCACAGGTGTCCATTCACCTACTAGGAAATTCCAACCTTGGCTATCATTGAACCTATTTTGTTACCTGAATAAAACATTTTAATTAATTTTTTTAATTTAATCTGTCAATTCTAACAGACCGTTTTGACTGGCCTTTGAAGGCGTTATATTCACATTTTTCACAACAGCAAAAGTAAGGTATAATTCACACTACAACTTTACTGTTACTACAACATGTGCACGATTCTAGCCCATTGCGACTGCGACACGTTTCTCAAGAGCTGGTTTGCGATTCACAACTTGTACCGACTCGGCTCACCTTAAGTGGTGTCTAGTGTATTGATTATTGATCACAAGATTCTTAACAACTAGGCGTAACAAGAGGTCAGGCTTTTACTGGTTTCCCTGTTTGTAAGCGTAGGCGACGCCGCGCGGTCGAGGCTCCGTTCCGTTTCCAATGTTTCCATCAATGTCGGTCGGTCGGTCCGTTGCAACTGGCCTCGTGGACTACCTGGTGACTTCTATACCGTCGAACACTCGTTGATTCAATTAACTGATCGTCCATAAGCATTATAGCAATGAGATAATGTCTTATATTGCATGGTTACCATTATATTAGTTTTATTTTACCCAAAAGAGCCACAGTGTAAAAGAACGCAGTTTATTATACAAAACGCTAAAACGGCTAAAAGATAAGCATAGAAATGCATTCAAATAGACTTGTGTATAGACTAAACAATATGATTGACTTACCAGATATAATCATAAACCGAAGAAGTATATCTATCTAACAGTGGCGTCGCGTCCATACAACTCGATTCCCACCGGCTTGCCTTATTTTCAGCCAGTCCAGTTCTTTTACTATGGCTCATGAACAATAAGATAGGCAAATTATTTCCGGCTTCCCTTAGAATATTTTTGACGCTATCTAATCTACCTATAGTACCTACCACGACTGAAATCATTAAAGACCTAGCGTACAAAATTAGTCCTCATTATAATGTCGTTAACTCTGTTCCCACTGCGCAAAATCTTTAGCTACATCAGATTTCACTGACTCATGTTGTAATGTAAACACGGTCCTGTCTGATTATAATAAAGTCTAATCTCAATTGAAAGCGATCGTGTTACGCACCAGAGACAGTTTCTCCCACGAACAATCTTGCAGCTATCTTTGAATTTGAACGTTTTTCTCTAGAAAATAAAATATCTAAATTGTTCGAAGGACTTGACATTACAAATTCCTACTCGTTCTAAATATATGACGCCTTGTTTCTCACGCTTTTGTTACAAAAACGTACTGTTATTTATGTGATTTCCTTGTTGCAAAAAACACTTTTACGCAGTTTTCCGAATTATTCTTCTGCATAAATCAAATGTTTATTAAGATATTGGTATAATACAGACGTAAAATCCCGGATTAGAAGTTTGTTTAGGCAGTCAGTTACGAATTTGGCTCTGGTTCTAAACATGCTCTCCATAGATCTTATCAACATCCACGAAATGGTTGTGCTGGGTTTAAGGCTGGTGTTACTAATCAAAGTAAAGTTAGCGCCAGCGCCCCCACTTTTGTTGATGTTGTATGACTTCGTATAAACATCCGGTTAGAATCAAATTCAAATATTTGGGTGGGTTGCACCAGGATTGTGATTTCGAAGTTTCTTATTAACATACAGCACAAGTTTACTACTGGATACCTCTTTTGTTATTAGAATCAGTTATTGCCTTCGGCCCTTCTCTCACAGGGCTACTCACGGGCTACTCCTAAGCGATTTGTGTTTTATACTGGTATCCTACGCGTCGCTTGTGAGGTGCCGCTACACATATTCGCACACGACGAGACGTTTCGATGACGCGAATATGTAATGTATATATGAAACACAAAAATCGCTTAGGAGTAGCCTAGTTTACAAGACTAACGTTCAGAAACAATTTTATTAAGCACCAGTTTTCTACGTAACGTGTAGTAGTTAATTTTCCTGTAAAGTTGTAAGCAGGTGTATGCTCTGACGCTTCAACACTCGTGCTAACTTTACAGGAGTTTCTAATTTCATCACGGTTCGCCCTTATCCTTAATTAACTTGGTTTTGGAGCAAGAATATTTCTGAATTATAGCTGCTTTTTCGTTACATATAACAGATGTTCAAGTTACAAAGGTTCATTAAGATTTCTGATCCGAATGAAAATTTTGTAAAGCGCAATGTAATTTGCAGTTTCAAGTAAGTTTCAAGACTAGAAAGTTAGCGTGCAACACAGCAGGATGCCAATTATTCACTATGTGGCAAAATTTTGTGTACATTCACCGTTAGATAGATTGGAGCCAACAATGTGCTGACAAATAGCTGAACTCTATTGTCAAGTTAGAAGGCATGCTCAGATATTTTTGAGCACCCTGAAGAGTACATATATGTTTAATAGCGACTGTACTAAGTAACTAAATAATGTATCTGAGCGGGGTATATCTAAATCCCATACATACTCTAAAAGAACCGTAGGACATTGTGCTTAGGCAAGAGCCTTGGGTTGTACAATTTGTACATGTCCAGGAGTAATAGAATGGGGATCATACATCCATAAATTCCATAATCCATAAATTGTCACTGTTGTGTATTTAAAGCTTAAGCCACACAGAGAGCGGGAGGGCGGTAGCGGCGCGGGAAGCGCGCGGGAGCAGGCGGGAGCCGCGCGGGAGCTACCGCCCGCTCCCGCGCCGCTACCGCCCGCTCCTGCGCCGCTACCGCCCGCTCCCGTCCCGCTCACGTCCCGCTACCGCCCGCTCCCGCGCCGCTACCGCCCGCTCACGCGCCGCTACCGCCCTCCCGCTCTCTGTGTGGCTTAAGCTTAAAGCTTTGACTACGACCTGTTTCTTTGTTTGCGATATATACCTATACTTATAAATTAGTGATGCCGGATTGATTTCTATACGGGTCTCACTGTAGCGCTCAGTGTAGCGCCTTAAAACGCTTAAGGCGCTACACTGAGAAATTTAGAAACTTTGAAACGCTGTTCTGCCCAGACGAGGAAACAATACTCGTAGGGACTGATTTTCAGATATATAATTCTTGACTATATGATTGTGATACTGTCAATAGCTGAAACATAATTGCTTAAAATTTTCTCGATAGAATATTTTCCTTGTTTTACTCAGCCTACTAAAACAACGCATTATTAAAAGACACGATTAAGTTAATATGATGGTATTTTACCTCGTCTAGGTACTGACAAGAGGACATTTAATAAATCTGCACACAGTCAGATATTTATCGAGATTTGTCTAAAAAAGCTATTCCCGGAGAGTGTTGCAACTTGCATCCCGTTTTGTCGTGAACGAAAAACATACGCGCGTCTCTTTCAATCAATATATCGCCTTAGTTATAGTATTTCACGTGTTATATGTGCATATCTAAAACAGATGACGTTAATCAAATATCGCGTCAATATTTGGGTTACTTGATTATCACAGTCGTGAACATAATTGTGTTACATAACCGAATAATTGCAATATTGTTTTTAAAGTAGGTAATTGGCGCAATTGCAAATGACAGCTGAGTGAACCAATTCTTAATTAATTCATTAACAGAATTGGAAAGACATTGTAAAAACGAGCAGAATCGATTAAAGGAGGTCGAATCGGATTGGATAAAATTGTTTTCGAGACTAGGTTTTTCATCGGCCCAAGGCGACTAAAGTGGGTGATTCGTGAGGTCAATCACGTATTGAGCCGTGAGCACTGACTTGCTTAGCACTGGTGAATATAATACCAGTTTTGCCAACTTAGCTTATTTTATGCTAAATTTAGCATATTTTCAACTTATTAAGCAGTAAAATTTTACAATTTTTACATCAGCATATTTTTAGCACATGTTTCTCAGGTCATAAATCTGTTAAAATTGTATGCTATCTTTGAAAATCCAATTCAGATTCGATTTTTAGTGTGCATGTAATGGAAATCGATGTCTGAATTTTACCACAGGCAAAAATAATCTGAAAATTGTGATTGTTAGCAACGGGTGGTAAATAAATAAGGTGATTAAACATTTTAGCAGATATTCGTACATAGTTTTAGCACTAAATGAAATTTCTAGTACTGTCAACGTATTTGGCTTGTGGACTGACGAACGTTAAATTTTTAACCTAGAGACTTAGGCTGATGGTTAGAATTTGTTGCTTGATGATCTTTCACAATTTTCCAAAAAAATACCGGCTTTTATAAATGTAGGTGCTGAGAACAGTATAGTTATTTAAATAATACCTAATACATATATAATCTATTTACAAGCAAGCCAATCAAATGACTCGAATATCATTCATATAATTGTTAACTCTTACTCGCGTGACGTGGAAATTATTTTCACATGAATGTTTTTACGGCAGCCTTGGCATATCTACTTGTTATCTTTTGTTCTGCGATATTTTCCACTGTCAGCCATCGGAGCATTGTATCTGTGTCCCTGTCTCGAGTATAGACAGCATTCTATTACAATCGTTTGTGTTGATGTATGCTGTGGGTGCGCGGCCAAAGCTATCTATTGTATTTGAGGATGAGGACCGTAATGTTAATACATACCTATACTATGTAGCTGTAGTTAAATACATGGTTGTCACGTTTGATTGTAGAAAGCTGTAGTAATTTGGATCAATGCTGTGTGGGAGTGATTTGATGTAGACAAATTTACGGCGCGACGCTAGAAATTAGCATATGAAAGGGTTTGATTACTTTTCAACTATGGCTGTCTTGAGTTTAATATAAATTAATGTTATAGTAATAGGTAATAAATAATACGGTATTAAACCCCTAGTCAAATCAGCAACTTTTTATTAAATGTCAAAAACGATTTGTTAATATGAAGTTTGTAGGGAAATACTGTCTTAGTGACGTCACTAAGACAGTGTGAGTAGGTTTGTTCAAATCAGCGTCCTTTTTAAATCTTTATCCTTATAAAATCTTTCAATTAGCTAAAATAAATTAATAATTGATGTTTTTCGAGTATTTTCGTTAGATCTTTTATTAGTCAAGTAAAAAATAATTTATTTTTACCTTAGTATAATACCCTATTGTAAGTTAATAAATATGAATAAGAATGAATTAAATTAACTGAATATAAAAATGTTTGACGTAAAGACAACTAATTTGACGCGGCGTTTCTGATATTCTGATCAACGCGCCTTCAAGTAACCTCCAAGTTTCGAATTTCTGTAAATTATGCGTAGACCTAATTAATGTTAAAATACTATATCGTGTTGAAAAGATTACTTTCCGTAGTAATAATCTTGCATTAACCATATTAGTTTCTAATAAGGTGTCGTAGACATGAGTGACACAGAACGGGTACGTCTGACGCATGTGACCGAGGCCAAAGCAGTTGCATTGAGCGAGTGCATTGCTCCCTAGAACGCGAATGTTTGTATTACCTAGTAGATAACAGCCAATTGTTCATAGTCTAACGTCTATAGGATAACATATAACATATTTTTTAAATATTTAATATCAAAACGTGATAGAATCTCGTTTATAGTGGTTTATGTCGTATATTGATATCGGATGGTACATATTATGATGAGTGCATAATATTTTTGACACTATGTCACCCTGTATCGTCATATTATGCTTCAGGACTTTTACATTGAGTCGTCAGTGCACTACAGTCCCTGTAAAAACCTATATATGCTCAAAACGAGTGTTACGCATTTTCCTCGAATCTTGTCGGAGTTGTACCGAGCGACTAAACAAGTTACTGGAACAGCTGACGGCACGGCAGTTCCAAATACCGCTTGTATAAAAACCCCCGTTTGTATTAAGTTATAGCAACTTTTTTAAATTAGCGAGAATTTTAGCTACTCGTTATGTGAGTCTCCACAAGGCTATATTCAAAGGATTGTACATACATATGTCCCGCCTTGAGCCCTTATAATTTTTAATATTTTACCCGCATCGGCAACTGTTGTAAATCGAGTCATGAAAAGTCGAGTCGTTGCATACTTCGAAAATTAACTCATGTAAGTAACAGACGCCCCTTTACCTTTGGGATATTTACATGTATATAATTGAGTTGTTAAATAATGACCTTGAGAGCCTTGACCTTGTTGGGTCTTGTGCTTATGTTTTACCGTAACGTTTAAACATCTGGTTGAATTATAAATTAGATATACAAAAGATTCTCGTCGTAACATACTTACTCAGACGTTCATATACATAAATTGACATTGTACGACATACCTGGTAACTTCAAATTCAAGTAACAAATCTAATCTCATCTTTGTTAAACTAACGCCTAGCTACTCGGATAAGATACAATAGCGGTCGGGCAAGTGTCGATGACACCGTCATTGTGTTGGTTGCTTAGAAACTATACTTCACCGAAGACTGCCGTCACCGCAAAGTATAGTAAACTGACTGCTGACTGTCGAGCTTAGCAAAGGCAAGATCGTCTGTTTAGAGTTTTAAAGTCACTCAAAGAAATAAAGTATCCGACTAGACTATTCACAAGACAGAAAATGTGGTTATAGCATACTTTCTTCGAGCAGATCTGACTAAATTCGAAGGAGCATAAACACCCAAAGTGGGATTCTCGAGAGAGATAGATAACGACAATTTGGCTATATTCTAGGCTTCAAGAAGAAAACTTGAATAACGGGAAGGCAATGATGTTACGCACGCAAAATGCAATGTGCCAAGTTCCAAGGGAGGTGTTTTTTGCCATGAAAAGACCCCTCTTTTCTTTCCTGCCATTCTGAGGAGCATGCGTTTCACACCAATCCGGTTTGTGGTTCGCTCGCTTCCACGCATGCCTAACGAAACACAAATCAAATTAAAATGCGAAACTACGTAACACTACTACTCCCGGTCCTCCTTAGGACCGCAGAAGGGACGGCGCAAGACTCAATAAGTGAAACGGCGTAGAACGCCATATATGCGCTCGCGCCTCCTATGTACAATGGACTCGTTAAGCGCGCCAGATAGCATCGAGTCGATGGCACGGCGCGATATACACATGTCACTACACAGCGGGTATTCGATCGATACCTTACGTATAGCCAATGTGAAACTCGAAAATGTGTAACATAAAACCTATCTGGTAATAGTGAATTTAAAAGGGTTACAAAATCAAAGTCACGAGAAAATAAAATAAATGTATCGTCTTTTGTTGTTTGGAAAAGACTAATTAGGGAAGGGAAGGTTACCATTTAAATTAAAAGAATTATTATTTCGCACTATAGGTGATCATCAATAGATTATGGAATAAAATAAATCAATATAAATAGGATTATTTGAACCTATATTGAATATATTGGTAAAATACAAATGGCATGGCAAAGAAACGAACCGCGTGAATTCATAACGGGTCTTGTGCTTAGAACATATATTGCGCTATTTTAACTATCTTCTACTGGCGGCTTATATATAAGATCCCTGGACGTATACATAAATAATTCTTAAGTCGTCACTCTTCTCTAGAACGATCTTCTAGATTATTCTATAATCATGCAAACATAAGAGTAGCTGTATGCAATTGCAAATCCCATTATACCTTTAAAAGGAATGTCGCGTGTTGGCCGCATACAGCGCAAACCGAAGGGAGTTTTCCTCGAACTGCCCATTATTATGCATTGGATGAACTTTACTAAGGCAACTCGTTCGGAAACTGCCGTTATTCGTTTATCGTTTAATATGTATAATGTTAAGCGAACCCGCGTGTTAACTGTAAAGAGATCGTGTTCATTTCGAAATTGCGGATAGAAAGTTCTTACTTATCGCATTTTATTTGGCACATTTCGTCAATGCGATCACGATCGCCTACAAACGCCGGATACTACTACGCCGCCTACTACTCGATATGCGCCAAAGATGTCTGAAAATATTTTTATTGGACATTACATACCTAAGCGAGCTCCAAGTCGTAGTTATTTACAGCCCGAATTCATTTAGAAGGGATTCGCTGTAGCGTAACTGGATCAGTCCTAACCCCGTTTCGCGTAATTCCTGTAATTTCCTCTCTAATAAAGGACTGAATCGTTGAATATTGCAATTTCACTCCGAAAAGTTAAATTTAATAATAAGCGAAGGTACATTTTCGCTTGTATAGAATTTACAAAGTCTACGTGATTATCCCGAAAGTAAGTTTTAATTGTATTAAAATACGCCCGACGATAAATGTAACTTCTAGAAGTTGCTAATCTAATTCGTACCGTGCTAATTAGTCTACTAATTTAATTTAGACTCGTGTACTCACCTTTATTGATATTTTTTCCATGGTTTCAGGTAAACAAAGCTGCAGAAGGAGTATAGTATAGAGGGATCGAGGTCAGTAAACAGAGCTCAATTTGCGAAGTATTTATTGGTTCACGGAAAATTTGTGCGAACTTTTACGTAATCTATCAAAATGAAACTTGGAAAGGTGTGTGTGCGGCACTGTACATTCGTATACAGTACATAATTGTGTACTCAGCTAGGAGTACATTACTCGTTGGGTTTGTACGTTAATGGGTTGTGCGATTTCCCACCCACACCCGCCGTTATACTGAAATTTACTCTGGAAATTAACCTTGAAACGCGATTTGGAACTGTTCTCCATTAGCCAGGCATAGATTTAATGTCGCTTACATGTGTACATAAGAAGGTATGTACATATGTATGTAGACTCATATGGACCTATACTTGTACTTAAGTTAACAAAACGCGTGTTTTTTAGGAAAAAAATAATAGTAGTTCTGTCATTTGCTTCCTCCTTGCTTTACTACTACTACCACTACTTGTTACTATGATTTATTTATTTTTAGCTCGTAGTCGTAAAAATACGTCCAATTAAATAATATGACTACTACTATATGTGAAGTCCCCAACCCGCTCTGGGCCAGCGTGGGGACTACTGCCCAATCCCTCTCATCTATGAGAGGAGGCCTGTGCCCAGCAGTGGGACGTATATAGGCTGATGATCATGATGACTATAATATTTATTATGTTTCTGCTCAAGAAAGCCTCAAGATAAATCGGAACTTTATATTTATATGATTTTGTTATCTTCGTCTAAAGTGTGAAACTGAAATGTGGAGTTATGATGTAGCCTACTCATAAAACATCATAGCGTTCTATACTTTTATGGCCAGAGTCATTTTAATATACGGTGATATTGTTCTAACTTTCACTCTAGTTCGGCACCTTAAACAAAACCGCTACTTCGCTTCAGTTATAGATGCGATTCAGCACTAAATCGATTCAGACATTGCTTTCTCGTTAATTAGCGTAAATACCCACCAAATTATCGGCTTTACAAATCAAGGAATTAGACTTTCTGTCTCTATCATAAGAGCCCTCCACACTATGGGGCTGCTATGGGCCTCAAAAATAAAAGGGTGGAATGAATAATTTTATATTATTAGAATTTCAAACTTATTGCTGCTGTCTTAGAGTTGCATTCCTTTTAAAGTTTAAAATTGACGGCTATGCTCTTGATGACGATGCAGCATGCAGCAGAGATAGGCTGTCTTGCGTAGGTACGACTCTTGACATGACGTTGTTTTAACAGCACTCTTTGTGAAGCGTGGGACCGAAACACATGTGCTAGAAATATGCTTGGCTTCTAATTATGTTCCAAAGAAATTGTAATTTTTTAACATCCGTATGAATGCAATTGCGTGCAGGTTTTGATTGAAACGTGACTTAATTGGTCTTAATGAAAATGCCGCTTGTGCATCTCGATTGATTAGAATTACGAGTAGAACGCGCTTCGCTGTTTGTTTGTCCTCTAGAAAAGAAAGCGTTTTTTTTCCGACATGTCATTTGAATATGTGGAATAACAATTAGTTTCCGCCAAATAATTTAATGAGTAAATGCGATCATAACAGCCGTGCAGGACCGAGAAATTAAGTATGTATTACCTAAATATGACAGGCACAGGACACATATGTGCCATATTATACAACAGACAAGCCATAAAGCCTAATGGGTACTGCCATTGCCTAACTGGCCGATTACTAGTAAGGGAAAACCCTTAGTAAATGCCGTTTCCTTACTGTTTACCCTGACCTGACTCATGTACCCTGGCTATTGTAATAAGGCTAGCGTTGTGTTTATTGTTAATTTGTTTATTATTACAAGAAAATTATAATTGTTTAGATCCCATCTAAATCACGCAAAATTACTTCCCAACCAGTATTGTATAACGTGTAGTCGCGAAATGAAAAGGCGTGTCACTTTTGGACTTCACTTCACAGTATAGAAATAAAGTCGAAAACTGACGAACCTTTTCAATCTGCGACAATACCAAATAAGAAATAAGGCAAATGCAAAAGCATAAGCTAAGCTTCCAATCCAAGAAGAACTATATAAAATAGAATTATTTCAATGGAGTAAGGTGAAAAAGTGTATAGATACATATTGGTGCCCCTGACTGTACTATTGATTCTGATGAAGGAAAAAAATCCTTGATTTTTTTCATACAAATTTCCTGTGTCAGCTTTGTGACGAGCTATATAAACTGTATGAAAAAAGTGTCACAAAACTGATTTTTTTTGCGGACACTTTTTTCTTTACCGAAATGATTAATAGTCATGTTTCTGAGAATCTGGGTCTGTCTAGGTCTCACCAGATTACAGAAACAATATAGACTGATTTTCAGATAAGGTGATTCTGGACTTGCTGGTATTCCAATTGGTAACTACCAACCTAACTATTAGCTGCAATTCCACTTGAAATCAAAAATTATTGTATAAGGCGATATTATTTTTAGTTCTCACCAATTTTGTCTTATTTTATTTTATGAACATGTCTGGGCAACACGCGTGTAATAACGCAAGTTTCGATTCTACTAGCGATGTTTTATTTTTATTTTCTTTTACGTCTTTTGTCTTTATCTTCGTATTTCTTACGAGTAGCATTGTCGGGTCTGCTTGAATGCTTTCTGTAGCAGTTTCAGTTATTACAAACTTCTTTTCGCTAAAGCATTTAACAGGACACCCATTCAACACGGCTGTTGAGTTGCAAGTGATTTATTGAATTTCGTATTTTGTCTGACGCCCACGTTACTGACGGCTTAATGAATCCTAAGAGTTCTATGAATGTAATATTTAATTGATCGTTTTCTCTAAACTTGCCTTGAAATTGTATTCGTCAGTCAGACACAATTATTTACCCCGTTAGTCTCATTGCCAAATCATATTTTATTTCAATGACAACCTCTATTGCTCAAGTAGCACTCAAATTTAGTGTTGTTTATTTGCAGGAATCCTTGTCAATTTAACATTCGACCTCCACAGCCAATTAATTATAACAAATAATATAAAGAAGCCAATTACGGTTCCAATTCAAATTTTCCGCAGAAACGGTCGTACACATGTTTCGTCTTCGTCGATTTCGCCTTCGTTCGCAAGTGCCCCCTTCGGGTGGCACGTGACGTCACGCCCGCCCCCTCGGGTCCCCCTGGCCCCTAAAAATAGACGGCTGAGCCCGGGAGCGCTCAATGGAGGCTCCGAGTGCCCCCTGCCCTGCCCCGGGCACCAGACGAATGAGGGCCATTATGATTCTGAGCCTGCATTCACAAGCCTAGGTATAGCATATCTACCTCGTGTTGGTATCGCCAAGTTTTTATAAACAAATGACGTTGTGCAACGCTATAAAAATCCTCTTTTCTAGGAGCCATGTGACCTGTTGTTATTGTTATATGTTACAAAGTTATTATGATATTTTGAGCTTTGCATTCAAATATTTTAACGTCGCCATACTCGTAAGACATTGACTCAAACGCAATTTGATTTAGAAAGGATTCGATCCATCAATAGAACTTCATGCTTAAACTTAGTTAGTGAGTTACGGATGACGGACCGGCGATAAAATTATGATTGCCGAATTCCAAGTACCATAAAGGCTTGCAGCTTGTCCGGGTATCAGACGTTTTATGGCGAATGCGGGCATAAAAATAGACCGCCAGACGTAGTGACTCTGAATGGCGAGCCCCCTCGACGAGGGTGGACTGTGTTTACCCGCATCGCCTCGCTTAAACAATGTACAGCATATCTATATACAGTACACACTAATTAACGATTTCAACAATACCGACTTATAGTTATCGAGGGCCTCCTCGGTTCCCCAGCGTACCTGGATGTTACCATAATAAACACATAACGTGTTTGCAATAAACAGTATTTCGGCGGAATCGTGTTACACGTGGAACAAGCTTATTGAATTACGTCACAATGGTGGAGATAATTACATTTGGAACATCAAAAAAATTGCTATATTAAAAGAGAGCGCTTATCGTGGAAAGGTTTCTAAGGTAACATAAATACCTACACTTAATCATCGTTGAAAGTCCTTTGATGCTATTCTGACTTGACTAATTTGACAATACCTCATACAAAATTGGAAACTATCTAAATTTTGTTTAAACCGGGTAACACGGGGTACAAACTATTCATAATACATGCTAAACAGAAGCCGTAGAAATGGAAAGTGCAAGCGGCCGAAAACGCGTTTAAATATGTAACCGGTTGAGCATTAGTGTCGCACCCTCATGTTTTAATTAGGGGTATGGCAACTATTGGATTCCATTAATCTATATCGATGGGCATACGCGTGAGACGGGTTTACGAAGGTTCCTGCGGGCCTGTTTGTGTTTACCGCGTGACAATGACGATATAAAGCATTCGGCTCTTTCTTACACAGCATGATACAACATAGATGTATCTATTATCTTGTCATTTATCACGACCATAAGACGCATTCCGTTTGTTTTTAACTATTCTTAAAGTTAAAATTGTACATATACGTCGGCAATTAGTTTAGCAACTAGTAGAAAAAAAACAACGGGTTGCACTCCGGGGGTGCCGGCAGAAGTCAAAACTCAATAATGAAAGTAAATAACAAAGATATTCATATCCGTATCCGTATCGGTATCGGTATCAGTATCCATATCCATATAAATACTCATGTTCATATTCATATTCTCATAATCCATTTAAATATATACAAAATATGTCCCGAGTATCATTGTGTCTTACGCATCGTAAGACCAGCTGAGTTGATCCCTCCTAACATCGCAATTACGATACTAGGAGGGGTCAACTACCTGGTCTTACGAATCGTCGCGAGTTCAACAATTTTCCCCCATTACAAAAAGTGCTCAGCGCTGCTAAAGAAGATTTCACTTCAAAAATTTTCGAGTTCCAGAAAAAAAAAAAAACTAAATGAAATCAATATGCATGCAGCATATTTAACATTATTTGGGGGGTCCGCGGAAACCTTCCGCGGTCCGCCTTTTGCCGACCCTTGCTGTATACCTATCGATTTTCAACTACTGCTACAAAATCGTTCGGCATATCAGGTCGGTTTGTAGGTATAAATTTATTGTCATTGACTTTATTAAGAGTACAGTCGCTGTTTCTTCGTCGCAGATATCTAAAGAGCAAAGAACCTAGGTAAAGGTGAAACGCACGACCTCCAGATGAGTTGGGAAACAAATCGTGCTTCCGTTTCCAATGTGCGGTTACCTTCGACTTTGAGGACAATGCGCATTGAGAGTCTTGAAAGTTATATTGGCCCGCCGCGCATGCGAAATAGCTGATGCGCTGAACAATTTAACTAGTTTTGAGCGGTTTAGTCTCATCCAAGATGTTAAATGCAATGGGAATAGGCTAGATTCGTATCTGGTCAATATACTCGTAGCTCTTATGGAAAGCCTAGATTATTTGCTATCATGTCGTTGGACATTTTGACGTCACAATCCGCTATGTAGAAGCCCATTTATATATTTTAAAAATCGTTGCAAGTACAGTCAATTGCAAAAGTATGGGTGTGTTAAAACAATAGTGTTGAATATTATGTATATTTTTTATAATATTTGGATTTAGTGTTCTCGTAATCTTTTATGCTCACCTTTTCATTTATTTCGCTTTTATTTCAATATGTTATCGTAACAGTATTTACCGAATTCTATTTTGCGTTTATCTGCGATCGTTTTCACATACAAACAGTGTTATCTACTTATCTATATGTATGTGTACGTATGCATAATGATACCCGCCTTGTTAACGAAGGCTTATGCAATCTGTTTTTATGCGAAATTATTGTCAATACTACAAGTTGTTACCCGGTGGAATATTTTTTTCTTAATACGCACTATGAATTTAAATATAGGCTATTTCTAGAAATAGACCAATCGTTTAAGGCCTCTGCCTGTTTTTCCCCGTCCTCCACTTTGACGTCTCGTCTTTTACGCAGCGCGCCGCCACGGTCTAAGTTAAGCGGTAAACCTATAGTATTATACCAAATGACATCATACAGATAAGATGGTATACGGATTAAAAAAACTGAAACTAATTTAGCTGCTTCAGAAGTTGGTTTTATTAAGTCAAGGCTGAATGAAAAACTATATAATCTCACCAACTCCTGTGTTGGTTTTAGAAGTACAGAAAAAAACAACGGTTAACTTTCAAAATAAGTCATGTTTCGTCACAAATTTATATAAAAACTTTGATCAGCACACAAAAACTTGTCTTAAACATAGTTAACATTATCTATGAGAGAGCTCGTTTGTATTTGTACACTTACTATTTTTCATATGTAATTATTTACGGCCAACGTCAAAGATGTATACAGATTTAGATTTTGTGTTACAGCGGGATATGTTCTACGAAATATTCGTTTATTAATATAGTGTTAGCTGTGAAAAATAATACATTACAGCAGACCTACAACTTAGAAGCAGACGCCTGTGTTGAACTGTTGTGTTCTTTGGTCCATTAAAGTCGTATGAGTAGTTGAATACTAAAATTGTTGATATTGTTAGAGTGAGACACGTGTATTGTATGCAGACCGATACATATAATAATCTTATTATTAATCATGAGATTGTGTAAAATCTCGATGAATACGCGTCCCGTGCCACCGATAATCTAAATACATATTTATATGTATGCCTTTATCACGTATATCGAAACGTATAGGTATAGCTGAGTCACTGCGTGCGTGTCTCATTGAACTGGCCGGTATCGACGCAGCCCGGCCAGGAGGGGGCGGCTGACCTTGACCGTGACTCCCGGTCTAGCTCCTAACGCCCCGGGACAGGGCTGCCGATGAATGAGAAATTCACAGCTTCATTGTTGATTTTCGACGAAAGTTAGTTTAGGTTTTATGATAAAACTAGAAGCTCGTGTTTACTTTCTACCAGCCATACCTACGATATGCTGTTGTTTATTGAATATCTTAGATACAGTCGCTCCAACGTAACAATACTGCGACAATTTTGATGCGTCAGAATAGAGAATGTGAACGGTACTAAAATGATCATCAGCTTTTACTGTTGATTGTATTTCGACAGCCCTACTTTGATTGCGTCGCACCAAAACAAATTTGTTTCTTCCATCAATACGCTATTGTGAGAGGTAATCGGAAATTCTCCATAAATGTTCACATTTGCGTACCACTTATTTATTATACGCACGTGTAAATAAAATGATCATTTTTCATCCATGAACGCGTTCAATCCATCAACTGCCGAGTGGCTGTCGGGTCTGCTTGTATTTTTGTTTCTGAATTTTCGTGCGTGCACCGGTATAACATAACGCGAACAAAACGTGAAACGTGTATATCGATAGATCCCCAGATACTGGGAACGATTTCGTGCAGGGTTCCTCTAAAGTTAGATATAAACGAGTACTACGAGTAGGTAGTTAATGTTAGGACGGAACGTGTTTCACTTACGACTTACTACTTAACCGGAACATATCTTTTGGAGCAAAAATAAATAATAAATATTAGAAGAGTACGTATATAAAAAATGAAATTATTGTTATAATACGTACTTATAGCCAGTGATCACCACCGCTATTTACTCTCCTCATCAATCTAGGGGTTAAGGTCATTAATGAGAAAGAGACTAAATTAAAATCATGGAGTGTTTGAATCGGCTAACAGACACAACATTACGGTACAGTCGAGGGCATAAATATGTATACATTTTTGGACCTTATTTCAACGGAATAAGGTGAAAAAGTGTATACATATTGGTGCCCTTGACTGTACAATGCAAAATGAAACCGTTTAAAAAGTCCGAGTTAATGAGAGGTACAGTCAAAGGCATAAATACATATACATTCCCAGAGTGACAAAAATATTTGCACGCTCTTACGCCCTTGTCACTATAAGTCATGTTCGCATATTTTGTCACTATAGAGTGAGTATACTGAATATTTTCATTTTCGATGTTGAGTGTTGACTGTACTTCAGTTAGTTGACTATGCATCTTCTTTGATGTGAATGAAAACAACTGTATATGCTCCTATTGTTATAGAAACTTGTGCGAATTTTCGAAGCTATTAAATTCAACGAAAGAAGCTATCTAAGTTAATTCTCTTAAAGGGAACCTATCTTAGAATTCTATTCTATTCTATTTATAAACGCATACATATACATATAATAATCTATTAAAACGGGGAACTTTAATCGATAGAGATGGAAATGAATGGAAACGAAATCGTTCCCTACATACGCGTCGTGAATTTAATCTTTTAGCAAATATTCTACTCCGTCTTACTGGTCCGACGTCATTGGACTTTCTACTACTAAGACCTCTTCAAAAGCTAGACTATACCATACTGAATAGAAATCTTGGAACTGATTTTATCATTTCTACTCGTATTGTGTGTTATTTTGATACGCATCAATATTCAAACGCCTTTCTAGCACAGCTCCACATAAGTACGTACCTATGCTTTTTTTTATCATGATACCCCCCTTTCTTGTCAAGCAGGATAGAAATGGCCGCCTTCTGAGCTAGAAATAATTCATAAGCGGTGCTATACCGTAGATGCGATCTTATTATGTTACTTTGAAAATAGTATTGGAGAATGACTTATTAAAGACACATAAGACACACAAGAGGGAAGCCAATTCGGGGCACATCAACTCTAGGTGGCCGTAGTAGTGTGGTATGTCGTAGAGAAATACCTGCATTTTTCCGCGTTGAAGCGGAAATCGCTCGTAGAGGCATTCGGACATAGAGCCATAACGCAGAGGTGTCATCATAGAGCTTGTACAGGCTAGGAAAAGAAATTTGTCCGAATCATGTTTATCTGCTAACAGCTTAGGTACCTATAACCACGCGTTGTGTTGGGTGCGTTAAACTATTCGAAGAAAAAATCATTTATATTCGCAGATAATTCTAGTCTCTCATTTCATTACAACACACTTCATTCTCATGAAAATTTGGACACTTTATTGATGTAGGTTGTTTAAAAATAAACTCCGCATTTTCAGATATAACTCACGCACGTAGTTTGTCTGTAAATGTAACGGTTATTTTGAAAATGAAGACGAAATATTGTGCAATAACTCGTTTCTGTATGTAGATTTGTTTATATTTTTACGTTGAAATGCGCCATGAGAGTGTAGGTATTTTTTTCATCTGACAGCCGGGGGCGGAATATGAAAATTTCAGCTACGCGTTGGCGTTAAATTTTGATACATATTCAGAAATCTAAAAGAGAGTGTTTCGTCGGATGATGTATGTTTCCATTTGCGAATACAGTTTGTTAATTTGGGAATAAACATGTTCAGTTACGCTTTCTGTAATTCGAGATCCCGAATTTTTTGTATCCGTATAAACTATGAGATCTTATGTAAAAAAAAATCGTTTGACATATTGAAGTCACTTCATTTGTACACTATGCAGTCTTGTTGTATGTTGTGTTACAAATCTCTATGTTACAAATATAAAACATGACTAAAATTACCCGTAACTATTTTCACAAAGTTGAATAACGAACACAGTTGTTCTAATCTTAAATAGGAACAGCAATAAAAGGCGCGGGTGGACTGAAAACGTCTCTCCCTTGCAATACACGTCTTTTAGTTAACCCCCTGGATTTGCCGCTGATCTGTTATGTTCAGTATAAGGAATAACTGAGTCTTTTCAGCCCCTGCAATTTTAAAGAATTCTTTGTATTCTTACTGTTTCGCCGCTCCTTGCTTCTGACAAACTATACATATAAACTTATGAATATGATATGACACAAACTACGCAAAATATCTGACACGACTATTTGTTGAGACGTTGGAATGTGTCACGTTTTCTGAGAGATTTTTTGTGTGGCAATTATTGCTACAGGTAATACTAGTTTCAATCTAATCGGAATGGTTTACAAGGCTAGAGTATATCGATTCACAACTTATATTAAACATTGGCATTTAATTATTAATTTGATTGGGTTTTTATTGAACTTTATTTGAATTGTAACAAACTCGCTACCTACTGGCTTTTTAACTAGGTACTTACTCGTATAATAAGTGATATTTAGCACAGTCCCTTTAGAAAAACATAGAAATAAATTAGTTTCAAACTTCGTGTTTCATTTATTTTTTAAATATTTGCGAGCGTGCGACAATACGCTTTGAGAGATACATCTACATTCCTTCTACTCCATATAGATAAATAAAAATAAATAAATATTTGTGGACAATCTTACACAAATCAACCTAGTCCCAAACTAAGCAAAGCTTACGACGACGTAGATAGACGTAGTTTGCTCTGAACACGACAATATTGGGTACATATAGAAGAATTCCTAATGTTATGTTTACAGACTTCTTGACCCACTTATATTATGAAGTACGATCAATGTTTTGTGTAGATCGTTCTTATGCCTTTGATACACTGTATGCACTATGTTATATTTTTATTGGGGTCGTGTTGGATTTGAGCAACTAGCTCCTCGTCAGCTAAAGTCTACCACAAAACACGTAATTTTCAATACTTCCATCAGCCATGCTTGCTTTCATGCTTCCATCGGCGTTCAGGCTGTGTAATTCCAGCGGTCGTTAACCTAATCCTCATTGTCATTCTAATTTCTTCATAATAAGTTATGACGTGAAGCGAAGACACGCGAGCTGTCTAAGATATAGCTAGTTTAATTCAGAGTAACCCTTATTATTATGTAGTTAAGGTTTTATTTCGTAAATTGATCTATCTTCAATATAAAGACATGTCTTTGTTGGGTGCCGCTGAAAATACACTCGACGCTTATTATAGTTCGCGTGGTGGCTCTAGCTTTTTAGAATAGGTTATCTAGTGGGGGTGTGGTGTGATCTTTTGTGCTATTTATGTGGAGTTCTTAATTTCTGTTTGTAGCCAAGATTACTCTAAGGAGGTTTTAGTTTCTTTTTTGTATCATACTGCATTAAATACATTCCAATTTTATCAAGTACATTCCAACGAGCATTCGGTCCAAGGTGCGCGAAATTAATTGATTATAAAAGTGGGAATTTAATAACACCGACAACTTACCAACGCAATGTCACTTGTGCCTCGATCGCACCTTGGAAAATGGACTTTATTGCATAACAACAGTTACAGTTAATATTTCAAGCAACGCAAAAGTGTAATGCAATATTGGAATGTGAACACTCGATATTAATATTATAATTGTCGACATACCAATACATTCATATTCATACACGTGCATGACTTCACGTCAAGCCTCTCGTTCGATATTAAAATGAAGTCATGACATGACAGTCTATTAAATTCCGCGTGTATGCGTTATTAGGGACGTGAGGTCTATTGATGTGTGAAAGTCCTCACCTGACAGGAAGTCAATCTGATGGCATTATCAAGACTTGGTGCCTGTGCGTCTTCTACAAATTGTACTTCGGTGAGTGTGCTCAGGAGCTCCATGAGCTCATACCGCCTTCCCGCTTCTTCCATCGGACTTCCAGACGTACGGCAGGTTACCATCCTTGCCTGGTTGAGATTCCCCTTACTCGAACCAAGCGCTTTTCATCATCTTTTATAATAATCTTCCTCTTCTTCTTCTTCTTCTTTTTTTTCTTCTTTTTCTTTCTTTTCTTTTATAATGCGCACGGCTAAGGTTTGGAATTCCCTGCCGGCATCTTTATTATTATTAGTCAAAAAAGCTACGGTAGCCCAGTGGTTCAAGCATGCGGCTGTCAAGCGGCGGTCGTGGGTTCGAATCCCAGCTCGTACCAATGAGTTTTTCGGAACTTATGTACGGAATATCATTTGATATTTACCGTTAGCTTTTCGGTGAAGGAAAACATCGTGAGAAAACCTGCATACATCCGCGAAGAAATTCAAAGTTGTATGTGAAGTCCCCAACCCGCTCTGGGCCAGCGTGGGGACTACTGCCCAATCCCTCTCATCTATGAGAGGAGGCCTGTGCCCAGCAGTGGGACGTATATAGGCTGATGATGATGATCTGTATTTTCGAGTTCATATAACCTGGACCTATTTAAGGCAAGAGTGAATAGGCATTTTCTGTGTGAGCTCGCTTCATTGCTCTCTCTGGCGCTCCCTGGCTAGATGCTGGCCAAGAGCAATACCATTTTTAATAAAGAAACTTAACTTTGATGTAATAAGTAAATGCGTATCAGAATCAAGACCCTCTGACTATTTGTTCTAGTTAAATATTTACAGGACAAGAGGAAATAATAATCTGCAATCATATAATTGAAATTCAGGGTATTAGGTATGATGTGCTACAGTGGCGGCGCGTAAAAAATATTCTTAGGGAAGCCATTTAATTATATGCCGTGTCATAAGCATGGCCTTTTTATATTCATAATCGCATATGTTATACATACTATGTAAATACTTAATTGCCTCTGGGTTCTTGAATATTAGTTAATTTTTCCTAAGAAAACATTCCGTCTCCAGTCCTTATTGAAATTCCTGCAGAATGAATATGTAATAGAAATATATATCTTAGCCTTTTGACATTTTCTAGGCAATGGATTGACATCATATCATAAAATTTCACTGCAGCGTATAAGAATAAGAACGACTTTTTGCATACAAAGTTAAATATTAAATATTTCTTGTTATAAATATGAATACATAATTGTGTATAGACCTTAGATACTATTGTTTTCTCTATATTTACCGACCGATGCCTATCACAAAAAAAAACAGGTCGTATTTTAAATTTACCATTAATATTACTTAAAACGAATATTCTAAGTCTTCTAAGAACACCAGCAAGTCGGCAACGGGCAGTTCAAAGGTTCTGAACCTCAGCAGAATCGTGCGCGAACCTCGGTCGTTAACAACTTTGAAACACAACAGCGAAATAAAAATCCAATTCACTTTAACGACTCCACTAGTAATTTACTTTGCTTCGATACAACGTACCAACTTTAGAATTGCTTTCTCAAAATTGTTTAAAACTTTTTAATTCCCTGCAGTGTGTCTGTTAAATTTTATCTTAGCCTTGCTCAGCCGGACCAGGGAACCGGTTGGCCGAGGTTGGCGTTTACCGTTGTACTTAGACCCGCACGCCCCCTCACGCATTACAAGTTAGTTGTGTCGAGGGGGGGTAATGCGTATGCGTTTGTGGGTCCAGTTAAACTGGCCGCATTTTGACATGTCGGCCCGGTCTGGCCACGCACTTGCGTGAGCGGCGTTAGCGTTTGAAGATCATGGTATGTTTAAAACTGTGTTACTATCACGGTTACTTTTTAATCTACTCTCAATTGAGCGCAACCCGTGTCTGCTTGGTTCAATGAGGATTTAAGCGTCTTTGCTGATCAAAATGTTTCATCGATCTTTGACAACAGCCTCGATAAACTGGTCATAGTTGGAAACGTGTAAGGCAAACGAGCCCGTAGGAGATAGCTCCAACGCGATGGACTGACCAGATTAAGGAGAAGACCAGCGAGTTCTACGATATGGTGCGGATGGTTACTAGTAGAAGCCGGTGCAAGCAAGTCGTACTGTCCAAAAATACATCAGATGATCACGATTTTCAGTCATGAAGCAACGACTATAGAGAGAGCCGATCATTTGGAGATCTTGGTGGTGGTAATTTATATTTGTCTTCTGCATTTGGCTGCTTATAGACCGAGGGCTCCTATAAATAGCCTGTCATGAACCAATCATCGTAACTATTCGCGTGCCTTTCAGCCGGTAACGTAACTGTCGCCGTTGCTACTGCTCGACCTTCGAGCCACTTGACGCCAGCTTGCGGCATGATGCCAACCTAACGATTGACATGTCTTTGACAGAGCTGAGATCTTGATGCGGGCTATAATCAGTGGGAAATCCTAAAAAAACACATGCAAAACCATTTGCAATCACTTGAAATTTATTTCTAGTGCCACTTTTAGGGATTGTAGGTTTAAAAATAAATTGTGATGTAGCGGTTATAGCATGTTAGCCCATTGCCCGCATCACACTGCAACTCGGCTCTTACGACACTCATGGGAAGAAAGTCGGTGGTGCTATTCTAACCTGTATCACATAGGGGGTGTATTAAGTACGACTTTTAATTTCGCTGTTTTATGCATTTTCCCTATCCTTATTATGAATAGGTTACAGAAGAACGTGTAGTATGCTTAGTCACGAAATAATACAATGCTGTACCTATTACTGAATCATTTGAAAATGAATGAACCTTTGGTACAGCAAACCGTCAGACGCTCACATTTAATTAAACATACATAATGCAATGACTGCTATTAATGTAGAAGCGAGATTGTTAAGGTTAACGGATGTTGGATTTACAAATCAAGCAGTAAACACGTTTTTATCGCCTTTTAATCGCTCTAAAGGAACAGTACAACAATGTTGCCGATTACTTATCGATGTCATCTGCAGCCACAATCTCGCGCGAAGGAAAAATCCATTGCAGTAATACCTTTACTTACGCAGACAGATATAGCGTCAGTTATGTCCTTCTTGCGTCCTCATTTATTTATTCATTCATTTATTCTCAAGCAACATACGTCCATAACATAAGTACATGGTTATAATTATAACACAGAAAAACATGACAAGGCGTGGTGGTGCCATTGCGTCGCACTGTATGGGTTTATTGGAGATGTTTTCCAGGAAGGAACGCTGTTCATTCGAGCTTTTTGCATAACTATGTACAGACACACTGTCGGACATGTAAAAATGAGAGTGTATTCAAAGTAGGTAGTCGAAAATTTATGCATAAACCAAACGATTCTTTTGATACAAATCTTGCACTGATTCTCCTTATATATATTCCACTGCAATTTGTTAGTAACTACTTGGTATGTAGTCAACGTGCGTAGCTGTCTCTCACAAGGTTTATTTATTGTATGACACTTGATTGCACATAAGAAAACATTTACAAAAAACAAGAGTATAAAATATGAAGTACAAAGTAGTACAATAGCAAAGGCGGAAGGGAATTTAGTTTATAGTCCTTGTACAGCCAGCAAAGAAAGTGTTGTACCACTTTTGAACTAAGGCTGCTTTATCTCCAGAGCTATATGCTGCCTAGATGTGATAGCTTTCCGTTTCCACCGGTGCTGCTCTATGTGTACCAATAAATATGATTGGTGGATATCAATCAACGCATCCATAGCAACGTAGCACAACTCTAATGGAAAGGCACCCTTAATACACAAAATAAGAAAAGTGAAGTGGTAATGTGCTTTCTTGACTTACTGTACATATATCTAATTTTCATAATTAGACGATGGGTCGTTGATCACAATCATTTAATGCAAGTCGTCGATGATTAGATTATGTATTGACTAGAACTAGATATGAGTCTTAGCTTAGCAAACATCCCGGCAAGCGAGCGACGCTCCTACAAACTATTGTATGCTCTCAACATTGTATCAGTGTACGTACACGTATACCTAATAGCACGATGGTCTGCATTCTAGTGGCCGGTTTTACTCGCTTATTTGGCTTCCCGTTCTATTTTGGATAGGTCGTCGTGTCACTCGGCACCGTCCATCCGATTCGTTTACGACACACCAGAAACATGATATTTTATTAGTGTTTATTATAAATAACACAGCTGTCTTTTAAAAACTCTTGTCTATTATTGGAAGGGAACTTTGAAGTTCATTTCGTGCATTCGGTGTAATCGTGCGTTGAAAATTAACATAAAATGTTCACATATTGAACTAGTTAGTGAAGTTGATGTCGGTTCATATAAATTAGAAATAAACCTAAGCGATTTTACAAACTTTTACAGTGTATTTAAAGTGCCGTTAATGCATGTTGCCCTATGGTAGTTATTCATTTGATCTTATGAATTGCGTAATATTTTGTATTCATAAAGTTGAATTTTCACTTAGGTATTGAAATAGTCAAATAAACCAAACTCATTTTATTACGAATGAGCCTGTGTTCGTCAATAGATCAATTGTACGGATTCGCTTGCTTTGTAGGTTTCAATATAGTCGTTTCTCCGATATAACATGTTTTAATTGTTTCTTTGGAATTTGAGATATATTGAAATAGTCAAATAAACCACACTCATTTTACTACGAATAGGCCTGTATTAGTATTACATCACAGGTCGTAAGGATTCGCTTGCTTTGGAGGTTTCAATATACTTGTTTCACCGATGTAACACATTTTTTTTCGTTGGAACTTGAGAAAAAGTTTGGAGCCAACAATACCATGTTGAAATTAGTTTTTAGTTTTAAGTAGTAGTTTTAAGTTTCCTAATTCGGTTTATCGAAACACGAATTAACCGTAATTCAATTGTTGTGTGTGTGTTAACTTCGCCGCAGTTTTATGTTTACGTCATAAGAATTAAAGTGTTTATTCGATTAATACATAATATGTCAGCGATCAGTCTTTGGGTCATGTGCTAGAAATCCATTCTCATAAGATTAATAAAGAAGCGAGTAGCTTCTATAACAAGTATGTTAATGAGAAAAATGCAACTTGATTGATTTTCATTGTTTCATTTTAACAATGAAACCAGATAATCATACCGTGATTGTAAGTCATTATCATTAATCATAATTCTATGTATTTCACATAAAGAGTAACTATAATGTGTCCATTGTCTTAATTTATTTAATTATGTTTATTAATCCTAGCTCCAAATATTTATCTATTTCCTTTTTTGTAGCGAGCTAGGTCTAGGCACTAAAGGCTATTTTATATCATAGCCAAACGCAAACCAAAACAAAGTCTGTCCACAGTGTAGTTAAGTTTACCCTGGACTCTTCGAGGCACGAGTGAGTAGACATCTTCTTTTGAGCTCGCTTCACCATCGGTATCATCTTTGCCCCCCGGCTAGATGCTGTAGCCATGAGCAATACTATTATTAATTTAAAAAAGATCCCTACAAAGCAATTTTGTCAAATCGTCGATTTACCTATTGGATTGTGCTTCCTTCACGTATTACCGACATTAAAATAATAGAGACTGCGTGATTTTCACGTTTTCAGTTACATTGATTGGATTTGATTTGGTATTTTACAATCTTTTATTTTCACTGAACATTTCTCGTTAGTCAATCGACCCGCCTCGAGAGCCCGGTATGATTTAGTATTATTTGTAGTTCCTTCTGGGTTTCGTGTAATTTTAGCCTCAAACATCGTCCGGACAATTTACGACGTAATTTGCAAGCTCGCTTTCGCAATCGCGTACCTCACTCTAGACCACAAATTCGAAAGCAACCTTACCTTAAAGAAAATAAGTTTCAAATTTCGACAACTCGATGAAGATATATGAGTTTGTGAAAGAAAACAGCTGTTTGCGACGGCTTAAATTTGGTCAAGTCTGTACAACCTTCAGAGTCCGCAGGGCTCTCAAAGAAATTGCGGCTTTGGGGCGGAGAAATTATGATGAAACATTATATTACGGCCTTGGATTTACAATTTCTAAGAGGAAAGTGTTTTGATTATTTTTTATGAATTTTTTTGGTCTTATTGGATACAGTAGCTTGTGGTGAAATTCGATATGGAATAAGTACATATTGTTTAGTTGGAGGTAAGACATTGGTCTACCGATTTTATGCTTTCCTCGTAATAAGCGTAACGTTTAGAAACTGTAGAAATGTTGTTTATTTCTACACTTTGTGACGTTATAGCTAGCGGAAGCGAGACTAATCCTATAATGAATTCGCATTTAGCTGTTTTGATTATTAAAGTCAAGGTAATGCGTGGTTTTATAATACAAAGTAACATCTACCTGTGTTATGTTTCGGTTTAAGTCAGCTTCACTTTCTAACAGTCGAGTACAAGTCATGAAGTATCTACAACGATGCGCGGATGTATTGTGCAGTTCTTTTTCCAAGCAAAGTCAGCTATTAACTATTACGCAAACTATTGCTTAATTTAGAACTGAACTCCATACGTGACTGGTTAGATCAATACCCACAAAATAGAAAAGTATTAACTAATCTATAAAAATACATACCTGGACTTTCACTGTTGTCTCATTGTAATGTAGTTCACAGTGTCCTTGGGCACGCGTACAAATGAACATGATACAGCATATCTATTCATAAAACATGTTGTACCTAAACTTTGTGCTCGTTCATACTTCCAATATGACTTGACCCCGACATACGTAATAACCATACATTACTATAGGTCAGTAACATACTGGTTTTGTTACGATGCGTTCGGTGACCGTCATGAATAAATAGCCTAGTGTGATAAGTTCAAGGCTTAAAATGTCTCCGCGTTCGACATAGCCCTTATGGCTTATATTGGGTAGAGTACATACGAACGCCCACCCGTTTTTTTTTGGGAACACACGTAAATTTAAAAGAGTTTATGTCACACCTGGCCATAAAGTGGCCATTATCGCACGCTCCGCGCGCGAAAAAACCCACTTCCTGGCCAGGGGGTGACATAAAGTTTTGTACTTACCACGGGCGATAATAAAGAAAGCCTCAGATCGCATATTTATCGCCCTTGCCTTCGGCTCGGGCGTAAAATACCTGCGATCTGAGACATTCTTTGTTTTATCGCCCTTGGTAAGTAATGTACTATAAAGGCACAGGCAACTTGTGTAAAAGCTAAAAGTGCGGAAGGGTCGACTAGCTGAGGTCATCACGCATATTCAGATTTAACGATAAACTTAGTATACTCAATACAATGTACAAAATTGGCAGCCTATACAAAACCCTGACGACATAAATACATTATCTTACGTGTCACCCACAAGCGCGCGGGCTAAGATAACTCAGATATACGTAATTACGTATAAGAGCGGATTACGCTGGCGCTGTCTTGCTAGCTAAAAAACCTTATTCTCATTAAATTCCAATATAATTCGGTTGTCATATGTACATAGCAAAGTACAAGTATAGTGAAAAAAATGTCATAATGATAGGGTAAAATTAATAACGTTTTGCTCATGCTTCAATAATTCCTTATATTCACGAAATTATTCGAAGAAAAAAGTAGGCATTATGAGATTTATTAGGGGTATTGAAACTATTGGAGTATTGGGCAAAATTAAATTAAGTTGTGACGAAAACTCAGTTCATAATAAAAATAAATAATTTCTTCAAAGTATTGCGTTAACCTAACCCAGCCCAGCGTCAGACCAGACCGAGCCTGAAATATATACACTTACTTATTAGGAAAGTCACTTGCAATAATCCGGGATCAACTCTATTTTTAAAAAAGGTTACTAACTATTACGTAAAGATGTTAACTTTACCCACGCTTCTTCCCCTGCTTAGACTGGTAAGGTGTTTATAAATAATAAGATCTTTTTTACATCCATAATTCATTGACATGTGAATTTACGTTTCTACCCTTCTCATTCATTATTCCATAATCTGGATCTCTACGTAAGTAGGTACGTAGGTAACATTTAGTTACTATGCGCTCCTTCGTACTGACTCCGCAGTAACATACATGTGAACATATACACAGGGTGGTTTAGTATCATTTTAATTGTAGCAAATTTGCAGAATAAATGTTTGAATTTTGTCCGATATCCTTCACGGGAACTGTTTTCTAAGACCATAGAAAAAAACAGGTCAACCTTAGGGCCAAACAGAAACTAGTTAAGATTTGAACAAATGGGAAGCAACCCTGCTGCACGTTATAATATGCTCAGCGAGGTCACTCAGCTAGATGACCGCTATATGGTTGTTATTTATGCAGTAGCTCATTTGACTACGCGCGCAGGTCAGTTCTGCAGTAATATACTAAGACCTGATTGTGTTACGACTAGAAATGCTCAGTTCTCTAGATAATTCTGTATGGGTCTCCGCAACAAACGGTGCGTGAGTGCAGGCAGCGGTCGGCAAGGTAAACTAGATACTAAGAATCTAATCGTAGGGAAGTGTAAGTTTTAGCTCTGTATTATTTGGGCCATTTTACGGAAAGTTGTACACTCGACTTTTTTTTTTAATTTG
This sequence comes from Cenopis cana, assembly GCA_951800055.1. Taxonomy (NCBI): domain Eukaryota; kingdom Metazoa; phylum Arthropoda; class Insecta; order Lepidoptera; family Tortricidae; genus Cenopis; species Cenopis cana. The sequence continues at coordinate 6,216,647 of OX637487.1, read as the reverse complement.
GATAAAATCGGGTTTTTTCTACTCAGAATCGAAAGCACTTTCGAATGACATAGGAGAAAAAAAGTGTCCCAATTTTTTTTTATTCCTTTCCGTTACCGTTTTTATACTAAGTTTGTAATCTTGTATGGTGGTAACGGAATGGAAAAACTGAAAATTGTATGAAAAATTTGGGACACTTTTTTTCTCCTATTAGGTTCGAAAGTGCTTTCGATTCTGAGTAGAAAAAACCCGATTTTATCCAAATTTAAAAAAAAAGTCGAGTGTACAACTTTCCGTAAAATGGCCCATTTACACGTCCATCACATGACTGGAACTTGTAATGTGAACAAGAATTAAAAGGAATAAAAAACATTTTACGCATTGCGTCTTTTCAAATTATTCGTGAGTTTTGCAAAGAGGTAGTACGGTTATCTATCTATGCTTTATCTCTGTACGAGAACTATGACATACTCGTAAGTAGGAGTGGTCATCTGTCCGTATTCATAAAACTTACCATACTCCCCTCAGGCGAACAACGTATCTTTGGCCTCCGATGACGAATATTTGTTACGAATCCCCGGGTCATATTAGGGTCATTGTCAGTCGGAAAAACAAAAGTTGTCGATTCGGTGGTCAATAGTTAACGGCATGTGTGCATGTAATTAACGTTTTTATTACATGGATTTATAGACACGGAATTACAGATTATGCGGGTAAATCAGATCAATCGAAAATTAAGCTTTGTTGTTTGCTTAACTTTTGACATGTCCACCGAAAAGACGCCCACCTAAATCTGACAATGACCCATTAAGGCAAAGTTTCTAGTCAAGTTGAATCCCATTGCTGTAAAGGCCGATTTACACAGTGCAAGAAATTGCATGCAATTTCGATTACATTGCGGGCTGCGGGCCACCGAGGGAAGACGAGGGCGATCAAACCCCACAATGTAATGAAAATCGCATGCAAGTTCTTGCATCGTGTAAATGGGCCTTAAGAATCCTTTCTATCACAGCTACTATAACACAACTTACAGTGAATTCCTCATTTGGCACTCCCAGCGTAGGCGTGGTGCCAACTATACCTATCGCGGTACTTACCTTTTTTGTAACGAAATGTAGTCATCACGAAAGAGGTCATTACCATTCGGGCATGTTACTTTTTTACTGCGTAATTTTACTTGTTAAATAATGGTGTTTTTTTTGGTGTGCGCTTGTTTCTCCGTCGGCGAAGTTTTTTTCGGAGTTTCATCAACACTTGTCGTTATGGTTTCTGATTATTTTCTTGGGAATAAATTACGATGACTTTTCAGAAGTTTATTTTTAGTTTGAAGTCATTCAGGTTTTTTTCCACATACCATATTTATTTAATTTACACGGTACACCGCGGCTTAACGTAACGTAACCTAATTTTAAATATTGCAGTGAATGTTAATTTAAAACTATATTTTCGTTCCAGTTTCTGCTTCGCAACATACACATTGTCCGAAGTTTACATAAATGTTGCAGTAAAATGCTATGATCAGCATAGGTATTGGCATTTCACAAATTTATTTGACATAAAAATATCATATGTATATTTTTACGAGCGCTCCGTACATTGCGCTTGTCTAAAAGGTTGCAGAATTATTTATTAGACATGGTCTTATTTTCTCTATGCGTTAGAGCCTTTTGGAATAGTCACTGATATGGTAACGATATTCCTAAACACACTTATAAGTGTGCCTATATATTGTCTTAAATCGCAAATCGGAGGAAAGGGTTATCTCTTACCTTTTAATGCTTAAATCGCTAAACCGATTGTGCCGAAACCTCTGGAATAACTCCCACAGGAGATAGATTAGGTAAAGAGAAAGTCCGGGGAATGAACACTTCATACTTTTTGTCCCAAAGTCCAATTTATGAGAGATACTAACGGCGGAAAAAAATGTATGGCTACGGACAGGCAAAATCTAGGTCTAGAGAGAGATAAACTCAAATTATTATCATTTTAACCGATGTGAACGTTCCAAATACGGGTCAAATACCAGTACGCGAGTCCCTGCACCCTCTTTTCAAAGTGAACCTCCGTGTCGTATACCGTAAACCAGCCAAGCGAGTCTGCAACATTGTAACATAATGCATCTTACAAAGTCGGCGCAAGGAGTCGCAATCACCTTAAGTAACCTAAGAGAGGATTTTTACACAACGCTGTTCCTAGTACGTTTAACAGTTTGTAGGGAAGGGAACCATCTAGGAACAAGTTGATGCAGGTTAAGAAGACTTACGTACACTGTACAGTATTCATTAAGGCTTACGAACTTGAGAGTTGCAAACTGTCGCAATGTGCTCCTTAGTGCTGATTCTGAGGTACTGAGGTGGTGAGAAGGATATCAGTTGAGGGTGTGTGGGGCGCCACGGAAAATTTCATGCTATCGGAGTAAACTTAGTTTATTGATGTTGTTTTCATTTTTATCTCCGGTCATATGAACAACGCAGTAGTTCTGGTGTTGAATAGATATGTACGGTCAACCAATTTATAATGTTTGTTTATGTATTATGAGTTATGCCGAAATAAATATCTTTATTGTACTTGTCATTGATTTCTGTGTTTCACAGTGACATTAGTGTGATAACTCTAGCGGCTTTCATATTGATTTTCATTGTGACAAGTTACGAAGTGGCCCTGAAATCAAATTGGTTGACTGTATCGATCGGTAGTCGACATTCAGCGGAATATCGACTTCATAACAAAAGGGCTAAAACAACTGTTCCGAGATAGTTACAACCATCAATCAATCATTGACACGTAATTATTATCTTATCAGGTTCTTAGGTTCGAATCCTGCTCGGTGCCTAAGTTTTTCAATTTTCCCTTTATTTCTAAATTTATTATCTTTCATATATTTAGACACTGAATATGAATAAACATTCCAAAAGAGATTTTCACTATATGAATTTAAAGTAAAAAGCTTTCTTTGGTATAATTTTCCCTTTTATAAATAATGCCTTAGTATTCACTGTCGCTTTGTATTTTAACGAGTTAATGGAAGCTAAAACTCTGACATAGCTTTTCTTTTCAAAAAGTAAACCGATATAGAAAACAGCTAATAGAATACTTATAATTTAATAGTTTCATTGTACATGTTACGATGACCTTTTCAAAACTGATATGAAATGAATAGCTTATTGTTCTACTTGACGATATGTTACTTAAAAGTATCTTTAGGTGATGAACAAAACAGGTCGTCATTAGCCAACAATGTGCTTTCGTCGACGTATTAAAAATAGTGCATTAGGAGTGAGTCATGTATTAAACTTAGCTAGATGACTATATCTAACTGCAGATACTTGTACTATTACTATAATTTCTTTCCTATAACGTAATTAGTATTTTAGTATGCTTATTTAACACAAATCAGTACTTTTTTAATTGTATACATTGTCAACATCTTCCTAGAGTGAGAGGTAGACCCGTGTTATGACGTCAGCCTTTCTAATCTTATGCTTTCTCTTTGTTCCATATTGTATGTCATCATGTACATATTTAATTATTGATAACAGTGTGGACTATTTTGTAAATTCTCGCTTCGTATTATTTTTCCTCAAAGAATTTACATGGCAATGTTATTAACTAACCTAGGCAACCTAAGCCTTAATATAGAACTAAGCCAAGATAATGGACTATCCGCCCGAGTGTTAGACAACCCGCCATTAATCCAAACCGGATTAAACAGTCGCCCGATAATTAATTATTGGCGTAATAATGTAACACGACCGAGGGAATTAATCGAATACAATTACTGATTAATTCAATCATGGTGGCATGGCGTGGTATAGTCAGCTGAAGTTGCATACACAGACGAAGAGCTCAAAATAAACTTAAGGCTGCCACACACGTTACTAGTAATCGTTACGGACAGACTGCACAGTTGACTGTTATACAGTCCAATCATAAAGATATATAAGAGTGTGTAATGCATTATCTTTTATTCCTGCCAAAAAGAACGCGATAAAAAGTTAGTGCCAGTTGCACCAACGTACGAACACAGACCGGTCATCGTCAAATATGGTGACGGCAGCTGTCGTCCCATATTAATAGAATAGAAACTTGTCAAACTTATCATACAATCAGATTATGTTACCAATATATGTCCTATACTCAGTGGAACTTTTTTCCACTGAACGATATGTATGATAAGCACTCTAAACCTATCCAATAGGTACAGATCCGACGGTTTTTGTAATCCACGCTTTTATTGAAAACTAACTTGTGCACTATTCCAGTTCATTAAAACAGATGTTTTGTTTTCGTCTCGTTATTGCACTGCGCCATCAATAGAATAAGTATGCGCTGCACCCGCTGCGTGCGTTTTGTTCGTTTCAATATCCAATTATTTACTCTTTCGACTGCGCAGTATAGGAGTAGGTACTGGTATTGTTTCTGCTTTTCTACTAGCGGAAAATATCGTGAAAAATGCTCAATTTCTATCCAAACGGTGCCTATTGTTCTCGAAAAATAATGGTAAAACTTCCTTGTTTTATTAATTTCACATTATTAATACTTACTCAGGTTTTTTTTTATCTTTTCCAGGTATGAAGACTGTTCAGCGCGTAGATTGAAACAAACCGGGATTTATATGAAAGGTAAATTTCCATCAGACGACTATATTCGCTCTCTGACAATCAAAGCATCATACGCTCAGGACTAACAGTTCTCTAATATTAAACACTCTATCATCAATTCTTCAACGTGTAATCTCAAATTTTGCACCATCTCAAAAATACAAGTTGCCAGTACAATGCTCGATTAATCATGTATGTGTCGATTTTAAATAACACAGAAGCGGTATTTAATATTGCTAATGATTGGAATAAGGTCTAAAAGGAATTGAGAGGGCCTCGTATTTGCATAGAGAAATATACTCCAAAGAATTAAGAGTAACTAATCAAGTTTAAGAATATAAATTTCGTTATTTCTAGAAGATGATACACGATTGTATCAATTCAACCAAGCAAGAATTTATTCAAAGACTATACGCCATACAAGAATACGTTTCACCTCCGATAAAGTTCTTATTCCAGTTAGTTCAAACCCAGCCTTAGTAAGATGACTGACCTACTACATTTCCGATTACCATGCTCTTACGTTTTCCGAAGGGAAATTATTGCTTTCACTGGAATAAACTTTTGAGCACGCCTCTGATGGAATTTGCTGGAGCAATACCGGTAGCTAAGCCGGGCTCAACCCAATGATGTTTTTTTTTTCATCTATTACGTTTTTACTAACATATAAGTAGTTTTTAAACCTTGGCGTTTATACTACATATTTCTTATTGAACTAAACTCTTCTGCTACCTATATTTTTCGTTTACACTGATCAGATCACGATTTATGTGATTACGGTGTGTTTTCGATATTAACTCAAATTTAGAATTTCCCGCATGCATGTTGCCTTATTGTCGCAAATCGCTTTGTACGCGACACAATCAAAAGGGCCCTATATAAATCTTAGGAAATTTCTCACGAGCATTACTGCACTAAACGGTTTCCCAACAGACCATTGTATTTCTTGTAGACAAAATGTTTTGAGAATCGGACGAATGCCAAGCTGTTGCGACAATCGCTGGCGAATTTAAAAGAACTCGACTTATTCATATTCCACTATTTTCACTAAATCTTGGATCTATTTGAAAAACACTGATAAACTAAGGAAATTATTCCTTAGTTTACCACTGTGTTTATAAAACTATGGATAATACGAAGATTTATAACCAATTTCTCTTAAGCTTCGGACGTCTTCTCATTATATTGTTCGAATTAACATTAAAATTATCATTTTCATACTTACGTTCCGTTTTATTAAATTATGAAACAAATCACAGTTCATATTGAATTTTTAGGAAAAATCTTGTCCCAAACACCATACCCTACAACAGGCTTAAACAAATTGTACTCTAGCACTTTGTTGAACAGCGTTTCATAAACAATTGCATTGTTGCTTTTCTCACATCCTTAATTCATTGTATGGCTTTTAAGACCGAAGTAAACTAAGTATTATCTATTTTATCACGCCTAGCATAAGCGCTAGGTTACAGTGCTACTCACCTTTGTTTGATTGTGGCTTATCGATCGTCTGAAAATGACTTTACATCGCTTTCGTGGCCTAGTAGTTGCGTGAGCACTAAAGTATGAATATGCATTTGTCTCGCTAGAATCAGCTTCTATAATGTCATATTTTGTTCATGATTAAGTTTCATTGCAGTTTGTTAGCATGGCTGCCCCGTAAAAAATGTGCTTAACAGGTCTCAGCAAAAAGTATTTTCTAACCAAGACCGAAGTCTGACTAGAAACATTTCACAGTTGGGGTCGGTTGCATCAGCGTCTGTTATCGCAAATCGTGCTAGTTGCAATCTGACAGTATACGTATGGAAAGTTTGCCAAGTTTCTATGGAATGACAGCTGCCGGCGCCATATTGAACGTTGATCGGTCTAAATATAATTGTAGGTTTGTGCAACCCGCCCTTATTCTGCAAGTCATTATAGTATATTGGCAGCTGAAATTGGAACATTACAAGAACACTTATCAGATATCAGAGTTTCTCACCAGAGTACGATTTCCGTTTGCTCATTTATTACAACGATACGTTATTGTTTCCTTTCATTAAAGATAATTTTGCTAACTATAATAACGAACTGTATGTTTTAAGAGATAGGCTTCAGAATCGTGTACGAACTCGTACAAAGGTCGGTGAAACAATGAAAGTGCTTGATTATTTAGACGTGGATATTATTCATGTTCGTGTGTTGTTTGTACTCGGTATTGTACCGAGCCCCTGCGTACGATGTAAATACTACGTGAATGATCCCGGCACTAACGAAGACTCAGTACACTTGATCCCTACTTCCTACAGGTACTATTAAAACGAATATTGCCAAACTTTGAGTCAGACCAGCTCTTTTATAACTAAAGCTATAGAAAACTACAAAGTAAACATTATCAAAGTTTCATACTTGCAATACTTTCTTATTTATGGGCCAGCGCCATACATCGTCCCGCCATTACTGGGTAAACGCACCCCTCATGTCCTGTTATACCTTCTATAGTTAGTTCTATCTTTGCTTTATTATTTTAGCGCCGTTCCTCGGAAAACTTTTCATTATACTTTCACGCGTATGTTTTATTATTTTCTAGCAGATTATTCTTTTTTTTCAGTAATTAATATTTTTAATATCTACTTACAATAACGACCTAAGTTTACCTAACAACTAACTTTGTGCCATTAGGGAATTCTGTAGCTTGGAAATTTTCTGTGTGGAGGGCTGTCTGCATAACTCGTTAGGCCTGCTCTTAAAAGGGCTCGGGTCCTCTTGTATTGTCAAAACTTCAACTAATTCTGACTCTCCATGTAAGTTTACGCACGAGATTAGATCTAAACAAAACCTCTTGCGTAGATATATGTCAAGATTTTTTTTGCTACTAATCTAATATACTTAAAAACTTATTATTTGGCTATGTTGATTTATGGAATTTGATTTGGAGGCGTGTATTCGTTTAAAAATTACGTTAGCGCCGCATACCGGGTAGAGTTAGTCCGACCCAGATTGGGTCTAACTGAGTTTCTTGCTGGACTCGTTCTCAGCTAGGCTAGGTTTAGTGAACCAGCGACATAACTCCCAGTAGCTCGATTCCACTGACAAGCCTCAGATTCCGTTGAAACCGCTCAACCAATCTCACTGGAGCGCAAACTCTGAGTATTCCAGTCATATTCGCGTGGTCGTGTCGGAGGTTTCCCCTGGATTTTCCCCAGGCCACTCTCCAACCGCGCACTCTTATCGCTTTATTGGGGCACGGTCTATTAACGCCATCAGTCACGTTTAAAAAAAAACTACGTTCCTTCTCATTCCGAACAGCCTCTACAAATTATATGTTACGAATTTTGGTTTCAATTTATATCACGATAAACTCGAAACACGTGTAATGGGGGCTGTTACGTTACATTCGCGTTTAACATCAAATATTGTTCGAGTTGCCTAACTCATCACCTACGCATGGCTGGAGTGTACAGGAGTCATTCACGCATATTTAGATAGGTGCGATAAGCGCTTTCCTCAAGGCTAGGTTTCATGCCAATGACGTAAAGAAATATTGACTGTGAATAGATGAAACATAGTTCAAATAGTACTCGAGTAACATTTCATTAATTAATAAATATCGCGTGACATACCTTGAAATAACGGAATAGTCGATGGATCGGTTATTTATTAATTTATTATAATGAGGTATTGAAAAATATGTAACTACAAATGCAATCTTCTAAGTAACAGAATGAATAAAGTGACGACTATTTTCTTATGTATCTTTCTAGCCGCTCACTTGTTTAGCTATGCAAGACATTCTGGGCTTGAAAAAATCGGCCTTCGCAATTTTGGATATCTTCATGAGTTCCTTCGCTTAACCTGTACATCTATTTTTTGTTCCGGTCTCAGTACAGCTCACAAAACTTAAAAAAACTTTAACTACTTTAGTATATTGTGAAACCAGTTGCTCAACCGTTTGCCCAACGTGTTGGAGGTCAACAATTAATCAGTAAACTACTAATGACATGTACAAAATTGTCTAATGACACGTGGGCGTAAGTCACCTGGAAAATACCTTTGGAGTTAGGACATCTTTTAAAACAAGATGCCCACTTGTGAAGAAATAGTTATACACGTGAGTGGGTGTTTTTGTATAGAAAGGGCGATGTGAATTATGCTTCACGCTTAGTTGACAGTTTTTGAAATCTGACTGTAGAAGTGTAGACACGTTAGGCAACGGGGCGGCAACGCGCACGTGAATGCTTTGGAGTTGCTGGCGTCTATAGGCTGCGTAGTCCATCTGACCATACGCTTGTTTACCACCGTCGTTGTAAAAAAATCAATTCATTTTTGAGCTGCAAGAAGCAGATTCCGAACATACTTATATTAAGGCAGAACCAAAGGTAGGATTATTATAAAACACATTTAAACAACCTCTGATTTCTCCCGAGCGTTCTAATTCTAAAACATTATCCTGCTTCTGATTTCGTGTAACCATAATGCTAAGTTTCACAGTTCTTAATGTGGTTTATGGAATCTAATGGAACATAAACAAATTTATCAAAAGAAACTGTTTTAATCGGCAATTTGTCTCTGTAATCTGCGGCTTATCGGGGCCCGCCGTTTATTTGTTTACGTTATGCAAAGCGTAATCATAGTAAGCATATCCAACCTTTGACTTTGAAATTTGAAATAGCATTTGTGAAAGTTATATAAATGTTTATTTACATTATAATTTTATGACGGTATTGAAAATAGGACCACCTCAGTTAGTTCACGTTTTGGTAATGAAAGGGAACTAGAATCGATATGTCTTAGGGCTTACTTTTCATGCTTGTTACACTCAGTTCTCTCGTGAAAAAAGCAGCCTTATGCTAATATTTAGTTGATGTGGTGTAAATAAACCTGGTTTTCCGTAATAACGTTAAATGATACCGCCTCGACATCCCTTGATCGAAAACAATAGCGGCCAAGTGGAAGAACAAACAAAGTCTATCGAACCGTATCACTTATCACGGCCCCGCAGGCGTGGCTTGGAACAACGAAACCTTATCACAACTCCTATTTCACACGCGCGAAGCCATATGGCGCATATAGTGTTCGTGATTTCTAGCTCTATGTCTGTTTTGAACTCTATGTTCTTTCTTGCACTTAATGTTAACTTTTAATTGGTTTTGACCGACCCGACCTCCGACCCCCGGAGATTCCCGACCACTTATCTATTAAATACTTGGCTTCAAATATTTTCAAATGTTATTAAAAGAATATGGTTGGCATGAATATCAACAAAAAAAGATATCCGTTTTTATAATTTTTTGTTGGAAATCGTAGTTTGTAATTTGTCTTTACTCTAGTTTAGTTACTCTAGTTTTCCCCTACATTGCTCTTTATGTTATTTATGACTGTACTCGGAAGTTTTACGCTCGACAAGTTTAAGTGGTAGTTCCTGAGACAGATGTATGGAAATATGAGCCTTTTACAACTAACAGTTACCGTCCCTTTACGATAACATATTATTAATAAATAAGTAGGTACATGACTTCAAATGAACTAAGACTTTTTATACAAGGACTTTAAATAACTGTAAGGCTTCTGATAGTCTTATTAGAATTAAAGTGAATTGAATATGATTGTGTAACCAGCTCCAGTATGAATCTTTATTGTGCTGTCACTGTGAACTAGATGCGAAGTGGAAATTTCTACCTATAACTGTATTCTTGATGACGTAAACTGCAGAACAATAAACGGGAAGAGATATAATGTAGATGTAGACTGGCGGTCTATGTCGAATTCTCTATGCTGTAGATCACTAAAAACTAGATTTCCAGCTTTAAGACAAATTCGTTTCATTTTTGTATAGATAGCCTTGTCAACGCCGAATGTATTGTATGTTCCAGGTACCTTTTTGAAAACCAGGACTTTAGTGAACTAATCACGATCTCGCTTTAGGAACATCTTGTTTCCATTTGACGATATATTTAATGGAAAAGTAGAGAGCACACATTCAGATACTAATATTTCTATTTGACGTTTAAAAGAATCTGATTTTGGAGAGATATTTTAGCTCATATAAAAATAACGTATTTTTTAAATATTCTAACTTCATTTTTCAAGCAGTATGCAGTATTCAATTATTCATATACCTACATTATGCTATGCAATCGCATAGGTATATTTAAGCAATTATGATTCATTTGCATGCATAGTTATTAGGCATTTTAAACTTAGTGGAACACTATGCAATGCTTAAAAGATGTCAGGCGTAACAAGTTATTTCAGACCCGCCAGTTTTTATACCGGACAATAGATATATTATTATTCATTCGATAAAAGCATCAGATTTCTCGAGATTCCATTTGGTTAAATTTAAATATGCAAATTTTGTAACTTTTTGTCTATTTGCCTAAACAAATATTTACTCACAACACCAACCGTACCAACGATTTTTCAGCCAAATTGTAAATTGTTCCGGTACTCTTTTTCGCAAATCAAATTATTTTATTACTTTAGTTGTTTTTGATTTGTGTTAATTTAACTTGGAAGTCCGTCCGTCCGTGGTCCAGCAAACCAGAAGCGCGGGATTACTTATTCTGTGGCGCGGGTTCGATTCCCGTTTCAGGCTGCGTACGGATCACGGTTCATTTTTCTTTGTATTTGTTCTCTTTATCAAATAAAATTTAATTGTTTCGTTATTCATTCAACGGCATCGACGTTCTAGACGCTTTTTTTCATATCCGTAGTAATTATCAGGATTGTAAATTTTCTAATTTATTAAATTTCCGTTCAACGTCCTATCGTAGCAACTAGCAATACATTGATTAGATTTCTCCAGTCAACATTCTACATGACAAAAGTGATTTGAGTACTGGATTCTTGCCGCGTCTGCGTTGCTTTCGCGCGTTAAAACTACTTACGACTGCAAAAAACGGTATCTTGTTCACACGTGCCGTTGTGCGAATTGCAATCAACACTGGGAGCCGCTTGTACGTTCTCCTATTCATAGCTCGAAGCCCCACGCGTAGGAAACTCCGAGTATAACAAGTAATATGACTCCATACGTAGGTCACACGTCACACTTTTCGCGTTACCATAAAGTCTTCAAATGGCCAGTTAAGAGAGGCATGTTATTTTGTGTTTTAAGAAGAAGAAGAAGAAGAAGAAAAGCATTTATTTATGACGAAACCAACCAAAAAAAAACGTTGCGCAAAACAATCATTACAAAAAAACGTCACAAAAGGGTCACACCTCAGCATAATGCCGTCTCAGGGAGACCGGCGAAATTAGTGCCGGTGTGTAGCACGCCCCGCCTAAAAATTGAACTAGTACAATGTGACAGCGTTTTGTATTCCTTACGGCAGCATCTTGACGGGTCTTAGTGAATGCTAAGAATTTTGTGAACCAACCGTCTCGAGCGATTAGTAAACGTTGGAAATATACACTTATCTTCTCTATTCTTGTATCGTCAACAGTAGCTCATTTTTATCTGTACACTCTATATCAATAGCATAAGGACTAATGTATTGCATTTATTTCAACTCTTTCGCTGCTGGTTACTGTAAACCGTATACTCCGTGCGAGTATGCTCTGTCTCTCAAACGTTTATATTTTTCTCTCCAAAGGTCGCCGTTATATCGGCTTAAAGGTCGCGATACGTTATCGACCGGCGGGGTCGATTTGTTAACGTTTTCATTGTCTCTCAACGACTGTTAAAACGTACTGGATATAATTTCCACTGCTCAAAAATGTTGACCTTGCCTCTTACTACGTGGCCTGTCCTGTCCCGTGGCCTTAGGTGCGTAGCATTTTTTGATCTGATGCAATACCGGAATAACAGCCTATTCTACGAAATTTTAGTTACAATAAACACTCAGATGTTTTTAAGTTTGGGGAAGAGAACAGATGGGCTCTGAAGTCCATGATATATGCCATCTCGAGAGTTTACTGAAGTGATTTTAAATAATGAATGTCTCCTTTATTAGTGTTAGAGATAGTAGTGTATTCAACAGCATGACTGTCTACATATTTTATGAACTTCATTAGAAATCCTGCAGCCCAAACAATCTGGGCATCAAATAGATACTATGAACGGATCGTCAAATCCAATTATAATTTGGTATAGGAGGTACAATTTAGAAACATATTCCCTAGACATAGAAATCTAAACTATATTAATTATTGGTGGTGATTGCTTATACTGCGTTCTAATTCAAAGTCCAACCGTCTGTATAATCTTCCAATCATGTGGCACTGGTCACGCGCCCACTTAAATCTATCGCTCCAACATATAACACTGGATCAACTAGCTTCGCGTTAAATAATATCGGTCTCTTTATGTCTAGTATTGTGTGAGAGCGACAGGCGATGGACAGCAGAGTACAGGGAACGGTTCAATATACTGCATTTCATCTGAAATTTTACATGAAAACTGCGATACCGTTGTTAATACCGGCTTTAAACTTTCAACTATGTAGATTAAATCGATATTCTTCTCACTTAGGCCGAAGTAAAATATCCGTGGCAGTTTTAGTCTAGTCAAATTCAGAAAAAAAATGATAAACTATAATGACAATTATTATAACTTGTCTGACATATCAAAAAACTGATAACATCCATACCATCAGAATACCTGTACATATATTTAGTTTTTTTGAAACATAAACCTCAGAACACGTTTAATGTTGAAATAAAATGTAATAAGATTGTCTGTCCGCTCATAAACCGTTTCCGTTCGTAGCGATTATATTCGATTTCGTTAAAGCGAACGAATTAAAACGAGGTGAAATATAGCTTATTCAACATTTGAACTATGTTTCTGGTAAATAACTGAACGCAGATTGAAGCTGTTTGAAGTGAAGTAGAAGAAAAACTATACCTTGGTTTCGGTCCGCTAGTTTTGCCTATCACAACTTGCCTCACTCATTTTCAATCATTATTATTTGTATGAAAATCTTATTGTCGTTAGATTTTTAATTGTGGTAAATGTTAAAAAGGTTTTTACAAATGATAATTAAAAAAAATGCTCGAAATAAAACATTCTCTAATCTAGTCCCTGTAAAATCCTAAACAAGAGTTCTAGGATTTTTGACTGTCCGTATGTGATCTGAGGGCCTACCGGGAACCGAAAACGAAGTATCTCCCTCTTTGCTCAAATATGCAAGTGCGACAGAGGCAGATATTTCGTTTTCGGTTCGCGGTAGGCCCTCTGATCACTCGAACAGTTCACAAAACTATCATAGACAATCCTTTTGATGCAGGAAAGTGTCTCCAATAATAAATACATAAAAAATTAAAGTTCTTCGAAATTACCCGTGGTGAAAGAGATAATAATAAAAAAATGTCCCCTTTATCTTGGTTCATTTTTGGTCCTTCCTGCATAGTACTGTTTTATTATCCAAAAAAAAGACTACTCCAAATTGTCTATCTATACTGGACAGTTCACGTTTAAAAGGCCAACTTTTCTTTACAAAACCCGTGAAATTCGTCATTATTTTTTTTAGTTTGAAGCAATTTCGCCGGTTCATTTTGCCGGCGGCCCAATGTTTTGTTTTGATATTTAAATGTTCTGAGACCGGTGCTTACGCTTTTGCAATTTCGTAAATATGAAGCTTTATTTTGGACAGACATACCTTTGAAAGCCTCCTTTGAACCGCTTGACGTTGTAAAGAGAAAATAAATGACACGGTCTCGAATTAGCCAGGTGAAATAATATAAAAACCACTTTGAATTTAGGAAATTAATATGCGGATTTGATGTTTAATGGCAGTACGAGCTAACGATGACGCCGCGGAAATGTAATTTCAGCGAAAATGTTTTCGCGCGTACGGGAATTCGACGATATAGTTACTTGTTTCGGTACTCCCGTTTCACTAATGTAATGGGTTTTAGACATGCGCAAAATGTGTCACTAAAAAGAAAAGAGTGATATACTTCAATCCTTCACTGTGAAGTATATCACTCATTTAGTTCACTAGTTCAGTAGCTCAACCGATTCAACAAATCACATTGATCAGTCATTCGTCGCGTCGCGTTTCTCTCATTCTAAGGCTAATTCGGGGATAAGGATATAAAATTTAACATTTATTTTGAATTTTAAGAAAATATTTTTTTTTGTAAAAACCGTTATGAAATAGATGATTGAAACAATGACACATGAACTGAAGTACTGAACTAAGTGAACTATTGAAGTATATAGATCCGAACTGAACTAGTGAATGAATGAAGGACACCAAGTGAAGTACTTCAATTGAATCATTCATTCGTGAATTACACATGTCTAATGGGTTTGTGCTATTATAGCAGCACCACTGCTTTTCTTTGTAAACATTTTATAGTTTTAAGTAGGTAATATTTAATATTGTAACTCCTAGGTTCTAAGTTTTAAATTGTAATGTGGTATTATTTTGGTTTCAATAAATTTTTATCTATCTATTTATCTATTTTTCGTGTGACTTTCTAAAACATTTCCCTAAACTAATTAATAATTATTACTTTGTTGATCATTAGATGTTCCGTTTGCTGCATATTGATGATTCAATAATAGGTACTAGAGTTATTACTTAAATTACCTACCTATACCTATAATTTATATAACGGCCTATTAGTTATACCCAGGCATAGTTCCCTTTCTCATACATATTATAGAAGCCATATCAACACTTTCGCTCAATCGCTCGCTGTAATGAGTGGTGGCGTGTGCGACAGAGCGAGCTATATGCGTCTTCTCTCATGCATAATAAGGAGGAGCATAGGAGCATTAAACTTATACGAATGAGGTTTAACAGCCCCCTAGTATTACGGTTCAGGTCATCTAGCGATTATTTTGTAGGAGGGGCACTTTTGCACTCAAGAAAAAATTCATACTTTGTAATGAGCTGTCACGATGGTATAGCAATGTTGGTTAGTGACGCCATAGTAACATTTTTCTTTGCTTATGTTCGAAAAACACCATTATACATTTCACCTTAATGAACTAACTAGTAAACTGCCCGTACCCAACCAACTAGTAAATGTGTCGACTCATCATCTGTGCACAAATGTTTTCAATCTTGCGCACGTGTCGACATAAATACATGTTTGCGTGCTCCCATTACTTACACATTACATTACTTTATGTCTGCCACGCCCTCTTGTTATCGAGAGGACTGTAGCAATCTTCACAGCCTCATATCTTGTGTAGTTTACACTAATACATAGATCGCGACGTTTGTTCTAGGAGCCGATAGTTGTACATTTCGCGTGATTGAGGAATGTAATCTAGGATTGTTATTCCATTGCGTGTAATCTGATTGCATAATGTTTAAGATTAACATAATTTCAGTTGCAATTATTCGATCAATATGGACTAGTAAACTCGATTATGTTTAGTAAATACCCTATTGCTGACCGGCGAATGACCGTCTTCTTATCTATTTATGTACTTGCGATGACTCCGTTCAAATGTAAAAGTCATATCTCCTTCAAGAAGAAGGATGATATTATATTATTTTACCCGTGCCAGTTGCCCCATTCTACTCAGAATTAACTAACCTTCACTCACACAAACATGATGCTTAGTGGTCTGAGTGTTGTGGTTTCTGAGGATATTCCCAATTTGTCCCGAGCTGGAACACAAGTGTGATTCTAGTAGTTTGAACACAGCAAATAACACGGTAGCGTTCACGTATGCCGGAACGGGGTAGCACGAACGTCGCCACATAGCTCCTGTCCTCCGAAATTTGAAATCCGAATTTCGATCGTGCCGTCCCTTTGACTCTCGTGTATATACACTATATGAGTGAAAGGGACGGCATCACGATACGAAGTTCGGATTTCGGAATATCCCCTCAGGGTTGTATATTCCATGTGTACGGTGAATCCATTTGCATCGCCGGTTCCGACGCGGCGCCGCGGCGGGCCCCGGCTAACTCGATTGGCAGGCAATCTCGCGGCGCCGTCCGGCTGATTACCGGGCGTGCTGTGCGTAGGTACGCTAAAAATGACTACTAATAGAAGAGGGATTGAGGAAGTGACGGTCCAATATGATGGGGCCGTCCCATTGATTGGAATTAATCATAAATGGAATTAATCAGTTAAATAACTCATATAATATGATACTTCATTCGTGCTGATTAAACTCGCCAGGAGTTAGAAAAAATGAAATGAAATGAATGAGGAATGTAATAAAACTATACTAGGCTAAATATGAAAAAAATATCAGGTAGGTAGGTAAATAAGGAATAAGAGTCAACGGTATTCATGTTAATCACAAAGTCTGAAAAATTCGTTGCCGTTTGATTTGACCGTGTTGAAGTGGCCGGTAATAAATTATACCAAACGGCCCAAACTTAAGCTTAAGCCACACAGAGAGCGGGCGGGCGGTGGCCCGCGCCGCTGCCGCCCGCCCGCTCTCTGTGTGGCTTAAGCTTTAGAAACTTGTATAATTGCGAACCATGCAACCATGAGGTTAATACGAAATGTCTACACTTCTCGTAAACTACTTTCTAAGTTAGAAATATGAATAAGCAATATTGCTCGGATATCGAATTGAAACAACGGTGTCAGGCGTTTTGCTCAGCGCAGATCGAATTTCCAAGATATTGCCGATTCGCCGCATCGTTCTGCTCCCATCAGCATAGACTGTGATTCTCTATCTAAATGTTCAAGTATTTCGCTTGCTCCGCTTACAACCGTAGTTTCCACGATTTACAACGCATCGAATACCGTTCAAATTACACGGTCCGTGTGGCGTGTACCGAGTAACATTCTGGTTCGACGCAAACGATGTTAAGATTCAATTTCAACGCGTTAATGCGAATCTGTTGGTCTCTGACGTCATTGCTCGCAAAAACTCCATCGAGATTCGGCATTTCATAAGCAACAGACGGAGTTAAGCGGTTCACGCAAGTGTCTCGGATAATTTGCAAGTGTTATTTATTTTAAAACGACAAAACAAGACGACTTTCAGCGAACTCCGAATACATTTTGCATAGTTATCTGTCTTTTTTATGCCAAATTCATAAATAATAAAAATAATGTTCGATTTCTTTTTAAATCGTTTGTTATTTCACGGCCTGCTAAACATTAGCGTCTTAATCAACAGAAACGCATACCTGCAGCAGTTGGTTAAGTATAGTCCGGTCCTAGATATGTGGGCCATTTCGAAAGTGCGCACGCGTCTGCCAGACTTTGATGTGCCCTGCCAACATTGTTTCGATCTCGACTCGACTTTCACAACACTGAACGCTATGCAAACTCTGTGCCCCATCTTCCAGGAATCGCTCGCTTCAATCCGTTCTCCGGTTAATGAGTGTGTTTATGTAATTTAAATGCAATAGACGATTCTTTGAAAGGTTTGAGTGCGAGATATCTATGCAGCGCAGCAGACTGTAAATGTGTGCTGCTCGAAAGTTATGCTAATTGGTACCCACAATCCACATGATATCAATGATATATCATCTGTTTATGTGTTTTCCTCAAGTTCAGCTTATAAGTCGCCTTACTAATGAATTATTAATTTTCATCCCGTTTACTGGGAACATACGGATCGAATGATTGTAGTAGATATTTCAGCGTGGTACGGGCTCAGCTGTGAGATGATTATCATGACACTCCCATACATAATGCGGACTTCGATTCGACACGATCGATACTGAATGTTTTGTCTCCAGGATGCCCGCTTTAAGCCCTGCTTCCCTAATAGCTAATGGCGGCGTCAGTCAGTCTTGCGGTCCGAGATGTCGGTGTGGTCACGTTTCGCTTCACGCCAATCAAGAACCCACGAACTGAACCAAACTATGCCACACTCCGGTGGACAAGGCAATTCACAACAATCCACGGAAGAGCCGGAACCGAACCAGTAAAAAGCTCGCCTCCAATTGCGCGAAGTTGTAACTAATCTAGAGCAAACTAAATTAGACAAGAGCTCTCTGAGCCATGGTCGCCAACGGCTTGGAAAACGTGAGGGGACAGTTCATACTTAAGCAGGAGTTATTTGAAAGTTGGTTCAACCTGAGCAACTAGCACTGGTTTTAAACGACGAGTAAAACTGACAGTCTATCTGTTCTCACAGCGGCGTTTACCTTGTTCCAGTTACCACACTCGCAGGCCTTCAAATGCTAAAAACAAAAAATAAAGTATTTACAGCCACTGGGTACTTTTCCCTGTTGTATTGTAAGAAAAGCCGAATGTTTAGACTGTTTCTCACTTGTGCGATAGTAGGAAAACGCACCCTATAAATAACTGCACTGCTGGCTGAACAATAATTATAGAAATCGGGTGTAATCAGTGTAAGCGAAGCATAGACTGCGTGATGCCGGACCCATCATCAATGCTCCAAAGTAGAAAAACTGTATGAACTCCATGGTTCTCATAATGGTCGGTGTTCCCACGTAAAAACTCGCCGGTGTCTACGGAGTGGTCGAATAAATATTGGAAACGAGCCTATGGCCTTCTTCACGGTAATGAATCCTGTTTTTTTCTGCATTTTATTGGGCACGGATCTTGGATCGGCCTTCATTGATTATAAGAAAAAGTAAAACTTGTCTTGCGGCATAGATGTCGCGTAGGTATATAGATATAACTACGCCAAATTATAATATATTATATATAGTACATAATTGTATCATGTACAGTCTAGGGCATAAATATGTATACATTTTTGGACCTTATTTCAATGGAGTAAGGTGAAAAAATGTATAGATATGCCCTTGACTGTAGGTAGCTATCTCTTTCAAACTTTCGAGCATGTTTTATAAAATATCTGAAAAAGTCATAGTTACATTGCATCCATCTTTCTACATGAATCTCTAACTCGTTGACCGTGTCTCCACAAAGTCAACGTAATAACGGTAGTGTAACTTGAACGTGTAGATAGTCTAAATAAATATCACAATATGCATCTGCGAAACTAAGGCTCCTCCGCTGCTCGCTTCTGCAGTCTGAACAAATACTCATGCAATTCTGCATTTCCCTTGTGCAATTGCTATTAAATTAGCGAATTTGTAAGCAACCGCACTGTTGGTTGTTTACCTTTGTCGCGTTGGCGACTATGTAACGATTGTACAATTTGTAGACAAAGGAAAGAAGCTTTAATGTGGGGAGAGGTTTATTACCGAACTGTAGGCGGTGTTGAAAGGAAACTATGGCTAGAGATACTTGGGAGTTTGGAGTTCGCGTGTCGAGGAACTAGTGATGGTTTATTCGCGATTATAATAAATTGCAAAGATTAGTGGTGCATTGAAGACTTGAATTATAAATTGGCCATGTTTACTGTACGATAGCAGGCCCAACGTTATAAGGTCTAGTTTCCCCTCGGGGTTGGAAGGTCAGATGGCAGTCGCTTTCGTAAAACTAGTGCCTACGACAAATCTTGGGATTTGGTAGCGGACCCCAGGCATCCTTCGGGATGCAACTGCACTGAGATAACGCTAGGATGATGATGATGATAATGAGCTGGCCCAACGTTATCGATCTACTAATCAAATCTAAGCATTTATTTTAAAGTGAGATTTTCTTTTTTAGTTTATAATATTGACCTTATGTCGCGTTCATTGTATATAGTGATGCGAAAAGAGCAAGATTTAACCACGATATAGAAATAACAAGTGCCTTGACATCAGATTGATCAGATGGTCTAGCGCATGAGAAAACGCAGAATGACCTGTCACGAGCTTAGCACCTCTCTGCGGAGGTGAAAGCAAATAAGATTATACCTACGTGTATAACTCATCCTATATTTTAACGAAATAAAACACTACAGGCCAGGTCGTCAGAAAAATCAAAAAACATCTCCTGAATACATCGATGATACGAGTCTAAATTTGTCGCACCTAAAAGGATGTTACGATGAGGTTACGATATCAAAATATTTCGGAATGTATTCCAAAAGTTATATATATATATATATATATAGTCCTCCTCATCGATTTCGATGACGGCGACCCTGACAAACTATGTATTTGCCCTATCGTGAGCTCTGATATGGCTGGCTAGGCCAAACTTGCTCTTGAATACTCTATACAAACAACATGAAGGTGGATTATTATTAGGTGGAATTTAATATCTACAGATAATCAGGCAAATGTTTGTTAAGTAAAGAAGACATTAGAAAATGCCAATTAAAGAAAAAGACATTTATGAACACGATCGAAGCACACTTGACCAGTTTCGTAGCCATTAGGCCATTACCGTATGTTCCGATCCGATAAAGTCGGCGAGTTCATTGATGCCATTTTGCAGTTTGCTTGTGGATATGCAAGAAAGAGTGCCTGATATTTAGAATAACTACAACGATTTTATTGCATCTCGATTTTATTGCAAAGAGGTCATTCCGAATACGAAAACTTGTTTATGTTTTCACTCACTTGTTTATGTTTTCAGCGAGTGTGACACGGTTACCTTTTAATTAGGTTATTTGCCAAACATAAATTATACTCGGCTTTACCCTCCAAAGTTACACGAACTCGAATTTCCATACAAAAACAATATATTGATTGCAATAGTATATATACGCCCCATTGATATTTATTGTAAACATTATGTACGGTATGTAAACAGTGTCTGAACTATCAGCTCCAATATAATCAAGATCAATTTTACACTTTATTGCGACTATTTTAAGGTTTAAATTGGGATAAAGCCGACAAAGCTACTGCCTTTTGGATTTAAACTTCGTTGCATATATGGGCGACATTATCAGTGGAAGCGCAGTAAACAAGGCTACTTAAAGCCATTACTGGCGGGTCCAAACACGGCTCCACTTACCTATATTGAACTGAACTGGGCAACCCGCAGCCCTCTTGACTAAACAATTTGTTCGAGCCGAGGCTATACTGGTTTACAAGTAGACGTCGTGGTCGTGACAAGTATTAGGTACATTGGTTCTGTTAACCATACACATTCAGAGCGACAAAATTATGCAGCGGGTCATCTTTCTCTGCAGCTGACTGTATTATACAATTCATGAAGAATCAAATACTTTGCGCTTGTGGATAACATAACTTTGTATAATATCCTTAACTTTCTATCAAAAACTCAAAGGACTTTTTATCAGCTCATGTAGTCCACCTGGAATTAACTTATCTAGCTGGAAGCCTAGGACTAGGACACCAAGCTCGTGTTATTAATTGTTCCTAATGCAATTTGATGCTACGCGAAAACAAAATGTTATTTTGCTGATGAAATATTTGATACGGGTAAAACGGTGAAAGGGACATCTACAAAACTTTCTATCGCATTTTGTTCAGAAACCGTACTTACGGGACCCGAGTCTGCTCTCACGTATCAAATTTATTGCATCCGTCCCCTAACTTTTAACTAACCGGCTAATCCAATAACGGAGTTAACAAAACAAGCGAATAAGTAAAAGCTCGTACACTATACACGTGGCCGAAAAAACAAGCTAGAGCTACGAACTCAAATTGGTATCGTGTTGTTAGTTCGCGTCGCGTCTGCATGATACTCGTTCTGCTGATGATGTGCGAAGCTAAATAATGATATTAGCATTTGAGTATCATGCGATATACGGCATTTTTGCTAAAGATGGTCGCTATCGCTATTGGACCACCATTTAGAAAGGTGACTTGTGTAACTGCGGTTTTTTGAAGTAGCTGAACGTGGAGTGACTTCTATAGCAGTTCCCTATAAGGAAACAACTCAGATGTAAGTCAACGATTTGCTTGATCTCAACTAATGCGATTTATGCGATACGATACAAGATATATACTCGTATGTTGTGTAATGGGTGTAGTAAACACTGAACGAAAATAAGCATTTCTCCATAATTCTCACTGTAATTCTACACAGCATTTTTCTCGTAGAATTGAACACTATTAAGATTGTTAAAATCCAATTCACTCCAGTTATCAGAACGTTCATCCCACCACATGCGCTCGCGGAACACGGCGCATCATATATGATCATCAAGAAGACACTGGCCAGACAATTGTAAGCCCTTTTTCAATGCAGTTAAGTCTTCCGCGTTTACTTGTTTGTAGTTTAGTGTAACGGCTATATTTGACCACGCAATATGACGCTGAATCGCCAGCAATGCTCACCAGCATTCATTCCCGGCATGCTGCTAAGTAATTCATAATTTGTTTCGATGATATCACCACACGTGGTAGTACAATTTGGTCCCGAGATAGGTAACGACTGTGCTTAGGTGGAGTTCTGACTTACAGTGGTGCAAATTATTGGAGTTATCGGTGAACTTTGTTTATTAACACCCCTGGACATCTGTGGACGTATGACGAGTTCAACATGGCTGAGCTAAGATAGTTTCAACGGTGACAGGACGTCCAATAATGCGGATTATGCTCTTCAATTTCCTGTCTGGTATCGACTTGCGAATGTTTCGTCTCGATCCATACAATTACTGCCAATTTACCCAGATAAGAGTAATGCATTCATATAAATAACCTAACTGTATAAATTGACGACGTATTTTATGGAATTGTTTGTACGTGTGATTGGATTTTGCGACCGTAATTTAATTACTTGTTATTGTTACTAATAAAAAAAACAGTGATGGAATTAAATGTAATGAGTTTAATGAATCTGCAGGTTCTCGTAGGTATATCCATTTTAACACAACAGAGAATCGTAATTCAATTCGATAATTGCATACAAAACCACTGTCGTATCAAATATAAGTTCCGGCTAACACTATAATCAAAAGTCCAATTTAAATTCGGAAAATCCTGCTAATATTATAAATAAGATTCGTATGTTTAGATGTTTGTTACTCAGTCACGAAAAAACGGCTGACCGGATTATGATGAAACTTGGTACTAAACATGTTTATAGCCTGGTTTAACATATAGGATACTTTTTATCTCGAAAATCATCCCTCGAAGTGAAGGTATGAAATCAACATCAACAAGAAGCTAGTATACAATAAAATTATGAGTTGAGTTGAACACACGGCGCGTGTTTTTTTACTCTCAACGTGACTATTATTTAGCGTCTTTATATCCAAGACTAGTCCCCTACGATTAGATAACATGACAAGAAAAATCCTCTTCAATCCATGTACCAGTTATTTTTATCTCGCTTACTGAAACGACAAAAAAACCAACGAACAATGGTTTACGCAACTCTGTTCTACATTTACAATATTTACATGTCTATCGTGAGTAGATAACGATTCAAATCGCATTGAACTATTGTATGATATCGATAGTCGTCGATACTATACCAAAATCACGGTTGCGTAAATAATTTGCTTACATAAGTCGTTAGCTGAAGTTGCCCAATGATGACGTCACATAATCCGGGCTTTCCTTGGGCTGATTCATCGGCGCTTATGCTCTGTGAATCATTTATTACGAAGACCTTAACTCCTTCTGTTAAAAGCTATATTTGATATTTGTATGCCGATGTTTTTACTCGGTGTATTTTATAATGTTAGAGAAGTATGTACTAGTATTCCGATATGACGTAGGGTGGAAGTTTAAGTCTCAGTCTCAATTTATTCTTTATTCTAATTGCAATGATAATTTTTGTAATTGAGTTATTTTGTTGGTTTTGGTTTATTATTAGGCATACTTTTAATTATTATTTATTTAATCTTGGTTTTTTTTTCCTGTTGCGTATGAATTTCATCAGGTATTACCTACTCAAAACAAACATTTCATGGAAGTGCATATGCTATAAGTTAAGTACCTATATCCCCAAACGACCAAAACCTACCGTGGCATACCAAAGTACAGAAAAGTGCTCCAAGTTCATAAACTTGTGAACATAAACTTTTTTTTGATTACCAAAAAAATTGTGAGTCACTCGCAGGCAGTCAACCACTGCAACGAAACAGCTAGCTACTGTTTAAATATAACCGCCAGTTTGGACGGGTGCCCTTATGCGTCGACACTTATCGTGACTCACACACAAATTACGGCAGTCTGAAGTCTCATGTAGTTCTATTTGTGGAAAAAACATCAGTATTGTTAGTAAATATTTCCTTTAAAAATATTTCCCTAAGATAGCAGCGCCGTCTTAATATTTACAATATGTTCGGTTGGGGTGACTTTGCGATATACATGTATGTATATCAAACACTTTTCTAAGGTTAAACGTACTAACTACCTATAGGTATCAAATTCCTACAATGCTACATAATTACTTTTATTAGATCGTTGACGTCTCTGATTTCATCATGCATCACTCGTCTAGGTCACTGATAAACAATCTAAATATCTGGTCAAATATAGTCAACATGTAATAAAAGCCATCTCAAAATATAAATCTTGTTAGTAGGCACAATATTGTAGGTTAAGTGTTCGCATTAATTAAGAATAACGTGTAATCTGGGCGGGTTGACGTCGAGGCCACTATGACAACCGACATGTGTCAAAGTTTATTTCTGAGCAGTGACAGCGACGAAAGTTTACGAATACCGAGTATTTACAGAGAGATACTCGGTTCTCATTTTCGTAGAAAGCTCATAATCATAAGTCACTATACTACAGATTGACAGGGGAGATAAAATTCTTCTCGTATTATCTTGCAACGACGCATAGGTACTGTTCTTCTAATAAGTAGGAACTATGTGTAGTTAATAATAATGGAATTTTATTACATTGTAAATTTAAATTAATATTGTTATACATTTTCTCCTGGCTTCAGCCGTTTTCAAATAAATTTAAAAAAAACTGTGATTCGGAACATAAAAGGGGTGGGGAGGGAGAAAAAAAAGGTTTGTCAACGTGTTTCCCGTAAAATTTTGATGCACATATATGAAAGCTACATGCATGCCAAGATTCGTGCTTTCTGCCAGATGGAACCGTATTTCGAGCTAACAAGCCGTACTAATAACAACGAGGCCCTTCTAAACTCTGACATTAAGTTGTCAAAAAAGCGCCATGACATTTGCGACATGCTAATGATCAGTAATTTGTGAATTTCGTGCCCTGATGTAATACGCGTTCGTGAATAACACTGATTAAATAAATAATGGCTGAATCATCAAATCCGTTTGAAGGTTAATCGTGCCTTGTGAAATTCTATTAATTTTAATGGGGACTTTGATACTTTGATTCTATGCCTTTTGTTTTTTGCTGCAGAGGTTGCGACGGAAATCGACACATCCAATCATAGACAAACCCAGCATTGGTTCTGTACTCGCAACTAGATGTGTAGTCACGTTTTCTTTCACCTCTTATTCCTCGCAACGCAACCCAGTATTGGTTCTGTACTCGCAATTACATATATAAGTAGTTATAGTAATGTTTTTACCTCTTATTCGTCTTACCCAGCCCAGACATGTCTTTTAAATCGTTTATCTAATTCTATAGATTCTAGTGGCGAACGTTTGTTCTCGGTGCTGTCTTCTTATCTCTGCGCGATTGACACGAAGATAATCTCCATTTTAACATGCCTGTGACATATACGAGTACGTTACAGAAGTTATTACATGAACGTCACCAGCGGGCGAGTCTACGTCATAATAGTTAGTTTTCTTTTGAGCGTGTATGCATTGGATGTGAAGATAACCTCGATCAGCAGCGCAGCGGCCGCTGCCTCAGACAGCGCCGGTCCCGAGAGGCACTGCTTTTGACAGGATAATGAGGCTTTGTCTGACTGACCTGCCTGGCACAATGTTGCTATTTTTGCACAAGGGCACATTTGCTTGACAAGTTTCATTTTATTATTTGTCTAGTTGTTTAATGTGGACGTGGTCGTTTGTGAGTGACTCTCGTCGTTAAAGTTAATTGATGTCCACATCGGCCCGAACGTTATGCGAAAGTTAAGGAAATCGGAGTGCAATGCAACATATTGTTAACTTCAGTTTACCCTATACCTGGGTCACTAACTGTTAAAAAAAAACACTCGAGTCCTTAACAATCCGGGCCCGCTGTGGACAAATTAAGAAAATTTTAATTTTTTAAATGAGAATAACTGTCACTTTTCTGATCTGTCATGCGAATAAGGTTATTATGTGCGTGTGTTTACGACCTAACCTAAGCTAGTTTCTATCTATTCTTAAAAAAAAAACAAGGTATAATTCAGTAATATAGCATACCTATTACGTAGGTACCAGACATACTGATATTTCATATCTTTAGAGAGTATATATACAATGTAAAATCATCAGATTACCGTACCGGAAATAACACATCATCATCATCATCAACCGCTACATGTACTGTAAAGCAGAACTAACTATTCTGATTTACTGATAACTGTCTTGAACAAAGAGCCATCCTCTTTTCATTTTATGAAAATGTAATGTTTGAATAGGTAATAATGAAGTAGGTTCGTTATGAAGTGAATAATATGTAGTTCCGACCAACGGTTGTGTCATAACTAGCCACAGCAAAGGGACACAATGTCTACAACGCCAATTAGACTACCACCGCCAACAACTCCCAATAATTGGTTGTTTCCTGAACTATATACATCTGAGCCGAGTTTTATTGCTCTCAATTTGTACGACGGCAAAGAAAATAGCACAAGGCACACAACCTGTTGTGACCTTTGGTATTTTATAACACTATAATGTATTGTGAATAAACTATTCGGGCTGTAACGATGACACGTTATGACGACTAGGCATCTAGCACAAACGTAATAAAACTGTTACACAATTAAGTATTTGTCACCTGTCACCTATCTTACCTAGTATTTCTTACCTATCTTATCTGTATTTACATGTTTATTGCATATGTGGTTTATGAGTTTATTGCATATGTGGTTTGAAAAGGTGAGACACAATCATTTTCGCAATGCACTAGGTTTACAGTTATTTCGTCAGTAGATGAAAATAGGTACATCTATTGTTGAATCGAATTGTAGAAATCGATGTGGCATTTAAATGAGTACCAATGTCGTAGACAGGGTTCAAAAGGTCTACCGGCAGACGGATGCAATTGCACAATTTCGTAAGGATTACAATGATTCAGGAAGAATTGCGCTATTTATATTGTAACTATTAATAAAGAAAATGGTTTTAGAGGTCTGTACTCTGTAGGGCCTACGAGTCTTATGAGTGGGTAACTTTTATGAATTTAGATTATTGTTTTGGATTGCGCAAAAAACGTTCGCCGTAATAGTTTTGTGTTTCGTTTTATGGCCAACAGTAGGCCTCTTCGAAATCAATATCTGAGCTTTCATTGGCAATCTTAACAACCCAGCTTCCTTTTCTAGAATGAGTACTCAATAAATTAATCATTGTATTTGAACGCCATGCCGCTGGAATCTTAGCGCCAGTGTTATTAGTTCATTTGCAATGTTAATAAGCTTGTTAAAGCATGACTCGCTCGACTGTGTCAACTGCTGTTGTTGCAACACTTCCTCAAGCACGTCTATGACTATAAACACTAGACATTTTTGCATTTATAGTAATAGCGACCCTACCTAGTTCAGTTTATGATCTATTTATCTGCTATAGATATATTACTATAACCGAAATTTCTAGTCGCTCACTTCAAATATATTACTTACTCTTTTTCCATTACAAACATTCAACCCCCTTTTTTACACCATTAAGGGATGAGTTTTTCAAAATCGCTGCAATTACTTTTCTTTTATTTTTACTGAGAGTCTACGAGCCAAGAATTAAGTTACTCCCTTTGTCCTATTCTAATGTCTAAGCTACAATACTGGAAGGTTTTATAGAACTCAGTTTAGTAGTCTATGAGATTAAGTGGAACGTACATCCATCCATCGATCCATCCGAACAAACTTTCACGTTTATAATATTATTAGGACTTTATCAATATATCCGTGTAACAGTAGTATACAAGCCTCACTTTGTTTCCCTAATGCACACAAAGTTGGCAACTACTACAAGCACTAGTTTAAAACAACATTCGTTATTCGCTAACTTTCCACGTATCTCCGCTACGCGTCAAAAGCTCGCCCGGTCAGGAGGACTCCTTTAAAGTCGAGTCGAGGTGGATGGATCTGGCGATCCTTGACATGGTTACACCAGGTAGGGTTGCCAAGTCGTCTTGTTAACCGAGGGCAATGCGGTTTCATTCAGTCTTAAAAGTTAAACGAGTTTTGGCTAGTTTATCCCGGGTACATTTCACGTTGATTTGGAATTCTTTTAGTAAAAGTTGCTTAGCTCTCAGCCCCAATTCCAACCGTTCACAGAGCGTATGCGTACGTTTCTTTGCTAAGCCTCCGTCTTTGAAAGGCAGCTTACTGTGATGTGAATGAGGCTGGTTCCGTCAGAATTCGGTCAACGCCTCGTACTGGCGCGACTACACTCGTAGCTCGTACACTTAGATGAAACTAATCCTTGTGCATTTTGTATCTGATATATGACAAGTTTACGAGAGATACGTATTCTTTTGTACGTGCCCTTTGGGTATTGCACTAATGTGTCTTGGTCTTTGTACATCAAAATAAGAAACACTTAAAATAAAAAATGATGTGTTCACCTATAATAGGGGTACATGTAAGCCCAAAGAAATGTATACTTTTATAAGGAGAACTGTTAATGTGTACTCTGTTGGTGTCCCGAATATAAATAAACAATAAACACTTAAGCTTTGGATTTTTCATTAGTACCTATGACATAGGACATCTATGCATATCCATTTAGGTATAAACGGATATGAATAGATGTCCTTTCCATTGTAGACGGAGGTTGATATGTTGATAAGGTAATTAATTTGCTTAAGCCTCTTACACTTTGCAGTGTTAGCTCAATGTAACCCTCTTAAGGCATTCACTGCCGGCAACGCATATAGAATATGCGTTCACGTTCATACAATTTTGTTCCTAAGGGGCGTGGCCTGGCAGCGAATGTCTTAACTTAAGCACCAACGTTGACCTCGGTACAAACTGAAATTATGACACAACACAAAGTTTTTTAACGCACACGACTGTACCAGATAACTTAAACCAATTTCCTCTAGCACATTTCCAGGCAGGATATTGAGCGTCGGTACGTATTTTCTTGTTATTTTTCAAGCTTCCCTTTATATTGAAGACACGCCGTCCCTGCGAGTCAATGTCTTTACAATCTGATTTCAATTAGAGAACGTTCAGTAGCTACTTGACGTGTCGAAATAGTGTATCAAAGGAGTTAGGGCACCTATAATGCTTTTTGTATTGCAGCACTAGCTAGGTACATTAGACGAGATCACTTATGGTAATTTGGCCTAATTTTCACGAAATTCTAGTGACAATCCAACTAATAGTGGGTGCCAGTGAGTGACAGTTATTTTGGAAACCAATCGAGGGCCGTTTTGCTATTACACCTATTTTATGACATGTATTTTCTGTGATACTGGAGTGAATGTTGCGTACTGCTTGCTGATTCCAAAACATTTGACTTATAAAAATAAATTGTTTTCGACATACCCGGAAACATCTCCTGTCGATAGGAGCATATTATACTCTCACCTTATAGATGTAGACTTCGGTAATAAACAACCGAGAACTCTCAAAGTTGAGTGACCCAAACTAGCTCGTTCAAGCGTAGCGTCACATAGCTGCGCTCCAAATCTATTCGGTACGTGGGCCCGATGGCCGTCATGGCTGGCATCGTGGGTCGTGACTGCTCTGACTGCTGCGCCTGCTTCGTTCAATACTAAAACAGCCTTTATATCCTATAGTTGAGAAAAGAACGACCTTTTGGTACCGGTGCAGAGACCGGGCGGATGCAGCCCACGTTAGGTTTGGGTTAGATCACGTTTTAACGGGTTTAGAATAAAGATATATAGTTTTGGTAATTACGGTTAGCGCTATTATAGTACAAACGATCAGATTATTGAAAGAAATGGTCGCTTCAAGCTTCCATTTCTAAGTGTCCCTTAAGATTTTGTAAAGTACGCATGCTTCGCAAACTGAGCGACACCCAATTTCAAATTGTTAAATATGTACCTACTTAGTTATGACGTGTTCATTACATTCGTCAACTTACACTAAAGCTAATCAAAAGTACCGAAACATTAATAATATTCCTTTATTTTATCGTACTTGTTAGATGTCTTTATAATCATATACATTTATTAACCAAATATAGAGAAGTAAGACATAGATAAATCCAAATCCACTACGCAGGCTTCGTCAGGTGGATACAACCATGAATCAGCAACAGGCGTCGTCATATATAGGATAAATACTCACACAACAATGAAACAATCCGCAACAGGCTTCGTTTATAATTGGTGTATAAGTAAAAGTAGGTATATAAGTACATGCTGTGTCCTTTTCCGGCCGTCCGTGTTAGCACATTCTTTCCCATTTTTATTTGCCAAGCCATTTGTCGACGCGCGTTCTCGCGAAACGAGTTTTTTTTTCTCTTTTGACTAACTTCCAAACGCCGCTACAACAGTTGCACAAATTTCTTTCTCCACTCGCTATTTTCGAATTTCGTTGCATGTTGGAAGTTACTTTCTAGTGTTATGATATGGCTCGTAAGTGGTGAGCTTTTTTTGATAATATGTATATTATTGTATATCGTCATTATCGTCGCTTGATAGTTCGTTTCAAAGCATTTTATAACTGTCACCTTTTAGTCACCTACATTACGCAGTTACATGCTATTGAAGAAAGAAGTGGGAAATCAGCTTAAAGTTATAGGTACCTATAGACTGCATAATTACTGGCATAGCTCGTTATCAGAAATGTACACTAATTGGTCATTCCTCTTGTCATTAACTTCGTGTAAGGTGACCGGCAGTTGTAATGCTTACATTTCAACAGTCTCATTAATTATTATAAATCAAGACATAAGTGTGGCCTTTAGTAATATCCCATATACAATTACTTCTAGATTAAGTCACTTGCACTCGTATCATTGTGGAATGAGATATCTTAATTGTATTTTATAAATATTTAGCGTAGCCTGTGTGTAATAATATTGTTTATTAATATTTGCTTAGTTATGAGTTTTAGAGTAATCGAGCAATCATTAATGTTTATACTGTCACGGAGAAAGATTATTCGAAGACTTATTTTTTCTATTGCGTAAGACGATTTGACTTCATACTGTCTTGGCGAAATAATTTACAAAGGTGGAAGACCAACCATCTTTTTAACTGTCAGATGTTAAACATTAATGTTTCGTAGTGCGACGTAGACTAGTTGCACGCGTCAAACTAGCTGTCCATTTCAGCGCATTTCGCGATGGGCAGATTCCTCCGACGCTAAAGAAAAACTGAGAATAAATAATATCGCATAGTATTAGGTACTATGTGTTTATTGTTGTCAGGACACTTGCATGGTGATTATACACGACTAGATTTAGTAGGTATGTGTATTTTGTCATAAAATTAATAAGTCAGAAAGGACTTTATGCTTATGATTTGTGCATAG
The DNA here is from genome assembly GCA_951800055.1 of Cenopis cana. NCBI lineage: Eukaryota > Metazoa > Arthropoda > Insecta > Lepidoptera > Tortricidae > Cenopis > Cenopis cana. Next base: position 6,184,863 of record OX637487.1, on the reverse strand, counting down.
TTTTTTTGTAGTGTGCTTTAGAACAGTTTTCTATATAGCGTGGTTTTATGCATGAAACTTAGTTTGCTGTGTGATTTTGTTGCATAAACTTGTTTGCTTGTCACCTTTTCCTGTAAAACAATATGTTAATATCTGATACTTTGTGTGATGATTATGTGTCACCAAGTCGGATGTAATTATCACATCACGTACTTACGCTCATACAATGATACTCGAAAACTACGTCATCTAAGGAGGTATTTCTAGATTCTAGAGTATTATTTTATTTTATTAATTTGGAGAACAAACAAACATAGATGTACTTAAGAAATAAGTTACAGATTAATTATAACTAAAACATGCATCTAAGTCCTAAACAGTTCCCACCAAGATGTACTATTATAGCCAGCCATCTGATTAAAACTAGCTATATCTAAAAACAAAGACCCTAAATTTAAATAACCAGATAATAAAACTAAAAATTAAGCTCTAAAAAGGGACCCTGTGGCAGGGTACCGAGGAGCGAGGACACTGGCAGCGTTTCCTAGCTGAATCGCAATTCTTATGCGCCATCTGATTATAACAGTAGCAGATATTGAAGGATGGAAGCGAAACGCTACTTTCAATCTTTAAAAACATTGTATAATACTTATGAGCACTGGTCGTAATCGAAAGAAGCTTAAAATAGTATTTTATACAATCGTTATATAATGAATGCTTTTTTAGTCGAGAACCGCGTTTAGACCACGAGGCTTGCCGAGTGGTCTAAGTAAGGTTCGAGACTCAAAAAGCTAATTATATAACTATCAGTGGCGGAGCGTCCACACAACTCGATTCCTACCGGCTTGCCTAATTTTCAGCCAGTACAGTTCTTTTACTACGTCTTATGAAGAAAAAGAAAGGCAAATTATTTCCGGCTTCCCTAAGAATATTTTTGACGCGCCGCCACTGATAACTATTGTATACAATACTTTTTCTACGAGTCCACGAAAATAACAAAATAACAGAAAGTTGCCGCTGAAACGATCTCATTAGTGCATGAGGGTTACACGGTGATTAATAGCACGTGGTCTGCACATATCACAATACGTATCACGTGGGTATTGATGAATATTAAAAACAAGTCTAAATAATTATGAAATTTATGATAATATCACAAGTATTGTAAATTTGTAATAACAATTCCCACAGGGCCAATGCCTTGTTAAGATGAAAAAAAAATTAGTCCATGCCTGCCTTTGGCATCATGTCAAATTTCGACCAATCACGACACAAGAGAATTTAAGTTTTTTTTTAATGATTATGGCCAGTATGCAGACGACCGTTTAAGTAGGTAGACATTTGACAAGTGCATTGACGTGTTTACGTTCAGAAGCGCGGGAAGCACTATCAATGTTGAAATATTCATAAAATGAGTCTCCTTAAACTTAATTTTTTTTCATCAAATTACGGCGTTCTATTTTTGAATGATATTTCGATTCTCCGCGCAGTTGTACAATGAAATATTATATTACTCCATAGAGCATAGACTTTTAGTTCAGCTTAAAATGTATAATATTGTGCAATGGTCTATGAAGTTGTAATTGTAATATTGTAGTCGACGAGTATAAAAATACCTAAACATGAAGTCGTGTTTAGAGTTAAAACGTTTCTAACATTGTTCGTTCAAAGTCGACTGTACCTTTGATTGATCGATCGATACAACCTGTATTAAAGTCGACGTCGCCATAAAGCTTAAGCCACACAGAGAGCGGGCGGGCGGTAGCGGCGCGGGCGCGGGCGGCAGCGGTGCGGGAGCTGCTTTTGGCGGTGGCGGCAGCACAAAGGAGCTCCCGCGCCGCTACCGCCCGCCCGCTCTCTGTGTGGCTTAAGCTTAATTATGCGTGCCATAACAATGCACCAATGCCACTTGCGCCGGCGTTCATTTTTAATTCATCCTGATCGATGCCCGTTTGCTCGTCATCTGACGTGTCGCCGTTAGGACCTTATTTCACAAGTTTGACCTTTGTCGTCTGATTATGACGTATTTCTGTTCTGAATTGCCATGTAACTGGTCCCAAGCGGCTAACGCTATTTGCCTATTCAAAAATATAGTGTACGGCAATTTATCACATTTTTATTTTTATTTTATTTTACTTAGGCAAGGTAACAAAATGTAAATTATTTTTAACCTATTTAAAATAGCTTAATGAAAACAGAATTAAATTTACATTTCAATGACAACCAAGCACAACATGTTAAATAATAAATTACAAAACTAAACATAAATGTGAGACATGCAAGGTTGCTGGATAATCAATATCACCGTCACTTATCGATCCATCAATTTGCCAGTTCGTTGGCGTTAATTTTCAATAGGTACTTTGCTTCATTAAGTTCAATATCTGGGCGGCCGAGCTTTGCTCGGCGTTTTCCCGGGCATGAGACCTACCTAGATCGATTGCTCGTCCCCGAAAACCCCCACATACCAAATTTCATCAAAATCGTTAGAGCCGTTTCCGAGATCCTCGAAATAAATAAATATACAAGAATTGCTCGTTTAAAGATATATATATATAATATTACCTACATACCTACTAAGGACCTACATGCTAAGATACAAAAGTAACAGAAAAAGACAAAACTGCTTGATTATATTGGTTTAGTACATTACTTAACAAGGGCGGTAAAACAAAGAATGTCTCAGATCGCAGGTATTTGACGCCCGAGCCGAAGGCAAGGGCGATAAATATGCGATCTGAGGCTTTCTTTATTACCGCCCGTGTTAAGTACAAAATTTTATGTCACCCCCTGGCCAGGAAGCGGGTTTTTTCGCGCGCGGAGCGTGCGATAATGGCCGCTTTATGGCCAGGTGTGACATAAAAATATTTACAGGTAGGTATCTCACGGTTCGAAATAAATGCCATACGATAGATAAATAAATATTCCAGGTAGGTAATAGTAGTTTATGCAACTGGTACATAATGAGGGGCATTAAAACACGAGTGTGTTAGTGATAATAAGGTCACACGAGTGTTTTAATGCCTAATTATGTACAGTTGCATACATTACTTTATCTACACACATATTATAACTACTCTAAGATGGGTTCAGAAACCGTTGTAAATAAATACAATAATTGTGTTAATACAACCTTTTTTGCACGGTTGCGGAAATATCGAAATCAGAACTGGCAACCGATACCTGAATGTTATTTTAAAAAGTAAAGAGTCCCTATTCTGATGTGATCATGTCGTTCTAGCTCAAATTTCGTGCGATATATACTAAAAAAACATCGAGCTGACATTTCGCATCGACTGAATTTGAATTTTCAGTGATACTAGAATAGGGACATGTCAACTTTGACATTTAAATTTTGACAGTTTTGTTTGACGTTTTTATATTTTAACATCATATATGAGATTAAAATTAAAAATTATATTACTGCTGTAGCCTTAGCCACAGATAAGAAAATTGCCATAAATTCATTGAATGTTGAAATGAGAGTCATTTTCTACGGTTTCCGAACGCATATTAGAGGATTTATGATATGTGTGTAGATAAAATTTTGTTATATAATTGTAGGTAATCATTTTTTAATTAATCATAACCGTAACGTATAAAATAACAATTTTGCGTAAACAATATTATTGTTTTATAGGTTAATCGAGGGAAATGTATTTATTAATTACTACGTACTACCGAACATCAATCAAAAGTTAATATTTTATTAGTTATATTGGTTATTTAATTAGTTAATTTGTAGCAGTCATTTCAAGGACCGCTAGCCGTGATGTGCGTTTGTTTCAATTATATTATTGTTGTGCTCTGCTCTAATTGTAGTTGGTTGGTATAGACATTTTATCTTCTCTAAAAACTGGTTCGAATGGAACCATAAGAAAAATTTGAATCAAGTAGCTAAATGAGAAATAAAGACGGTAAAATTCAGTAAGACTATGCAGCATGCTGGACAAGAGCTATCACAAAACTCACAATTGAAATAACAGCAAAAGTTCTTGTTCAAAATTTGCTCTATTACTTATCGTCGACCTCATTTAATTTATAAAGAATAAAATGTTTGTTCACGACCGAGACGAGTGGCGAAAAAGAGGGGAGGCCTTTGCCCAGCAGTGGGACACTAAATAGGCTACAAAAAAAAAAAATGTTTGTTTGTCAAACTGTACGGCACTAATTGAAGTCCCGATAATTATCTCATTGTAGAAAAGTAATTTGCAAGTAAAAGCTATCTGGTTGATCCATTTCTAAACTCCATGTCTTATTATTCATTAATTAGAGGCAAATGAATGCTAATGAGTTCTTACATTGTTCGTTACAAAGTTGCTTTAGTGAAACAATGGTTTATCTTTATAAAATTAGTCTCACAATAATCACTTTAATGCCTATTTAAATAGTATTACTTTTTATGTGCGTAGATTGTCTATAATCCGGTATTATAGTCGTTATTGATTTTTGGGCCATTTACACTAACCCTGAGGTATACCTACTATAGTTATGAAATGATGTCAATAATATTATATTATGATACGGCCATTGTTATAAGAATCTGACGTGCCGTTTTCAACACTAGACTGGTTTAGTAATATGAAATTTCACTTTTTTCACGTTTGTTAACAGAAATTCGATAAATTCTCTAAAAAATATCTAAGTAATTTCATGACCAGATTAAGTGGTTTTTTTTCCGTGTGGCGGATGGTAGTTGTCCATACTAGCATCACGTTTGTATGGCGGCATAAAATAAATGAGTTTTCGATAAAAACAAAGTAGTACATAAAGGAGAATGGGCAAATTAGTATGGGCGGTGTCCCATTGGTGTATACAGTAGAGACATATATCATTTGAAAGCTCTTAGCGGTAGCTTTAATTTCTTGTATGACGCCGAATACCGGTCGCGTGCAGGGAAGGTGGAATAGCTCATTTTATAACAGCACTGTGGCGATTACTGGAACTAAATATTCTCATACTAATGGGACACTTGTGCATAGACCGTAGCGCCAATATTTTACTAAAACATTACTAGAGCTTCTAAATGAAACGGGAATGGTTACCTCATATTTTTCTTCCACAAATAGATACGAAATAACTGTAGTACATCAATTAATAACACAAAAAATTATTATCGCCTGATTCTGCTACTGCACGCCAGATGTCGCTAGTAAATAATGATAGGTTCACATGGTCGTTTATAGACGGTAACAATATGACACTTGACATCTAAGGCCCGCAGTACGAGGTAGGTTTCTACATCAGAGGGGCTACGATAATCACTTATGTCGGACATATAGCATTCGTCCCTTACTGCCAAATAGGTAAGTGCGAGAGGGACAAATGCTATAACGTCTGCAATATACGCGATAGTCTTAGCGCAGCGCTCAGTAGTATTCTATATTCGAGCTCTGACTACAGTTATGTTAGTAAATAAGAAATGCTACGAGCGTACTAAGCTGCCAAAACATCTTTGCGAATTCAATACTTTCTACTAGTAGCAGTAATTTCGAAACCGCATATAGCATATATGTATATATATATATATATATATATATCTCTCTCTCTCTCTAACTTAACAAGTGCGATAGAGACTAAAATATTGGCACTTGAATATCGATTTTGGCCGTATGGTGGTCTTGATGCATTCAATAAAATAACTCTTAGATATGTAAATATTTATTATTGAACATAATATATTACGAACATATATAGATGACAAGAGCCGGCGTGCCTACAATGCCGCTGTCATGTATAGATGACAACACGTACAATGTAAATGCAACCCACGTTGTGGGTAAGCAAAAACAATTCTTATTCGTGCATTTTCTAAGCTATTTTACCCTTTGACCGCCAAAGCGATAGTGTGTCTTCGTGCCCAGTACGCCAAGCACTGTTTTTTGGTGTAATGTCTAAACCAATAAAATCATATTAAAACAGTTCATTAATGTTTTTTTTTTCATGATCAAAGTACACCTTCACTCCGACCTTTTAAGTGGCTGTTGGCGTGGTGGGCACGACGACACAACCACTTTATAGGTTCTTGGCGGTCAAAGGGTTAAACTAGTAACACAATTGAACTAGTTTTCTTCGCTATCGCGTTTATAATGTTACATTACCTATGCAAAAATCTAAAACGGCCCGGCAACGATCAATGACAGTTGTCAATACTATGTGTTGTCAACATTGACTTATAATATAGAAATAGACACACAATGCCGAACAAAAATGACGGAAAATGTGGCACTGATTGACACTGTCAGTTGCATACACGCTTTGTCACTGTCACTGTCTGCCGTCAACACGAAAGTACCGCAACGCGGTACATTTGAGGGTGCCATTTTTTTCACCTGACTGTGTATCTAGTTCTTTTATAGTACATCTATGGTTGTCAATGATTTGAACATTACCGTCGCGTTTGAAGCCATTTGTCAATGTCATTTACGTGCTTGAAGGACATTGATGCTAGTTTTGATTGATGGACATTGACAGATGCTCGTCGATCGTTGCCATTTTGGCATTTGTTTGAACAATCACTCACGTGCTTATGAAATGAAAGCTCATGAACCCAGAAGATTTACTTAGGATTGCGTTTTGACACGTTGACGTGTGTTTGACGTGCCGTTTAACCCTTTGACCGCCAAGAACCTATAAAGTGGTTGTATGTCGTCGTGCCCACCACGCCAACAACCACTTAAAAGGTCGGAGTGAAGGTGTACTTTGATCACGAATAAAAACATTTATGAACTGTTTTAATTTGTTTTTATTGATTTAGACATTACACCAATTCAACAGTGCTTGGCGTGGTGGGCACGACGACACACTACCGCTTTGGCGGTCAAAGGGTTAAGCCCACCAAACGCAATTCAAAGTAGCTATCAATTTATTGACGGCAGTATTGATCGTTGCCGGTTCTACTTAGTCATATCTGAAAGAAAGCTGCATTGCCGATTACTGGGGAGTTATCCTGAAGAGCATATGGACAGATTATAGCAGAATGGCTTTTCCATACTTTATAAAAACCTACCATCGTGTGCTAAAAGGACAGCCCGATCCTATTGGTGGAAAATAATTAACTATCACAAATCGCAGAATCTAGGCAGTGTCGTACAAGCACACTCAGGCCGCGCGCGTCGTTTATTCACAATAGTCTAGCGGAAAAAGTTACGTCGCAGAACTAGTGGGACTTTTATCCCCGATTAATACGAATGTTCGCTTCTGGCGCGCGGCATGCTCGCTTCGGTCACTCGGCTCGAGCGCTGTAGGTACAGAATAAGAAAATAGTAAAAGTACTGTATGGTCACAGTTCTACTTACACTCCTCCTTGCTTCGCTCGTCGTCGTGCCTACACCGACCTGCCTTAGAGTAGATAGGACTGCAAGTCCAAGCACTGGGAATCTTATAAAAGCACGCTATGTTTACGCCTGTGCGTGCACATCGGTGAACCAAAGTTCGCCCATTTCACCCACCTGGTGGCGTAAATTAATCCTTATTTTGTGGAGCCTACAAATGGGACAGTCCGGTGTTATACGCGTAACTTCTAGATATAGAGGTTCCGATGCTCGTAAGTAAAGACTACTGCACAATTCTAGTCAGCCCTAGGTTTCGATTCCTTGACAGCTTTCTTAACTCTCGCGTTCTTCAGTCATGCACGTCTTTGGATAGTTTAGAGGTTGATATATCGATTAACTAATTTTACGTTGCTAGTGTTTATACTGTTAATGAGGCTTAAGGCCCTAATAGGTACATATGTTCGGCCAACCTCGGCAGCCTACAAGTATAAAGCCTTTTTGCGTACGAGACCCACACACGAGTTTAACTACATTGCGCGGTTTAATAAAGCGGTTAAACTCGTTATACCTCTATGACTTGAAGTGTAAATAAACTCGCATGCGAGTCTCGTACCTGTATAAATAAGGGTTTGTTCTACCTTTTAGGCTTGCCAAAGTTGGCTTAACATGTAAACATCTAGCCGTGGCCCCTTTAGTCCCTTCAGTCCCCGTATCTATTGAGAAATAATTTAAGTACATTTTTGTACCAACCAAAGTACCCAATTAGTTAATTACAAATTCAATACATTATACATTTATTGTACACAAAATACCTACAGGTAAAGATATAAAAACATTAAGTCATATTGGTACAAAGCCGAACTTCAAAACCGAGGTAAAGGTTAACAGTTCTAAAATAATATAAAACTGTTCATGCACTGCTGTTCCTTCTTACTCCATTAGGGAGCTACGGTACTACAGACAGAACCACATACTCACTCTACCTACATGTCAAAACCCTGTTTTGCGTTGCGCGTCGGGGGTTAAAAACACAGCGTTTCGCCTCGGTCCTAGCTGAGGTTCTTGCTGGACTTTTCTCAGCAAGCTAGGTTTAGTGAACCAGCGACAAAACTCCCAGTACCTACCTCGATTCCAGTCACACCTCAGATTCAGTTGAACTCGCTCAACCAATCTCACTTTAGCGCAAAACAGAGTATTCCAGTGTTTGCATTGCACCGCCCGCGTGGCGCGTGGCTCACTTGACAAAGCCTAATCCCAATAAGGTCTAGTTTCCCTTCGGGGTTGGAAGGTCAGATGGCAGTCGCTTCCGTAAAAACTAGTGCCTACGCCAAATCTTGGGATTAGGTAGAGGACCCCAGGCATCCTTCAGGATGCAACTGTACTGGGATAACGCTAGGAGGATGATGACATCGCCCGCGTGGTCGTGTCGGAGGTTTCCCCTGGATTTTCAGGCCATTCTCTAGCTTCGCACTCCTATCGCTTTGTTGGGCCCTGCATATAAAGCCACAGTTTCATGCAATGCAGCATCAAAACCTGAACATACAACACACGAACACACGCCCGTGCACACTCGTCAGATCTGTATTGTCGCGGCCGTTTCTCCAGCACCCCCGCAGCCGCACCTAAAGAGTTATTAATGCGAATCGGATTCGCTTCTGTCGCGTCACAACGTAAGCCATCACATCGGAGCGCATCACATACGTGTGATGAGCCATACTAGTTAAATAAATGAAAATGATCATCCTAGCGCGTCATGACACAACACGTCAGAATAGTATGAATCCAGCTTTGCTGCGAACAACGTACTATTTACCGCTGAAAAAAAAGGTTACATCGGAGGTGCTAAAATAAAACTAGGTACTACAGAAAAAGGGAAGAAAAGTAGGTGTGAATTTTTTTTGACGTGCTTACATATTCGAATGCATTATCCTTAAGTATGCATTCATAACGCATGCTAATTTAGTAAGTAATTTACCCTTTAAACGCGCTCGTCTGATATGTGAGAAAGTGACAGTGTAAATGACATCTTTATTTATTGAACCTTTTTGATTTTCCTCGGTCAAATAGTTAAAAGATGACTTCGAAATCCATTTGATGCAATCACAGGTGTCCCATATATTGTAAAAGTATTAAATAAGAAGCATCCCAGATTCCGATTTCGGGATGAGAGGACTGCCCAGTTTATTTACGACGATCTTCTCGGCCTACACGAGGGCGATCATAAGTGAGCTCAGATCTGACAACCTGCTTTGAATGGTGGTTTTCTTCTCTTTCTTTTCTCTACAAAGACCACCAGATGTAGGTGACCTTCTGTGAACTTTATTTCTGACGATTCCCACGGAGCTGTCCAGGGAAAGCTTCGTGTTTCATGGACACGTGTACATGGAAACGTGTGATGGTCCTGCACTTTCGTCGAAACCTTTTCAACTTGACATAGTTGTAGACTCATACGCCATGGAACTGTAATGTCAAATGAGAAGTTTAGCCCTACAGAAATGCATATACTCAGGTTAATGTCGAACTGCACGCCGTGATATGTTGTGGATGTATCAGTCATTGACTTCCAGACGGGAAAAAATCGTACTATGCAGTCAAAGAGTATGTTCAAATATTTATGTTCACAGTGTGTACATACACATATCATCAACCTCCAACTCGACGCGTACACACATTCCCGCTGGAGAGAACGTCCACGCAACAACACAGACACATTAGTCCCTATTCGTCCCGGTACCGCCGCATACCGGGTAGAGTCAAGTCTGGCCCGGGTCGTGCCTCGCTGAGTTTCTTGCTGAGCTCTTCTCAGCTTGGCTAGGTTTAGTAAACCAGCGACAAATCTCCTAGTAGCTCAATTCCACTCACTCTTCACAACACAGATTCGGTTGAAGCTCAACTAATCTCACTGGACCGCAAACTCTTAGATGTAGTATTAGAGTATTCCAGTGCTTAAACCGTCCGCATGGTCGTAGTGGAAGTCTCCCCTGGATTTTTCCCAGGCTATTCTCCAACTGCGAACTCCTATCGCTTTATTGGTACCGGCCTATAAAGCCACATTCAGGTTCAAAAAAACATCAACCCTATTACTCAGAAGGGTAGGTAGAAGCAGATAAGTAGAGATCAAGACGATTTTACGATTCTTGAGAAACTTATTCTTGTACTAAGTATCATAACATCTATCATACACAAGTGAAGAATTTTGAGATACGGAGTCATTTTCTGGCATAAATTATACATACCGAAGATGCCCTTTAAGGCACAAAAAAATGTTCTTGCTCAAAGTATTTCCGGTCTGGCACTAAAAGTATACAATAAATAAAATAAATATAAAATAATATAAATAAATAACCAATCAAATGAAGTTACGATGGATGGTAGATCCTTTGTCATCAAAAGTATATATTGTGGGGTTTAAAAAAACATATTCGATCCAGGAACCCGTTTGTGCCAGCCCCGGCCGCCCAGCGAAACCCTACGTGGCCCGGGCCCGACACACACTTGGACGGTTCTTTTATTGTTCTTTGCTTGTAGTAACTGTCCTTATAAAACGTATTGCTTGATTAAGTACCTGAAAAACCAATTTATATTAAATATTAAAGTAGTATTCAGTAATCTGCTTCAAGCTAGGTAAGTACTTGTGTAACAACGTATAGTTAAGTTTACAGAGAGGCTATATCAATACAAGAATGAAAAACGACTACACTGCAGGTATGCAGGTATGCAGTGTTGGAAGAAGGGTTGGCAGAGCTTTGTTCGAGCCACTGAGGTGAAAAATAACAACACTGCCTGTTTTATAAGGGTCTGTTATGTTCCTGGTGATTACGAATATACTATAAGGGCATCAGATGTCCCGAGAATGCGCTGTGTTGAGAGACCTAATATCTATTTGTAATCACAACGAATCCTCAAATCGATAAAGGGTAGGCAACGTAGACTCTGTAGTCGCAACCATCAATGTGCTCGCTATGCTGCCTGCTTATCATCAGCAGACCAGGCCGTATGCTTGTCTTACACCGTCGCGGTATAAAAAAGTCACCCAAATAAAGGGTACCATTGGCCAAGAAAAGAATACGTACTCATTAATAACTACGACTAACTACGCGTTCAATATAATAATGCTTTTAGGATGTTGTTGGGACTGCCTGCCGCGCCACTGTGGTGCGTCAGGCATGTTTGCGGAGGCGCGCACAGATGGTTTCAGCGCTATACCAGTGATTCTCTTTATCTTATATCTTTAAACGAGCAATTCTTGTATATTTATTTATTTATTTATATATTTATTTCGGGGATCTCGGAAACGGCTCTAACGATTTTGATGAAATTTGGTATTTGGGGGTTTTCGGGGACGAGCAATCGATCTAGCTAGGTCTCATGCACGGGAAAACGCCGAGCAAGGCTCGGTCGCCCAGATATTACATATATAAGTTTCGATATTTAAACGTTTAATTTGCAAAGCGTGCTAAAGAAATACAGAAACATACATTCATACAAACATACTCTCGAAAAACACAACCCTTTGGACCCCGACTCCGGAGTCAAGTAAAAATCAATAATGGGTCGTCAACGCTTGTGTACTGCAGTCGCAGGCGGCTATGATGTGGTGTCTGGTTAACATCAGGTGGGCCGACAGTTTGTTTACCACCGTCATTGTATAAAAAAAACATACATTAGACTGACACACCATAAACACATAACTATAATCTCGCCTATTTCTTAACTTATCAAAAAATTGTAGGCAACTGAACTTCGAATTACGGTTAACATACGTTTTATCTACTGATAAAGGAATCCATAATGGACTTATGAATAACATAACTAAATGTCCCTTACTCACAGCCAAACAGTTGCCGGTTTACCATAATAATATTTACCTAACTACATAGGTAATTAAGACTACAGGCTTCTGGCACTTCTGCTTCTGTTCCGGTAAGCTCATGCTTAGGATAGAAATAACTAGCTGGTAAAGCCCCATTTCTGGCAGGAGAGGTACGACACAGCGATGCGTCTACTTGCTCATATTAGAAGCATTCCAACTGGGTAAGGTCTTTTACCTTAGAGAAGACCGCAGCCATAAAACCACTATTGAGGTATGTGGTGGATGAGTTCCCGAATCAGAGCAAGTCGCCAGATCACCGATCATATGCTGTGTTGTATGTGAAAGATCTATTATTAAATCTAGCTCTGTTATCATCCAACACCAGGAATCATTAAATCAACAAAGGGTCGACGACGCGCTTGTGATCAGGAGTCTATATAATGCTAATCAGTAATCATTGTCAATGCACCCTCACTGCAATGAGTTAGTCCGAACCAGGTCGGGCCTAGCCATGTCTCTTGCTGGACTCTTCTCAGCTAGGCTAAGTTTAGTGAACTAGCCACTAAACTCCCAGTAGCTCAATTCCACTCACACCTCAGATTTAGTTGAAGCCCGTCAACTTTACAAATCACTGGCACTGGAGCGCAAACTTTTCCAGTGCTTAAACCGCCCGCATAGTCGTGTCAGATATGGCTCCCTGAATTTTCCCCTAGCTACTCTCTAACCGTGCAATCATATCGCTTTATTAAGACCGGCCTATAAAGCTAAAGTAGGTTTAAAAATATGTCAATGCACTCTCGCAATACGTACCACAAACATTTTGAAGTGTATCTTAGTATCGTGATAATAATACCTGAGCAAATCTGGATGCTCAATAATATCGTTTATTCAAACTACTTCATAATGTCACTCACACTGTACAATCTTGTTTATTTCGGCTATAGCCGCCACTGATTCAGCGATCGGTGAACTGAAAGAACTGGTTTTTAAACTAATAAATCTTTAGCCTAATGTGTATTATGTAGTACCTATATATGTTTATTATACTATATGTCGATTTTTGTAAGTTTGTCCGCATTTTTCAGTACAAATGATTAATGTGAAATATGTACAAATATTGCGATATTTTTAATAATGAGGAACTACCTAGTCTACTTGATATTGTCGTCAGTATAAACTGACGACAATATCAATAATGGTACAATACTTTTTTTCTGTTGATAATATTAACATACCGTAGATACTATATACAATTCATGAACTACTTAGCTAGGCGACTCTCGCTAAGTTACCTAAAAGCTAGCCATTGTGATACCAACGAGCCTTGTTCACTTCTAGGATCTCCAAATAATCATCCAACATCATCGGCGAAATTAGCATCAATAGCAGAGCTAGACGTTGTCAACTGTTTCACGGCCTGTGTTCAGAAAATGGAATAAATGGCTGTACTGTAGTTAATTAATTACAAACGAAGCATTCATTAATCTATACATCCTGCCCCAAGAATATTGTGCGTGTTCATGAAAACCGCATACAACAATAATTTATTTTATCGATAAAATAATCGACCAGCGCGTCTTTACCTACTTGTAATAATATATGTATCTTCTATAGATATAAAGTCCATAATATATTGTGTTAATCCAACCACTATGAAGACTTTGTAGACATCTCACATATTCGAATGCATCGTATTGTTAAACTTTTCGACCCCAATGACGGATATATCCGTTACGGCGAGCAGTGCGATATCAACCTACTGCATGCATTGTTTGGGTTCGACTTCGCGTTTGACATTTCCATATAATGGCGTGTGAGCAACCGCTTTTGTATTTAACATGGCGTTAAAAAGATGAAGCTGATACAGAGCTTAACCAAAGGAAAAGACATATATACATACCTATACATTCATACATACATACCTACATTAGACATTAACATACAAACATGCACTCGAGAAATAAAACAGGCCTTCTACCACAGTCGGGTAAAAAGTACAGACATAGATGAGATATAATTTCACCTGTTTCTTAGATAATGTAGTAAGGAAATGTAAATGAACTCAACTCCGAATTACTTATCCCATTTTTAATTTACCTATTTACGGTTTACCTATGTACCTGGTATTCATTATGCAGCTTAGAACTTTTCCTGCCGGTGGGGACGTCCACTGCGCGATCGCGACAACACAGACACATATGGTCCCTATTCGTCCCGATCCCGATACCGCCGCATACCGGGTAGAATCAGTCTGACCCAGGTCGGGCCTAGCTGAGTTTCTTGCTGAAATCTTTTCAGCTAAGCTAGGTTTAGTGAACCAGCGCCAAAACTCCCAGTAGCTCGATTCTACTGACACCTCGGACGCCGTTCAAGCCGCTCAAAGAATCTCTCTGGAGCGCAAACGCTTAAGTTTATTCCAGTGTTTAAACCAGGCCACTCTCCAACCGCGCACTCCTATCGCTTTATTGGGCCCGGCATACAAAGCCACAGTCAGGTTGAGAAAAAGTTAAGAACCTTACGAGTAACATCAGCCAGAGTACCTTAATCCTCAGTAAACTGTAGCATCCATTTGTTAGTTGGCCATAATAATAGAACAACATTTGAAGGCTCCAGGATTTCTGTATAGATCTGAATAAGCAAGTTTATTTTCTGCCAAGAGTGGTAGGGTACAGCGGAATGTCATCTTGCTGATATTTCTTACAATCTTAGTCAACTTGGAAATCACCTCCACCTTACAAATACCGCAGCCATAATAACACAACTTCTTTCTAGGTATGTGGTGTTGTGTCCTGGTTTTGAGTAAAGTCAGGCCTGTTCCTCTTTCCGCTTCGGCTAAACTCGGGTCTGGCACACCTCCGTGATGTCCAGAATTCCAGATACCCTGTCGCGCTTTTAACGAAGGAACACGTACCATGATTAGCTGCCTAACGCCGGTTTTGTTAGACGGAAGCCTTCTGTACCTTAGTACTATTAATTGTTCTGTGGTAAAGTCGCCAGTTGTGCCCAGCACCCGAGGATATGCTGTGTTGAAAGAGGGAGTCCTACAGTAATATCGAGCCATACACACAGGAATCAACTAAGGGTCGGCGACGCGCTTATGATTCATTTGAGGTGCTCGCATCCAAAGGCTACGGTGTCTGCTTACCATCAGGCAGGCCGTGAGTTGATATCAAAAATGAATGCTCGACTCAGACCTTTATGAGCGACGTCAAGTACGTAATATTGACCCCAAGGCCTTCGGCTTCGCAAACTACCTATACCAGGGCAATTAGATTCATAAAAAGATTTATTATAGATCCATATAAATTACTTACGAATGTATTCACAATCCATGTGGATTATTCTTAGGTTATATGATACTTTTATTTTTATTTCATTCAAAATTTTAATTTGATGTAAAAATTCTTGACAGAAATCACCACTTTGACACGACATGTCAGATTATTCTTTAAAATCATTTTAAAATGCAATCCAACCTCCTAGTGCTAGAGATACACCACCGGATTATCTGCTTGGTGTCATTTCTACAAATCAAGAAAGAAGTATACAACTATAGACATCTAGTGCCAAGTAGAATAAGTTATTGCACTTAATTAACGTAGAGTTAATTGAGAGTTAAATCCTAAAACTCAATATAAAACGATCCCTGCACGCGTTAGCTCGAAGATGTATATATCAAAAAATAGCATACAACAGATCATTTAACGTGTATAAGTCACTAGTGTATACACGTAGGCATCTTTGAACAGTAGCTGATTTTTCTTTTACTCATATCTTTCGTTTCTTAATTCTAGTCCTGTAAATATTTCAGTGCTGATATTGGCAGCCTTACGTGGGCTAATTATCATTATCTTTCATATGAGGTACCTTATATTTGATTGCATCCCTTATATTTGGTATAATAAAGGTTTTTATACCTTACATACTCTTGTCAATTACTCGGCCCCTGCACGCTGTCCAACATTGGTGCCATACAATGAAATACTGCCACGATGAAGACCTTTCAAACGAGATATGTCTCAACTGTATACACCGATGGGACATTTTGCCCATTCTCCTTTCCGTCATACTTCCGATGCGTCGCGTGCGCCGACCGCGGCAGCGATCCATGCTCGGACGTAGCCGCTTCCCTGTTAACCAGAAGAAATTTGGTTTGTCCGTATCGTATTCCCTTTTCAATCTGTTTCGCGCACTAAGTCTGAGTACACGATGTAACAAATTGAAAACGAATATCACGCGAAGTTATGTTATGTTATTTAAATTCATTTATATCTGTATAATCTCATCATCATCATCATCTTCAGCCCGTAATCGCCCACTGCTGAGCATAGGCCTCTCTTCTTGTACGCCACCCGTCCCGGTCCCTTGCCAATCTCATCCAGGAGTGACCCGCGATCTTTTTAATATCGTCAACCCATCGTGCCGGCGGACGACCGACGCTTCTTTTTCCTGTAAGTGGCCACCAATCTGTCAACGTTCTCGTCCACCTGCCATCACTCTGTCTGGCAATATGTCCTGCCCAACTCCACTTGAGTTTTGAAATGACCTCTCCGACGTCACGCACCTTAGTGCGACGTCGGATCTCGACATTTCTCACTCGGTCTTGTAGGCTGATGCCGAGCATGGCGCGCTCCATGGCTCTCTGTGCTACCCGTACTTTGTGCACAGCCTCATTTGTGAGCGTCCATGTTTCGGCACCATACGTCATGGTGGGCAGGACACACTGGTTATAAAGACGAGTCTTCAGGCATTGTGGAACGTTAGTAGATTTTAGGATGTCGTCTAGTTTGCTGAAGGCCGCCCAACCCAGCTGGATTCTCCTGGAGATCTCCTTACTTTGGTGCTCCTTGCCAAAGGATAGAATATGCCCAAGATAAACGTATTTCTCGACCATCTCCAGCGACTCGTTTCCAACCGTTACAGTTGAATTCGTGTCGCCAGATAAGTTCGTCATAACCTTATTCTTGGACATATTCATCCTGAGACCAACCTGCAAGGAAGCACGATACAGATCCTGAGTCATATTTTGGAGCTCATCCAGGGTCTCGGCAAACAAAACAATGTCGTCTGCGAATCTCAAGTGCGACAAGAAGACACCATGGATATTAATACCGGTCCTGTCCCATGCAAGCGTTTTTATGACATCCTCTAGGACAGCCGTAAAAAGCTTGGGTGAAATGGTGTCCCCTTGTCGCACGCCCCTTTGAATTGAAATTGGGGCGCTAAGTTTGTGCAGCCGAACCTGCATTGCTGCCGAACTGTACAGCTCCCGAAGCACCTCGACATATCGAGCATCGATTGAGCAGCGATGGAGAGAGTCAAACACGGCCCAGTGCTCGACACTGTATAATGATATATACCTAATACACGATTACCGATGTAGAGGTAGACCCCATCGATTAGATCGCTGTTCATTTAGACGAATATAATAGTGATATGAAATTATGGATGACTTGTTCTTACCTTGCCCGATATTCCATTCTTGGGCGAGTCAGACTAGTATAGACAGGCATTAAAGTGCAGAAACGTCCCCTTCTGACAATTGTCGCGAACTTGATACTGCCCCTATTAGGAAATACATTTTTCGCCAGATGCAACTGTCCTAAATGCGACAGTAAAAGCAAAATACATAGTTTCCATCCATCCGTTTCCCATCTTGAGCTAACTTTGATCCACCGACGAACAAAGATACGGCATCGAAACTTGAAGCGGTTACAAACGTCCCTACTTTCTATGTAAGGATCGTTTGTACATGTGGTCAGGTTAATGCGTTCCATGTCCATGTCTTTTTGTGTTTAAAGACACGAGTAAACTTAAAATCATTTCAGTTGAACGAATTGCTCCAAAGAAATTCCTTCAAAAAGCTACTTTACCGCTCAAACAGTAAGGTTCACAATCCAATACTATTTTAATACAAATACGTCAACAAAAAGAATTTCAACCATAATTGTTTATTCCAAAATAGGTAGTCACTAGTAATGGGAATTGATTCCTTTTACAGTGAATCAGTTAGACAGTTATATGTTCAATGAAGGTTATTTAATGTATCAAATTCTATTTGTGTAAAAAATACTTTACTAACTTGTTGAAAATCCAGCTATGTTGTGTTTATGTATTTCGTTTCTGAAAATCCAATATACCGATTACAGAAGTTATAAAAGTAGGTTGTTACACTTGTAATTTGTCGAGAAAAATACACTCTTCTTCAATAAGTACTATTGTGTTATAGGTATTTTTTTTATTGACGACCTTTCTTATCGAGTAATGTACGTGGCATTTTCAATAAAGACGGCGATTATTTTAACATTAGCATAACTTCGTCCATCGGCATCGGCCCGTATCAGAAAAAAAAACAGTAATAGTAGAGACACAGACGTTATTGACGTCTAAAGCGCTCAAGGTTGTAATAATAGAAGGGGCAGACAAATGATACACCGTACTGTCTGATATCGACGTAAGTAGGTATAGTTTGTTGTACGAGATATGAATGGTACAGAGTACGTCCCTGGGTTACCCGTCATCTCCCGAGCCTTTACCGACGACGTATTTTTTACTCATGCTTAAAAAAAATATTGTGGTAAATGACAATTCAATCTTGTTCGTACTTAGGTAGATTTTACGGAACTTTTTTAAACGCGTACAGAATCCATTTTATTCATCGTGACACCCTTAATCGCGGGAAGTAGGTTGTTATTTGATTACATCTCCTTTTTGAATCCACACTTATTCGTATACGTAGAGAGATATGTCGCCTATAAATTTGGTTGTACATCAGAAGTCCGATTTGGTTACGGCCTACTAAATCAACTCTTTTAATACTGTCCGACCAGCCGATAAGGAAAAAGATAGCTGTGATGAGCTGACGTACTCTGTGAGTGTGACATACAGGTTGACCGTGTTAGCGAGCACTATACATATTTATATATTCAGTTGATGATCCCCTTGATGGCAAAACGAGTTGATTGAGAACCAACCAAATCGGTGATCAGGCCTCAACCAAATCTGCCCGTCTCTTACGACTTTCAGCTTCACCTAGCAACAGACACGCAACCACGGTATACATAGCTGTAATACCGCATTGTTTGACTTGTCAAAGAATCTCGTCCAACGGCACTTCAACACGGTTATTTGTCACAAAAGGCTAAGTTAGTGTTTGTCTTAATAGGCCTATACGTTTCCCATGTCGCAACTCGTATCTTACATTAGTCTATTCATAGACGCATTGTTAATAAATTCACATGTCTTTAGTTACGATTCTCATTAACGATCATTGGCCGTACAGTTA
Organism: Cenopis cana; assembly: GCA_951800055.1. NCBI lineage: Eukaryota > Metazoa > Arthropoda > Insecta > Lepidoptera > Tortricidae > Cenopis > Cenopis cana. Next base: position 6,165,512 of record OX637487.1, on the reverse strand, counting down.
TTTGGTTATTAAAAACAGTTTTAAGAACACAAAGGCATTGTCAGTTCAAGATAGTGGCAGACGCTTAGTTAGATAGTGGCAGAATAATTAACAACGTAATATATATACTATCTTAAGCAGTTATTAAAGATAAAATTGATCTCACATAGAAAATAAAATGTGGAATGTTGTTAGATTACCTATAGTCTTATAGTTGGTAGAATTGCAATTCCTTGACTTTCAACTTTTTGTACGAGTTTAAGTTACCGATTTGCCATGTGGTATTTATAGAATGTCGTATAACTAAAATTGAATGTATTAATTTCACTTTAATTTAATCATATCTTTTTCGATATTCTTTTACATAATCCCAACTCAAACCTCTATGGCCTAATTGACTGGAATTATCGATGGAGTACTCTGTACAACATGCTTGACTACCTTCGTGACTTTAAATCTCATCTCAATCAGGTACTGTCAGGCTCTTTCTGTTGACAACAGCGCAAAAAGACGGACAGCTGCGTTCGCGCAAGCGAACTCTTTGAACTATTTATTTATCCTGATGAATTTTCAAACTTGACAAAGTTGTAATTCAGTCAACTATTTCTAGATTTTCTTATACAGTCACAATCCATAACGTATTAAATACTTACTTATTGTAACCTACCTATGTTTTATCTATCTATCTATTTACCGCTGTCTCCTTGTAGGTACCATTGTTTTTCTTTTGTATGTGCTGCTTTATTATGTGACGTGTGCACTGTGCAGTAGACTATTTGTATTGTATTGTAAATACTAATAGTTAAAAGACCTGAAAAGGGTATTAATTTCAATGCACTAGTAAAGTAAGTTATATTTGTTTGTTAAGTTTATGTGGTTTGTACTTACTTTATCGAATATTTTCATCTTTTCCAGAGCAAGTGTTGGTCAGGCGTAGGGCCAGGCTGCTGCGCCGCGCCCGCTGCGCCGAGTCGCGCGTGCGATGCTGAGCGGTCCACTCCGCCCGCTCCGCCAGTGCTCTGCGCTAGACCGTGCTGTCGCGACGCGCCGTAAGTACATGCTTATTATTATTTTTTAAGACCACGTCGGTGGTAAACAAGCGTGCGGCCCGCTTGATGGTAGGCGGCAGTAACCACTTACCATCAGGTGGGCTGTCAGCTTGTTTGCCTCCGACGTAGTATAAAAAAAAAAGCGGTCGCCACACCACAGCCTATGGGTATTCTCGTTTTACTAATCTTTCTCCACCTAGGGCCTTATCAGAAAGCGAGGCGAGCGCGTATAGAGTTCGCCGCGAGCGCGTAACGATTTCGCCGCGAGTGCGAGCGCGCAGGCTGCGCAGCGAGTTCGGCGCATAATAAAAACTACGAATTTAACACCACACTCAGTCTGTGTTGAGCGTGGACTCATAATTACGCAAAGAATAAAGGACAGGGTGTTGGAGTTGGAGACTCCAACTTGGAGTAGTGCCACTGACGGATGCATTGAGTTGAGATGCGTCAGTGACGCTGGTCAGTATTTAAGGCTGTCTGGTCCTACTCGTATACACGATGAATATGATCGTTTGGCTGAGCTTGCGCTGATCGCGTGAAAGAAACAGATCATCGTGACATTACGGCTGGGTTGCACCATACCGTCTGTAATCGTAAGCGGTGTTCGTCAAATATGAAAAGTTTACAAAAAAATGTGTATGTGGTGTATGAAAAGTTTGACAAGTTTCTATGGGATGACAGCTGCCGGCGCCATATTTGACGATGACCGGTCTGTGTTCGTTGGTGCAACTGGCACTATATGTCGTGTCGTGTGATGGGGCTTAAACGGTTTCTTTATATCTCCAGTGAAATCATCTTTTTCCGGAAATAGAATGGTCACTGTTCACTCGAAATCGTCCGATAAAAATATGAATATTGTATGTATTATACTAAATTGTTCGGGTGTATTCAAAAACCTTACTTACTTGTATTTTTATTAAAAACAGTCGTAGTTGTTGTGAGTTGGAACGTGAAATTCAGTTTTAAAGCAAAAGTTAACCTTTTGGAGTTATTCCAATACACCAATTAATTTAATTTGTATCTCGTGTAGTATTATTATGTCGACGAGTAGAAATTAAGAGTCGTGTGTTGACTTGTTAGTTAGTTTTTTTTTCGTTGATGGGATGGGATTTCTCGATAGCCGGGTAAATGAGGCGTACTTACTCTTCTTTGTTTAGTACTTTTAGATATGTGTTTATGCAGCGCGTTTGTTGAAACTAGGCTGCGCTATTAGGATAAACCATTTTGCAACATAGATCGTAGTGATTTGTAAATAATCAACGTCACATTCCATTCAATTAAACAAGCAAACATCGCCGCTACTATGTTTAATTAACTATAGTGGTTATATTTCAATAATACGTCGTATAGGGAAGCCTTGTGCTAATCTCACGAGCGCGGGTTGGCGGATTGTTGTAGTTGTGACACATACGAACACATAGACAACGTGAACTGATAGTTCCTACGTTGACGCACGCATAGGTGCCACATTATACCAAATAAAGGTTTTATCATTATCATAGACAATGTGCATGTATAGCTCAACGCACAATCATAGGTCACCCGCGCTCGTGAGATGAAATTACTCTACTTTCTTCGCAAAAATAACACATTTGTCTGTACAAACAAAATGTTGCTGTTGCCGTTTCTAATACCAACCACACTTTAGTAGATGTTTGACTTGTCAGTTTATATAACTTAGACCAAAATTGTGAGGCAAACTGATCGGTAAATCTTAAGTCACCAAATACGAGTATCAAGAAGAAAGTTGAATCGCGCACCCGAACAGCAATTGCGATCATAACGGTAACCCCAAAACATTCCCTCGCACTCGCAGTGCGCGTACAATAAAAAATATTCGCCTTCGTGGAATTCGGGGTATTACGACCCCAGCTACCTGGCCCCCTCCCTCCATCGTCAGTCATTTGTTCAACCCCAACCCTCGAACATGCGTCCGCGCAGCGTAGCGTCTCTCCTAAGTTTAAACACAGTTTTATAACGTGCGTCATGTATATTTTAATCTTATATTCCTTATATAGGTTGTGATTATTGTGTATGTGTGTATAAGTGTAGTGAAAATGGATCTGTCTCTGCATAAGATAAAATACGAAACGTACGAATTTGAAGATGAGTTCGACTTGTTTGAACCGTAAGTATCTACTCTAGACACTTGTGTGAAGGTAGTATTGTGTGCGCGAAATCTTTAATAGATAAATATAAACATCAAATATCAATACTTATCATTTATTTTCAGACAGTTAAATTCCTATAGATAAGCTAAATCGTATATCCAATAAGTAGTATGTACATATCAGTGGCGGCGCGTCAAAAATATTCTTAGGGAAGCCGGAAATAATTTTGCCATTCTTATTCTTCATGAGCCGTAGTAAAAGAACTGGACTGGCTGAAAATTAGGTAAGCCGGTGGGAATCGAGTTGTATGGACGCTCCGCCACTGGTACATATACCTTCTCTAAAATTCACGATTGTGAAGAAACGTGGTAGTTACTTAAAAGTCAACACAAGGAGTTTTACTATTACAATATGTACAATTCAATACAAATACTTACGCTCTATTACACACCTCAATTAAAGGACACCGTACAGTAAAAAATGTAAAGCCAAACAACAGGCGGTCTTATCGCTATAGAGCCATATTTTAAACATTACGCAAAAAAACTGTTCAGACCATACAAGGTATACGTTATACGTAGATATTATTATTTCTAGTAAACTCATAGAAGGCAGGTGTGCGTGCACGCACAGCAACTCGCGCAAAAAATGCCGCAAGTGCTCCTCATTCAAGACAAGTGTAGGTATAGTACGAGTTTGGTTTGCAGTCACTAGTTCTGCGTACAATTGACTGGTATAAATAGCATTCCTATTGCAACAATCTCACACAAATCGATAAGCGGAAAGTGTGACTTTTGATTACATAAAATCTACAGTTCAGATTATACTAGGCGCGAATTAAGTCACGCATAAAATTTGTTTTGTGACTAGGCTAAGCTAGGTCGTAGGTTCTCCACGAAATCCTATACGATAGATTATGTTACCAGAATTCCACATAATTTTGGTCTTTCTCTGCAAATCTCCATACAAACTTTGAACCTGACTGTAGCTTTATAGGCCGGGCCCAATAAAGCGATATAGGAGTGCGCGGTTGGAGAGTGGCTTGGGGAAAATCCAGATGAAACCTCCGACACGATCACGCGGGCGGTTTAAAGATTTTGTACTCCAGTGAGATTGGTTGAGTGGCTTCAACCGAATCTTGGGTGTCACGGTGTCAGTGGAATATACTGTTTTCCCCCGGTTACCTAGCCTAGTTAACAAGAGTCCAGCAAGAAACTCTGCTATGCCCGACTTGGGTCGGACTGACTCTACCCGGTATGCGGCGGTACCGGGACGAATAGGGACTATAGTGCGCGCCATCCACGAAGGCGCGCCCCTCCACAGCCCAAGCCGTACAACTGTGCGCACAGATTAGTATGAGATTCGCTGTTGAGGGGCGCGCTGTCGTGGATGGCGCGCACTATATCTGTCTGTGTTGTCGCGATCGCGGGGTCCTCATACAACCTTTTTTTTGTCGTTCCAGTGTCGCTGACACCAGCGACCAGCGTCGCGCTCCACCGGCCGCCGGCGCGGCCGCTCGCCACAAGACGGCGCCTCAGGCAACGACGACGGCCCACAGCAAGGCCGCGGCGGGCGGGCCCAACCACCCGACCCAGCCGCAAGGTAACCACAAACGTAATGTCATTGTTACCTCCTTTTTTTAATTTTACGCACAGGCTTTGCTTTGACTCTTGGGGATACTTCTTTCATGCCAGAAGGGCGAATAGATAAGACGAAAAAGGTTGCAACTTGCAAATGTCGCCTATTTATATCAATAGCGTAAAGGCGCGGTGGGTTATCGTTGGTAAAATTTATTTTAAATAGTTTTATGTGTATTAGATGTTCGTGAACGAAGTAATGCTAAGAGTCAAAGTGAGTCTAAATATTCTAACACGGGATATTAAATGCGCTAATTTTATAGTGACACAATACAGTACATAGTTTTATGTGGTATCCATGTCTATTTTAGGTTAGTACTTTGTTTCGTAGACGTATTGTTTCGCAGAATTTTCAGTTCATAGATAACATTTTTTTACAAAAGGGTCGCAGTTCTAACCTAACCTAACCTACTTTTCTGGTAGATCTAATTGGGTTCTACAAAATTGCATTTTAACTGTACCTAAAAAGTTACCGGTTTCTGAAAAAATATAAAGTTTCTGTGAAACGAAAATTCTGCGAAGCAATTCATTCTACGAAACATTTTTCTGTAAAAGAAGGTGACACCTTATTTTAGTTGGTCTTATCGTGTTAATGGTCTAAAATTCAGAACTACCAGTAAAAAAAAACATTGAATGATGTAGATGTTACTATAAATGGCGCATTGCATACTCCTCACTCTCACGATACGACACTACGTGCATTTGAAAGCAATCAAATCTGATACTTTTGGGTTTCTATTAGGATTTCTAAATGTATATATGGGATGTTATTCGACATATTCTCGATTGAAATTTTATAAGTCTCCAGTCTTAGTACCTAATACGTTATGCCATCGGGGAAAACCCCCGTTTAAATTAACAATACATTGAATTGGTTAATTCCATTTGCTAACAAACTAGTCGCTTAAGATTTTTCCTTAGATACATACCTAAGCACTGACAAATAAAAGTGTTCCAAACAATAACAACTCTATTTATAACTAAACCACGAACATGATTGATACTATCAGTTCCTATCTGTCAATAGCAGTTGGGTTTGTGGTTCTATAGATGTAAAATCAAGGGAAATGAAATATAGACCTAATTACAATAATTATAAGGTACAGAATGATATATATTTAAATTTCCTTGACCGCACATGTTGGACAGTTCAAAAACACATTCCACACAAACAACACGTTGTATTAAATTTCAACCAATCTAGCTGGAGGTAACAATCCTGGGCGAAAATGCACCAACAAACATCGAGACTTGTTTGTTTAAGCCAAGCTTGGTTCAGACGTTTGGTAACCCGTTCAACATCGGTGCACTTTGGCCCAGTGTGGGTGTCAAGGAACCTGTAGTTTGTTTGATCTTTCGTGCACTATCCCCTATGCACATTGGTTATAGCAGTACCAATCTTATCTTGCACATGGTTTACTTTCATTCGTAGCATACTCGTATTTATGTAGTTTGTCTTAACACGGTTGAAATCATTACGCCTGTCCATTGTTAAAAGCAAGTTCTAGTTTTGCCCGCGTTCTCTCGTTATCAGTAGTAACGATGTAATAGTAATGAGTAATTATTTTTTATTAAATAAATTATGTCTCTCGCTAAGGGTAGTTCCTTTCGGCTATCTATCGCTATGAATGACACTCATTTACATCTGTTATTATATTTGGGTTATAAAAACTTGAAAAAACAAAAGGCGTTCCTCCTGTGGTCAATAGTTAACAGCTTATGTGCATGTAAGTTACGCTTTTATCACGTGTATTAATAGAAACGAACACGCAATTTATGCGGTTTACTATTCTAATCCAAAATTAAGCTTTGTAGCCCTTAACTTTTGATGTCCACATGAAATACGCGAACCTAAATCTATTTATGACCCATTTGTCGTCAAAAACGAGAGACATTAAAAAGAAGCACCGTAACATATGTCACAATGTAAAATGTACAAATGGTATATAACCTTACGTTTTATTCAACTGATTAATTTATATTACCTGTTCTAGAAACGCCTATATTAAATTTAACACTAGTTTACCGGCGCATGTGATTCTCCCACAGCTATCTCATCGGTCGCGTGTGCCGGACCGCTGCCACCATAGATAATGGTTTATGGTGCCTTATCTATTATTTCTTCTTATATATTATTATTTGTTCAAGTTCTATTGAACTTTGCCACAAAACGAAGAGGGAGGAAACAACATTGTTACTCATCATATCATAAGAGTTAAATAATGGATAAAGAACACGTCTATTAACATTGAAAGGTGAAGGGCTATTTGTACAAAGTGACGTATTTTAATTAGATCGCACCCGGCATGTATATTTTTTATAATTATATATTTTATAATGATTTATATTCTACTTAAGTACATTCCGACTCGGTTCATAGTTTCTTTTCCCTATAGGTACGTGAATCACTCTCAGAAATCTAGAGCTACAAAATGGACATGTGCGTCGTTTTTAGAGAAAACCCTTAGTGAACAGGCTCTTACGTAATGAAACTTACCATACGTATTATTCTTTGGCAATGCATAATTAATTCACATAGTATTACTTTATGTAGAGTACTTTTATCTCATGAGCGCGGTTGTACCATGGTTGTGTGCTGAGCTATACGTGCACATTGTTTATGTTAGCGTCTGCGTAGGAGCTATGAGTTCACGTTTTCTATATGTTTTGTGTCACAGCCACAACACTGTCCAGCCCGCGCTCGTGAAATAAAAGTACTATATCAGCTAACTTATTTATTTTTTAATTTAGTTGTTTCACCGAAGCGCATAGCTAAGATGTAATTCGTATTTGTCCACATGCCGACTGCCGCGATGCCGTTGCTGCTGTCGCTTCGTTTGGTTTCCAACAACAGGCTCTGGCTGTGGCGGCGATGGTGACTACCAGCTGGTGCAGCATGAGGTGCTCTACTCCTCGTCCAATAGGTGAGCACACTATCAACTATGAATTTATAATGATTGAATAACTAATTGTGTGTCAAGTGTCAAATGTCAACTGACATTTGACAATTAGCTTGACATTTAACACTAAACAATAAAGTTCCATAATAATGGATATGAAAACGTCACTCATTTAATACAATCATTGATTGACAGTTCGGGTGCCATCGTATGCTGATTGAGATCCGAGTTTTACCGAAGGAACGCCATTTTGCAATACATCTGTACAAATGCAAAAACGTCTCGAAAGTAATTTACCTGTAGTTGTAATGCATCCTTGCATCATGTAAGCAACTTTATACATATATTTCCAGGTACGAGGTGTTGGAGTTCCTCGGGCGGGGCACGTTCGGGCAGGTGGTGAAGTGCTGGAAGAAGGGCACCAACGAGATAGTCGCCATCAAGATCCTTAAGAACCACCCCAGCTATGCTCGCCAAGGACAGATTGAGGTCAGCACTACTTCACTTCACTTTTTTTTTAATGGCTTTCCATCAAATTTATGATGATTTCGCCATCCACTTGTTCATTAGACGTTGTTCGGTAACGACGCCATGACAGTAGGCAACTGGTTTTGTACGGTAGTGGATTCAGCCCGTCGTCGTGAAGAGCACGTGTGTTCACCAACGCGGCGACGGGCGAAATCCCAGCACTACTTATTTAGTGCCAGTTGCACCAACGTACGAACACAGACCGGTCATCGGCAAATATGGCGCCGGCAGCTGTCATCCCATAGAAACTTGTCAAACTTTCCATACAATCAGATTTGACGAACACCGCTTACGATTACAGACGGTTTGGTGCAATCCAGCCTTAATCTTTTGACGACCGCTTTAGCCTAGTTGGTAGCAGTGGCGGACCGTCCATACAACTCGATACCCACCGGCTTGACTTAGTTTAGACAGTCCAGTTATTTTAATACGGTTCATGAAGAATAAGAAAGGCAAATTATTTCCGGCTTCCCTAAGAATATTTTTGACGCGCCGCCACTGGTCGGTAGTAACCCTGCCTACGAAGCTGGAGTGACGAACACGAATATTTTTTCCTGAGTCTTGGATGTTTTGTATTTTGTATGTATTTAAGTATCCATCTATCTATATAAGTATGTATATCATAGCTTAGTATTAGTACCCATAGTACAAGCTTTGCTTAGTTTGGGACTAGGTCGATTTGTGTAAGATTGTCCACAAATATTTATTAGATGTGCATTGTACTAAACCGCATATCACTCACTACTCTCAAAGTGTAGTAAGGTAGCAACTATCTAAGAAGTAATTATCCACCTCAATGAGGTGCAAAATATCAAAAACTTTCTTGGTTTCACAAATATTTGCAAAATTCTCGGGAACAGCACGTCACTAGTTGTCCCACAACTCGGATTCCGGTAGAATTCCTTGAAAATCCCAAGTAACCAAATAAAAGAATATTGTATGACTATAATTCCGCCTGCTAAACACGCCGTCGGTCTCAATCCCCAACAAACATCATTAGCTTTATTAGGAAACGCGGGCCGATTCGCAGCGTAGTAAACAATACGCTTGCCACAAACAAGTCGGTTCCCGTGAAAAATAACCACGTTAATTATCCTCGATTAACTATAATCCTAACGGCGCATGGAATTTTCCGTAGCTCATTCCGCCATTATGGGGCTTGGCAGCGCTCCAAAGCGTTCTGTTTGAACACCAGAGTGGCTGACCATTCCTCGTGCCTCAAAATATTTACTCTCACATTGCCGTCCCAGGCAAGAATGATTCATGTCACTGTGAGACTGTTAGACATACAGCTTTTTGGTAATAAAGACGGGAGCTTACCCTTAGATCGTAAGCTAGTTTTAATAACCTTATTATTACACATGCGCCCTCAATATCAAATTAAACCCATGCAAAGTGGCCTGCCTTTAATCAGCCGCTTGCTTATTTTCATGCCCTATTTTAAACGCGCGTCACGTATTTGATGAATTTCGTCTAAAGATAAACACGACCTAAAACTGTTTGACGTCGATTTAACAAAGAAATATTGTCCTTTAAGTCTCCATCTTTAAGGATATTGACCTGTCGCCTACTGCTATCTATTTTAACATTTTTACTCCGATAATAGGATTTAAAAGGGAATTTAATAGAGTTTGTAAGTAACGTGTCTCTATACGGGTTCTTGCTGTGAATTCACGATGAGGTGAGTTTATTGACCGCTTCGATGTTTGGATTCGATTGCTTTTTATTCTGCTGCTACGAGTTAGTACCTACATGATGGATATGCGGGTTATTTGGATATCAACTGGGTTATTTATTTTGATAAATGATAACGCACTTCGAAGTGAACAGTTATTCTGGTGTATCTCAGTTATCCTATCTAAATGGATCGTGTGTTTACGGCTGTAAAGAAAATTAGAATCGTTGTTATCACTCTCTCTGCTCTAGTTCTTTTTCACGAAAGATGTTGAGAGTAAAGATTATTTGATACAGAGAACAAATACAAAGTAAAATTAACCGTGATCCCGCACGCAGCCTGAGATGAGAATCGAACCCGTGCCTCTGGTTTGCCGGACCAGCGTTCTTACCATAATGGTAGTAGTCTAATTTAGACTACGCAGATCACTACGTCGTCCCGGCCAATATTTGCCTTGTATTCTTAAGCCACTACTACTAACGACCTCTCTGTATTTTCTTCAAAGGCTCACAATAATTTGATTCGTGAAAATAGTAGTATATGTATTATGTAACTGTTTCATTTGTGTGAGGTGTGCATTAAACAGTATTTGTATTGTATTTTCCAGGTGTCGATCCTCTCCCGGCTCTCGCAAGAGTCCGCGGACGAGTTCAACTTCGTCCGCGCGTACGAGTGCTTCCAGCACCGGTCCCACACGTGCCTCGTGTTCGAGATGCTCGAGCAGAACTTGTACGACTTCCTCAAGCAGAACAAGTTCTCGCCGCTGCCGCTCAAGTACATCCGGCCCATACTGCAGCAGGTGCTCACTGCCCTGCTCAAATTGAAAGTGAGTTAACTTACGTACGAGTGCTTCCAGCACCGGTCGCACACGTGCCTCGTGTTCGAGATGCTCGAGGAGAACTTGTACGACTTCCTCAAGCAGAACAAGTTCTCGCCGCTGCCGCTCAAGTACATCCGGCCCATACTGCAGCAGGTGCTCACTGCCCTGCTCAAATTGAAAGTGAGTTAACTTACGTACGAGTGCTTCCAGCACCGGTCCCACACGTGCCTCGTGTTCGAGATGCTCGAGCAGAACTTGTACGACTTCCTCAAGCAGAACAAGTTCTCGCCGCTGCCGCTCAAGTACATCCGGCCCATACTGCAGCAGGTGCTCACTGCCCTGCTGAAACTGAAAGTGAGTTAACTTACGTACGAGTGATCTCGAAGCGAACGTGTAGTGCTGGCTCAACTTCCTGTTTTTTAGCCACTGATAGCACCATAGAGGGCCATTTGCCCCTTTTTGAGCTTTTACTTCGCACTATTTCGATACATAACCTGATACAATTCTTCCCACTATCACTATTCTAACTTCCGCCAAAGGAACTAATCCCATCACAACTTAGGTGCTAGCATTTTACCAACAAAGGAGTAGATTTTCATGAACCATCAAAGGAGTAGATTTTATGAACTTATTGCCACTATTTTAGCTACCGCCAAAGGAACTAATCCCATTACGACTTAGGTGCTAGCATTTTACCAACAAAGGAGTAGATTTTATGAATTTATTCTCATGAGCATGTGGAATGCCATCTTGTTTCTTCTGCGAGCAATTCTTCTGTTGTCTAATTCGTGACGGTATAATAGGAAGTCTTAAGTGCCAGTTGCACTAACGTACGAACACAGACCGGTCATCGTCAAATATGGCGCCGGCAGCTGTCATCCCATAGAAACTTGTCAAACTTTCCATACAATCAAATTTGACGAACACCGCTTACGATTACAGACGGTTTGGTGCAACCCAGCCTAAATGTATGTGTCTTTCCTTACAGCAACTAGGGTTGATCCACGCCGACCTGAAGCCCGAGAACATCATGCTGGTGGAGCCGGCGCGGCAGCCCTACAGGGTCAAGGTCATCGACTTTGGCAGCGCCTCGCACGTCAGCAAGGCCGTCTGCAACACCTATCTGCAGAGTCGATACTACAGGTACATTGACATCATTGACTTAAAATATAGAAATAGACACACAATGCCGAACAGAAATGGAGGAAAATGGGCCACATCTGTCTGGTGTCTTAGGAAATAATGGGGCTTCCGTTGTCCTTGATTGCCTTATACATCAGAGCCGTCTATGCCTATATTTTTTTTAATCGGACCTGTCGGGAGGTGACTAAAGCAAGGTCTATTATATTATTCGGGCATAGAACTGGAGTTATGTCATTACAGAGTTCAAAAAATGATATTAAATTAAATATGTGGCTCATGAAAGATTTAAAACCGTTGGCGTGTTCCTTTTTTCAAGCAGAATAGAAGGTAGTAATAAAATTGTAGGCTTAAAAATATGAAATGTTGTCATTCAGATAGAGGACCTCCGGGTCGCCCTGGTACTCGTAGCACCGTCTTGGGCATCGCGCTGTGTAGTTTGGACTTCGATGCTGCGGTCACATAACGGACTTCCATCCCCACTTGCCATTAAAAAGTCTATAATCAAATGCAATTTATTTGTATATCATCCTCATGCATTTATTTAAATTGTTCTATTGTTATTTCCCAGAGCTCCCGAGATCATCCTGGGCCTAGCGTTCTGCGAAGCAATCGATATGTGGTCATTAGGCTGCGTGGTGGCGGAACTGTTCCTAGGCTGGCCTCTCTACCCTGGCTCCTCTGAGTACGACCAGATCCGGTACATCTCGCAGACGCAGGGCCTGCCCACTGAGCATATGCTCAACAGGTCAGTAGACTGCACAATTGCACATACTAAACAATACTTTTTTTAACCTGACTGTGGCTATATAGTAGGTTGGGTCCAATAAAGCGATAGGAGTGCGCGGTTGGAGAGTGGGTGGGGAAAATCTAGGGGAAACCTTCGCTATACAATACATAACATTATGCTTATTAAAAGGAATCAACAGGAGGTCTCATCGCTAAAAACAATCTTATCCGGGTCATTGTCAGTTGGAAAAACAAAAGTTGTCCATTCGGTGGTCAATAGTTAATGGCTTGTGTGCATGTAAGTTATGTTTTTATTACATGGATTTATAGCAACGGAATTACAGATTATGCGGATTATCAGATCAATCGCAAATTAAGCTTTGTAGCCCTTAACTTTTGACATGTCCACCGAAAAGACGCGCACCTAAATCTGACAATGACCCATCCACATAACCTTTGGCCATCCACATAGAGTCCACATACAATCTTTGGGTATCCAACAAGAGTGGATGCTGTTAGTTGTTTATAGAGCACTTGGTACAAACTTATTGCTGGTAAAAGGGTCAATCAACTTTTCCTTGTCGTTATTCTGTCCCGTCAGCCAGGAGACAACAGTAACAAAATGTTATAATATAGAGTTCTAGCATGCTCAAGAGATGAGCAACGTCAGAATGGGTTTATAATCATCGCTAAAAATCATTAGTTGGATTAAAGTCGATAAAATCACAGTTTTTAAGAGTGACCCAGGAGACGTAACCATGGTAACGAGTGACAAGAAATAATTGATTGACCCACAACTTAAGTTTTTATCAACTATCCAAAAAAACCAGTACAAGGAAGAAAAAGTACCTAACAATTTATCCTTTAGTCCAGCCCCGTCACAAAAAACAACCTTGGAATATATAGGTAGGGGAAAGAAAATATAATGCCCCAAATAAGGATAATGTTTAGATATTGCAAAGGCAGTTCGTCGCGAATGTAAATAAGAATGGTGACGAATCACGGCTACAAGGTAATAAATAAGGAAGTGTACACGGCGGTTGAGGAAAAGTATAGTTTTTAACTGAAATAACTGAAAAATATGGTCACGACTCATATATTCATATTGCATGTTACATTCGTCTTCACGTGTTGTGGTTTTATATTTGTAATAATCATTGAAATGTACTTTTGACTAGTGTAGAATAAACGTGTTTATATGCGTGGCTGAAGAGAAAAGTTTTAAGTAGCTTTGCATACTCCAAAAGGCTGGTAAGCGCATTTGACAATGACATCTGTTCTTTTGCTTTGGTAAAATTTTAAGTAAAACTTAATACATTCAAGTTATTATTTTAATTTGACTATAAACCAGTGTTCTACAAAACAACACATACACTCACATTAAATTTTCTTGCACTTTCAGTGCCAAGAACTCCTCCTAGCGAGTTCTCATTAACTCGGAGATCATTAGGTACTATAATAGCTGAGCATCGCTGGTGTTCAGCGATGGTCCCGGATATTGGCCTGGCAATGAAGGTGTTAAGTGCTTAACCCATTGAGCCAAAATGGACCTGGTTTTTAACCGACTTAAAAAAAAGGAGGTTCGTAGTTTGACCCGTATTTTTCTAAGTATGTTTGTCCGCGATTATGTCGCGTTTGGCTAAACCGATTTTGATGCGGTTTTCAGAAAAACATTGTTACATTCTGGAGATGGTTTTGGTATAATATTTGAAGTCTGCTCTCTTTAAAAAAAAAAATTTACTACTTTGTTGCAGCGCGTCAAAAACGGCCAAGTTCTTCTACCGCGACGTCGACAGCACTTACCCGTTCTGGCGGCTGAAGACCCCCGAGGAACACGAGCTCGAGACAGGCATCAAGAGCAAGGAGGCCAGGAAGTACATCTTCAACTGCCTCGACGACATCGGACAGGTGCGCACCACATCGACAGATCGGCAGAGTTGGCGTTAGACGTGGGGAACGTGGGCCACCGCCTACGGCCTCGCGCCTTTTTTTCCCTAAATTTATAACATTGCTTCTTACGCCACCAGGCATTTGCTAGATATACCTTGCTCTCATCATATTTTGGTCTTGCCCCGCCACTGGACATCGGACCTTATAGGATGAGCCCCTATGCGCGTCCCACCCAAGTGGAATGGAACAGCTCTTCTGCAGCTAAATTAAGAGCATAAACAATCTCGTAAACTTGGGCAGTTAAACGTTTATCTGCCACAAAGTCATATGAAATTGAAACAAAAAAAAAGTGAAACTAAAGAGTAAAGATATATATCTCTTTCTGTCGCTCTTGTACAAATTTGTATACGACCATCACGCTCGGTAGTACGTAGTAATATTATTAAATGCCGAATCTAGTTAGTCTGAGTATCGGACTTAACACCGTACATTATAAAGCCAGGATACTCGTTTCTGTGGACAATTGCCACCTCAACTTGCTAATCCGACGATCTAAATGGTACATGTAATAATTACTTGCTAAAATATTTAATTATAGGGTAGTCCTAGTATTTGAGAGTTCAGAAGATCGAAACACAAAAATCGAACTAATGTTTTCATTTGCTTCTAGGTGAATGTACCAACGGATCTAGAAGGCGGCCAACTCTTGGCCGAGAAAGCGGACAGAAGGGAATTTATCGATTTACTCAAGAGAATGCTCACTATGGATCAGGTTGGTACTTTTTTTAACTTATAAAAGTCTTATGTATGTTACTTATTGCCATTGCCAAAGCACTCATTACAACTGCGTTTTATACCATGCATTAACTTACGATAAAAGCAATTGGATATTATTGGTTTATCATCATCATCATCATCAGCCCACTTTCGTCCACTGCTGGACATAGGCCTCTCCCATGGCATGCCACTGAACTCGGTCTTGAGTTTTTTGTTTCCAACCGCTGCCAGCCACTTTGCGTATGTCATCGCTCCACCTGGCTGGATGGGAGGGCGTCCTCACTACGTTTGCCAAGCCGTGGTCTCCACTCCAGAACACGCCCACCCCAACGGTTGTCGGTTCTGCGACAGATGTGACCGGCCCACTGCCACTTTAGCTTACTAATCCTTTGGGCTATGTCGATGACTTTGGTTCTCCGAGACACCGAGCATAGCCCTCTCCATAGCTCGCTGAGCGACTTTAAATTGGTGAACCGGTGGTTGGTTACGTTATTGGTTTATACTTCTTGCCAATGCGGTTTTCCTGTTTCCAAAAGCTATTGGATAATATCATGTTTTAGTATTTGTATTAGCTTTAGAGATTTTTTTTGTGTATATATTTGTTTATTTTGGCTATGTGTAACAGGAAAGAAGGATAACCCCGGGCGAAGCACTAAATCACGCTTTCGTGACTCTTGCGCATCTCGTCGATTACGCGCACTGCAACAACGTCAAGGCGTCCGTGCAGATGATGGAGGTGAGGATTCCTTTTAATAATCATAATGGTTTATGTAATCATTTTATAATCATTTGGCTGTATTTTTTCCGTCTATGTTATGATATTTAACAGTTTCATTTATTGATGTGTGTATAAATATGATCCATCGTTATGCTTCTGAACCAATTTTGATAAATGACGCGTGAATCGACTCGTTGTAAAAACAATGATGATCAACTCGCTTTCTAGAGATTTACGATGTTTCTCGCTTTCTTTGTTGTGATGCTTTGTAGAGATGTCGGTGCCCGTGGATGGCACAGGTTTTTTGGAAAATTACTATGTACAGTTGCGGAAGCCACATTGAAACCGTTATATAATTTGTTTCTGAAGAAACATTATAATCATCATCCTCCTAGCGTTATCCCAGTACAGTTGTATCCTGAAGGATGCCTGGGGTCCGTTACCTGATCCCAAGATAACGTGAAACGTGATGAAGAAACATTATAATAACGTGGATAAATCTATGTACAATTTTGTGGTTAACATATTTGTCGGGAAAAACTACACTACACACGTTCGACGGGCACAATCGTTCTATTATACCTCTCAACCGTATTAACTCATGGCCGTCTTCACCCCCTTAGGTGTGCCGGCGCTCGGGCAGCGTGGGCGGCGTGGGCGGCGAATACGTGGGCGGCGTGGTGGCGCCCGCCGCCGCGCCCTCCGCGCACCACCTCGCGCTCACCATCAACCAGCAGCGCCTGCCGCCCGCGCCCTACGACAACCTGGTCAGTACCGATACCGATACCTACCCGAGTCATCGAGGCCCAACCACAGTAGATATACCACCTTATTCATAAACATCCATCAAACCTTTTTTAGCTAAAATGCCGTTAATATTCGTTTGTAATCTGTCACTTTGACATTTGTGTTTGTGAGAAAGGGACAAACCACCTTTTGGTTAGCAGAGGTTTGCTAATTTTTATGAATAATGGGGATATCAAACGAGGGAAACGACTTATGACGACTGTTTTGGGCTGGATTAAGGCGACTTCCTGATTTGTCGATGCGGAGGCGGTACGATATGAGAAAACTGTCAAATTTCAGTGAACTCAGTACCGCTTTTTACTTCGCCCCTACATTTAAATGTGTGCTTCCTGACCGGCGCGGGATGTGCGGTAGCGGGACGATGTACGCAGTACTGGTCCACTTCTGCGCATTATATTACTACTGCGAAAATGTAATTCCAACAATATTCCGTCAAGTGGGAATCTTTGCGACGTCAGTAAGTTTACGTCAAAGAAAAAAAATGTCACCATATCGATCCCGCCCCGCCAAGTCAGGAAGTCGCCTAAGACAGGCTGCTGGCGATTGTAATTTCCCGCTGAGACTGAGAGTAGGTGCCCCGTGGGTACATTATGCCCTTTGGCTCGCTTAACCCTTTTCCAGGCCGCACTTCCCGTATGTGCATGATAAAGGAGTTGTTGTATAATATATAATGTTGTACTGTACAGTACCAGCTGTACCAGGGAGGGCGCGTGGCGGTGGGCGGCGCGCGGCAGTACGCGGCGCGCGCCGAGCCCTTCCCGCACCAGTTCGTGTCCTCCATCCTGTGCCAGCCCGCCTACCAGGTCAGTTCTAATCAGAGTTTATACTGAATGCACATGCACAAAAAATAAATAAAAGGAAAATGTATTTTTCATGAGTAAGGAAATTCTTAGAAAAAAAAATGTAATTGCTGTATTTATACAGCTCTTCACAAGTAATTTTTGCTACACTCATCGGCAGAAAATTTGGCCCAAAAACTTTTCGTGATTTCAAACTATAAATTGAATAAAGTAAATAATGTTAATATATAAAAATGCATTTTTCTAATTTGGGCCAAATTTTCTGCCGGTGAGTATATATTTTAATGCATTACTTACATTACAATCATAATAATTAACTCGGAAATTTACAAATGCTCATAAATTTAGCCTAGGAGTGACTTTCTCAAAGCGGGGTACGCGAACTCCCATCGGGGTTTGAGACAAGATGTACCATGCGACAGGTGACGGGTGTCTAGTGTCGCAGTCGTTGGGTAATGTCGGGCGACTCACTCGCGTGACGTTATCGCGCCGCTCAAAGGTCCCCCGCCGGGGGACTTTCAATGCGATAGAAAGTGATGTAGCGAGTGATGCGCGTGCGATAGAAGAAGATGGCCACGCGTGGGCACGTTTAGCTTGCCTCGCGGGGATTTGTTAACAATGAGGCTTCTGTACGTAGTACTATTACTTATTCTGTGGTAATGTTTTAAGGGATAAGTGGGATTGTAAGTTTGAGTAGCTTCTTTATATTTTTTTATATTTAGTTTATTTCTGTAATCCACGCTTGTCGCTTAGCAGCTTCTCTATATTAACATATATGTGTTGTGGTTCAGGTGCAGCAACTGGCGGCGGCGGCGGCGGCGGCCGCGGCGGCGCACCACCAGCACGGCGTCGGCGTCGGCGGCGTGGGCGCGGTGGGCGGCGTGGGCGGCGTGGGCGACGTCGGCGTCGGCGTCGGCGTCGGCGTGGGCGAGTGGCGCGCGCCGCTCATCGTGGAGCCCGCGCCGCTGCCCGAGTCCGACGTCTGGGACTTCCATCCGCACGCGCTGCACCACCATCCGCACAAGAGGTCGGTATCTGTCCAGTGTCCACCCCTGCTGCCGCCGTGCCCTTAAGGCGCAGGGGTGGGCAAGGCATTCTCCATACAAACTCTGTGCACATTTTATTCGTAGGTTTTGGCTGTAGGGTTGGCGCTAGAGAAACAACAGCTTCGTAGGAGATATGATTTATTACTACTCAAATTAGGCTAGACACATGTTTATATAGGCACTTACATACTACTTATAGGTATATACTATATACTTACGTAGGGACTACACCACATGCCCTACCAAAAAAGGAAAAAAAAAGAATAAATACCCTTTTTTTTTCTTACATTAATACACAAAATATATGTATCTACCTCTATTTATGACGAATACAATCTCGTTCGGTTTTTATGAACCGTCACTTCTTTTCCCTTGTCTACTACAATGACATTGGGTTCTGCTTCTCTAACAACTACAAAAGGCCCTTTATATAACGGGTCTAACTTATTATTAAGTGCTTCATTTTGTATCATAACCAAATCACCTGCTTTATAGTTTACAGAGTTAACATTACGGTCATACTGTTGTTTTCTTGTTGCTTTACTTTGAATTAAATTACATTTTGCATCGTACTGTGATTTTTGTAACCGGTATTTTAACTCAAAAGCATAGTCATTGAAGTTATAAATAGGGTCTAATGATTCACAAAGATTACTCGGAATATTACACCGTCTTCCAAATACAAGCTCGTATGGAGTGTATTTTGTTTCTGAATGAACTGTCGTATTGTAAGCAAAACACCAGTAGGGTAACCATGAACTCCAGTTATTAGTTTCATTGTTTGTTTGAATGCGCAAATAGGATATTAAATGTTTGTGGTTGTTTTCTAAGGAACCAATAGTTTGATGATGGTAGGATGTTGATTTTAAGTGTGTTATGTTTAGTAGTTTGCATACCTCTTGCATTGTGGATGATAAGAATTCTGTGCCACGATCAGTTATTATTTCCCTAGGAATACCGTATCTTAATATGAAATTATTGACAAAGGCAGTTGCTACCGAGACCGTATCTTTTGATGTAAGCGGATACGCCTCTACGTATTTAGTTAAGTCGCACTGAAGCGTTAATATGTATACATAATTACTGCTATCCTTAATTAACGGGCCCACTAAATCTAAAAATAATCTATCGTAAGCACAGTTACCAGTGGTCGTGATGACCATTGGCTCTTTCGTGTTTTTAAAATACTTTTGACGTTGGCATTTGTCACATCTTTTAACAAATTCGGCCACGTCTTTGTCTAATCCTGGCCAAAAAAAGCGTTGGCGAATGTTATTCAACATCCGTCTGACTCCAGCATGTCCGCTGGTCGGTAGCATGTGGTAGTCATTGAGTATTACGCGCTGCGTATCCTTGTCATCTATTCGTATTCTACCTTGTAATATGCGCAATAAGGGTCCCGACCATTGCGTCATACTATTTATGATTTGGGCTAGCTCCTTGACTAAAGTCATATTTTCGCTGTTTCTAAAAATGTATAAACAGTCGATTGATTTTTTTTTACAAAATTCGCTCAGTTCCCTCGCAAAGACAACTCGTGCGCGTTGCGATCGGGTTACCGGCTTCACGTAAACAATACACTTCGTCTTATTAAGGCCCGGGGTACTGTGAATGACCTTGACCAGTTAACGATGCTTATCATTCATGACTCAAGCGACATCTGTTCAACAATGATCGCGTTAGCTCGATTCGCTTGTAAACGGGCTGCCTTGATAATCGACCTGTTCCGCTGTTGCGTCAGTAGATGGCGCTCGGATTGCCCGGTGAACAACGCAGAGTAGTGTTTGTATCAGATGAAACAATATGAAGAAACATTCATATTTAGCTCGTTGTTTTTTGTTTTATAGTTGACGAAATATAAGCTGCCCCGATTCCTCGAACAACTTGTATGGCGAATCGGTGCAGCTTATATTTCGTCAACCATACCTACTACGTAGTAGCAGTGGCGTGCACAGAGTTTTTAGACAGGGTAGGCAGATTTAAAAAAAGCCACGAATATTTATTATTTGCAGGTAGTACCTATTAGTTAATGTCAAATTTACGATTCATATTCCTTTACTAATGCACTAATTCCAAATCAACGGTAGTGAGATCAAATTGAGAAAGGGTAGTGTACCTACTATCCGTTCTCAATTAGGTACTGTACGAATATCGTTAGTTAATGAATAAAGTTTTCCTGTGATGATAATTATAAAAAGAAATAAAAAAAAGGTACTTACTTGCTTCATTTCGCAAAATAAAGTTTCCAGAAGAACACACGTAGTAGGTACGTACCTATTTATGATCTAAACAGAATTTGATATTTATTATTGCGATAATAAAAAAAGTCAATAAATGCTTTTATTTTAATATAACTTCCTTATTAAGTTATTAAATAATAACAGATTAATACACCAAGGGGATAAAGCACTGTTTTATGTCACGGGCGCGATAATGAATCCTGAATGGAACGAAGGACCCGAGCGTAGCGAGGGTGTAATGAGTTAATTCCCATAATTAAGACTGAGTCCTGAGTGTAGTGAGGGATTTAAGCACGTCCAAGACAAAAACAGTTTTATCCCAGAGGAGTATACTCTACTTTTCTACTGCGAGACAATAGAAAATACCAAGGCTACTATAAACAAAATGTTTTCGGTATTTAATAGTACACTGACGGCCGCTTTAGCCTAAATGCAAGTGATCTTGTCTATGAAGCTGGAGATCCGTGGTTCGAATCCCTTTATTATTTTATTTTATTATTATTTATTTATAATTCATTACTGCAAAGGCCGTGAAGGAAGGAAGGCCAGTTCTAGCATTTAAATAGTGATTTATTTTTCTCAATACCTAAATGTAACGAAATTTCAAAATATTATAAAAAGCCTCCACTTCCCGAATGGCATTCTAAAGATTCAGTACTTAATAATATGTAGTATCTAAAAACGCGCTTGGCGCTTGCGCTGCAGCAGTCCGCGGCCCCGCGCGTGTGTTGTTTCCGGGCGCCACTGCGGACTTCACGAAATTAGACTTTAAGGACATAACAATAAGAACTATAAAAAGTGAAATCACATTATTACCCGGCGGGTTATAAGGAGACTTAGTACAATATTACAACCCGGCTTAAGCCAAGGGTTATAATAATTTGTTTTCGGTAAGGTTTGCATGATATATAATTGGGCAGTGGCGAGCAGATGGTGTGAAATAGTACATTGTGCATTTAGGGAGGTAAGCAGGTTAACGAAAGCTATAGAAGCCCGACGCCGAAGGCGGAGGGCTTTTATTTACTTGAGTTTGTAATAACCCTTACCAAGGGGCTTGCAGTGGGAGGCGCGCGTCGCTTTAAATGCCTACCGCTCGCTCGGCCCGGGGCCGGCCGTCAGTCGAGGGCCGCCCGCCGCCGCGCGAACGCGTCTATATGCACGTTACCGCTGCCGCCGCAGACTAGAACGCGACGAGCTACGAGTCGATAGCTCTAGCGCTACACGTGCCGCGTGTGAATGAATACAATTTATACGATAGACAGAGATGCACAGAGTAGGCATGTTTTTTATGCCTAAACGCCGTTTTTGTTAGAAAGTGAAGCTTCTGTACTTGTACTATTACTTATTCTGTGCCCTTACCTCCCGTGATACACACAATGTTTTTCATCACATTTTCGAGGAATTAATAACTACAAAAGGCAGAAAAATCCATGGTTCATACAACCACACCAATCAAAAATTGACGAACTTGACAACTTCATCTCCAGTATCACTGCGAGAGGAGCGCAACGCGCAACCAATCACAGAGCAGTATTCTTGCGGCGCGCGGCCAACTAGATTTTTTTAAACCAATCAGATCACACACAAACTCATAACTCCCACGGGAGTTATAAAATTCCATAACTCCCGCGGGAGGTAAATCTGCTATAGTTGCTTTATACGCACGCGTGCAATAACACACTTTACGAGCAAGTGTGATGAAAAGATAATTAGTTACTCTTCAGATAAAATATTGCTCTTACGAATATTTATGAAGAATTAACTTAGATATTTTACAATAATTAAGGGATATGCCAAACCGTACAATTATTTAGAGTGTACAATCGAGGTCATAAATATGTTTTCACACCACTTTACCGAAAGCAAACCATAATAACCCTAGTTTAAGCCGGGTTGTAATATTATATTGAATCTCATTATAACCCTCGGGTAATAATGTGATATCACTTTTCATAGTTGCTATTGTTATGCCCTTAAAGTCTAATTTCGTGAAGTCCGCACGGCGGCGAGCAGACTGCATACCGGCGCCGTGTTTTGTTTTGTTTGGAACGCCGCGTTCGAAATAAAACACGGTACCGGTGCGCTGATAAGTTGTTTTTTTTTTTCAAATGAGTTTATAACTAGTATTTACAAAAACGAACTGTTTTAAATACACTATTATTCTGTTTTTACTTACTTACGGTTCAGGTTCAATGGATAAATTGTCATTTGGTGGACCATCATCGGATTCAGATTCATTTATTTCATTAATGTAAATTACAATATAAGTTTGCATCGATGTCAAAAATATAAGAATTCACATAATGATCGTCAAGTTAGATATAAATAAATAAAGAGAATAATGAGATAATGAAATGAAAATATTCTCCTAATAAGGATCTTCTTAACATAACTGAATACGCGCGCGACGACCGCTTTAGCTTAGTTGGTAGTGACCCTGCCTACGAAGCCGGTAGCTCTAGTATAAGTTTTTCCGAAACATTAACTAATTCGAACGCGTTTGCGTTTTGTCTCAAAATGTATGAAAACGCTCTCACCGAGTTTGAAATACGCGCGTTCATCGGTTAGCAATAAATGTTAAAATACTCGCTGTTTTAGTTTCCACTAGTGACCAACTGACCACCAGAGGCGCTGTTCACGTTTTCCTACCACTTTCATACATTTTGAGACAAAATGCAAACGCGTTCGAATTAGTACCTAAGTTCATTTATTACCAAATTATGAGATAGACTGTGAATAAATCACCAAAATAACGTCATCATACAATCCGAAAGATACCGTACCTGATATAATTATAAAATAACAAATTAAAATAAAACTAAAACTAACCTAAATATACCTAATAAAAACCCTAATCTAAAAAACCGCTGCCAGTGGGTAACGTTCCCAAAGTGCTGGGCGAATTAGTTAATGTTTCGAAAAAACTTATACTAGAGCTACAGGGCATTTATTTTTGTGATGAGCACGAATATTTGTTCTTGGGTCTTGGATGTTTTCTATGTATTTAAGTATCTATTTATCTATATAAGTATGTATATCGTCGCTTAGTACCCATAGTACAAGCTTTGCTTAGTTTGGGACTAGGTTGATTTGTGTAAGATTGTCCACAAATATTGATATTGATATTGATATCGATATTGAATACAAAAATTATAGTATAGGTCATAGATGTACTATAAAAGAACTAGATACACAGTCAGGCGAAAAAAATGGCACCCTCAAATGTACCGCGTTGCGGTACTTTCGTGTTGACGGCAGACAGTGACAGTGACAAAGCGTGTATGCAACTGACAGTGTCAATCAGTGCCACATTTTCCGTCATTTTTGTTCGGCATTGTGTGTCTATTTCTATATTATAAGTCAATGGTATAGGTACAAATTGAATTAAGGACAACGATGGCAATACAAATAAATAGCGAAGTCAAATCAAATATCATTTTACAAACGTAAACAAATGTCAGGATCCTCATGATCATTTTCAAAATGAATCGAAGTAGTATTGAAACAACAAAATGATATACGGCCTCTTAAAAGTCCAACTATAATAGATAAGTATAAATAAAACTGTCTTACAGGTTGTATGTCTCTATGTGTCCGCACTACTCTGTGCAACGGGAATCGGCTCAAGCTCGGTGCAAACTTCCAAACTAGATAAGTAAACAAATATCTGACAACAGCGCTGTGCCTCGAGCGAAGCGAAGTCGCAACGTCGCATTCACTTTCATATTTGTGAGTAGAAAAATTGTTCAAGTCTCACATATGTAGGTAATATGTGAGATTTGAAAAGCAACTTTTTGCTTTTTAAAAAAATACTACACATTTTTATATACATTTTACTTGCTTTTTCATAAAAATATTCACTGTCATGATCAAGACTGGCAGTAATTTACCATCAGCGCTAGAATAGCGCCTACCATTTTATACGAAGCAAAGTTTTCAAGTTTGAAATTCATATTACAATACTTAGACGAATATTAACTACAACAGAAAATAGGTTAAATCCTCAAAAATAACTGAGCTTAATTTGGAAACTTAGAATTCTGTCGTAACCGAATAATGCATGCACACATTTTGTTTTTAATGTTTCTTAAGCGTGGTTTTTTGTCGTAATTACAATGTATGTGAACAAACTAACTACAACAGCAAATACTCAAGGGTATGCGTGTCCTAAATATGTACTTTGCAGGTCATTACGTTCAATATATTCTTCAAATATTCTGCACAAAAACACCTCGATTTTCAATACTTTGCCCACCTCTTCACCTTAAGAGGGCGCCGAGCATATTTAGCAAAAACAGCCGTCACCTCTCAATCTGTGGAGGTCACGATACTCTACAAAAATATATAAAATATATGTAATTATTATCACAAAGAGTGTGTTTACAATTTATCACTATTAGTAATCTATAATAAATTACACTTTTATAAATACAATACCGTAAAGTTGCACTAAAAATTAGAAGAACGCGTGTCGGCGTTTAGGCAAAATTGAATAGAAAAATCTATTATTTCGTTTCAAAATCACACTCAAACAAATCTCAAAAGTATTCACTATAAGTAATCACTCTTTTCACATTTTTCCTCGCAAAGACCAATGAGAATTTCAAACGTAAATCTAAACTTTAGTGACTTTTCCATACATTTTCCCTGCCACCATACTTTCGAAAAATCGACAGATGGGCATTGGCCCTCGGTGAGAGCAGACGCATGCTCCTTTTTTCGCTTTGACAGCTCTGTTTTTGACATTTTGCCCGTATACGAATACAATATGTATACCACACACAAAGATTGTATTAATTGAAGTAGGGTAAATAAATATTGACGTGTGGCGTTTTAAGAACCTTTTAACATGGAATTTTTGGTATTAGCCTTTCATTTTTTAGAGAACATACAGTGTTTGGTCCCGAAAGTTTACTTATGCGTTCAAATTATAATGTTTTCCTTCCCGAAAACACATTCTAGACGCTAAAAGGTTGCCGATGCGTTTCATTACAATGGAAATTAATTTCAATGAAAGGTCACCCTGACGGAACATCTTTATAACGTAATGACATTTGTCACTTACTTCAAATGAAAATTTGTGTACATTTTTCTTTCTTTATATTTCAATAATTTTACGTATCTAATGTTGATATCGAATACCAAATACGCATACACACACGCCTCTCGACAGTTTGCCAACAACGCATACTTATCTACTGGCATTTTTTGGACATATCGCGCTTCGTCCCTATTAGCCGCGAGTACATCATGATGACGGGAAATGTGGAGGATAGACGAGCTCGGTTCGCGGCATACCGCCAGCCAGGTGGATTGAAAAAATCTCCAAATTCGCCGGACTCCGAGAACACCAGGCGCTGCATGCAGCGCATTATCGGAACCACTGGCGAGCCATCTGCACTCTCCGCCAGAGACATAGCGGTCACGATCCTCAGCATTGAAGAACCCACTGATTGGATTGATTGGATTGGAATACTTATTGAAATTTGTGGGGATATTCACGCTTTCTCGTCAAATAGGAATACATTTAATGGCTAAATATATCTCAGATGTCGTGATATAACTTCAGGAATCGTGGATTAACAATCTGCAGTGTCACACAACAAAGAAAGTAATATTGATAAAAAGTAAAATTGATGTAAAGATTGTATTGTCGAATTTGTCGAAGCCGCATACGGTCATACTAATTATAGAATGAAAATATAAACGTGTTTTTTTTATCTTAGTTATATTATATCTCTGACGACGACGTATAATCTGAGTCTTATACAAAATATATGTATGTAGTCCTACTTATTTCTGCAGGTCTGTAAGTACGGTTTCTAATTTCTATTTGATTGTTTTTATGGTTTGAAATTATTTGGTTCACTGCTTTGATTTTGGATATACGGATATACGTACTTTAGTATATACATTGTAGTCTTTGGATATACGTAAGTACGTCACACCGGGTAGAGTCAGTCCGACCCAGGTCGGGCCTAGCTGAGTTTAGTGAACCAGCGACAAAACTCCCAGTAAGTAGCTCGATTCCACTCACAACTCAGATTCGGTAGGAGCCGCTCAACCAATCTCACTGGAGCGCAGTCCCAATGTTCCCGCGTGCGCGTATCCCAGTGTTTAATTAAACCTCCCGCGTGGTCGTGTCGGAGGTTTCCCCTGGATTTTCCCCAGGCCACTTTCCAACCGCGCACTCCTATCGATTTATTGGGCCCGACCTATAAGGCCACAATCAGGTTGAAAATACAAAAAAAAAGTACGTCGCAACGTAGTAAATAATAGTAAGATTGCAATTTCAATTGCGTATATTATAAGTATTATAACTGTTACATTACAGCATGTATGCAGCATGTACATGGATTTAGCTATACGCAACCATGGTCCAAGTAGTGTTAAAAGTTCAGTAAAATTTACTCCACTAATTATTCTATTCAATTATCGTTCTTATAAGAAGGAACATGAGAGCTAATTTGTCATAACATAACTATGGACTCGTATATTCAACCATGCACACGATAGCGCGTCCGGCCGGCCAAGTTCCAATTACAGATAGTGACAATGATTTACTAAATCCTACTTGATCATATTTGTCCTACGTATTTCATTATCATTAGGTTTTAAGAATACTTAATATTTCAAAATACTGCCATTAATTTTCATTAAGTTTCATTACATAATATATATCGAAATAAAACAACCGCATCTTCGCTTAAAACTCGCATTAGGTACCTATAAAAGCCGCTTTAGCTTAGTTGGTAGTGACCCTGCCTACGAAGCTGGAGATCCCGGGTTCGAATTCGTTCTTGGCTCTTGGATGTTTTCTATGTATTTATGAGTATCTATTTAAATCTGTATGTATAAAGTATGTATATTGTCGCTTAGTACCCATAGTAGTACAAGCTTTACTTAGTTTGGGACTAGGTTGATTTGTGTAAGATTGTCCACAAATATGTATTTATTTATATATATATTTATATATTAATTCTGGCGCAAACCAAAACCAGACAAAAAATAGCCAAATAATGCAATATTTTTTCTCACTTTGCGTTGTCTGTGTATTTAAGGACGCCATGGCATGGGAATGTCAAGTGTGAGATTGAACCTGCATGTAGGTTTTGATGTCTATTAGACGCCATAACGGATATATGCGTCGTTAGCGTCGGACCAATGCGAAAGGTTAAGTAGGTATAAGTCGTGTAAAAAATGGGTTTGTGAGAAAGAAGGATTACACATTCTTAAGTTTTATTTATCATTTATTCAATCAAATATAATTGAACAATATAACAGCTTAAGCCATGGCATTGATACACTTAAATATAGGTATTTTAATCTATTTATATATGAATAATTAGAAGCGTTTTACTAAAATCAAATCCCAATTTTCAGAAGTAAGGTTTTGGTTACATATCAGAACTTGACTTTTATTTTTATATTTTTGTCATGCCTTAATAAATCATCAAATATTGTAAATGAAAACTTTGTATTCCTTACAGAAATTGACAGAGCATTGTCATTGTACAGTGACAAGTTATGACAATTTCGGTTTCTCTAAGGAGTTTTTAACTCTGATTAACTGGTGCCAATACACAACCGAAAATACCTATTAAAAAAAATGTAAGTCAATGA
This sequence comes from Cenopis cana, assembly GCA_951800055.1. Lineage (NCBI taxonomy): Eukaryota > Metazoa > Arthropoda > Insecta > Lepidoptera > Tortricidae > Cenopis > Cenopis cana. The sequence continues at coordinate 6,137,043 of OX637487.1, read as the reverse complement.
CCCGGGCCAACAAAATGAAGTAGTGTGTGTGAAATATGTATGTGTGAGTTAATGGGGTAAATTATTTAAAAAAATTGAAATTTGACAGGCGCTGAGAATTTACCCTGCACGACGCAGTCTTAAACGCAAAGTTATCATAACACTCGTCACAGTTTAAACTTATTTTACAAGTATCCCATTCATTTTCATGTATAAATCTTAACTCGGTATACTTTTTTGGAGGTTTAAGTACTTCCACGACTCTAGGGTCAAGCATATCGTCTGTAGTCCTGTTGTTACCGTTGGAGTAATTTTCCTGCTCCATTTGTTTTCTCTTTGACCTTGTTAGTACTGAAATACAATTTTTGCTCATTTCTTTTAAGTCTTTAATTGTTAACGTTATTCGCGACAGTGCATCCGCGGCAGCATTGTCGCCCCCTTTCACATACTCTACACTAAAATCATATTCCTCAAGTTCTAATCTAAATTTCATTAATCGGCTAGTGGGATTAGACATGCTAAATAAATAAACAAGCGGCTTATGGTCCGTTTCCACTATGAACTCTCTACCATAGAGATAAGGTCGGAAATATTTGATTGACCATGTGATTGAAAGAAGTTCTTTCTCCACTGTTGGGTAATTGCGTTCCGCTTTGTTTAGGCTGCGGCTCGCGTAAGCTACAGGGTTTCGGTTCGCATTGCAAAGAAGTGAGCCTATAGCTATTCCACTTGCATCAGTTTTCAAAATGAATTTATTTTCCTCTCTGAAGTCTGGGTATTGGAGTACGGGTGGTGTTATTAATGATTGCTTTAGCGATAAGAAGGCCTGCCTGCATTGTTCATCCCAATTAAACGGTACATTTTTACGCGTTAACCTATTTAATGGTATGCAAGTAGTAGCGAAATTCGGGATAAATTTCCGGTAATAGTTTGCAAAAGCTACGAATCTTTTGATGCCATCTGTGTTCTGCGGTTCTGGATAGTCCTGTAATACTTTTACCTTATTCGGGTCAGGTTTTATGCCGTCTGCCGTTACTAGATGGCCTAAATATAGAATTTCCTTTTTCAAAAACTCGCACTTGCTTGGATTTAACTTTAAATTAAATTGTCGTAAGCGATTAAAAATATCCATCAGATTCTTGTTATGCATGTCTAAATTCCTTCCGAAACATACTAAGTCATCCATATATATTAAACACTTCTCGTAATTAAGACCAGACATTGCTATTGTCATAGCCCTTGTAAAGCAACTGGGGCTAATTTTTAACCCCATTGGGAGTCTAGTCATGTTATATTGCCCTGAAGGGGTCGAAAAACTTGTGTAGGGCCTACTTTTCTCATCTAAACTTAATTGGTAAAATCCTTGATACAAATCCAGATGGCTAAAATACATTGAACCTGACAGTGAATCTAAAATGTCATGTATGTTTGGGAGAGGGAATTTATCATCCCTTATACAATCATTTAATTTTCTAAAATCGATCACTAACCTCCATTTTTTGTTACCTTCCGAGTCTGATTGTTTTGGTACTAATAATACCGGACTAGACCATTCACTCTGCGATGGTTCGATTATTTTTTCAGTCATCATTTTTTGAACTTGTTTTTCGAGTTCCGATTTTTGAGAATGTGGAAGCCTGTACTGCTTTACATAAACTGGGGTTACATCGGGCTTTAAATTAATAATTTGGGGGCTCAATTTGGAAGGTGTTAAAGTATCGCCCGTCATATAAAAAATGTCAGAGAACTTTGCACATATGTTTTGGATCGAAGTTCTTTCCTCTTTATTTAAGTGTGATAGTTCTAATAAAGAAAACATTTTACGGACCCTATCCCCGTTGATCTTTGAATCCTCAAACGCACATATATTATACTGACTGATGCTATGTATCTCTGGGCGGAAGTAGCTCAAGTGTACTTCACTGTCCCTTGTATTGAGTAATTGAATTGGAATTTTCCCTTCTCTCGGGGAACATATTCCTCCTGCTAAATAAACTCCGTTACATAGTTCATTTGGAATGACTAAACAGTCCTCATTAATTTCTGTGTCAACATAAAATACCTTTTCACACCTCGCTGGAATTGTCAGATAGGTTTTCTTACCCGATGATGCTAACTGTAAGGGAATCGTAATATTTTCGCAATTGTTAATATTTAAAGTTACCGTATTTTGTTCAAAGTCAATTATTGAATTATATTTACGTAAAAAGTCTTGCCCCAATATACCACTAGAAGAGCAAGCTAAGTTTCGAAGTACGTGGAATTTCTGACACAAGCGGTGTCCATTTAAAGCTAACTCTATATAAACAAAACCTTCTGTAAATAGTTCGCCGCCAATACCGTTTATAGATATGATTTGTTTATGGATTGGGATGTTTAAGCTTAAAACTGTTTCGTATTTCACGGCTGACACGGAGGCGCCGGTATCCACGAGCCATAGGAATGTGTCATCTCCAACTGCTATTTCTAGCGAACTACCATATTTGACTGCGTTTATCGTGTTAGAGACGAAAAAATCGTTGCCCTGATTTTCCGCCGCACTCATAATTTCCTGACCTCCACCCGATGTCGAGGGCTGAGGCACTGGCACATCAGTTACATACATTCTAGGTTGACCCCTGGATGCGCTATATTGGCTTGGATTGTCTGAACGGCGAGTGAAACTCCGGGTGTATTCATATTTATCCCTGCTGCCATAGGAGTACCGTGTCTCCCCCGCATTTCCGAACATTTCCCTGCGCGGCCTGTAACAGCCACGCCTCGTCGATGCATTGTACTGACCTGAACGTCCCCTCTGACCGACGAAGATTTCACCTTCTTCGCTCCTAGTCGTGGCCAAGACCTCCTCGTCTTTGGCGGCTTGTATAGCGTCCGCCAATGTTGGTAAATTTCTGGCTGAAAGTATAATGCTTAACGTAGGGTTCCGCAGCCCGCTGGTGAACCTTTGTATTGCCAACTTCTCGTTGACTTTTTTTAAGACCTTATATGCGCTTTGGTCACCGTCTGCTTGGGAAATTGTTAAATCAACAAATAACTGCTCAATCTTTGTGCCAAACTCGTCGACGGAAAGAGAATTTTGTTTGGCACGCATCAAGTTACAATGTAGGGCTGTGCTTGACTTTTTAGTCAAGAAATATTTTTTTAGATCTAAAATAAGCGATTCGCAATCTGTATACGACTGGGCCATCCGCAACTTCGCGCTTTCCGATAAGCGTGTCTTTAGTATAAATTTAATTAATGTTGGAATACTGTCTTTTTCCAACATTGAGTTATAAAGCTCAATGGCATCTATGAGTTTTTTTGTCACATCTTCCGCTCCTGTCATAATAGGTAAGAGGGAGACCGCCGTTTTGAGGTCAAATTTCTCCATGGTGTTTGCTTGTACAATATGACTGCTCGTACAAAATTTGTGTATTTTACTGTACCTACACAGCCTTAATTAATACGCAATTCGTTAATAGCGCTTATATATCAACATTTCCTTCCAATATATTTATATCTCCTAATTTCGTATAAGCTACGAACGTATCATATAGCTCACTAGCTTCGATCAACATCATTCAACTTTTATCAGTTCTTTTCGCAATGCTTAACTTAAAAGGATTTCTTTAAATTGGCAAAATTAATTAATATAGAAGTCTGTAAACTTCTGAAGTTTTATGAAGCTCATGATACGTTTTGTACGTACTATAATATATAACTGAATTAATCTATAATATATTAGTAAGTGTCTAAATATAGCAACTCACATTTAAATCACTGATCACTTCACTTTACGGGTTACGCATTGCCGACGCTGGTCGACACGCCGGTTACATGACGTCCTCCGTCGGGATGATTTATCGTCCAAGCCCGAAAGACCGCCTGAGAAGGCCACCTGCCCGTTGATTAGCCTCTGGATCATCTTGTGGCATCTCCTATAAGCTTTATATAGTCCATACATGATGATCAAAATTATGATGGTTAGAATCGTCAACAAGATGATTTTCGTGGTGCTTACATGGAAAGCCAAATCCTTTATTGTGACATTTGCTTTCGTTTCCGTTGCCTCTTGTGGTTGGGATGCACTCTGGAACCCATTTCAGCGACAGCAACGTAGAATCACTATTGTGACCAACAAAACACCAGCAAGGAGCAAATAACAACGGGAACGTAGTTCCAAAGAAACTGTTCAAATTTCCGCAATACACTGTTATCTACCGCCGACATACTCCACACTATACAGTTTATTCACATTAGCTTTTACATAACTTTGATTTATGCTGCGCACTACCGAACGCGAAACCACTGCACTTAAATGGCAGGGTCGCCATGTAGGGTTGGCGCTAGAGAAACAACAGCTTCGTAGGAGATATGATTTATTACTACTCAAATTAGGCTAGACACATGTTTATATAGGCACTTACATACTACTTATAGGTATATACTATATACTTACGTAGGGACTACACCACATGGCTATAATATTTTTTTTGGTTGTAAATATTAGATATGCGAAGAAAGTGATGTGAAAAATGTCAAATATTAAAAAAAATTAAAGAAAAAATTCAATAAAAAAAATTACATCACGAAATAACTATCAGAAAAATAAGCATACTGGCCAAAAATCATAACTTTAATGCAAACACAAACGAAGTAAATCCTGCACAAAGTTTGTATGGAGAGAGCTTGCCCTACCTCTCCTCTTAAGGCTCTAATACGCGTACGAGACTCGAATGATTTGACGACTTTTGTTACATCGAATATAACACTTTAAACTCTCGCGCTTTGTAAAAATATTTAAAAGGTGTGTTTTAACCGGTCTACCGCGATATTTATATTTTTTACCTACATTAGCGACGTATAAATATCGCGTTAGTCCCGTTATATAAATTCAACCTTGTAAATGTTATAGTTTCAATGCAACATGCAAATCTTAGATCGAAATTTCGGTCAAAGGGATGTCAACGGCACATATTTTTAGTATTAAAATCTTGGATTTCTATAACATACCTTCCCACGCTAGTGAAGTCCCTTCGGTCGCGCACGTAACCTGCACTTCGTAACCAGGATTACAACTGGCGTGTTCATACGAGTATGTATTAGGAATCCATACTTACCTATAACGTACCTACGATGTTCTACATCGGTAGGGTTGTCAACAGATCGACGAAGCAGCAGACGAGCGCAGTGGCCCACTACCAGCCGCATCACCAAACACACCAATACAGGTGCTAACCCTGATTTAACCGTAGACCATCACCTTCCATTCTCATATTTCCCCTTCCATTTTGTTTTCTGTGTTTGTGGTGTTGCGACATTTATGAACTCTTTTTCATTTGAGTTTTTTTCGATAATTGATATGACCTCTAGATAAAAGCCCGCGGACTCGCCCCAAGCGGAGCGTGCGTCGGAGCGGCGGCGATGTTTTGCATGTAATTTATATTGTCGCCGCTGCACTCTCCGCTCCGCTACATGCTCAAGCGGAGCGGATACTCAGGGCGTACACACATGCCAAACCTATACGGTTTTTTTTAAATTTCATGTAACTCACACTAGATTCTTTCGGCGTTTCTTCTATGCAGTGGCCTTTTGAGGAACGCTAATCGTTATTGACTTGTTAAAGTGGCATTGCGGCCTACTTGCAGAATGAAGTTCATTTATTTGATTTAGTGATGTTGCGATAGTCACAAACAAAAGTCAAACAGTGCAATATTCACCTGCATCTAACTTTGGTCATCCATTATTAGGACCTATTTGTTCCGTACTTTTCCCTCATTACCAGCTCTTAGAATAAGCTAAATCATTATTTTAATTGCTTACTAACTGTGTTTTAATTTGATCTGTCTCCCAATGATGCTTTAGAAAAGTTTTGAACTTGTGCCAATTTAGCATCGGATTTCATAAACTGAAGTGGTAACTTGGCGAGTTACTGTACTTTCTAAGTTTTTAGTCTTCTTTTGGGAACAGAATTGCTGAATTTCTAATAGTGATGGGTTATCTATAACTATGGACGGACCTTTTAAAAGCTGTGACGAAGTCATCCGTAGTCGAGTGCACTTGCATTGCTAGTAGCCGTCAGAGATGGAGAGACATCGCAAGGGAAAGTCTAAAGTTCAATGCCAAAAACAAATCCGGATGTGAAGATCAGCCGTGTACAGCATCCAAACAGCCACGACCACTCTGACAAGAGTGTTATGACTGAGAAGAGAGATCTATGACTATCATATTTGCTCTTGCATCATGAGACTTTGATAAAATAAAAGCATTGGTTCTCTTTCATCTCATCTTAACCAACGATAGTATTCTTTGAAATAACATTTCCATTAAGACACCTTAGTTAATGTGATAATAAAACTAAAGAATTCACTCGGGTACTACCGCAAAATGAAATTTTGGCGCATGCCGCAAAACATTAATGGCTATCTTATGCAAATGGTCGACCCCCTTAACTTAGACCACGCAAAAGGGTAGCGGGAGGCAGGGACCTACCGCTCGCTACCCGTCCGCTACCCTTTGACGTCTCTTTACACCTGTCCGTCACAGGCGAGTCAAGACGGTCGTTCTATGAATTGTAATGAAATGACAGCGCTGTGTGCAGCTAGTCTGTATGGCAGCATAGGTACGCTGAGTGCACTCCTATTGTCATACTAATGTGCGCGGGCTTATTTTTGTTAGTAGCGGGAAGTCCCGTAAAGCCGGACGGCACCTATCGCCGGACACTCGTAATATATCAATAAATCAAGAATCAATTATTTATTCGTGACAATACACAACACACACAGCAAAAAGAAAGAAAAACAAATTGAAATTGTAATGGGTCCTATCTAATATTTGATAAAAGGGGTGCAAGGAAGTCTGTCGCATTTTTTTCATCCATTTTTGCTTGCATTAAGAATTACCGAGATATTACTAGTGTCCGGCGATAGGTGCCGTCCGGCTTTACGGGACTTCCCCCTATTTATGTGTAGTGTTGCTTATCTGTACATTATGTTGTGTGACAGTAAACTTCTATTCTAATGAGTTGTCGTGTGCAGTATGGCGAGCAGTGGGGGCAAGAAGGAGCCGACTCAGCTGTCGCCGGTCAAGAAGCGGGTGAAGGAGGGCACGCCGCCCTCGCGGCATAACAGGCACACACACGAACAGAACACGTCAGTACTCGTTTTACTCGTCATTGACGATTTCTTGCTGACATTTTAGTTATAACAGAGACTAGGAATTATATAGACTGCTAATGCCTATACATTGTGGCGTACAGTCAGCACATGAAAATGTTGAGCATACTTAGAACCTTGTCACATCGAAATCTAAGAAATATTTAGACTGAAACGTCATAAAATTTGAGACCTCTTTAATTTGACAAGGTACTAAAGTGCTCAACATTTTCGTTGGCCCACTGTACCTTTAAAATAATGAGCCTGCTGTAGCCAGTTTCACTATGGAGAGCTCACTGTAACATTCAATTCGTATGCCACTAAAACCTCTGGTTAACACAATAGCGCCATCTACGAACACAACGAAGAAGCTCCCAACAGATGGCGCTATTGAGTTAACCAGAGGTCTTAGTGGCATACGAATTGAATGGTGAAGTGATCTGTCTATAGTGAAACTAGCTACAGCAGGCTCATTATTTTAAAATAAAATTACGCCACAATGGATAGGCATTAGCAGTCTATATAATTTTTAGTCTCTGGTTATACTAAACATCAGCACTCATTCCATTCGATTTCGGATTTTGGGCACAAAGCGTCACCTAATTGATTAATCTTTTCATCGCTGTGTCATATACAAAATCTGTCATTCACACGTCGTGACATGGGAATGTCAAACGAAAAGTTGATCCTTATAGACACGCTTGTAGAATATATTCGTCTTTAGCGTTGAGCCGACGGTGCGGATGTGTCCGTCGTTGGCGTCGAAAAGGGTTGGGTAATATTCTTTTGATGTGTGTATTTAGATTTTAGAACACTAATCATTCTATCAAAACTTTTACGCCTAATTAAAGTAGGTAAAATCATAAAAAACGGGTAGGTACATCATTCAGAACCAATCATTTTATTTATAATCTTATTATTTTAAGACTTCATACACGTAGCGCTAGAGTTTAGAGTTTTGTTTAGGTCCAGATCGAATTACAGAACTTCTTCTCTGATACAAACTATATGTTGCATATACAGACACAACATGGGAGGCGGTCGCGCGTCGTGGGGCTCTAGCGGAGCGGCGGCGGCGGCGGCAGCGGGCGCGGGAGCGGGAGCGGGCGCCGCGCACACCATCACCATCCGGGACACGCCCTCGCCCGCCGTCTCCGTCATCACCATCTCCGACTCGGACGATGACGAGCCGCGCGCCATGCCCCAGAACAGAGGTCAGTGTCATTATAAGGCATGTTCCGAATCACGCTCACAGCGCTCAAAGCGCACTCGCGATCGGAACGATTCAAGCTTATAGCGCTTACAAGAGATGTCGTGACGTCATTGATGATGTCATGGACGGCGCTCACGGTGCTCACACTCCCAGGCGTACGCACCTTGAGCCAAACGTCAAGTTGACGTTTGGTATATGAACATGACAGTAAACACGGGCTGTGAGCGTGAATCGGTCCGATCGTGAGCGCGCTCAAGCGAAATGCGGTCCGAAACAAAACAAAACACTACTCACGCGGCCTTGAGCGCGCTATTTGATTTGGACAGTCCGATATTAGACAGTACGCTCAAGGCCGCGTGACTGGTGTTTTGTTTCGGACCGGGCATCGCTTAGAGGAGGTGTTATGTGTTTCTGAACTGTTTTGTATTTTTATTGAGGTGTGCAATAAAGAAGAGTATTGTATTGTGAGACAACGAACCCCTGCCTAATAAAACTGTCTTAGATTTATATTTTCGGCAGACGGTGACTCGCTCTCTGCTAGATGGGGCGATATTAAATAGCGAAATTATAAAATGGCCTTAAGGGCAACACCAGTCAGAGAGCTTATTATTAATGTCTTTCTTTCCCGAAGGACCTTTGGGAGGCGTGCGCGGAACCAAAGTACCAAGGTACCGAAGTACGGTACGTAGGTATGTGGTACTCCATAGCCAACACGTAGAGGCCCCTTTTGACAACTTAATGAAATGCAAGGGGTCTTATTAATATTATAATTGTTTTTTATGTCACACCTGGCCATAAAGTGGCCATTATCGCACGCTCCGCGCGCGAAAACACCCACTTCCTGGCCAGGGGGTGACATAAAATATTGTACTTACCACGGGCTTTCTGCCTCAGATCGCATATTTATCGCCCTTGCCATCGGCTCGGGCGTGAAATACCTGCGATCTGAGACATTCTTTGTTTTATCGCCCTTGGTAAGTAATGTACTATTGTAGCAGGCGGCAGCGGAGGATGCGCCGGCGCGGGTGCGGGTGGTCCGGCGCCCGCGCACGCGCACGCGGCCACCGCGCAGGCGCCCGGCGTCATCTGCAGCGCGCGCTCGCCGCGCGACGATCCGCACGTGAAGCCCGAGCCGCAGCCCTGCCACCACCACCACGCGGTATGTACTCCTGTCAGTAAGGGGCTGACGACACCTAGAAAAAGTCCCGCTCTAACTCGCGTGAGTTTCCAATTAACCATCCCGCTCTTTACGGAAGCCCTGCGCGTAGAATAGTAAATAAACACTACAATAATATTGAAATAAAAAAAAAGTGTGGATTATTTGTGAAATATGGCTCGTTGGCGGTTTAGGTATGAATATGTTGACTTTATGTTTTTAATTGCAGACCCATACGTAATAAAAATAAAGACATAGAACCGTTTAATGATGAATTTAAGACCAATCTTTGCAATTATTTTCTATCGAGCCGATTTCGTCCAATTATGTATCGAGTCCGTACACGGTCTTTGAAATATGATGAATATTAACATATAATTTTTTTTATGTGCTAGAACAAATAGTTTTTCTTAAAAAACTGCTTAAATAACATCAATTTCAACAAAATTAGGTCTTGACAGCCTCTTAAATCCCGATCTACAAACATGCAGCAATCACACGCAAGTTTACTTGGACAATATGCTCTTCTCATTAACGAGAGGCGCTCTGCCCAGCAGTGGGACGGATACTGAAGATGATGTATTTTCCAGCAGGCCGCCCCGGCGCCGGCCCCGGCCCCGGCCCCGGCGCCGGCGCCCGTCCCCGCGGCGCGCGCGCAGGCCACGCCGCAGAGCCAGAAGAAACGCCTGCTCGCGCTCGCGCAACAAGAAGCGCACAAGCACGACGCGGAACACCACCACTACCAGCAGGTACACACACATCTACCTACGCTGACATTTGGCGGTTTTCCTAATACATTGCGTGCGATCCCAACTAACCGCAGTTTGTTGCGCGTCTCAACCGTGCAATGAATGCTTGCCGCACCGCAACCGCACAAAATCGTGACCGGGTAAGGCCACGGTCTCTAGCGAAGAGAAATAACATAAAACATAATCCCCAAACCCCAAACCTCCGAACCAAAATGCTTCGCCTTTGTACCAAAATGTCCTGATTTGTTTGTATTTTTTATGTGTTTTTTGTGTACAGTAAAGTTATTACATAGTTTACATACATACATATAACATCATCGTATCATAACTTCTTCGTGTTCTTCATTACTCAAGGTCATACCCGTCCTGAAACTCTTTGACTACCTATTTTTATGCCACTATTTTCAGTTTTTCTTAGGGCACTGGTGATATTAAATCCACTTCTTGACCAGTATCAGAATTACTTATGAAAAAACCTTAATCTGTACATGAATATTAAACCATTACAGTCTATAAGATTCATGACAATATTCAATCTTATGGTGTAAGTAAGAAATAACATTGAAACCTATTTGCGTTTTAGACTAGTACCGCAGTCCGCTCGACGAACGAATACCAGTGCAACCAATACGTGCCGACGCAACACAATAAGAGGGATAGTGTGAGTAAAATATCACTCACCTACCATTTATTACACCTACAGAATACACATTGACATGACCAATCAATAATATCATAAGTACTAAAAACATTTCACAAAAATACAAGTACAGGAGAGGCGCTGGTATCTTCGCCTACAAGTCACCAAGTCACTTTTTGTCAACAATTCAGCTTATCTATCTATATCTACAGAGTGATCGCTGATTTACCAAGAAAAATACATTACAATGGGTACTTACAAAAGCCTTTTATCTTTATCAGTTTTATAGACATCAGATCTCAAGTAGTACCAAGCCCTTCTGTTCCAAAAGGCCTAACTCTGCCAGCCACAGCTCCAAAATTTCTACATATTGGTTTTAAATAAAGACAGGGCCGATTTTTCAATCCCCAGATAAAAGTATCTGTCAGACAAATGTAAGCTGTCTTTTTCTTTCATTTGACTCCAGAAAAAGACAGTCATTATTTTAACCGACGCGACGGATGATTAATGATGTTTCTGATCTAGACTAAATATAGATAGAAAACTATAACTTAGTGTTTTAGTAATCTATAAATTAGAAAATTACATTTTCGTTTGACGCACAAATATCGAAAGGTAGTTACGATCGGAATGCTATTCCGAAAGCCCGCTATTCGTTTTTATCAGAGGATAACACAATACATTAAATACAACAGATAGTTTAGGACCGTAGTTAAGGACTTCAATTTAAATTGATACTATTTCATAACGAAAGTTACCCACCCATATAAATTATATCTTCAATTATCATTATAAATTAGACACATATTTTTAATCACTTTGTCCGTGCACATACTTTCGAACTCGACTGCACCCTTTAAATTTGATTTTCACCCATCTACCGTGTCCACAGGAAAACATCGTTTGGGTATAAGTTAGAAGGTGTTAGGTTAAACCGTGTGTGTGTTGCAGTCTGGCGGGTGCCGCGAGTACGCGCTGGCGGGCGCGAGCGCGCACAAGCCGCACGCCGCGCACGCGCCGCACGCGCCGCACCACGCCGCGCACGCCTGGCACCACCATCCGCACAACCACTACAAGTGAGTCACACTATTCACTCCAACTAAAGAACGTAGCGTCATCCGTAACGTAAAAACCGCCTTTCGGACCTAGAGGATTTAAAAGTCATCTAACTGGCTCCCTAGTTCAATATGTGCGGTGTGAAAGCTTACCAGTGGATTGCAGACAGCCAGAATCAGCCAGCTAAAAAAGCAAACTTAGCTCGCCCCCAAGCACAGCCATAGCTCACAGAACTCAAAGCTCAATTTTATTCAATCTCTATGAACTAAACAAGTGGTCTTTTTCACGCAAATAAATGTCAGTGACTGGTAAACTTCAAGAGTAAAATAGGTTTGATGAACGTCTATGAATTGGGACATTAGCGGTTTTAACTTGTAAGCTGTTGGTATTAATATTGTAATAAATATTTTCAGAACTGGTAGCGGAGGCGTCCTGTCGCCCGCGGGGGGAGTGTCACCCGGCTACTTACCACCGCCGCTCTATGTTCCCACGTACCATTATCACACGTAAGTATAATTATTAGATTTCCATTTGACTTACAATGCATGTTGAAACGGAGCGGGGACAATATTCATCTTCATTGTAATCACTTTACTCCTTTTCATCTGACAACGCATCTCCACTCCGGACAGTCAAACTGACTCAGACACACAGCCCAGCCAATAAACGGCCAGTACTTATTCATTAACTTGATGTGCAATCTCTAAGGTGTATGTCGCATTTGTAAATTTTAGACTGCACAGGAATATACATAAAATTGATTCTACTCTCGATTCCAAACAAACTTCCTTCAGGTTTTTAAGTTACTTAATTTACACATTATATTGCTTAGCTCTAGCGGCCTTAAGCTCAGGGACGGTCGATAATTGAGAATTACTTGAAAAGTAGGAGCCTCGTTCACGATATATTTGTTGATTCCAGCGGTGGCGTCGGTGGCGTAGGCGCCGTTGGAGCAGTAGGCGCCGTAGCGGGGGCAGTGGGTCCGCCGCCCGCGCACCACGCATCGGCACGCTTACCCGCCTACCTGCAGCCCTACTCGCCCACCTACCTCGTGCCGCAGCATCCGCAGCAGCACCTCTGGTACACCGACTGAGCGCCGATGACGACCACTTGAGATGTAGCCCCTAGGAGTGCGCTCCGACCTGAGAACACTTGAGGTAGTCGTACGAGTCTCGCCGTTCCTGTGAGCGAGGCCGGCCTCTACTCGGCCATCCTGCTCGAGTGAGCGTCCTCGGTCGACGTGACCGAACGCTCCGATATGAATCGTTAAAGATCTAACATCGCCGGGAGTGCCATCTGAAATGCTGGAGTATGACCTGAGCTGCGGCGAGGATGTGTATCCGTTCAACTTTTACTCTTTAGATCTCAGATTTCTAAATGAAAGTCCATTCTTTTGAACTCGTCAAAAAGTTTGTTCGTTTTCAAAAAGGATTATAATATACCTAAACTAAACGCTTTTATATGAAGCGATATAACTCAATTTATCTTCTAAATTCTATGATTCTATTACAAGTCGGAGTTGCACCGATAGGGGAAATCGTGACCTTGTTATTGCTATAACGAAAGTCCCTTCGACTCTGTACGAATTTTGACTTTGCCGATTTAAATACGTTTGATGTATGTAACCGGGTATATACAAAATTTTGGTTTGTGTAGACGAAATATATTAATTATTTAGTGGGAGAACCTATTCGACGTAGACGTATTGTTGTATCGATTTATTTTGTAACGATTATGTTTACTTGTATACGCGCTAGGCGGTAGTGATATAGGCTCGTTTGTTTATCGCTGTATAATATGGATTGTAAATTTTGCGTTATTTTTTTTTTACTAAGATTTTGCCGGTAACGTGGAGACTTGGAGAGTAGGTTGCATTTACTAATATTTTTACTGTAGAAGTTTAGTTGTTTGTACCAAATGTTTATAATGGGAGATGTATTCGTAATGTAGCCCTCGACCCGCTTCCGACGAAGCGGTTCTCGACTCGACTGTACTTTTTAGTTTTACGTGACGGTGGTTTGTCAATTACGGTTTGATTTAACAGAAAGCATATATAGTGGTGTCTCGTCGTGTCCCACATACCGTGGTCGCGAGACGCGCAGTGTTTTACTGCCTGTATTTATATTAATGGGATTTTATAATTATTGTGTAGATATTTACTTGTTGGGCGCGGTGATGGACTACTTGTATAGTTTTAGAATCATAAATTAAACGAAACTAAAATTATCTAAGAATTTTATATAAAAAAAAAAGTTAGTACGCACTAATAGGTAAACTATAAGTGTTATATGCATGTATAAATCACTTTAGATAGAAGAAAAATTAACTATTACTTTATTATGAGAATAAAAATAACTAATGCAATTATTTTACGACTGCAATCTTAGTTTATTTCGGTAGTTTAGTGAAGCTTATTCGATTTCGCTGATATATGCGTCGATAAAGACTGGGTATTTCAGTTTTTCACATTACTATAAAGTTATAATTATAATTTATAACACTGCGTTTGGTCGGGTCCCAATGTGTTTTAATCACTAGTTTTAAATCCTGTGTTCCTTTCCATAGAGAGGGTCGCTTGTTTGGTACCTGCGTTGATGGTGACATCAAAGTAGTCCTTATAGTGTTGCTTCGAGCACTATAGTAGGTAGTCCTCGTATACAGAGCGCCGAGAGCGGCCGGCAGCCAGTTATAATAGTCATGTCGTACAAGTCTTGGGTTAGCGTTCGAATCGGCCGGCCGCCTGGCATTATATCGCTTATTAGTCGTATTTTTTTAGATTTTAGCCTAAGTTTTATTTACATTAATAATCAATATTCTAATCGCGGTTTCTTATTTTACATTTTAAGTTCGGTCACGGTTATCCAACAGATTTATTTCGTGACAAAACTACAATTTATATTGTATTTAGATCGTTTAAGTTGCTGCCCGACAATAATTATTATGTTTAGTTTTATATTTCTTACGGTTGTAGTTGCTATGGTTAATGCGTTATTTTCTTATTTTAAACATTAATGACATTTGCAGCCGGCGTGCGAGTCCCCTCGACATCCATACACTTTATTCAACTGCAGATATTCTTAGAGTCTGAAATTGTTACCTAAACGTTTTCAAGACTCTGCTTTCAAACTACACTTATTTTAAAATGTACACTTCAATACATCTTTCTACGGATGTAATTGTGTGTCTTATTGACTTTATGTATTGATTAACCGAACGTTTATTTCAATGAAGCTACTTACATGTGGCACCTTTCTTGTTCACAATATCAACTTCCTTTTCTTAGTGTTTGTCTATTATTTTTGCTCTGTTATTCTTGTGGCTTTTGTACAACTCACAAGGGTTCTAAAATGTTTCATTTTTATAATTGCGTGAAGTTCGTGTTGTGTATATGATTTATTTTTCCGATAAAATTGTTGACACACACGTTAATCGACGTAGTAAACTTGTTCATAATTTTAACCAAAGTAGCCCTGAAGTGTCCTCAGCGCTGCGTTATTAAAATAGTCTTTTATACAAAAGGTTTTGAATACTGTCCTGATGATACTTTAATGAATTTAGATTTACATTATTTCTTTCACACGCACGTATTATTCATCTAGATTTCTCTAATCGTTCTCAATAGCATTAGATGGTGCCTAAGAGGAAACCAGAGTAACGAGTCTAATAAATATTATGCAAAAGGGCTATCGACATTTAATGAGTGTCTTGAATTGTAAGTCCCTCAGTTTTATTACAGTACAGTATAGTATAGGTGGGTGTCGACTGACACGCGCGCCGGCCGCCGTAAGCGATCCACAGACGTAACAATTTGTTGCACAAACGCAGATATCGGTAACAATGAGAGCTATGCTCTCAGCGCCCAAACACAGGCCGATTGCATAATGAATCGTAACTAATATTACAAGCGGAGTTCTCTTTTCAATTAAATAAAAAGACTTCCGCTTGTAATATTAGTTACAAATCATTATGCAATAGGCCCCAGGTCGCTCCAGATTGCTACGCTTGTAGATCTATGTAGCAAGAGCGAGATTGTCCTCTCGAGGCGTAGTCAATGATCTCTGTTCGCACGCGCGTGCCACGCATTATAATTATAATTACGCATACATACATATGTTATATATATATAATTAATTATCTATCTGCGTTGCTCGCACGCTCATTTGCCTCACATTCTTTTGATTTTACTAAGTGTTTATTTCGGAGTTTTGGGGGTTTATTTTTAAGTATTTTAACTGATGGAATGTTAACATAAAGTTTGTAATTAGATCATACAAATTGGATGTATGTAGTTGTATTAATTAACTTGACTTACTTAGTCTGTATATGGGGCACGGTGTCCGACGCAGCATAGCAACAGCGTATTCTGTCCATTGTGGTTCTGTGATTTAACTCATTATTATATTAGTTCGTTGCAAACTGATTATTGTAAATTTTGGGTTGTTGCAATAAAAATAAATTGTGTATAAAATTCCATATTTGCTAAGCATCTGGATGAGTTCATGCCCCGTGTATATGTATATTTAGTTTTAGTATGGTTTCATCATAACGCCTGTAACTTAGCGTAGTGCATGGAAATTATGTTCCGTTTGGTATAATTATTTTGACAATAATTTATTATCCTATTCGACTTATTAAAATGTACAAACACACTAGCGTGGGTTGATTATGGTCTTATGTTTGATTATATTATTTTTGTATGCGGTAAGTTTGGGTTGCACGCCGCGGCGCGGTATCGGCGCGGCCGCGGCATTCTCTGTGATCGCCTCGTGCTACGGTTAGCGTTAGCGGTGAAACTGTACCCTAGGTTTACGTTTGATTTTAATAATTTCATGTAACAATAAACTGTGAGTACCTCAGGGTACGAGCCTAGAGCTAACTCTGTACAATGATGGGTATTTTTACGTTTTAATTTAGCGTTAGGGGCTTGTTCAACACAAGTTGAAATGTTTTAACATGTTTTGAATTCGATAATGGGAAATCAGGGATCAGTACTGATGTTGCTTAATTTTATCTTCAATAATCACATAGTAATTACAGAGCAAGTGTAAATAAACATCCAGGTATCCCTTTTTATTTTATTTTTATTTTTTTCCCGCTCCCGGTCCTTTCCGTTGCGTCCGTCCTAGTCCGGGACGGTCCCGGCCCGTGTGCTCTTCGCAACTAGTTTATTCGTATTAGCTCGTGCTGTGACGTCACACACTTCGAAACTACACGAAACCACACCAGCCGTCTGTCTTACAAATTGGACAACTGATTCCTAATCAGTTAATTACATTGACGTCCTTGAACAGTTCTGTACTGGGCCTTTAATTGGCTGTTTGTGGAGTAGACGCCTGCAGAAACTGAATAGCACTATATCGTTGTATGTACAGTTGGCAGAAAACAAGCCCTCTGTAGCAAGTGGAGTGTCACAGCATAGCTTACTATAGTCAATAGAAAGGCGCGCGACGCCAGAGCTGCTGTCTCGACAATAACCCAGTGTCAGACAATAATCATTCTTATTATTTGCCGGTTAGAATACTTTTTAGTTCGCCCCTTATTAGTGTCCATATTATATCAATGTTTATAAGTCCTGTAATCTCTAGAGGGTTCATAGTTCTAGTGTTCCACTAAGATTTCCTAATAAATGGCTAGGTATAGTGCCTGTTTTGATAATGTAGAATCGTTTTATTGTCTAAGTTTCCTTTTATCAAATTCGGTTTAGAGATTGTGTATTATTTTAAGTTTATGAACCATAAATAACCTTCCTCAATATGTACCTACTTAAAATAAACGTAACATGACGTCATTTTTTCATATAATATTATACTCAAGTTATAACGTCGGCAAAGTCCACCCTTGTATATGTAAATGAATATTTAAAAATAATCAGATATATAGCTAGTATCGTATGATTCATATCATTTGAGGGTAAATTACCTCGAATTAATGAGATTTTATATGTGTTTGTTTTGCGATGTTCAAGTGTTAGTACCACAACGAAAGGTTTAATTGGGGGATAGTTGAATAATTTGATGTGGTAGACAAACCCCTAGCTTAGTCAAAAGTATTATATTCTGTGGTAAAGTTAATGAGGTGGCTGGTAGAGTAGCATCTCGTCTTAGTTCATTATGAGCGTTCACGTTTCCACCGATGCTCTTTAACTTGTCATTACTCGATGACTACCATTACATCATACCGCAACTTTCTATTCAAACGTTAATAAGCACGTTTTAAATAAATTACTGTTTATTACTTAGTTAAATGGAACGCTTAAAAAAAGGAAAATAAAACGCGATGTTCGGATAAGGTTTTTGCAATTTTAAATCGTCTTAATGTCTCAATGTGCGCACTTTTGACGATCTTTCAAATAGCGATTAGGGTAATACAATTTGTACGATACTGTGGACCTAATATCGGGAAACTCGAATAAACAAATGCAACAGATGGGCTAAGATGATCGCTTTTATGTCGGGCATATAGCATTTGTCCCTCTCGTACTTACATTCTTTACAGTAAGTGACGAATGTTATATGTCCGACATATTTAGCCCCGCAGAGAGGGAGATAGTGTTCGGTTCGCGGTATATAGGTCCTCTGGAGGGCTAGCACATCATGGCCTCCAGAGTATCTCGGCTTATCTCGAGCTATGCGTGTTTTTTTGATAGGTGCTGTTAGAAACTGAAGGATAGGTCGAGATAAGCCGACAAACTGACGTTGCCATCTTGTGCTAGCCATACTGGTTGTTAGTCCACGGCGCCTGAGCCTGCGGGCGCGAGAAGGCAATTCCTCTTTTAAAGGGTGGTGGGAACAACTCTATACTGGAACTTATTCTAAGGTACTCTCTGGTAATATTAAAGTCTGAGTCGCCCGTTATACCTAGCTAGTGTTCTAGTGCTGCTACTAGGCTCTATTTTAGCATTTGTACATTGATTCGATATCTACCTAATGTGTGTGATAATAATAATAAGCTTTTCAACTAGTTGAAGTACAATGAATTCTAATGATTAACTTATAGGCCAATGTTTATAAACATTATTTTTACACTATCTAAAGTAAATGTGATTTTGTCTGTAGGTTAGTTTGTAAAGTTTTAGATGGTTGCAGTCCAGTGCGTCGGTTTCGTTTCGCAGCACAGATAAACATGGCCGCGGCCAATTTTAACAAACCGTTTAAATTTAACGGTAGGTACCTACCTATCAGCGGACAGAGACGTCAATTGAACATTACTGTACCACGAAATATCGCCCAGCTTTAAACTATCGTGTAACTTAGACGACGTTAATATATTTGTATGTAAATAGGTCTGTGGAACGCTCTCGCTAATGTTTTGCCGTCCATTCTTAAATACTCGGCGAACGCTGGACTGCTTTTAATGTTCGACGTAATATTCGTGCTATAATCGCATACTTCGACACCAAACCGACTTATTAAATTATAGATGTCTAAAATAATTTTATATTTATCTAGAGCTTAGAGTGGGTAGGGCCGTCTGTAGGTAGACTTACGTCCGGGTTCTTTTCCGCTGGGAGCTGTCGGATAACAAATGAATTCCCAGCAGTTTTCAGCGGCTGAGAGACTGTTGAAACGGGATATACTAGTGGTAGTCAGCTTTTTAGGATCTTTATCGAAGGTTTGTAAGCTATGGTTGTAGCGTTCCGTGTAGGGTACTTTCACGCAAACGCGTGGGCGACTAGCGGGAGAAATTAGGTACCTACGCTTCTAAAAACGGTAGGTAGTTTAGTTACATTTAATTAATTGAAGGTGTTAATTTTAATTCAATGGTTATAATGATTGGTTCAGCTCAATAATTAAATCAGCCCGTGTGTTTCGATAGAATAGAATTACCGAATTTCAAGAATTTCAGAAAGACCTAGCAAGTCGCCTGCACGTTCGTGCCTCCAACAAACAAATTTAGATGGCACCAATATCTAGATTTCTTAAATAAATAATTAATAATTTATTTTATATACAATGTGATTTCGATGTCCAAAGTTAATCGAGATTTGCTGTCTTTACTCTACTAACTTAACAGCTGGGGTCCATTCCGATCGCCAATTGAAAACTTTGGTATAAAAATTAAGTATATCATTCATATACTCTTGATACAGGTATCTTCATATGGAATGGGCGTTCAGAATGGACCTCCGCGATATCTACTTCTAGTATTCAGTGTTTCGGTGTAGCCGATGTCGGCTGTACGACATACCTACCTATTTATGCTAGAATATAGTCCCGAATAACGTAGGATTATGACCAAGTTAGCAAGTGATTTAAATATATCTTCAAGAACACAAATATTATAATGTTATGATACGGTTTAGTATAGCACCGGTTGCCGGGGGACATGAAAGTACAAATTTAACGCGTCCCCCGCGGTCACGCTTGGTACGAATTCTGGCGCAGTGTCAGCGGTGACTTGAACCAGTACTGGTGCAAGTCAGCGGTGAGCGCTCGTGTCGAAGAAGAGACTCCGCGCTTGAAGCATTAGCTCTTTTGGAAAATTGTGCAATTGTAGGCATTTCAGAAAAGCAGAATTTGATTAGCTTTTTTGTCCGTCCCCGCTAGTAAGAAAATGTAATTTTTTATCTGTGGCTATTGATAATGGAATGAAGGTAAATTGACCAGTTATAATCTGCATACCTACTTATTTCGATGATGTTGATAAGTAATCAATGTACGTAAAAATAAATGCACGTTTAATTTAAAAAATAGTTAAATACCTACAAGAAACGGCCTTTACACCTCGCTAAATTTAGTGCACTAACTGGTGGTCTCGCTGTAATGAGTGAGATGCTTTAACTCCCCTCCACCAGTTAGTGCACTAAATTTAGCGAGGTGTAGCATCGATTACACCGAACTACATCTAGTGCACTAACTGGTGGATGAGAGTTAAATTATCTCGCTCTAATGAGTGAAATGCTTTAACTCCCCTCCACCAGTTAGTGCACTAGATGTAGTTCGGTGTAATCGATGCTTAAAGGCCGCCTGAAGCTCGGAGTTTCTTCTGGGCTCGGAACTTCTCGTACTCTCACAGAGAGATGTTTCAATACAAATCGTTTCTAAGTACATATTTCAAACGTTAATAAATGTTGTATTATAAAGTAGCGGTTACAAGTTACTTTACATTTTTAACTTTATTTGAGCATTGAAAGACTACCTAATCTTAAAGCGCGTTGGTTTTACTTGTCTTATTTTTCAATATGGCAACTTAGCAAACTGGTTATGTTGGTAAATACCAAATTGGGTAATCTAATATATAATTTTTCCATGTGGTAACACTAAAAAACGAATTGTATCTCGATTTTATTACAGATTTTGTAAGAAGTTTTTATTTACGAAATAAGACAAGTAACTGTGAACGCGATATGTATTGAGATAATCACTTATTATTACATTAGATTCGTGGTAGCATAGCTAAATATCGGTGACAGGATCACGTTTTCGAATTAACTCGTAATTTTATAACAATTGATGTGCCTAAGTGTAATATTCTATAAATGTAAATAATTAATTACTTAGTTACTGTACGAGTGCATATTATTAATTATTAGAGGCAGAGGCGTTCCGATATATCAATGTGTTTGTGGCTCTGGCCCTCTACCCAACTTGTAATGTTTTGAGACAATAACTTCTCTTTTCGATTCTAACTGTTGCTTTAATGTAAATCGTATAGAGACGGCCACCGAAGTAGCATTGTGGAAAATATACCTAAATAGATAACTGTGCTTTTAAATTATCGGCATTTTCATATAAAAGTACTTTAATAATGCTACGTCGCGGTCGGATAAAGTTTTTAATCAAAATTAATCATATTTTTCAAATTGGCTATTGATATCGACCCTTCTTTAACCTTAACTGCTACTCTTTGTCACTAATGTTGTACTGACTAGAATGTATTTTGTTAATCAATAAGTATATTAATATCTATAATATAGTTTCTAAAAGCAGTGGTTTGGAGTAATGTTATAAAAAAGAAAATAAAGAAGGTATTTCATTTTCAATAACTTGTAACACTCCATAGTGAAATGTGATAATTTTGTAATGTTATCAATTTTATGTTATGCCCAAATTAAGTCATTAGTTATCTTAATGAATTTATACTTTTATTTTATTTATTAATCCGATTCATTAACAATTTTCATCCACTCCAATACTTTTAGAAGCAATATTTAAACTAACTGAATGTTTCTACCTGAACCTAACTTTTCCACGTACTTATTGGACACGTAGCTCCGTCTAACACTAGTTTAGATATTTTTAAATTGTTACAGCACTCAGAAGGACCTCCATTTAATCAAGAAAATATAGTCACTGTTTAATTGGGATATTTATGTACCAATATAATTGTAAGAATCGGTACCTTGTAGTATGGCGCCAAAGCCGCGCTTGGGTGTACTGCCGCGGCGGTAAAGAGGTACAAGTCGTTGGACCTTGTATCAAACAGGGTAAGATTTTTGTACTGGTTGAAAAATGGCAACTCTATGAGCCCGAAGTTTGGGTTTCTCAGTGTTGCCAATTCCATTGGGCTTTTAAAAAAAATACTTAATTGCCATTATGAAAAATACTGCATTTTGTGTTGGAAATAAATCGCTTTGCGCAGTCGAAATAATCGAGAAATTAACAACAGCTAAAGTTTCATCCCTTAAGAACAGGGGTGGCGCTAGTTCTGAAATCAATCCAAATTTTGCGTTTCTCAATAGGTACTTATCAATATGCCAAAGCGGGTTGCTTCCGTCAAAAAAGGCAGTTTGTGAACTTTGTCGATAATAAATTGCCATGAGATGACAATGAATCGTCGGTTGACAAGCATAAAATAAATCTTAACTCTTACAGACCTCGTATCTCAGTACTGAGACAAAAGCTTTACTTTAACTAGATACCTACTTGTTACGTTAGTGAGTTTTGGATGTCAACCGGCGATATTATATATGTATGAAATACCTATAAGTATAATTCTTGTCCTTTTTGAGTGGTGTATGACTTGTATCGTTTACCTGTTGCGGTATATTTAATAGATAAAGTGTATCTCTTTGTATCACCCATAACCGCAGTGTACACGATCGATGGGTAATGGGTAGTTGTGTAGACTTGATTGTGATATCAGTAAACATTTTCATACGAGCATCCAACAGACTCTTTCATTTTGGTAATATTTATATCTTCATCCATTTTAGTTCCGTGTAGTTTTTTTTCGTACTACCTAGATACTAACTTTAAAAAGTCTCTGGGCTAGTAGACTTCCCTAATAATATACTAGTGGCTCTGTGAGCTGTAGACCTCGTGAGTGTTTTTTTATTTCCAAAACTATGTTAGATATCGAACCTGTAGAGCAGGGGTCGGCAACCTTTTAGCACCCACGGGCCACATAGTAGCTAAAAAAATCTTCGCGGGCCACAGATGATAATAATGATCACTGTCTGTTGATATCAACTCGAAACAAATTGGTACGCCGTACGCGACAGTAACGTAGTAAAAATTCGCACCCCTTTTTACGTGAAAAACGAGAAAGACGAAAAAACCGACTTTTCACAGATAAACCAGCTAGTTTCCTTACCAAACCCAGATAATCGTATATATCGCATCGTAATTTCGCGATTCATTCGATCAATGCAAGCATATAGAATAGCAGATATAGAAACTTTAAGGGGGGGACGGGTCATAAAGTCATAACACAACTAGATGAAAACGCGAGCGCGAAATTTTTCGAACACTGATGCAAATGCGGCAAATACTTCATACGCATCAAGTCATAACACATCTAGATGAAAATGCGAGCGTAGCGAGCGCGAAATTTTTCGAACATTATGATGCAGGTGCGGAAAATACTTCATACGCATACGCATCAAGTTATGTAGATGTACACGCGAGCGCGAAATTTTTCGAACACCGATTCAAATGCGGCAAATACTTCATACGCATCAGGTCATAACAAATCTCGTTGAAAACGCGAGCGTAGCGAGCGCGAAATTTTGCGAATATTATTATGCAGGTCTGGAAAATACTTCATACGCATCAAGTCATGTAGACGCAAACGCGAGCGCAGCGAGCGCGAAATTTTTTGAACATTAAGATGCAGGTGTGGAAAATACTTCATACTGTCTAACGCAAACGCGGCGAGCGCGAAATTTTTGAAAAAAAAAATAGATAGATTTAATTGTAAAATATACTTACAAACACATATCTCGTCCTGACCAACTGTGAAAATATTCGTGGTTGGCGATACAGACGCTTTCACGATGTTAAGAATTTCAAATTTTACCTTTACAAACAATAAAGCCAGGGAGGCTCGCGGGCCGCCTGTTGCCGACCGCTGCTGTAGAGGAGGACAAACCATAGAATTTTTTTTAGATTACTCGACAAAAATATTCGATGTAATCAAAGAACGTGCTCACAATACTTGACGAGAATCTGTTGTGAAATGCGAGCCTTAGAGGTGAACAAATCGAATTTCGGCCGCAGAAACACAAAATAATTGATAAAAAAAATGTTTTTTTAAATTTTGAAAAAGTGACTCGATAAAAAAATTCTATAGAATTACCGCACCTGCTCACAAAATTTCACGAAAATCGGTTGATAAATGCGACCTGTAGAGGAGAACAAACCAATGAATAAAATAAAAAGAAATTAAATTTACAAAAATTTACTTGCCTAAAAATTTCTATGTAATCATAAAACCTGCTCACAAAACTTCACGAGAATCGGTTGAGAAATGCGACCTGTAAAGGAAAAAACGGCCGCAGAAAAATACGAAATCATTGATACAAAGTTTGTTTTTTCGAATTTCCAAAAAGTGACTTGACAAAAAAATTCTTTATAGTTACCAAACCTGCTCGCAAAATTTCACGAAAATCGGTTGATAAATGCGACCTGTAGAGGAGATCAGCCAACGACGTAAAAAATTTTTTTTTTTAATTTACAAAAATTTACTCTACAAATAAATTACATGTAGTCATGGAACCTGCTCACAAAATTTCACGAGAATCGGTTGAGAAATGCGACCTTTAGAGGAAAAAACGGCCGCAGAAAAACACGAAATCATTGATACAATGTTTGTTTTTTCGAATTTCCAAAAAGTGACTCGACAAAAAAATTCTATATAGTTACCGAACCTGCTCACAAAATTTCACGAAAATCGGTTGATAAATGCGACCTGTAGAGGAGGACATACAAAAATCCGGCCGGACATACGAAAGCATTTTTGTCGAAGCTAAAACAGAGACCTCGTTTTACTCGGTCAATAAGTACTCTTTCATTAATGTTTCTGCCATGAAATCGGCATATAATTGAATTAATTCAATGCGTTTGCACTACGGGTTGGAGGAATAAAACAACAAAGATACTGAATCAAATAAGCTTTTTTTAACTAAATTTAAGCATTATACATTAGACAATAATAAAATGGAGCTCATACATATACTATTACACATTATTCATGTAGTGTTGACCGAATGTTTACAACATAGACATATTGCTGGGCTAGTGAAGACCACAAAAATCGTATAATGACATTGTTCCCGGAATATCAACCTCTGTTTACAATGAGCTATATTTGGCACGGACTAACACTTTATTGCCTCTGCAGCTTCATGATACAGTATTATATTATGTATAGATATTTTTGTATCCCTTATTACAACATACTTCCCGCCTCAATAAATACAAGTGAGTGCACATATGTACAGTGCGCGGGTCGCTCTCAGCCCTCCTTACTTTACCTACGTTAAATCATCAGTCATTTACTTACATATCATACAGACTGACGGGCGGGCTACTGACTCCTACCATGTATATTAGTTAGAAGCGTCACCATAGCATTAACAGAACCATACAACTATGTTTCCCATCGAAGGTTTCCATACATGCAGAGGAATTTCTGTTATTGCTTCTTTCTGGAGAACAATGGGGACGCCGCTAGCGATATCCGCTCTTCTCAGTAGCCCTCCCAGTTCCAACATTCTTATAAAAACATTTTGATGTATTAAATTGTTTCTCAAGTTCTCTCAAAGCTCGCCAGGGATACGTTTTATGCAGTTACCATCGGATTTAGCGTCCACTGCAGTAACTTACACTATTTTAAACAAAAAAATATTAAATATGACAATTGCATAAAGTAAAATTATGTTCTGAGATCATATTTAATACATCACAGGTGTTAAAGAGAAAATTAAATTAAAATTATGACATCGAGGGGTAGGTCTCGATTATTTAGATAGTGGATAGATCCAGAATAGATCGGCACCGCGAGCGAGGGATCCTTCGGAGGCCGCTATGTCCGGCGCTTCTTGGCACATAACAACATCCAAATAGACATCAAACAACAAAACTATAATTATCAAACATTTCAGCGTGAACCTAAGGACGGAGGCCATTCACTCCGTGCCTATGAGCGGCGCTCGCCCGAAGATGAACCTTTGGAGACGGGCCGATCATTACTACGGCTGTCGACAGCGTCTGAGCGAAGGTCCACGCGTAGACAATTCATAAATTTTAGAACAAAATCGAAATAGTCTATAAACAAAGTCATAAAGTTAACGAACACCTAATTTTTTTAAGTCTTCTTAAAAACATGCGCTCAAGCAGCATTCTAAAAATAATTTAAGGAGTGTTCTCAACTTTGTCAATAATTCAAAAAGTTCATTATAAATTTCATTTCAATGTTAGTCAGACTGTGTCGAACACAAGCTTTGGCTTAAGCGGGTATTACACTGTCCTGAATTCAGGACACTTAGAAGGGTTCCGACCTATACGTTAGAGCGAGATGCTTCAACTCCCCTCCACTAGTTAGGACGCCTGATTCAGGACAGTGTAATACCCGCTTAAAACGCAGTGAAGATGGCACATCCGATGCCGTCATGCCGCCAAAACTATTCTTTAATACATTAAGTATTTATGTAACATTTGACGTCTTCGAATCTT
The DNA here is from genome assembly GCA_951800055.1 of Cenopis cana. Lineage (NCBI taxonomy): Eukaryota > Metazoa > Arthropoda > Insecta > Lepidoptera > Tortricidae > Cenopis > Cenopis cana. Next base: position 6,110,220 of record OX637487.1, on the reverse strand, counting down.
AAGTGATTTATTAAAATTTCGGATGGGACACGAAGTAGAATGGCGTATGTCTGTCTGTCTTTTGTATAGTTTTCTGGTAGCCGCGACTCCTCGACCTAAAATTAACGAGAAATAATTTGTACTTTGATAAAGAGCCGCGGCCGAGATCGGTCGGGGTGGGGTGGACTACCAGCGGCGGCGACGCGCGCGGCGTGAAACAGAACTAAACCTTTACAAATCCAATATTTAAAAAAAACAATCATCAATATCTATAATCATAAAAGATATAATCCATTAAAATACAACAACAAAACAAATATACCGACTAAGGATGCGAAATAGGAGTACTATGCGTTCCAATAAACACAAATACTCAAACAGTGCTCAACGCAGTAAATCATTAAAAATTGGCAATATAAGTCTTATTCTGTTACAGTAAGGTAACAAAATCGTTTCACATTGAGTATTTGTATTTTGACTATATTAAACTATTGCTTAATTACTGTGCTGATTGGGTACTGAGACACTTTTAGGCAAAAGAGACATTTCCTGCGTCTCTCACACAATTTCAGAGGCGGAGGAAAAGACACAGTAAACAGTCTCTTTTAGAAATGTAAATGCGTCGAATATGCTCTGAGGCTAATGGATGGAAATTTTATTTCTGTCGCAGCTTCATAGCATTATCAAGGCATTAATCTTAGCTGTTGTGACCTACAGGGATCGAAAAGACACGTGACACGACAAGACCTTAAACGTTATCCAGGAAACCTTAACGTAATCTACCTCTAAACCTAATATAACTTAATTTACTTGTCAAAGAGATCATAATAAACTTACAATTAATTGTCACATAATAAACATTGCCCATGACATGTAATTATTACTAACGAGCCCACACAATCATCGCTCCGTGATAGGCATGCATTGAGCAAAATTATTTGTGATGCTAAATGACAGTGTCTAGGGACAGCATAGTAATATATTAATGTGTTGCCTACGTTATATCATATACATAATGTCTGAAACTATCTTACAAATTACTTAACATTATTATATTGTTCTCCAATGCGAATCGACATCAATAAATAAAAAATAGATTTCCACACATGCATCTGCTGTTTCGCGCGAAATTGTATCAAAGACATGATTGGAATAGGGAAGCTGCCTCCTTTGAAATGCAGACTCGGGATCTAAGTGTATGCTTGTAGGATGAGATAGTGGTCGGGTTGGGTCTAGCTGGGGCGTTTGTGCGTCTGCGTGAGGCGGGCCACCTTGGGCGGGCGGATGTGCGCGCCGTGCCCGCACTCCTTGTGCGCGTGCGGTGATTTCTTGCTGGCCGCCGACAATCGCTTGCGTGGCTTTAGGAAATCTGGAAACAAGAGAAACGAGAGGTTAAAAATAGCCTATATTTTAACGTTATTATTAAAAGAAGGATGACATCGCTTTGTTTCACACATCAATAAATAATTGTTTTTAACTACTTTAAAAAAAATAGTGTGACAAAACAACACAGGAAAGTACGTCACGTTTTCTCGGAGGATTAAACGTAATGTATAAAATATTGCGATTGTAAGAAGGCAGTAACTGCTCGTTACGATTGGTTGCGCATGATCGTTTTCGAATAAGCAAAGTGCAGCAGAGTTCCAGCAAATGTCGATCGCATAAAGTTACGTTTATGACTCTTGTTAACATTTGCCGCAGTTACTCGACACTTCTTGCATGAAATTAGTCGTTAAACTGGTGACGGGACTTTATGGGGCCGAAAAAGAAAGAATCGTAAAACCTGCGGACCTTACAACTTACAAACATTTGACATTTTTACGACTCTATCCATAAGGGGCAGTAAAAACTAGTGATTATGCACCGGAATCTATTCTCCAGTAATCCTTTAGCGGCGACACCCTTTGTTACTATATCTAATTTTGGAAAAATATGGCCTATAGCTATAAAAGTTTACGGCATTTTTACTACTGTTTAATCTGTATTATAATGGAGGTCTGTGAGTTACTGGTGTGAGAAGGAAATGCCTTAGTTCTTGAAGGGTTATTTGGAATTAGGAATTCCCTTTTAACCGATCGACGTGATTTAAGAAACAAAACCAATCGTAAAATGTTAATAGAAACGGTTAATAATAATAGTAAACTAATGGATATTTTGAAACGGTCGTTATTTTTTACGATATCAACCTGCGCATAAATTTAAGACGTGAAAAAGGTATTTTTCAATGATGAAACGTTAAGTATTGTCGTTCGAAAAGAAGACGCGGATCATGGAGGTTTTAGCTAAGTGGCCAAACAAAAACACCTTAGCAACAAGATGCGTCCAATGAGAAGCAAGGTCGCGCGTATAGGCAATACGTTGCATGACGCCGAGACAAACTTATCTTATGACAACTCTAACACAATAAAGAAGATAACAATCACTGTTTGCATACAGTTAAATTTTCAAACAAAGGTCATACTGATATCGCGGGAAATTTCATCTCAATTAATAATTTACAGCTAGGCAACTAGATACCTATAGGTAGTTACAAGCGTAATTTTATAGGTACATACCTATATGTTCCTAAGAAAACATAATATTATATTATTTATTTTCGTAATTTTATAGCTACCTAAATATTAGGTATACTATTATTTTCCAGGATTTGCCGCGTAATCAAACGTAGTTAACATTTTTTTGTGTCAACTGGCGCGATATGAATGGCGGGAAAATAGAGGCACGTGTATTCATGATTTCAATTAGAAAAGACCTTGAACAGTTAGAATAATGAGACATACACAAGATAAACTTCCAACAATGCCTCATCAACTATGGAAAATTCGAGGTACGCCTTTTGCGTTCCTTCAAAGCAGGTTAAAACATTTTAGGCGGGAAACGAGCCTGACTGCTAAAAATCGGCACAAGCTTTATCCGAGTGTTTTAATAATAAGAATATTCTATAAAAAAGTGGACGCGTCGGTTAGTGCAGTCGGGAGCCCTGACGTCACGCCAAGGTCGACGAGTCTGTCGAGGACTTCCCGCCAAATCTACATAACAACACACCACGTGGTTCCACACCCGAAATGCTAACCTACATTCGACCAACCAACAGGTTGCTGAAATCCCATTTCATGTGCATCCAATGGCTGGTCCATGCCTTCAGTCGGATGTCATCCTCATCCATTACTCATTTTTTTCCTTTGCCTGAAGTATGGATCACGCCTTCTAGAATCCGCGATTTGTTTATCACTCTTCAATATTCACCCTAGTCAACCATACATTGGATTTTCTCCGCGACATTCACTTCATGCCGCAAATTAAAAACTTTGTTATTACGTGATTCGCTCGGAGAAAATACTTTCCCGACGTTGCGCAATCGCAATGAGTTTCCCGCCAAACGCTCAATGGAGCGTTTCGCGCCATTTATTTGACCGGTTTCCGAAGTGTTTTGATACAAGGCTGGCTTATTTAGGCCAGCGGCGTACGCTATTCGGTCGCTTAGTAGACGAGACGCGGGCCGACGCGAGGGTGTAGGACGTTAGGACGTTAGCGTAAACAAATTGACCTTGAAGACGCGCGCGTGGTCTTCGAACAAACAACTCGCACATTGATAATCCTATGACGAAGAGACACAAGTGAGACCTGCTTGAAGTATTATTAGATAGGATTTGATATTTCGACAAGGAATGAACTACGAGTAATGCCGCGGTAACCGATATGGAATGCGTGTTCGAACGATTAAAGTTTGAATTGGGAAATTAGTAATCGTGCCAAAAACTGAACGTATCGGTATTGAAATAACGGCCGAATAATATGGTGGTTGAAGGTTGCGAGAGCATTAGTTACGCTGTTTGACTCGTGTTTCATCACTGTTGGTTTATCACGCGTTATCAAGCGGCCGGATAATGCGCACAAGTTTCCATTTCGATAACGTTTTCAAACGTAAAGTTGTAAACATCGTAGATCCCTGATACGGAATTTTAAAATAATGAGCTATCTTATCACAAAGTTTAATAGGTTAGTGAGACATGATTAGAATTTGTACGTTTACCTAACTGTTAGTAGTTTAACCACAGTTGATTGTTTTCGCAGACTGAACATTTTATTTGAATACGGCGAAGCGAGTTAGTCGCGCAGCAGCCGGTTATTTCTGTCGACCTAAATATCTGCGCGGGCGCGTCCCGGACACCTAAGCTTCAGTCAGAGTATCAGTTGTTTATACTCTCTCAGAAATACTTTACGACGCGCCGCTCTTTGACGCCAAGGTGGAAAATTTAAACATGGAAACAGGCAACAATAGGACTATGAATTTTAAACGATGCACTGAATGCAGACCACGTTCGAAGGCCGCCTGATGCACGCTGCATCCGTCATATGACATAAACTGAATACATGATGGCTTGAGAAAACTAGAGGTAATAAATTTGTACAGAAAACTCGACATTGTATATTTTTTATCACTCTTTCAGCAGCATCATTCAACAACTGCTTATTGAATAGGTTTGGTGTTACTTGAATAGATTGCGTGCAACTGGTGGAAGGCGCATGATGCTTTGCCTTTCTCTTCAGCTACTCGCCACTTTCATCTTGCATTTATGCGCTTCACTTCAATGTTTCTTGTGCAATTACCTTGTTGTTGTCATTTATTAACAGGCGGGTTTCTCTTCTTGAGGTTTTGTTTAAAAATAAATTGAGAAGATCTTAGTTGGAGGTTGGAGGACTTTCAAATATTGAATGCATCCATAATTAAATTTCTAGGGACATTCGACGAAATGTCAAAGTGTGTTGACGGGTTGTCCTTGTTGCTTTGATCCGCCGCTGAGCTTGATGCAGGAAACAACGCCGCGTGAATAGATAATCTCGTGTTGGGCTGACAATAAACCTATTGTTGACGCTTTCCAAGTGTCGTCGAATGTAAATTGTTTTCTTTTTTTACTTTAAGCACATGCCGCGTTGCAAGTAAAATTACAAATACAATGCCTCAGAAGTTTTGGTGAAATTTCTGGGATGCCTACAAAAGGTAAACTGTTGCGATTACGGAAATTGGAGAGCGTGCCACAAAAGATATCGTGCGGATATGTATTACCAAGTCGCTGGGTTCGTGGGAACGGCGCGGGCGCCCGAGGCACGAGCTCCCGGGAACATTAGCCGGGTCCGTATCAACCGGCCTGGGGCCAACACTAGTGTGAGCACCTGACTGGTAAGGCTGTGGGGTCTATGCCTAGACCTAACTATTAAGTCTACGCGTATCAACCGTTTGCTCCACGCTGTTATTAAGCTACTGGGCGTGGATAGATCGCATAGCGATTCAGTTGGGTCCTTTTGGTCATGCATTGATGAACTAAGGTGGTTAATGTATGCGCCCAGAGCAAAAAAGAAAGCATGCGAATACTTGAGAATGTGAGCGTTTATAACTGATGTTGTTTTTATAGCGTTATTACTACTACACGCCTCCAGCTCTGCCGCGGCCGTATACATTTGATAAAGCGGATTGAATGAGTGCGTAAACGCGCGATTTGATATCACACGTGATTCAGACGACACGCTAGACTAGCCTACGCTAAACAAATACCTACATGGTATTTTGGGACTACATATTTTATAAAATGATCTGAAATGATGAAGTAATCGACAGAACTAAGAATCCCTAATGTTTCATGACGAACTAGTGCGGGGACTCCTGGAATCTCGGTTTAAACCAAATGTCTATAAATGTCTGTTTTGTAACTCCTTTTATGTATATGTTTCTGTGCAATAATTATTGCGCAATTTTTATCTTGAACTAGTCAAGTGCATAATTACCTATTGTATAGGTAGAAAGACAGGTTGTCCATGATCGCGGCCAAACCAAATCATTTGTGGTGGAATTATACGACCATTCTTAGCATAAATCGCGGATAAAAATACATACCTCTACCTACATACTACAAAACGTTCTGTTCTAAACAAGTCTAAACAAGATCGGACGCGTCGCTGCATCATTTAGTCGGTAGGTATAGTTACTTACTATAGTTAGTGAATACAGTCGTCGGGGATCGGGACGGGCGCGGATTTGTCAGGCACCCACGCCGTCCAAACAGGTTGCTTTGGCCCTAGCGCTCACCTTTTTATTTTATCCACGATAGGGCTGCTAAAGTCTACACACCGATGCAGCTGCATTTCTTTAAACGGGAAATGGGCAGTAATAACGCAACGGCGACGCGTATTGTAATCGCGAACCAGTTCCCAAATATCTAGGTCGAGTGAAAGGCGACTGGGTGTCCACGCCACGCCGTGTTAGCGGATATACGTTGTGCCCGCGGTTCTATAGTTTGATACGGCAGCCCTAGCGTCCTAGCGCAGCTCCAAGATAAAAAGGGCAACAAAAAGTGATCCCGCGCACGGCGCGCGTCGCGTATAGCCCGTACAGCGCATGTGTATAGTTGTTTGGGCTCTCAGCTACTGGTTTTGGGCCTTGACAGCCTAAACAAATAAGTGACACGCACCCAGGTAGCGGCCATTGTATCCCGCCCTTAACATTTGTTAAATATTATCTGATATCGTTTAAATTGCGGTCGATGTCGGATTATTTATGGCTTGAAGACTCTTCAGATGGCTCCGGTGACAGTTTTGTAAACAATATTGATGGGATGCAGCTCAGAATTGTTTTCACTGATTACGTCACGTTTTGAGGAAGGAAATGGCGTCAGTTATTCGTGGGTGAGTCAGTGGACGCTTCCAGGATTTAATTGAACGTTTACTCGTAATGTTTCATCGAGCCACGTCTGCATTTTCACGGTAACTTGAATTCGAAAATAGTGTTCTAACCGAATCTCTGGGCTTAAGTCAAAATCTCTGTTATTGCACTTGTGCTAAATTACAGGGTCCGAACTAAAATTACACCGCAGTTCTAAACCTACCAATTCGGAGAGCTCTAGACTAAGTTGTTCACGTGTACACCACTATTACAGTGATCTAATCTCCTAAACAGGATGTCGAAAATTGAACGCTACACAGTGCCGAGAGGATCAAGTTTATTTTTTGAATTAGGACCTTGTTTTTGTATGAATTTTTTCGTAACATAATGACGGTTTCAGTGTGAAATTTTGGGTTACATGTTGTTTACCGTGACGATTAGTGCTTTAAGCTCGGGATATATTTCACCTAGGTATTTAAGTTTACAATTTGTGCTATTAAGCAAAATGTGGTTGTTTGAGGTGGAATCCGTGTGAAAATGGTTCGAGTCAACAGCGCATTGGTAAATGTTTACTCACGCGGATGACATTTCGCACTTGGTGTGTGTAGCTTACTACCATAGGAATATCCGTAATGTCTACTGTAACGTCGTTTTAATTACATATAAATAGTAACGTAATTAACTTAAAAACGAATGTGCCTTTTCAACTGCAACTTCAAGATCGAACCGCTTATCGCTACTTACAATCAATAGATCGTAATGAAAATAATTCTTACAGTTAATGTGATCGGAATACCGTTACGTAAAATGTCCGTGTCAGGTCGCGTATGGAGATGTGAAAGTAATCATTGTTGCGTGTCGATTGACATACTCGCAACTCATGGTATCCGTGGCTCGACAATAGGTATACAAGTTGAAACGTAAAAGAAATGTCATTTGTTTGGTCTTTACGACGTTCCTCCCTTGAGGAGCAATCTTTTTTCACTGGATTTCTAATAAGAAAACGTGCTTCTTAGGATTACCTGTTATTATGCGCCAACAATGGCTACATAGTTTTTTTCGACTCCTATAGTTCCACGTACTCGTACTCATGAAATCCCCCTTCCTTTTTTTTCAAAACTCATGAAAGTCATTTATGATCATTAAGCCAAAGTAAAGCGAGATAAAAATAAAATTTAGAATCTCTTATGCGCCGGAGTGCAGGGCAACGAACCGCGTCCATCTTGAAATTATTCACGTGACCTCAATGCATTATGCTTTTAAATCTTTCAGTTTTATCAAAGTAAATCAGTTGACCACGAAACTTTCAATATTTTACATAAATTTCGCATTAACATTATATTTGGTGTAAATGTTTGCGAAAGTTAAAATGTAGGTCGTGTTGGTGTAGTCGGTGTCTGAAAAATTGCGGCCGTTGTAATTGAGCTCATTTTGACTCACTTTTAAAGTGTTCCATTAATCCTTTCAAAAGAGTATCTTTGATCAAACTTTTGAATGTCGGTAACAAAGGAAACTGTACTGATGATATTGTTCCACTACTGATAAAAAAAAGGCTTGCTTGTATATACGCTCAATAAACTCGAATTAGTTTCGTGATACACTCAAGTTTTTTACTCGTAGCTACTGTGTTTGGTTGCATACCATCTACTGGCTGTTGACGTGTTAGTTCAGGTAGATTTACAATGTGCTGTTAAAAACCATAATGGAAGTTCGATCTTAGTGTGTTAAGAGATGACAACGAGTTTCTAATGAAGGACCTAAAATGCTTGTATAATTTTGCGTCGCAAGGTTTATTTACCATCACACTATGCTCGATGCTACTAAACAAGAAGAATACTTAAGTTGCAGCTAAAGGTAAACATTGAATGGCAATAATGTTAGAATAAATAAACTATATTCTGAGTTTGTGCAATTACACTTTATAAAAAAACGAACCCGCTTTTTAAACCTAGGCACTATTAAATGCGGTAAGTAAAGTTAATAGATCTATACGTTCCATGGACGGTAGATGTGTCCTGCAGGCCAGTTCGTTCACCCGGCGCAGACGCAGGTGCTTAGGTAACGTTACGACACAAACCAGAATCGTAGCAATTGCATGGGAGCGGGCAATTAACATAGACGAGCGAATTACTTCTTGCAACTTTGTTCGATAGTGGGAACGACAGGGTAAGGGTTGGGATTTGTAATAGGAAATTGGATAGCATTAAGCACTTAGTAATAAAGCTTGATGTTTATAATAGTGAAAAGAGTGAGAATAGACCCCGAACTTTCCCGGAAGGAAAATAATTCAGAATTACGTAGAGAAAGAAAGGCGAATTGGTATTTTAGAATCACCGCGTCCTAAACAAAAATAAAATAAAATGCATTTTTTTCGGACTAAGTATATCCAAATATGGCAATTTCTTATTAACAGCATATTAGCATGATCTTGTTTTAAATATTTAATAATGAAATGACATACTTTAGGTTATAAATATCGAGCAGTCCGCGACGCCAATATGTAAATGTGATGGATTGCGTACGCAAGACTGCCACTGCGCAACGATCGTTCTGATCCAGTTTGCTATTGTTTTACAAACATGTGAACGACGTGTGAATATAGTGTATCATTACATTATCGATGAATAGAAAATTACACAGTAACATGTTGAGCTACTAAAACAATAAAGAGAAGAAAAAACATGTTGAGTTCATGTTTGTTCAGTCTTCTATAAGGTTTTCAATCACAATACGTGATACATAAATTATTATGATATCAATATAGATCTGGAAATATTAAGGATGTTTCGAGAATGACTATAAATTATATCAAATGTTAATAAAAACCGTGTTTTATAGCCGTCTGCATGATTTATCCCACCCAGTTTTTACAATTCGGCCATACCAAAGAAATCTCGATCGAAAGGGCTCAATAAATGTATTATTGATTTCAACTACTGTGTTGCGATACAATATATTAAGGGCCTTAATGAACGTTTAATAAGTCGGCGGATCAAAGCGTGTACGCATCAAACGTGCCGGTATAGGGCAACCAGAGACAAACTGCATGCGTTTCAACCAAAAATATACTTTATATCAACGTCTTAAGGTCGTGAACCAGTGAGTTATCTTTGTTGTGTATACTAGTACTATCGCTACTACCGTACGCCATCTTTGATAAAAAAACAAGTGCCATCTTGGTTAATCTGTGTAAAAAACAAGTGAAGTGCAATTGATAGTCCCGAGGAAGATGGTGGAAAACATGTGCGTGCTAAGATTTTAAGCTCTTTAAAGAAAAAAATAATACACAAAGAATCTTTCAAGTTAGTCGTAGTTTTTAAGAGTAAATTATACCTATATTACTTTCTGGTATTATTAATAGTAGCAGACCCTATTGAAAATCTTGTAGCGAGTATAAAATAAATCGAACGTCTACAAAAATACTGGACTAAAGTATCAAGTAATTGTGTTGATGTAAATATGTGAATATTATGCATATATGCAGTTGTCATGAGTGTTAATCACGGTATTGCCACAACTGGCTACCGGACCACGCAATTAAATGCACCGCCACAGGGCTCGGGTATACTTATTTATTATTTTTTAGCTTATACCTATGTCTGGACTGGACACGACGCGAAAATATTTATGGGACATAATCGTACTTATTCAGCCTCGTCCCTTAGAAAAATGTTTCAAGTATTTATTACAAATCATGTGTGTTTCATGTTGTTACAAATAAGTCAAGGGTTTACAAAATAGTGTTTAATTTAAATCATTTATTTTTAAGGTTACTGTACTGTTTTAATGATTTAATTTATTTTGCTTAATAAATAATACTTAAATCATAGGTATGTAGAAGATAGTTTTAAATTGCAGCCAAAAAGAAAAGCAAAGGAGCTACAAAGTACTGGCTGAGCACAATATAAGTCAACAACTAAAATGACGACTTTAACACAAGTATGAAGAAGAACAGGAGCTTAGTGTTAAAATATTCCGGTAGCAATCTTTTCCAAATCTGATCAAAACGAAATTTTGTCGAAACGATTACGAGCGTTCGGACACGCAAGGTGGGTTCCCATGATCGTTAATATTCAAATTCAAGCCGAAACGGCTTTATACAATACAGAACAAAATCGATACCCGCAATAAAATAATATAATAAAGACACGTAACGGCTTAAACGGTAGCTAAACAACGTCAAAGAACAATGGCGCCTTTCTGAGAGATGTCGCCGTAACAATGGAGGAAACTAGTCGAGATGATATTGGACAGCTTCTTAGGCTTAAACATCGGTTTTTCAATGGTAAACACGATCTGCTGCTTTGTGTGCCTGACCTCAGGTCACTCCCAAGACCTCTGGACCAAATTTAGGAGCGCTCTTCTCAGTGAAAGGAACAATGAGAAGAAAGGACGAGATTACCGCGAGGGGTGATGCTGCTAAGTATTACACTAACAATAGACACAAAGCCTGGTGTGTGTTTACCCATGAATATGTGGAATAATGCACAATGGCCGGTGCTATGCTAATAGGACGAACAGGTTCACGGTCTCAAGATAAGTCTTCGTGTATAACGAATTCGCGTTACATGTTAAATCGTGCGTCTGAAAAATTGCCCTATGTTGTAATCCCGTTTATAAATGGTGTATTTAGACGTTTCTGCTAACTGTGCTAGTTGGTATTGTTAGGCAAATTAATGAATTCATTATGCTCGTCGTGCGAGCTCTCGCATTGCGCACGTCGACAAAGGCATGGTTTAAAGACAATAAACAATGGTCTATTGATTGATTGAAATTATAGACACTGCCTTTCGTAATGATTAATTTAATAGAGTACCTAAAATAGTAAATATGACCATGGCGAGTCATTTTAATAGGATTTGAACTCGTATCCAAGGACAGTGTCATCACGCTATGCCAAAAGGCTTATTATTCTAAAAAAAAAACCGTGTGAACAGATGTTTCAAGAGCGACCATGGCGACATTTGGCTGGCGACTATTCGGGCAATTATCGGTGTAGTGGCTTAGAAGTCCTGCGTCATGTGTCCACTCCCGTGCAACCCATCTGCGCTGGATTTGCGCAAGTATTGGGTTGCGAGGTCGCGTTTCACACGATAGCTTCCTTATAGGAATAGTTTCTAACTAGTAGTCTAACTTGATGCGTAAGTCTCGAGCTCTTTCGATTTATATAAGTTAGACCGGGATATATGTGAAAGCGGATAGAGTTTATGGGTACTTGACATTGCTTTTAAAAGGCATAAAGTGCTAAAGATTGCGTTATCGTAAGTGCCAAGCGAGCTAAGTGGCAATTATGTGGTTGGAGAGCTAGCGTTACGTAAAGCTTCACCGCAATTCCTGACAAAAGCTGCCATTATGAGGTTACTTGACTGCAAAACGCGGTATTCCTTGGGTTTTCGGCGATAACTTATCATAATCTTTCAACTGACTCAATGTGTTGGTAATAGTCGAGTAGAAAGAGGAAGATGTGCTGTGCGTGCAGATTACTAATTATTATTATTATTTGTACGACGCGAATTATTGCCGAACGTTTCCGTGCTTACGAATATAATTCAGTGTTTTTATGCCACTTCTGTGTGACAGATTAAGATGTAAGCGCAGATCGAAAAATTATGACATTGCAAGGACACTGATTTTCAAGTATTTTCTCTATTAAGAAAGGTGTTGGATATCCAACCCTTCAATGAACAGCCAAAATCCACGCTCACCGCCTGCCGTCCGTATTGACGGACCACACACCGACAAATCCCGAACCAAAAAAGCCAAGATTCCGGTCACGCTTCACTAATTAACCTACGTGCCGTAAATATCCTGTTAAATCATAATAAATCAACTATTTTTAACACCCCATAAAAACGACAATAGGAAATTGACGTTACTTTTTCAGCATTATAATTTTTACGACATTTTGTTGGACTTACATTCCTAATTTTATAATCGAACCCATTACCCAAGTGATATTTGAATGTGAAAGTGGGGTGACTATCGTAAATACAATTGGTCAAGCATCAGATCTATAAAAATACATATCAGCTATACTGTGTTACGATTATTATGCAGGTTTCATCTTTGACTATTTTACGACTGTAGGTGACCGGTGAATTTCTGCATTATAATATTTATGTGTGAAAGTCAGATAATAAACACAATTGGTCAAGCGTCCAGTCAGTAATTTTATGACTGTAGTTGTAAGTAAATCGTATTCAAAAACGTGTGAAAGAGGGTGCATAGTATGAACTAGTGACTGATCAAGGAAGACAGGGATTTAGAACTAGAACAATCCCAGCACAATGTTGCAACGATAAAGTACACGCTGCAGCCTAATTGCGATATACTCGTATTTCGACAGGCGTATAACGTCATGATGGCAGGTGGACCAAAAAAGTCTCAGACTGGTGGCCAGTTCATGGCAAAAGGAGCGTCGGCCGTCCACCGGCTCGATGGGTCGATGATATTAGGAAGATCGCGGGTCACTCTTGGATAAGACTGGCTCAAGACCGGGACGAGTGGCGTACTCGAAGAGAGGCCTATGCTAAATGATGATGATGATGATGAATGATGATAACGTCATTACGTCACTGTTAGTGTTATGTATGACAGTGAAATGTTGTGGATGCAACGAACCTATTTTGTCAGAATTTAACAAGTACATAAAGAAATGCGTCGGTAACGAGCGAGTGCCGGTATTTTATTCGTTAGTTAAGCAGTTAGATAGCGTACGACTGACGGAACGTGTATCGAATGTGAATATTCATAGCGGTTCCTGCGTCTAAGTAGGACACAGTGCTTACAATAAATAAACAGTAAGTACTTCACCACTAATACTTGTTAAATAAGGGGCAGAGTTAAACGAACTAGATTAAGGGCTTGATGTGAGATTTAAAGAAAAAAAATAATGATATTAATTAAATCAACTTCAAATTATTAAAGTAGGTTTGGTTAGTTAACAATTTTAAAATGACTCACATCAGATAATTCAACGTTGAAAGGAAAATAGTTAAAAAGTAAAAAAAAATGCTAGTAACACGCTGTAAATAACTATGCCTGTTGCTATACCTACGCCAAAAAACATTAAACCTTATCGATACCCGAAGAAAAGCGATAAAAATGCAACTAAAAATAACGCGTCTATATCAAGCAAGACCATTTACGTGTATGATTGTTTTGCCTACTTTTAATGAATTCAGTTTAATATGCACAGATATTAATCAAATTATTGCAGCCGTGGGAATGCAGTGGTGCGAAGTGAACTGACCAGTTTCGCGCGAATGCAAATCTCGAGGTACCAAGTGGACTGGCTTGTGGATTAAAATAGAAAAAGGCGCAGTAAAATGTTCAAATTATACAAGTTCTAGCAGACTTAGGCAAGAATACAACAGAGCCATGCCACTATTTCATGTGTTTTATTTCAAATGTCAGTCCGATTTCCTGAGCTCGTGTTATAACGACTTTAGTGCACATCATTGTTAAGCGGTGTCACTTCTTATCATGGGCGAAATATAAACGCATATTTTTTAATTCTGAAAAGATCTATTACCCATATAAACTTAGGTAGGGAAAATTAATCATTTGCGAAAAAAATTGTGCCAAAAGTATATTATACACGGAAGTTGCAATAGAAAAGAAAATTACAACCGTAATTGTTTCTTGTGTAAAACCGTTATTATAGTCATTGTGTCGGAACAATAAACTATTGCTAAACAGATTAATAAAAGAGTATAAACAAAGAACATTCACACACCATTTGCTGTATAAGGTGTGTTTTAAATAGTTTAGCATACATTAAAGTAACAATTACACTTTCCAAAGCTTCGTTCGCATCGGTGAAGCCCGAGTTCAGGACTATTGTCTTAATTCGACATTTACATAAGACAAACGTTACATTGTATCCCTTGTGACTTATAAAAGTGTAGGAAAAATAATACTTTTAAATGAATAGCTCCTGGCGTTTAATTTTATTGAGAGCGACTTTAATTTGTAGATGTAAAACTAAAACGGTTTTTTTTTCTCACCCAATAAGACTTATTGGACTATTTAGTTATGTATGTATTCTACTATATCAGTTATTAGAGATGAAGTAGAATTATTGTCCAAGTCGGAAATTAAGTGGTCTGTTGTTTTATAAATGAAGGACGAAAAGCAGCGTAGCGTATCCTGTGCAGTGGTTCCCACAAATTAAATCTCCCAAAATCCTTTATCACAACACTAGGGGAGGGCAACCCTCTATTAATTAGAGAACCAAATAAGGCACAAATTATATGGGAACTGATTTCACTTGCCATAACATTGTTTATACATTTAAATAAGTGAAGCGATTAAATTAAGTGCCGTATAATATTTGTGCAATCGCAGCGTTCGCTTACAAGTTTTACTACTGACATTTTAACCGGTAATAGATGTTGAACCTAGTGTTCGTGAGTTCCTAGTTTAGGTTAGGCATATCATGAATATTCGATTATTCGCTGCTTTGTAAGGTTTGCACAGCACTTTAATCACTGTCAATATGTTTATGGCTCCATGACTGCACTTACGCCTGCCCGGCGCCGACGCATGGCAACCGCTCGAGCGATGCATGAACAATGCACTCTGTTCGCAACCTACGCTTGATAGCTGATAACGAACGTGAAATCAATTTTTTACAACCACACCTCAATTGCAACTCTATTTTTAAAATGAAAAAGTTTAATTTTGAAAGAGGGATGCTGCCCTAGATGTTGCTGCATCTGTGTCAATAAGTGTTAGATAGGGATAAGAGATTGTCGAGGAATAATAATGTGTCTAGTTAAATATTGTTATCGTCTACAAACAATCTTAAGAGATGTTGGCTAAGT
This sequence comes from Cenopis cana, assembly GCA_951800055.1. NCBI lineage: Eukaryota > Metazoa > Arthropoda > Insecta > Lepidoptera > Tortricidae > Cenopis > Cenopis cana. The sequence continues at coordinate 6,094,755 of OX637487.1, read as the reverse complement.
CTTGCGAAACAAACGTTGTTTACGTATCTGTTATACCTACTACACTTATAAAGTACATATTCATTCGCGATTACGACATTCAATAAAATTTGTTTCTTTGTTTTACTTTTCTAATTTAGTATATGTAAATAATTTTTCAAGGCGGTGCTCAAAGAACATTGTAGGTAATGGACCACCTGACTTGGACCCTTTGCGTTCTGACAAAAACGCAACACTCAATAATATCTCCCCATCAATACGCCGCGGGTAACTTGGCATTGTATGATTGTAACTTTGTCCAATTATAAGGGCAACAATACCCCGGTCTTTGACCCTTGCCCTGGTTCTAACGGTATTCACGAATGATACAATATCAGTCGATAAAGTAAAATGGAAGTCCAGACAGCATGTCTATATCGTGATACCGTATCGTACGACAATATGCGGCTGTGAATCATTATTTTGATTTCGACGAAAAAAATGCTTGTCACATGATTGACATAAATTGGTATAGATACTATTGATATATAAGCTGAAATTCAACAATAAATGAGGAGGAAATTCATAAAAATTTATGAATGGCAAACTAATTGATTTAAATCATTGCTTACATGATTAAAGAGGGAGATACAAAGGTGAAGACCAATTAGTAGGTTACTCTTACTCCCACGGACAGACATGTCTATAGCTAAACATTGGCAGATGTAGCAAACTAGGTATTAATGACCCGGTGTAAAAACAGTGGCTTTGTCGGCGCACGCGCTTGACTTGTTCACTGTTCTCTACGACCTACCGCACTGCCGACGCATGCCGCTACAGAAAAACGAACATTAAACTGTTAAAGTAAACGGATCTTCGATTTTTGGGAAGGTTATTGAATCCAGAGGTCAGACTATTTTTAAGCTATTGGAATGTTCAATCTATATGCATAGATTGGAGTAAATATTACGGCATAAAGATGTTAAGTTATAAAGTGCAGAGCTAAAGGCGTTTGCAGTGTGTGTCGATGTGTTTTGTTTGTACAATAATAAATACCACTGATCTGCAGTTAAATTTAGAATTGAAAGTTCATTCAAGATTCTCTGTACAGTTTACGTGGACGATTTGAGACGTTTTGCAGACGTCGTTTAAATTGAGTTTTACCAGAAATCAGTGCAGCGCTTAAAACAGATATAATATCGTATTAATAGACTTAGCTGAGTCACTGCAATTGTCGAGCCCATGCGACCCTCGAATCCATCATCCTGACCATTATAACCTCAATTAAATCTAATTTGCATAAAAGCATCCACTAGCCCTATTCTTTCTTAGAGATGTCACCACCTTTGTCCCTCCGTAACCTATTCCTTTAGAAACCGGACAACTTAGGGCAACAATGGATACAGTTTGACCCACAATGACCATGGGACAGTCGTTATTTGTGTATTTTGAGCAATAAACACTGCTTTTTTATGCGATTGTGAGCGCATTTTTTGTATAAAATTTGAATCTCAATGGCTGAATGCACATTGTCCGTTGGCGAGCTCGTGTATGCAATCTGCAGGTAAGTTTATGCATAATCATTAGAAATTACCGAAGCGAGAGTAACGCGGTGGGAAACGCCGATCGCGTTTGGCGGGAAAGTGATGCTGGACTGACAGGTGACAGCTTGGCTTTTTAATTGCGAATGGAATAGTTAGGCCAAAACTGCTGCGCTTTCTGCCAGTCGGAAATAAACACAGGTAGGATCAATACTTTATAGAGGCTTTTACACATGTCTCGGGTATGTTGCTTTCAAAAGCAGTTTAATCTCGTTCCATATGAAAGGTTTTGGTTAGTTTCAGATCGTGCCGGCAAGCTGGGAACGGGTATAAGCGTTCAAGCCTAATCCTACAACAATGCTTAATCCGTTTGCGTCCCAAAAGCCTCTTTGTAGGACTTTAAACGCTCAGCAACCAAGAGTTTAGTCCTTTGAAGCGTTCGTATCCATTAAAAAATGAACGCTAAAGTAAGAAAATGTATGCTATGGTTTGATATTCCTCGTGCATCGCTTAAGGCGTGGTAGAAACTGAAGACGACTAAACAATAACAAACGCAGGATTAGACGCACACAGGCACGTTTAAGGACATCACACACACATCAGGGATAAACAATAATACAATAATTTTCATTCCTTCGTGCGTACGCGCATGGGCCGTCCCGCTCGCGCGCGCGGTGCCCTCTCTCTCGCACGGTCGTTGACCGTGCATCTCCGACCAGATTGCATCTAGTGACCAAGCAGCTTCCCCTCAGATAGATGCACCACCATCTCACCAATTAAAATATTATTTTTGAATCACTACCCATTCAACTGGACGCGTTGAAAAGAAACCTTTGTTGGGTAGGATTTAAACAAAAGATTGTATTCTCTTTAAGACCAGACGCGTGTTAACGCTTAAATCCATAAAACTTGGTCTGAAGTGCCCTTGTGAAATGTATTGGATTAGCGTGTCCCAGTTAAGCGCTAGTGCCGATAAGAAAAAAAAACAGAACGCAATAACTGGCAATAAGCAAAACCACAACGCACTGTAACGCGATCCCAGACGAGAGTAAACCAAACACAAATGACCGTTGGACCAACAGATTTGAATTTCACCTCCACAAAAAACGTCGTAGTAGTTTATTTATGACATAGTACGATCTCAAATAAGAAATGCTTTTTTCTACCTCGCTTCGGTCACGACTTGAAAAAACCAAAACAACTTTTTGTGTTCGAAAATCATTTTACGACCCCTTCAAATAGTAAAGGCCGGTTGGAAACGCTGGCTGGCTGGAGTTCTTTTCTTTTTTTTTACTTTTGCACTTGAAACGATGCTTCGAAATTTGAATATTATGAGTTGTTTCAGAATGATCTAGTATTTTTTCTAGTATCCTACTCGGCAGACTAGAAGAAATACTAGACGTGTAACTTTGGTTCTTGGTTTTTGATTCAAACTGCAAACAAACTGACACTAACGCCTACCCGACCGACGTACAGGTACAGAAGAAACGAGATACCTACCTTTATAGGTGTTAAAAGTAATAAAAACTGTTAAAACAAGACCAGTTAGCAAGCACGTGTGTGATTGCGTCGCAAACGGATCCGTCATTCGACACGTTAATAGTCCTTTGTAAGGGTTCCAAGAAGATGCGTCGCCAACCTAATAAGACACTCGTCATTCAAAGAAGCTATAATAAGTTGTATGGAAAATAAAAAGTAAAATAAAACAGAACGCAGCAATGAAAGCAAATAAAGAGAAAGTAATGCTTGATGAGAAAAGTTTAACATAAAGAAGAATGTTTTTTTCTTAAATCAGTGCATGTTAGTTACAGTGCAGGTATAATGTATAACCCCTATTTTTTACCCCCCCTAAAACACGTGCGTGTATAATTTGAAACCCGAGCTAATACCAAAAAAGTAAATCAAGAAAACCCGAACTTTACGTCACGCCTCCTTTTTTACTGAAGTCAAATTAGGAGATATCAATTTAGGAGTGGAGTTACAAAATATAAACATTGTGTTATCAGTCGACCACAAGTTTCTAAATGCGGTTACTGGGACAAAAAATATCACTACTAATAGTGACCCACTTGTCTGGGAATGTAGATAGCCCTTGAACAGTTTATCTTTATGTCTTGAACCCTTCTGGTATATGTCCTTTAATGTACGTCGAAAAGCGACGACTGTGAGCGCTGATAAACTTTGGCAGTTTTAAACTGGAGTTTCTGAGGGCGGTAATTGGCCCAAGGCCCATAGGTTTGTAGACCTAATATTTTACGCATGCACTTGACCCAAAAATCTCACATCATAATAGGATCCTCACGACTTGCTTTCGCACACTTGTTTAAATATCCGAAAGAAACAAGGACCCTCTAACTAGACCCAAAACAAAAGCCATAATGCGTATAATAAACAAGTTACGCCATGAATAGCTTGTGCAAACTGGGATGCTTAGCTATTCAGTAAATGAAAGGATTGTGTGAATAGGGAGCCTAAAACTTAAGTCATTAAATGCTATTGAGGGCGCCGCTAGAGATTCCAAGATTTAACTAAAAACCAAAATTTGGTCCCATTAGCTCAATAGCGGAGTTTACAGTGTCTGTGATGCTGATTATACCCCGCAACGAGAGAAATTATAGTAATAAGAAATCCTTTGTTCGAGATGTATTCAAATTAGGCCAATTATATAGTTATCTATGCGGTCAGGTATGTGCCCAGCAGAAGTATGCACCAGTTCGGACGATTACCCTTTGAAATGTTTGTATCGATACGTTCTTACTTACGGACCGAAGAACTTAACTAAATTGCTGTATCGATAATCGATGCTTACCTGCAAGAGAAAAAAATTGTAATTATAAAATCGAGAAACTTTATTTCAAAATTATGCGTCAGTTCGGTGGCTGTATACGCTTAATGTGCTGTTTAACAAGGGCACTCTAAGTAAATGTCAGCTCCCACACAACTTCTACATGAAATGAGCCTGATAATTACGAAGGAGACAAAATGACCGCTTATTAAAATAATCGCTTGGCTGGCTAGATTTCTAACGAAACCGGTCCGCGTGGGCAGCGCCACATAAGGACTTAACAGCGACCCGGCAAGATCCTTCTATGTAAGACTACACCTTGATTCAGTTGCCGGCCGCAACGCAACCATGCTACTACGAGTACGACCACTGTATTAGAAGTTATTGAGTGTAGCTGTCAACTCACACAAGCGAAATCTAACACACGATCACTAGCAAAACTTGTTCCAATCAAAAAATCTAACATTTATTCTGCAAGTAGGCCTCAAGGGCTCTTTTAGGCGCCCATTACACGGTAGGTTTTGCCATGGCAAAACCATGGCAGAAATTTTGACTGACGGAAAACCTATCTTCTAGGGCAGGGGTCGGCAACCTTTTAGCAGCCAAGGGCCAACTATTGGCTAACTGTCTTGGGCCGCACGTGATAATAATATGTGTCTATATCAGAGAAAAGGTAGCTTTAGTCTGATACCACCAGAATGTTGGTTGTCAATAAGGAGGCTCGCGGGCCGCTTGTTGCCGACGGCTGTCTAGAGTAGTGGCTGATGGTTGATTGACGAATGTGTTGATTTTCCATCATGCAACCATCAGTCAAGCTTGCCATGGCAAAACCGACCGTCTAATGGGCGCCTTACATGTCATAAATGCGATTTTAAAACCGAGAACCTATGCAGATTGTTGCACTAAATGCAATGAGTCATAGTTTTTCCGCTACTAAATTCTAATAAGAACTTGTTAAGTGAGAAATAGATGTGACCATATAAGGCTTATATTACCGATATAAGCGCAGATTTATCGCTAGCTAAGTTGAAGGTGCAAATCGTATTAGACATCATAAATTATGTAACAAATGCGATTCGCAGGACGCAGCTCCAGAATGATTTACTTGACGTTTTAGCTGCGCTTGCGACGTTTACGACAACTAGTTGGCGACTGTAAAGATAATGTACAATACGTATGGATCTTTACAGTTTGTTAAACATGCGTTAGTCTTCGTTACACTCCAACACGACTTCAGCATGATTGAGCACAGACAAAACAGATCGAGACGACACTTTCGCTCTTACGTGCTATTGTTAGCACGTTTGTTGGTAAACGATCTTCAGTTTTTAACGACTTGGATTCTATTTTGCGATTGAGTTTGGTTTTAGATGGATTGAATCAGAAAATGGCAAAGACTAGCCCGCTCATTCACAGACCTAAACAGGCTTTGGTTAGTTCTTACGTGTAAACATAAATGTCACTACACTATTATATTAACAATTAGGTAATAATTTTAACGCCAACCCGTACTCTCCCAGCGAAAAAAAACAAAACATTCTTTTCTTTTTTTTTCTGTTCAATATGTGGTGCGTTTTGTTTATTTTTTGTATCTGTGTCTTTCGTTTCGTATAAATGTTTTCTTTTTTCTTTTATTATCCGGCCGGGGATCCCAGTCACCGGTAGCGCTTACAGATTTGACAGACATTTATGTATAAGTGCATAATGCATGTACATTGGCATTTATTTCTCCAGCTTTATTAGTATTGAGAATGACAGCAAGAGCAAAGACAGGATTTTTTGTTTATCTCATTCTAAAATCTGTTCTGTCGGTAATTGCACGCTGGTCGCGCAATTAGGACCGCATTCCCGATAGGTCCATAATTGCGCAAATTGCACAAACGACACTCTGTAACATAACTTTACGTTAAAGTATTCCTTTTACCTAGATCGCTTGTGGATATAGCCGTAGATAATTTACAAGGTCTGTCGTTTATGCTTAAGTAAAATTATTGTACGCTCACGGAATTATTTATTGAGAAATATATAATGTTTTACTACAAGACTGCAATGTTTGTAGAAGCAAAATTAATCGTCTTAACATCGACTAAACTGGGTTAGATTAACCGTTCATAAATAGGGGCAAGGTATGTTTTGAAAGTTTAATTTTTTTATTTAATTTGTTTTTGTTTTTGTGGAATACGAAAAACTTTTGAAACTCTTTTCAAATTATCCTCTATTTGTTGATCCTACTTACATCTACGAAAAGTTTGGATGCAAATTTGGAGTTTTCCGAGCCGCGAAAAGGTTCAGTAACCTTAATAAGCGGCGCGCGAGCGTTGAACCTCGCCATTGTGAGCGCATCTAGTTCGAATTTTAGCAAAACACTGGATTTGAACTCGTTTGTCTACAGTGCGACACCATTTACGACGTTATTTGTGGATCCTAATTAGTTTTATTAACAAATTATAGCATCATAACATAAATTAGGGACTTTAAAACATACTTTAGAGTAGATACAGACGCAAAAAAGTCGCATAAACTTGATAACAATAGCATTTAAAAAATAAGGTATAATATCATCATCTATTTATAGAAAATGTTTAAGACATAAGTCGCTTAAAATTGATAACAATAGTATTAAAAAAAATAACATCATTTATTTTAGAAAACGTTTAAGACTTCTGAAATTTTGAAAGAATACCGTTAGTCAGGTATAGTCAACTTTGCTCCACCCTGTCTGTCATAGCTATCACGACGACAACGAATTTACATTTCGACGCAGTGACTCCGATTTCTGTTGTTGTTGTGCAAATACACGTGTACAATGTTTATTTAGCTGCGTTGAGGAAAATGGAGGTTTATGTGGTAGCCGTATATAATAACGTAATTTAGGAAGCCTGCATAATTATACATCGTTATAGGTATCTAATACGTGCGTAAGATGTTGTGTAACGTGGAACCTGATTGTTTGTTTACTCTTTAAGTAAACAACAACAATTTTCGCAGCCGTTCGGACAACATTGAAGCAAGCGTTATGGCACATTTTTGTGTACATTTATGGAACCACAAAGTTGTTTGTGTTGAACTCCAGTTATACTTAAGTTCAAGAACCCCGTTGTTTTGGAGATACCGCCATGGGTTTCCGGTCGGTTTAACCGTGCTAGATAACTTCGCCAACGTTTCTACGCATTTAGCCGTCATGATTCATGTTTGTCATCATGTCATGTAACGACATGTAGATTGTTTTGTGGTTATAGATACTGACTCACATTTAGTAACAAATTTAAATGATTGTTCCGCGCACAAAGCGTTTTATTGATATAATACTATTATGTAACATAATACAAGTTGTACTGCTACTATTGAATTGATATATTTGATATGTATGTACCAATACAAAACAATGTCGTAACTATAGTTCCTTATCTCTCCGGCTAGGGCTTGATAATATAGCATCGTACGAGACAGTGCGAGTTATTTCCTTATCTAATTCTATTGTTATTCAATTGTTCATTGCTGAAACAAAGAAACAACAATAGGATAGTGAATGGTATCCGAGTAGTATCGTTATAAATATACTATGCAACAAAAATAAGTCAACCATAACCCTTTATTTTAATTCTTTTTACGCCTTTCAACTTAACAAAATGCAGAGATAGTCCCGAAAAGTGTTTTTTTTTTCTAGAACGCTGCACAAACAGAATGGTTCGCCGTAAAGTTGCAATTGCTGGAGTGTGAATGAGATTTGGTGAAAGGCGTTTGTGGGCGGTGGTACCGTTAATGCGACTACCGCGGTCGTACACTTTAGGCTGCCGAAACACTATTTTAACTTCATAAAAACATTCATAGTTTTCATAGTTCAGCTTTTTTGTGCACTTGTAGAACGTGTCCTTTGACACGATTGAACATTGTCACGATACGGTGACAATTCGAGTTTTAATTTTTACATAATGTTATGGATTACGCATACGCACTCTAGTTGATTAATGGATTATTGTGACAAGCACTAATTTGAAAATTTTGATATTTTATTACCCTATACTGTTAACTCTACTGGCCAGTTATAAAAAGTAAACTCCAACGAGTCTAATTCAAATTCTAAATTCGAATTTAGGGAGGACTAATTAATGGACAATAAAAAACAATTGAATCGATCGTCAACTGCAATGTTGTCGATATCTCGGTGTCTTTACGGCTGTTGTTGTGGTGCGTTCACTCGCGTAGGTTCGACGACCCCACCACAAAATAAAGAATATACAGAAGGTCCGTTCCCGCCGTTCTTGAAAATACATACCTAAACTACAGGGTTGCTTCTGTATTGATTCTGAATTTTAAAAAGGAGCAGATAAATTAAAAATTCTTCAACATGACATTTAAATATGAACCAGCGTATCTTGGTAAAAAACCGGCCAAGTGCGAGTCGGACTTCGCACATTTAGGGTTCCGAATCAACCTCAAAAATATGATTTATTCATATATTAGTATTTGTTGTTAAAATATACGTAATATTGAACATTGTCACCAAATTTCAAGTTCATAGGTCAATGAGAAGTCTAAAAATTCTTCGGAACAAATTTTGTGACATACGACGGACGGACGGACGGACGTCTGGGCGACACCAATAGGGTTCCGTTTTGACCCTTCGGGTACGGAACCCTAATAAATTGATGCGTGACCCGCTGCGAGTTGTGACTTGTGACCGGCGGCGGTCGAGAGCGCCAACAAAAATATACCTAATTAATTAGGTACCTACTTAACTAAACCATAGTACTACTTAAATACTGGCGTTTTACCAGCGAACGATAAGATGAATGTGTAATGGTTGATCGTCGTTATCAAAGCGGCAAGTTTCAAAAAATTACCTACCTACCTAGGTATTGTAACTACCAAAATGAGAAAACCGTTTTATTTACCTTTCAATATCGTTTGAAAATTTGAAGAAAGTGTAGGCACCGTTTTTTGTTGTATTTAAGTGTATTTAAACAATAAAATACATTCCAACTGTAATAATATCGGTTATTCATTTTGACGTACGTGACATAAACTATCTACGTAGCGGCGAGGACGTCAAGTGATCAACGCGCGCACAACTAGCACTCGCGACGCGACAGTGACAGTCGCGACTAAGCTAGTCCGAAATCAACCGAGAATGCCTGTAAATGTTACGTCATTGTGCGTGCGGCGAAAATGGCACTTTGTACTGAGCGGACTCTCTGCTCCGGCGCGCGCCGCCGCTATTTACTTTGTGACCCCACGCTAGAACCCAGATGCGGAAATACATAGTGACTTTTTGCGAAACTACTATTTTGCAACGATTTTAGCGTAATACGTGATAAATAAAATTTTTGAGGGTAGGTCAAAACTTTGTTTCTGGACATGTTTTTAAATTAAAATAACTGAACTGTATAGATTCGATAGGTTGGTTAGTTATTTAGTAGCTGGTAATAGTTAAAGTATAGGTTCTCGTTTTTTTAATGGATTCTGATTCAAAGCCTACCACATAAAATGAATACGTTTCTTTCGAGACTGTAATAAAATTCATATCTATAATTGAGAAAAAAAAAGCTCCTTCAGGTGGTTGTAAACTGACGCTGGTCGTGTAAACGGCCGTACATAGTTGTTACTGTAAAATTGTATATCAAGATCGTGAAGTTTGTTACGCCCGAATCGCCCGATAGCATAACTAAATACCTACAAGGTCTTGCAACGTCAAAATGCATTAGTAAAAATAAATAGTTGTCTTGACCGTACCGTTACGAGTACGAGGTCGCAGCAACCCTGTAGGGCCTCAAGTAACGGAATCACGCAACTACGTAGTACACGCAATCTCGCGCACTTTTTGCGATCATTTGGACTTGAATGCCTTGTAATTTGGGTACTTTGACTCTTAAGGAGTTTATGTGATGGTAGTTCATTCAATCCTATAGTAGGTACTGTTGGAATGTTTATGTATATAAATAAGCACTTTATTGTACACAAAACAGGTTAAAACAATATACATGTCACATAAGATTAAAGTACAAAGGCGAACTTATCCCTATGAGGGAGTTTATAATACAATTTATAATCCGGTGCTGAATTACGATTTTCGCACCAACCCAGGACTACGAAACGAGATCAGAATATTTGTGAAAGTTCGTTACTTTTTAAGATTCGTTGGTTTTACCTTAAGCTGTCAATCATAAATTTGACCCTTTCAGTCCAATTGTAACCCTATAAATATGATAAATATTCATAATTCTGTTCCGTCCGTTCACACACAATTAGCTCTATTATACAATTCCTTCCACCAGACGCATCAAAATACAAACAAATTTAAAATTCAGATGGTAACTCAATATCATAATTCTTATCTATAAGAATAGCATGAAATATTAATTTTAACTCGACAATGCGTATTTTCATTGTCGTGGCTTCCATTCTTTCCAAAGTCTTTTGTATGAATTTGAGTGGGAGATGCGCGTCTAAGATGCAGTCACGTTTGGTCTCATTGTGTCGTTGATCAATCACAACTTGAGAAATAGTGTCACGGAGCGACAGGTCAAAGGGTTTGTTAGCCCAGCCGTTTAGAATGCTCATTATGTGTTCAATGTTTGCCCGGAGGTCCTAAAAACACGCCCGAATATGGGACTCTTTCGTAATTCATTATGCCCTCGGGAACTAAGTTTCAAGGAAACATTACCATAGCATACTCGGCGCGTTTGTAGATAACCGCGTTTATGTTTGTGGTTTGGTTAAATAACGTTGTATAAGTAATTAAGATAAAATACTATGCAATTATGTTTTGTCTGTAATAAAGATTCAATAAAACATTAATTGCTTGCTTACAAAAGTGGTAATGACACGCAGATGCAACATTGTATAAGATTGTAAAAAACTGGAAATGAGCATTGGGATGTGTATTCAGTTGGGCTTAACAGTCGTCATAATTATGGAGAATTAACATTTCAATTTGATATTACCATAAATTTCCCATTCATCGAAAGGTATCCATCACCTCGGGGTGATAGATGCGTCTACGGGACATTTGTGACAGTTGAATCGTCACGGAGAATGGAGTGTCGCCGAGAGGTCCATTATCGACCGTATCCGAGGTAAAGTTCACACGCGACACAGGAGCATCTGACCCCATCATCAACCACCCCAAAACGATTTCTTCACTCAACTCGTTTCGTTTCCAGAACGCGTTTCGTCGGGCCCACGCACTCAATGTCGCCTACTTAACTTTCTCTTTGGCTGGTTCTTAGACAAACATTCATCAAGCAAACATTTTGAAATTCAAGGGCTTGTCAAGGGCCTGTTTGCTATGTACTTAGAATTTTGTTTTACTTGTTCAAGACATGATAGTTCAATGACGTTTGTTTGAGCTTGAATTTCTTATGTCGATGTTTTCCATGCATTTTCTTTGAAGAGTTCTAGATCCTGTGTCACTCTGTGAACTACTTCCATTGTGAAATTAATGTCTAACGCCTATAATAATGCGCCTTTCATATTTAGTTGCGTAACGCCTCGGTCACGCACAATAGAATATTAAGTGTGTCAGCACAACAATAAAGGATTCATTGAAATGTAAGTCGAATCGAGCCGTCTAATCCGACCACGTCTCGAGTGGCCGATTGTCCTTTTCTCATTGAAATACGGAATATCCTAGAGAATCACTAATGTTCTCAAGTTAATAAATCGACTGAATAATCAAGTAATACATCACGGATTTCCACGCCCTTCTTTTGTTGGACAACAAATTGTATGGAGCTGGAGAATTTACATAATTATGGAGTTTCTGTTTTCACTTTCTGTCCTATTTAAAAATGAGCGCTCGAAGATAAAGTGCAGGTAATGAAGTACTTCCCACGTGGAGCTAAGGCCGTCTGCCTTGAAACGTTCAGGCCAAGGTTGAAAACTTCTTTCTAGCAGGTTTCAATAAGATACAATCGTATTTCAGTCATTCGAAATTAAAGGGCGTCATTAAGTCGTTAAGGTCGGTGGGAATGCTCGAAATCTGTCGCCGAATCTAACCAAGGGAGGCACGCTAAGAGTCACTTACAAGGGACATTGTGACACGTAATTACGTAAGGCGTTGTTCCCACGCACAAGTCGTTACAGACTTCCGTAAAATTCGTCGGTGCAGGAAAAGGACAAGCCAACTAAAGTAAAAAATATTGTCTAACGAACATAAAAACAATAGAGCATTATGACCGTTGGTTTTAAAAAAGTGCACGATCGACCCCACAGCTGTTAAGCGCGGGCGCAGCGGGTGGAACATTACCGTTTTTATTCAAATTTTCAGCGTCTAATAGTTGTGAAACCCGCCATGTAGCTCCGGAGTTGACTGACCTTCAAAATTTTCAATTGCAAATGTCCTGTTCCCGGCCAACTGTCGAAATAAATCTGGCACGCTCTTAAATTGAAATTGACGAGTTCCATTTAAAACAATCAGCTCGCGTCTGAATTGAATCTGATTGAGGGGCTTTGTCAAAACACAGGGTTTGTTTTGTTATTTTATTGATTGACGAAAAATTTAATAGAATTCAATTAATTCAGTTTGCTGCTTTAAAATGGAAGTACAAAAACTGGCAGACATCACGCGATCCCGCGTATGGGGCATTTTTATTAAGGTCAGGTTCGCACGGGGTTAACAGTGGTAATTATTAATTGATCCGGCGCAAAAAATATAAAAAATCTCCCGTGTTCAATGGCCATGCGGAGAATAATTGAGAAGGCAAATATTTGTGGTAACAATACCCACAACTTATATACTAATACTACAAGTAGGTATCCATTCGGCATTCCTTTTTCTTGCAGTCTCATTGAGCCTAAGGCTAGACGAGGTCTAAAAAATTGCATAAAAAGGACTGAGCAGTATTATAGAGCAGGACTGACACTTTCCCATTGGTTATGTGGAGTTGATCATCTTTTTGCAGCCCGGTCAAGCGTAAACTTCAGTTCCCAATGACCACGTGCACTGACCTCTCGTGGGAAACCGTTTAACAAGGGTGATATATTACTGATAGCAATTAAAGGGCCCACTGATCGGTACAACTTATTGGGAAATTATAGTTATCGATACACCCTAAACAAACTGCTATGGGAATAGGAGGGCGGTTATCTGTTAGCGAAGCATCGATACCTATTTACTTTTAATAGTTTAGAGAGCAGTAGCTTTAGTAAACTATGTTGGCACCTTATTAGAGTGAAAGCAAAAGTTTCAACCATCACTTTCCCTGTTTCAAATCTGAATGGATTTGATTTTACGGTCTGCGGTGACCAACGCTCCCTGAGAACCTTCGGGACGCCTCAACCGTGACATTCTTATCAGTTTTTACGTCGTTAAATACGCAATTAACGCTCAAGGGGACGAGGAAAGTTATTAAGTGATTTAATCAAGTTTGATGGAGATGATAAAAAATTCAACTTGCAATTTCTGCAACGCACTAGGCTGTTATTGCAATTGTTTGCTGCGTCTTCGTAGAATTACTTTCGAGCTATTAAATAAGATAAGTTTACAGGAATTGGAAAGTTAACGGGGTAGTGATCCAAACGCCTTTTCTGAACGACTGGAAATACTGAAAATAGCAGTGCTGGAATTTGAAACCAACGACGAGTGGTTAACTATCACTCTCGAAAACGGTCTTTAAGAACTTGAACATGCTCTGTTTCTTGTGGAATGTAACTACATATTTGTGCTCAATGTTCCATCAGATTACGTATATACTCAAAGAAAATATCTACCGGTTGATCGCTTCTAAGAGCTATGCAGCAGAGTGCCGGACCCTCGGACAGTATCCCTTTACACGCCTATTCTATAAACCTACAGCCTAACTCTGTCCCAATCCCAAGATGTGATAAGGAATAAAGAAATCCTTTTTTTTCATACAGATGTATATTTTGTCCAGTAAAATGTAACATGGATAGCAATATAGAGATGCAAAGCAATTGGACAACGGAGGCATGGTAAACTGGAGGACTCCTAACACCATGAATGAAGGAATATTGTCTGGAACGATTCTGATTCAGACTCAGATACTGCAAAAGCTGGGAAACTTCATTGCTGAAACTCATAACTCTTGCAATATGGCCCTGTACAATAGATAAAGTACGTAATTGCCTCTTACGCCATCGCATCGGTATCGTCTTCCGCCCTTGATCTCATTCTAGAACCGTCTCGCTTATACGACGTCGTTTGTTGTAATTCCGTTAATGAATTTATGCATCTTTATTTGGGTCATTTGAATGTCTTATTAATTCTGATAATGCGAAGATTTACCGCGTCTAGTTATGACGGTTATTTTTGATAGGTAATTAGGTATACATTAGAGATTGCCAGAACATTGTTTTAGGAGCATCGGAATGCCTCATATGTATGTTAATGCATTAGTATAGGTAGCCTGCATTAAGCATGCCTTACCTTTTATGCATAACTAGCTAGTAAATATTCCTGTTCGCTAATATAGTCATGTTCTAGCATATTCTGAATTCAGTTTTTTGCCGCCAGGACGATGCATATCCCACAGGCATTAACCCGAACAAGAAACCAAGAGGATTTTTTTATCGTCAGGAGTCGTTAGAGGCATTGAACCATATCTTCCTTCCTGAGGGCTCGGTAACGTGAGAACTATAACGTTCGTGCATTAGTTTCGTGTCGGTGCTCACTACAATTTAACATGGAACAAGTGCAAGTAATGGGAATGGTACGACTTGTTAAGATAAATTGTTTTACCGCTTCCCGCTTCTTAAATAGAAGCAGTCTATCCGAATCTCTAAGGTTCACTTAAAAAGATACCGAGAGTTTCGTAATTGGGTTTAATTACCTGAATGTTTAATGTTCCATTCTGTAATAAGCAGTAAGAGGAAGTTTGAAATACATAGACACTACAATAATATTTTCTTATAAGACCGTGTATGGTTATTTGTTACTCGTACATTTATTAAGTTTTATATTTATCGACTGACTCATAATAAATTGTCCAATTGAAACGTATTTTTGCATACGGCGGCACTTCCAAATTCAGGCGTGTCATTGCAGCGAGATTTAAAGTCATTGGACAATTGGCTACTAAAATGTGAATGACCGTTTTGCTAAATGTTGACGCTTTGCAGTTGCGTGTCGGAACCGATCTCGTAGTCAACAGATGACAGGGTTGGGGAGAGTCTATGGGGGATGGGGACTTTCTCCCCCGGACATTTTGGCTCGTTGGTTCCAAAAGACCCTAAGTGTCATTGAAACCCCTCTACTAATACTGCTTTTGCAACTACTTAGTTGGGGTGGCGCGGGCGCTAACGCAGATGCGTCGCGATCGATATGGCCGTTACGAGATCTGTTAATATTTTCAAATTCGGAACACGTGTGAACAGCTTTTTTGTTTCGCCCGCATTGCGCTGTGCCGAAATTTTTGACGGTTTATCAAACGTTCACGCTACTTTCTTTTTTTGCAAAAGTATGCCATTTGGCGAATGCTTTAATAGTTATTTTAACTAAGCATTTCAGAAATACTTTGTCTAATAAATTACATAAAACAATTATTAATGTACAGTGCCTTGGTTTCGACTGTAACGGACGCGCGGCGGCCGTCGATTTCTTGTACTAGAAAACGGGCCGGTCCGGACACGGAACGGTCTAGCGTGAATCATCCTTAATGCTGTACAAATATGTTTTGTTTGCAATAAATAAATTAATACAAAGTAATTATAGGGCGCGTCTTCGTAAAAGACACGCACTATACCTAAGTCAGTATTTTTCATCTGACCTAAAATAATACGCGAATCCAAGAACTGACATGTATAATACACAAATGTACCCTAATTTATAAGACTCAACGGAGGCCTACTGACTATTCGGATGTATGAGTAGAACTCCAATAATTATGCCAACGTTTAGCGAACGAAATGTCAGGCAATGTCGACTTCAAATTTCAAATAGGACAAAATCCAGGATATTGATCAATATGTGCAGTCAGTGAAAGTGACAGTTAAAAAATCAATACGACCGTTATTGTCCGCGAGGGTGAGGTGAGCGCAGGGATCGCACGCGCCGGCACTTTCACAGGTCTAAAAGGCCTCATAAATGTTCATCGCTGTGAGGCGCTTACGGCCTTTGGGGCAGATACTGTGCGGTATTGTTGCGCGCCGTTGATTTATGCATGTCAGGCGATTTATTGGGGCACGGGGCATAGCACCGAAGGGAAATTACAATTACGTTATGTACACAAATACATATTATATTTTATTTATCATCAGTAACGTCGATTGTAGGAGTGTTCAATGTATGATTGTCTCGAAGCTTACACATGTAAGTAGGATTTAATTCTTATGTATTATATTTTTATTTCAATAAAGACCCAAATTATGTAACAAAACTTTTCCAGGGCAGAAATAAATGCATTGTAACTGAAGATGAAATTCAATCCATGTGGATTCAACCCTAAAGGGTAATCAGAGCAATTTAAATAAAAGTTTCAAGTAAAGCAATTACTTGACCACCAACTGACGTAAAACCCTTTGCGAATTGCAACAATTTCTAATTCCAGCCCTTAGAAAAAGAAGCCCCGCTGTTTCGTCCACTTACACTCTCAGAAACTAAAAACATGAGTTCAACGACTTGTAGAGGGCCAAAGGTGTAATTATGTCATAGAATAGGGATAGAAATAGGTGACCCGGTTATTTAGGAACCCCTGCGTTGTTCTTACAGTTGGTCAGTTCGAGACAATGGAATTTGTGGCCCTTAAGAATTCTTGAACCTCTTAGGAAGTCAATGCATCTGCTAGCAGTAATGCAAGAATTTATACCGATTAGAAGTGATGACGGGTGTAGATTGTAGATTGAAATGTAATTTTGTATGCTCGAGTAAAATACAATTCGGCGACGTAGGCAACTGTTTACTATTACTTACTAACATAAAAAACGTCAAAGCTCATAACTTGCGACAAAAACTACACTCGAGGTCAAAAATTTTGGGTCACCCTAGTTTAAATAGCTGCAATAGGTTATTTCAAATTATAAACACTAGTTTTATTTACATAATAGACTATTCTTCGTATTGCCCAGCTGTATTAGAAATTTCCGGGATCCTATCATAAAAATATCAATATCTAAAAAAGACGATTTTTACGATATATCTCTCTCCGTTAACGTTGTTTTTTCATGGGTTTTTACGAGTCCGATATAAACCTGGAAACGTTAATATTTTTTAGTATGATTTTTTGCAGTTTATATGTATAATTAAATAAGATACTAACATGATTAAGTAAAATGTATATATTTGCAGTTTTTTAGGAAATATGACGGTATTTTATCGACCCGTATTCTTTGCCCGCGAGTGTAGATCGCTGAAGATCTTACGTTTAAATTTAGACAAAAAGTGGTCTCGATTTAGGTCGGTAAATGTGTGCTTTCCGCGGTTTTTGTAAGTTGTGTAATGTTGTAGCATCCCGAGTCGTTACGACCTACCTCAAATTGGCGACCGTGTTTCGTACGAGTCATACTCATACGTGCAATTCTTAGTACCTACCGTCAATTTACAAGGCAACTGCTTAACGATGAATGATTTCAATTTGATTGTATAATTTGCACGAGTTCTTAAGCAGATATAATTGTACCTACTTGATAAAGTAATGAAAATGAACATTTATATTATTATTATACAATATACTTTTTATTGCACACCACACACAAATGAATCAGTTTTAGATATTAGTTTAACATTTTTAATAAGTGGATACTTATTAAAAATGTTATTTCGTTATCTTTTGCTTTTTTAGGTTTTTTTCGAGGCTGTTTTGTTTTTATTTACAACATAAGGGCGTTTAGATATTTATACTTATTAATCAGCGGTTGCCTGTTGGCTTTCCTAATTTGTAATCCACGAGTAATAACATACTAACAATAAAATAACAGTCTCGGTCAAAGTAAGCAGTCAGTAGTCTTTGTATGTTTACAAAGACCTTTTATTCCCGCTACACAGGTTTTCGCGTTTCCACGTATCCACATAAGCGAGATTACAGTGTCATACGATTATGTTATACAATTCTGACCTCACTTAGTATATCAGTTGGTCGTGGCAGGTCACTGATAAAAAAATTACAATACAATAAAATTCCTAAGCACATCACTGAACTTACGGATTGAATAGCTTACTCTTATACAAATCAATGCAATCTAGTTATTTCGGAGGAATGTTTCCTTTGAGTTTTTCAGTCTATAATTTTATTAGTCACGGCACGTACCTATGTAAGACATACGTTCATCGCCCTAACGAACACTATAGTCGGTAACTATAAAATCTGATGCCGTGCCATATTGCAAAGAGCGCGTCACCAGCGTTACGCATGCGCTCTGACGCGGCGTCGGCGTCGATGCGATACAAACTATTAAAAAAAAAGCCTATACGTCATCCGATTTTTAACGATCAAAGACTTTTTAAACATCGCATCGTCCGACCGCGGATCTATCGCCTATCACTGCGATCAATCGTGTGAATTGGGCGGGCAAGGACATTTAGATAATGACTACAAATAAACGTAGTAAGTAGTAAGCAGGTAATGAATGGTTATAGTAAATTACAGTTATTTAACAAACGTGCGCATGAGTTACATAATGTCAATAATTTGATAAAAATATGTAGCTAAACTACCTAATTACTTAGCTGGAGTGAGAAAAAATAATAACCCTATTTGGATAGCCTAGGTATGCTACGAGTAGGTATTAGGTACCCATATTTTTTTTTAACACATATAAATTAAATTTTATGAGGCGTTCAATTGCTTCTTACATGAAACTTGTATAGCAGTACCTATTTCATAGAGAGAAAAAAAAAACAGAAGAGTACGAAAATTTGTCATCCCTAATCCCGTTTTAACGTAACGCGGCTACTAAGTCGGTACCTACAACATTACACAATACGTGTGAGTAGAAAACGAATCACTATTACATTAGTAGATAGAATTATTAACACAATGAATCGTGAATCGGAAAGCGAATGCGTTACACACGTTTGTTTAGTAAACGTTTTTGTTTGCGACATTTTATTATAAGCGTGCGCGCATCCCGCGTTGTTTCTGCGTTTACGCACACACGTGCAATCTAAAATGGGACAAATGTGGGAGGCGAACCAATGTATCTGAATGTCAAAACAATATAACTAGGTCAGATACATTATGAACTCATAATTATGGTCACACTGTAATCAATTTGTTTTGCTTAACAATGAAATAGGTATGCCAACGTCTTTGAAATTGTAGAAGGTAACAATTATTACAAAACATCGTAATAAGCAGATTAACAAGTTTTTTGCCACAATTAGTCCCCTTTAGTTAAGAAAAAAGTCCATTAAAAATTAACTAAGAAAAGGTTGGAGCCAAATCTTAATTTTTAATTGCGAGTTTAGTAATGAGAGAATAATGGACTTCCTTGGTCCCTTCGAATTCATTGACACCTTGATGGTCAAAAAAATGCAATTCGAGTCAGTAAGGGCGACCTGAGATCAAGTTACAAGGGCTGAATGAAATAAATTAAGAGTCAAATTAGCAAAAAAAGTTACCCTTTCGCTATTGTATAAATATATTAAAGATACTATAAAATTGCATAATGTAAATAATTTCAACGTGTGATAAATTTGGAGATAAGTTTAATCAGAAAAGATTTTGTTTTAAAGGTATTGTTAATTAAAATAAGTAGGTACACCGTCCAGGGCAAATTGGCCGTAATCTAGCTTAAATAAATATTAAATTGTGGACAATACTAACGAGGCACTGAACAATCGAACATAAGAATAATCCTTTCCAGTAGGCATCATTATGTAGACTGCTAACGACGCAGGCGCAGCGACGCGGACGCGCCAACTGCACTCTCAATTGAGCTTGACATTAAATAATACCTACTCATATAAAATTAATAACCTTGGTCACTGCGGCTCAGATTTATTATCAGATAAAAACTCAACAAACCGGTCGCTTAATGCACTCAAGTTTACTACTATCCAGCCAGCGAAACTGCATTCAATGATAACAGTTAAATAAAGATGTAATGACATTACCTACTAGCTAGACTTACCTGTTATTCTCTTCTGGGTTTTGCCGTTCTCGGGGCTTGATACTTTTGTTGGCGACTCCTGCGACGGTGCACTCGGTTTAGGTGGTGCTATGGCCATGGGTGCTCTTCTGAGGGCCGCGGGGACCGCCGACGCAGGTACCAGCGACCACGCGAACCTCTGAGGCCCTGGCAAAGGTTGTTCGTTCGCGAAATCGAAACCCCATCTTTGACTGTCCAGCTCCAATTGTCTTGCCAACTCCCGCTCCACAAACTTTCTGTTCTCTTCTCTGTCGGTGCAGCCGAAAAGATTCCTCCTCACTCCGTCGAGCGTGGTGACCCCTCGCACTCGTAACGACCTCGTGTCCAGCACAGAGGTCGTCTGCAGGCCGGGCGCTCTCACACTTAACGCGGACATCTCTTCTAGGCGACTAAGTCCACCACCAAACACAGCGCGAACACACTTCTCTGATAGCATCCGTGACGCTCCTCACCTAGCGTAAACAAGGTCAAAAATCAGTTTTTGAATGCAATACGACGTAATAAGCTAAGCACGCAGCTAGATGTTTGGTCCATCACGCACTAATAAGAACACGATTTGAGTTTCTAATTTAGACTTGTGCAAGTGAGCGTAAACAATTCGTAAAAACACGCGACGTCACAAGACAACAACGTGCGTCCGCACGACCGAAGTACGTTCGGCGACTAAACGAAAAGGAAGGAATGAAAGCTAGGCGTCGCCAGCGCTGCGCGTGCGTGGCGTGGCGCTAGTGGCGTCGGTCGAAATAGTTCCACTTCTCAACACCGTGTGGCGCCACCGCCCTCAAAAGTCGCGTGCGCTGTGATAGCGGAGTCGGCGAAGTGTTGCCGTGTTGCGTACGATTTTGCCGTAATGTGTAATTTTTGCTAACTGTTTACCATTTGTTAATTAGAGGTAATCAAAGTCTCTAATTATAATGTTGTACTGCGACATTTATTGTAACTTTTGTTTTTAATTCCTAATATAGATTTTACCAAAGTTTCAGTCACTATAAATTTGAAAGTTAATGAAGAATGGGCATAGGTATAATTTTCTCACAACCTTTTCACTCTCCGTGAATGGATTCGATGAAACTTCGCAGTATCCGTAATTATGTATCCGATAATAAAAATGACAAGAAAAAAGGTAAAGGCTCAACATTGCTTTATTCGTTATGGTATTTACTTCTGCATCTGAATGTCTGACTGAATATATGACCGTGCACCCTGGTGCGGAATTTCGTTGGAACAAATTTCTTACACTGGCAATAATTTTAATGATAGTTTGTCAGTTTTTTAGTGTTACTGTTGCGGTTTATTTGAATAATAGTAATTTGTTGAATGTCAAATGAAAATGACAAAACGATTCAAAAGCGAAACGGAAAATTAATAATGTATATAATAAACAGCAGAAAAAAAAAAGCTCGGGAAATGAATCTGTAATTCGCTGCGAAACATTTCAAACTTAACATCAGAAATTACAATATTTCTGGTTAACCTTCACAATAATATAGTTTATGAAAAATAATTTCTTATCTAACTAATTTATACATTATTAAACCCAATGTTGAAAAATACAAAAAGATTAATTAGATAGTTGTGTTTATTTCACTACGACAATGAAAACTTGTTAAATGTAATTTATATATTTTCAAACCCAGTGTTTAAAAAAATATACATCAAAAAAATATCACCGAAATTGAATGAAATTTTTATCTTCCAATAACAAAATACCACACTATACTCGTCTTATAAAAACAAAAATTCTTATAAGAAAAAAGTTAAAACTTTCGAAATTTGTTAGCATGGTAACACTAAATCATACTTGTTTACGAAATAAAGAAGACGTGTCTAGTTACGTGTGCAAGCAGTCAGGCGCTTGCTCTTGCGGCCGTTCCTGCGCGAAATGTAACCGTCTCGCTCTCTCGTACCATTAGAGTCGACAGTGTGTAGTAGACGGACGAAATATTAATAGCACGTAGCATCGCCGCCATCTTGCCGAAACAAGACTAACTAGATTTGAGCCAGTTGATTTACCGCGATATTTTTATTATTTCACACGATAGTATAAAGTTTAGTTTTGAAACAAATGTTCTAATTTTTTGTATATTTTTTACAAAACAACTATTACTTTTTCATCTGAAAAATAACAAAGATTTCGAATCTTTACATATTAAATCGAGTAATATTAAAGTTGCAGTGACTATAAAAATTACGCCGCGTATTCTATTGTTATTATTACGTATAAAATGAGTAAAAGTTTGTTGGTCACTCACCCTTCGAATATTTTGAAAACCCGTTCACGGAAAATCGTCAATTTGCCGACGGGGTTCGCCGTAGTACTAATTTTCAAGATATGACAATGACGCGAAGCGCGAGCGCGGGATCGCTCGTGATTGGTCGAAAATGGCGGCGATCGTTGTGATTGGCTGGATGGATTTTAGGCGGGAAATTTCGGTTGGCTGACAAACCGGATGGCGGGAAACGAATGACACTTTCCGGTGCGCAAGACTTTTGGCTCGGAAAAATCGTCTTTGGCGCGCATGTCATTCGATTCGCGGGTAGAGTAAATAAAGACTGATGAGTTTTCTTTGTCGAACAGCAGATGCGAAAGCTAATTGTGTACATTTGGAGCGATTTGTTATTTGTTTTGTTTGGTTCACGAAAACTGAATGAATTACTTACTGTAATAATTAATTATGGTGTTTCTATTAAGTTTATGGATTTTCTTCTTTTATTACAGATATGTTATTAAGGTTACAGTTTATTTTAAGGTTTTGTTTCTAAATACATATATTAGTTTCGTTTAAGTATTTATTTTATATCTGTAGATGGATGTTTTGTTTTTCGAATACGGCTTATCCCACGCTAAACCAGTATTGGAAAAATATTTGTATTTCTAATAAGGCAGGAACGTTGGTGACATATTGACCCAGTTATAACGGAAATCGGTGTAGGTACGTATGCGCAAAAACTATATCCGCTTTGAACAGATGTTGCGCAACACGTTTGCTTTAAATTAAGAAAACACGACTTATTGTGGCGGTCGGCGAGTATAGTTTAAACAATATACCTATCGATTATCGATACTGCAGGTAATATGTTCAATGCAACGAGTTATTTGCTAAGGTAATTGCTAATTGATAACAAGTTTTATTTATTCTTAAATACACAGTTTAAATGACTTAGCGCGTTATGAAAATCTGTGTTAATAATTATTATAACACTCTCGGAAGTTTAGTGGGAAACATTTATAGGTACCAATGTAAAATTTATTCCACTAATATATAATACAATATCTATATTAATAACCAGGCTATTACAGGTATTGCTTTGCTACTTAGGTACCTAGTATATCTAAAAATCATCTGCGGTAGTACCTAGGAGGAGATGGTGTTCGTACCATAGCGCGTGTATTCCACGATTTCCACGAAGGCGCGCCCCTCCACTCCACAGCCCAATCCGTACAAATTGCGCATCGATTTGTATGAGATTCGCTGTGGAGGGGCGCGTCATTGTGGATGACTATTGACTACGTATATAGAGTAGGAGTCGAGTAAGTCCACCCAAGTTTATATCGTCTGTTTTACTGTATTTGTTTGTTTTGATGTGAATTAATAAAACCCAAGACTTTTTTACGGTAAAGGCATTAGAATTTTCTATGACAACAACACTTAATCAAATTCAATGTAATATAACCAACTCAAATATGATTTTATCTGGATTTTTGAGAATCCTGAAGAGTATGTTAGTAAGCAACAGATTGATTGGGTTGTATTTTATTGTTAGAAAAAAGAACGGGACTTAAATCGCGTTCAATTATTGCTAATCAGCTCGCGACCACGAATGTTGTGATACATTCGGGCAAAACTTTAAAAAAGGTAAATTAGTTATAATTGTACGCAATTATTATTATTATTTTATTTATTTAATAATCAGGGTATAAAAACATAAAATTAACGGGGTCTCGCAAAACTGTCGGAACATTAAGACCCGTTTTCAAATAATGATGTGTGAAAATTTTGTATAAGTTTAAATCAATATAGATTGAATCCGGTTCAAACCGGATAGGTATCGAAAAATGAAATTTTTGAACTTTTACTACTGAGAATGAGAAAATATATAAGTACTATTATGTCACACCTGGCCATAAAGTGTTCATTATCGCACGCTCCGCGCGCGAAAAAACCCACTTCCTGGCCAGGGGGTGACATAAAATTTTGTACTTACCACGGGCGATAATAAAGAAAGCCTCAGATCGCATATTTATCGCCCTTGCCTTCGGCTCGGGCGTAAAATACCTGCGATCTGAGACATTCTTTGTTTTATCGCCCTTGGTAAGTAATGTACTATTAAGTAGGTATCTATAATACGTATATTTTATCTTTCTTTTGCATACAAACCAAGAATCAACATGCATAACCAAAAAACATTATTTTTACCGGTTAAAAAAAGCTGGAAACCGGGAATAGTGATTGATCGAAACCACATTTGGTTGCACAAAAACCGCTCGCCACCTGGCAACCGCAGGTTTGGCATACATTTCCGATTTCGGCCCGTTTTACTTTATGTCTAATTATAACTCGGTTTCTAAAGTATTAGGTTTGTGACTGCACTGAATTATGGTAATTTATTAAATGTTAGTCCGGTCGGAACTGTTGTGAAAAGTTAAAATTTATATATTTAAATTGACTGTATTAAGTTGGTGTTTAAGAAAAATCGGTTTATCATGCTTCTGAATATATGTAGCAATGTATGTTAGCAGCACGAGTTAGGGACAAAGACCCAATGATGCATCTATTAACTCTATATATCTGGGCGGCCGAGCTTCGCTCGGCGTTTCCCGGGCTAGATCTAGCTAGGTCTCATAACTAGCTAGATCGATTGCTCGTCCCCGAAAACCCCCACGTACCATCAAATTTCATCAAAATCGTTAGACCCGTTTCCGAGATCCCGGAAATATAGAAATATAGATATATAGAAATATATATATAGATATAAACAAGAAATACAAGAATGGCTCGTTTTTAAAGATATAAGATATAAAAGAAACTAAGAGTTATTCTTTGAGTTATACAACAAATACAATTAAAACAGTATGATTTTGAATTAGGAATGAAGTGTAAGTATTACTGTACTGATGTTTGTCAGCTTAGTGTCCAGCACTGGTGCCTTTAAACTTGGGTGTACTTCACGAGTCATATACATATGTTATATATTGGTTTTTTGTATATATATATATATATATATATATATATATATTTAATTTATTAATCAAAAGGTACTTAAGCTAAAAACAATGAATGTTGGTCGCCAACTTTTGTTTATATGCTTAGCATAAAATTATGAAAGAAGCAATTTCAGCGTTTTCGCAAATAGCAAATACACATTAAATATACAGTATACGCATATTAAAATGTTGATTTCTGTTGTTTTTTTTATTAAAAAACAAAGAAAAATTATTAAAATATTGAAAAATATATTAAAATGTCGATTTCCATAATATCTCCTTGATTGGACCATCAGTATAAATTTTTGTTGGCGACTCAGTGACCATGGTCCAAATAAAAGAAGGCAACAGCCTGAGAAACCCTTTTCACGATTTTTCTCCAAGATTATTATACCTATTGTGTTGTTTAAGGTAATGAATAAATATATTTCAAAAGTTAAAAAATATCAAACTTGTTTTATTTTCTTACATAAATTTTGTACATTATAGGCAGCGAAGTTAAGTGGTCCAATGATAGCAACCTTCCCCTAATGAAAATCGCCTTAAGGATCGCTTTAAGGCGCAGGGGTGGGCAAGCTCTCTCCATACAAACTGTGCAAGTTTTTCTTCGCTTGTGTTTGCACTACACTTATGATTTTTTGGCAGTATGCTCATTTATATCGGTTAGCCATGGAGAAGTTGTTTAAAAAAAAAGTTTTTATTTTTTTGAAATTTTTGTTTTTTTTCTTGAGGATCCGTATATCCAATATTTACAAGCAAAAAATAATTCCGGATTGCCAAAACTGTGGAATAAAATGTGCACAGAGTTTGTATGGAGAAGGCCTCAAGGATCTCTGTCGGTCTCGGGTCGATTCCACGGGGGTGTATTAGGCTCGGTCACGCCAAATGACCATGTAATTATCTCGCGCCTTGGGACGTACGCGCGAGCCCGAAAGTGGATATAAGAATGATAGAATAATAAAAAATAATTTGGGGATCTACTCGAACACAAATCGAATTAATAGTAAGCTCAATTAGACTTGTGTAAGACATACAATACAGACAGCGACATACAGTAAGTCTATAGTCTAGGGAAATATTTGAAAAATATACATATTTTTAATTATATAGTTAATAAAATTTAGTATTTTTTAAAGTACCCAACATTTAAACTGCAACACTATCGATAAACTACTTATAATATGTACCTAAAAATTTGTACGAAAACTTCGGTGGGCGCGTCCGCCTCGCAGTTCGGTTTTCTTTATATGTCCAATTGTCCAAGTCTCAGAAAGATCTAAGAAGCGCAGGTTCCGCTTTGGCACCTTATCCCAAGATTTGGCGTAGGCATTAGTTTTGCGAAAGTGACTGCCTTCTGAAACTGTAACCTAGACCATGATACCGGTTTCCTCAAGATATTTTCCTTCATAGTAAAGCTACTAAATATCTGTTATCTAATGACATTTGGACATGAGTTAACTTTATCATACTAACAATTAATTAAAATGATATATCATGCATATTTAATACAATATTGGGTTAGTAGTGAGACTAGTAACTCTTGTGAGCAAAATAAGTAATTAAAAGTTATCTCTCCTGGCCCGGAAGTTGATGTTAATATCGCAAGTAAAGTAGGTTAATTTATCAATTCCGCACTAATTAATTTTACATATATGTATATGTATGAATGAAGCACGTATAGTCGAGCTACGAAGGTTCGATCCCGGCTCATTCCAATTACTTACGTACAAAATATCATTTGACAGTAGCTTGTCGGCATTGTGCATAGGGGTTATGAAAATCCTGCACTTTGTATAGTGACAGTATGACTATATGAACCAAAATAAGTTATTTTTGTAGGCAACCAAAGTTTCACCCTTGAGGAAGCGAGATGGCGCACCTCAAAAAATGAAAAGTTTAAAAAAATTGCACCATATTGAACGATTGATATGTCAAACGAAAGATAAATTTTGGTTAAAAACAACAAGTTATTGTTACAAAGCATTCGTAAAAATCGGAAGTAGGTAATAAAAAGAAAAGCGTCCTTAACACTTGTCCTCACAACTGTATCAGTACTATGTAGTCCCGATTGATCAATTTACTAGTAAGGGCAGTAAGGCTGGCATTACCCCTCGTTCCCGAGAATCAAAATTACCGAAAACCTGTAAAAAATACCGGCAAGGGGTTTAGCCACGCATACTGGGAAACTAATTCATCACGGACTTTTTAGATGGAGAATTACTCGAGATTAGTTCGGTGTTTTGTATTGGATGTGTTAAGTTTAAAATTCTTTTGTATTAAATAAAGTTTTATTAAATGGGTCATTGTCAGTCGGAAAAACAAAAGTTGTCCATTCGGTGGCCAATAGTTAACGGCTTGTGTGCACGTTTTTATTACATGGCTTTATAGACACGGAATTACAGATTATGCGGGTTATCAGATCAATCGAAAATTAAGCTTTGTAGCCCTTAACTTTCGACATGTCCACCGAAAAGACGCGCACCTAAATCTGACAATGACCCAAATGCGCTGTCTCGTATTCATCATCATTATTATTATTTATCATTATTTATAGAATTATAACCTTTTCACTTATTTAGACAATCAGTTTAGTCGATCGGCAATCGGCATGCTTTGTTTTGGTGATATTTACTTATGTTAGGTGAACTAACAGCAATGTTGAACATTGTAACAACATGAATATTAACAGCAGAGCCAATTACAGGATCTCACAGATAGCGCTAGAGTGTATATACTATTATCACCATCATCATTCTTTTAAGAGCTGAGGGCCGATTTTTGAGTGTCGAACGCTCGACTTTTCATTCGAGATCTGTCAAAAAACTATGATGTCCTTAACAAATGTCGAGTGATAAGTCGAGCGTTCGATACTCAAAAATCACCCCCCTGGGTTTTTTCGGTGTAGTTTGCAGTGCTCTCCATCTTTGCCGGTCCGAACTTCTTGGCGTCCTGATACGACATCATCATCTAGTTCATGTAACTTTTCCTTGGTCTTCCTCTCGCTCTTTTACCGTTAATTTTCCCTTCTATAATATTTCTGAAGACGTTGTCGTGTCGTAGTAGGTGGTGGTAGTTTTAATTATGCTCACTAAGCTCCTCTTTTCTTGTATAATAAACATTTTTATGTAAGGTGAGGTAAGATGATAGATATATAATAGATAAAAAAACTTAAACAGATAAGTTCACCATACCACCAGTACCATCAGTAATCTCTGAAGTTTTTTTTCCTTCCCCAGTGTTCTTACCCTAACTCACCTTACCTATTACATCCAAACAACATACTATATTAGGCACAATCTTCTCAACCACAATTTGTTCCATATTGTCCGTTACTATCGGATTCATGATACATATTCGAAGCATTTAACACCTAATCACTTTCCTCGGGTTTAGAATAGATGCAGGTCAAGCCAGGCACGACTTCTTGCGATGAGATCGTGTTATTTTTTGTTTGGGATGTGGAGAAGTAATAATATTTAGTACTGGTTCAAAATATCAGTTTGTACCTATACAAGGTGCCTCGGAAAAAATCTAAATAATTTTACCAGCGTATTCCTATACCGAAAATAAAATGTCACGTCACGTACTTACAGTAATTTTATTTGTACAGAAAACTCCCGCGTGAGTTTCAGACGTATACCTTATCTATTCTTCTGTAGTTACGCGTGTCTGTCACCTAACTATCCTCCTAAACAGCGGGACCCATTTGGAAGAAATTTTGCGTGTATATTTTAATTAGGTTCCTGGATGGTTTGATAACACAGTTGGACCTGATAGGTGGAAATACTTTTTCGGGCAGCACTACGTCTGCCGGATTCGCTTGATAGTTGAGATAAAATAAAACCGAGACGTGACCCATTTCATTTGAAAGTAGTATGCTATGATATTTTTCTATTTTGTTTCTATAACCATTGAGTTTATTTATAATCAGATAGATTTTAAACTAAAGACTCTTATAATTTTTACTGTTATAATTTTTAAGCTGACATAATATACCTAATAACTTCATGTCTCCGAAGGTAAAAACAAAAGTTCCGAGCCAGATAGTCGTTGAAACAAATGTTAAGAAATAAAAACCACCTAGCATCAGATTGAATCCCCAATGCAATAAAAAAGAAAACTCAAAACTACGGCAATAATAAAAGACCCATGCGCATAAATATTGAAGAACTTCAGCTGATACCAAAACGAGAAGCATACGTTCAAGCTGTAGATGATGCCTTAGCATCGCTAGATGCTGAGAACGGTGCCCTTGAAACCACCTGGGAGACGCTAACGTCTAATCTCATTGAAACGAGTACTCAGGTTTTGGGCTCAAAACCCCATAAGCATGAGGACTGGTTCGATGACAATGACGCGATATTCACTGATGCGTTCAGAAAACACCGGGAGCTTCTTAAGCAAAGTAGCAGGTCTAACTTAAATCAACGCGATGACCTACTAGAGCGAATCAAGACCAGTAGCGCTCAGATTAGGAAACTTACCAGAGAAGCCAAAGACAGGTGGTGGCAGGAGAAATCTCATTACTTACAATGGTTAACAGACACCAACCAGCTGGGGACCTTTTATGACGAAGTAAGGAAGATAACAAGGCCAGCAAGTCACAACTCCGTACCTTTGAGATCGCTAGATGGTACTCCACTAACTAGTAAAGACGATGTATTGAATCGTTGGGCTCAACATTTCAATAGCTTACTTAACGTCGATCGATCAGCAGATATGCAGTTCATTCGTTCGCTCTCAGAACTGCCACCAAAATCGGAGCTTGTGGAGCCACCAACGCTGGAAGAAGCTATAATTGCCATAAAACAGCAAAGGAATAAGAGAGCAGTGGGCGTTGATAACATCTGCGGAGAGTTCTTGAAATACGGAGGTGATAATCTACACAACACTCTATGGAAATTATTCGTTCGCATGTGGGATGAGGAGCAAGTACCAGAGTCTTTTAAGATCTCTCGTATTTGCTCACTCTACAAGAATAAGGGAGACCGCTCCGATTGCAACTCATATCGGGGTATATCACTCCTATCAACTCCGGGAAAAGTATTTGCAAGAATTCTCCTAAACCGCCTACTGCCTTTATCGGAAACAATTCTACCGGAAACCCAGTTTGGCTTCCGGCCGGAAAGGGGAACATGTGAAGCCATCTTCTCAGTTCGCCAACTTATCGAGAAGAGCAGAGAGCAAGGTCGACCAATGTTTCTATGTTTTGTTGACCTTGAAAAGGCTTTCGATAGTGTCCCTCGTGAAGCGCTTTGGACTGTACTAGCCAAACTCGGGTGCCCGGACAAGTTTATAAGGCTTTTGCGACTCCTCCACGATAACATGACGTGCTGCGTAACACATAATGGCGAACAATCAGAGTTCTTCCCCGTCACCTGTGGTGTGAAGCAAGGTTGCGTTCTAGCGCCGACTCTGTTTGCACTCTACTTTGCCGTCGTAGTTAGTGAGGCCTTAAAAGACTTGTCGGAAGGGATCTGCATTCATTTTTCGAATGGATAAAGGGCTTTTTGACATTGCCAAACTTAAATCCCATACTAAAGTCTCTCATGCCACTATCACGGAGATAATGTATGCGGATGACCTATGCTTCGTTTCAGATACCATAGATGGCTTACAAAGGCTGATCACCGGTCTGAATGAAGCATGCACGAAATTTGGCCTCAAAATTAGTGTCAAAAAGACAGAGCTTATGACTATGGATGGCTCGAACATCTTGCCTCCATCAATTTGTATCGGAGAGGACGCTTTGAAACGAGTGGAGAAGTTTAAATACCTTGGCAGCACACTAACAGCTAAGTGTGACCTAGATGCCGAAATAAACGGTAGAATTGAAGCTGCCGCGGCTGCTTAT
Source organism: Cenopis cana (assembly GCA_951800055.1). Taxonomy (NCBI): domain Eukaryota; kingdom Metazoa; phylum Arthropoda; class Insecta; order Lepidoptera; family Tortricidae; genus Cenopis; species Cenopis cana. Next base: position 6,063,367 of record OX637487.1, on the reverse strand, counting down.
GGAAAACTTCGGCCCAAGGTATATCGTTCACACGATCTAAAACTATCCACTAAAATCAGCGTCTATATGTCCACGGTATTGCCAAACCTCCTGTACTCTTCTGAAACATGGGTCCTATACCGAAAGCACATCCGCACACTCGACAGATTCCACCTCAAATGCCTACGCGACATCATGAACATCAGTTGGGAAGATCGCGTTCGTAACACGAACGTTCTACGGCGTGCAAATGTCGGCGGCATTGAGGTGTATCTGATGAGGCGACAACTGCGATGGTGCGGACATGTGTCCCGTATGTCGGAGAGTAGAGTGGCGAAGCGCATCTTCTTTTCAGAACTCCAGTACGGTAAGCGTAAACGCGGTGGCCAGTACCTGAGATACAAGGATGTTCTGAAAAGACACATGAAACGGTGCAAAATAGAGCCCTCTGAATGGGAGGTGAAGGCTGCTCAGCGTCCCGAGTGGCGACGGCTCATCCATCAACAGGTGAACGACTTCGAAACCGAACGTCGTGGAGACCTAGATAAAAAGCGGGATGAGTTGAAGGCCAGACCACCTGCGGCCATCTCCTACAATTACGTCGGTGGGGTTCTGACGTGCCCAAAGTGTGCTCGTACCTTCTCTAATAAGATTGGGTACGTAAGCCACACAAGAGCGCACTTAAGAGCGGAGCTACGAAACCACCCACCATGCAGGGCTCGGAAACCGGTTAATTTTTCAAACCGTTATGATATACTTGCAGCAAAACCCTTATATTTCGGTTTCGGTACAAAAACCGCTATTTTTAAACCGGTTTACGGAGGAGCTTTATATAAAGGTTTCGTTCGATTAACCGGTTTAGAACGATATAATACGGTTAAAACGAACCCACGATTACCTACCTATCGGATATACCCAAGCCGTTTGCATTTGTGTGTGTTCATTCATATTAACGGAACTTCGCTTTCGGGACGGACGTTTACGTTTGATAAATAACATTGCATGAAATAGTGCCTTACCAAAATTAGTACGACTCCTTAGCTCGAAAATATGACGAATACGGTCCCATCTGACAGAAAGCATGAAACTGGGCATGCAGGTAGCTTTCATATTTGTGCTTCAAAAATGTTAGGGAAACACGTTGACAGACCTTTGTTTCCCCCCCTACCCCCACTTTTGTGTGCCGAATTAGTTTTTTTTTTTAATTTTATTGTAAACGGCTGAAGCTACGAGGAAACCGTCAAAGGGAAAAATGTTCCTTATAAAATTATCTACAAGTCATTCCTTGGATGTATTTCGATAGGAACTATATTTTTCAAAATCTACGAGCATTCATTAGGATGAGTACAGCAGAAAAGATGCTAGAGGGCAGATTACTAACATTTCTGTGGGCATCGGGCTACAAGCATGAAATTTGTACCAAAGATAAACTGTTCCGCGGTGATTCTTTTCAGATGTGGAGATTAGTTAGTCCGTCGTCCCCTGTGCGAGGGGAGAGCGGGGTGAATTGGACCAAGCACACCTCTTTTTAGTCTTTTTCTCACTGATCAGTTAAGGCTACTATGCTTGCGGGGTATCGTTTTCATGTAAACCAGACATCAGGAATTCATTTTTAGGACTCCAAGCGGAATCCTATTTTTGTCAGTCATAAGTCCGTCCGTCGTCTGTTTTACAGGTTTTACAGCCAAACGGTTTAGGCTACAGGCTTAAAATTTTCACAGTATTGAGCATATTGTAGACCCAAAGCCACACCAATTGTCAGATTTTTTTAAATATTTTTAAGGGGGTCTCCCATATAGCTGAAGGGGTGCGAAAAAATATTTTTTTTACCCACCCCAACGAGAGGGATATCGTTATTTAGAGCTAATTAAATAGATAAAAACTTTATTTTGTGTTTAAAAAAATATTTTAAAACAAGGGCGTGAGAAGTCACTAAAGTCCGCTATTTTACATAATTTGTTCCTAATATTTTTTATACTTCTCATTGACCTACGAACTTTCAATTTGGTTTATAATATTTAATATTACGTCCCTTTTACCAACCAATACAAAAAAAAGAAAAATATTTTTTACAAGTTTTTTTTACAAAAAATGGTTTCAGTTTTTTTTGTGTTTGTTAGTAAAATATACACCATAATAGACATTACTACCAAATATCAAATTCACAGGTCAATGGGAAGTTAAAAAAATCTTAGGAACAAATTTTCTAAAATAGTGGACTTTAGTGACTTCTCACGCCCTTGTTTTTATGAAGGACACCTTATTGAATCAGTTAAAATAAAAAAAAATTTAGGACTCATTATAGATCACAAGTTAGCTGTCATGGAAGCCTCATACGGAGGAAGTTTGTAAAAAGCTCAACAAATATGCATATGCGCTTTACAAGCTATCGAAGCAAGTCAGTATTGAGGCGGTTATATCATTATCAGCATATCACGGATGTATTGGATCATCCCTTCGCTATGATCTTATTTATTGGGGGAATTCTACCAATACAGATCTCATCTCTCATGTTTATCTTTAATATTATGTAATTTAAAAATGAATTTGTATGCCTAACGACGAAACATAGAGCACATATTTTGTACCTAGCGCCATATATTGTATTACCTATGTTTACAAATAGTTCACTTTCACTTTAAATATTTTGTTAAACAAAAAATACAGTATTTATTTACTCAATTAGCTCTAAATAACAATATCACACTCGAAGGGGTGGGTAAAAAAAAAATTTCGCACCCCTTCAGCTCTATGGGAGACCCCCTTTAAAAAATATTTAAAAAAATTGTTTACAATTGTTGTGGCTTTGGGTCAACAAGATGACGTTTGACTGTAAAACCTGTAAAACAGACGACGGACGGATTTATGACTGACAAAAATAGGGTTCCGCTTGGAGCTTTTGGGTACGGAGCCCTAAAAATGAATTCCTGATGTCTGGTTTACACGAAAACGAAACCCCGCAAGCCATAGTAGCCTTAACTGATCAATGAGAAAAAGACTAAAAAGAGGTATTCTTGATCCAATTCACCCCGCTCTCCCCTTCCCCAGTGGACGAATCTAACTAATTTCCACATCCGAAAAGAATCACCGCGGAACACTTTATCTATGGTACAAATTTCATGCTTGTAGCCCGATGCGCACAAAAATGTTAGTAATCTGCCCTCTAGCATATTTTCTGCTGTATTTACCCTAATGAATGCTCGTATATTTTGAAAGCTATAGGTCCTATCGAAATACATCCAAAGAATAACTTGTAGATAATTTTATAAGGAACATTTTTTTCTTTGACGGTTTTCTCCTAGCTTCAGCCGTTTTCAATAAAATAAAATAAAACTGTAATTCGGCATACAAAAGTGGGGGGAAAGGGGGGGGAAAGGTCTGTCTCTGTCAACATGTTTCCCTAAAATTTTTGAAGCACAAATATGAAAGCTACTACTACTACTAAGTTTCATGCTTTCTGCCAGATGGGACCGTATTTCGAGCTAAGGAGCCGTACTCCAACTCGCACGCGTCTACAAAAATTACCCGACAAGTTGCAACGCGTGCTTGTGGGTGTGTACGTAAGTACCTACCGACACCGACCCCCGCCAGGGGCCCGGCCGGGTCGCCGCGGTCGCGCCACTCGTGGAATAAACCGGTTTATATAAAGTTCTTAAAATGTTCGCGCTCTCAATAAAGTTCGGAGCTAAACCCAAATAAACCGGTTTTAACCGGTTAAAAAAAAACCGGTTCCGAGCCCTGCCACCATGAATATCACTATTAAAGATGCCAGAATATACAGTCGCTGTGGCCGAGATCGGTCAAGACTAGACTAAAAGTGGTTACTACCAGCATTTCAATCACTCCTGACCTAAATCCGAGGACCTATTACATTGCTGACTCGATATGGCTGTTTACAGATGCCAGCCTATTGAAGGGGCGATGGAAGACTTGGTGGCATCATGGCATGGAAGGGAGGATGCGTGGGGGCCGGTAATGGGCCGCATCCCGCAATCACTGCAGGTTCGCGACGCGTGAACTCATTTGTTAGGTTGGGGACGCACACAAGGCAAGGAGGTTTTTTGTAGGAATATGGTAGCTTACATGGGCCAAGCAAGAGTGATAACTCTGTCTCAAAACAGAGACACTTTTCATTCCATTCGCTCGAATAAAGAAATAAAACGTTTACTTATCTTAAAAAGTCACTCAGCATTACGAATGGATCAAACGATCCTGAGCTCGGTGATAGCAAAAATACGTCTCAGTGTTCAGTTTCTAGAGTTTTGCTCGCATTGCCGGTGTCTTGTAAGATAGTTGATATTTTGTGAACAATGTATGGTCAACCAAGTTGATCTCTGTCACAGTGACATTATTATGAAATCTCTAGCGGCTTTCATTTTTAATTGTGACAAAATATGAAGTGGCCCAGAAATCAAATTGGTTGACCGTAATTAAAAAAGTTGAAAAATATGATGAGACTTAGGCGACGCAGTACGGTACCATTTGCCTAAATGGTTGCGTACAGCACTGTTTCAAAGGAAAATTATCCTCGAACGCTCCGGTTGTGGAATCAGCTCCCTGCCGAGTTTTTCTCGAGGAACTACATATTCGGGTTCTTCAAGAACGGAGTCACTTTGTAGTTTGTTTTAGTCGTCGTCATGAATCATTCTAAGGCAGGAATTAAAATTCAAATTAGTTAGAGCAATAAAAATTAAATATTGTATTGTATTTCAAAAACAACCGGCCAAGAGTCGGACTCGCGCTCGCGCACCGAGGGTTCCGTACAGTCAGCGTCATATAGTATGTAGCAGCCAAAGTGGCCAAATAGTTCAGTACACCATATATTTTGTATGGTGTCCTGAAGTATTTGGACACTTTGGCTGCTAGTTACGTACTATATGACGCTGACTGTACAAACCTGTAGGTAAGTAAAAGTTACCCATCACGACAATCGTCATTCATAGATGCTCAAAGTAAAAAATTTAAAATTATAAAATAATATATATGATGTAACCAAAAATTTACGGTTTTCGCAATTTTTCAAAAAAGATTCTGAGTTCACGGGAAGTACCCTGTAGGTTTTGATTCCCTTGCGAGTGTCGAAAATTTGCGGCATAAAAATCTTTTGATTGCGTTGGCAGCTGACAGCTCCAAGGGACAGTAGTACCTGAGTATTTGATAATATATAAATAATTCCAGCTTCCACACGTTCCTGACAAAAAGGGTCTTGACAGACAGACAGACGGACGGACGGACAACAAAGTGATCCTATAAGGGTTCCGTTTTTTCCTTTCGAGGTACGGAACCCTAAAAATGGGTACAAAATGATATTCAAAATAATTTCAGTTATCATAAAACTTAATACGCCCGCTCTATACCAGGGGGTACTGAATTTTCCGCGAGCCCCAGTGTGCCCTCGCGTCGTCAAACGCAGGCGCACGTACAAGATTGGCACCTGTCAACCTCCGCTACGCTGCGTGACCACGATCCATATTCCGCGCCGCACACACAAAACGACGCAGGCGCCGGTCAAAATATATGCGCATACGACGCTTTAGAATGAAATGATGTTACCTTTGTTACCAAGTGTGGAGTAATTGTAGTTAATGAGGCTAGATCATTGGCCTCAATTGCCTTTTGATGGATGCGTTGCTTTTGATTTTATATAAGTTAGTGCTAGAGTGCCTTCAATAACAAGAAGCAGTTATTTAAAGCGAAGATATCCAAGAAAGCTAAGAAACAACTCATTAAGATATACATCTGGAGCATTGCGTTATATGGATGAGAGACCTAGACACTGTCTCAGAGGGATAGAAGAGCATTTGAAATGTGGTGTTGGAGGAGAATGGAAAGGATTAGTTGGACGGAGCGGAAAACAAATGAAATGCTTTATTTTACTAAACGGTTAAAACTCACGTATTAATTGTCACTTCGGGCGACATGTGAGTTTTAACCGTTTAGTAAAATAAAGTTATAACATGTCTCACGAAAGTTTAAATTCAAATGAAATGCTTTTTTCGGAACATTTTGGAAGGCAAAATTGAAGGAAGAACGTACTTCAACCAAGTGAAGCATAAAAAGACTGAAAGAGAACCGGGAAGACTGGTGATGGCTCCACCGACAAGAGCGTAGTAGCTCTTAAGTTTAATTCTTAATGATGATGATCATTAGTGCTAGAGTATAGCTGATATAGCTATGGTCTTGGACTTCGTTAGTTTCGTTGAAATTACGGAACATTACGATTTTTAGTCCATCACGGTTAAATATCGGTGGCGTAACGTTTGTAACCTGTTTACGGGGAAGCGGGTTATCTGTGCGGGGAAGTTAGCCCTTCGGATGAGTTTCCGTGCGTGATGCATGCCAAATTATATGTAAACAAGTATACATAAATATTCTTTTTGTATTGAAATGTACTTAGGTACCTCTATATTTTTCGCACTTCGATCTGTTTGGTATCATTACAATAAGAGTTTTAAAATGAACACAGGCAAAACTATTCCTATAGAAAATACAGATTTACGGAACACTACCTCCTATCACACGATGTTCACAATACACATAAAAATATATTTTTTACCTAGTTCTTTTTTTCGTTTAATAACATTAAAAGACGCTTTTTGACTGTATTTTGTTCCATGCTAAAATTCAAAACAATTAAAAGCAAACCAGGCCGGTTTCCCTTATTGTTTTTAAAATCAAAACTAGGTAGGTACACGTTTAAAATTTTAATAAATAATAATATTTGCATAGTTTATAATCACCCAATCATCAATTAGCGTCTTGCATATAATCTATATTGTACCATTTGAACAATAGTTCAAAATGTTTGGTAATTGGTTCAATCAATATCACAACAAACCTAATTTTAAGCCTTATTCCAAATAGAGTAGATTTAAAATTGCTTGGAAGTCGGGATACGCGTCAATAAGCCATCAAACGTGTTTACCGACATTGTAATTGGGAGGTAGGTACCTACTGTTTGTGTGCACTCGGTTTAGACTAGGCAAATTAGCTGAGGTTATTATTTCCCGTTTGGCTGGACTGATTCTGGATTGAAATAATGGACGTTGGTTTATTATATTAGTTTATGTCACACCTGGCCATAAAGTGGCCATTATCGCACGCTCCGCGCGCGAAAAAATCCACTTCCTGGCCAGGGGGTGACATAAAATTTTGTACTTACCACGGGCGATAATAAAGAACGCCTCAGATCGCATATTTATCGCCCTTGCCTTCGGCTCGGGCGTAAAATACCTGCGATCTGAGACATTCTTTGTTTTATCGCCCTTGGTAAGTAATGTACTATTATTCAAGGGTTCGGTTCTTACGAGTAAGGTGTACTCATGGTATACTTTAACGGATCGTCCCAGCGGTTTGGTAAAAAGGTAAATTATGAAAGCTTAAGGCTCAGAAACTAACGGCCAGAATTTCTGAATAAATATTGTCCATAAGATACTACTTATTAGTTAAGAATAGGAAAAAAATCGGTTCTACGTGCAATATGCCCCGCCCACTGCCACTTAAGTTTAGCGATTCGAAAGGCTATATCGGTTACTTTGGTTCTGCTACGGATGGCCTCATTTCTGATGCGATCACGCAGAGAAACCGATGGCCGTTGGGGCCGAAAGGTTCTCGAGTGGCGACCACGGACCGGAAGGCGCAGCGTGGGTAGACCCCCCACAAGGTGGACTGATGACCTGGTATATAAAGGTCGCGGCAGTCCGCTGGATGCGGGTGGCGCAAGACCGGTCATTGTGGCACTCTTTGGGGGAGGCCTATGTCCAGCAGTGGACGTCTTTCGGCTGATATGATGATGATGATGATGATGAGGAAACATTTTTGGAGAATAAGCTAACTTAAATCTAAAACCTGCCCTTGAGGCATTGTACCGAGGATGCTTAAATTAGATATAATCTTTAAAAATCCCAACATCAACGCAATACAATACAAAGCAGGCAGGTACTGAAGCACTTATGGAGCGTCCACTTATTGGAATTAGTTCAAGTGGTTCGCGTGATGCGTTGAAGGATGAGTGGAAGAAATCTAGGCTTACTGTCTTGCAATGTATACCTATAAGGCTTAGTAATTATTATTGCTGTGATACAATTAATAATCGCGTGAGGGTGGGTCCTTATAAGTTAAAAAAACGCTCATCTATTTACTTTAGTCATTTGCTTTTTAATTGACACGTATCTTGCCATTTTCTCAATGTTACTATCTAGAACAGCGGGGTAATCACGTAACTTTTCGAACGTACGGTAGGCATATTATAATGCCATTTTTAGTATGGGATTTGAGGTTTAGATCTACCTTACGTCGCGACCACGAATGTTGCGAAACATTCGAAACGTAGGGCAAAACCTTACAAAAGGTAAATAAATTATAAGTGTATGCGATTAAGGCGCTACACTGAGAAATTTGGAGACTTTGAAACGCTGTCCTGCCCAGACTAGCAAACAGTAGGGGCCGATTTTCAGATATATGATTCTTGACTATATGATTGTGGTACTGTCAATAGCGAAACTTTAAAATTTTCTCGATAGAAAATAAATCCAAAGTCGAGTCTATATTTTCCTTTTTTTCCTCAGCCTACTAAAACAACGCATTATTAAAAGACACGATTAAGTTAATATGATGGTATTTTACCTAGGTACTGACAAGAGGAAATTTAATAAACCTGCACACAGTCAGATATTTAACGATATTTGTCTAAAAAGCCATTCTCGGAGAGGGTTGCATCCCGTTTTGTCGTGAGCGAAAAACAAAGGGTGTCTCTTTCAATCGATATGTCGCCTTAAGTCCCGTTTTCTAATAATAATGTGTGAAAATCGTGTAAGTTTAAATCGACAAAAAATATTCCCTGAACAAGTGCCTGGTAATACGTTCCATAGTTAGCTACGTCGATTTACGAATTTCCGCCGTATAATAAATTAACTTGTCAACGCATTCGTCGGGTACATAATTCGGCTATTTCAGACAACAATACCAAATTGAAAACTCAATTACACAGGAAACCACTGCCAACATTAGATTCTATATGTGTTACGTGATATCATGTGATATGATAATCAGGGCGTTCATTTGCTTTGTCTCTTCCATATATTAGTCTCTTTTTAATTTATCGCGTGTTCTTTCTGGCACATTTGATGGACGTGCGTGGAAGAGAGCACGCGACATAGACTGAAATGTGTTTGAGATCGGATGCGACGAAAAATAGACCTCAGAAGTGTCGTCGGAATATCGCATTGTTGTATGAAATTGTCACGAATAACAATAGTTTATGATAAATGTGCCCAAATTTGATGTAATGTGTAATATATGCGCATTCTTTGTTTGGGAACTAAACAATAGTTCACTGTGCTCAACATCCATTTCGACCATTTGATTTATGAAAATACGTAGGTACGAGTAGGTGCAACGTTGTTTAAACAATTTGGGGACTTGAAATTGCCTTGGGGTACACCGATTTTAAATAGGCTTTAACATATTGACAAGAGCCAATTGTGAGGATTAAAAGATAATTTAAATAGATGAAAATTAGAACCAGCCAAGTGCATGTCGGGCCCGGCGTAATGTAGGCTTTTTGTAGTTGTCCTGTCCACCCACCCATTACATTATTTGGACTAAAAATCTTGCTTTTGACAAAATTAACAACATTATCTAAGGTTGACTTGACCATAACAAAATGTATTACTTTATCACGCCAACAGATTCTTGAATCAAAATGTAGTTTTAGAAACCTCACAATACTTTTGGACCTTACACACGACGGGGTTTGAAAGAAAAAAAAAACGGACATGGCGAAACTATAAGGGTTCCTTGTTTATTACGGACGGACCCCTAAAAATGATTTTTATGAAATGATAATTCTGCGAAAAGTATATTTTTTCCATATACTAATGCGTTAGCATTAGTAATCGTTTATGAATGTAAACTCGAGCGAATTGAATACCCGCGGGCTTCATGCAGGTAGCCTGATGTTGCCTGCTCAGTGTGATGATAATGATAATTAAGACACCATTATTCAACTCAAGACGCGTGTTTTTGTTTGCATTTCGCGACACCTGTATTTTAACAGATGCGCGTGATATTTTGTTTTTATTCGACAGGCATTCTATTGTTCTCAACTCAGATGCGGTGTTCATCTTTTAACCATTGATTGTTTTATATTTACATTTTGTTATTGTTTCATCATATGTTCTTGACACGTCATTTTTATACAATTAAGAGAGAATGAAAAATATTCATGTCCCATATTTCTTTTAGGCAGATCTATACTTCGTATTATTTATTTTTATGAAATAAACTTATTATTTAAGTATGTCTATTTTTATTCAACCGAATTTCATCGGTGACCTAAATATGTATAATTTTGTACAGATAAGCACTTCGACGTTTCGTAATGTCGTTGTAAGTAAAATTGGTAAAAACAAACAATTAGATGCGATTGACTATTTATAAACTTAGTTGAGGGATAGGAGCTGTGACCCTCGCTCTGGTTCTTACCTGGTCCAGCATATATCGCTGGCCATTTAAAAGTTTTTTTAACCTGACTGTACCTTTATAGGCCGGGGCCAGTTAAGCGATAGGAATGCGCAGTTGTAGAGTGGCAAAAATCCAGGGGAAACCTCCGACACGACCCCGCGGACAGTTTAAACACTGGTATACTCTAAGAGTTTGCGCTCCAGTGAGATTGGTTGAGCGGTTTCAACCGAATCTGAGGTGTGACAGTGGAATCAAGCTACTGTGAGTTTTGTCGCTAGTCCACTAAACCTAGCTAAGAAGAGTCCAGCAAGAAACTCGGCTATAGGCCCGACCTGGGTCGGACTGACTCTACCCGGTATGCGGCGGTATCGGGACGAATAGGAACTAGATGTGTCTGTGTTGTCGCGGTGGACGTCCCCGCCACAGCGGGGTAATGCTGCCAGTATCTTTGGCAAATTGGTCTCGGACCTCGGTGAGTATCGAAGTGGAGTATGAGGAGTGCGATCTGTTTCATTTAAGGCTGAATGTATGTACGAGTATGCTTATTGGTGAAATAAGCAATAACATCCTTATAAACTAAGTTACAAAGAGTAGACATTTAGAAAGTTGTCATCAATCAAATTTCGATTTTAAAACATTCTTCATTCATTATTATTTACTTTGCGTTATATTTGTAAGCGACATTAACTTTAAATCAACTTATACATGTTGGCTTATCAGTAAATAATGACCTAGTTTAAATACTTTAGTTAGATTCACATATGTATAACAACGATTAAAATGGCCCTTACAATTTCCTCACTTTGAATGTATAAAGTACAATAACTGGTTGAATAGAATCGAGTAATGTCACAGTTGAATGAGGCAGTCGGAGGGTCCTTTGTGGACAAGTGCAGTAAGAAGGGATGGTGTGACTTGTGTTTGGACAGGGAGAGGGATGGAGCAACTTGCTTTGATATCTATATTAGATGCTAGCTTTAAGAGGAGTGGCAGCGACAAATTGTATTTCTCGTAAAACGCTAAAATATGAAATAGACCGATATGAATCTTTCCAATTTGGCAAGTTGAACGTACGCGAGCGAGAAGCATATCGAGATGTCACTAGCGAGCGAGGAAGATAAAAAATTGGGAGCACCACGGGCTTAAAATCAGGTTCCCACTGTCCATATGCGTGATAAACGACAAGATAAAGCATCTGTCACTTTCTATGAGAAGTATCAGAAAGTGACAGAAGCTTTATCTTGTATCACGCTATCACGCGGCCATCATCGACCCTCAGATACCAGCGTCTGGGCATGCCGTGGCAACATGTTGTATCCTATTTGCTATAGTATATTTTTTATGATAGTCAGGTGAAAAAATGCATATTTGAAAAACTCAATATCCAAAAGTCCTGTCTGTAAAAAGACGTTCTTATTTCTTTTATTTTTAGGAGAGTACAATGAAATTTTAAATTTGATGTTTAAACCGTAGAATTAGCGATAGGTGGGCCGAAACCATCTTTAAGGTAACACACATTTGCATTGAAAATTGTAAAATGCCATTACAAAATGTATCTGATTTTTATCCGTGTACCGACTGAAATATTTCACCACAGCGACTCTATAATCTATGTTCTATTACCATAACCCTAAAATTTGTGATTCAAAGACCATTAAAAGAGTAATCGCACATCAACAAAGGAACACGTGTGTTCTCACAAGACCCAAACTGGGGTCAACGCACTTTTAAAAACAATATGCTGCTCCATGGTCTATGATCTTATTAGATTGCTTGATTGAATTTGAAGAAATTTTGGTTTTGTTTCAATGCAGCTGTGCGGATGTTTCGTAATGATGGTCATTCGGAGAGGGTAGGGCCATTAGAGTTGTGCCTTGAATGGACAATCGTTCAATCAATCAGATGAACTATTTCGATGTATTGGGTCCTTTAGTGTTTTCTTGTGTATGATTGGACATTTGATACGATACGACAACTTCTTCAAGACCATTTTGGAAGGAAAGATAGAAGGAAGGCGAGGCACGGGAAGACCAAGGCGCAGTTACATTGGACCAAATAAGAGAAACAGTTGGCGTCGTGTCGTATCAAGAAGTCAAAGGGCTGGCGTGCGACGGGGAAAAATGGAAAATACTCCACCGACAAAAGGATAACTCTTAAATTTGATGATGATGAGTGTTTTCGCATTTTATTATATAGTGTATTCGTAATATTCTTATGGTTGCGAATGATTATGAGTGTGTTGAAAGCAGTTGGACTGCGGAGCGAAGCCAAACACGTCACAGAAAATAGGAAGTCGTGGTGCGAGTTTTTAAAGGCCTTCTGAACTTCTGGGGTGCCCTAGGACTACTTATTATAACAACAGTAGGTCCTTTTTAGTTCAGTGCTACTTGTATTGTTTGTACCGGGAACTCCATTGCTTCGTGTTCGTATGTTTGACATTCTTGGTCACTTAAACTTCTTGTATCCGATATAAATCGTATTGATATGTAGAGGATAGATAATCTAAGCATCCCAGTGCTCGACAACTAAGCCAATTCAATTCTTGACACTATCAATCTTTTGTTATATTTAAAAAGGTGAACACTAGTTTCGACTATTGCGTATTAACTTGTTTAACATTGGGACGTTGTTTTTAGGGAACTACTTCCTTTCAAGCCGCGACGGGAATTCATTCCCAATAGTTCTTAGTTCCTGACGGACTCGAGTCAGACCTAAGTGCCAATGGAGTATGAATCCTTTTATCGTTGCAGTGGTTATTCAGGCGTAGCGACATCGGATTCGCTTTTACGATTAAAAAAACACGTTCGCTGGCAGGACCCACGAAATAAAAATAGACGTTACAATTTGTTATTTTGCTCGGGAAAGTTAAGGCAGTCTTGGCACAAGGCACAACCCAATGTGCAGAACGTTCGCAAAAGGATAGCAATTTTCCTCTCTAGGGAAAATTTAATTATGTAAAGAAAATGTAAAAAAAAGTTTTATACTCGTAAGAAACAAAAAATTCTGCGAAACAATATATCTGGGTCATTAGTCGCGCGTTTCCACCGCCTCACTTTCGTGGACACTTTTTTGACGACTTGGCTGTAGGTTTTGGTGGTATTTCTGAGTTAGGTGGTAGATGTCCCGTACTTTTATCAGATAACTGAGAACGGCATTGAAATCTTTATCCAAATTCAACAAAATAATGACCACGAAAGTGATTTGGAAAAAACGCCCAAATAATGACCCATCTATGAAACTTCTGTCTGCAAAAGGATATTTTGAAAGGGAATTCAGGAAAGTTAAGTATAAGTCAAGTTGCACTTAGGTACCTACTGTTGCCTTTGCTATGTACTAAGTGCAAAGTAACGAAACTTTCTTGGTAAGTTTAGATTTTCCTTACATTATTGAATTTTCCCCAGAGGGGAAAATTGCTATCCTTTTGCGAACGTTTTGCTCGTTACTATTGCTTTCGGATAAATTTTATGACGAGAATAGTTTTGGCTCTTGAGTATAATAAATTTTAGCATGAACGCTCTCTCTCAGTACACATTATTTTAATGTAGATATCGATAATCCCGTTAATTTATATTCCAAATAACGTACAAGTCAGCGTCATATATTATAGAGCAGCCAAAGTGTTTGTGCCACATACCAGAGCGACCGAGGTATTATGCTGTATGGTATGGTAGAGCATTTTGTACCTCATTCTATACGAGTAGTCTGTGGGTTAATTACACGCAAAAACAGTACAGAGCCTTACGAGTGCGTACAACAATGCATTTAGGGTGCTGATGGGACTGCCTCGCTACTGCAGCGCGTCAACAATGTTCGCGGAGGCGCGCATCGATAGCTTCTCTGCCGTCATGCGCAAGCGAGCCGCCTCACTACTTGCAGCAGGGTGAGGGCCAGTACAGTACCAACAGCATACTAGCAATGTTTGCAGGCAGGTGGGACGGGGCTTGCCTAAACCACTGCTCGCAGCTCCATATGTTTAAGTACTGACACTAAACTGACATTTGTAATTTTGTAATTTTTTTAAATTTTAATGTATTATCTTACTAACACTGAAATTCGTAATTTTATTGTATTGGAATTTTAATTTTTTATTTATTTCTATTGTTAATTTTAAATTTGTCAACTATTTTAATCTAAATTTGTCAATTATTTAATCTTAATTTGTATATGAAATGAACTATGTATTTGTATGATCCTAGTTGGTCGAAATAAAGATGAATTTAATTTAATTTAATTTAATTATGAATGGTGTTTGAATGTTTTTGGCCACTTTGGCTGTAACATACTATATGACGCTGACTGTACGTAGTTGTCTTAACCTCCCTGTCTTTAAAAGCTTGTTGAAACGGTCAAGTATTCTAAGAATTATTCGAAGCATCAACAGAGTTGATGACCGTTCGATTTTGAGAAGCACTACTTATAACGTGGGAATGTGTCATTTTATGTTCGTCAGTTTATTATGACAGAGTAGAGTACCCAAAATTTTTGTATTCCGGACTATATCAACATGTTTTTAAATGTTGTAGGCCCTCAGCAACCCTTTAGTTTCAAGTAGTCTTAAGCGACTCGGTAAGTCAAGATAGTAGGTCCTTTTATGTCGGAGTTGTCTAGGAGTCCTTTGAATCAAAGTCCCGAAAGCCCTCCGATTCCGAGCACGTTCGAGGGCTGAGGTCCTTCCCTCGGGCCATTGAACCCAATCCTTTATATAGGTAGAAGCTTTTATTGTTGTAACTGCCTATGAATGCATGTAAAATGGCTGACTGTCGAGTTTCTTTCGGCGTTTCTTCTCGGTAGTGGCCTCTGTGAAACGCTAGTAGGGTTTGACTTGTAAAAGTACCATTGCGGCCTACTTACAGAATGAAGTTCATTTTGTTCATTTCATTTTATTGATTTCATTGTAAAATATTTTTAAACTGGATTTTTTGTGATGTCCCGTCAAATGTTTAATTATTCTTAGCACTGAGCGCAAAAATATAATTCTGTGCTATTTAAGAAATCACAAATCCACAATAAGTGGGGTCCATGAGCATCTGAAAGTTGGTCCTTATTATTTTCTTTCTATCCAAGTCACGCTCTTCGGGTTTTAATTTTTATGCAAGTAAACGAAATATTTGGACTACACTAATAGTCCGCCATATTTAAATGACACATTTTGTCCTGCATACAATATAAAACAATTTTTTTTTTAATGTACACCAAAAAATGCAAAAGAAAAACAAGATTAAAATTAAACATATTATTCATCTAAGTATACTGTGTTAATATTTTAAATTAGCCAATTTTATATATCAAAATATTATGCTTTCCTACCATTCAGGCTGGCGTGTTGTTTTTTACGTCACCATACTTGAATAGGCAGCGCGGTGGTCGGATGAGATTTGATACAATCTGGGGGCAGTGACCTATTTAGGAGAATACGGGCGGGTTGGGGCAGGTTATGGTTCGGAGGATTTTAATATAAGGAAGAGGAGTAGGCGGAATACAATATAAGGACAGAATATTTGAGCACAGATTGTTACAAATTATAACTCAGACTAAGTATAAAGTCCTGTGCACAGCGGTAACATACGCGCCGTGTACTTATAGACGTAGTACGCGTATACTAGTAATTGATGGAATCAGGCTTATGATGCCAGGAATTTCATGATAAATATTTTCTAGAACAGTCACCACACTATGCCAGAGGCCCGAACGCCATGTTACTGAGGTAAATTCGTGCGGGCCAAGACTTGGGCAAGGGCCAAAAAATGCGGAAGACCTCGACTTTTTACTCGAGATCTGTCAAAATACTATGACGTTTTGACAGATGTCGAGTGAAAATTCGAGCGTTCGAGACTCAAAAATCGGCCCCCAGGGCTCGGTGCGCTATAGCGGATTGGAAGATTTGGAAGGGCCACGGGCCGTAGGTTAGAGACCCCTGTCTAGGAATCTTTTTTTTTGGCATTTTGGTAAATAACTTTCAAGTCTCTTAGGGATTCAAGTCTCTTAGGCGTTCAAGGTTTCCTGACAGGAAGGGAAGAGAATGTTTCCAACATAATGACTGCATGCAAAATTATGCAAAAATATCTCGTTAACGCAGCAAATTGTATTTGAAGTTTGATGCAACAACACGACTTAATTTTTATTCTTAAAAGCAGATTTTTATTATCAGTGTAATTAAGTGCCAATACATATTGCAGCTTATTGTGTTTGTGCAATAATGCATTTTTATATTTTTTAATGATTTCCCCCCGCCCCGACCTCGGCCAACTGATAAGGGTGCAGCGACCTGTACCCTTACCATGAGTTTGCAATGCTTGCATTAACGAACTAAATCGTTTACGCAGTCGCTAGCGAGTACGGTAACGCAAACATTGCAAACTCATGATAAGGGTACTGTGCCTTTCGATGCCATTGCTTGCTTATCAATATTGTTTACGCTGACCTAAACGCAAATAATTAATTGGCTAACTTAAGTATAGCTAATTAATCCTGTATTTACATTTGCACTTATGAGACAGACAAAATGGCAAGGCGATGCATTAGGCAATTTCTTCTATGGTATAGTATAATACAGGGGTCGCCTAGCTTTTAGCAGTCAAGGGCCACATTTTTTCACTAGATTTTATTGCCGACTGTACTTTTTTCACAGTCATCAACTACAACTACTCGTGGAGATGGCTTCAATGAGTCCAAACAGGATGGGTTTATCTTGTGTAGTTTAGGAGTTGCTATGGCCCCCTTCTGTCCCCATCATCAGATTAGATCACTTCACTTTTTTTTAAATGGCTTTCCATCAAATTGATGGTGATTTCGCCAACCACGTGTACATTAGACGTTGTTCGGTAACGACGCCATGACAGTAGGCAATTGGTTTTGTACGGTAGTGGATTCAGCCCGTCGTCATGAAGAGTACGTGTGTTCACCAACGCAGCGACGGGCGAAGTCCCAGATTAGATCGATGGTACCATAATATAGCCTTGTCACCGAACTTACATAATCAATACATTCTTTAAAAAAATGGCTTCCATCAAATTTATGATGATTTCGCCAATGTCACGTGTTCAATGACGTTGTTCGGTAACGAAGCCATGACAATAGATAAGGTTTTGTACGGTAAATGGATTCTGCCCGTCGTCGCCCTGGGCACGTGTGCTCACCAACGCGGCGACGATCAAAATCCCCGAACTTACATAAGTATGCCAAATTTCAGCTTAATCGGATAACGGCAAGTGGTTGAAAATCGAGTTGCAAGATTCAAGACATTGCAAGCAAATAAAAGTTGGTGAAATAGGGAATTTCTCGCCTCATTTTCCCCGTGGAAAACAATGTCATTGCATGTCTTTCCCGCCGCATTCCTCGTACATATGAAGCCGCCGACCTTAACACAACTTATCATTTGCTTCCACAGTCCCATTATCATATAGGCAGCAATGCCGTGTGTCCGTCTGTCCGTCACGCCGCTTGCGCGACAACAATGCTTGCGAAAGCTTTGTCCCGATGACAGACGCACGGCTTGAATGTCAAAATCAAAATGTGCATTTGAATGTTGAAATTTGTTGATTACCTACTTAATTTTAATATTAGGTACGAGTATATTAGTTTAGTCATCTAGTGCGCCCAAGTTTTCGAGTCTCAATGCGAGATGTTCGTTTGTGTAAGGCCCCATTCGCATTTATCAGTGCGGTATCAGTAACTATGTGGTAAATGAAAATATTGATAAGTATTGAAAATGAAACCATCTACAATAGGTATGACCTTCCGTAATAAGGCCTTACGTAGAGTCAACCAATTTACTTACTTAGCAAACTTTAGTTAGAGCCTCTCCTTCTTTTTGAAATCGGTTTCTAGCATTTAAGTACTACCTACCTATGCCGCGGGTGGACCCCTTATTTAAGAGTATTTATTTTTAAGTTTTATTTAGTAATCATTTTAGTTATATTTCGTTTTAGTTAATAATGTTTACTTCATATTCTTATTGTGTTTCTTTTAATAAATCACATTTCTATTAAATTGCAAATTAAATAAGAAAAAAAACAGCTTAGGTAATATTCTGAGCATATTTTCAAGAGAGATGTTTTTTTTTGGAAGAGTTTCCTTTTACGGATAAGTTCGCCTTTGTACCAAAATAACCTAATTTGTCTGTATTTTTATACCTGTTTTGTGTACAATAAAGTACCTGTTTTGTGACCTATTCAGACTACGTTTCTAAATTGGTCACACCGCTTGCGCTACGCAAGCGGGACGCAGCGCTGCGCCACATACGCTGTGTGACCAAACCTTAACACAGTCGCTGAATACCTAATTGTGGGCTGAATTCGTGGCTAGACTGCGATAGTCATCGCTCACGATTTGAAATTTGGGGGTAGCCGGTGGAAAATTGCAGACGGCTGTGCTGACAATGACCTTAGTAATAGTGTGAGATGTAATTGTATTGTGAGATAATACCTAGGTATATTTCTGGCAAATCTGGCGAGCTTTGAAAATCGTGTTATGGTTTTTTGATGACCGCTTTAAAACAATAGATTGCATTACCGCAACGCAATACATTGCTGGCAATTAAAGTTTTGTTAGAAATGAAGTGAAGTCGAAATTTTGGTTTAATTATAAAATTAAGCACATGGTTAGGTTAAGAAACTACGTTTAAATACCCACCTTAAAGAAAAGCCCGCTTGCCGGTAACACACGGTATATTTTTTGTGGTTCCCGACAGTAGCTTTTCAGCAAACGTTACATCGTGCATGTTTTGTTATTAAAATGTTTGCGGCTAGTAACTCCTCAATTACGAAAATAGACATGTTAAGGCGATATATCGATTGAAAGAGACACCCTTTGCTTTTCGCTCACGAAAAAACGGGATGCAACCCTCTCCGAGAATGGCTTTTTAGACAAATTTTGTTAAATATCTGACTGTGTGCAGGTTTATTAAATTTCCTCTTGTCAGTACCTAGATGAGGTAAAATACCATCATATTAACTTAATCGATTCTTTTAATAATGCGTTGTTTTAGTAGGCTGAGGAAAAAAAGGAAAATATAGACTCGACTTTAGATTTATTTTCTATCGAGAAAATTTTAAGCAATCATGTTTCGCTATTGTCAGTACCACAATCATATAGTCAAGAATCATATATCTGAAAATCAGCCCCTACTATTTGCTAGTCTGGGCAGGACAGCGTTTCAAAGTCTCCAAATTTCTCAGCGTAGCGCCTTAATCTAGATGTTAGTAAGTAACCTATTATATTTAAAATGTTGACTGCGATTTGTTTGTTTAAACTTAGAGGTTTTCTTTTGGTTATATTTAACGCGTTCGTTAGCAAATACAAAATTAATCTAGTTAACACTACGTATAAAAAAATAATGAACCTCCAGGTCTGTTGTTTATTTTTGTTATGGTACATTCTAGTGTACCTATGTACCTACCAGTGGCGGAGCGTCCATACAACTCGATTCCCACCGGCTTGCCTAATTTTCAGCCAGTCCAGTGCTTGTAGGTACTACGGCTCATAAAGTAAGTAAGGCTAATTATATCCGACTTCCCTAACAATATATTTGACGCGCCGCCACTGGTACCTACCGTCAATGTTCATATGTTTATGTGACTGTTAGTGTTCTGAATAAATTAAAAATTAAATACCGTACGAAGAATACACATTACAGAATGCAGAAGAATTGATGATGATGATGAAAGCCCAAAGAGTGTTGTAAGTATCGCGTTTTGTAAGATGGTCACATGGTCACATTTAGGTACCTAGCAGTGGCGACGCGTCAAAAATATTCTAAGGGAAGCCGGAAATAATTTGCCTTTCTTATTCTTCATGCGCCGTAGTAAAAGACCTGCACTGGCCGAAAATTAGGCAAGCCGGTGGGAATCGAGTTGTATTGACGCTCCGCCGCTGCTAGCTAGTTACATTGCATACAATTACGCGTGATGGAGGCAATGGCGCTTGCAAGAGTGCCGAAATATCGGGACCTCATAAACACAAACTACATAGCAAAAAATCCCGTTAGTAATCGTAATTCTATCTACTTTCCACTTACTCTATGGCGTTTTTAATCCCCTAAATAAGTTCCTACATGAAAGTTACTACACGCCAGTGGCGGAGCGTCCATACAACTCGATTCCCACCGGCTTGCCTAATTTCCAGCCAGTCCAGTTCCTTTACTACGGCTCATGAAGAATAGGAAAAGCCAAGTATTTCCGGCTTCCCTAAGAATATGTTTGACGCGCCGCCACTGCTACACGCGGACATACGTGCACGTATCGAGGCAACTTTACACGAATCAACGATTCAAAAGGCATCCCCTAACCACAAGTACTGGCGTAAGTACATACGAGCACGTACACCCTTAGTTTTTGGGACACCAATTGTCATAAAACCTTTACCAACTAAACCAACTATTAAAATTACTTATACATTGTGCTAGAATATAGAAATACATAAGTAGGTACCAAACAATTATAGCGCGCTTGTTATCGCTATGTGCCTCTGAGTAATAAGTACTGCATTTACATTCATTTATGATAAGCAAAACATGCATTATCAGTGTACTGTGACGATTTTATTACATCAATAATTGAATGATGTACCAAATTATTGGTAATACTAATGTTTCTGCCTTTGATTAGAAAATGCGTTACAGGTATAGTAGACAAACAATTGTTTACAGTGCCCGCACACAAAACTGACGACCGGGGCCATAAAAAATGTGAGACACACTTTGGAACACCGTGCAAGTCTGCATGTGATAGCGCTCTCGAGTCTCAGATCATCTATTTATATTTTTACCGCCCTTGGTAAGTAATGCACTGTTAACGAAGACCGCTTGTTATGATTTGGCGCAAACTACCCTATGAATCGGCAACACTGATTAGCCTATATCGTCTTCGATTCGACTGCCACGGTTATATTTTTAACGAAAACAACAACAGCTTATCTTTCCGTATTTATAATGAAAATATTATTGATTGTAAGTCTGTAGGTATTGCAATCATTTCCGTTCTAGCAGATAAGTGCCCTTCCGTTTTGTGGAAGGGAAAGTTATACATTAATAAGTTAATATCTAAGTTATAGTCTTAGGGATCGTCCTAATACAAACGCGACTACGCGATGATCGCGCGATCGCGCTTCTTTTACATATAATATTTACTAGTAAAAGTCGCGAGTTGGCGCGATAATCGCGTAGTCGCGTTTATTTTAGGACGATCCCTTTAGAAACACCTAAGTATTCGAGTTCAATATATTCGCGAATTTCACTCGCGCGATTGCGCGATCATCGCGTAGTCGCGTTGTATTAGTAGGTATTAGGATGATCCCTCACTTAGTGCCAGTTGCACCAACGTACGAACACAGACCGGTCATCGTCAAATATGGCGCCGGCAGCTTTCATCCCATAGAAACTTGTCAAACTTTCCATACAATCAGATTTGACGAATACCGCTTACGATTACAGACGGTTTGGTGCAACCCAGCCTTAGTCTTTGCGATATCAGTGGAGCAAACCAGACTGAGACGCAGCAATACTTAGTTGAAATGAGGCAACAATATATAACTCTCATTTCAACCAAAGCTTTGTCTCTATGCGTTGCTGTAATAAAGTGCCACCCGGAAGAAAAATTGGCTTAGTGTTCCGGAGGCATTTCAGGGCATTTTCAGTTAGTGTATCCCTCTACTTTTATTTCAGATCTATGTAATTTTGGATTTTCTGACTCAGAATCACAAGTATCCGTTCCTTATAGTTATAGTAATACCATTGATAGCGTGTGCCAATTTAATCAAAAATCAACTGAGCAGTCGACAACGATTATGAAACTCTCGCGTCGATTTTCATTTCCGATTTGATTTCACATGAAAAATCACTGAACCGATTCACTCAATTATGAGTTTTATTTCCTTCCCTTAAGGTTTATTTCACATTGAGGTTTGATATACTGGAATCGGGAAGTTAAGATACATTTGAACTTCAACACCGGATTTATAAGGTTTAGTTTCCATCACAGTAAGTGTTAAACAAAAACCAGCCGCTATATCAAACATGAAGTTAATTATAACCTTAACGGCCCACAATACGGTTCTAATTCAATTGTAGTTAGAATAAAACAAAAATCAGCTGCTGTGGAAACTCATCTGTCAGTTCAGTATTGGCGCGAACGTGGTGCGCGCTGCGCATGTGCAAGCTAGTGTAGGTTTCCCGCTCTTTTCGATACAAGAATCACGTTCGGACATTTGAAAATAGAAATTGAAGAAGTGCGGAGAAAAAGTTACCTAAAGGTAAGTTTATAGGCAATAGTTTTGAGTAAACTTTTACTGAAAAAGGGCTTACTAGAAATAGCAATGTCAAATGGTTGGGAAATTATACTAATGAATCAAAATGCGATTTATTTTCTCTAGAAGTACATAGATATCGAACATGACCTATTAAATATTCGCATAGGATTACGTGTAAAGATCCAGTTATAGTGCCTGTAGTTAATTGGTTTTGGTTTACTAATTATGAAATACGTATTAGCGCACTTAAGACAAGTCTGAACTGAACAAGTTTTACGTTGTACTTACCTATAAGTATATACAAACAGGACTCATTTATCAAAATGTCGGACCATATTTATCATTGTTCGTTCTAAAAGTGATAGGTACTTGTGTACTTAATAGGTACCTTTTAATTAACGTAAATGTGTCGTTTAAGATATAAATGTTCTCCTGTACTGCCTACTTAGGAGCTTCAATGTATAAACTAGGGTAAAAGAAACTAAGAGCTATTGATTTTTAATACGGCAATCAATTTAAAACCGTCTGATCATTGAATTAGCAATACTATTACTGTTGCCGTTACCCTAATCGTAAATAGAATATAGGTAATATATATATTGCTCTTGTTGAAGCAAAATGGCGTCCAATGACGTTTTGTAAGATAAGGAAATAACTCACTATTAATTATTGTTGTAAAAGTATTTATAACAATAACTGAATAGAATTTGCATTAGAACATTTATATAATTTACGTTTTTTCAGGGTTTGGTAGGTGGTGGTCTTGTCGTTTTTCTCAAACAGCTTTGAGTAGGTATTAGGTAAAATCCTTTGTTTTAAGTACCAATAACTATCACAACATTTCTCTTTATGATGTCGTGCATACCAGTAAGAATGTGTTATTTTTATGAATAAAACTATAAATAGATGATTGTACAATTGTACAATGTAGTCCATTCGCCCTCAGATACATCAAAGTAGTATTTACCACCGTCAATTTTGACATGAATTATGAAGGAATTTTTATTTTATTGATGGAAGGCCAGCCCTTTAAGCTTAAGCCACACAGAGAGCGGGAGGGCGGTAGCGGGTGGTAGCGGGACGTGAGCGGGACGGGAGCGGGCGGTAGCGGCGCGGGATAGGTAGGCGCTCCCGCCCACTCCCGCGCCGCTACCGCCCGCTCCCGTCCCGCTCACGTCCCGTTCACGTCCCGCTACCGCCCGCTTCCGCGCCGCTACCGCCCGCTCCCGCGCCGCTACCGCCCTCCCGCTCTCTGTGTGGCTTAAGCTTTTATAAGACCTGTGTTAAATATTACACCATAAAAGGGCTTATTATACTTTCTAGTTAAAGTTAACTAGACAGTTCAGCTGTTAACAGTGTTAAACTGCACAAAACCCATTAAAATGACGGAACCCCATGCACCGGAAACTACGACATGTGGCATCTAAAAGATGTCGTTGAACTTCGCTGCATTACCGAGATGCGTGTACGCAGCTTTACCTAGGGGTTTCCTAATAATGCTGGGTTTAGAGTTTAGACCGAAGGAACTAAAGTAAGGACGCGAAGCACGAAGAATTTTGTACATTGACACGCCATTTCTGCCAGTCAACGAAACTGTGCGATGCGTGTGCGATAGAGATAGGAGATGAGGGACGTATGAATGTACAGTCAAGTGCAAAAATGGGTGTATACCAGTGGCGGCGCGTCAAAAATATTCTTAGGGAAGCCGGAAATACTTGGCTTTTCCTATTCTTCATGAGCCGTAGTAAAAGAACTGGACTGGCTGGAAATTAGGCAAGCCGGTGGGAATCGAGTTGCATGATCGCTCCGCCACTGGTGTATACGACTACAACTTGCTCAAAAATATTTCCCATAGCTCTTATGTCGGTGAATTAAGGTTTCGGTACATATTTATGAGACGATACATTAAATACATGTTTTTGCACGTGACTGGACGAAATTCTTCGTGCACAGCGTTCTTACTTTATCATTAACCTACCTATGCGATCCAATACATTCACTGGCACTACTAGGTTTCTCATTTCTCATGGATGAAAATGGCGAGAAGTCCCCCCGCTGCTCCAGTCATGGTAGGAGCCTTAAATAAGTAAGTACACCCTTGGGTTTATTCGCTGATGTATACAGGTTACCTCACGATAATTTTCTTCTCTAAAAAGCTACCATAATATGAAGTTCCGGACATAATTTCAGAAAACTTAGTCCAATTTTCGTTTAGCGGAAATGGTTTTAGAAATTTCGATATGTCGGAGTAATTATGATATACCTCTATGTATTGATAGGTTGTTAGCATATCGCCCTCAACACACTTTTACTTAGTCCCCATAGCCGTTCTTTTTGGCTCTCTGGTGGAAGAAAGGGCCAAAGGGGTGCTGTCCTAACCCTGCACCATACGGGGCCTTGTTGGTCGACATATGTATAACCACGATTATTTACGTAAGGCAGTGGTAAATAATTGACTGAGTGAAACGAAGGTCTCTGCTTCAGCTTCAGCTAAAATGCTATATAGTATGTCCGACGGATATCCGGCTGTTCTGCTCTACAGTTCGCATTTCTCAATCTATCTATATAATATTATTTTCACACCACCTGCTCGACAACGCCCAATTATATATCATGCCAACCTTACCGAAAGCAACTCATTATAGCCCTTGGCTTTGGCCGGGTTGTAATGTTGTACTGAATTTCATTATAACTCTTCGGGTAGTAATGTAATTTCACTTCTCGGTGATAAAGCTATTTTTGCCTTGGGCGTGCTTAAATCCCTCATTACACTCAGGACTGTAAAATCTGGAGTCCTTTGTTAAGTTCAGGGTTCAAAATCGCGCACGTGACATAAAACAGTGCTTTATCCCCTTTGTGTATAATCTACTTCTATTTATTTCGGGGATCTTGGAAACGGCTCTAACGATTTCGATGACTATGCGAAATATAATGCAAAATATTCTGTGCCTATACCTATACCTCTTCCAGCTTCCTATCCCGACTTACATTTCATTCGTATCGTATTGGATTACACTATTATGACTTTCTATGATCACGCCGCATGAATCGTATGCATCTTTCAATTTGGGTTCAATGAAACCAGTCAGCTTGGCCATAACTAGTTCCTTAATTGGAGACAGAGTTCTTGGGCCCGTCGAATTAGTAGACAGGTGATTCAGAGGTAATAATAAGTAATATATAGTGTACTATACTACATCCACGTGACTATACGAAAAAGGGTTAATAACCCTTTCACGAAACACGGATTTTCATAGTTTCCCCGGGCGCAGTCAAAAATATCAACTTTTAAATTACTAAAAAATCTATATAATTATATATTTAGGAAGTTTATTTTTACTAAGTAATCAATTGTGTTGCTACAAATATGAACTTTAATTTAATGCATGATGCATAATATTAATAATTAAAAAAAAATAAAAAAAAAAATAAAAAATGCTAAAAGTGAATTTACTACTAATAAATTCGCAATTGTTATTATATGTTATTTTATCATGCAAGTAAATTCAAATAATAATGTTAAAATAGTATTACAATAAAACCGATGACGTAAACTTTTATAGGTGCTTCAATCTGATAAAGTATATATATAACGGATTATTTGTAAGTAACTGATGTATTGTACAGTTAATTACCTTGTATTTAAATTGTTATTGTGAAATAAAGATCATTTGAAAACGAAAACGAAACGAATAATTAAACAACAATGAGAAAATCCTAAGTAAAAAAATCATAAAAGTTAAAAAAAATTGTGACGTGTATACGACGTAGGCGTAGATAAATGAAGAATTCAGGTACGGCCAACCAATTTATTTAAGTATCATTTATTTAACCATGCAGAATGTATCCACAACGCAGGTTTCGTCCAAAACATAGGTACCTAACATTGTGAGAATCCGCAAACAAACCTACCTTCGTACCTTGGCACAGTAAAAATGTATATGAAAGCCGCTAGAGATCTCCACACTGTGGCAAGGTACGGAGTGGCCCAGAAATCAAATTGGTCGACTGTTCACTGCATAGCCCGACGTAACTCGACGTTTTGATCACATATTTCCATAACATCGTCGGTTCGTATTCTCGATACGCGACGCCGCATTCCGATACCTCGTCGACACCATTGTTCGTTATCGATACGCGTAACACAATAGATAGATGGGATAGATTATATAATAACAAATAGACGGACCCGCATGGAAAGCTAATTTAAGCTTCTGGATCATACACAGTTGAATAATTAAATAAAAAAATCAAAAACTGGGCTGTGTAAAAATTATTTATCATCCTTCTAATAGCGTTATCCCAGTACAGTTGCATCTTGACAGATGCCTGGTGTCCGCTACCTAATCCCAAGTTTTGGGGATTTGGGGATTTCCCCAGTTTTTAAGGGAGCAACTGAAATCTGACCTTCCAACCCGAGGGGGGAAGGGGCACATTGCACGTAGAACCGATGGCCGTTGGGGCCGAAAGGTTCTCGAGTGGCGACCACGGACCGGAAGGCGAAGCGTGGG
Organism: Cenopis cana; assembly: GCA_951800055.1. NCBI lineage: Eukaryota > Metazoa > Arthropoda > Insecta > Lepidoptera > Tortricidae > Cenopis > Cenopis cana. The sequence continues at coordinate 6,036,170 of OX637487.1, read as the reverse complement.
TAGACCCCCCACAAGGTGGACTGATGAACTGGTAAAGGTCGCGGGAGTCAGCTGGATGCGGGTGGCGCAAGACCGGTCATTGTGGCACTCTTTGGGGCAGGCCTATGTCCAGCAGTGGACGTCTTTCGTCTGATATGATGATGATGATGATGAACCCGAGGGGAAACTAGACCTTATTGGGATTAGGCTCTTTTTAAGTGTGTGGGCAACTTGATTGTAATTTCTCAAGCCGCCCGAAAGCCTTTTACTTGGCTTAACGACTGCTATCATAGACAACAGCCGGGATCAACAGCTTAACGTGCTTTCCAAAGCCCAGGAGCGCTCAGTTAATAACCACTCAAAGCGGTCCCCCATCCACGAACTGACCTGGGGCGACATTCCTTAACCTCGCATAGCGCCGCTGGGCCACGAGCGTAAAAAGAATTAAAAAGGAAAAGATAAGTCGAAATAATAAAAATAAGTTGTAGTTTCGTATGGAATTTTGAGATTTTAAACACTCGGGACGCTTTAATGGAGAGGTTGCGCGTCGATCTAGATATGAATGATGAATATGAAATTCAAAATTCAAACATTTTTTCTGCAAATAGGCCACAAGGGCACTTTCACATGTCATAATGTTAATTTACAATTTAAAAAAATCTGACAATATAAGCATATGATAGATTTTTCATGAGAAAATATTAATTTACAATTTAAGAAATATATCAATAAGAATTTAATAAATTTTTCATGTCAAAATATTAGTTATCTATTACAAATATTACAATAATAGTAAAGTTGAGAGATGTATAAGGTCTCAGTCTGAATAACAAAATTTAATATAATATCTCAAAGATGTAAATGGTCTCTGAGCGTCAAAATATTCTTAATAATGACTATTCTAACGTGCTTAGAGATGTACATGGTCTCAAAGCGTCAAAATAAAAATAATAAGATATTAATATAAAAGGAAAAAAAAACAATTTAATATAGAGGTGTCTCTCAGAGTCAATGTCAACAAAAACTAATCCATAACAGGGTGATGTCTCTAGTCAATCTCCAAGAGAAGACACTAGTATTAAAGTAGTTACTATGTCCTTGCAAGCATGAACGACCTAAGAAGTATGAAACCTAAAAAAACTAAATTAAATCTACAAATGGCCCCCGTGGTACTGTGCAATAGAGATTAGATTTGCATAGCCTGCACAACAAGGTGTAACTAACTCACTAAACCGATTCTCCAATATAACATTTCAATTCTCACTGTTTGTACACATACTCAAAATTGACTACTAGATTTGTTAATGCATCCCTGTCGAAATGTCGGTAAGTATATACATAAATATTGCGTTAGACGTGTCAGAACAAATCTTTTAAGCATTCTCCAATCTCTCCACTCTAAGTACCTAATGAATAATCTGCAGCAGTAATTCTCATATGGGAACACAAACTATTTCTCTACTAGGTTCCAATCCACTCAAACTCTTCAAGTTATCGATAATAACTTGACATTCCTGGCTGCGGTTAATACGATTCTAAGTGGCTCTGCCTTGGCATTCCTCCATTTTTTACGTCACTCTTGCTTTCAATGCTTTTAGTTGATCGATTAGTTTTTGTGACGGGGGAACTGTGAAATCAAAAGTGAGAAAGTCCTTGTGGACTTTGGATAACATATTTTTCACTTCTCATGCTCGAAAAGTGTGTCATATTAGACTTGTGAAGCGGGGCTAAAGTAGTACATTTAAGCCCTAGAGAAAATATGTATACATTATTTATGATTTACAAAACATTTTAATTTAACCAATCAAAATACTTCACCTATTAAATCCACCAATCACAGAACAGTAATTTGACAGATAAAAAATATTTGGTAAAAATATCAACCAACCAGAACAGCTGTACTAAAATCGACCAATCAGGAAAGACGTTTGTCAGTTCTCTAAATATTAAGCGGTGTCTATGATCAAAGCAATTGCGTCTCTTAAAAGAAAAAAAGCGCATGTTGCATATCTTTCATTCATATAGCAAAAGAAAAGAAGGTGAATACGCAAACCGAATACGCAAAGCGAGGCATGGTGCTGGCCTTAGAAAAAAAAACATGCTGTCAAATTAGACATACGCCCGCCAAGAGTTAAATTATTAATTTAAGGTGGATAATTTGTGTTTAATGTGTTTTCTCGCAATCGAAGTGAAAAGTAGATAGAGGAGGAACAGAATTGGAAAAGGCGTCTCTAAACAATGCAAGCGGCAAGTCATGTAACAGTTGGGATGACAACGTTATCAGAGGGTTTGGACCCTGCAGAATACGGATCTGCCTGTCGCCATCTCGAAATTTGAGCCGGAAGTACGGTATACCGGAAAAGGTGCAGCCCATACAAAAAAATTCGTAGTACATTTAGTAAATAGTTGCTCTGGTACCCTAAAAGAGGTTCGATTGATATGGTTTTTTGGTATGTTGTGAAGGACAATATTAGCCATGGTAACCTAAAAATTTCGGCCCTCCAGCTCCATAACTTTGGCCGCCATCTTGGAAATAGTGTCATTTTTTTCAGTTCTTTGCTTTTACTGTCGTCAAAGTTCATTCCAGTGCTAAACATAGTTCTACAATATTGTAGAATACAAAATTTGCTAAAACTTTTGGATACAAAGATTTTTTCCATGACCCCTAGGGACGAAGATATGACAGGATATATCATTAAAAATTGCCACTTTTTTCTAGTTTTCCGTTCATGTTTACATACGACCATTAGGAAAGAAGATATGAAGTCATCTATGGAGTAGCACCGTTGAAATTTGCTACTTTTGCAGTTTTCTTCTCATATTTAGGTTTGAGTGCATTTAATCGCAATCTGTAGGGGATCTATGATGGTCGAGTGATAGCGGGATAGACGACAAGATAAAGCATCTGTCACTTTCCGATCTGTACCACTTCAATCCCTCAGAAGACAAAATCGTCTGTTTCCACGATACCTAGAAGATCGTAAGTACTTTGAATTTGCATATAATTTTGTCTTCTATAATATTGCTGACCGAGAAATGCACTAAAACGAAAATATGTGAAGAAAACTGGAAAAGTAGTAAATATCGACGGTAGTACCCCATAGGTGACATCGTATCTTCTTTCCTGATGATCGTGGAAAAAATATTTCAATACAAAAGTTGTAGCCAATTTTGTAAACTACAATATTGCTGAACTATAGTTAACGCTAAAATGCACTTTAAACGTAAACATGAGAGGAAAACTAGAAAAAAGTGGTAATTTAAAATGATATCTCCTGTCATATCTTCGTCCCTAGGGGTCATGGAAAAAATCTTTGTACTCAAAAGTTTCAGCAAATTTTGTGTTTTACAATATTGCCGAACAATGTTTAGCACTAAAATGAACTATAACGACAGTACAAGCAAAAAACTGAAAAAAGTGACAGATTTTCCAAGATGGCCGAGAAAGACGTGGAGCTGGAGTGTCAAAAATTTCGGGATACGATGACAAATATTGTTATTTACGGCATATCAAAAATCCATAACAATTGGACCATAGTTAGGGTACCGGAACAACGATTTACCAAATGTACAACGAAAAAATTTGTATGGGCTGCACCTTTTCCGATATAACATTCTTCCGGCTCAAATTTGGGGATGGAGACAGGCAGATCCGTATTCTGCAGGGTCTAAACCCTCTGATTACGTTGTCACCCCAACTGTTACACGATTTGCTTCTTGTATTCTACTTCTTCAAAAATGGGCCTACTCTAAGAGTGTATAACTCGGGTCTAAAAGCCGTATTACCACTCAAATAACCATCTCCTGGTAATATAGCTTACTTTAGCCCCTTGTCAAACAATCTACTCATAGATCACATCACAGGGGATGTTTCTTAGATTAGCGAGGGACCTTTTATCCCTTCTGCTGTCAACACAGTGAATCCTCAAATTTTATAAAGGGTCGGCAACAAGCACGTGACTCTTTTGGAGTTGCGTGCGTCTATAGGCTGCGGCGTCCGCTTACCATCAGGTGGACCGTACGCTTGTTTGCCACCGTCGTAGTATAAAAAAAAAGAAAAAAGATTACTCCTATAATATTTGCCTATATAAGCATGTCTTTGACATTGTGTTTTACTGTATTATGATATGGAATTGTTCGTACTTTATTTTATATTTTATTCTTGACAATGATTCTATGCGTTATCCTTCACGTGGTTTGATATATAATACAGTATTTTAAATAAATGATGATTATGATTAAGTACTGGTAAAAACTGGCACGGATAAGGTCTTCCTATAGGTGGTTATATAATGACCCTGCCTACGAAGTTGACAGTCATGTGGATGTGGGTTCGAATCCCAGTCAGGGTAAATATTTGTGTGATGATAATATTTGTTTCCGAGTCTCATTTTGTAAGGCAACGCGAGCTGCGCCTCTGGTGGCCTTAGGTTAGATGGCAACATTGGTAACTATTTTTTGACTTATAAATTAAGACTAAACGCGAACGTGTTCGTTCGTGTTTTGTTTCGAAAAAACTTATACTATAGAGGCAGATCTCATCATCCTCCTAGCGTTATTCCAGTCCTGAAGGATGCCTGGGGTCCGCTACCTAATCCCAAGATTTGGCGTAGGCACTAGTTTTTACGAAAGCGACTGCCATCTCATCTGACCTTCCAACCCCGAGGGGAAACTAGACCTTATTGGGATTAGGCTTTGTCAAGTGAGTGGGCAACTTGACTTTTAGAAGTTCTCAAGCCGCCCGAAGGCCTCCAACTTGGCTTAACGACTGCTGCCATAGACAGGGATCAACGGCTTAACGTGCCTTCCAAAGCACGGGAGCGCTCAGTTAGTAACCACTCAAAGCGGTCACCCATCCAAGTCCTGACCGCTGCCCACGTTGCTTAACCTTAGATACCGCAAGCGGTACGCAGGCGCCGCTGGGCTACGAGCGCTCCTATAGAGGCAGATCTAATAATCCATAATGTCTAAACACAGCATTGGAATAATCTTAGAAGTGTTCGTTATCGACGCCTGCGCAGAACGTTTCAGCGCTATCGCCAAGGTCGCATGCATTATGCAGCGAGCGACCTTGCGCTAACGTAGTCTAGGGTTGTCAGTCAGTAATTCGTCATTTATTAGTCGGTCAAGTGCCCAATCCGCATTAGATTGGCGTGGGGATACCGAACATTCAGGTTTCCACTAATGGTCGCAGTGTTTCATGAAGGTTTGTGTGTTGACGACCAGCGACAAAACTCCCAATAGCTCGATTCCACTGACACCTTAGATTCGGTTGAATCTCACTGGAGCGCAAATTCTTAGAGTATTCCAGTGTTTAAACCGCCCGCGTGGTCGTGTCGAAGGTTTCCCCTGGATTTTCCCCAGGCTACTCTCTGACGGCGCACTCCTATCGCTTTATTGGACCCGGCCTATAAAGCCACAGTCAGGCTAAAAAAAAAGAATTTGCCGCGTTCGAAGTCGCGGGAAATAGTGTATAATAATTATATTTGCCACAAGGCCGATGACCTAGAAATCTGGCTGGTACTTGCTGATGCAACGAAATGTTCGCAAAGACCTTCAGGAATGTCATGTTTTCCTTATTCATCAATAAATATACATCAAATCAATATTTGTGGACAATCTTATCTTACACAAATCCACCTAATCCCAAACTAAGCAAAGTTTGTACTATGGGTACTAAGCGACTATATACATATTTATATAGATAAATAGATACTTAAATACATAGAAAACATCCAAGACTCCGGAGCAAATATTCGTGCTCATCACACAAATAAATTATGCTCTGACCAGGATTCGAACCCGGGACCTCCAGCTTCGCAGGCAGGGTCACTACCTACCGCTAAAGCGATAATGACTTTTTCTGCTTTGACCCGTCCGACCCGTCGACCCGCAATCTCTTAGTACCAACGTCCCGCGTCCTCACGCCACAGAATAGTATAATAGTACTACATACAGAACGGACACGAACCCCCCGCACTGAGGTCAATTACCTCGTCCCTGACAGGCCAGAAGCCGGGCTACGATCGGGTTACCGTCGCGGCTCGCGATTCGCCCATGTCACGCGCTACGCACTCGCGCAAACAATTGACGCGTGTACCGACTGCGCACGCACACATACTTACCCACAGCGCTTGCTTTCCTTCGCGTGTCACCCCCGTGCTCACGCCATTACTCCCGTAAGTACAACCAAAACACTTTAAGATAACGTTATCTGGTCTTCTTCTTTTCTTAATCTTGTTTTTTTAATGGGGCTGTTAGATGCTTTACACAATTTCCGGTTTCCTGATATTTTGGGGATTTTTTACTGGCAGAGTGATTGCGTTGTACGTAAAAATGACGTTTAGATCAAACTAACGTACAGTCAACTAATTTGATTTCTGGGCCACTTTGTACCTTGTCATAGTGACATTAATATGAGATCTGTAGCAGCTTTCATATTGATTTTCACTGTGAAAAGGCACAAAGTGGCCCAAAGATCAAATTGGTTGACTGTATGTTTGATGCGTTACGTACGTAGGTATATAATCACCTTGCTGGAACGATATTGCAATGCAGGTTTTATTTTCATGTTATATGTTATTTTCACAATAAATTGGCGTGTTTTAAAACATTTGGCGAAGGATTAGCTAGAATAAATAATTTGTTTATGTCATTTTGCATGACTTGTTCAACCCTAGCGCTGTAAAGTAAATTGTTATTGTTAGGCTATAAACTGCAACGTGTGGTCTTCATAAAACGTCTCACATATGAATTACAGTACGGTAGGTAATAGTACATTACTTAACAAGGGCGGTAAAACAAAGAATGGCTCAGATCGCAGGTATTTGACGCCCGAGCCGAAGGCAAGGGCGATAAATATGCGATGTGAGGCTTTCTTTATTACCGCCCGTGTTAAGTACAAAATTTCATGTCACCCCCTGGCCAGGAAGTGGGATTTCCCGCGCGCGGAGATGCGGTAATTGCCACTTTATGGCCATGTGTGACATAATATAGCTATTTATCGTTCGTGCAAACGTACCTAGCAGACTAGGTAGGTACTTGGTGCCACTGATAATAAAAATGACGTAGGTACTTAATTAAAAACGGGATGGGAAAATTATAATAGATACAGCAGATAAATTAGATTTAGGGTGAAATATAATAGTGGCTGCGCCAACGCCAATATTAATTTTGTTCGTACACTTTATTATTTATGTCACACCTAGGGTTGCCAACCGTCCCGCCTCAGGCGGGACGTCCCGTTTACAGCACCCTAGACGATGCGTCCCGCAAAGGATGCGTACGGGACGCCGATTGCCCCGTTTTCAGACCTCGGCAGAATTATAAGAACTGGAGCAAACATTTTGTTTCATTTCAGGAAAGAGTGCACAACTTCGCGGATAAATGAAAACAAGTAATTTCTATCCCGCTCCCGGAGGAACGTACTCGTAATAGGATAATTTTAGCTCGGAAATCATCCACTAAGAACGTATATTTCGCGAGAATAAATAATGTATCCTACTTGACAATTATACGTTAACAATATTGATAGAGTGCGCGAGTCCCGCATTTTTTTAGCCAAGTCCCGCAATTCTAAAACAAATGTCCCGCAAATCGAAGCACATAAGTTGGCAACCCTAGTCACACCTGGCCATAAAGCGGCAATTACCGCACGCTCCGCGCGCGGGAAATCCCACTTCCTGGCCAGGGGTGACATAAAATTTTGTACTTAACACGGGCGGTAATAAAGAAAGCCTCAGATCGCATATTTATCGCCCTTGCCTTCGGCTCGGGCGTCAAATACCTGCGATCTGAGACATTCTTTGTTTTACCGACCTTGTTAAGTAATGTACTATTATTATATGTATATTTTTTAATAACACGCTCATCTAGAACGCATCAATTACTCATGGCAAAACTCACATCTCACCCCACCATACACATAAAGAAAAAAAATCAGTGCGAAAAATATGATCGACGCGCTCCTAAAACCTAAGTAACCTAATCGCGAGAACTTTTTATCAAAAGAGCTCTAAGTGTTGTGATCAAGTGTTTTGCAACATGAAAGATCGAATTTAATAAATATATTATAGAACAAGAATAGCAATAGAAAAATCTTTATTTCGACAACATGCTGGGATTTATAATAAAATTACTTAAAACTAGAAACAGTTGCGAAAATGGAGCCCACTCAGCATGTGTCGGGTCACAAAAGGTGTCCCGACGCTGGTTTTCTGTGGGTCCCGACAAAAAAGATGAGGTATTAAGGGGAGGTATCCCCAACGCAAATGTCCCGCTCTAACACGCGTGAGTTTACAATTAACCATCCCGCTCTCTACGCAAGCTCTGCGCGCAGTTTTGTAAATATTTAGCTATAGTGATTAAGCCAATCATTTTATCAAAGCAAACCCTGCGAATTTGTCTATAACTATTTACGATCTTTAATTGAGTACAAAAATTAAATGTTATATATCAGTAATATAGCCGTAGTATTGAAAATACATTCCAAAAAGGGGTAGCTTCGCGATTTTTTTCTATCGAGTGAAATTCATCAGATCATGTAGGTGACTGCGATTTTGACTAGACAAGATCCTAATGTAACACATATTTTTTTTTTTGATTTTAAGACACTATATTCTATATCTCAGATGGTTTTTAAAAACTCAAAAGTGGTAATACACGGCCTTAAGGGTAGATTTAATCGCAAATATCGAGATATGCCTTATCAAAATGCATCACCTACGTTACTGTGGCCGATTGGTGGATGCTGAGTGCATGTTATTGGGTAATTGACCTCTATTGTTTCACTAAGGTAACCTATGTATTCCGAGTTATATTCTGATAAGATATCATGTCGGTCGTTCAGGTCAGATAATAGATACCTGAGTAGATAAATATGCACTTTCATGCAGTTGGTAATGATTTACTAAATTATAGGTACACCAAAATCAAGCTAATGCTGGTGAACACCGCGTCTAAATCCAACAATGAGGCGTTTTCGAGTTAAGGCGATATATCGATTGAAAGAGACACCCTTTGTTTTTCGCTAACGATAAAACGGGATGCAGCCCTCTCCGAGAATGGCTCTTTAGACAAATCTCGTTAAATATCTGACTGTGTGCAGGTTTATTAAATTTCCTCTTGTCAGTACCTAGATGAGGTAAAATACCATCATATTAACTTAATCGTGTCTTTTAATAATGCGTTGTTTTAGTAGGCTGAGGAAAAAAAGGAAAATATAGACTCAACTTTGGATTTATTTTCTATCGAGAAAATTTTAAGCAATCATCTTTCGCTATTGTCAGTACCACAATCATAATTATAGTCAAGAATGAAAATCAGCCCCTACTGTTTGCTAGTCTGGGCAGGACAGCGTTTCAGTCTCCAAATTTCTCAGTGTAGCGCCTTGTTCGATTTATTTTTATGTTGGCACCTATTCGATTTTATTTTTAATATTGACTTGACATTCCTCGTATTATTTTATTACATTGAAACTTGTTTTAGCATGAAATTGAAACTTCTTTTTTTTTTTTTGTTTTTTTATTTATTTCTAATATTGACCTGTTTTAGCATGACATTGAAACTTGTTTTTATTTTATTTTATTTTTAATATTGACCCTGACATTCCTCGTATTATTTTATTGCTAGAAATAGAACACTAAATTCAATGACATGCTAATAGAATCATAATATTGTACGCCATATAATGGCTGATTGTGAAGAACTATCGAACGATTGTCACCTTTATTATTACTCACATTCATACAATAAATTATTTGTATTTGTATTTGTATTTGTAAAACCTAACAAACAAAAGAAGATAGAAATGGCACAACTCGCTTTTACATACGAACTCATACAATGTTTGATAAAGGTTCATCGACACAGACGATTGTGCATGTTGTAAAGGGAAGCAACTGATACAGAAATATTGCATGACACGATCATAACATAACAGGTGATAAACACAGAATTACAATTTTAAAGTTTAATGTAAACTTATTATTTAAACAGCTCATTTTACGTTATAGTATTCATGGGAAGTATCCTTCTTTGGGACAAAGTAGGTAAGTCAATTTAAATTTGCTCCAGCTTAGTCATAGGGTGACACAACCAGTACAGTAATGGACAAGGCCCAAAGATGTAGGTACAGTCAAGGGCACCAATATTTATACACTTTTTCACCTTATTCTATTGAACTAAGGTCCAAAAATGTATACATATTTATGCCCTTGACTGTACATTGATATATGTAGGTGCGCTGATATTTAACTAACGTCTCAGAGGCTGAAAATGGTCTTTAATTGCAATAATAATAGCAAAAACGTTACGTTATCATTATCAGTGTCATTATCAAAGTAAAGACAATGAAAGTGCATTAATTTAACTTAAATTACTTCAATCTCTATTAAATTACAAAATACCAACATGCGAACCTCAATGAACCGCATATAAAACTACCAACATGAGCAGATACGACGAGACTCTTATTACATCCACAAAAAGCCTATAATCGCTTGATTCAACACACACGTAACCTGGTCGCACTTTCATAAAGACAAGCGCACGAGCCAAATCCGCGCATGCGTACAAACTCAAAGCACATGTCTCACGCATCCCTCTCCCCCTTACGTATGTCTCATATAGCTGTCCTGCTTCATCTTTGACTGAGGGTTGCATATCGATTGATGTCTCTTTCTGGCACAGTTTATTTGACAGCGCCGCTGAACGCGGTTGCTATGTGCATTTTGTGATTTATTTGTATTTTTACTGTGATTTTGGAATTGCCGTTTATTTCTACGTGATATTATTGAAATGGTGAGTTATTTCAATATTTTACGCTTTAAATCTTAAAAGAATACAGACAGAGCCATTGTCATTATAGGCAAGTTCTTTGTTTATAAACAGATTCACTACATGAACGCTATCGGCTGATTAATCAATTGTGACAAGATAAGATAATTATGCAAATTACCTTGTTATCTGTAGAAGTCTGTCGACAAATGATTGGATCATTGCTCATGAAAGAATAATATTTCATTATTGTTGAATTAGTTTTTCACTGATTTTAGCGCGTTAACGTGGACACGTTGACAGCTGTCATTCAACTCTGTAAAATTTATAGAATCGGTGCAGTCAGCATCCATAACGGGTTTGAAGTCCCGGGACCGCCATTCAAAAAAATTCAATCATTTATTTTGCAAATAGGCCACAAGGGCATTTTTACATGTCATAAGGTCAATTCACAATTTAATAAAGTCAGACAATATAAGCATATGATTTATGATACATTTTTCTTGAGAAAAATTACTTTACAATTTAGGAAATATGACACTAATATAATAAATAAATGTAAAGCTCAGGAATTCCTCGACTCTGAATTGAGACTCGCCAAATAACCGGATTTACTTACCTATATGTAGGGCTGCCATCTCGAATTTCGCCAAACCCGGACATTTGGTGTAAATCGCATTTTTTCCCCGGACGAGTCCACAAATAATATTTTTAAAAAACAAGACCTTTAAATTCAATGAGGTGCTTCCTTACATGAAAAGTGTCCGGGTTTTCCCCGGACACTTCTTGACACCCCCCCCCCCGGACGGCCCCCAGACAGCCTCCAAACTAGGACAAATCCGGGAAAACCCGGACGGATGGCAGCCCTACCTATATGTCAGTAGCCTGAAATGGTTTATCTTTTTAAATTTCTCTGACCTTCAACTATTCACTTCACCTTCCAAAATTTTTTCATACAACGCCGATGGCAAACAAGCGTACGACCGCAGCCTATTGACGCTCGGTCGCAACTCCAAAGGAGTCACGTCCACTTTCCTGGCCATTTTGAAGAGAAACGAGTCTAGTTGTATGAATGTCTAGTTTAGTACAATATGATTTGATAATAGTTGTTCGAAATGTCCCTTTGCATTATGCACCTGCACAGTAAACATTTGACTTTGACAAGGAAACCGCCGCCCGTACAGTGGCACAAATATTAGAACACGACTTAATTGTAAAGACATTAGAGTGTATTTTCAGATATTAATAAAGCACCCTGAAGATTACGGATATTTTATATTTCTCAACACTCTCAACAGTGGCACCTTTCGAATCGCTGGTAGAAGGTAGTTTGAACTATAAAAGTACCTACCATTTCTACTTGCAGTATGAAATGCAAAGCTCCCGAGGATGCACTGTTTTGAGAGCGAGGTAACCCTCGCAGAACTAACGTTCTGCTGTCAACACAGTGAATCCTCAAATTTTATAAAGGGCAACGTGCACGTGATTCCTTTTGAGTTGCGAGTAGGGCTGCCATCTCGAATTTCGCCAAACCCGGACAAAGATTCAAAAAAACCCGGACATTTGGCGTAAATAGCATTTTTTCCCCGGACGAGTCCGAAAATAATATTTTAAAAAACAAGACCTTTAAATTCAATGAGGTGCTTCCTTACATGAAAAGTGTCCACACTTCTTGACACCCCGCCCGGACGGCCCCCGGACGGCCTCCAAACTAGGACAAATCCGGGAAAACCCGGACGGATGGCAGCCCTAGTTGCGAGTTGCGAGCTGCGGTGTCAGCTTATCATCAGGTGGACCGTACGCCTGTATGCCACCGTCATAAAAACAAACAGTTACATCATGGTCCGGGCGGTGGATCATTCAAAATCAATCGAAACCATGACAAATCAGCGGTATGGTGTAGTTCACGGCGCGATATCGGATCGGTACCGGATCGGATGCTACCACGGCACGGTCGTAATTACACGTCACGATGTTCGATTTTGAATGGGGCTGGTAGAAAGTTGGATAGAAAACATGTCAGTCCGATTCAGTGGGGCCTGGGGCCTAGCTGAGTTCCTATCTTTAACATATTTGGACCTAAACTGACGACGATGAAAGGAAAATCATGCAAGTTTCCAAAATTTCAAGAAAATCGGTTGAGAAATGCGACGTGTAGAGGCTGGTAATAGCTGGAAAGACATACGAAAGCATTTTTGCCCACACTGAAACAGTGACCACATTCGTTCGCGCATGGCGCGTGCTCGTTCAACTATTAAAGTTAGACGGCTTTATATTTAAAGAATTTTCCCTAACTTCCTCAGTCGGGTGAAATCACCTCCCACAAACACGCCAGAAGCGCGGAAGCTTTCTTAACCACCTGCTTATCATCTTATCATAACATTGAACCCATGTTCGTAATTTAAATCTTATTTTAAATGTGATAAGGCGCAATTTCCCCTGCGCACACGCATACAATAATTACTTAAGTGATAAAGTGTGCGCGACAGCACCTGCGTTAATCGCTTTCTTTATTAAACCATCGTAAATTATAGTTAACTTGACAATGTCAATTTAACAGGGGAAGGCACTGACACTGATAATGATTTAATGAAGCAAGAAAATGTTATGGTACGTATTTGGTAGGTACCTATTACTAGTAAGTACCTAAACGAATAAATACCAGCTCATGTACATTATTAAAAACTTTTTAACCCTTTGAACGCCAAGAATGCTTGAAGGTGTCGCGTCTTGTCGTGCCTACGGTGCCAAGGGAGTATAGGTACAGTCAACCAATTTGAAATTTTAGGCAACTTTGTACCTTGTCATACGAAAGCCACCGTGACCAGGTACGGTCAGCTGCAGAGAACCCTGACCTCCAGTGCATATAAATTTCTATGCAGGGGGTATCTCTTTTGAGCTGTACGAAGTGGCCTAGCAAATAGGTTGACTGTAATTACTGAATAATACAATTTTCTGTTTTCAAGCTTATATATTACATTTTTGGTCATCACATCATACAAATAAGTATGCGCTTTTAACGCAAGGAATTTATTCTGTATGAGTACGTCTCCCACATTGTCTGTCACTATATATGCTAAGTTCTCTCTCTAGTTGTAACTGTGCACTATTGTATAATTTGTTGTTTCCTGGTTGCCCTGAAAATCAGCGTCATGATTGTCATGACTGAATGCTGAGCGGCATCCATTTTGGTATATTTCATGTTTAAATTATTTTATTTTTGTAGTCTGTATGTTATCATTTTATACCAAATAAATTCTCATTCTCATTCTCATTCTTCTCATTCTCATATTTGCTTTCCTTTTCGCCGGCAAAAGATATATGTCATGGTGTACGTGGTAGCTGAGTGTTGTTTATCCTTTTCCAATGGACACATTTATGATCAGATTATTCAGAAGTGGGCGATAAGGAATGCCGTCCACTTTGCATGAATGTAATCAATCGAGATGCAGGCAGCGCCGTGAATTATTGATATACGTGGGCCTGGTTTAGAATATACACAATATTAAAATGATTATTAAAATAAAATTATAATTATTTAGTGTTCAGTAACAAGTAATACACTTAGTCGTAGGTATTTGTAGTTGGCCTATAGTCATAGACCAGTGATGGCGAAAATTGTAATTAAGTACAATGCAAATGTACAAATGCAAATGTATGGCAAATGTTTGTGCCATCTTGCACAAACATTTCCAAAATGAATTCAGTGCTTGATCTATGGATGCTGGGTATACGCGGTGACAATTATAAATATATATATTATATAAAGGTATATTATCGTCTTGTAAGAACCCTCATTTTCCCTATTTTTCTCTACGCTGCTGAGACCTGGACACTGAGAGACAGAGAGATGTGGTGCTGGAGACGAATGCTCGGCATATCATAAACCGAGTTTCGTACCAACGTATCCATTCTAGAGGAGCTCGGAATTCAGCAGCGTCTTCTTTCTAATGTGAAGTCTCGGATCCTCGGTTTCTTTGGACACGTATCTCGACGTGACGGAACGTCCATAGAACGTCTTGTTGTGCAAGGAAGAGTGGAAGGCACCAGACCTAGGGGAAGGTCTCCAATGCGATGGTCTGACCAGATTAAAGCCAGCACTTCAAGTACATCACTAAACGAATGCTCTCGGAAAGCGGCTTTACGGGAGGAGTGTCGTGAAACGGGTCACTCAAAAACTTACATGATGGCCACGACCACTCTGTAAAGAGTGTACCGACGAAGATGATGATATTATCGTCATTAAAATTAAGAGCTGTCGATGGAGAGAGATCGCCAGTAGTCGTCCCGGTTTGCTGACAGTCTTTTAGCGTACTGATACGACACGGCACCAATTTTCTCCTTCACTTGGTTGAAGTACATATTTAGAGGTATATACATATTTATACATTATTTTCACTATCATCAACCTACTTATTCAGCTAAACCCATTCCATACTATGCTAACACACATTTTTAACAGTTACTTCATAGGTATTGTGAAATACACATAATACAATACTTAAGAGCATTCGTGTAAAAATAACACGCTACACATAAACAAAGAAATTAGGGAATAATATTAATCCTTATTTATCGATCTACTACGAACAAAGCATTGACCCCAGCGGCCCCCAACCGTCAAAATCAATAGACGCGCGTGCGCTGTTGAAAGATCGATATTGTCTTCCCCTCGCACATCTGTTGCCACTCCCGCGCATAATTTAGCAACCATTGCTGGCTTACCACATATTGCTGGCGTGATTTTCATAAAGTTTTTAATTAAAGAAAGTACATATTTATTTCAGTGGGAACAAATATTTATAAAATGCCTATTAGAGAGGGTTACTGCGTATGGATTCGCCGCTAGAGGCGCTAGTGTGATGTCAGTCCTCCGAAATGTCAAATTATATAGTTTGTGGTGAGTTACGCGGGTTTATTTCTAATTAGATGAGTATGGTGACTATTTTGCAATATCTAAGATTGATAATGGCAAATATGAGTTACGGAACAACGAATTTCAGTCCTTTGCGACAGTTTTATCGTTCGTAAACTTATGTCATACTTTTTTCCGAACAAAACGGGGCTGCGCTACAACGGGATGTTCGATAAAAACATTTACGTACGGTTTTAATGTATGAAATACGATTTCAAGGTATATTTGGTTTTTATGCCCATAATAACCAATAACAAACTTTGAGAGCTGGACTGAGAGCGCAGTGGCGACTGGTGGGCACAAAAACGGTAGCCCTCATCTAATTGGCACCATTATACTAAGCATGGTGTCATCGCAATTGGCGATTTGTCACGCCGATTTGGAATAACTTCACAAATAAATTTTAAGAGGAATGAAAAGTTTATAATAATTATTTTTTCGTATATATAATCCAACAAATGAGCATATTGTGTTACATTTATCAATAGAGCCACAAAGCTTTCGAAATCTATTATCTATAAATTAAAACAACAAAGTTAATTTTCCAAACTTGTAAAATATTTAAATGGGATATTCTGACTCGCTTCTCAGCAATGGACGGTGTTCCCGTGAATCTATTCCTGTGACGAGGCGAGGGTACGGTATTCTAAATCAGGGGTAGAAAGCAGGGGTTGTTTTTCAACTGCACTTCCGTTCAGCGTGGAATTTCAGCCGTGTTTAGTACGGTAACATAACAAACATGTCTGTCAATCGCATCTCTAACACATCGCTAAATGTTTTAATAATCGGGACTTAAAATAAACTTTTTTTAAATAAAATTCATTTACCACCAATTCAATTTTTCTACCTCTTTAAGTTCACTCGATGTTTTGGATGTGTCGTTCTGGATTAAAGTACGATAAATTATCGATGTAAAAGTAGAAAATGTTTTTTCTTCTAGGTATTATCTGATTATATCCTAGAAACAGCCCGGTGTCAGGGTAAGCAGAACGTTTCATTACAAATATTACAATACATGCAAAATTCAAATCTGAATAAGACACGAAAAACTATTTTATCTACAAACATATCATAAATCCTCTAATATGCGTTCGGAAACCGTAGAAAATGACTCTCATTTCAACATTCAATGAATTTATGGCAATTTTCTTATCTGTGGCTAAGGCTACAGCAGTAATATAATTTTTAATTTTAATCTCATATATGATGTTAAAATATTAAACGTCAAACAAAACTGTCAAAATTTAAATGACAAAGTTGACATGTCCCTATTCTAGTATCACTGAAAATTCAAATTGCGAAATGTCAGCTCGATGTTTTTTTAGTATATATCGCACGAAATTTGTGCTAGAACGACATGATCACATCAGAATAGGGACTCTTTACTTTTTAAAATAACATTCAGGTATCGGTTGCCAGTTCTGATTTCGATATTTCCGCAACCGTGCAAAAAAGGTTGTATTAACACAATTATTGTATTTATTTACTACGGTTTCTGAACCCATCTTAGAGTAGTTATCGGTCATTCTCCAGACGTACATTTTTGGTTGTCTTCACTCTTTAAAAATATTAAATTATAGATTTGATGAGATCTTATATTTTTTTATCGTTGAAGGTATTCGTATTGAGCTGTACATGAATTTTCAAGAACATATTTAAAACCCTTCGGGTAGAAAAAAATACTTAAAGTCCTATTCTCCTAATTGACACGTCGCGTCCCACTACCCAAATTACTTACAAACCAATTTCTCCTGGTGATATACATGAAGAAAAACCAATGTAACCAAGTTTATTAAACAAAAGAATACATGTCTTCATTGCAAAAAAAAAACAACGTAGTTAATGCAGTAATATATCACTAAAATATCAATTATAATAACTTTGTCTCGAAACGTATAATAATTGACGCGGCGCGTTGGGTTGTGATCACACAAGTCCTCTGAATGTAGGTACGGATCTCGCTATCGCATTTCGCTCAAGCGGCCAGTCGTGCCCAGAGCCCCGTGTGGGATGGTTGTTTCAGTTGTGTCCGGGAGGCGAACTACGAATGTAAATATCTAATTCACGCGTTTTGGTTCACGAGATTTCTAATTAACACATTCATGTTTTAAAAATCAACTAGTAACTCTATTGCTCTGAGAATTATAGTATACATCAAAGGCTGAATTATTTAATAGATACTAGATTTTGTAGCTTATTACATGTACATATAAAAAGTTATTTTGTGTTTTTTAAGAATCCCTAATTCACAGGTCTAATTCATGCAACAAAAATGAACGCGTTAATTAGAATTTTACCATCCATGCGGTTCTAAAAATCAGTTAGGTCATTCATCTGGCATATTTTAATATAATAATAAAGACTGCCTACAAAACGATTTTTTTTAATAAAAAAAAGTCACCCATTTTGTATAATTAAAGCGTCGTTTTTCTAATTCACGCGTCATACAAAAGTAAAATATTCTAATTAACACGTGTTTTCCTAATTCGCACGTCATATAAATTTTAATTTGTTTCTAAATAATTAACCTTTAACAATTATAAAGTGTCATATACACATTTAAGTTTCAATGATTGATATGTTACTATATTTGAGATTAAAATAATTGAAAAGTAAGTGGAAAAAAAGCGACGCGTTAATTAGAATTTGATCACAAATCTGGAGAATGACCGTTATAATATGTGTGTAGATAAAGTAATGTATGCAACTGTACATAATTAGGCATTAAAACACGAGTGTGTTTTATGAAACGAGCCGAAGGCGAGTTTCATAATAAGGTCACACGAGTGCCCCTCATTATGTACCAGTTGCATAAACTACTAATATTTACATAATAATGCAGTGTAAAATGAAGTCAGTGTATATGCAGAAATTGATATAGGTAGGTATGCAATTTACAATGTATGTATGTACAATGGTATAGCTAGTCCAGAGATAATGTTCAAAATGATGCTTTATATTGTCAAAACTATTTTGAAAAATCTGGCTGCGTATTTATATATTTTGCTAACATCAAGAAACAACAAGAAATACGTAAGATGGTTGTATGTACTTACATATTTATTTTTTGAACTTCGAAGATATAAGACGATTTATTTCGAAATCAAATAATTGTTTACGTAATGGTAGTTTATTTGTTTTATTTATTTTTGTTTTTTTTTTAACTAGGCTATAGGGGTGCCCCACAGCTGGGCAAAGGCCCCATGAATGTTACAACTCCGCTGCTGTTTATCTGTTAATCCCAATTTAAAATTTAACCTAAAATGGTCCCTGAAATCTTTGAATATATACAAGAATAGACAGAAATAGTCGATAAGTTAGGAACTTCGTCGTCAACGAAAGAGAAGTTCTATTTCTATTAATTTCAAATGTAACTCCTTGTGTAGGACACCAGATGTGGAGATCATCGCCCTGCATCTCAATGCGTCTTTGTGATCTAACATATGTCTTCTTATTACGTATTCAATTCCGCTGAAAAAACCTGATTTCCCATGCCTTGCTTGTCTAATGATATCTTTGTTTTACTCGTCTCCGTTTCTCAATAGGGTGGAACTTCGGTATACGACAAACTAAACAGTTTGACACTACGATTCGGCAATGCTGTGAACATTCTAAAGCGACGTACTTTTTTAATTTCATTTTACATACATGAGTCATAGTCAAAAACAAAATTTAAAATCGTATCACTGCAACTCCACCGCAACTTTTAAAATTCCATTTTAAAAATAGATTTCAATGTTTTCCAAACTAAGCACAAGCCACGAACAGGCAGTAAGACGTACATAAAATTTTACGATGTTTAACTGAAGGTGTTCTATGTATGTCATTGCCGTAATGTCGCTAATACTTCTGTACAAATCACGATATATAATTCCCCAGTCCATACTGAGCCAAAGTGGGGACTAATGCCCATTCTCTCTCATTTATGAGACGACGCCTGCAGCCAATAGTGGGATGAATAATTGAATATAGGCTGAAGAAGAAGATTCACGACATATCGACACATTTCTTGTATAAATTAACCCTGAGACTGTTATTAATTACCTATACGTAATCGGAGGCCAGAATATACTGGCCCGCTTGAGATGCATTTTTAAGTTTTGTGATTGTCTGCACTGAGCGAAAAAAGTACTAATTATTAGTAAGTTTTAGTGAATACCAAGACAAGGAGATTATATACTAACGGTTACAAAACAGTTTAGTAGTTACAATGACAATTTTTTTGGTATTAGTAAATAACTACTATTATCAAAAACTGGTTTGTAACCGTCAGTATACAATCTCCTTGTCCTGGGATTCACTAAAACTTACTAATAATTGGTATTTTTTTTGGCTCAGTGTGTGGCTTCGACAATCAATATTGTTGAATTCTTATAGCATTTTGATGTAGTTGTTAAGTATCTGGGGTGACATAGTTTCAGGTCTTTGTCTAAGAGATTGACATAGCTGAGTGATGATGTTGGAGGTAAGTTTGCATCAAATAAATAAAAATTAATTAATATTAGGGGAACAATCATACACAAATCGTAGTCCGAAACTAAGCAATGCTTTTACTAAGGGTCATACACCTATATTTCGCTCTTTTTGTCAAATTGCAAGTTCAATATCAATTCCAAGTTTCTACGCGAAGATCAACCGAACCCCCGCCTGCAAACCGTAACTAGACAACAAAGCACATGCTTTACGGTAGAGCGCGATTGCTGGATTTGGTATTTTCTAACTGTAAAATATTGGTTTTGTTCTTCTGTACCTACTGTGAAAAGTAGTATTAATTATTCTGTGCTCAGAGTAGCATGTCGTTAATGACAGTGACATTAGTGGCTGCAGTCGGTGCCCGCCGATAAAACACTCGTAATTATTGACGCGGAATGCTCTCCGAGAATGTAGCTGACTAACTATAGTACTTTTATCTCACGAGCGCGGGTTAGCCATAGTGTAGTTGTGACATATACGGACACATAGACAACGTGAACTCATAGCTCCTATACGCTGACACACACATATCTAGACAATGTGCAACACACAATCAAGGCTCACCCGCGCTCGTGAAATAATTGTACCTAGCTACTACGCGTTTGCGCGTCAGCGTCACCTAGTAACATGTTTTACACAACTTAGCTGAACGATGCTGTCACTGAAAATTCATCATGTCTCATGGTATTTCTCCTATTTTACGGATTTTTTTATACCTACATAAAGATCAAAAATTGTTGTAATTTTACGTTTCATAAAACGTTGGTTTTGAATATTAGTCAACATCCCTCATCATTCTCCTAGTGGCTTCCCAGTTGTGTGCTAGAGTGCTAGAGCATCCCGGGATCAAATTTTGCCGTAGGCACTAGTTTCGCATAAGGAACTGCCATTTGACCATCTAGTCCATATGGAAAACCAGATCCGATTTTGTTTAGATATACCGGTTTCGCAGAAAAGATAAATATCGAATGATATTTCTTTACATAACTTTTTTTAATCTGTTTACCGCTTTTAGCTTCTATCAGTTAACATCCCTATTGGTCAATTAATTATGCCTAGTATCCTCAAATTGGTAGATCACTAGATCTCTATGGCGATATGTCGCTCTATGTTTTTTGGTAACGAGATCACGATCATGACAGACGAGAACGGGCCTCCTTCAAGTAATTTAGATTCCTCAATGATCCCATCCATAGTGCTCCAAACGCGGTTCGCATCGTGACGACACGACGCGATACGGCGTATCTATCGCGGGACCGTAAAGTAATCGTGTTCTATATTAGTTCCTTGGAATACCAGGCATTAGATTTTTTTATACAACAACGGTAGCAAACAATCGCACTGTCCGCCTGATAGTAAGTGGACACCGCAGCCTATAGACGCCCGCAACTCTAAGGAAGTCATGTGCGCGTTGCTGAGCGTCTATAGGCTGCGGTGTCCGCTTACCATCAGGCGGACAGTGCGCTTATTTGCTACCGTAGTAGTATAAAAAAAACATAGACAAGTCAAGTGGCATTTCGTAAAATGCGAGTGAAATTGTCTTGACATCACAGCATCACACTGTACTTACGTTCGTCAAAGGTGCCGCGGGTTGGTCGACGGCCATTACGGCGCACCGCGTAATGCGCAAGCATGCTAGATGCGCCCGCGTTGATTGTTGTGCAATTTCCGCTCGATAAGGAGGGGGGGGGGGGGGGGGGGGTCGTTGATATTGGAATATTGGGAATAGGTTGTAAGACCAGCCACGCCACTCAGGCAACACTTATGAAGCCACTGGTCGCTCTGCCAACTGCACTTCTTCAGAATAAATAAAGTTGAAGAAATAAGTGGATTGTGAAGATCTCTTCTATGTAAAAGCCTGATCAAACGTTATCCAAACACACAAACAAACGCTCTAGCTAAATACGTTAGTTAACTAACAGCCACAATTTTTATCTTCTTTTTTTTCTAGTTTTAATTAATAAGGAATAATAAATTAATGGATGAGTCTGGTCAGCAAGAATGGGACATGATGTTATGATCCTCAGCATTGGGGGAGCGACTGATGATGATGATGATGATGATGAATTAATAAGATCGTATTGACATTATTAAGCTCGCCTGTGTACATCTATT
Organism: Cenopis cana; assembly: GCA_951800055.1. Classification (NCBI taxonomy): domain Eukaryota; kingdom Metazoa; phylum Arthropoda; class Insecta; order Lepidoptera; family Tortricidae; genus Cenopis; species Cenopis cana. Next base: position 6,013,912 of record OX637487.1, on the reverse strand, counting down.
GTGACATGAATATGTTTAAACCTGTTATTGTACAATAAAGTGCTTACATACATATCCATTGGGAGTACATGAGACATAAATACGTAACTGCTGCTCAGTCCTATGCCCTGCTCGCACGCTCTGATATACTTCTTACAAGAATCTTATATCATTCTCTAGGGCAAAAAAACCGAAGCCAATTTCCTCTTAGATTCCTGTCTTTTATCGAGTTTATGATCGTGTTTCTACTCGACTACGACTATGGAATAGTTTTGTTTCGATCTTATATTGTAGGAATGTTATAAATGTGTGTTCCTCTGACGTTACGTTACTTATCTCACGAAGGTTGGAAAGTATATTATAGAATGCGTAAAGTAGGGACAGCATTGTAATTTCTGATGCGTGATGTAATGTAGCTTTTTAGCTTAGCTCGTGTTTAGTTGAGATTTAATAATGTCTGCACATAAAATATCTCATCAAAACTAAGAAATTGTTGAACAAGTCACTCATAGATCTAGATCATGTAGTTTTACTTATGATGTGTTGAGTTTCGTTTTTACAATTAAGTACGTATTTCATTTCAATCTTAAGTTAGATTACGTCGCTTTCACATAGCCTGTACGTTGCGGCATTAGATTATGGTTTTGTATTAGATTAGCCAAGTCATGGATTTTCAAGAAACGATGTTTTTTAACTTTCATCAGAATTGTAATAATTTCCAGAAGAGCCTCAACTTTTAGCAAGCCACAAAAAACCTAATTTCCTTCCATACAATGTTACACAATGTCCAATAACGACAATAGTATCGCATTGCATCCTGCCGATTGTCTGCGGCCGATCGAGCGGCGCGGGCGCCGGTCCCCGCGGAAGTATCGCCTCACACGTCGGATGGATGACTTAGTGGGTTGGTCTTCCTTGCTATAATGAGATGTAACTGGTTATACACTGATAAACTATTTCAATAATGAGTCCGCGTGTCTTGTAACACCGCTCCTTATTCCCATTGGATGTAGTTAAGAGTCAACTAAGAACTGATTTTTCAAATTATGACTGTCTTTTTCAGAAGTGAAATAAAAGAAAAAGACAGAACAATTACACTCAACAATTATCAAACAGATACTTACATCTGAGAATTGAATAATATAATACCTCTACGAACGTGATTTTATGTAAGTACGTACGTACTTATGAACGACCTGCTAAGATAAGTGAAATCAAAAGTTTACACCTGCAACTTTATAATTCTTAAACCCCTCAAATTTAAATAATTTAATTCGAATTAAACCGACCGTCGGTGTATGCAAGCTCTAGCTTTGTGATCCACTGTTCATTCTCGAATTGTGGAACCTAACCGGGGTGGTTCACGGTCGGCGCGCTGAGACAATGCTCAGGATGTGTCGCCGTCGGCCGACGACAATACGTAGCCAATTAATTAACTGGTTTTAATGAAGTCTATCTTGATTTCTCATCGGTCTAGGTATATATATATATATATATATATATATATATATAGTCTGGTTTTTAGGGTTCCATACCCTAAACTCGTACAAAGGGTGGTAACTGAATTATATTACTAAGCCTTGGATGTACGTCGTCGTCGAAAAAACTTATACTAGAGCTACTGTTAGTGGAAGTTGCCTGGTTCGATTCAACATTCAGAATGTATGTATGTATGTAGGTATCAATTTATTTCAGACAAGATCCATAGTATTGTTAGTAACATTTGTTCACTTATATGTCTAGATTAGTAATAATAAATTAATTAAATTAAATTAATCAATTGACAGATTACATTACATTATTTGACATTAAAAATGGGAGTCCTGTCCCCCATATGAATAATGTTCCAGTGTTTTACAACTGAAAGAACCGAATGTGATATCCGCGTGATGTTTTGCAAAATCAGAATAACCTAGTCCTTTTTAAGGCACGAGTGTATAGGCATCTTCTGAATGAGCTCGCTTCACTGTTTGCCTTATGCCCCCTGGCTAGAGGCTGGCTAAGAACAATCTCATTTTTAATTAAAAAGTAGATAAAGCTAGGCTTTTACGTTCCATTTTTAAATTATATAACACGTAATCATGTGTAGATACGTACTAGGTACGTATACAAGTGTGAATCCTATTCAATCCCACGCATTATTTGATTCTAATAGGAACAAGGACATTCCAGTGCACTCGACCAAGCGAGGGTCGCCCCGCCGATACGAGCCATCAGCTGGGCCAGTCATCCTGTGTTATTTCCTATAGGTATTTACCTACTGGTACAGACAATAGGCTAATTTCCTGTATTAGTTATTGATTTTCTGTATTATATTCTATATACACATTTATTACGCCACACAATCTATAGGTATTGTAGTTGAGTCTGCAAATCTATCTGTCACCTCAAATCAGCGATATTATTCAAAATTATAATTGTTACATGTGAGAAATGTTCCTAATTACATTGGCAAGTACTTCGCAGTAATTCTTGATACGGGAGCAAACTGTCTCATTATATCGATACCTATAGCTTCCGAGAGTCCGCCGGGAGGCTGTTTGTTTAGTCTTTATTACATTTCAGACATAGATATATACATATGATTTTCTCAGTGACGTAGAATATTTTGGCTGTGAACACTTGCACTAACCAAGTAAGTATCTACAAAAATAGAATGATCATTCGCTTGCCTTTTACCATTTACTTGGGGTCGAAGTCGGAGTAACATTTTTCTCTTCCATACTTTTCTATCGCCCGTCATCTCATCGCTCATTTCCTTCCTTGCCATTAAGGTCTTTCACACAGTCCATCATCAGTCAGTCCAACATCTTTTCCTTGGCATACCCCTTCTTTTAAATCCCTTCACATTCATACAAAAACTGAATATGAAGATACTAGGAAACATTTTGTCCAAATTCGAACTTATCTCTTTAAATTATCCTCCAACCAATGTTCAATTCCATTTTCTCAGAGCCCGGTCTTTCTGGTTCGGGTAGTAAGAGTGGCAGCCCGGTGTCAACATCCCGTTGTCAGTCATCGGTTAAGTTGGTTGCGTGTACGCAGCTTCCGCGAACCACTTGGCACTATAGTATTGGTAGGCATTTACTTACCGAAGGCACCTTGTCAACGCCTTCGATGGTTAACGCGCGTGTTACGTTTATGTTAGTTAGACTTGCATAAAAAATATGCCAATTCAAAATTAATCAAATTTTAAAAATAAATGAAAAAAGATCTATCTATTCTGCCTAACTATCTATTATACCTCCCCCAGTGCTCTTTATCTCAGTAGAATTATAATGGAACTTTATTAGTTTACTGGACCGTTACGCCGGATGAATTTATCATAAACTGTTCATAAGAGTGTTTTTAATTTAATCGATTTTGGAAATATGGCAGTAAACGCCTAAAATGTGTATAGGCATATATATTAAATATTCCAGCAATAACGCTTTTCAAGTTGCCCATGGATATGTAGTAAAATTGTGTTAGTTTTCCATGAATGGACTTATAAATCTCATTAAAATACTGCTATTTTCGTCTTGTAAGCATCTTCGTAGGTACCTAGTTTAAAATGAGTGTACGGTCAAATTAATTGAACCCAAAGTTTACTTTATTACACCAATCAACGGGTTTTATACCATTAAAGGACGTATTTGCTACAAATTCCTTCAGTTAAGTGATAAATTGATATCCAATTTGGAGCTATTACTTAATCGGCGAGTGAAGAGAATCGAGAGAATTAGTGCCACCCGCATATGTATCCCTCTTCTGTAAATTGTCTGTTCGTCTGATTTACATACGTCACATGACATGGCATTTGCTTCGTTTACGTTGTTTGTGACTGAAGGATTGATTTTAAAATGAGGATGCTAAGGGCTCTTTGGTTTTACCAGCTGTGAAATTATCTTAACGTTCCTTCATTTTAATAGGATATTTTAATCCTCGCTTATTTGTTTTCCGCCTTATGCATATAATGTACTATTTGTGTGAGAACTTCACAAATGTTTGGAAATGAATGAACGTCTTGAGAATATCGTCGTGTATAAGTATTTTTGGTGTTATTTATTCCGCAAATTTTCTACAAATCGAAAATAATATCTAATAAATAACCATCAAGAATATCGTGTTGAACGCAAAAAAAACGTGAAGTAAACCAAGATAGAGTTAATTCTAAATCTCACGCAACTCTCTCAACGTTCCATTAAGATACTTAAACTAAATTAAAACACAAGTAATGAACTAAAAATAGGAAAATAGTGAGGGGTCGTAGTAAAAATAGAGGATGCTTCCCGTCGGAAGCTGCGGTGGTGCCAGTGGTAACAGGACGCTAGGGTCATTACTACACTATAGCCGTGAGAAGTTCCCAAGATTCACTTTTTACTATTAAGTATTATTGTTAATAGAGTGAAGGATGTGACACGTGGTTTTTGTAATTCGGTTTCGATTTCATTTCACGAGGCAAGTGATTAATATTGTTTCTTTGACTTTGATAGTTTAGGTAAACTTTGATAAAGCTCTACCACAGAATAAGGAATAGTACTACACGTACAGAAGTTGCACAGTTAACAAATCGCCAACTTACAAACCCAAATTATAATAAGTAAATAACAAATATTGACCACGCCAAGCGAATGACGAGACGACGCGACCGTCCGGTACCAACTCGCTACTGAATGTACTTGCAGCGGCCCGGGGTTGTACTTGCAGCGGCGCCGCGAACTGACGGAGTGAAAGCCGCCTGGCTCTACATATTGTATCAAATTATTGTGCCACCTTTTGGCATCCTTTGGGAACAGAACCATGAAATTAATATCGCGTTCACAGATGGCAAGTAATCTTTATTTCTGAAGCTGTAAAAAACTTATCTCTTGTACAGCACCCATGAGCCCCATGACCAATTAGATAAACGAAGAACCCCGCAAAAGACTTATATCATAGGAAATGCAGTTTATCTAAAACTACGACAGTGTGTGAAAGAATTATGCATGCATACAGTTCGTTAGTCGGACATGCGCTTTTATGTCCCGCATCCATTAATCTTGCTAGCCATTACTGCCTCCCTAATTACAAAATGACAGGATCATAGACAATTACAATTAAAAAGCCTGCTTGGACGTGCACGTGGACCGCCGCGCCGCCGTTTTGAATTTTTTGGTGTCCGCCCGATGTGTAGGCATTCAATAAGGGAACTTGCTCTAAAGAGTTGTAGGTATAGAATTATGTAAACGTTCTTGTAAAGAAGCGACATATAAAGTAGTGTGACTAGTGTGTGTTTATTTTACACGCTGTGTTTGTCGTTTGTTATTCGGTCATGCGAAAATGGCAAAACTAACGACGAAAGGCTAAAGAGATGAAATTGAGGATAGTAGTAGGTAAGATTTATAAATAAAGTCTTGACAAAGCCTAATATGTGATAAAATATAGATAGAAAGGGTTAGGCACGTTGCACGTTTTAAACGGTGACTCGATATCTAGTTCTTTGGATAGATACGGAGCCGGGCATTACCATATCACTTGCTTAATTACATTAATTAGTAAGTAAGTGTACGTGACTCATTACACTTAGATAACTTATAATTTACTCTAACACGCATTCATTATATCATTAAGCAACGCAATTTTCACTATTTCTCTACACACAACTTGTACGACAACATACATAACAGCCATACCTAACAGACATAATTTAGGAGGTAATGTTGGTAAATAGTTTTAGGTTAGGAGTATTTATAATATCGGTTACCTTAGTTCTACTGAATTTTATGTCATTTTTATAGGTCGATACACAGAGCTGGCGTGGAAAATGTATGAAACTGTTCATAGACATTCAGCGTAAGCTCATGTGAACCGACCTATAATTACTGCTGGTAAATTATAATTATGTCTAAGATAAATAAAAGAGAAGAAATATCAAAAACATTTAGACAGACCTCCAAGAATAGGTCAGCTTCGTAGGCAGCATCAATACCAATTTGCAATGCAACCTAAAATGTAACGACCAGAAATAAAATAAATAAATGAAATAAATGAACTTTATTCTGTAAGTAGGCCGCAATGGCACTTTTACAAGTCAAACCCTACTAGCGTTTCACAGAGGCCACTGCCGAGAAGAAACGCCGAAAGAAACTCGACAGTCAGCCATTTTCTCACAAAAATATGCTTATTACAATGATAATACTTAACCTACTTAAGATCAAGAAATCTAAGACACATAGAATTCAAAATTCAGAATTCAAACATTTATTCTGCAAATAGGCCACAAGGGCATCACATGTCATAATGTTAATGTACAATTTTAAAAAAGTCTTACATTATAAGCATATGATAGATTTTTCATGAGAAAATATTAATTTACAATTTAAGAAATATATCAATAAGAATTTAATACATTTTTCATGTCAAAATATTAATTATCTATTACAAACATTACAATAATAGTAAAATTGAGAGATGTATAAGGTCTCAGTCTGAATAACAAAATTTAATATAATATCTCAAAGATGTAAATGGTCTCTGAGCGTCAAAATATTCTTAATAATGACTATTATAACGTGCTTTGAGATGTACATGGTCTCAAAGCGTCAAAATAAAAATAATAAGTTTTAAATATAAAAGGAAAAAAAAAAACAATTTAATATAGAGGTCTCTCTCAGAGTCAATGTCAACAAAAACTAATCCATAACAGAGTGATGTCTCTCGTCAATCTCCAAGAGAAAAGCGACTTTTCGGCGAGAAACAGCATCATGTTAAATAGACCGTAACGGAACTAGTATACAAGTACAAGGATTTACGCTAAGATAAACATAGGTGTATTAAATCTAACAATATTAAACTATAACTGGCTTAAAAGCATTTTTGTCATTTAAGAAATCGTTGACAGTATAATACGCTTGGTTTAGCAAATAACGTTTAACATAAGACTTAAATTTAGTGTTTGGCAAGTTAACTGTTTCGATAGGTATTTTGTTATAAAATCGTATACAGTTCCCCACAAACGACGTGCTAACCTTTCGGAGACGACTGGCCTTCACTACAATCTTGTGTTTACTTCTAGTGTTGTAGTCGTGGATATCACTGTTAAGCTTGAATTCATGTAAATTTTTCCGTACATACATAATATTTTCAAAAATGTATTGGCATGCTACAGTAAGAATGTTTGCCTCTTTAAATTTATCTCTTAGCGATTCTCTGGTTTTTAGTCCGTAGATGGAGCGTACAGCTCGTTTCTGTAGCACGAAGATGGTCTGGATGTCGGCCGCTTTTCCCCACAACAGGATTCCGTAAGACATAACACTATGGAAGTAACTATAGTACACCAGCCTGGCCGTTTCAACGTTAGTTAGCTGTCTAATACGTCTAACTGCATAGGCGGCAGAACTAAGTTTCCCAGCCAGAGTGGCAATATGCGCATGCCATTGCAGTTTTGAATCTAAAGTCATGCCCAAGAACACAGTATTGTCTTCAAATTCCAATTCATCATCCTTTAGTTTGATCTTCGAATTGCTTATTTGCTTGACATTAGGTAAAGTGAATTTGATACACTTAGTTTTCTTAGAATTAAGTAGTAAATTATTTGCTGTAAACCAGTTCACAACAGTAATTAGTGCCTCATTAATAACACCATAGTTTTTCTCTTTTCGTCCTACTTTGAAGATAAGTGACGTATCATCTGCAAATAGCACTATATCATGTTTATGTTGCACCAGGTTTGGTAAGTCATTGATGTAAACTAGGAATAGAAATGGACCCAGAATCGAGCCTTGGGGAACTCCAAGCGCAACGGTCGTCCCCGCAGATTGAGTTCCATTAATGACTACCCGTTGAGTTCTCTCCGACAGATACGATGATACAAGGTCAAGGGCACCATTTTTTATCCCATAATGTCTTAATTTTCTCAATAAGTTCTCGTGATCAACGCAATCAAATGCTTTTGATAGATCACAGAACACTCCAATAGCATCTTGAGCCTCTTCCCAGGCATCAAAAATATGTTTGATTAGTACCACCCCGGCATCGGTGGTAGAACGACCTCTAGTGAATCCGAACTGATTGCTATTGAGCAGTTGCGATTAAAATGGGACAAAAGCATATTAAGAATAAGTTTCTCAAAAACTTTGCTTAGTGCCGGTAGTATTGAAATTGGCCTGAAGTTGGTAGGGTCAGTTTTTGTTCCCGACTTAAACAGCGGGATAATTTTACTGTGCTTCATTAGGTCAGGAAAAACACCGCAGTCAATACATTTATTGAAAATATCAGCTAGAAAAGGTGCGATGGATTCTACAATGGAATGTAATACTTTCACTGAAAGGCCCCAGAGATCTTCCGTCTTCTTTAAATTTAATGACTTAAAAGTTTTTATTAAAGTTATGGGAGATACATAAGTGAAGGTAAAGATTTCTGTACATTCCATTACATTTGCTTTCAAAAATGATTCAGCGACATCTGGTGATGAGTTTAAAGCCTTCGTAGTCTCGATGGGCATGTTAGAAAAGAACCGCTCAAAGTGATCCGCTACTTCGCAGTCGGAACTTACCAGAGTATCATCGATTCGTAGGCTGTAGTGAGGATCTTTCTTCTTACTTTTCCCAGAATAGCAAGTTTAGCCTAACATATTTTCCATATTGAAATTACATAGTGATAACTTCAGTTCTGAACATGGCTAACCTATTCCTCGTATAAGTTCGTACAAGACTGTAAGGTCAAGTGCTGTCAAATTAACGCAAGCAAAAATCTACCTTACAGTCAGAGTCTTGCGTTCGATTGACAGAATTTAGCCTTAGAGTTGTGTCCGATCTATACCTGGCCGCTTTCTATTTTTAAATTTGTCAGCATCGATTCACGAAACAAAAACAAACGAAGTTTATCAACATCTCAGCTAGTTGCAATGTAAACTTTACGTTCACTTGCCAAGATTCTTTTTGCATTGAACTTAATTCGCCAGTTGTTTCATTTTACTTCTCAAAGTACGAAAACCGTTCCTAATCCCAATGCAGCGATTGCAGTTCCCGCGTTACCAACTCGTGGCTGAAAATCATTCTATTTTCAAAATTCCCCCACAGCGTCAAACAGCGTTGAACTCTGTTTATCACATTGATTTATTTGTGCCTTTGAGATACAATTTATGTTTCTTTTTTTTGAGAGCGCGAGACAATTTTCTTTTTATGCGAGTGTTCTGTTTCTGAAATAATTTTTTAGAGTATTTTCAGAATCCTTGCGTTAAGATATAATGAAAAGTTCGAGCTAGTAACAAGTTGCTGCAGGTAGCTGTTACATTTATATTTCAGCAGCTTTTAAAATGTGATTTTTACAAGTTTCTAAAGCCAGCCACCCACGATCAATTCTACTGTCAAGTTTGCTTGACGCTTGCATACAAATCTACTTAAAATTAAGTAGATTGAAGCAAACTTGAACTACTACACGATTTCGTTGAAATGAGAGCTGTCATCTTTATTTAATGCCACTATAATGGCATTGTCAAGCTAATTAAACAGAAAAAAACACAAATAGTCTATAGTGTTAATATTGTTACAATTTTTGGTGTAATACACTAAATTGATATTTGTACATACTTAGTTTCAAGTTGACGTGTCAATAAAAAGCAAATAAAAAAGTCTGGTATCGCAATAAGGCACAAAAAGGTATCAGTTTCGGATGCACTCGCGCAGGAAGCGGTTCGTTGTCGGCCGTTGGACGCGTGCGCAGCCCAATTAGTGCCCCTGCGCAGCCAACTAATATAGCACGCTTCCGCGGTGCGAACTTAGGGGCACCGGTGACAACCGCACTGGGATCTGCAGGGCGATTTCGTAACTTTTCGAACATACGTTAATGTCAATTGTCAACTATCTAATACTATAAACATATTTTTTTGGAGAAAATGATTGACTGTCGAGTTTCTTTCGGTGTTTCTTCTCGGCATTGGTCTGCTTTTGAGGAACTCAGTAGATTCTGACTTGTAAAAGTGCCATTGGGGTCTACTTGCAGAATGAATTTCAATTATTTAATTTATCATTTTTTGAAGGAGACGATGCTCCTCACATCGTCCTAACGTTTAATCGAAAAGTTACGCAAACAAGGAAAATAATGAATGTCGCCAAATCCATAACTGAATATTAATTAGTACCTTCAGCTGACGGTGTGCCATACTATACTATAACAGTAAATAATGCAGTGCATACGCAAACTACCGAAGTCGAGTTCAAATATAGATCGAGGTTGACGGTTTACGATGTTTCTAGGAATGTGCAGCAGCGGGAGGATTTCAAAACTACGATATACGCAGCTGTACAGCTACTATACAGTTATTGTTTTGTTACCCTTACTTCATTATATAAACCTAATTAACAATCCTTTAATCTATAACTTTAAACTAGAATCCAGCCCAGCTGTAGGTACCCCATTGCTTTAATCCAGAGAATGAGCTAGTCCCAACAGATGTCCTATTTCCTCACTTACCACTGATTGCGACCCTTTCTTAACACCCTCTCTCTACAAACTTTCAGTTTCCTTGCTTTTTAATAAACCCAAAGCTAACCTAACCTAACCTAACTTTTGGATTTTCACGTTTAGCGCCCTCGTGTAATTATGTCTTGCAGTTATGAAAGCTATATAATTCCCATCCGGAACGGGATGTACAAATTAAATCATAAAAAATGTATATTGTAACAGGAACAAGTGAAACTAAAACCATAACTTTCATCTTGTCGAGAGTAAAAGTCCATAAACGAGCGTCCCCGACCGTGACGGGCAGACATCCTTTACAGCATAGTTGCGGGAGCAACGGCCACCGATGTAGTCCTTGAAAGAGTTACTTTCTGGCACAATGTTTCATCCGTTTGTCATTTCTATTATACATAACATTAAGTGTCTGATGTATAAGGGAAAGACATGCAGTTGCGATTTTTTTGACATGACGAAAAACATGAAGAAGTTGAAGATACCCTAGTACCTGTAGATTTTTGTTTAAATTATATACATTTTAGAAGATAGTGCAGATAAAAGGTTACTCGTACTCATTCATCGACTGATTTGCAAATTCTCCCCTTGATGTTTGTATCAAATTCTATCCTATTGGATTTCCAGTTTGACGCCATTTTCTTAATGACTACAGACATTTATTACATTATATATAAAATAGAGGTAAGCATTTCACCACTAAGTATCTCTCCTGATGGTACGTGATGATAAGACTTTTCTGGACTACTATTATACTACCCAACGAGCCATCAGTCCAGATCAGCCGAATTTTTCCCTATACTTTTGTTTATCAGTAGAAGGGCTAACCCTTATGAAATCTTCTCGATGTCTATCATCGGATTCGTCCGTCGCAGGCATATTTTCATCATTTAATGGCCACTCGTAGATTAGCACTCAGTTATTTCGTCCATCCGTCTGTTTACACATTAGCGTCGCCGTCGCCACACTCGTTTATAATCAGCTTTGTTTGATAAACATCCGATTGTCAATGACGGACGTGTGAAACTGAAATATCGAATGTCTCTTAGAAGTCAGAACTGTATCAATTTGCAAATAGATTTTTCGTCACTTTCGATAGACGGGTTGACTTTGAATTCCTAAACAGAACAAGAACTCAGTTGTAAAGCACCTCTAAACAGTGAAGAAATTACTAAAACTTACAAAATAATCAAATTTTAACCCCTTTTTTGCTTAGGCAAGTATCTGTGCTAAGCATTTGAGATTTTTGTTATATAGATCAGCCAATTTTGGCATATACGAGTGGATGAGATAGATACACTGGTTACACAGCTACTTACACAGATGTTAGGTGAAGTAACCGGACTTAGAGGTTTAAAAAATGTACCTCAGATCTAAAAGCATGACAGCAACTCTCGAGGAAAGAAAAAAATCATAGCTACAACTTCATATGCTGCGTAAACAAATGCATTACAAAATGCAGCGCGTTTTCTTTAGCACCTCGGATTAGCAGTGGTTAGCGTTGCTCTCCCGTTATACAGATACTATTCAGCTTTGTCCTTTACAGTAATTCTTCGTATTTTGACTTTGAATCTTAGAGAAGTCGCATAAAGGTGTTTTTCGCATTGTGCCTTTATTCGACAATGCTAGTCGTATGCATGTGTTAACTGCGCTGCGAATTAGTGTCTAGTATAAGGTTAGGTGGTGTTGAAACGTCATAGGAGACAATGCAAGTAGTTTCCTGAATATTCTCTGATGTCCAATCTACAATTATATTGAGATATGTATTCATTTCATTCATTTATTTATTCAACATTAGCACTGATATGACGACCGCTTTAGCTTAGTTGGTAGTGACCCTGCCTACGAAGCTGGAGGTCCCGGGTTCGAATCCCGGCCGGGGCATTTATTTGTGTGATGAGCACGAATATTTGTTCTTGGGTCTTGGATGTTTTCTATGTATTTAAGTATTTATTTATCTATATAAGTATGTATATCGTCGCTTAGTACCCATAGTACAAGCTTTCCTTAGTTTGGGACTAGGTTGATTTGTGTAAGATTGTCCACAATTTTTTTTTTTATATTAGCTTGAGATTCTATGCAATACAACAATACAATACAAATACTCTTTATTGTACACCTCACACAAATGGATCAGTTACTTATAGAAACAATACAGCAACATGATATGTCAATATATAGGTACCATTTCGGTCGTCGAGGGTCCTACTGTTTGGGTTGTGCAAAGAAACACTTTATGATGGTCGTTTTTACGTTCATCGCTGTCGGAAAAAACATTCGTCATGTTTTGATTGGAGTGTATGTGGGTGTGACGGTTGCCCTATCCTCAGCTATACCTAAACGACAAAATCGATGCAGCGATCCTACAATAGCGATGTAAGTAGCGACCATTATGAGTTTGGTGGTCTTGTTTAAGTATGTCGTTTAATACTATGGGCAAAACAGTCGCCACTTTTGAATTACTAGTTACGCGGAGACTCTGCTACGAAAACAGATGCGTTTCCACGATAAACGTATTAAGTCAGTAAACAATGCGCTATTTTGTAAATCGGTCATTTTCCAGATTTATGTCAGCGTCTAAACTATGGAATATTCGTAAAAGTTGAGCGTAGACTACTATAGAGTAGCCAACAAGTCCAACAACACTATTGCCTTGATTCATTATTATTCATTAGCAATTTAATTGTCTGCGTAATTTCAAATAAGCATTTAGTTCCAAAAATGCGCCTGCACTCGAGCGTGGTTGTTCTACTGTCTACGAATGCGCGTGAAGTGCGCGTGAAGATGGACACGCACATGAGCCCTAATACCCTTCATGAATATGCATGCACTGGGCTTTATTACGCACGCACCGAAGGGATGCAGCAAAGGCGTTACAAGTTTTAAAATATTTTAATTTAAAATTTTGACAAAAGTATTGATAATACCAATGAAGTGATTAAATGACACAATTATTTTAGTAAAGTTTATATAGCAACATTGCCTTTTTTGATTTTATTGCGTGTAGCAAGTTGACTGAAGCGGAAAAAAAACAGTTTTTAGCTCGAAAATTGTCTATTTGGAGTGATGTTTAAATTAATGTCATTAGATCGCAATAGTCGTCTTCTAAATATCAAGTCAATATGTATGTACGTGTCAATAAAACAGAAAATAGCCTAAATACGAGTACCTAGATACGCTGGCGTTCGGATTATGGACTCGTAAGAACCATGAATAGTTTAAGATACGAGCAAAAATACAGCAACAACATAAGGCTCCTCTAACTCGAACAATTGAACATTGCCCACTGCGTTTGGTATTTTGACGTAAATGCTCGTACGAGTATCATATATCTACCTCAGAATACGGACGCCTAATATTATTCTAAATCACTGAACACTATCCACACTTCACTCCAATTAGATGTGTTACATTACATTAGAATTTGTTCACTCTTAAATTACAAGCCGCGATCACGTTGCGATCACGTTACTTGTGTTACAATAATAATGTATCTTAACTCTGGTTATCATCTCTTTTTAAAAATATTTCCCCACCACCTGCTCGACAATGCTCAATTATGTATCATGTAAACCTTACCGAAAGTAAATCATTATAGCCCTTGGCTTTAGCCGGTGCGCGGTGTACTGAATTTCATTAGTGACCGGCTAAGTATCTAATAATGTAATTTTACTTTTCATAGTTCTTATTGTTATAACCTGCTTTATCTTAACTACTGCTGCCCTAACGCACAAAAATAGGATGTGTAAAGTTGTTTGTATACCCAACTATACGGTGGAACATACGAATAAATTGGCGGAATTTTTCTTTTTTTAATGTTTAAGCTATTTGCTGTATGATGTGCCCAATATAAGGTTGGAGGTGTTACGAAATTGAATAACTAACAGTTACTTAAATCTATTTGAGGTGTCTGGCCACTAACACGACCTGTTATTACAATGTGAATCTTCTAGCATATGTAGTAGAATCCATTTTGAATTGTTTTTTTTAGGTATTCGGGCACTTTAGGTATAAGTAATAACAATTTATATGTTAATTGATGATGATGCGGTGGATTGCTAGCGGACGTAGTGCAGTTGCAACATCAGCTTGTTCGTTGCAGTCTTTTGCTGGACGATGGCCCTTAAATGTGTCGGTACTAACACTATTGTTACAGTAGACATACAGTCGTTGTCAACTCGAAATTTCGTTTAGTTCTAAAACTATATACGAAAAATCTCCTAAAATTTCTGATGGAGAGCTTTATAGTTTTTCCGAGTACAAAACGTACAACTTGCCCGTATGATGATTTCCTAAATAGAAAGTATTTTACTTTTATTTTGTCCGAGATTCGGACTATTCCCAAACAAGTGACATAATAAACGATATAACGTAACGATTGAACAATGGAAGGTAATTAATATCTGGTAGATAAGAGCGAATATTGCACTTACGGCATGGATGAAATATGGATCCAGTGTAAGTATTGACATACGATCCATGACCCAAATCCTTTGCGGTAACGCGGGTGCAACGGTCTTAACATCAGAGCCAACGCCTTATTAGAATAAGGTCACTTGTCGTCGACTAAATAAGCCTTGCTTACTCACATGCATCCTTATTCTACTAAATATCCAATTTGGAACACGCTAAATATAGGCTTAGATTAGAACAAATTGCATCGCCGCAAATAACGCTGTGCAATCAATTAGTGTAATTAATAATACTGTGCTAAAATTAGGTCCTGTGGGAATAGTCTACAGTCGTTTAGTTTTTTTACAGATATTGCGGCATTATGTTTTGTCGTAATTCGGACGCTCATAGTTTTATTAATTTACTAAAGTAGTGTCCAGATGTCCAAATAAATGTAGGTCACGATTTCGAGGGCTAGGATGTCAGTTATTACCCTCTCTGTTATGGCGGACAATGAATGATACCTACAATTTTTACATCCATTTGTAATCATGTAATTGCAACGTACTTTATCCTAGTTTCCTTTGTTCACAGAATACGTCACCGCACCAAAGAACCATGCGTCGCATCTCGCCCAGCAACCCGGTGCGCCGGCGCCTCTTTCCTGAAGCGCATCTAGAAGAGGAGGCCTGCATGGACAACTGTGCCAATGTACTGCAGGAGACCTTAGCTAGGTATTACCCCATACTTTATTAATCCTTGTATTTTTTTATACAACGCCGGTGGCAAACAAGCATACGGTCCACCTGATGCTAAGCGGACACCGCAGCCTATAGACCCTCGCAACTCCAAGGGAGTCATGTGCGCGTTGCCGACCTTTTAGGTATAAAATTTGGGGATTCACAGTGTTGATAGAAGAAAGGATAAGATTAGGTCCCTCGCTCTCAACACAGTGCATCCTCGGGAGCTTTGGCAACCTTAGCTTACCCTAGTTAATCATTATCCTTGAATCATAAGGTCAGTGCTACACCAACACTTCATAATTTTTCCGGAAAGTAACCAAGTAGATAAGGGGAAATAACTGAAACTTGATTAAAATATATTGATTACTCTGCGAAAAAGTAGTGATTCAACCGAGGAAAAATAGCAAGCCATGCTCCAAGCTTTAGGTACACAGTAAAACCGCATCAATCGATCTGGCTTAATAATTAGTATACCACTTCCACGAGTTGGATGGTCGCTTAGTTTTCTCCTGGATTTTCCCCAGGCAACTCTCGATTTTTATAGCGAAAGAACGCACCAGATGTCCAAAAAACTTGGTAAAGGACTATGAGCGTCACTAAACCTTCTTTAACATTAAGAACATTATGCCGTGTAACAGTCATAATTAGAACTATAACTAAACCGTTTGTAAGTAAGTACAGTAAAACCTAAGTAAGAGAGAACTGGATAATCGAGAAAACTCTATTAATGAGAGTATTTGTCAGGTCCCGTCATTTTGCCCTCTTAAAGCCTCTTTAAGTGAGAAACATAAACCTGTATAAGTGACACTAATTTTTCACGCGTGAACCTCTAATAAGTGAGATTGCTACTTGCTTATACCTCTATAAGCGACAGTTACCTATTTAACATTTGCTGTTTATGACTCATTATTAAATTTCGAGGAGCTTTTATTCTATTCGAATTACCAAATGTTTTTTTATAGTTTTAGGAACTTACATTGTATACAAACGACGAAATGTGAAGATAATATACCGACGACGATATCGTTCAAAACTGTTTGAGTACGTGCAATGACGGAAATGACAGTAAAGATGAAGCCAGCCAATCACACATTTTGCATAGAGAAGCGGAGAAAAAAAAATCAAGAAATTTAAAAGTCATTGGGGTCGTTTTACAAGTTTTTTGAATATGCGGCGGTTGATCAAACCATATTTATTATTTTTTTAAATGTAAAAACATAATAGCGAAAAAATTTACAGATTTTTTGAAGTAAATGTTGTAAAATTATGTATATTAAACATTTATGTTCAGTTATTATTTCAATAAATAACACCCATACATTTTCTTTCTACTTACGCCCATATTAGCCGTATTTTTATAGACCCTCCTGGAACTCTGTATGCTAGAAACTCGGGTTAGTGAGAAACCTCTATAAGAGACAAAAAGATCGCGGTCCCTTGAACTCTCACTTATCCAGGTTTGACTGTAGTTGCATATGTACTTAGAAGTTCTAAGTTCTGCCATTAGAATCTTTATGCCTGAGTGAATGCTAACTGTTAGATTTCTAATGGCATTTGGAGCCAATATTTGGTTTTAAATATGTACTCGTATCATTAAAAAACAGTAAATGTATAAAATACATTTTATTTTTCTAGGGACCAAGCCATCTTGACCAAGAAATACAACTTCGACTTCGCAACTGAGACAGCTTTACCAGGTGATTGGGACTGGTCTTCGCGCGACGGTGAAAACTGGATCGGGGTTAAAGCAAATACCAATATTGAAAAATCTCAAACCAAGGAAAAAGACTGCGTTGAAATGAAATTAGAAAACGAGACCACCCCTAAAGAAAAACCTGAAGAAAAACTGCCTGTGGTGAGGAAGAGGAAGAGCGATGCGGGAGCAAGCGATAGCGGAGCGAGAAGGAAGATAAGTTTCGATTAAAAGATACATTTTAGATGCTAGGGTTGTCAAACGCTTATGAAGTGCCACTCCTATAGATTATAATATTTTAGGCTGAGGATACATTAACATTTTATTAAAAGAAAGAACGTAAATTAGGTACAATAATAAACTTAGACTTAAATATTTACAAAAAGTAAATTAAACCTACAAATAATAAATTTGACCCAGATCGCCGTCAATGGGCAGTGTGCCTAGAAGGCTGGCTGCATTGCCACACTGGATAGCAATGCTAATTCACTGAGCGAAATATTGGCCAGCCTTCTGGTCGCCGATAAATTGTAATTGATAAATAGTAGGATATTAGAATTCCTCTTAGCTACTGGATCTTTGTCTTTATAATGATGGCAAATTACTTGAGTCTTCAAACATCTACATATTACTTCATTTAACGTTTATTTATTGCCTAATTGCCTATCAGCGTTTTTCAGATTGAAATGCGGAGTTATCTGTACGATTCTATAGCAGACCCAGAGTCTTAGCTATTTAATATACCCTAGTAGCCTACAAATAAATGGGCATTTTCACTTTAAAATCAATCACGAGTACTATTGGTTCAGATGAAGAAAAAAAATGTCCTTGATTTTCCATACAAATTTTCTGTGTCAGTTTTGTGACGAGTGTATGAAAAAAGCGTCACAAAACTGCCTTTTTTTGGTGGGAATTTTTTTTTGCGCGGAAATGATAGTACTCTTGATTCTGAGTTAGAATACCCAAAATCACCGAGATCCGAAAAAAAAGTAGGGGGTACACTTTCAAATGAAAATGCCCAAATATGTGTTGTGTCAATTGCTCTTTGCTAAATAAAATCTTTTATACTGCTGACTATTTCCCAAAGAGGAATTGATTTTAAAAGATATAATAACTGTAGATATGTATTGTAGTTGTTTTTGGTTTTAGTCGTCTATTTATTTGTAAAAAGACTGTTTTTGTGTAAAATTTTGTAAAAATATTTATAATATAATACAATCTTAATTATAGAAATGTATACTTCATTCCGCTACATAACATCACAAAATGTAGCCTAGCTAGATCATATACTATTTATAATGTATAATTATTTTACTAATAATCTCGACGGTTGAATACGTGCCGTCTTTTAGTGCACGTTTTATGAACTCTTCGAATCTTGATTAAAAACACCCCCTCAATCTACTTTATAAATTGATTTTACTTTATGCCTCGAGGCTTTTTCAAACTTGATTTTCGGTTTGTAACTATAACAAATGTACTCATATTAAATTATGATCTCCTATTAACACTATACTACAAGTAAGCGATCATCATCTATCATCATAGTTCCAAACATTTTTCTTTTCCTGATTAATTTAAGACTGATCTTGATGAATAATTTTCTTGTCGAAATTTATTAGACTCACATTTGTATATAGAAAAAACGCAAATTAATCTTGCCATGTATTAGATTGGTTGAACGCAGAATTAAAAACCTTAAAAATGTCCTTCGTGATTACTTGAAAGGAAAGGGGTAAAAAATATTTAGTAATGTAGACTGACGTAGATTTGCTTATGTCAAAATTGTGTAATACAGCGCGTATCCGGTACCAGTACGTTTACATATACAACATATACGTATTATAGGTAAAAATAAAGCTTTAAATCTGCGTATGATCCATCTGCATTTCAATTCTTCATGTTTTATTCTATTGTATAACGCAGCTTAGTTCAGTTCCTAGCATGATGTGAGTTAAGTCAATAATTGTATAAAATTTTGTTTAGTGTAAAAATAAAATTGTTTTTTGGTAAAGGACGAATGTGATCACCGATTGATGTAAATTTGTAAAATGTAGTGTTAAAAATTAATGATATTTTAACGCATCTCCCACATTCCTTAGCAACGAGTTGGTTGGTTCTTAGGTTAAAGGATAATAAGTACGTTGAATTGGGAATGCGGAGTTTGCGTAACATTGTAGTGAGACTTACATTATCTATGGGTTTGATATTATTTTACTTTTAGATGTTTTTTTTACTCTCTCAGAGAATCTTTAAACTACCATGTTTTAAACCTGAAACATAGAGAGAGTTAGCACTGAAAATTAAGTTTCATGTGCTGTCACCATTTTAATTTCATCAGCAGAAATATTTAAAAAAAATACAGAACGTAACTAAGTAACATCATACAGAAAACTTACGTTTTATTATCGTATCAATAGGTACCTATTATTTCGCAAACTTGAGAAAATAAGCTTGTAGTTTGCTCGAAATTGCTATTTTTCTGTAACTTCTGCAGTCAAATACGTGACTAAAGTGTCATAAATATATCAAACCCATATAGCTCGTTAATCATAAGAATTTATAAAATAAAATAATTCTTTAAGCAGTTATAGCAAACTAAAACATTTTTAGTTGGGTTCCGTCCGTACCTTATTACGGAACCCTTATTTTAAAATGCTTTGTGCACTAAATCTAACCTATTACAACAGTCGAGTCCATAGCAGCTAAAGTGGTATGGCAGCTAGGAAGAGGTTAAAGTTCTGAGCTAGTCTTTAGCATGAAAAAATAAATACAAATACTCTTTACTGCACATTTCAATAAAAATGCAATACAGTTCAGAAACACAACATAGCGAGATATAATCAGAGGTATACAACAGGAAATAAATAAATAATAAAGGAGAATAAATAAAGGTTTTTTTTTAAAATTATTATCGATTTGATTGTAAAAGTGAGGTTTTTTTAAATATTTTGAAAGGCACGTAACAAAATGGAAACCTAAAATAGTATTTAAAATTAGACACATTTTTCGGTATAAGATTCAAGAGTACATGTATATTCTGACTTTCTGAGCAGAAAACATCATTTTTTTTAAACCAACTAAAATTATACTTATGAGGCGGTATTCTATGAAACATGATATACCTTGTGCCGTTATAGGACTCGACTGAAACGAACAGCTAAGTCCCAAAGTCCCGGTAGAGTTTTATGTTTGTTAGATGAATACAATGTACGACACTGTTTTTGATTATATAGCCCGTAAATTAAACTATTCGATGTTGACGAGGAATTTAATGCAAACGCTCAAAAACCGTGTCGTTACATACATATACTGGTTTAGTCAGTATTTATTTATTTATTTATTTAAATATTAGAATTAGTATTAATTCTTAAATTGTAATTTTATAACTCAAAGTTCGAAAAATTTACTGGAAAAAATAATGGCGCATGCTATTAAGAGGAGGGGTAGGGCAAGCTCTCTCCATACAAACTTTGTGCAGGATTTACTTCGTTTGTGTTTGCATTAAAGTTATGATTTTTGGTCAGTATGCTTATTTTTCTGATAGCTATTTCGTAATGTAATTTTTTTTATTAATTTTTTTTTATTTTAATTTTTTTTTAAATATTTGAAAATTTTCACATCACGATCTTCGCATATCTAATATTTACAACCAAAAAAAATATTATATTTTTTAGTGCCAAAACCGACGAATAAAACGTGCACAAAGTTTGTATGAGGAAGGCCTTGCCCTACCCTGCGCCTTAACACAAATAAGAGGCCTTCACAAATGTGATGAGGACTACGGCAATCGATATATATATATAAAAAACTCGATTTGTTTCGTACCTACATCTCCATCAGTGACGCTCGGTTAGGCTAGCACATGATGGAGCGTGACTAGCGTGAGCTATGATGGGCTCCCATACAACAGACATTTTTTTTCCTTCGTGACTCGCACTTGGCCTGTTTTTAATAAGTACACGCAGAAACAGGCGGGTAGTTTATTTCGCCGCGAGATAGCTCGAGCTCCATCATGTGTTAACCGTGCTGAGTCAATTAGTCATTTTAACTATATTATGCCTTATGAAATGCAAGTCAAACCGCTCTGGCTTGAACATTTGAAGCCATATATTTCGTATTTCATGCAAAAATAAATGTATTTGTATTTTTGTTTTTGTATTTAGTCACGTAAAGAATACGAAGAGACTTGCCTGGCGGGAATGTGTAAGAGGTTAAAATTTTTGACAACATTATTTTCAGAAATGTGTCAGTCCTTTTACGGACAATCTTTTTAGGTTCTCAGTGTTCTCACATGTCATTAGTTTTCCATAACTTTATGACTTTTTTGTGCAATTAATTTTATGCAATACTTGGATAGAGTAAGAGTAGTGAGATATATAATCAACTAAGCAATGATCTAATGAAAACTGGCGTAGTGCTATCGTAAACTGATACACGGTTTAAATTTTAAACTTTAAAATGAAAAGAAACTTGTTTTAAAATCTGTCACTGTACCTGTACCTATAGTGAATATGAGTAAAATGATTCAGTAATAAAATCTGGATATTGTGTGTGCAAAATGTAATCTAAATCTGTAAGTTTTATTTATAAATTTATTATAATCAGGTTTTTCTAAATTAAAATAATATTTATATACATATTTCGTTTGTTTTCTTTAGACCCTTCACGAATGCCAACCTGACCAAACTAATTTAAAGATTTTAAAGTGCTCAAGAACTATTCAAGTTCTAAATATTTTCAGTAATAAAATCAGTAATCAAGTTGATGTAGGTATAGAAAAAAACGATTTCATTACCGAAACTGGTGTATATGTAAATACGTGGTAAAAACTAACAGAAACAATCAGTTTTAGGAATTTTAAAGGATCGGCAGCGGGCATGTGACGTCGCTGTAGTCGCAGGCGTACGGTGACCACTTACCAGCAGCCTAGTCTGCCACTAACGTTATTTAAACAAAATCAGTTGTTCCTCTATTTAATAAGAGAACGACGGTTGACAGTGACACTCGCTTGGACAAGCCACAATTTGCGACATGTTTCGGACTACAATTGGAGTCCTTCATCAGGTTTTGAGGTGTTACGATAACCGACCGCGCATCACTGTTTACCGGCGCGCGCGCCGTAGCTCGGCCTTTTCCAGGCGAGTGTCAACCGTTGTAAATGAAAATATTATGTCTTACATTAGTAATGTTGAATAACCGAGAACAACGAAATAAAATAAAAAAATAAATGCTTCATCATAGGTAACGAGAAGGAAAAATAAAGCTGTCTGCAGAATAAGCTGGCAATTGGGAATTTTCACTTTAAAGTGTACCCCCTAATTTTTTCGGACCTCGGTGATTTTGGGTATTCTGACTCAGAGAGACACGAGTACTATCCATTTCCGCGAAGAAAAAAAGTGTCTCACCAAAAAAAGTCAGTTTTGTGACGCTTTTTTCATACAGTTTATATTATAATTATATGGCTCGTCACAATACTGACACAGAAAATTTGTATGGAAAATCAAGGACATTTTTTTTCTTCATCTAAATCAATAGTACTCGTGATTCTGAGTCAAAATGACCCAAAATCACCGAGATCCGAAAAAAAGTAGGGGGTACACTTTAAAGTGAAAATGTCCAATTACACCACCGACGAGAGCAAAGCTCTTAAACATTATGACGATATGATGATGTGCTGAATTACAGATCACCGACGAAAAGGCTAACGTAAAAAGTTAAGATCTGCTTTTACGTAAAAGAAAAAGTCAGTCTCAGTTATAAATCCGACTGTAGGTAAAGTTCGTACACAACTGTAAGGCCAAGTGCTGTCAAATTAACGCAAGCAAAAATCTATCTAACGGTCAGAGCTCTAAGTCGAGTTTTGCTTGCGTTCGTTTGACAGAATTTGGCCTTCGAGTTTTGTACTATTACCGTAAATATGCTAACGTCTCTGGTTGCGCCTGAGACGGCCTAGGAGACAGGGCGTATACAAGCATTCCCTGCGCCTGCGGTTCCGACCCGCTGCCTCCAACGGTCGGTTATCTGATACTGCGTGAGTGGTTACACTGGTTTCTAGGTACATACGTTCGTATACAATCTTAGCACGCTTTATTTCCCATAGGGGCAGGCAGGAGGCACAGATTACTTATATTGCCGTCACTGTATATAACTACCGCTTAGAATGGTACCCAAGAGATGGGAAGAGAAGAAGAGGAGGACAGGTTCGAAGATGGGAAGACGACTTAAAACATGTGGCAGGAGCCACTTGGCGAAACAAAGCCAAAGATAGGAAAATTTGGCGAAACTTGGGGGAGGCCTATGCCGGGAGGCAAGACGATGATGTCGATGTCTACAATATAATGTAAACTATCGTTTAATAAAGGCTTAAAATAAAATAAAATATAACTACCGCTACTAAATATACCAATTGTATTTTCTTTTTGCAAGTTAGAATTGTAACCGACGGAGTAGGTATTTTTTACTTTATTTATTGCCATTAGAAGGAAATAGTTGACTATCTTGCCAGGTTGTAGCGTTAAAAATCCAACTTATGTACTATCAAATAACAGCCGACGCTTTTTTTAATCTAGAGAAATAAAAACAAATTCTGAACGAAATTCCTTAAGTGGTTGATCATCAAATGCTATCAATGCATCTAAACCTAATATGATTTAGAGAAATTAAAAAAAGGGTCTGACGAATTGAGAACCTCTTCCTTTTTTAACTCGGTTAAAAAATAATGATAGTTGGATATTTTATGTAAAATAGTTACATTATGATTAAGATTACTTAATGACCGGCGCCATAATGATGACTAATACATTTCTTTACGATACAGCGCTGCGTCGGCTACCGTCCGCATTTAAATATCGTCAGATCTTTGGAAAACATCAAAAAACGCTTTATCGGTGCGTATACGCACGCAACAGGGTGCATACGTTATGAGTCACGCTTCAGGGATAGGGTCCTGATTTTGTAACCGCAAAGAAGTATTTTATGCTGGCTACACGCTTAATATTCGGGAAATTTGCTAAAGCTCGAGTGAATACCTAGGCATCTTCTGGACGCTCCATTTTTTATTTCCAATTTATTATTTTGTATCACTAGTAAAACACATATTGTATATTCTATAATCAAACTCTCACATTACGAGTAGGTTACCTAATAGTACATTACTTAACAAGGGCGGTAAAACAAAGAATGTCTCAGATCGCAGGTATTCTTTATTACCGCCCGTGTTAAGTACAAAATTTTATGTCACCCCCTGGCCAGGAAGTGGAATTTCCCGCGCGCGGAGCGTGCGGTAATTGCCGCTTTATGGCCAGGTGTAACATAAATGTACATTATTTTGTGTCGTCACGTCAGTCGTCATCCTTACGGAGCCCAAGTATGCATTTACCATCCCTAATACCTAGTCCTTTTAGTTTAATGCATGAAATGTTGTTAATATCATTATCATTAAAGCGAGGGTAACGTACTAAATCTCTTTTGTAAATATTTTAAAGGGAATGTGTACTTCCTATATTATGTAGTACCTCAAGTTGTACGCACCAGGCGTAGCGGGTCAAGTTTATAGCCGCAAAAACGATTGTCTAAGGGCTTTTATTGTTTTATGATTGGTCGAAATTAATTACCGTGAATGTTTTTGTGTTGGAGTTGTTGTTTTGTATTAAAATTAATATACGTAAATCGTACATCCGTTCATGAGTCTGTTGATCATAAAGGCCTTATCCGCAAATCGCTGGAGTGATTAGGCCCGTAATCATCCGACCCGTATTTCATCCTTCTTCTTCATCATCATTAGCCTATACAGGTTGTTTAGGCATAAAACCTAAATCGTTCTTCATTCAAATCGAATTAGCGCAACTTAGCCGCCAAGGCAAGGCACGCGACATTAGCGCTCCTAGCGATGATGTCAAAACGTGAAAACTGTCAGTCTATCAAACCTGAAGTAATGTAAATTACTGCGCTGCTGCTTTACGGTCGGAAATATTGGTAAATCATGAATCAGTAATAGTCGCTTCGTAAAACAAATACCTACAACAAAGCTTGGGATAAGATGCCAAAACCGACCCCGAGCTCTAGAACAAAGCCGGGAAGAAGGATGCGGAAGGAGCTACGTTTTTACAGTAATCGCAGCAAAGTTGTTTACGAAACACGATAGGTACAGACAATACAAATTAATTACTTCCAAGCTTCATACATAATGATGAATGTATTGCAATGAAAGGGTATCTACGTTCTACAGAGTACATTACAGCAAAGAATGTCGTAATGACCAATAATGTTATAGTTTCTTACGACTTCTAGTTCTGATGCAGATGTCAAACAAAAAGTACTGAGAACTATTAGCGCAGTTAGCGCGATGTCGGGATTTTGAACATTACATACAATTATGTGTATGTACAAACAATGAGTTTGTTTGTCTGTCAGTCAGTGCGTGGGAAAATGTGTCTGCGTTTTGTTTTAGGAAATGTATTGGAACACACATGATGTTAAAGCTGATCCTACACATGGGTAGGAATATGTGCTGTTTCGAACCATAAGTAAAACATAAAACTAAATATTGACACCTCGTTTTCATAGGTTTCTTATCGTGTTTTTCTTGTAATGAAATATAGTTAATAAGATTAAGAACATTATTGGAGTGGACTGAGAATAGTAGGTATATTATTAGTCCGATTAGTCGTCGATCAGAATCCTCTTAGGCCAATTATAAGATTTTGATAATACACAATTTATGTCACACCTGGCCATAAAGCGGCAATTAGCGCACGCTCCGCGCGCGGGACATCCCACTTCCTGGCCAGGGGGTGACATAAAATGTTGTACTTAACACGGGCGGTAATAAAGAAAGCCTCAGATCGCATATTTATTGCCCTTGCCTTCGGCTCGGGCGTCAAGTACCTGCGATCTGAGACATTCTTTGTTTTACCGCCCTTGGTAAGTAATGTAATATTACCATTTTTTTATTATAACATGTAGATCTGTAATAAACATTACAGGGTTTAATTTCCCATAACTCTCTCTTTGTGAACTACTAATACAATGCCTAGAAAATCTTTACACATGTCTGTGCCCGCTTTTATGTCGGGAACACACATGATGTTGATACTTGGTTAAAATATCAAATAAATGATTTTATACTCCGGCTGTTGATGAAAGGATTTTTGTGTATGAACGCATTCCCATATAACTGCTAATATGATGAGTACTGTAAGACTCTTAGATTATAATATCATATACATATATAATCGTTATTTTGTCCATTTAAAGTACGAGGCAATATAGTACCTAGTTATGTGAAATATTTTATTACGGAATGGGAATAGTAGATTGTTAACCAAGGGTTGAAAGCCACCCAATTCAGACTAGATATTTTCGAGGTTGTTCGAGGCTGGAAATACGCGGAAACTAAAACAAATCCAAATATGCAAAAACATGGTTGAATCACTCAAATCGTAATGAAACCATTTTAAAATCGTTTGTATATGGACCAATTTGGCGGGTACTATTGGTTGACGATAATAATGGAAGCGTAATCTGTAGGGTAATTAAACAACTTATGTTGAGCAAAAGAATACTTATAATTTATTGAAAACATTGAAAAGTATCGCAAACATATTTATTTATATCAGATTTCTTATACTAGCATTTATTTAAAATAATAAATTATAAGTAACTAGATGATTAAAATAAAAACACGATTAATATATAATAAACTAGACTAACTTAAAAATAAATTAAATTAAAATTAGACATAATAAGTACAAAAGATTTCAGTCCTATAAGGAGAAAACGGCGTCCAATTCTTCTCCTTGTGGCATGGACCCCAGGACGCTAGCGGCATTACCTCTTTGGATCGCGAGGGCGATTCGTTGGCAAAGGTATCCGCCAGCCCTGGGATCCCCCGATGCCTGGATCAGCCGAGAAGACAGAGCCTTGATAAAGTTTTTCATATCGGCTGACCATGGGCCCAAGGTCTCTACCGCAAGCGCCGCAAATTCGTAATCTTTTATTAATGATGAGTATTTGCGGCGCTTGAGGATTTGGGCCTGGTCAGCCGCAGCGCCGGCCTGCGAGCGGGTACCCTGGATGTGGGATTGAGAGAACGTGTCCACGCACGTGGCGTCCCACACCAGAGCCCTGCCAAGCCGCCACGGCACCAATGTGACCCCGTCCGGACGCTTGCCATCATCTCTAGTCAGTTTATATCCGTTATTTTAAAATTTAATTCATTATAATTTATCCTTTAGCTTCAATTTAAAGGCAGTGTGGCTGACAAGTTTCTGCCAAGTTGATTTTTTTAATGAGTTTAGGACTCGCTAATAGGTATTTAATTTAAATTCGATACTTAAAATGTATTTAAATATTAATATATTTACGAGTTTTTTTTTTGTTTTTTGATAAGCATAATTTGCAATATTAATAATTATAAACATACCTAGTTCGATATAAAAAAAAAATTACGGAGGTGGCTGTAGGTACTATATTAGGCGTCTGCCATTGCACATTTTTTTTATAAAAGAACCCAACGCCGTAATTGGCTGATATGGCTGTTGATGTGTTTTGTGATTGGTGGATTCAATATGGTGAAGCAGTTGGACTGATTAAATTAAAATGTTTCGTAAATCATAAATATGTAATATTCATATTTTCCCTGGACGAAATGACCCACTTTCAACCCGCTTCTTAGGCCAAATATGACCTACTTTCAGAGTTTGAGGAATGAAAAATTATTATGTAACTGCTACGAGTAATACCGGGTTTTCAAAGATTAGTTTAAGCCTGACCAGGAATATATGATCATGCGCCATGTTGCAGAATTTCATTGGAACTAATTTCTTACACTGGCAATAATTCTAATGACATTGTCAGCACGTCAGTGTCACTGTTGCGGTTTATTTGAATATATTAGTTATGTGTTAAATATTTAATAATACCTAAATGAGAAAACATGACCAAAACAACTCAGAGCGGAATATTATCAATGTGATGAAATGAAATTATTCAGCTGCAAAACAATTCGTAATTTATGTCAGAGCTGACAGGTAAACAAGACAAAATGTCATAATAGTATGTTGCCATATAAATCAGAATAATAGCGCCCTCTTGACAATGATCATATAATCCGTATAATCCTGGTCAGGCTTTAGATCAAATGTTGGGACAGTACTTTTATCTCACGAGCGCGGGCGAGCCATGGTTGTGTTGTGTTGTCTATGTGATTGTGCGCGTCAGCTTAGGAGCTATAAATTCATGTTGTGTCACAACTACAATTATGGCTAAACCCCGCTCGTGATATCATCATCCTCCTAGCGTTATCCCAGTACAGTTGCATCCTGAAGGATGCCTGGGGTCCGCTACCTAATCCCAAGATTTGGCGTAGGCACTAGTTTTTACGAAAGCGACTGCCATCTGACCTTCCAACCCCGAGGGGAAACTAGACCTTATTGGGATTAGGCTTTGTCAAGTGAGTGGGCAACTTGACTGTTAGAAGTTCTCAAGCCGTCCGAAGGCCTCCAACTTGGTTTAACGACTGCTGCCATAGACAGCAACCGGGATCAACGGCTTAACGTGCCTTCCAAAGCACGGGAGCGCTCAGTTAGTAACCAGTCAAAGCGGTCACCCATCCAAGTCCTGACCGCTGCCCACGTTGCTTAACCTTAGATACCGCAAGCGGTACGCAGGCGCCGCTGGGCCACGAGCGCTCCTAAACCCCGCTCGTGATAAATGTATTACACAAAACAATTATGAAAAATACAAAAGGAAATAGTATGTACAAACGCGAACTTATCCCTTTAATGGATCTCTTCCAGTCAAGTATATAGGGTCAGTGACGATCACAGGGACTTTTACCTTAACTTACCGACTTAAGGTCTAATGGATCATTAATATCATTATAAAACCAAGCCTAAATGAAGGTGTTTTACTATTTCTACTAAATTGGTACGTACCCCGGTAAAAAATCATAGGCAACATTCTTCTGTAATGCTTAAAATGTTAATGCACATTATGCATGTCAAAACAGTGCTACACTACATGTTCTGAATGAAACATTTGTCACGAGAAAAACAGGAGAGAAAGA
Source organism: Cenopis cana (assembly GCA_951800055.1). Lineage (NCBI taxonomy): Eukaryota > Metazoa > Arthropoda > Insecta > Lepidoptera > Tortricidae > Cenopis > Cenopis cana. The sequence goes on along the minus strand of OX637487.1, from coordinate 5,984,601 downwards.
GGCATATTTTAAAACAATATACTATACATATGTTAATCTACTAACAATACAGATACACTACAGTTAGGTTTTACGAGCACACGTAGGACGATTTTACAGAATCCACGCAAGTTGGATACCGCAACGAGGTAGGTACAGTCAGCGTCATATAACTCATATAGTACGTAGAAGCCAAAGTGTCCAAATACTTCGGCACACCATACAAAATATATGGTGTATTGAACTATTTGGCCACTTTGGCTGCTACATACTATATAACGCTGACTGTACAACAGTGGCGGAGCGTCCATACAACTCGATTCCCACCGGCTTGCCTAATTTTCAGCCAGTCCAGTCCTTTTACCACGGCTCACGAAGAATAGCCAAGTATTTCCGGCTTCCCTAAGAATATTTTTGACGCGCCGCCACTGCTGTACAATAAAGTTATTATTTAACTAAAAACAAAGTAATGGAAAATAAACATAGATAATAGTACATTACTTAACAAGGGCGGTAAAACAAAGGATGTCTCAGATCGCAGGTATTTGACGCCCGAGCCGAAGGCAAGGGCGTTTAATATGCGATCTGAGGCTTTCTTTATTACCGCCCGTGTTAAGTACGAAATTTTTTGACACCCCCTGGCCAGGAAGTGGGATATCCCGCGCGCGGAGCGTGCGGTAATTGCCGCTTTATGGCCAGGTGTGACATAAAGATATCTTACAAACTACACTTAACCACAAAGTAAATAGCGGCGGCGCGCGCCGGAGCAGAGAGTCCGCTCAGTACAAAGTGCCATTTTCGCCGCACGCACAATGACGTAACATTTACAAGGCATTCTCGGTTGATTTTGGACTAGCTTAGTCGCGACTGTCACTGTCGCGTCGCGAGTGCTAGTTGTGCGCGCGTTGATCACTTGACGTCCTCGCCGCTACGTAGATAGTTTATGTCACGTACGTCAAAATGAATAACCGATATTATTACAGTTGGAATGTATTTTATTGTTTAAATACACTTAAATACAACAAAAAACGGTGCCTACACTTTCTTCAAATTTTCAAACGATATTGAAAGGTAAATAAAACGGTTTTCTCATTTTGGTAGTTACAATACCTAGGTAGGTAGGTAATTTTTTGAAACTTGTCGCTTTGATAACGACGATCAACCATTACACATTCATCTTATCGTTCGCTGGTAAAACGCCAGTATTTAAGTAGTAATATGGTTTAGTTAAGTAGGTACCTAATTAATTAGGTATATTTTTGTTGGCGCTCTCGACCGCCGCCGGTCACAAGTCACAACTCGCAGCGGGTCACGCATCAATTTATTAGGGTTCCGTACCCGAAGGGTCAAAACGGAACCCTATTGGTGTCGCTCAGACGTCCGTCCGTCCGTCCGTCGTATGTCACAAAATTTGTTCCGAAGAATTTTTAGACTTCTCATTGACCTATGAACTTGAAATTTGGTGACAATGTTCAATATTACGTATATTTTAACAACAAATACTAATATATGAATAAATCATATTTTTGAGGTTGATTCGGAACCCTAAATGTGCGAAGTCCGACTCGCACTTGGCCGGTTTTTTACCAAGATACGCTGGTTCATATTTAAATGTCATGTTGAAGAATTTTTAATTTATCTGCTCCTTTTTAAAATTCAGAATCAATACAGAAGCAACCCTGTGAGTCTGGCAAGTTTAGGTATGTATTTTCAAGAACGGCGGGAACGGACCTTCTGTATATTCTTTATTTTGTGACTTAACTTACTTACAAAACTAAAGTATAGTATAACTAAACTACGTGTACAAATAGGTAAGTAAGTATGTAGGTCATTTACTACTGTAGGTAAGTGTAATGAATATTGAATAAATAATGACATGTAATTTATCCCTTAGATCTAGTGACTTGCAATGCACGGTCCATTATCACAAGGTAATATCCCTGAAGAAGAGTCAAAAAGCCAGTGATAAGAAAGTGTTTGGAAACCGTTCCGTTTTGACAGTTTAAAAAAAATTAACGTACCTTGTCATTTAACGATAGTTGTCCCATGTGTAATTAATTCAATTAGGTAAGACTGTGTTATGGTATATGATTTTGTTTATGCTGCCTTTTTGCTAAGAGTTTTACGTCGCGTTGCTGTTAAAGTGTATTAGAATCTACGGAATGTTGGTTTTGTTTTCTTTAATTTCTTTTCATTATTTATATTCGGGGTGTAATAATGACATAAGAATATCACACCCTTTCCGAGTTCAGGGGGCCGATTTTTGAGTGTCGAACGCTCGACTTTTCACTCGAGATCTGTCAAAATACTATGACGTTTTGACAGATGTCGAGCGAAAAGTCGAACGTTCGAAACTCAAAAATCGGCCCCCTGCGCTGTGATTACGGAACGTTTTCGACCGTTCGTAAGGTAGATCTAATGTCAAATCCCATACTAAAAATGACATTAAAATATGCCTACCGTACGTTCGAAAAGTTACGTGATTACCCTGCTGGTCATAGGAAATGTTTCACCAGACCTAATTTACTCACCCTCGGCACAGTTTGTACAACAAACAGGACGGACAAACTTGCATCTCATGCATAGTAACGAGAAGGAAATCCTGCGCATCGGTCCGCTGCGCGCGGACAAATCTTCACAATGTTAACTATAAATGTAGACGCAGGTCAGGGCAGGGCTGACGCTTGACACAGAAACAAGTATGTCGTAAAATGTAATTTACGCACATTTGATGCGCATCATTGGACCCAATACCAACTTGTTGGAAGGTTGTTTCTGATTCACGCAAAATATTAGAGGCTATGATTATTTTCTAGCCAAAACGGTGCTTTTTTGATGAAAGCAAGCCGTTTTCTTTGCACAGTGATAGTAGAACCAAATTATGTGATTTTTTTTCGGGGTAATCGAAGTTTCACCCCTTAGGAGGCGAGATGGCGCCACATAAAATGTTTTTAAAAATCTGTATGCTCAACGGGTAGCCGGTACGCCGATTTGGACGGTTGATATATCAAACGAAAGATATATTTTTATTTGAAGTTTAAAAGAATCTTTACCCATACGGCCATACGGCTTTAAATCCACCTTTTGCACAATATGGTGTCTTTTATGCAATTAAGGTTAAATAAATAAATCGTAGTATAGTGTCAGCCCTAAATTTACGCTTAAAAAATTAACGTTAGCCTGAGATTTGAATATCTTTATTATATCGCGTTCCTTAGATTCTCTCTACGATAAGTTTAATGTGGAGTAATCAACATAAACGAGTGTTAAATAGTTCGCATGCTAGGGAAAGGGGGCATTAAATTAAGCGGATGCCATAGTAGATATATGTAGTTTCCAAAAGTAAATAAAAGTATTATGACATAAGTAAGCACAGTGCTATAATATCACCGGTAATAATAATAATAACCCTTACGGTTTGACAATATTCACAGACTACGGAAGTACCCGCAAGAGCCACACCATAAGGGTTTCCGTTTTGGCACAGAACTCTTAATAAGCCGGTAATCGAACCCGCGGGACTTCCGAGACGCGGACGTCCGTTCGTCTGCTACACTTCTAGAGCTTCTCTGAACAGCTGGCTTGTACTCAGGTGTAAAATGGTCCGTTATACTCCAATAAATTTTTGGTCCATACAACATAAATGAGTAACTAAACATCTTTGCCTCGGATTTCATAGGAGGAGAAGGCGACTTCCTGATTTGTCGGTGCGGAGGCAGTACGATATGAGAAAAGTGTCAAATGTCAGTGTCAATTGACAGTCGGCTCGGTACCATTTTTTACTGCGCCATTTAAATGTGTGCTTCCTGAATGGCGCGGGATGCGCGGTAGCGGGGCGATGCGAAGGCGGTACTGCTCCGCTTCTGCGCATGATATACTACTGCGCAAATGTATAGTTCGTACAAAACTGTAAGTCCAAGTGCTGTCAAAATAACGCAAGCAAAAATCTACCTTACAGAGAGAGCTCTAAGTCGAGTTTTGCTTGCGGTCGTTTGACAGAATTTGGCCTTAGAGTTGTGTACGAGCTATAATACTGACAGTGTTCCGTCAAGTGAAAATCTTTTCCACGTCAGTAAATTTACGTCAAAAAAGAAAATGTCACAGATCGATCCCGCCCCGCCAAGTCAGGAAATCGCCTAAGTGTGTTCAGGTTTTTAAATGGTCGGCAACACGCATGCGCATCTAATGTAGTTGATGGCGCCCATCAACTACAGTAACCTCTTACTATCAGGCGGATCCTCCTTTCCCCCAAAAGTAGTGTATATAAAATACGGAACCCTAAAAACTAGATATACGCTAGCTTGCAACTCTAAAAAATCACAAAAGTTTTGCCGACCGTTGGTGATTTAATTCGAAGTGTTGACAAATAAAGACCATAGCAATAAAAAATGGGAAGTATTCGACATTCGACCCTATAAAATGTTTTAAGAAATCGACTTTAAAATATTAATCCGTGCTCTAATCAACCGAGACTCTGTGAGTCTACTCCAATAAGGTAAATGGTTCTCAACACCTTAGTGCCCAATAGTCATCATGACAAGTTTGAAAGTGCCATATCCTGTCAGTGTGTGACGCTTACCTTAGCAGCATATTGAATTTATGGTAAAAAAAAAATTAATAGCCTATATACCTAGTCGCTGCTGGGCAAAGGCTTCCCCTCTTTTTACACGACTGCCCAAAAAAAGGGAGTGTAATATTTTCAGGTTTTATGTGTATGTATAAGTTTATTTGTTCTCTCAGAACTTCTCAACACCTTCACCGATTTAGAAGTGTGAGGTATCGATGGAAACCTTAAGTCATTCCGAGTAACATAGGATATATGTGAAGTTGCAATGGAAGCAATATGGCGGACTGTGCTTATTACTGTACAATAATCATAGAGACCTTGACCCACGAATTCTTATCGAGGAGTGACATCAAATCAATAAATTAATGAAGTTCACATCAAGCGACGGTTATCAATTTGAGCAACAGCTCCATCAATTGTGCAGCTATAAAGCCCAGCGCGGGTCGACTAATTGAATTTAAAACTTGACCTAAGCCAATGAAGAAAAGATAAAAGTTTATTTTTATGGCACATTCTACTTTCGGTTCATCCTGTATGCCCTTATGCAGTATTTAAAAAGGAAGGAATTGAGCATGCTGGGTAGAAATATAACGTGGATAGTAACTTAATAAGTACCTTACCATTTACATATGTCCAATGGCTTTTAGGAATTTAGCTACCCATCGCTACCCTACACTTGACCTCTGGGTGGAGCTAAAAATTTTTATTTAATAATAATGGGGTTGCCTTTGGCCAGCATCTAGCCAGGGGGCAAAGATGAGGCTGAAGGTGGAGCGAGCTCACCCAGAAAATGCCTATTCTAATGCAACAAAAATTGGCCCACATCTAGATAAGATTAGATTGGGTATCAAGGTATACTATGAGAGTTTTATTCATATTGAGACCTTTCAGTGTCTCGATACCTACGACTTATGTGCAGTTAGTCGAGTCACATGCGCAATTCAAAACTAAATAGAGAATAAAATTCATCATAAACTTAAAATAAACTTACCAACCTAACGTACCCGTTTGCAATAACCGTGAATTAAATTACATGCAATGCGATTAACCTCCAGGATCAACCCGGAATTAAATTAATATCAATAAAAACGTGTAAACTTAATTCAAAAATAACCCCATTAGGGTAAGGGTACGAATAGCGATCCGTCTTCATCAATCAAGAAGCACAATTCGTGCGTGGCGACACCATTGTCGCCTTACCCTAAAGGTTCATTAAGGTTACCTTTGGATAGGGTAAAGTCACTTTACGTGACCAATCAATTCGTTTTGGTGAAGATTAGAGCAATTGAGAGGCTGCAGATGTGTGGCTCGAATATGAATAGGACGAAGAATTTGTTTTTCGTGTGTTATTTTTAACATGGGTAGGTCCTTTTACCTATGAACCTTTGACCTATGTAAGTTACACTTAGAAGTAGACATAGTAATGTCATGTAAATAAGAGTAATAAATAAGTAAGTAAGGGAAATGTTCACATAGTTGACACCTTCTGTCCACCTCTAGTAGGTACTCGTAATATGAAATTAAGACTGAAAGCGTCAAGAATTGGGTTAATGCCGAGCACATTTGTTGCATAGTACCTATACATTAGACAATGTAGACATACCTCAATCCCGCAGATAAGGTAAAACCAATTTTAAAGTCATGCTGCCAAAATGGCTCACAAAATGCCGTTCAACTTGAATTAATGTCATCATCATCATCATCTTCAGTACAGCCCGTAATCGCCCACTGCTGAGCATAGGCCTCTCTTCTTGTACGCCAATCATAGGTATGGTTAACCCTATGTTTATGAATGTTTTTGAAGCGTATATACAAATATAACGGTGGATAAGTATCTATACACCAGACAAAACATGTGAGACTAAATTATTTTTGCCATCCACATATCAAGCATACCTTTTTTTTTAAATAATAAACAATTGATGATTATTATGATTCGATCTTATAAGGGTCAGTAAAAAATCACCTATGTGTTTGTTTGACTGTTTGTAAGCATTTTAGAACCTTACCACAATCAATGCACATGCACAATTGCGCACTTGACTATGCACAAAAACCGCCACATGGCAAACTTTATGACACTCAATTTATCTTTTAAAACCGCCTCTCCAAATGTAGACACACAGCAGACATGTCATTTGGCGTGGCATGATGCCAACTAACCTTTTTTTTGTTTTCTTTTTTACAACAGCAAACCTCGGTTTTCGCCATGATTTATGTTTTTTGATGGTTGAAGTGGGACGCCCTTTTTGCGGTGTTTGTGTTTAGATAAACCTTAAAAAAATCCTTGCCTATTATTATTTCTGTGCATATTTACAAAACGACTACGGTAAACTACCTTTTATACTTTTTACGTTGTCCAATTTCTATAAAGAAGTAGGTACACCGCATGGTGTGTATTGGATTCGTAAGAAATTAAATTATCTTGAGGCCTAAAGGATAATGACAAAAAAATAGTACATTACTTAACAAGGGCGGTAAAACAAAGAATGTCTCAGATCGCAAATATTTGACGCCCGAGCCGAAGGCAAGGGCGATAAATATGCGATCTGAGGCTTTCTTTATTACCGCCCGTGTTAAGTACAAAAAATTATGTCACACCTGGCCATAAAGTGGCCATTATCGCACGCTCCGCGCGCGAAAAAACCCACTTCCTGGCCAGGGGGTGACATAAAATTTTGTACTGACCACGGGCGATAATAAAGAAAGCCTCAGATCGTATATTTATCGCCCTTGCCTTCGGCTCGGGCGTAAAATACCTGCGATCTGAGACATTCTTTGTTTTATCGCCCTTGGTAAGTAATGTACTATTAAGTTTATAGGTAAGAAAGAATTTTGATTTTGATTATCTTCCGTATTTTGTTTCGTAGGGTAAGAGTTTGTGTTGCTGTTATTCTATAAGTATACCTACCGCCATCTGTTGCGGAGTAGAAGCATTAAACAAAATTTCGATTTATTAACCCATTTCACCCCAAAATAACATAAAAAATAATAATAAAATAAAGGAAGTTACTAAATGACAAGAAATTATAATAGGTTTTCATAATTGTAATTCTAAATAAGAGAAATAGTTGGCGTCGTGTCGTATCAAGAAGTCAAAAGGCTGGCGTGCGACAGGGAAAAATGGAAAATACTCCACCGACAAGAGGATAACTCTTAAATTTGATGATGAATTGTAATTCTACCAACATTTCGTTGTTTCTGATTGATGATTACCTAATTAGGTTCGTTTTTGTTTAGAATAAAAAGTAATCGAACCACGTCATACCTAGGTATTTATTTATTATTTTATGGTAAGTAACAAAGTACAGTTTTGAATTAGTCACTCATCTTGGCTCACCGTTTGAAAAAGTGATAATCGTAAGCACCTTTACTTAGATTATTTTATCTAAAGCAAATCTAGGTTACGCTTTATACGCAATCTACCGAACTTTACCTTTGGCATTCATACAGCACTTTCTGACAAAATAACTACTTATACGGGTACAGTTTCAACACAATAAAGCACCTTTATCAAACCACACCGCGACAAAATGACAAAACATCCTAAGGTTACTTAAAGAGACGTATACACCATCGAAACTTATAAGAACTTATTCCGTTATAATTTAAGCACCTAAGTCTAAACTTCATAATATAATAAAAATTAACACTTCTCTTTAGTAACACCCGTATGAATAGGCCACAATATTGTAGATAATGCGCCCGTATTCTTTAGTCCATTGTAGTGAGGATAGAGGGCGCTGCGCTGATGCGGTTATAGAGACAGATTTTTATTCATTAACTAATTAAGATTGTAAAAGATGTGGGTTTTTTATTTTTTTAATATGCTGAGGTTGCGGGTCGGGGCTCTGTGGTTTGTCCAATACAATGCGAAGTTTTTTGGGTACACAAATAAAAACCCTAATTAATATATACCTACCATTACAATTCATAAAGTAACGAATTATACCTATATGATTAATAGTTTTATGTCACACCTGGCCATAAAGTGGCCATAACCGCACGATCTGCGCGCGAAAAAAACCACTTCCTGGCCAGGGGGTGACATAAAATTTTGTACAAACTTACCACGGGCGATAATAAAAAAAGCCTCAGATCGCATATTTATCGCCCTTGCCTTCGGCTCGGGCGTAAAATACCTGCGATCTGAGACATTCTTTGTTTTATCGCCCTTGGTAAGTAATGTACTATTATTTATTTATGTTCTTAAGTTAGGTATTTTTACAATAGATTTTTAAAAAGTAGATAAAATAAGATAATCACGTATAGAAAAAAATATACTTTTACTGCTATGCTATTATTATATTTATTATTGCAGGAATCGGTGAATAGGTAAAAAAAATCGCTTTCCATGAATGGACATGCGCATATCTATACCTAAAGGTATTTCAAATTAGAGAAATAAAAGAAACATTTTTACCAGTGCTGCCAGTTTAGGCTTGTAAGATGTAACTTAAAAAAGAAAAAAAAATGCAAAATATCATGTTAATCATTGGACAAAATATCATATGTGTTTCAAGTAACACCATACTAGTAGCATTATCATTACGTCAATTTCAAGGGAGCAAATGATTGTCAACTGTTTCTATCATTAGATTGAGACAGTTGACGATCATAATTATTTGAACATCAGCGTTAGGAGCTGGATCATCTTCGCCGCCTGCGCCGGTGGTCGTGAGTCGACTCGTGTGGTCTACACTTTACATCGTCTCTTTTTTCCTGTCTCAAGGATCTATTTACATAATACTGTTGTTAATCCGTAAACAATGGTGTTTTTTAATATTATGTAATAGTGACGTGTTACTGTTCCCTTGCTTTAGGCCACAAGAGTTTTATTTTTGTTCAATTTAGGCTTAGACCATTTTTTAAATCCAAAATCATGTGAGCTGTTTAAAATTGGTAAAAATACTTATTTTTCATTGAAACTCTTTTTTCACACCGTGTAAGAGGTAGGTAGTAAACGGAAATTTATTAGGGCAAATATAACTATTTTACCTCCATATTCCTAACATTTCAACAATGAAAAGATAAACACAGAGATATATCCGTCCGGGAGGAGAGAAAATAATAGCAAATAACGGGCATCGTGCCATATCACTTCCATCGGTATGTTTGTCTATGCGACTGTATCTCTCATAGAAAATATGAGATATACCGCACAATACCTCGCGGGGCGCATGCGTAAGACGGCACGCTCAAGCTGTTAAGGGGTAGCGAGACTAGTGGACAACTACTCTATGTATACTTAGGTACATGGTACATCGTTTTATTATTTTTGATAGGAACCGACTCTTCCGTCGGCCATTATTAATTTTATAGTGGTGGAAAGTTTGTATGAGTTTTTTTTAAAGATAGAAACCTTAAAATTCGCTAATAGACTAAGCATTAAAATGGAAGATAACAAATAATAAAATAATAATAATAATGAATTCAGCGTTTAAATATCAAATTTTTACCTTTGAAGGGGTAAAAAAGGGATGAAAGTTTGTATGACGTGCAATTTTTTTCTAATGAGGAACTTGAAGCTTTTTTTATACTTACCATTAAATTATAAGAAAACGGTGTTCAGCGTTTTTCAAAATTCGCCCTCTGAAGGGGTGAAAAGGGTGTTGAAACTTTGTTATGGAGCAAACATTTCTTTAAACAAGAAAGAGGGTGAATTTTTAAAATCGCTGATATTGGTTGTCTTATAATTTTTAAACGAAGAACGAACGAATTTTCAAGTTTCTTTCTTTGTTTCGTTTACAAATTTCAACACCCTTTTCACCCCTTCAGAGGGCGAATTTTGAAAGAAACTGAAATTCTTCTTCGTCGTTACACTCTTGCCAGAGTGGTCGTGGCCGTCATGCTGTGGGTGGCGAGCTTCCTCTTCCACGTCTGCACGCCTGGCGCTTTCGTACAAACGGGCAGTTTAATGCGGCTTTAATTTGGTCAGTCCACCTCACGCGGGACCTGCCACGTGGTCTCGTGCCCTCAACTCTGCCCTGTACCACAGGCCGTTCGATCGAGAGATCTCGCCGAGATACATGGCCGAATGTGAAAATCCTTGACTGCACCGTGGAGGAGAGACGCTGCGTCTAACAACGAAGTTTCAAATTCCACGTTTAATAAAAATTGCTCTTCATACAAACTTTCAACCCCGTTTTCACCCCTTTCAAAGGATTTTTTTTAATAAACGCTGAAAAGATTGACAGACAGTAAAATCATAAGGGTTCCTTTTTCACCTGTTTGGTTAGGTTAAACCCTAAAAAGGAGGCATGAAGACGAAACCATAGCCTACCCTTAACTCCGGCGTGTGCGCAACGCGTGTCCAGCGACGCGACGCCAGCGCCATCTGTCGCCCCCATCACATGCAAATGACGCCGCGATAGCGTGCTCGCCGAATTATGATGAGTGATAAAACTAGATAACGCTATCTATTGTAGGGGAAAGTAGTGGATAGGTACCTATGTTTTTGTTTATTTTTGCATAGGTATCGTAAGAATTATGTTTATATTACAATATACATATAATGAGTGACGAAGAAAAAAGAACGAGTGCGAGTGAAAATTGGCTTTCCATTTGCGCAAAATGCCCCCTTTCCTAGAATAAACCTGTATAAACAAAAATAATTTGAAAAAATTGATGTCACGTGATACTCACGTGACAAACGAATTTCTCAAATTATTCTAGCTTATACAAGTTTATTCTAGGAGAGGGGCATTTTGCGCAAATGGAAAGCAAATTTATGAAAGCTTGTTGCATAAGTTTCTTAAAATATCACGCCGTTAGCCTGCGAATGTCAAAATACGTTTTGTATGGAAAGCGTCCCACCTTAAACTTCATATTTGACATTCCCAGCTTCTGTATTTGACAGAGCGCTGAAAATGTTAACTAAATTTTACTTCGAAGCTCAAATAAAACTTTCTACGTGTTATCACGATATGTACAGTCGATGTCATAGATATATTCAACATTAGAAATGTATCTATGGCGTCGACCCTACATACTGCAAAACAGTACATACATACACTTTTAGTTGACTAAATTTTTTTAACGTTTTACCTTTCGCACAGAATGATTGTAGGTAATTTTGATTCAGTAGACCGTTCCGTGTCCGGGCCGGCCCGTTTTCTAATACAGGGCGCGCGAGGCCGTTGATTTCTTGTACTTAAAAACGGGCCGGCCCGGACACCAGTGGCGGAGCGTCCATACAACTCGATTCCCACCGGCTTGCCTAATTTTCAGCCACACCAGTTCTTTTAGTACGGCTCATGAAGAATAAGAAAGGCTAATTATTTCCGGCTTCCCTAAGAATATTTTTGACGCGCCGCCACTGCCGGACACGGAATTAACGGTCCAGCGTGAATCATCCTTTAACCTAACTGACCATCAGGTACTCAATTTTTATATTATTTCAATTTGACATTATATATGTATTTGTATTAAATATTTTTTTACTGATTTGACATTTTAATTGACTTCTATATATCTGCACGCTTGCATGCAGGGGGCCGATTTTTGAGTGTCGAATGCTCGAATTTTCACTCGAGATCTATCAAAAAACTATGACGTTTTGACAGATGTCGAGTGAAAAGTCGAGCGTTCGACACTCAAAAATCGGCTCCCTGGCTCGATTCAAGAGACATAACGTGCCTACTGTAACATCCCTAAACTGTATCTATTGCAAATAAATGAATACTGATTCTGATTAATTATTATGCATATGTTCCAACTTCTAGCTTCAAGTATCCCATTACCCACTCACTCTCAAACTCTCATGTCAAAACAGCGGGCGGCATGAGGGGTGTCAAAAGCTTTTTATTATATTTTTACGATAGCACGGACGGACAAACATCTGCCGATTGATATTAATGATGCAGCTTAAAAATCCATTATTCGGGAGAAACAATGTTCACACATGGCTATTGATAAGCCGATATCCGAAGGGAAAATAAATGTGGACCTGGACTAGTCATTTGTTCACATAAAACGATAATGATATGGTTGGTTTAAAAACGTTAATTATGAAGAATGTTTCCTTTTGAAACTTCAAGTTTAAGTTAACAATGATTACCAATTACCTAGGGTACGTTCTAAAAAATATAACATACTAGTTTTTGGCCTAGACTTCGTCCGCGTAAACTTCCATACCGGGATGATTTTCGGGATAAAAAGTATCCTATATGTTAATCAAGTGTATAAACTCGTTGTTTACCAAGTTTCATCATAATCCGTTCAGTCGTTTTTGCGTGATTGAGTAACAAACATCCAAACATTTAACCATCTAAACAGCTAAACTTTCGCACTTATAATATTAGTAGGACCCCAACATCTAGGTATCTAAAGACATAAAAAAGTGCCATTAAAACAACAGATGCGCTTTTGCGTCCTAATTAGCATGACATTGCAACTGACCCGATAGCGTCTCCTTTCAGTTGGGGGCATTACTGTGAAATTATAATTAGTGACTTATTTTCTAGATATAACTGAAGGGTCCCCATGAAGCTCTAATCTTAAGGTTACAAATACATATATAAATTGAGGAGATTTTTATTAGTTCTCTTTTTACTTTTAATAGTTTAAGTTAGTTATTGGCATTTAGTATTCGTTAATAAATCTCATCAGTAATTGCGTTAAAACGAAGAATGTCTCAGACCGCAGGTATTAATAAACAATCGCAGTTCGCAGGATAAATATGTAATCTGAGGTTTTCTTTATTGCCGCCCGTGGTAAGTACAAAATTGTAAGTCTTCCCCTGGCCAGGAAGTTTGATCTTCCGCGCGCGTAGCGTGCGGTAATTGCCACTTTGGCCAGGTGTGACATAAATAAAGAAATACCTACTAGAGGACAATTTTTACACAAATCGAACTAGCCCCATTAGTATGCTCAATAAGGCTTGTGTATTAGGTAAAGTAACTTTATCTCACGAGCGCGGGTGAGCCATGGTTGTGTGTTGAGCTATACATGCACATTGTCTATGTGTGCGTCAGCGCAGGAGCTATGAGTTAACGTTGTCCTTGTGTTCGTATATGTCACAACTACAACAATGGCCAACCCGCGCTCGTGAGATAAAAGTACTTACTATACTAGACGACGATTTATTTAATAGATTTTAATAGGTACATAAACACATAGAACACATCTAAGACTCACATGAACCAAGAAAGGGTAGGTAGAAGTTGATGTATTTTAATTGGACCAATTGCACATTTTATCCTCCAAAATTCTGACCACCTGCAAGTAACAAAATCGATTTCACAAACCACTTAAGTATAATTTATTTAAAACTGACTGACTGCATATCAAATATAAACATTAATGTCGAGAATTACCATTTTCTATGCAAGTAAAGGTAAATTATGCGGCATCAGCATACAATGGGTTCGATTTATTAGATCGCGACAAGCAAGGTAGGAGTAGCCTGGAGTAGTGGCGTTGAATAAGTACTGCACTTTGTACTTATACCTATTTCACTTGATGTAGGTACTGAAAAGGTAAGTTTATATGGTGCTAATAAATTAAGTAGGTACCCATACTTTTAGGGAACAGCCGCTGCAATTAAAAAAACTACTGACAAAAACAAAACTAATACTAATAAAAGTAATATAATTAAGTCAAATAAAAGAGGTTCTAAAAAGTCACCTTTCACTCATCATCATCATCATCTTAAGAGCCGAGCTCTTGTCGGTGCAGCTTGATGCAGTTCTCTCCATCTTTGTCGGTCCGAGGCCAGCCTCTTGACGTCCTGATACGACACGACATCCACATCCTCCTTTATCTGGTTCATATAACTTTTCCTTGGTCTTCCTCTTCCTCTTTTCCCATTTATTTTCCCTTCTTTCACTGAAAATGAAAAATAATTCGTCTACTACAAACCAAAAGTCAATCCTCGACATATACAATACAATACATCTCAACAAGCCAAAACAAAGTCATAACATGCTAACGTGCCATATACTTAACACAAAATTATGTTTTTTTTTAATAAAACTAAAAATAAGACATAATAATACATACCTAATTAGAAATGGGCTAGTTAAAAAAGCCAGAATGCATGCAGAGATATAGGTATACAAAAATAGTTATACATACTTGGACAGGACCGGGAGGATAATAGAATTGGTACTTAGTACTGGGCTAGGACAAGGTAGTTCTAGTAAGAGGGATGTAAGAGAAGGGTTAAGCTAATGAAATTGTGGATGGACTGCGTGAGAGACGAAATGGAGATGAAGTAGGTATGTGAGATGTAAGTGACGGGATGATGGGCGATAGGCAGCTATGGAAGGCAAAAAACATGCTGCGTCGACCTCAACTAAACGGCAAAAGGCTAAGATTTAGGACTAGGCAGTATGTTGTACTGACTAATGCAGTCGTGGAGGTAAGTTCATCTCTGTCAGATTCTCCCCTACAATTAATTCATTCCACATTCATTCTAAATGCTGGCCATCATAATACAGAAAAAACCATAAAACGGGGTAAAGAAAGATGCGCAGGAGTGTCGCGTGCCGCGTTGTTTTAATTAATTCACCAGGTGGCGTGGCAGATGGCTATTTACATATCTGTCGTGTTGCGGCCTGTTTTATTAGGCCAATACTACGATGTACGGTCAACGTATTTGATTTCTGGGCCACTTCGTTCCTTGTCACAGTGACATTTGATATGATCTCTAGCGGCTTTCATATTGATTTTCACTGTGACAAGGTACGAAGTGGTCCAGAAATCTAATTGGTTGACTGTACAGTTATTTAGTAGATTTATAAGACTGTTACAAAGTTTTGGTAGAATTTATCAGGTTTTTCAGGAATAGCATCGGCAGAGCCGTAAGCGTCCATAGTATATGGTGTCAGCTGACCATCAAGCAGTCAACCCTATGCTTGTTTGCCACCATTGTAATATAAAAGTGTATGTATGCCCAGCAGTGGAATGAATTCTCTGATGTTGACGAGCATGAGATGTGCTGGATTGTGGTAAATTTTATGTTTCGAAAAGCAGCCGGGTAAACAT
The DNA here is from genome assembly GCA_951800055.1 of Cenopis cana. Lineage (NCBI taxonomy): Eukaryota > Metazoa > Arthropoda > Insecta > Lepidoptera > Tortricidae > Cenopis > Cenopis cana. Next base: position 5,969,066 of record OX637487.1, on the reverse strand, counting down.
GTAACTATGTATATGTATGTACTAACTTTAGGCATTTTTTTTAATTCTGGTACAAAAATTTCATTCTACCATCTCTTACACCATCTCTTATCTACCATTTCTTACGGCCGTCGCGCGTCCGTCGATTTCTTGTACTAGAAAACGGGCCGACCCGAACACGGAACGGTCTAGCGTGAATCATCCTTAATAGTACAAAAATTCCATTAAAATATATCTACCGTTTCTCAGAACATAGAGTTTTATGTGATTAGCTGGGTCCGTTTTGTTTACGCTTTGACAGATTGTTGAAATAGATTTTGATCACTTGGTACAATTTTATTCTGAGCACGATTATGAAAAACTAATTGAACCCATTGTCAGTATTTTAGTGTTTATCAAACCTAATCCCAGTTGTTTTTTGTCAGATTTCGAAAAATAAAAAATAACCCCTTGCTTCACACAGAGTGCCACTTTTCCTGACTAATGCACCGTTTGCATGGCCCCATACAAATGTCTTAACCAACATTTAACCGAACAAACCGAAAAATTACACCTTTCTTTCCGCAACTAATTTGCTTTTTCACGGTCAGAAGCTACCCTGTAATTGGTATCTTCAATCTTAGGCGGGGGTGAGGCCAGGTGAGCCTTACTGGCGTTTACACATCTGGAGGATGGCGTAGAAATGAGCTAGAAGTGACGACATTAAATAAACTACTTGTTCACCCCGGACCGTGAGCTCGCAGTGTAGAACAAAACCAACCAAAAACTTATTGCGTGCCAACGGAAAGTTTAAATTGCGATTTTTTCCACATAGGAAAATTTGGAAAATTCTCTATATTTCCTGTGGGGAAGTTCCCAAAATTGAAACTTTCTTAAAGTTCTTGTGTAAGTTCCCAGAAATTCCAAAAATAATCCCCAAAGTTCCGTCTCCGAAGGGTCAAAACGAACCCTATTGTTGTCACTCACGCGTCCGTCCGTCTGTCAGTTTGTCGCTACTGTACAATTTTTTTTAAATAATATTTATTTCCTTCGACCCCCTATATACCTATACCTCGGCAACCACTTGACCAATTTGGCTCATTATTTATGAAAGTTAAAAATTATATTTCACATGAATTTGTAGGACATTGAATCCGACCGTTAAAATTCTAATGTTATATGGAACAGATTATTTTCAAATTCCTGACAAAAAGCAGATTTTTAATAGTTTATATTGTGCACTACTGCTGGGCAAAGGCCTTCCCTCTCAGCTCCCTCTACAAGAGAGATAGCATACCCAAGAAAGGTTAGGCACAGCATAATGTCATCTTGCTCGAAGCCGGAGCATCCCAACTGGGGAAGTACCTCCGCCTTGCAGAAGACCTCAGCCATAATAACATTATTTACTATACAAGTATGTAGTGTTGTGTTCCTGGAAGTGAGCAAGTCAGAGCTCCCGAGGATGCACAGTGTTACAATGTGTTACACGAGAGCGAGGGTCCTAAATTTGTCCCTTCTGCTGTCACCACAGTGAATCCTCAAATTGAATAAAGGGTCGGCAAGGCGTACAGTCAGCATCAAAAGTAGCTTGACATACGAAAAGGTCAAAAGTTCTTATTCCTTTGTAATAAAGACTTTTGACGTCTTCATAATGTGTCGCTACTTTTGATACTGACTGTAGGTACTTGACTTCTTTGGAGTTGCGAGCGCCGCTTACCATCATGGACCCAGTCGTCGTGGACCGTACGCTTTTTTGCCACCATTGTGGTATAAAAAAGCACGCAATATTGCACATAGGTAGGCGTCCTAAAATTAGATATTTACTGGTAGCATTTTGTCCGTTATGCCAACTCTAAGAGTTACTCGCTCTGCGAAGGCGATCGTCTTCATTACGCCGTAAGCTATCGGGGGTAGGCAGTAAATTAACTTTTATCCAATTTGACCGCACCTGGACCGTGCCGTACCCGCCGAGACGTTTCTTTATACGTTACCTTTGTTCTTAATCTTTAACTATTATCTTTGTAGGGATGATTATAACTTTTGAGTAATAACCGTACAGGCCTACAGTCTATTCATCCTTGTTACGTGTCCTATCCTGTAAACAAATTCTCCTTGAAGACGTTAATCAATTTAGGCTTGTGCGCGCTCGTTCACTGAGCGGATCGCTCCGAACTAGCACAATATTTCAAATGTACTAGTTCGGTCTTTTAGTACACTAGTATACCGAAAGAAACGTGCGTATTCGTGCTCCTTTGACTGAATTGAATGAGTAAACTATCGAATGACCATTCGTTATTCGTTCGCTTTCGCGCTACTCGCGAGCCGTTCGGTTTCGTTCGGTCGCTTTGGTCGGTCGGTTATTCAGATATTGTTGTCTCTATTCAGTTTTCGCTCCACATGGTACTAAATGTACTATTTAATAGCAGAAACGTTACGGAATAGTTCGCTCTAGTACAGTGTTGGGAACTAGGTCTTTTTAGTTCTTAGTACATGTACTACACAAGCCTACTAATCATGATCGCCCTTTTCTCTAGGCTAGGATAACACTATGATCATCACTTAAAATGTTGTTGTATACTTAAAAACGCTCACAAAGGATAGGTATTAGTAATCCTAATCGGAAGGCAAAGGCACCCTAAGTTTTGTGTTCTCTTTCACGATGATCGACAATCGATGTCAGCTGGCCGAAGCCATCAAACCACCAGCTTTAGATACTACCGCATTAGATCGGATCAATATAATGGTACCATACCCCACTTAGTCCAAAATAGTTCATCCCTCGTAAAACCGACATACCACATAATGACACCGCGCACGCGCCCCTACCATACTGCGTTAAATTTATACAGACTATCGCAATCGCGCACGACAGACGCATCGCATAATTTGATGACAACTAATAATAGTTATAATGTCGCTTTCAATGTACACACGGGAAATAGGCACATAATTTTTAATGGGTAGTAATAAAAGTCTAACCTAACTTATCCTACAAAAATATTAACTGAGTTTAACTATAGAAAAGGAATTTGTCTCGGGAACATTGTTTAACGAAGTAGCATTATTCTATTTGAAGAAATTCTCACATTAACGTTATGTTAGTTGTATGGTCAGATGTCGCCCATTTTTTTTAATGGCTATGCCAATTGATTAGCCAGTGTCATGTCGATTTATATGTGGAATTTAAAAAATCGTATAGTGGAAGCGACTTCCGTCTGAGGAAGCTTCTAATACGAAATTTGATCTTGTTAAGGCTCGGTTTTACCACTTTTGAGTTTTTTTTTTAAATCATCTGACACATAGAATCTGTCACAAATTTAAAAAAAAAAGTGTTACATAAGGATCTTGTCTAGTCACAATCGTAGTCAGTTACAAGATCTGATGAATTTCACTTGATAGAAAACCAATCGCAAGGTTACCCCTTTTAGAATGTTTTTTCAATATTACGGCTGAATTTTACTTAATTCAAGACCCAAAATAGTTATAGACAAATTCGTAGGGTTTGCTTTGATAAAATGATTGGTTTAATTACTATGTTTAAATGTTTACGTAAAAAAAATGTTGTTTTTTTTTTACGAAAAGTACGCGCAGAGCTTCCGTAGAGAGCGGGATGGTAATTGCAAACTCACGCGTGTTAGAGCGGGAAATTTGCAATGGGGATATCTCCCCTTAAGGTTAGAAGTTTAGTCAAGTCGCTGAGCAGTCTAGAATTCCAGCTGCCCGAATATTCTGACATTTTGTGTTTCGCTAAACAAAAGAAACAGACTTGGGGGACATAGTTTTAATTTTCTTTTAACTTGTAGTTAGGTTTTAAATAGGATTAATTGATTTAATTGTAAATGTTATTTCGTTTTGTTCCTTTAATAAACACTTCAATCACTTTGAAATTAAAGTGAACATCCCAATGAAAGGCAACTTAAGACCTAATAGTTGACACACTATTGTTCACCGCAATTAATATGACATATGATTGAAAGTGTCATGTTTTGGGCAGTGTCGAGCACTAGGACGGGTCGCACTGTATAAAATTCCAGTCAAATTACTAATCCAATTTTACACCTTTTAGACTCATGGCGCCATCTCTTGGCGAGTAGATGAATCAAATTTGGGAATAGTTTGGTTTGGAAAATGGAAATCAAATAATGGTAAATGGCAACGAATGTGAAAAAACTCATTATACTATCAGTGTTTTATCAAGTTTTCAATCAAGACGTAATAAATAATAGAAGAAAAATGAAGTATTGTATAGGTGTACTATAAGAGGTACCTACATATATTTTTTTTTAAAAGGAAGAATATGGGTTGTTTTATTATGTTCTTGAGGCTTGTTTACTACTATAAATGCGAGCTGATTAATTGTACAAATATTTCAATTGTCGAGATTCTGGCTCCTGAAATCAGTTACGGAAAGTAAAAGTTACATGATAGCTGCGTAGTAACACTTTTATGCTTATCTCCCATCTTAATCTTCACACCCGTTCTCAATCATAGCCCTTGGAAATCAAATGCCGGGCCCGTATTCACAAACAATTATGAATTCGTTAATAGGCCAACCAGTGTAAGTTTGACCTTGATATCATATTTTATTATCTATTTATTGATTACTAAAACAAATTAATAATAATTAAACAGTACAGTAACCTTAAAAAAAAGTTTGACCTTTCTGATTCTCAGGGCAGTCTGATTCAAAGTGGACGGAAAAATTGGAACTGGGGGCCGATTTATGAGTGTCGAACGCTCTACTTTTCACTCGACATCTGTCAAATCATCATAGTTTTTTGACAGATCTCGAGTGAAAATTCGAGCGTTCGACACTCAAAAATCGGCCTCCTGGGGGCCGATTTTTGAGTTTCGAACGGTCGACTTTTCACTCGACATCTGTCAAAACGTCATAGTTTTTTGACAGATCTCGAGTGAAAACTCGAGCGTTCGACACTCAAAAATCGGCCCCCTGATATGAGTATTTTTTCCACTAGTGTTTAGTACAGGATTTGTAAAAAACTATTAACCAATTATTTAGATAGTTTAATTTTAAATGATAGTTCTGAGAAACAGTCCTTGTTTTTCATGTGTTGCTATAAAAAGCTAATTTTTTTCTTTTTAATTGAAAATACCTTTTTGATTTTTCTCTTATTTCCCGTTGCATATATGTTTCGATTCGGGTCGTAAGCATCAAAACAGACATAAACATAGAAGCACCTCTTAATAAAAATATAGCCTCTTTATTACTTAATAAAATATTTACAATTTTATCATTTTCACTATATTAGATTCATTTCATGCATCATTATTTTATTATAATATTATTTATAGAGCTTGCATACATTGAAATAAATAAGTATTTAAAATAATTATTATTGATTTAAAACATTATTAAGGACCTCTCTACGAGTAAAGGCCTCCTCCATACCCTTCCAGGTCTCTCTGTCCTTTGCCTTTCTAAGCCATTCCTTTCCAGCCAGTCTATCTAACTCATCCGCCCACTTTTCTTTCGGTCTTCCTTGATTTCGTTTACCAAGGCTGTGAAATATCAACAGTTGTTGGGCACCATTTTTTCTCCCAACTTCCGGTGGTAGATTCGGAAATTCGAAAAATATTGATTCTTAAAATCACTTAAAAGAACCGTATAAAAAAATAGCCGGTTATTGAATTATTTCCAGAAAAACCGTATCTTGCTTAGGCTAGTAGTTCATTTCCAGAATGTTTATTTCAACGTTTGGAATAAAACGATCGGGCTTATGTCCGATATAATTATCACCTTCGCTGGCGGGGCGGTATCTATGGTGATGGCCGTACTCCGAAATAGCATATACGTTTAACACAGAATAAGTAATCTCTAAGCACCTCATTTTTAGGGTTCCGCACCCACAGGGTAAAACGGGACCCTATTACTAAGGCTCCGCTGTCCGTCTGTCCGTCCGTCTGTCCATCTGTCACCAGTAGCTCTAGTATAAGTTTTTTCGAAACATTAACTAATTCGAACGCGTTTGCGTTTTGTCTCAAAATGTATGAAAGTGGTATGAAAACGTGAACAGCGCCTCTGGTGATCACTAGTGGAAACTAAAACAGCGAGTATAACATTTGTTGCTAACCGATGAACGCGCGTATTTCAAACTCGGTGACAGCGTTTTCATACATTTTGAGACAAAACGCAAACGCGTTCGAATTAGTTAATGTTTCGAAAAAACTTATACTAGAGCTACAGGCTGTATCTCAAAAACCGTGATAGTTAGACACACAGAACATTAAGTGGTTAGACAGTTGAAATTTTCACACAGATGATGTAGGTACCTATTTCTGTTGCCGCTATAACAAAAAATACTAAAAAACAGAATAAAGGTTTTTGAGTTTTAGTGTTTGATCGAACTCTTTTCACTTCGGCCCGCAGCGTCGCAATGTATTAAAAATCGAGTTTGCACGATGTCTGCACTTTGCCTGGTTGATACGAATGTCGGTTCAAATTACACTAGGGCAGGGATGCGCTTGAGTCGGCCTAGTTATGAATGACATAGCAGATGCGTAAAGATAATTCAATATTGAGATTGAATGCAAGCTGCGCGGACAATAGCCAATCAACGCACGCGCATGATGTTCTAAATTCGAATTTACTTAGGGCAGTCAAAAGGGTGAAATGTGCAGTGATGTAGCTGAATGTACTAACTAACAAAAGGTGGCTGGGTGAGGCGATGGTCTCCTATATTCGAACTTACAAAGACGCTGGCCAAAAGTTATCGATTACCTTTTAAAAAATATATAATGCTTCCTAGCTAAAAAAAGTGTAATGTTTGCATTACCTTACTCGCTTAGCGACTGCGATGCTGTTAAGGCCCCTTTCGCGAAACACTGGATAATCATAGAATTTTCCACCTTTTTAATGATTGCCGGCGAAAATGTCCACCTTTTTAATGATTGAAAAAGATTTAAGGCCGCGCGTGTATTACCACTTTTGAGTTTTTAAAAACCATCTGAGACATAGAATATGGTGTCTTAAAATCTAAAAAAAATATATGTGTTACATAAGGATCTTGTCTAGTCAAAATCGCAGTCAGTTACATGACTTCATGAAATTCGCTCGATAGAAAAAAATCGCGAATTTACCCCTTTTTGGAATGTATTTTCAATACTACGACTATATTACTGATATTTAACATTTCATTTTTGTACTCAATTAAAGATCGTAAATAGTTATAGACAAATTCGCAGGGTTTGCTTTGATAAAATGATTGGCTTAATGACCATAGCTAAATATTTACAAAACTGCGCGCAGAGCTTGCGTAGAGAGCGGGATGGTTAATTGTAAACTCACGCGTGTTAGAGCGGGACATTTGCGTTGGGGATACCTCCCCTTAACGTATCTTTCACTTCTTTTGTTACAACATATTATTTGTGTTGATACAGATATGAACATTAAGGTGTGACGCACAATATATTTAAATAATAGTAAGGAAACCCTTGTGTTCTTACTAAGCTGTTGGTGGTTACCAATAACTTAATAACAACGATTTACAAAATGCACATGAATAAAATCAATAGTTTTAAAATCGCGACAACTTTCACAGTTAAATGTTAACCCTAATACTGTAAAGTTTGAATTTAGAACTCAACCTCACCTTTTAACCCCCTCACTGTATATCGTGCGTATTGACACCAGTTTTCTTTTTGCATACGAATGGTTTAAAAATGACCGCTAATTTGGCGATTGTCATATTTTTATTCAAGAATCGTTACACCGAGAAAATGAACCAGGTTAATTGAAATTGGACTTTAATACTCATGAGAAAAAGACTATAAAAAGTGTATGAAAAATGCAATAGTGGTTTTAAAAATGGTTCATTTCTTTTGACAAATGACAATTGTTGTAAAGAGTTTTGTTAAGAACACTGGTGCGCGTGTTTATTGTACACGCATATACCTATTTGTATCACAATATTAAATTAATGAGAAACTTGTATTTGCCAACATGATAACGACTTGTTTAGATGCTTTGTTAAAAATTAATGCCTTTCTTTATGTGAAAGGATTATTAATCGAAGTAAGACTTGACTTCACAGCTGCATCTCGAAAGTAACGAGCGTATTCACAATTTTTAAGTTTAGGTAATGTTGAAAACGATTTTTCTTTGGTTTTTTTAGTATTCTGAAAATTACATTTATCCACAATTAAAACATTTTTTGACCATAGTCAAGGCTTTTAAATCGTCTAAAATGTAATTGGTTCCACTATGACACGAAAACTTCAGAGCAGTTATTCAGCGATAGTTTTGTTTGTAGGTATCATCATATATATAAGTAGCAGAGTTATTTGATACTTGTTTGCCTTGTATGGCTTGAACTAGCCGAGGCTTGCCTATTTATCTTACCTTGTCTATTTATTTACCTAGCTTTCGTTTCGTGTCACAAATGTCACAATGGAATCAATTCAATTATAGACGAATTTTTTAATTCATCATCATCATCATATCAGCCGAAAGACGTCCACTGCTGGACATAGGCCTCCCCAAAGAGTGCCACAATGACCGTTCGTGCATGCGCCACTCGCATCCAACGCGGACTCCCGCGGCCTTTACCAGATCATCAAAAAGGCTTAATGCGATCTAAAAATTAGGTCCTCCCCCAAATTATACACTGAATCTGGAGAAAATTGCGTATTTTATTTTAACCCTGTCATGACACTCATCACGTTAACACGAGTGTCGTGTCATTAACAAACTACTATCGATTTATGTAACTTTATAGATCTTTCAACGTTTCAACCTGTTACTTTTCACCCATTTCCCCTCACAATTAATGTGCAAGTATAAGTTTAATACAAGTATTACCTACTCAGATAATAGAAAGAATATGACCTCCATAAGTCTAACGCCTGATTGTTTTCTTGTGAAATTAAAGTGAGTTACATTCGTTGCTAAGACGTTACTGAAGGCGTCCATCTTAAACGAGCGGCGGTTGCTTTGCTTGCCACTCCAAGTTTTATTTTCTTACCACGCCGGAAGACATTGCTGTATGATTTCTTTAAGGCATCTCAGTGTTCTCTCTCTCTCTCTAAGTCCATTATACTTTACCTACCTTTATGGAGTGACATAGCGAAAGCATTTTGTGGAAATTAAAACCTTTCACAATAATGTCTCTCTAATAATTTCTTTATTTTTATGCTGTTATTGACGCGTACAGCAACTCATAGGGATAAGATAACTTTTGTACTTTAATATTATGTGAAATGTATGTATATTGATATTGTTTTACTTAAAGTATATTGTGTACAAATAATTACCCCTGTGTGACATATGTGGCTCTAAAAAGGATCCATAGGACACGATGCTACTCGCACTTATTATACTCAACTAACTACTCTAAGCTACTAAAAATTAAAGAATAGTTTCGCTAGTCCGATGATGCGTACCTAACTATAGCATGGCAACAGGTCAAAATAACGAAGGATACTCCAGCAAGTGTAAATTCACTTCGATTGTTATTCAAACATAAACTTCTGGCGTGTGAATTAAGGTTCAATTTAAAAGGAGAGTTAAAGATGAAATCAAGCCCATTTTTAATCCAGTAAGTACCTAACCTGATAAATGAGTCACCCGATAGGGATGCACTCGCCAGATCCGATGAGATGAATCATGATATTCCCCGCATTTTTAGTTTATTTATTTATTAAATTCATACATCTATGATTAAAATGGCAGATAATATCACGTAGTTTCAAATAGAGTCCTAACTTCCGACTTTATATAACCTAGACCTTTTTTAAGGCACGTGTGAATAGACATCTTCTGTGCGAGCTCACTTCACCGTCGGCTTCACCTTTGCCCCTTGCTTAGATGCTGGCCCACGAGCAATCCCATTTTTAATTAAAAACCTTTTGATTGTGGTTCGTGTACAGTCAGCGTCATGTATTATGTAGCAGCCAAAGTGGCCACATAGTTCGGTACACATTACAGAATATGTGGTGTACCGAACTATTTGGCCACTTTGGCTGCTACATACTATATGACGCTGACTGTACCTATCTCTATCTCCTTAGTTGTGTAAGTGTTTGACCGAAACATCTGAACTTCGATTTTCATGGTTAGCAGCGCCTAGGTTATTCCAATGGCAATCACGCAGAAAACAAAAGAAACAAGGAGTAAAAGTAAGTGATTCATCACATGGAGCGTGCATCCCGACGAGTGACTCATATTGAGTTATTTTTACTGGTTGCTATGCCAGGCTTTGGATGCATGTGGCCAGGCAAATTGCTTTAACCTGGTACAGTTAGCATCATATTACACTTTCAGTAATAAAATAATTTTAATTTGACAAATTCAGAACATATTAGATTGAGAGAAACACTACTAATTTCGATTTTCAATGATCTCGGCAAGCGCCTAGGTTTACCCGATAAATTGGGCCGTAAGCATCAGGATAATATTTATACCTCTAGTACCGAAGGTACCGATACCTCTTGTATAATAATAATATGAACAGCACTGGCCATACTGTGGCAACATTTGTGCATTTTGACTTGTCAAACGACTTCGCCTAATACCAGAGTGAAGTTAATGTTTTGTTTGACCATAGTGTACGTTTTGTACAGGCAGCCAAAATAGGGTAGGGTGAAGAGGCCTGACCTAGCTTCCCCACTTTTCCATACATTTTATAACCTACAAGCATCCCACAAGACTTTTTTATGAAAATGAAAATGACAGAATAGTTTTAAACTCATTTATTGAACCTGTGTTCATATTCACATGTTAAAACGTATATCAAATTTACACAGAACAAAGTATACTATTTATACAGTACAAGCTTGGTAAATATCATTTCATTTAAACGAATAGTGCATTTCTCTAAAAGTTTGTCCAAAATGTAAGGTAATGTAAGGGGAGCGACGTTTGACACCCTTTATAGTTATAGTTCGGACACAACTCTAAGGCTAAATTCTGTCAAACGAACGCAAGCAAAACTAGACTTAAAGCTCTGACTGTAAGGTAGATTCTTGCTTGCGTTAATTTGACAGCATTTGGCCTTACAGTTTTGTACGAACTATACCTCTTTTAATAATGATGTATGATTGAAAGTATCAAGTATTGGTTGTGTCAAACACCTTCATAACGTAAACGTTCCCATTTTGTTACCATCTTTTGTATAAATTTAACAACCAATACCAACTGCTAGGTTAGGTTAGGTTAAAGTGGCAATTACTTAATTGGCCAGGGGGTGACATCAAAGTGTGTACTTATCACGGGCGGTAATAAAGACTGCCTCAGATCGCATATTTATCGCCCTTGCCTTGGGCTCGGGCGTCAAATACCTGCGATCTGAGGCATTCGTTTTTCGTTTGTCGCCCTTGGTAAGTAATGTACTATTATTTGGAGACCCGACAGCTTTAAAAACGGTGCTTATAAGTAGTTTTTTTTTGGTATGGACAATGACATTTAGAGAAACCTTACGCACGCTCGAAAGCGAGTATTTAGTGATCACCCGTCTGGTAACAAAATGGGAACAATTTTCACTTGAATCGGCAACAATTATTAGTCTGCTCAAAAAGCGACTTTATCATCCAAGCAAGGAGATTCAAATTCGAAAGACAGTTTATAAAGTGTCGGACATCTTGAATAATTGCAACCATACCTAAGGTAAATGTCCCAGTGCTCGACACTGACCCAATACTTGGCACTGTCAATTTTCTGTCATGGTGACAAAAACGAATGATCGGTGTCAATTATTGGGCATTAAGGTGTTGAGCATTGGGTTGGACGTTTACCTTACTTTAATTTAAAGCAAGCGGAAGCAACCGCAATGAAACTATAATTTCCAATCAAAGTGAATAGGTAAATATTTTACGCGTAGCGAATACCTACTTAAATTTGATTTGGCACATTGATAGTATGATAGGAAATGTACAAACATTGAGAAATGCTCACAATTGTGTTTAGAATCTCAGATTAAATATACAGTCAGTTCTAAAACTGCCTGTACAAGAAATTAATTACCTAATAGTAAATTCTAAATGCACCAGTTAAAATAAAGGGTTTCACCCAAAAATGTAGGAATTTCATATCTAAGCGTATACAAAATATAAACACATTAAAAATAGATACTTAATTTATCTAATAACTATACGCAATGTTTAATTGGATTAGTTAAAAAAAATAGTACATTACTTAACAAGGGCGGTAAAACAAAGAATGTCTCAGATCGCAGGTATTTGACGCCCGAGCCGAAGGCAAGGGCGATAAATATGCGATCTGAGGCTTTCTTTATTACCGCCCGTGTTAAGTACAAAATTTTATGTCACCCCCTGGCCAGGAAGTGGGATTTCCCGCGCGCGGAGTGTGCGGTAATTGCCGCTTTATGGCCAGGTGTAACATAAAACATATTTGATTGAAAATTCTGTTGTCAGTAGCACTAATTCACAAACAAAGCTACAAGTCACAATTTTACTGGCAACACTGGTCAAAAGGGCAGTCGACATTAGTGTTGCCAGGGGCCTCAGTTTAGACTTGTGAAATAGTAACCGATAGCTTCATGACACGGGGCGATGTCGTTACTAAGATACTCGATTTTTTTACTGGAAAATATTTTTGTTTATTAATTTTATATCATTAAGTAGCTTAACAAGATTCTACCTAATTTAATAACATTTGCTATAAATCCTAATAAATAAATACATTGTTCAGGAAACCATTGTCGTGGTGTTTCATGATAAAAAGGTGATTTTTAAATTTAAAAATCTGCCTCCTAACAGAAGGATACCGACTAAGTGAGAACCTCCTTTTTTTGTAATCGGTTAATAAGTGGAAGTAACTACAAATCATATTGATGTTAAGACAAAATATCAATATCAAACAAAACCGATCAGTGTTAAAGTTTCAGTAATCTTATTGTTCATATCATGTTGCAACAATAGGAGCTTACATATTACAAAGCAGCTTACTACAGTTTCTCGGAAAGAAACCATTTAAATTGCCGACTGTTACGTAGAATCCACATTCCTATAAGAATTTAACATGAACGGGACGAAATAAATATGCAGGTGATAGCTAAATCGTCCTGTTATTTTTGTTTTCTGGGCCCTGACGAGAACCCCGCGCGATTCCCAAGGGAATGTGGAGTGTGCTTAACAAAATCATAAAACATTAGCCTATAGCAAAATACAAAGTTAGATAGCAATTTGTATAATACAAATCATATCTAAATGTGCTAAAATTAGTAGCCTTAATACTAAAGGACAGATTATTAGGAAGCGTTCACACCTGAATTTACGGTGAATTAAGACATTATTGCAGAGATCACAGACTAGATCATAAACAAACTTAATTATACTATAAAAAAGTATTCGCTAACATGAAATTGATTTAGCGTTCCTTTGCCATGTTATAATGTAACGTAACACATGTTTGAGGTGCAATAATAATGATTAACAGAATTTGATTTAATACCTAGTAATATACAATTTAAGATAAGGTAAATGTTCCAGTTATAGACACAGCTCCAATAGTAGGCACCCTAATTATAAAATAGTGACAAAGGTGACAAGTATTTATTCCTTTCCTGAAATTCAGATATCAATAATTGGAAAGTTTACCCTATATGCTCTTAATATTGTTTAAAAAGTATACATAGTAAACGGTAAAACAAAGAATGTCACAGATCGCTATTAGCTGCCCGAGCCGAAGGCGAAGGCAATAAAAATGCAAGATTACAGTCTCCTCCTAGCCAGAAGTGAGGTTATCCGCTAGTGTAAGAGAGTTCATTGCTAATGAGGTTGAAAAGATCAGTAAATTATTAAATAAAAATTAGCATAATAGATTACTTGTGTCTTCCAAAAATGGCATTTTAACACACTTTAGCATTCATGTTTTATTCAGATATATTTCTATTTTGATCCGGTTTAAATACAACCAAATGGTCAAAGTTTGGAATCTAGGCACTACCTATTTAAAATTACAGCTAGGTATATAAATACATAATAAATTCATTTCTCGCATAATTTAAAACATGCTATTATGAACAGCAAGTTTGTATATCTTATTATATAGTTTTAATGGCTACATCGTTAATTTTCTTTATCGCTGGACGCTGACTCGGTGCGTTTTCTTAACGTCCAATAATCTGAAAACAAAAAATAAAGGTTAAAACTTTTTGTTACCTAATGGTTTCATAGGATAGGAAAATGCCCTGTGCCATAAAGTCTGCCTTTCGTAGGATACGTTTTTCTTTTATGCAATTATATAAAAAAAAAATTGATTCATTTTTATATTTTTTTTCATAACTACGCCCTCTTTTTAGGGTTCCGTAGTTTCCGTACTCAAAGGGTAAAACGGGACCCTATTACTAGACTCCGCTGTCCGTCCGTCTGTCTGATGATGTGTATGTCTTTAACAAGAAATACTAATAAACAGAATAAAATAAATGTTTAAGGGGGCTCCCATGCAACAGACATGATTTTTTTTGCCGTTTTTATAGATAATGGTACTGAACTCTTCGTGCGCGAGCCCGACTCGCAGTTGGCCGGTTTTTTTTTTAAATTGACTGTAGCTTTATTTATAGGCCGAACCCAATAATTCGATAGGAGTTAATTCGGTTGAAGAATCGACTGGGGAAAATCCAGGGGAAACCTCCAAAGTAACGTAAACTTCCCAGTGAGTCCCGCTGTACCCTTACCATGAGTTTATAATGTTTGCATTACCGTACTCGCTAGTATGGCGATTCTTAGTTCTATTGCGTAACCGCCAGAGGCGCTGTATTTTGTCCATACTAAATCGTTTACGCAGTCGCTAACGAGTAGATACGGTAATGCAAACATTGCACACTCATGGTCCTTACCTTACCCCCCTACTATTAATCGGCCCCCTGGTCGCTAGTAAAATATCGTGCGAACCGAATGATTTCGCCCTAATTCTATCCCACGCAGCCATACTATCGGAATCGTCGATCAGAGATTTGGTTTGATACAAATGCCGATTGTAATCGGAAAGATTCCGAATTATGTGCGTTCCGGGCATGTTCCGGGAATAGCTTAGTTTTAAAGGATTCCTGCTTCGGTGGGTATTTTTCTGTAAGATAGCTTGGATAAAATTAGACGTTACAACTTACAACTGATTAAGGACCGATTTTTCAATAGATTAAAATTATCCATCGGTTAAAATATGACTGCCTTTTTCTGATGGCAAATGTAAGAAAAAGACGGAGCCAACATTTATCTGACAGATACTTTCATCTGGGCATTGCAAAGGGAAAAAAAGAGATCGACTTTCAAGTACAGTCGCGGATAGAAATATTTTTGTTACTTATTGGACGGATTAGGCCTTAATGTCATTTATATAAAGACAAACATTGGCGAAGTGTTCTGGGCAGTAAAATCGATGCCAGAAAGGCGAATTTAATTTATATACTGAAGATATGTAGCAAACACGCGTAAAATGCAGCTTTGTGATTCCTTAAACCAATTTCCAAAAACTCATTACAAATCCAATGCTATGAAAAAAATGAGAACAGGCGCGGTAAACCACGACCATTTCATTGTTAAGACCGAAAGGTATTTTTTAATATTCAAACTTATTCGAAGAGGCAGGATGGTAACAAAATGAGACAGCCGAAAAGCATCTTTATTTTCTAAGCTAGAAAACTCAAATTGTAATAAAATTTCGTACAAGTTATCGGACATCTGAAATGATTGCCAGTATACTCAACATTGTAAAACGTGTAAGCCAGGTAGCCGTCTCAATAAATACGCTTCGTTCTCCATCGTTTTTTTTCCTTTTTATTTATTTTTCCCCAGTGTCAGCCACACTTGAAACAGGTTTTTATTTGCGTCCCTTTCTGACGTTAGATCGGTTTGTTTTTAGCAGTCAAAAGTCGTAATTGGAAACCTTTAGAGACACCAATCTGTCATAAAAAACTTAAATGTAAAAAAGGGGATCTTTTCGTGTGATATAATTAAAGTGACATTAAGATGGCACGGCTATTTTTAGGGTAATTACGGTAACTTTTTTTGGGGCTTAGCTTTTGAGTTTAACATGAAATAAAAAAGAAGACAAATTTCATAAGTACTTTTTTTTATTGCATGCAAATTACGTTTTTTAGAAAAAAGGTCTCTTAAACCTTTTTTCGTAAAAACATAATTTTTCGGTTGAGGTTTTTTCTCGTGTTAAATGAAATGAATGGTATCCGATATAAGATTTGAAGCTTTTCGCTTGCTTTTCGAACAAACGTGATTGGGTAAATTTATTGACACATTTCGCATTAAAAAACAAGAAAAAGCGGAGCTATAAAGTTTTTTTAGTGTATGTTTGGACGTTTTGGTGCAAGGAGTATAATAATATGCTCTTGTTTAGTTACGAAGGTTCCTGACGTTTAATACAAATTGCGTTCCGCTTAGCATCCACTATTTTAATAATCCAAGTAATTACTAATACTTACGTAAACTAGTAACGGACTAGAATACGCTTGAAGGGTTGAAAAATAATGATAATCCTGATAAAATTACGCGTATAAAATTTTAACTTGGTTCTTTGTTACTCCGCAGTCCACACGTTTATCTTTTTAAGGTTGGTATTCTGTCAGTTGCTTCATTGTGGGCCTTTCGTTGAATCGAACAAATAATGACCACAAACAATCGTATGTTAAGTTAAGCCTTATCCAGATGTTTAATTAATGGAAGGTTGTATATTGTTTGCAGTATTTTAAAGATTGTAACATAAAATCTAAATTCAACCTTAACATTACTGACATAGGATGGTTGTTTAATTGATTGTTTTGATAAAAGAAGATTAATTGACAAATGTTTTGCGACGAAAATAAAAATAAAATGACGAAAATATCGCATGTACATCTATGCATTTTTTTAATTAACTAAATAATATATTACCTAATGTACCTATGAGTAACATTGGTTTTAAACTTATTTTTAAATAATGCATTTTTACAAGAAATGCTATATTTAATGGAAGAAATTTGCTTTTTACATATGATGCTAGTTATTTATACGAAGTATGAATCCATTTAAAAAGCGTACTTAATTAAAATATAGGAATATCTGATACTTTAGAACGCAAAAAATATAATGCCAATAAATAAAAACAATTACCTACAGAACATATATGACTAAAAGATTATCTAAAAAAAACCTGTAACACAAAACAAAAGATTATCTAAAATACAACTACAAAACAAAAGATTATCTAAAGAAACCTGCGTACAAAAATACATAATAATATAATGTGCCATGCAAACGATACAAGCGAGGCGGAGCGAGGTTGTTCACTCTAACGGTAACGCCGCGGCTTGTTGGTAAACACCGAGCATTTAAGTACATTTACATACAGGGATATAGGTAGCTATCCTAAACCAAACTGGACTATGAGAATTTTGGTAACATTGTAGGAAAAAAAGTATAAAAAACAAACTCATGATTAGAAAAATATTCCGATTAACTTATAGTCACCCTATTTAGCTGTTTTAAAGTGGTCAAACTAGTACATATATTTAAAATTACCACCAGGAAATGCTCTAATCTTAATTAATTGCCACGCTATGTAACTAAGTTAAGTTTAAGTAAGAAAAATAGACTATTGGAAGTTCCAATACGTAGTCTATTTTTCTATGTATACATTTTTCAATTTGGATTTAACTTCACCAGAGTCAGAGTGGAGGATCATCATCATCAAACTTAAGAGCTACGCTCTTGTCGGTGGAGAGATCGCCAGTCTTCTCGGTTCTCTGCCAGTCTTTTAGCGTCCTGATACGACGCGGCACCAATTTTCTCCTTCACTTGATTGAAGTACGTCAATCTGGGTCTACCTCTTCCCCTTCTTCCTTCAATTTTCCCTTCCAAAATGTTCACAAAAAAGGTGTCGTGCCGTATCAGGTGTCCAAACATCCGTCCTCTCCTGTTCTGTATGGTTTTAAGCATAGTCCTCTTCTCTTTCACAATACTTAAAACCTCTTCATTCGATTTTCGCTCCGTCCAACTAATCCTTTCCATTCTCCTCCAACACCACATTTCAAATGCCTCCAGTCTCTCTCTATCCCTCTGGGTCAGTGTCCAGGTCTCAGATGCATATAACGCAATGCTCCAGATGTATACCTTAATTAGTTGTTTTTTAGCTTTCTTTGATATCTTAGCTTTTAGTAGATGCTTCTTGTTATTGAAGGCTTTCTTAGCCATAGCAATTCTCTGTATAATATCGGCGGTACATCTGGAGTCATTGGTAATTGTACTTCCTAAATATTTAAATTTGCTGACTGGTTCTATTGTACAGCTTTGTAGTGAAATTGGGGTATAATTTAGTCTATGTTTAGATATTGCCAAAGTTTTTGTTTTATTACAATTTATTTTAAGTCCAAATTGAGTAAAAGTTTCGTCCATTTTAGTAATTAGATCCTGTAATTCCTTTCTGTTTTCTGCCAATGCTGCAATATCATCCGCAAATCGAATGAATTGGATTTTCCTCCCATTAAATTTGACCCCCCCTATATCCGAATCTCTTATTATCTTTATGGCCTGTTCTATAAAAATGTTAAAAATAAGTGGTGATAATGGACAACCTTGTCTAACCCCTTGCTTGATCTTTGCCTTCCCCTTTTCATCTCCTACTTCTATGATGGTTTCCTGGTTCCGGTAAAGCTCGTAGATTATCTTTCTGAGTGGAGGATATCTAGTACTAAATTACTTTAGTAGTAAATTAAAAGGCCCTGTCGTTTGTCGCTGTAAATTAAAAGTTCCCTCACTCTAATACGTTTGCAAATAAAAAAAAACTTTTTTTAAATATTTTAGCCTCAAATTTTAGCATACGATTCTCATTCGTTCCCACGTGTTCACATGACTCAGACCGATTTCGACCGAATGGAATTGACACGAATCCGTACCTCGTTGACTGACAGCTTCCTGGAACGCATTCCAGGTTAAACTTTATCATTTCTTTTACAATGTTGTAGTAATACTTAACGAAAGGCGGCGGTCACTTCCCAAAGTCTTTCGTCCGATTTCATCATTGTCAGTTTTTATACAGGTGACTTTTTAACTCTCCAAAAATATGAAGGGTTATATAATATAAGCCTCCCAATACGACAGACTTGTAGTCCTTATGCTGTTGTTACGCTGGCAGAATGCGTTTTGGAGACTTCACATATGCCTTTGAATTTGTCTGCAGATTAAACCCTAAAGATTAAACTTATATAGAATATTTAGATTAAATTAGACAGTCATTTTAGTTTACTTTTTTACCTTTTTGTCCGAGTGAAAGCGATCTTGATTTTAGCTTAGACAAGAATGCTTCCGTAGGTCCGGCGGATGTATTTTCGGCTGTTTTCCTCTACGGGAAAGATTTTTCAACCGGTTTCAACTAGGATCGATAATTATGTGGATTTTAAGTCGTCAGTTATTTTATTTTTTTTCAAAATGGCGGAGCAATGGTTGCAGGGGGGCCGATTTTTTAGTGTCGAACGCTCGAATTTTCACTCAAGATCTGTCAAAAAACTATGATATTTTGACAGATGTCGAGCGTTCGACACTCAAAAATCGGCCTCCAGAACGTAAAAAAAATTGCGAGGCCTGCAGCTCCTAGATCCACTACGTTATTGTTAACATAACTGAGTTTTTTTTCTAACCACAATAATCAGTAAAGGGCATGTTCCTTATCGGTTGAAACAAGGAAGCACACATTATCGGGGGTATTGCCCCGCAGGGCAGGGTCATTGCATTTAAAATGGAACATCGGGCTTAAGTAATGCACCAGCATCGTGAAGACACAAAACTCATGTTACATTGTAATGTAGAAAATGATTTTCGAGATGTCTGGTCCTTTTCGAAAAGACTACCAGAATTATCCATTCATAATCAGTAATCACTATCGTCATTAGCTCGAACTTATCCATTGCTGGACGTGGGGCATATTGAATTACATATAATTGATTGAGGTAAGCAAGCGTTTAAGGCTCAGAATGCAATAAAAACGCCGTTTTATCATGAATCATCTAATGAAATAATGAAACAGTATCTAATAGGTTTTAACGTTACGTATTTTTTTACTGTCGCTTTTAATAAACACAGAAAACCACGATTTTTATTATTGAAAGTCTATACGACAACGACAACTCAAGGAATTAAAAGATCTACCTGACAGGATTTCAACATGTGGGTATACTTTTGGCCAAAAACAGGATCCCTGGAATCTGTACTTTTAATCGATAAAATTATTTGAATATAACGGCTTTTAAAACACAAAATAATAGCGATATTTTAAAATCGTGACTTCGGTTGCGTGCATTCTGAACTTGCCCGAAATTCGCTAATTTGGACATTCCGCCAAAATTGGAGCCACCAGTAGGCCACTTAAATCTACACTTATACAAATATGCATTATGTATAAAAACGTCCTGTCAGAATCTAGTGGTTCCGTAATAAATAAGAGCTATGAATAGTTTTTTTTTATTTCAACAATAAACATATATGTATACAGGGTGGCGTTAGCAAAGGACAGGATTTTATCCATAAGAAAAAAAATAGTCACCTCCATTTTTCATGGACTTGGAATAATGTCAAAGATGATTTACTTTAAAATACAAAACACGTGGTCGACATGACAACAAATGCAGTAATCGACAAGCTGTTGTAATCCGAAGATCCCCTGCAATGCATTATCAATTGGATGGGATTAGATTTTTAATCACTTTGTTATTGGTGTATCTTAACCAAGACTCAATGGCTTTGACGAGTGAAATTCATCATACAGACCTCTAAAACAGTCACGATACATTAGCATTTTACTAAATATAGGTCCTTTAAATTGCTGGCCACAATGCCTCTGTTTAAAATGATCTGTGCAATTTTCAGCCTTAACCTCACCAATTTAGCGACTATTTTTTATAACTAACAGCTTTTTCAGTTGCGTGATTAACTGATGAATCTGGATTTGTAATCTTTATTCTCTTTTTCTAATTAATTTCATTGAATAAGGCAAGAACTGGAAAGGAATCTTTACAATGTGCGTGCTACCAATGTTGGCTATCTCTAATATTTAATTTGAATTGATTTAGTTTCCAACTTCCATCTTACTTTATATCGCAGAACTTCGAATAGATTAAAAGATACAAAATTGTCGGAAAAGTCACGTTAAGTATTTTGTTAAAATGATTTAATACCTTTAAATTGTAACCTTGCCTACTTAAAATTACGTAACCTACCCATCTATCTTGAATCTTGCATTTGTGTTGAAACTTGATACTTATGCATCATGGAAAAAAAGATTACTTATTAATAGGTTTTGAATCAACGATGACTTCAAGTAGGTAATGATGTCATCCGAAAATTCTGTGACAGATCTAGACTTGAGTGGAATTCTCTCCTTAATAAACCTTAGATGAATGTTGTGATACGATTCATAATTTGGACCAAGATACCTCCAAAGATGAAAGTTAGCACTTAGCAACAAGGGATTCAAGTTCAAGTTTTTTATTTCCTCAGACTTAGTTCCACCACAAACTTAATAATAAGTCATTAAAACAATTAAAGACACCTGCAACCCTTACGCAGCTAAATAGAAAAGGGTGTATCTTCGCAGGGAATCCTAGTAGTTTATTCCCTGTGCGCACGGAAAGTTGGTTCCCATAGGGCACGGTTGTCACGGTAGATGAGTTGTTCCAGTTGGGATCACAGAATTTTAATGCCGTACGTTTCTGTTGCCAGCGAACGTTAAGGTTTTTGAAAATGACCGTTGGATTTGAAAAGTAGTGAAGCAGCTGGTTAAGCTTGGGTCATATACACTACACCACCACATGCGCATAAATTTATCGGTCTTTAATTTTATTGATACTATGATTTGGGAATGGCGCTGAGAATATGAGGAATATGAGGTTTGCTTATTCGGTTGATTTCTCAAAGATCCCATTATCAGATTTAGTCCTTAGAAAATTGGGAACCATTCATGAACTTCAATATATTTAAAGTTTTAGTTTTTTTATATAGGTACGGATTTGTGTCTTTACCTGATGCTTTTCATTCTCATTATGGCTTCTGTTTATTATTAATGATTCTGAGAGAGGACTGGAGGACGCACGCATATCTGCGCATATGCTCACAACTTTTCCCGGTCGTCATTTGGTTTTCCTCAACCCTGATACTTTTAAATGCGGCAAGATCCACTCAATTTCCTCATATTATTTCCTTTCCTGTGTAAAAAACACAACCAAGCACATGCCAATACTGTATTGTTCAGCTTTCTTATGAAACGTGACTCCATAACCAATCGGATGTGGTGACAGACACCGACACTTCCTTATAAGTGTTCCTATTGTTATATCAATCGATCGTCTATTCGATTTCCAAGTATGGACCGTGTTTAAATAATGCATGTATTTGTGATTGCATGGAAGACCTTGGACTAGTGATACATAAATAACATGTGTTTTGCCAGCACACAAGTATCAGGAATATCAGGATAAAGTATCTAGTAGGTAATGCAATTTCGGTCGGGTGCGTGAGATATTACGTTCATGAGAATTTCGTTATAACTATCTGTTGTATATGTGTGCTCACGCACACCACCAGCCATGTTGACCTATGATTACACGTCAGTACGCTAACAGCAAGCAGTGGTTTCACTTGTCCCACCTTACGTATCTATCAGTGGCGACGTCTACCCACATTCCAGAAATATAAAAATAACGGAAATGTCTGGTGCAAATTTCGGCTTTTTGTCTGCGTTTGACCACACTATTCAGTCTTGGGACACGTATAAGGCTCGAATATCGCAGTGGTTCATCGCAAATGATATTACCGGGACTATAGATGCCGGGGGTATAAAGCGACGAGCGATCCTACTTAGCGCACTCAGCGAGGGCACATACAAGCTTGCAGCGGATCTCGCGCTGCCAAAGAAGCTTCCGGACGTGCCCTACGAAGACATCGTCAAGTTGCTGGACGATCACTTCACTCCGAAGCGTTGTGGATTTGCCGAGCGTTACAAATTCTACTCGGCTACGCAGCAGTCAGGGGAAACGTTCGCTCAGTGGGCAGCGCGCCTGCGCGGGCTAACGGCGCATTGTGGGTTTACCAGTGTGGCGGAAGCTCTCCGAGACAGATTCGTCATGGGGATGTTATCAGGCCCGGAGAAGGATAAACTTTTCGCACAGGATCTTTCAGACCTGACTTTAGCCAAGGCAGTGGAGTTGGCGGAGAGTGTACACTGCGCGCGCGCCGGGGCGGCCGCCGCGCAAACCGTGCAGGTACATAACGAGCAGCTGTTTAAGATATCGGAAGCGCGAGAGCGAGGTAGTGCGGCCGGGACAAGCAGCGATCACGGTAACAAAGTGCAGTGTCAAGTATGTGGTTACTATAATCACAAAACATCGCAGTGTCGTTTCGCGAAATCTAAATGTAAAAAGTGCAAAGTCGCGGGTCATTTAAAACGTATGTGTAAGAATGTGAACTTCATGGAAGCGAGCACCGTGGATGAGGGGGAAGATGACGATGGTGAGTGTTTCAATATTCGTTCAGTAAGAGGCGAACCGATGCTCGAAACCGTTTCAGTGTTAGGGGTTGACCTTGAATTCGAAATTGATAGCGGTTCAGCCGTCACAGCAATCCCTGAACATATTTATAAAAAACATTTCAGTAACGCACCATTGTCGCTAACCAAAAAACAATTGTTTTCATATACTGGCGATAAGATTCCATGTCTGGGAGTAGCACGCCTACCCGCCACATACGCGAATCAAACGCACTCGCTTAATGTTTACATTGTGCGGAATGCAGCCGCGAAAATCCTAGGCCGTGATTTTATTTCGATGTTTAAGTTGGAATTGTTACCAGTACGTTACTGTGAACAAGTAGATGAGATTAATAAAACTATACGAAAGTTGGCAGCTTCGTACACATCGGTATTTTCCGATGAATTGGGACGGTTCAATAAACATAAGGTTCATTTGCAATTAAAAGAAAACGCGAAGCCAGTTTATATTCGCGCGCGGCCTATAGCATTTGCTTTAAAGGACAAAATTGACAAGGAGATAGATCGTTTGTTATCATTAGGTGTTTTAAAACCGGTCGATCACTCGCAGTATGCGTCACCGATTGTACCTGTGTTAAAGCGTAATGGAGCGATAAGGATTTGTGCTGACTATTCGACGGGCATAAATAAACAGCTGGTCGTCGACCAGTATCCATTACCAACGGTAAACGAACTCTTTGCTAAGTTGCACGGTGGCCAAAAGTTTACGAAATTAGATTTGTCAAACGCGTACAACCAGTTTGAGCTAGACGAACAGTCGCAAGATTTAACTTGCATAAATACACATCGGGGGGTTTTTAAGTATACGCGTATGGTTTTTGGATTATGTTCTGCACCAGCCGTGTTCCAGCGTGCCATGGAGGGCGTGCTGGCGGGCGTGCCGGGCACGCTGTGTCTGCTCGATGACGTGCTCGTCACCGGCGAGAACACCGAACAGCATTTACACAGGCTCGAGGAGGTGTTGCGGAGGTTACAAGACGCAGGCCTCACTTTACAAAAAGAGAAATGCGAGTTCTTTAAAGACGAGGTTAATTATTTAGGTTACGTGATAAATAAAAATGGGTTAAATAAATCACCCCTTAAAGTCAAAGCTATGGTGGATGCGCCCCTACCGGCGAATGCAAGCCAGCTTCAATCATTCTTAGGATTAGTGAATTATTATAGGAGTTTTGTGCCTAATGCATCTACTATCCTAAGTCCATTATATAACTTATTAAAGAAAGGAGCCAAATGGTGCTGGACACAGGAACACGACAAAGCTTTCGTAACCATTAAAAAGTGTCTGGCGTCGGAGCAAGTGTTAGCACATTTCAACCCAGCTGCGAACTTGGTCCTTACGGTAGACGCTGGCCCTGCTGGTTTAGGAGCGATTTTATCGCAAGTAGAAGAGGACGGTTCCGAGCGACCGATATCGTTCGCGTCGCGTACTCTTAACGCTGCTGAAAAACGGTACTCACAAATTCAAAAAGAAGCGACTGCTATTATTTTCGGAGTAAGGAGGTACCACCAGTACTTATATGGCAGGTCGGTGCCGTTCACGCTCCGCACGGATCATAAACCCCTATTGTCTATATTTGGACCTTACCGTGGCATACCGGAAGTGTCAGCAAATAGACTCCAACGTTATGCTATGTTCTTATGTGGTTATAACTATAACATTGAGTACATACGGAGCGCTGATAACAGTGCGGATTTCTTATCTCGCGCCAGCCTGCCCGAGCCGGCGGGCGCGCGGGGGGCGGCGGCGGGATGCGCCGACACCGGCCTAGACATACCCGATCGCGCCTCGTATATTAATTTTGTTATGGACGGTGATTTGCCCGTGACCTTGACCGAGTTGCGCGAGCAGACGGGGAAAGATGCCGTGTTGCAAACAGTAATTTCTTTCATTTTGAACGGCTGGCCGAAAAAAGTATCTGATATATCCTTAAAACCGTATCATTTATGTCGACTGCAGCTTTCTTATGAAAACGGTTGCGTAATGAGAGGCCACAAAGTTGTGATTCCAGAAAAACTGCAAAAAAATGTGTTAAAGGAATTACATCGGTCACATTTAGGGATAGTGAAAACGAAAGCTGAGGTACGGTCTAGGTTTTGGTTCCCGGGAGTGGATGCAGCGCTGGAAAAAATGATAAGTTCATGCGCGGTGTGCATCCAGCAGCGCCCCACCCCTGCGTGCGCGCCGCTCGCGCAGTGGAAGTACCCGCCGTCTGCATTTTATAGGGTGCATTGTGATTTCCTAGGCCCGATAAATGGATGCACATATCTAGTTGTGGTCGATGCATATACGAAATGGGTAGAAGTATATAATATGAAAAATTCGATTACAACTACTGCAACAATATCGAAACTATGTGAATATATGTCGAGATTCGGAATTCCACACACATTGGTGAGTGACAATGGTGCGTCCTATACGTCACGCGAGTTTCAGGCGTTTTGTAAACTGAACGGTATTTGGCATGTCACATCGCCGGCTTATAGCCCGGCTAGTAACGGACAGGCGGAATCATACGTCAAAATAATTAAAAAAGGCATTAAAACCTGCTTACTAAGCGGTAATGGAGTACAGAATTCGTGTAAAAATCTTTTAAAATATTTGTTTGACTACAGGAATTCTGTACACACCACAACGGGAGTTTCGCCTGCCGAGCTAGTTTACGGCCGCAAGTTGAGGACGCGGTTAGATTTAATAAACCCAAGACCACCGTCGCCCTCATCCCCGACGCTCGCTGACACGGTACGTCACAATCAGTCTTTGCAGAGTAAAGCATCCGGGGGCCGTAACACCCAATGTTTCTCACAAGGAGACTTAGTTTTGTTTAAAACTTACACACAAAATAATAAATATATGTGGTGCAGAGGCACAATAGTAAAAAAAATTGGCAAAGTTGTTTATATTGTGAGAGACACTATTACCTCCAAAACATTCAAAAAACATAAAAACCAAATAGTGATAGATAAAGGGTACGATTGCGCTCGTCTTAATCATTGGGATACAGATGACGTAGCCCGCGGTGATGAGTCATCATTGGACCGTGCTCAAGAGCCGACTGAGGAACCGCCGCTTACCACGGGGGAGGGAAGAGAAGAGAGCATGCCTATGCCAGAGCTGGAGCCTGCGGCATCGGGGCCCTCAGGCACCAACCCGACAGCGGAACCACAGGACTCGAATATTGCACAAACTGAAGGCCAATCGGAAGACGAAGAATTCCAGGAGGCCTTACCAGGCCCAGCCGCGGAATCGGACACAGCTTTGGCTCGAGAGCGTGCTGGTGAGACCCATAGCAGCCCCACATCTACCGCACCTCGGTCTAAGCGCAATCGACCCAAGGTTAACTACAAACTGTTCTTTTAATTGTATATCGTGTGTTTAGTAATAAGTAAATAGTTACTTAGTTTTAGTCAGACGTGTATCTAGGCTAAGGGGAGGAATGTTGTATATGTGTGCTCACGCACACCACCAGCCATGTTGACCTATGATTACACGTCAGTACGCTAACAGCAAGCAGTGGTTTCACTTGTCCCACCTTACGTATCTATCACTATCACTATAATAAGGTTCAAATTCGATTGGTTTAGCTTTTACTGTACAATCAGCAAAAAATGTGGTCTACCACCCTACGGTCGAGGTTCATTTGAACGTCATGAAACAACAAGGTCGATTTCCCCTTGCAATAATATTATGACAGTGACTTGCTCCTTTCATTTATTACATGTATTTACGTCATGTCATGTGCAATCTGAACTTGCACGACTTACTTGTCTAGAAATCTCACTCTATTATTAAAGCCCTCGTTATGAAGTGCTTTATTATTAGCTCGTTCGGTTCTTGTTAAATTACGAGGCATTACATCAGTAGGAAATCAAGAAATTAGAATAATATATAATAAGTTAACACGAATGTTGAATATTACGTTGACAATAATTCTTGACACTATTTGTCAGTGATACTTTCTTTTTCAGTTGCAAAAAGATTTTCTTGAAAAAGATCGTAAATGGTTTTAATTGAAGAGAAGAATATATAACATTATTGCAAAATACTAGCCTATTGCATTGATAACAAAGGTCAAAATAAAATAACCCATAACTTTATATGTCAGGCATCCCAGATAATAGACGTACGTCAATTTGTGGAACTCTTACACGCCGTTAGAAAAGTCAACCCTAGCGATAATTAGATCTCACAGAAACTTTTGTCAAAACTGGTAGACCACTTTCTTGACTGTACCTAACTTGAAATGCGTGAAAAAATAATAAGAGTAAACTTGTATATTTTCTTGAAGACTTCATTTAGGATGTTCCATCTTGATGACATTACCATAAATTTATTGCCACATCAAACCGCAAATCCCCTACAATAACAATAACACCAATTACTTATTTCAAAAATAAACCCGATGATCAAAAAGATGATGTTTATGATGATGTCCCAAACGGGCCATTAAGCGAAAACAAAATGAAAACAAAGTGTGGTGGTAATGATCGCCTTTTCGTAGTCACGACTGATGTCCTACCTATACCTTTTGAATTTTAAGTCAGGGTTATAGGATTGAAAATAGCGTACATGCTTTTTGTTACAGGTCCTTTTGGTCGAGGTTGAGTCATAGGGAGTGGTCAGCGACTTCGGTTACGTCAGGGAGGCCTGCAAAATTCAAGATGGAAAATATTTCCCCGGTCACTTTGCATGGTGCATGTAAAATAGGTGACACGGAATGAAAGGTGCGGGCTATGTCACTCCAAATATTAGTCCCACAGTCCCTACGTACCTACGTCAGTTAGTCTATATTTCATAACTTTTACAAAAGTCAAAAGAAATGGAAGCGAGGAAAAGCATCGAATTAATATGAAAAATTACCACTGTTTAAAACACCCTGTATACTTCACGACTGAAGGTGATGCATCAAGATTAGGTACAGTCATTTATTGACAGAGTACACTTAATTGATGTCAAGTGGACACTCCCGTCACATCAAACACTCGTGTTTATTTGACTTATTGTATCTAATCTTAACTTAGTATTTCATATCAGTGGACAACACTAACTATTTATGAAGCTCTGCATTTCGCTATCAGATATTTAAATATTTACCAAAGGTTTAGTTTTCGTAAGTTTATGCGTATTTGTGTAAGGCTATAGTGTAAGGGTTCCGATTATTTTTAGGTACATTGTGTTAAAAGCGAGGGAACTGCATTCGTCTTTAGGCTGTGGTGGCCGCTTATCATGAGGCAGGCTGTTTGCTACCGTCGTGGTATAAAAAATGCGCGCAGATCATAAATCAAATACTGTGTACTCCTAGCTTTATCCATAGACATCTCTTTTTCCTTCCCTATAATTTTAACGCTGCGGATTCTATCATAATTGCCCGAGCAATCCTCGGAACACTAGCGTCTATAATTACGCGGTAGCGATTCGCGATTGCTTTTTTCTTTCTTGATTAATTATAATTTCTGTACATTTCATTGTATCATGTATGTATAAAAGGATATATATAATAAAGACGTTGAATCAATAGTGTTGTTACTGTGAAATAAACACTTTAACTACCTAATACTTTTCCAATAACAAGCAATTTCAATACGTATAATAGAATAGTACCTACCTACTTTCATCAATCTTTACAAATATCTATGCTAATAGCCGCATCTTGAAAGAAGTATAATGTTGACTAATGTTATATTTATTACGTTAGGTAGGTACCTTTAAATTTTAATAAAATGTGAAGTATAAGTATAATAAATTAAATACGATACGAACATAACGAGCATGTATGACTTATTAACCACGTGATGCGACAAAAAAGTCAACTGATGATTACTTACACAATCGAGCAATGAAGACCGATGGAGAGGAAATGGTGTAATGGCACAAAAAATCATGGCTGTCATGACGTAACTGGTCATTGACCCTGTCTATGAACCATCGCGTTTAAACGATACACGGTTTTTGGTTCAATTAATCTTTGGTTCAATAAATCTTAGGTTATTATATTTTATGTCCAAAATTGGTTTGCATTTGTTAATGTCTGGGTGTATGTGCTTATGTAGTCTTGAAAATAGTAGGTCTTATGTGTTAAGCTTATTGTGTAATTAATCTTTAAAATTTTATGGTGGATTAGCATCACCTAGAGTAGGTAAGGCAAGCGCACCAGTTCTCGACACCAACTCAACACCTCTATGACACTTTCAACCTTATGTCAGGGCTACGGCGAAGCACAAATGAAGTTTTCCCTCTCTGTCGCACTTACGTACAGACTTGCAAGTGCGACACAGAGAGAAAACTTCGTTTGTGGTTCGCGGTAGCAACCCAGGCTATGTCGTGCTCGCAGGGCAGAGAACTGACAAAATACCTGGCATATCAAATAAACAACCTGAGTTTATTATTCCCACCTAGATACCTAAATAAGAAATAACGTAGACGTAACCGCTAGCTAAATGACTTTTATGATGTCTAGACTCTAGAGCTAGATGGATGCAATCATCTTTCTCGTTCTCGACTGAGCCAATCTTAAAGGCGATCTTTTAAATTGCAATATGTAACCGGGGTTAACTTTCAAATTGAGGGGTGGCTTTAAAAATCCAGTTTTTAGGTATGCCGTGTTTTAGTTTTTAAGCTCTGGAACCCTATCTCACCTTTTTTAACTTTATCTTTTGTTATTTTTAACTTGTAGTCTACGAAAAGTAAAGTAAGAATCAATATGAAATTGATTATTGAGGCGGTATGGAAAGACTACCTGTTTGGTTTCAACTAAAAATTACAGATTATTTGAACATCGATAAGTAATACTTACTTCAAATCATTTGAAATGGCCCAGTTGGTCAAAATAGTCCATTCAAAAAGCGACTTTACTGTCCAAGCTCGATGATTCAAAATCGAATACCAGAATGGCATTTCATTTGTCAAAAGTTTTTTTGACTGATTTCGAATGAAAAGTCGAGCGTTTGATATTCAAAAATCGGCCACCAGTTTCACAAAATGTCGGACTAAATAAATAATTTTAGCGTATTTTTTGGTATCCTATGTTGGTAGTAGTATAAACGCAGAACCGATTACCTACTTACCTAGATATATCTATATTCTATATGTTGTATTGTAATACCACTTCACATATTTGGTTAAATCCCCATGTGACATTTAAAAAGGCATGAAATTCGGGTTTCGCCCACACTCAGGAAGTCTGGCGTCTGTGCCTGTACTCCTAAATTCGAAATACGCACTTCGGTTAGTGCCGTCCCTTTCACTCATATAGTGTATAAGACGAGAATAAAAGGGGCGGCACGATACGAAGAACGGATTTCGAATTTCGGCGTAGATCCCTCTGGATTGGGGGCTATTGCCCCAACAGGACATCGTGGGAGTAATCATTGCCAGGTGACGGCTGATAATTTACGAATCGCTACCACTTCGGGTTCCGTAGCCAATCGTATATTGTAGGTATAGGTAATTAAATATGTATTTATTTAAAACCTAGTGAGTATTGGTCCATTTTTGCGTTGGGGGAATGCGTTGACGCACCGTGATCTCGGACGAAGGCGGACCGGGCGGGTGTGTGGGACTCCTGGGCGCAGCATACTCTCTAAGCCCCCAACGATTGTCCGGTTACATCTCTCCCAGGAAGGACCAAAGGTTTGCTTGACGCATTCAAGTTCAACTATGACCCTCGCGACAGTGAGTATTGGATCTACGATGTCTCGTACCTTTTTAGCAGCTGGATTAAATTATTCAGACCGGAATTCTAAATAGCCTTAAGGCCTGGAGACTAATGTTAGATGGTATATAGTACGTGTATCGACATGTAAAAGTACCCGTGTGGCCTATTTGCAGAATAAATGTTTGATTTTGTGTCATCCAAGAAGACGCGCCCCTCCACAGCGAATCTCATCTCTATAAATAGTAAGTATACCTACTACAAGAATATCCAGTGTCGAACATAGGCGACAGTATAGAAGTGATTATACATCTAATTTCTAGAGTCTTTATCCTATAATGGTGTAAACATTGGTAACGTCAACGTCTTGGTTTTGAGTCACTATTATGCTTTCTAGCAGTTGTTAAACCTGGGGCCAGTACCACACAACTTTACAAGCGTATAATTCGACAAATTTGTTAACTTTTTCTATGGGAAATTGTATTTGTTGAATTGTGGACTTGTAAAGTTTTGTGGTATAGGGGCCTGACGATGAGAAAAAATTCTTCTACATTTAGCTCTAGACCACAAAAAAG
Organism: Cenopis cana; assembly: GCA_951800055.1. Taxonomy (NCBI): domain Eukaryota; kingdom Metazoa; phylum Arthropoda; class Insecta; order Lepidoptera; family Tortricidae; genus Cenopis; species Cenopis cana. Next base: position 5,937,387 of record OX637487.1, on the reverse strand, counting down.
AGAAATTCGAGAAATTCACTGTCACAGTAAATTACTAATTGCATTATTATAAGAGGTAATCAGAAACCACCACATTGAGCTTTCTCAACCTTTGTTCGTGTTTGTTTATTTTGTACGCGCCAGTTTGAGGTAATAAGAACATAGCTAGGGATTCAAAAGAGACTAACTAGATATGTTGTAGTTGTACCCACCGTTTTGAGATAATAGCTCAAATAATAGATCAAAGCTACGGACTCAAAAGCTGGGTGCGTATTTCTCTTTTTAATTTACAATTGACCTCTGATTGTTCCTAGTAACATATACTATAACGAAATATTTCAGTTGACTTGGAATGACTAATTCTTGAGTAACATACCACTAATTATATGTATACGGCTTAACAAGTATACAACCTGGTCGTAAACGGTAGCCTCTTCGGCATTTCCATGGATCACACCGCCATATGCTATCTTTAAGATGAGTCTAGGTTCAAGTCATGCAAAACTTAAACCAACAGCCATAACATAGCATTGATAAGTTCCTTAGACCAGCAGCAGAAGTTAGATTAAAGCAAACCTGTTCTAGAGTTCGTTGCTCCGCAGTGAACATTGAAGTGATCAGCATTGTCTCAAGTAACTACAAAAAGAACTTAGGTAACTATTCGGTTATAACTTCACTAAAAAACTAAGTACCTAGGAATTTTCACCCACTTCTAACTTGAAAAGTCACTTTGAATCTGAAACTAACCGTTCTAGTGTTCGGTTAGTCTGGATTGACGAAATTTGGTATAAGCATAGAGATTTTTCTTTCTGTTTTGTTTTGTATAAGCTCTATGATTTTGATTAGTATAGAATGCATTAGCAGTGGGCGATTACGGGCTGAAGATGACGATGATGATGAGAATGCATTGTTTTTTGTTTCGCTGAAACTTATTTCTATTGGTCTGATTTTTGTGTGCCATGCAACAATGCGAATAAAGAATCATATCAATGCAAAAACGAAGTATGTAGTTACTTACTTACTTCCAATGGCGCTACAACCCTTTGTGGGTCCTGGCCAAAAGTATGTAGTTAGGTGTGTATTAATATTTGTCTGTTTCTGGTAACTAGTTAGTTATCATTATCAGAGAGACTCACAATGATCAAAACGATCGTAATTATTTTTCAGAAGAGGCGTTCATGGGAGAAAAGTAACTTTGTTATTATTCTCGGGATACCGTGCAAAGGCAATGGTTGCTGATTATAACAAGACTAACCTTTTATCGCGTTCTTTTTGGCAGGGATAAAAGATAATGCATTATACACTCTTAAATCTTAATGAATAATGATAGGGTGTGCATGTAATTTTGTCTGCCGATGCGACGGTTTATCTTCGATCTCGTAGCTATACGATGCGTACGCGCAAATGTATCTATATCGATTGATTTGACATCGTATCTCACTTTAAAGGTGTTTGAAATATGAACTTTATCATATTCGAATCAAGGTGCATTTTTATTTGCAGTAGAACATTGGATACGGTGTGTAGTAAGTTGTCTACTGTGATAAACTAAGCCTGTATCTCATTTTAACTTCCTATCCAAAGTGAACTTTATGTTATAGAATTAAGGTGCTTTTCTGGGTGTAAAATTGGGTCTGATACGAGTTTTGTACAGTTGTCTGGTGATGTGAGTAATTCAGAGGCAATGCGTTTGTCATACATGTTTGTTTAGGGTGTGTAGGTATGTTCGATAAAATTTCGTAGCTGATCGCGATTCTAAAATTACCTTAGGTTCACATTGCCTATGTGCTACTACAACTATGGCTAACCCGCGTTTGAGATGAAAGTACTGTTACCATTGTAGTATTATTTTACATCTGCCTGGTTTACGGACACAATCTAAATTATATTAAATACTTATAAACTCCCATGAGTCTCGGACATCTCAGACACTATGTCACATATCATTGTATATCAATTGTCGAACGATATTGGACCTTAAATACGTGAGGGACCCGTTTATTATATTTCAATATCAATATCTATCTACATATATTGTTCTTGAATAAATAACTTGAACTTAGCCGTGGGACACCCTCTAGAGAAAGTATACCTGTGTAAATATGAGGGTGGACACTTAAAGCCTTTTCGTTTTGGAAGAGAAGAAACATTGTTGAGAGACTTTTAGAGCATTGTCTTTGTGATTCCCATTCTCACGCATAACTATTAAGACGTGGTTTGTGTTTAAATAGGCGCGAGTAAATAGGTTTATACAAACATGATATAAAGAATCGAGGGTTCGAGTAAGAACGGATTTTATTACTACATGGCTTAAGATACCTATACGGCGTAGTCGGATAACTTGACTGCCTTAGTCATTATATAGTAATAGGTATATATAGCTAAATTTGTGTACTTTATATATAGATATATGTATGTATTACGTAGTATATGTAAATTAAATAATCAATACGTAATTGATGTCGATTATCCATAGTTACCGGATAGTACCAAATGTAGAATTTCAGTCGGTAAAACTGAATGTTTGTGAAATTGTGACTTTTGGACTCTAAGGCTTGATTAACGCTAGACCATTCTGTGTCCGAGCCGGCCCGTTTTGTAATTATGTACAAGAAATCGAAGGACGCGCGACGTCCGTCGATTTCTTGTACTAGAAAACGGGCCGGCCCGGACACGGAACAGTCTAGCGTGAATCATCCTTAAGGGCCTTTTCACACTTGAGCGATTTGCAAGCGATTTGCCAGCGATTTCTATACAAAACTCGAACGCGGCGATTTCGCGGCGTGATCGCCGCGATCGAATTTGTATAGAAATCGCTGGCAAATCGCTCAAGTTTGAAAAGGCCCTAATTCTATTACAGAAAAACGATTAATTTATTCAAGAAAAAGCAAACCAAGACTAAGATACTGACATAATAAATAACAATAATAAAGTAATCTATGCTTAATCGAAACTTTACTAACTAAAATAAAGGGCATCCCGCGGCATAGTTTCGAAGATCCTAGCAGCATTTCCCCGCTGTTTACTGTATATGTGTATAGCAATGCTGATGCGTTGTGTGAGGAAATTGCCAGCCCCTTTGGTCACCACCACCAGTGATGTCTATTAACCTATTAGTCTTCTTTAAAAAAAGTCATGAGCCCTGGGTCCCCCTTAAAATAGAGTCCAAGAAAAATCACAATTATCATGTTTCCTTCATAATAATTGTGATTTTTCTTCGCCTTGTCCACTGTCGTTTCCTTAACTGTAACGTAAGTGTACGTACTGTATATTTCAGTAGAGTAAGCCAAGAAACTGGTCGACCACTTTTCGAGTCTATTCTTTGTATGTTAAGGTTCAAAAGTTGTAGACCACCGCTGTTGTACATACGCATAATAACCCACCCTGGTACCTATAATATGTTAAGGTATAAATGTTTCAAATATGTATTCCCATGGGAAAAAAGTGCACACCGGAAATAGTTAATTACTTCTGAAATAAGAAAGTGGTCGTGCCAGTGAGCACGAGGTCACGGATTCGAAATTGGAAGCACGAGTAACACAAGGAGTTTTTCGAGTTTCCAGCGCTCTAGAGAACTCGAAATTAGTGCTAGGTCTAACTTCCGCTCGAAATTTGAAAGCAAGTAGTTAGGCGTAAACGCGATAAATTAAAATGTTTGTATCGCATCGCAAAAAAAACGAGATTAAGGAAAATGTTTTTTTTTGGAAATTGGATTTGATCAATTTATTTATACCTAGTTGTTATTTATTTGTGTATATAGAAAAAAAGTAGGCAGACTACACGGCATAGAACATTTATAAAAATATTGTTATGAAGCTAATTGAGCTCCACGGGCATCGTATAACAAAAACAAAATCCTATTCCCATCTTTCTACATTTCATTTTTTACTGGGAATAAGTAAATGACCTAAAATTAGTCTACATGCGTTCAGATTAAAATAAGTCTTTGGACATGAACAGATTGTAAAGCTTACCTGTCATCTGCAGCTGTCTTCTCGAGGCTGGCGTGCGTGGCGTGCGCGGCGTGCGTGCTGCGCGTGGCGTTCGCGGCGTTCGTGGCGTACGCGGCGAACTTGCCCCACTGCCCCCGCGCCGCGGACTTGACAGCATCCTCAGCTCCGTGTTCCCAACATTCGCTAGCGCCTCCGTCGCCGACCTCGGCGATTTACTATCCTCCTCCATGAACTTAACCGGAGACTCCATCTTCGACGCTTTGTAAACACACTCCGTCTCAATATCAAAGTTGAATCTTCTTATAAAACGCTTCCTTTCTCTTGCATATTGCTCCGCCATTAACCGGCGCGTTTCATCCCTGTCTGGCGCACCGAAAAGACATTTGCAACTCCCACGACGCCTCCTCGGCGTATTCGCGACATTCCTCAAAGGCGCCATCCCTGAAGACACTTCGAATCTCCTCTGCTTCGGCGTCCGTCCTCCGGCGGCCATGAACGTCAGGTGATCAAGACTGGTTCGCGAACATCTGACTAATAATCTCCCGTCCCGAGAGAAAACAGCTGTTCTCAGGTAGAAAGGGAGGTTGGGGTACGCGTGAGTTAGAACGGGGGAGAGATAACACCTGGCGCGCGCCAATTCTAACCTAAAAGCGCGGCGTGGCTGGAAGTGTAGCGTGCGCGCGCTGTTGCCTCTTACTTGTGACTGACTCTGGTCTCTGACTGAACGAACGACGCTCGGTTTCCCGCGCTCGCCCGCGCCGATTTTGGCAGCCACTTGGCGCGCAAACAATGGATTCAAGGACGCTTTTTGTGTCTTGCGACACAGGTGAAGTAAGAAAAGGGGATAGACTAGACGGCCATAGTGCAAGCGTGCAAGTGGTTAGTGGGTGAATTTTAGCGGGAATTTGCCAGTCGGAGTATTATTAGACATCCATGACGTTATCGCTTGATAACTGAATGAGCCGGCTCGTTAGTGTTGTTATGTCATAGTAGGTATAGCATTCGGAAGGATTTCCCGCCATTCGGACATGTGATTATTATACACGTTATACATGACTACCGACCAATACGAACAAAGAATCACATTAAACAGGTGTACCAACCATTTGTTTTGATTTTGCATCTTTTTATTATTGGATTATTTATAGGCACCATGTATGAGTATCATTGTTGACTGTCAACCAAAAATAAAGCATTTATCAGTTCTTAATGTTTTAGGTAAACATATCAAGGTACTTTAATACTTGTAAATTCACAATGAGAAATTTAAGTACCAAAACGACAATATAAAGTTCAAAATGAAAAATGTAAGTATTTAGTTCTTTCTTACACGAAAAACCAAATACCCTATATCTTTAATTTTATTCTCTACAAACGAAACAAACCTGAATTTATTGTAAATAATCCACCGTTTAATTACATACTTATTATTTTTCTCCGTTTCTCCATCCCCAGTATTTACTTTTCTGTTCACTGTTCCAAACATCCCAAGTTGGGCAATGTCAACAAGCAGTTAACCAGTGATCTAATATTTCGGTTATAGTTGCTACCTCAACCATGTTTCCTTATTTAGTAAAAGGACCTAAGTAGTTAAACCACTACATACATGGTCGATGATTCATGACTCATGAAGGTAGGTATTCGTCTGGGAATGATCTAATCATTTGTTTTAATTGTCAATTGATCAAACAACTAATATCCTGCTAATACATACCTACCTAGTCACAGCGAGACAACATGCTATTCAAGGTGAACTTTTTAGTACTTAGTACTTACCTATGTTCCTATATATTAGTCTAGACTAGATTTTTTTTCTAATTAATACCTACAGGAAGAAGCGCTGAGCAGTGACGCCTAGACAACGCCTGGACGCCTATACCCAGCAGTGGGCCACCAATTAGGCTAATTTAAAAAAATCTAAATGTTGTGAAAATACATATAAAACTAATAAAAAATTCAGATTTTCGGTATTTGATTTATGAATTATGATTGTCGAGTCCTAAGAAAATATAAAAAAAATTGCCTTTTATTCAGACATTTTCACAATACAGTAATCCATTTATAATTTAATTACAAATAATTTTATAAGTTATAAGTAAATAAGTTAAAAGATTTATATAATTATTAAAAATTATTTTGTAAATTTAATAAATAAGTTAAAACTTTAAAATTATTTAAAAATTAGTTTAAATTAGCAATAAATAAGTTAAAAATGTATTGATTGTTTTTACATTTCATATCACATGCACTATCACAGTATATTTTTGCTTAGTCCTAAGATAATACGTTTTACAAATATTAGATTAGTATTTGTTAACTCCTGCCAGCCATTATATAATTATATGCAGCAAAGTTAAACAACAATTTTTAAAACACATGCATAAGAATACCTATCGTGTTTATATTATTTGGCATGTGATAGGAAAAATCGGATTATCATTATCAAATAATAATTCACATATTTTTGGCAAAGTTAAAACAATTGTAATCCATAGGTACTTTAATTCAATAGTAATAGAAATTTACAAAATCGTAACTAAATATACATAAATGTAAAATTTCAATGACTGGAAATTAGTGTGAATTAAGATTTTCTTGCAATTATTAAGTACTCATGCTGAGTAGGTTTTTAATAATCCCAACTCAAAACTCGGCCCTCGCTCATACTAATATTAGGTACCTAAGGTACCGGGAAACAATTTATCAATTTATAACTTTTGTAGTTTTAAAATAATAAACGCTAAACGTCGACTAATGAAAAACCGTTTTTCATTAGTCGACGTTTAGCGTTTTTTCAAAAACGTAATGTAAGCTTACACGCCCCCGCGATCCTCGTCATTGCGGGGCCGACTAATGTAGATATTGGATTGTTGGTTCATTATCAGTTTATTTTACAGTCGCATTCAAATTTGTGTGTTACCTACCTATATTAAGACACTCATAAATAATATATTTGTTCAATATTTATGAGGCTATAAATTTAATTTGAATGATTATTAGAGTTTAATAAATTACAAATTGCCGGAGAAGCCACTGTGACTATTTGTAAAAATACCTATGATTATTTTATATGCATCAAAGTTTTATTAATGCTAATTCAGAGTAGTTATCACATTTTAAGTCAGTTTAAGACAACAACAGCTTCTTAAAATTTGTCCCAAAAACTTTTCGTGATTTCAAACTATAAATTGAATAAATGAAATAATGTTTAATATAATATAAAAATGCATTTTTCTAATTTGGGTCAAATGTTCTGCCGGTGAGTGTATTTATGCAATAAATAAAATAAAATATACCTGTTACTTAGTTATACGTAGAGTTTATTTAGCGTGCGATTCGTGCGTAAGTTCGTAAGGTAATCATAGGTGAAAACGGTAATGATTTGCTTTTCCCCGCACTATGAAAGACAAAAAAATCGAATGAAATGGACATGTTTTTAAATGATTGGTGTCTAGTCTATAAGACAGGGTTAATGCCATTGACAAATCTAGTAAAATATGTATAGCAGACGCCATCATAATTTATGCACGACAAGTTATGGCTTGTTTTTGCTTTAGCGTCGTCACGGTGCTAATGTGATAATAAGTAAATAAATATAGTATATAATAAAGAATAAGAAGCACTTTGCAAGGCTGGTCAGTGGTCACCGTTCAAAATCTTTGGCCATGGTAGAAAAATACAAAAAGTTATGTTTTTTTCGTTGATGAAAACGCTAAAATAAAATAAAAAATCTAAATAAGGTCTAGTCTTTATTACAACTCGATGCAAACATCAACACCATATGCAATCCAAAATTAAATTCAATTACAAAAATCGATTTGTACGAACCCCGGCCACTGAGGCGAAATATTAATAACTGAACCAATTTGTGCGTATACGCATGCGAGTATCGGAAATCATTACCTGTACAAATCATTAATTGAAAACTGCAAACCGACCGGGACCGTGAAATTGGGGTGCAGTTTAGGGTTCCTTTTCTGGAACTCGAAAACATTGGGTACGGACGACGTTGAAGATGTACCGACACATAACTAATTAGCCTCATAGTGGAAAATGTACACATAATCTTTAACGCCGATTGTACCTTGCCATCTGTTTTGTTTGTACATTTATTTACATAATATTCTAACTTCAATCGCCTCCGTTTCTAATTTATTGACGTTTTTCTAGAGCGAATGTACTAAGTATTAGAAAACCGGTTGTAAAAGAGATAGTTAGTCGAGTTTCTTTTTTTTTTCAATGCATTTTAATTTTACCTACCTACTTCAAAACGAATGTCAAATAATCCACCTTTTCTTAGTAATTTAATTACCTACAAACAATTTCTAGTGATATTTTCTTGCGCTCTAACAACTCTAGAACCCTGTGTATTACTTATCTCAATTTTAATAAATACTTCCGTACTATACTGGTGAGTAGCATTATTATTTTGTATTTTCCAATAACACATTATTATTGTTTATTAATGATACATTTGAATGACACGTGTCCGCAAGTCACGTAACACGCGAAGTTAATTTGTGCCTTTTCATTAGCTGTGTCGGTATATAATGGGGTTGAAATGGGGTTGTCATTGTCATGATTAGGTACGTACATGGCAAAGAATATATATACTAAGTGTAGGTGAGTGCTTCCTGACTAATAGCGCGGGATGCGCGGTAGCGGGACGATACGAAGGCAGTACTGCTCCGCTTCTGCGCATGATATTACTACTGCGCAAATGTAATACTGACAGCACCTATTCCGTCAAGTGGGAATCATTGCGACGTCAGTAATTTTAGGTCAAAAAAGAAAATGTCAATCGATCCCGCCCCGCCAAGTCAGGAAGTCGCCTTACTGTTTCGGCTCCAATGTCAGCAATTGGCATCACTTCTGGCCATCTTGTAAATCTGTCGACAACAATCAAGCTTTACGAGAACCTGCGACGAAATGGTAATGGTCCAATGAGATCTATATATGCACTTGTGAGAAACGCTTAGTTGGTAACTAAAGCGAAATTATGCACAAGAGATGTTACATGCTTGTAGTATCTATACTTTTGAGCGCTGACAGTCTAAGCGTGCTTTTGTCCATTCGTGACAATTTTTACAAACTCCAGGGCAGACAAAACGCTGTGTCACCGTGTGTCACTAACTTTGTCGTAGTTTTATTGCGTACGATTACCTTACCTACCTAAGTAACATAACATAAGGCACAGCGGTAACTACACAAGTTCAAATTTATCAATTTTGCGCGGCGGACATTCATCTCGCGTCTCAAAATGGCGGAAACGGCACAATGAGCACTAACACCGCACCTTCCGGTACACTCGGGCACGTAATTATTAGCCACACACCTGTTGCGAGCAGTGTGGTTTATTTTGCCAACTGTAGCCAATTTTGCAGACACACCTATACCAATGGCTGTGGCATTGTAAAATCGGTCAATGTAGGCATTTAGGAGCAATTTGTAAAAAGTACTTAGGGGTATGAGTTTTTTATAAAACAAACAAATGGACGTTTTCATCGTAACTCTTTTGTGTATTCATTTCATTTGCTTAATTAAATAATTATGGTAACTGTATGCTTTTTTGGTAACTATATTTATTTATTTTTTACGTAACTATTTATTTTACCAAAACTAAGCCATTGTATATAGTTAGTTAGATAGCTACGAGTATGTTGCGAATTTTACCAAAAGTGGTTAAGACTGTACGAACAAAAAGTTTGTATTTTAGAAAATATACGGTTTTTTCTAACGTCATATCTTTGTTCAAGTGACTACATTGTTAAAGTAAACTTCTGTTTTGTATAGATAAACTCTTATTCTAGACCATAGCGTTGCTAAACTTTTATTTCTATGTACGATTATTTAAAACAGTCAGGTTTTCGTCGGAGTGTTTTGCAAAAATACGCGTCAGAGCTATCTTTCAGGTACAATATTTCCATTTTAAATTGTCAAAAACGATTGGATGTTTATCTTTTACAATAGGATGTATAGTCTTTTAGTACATAGCGATCGCACTAGTTCTGAAATATTGGTTTTTACTATCTAAAAAAAATACTACAAAATGTCTAAATCGGTTTGTTTAAACATTTTTTTCCTCACATGTTTTATAATATTTTTTAAAAAAAACTTATTATTATAAAACGACAGGTTTTGCTTGATATTTCTTATTTTTTTTAACGCTTATGGATAACCCACTTAATTTAGACGAATTTTTAAAAACCACTATAATTCATAATATAACAGCGCGCGACAACGTTGTTCGATTCATTACGCGCCGGGCCTTCCCAAGGAACGCACGTGTCGCTCTCCTCGGTGCGTTAAGGTCGGTGACCAAGCTCACACCGATACTGCTATTCTGTAGATGTAGCGCGTCCGCTACAGATTAATAATTTGATACTTGGTATTTTATTTCTTCTCAAAGCAATAAAGTAATATGATTTTTTACAGAAATGGGCAATAAACGTAAATTGTTTGGGACGAAAAAATCCAACAGTACTACGGCCACACAAGTTAAAAGGTAAAGGTATGATTCCGCTGCCGACTGCATACAGCAACTGCACGTTCCGCCGCACTCCAAATTGAACCGTAATAGTATGCGTAAAAAGCTCAATTTGAAATGAGCGGAGAAGTGTCGGAACAGCACACGCCGCTCACTCTAAATTGGGACTTTTAGTCTTATGATTACAGTTCAATTTGGAGTGCGGCGGAAGGTGCAGTTGTTGTATGCAGTCGGCAGCGGAATGATACCTTAAGGCACCATGTTACCTATTACCTATTGCTGCTAGTGATATTTCTATGTCTGGATATGTGCTTCTATGTTCTTGACGTTCTGTGAACATTTCGGATCTTTCCTTTAATTGTAAAATTCAAACTAATATTTTTTTATTCTTAACGAGCGCCCGATAATTTATGATTGCGTTGTTTGAACTAGTTATTGAATTATATGTATGTGCAATTTCAAATTTTAAGCCAAGTAGTTTCTGTGGAAAGTAATTTAAAGTAAAACTAGTCCCCGAAACACGTGGACTCCACGTAATTATCATTCCAAATTTGACTTTTTTCCTGACAAACTTATTCCAATTTTGTTGATTAATTCGTGTTCATGCACCTCTAAAAATAGTTTGTATAGTCTCCCAACATATGTTTACTGGTTGTTATCTTTTGTGTGAATTTACTCTCATATTCATATTCATTTATATTTTTTTATTCTTAACGAGCGCCCGATAATTTATGACTGCATTGTTTGGACTAGTTATCGAATTATATGTATGTGCAATTTCAGATTTTTAGGCCATGTAGTTTCTGTGGAAAGTAATTTAAAGTAAAACTAGTCCCCGAAACACGTGGACTCCACGTAATTATCATTCCAAATTTGACTTTTTTCCTGACAAACTTATTCCAATTTTGTTGATTATTTCATGTTCATGCACCTCTAAAAATAGTTTGTATAGTCTCCCAACATATGTTTACTGGTTATCTTTTGTGCAAATTTTCTCTCATATTCATATTCATATGCATTTATATTTTTTTATTCTTAACGAGCGCCCGATAATTTATGATTGCGTTGTTTGAACTAGTTATCGAATTATATGTGTGTGCAATTTCAGATTTTTAGGCCAAGTAGTTTCTGTGGAAAGTAATTTAAAGTAAAACTAGTCCCCGAAACACGTGGACTCCACGTAATTATCATTCTAAATTTGACTTTTTTCCTGACAAACTTATTCCAATTTTGTTGATTATTTCATGTTCATGCACCTCTAAAAATAGTTTGTATAGTCTCCCAACATATGTTTACTGGTTATCTTTTGTGTAAATTTTCTCTCATATTCATATTCATATGCAATTATATTTTTTTATTCTTAACGAGCGCCCGATAATTTATGATTGCGTTGTTTGAACTAGTTATCGAATTATATGTATGTGCAATTTCAAATTTTTAGGCCAAGTAGTTTCTGTGGAAAGTAATTTAAAGTAAAACTAGTCCCCGTAACACGTGGACTCCACGTAATTATCATTCCAAATTTGACTTTTTTCCTGACAAACTTATTCCAATTTTGTTGATTAATTCGTGTTCATGCACCTCTAAAAATCGTTTGTATAGTCTCCCAACATATGTTTACTGGTTGTTATCTTTTGTGTAAATTTACTCTCATATTCATATTCATTTATTATATTTTTTTATTCTTAACGAGCGCCCGATAATTTATGACTGCGTTGTTTGGACTAGTTACCGAATTATATGTATGTGCAATTTCAGATTTTTAGGCCAAGTAGTTTCTGTGGAAAGTAATTTAAAGTACCAGGCCGAACGTCACAATGTACATGACAGTTATCACGCTCCCAAACGTAAAATTTATAAAAAATTAACGTTGTTTTTTGCGTAATTTCTGTATGAAACACAGGTTTTTTATTAATTTCGCGAAAATGAATAGTCAGAAGTAAATAGATTAACACATATTTAAGTATTAATAATGTGTAATGAGATAATAAATGTCGATCGTTTTTTGTGTGAAAATCGAACCACCTTAATAAGTGCGTAGGTACGTAATGTTAATAAAATAAAAACATTTAAAACTCACCACATTTTTTCCTACCTCACTCTAACTCTATAACAATGATCAAGACATGTCAGTTCAACCGGCAGCACTCGAACCGCACGCACACAGTAATCGTTTTAGTGTGTAGCTAAACATGGCCGCTCGCAGGGAGATCGCGGCTAGGATGAGTTGGAGCGAAATGTTCGTACCCTCTTAACAGAATATCACGAATAATCCTATAAATATTGATTAAAGTACACTCTAGCACGATTTCCACACATTACGCGACAGTCACGACCAATAAAGAATGGTGTTACACAAATACACATCCCAAATATCGAGTTATCTTTGCGATTAAGGCCAGTTTAAGAATAATTCTCTGGTTCTCAAAAAGGTTTATAATATACGCGTTCATAGTGGCGAATGATCAATCTATAGCTTGGAGTGACTTTCAGGCACCTACTCGTAAATCATATTTCTGCGGGCTTTCACTCATAACATGACCCCGGTCAAGGCTCGGTCTCTATATTATTGCTATTGGGAAGAGATACTATTAGTATTTTAGTATTGGTATTTTTGGTATTTTTATTTGGTATTCACAGACTGTTAAATTGTGTGTATATACCTTAAGATGCCAACAGTGTAAACTATGCCTAACATATATTGACTCTATAGATGCGAGTCTATGGTTCCTTCTCTTTGGACTTGATACTTCAACCCAGCGGTCACAATCATGTGAGCTCTTCATTATTATATTATATTACATGGACATATAGAATAAAATGTGATTGCTGTAACATCCAAGTTGTTTCTCTTGCCTGCGCTCCGCTCCGCTACCCTACTAAGTGAGTACTGTCACCACACTCTGCTAGAATTCACAAGAGGTTATGGGACCCAGACATGATTTAACAGTACTCATTCTCAAGATCTATATAATACACTAATAAGGTAGCGTTGGAGCGAGCGCCAATAACAGGCAAGAAATTTACACACAGCAATTGTATACATTGTCACATAAAAATGGATTCCGTGCCGTCATCTAACCTCAACCCACACGTGGCTTCGGTTGAGAAGCTACAAGGTGCTGCAAACTATCACACGTGGAAGTTCACCACCAAAAATATCCTGATATTAGAAGGGCTGTGGGATGCTGTCGACGGAACCGACACCGACGACGCAAAAATGAGACGGGCGTTGGCACGTATTTGTCTTTCTATTACAAAAGAACTATATCAATATGTTCGGGATGCTAAAACCCCTGCCGAAGCATGGAAGAAACTGTCGGAGATATTTGAGGACAAAGGCTTGTATCGCAGAGTGCTCCTACTTAGGAAACTTCATCGAGTACAGTTCGCTGAATATCCTACCATGGGAAAATACATAGAATCGATTACTACTTTGGTGCACCAACTCCACGACATCGGGCGGACGATAGAGGATGCTGAAGTAGCAGAAATACTTCTTAGCGGACTGCCATCGGAGTATGATACCGTAGTATCAAACCTATCGACAGCGACTGCAGCCGACAAGCTATCAAGTGAGCTTATAAAGGCTCGACTACTGCAGGAATACAGTAGAAAGTCTTCAGCCGACGATACAACCGCATATATTAGTAAGAAGAATGTTACATTTTGTGATTTTTGCAAGAAGCGAGGCCACTCCAGATCAAAATGTTTTAAACTGAAGCGTGAGAAGAAGCCTAGGAATGCCGGCGACCGGACTAACATTGCTGCTGCATTCTTGGCGGGAGAACAATCTGAAAACTTTTACCTGGATAGTGGAGCAACGAATTCTATGGTTTTTAGCAAGAAATACCTTACTGATATTGTGCCACATCATTCTTCTGTAGTTGTAGCTAATAATAACACTATAAATTGTGAGGCAGTTGGGAAAATGAAGCTCTTATTGAAAGACAAGGTGAGTTCCTTAGTTTTGTCCAATGTAATGTATGTGCCAAAACTTTCATGCAACTTGATTTCAATATCGAAGTTGGTCGAGTCTGGCCATATTGTTCAATTTAATAATAAAGGTTGTTGTATTTTTAAGAGCAAAGCCACTGACTTTGACAAGCCTATTGCATGTGCTACGTGTTGTAATGGTCTGTACAAGTTAAATGTCTCTGTGTGTGTGACTAACAAGACCTCACCCGTGGAACACTCTTTGTTCCTGGAAGCTAGCCAGGAATCACCGAGGGCCACATTATCAGCCGATCTCTCAGCGGAATTATGGCACAGACGTTTAGGTCACCTCAACATTGAAGGTATGAAACGTTTGCGGGATGGTGCATGTGGTATAATGTTTCAGGATGACGACCTCAAGGGCTGCGCTGCATGTCTTGAGGGGAAGATGTCGGCCGCATCCTACCCCAAGGGGCAGGCAAAGCGTGCTACTGAGAGACTGCAGCTCATCCACAGCGACGTCCTTGGGCCAATGCAAGAGCCAAGCTGGGGAGGCAAGAGGTTTCTTGTTTGCTTCACCGATGACTACACGAGGAAAACCTTTGGATACCTTATGAAGGAAAAATCTGAGGTAATGTCACATTTCATTACTTTTAAAGCACAAGTAGAAAAGCAAGTTGGGCAGTCAATTAAGTTCTTACGAACAGATAATGGTGGCGAATTTGTTAATAAAAGATTCTCTGATTACTTGAAACGGGAGGGCATTATACATCAGACTACTGTGCCCTATTGCCCGAGCCAAAATGGTGTAAGTGAGCGACTTAATCGCACTATTATGGACAAAGTCAGATGTATGCTTAGTGAGTCAGGTCTTAGCAACAGATTTTGGGGCGAGGCAGTAATGACTTCTATTTACATAAAAAATAGGGTAGGAACTGCTGCTCTATCGGGACGTTCACCCGAGGAGGTCTGGACTGGATCCAAGGTGGATCTTGGTCATCTCCGAGTCTTTGGCTGCACTGCATACTGTCTGATTCCATCACAGAAACGCCGAAAGTTAGATGCCAAGGGCAAACTAATGATTTTTGTTGGCTATAGTGAGACTACAAAAGGTTATCGTTTATGCGATCCGTCTAGTCCCAATACTGTGGTATTGTCCCGTAGTGTGGCGTTCATAGAGAATCGTTTTTATTACAAAAATGAACATAAAAATGTTCATGATAATTATTATTTATTTGATACCTTAATGAATAATAATTTCAATAAAGAAATTGAGTCACAAGAGAATCATAATGAAATTTCTGTAGGTAATATTGAAGCTAACAATGTTTTGCCTGAAATTTCAGATGGACCTGATGGAGGTGACGAGGAGTACCAGTCTTTGAGCGAGCCCGACTCCGATGACTCTGCCGATGGTGGGCGCGAGCAGCGACCCGCGTCATCTGGACAGGCGTCACGTGAAGGGGAAGCAGTACAGTGCAAGCCTGTCTCCAGCGACTATCGTGCTGACGATGAGCGCGTGCAGCGCCTTACATCGCCTGAGCCGATGTCATCTGGAGGGGAAGCGGTACTGAGCAACGAAGCGACAAAAGGTGCATCCGATCGTTCTGTCCGTATCAGGCGACCCCCACAAATGTATGGTGATTATGATTGTTCTATGCTGACTCAGCCTGCCTCATTTGATGAGCCGCAGTCGTATGAAGAAGCTATTGCTTCACCATATCGTGATGATTGGATTGATGCAATGCAGTCTGAATATGATTCGTTGGTTTCAAATAAGGTATGGAAATTGGTCGATAGACCTACTAACAAAAACGTAATCAAATGTAAGTGGGTATATAAGTCAAAGCATGATGTGGATGGGAAATTTGATAGACACAAGGCACGGCTCGTTGCCAGAGGCTTTACTCAACAGCCGGGCGTTGATTATAATGAGACATATGCTCCTGTCATACGCCATTCGTCTATGAGAATTTTATTTTCCCTTGCTAATGAGATGGACTTGGACATAGATCATCTTGATGTTGCCACAGCATTCTTGAATGGAAACCTGAATGAAGTTATATACATGGAACAGCCTGAAGGTTTTTGTAACGATGAAAATAAAAGTAAGGTGTGTTTATTGCAGAAAAGTATATACGGTTTGAAACAGGCTAGCAAAATGTGGAATGAAAAAGTTAACCAAGTGCTATTAAGTAACAGTTTCAAACAGTCTATATGTGAACCATGTATATACACTAAAAAGTCTGGTAATGATTTTGTCATTATTGCACTTTATGTTGATGACTTTTATGTCTTTTACTCTAAAAATAGCTCAATAAAAATTGAGTTGTTAAACATATTAGAGAAAGAATTTAATGTGAAAAATTTGGGTCCATTAAAGAATTGCTTAGGCATTAGAATCACTAGAAATAAGTCAAAAGGTACTTTGTATTTAGATCAAACAGAATATATTAAGAAACTGTTAGTACGATTTAAGATGCAAAATTGCAAACCCATTGCAACACCTATGGCAGTAAATAGTAAATTGACTTTACCTAACAAAGATAGTGCTCATGCAGACAATGAGACCTATGACTATAGGCAGCTTGTAGGTAGTCTAAATTATCTTTCTGTATGTACTAGACCTGATATAAGTTTTGCTTGTAGTCAGCTAAGCCAGTTTAATAATAGCTTTGACAGGTCCCATTGGATAGCAGCTAAACGTGTACTTAGGTATTTGGCTGGCACAATTAATTACTGTTTATATTATGTAAAGAGTGTTAATTGGAATATACAGGCTTATACTGACGCAGACTATGGTAATAACCTTATTGACAGAAAATCGTATACTGGTTTTGTCGTAAAGTTAGGAAATAATACCATTAACTGGGAATCACGTAAACAAAGGTGCATAGCACAGTCGACAACGGAGTCGGAATTTCTGGCAATAGGTGACGTTTGTAAAGATATTTGTTTCATTAAAAATTTGCTTACTGAAATATTGAATAAACATGTAACATGTACGGTTTACAATGACAACCAGTCAGCACAAAGACTATTGGAATGTAAAGAATTTTGTCATAAACGAACGAAGCATATTGATATTAGATATCATTTTGTGAAAGATTTAATTAAAAGAGACTGTATTTCAGTAAAGTACCTATCAACAGACAAGATGATAGCTGATGTATTGACCAAGCTATTATGTGTGCAAAAGCATTGTAGCTTCATTACTGATATGAATATTATTACAAGAAAAGATATATGACTCATTTAAATTTGCCACAATGTATCTGTGATAATGTAAATATATTTTAATGACATGTACAATGTATACAATTATGTTATGACATTAATTTCATTTAAATAATGAATACATATAACTTTTGTCTCTATATTGCAGAGATCATTATATATTGTTAATTTTTATTTTAACTTAAATATCTTTAGATATTTTAATGTAATCTTTTGTGATATAGACTTGACATCATAGATGACTCTACTATATAGAGTATAGACTCTATCTTATGTACTTGCACTTATTAATAATAGTGTCAATTATATAGTCTTATCGACTGAACACTGCACTGTAAGCCATATAAGGGGAAGTGTTAAATTGTGTGTATATACCTTAAGATGCCAACAGTGTAAACTATGCCTAACATATATTGACTCTATAGATGCGAGTCTATGGTTCCTTCTCTTTGGACTTGATACTTCAACCCAGCGGTCACAGTCATGTGAGCTCTTCATTATTATATTCGTTATTTAGTCCGTGGTATAATAACTTTGAGAGCTGGTATCACAGTGCCTCAAACGCCGCGATTTCATAGATTCTAGATAAAAAAAAACAAAAATAACCAATACCTGTCAAACAACAGATGTCAAATCATTGGTTATCTACGCGCCGAAACTTCGTTACGTCGCGCAGGGGAAAAAGTGTTTTTCTTAGTTTTTTCAGTGAAATTTCAGGTTTCATGAATATTTCCGACACCCAAACGGATAAATGGAAGCAAAAGAACGAAGGAGTGGCCCGGATCATGGTAGTTATACGTGAAAATCGCAAATTTGAAAAGGGCTTCAGCTCGTAAGTTAAGACTAGAAACTGTTATTTAATTACATGCAATTACACTATTACCGGCATAATAAGTATATAGTATGTCACCTTTCCCGTTGGGAGAGAGGATCTCTTTGAGATAAGCTGAATTTTTTGGTTGTTGTGGTCAAAGAGTCTAAGGGTCCAGTTTTGGTTCGAAAAATCATATTTTACGACACATTATGTCATATGGTGTCGTTTTTTCCGTTGGAAAAGACTAAGGCTCTGACACAACGCTGAACTTCAGAGTATTAATGAATATTTCAGTCATAATCATAACATAACCTCTAAGGTTTCTTCCCAGCCAGAGTGTATGAAACAATACATTATCATGTTACACTTTGTCGCACTTATTCCGCGGGAATATAAGACTCTAGCATTCATTCCGTTGGAATTTAAGACTGGCGCAGTCTGGAGGAGTCTGATGGTCAGCAAGAATGGGACATGATGCCACGATCCTCAGCATTGGGGGAGCGACTGATGATTATAAGACCTATTCCGTTGGAATAAAGGACTCTGGAACTAATTCCGTTGGAATTTAAGACTTTGGCTCCTATTCCGTTGGAATATAAAGCTGGCACAAATTCCGTTGGAAGTTAAGGCTCCTATTCCGTTGGAATAGAAGACTAGCCGTTGGGATATACATTTTTTTCTTACATGTTAAGATTGGACCACTGATTCTGTTGGAATATATATTTTCTCTATAAATATGTATACAATTTGGTTCTAAGGTACTGACCACTCATATTTCCATCTCCCGTTGGGAGAAGTTAAATCATAATAGTAATTTATATAAGTTTATATAAACTTCTATAAACAGAAAATATCTTATTCATTGTACCTTTTCCGTTGGAAAGATTTCTCTAAACAGTTGGGCATTGTTCCCGGCTTGGTGGGCAAAAGTACATTTCAATTTTATGTTGCCAACAGTATACTGCAAATTGATTTTGTACTGCTTTGCTAAATTAAGATTAACTTAAGCAAATAGATCCAAAAAGCAACTCACTTCTTGATTGAGTAATACATGGTAGAAAGCAAGGTTCACTGGAAAGGAGACAGCACTCAAGAGGAAAAGCAAATAATCAGCACCAAGTAACCAGCAGAAGGTACTAACAAATACTTGTACAAGATATCCCAACTTAAGAGTTGGTTGCATTACATTATCGAGCCTTAAAAATTAAATCAGTTTTATCTCAAATACCTAATAAGAAAGTTATATATGTGGTCAAGCTCTGAAAATTAACCAATTTTCACAAACCATATCAAAGTTGGATCCCTTGTTGTAATAATACTTACAAATTGAGCAATTGCAAAATGCCAACCAAGTGTGATGCAGTTAAACATTTTTTCTGACATTTCAAAAATCCATCAAGAGTCCAATATAGATATCGAGGTATATAGAAATAACATATGTTAAGTGATGGGGTCTTGTGAGGTTCAAACATGTGATGCAACAGTGTTGTCTAAATTTATCAATCTCACAAACTATATTCAACAAATATTATGTTTAAGTATTAGCACAGTTTGTGTACCTACATCTTTAAAAAATATTTTGTTCCTTGGTCTAAAGTATGTCAATTGACAAAAGCCTAGTTAATGGCAAAAATATATATATTATGAATGATATATAAACGAGGCAATAGACCTCTTCATCATTATAAATACCCAGATTGCATATTCTGGCCAATTCTGGTCAATAATAACTGCCTGACTGCAAGAATCCATATTTTCTGCCAGAGAAGAACAAATATACAGTGATTTTTATAAGAGAACTTTATTTGGAACTGAATATTTTGTTAAGCAATCTTATAATTTAAAGATGAATAGTATGATAATTTATCCTGTTTATTTTTACCTGGAGAATAGGTAAAGAACATTCTTTACTACCATATGTTATTAAAGATTAAAATTCCAACTTATGAAGGTGAATATACACGAATGTTTTAAATTTAATGCAACAATATTACAATTCATATTCTTACCACCCACAACACCTTAAGTTTGTTTGAACAAAAATGCTCAAGTTGATATCAAAAACAATGGGAGGTAAACTTTGAAGAACTATCTTCTTATTTAAGTATGATGTCACCTGTCATTTCGACGCTGTTGGAATGTTGGTGTAAATAAGCTTTATAAGTACATCATTTTAACATTCAAAGGGTTCAGTTGCATGTCTTAGAAAATATATTCTAAGAACTCAACATACATAATAAAAACATGAAGATTGATTGATGGATATTCAGATATTCATTTGTTATTATTATTGTTTTTTATAATTAATAAAAAATTGTGTGATGTACACACATATTAATTTATTCCAGAGTCATGATATTAACATAATAACAATCATTCCTTCTGTCCATTTCAAAGACACCATTGTGTTTGACAAGCCTATTATGGACTGTATGTCAAAGAAAAATATATATTTTGAAGTATGTTATTGAAAATATTCATGGATAACAACTAGACTTTAAACATAGTGTTACAACATAAGTAATTCAGAAGAATATTCTGAAACATGGCAAGAGATTATTATTATTGTTTCTGGGTGTATTTTATTTAATAATTATTTGGGGGTGTATTTACTTACAACTACTAATATACATAAAAGGATTTTTGGGAGAAAAATAGATACAAATGGACCGATAAAATAGAAAGGAATGTGGCTGATAGTTACAACATTTCAGTAAAAGAAATCAATTATTATTTATAAAAATTTCCACTTATTTAAATAAGAACATAGATATGCCGTATATTCGTGAAGCATATAACTATTTAGTGAATTTCATACGGTGAAAACCTAAAGGTGCGACCAAATTTGTGCAACAACAAAAATCTAAAAAGTATATAAACATTTTATATGATAAGGTTGCACTGACTGATTTATTGCAAGCAGATTGCTCTGATCGACACTAAATTGATTCATACATCAAGAAAATTAAAATTCATCAAAACGTGAGCTCTTCAAGGAAATATAAATTAAAATTGGAAATTTGTGTCATACCTACATATCTAGAAGAACAGATTCAAATCCACTGTATTTGAAGTACGTGTTTCATTAACATGCTTCCACCTTTATAAATTTTATTGAACACTGCTTTATTAATTTTAAATTTGCTTTGATAGGTAGGCCCCCTTTTTTACCCGACGACAGCAAAGTCAAAAGGAAGGGTTATGATTTTTTGTAATGAATCAATGATCAAACATCTCTACATGCCACTACACAAGTCAACGAAAAAACATTCAAAAGGTCTACTGCGCATTGCGTGGTATATAATAAGAGCCTTCAAGCTCTAAGTATAATTACTGGGATAAAAATATATTGTAGTGGTGCATATTGCAGTTGTAATAGCGTTGTATATTACCTACACATTTAACATTATAATATGCTTAACATAAATGTTTTAGGAAAGTTGCTACTAATGATTAAAATACTTTTTTCAGTATTGACCCCAATAATGTTTAAATGTATGAAAGTTATTTATTATTCAATATCAATGTTAAAACATACCTGTGTAAATATGTCGCACACGAGTAAAGGTAAAAGGCGAACTTATCCTTATAAATGACCTCGTTCAGTTAAACTTAGATGAATGGATTAGAAAATCAGCTATCATCTTAAATTTTTACTTCTTAAGTTTAAGATATGCGGCATAAAATATCAAAAGCATTTCGACATGACTAATCCTCATGTTTTGGTTGTATTATCCTTCACTGCCTTCACTGGTTTGTCCACTGCACGAACAAGGCTTTGGTTGACATTTTTGAACCCCTTTTCACATGGGCCATCCCTATTTTCTAAGCATGTTATAATGGTCTTATTATCTCCGACTGAATATCAACTAAACATAGCTGAATAGCCAGAAAACATATCAACTGAGAGGATTATTGGCTGGTTTATTGTCTGGGGTTTTTATAGTAACTAATACAAACTAAAGAAGTTAGGTCACAGAATACATTTTCATAAAAATTTGTCACATCTTTATGTTAACAAGAATTGCAAGAGTGTTTTTTTTCTTTTAATCTTTCAAAAACTTGAATAGACTTTATAGAGATCTCTCCATCGTTGAATGGATACCGTAAAATGTGGTTTACAAGGTGTAATTTCAAATATTATAAATGCAGTCAATATAATAGACCACTTTTTGGACATTTTTAGAGATGGCTAAAATGCAATCCGCGCAAATATACTTTACCTTTAGGGTATTAAAGACTTGCTATTAATTAACTACGTATATATATATATATTTTAAATATAATGGCACACTGATATTCATTGTTACCTGCACAAAATGTTGATACAGTCTTGCAGGAAAATGTATGTACATATTATGTGTTCTGTACTTTGATTAGTAAGGTAAATGATAATAATAAATAATCATATTTTTTATATTTATAATAAATAATACTTAGGTGCGCTTATTCTAAAAAAAAATTACTACAAGATAATAAAGTAATTCAATGTTAGGTATTATACCAACATAATGTATAAGTATTGTAAAATCAAATTAAATTGTATAGGTACCTATACAGCGTTTAAAATTCCTCGTAGCTATAGTCATACGGAAACAATAAGAAATGATACATACACATCATAGGCGGCCTGTTATGTGCGTCTGATTGATTAGAGATGATGGCCGAGAGGAAATGAGATTATCTTGCATTTTCATGAAAACGTTTAAAATTTGAATTAGAATATTATTATGTAATGGGTGCACATTATAAGGTAATGGGTGTATGAAGGATGTTAGTTCCTCTAAACATCTCAAAGTTATTATACCACGGACTAAATAACGAATATAATGACAGGATTAAACGAACTTACCTGAAGTGAAGTTCTATCCTGATTATATGAAGTATTTAGTCCGTGGTAGGGAGTTCCCTCCCTCCCAAATATTATCATGATGCATGCTAAATTTTTCCCCTGTTGTAGCTCTAAACTTAATGATTTGACATCTGTTGTTTGACAGGTATTGGTTATTTTTGTTTTTTTTTATCTAGAATCTATGAAATCGCGGCGTTTGAGGCACTGTGATACCAGCTCTCAAAGTTATTATACCACGGACTAAATACTTCATATAATCAGGATAGAACTTCACTTCAGGTAAGTTCGTTTAATCCTGTCATTATATTATATTACATGGACATATAGAATAAAATGTGATTGCTGTAACATCCAAGTTGTTTCTCTTGCCTGCGCTCCGCTCCGCTACCCTACTAAGTGAGTACTGTCACCACACTCTGCTAGAATTCACAAGACAGACAAAATAAAAACGAATTACTTAGTTTCCGAGAGCAATAACGTAGGTACTAGAATCATCATCATGATCATCATCATCAGCCTGTATACGTCCAACTGCTAGGCTACAAACAATAGTTTACTATAAAGTTACTCTAAGCCATAGCCGTTATCACTGACATTCCTCGTGTTAGGTTTATCAGAAGGTCAAAGATTAATTTTTATTAGTGTTTATGAGTGTATTGTGTAATTATAACTTGAAATATTTTAAGATAACTATGCATATACTTAGTAATAGTTTTATGATTTTAAAGGACTTTCAAAGCTTTCAATGGAGGAGCCAAAAACGAAGGTAAATCGACATTTGATTCCCTTTCCGTATCGAGCAGTGACAGATAAGATAGAATAGTAGTTTATGCAACTGGTACATAATGAGGGGCATTAAAACTCGAGTGCGTTTTATGAAACGAGCCGAAGGCGAGTTTCATAATAAGGTCACACGAGTGTTTTAATGCCTAATTATGTACAGTTGCATACATTACTTTATCTACACACATATTATAACTACTCTAAGATGGGTTCAGAAACCGTAGTAAATAAATACAATAATTGTGTTAATACAACCTTTTTTGCACGGTTGCGGAAATATCGAAATCAGAACTGGCAACCGATACCTGAATGTTATTTTAAAAAGTAAAGAGTCCCTATTCTGATGTGATCATGTCGTTCTAGCTCAAATTTCGTGCGATATATACTAAAAAAACATCGAGCTCACATTTCGCATCGACTGAATTTGAATTTTCAGTGATACTAGAATAGGGACATGTCAACTTTGACATTTAAATTTTGACAGTTTTGTTTGACGTTTAATATTTTAACATCATATATGAGATTAAAATGAAAATTATATTACTGCTGTAGCCTTAGCCACAGATAAGAAAATTGCCATAAATTCATTGAATGTTGAAATGAGAGTCATTTTCTACGGTTTCCGAAAGCATATTATATGTGTGTAGATAAAAGGCATTTATTTATATTTATTTCGGAAGTCACTGCTGTCTCACTGTCACGGACGTCACGCTCAAAGGTAGACTAAGCCCCTATTTCACCAACTTGACAATTGTCACCTTACAATGACAATTCGGTTTACATTGCCGGGTGGTAAGTATCGATGCTATCCGACGACCATCTTTACGTGACGACTCAGAAGTGTACTTGGAATTGTCATTGTCAGATAACAATTGTCAAGTTGGTGAAATAGGTGCTAAGTTTTTATCAAGAGTTACTTAACTCTGGTTACCATATATTTAACATACATATATACTGGCGAGCAAAAACAACGGGTACACTTTGTATGGAAGTTCCATAGAAAGTGTACCCGTTATTTTTGCTCGCCAGTATATATTAAACGAGCCGACAATGAAGCTGAAGTTTCGCTGCTTAGATGCAAAATAAACAAAATCGATGTTAATTTGTGGAATAATCTCAGGAAAACCAAGTCGCTTTCAGTGAGAATAAGTAGGTATACATTAAAAACAGATTTCTAACACTTTTGTGATTGCCAGTCCTTAGTCCTTACCTGCCGACCGTACGGAAGTTGTATTGTCTGTGTCTCACGCCCCCATCGGTGCCAATTTTTTTGCTGCCACTACACTTTAGTGCAACTTTGAGTGCTTTATGGTTTATGAGGCACTTTGAGACATGTTTAGCCAAAGAAGTCTGAATACAATTATATTTAGTTCAGTTTGTCGCCTTGAAATCAGCATCAAAGCATATTTGAGAAGTAGGGCACAGAAAAATGACATCTCGTTCTTGGAGCATCACAATGACGAGACGAAATTTACCTCGTTCAATCGTAAAAATGCAGATAATATTCTCGGGATAAAATATATGCTTCCATGAGCTGAACAATTTAGAATGACATAAGTAGGAAATATTTAATTTGCAAACATGTTTTGGAAATTACGTAAATCATACAACATACAATCATACATCTGTTATGTAAACATTAATTCTGTAAACGAGCGCGTTTATCAAGTTGTATAAAAAACCGCTTTTTAGATCGGGATAATTCAGTATAATGTCAAGTTGCAAGCTCAACTCAACATACCGGTTTGCTAATTAGATTAATTCATTTTAAGTCTTTTCGAGTAAGAGTTTGTGTAAATAATAAAGTGGCACTTGGCAACTGGTCGGCTACCGTTTTATGATGGCGTTTTTTAGGGTTCACTTTTATAAAGTAGGTAAGTAACAACTTATTTTAATAGATATATATATATATATATATATATATGTAAGTATTAGTATGTAGGTATTTGTTATTGTATTTTTATTTCTTTATTGTAAAATGTATATTGAATAAAAATTAAATATGGGAATAGTTGTGTATGGACAAAATTTAAATAAATTACTTATTTTTATACTTAAATATCAACTCCTTAGATCGATCAATCAATTTATGCACTAATTTCGGCCCTAATTTAGGTAACAGCATAAACTGAGTCTCTGGTAGCAGTAATGAATCTAATTAACAGAGTGACTAAAAGCAACTTAGTATGCCATAATGCTTATTTTTAGCTTCCTAAACACTGTCACTGTGTTTCTTCCGTAGCAGTCGGGTGAACCAACAATATTCCTTTTCTGAGTGCCTATGTACTTGTTGTAACAAAATTAAGGGAATTTCATGAATTAAATAGGTACTTGTGTTTGAATTCTACGAATCCATACAATTTTCACCTGGCGTTGCTTCCTTCCGTTCTATGGCTAGAGGTTCCAGTTAGGGCTTAGAACCATAATTTATGGCCTTCACGAGAGCCCTTGAGTTGGGATTATTTACAGATGTTCCGTACACCTTGTCGGCTTAGTCGAAACAGCCGAAAGGTGTAGGCGTGGGTCTATTTGGTTTCTACCAGAAATCTGACAAAATGAACTGATGATATCGTAAGTAGTATTACCTGGCAAAAAAGAGTAGAAATTAATAGGAGCGCCACTGTCGCTTATATGGCAACACGAATAGACACGAATATCATGATACTTTATTTTCAACTAAAACAGTTTTAGTAAGTTCGTAATTAAGAAATATTTTAATCTATATACATTTAGTAGTAACTAAAGCGAAAAAAGACTATTCATTGGCCAGGTGAAATTTAAACTCGATGACAAAAAAATTGAGAAAACTTTTTTTGTGCATGTATTTATTAAGATATTTTTACAGAGATTTGCCCGAATTAACATGTACAATTGTAATTATCAATTATTTGCTATGCACTAGATGTTTCACTATGAAACGAAATTCATCAGATTTATCGCAAGTACCAAGTTTAATATAGAAGGTTTTGTTTACATATGTAAACATAAACATACCCTTCAAAATCTTGCTATTATCCCGGACGCAATTTCATCCATAAATCGTGATTGTAACTTTATAAAATATACATAATTAGTAACACCATCAATAATTCAACGCATAATAGTATCTAGGTAGTTACATAGAAATGATTTTCAACTCGTAATTTCAGCACTTTTTAGATAAACAGTGTCCCGTTTCGCCAAATAATTCACGCCTCAAATTCAGCATGACATCGTTTATAAACATTATGTTTATAAATAAGTTCATGGGTGGAACTACATATTATTTTGCAACAAGTTGAATTACATGTTATGAGTATGGGAAAGGCTTGACGGGTTTTGGGGATATTCGTATATGAACCTACTTGTTACTCGGATTTTTCTTTGAACTTGGCGACTTGACTTTTGAGTTGGCGGGGCGTGATCGATGTTGTTATTTTGTTCTTTGTTGTGAACTTAAGTGACGTCGCAGAGATACCTAGGTATCTTGATCAAATTTCGTCGATACTGAAAAAGGCCATGGTCAGAAGTTCCCGCAACCGAAGAGCTTTGTATGGATGTGATTAAAGCAAAAGACGTATGTAAGAATCGAAGTATTTGGCGTTCTTTGGTCTCTGCCTACCCCAATAGTATAGGTATAGGTATGTATGTATATGGGCCAGGAATCACGCAGTGAAAAGCATTTCTGCAACAGTAGTGTCAATGTTCATAATTTCTCTCCACGGTCGAGTCGGGCGCAACCCTATATCTTTGAATACATCATTATGGGCAGGCAAAAACTCTTACCTTTTTCGGCCACGCGCTGCTTTGTTTGTGTCCGAATTGATTTGTCATTCAGCAACGCTCTTAGTGTATCCTGTACCCTTACCATGAGTTTGCAATGTTGCATTTACCGTACTCGCTAGCGAATGCGTAAACGATTTAGTATGGACAAAAGTATAGCGCCTCTGGCGGTTACGCAAAATAACTAAGAATCGCCATACTAAATCGTTTACGCAGTCGCTAGCGAGTACGATTTTAAGTAATGCAAACTCATGTAAGTACCTGCTGTACGTTGTGTGAAATATGGATTATTTTCTTTTGTTGGGGTTATAATTATTATAATTAGTTATTCAGGAAAATAGTTAACTATCATGAGAACTACATTAAAATAAATTTCAATTTTGACCATTAGTTTGTTATTTATACTTTTTATTATTTTAGGTTTAGTTTTTTTTTCTTCTGTATAGTTATAAAGTATTTTATTGTAATCCTGTATATTATATTAACTATGTTCCTTGTAAATAAATAATTCTTTAAGGCGATTTTGACCATTGTTTACATAATTTTTCTAGTATGGGCGTATGTACCTTGGGCCGAAATGAGACATTGACTATTGTTATTTGTCACAGTTATTGCATTGCTGCACCAAACGCAAGAACTAGTGCCTATTCCAATGCTTGGGATAAGGTGGCGGGTAATCATCAGGTTCCTCCATAGGGTGTCTTTTTTATACAAGAACGGTGGCAAACAAGTCTGCGGCCAGTCTGATGGAAAGCTGACACGTTCAAACTCAAGTGGGCTCAACGGTTCGGACTTGACAAATGACATTCATGACATGGCGTGACAATGCGCATTACGCAATGACGCGTGCGCACAAACATGGTCAGAAATTAATCACCATCGAAACAAATGAAAACACGTGTCATATCCAATCAAAATGGCCGTTCAACCATGAACCTGACCCTATTTTTTAAGTTATAAGGTTCATTATGAACTCAGAGTTATAGTTGACTTGATTGATTCTTATTGTAGGGGAATAAAGTGTATTATTAGTGATAAGATAAGTATTCATTTACGGGAGAGTAATAATAGTTTTGGGATACACAGGATATTGATTGAGTGTAGGGTACCTATGAAGTGCGCAAATTGTGAAACGATTTCGTTCGTGAACAGCCAATGACCAGGAACTGCTTTATTAAGAGTCGTTATTTTATACCCCAGCCATACGAGTAGCTTCGGCCTTTATATTTTTCACTGTTGAACACAGCATACCTATACCTACCTAACATGGACAGTACCTAATGAGTATTGCATCCCCAGGCGTCGTCACCAGCACCACAAGAGATCCCTAACGATAGCTTAGTTGGTTCAGTGCAAGCCATTGTAAAGCGGGCATTTCAATTTGAACTTGTACCCCAAGTTTTATTTTACATTCTGAACACTTTTTGTTATTTGGACTCAGAATCAAAAGCCTTATCAATTATTTCGATCCTGGGAATAAAAAAATGGGGCATGCTGCTGCAAATATGGCCACTAGGTGGCGCCACTAGAGTATGCCACACCTGGATTGATGCACATTTAACTTTAAAAAATATTGTACGTTTAAAATACCGTTATAAATAATAATTATTATTAAACTTTGTATCTTAGGCTGAGACACTGTCGGTTAATATTTCAAAGCCATTTAAATACAAAAGGTTTTGTTTAGACAGAAGGGTGTCAGTTATATTTTCGTAAACATATACTCGTCCGTTTAGCGCGATAAAATGGATCCAAATGAAAAATACGGACGTCTGACTCTGACACAGCTAAAAGCACTTTTACGGCAACGCGAGCAATCAGTAAAAGGACCGCAAAATTAAGGTGGTTGTAGAGGGAAAAATGAGGAAATTCCTGAAAAAAAAAACTACTTATTAATATATTAGTATGTGTTTCGTAAAATATACGTAATAATAAACATTATCAGCAAATATCAAGTTCAATAGGTCTCATCCCAAAGAGAATAATAATCACGAACGAATGTCTTAGCACAAACTCAGTGGCGCCACCTAGTGGCAAAGTTTGGCAGCCGCCAATCCCATTATTCTCTTTGGGCTGAGACCTATGAACTTGATATTTGGTGATAATGTTTATTATTACGTATATTTTACGGAACACATACTAATACATTAATAATTAGATTTTTTTTCAGAAATTTCCTCATTTTTTCCATTACATCCACCTTAATTTTGCGGTCCTTTTACTGATTGCTCGCGTTGCCGTAAAAGTGCTTGTAGCTGTGCCAGAGTCAGACGTCCGTATTTTTCATTTGGATCCTTTTTATCGCGCTAAACGGACGAGTATATGTTTACGAAAATATAACTTGCACGCTCCTGTCTAAACAAAACCTTTTGTATTTAAATGGCTTTGAAACATTTTTTTTTTTTTTTTTTATACCACGTCGGTGGCAAACAAGCATGCGGCCCGCCTGATGGTAAGCGGTCACCGCAGCCTATGGACGCTTGCAACCCCAAGGGAGTCACACGCGCGTTGCCGACCCTTTTAAAAATTACAAAACATTAATCGACAGTGTCTCGACCTAAGATACAAAGTTTAATACTTATTATTATTTATAACGGTATTTTAAACGTAAAATATTTTTTAAAGTTAAATGTGCATCAATCGAGATGTGACAAACTCTAGTGGCGCCATCTATGCAGAGCTTTGCGCCGCCTGCCCCATTGTTCAGTTACGTTTTTCAAAACAAACACCTGTCTATGACTATAAAAAATATTGTATATCTGTTAGGTACAAAACTGTATAAAAATTAGAACTTGACACCTCTTTTTCATATCAGGATCGACAAAGTTCGTGATTCCGGGGAAAACCCGATTCGCAACGCTTTGCTGCATTTCGTGCGTTGCTCTGAACAGTCTGAACCAAGCGAACTAATTAGTTACCTACATAAATACACTATCACAGAATAAGTAACACTATCTAAAAGGAAAATCAAGTCTCATGGACTCGCCAGGGAGCTGTCACCCTCCATTAAAATGTGCACTTGATTAGCGCGCTCATGGCGCTGTGTTTGCGTAATGATTGGTTGTCCATAATGTCTATTACACCGGCTGTAGTTAATTATACCGACAATTGTTTTTTTTTTTTTAATATAAGGTACTCATCCAGTTCATATAGTGATGGTCCCCCTATGCCGACAATCAATCTATTCGCCGCTAAACAGACTGTGAAAAAATTAAAACAGTGTTGGTGATCTCGATCTCTGCACTATAAGTGTTGTAGATTCTTGATTGTATTATGTATGACACTTTATTGCACATAAAAAGAACATTTACAAGAAACAATATATCAAGTACAAAGCCGAACTTATCCCTCTAAGGAAGATCCCTTAGAGTAGGTAGAGGAATCTACTTAGTTATCGCTTTTCCTTCTTAGGTAGGTACCTAGGGAGTCTTAAACTGACCCCAAGCTTGTGTCAATGTTATTTCTAACTTCTACCACTCTGTCATTTTGGTCGTCGCCGCGTTGGTGAGCACACGTGCCCGCTGCCCGGGGCGACGACGAGCAGAATCCATTACATTACCGTACAATACCTACCTGTCATGGCGTCGTTACCGAACAACGTCACTGAACACGTAATATTGGCGAAATCATCATAAATTTGATGGAAGCCATTTTTTTTTAAAGAAGCTAAGTTACCACTCTGTCATACGTCATATCGTCACGGAATGGTTTATCACTTACTAGCTTTTGCCCGCGAGTTCGTCTGCATAGAACTCGATAGAATTTAAATGCATTATTTATAACATATACTCACCGGCAAAAAAATTGGCCCAAATTAGAAAAATGCATGTTTATATATTTACGTAAACATTATTTAATTTATTCAATTTATAGTTTGAAATCACGAAAAGTTTTTGGGCCAAATTTTCTGCCGATGAGTGTATATGCCTTATTAGGTACCTAAGTCATCGCTCTACCACGCCACACAAACTTCCGCCCCCTTAAGGGATTATTTCCGGGATAAAAAGTATCATATTATGTCCTTTTCCGGGACTCAACACTATTTCCATCAGGGATCGGATCATCATCCTCCTAGCGTTATCCCAGTACAGTTGCATCCTGAAGAATACCTGGGGTCCGCTACCTAATCCCAAGATTTGGCGTAGGCACTAGTTTTTACGAAAGCGACTGCCATCTGACCTTCCAACCCCAAGGGGAAACTAGTCCTTATTGGGATTAGGCTTTGTCAAGTGAGTGGGCAACTTGACTGTTAGAAGTTCTCAAACCGCCCGAAGGCCTCCAACTCGGCTTAACGACTGCTGCCATAGACAGCAACCGGGATCAACGGCTTAACGTGCCTTCCAAAGCACGGGAGCGCTCAGTTAGTAAACACTCAAAGCGGTCACCCATCCAAGTCCTGACCGCTGCCCACGTTGCTTAACCTTAGCAAGCGCAAGCGGTTCGCAAGCGCCGCTGGGCCACGAGCGCTCCATTTCCATACCAAATTACCACTACTTAACTCGACTTAACTTACTTAAATCGATTCAGCGGTTTAAGTGTCAAGAGGTATCAGACAGACAGACACACATTCGCATTTGTAATATTAGTATGGGTTCCTTCCTACAATATAATTTATAGGTTGAGACAGAGGCCCATAAACTACCTACGATAGATACGCTTAAGAAATTTAACATTCTGCCAAAATATCCAATGCCACAATAACCCTTTTCGGGTAAAAAAAGTTTTTGTGCGGGTTTCTTTTATTGTGATAGACATTCTGCAACGTCACGACATGTGCATCGACAGATGCGCCTGAGCACGCGAATCGGCACTATTGATGATCTGAGTTTACCCCGCTCTCTATCTATATTCAACATATCTGTGGCACTACCAAGGCTCAAACTAATACATAACTATCTCCATATCAAATTGTAGGTACGTAGGAAATATTTGGCCTACTTTGATAGAATTTGAATACTTATATAAACTATCTAGGTATTTCTACTTTGATTCAGTTTACCATTTACCTGTGACTCCAGTAGCTCTAGTATAAGTTTTTTCGAAACATTAACTAATTCGAACGCGTTTGCGTTTTGTCTCAAAATGTATGAAAGTGGTATGAAAACGTGAACAGCGCCTCTGGTGGTCACTAGTGGAAACTAAAACAGTGAGTATAACATTTGTTGCTAACCGATGAACGTATGTATTTCAAACTCGGTGAGAGCGTTTTTATACATTTTGAGACAAAACGCAAACGCGTACGAATTAGTTAATGTTTCGAAAAAACTTATACTAGAGCTACAGGTTAACCAAATAAAAACTAAAACACGGCATAAAAACTGTTTTTAGGGTTCCGTACCCTAATGGTCAAAACGGAACCCTATTGGTGACGCCCAGACGTCTGTCCGTCCGTCTGTCCGTCCGACCGTTCGTCCGTCCGTCCGTCCGTCGACTATCACACAGGTTTTACAGCCAAACGGTTGGAGCTACAGGGTTCAAATTTACATAGTATAAGCATCTTGTTGGCCCGAAGCCATACAAATAGTCAAAACTTATTGTAAAGTCGCCCCTCAATTAGAAAGTAACCCCGGTTACCCGTAATATAGTTTCATCTTCCTATTAGGTATTAAAATAGGGAACGTGCATTATTTCATTTATCTAGTCTTTCTTAAAGATTTAACTTTATTATTGCGTAATTTATATTCTCGTAAAGAATAAATTCTCTCAAATTTCGCGCGTAAACGCTCGTTACTTCGCCACAAAGTGAATGGAACAAGCGAATGATAAATGGATATTTATTTATAACACATTGAATTAACATCTAACCCTCCGAGCATCCATCATACGACTGTCAACCCACGATGTTCAGACGACAGATTACCCTATTCCTTTACCATAAGCTTGAAAATCAATCGTGAATCTCTTATTAAAGCATCACAACTGCCCTCCAGTCTTTATTGTGCTGCACTACATTTTGTTTAAGTACCTACCACGATTGTTATACTTAAAATCATTACAGCTGAACGAATTGCTCCAAAGCAATTCCTTCAAAAAGCTACAATACAAATACTCTTTATTGCACACCTCAATTAAAGGACACACTACAATACAAAAAAAAACACAATAAGTAGAGGCAAACAACGGGCGGTCTTATCGCTAAAGAGCGATTTCACCGCTACTTTACCGTTCAAACAATAAGGTTCAAAATCCAATAACATTTTAATACAAATATACGTTCAACAAAAAGAATTTCAACCATACCAGCGCTAGTTAAGTATAGTACGATTGCGCCCTGTAGTCCGGGCGTAGAATATGGCAATAGTATAAATATCATCTGCCTGTCGTAGAAGGCGACTAAAAGTCCTCGGCGACAAAAATTGCCTAAAAAACCGCTAATAAAATAAAAACCCCTAATAAATTTAAGATGGTCGCAGCGAGGAGTTGATTCCTACTTCCATACTTAAAGCTACGAGTAACTAGACCCTAGAATACTTGGTGCTTTAGTCCAGCCAGTCCACATCTACAACAATTTGTTCCAGCAATCTGACCAACTATCAAAGGCAGTCTGTTTCTTAAAAGCCGCCCGCCACACGCCCGACTCCCGCCCGCCCGCTCTGCCTTTAAGCTCAAGCCACACAGAGAGCGGGCCGGCGGTGGCGGCGCGGGCGCGGGCGGCGGCGGCGCGGGCGCGGGCGGCGGCGGCGCGGGCGCGGGCGGCGGCGGCGCGGGCGCGGGCGGCAGCAGCGCGGGCGCGGGCGGCAGCGGCCTTTGTCGGCAGCCGCCACCGACAAAGGCCGCTGCCGCCCGCGCCCGCGCCGCTGCCGCCCGCGCCCGCGCCGCCGCCGCCCGCGCCCGCGCCGCCGCCGCCCGCGCCCGCGCCGCCACCGCCGGCCCGCTCTCTGTGTGGCTTAAGCTTTACGCTTTAGTAGGTATTCGCTAAAGTTACACTCACGGACAAAGAATACGGGCCGGTAAAAAACCGTCATATTTCCTAAAATACTGCGAGGTTAAGTTTTTTAATCATGTCATTATCTTTATTTAATTTTACATCTATACTGCAAAAGTAACAGCCAAAAAAAGTAACGTTTCCAGGTTTAAATCGGACTCGTAAAAAAACCATGAAAAAAAAAACAACGTTAACGGAGCGAGATATCGCGAAAATCGACATATTTGGACATTGATATTTTTATGACAGGATCCCGGAACTTGCTAATACAGTTGGGCAATACGAAGAATAGTATAATATGTAAATAAAACGAGTGTAGAATATTTAATAAAACCTATTGAGGTTATTTAAACTAGGGCACAGAATAGTATAATAGTATTAGGTACATACAGAACGGACACGAACTCCCCCGCACCGAGGTCAGTTACCTCGTCCCTGACAGGCCCTGGCTGACAGGCCGGGTTACGATCGGGTTACCGTCGCAGCTCGCGATTCGTCCGCGCCACGAGCTACGCACTCGCGCAAACAATTGACGCGTGTACCGACAGCGCACGCACACATACTTACCCACAGAGCTTACTTTCCTACGCGTGTCACCCCCGTGACTAGGGTGACCCGAAATTGTTGACCGCGAGTGTATTATAATCGCTAAAGATAGCATAGTAGGAACATTAGATATCTGAATACTGAATTATTAGAGGTCATAGGTACACATCCTTATTTTAGAGGACGAGAAAACAGTTTCTGTCGTCAAATTAAAACAAAGGTACATTGATTTCATCTAACTTTAATATTGTAAAAATCATATATTACATTATTGTCCTATTTTACAATCACAATATTTTACAATACGAGTATAGTTCGGACACAAGGCTAAATTCTGTCAAACGAACGCAAGAAAAACTCGACTTAGAGCTCTGACTGTAAGGTAGATTTTTGCTTGCGTTAATTTGACAGCACTTGGCCTTACAGTTTTGTACGAACTATAAAAGGTGATATAAAGATATTGCGGGAAAACCTACCGAACCCAACATCGGAGCTGACGACGCAGCGGAGCCATTACGTCGCCTAATTTTTTTTATTTTTTTTTATTTAGATGTAGTGGCTATTCCCGGGCTTCTTAGCCCTCGTATCACTGCGACCATTACTGATCTATTGTGATCGCCACATACTACAATTCTCGGTCAAGTCCTGCAAACTCGAAGAATCGCAGGATTTTTCTGAACTCGAGACACTTAATCTCATCCGGGCGCATGATGTGCTTGCCCAGCAATGAGCTACGACTGCGCATTAGGCTAGGGCATTCGGTTAGGATGTGTGCAGGCGTCTCCTCCGCTTCAAAGCAGAGTATGCACCGCCTTGTGTCACTCATCCGATGACGCCTTTTTGCTAAAGGCCTTGATTAGTGCCTTGGAATGGTTCAGACCTGGGATCGCTCTACGCTACGCTCTACGTCGCCTAAACGGACTCCTATTTCATTTTCATAGATATGTATGTTAGTCTGTAAGGTATATGTAAATATGGGCCTTGTTGCCTAATTCAAATAAATAAATAAAACGCATTAGAGGGTAAGGACCACGAGCGTTTGACCCGCTGCACTTATATGTAACGAATTTATTCCAATATAGTTCCGATAATCTATACAGTTTGAATGTGAATTTGAAGATGGAATGTATATCTTCCTATTTTCATTCAAACTTTATGGATTATCGGAACTATATTTGAATAAATTCGTTACATATAAGTGCAGCGGGTCAAACGCTCGTGGTCCTTACCCTTACCAAGTTTAAAACATAAATGCAACTTTCAATAGTAACATAAACAATTTTATGTCACACCTGACCATAAAGTGGCCATTATCGCACGCTCCGCGCGCGAAAAAACCCACTTCCTGGCCAGGGGGTGACATAAAATTTTGTACTTACCACGGGCGATAATAAAGAAAGCCTCAGATCGCATATTTATCCCCCTTGCCTTCGGCTCGGGCGTAAAATACCTGCGTTCTGAGACATTCTTTATTTTATCGCCCTTGGTAAGCAATGTACTATAATTCTAATATTAAGTGTACGAAGTGTACATTATTTCATTCTGTATTACAACAATTTATTTTATATATTTTATACCACTACCAAACAATAATTACAACCGAATTTAACCCTTCGTATGCCCCAGATCTGTCTCCATGCCATTTGAATTTATTAAAAAATTTAAAACCTTTCATTAAAATTGTAACGTCGCTATTCTAATAGCAATATTTCGACGGCAGTTTCCGAAGGGTTAGTAATTATTATTAGATAGGTACATAAAATTATAATTAATCATTTAAATTTCATGGGTCAAAGAGTGAGAAATACATAACTCGCCGTAAACTTTTACTGATATATTATTACATATTTTATACAACGTCGGTGGCAAACAAGCGTACGGTCTACATGATGGTAAGCGGACACCGCAGCCTATAAACGCTCGCAACTACAAAGAAGCCGACCGTTTTTATACAACATACTTAAATGTTATAATTTACATATTTATACTATATGGTGGATATATGATGGAAATATACAAACATGAGTGTCAAATATAAACAGGGTCTACGTCTATACCGGTCGTACTGTTTCGTAGACAGAAGATTCATACAATGTATAGAATTCGCAGAATTTTCATTTCATAGAAAACATTTTATTTTTTCAAAAGGGTCGCAGTTAATGGTCACAGCAGTAACCTAACCTACTTTTCTGGTAGGTCTAATTGGATTCTACACAATGACTTTTTAGCTGCACGTAAAAAGTTAACGGTTACTGAAAAAAAGGTTCTATGAAATGAAAATCCTGCGAAACAACGAAATACATTCTATGATTTTTTTTTCTGCGAAACAAGGGGACACCGTCTATACCGCACCGATTTGCAATATTGGTAGCGCCAACTGGAATGCATTTTGGATGTACGATGAACTATTGCCAGCCTGGAAAAATAAAAGGACAAATTAAAAAAAAAAACAATGCAAAAAAAACGTATATTTGACAATGGCTTGACCAGCATTGTTAATATTCATTGAGGGTAAGGTTCTTCGAAAATATCTTTATGTCACACCTGACCATAAAGCGGCAATTACCGCACGCTCCGCGCGCGGGAAATCCCACTTCCTGGCCAGGAGGTGACATAAAATTTTGTACTTAACACGGGCGGTAATAAAGAAACCCTCAGATCGCATATTTATCGCCCTTGCCTTCGGCTCGGGCGTCAAATATCTGCGATCTGAGACATTCTTTGTTTTACCGCCCTTGTTAAGTAATGTACTATTATGTATATAAGCATTTAAGTTACATCCAACCCCAATCCCAATAAGGTCTAGTTACTCGCGGGTTGGAAGGTCAGATGGCAGTCGCTCCCGTAAAAACTAAGTGCCTACGCCAAATCTTGGGATTAGGTAGCGAACCCCTGCCATCCTTCAGGATGGAACTGTAGTGGGATAACGCTAAGAAAACGATGATGATAAGCTAGCATTTTTCAGCGATAAGCGCTCTGCCGACCCTTTTATGTGTTGACAATTCGTTGCGTTGACAGCTAAGATATATGCATATGTAGTTTCCTCTCAACACAGCATCCTCGCGAGCTCTAGCGACGTTAGTTATGTATCGTATGGCAATTATTTCGAACCGTGAAATCTTCGAGAAGACAGTACGGTTGCCGATTTCGTTGCACATTTAGCACCACCAGGGGTCACGTGTAGGGTAGCGGTGGGTACTTTCCCTACGGTCGTGGTGCGACTTCGACCCCCCTTTGTCAAGTGAGTGGGCAACTTGACTGTTAGAAGTTCTCAAGCCGACCGAAGGCCTCCAACTTGGCTTAACGACTGCTGCCATAGACAGCAGCCGGGATCAACGGCTTAACGTGCCTTCCAAAGCACGGGAGCGCTCAGTTAGTAACCACCCAAAGCGGTCATCCATGCATGTACTGACCGCGGCCGACGTTGCTTAACCTGGGATACCGCACGGGGCACGCAGGCGCCGCTGGGCCACGAGCGCTACGTTAGTCACCACCAGGAACACAGCACCACATACACACCACGTACTTTTATAGCCATAGTTGTAGTTGTGACAAAAACGAACACAGATAATGTGAACTTATTGGCTATGTGCACGACAGAAGCGCCACCTAGCGTTTGAAACTTTACGGGCTAATGTCAAATTTTGACGTTTACGTATTTTGCTTATTTAAACGAAATAAATTTAATAAAAAGCTTAAAGACCTCTTAGTGTACAATTTATCATATGAATATACTAGTATGCAGATATGGATTTAATAATAAAAACAGGTTTTGAGACCATACATCACAATATTAAATTCCAACCGTAATATCTTGGCGTCCATGGTAAGCCATCAACACTGAAATCATAAAGCACAAATAAGACACGTAATATTAGAAACTCTTCGAATAGTTCAATCGTACTTTAAGGTTATGTTACTGACTTTATTCTCTTCACTGCAGCGATCCATTTATATCTCTGATCTAATTTCCAAGGCGCTGTAGGAAAATTGTAGAATGTACAATCACTATTCCTGCCTGTATTTTTACAATTCACCACACAACAGCTTCTGTGACCCATTTTAAAATTTAATACAAATTGTATTGAATTGTAGGAAATGGCAGATCAATTTTGCCTGACAAGCCCGGTATAGTTCACATTTCTGACACGGCGTGCGCTGCGATCGTTTTACTTACATCACCACGTACTTCGCACATAGCCAATAGCTCCTACGCTGACGCACAGGTAGACAATGTGCATATATATCTCAACACACAACTATGGCTCTAAAGAGCAAGTAATGGTGTCATTATGACTACGGTATTCCGTAAGCAGGAAGTACAAGTACTTTCTTCCAAGTACGTCGTATCGTCTTGGGAAACTTCCCAAGTTGGGCTGCTCCAAATATGAGCGAGACGACGTTCCAATGTCAACTCATGTTTAAAACCTAATATTACTTAATATTCACGTCGCGTCGCGCGCGTCGCGGAATCACCTTGAAAAAGAACTTCCGAAGAGTTCGAAACATGTCGCCGGGAGTTAATAGTACATTATTGCCGTGGCCGGGAAGGGAGCAACTGCAGGCCGAGCATTTGTTTAAACGGACGAGCTTGCGAGTACGAAGCCTGCAATTTCCATTCCGGCCGAGGCTAATATAGTGCTTTTCTCAAAAATGGGGGCTTCTCAAAAACGACAAAAATTTAATTAAGATTTGAAAAACATAACCTTAAAACGTCAAAAACATCATGCTTTCCCGCCGTTTATTTTTTTTAACAGAATCGCAAGTGTATTTTTCCACCGAAAAACGCAAATTATTCGAGACACATAAAAAAACGTTGCGTTTCTAACAGAAAAATACGAGCTGAATTGGCTGAATACGACCTGTGCCTCCTTTTATATGACAGTTTCTACTTTTTTTAAAGTTTATAACTCGACAAATAAAGGCATTTATATGTGACATTGCAGGCGGCCTGCAACACGCCTGCAATGTTTTTTACTTTTTAATTTGGATCTGACCTTAAACTATACACTTTACCTTCCAATATCAGCGGACTAAAGTCCAGTTTGCGGGCCATTTTTGAGAAAAATTAATAATGCGCGAGTTTTAAACGTTAAGTAAAATATAATTATAGCCAAAATGTTAAAGTATTTAGTAACGGATAAATTCAACTCACCTCTAAAAATATGTTAGTAATGTACGTATTGACTTGTTCTTTGTTCTCAGCATCCAAAGAGTTCAGCTTCTCTGTGAAGAGCGTAGCCAACTCACTTATGTGTTTCGTTAGGACTACTGTCATTCTGAAAAGAAGAAAATAAAGATTTTAACCAACCCTATATGATGTAGGACGGTGTAGTGCGCGCCATCCACGAAGGCGCGCCCCTCCACAGCCCGCGCCGTACAACTGCGCACAGATTAGTATGAGATTCGCTGTGGAGGGGCGCGTCGTCGTGGATGGCGCCACTATACCATGATGTCCCCAGGACGCAGTTATGCGTTAAAAAGAGAATATATTTTCATCTCATTCCAACACATAGCTACGTCCTGGTCTTGCGCCATCATGGCCCATTGCCCACAGATTGCGCGGTGGCAGACACGACTCTGGTAACTTCGCGTTTGGTCCACTCTACGGTGTTATTATACACCAATTAAACCTCACCCAAGTAAAACAGTCATGCTGAATAAAGTTTGAGTAATAGCAATTCGCTAATTTTTACAGCTATAATCTCCATAACGTGTGAGTAAAGGCTATTAAAATAGTCAAAGTCTGAATAATGTTCTCTTTCGGCCTTTATACCTCGTTAAGCTTAGCAAAAATTTGTACTATGCTAGCTAAGCACAGACCACCTCCTCTAGATACCTCGTATGAACGATTTAGTTCGAATCAAAAGTCACCATGGTTAGCGGTAGGTGCGGGCTGATGAATATTGTCTCGCATAACAGTGGCGTCCCCGCCGCCTGATGGTACACTTCCACAGACGCCGCTGTGGTCGCCGCGAGTCCAGCGAGAACATGCTTACCGGCTTCTAGTCACGCTAGAAATCACGAAAACCACCAGAATAAGGCTACTTACTGTGTCAAAGCGTCGGCCTCGTCAGCAGTAGACCGCCTCGTTTTCACCAGCAGCATCTCCGCCGCCTTATGGTACACTTCCACAGACGCCGCGGTGGTCGCCGCGAGTCCGGCTACGGCGCGTTTGTATACCGCCTTTTCTGACGCAGCGGCATCGGATGACAGCCAGTCTAGGACTTCTGTGTATTGCCTAGAATAAGTCATAATTTTTAACTATAAGTATTAAAACATCACTAAAAAATTTGTTTAAAAAACTCCTCTTTACGACCTTTGTAAAGAACAAGAATATATCACTTCATCCTGACACACATGGATATGTTTTTGTACGCCAGAAGGCAAAACATAGTGATACCAGACGTTTTCATTGTACACATCTATTTTAACCTATGTTTAACAAATAAACACCATTGATAGATTGATTGATTCACTACGGTTCTTAGTCCGCTTTATTGTGTCCCTCGGTTTTATTGCGTTCTCGCACCATATTTGGTATTATGCTATT
Organism: Cenopis cana; assembly: GCA_951800055.1. Lineage (NCBI taxonomy): Eukaryota > Metazoa > Arthropoda > Insecta > Lepidoptera > Tortricidae > Cenopis > Cenopis cana. Next base: position 5,895,560 of record OX637487.1, on the reverse strand, counting down.
GCATCCTTTCGAGCTCTCGCGACCACACGAAAAAAAATTAGGAACTTCAATTCCCACAACGCCGGAAAATCCTTTTCAAGCGGCGCATTATGGTCACGCGAGAAATCCGTCAATTTTCGACGTTTCATCAGATTCCTGCTTTTAAAGCGGCATTTCGCATCGCTCTGAAGAGCAATTATAACAAGTACCGTATTCACTTGACTTAGGCTTGGAACTGCAGTTTAAGGCTTATATATCTGGTGACCATCTGTAGTCACGTGTGAAATCCGTCAGTTCCCAACGTTTAATCTAGATTCCTTATGCTTTTGCGTCGGCATTTCCCATAGTTCTGAATAAGCAATTACAAGAAGTATCGTACTCACTTGACTAAAGGCTGGAATTGCAGTTTAAGACCAATGTCCCTTGTGGCCGTCTGAATCCGTCAGCCTTCGACGTTTCATCAGATTTCTGATCATTTCCCGTCGGCATTTCCCATAGTTCTGAGTAAGCAGCAATTATAAGAAGTATCGTACTCACTTGACTAAAGGCTGGAATTGCAGTTTAAGACCCATGTCTCTTGTGGCCGTCTGCAGTCTTTCGTGAAGTCCGTCAGCCTTCGACGTTTCATCAGATTCCTCGTCCTCTTCCTCTTCTTCTGGCATTTCGCATAGTTCTGAGGAAAAATCAAATGTATTCTTATATATATTCAGTGTTAGGGCGCCATCCTCCGAATTGACAGTCATGACTATGTCTGGCCGACTGACTTATAGGTGAGAATTCAAATTTCGACAGAAGTCCATAGACTGACAATGCTCATCTGATCGCCGCAAAGCCCAGACATGCTGGACACAACAGCACGAGTGTAGAACATATGACTGCCGCCTAGCACGGAATAATTAATAAGTAGTACTTATGCACAGAAGAAGGCGTATGTGTGGCGGCCCAGTGGAAAACGTCCGGTTGGCCGTCCCAGATACCGCTGGAATGATGAAGCAAAGAGCTAGCCAACCTCGGTGTACCCAACTGGCGTGAGGTGGCGCACAACAGGGAAGAGTGGCGTTCTCTTGTGTCAGAGGCCAAGATCCTCTTTGGGTCATCGAGCCAGCGTAGTGAGTAAGTAAGTACTTATGCACAGAACACAGCCCTGTAACTAGGTGGGGCGATGATATTCGCAAGGCCACTGCCTTGGGCAGGGATTGGAGAAGAGCTGAAGACCGAGCACAGTGGCGCCCCATGGGAGAGGCCTATGTCCAGCAGTGAACTGATACAGGCTGATGATGATGATGCACAAAAGGTTTTCTTCTAATAAAACCGACGTTTGACAGCTAGTCATGGCATTTCGGTCGCTCACGCTTGCGGCGTAGCATGTACTCTTCGTACGTTTCTAGCGCGATAGATTATCTCGACACCATGGAGGTGTGCCAGAGCGGATTTTAGCCGAAGCGGGAAGGGGATCAGGCAAGCCTAGTACGGTCTTGTAGCCATTCCAGACGACAAGATAAATACATACCAACAGCCTGCTGCAACGTCTCTTTAATGTCTTGTCTCTTCTCCGTCGCTTCCGAGTCGCTCGTCTATACGCATGCTGACTTGCCGGGACATTTCCAGGGCTTCTAGATGTACTAGACCTGGAATATACATACCAGCGACCTGCTGCAACGTCTCTTTGATGTCTTGTCTCTTCTCCGGGTCAGCGCTGCGGAGCCGCTCGTCTATACGCATGCTGACTTGCCGGGACAACATTTCCAGGGCTTCTAGATGGACTAGACCTGGAATATCAATCAAATACTGTGTATCAATAACAATACATTACTAATAAATGATGATCCATTTAAGTAAAATTTTAAAATGTTGTTTTTATTTCATTTTTTTGTTGATTTTCTTTTGTTTTCACACTCACTCAACGATTATAATACAGTTTCTATTAAATTGACATTAATGTAATTTAAAATGCTGTCTTGTACAGTCACGAGTTTTAATTTCGGACCCACTTAATGTTGACAGACCTGTCAAACTGTATAGAAAGTCAAAGAAAAAGTTCGCGAAATGGGTCATAAATTAAAGCGCGTGACCGTATTTGTAAGCTAGGTGCAAGGGTAATTATTGGAGAACTAACCTTCATAATCATCAAACAGATTCTCATAGTGCACCTCCTTCGCCTCTCTCTTTTCCTCCTTCACTCTGTCCTCCTCATCAGCTCTGGCCTTTGCCTCCCTCAGCACCTGGGACAGTACCGGCTTGTCGCCAGGGTCTAGACCAAGCATGGCCCGTTTCTTGGCCAGCCCAGGGTCACCATCTTGGAGGACTTCCATGGTCTTCTTGCCTATTGTCTCCAGGGTGTCCAGGCCGCCGGCTATCACTTTTGTTCCTGGAATTTTCAGGGCATAGGTTTAATACTGAAAAAGTACAGAGTGAAATTGCATGGTGAAAGTTTGTTTTATTTTCCACCCATATACGGTAATAAATATACTTTATGAATATACTCGAATAACATCAAACTTTAACTTATTTACGCTTTTTTAAATGCATATTTTATTTCAGAAAATTGAGCCCTTATTAGTCTGATTTCCCTGCGAACTTATTTTTTTTTTAATTTGACTGGTCTGTTGGCTCAGTGACTCAAAATGCAACAGAGTGACTCAAAATTAATCTTGACCTTCGACATGGGAGTGCGCAACTTTACTCGGTTCTTTGCTAACTCTTGCCAATTGCTGTTTTGTTGTCCGCGCAGATCTGCCTCGATCTTCTCGTTCGATACCTTTAGCGTGTATTTGAATTTGAGAACCTCCTTTTAAGAGTCACTTGATCACAGCAGATAAACAAAAAAGCACTATCCAAAATATTTACTTCAGAAAATAGTCTTATTTAATGTATTTTATTTGTAATGTCACTTTTTGTAACTTGTAACTGTGCCTTTTTAAATAAATCAACAATATTAAAAAAGGACAATGGAGAGGGCTATGCTGGGAGTTTCTCTGCGTCTGATCGCATCAGAAATGAGGCCATCCGTAGCAGAACCAAAGTAACCGATATAGCCCTTCGAATCGCTAATCTTAAGTGGCAGAGCGCGGGGCAAATTGCACGTAGAACCGATGGCCGTTAGGGCGAAAGGTTCTCAAGTGGCAACCACGGACCGGAAGGCGCACGTGAGTAGACCCCCCACAAGGCGGACTGATGACCTGGTAAAGGTCGCGGGAGTCCGCTGGATGACGGTGGCGCAGGAGCGGTCATTGTGGCTCTCTTTGGGGGCAGCCTATGTCCAGCAGTGGACGTCTTTCGGCTGATATGAAATAAAATTAACGAATTTTAAATAAGACCTACCTGTGGTTTCCACAAACTTTGTTACTCCCGACAGCAGACTACCAAGCTGGAACGCGTCTCCTGCGCTGCCCTCCTCTGCCTTGTCAGCTCTCTCCTCAGGCCTGTCTTGAGTTCTTGATTCACTTTCTTTAACCTTTCTGGCCAGTTCTTCTGGATCTGGCGCGCCTATGCCAGTTTCGAGGACTGTTGAGATGCCCTGGAATGTACGTAAAGAATATTTAAGTTAATATAAATAAAAAGAAAGTAACTGACCTTGGTGCGGGGGGTTCGTGTCCGTTCTGTATGTAATACTATTATACTATTCTATGATAAAGGCCAATAGGTTGAGCTGAGCAGGATAGACGCGTTCGAGATGTGGTGTTGGCGCCGGCTTCTCCGGCTTGGACGGTCATGAGATGAGAACCAATGTGACCATAACCGCACACACTTCTCGACAGTTTGCCAATAAACTCACAAAAGTGATTCATTTGGCTATGTGTAAATTTAATTAATTTACTATTACATGTGTCTTTGGGTCACCAATTTACACGTATGTGTGTATAAACTCAATCAGTCCAATAGTTTCAGGGCAAAATAAAAAAATAAATATTTGTGGACTATCTTACACAAATCAACCTAGTCCCAAACTAAGCAAAGCTATGGGTACTAAGCGACAATATACATACTTATATAGATTAATAAATACTTAAATAAATAGAAAACATACAAGACCCATGAAGAAATATTTGTGATCATCACACAAATAAATGCCCCGGCCGGGATTCGAACCCGGGACCTCCAGCTTCGTAGGCAGGGTCACTACCCACTAAGCTAAAGCGGTCGTCAACTTGTCAATTAGCTGTGGCAGACAGCCAGAAAGACACAAGGGATAATTTCCCAGTTCCATTTTGTCCTTTTAAGGTATGGAAGCCTAACAATGATAAACTAACCTGTGAAACCTGGTTGGTGATGGTAGAAATCCCAGCAGTGGCAGTGCTCAGTAAAGAATCCACACCCCAACCCCATCCCCAGCTGCTCTTATTGGCAGACTCTGCCAGACGATCAGTCACTGCCTTTATATCTGGTTCTGGTTGTTTTTGTTGAGATTTTGGTTGAGGCTGCGGTTCCTGAAAGAAATGCCCACCTTTATTTGATACAATGTTGGAAAACAAATTAGGAAAATTTTAACAATATGTATATCAAATATGGGAATATAGAACATTTCATTAATTTCCAATTCAGTGGTTATTTCTAATGGACATAAAAATTCTGGTCTATAGTTAAGTATTTTGAATATTTAGTCTTTTATTTTCATTAAAACTAATAAATGCATGTAGGTGGTACTGGAAAGGTATGCCAGTCAAGTCAGCTAAGAAATTTGACCACATTTTAACTTTACCTATTTTTTATATAAAAAACCGGCCAAGTGCGTGTCGGGCCACGCGCAAGGTAGGGTTCCGTAGTCGTCTACCCGTTACATTATATGGACTAAAAAGTTCGCAAACTTATATTTACTATGTTTTTGACAGAATTAACAACATTATCTAAGGTATCAATGGAAATTGTACGAAAGTTTGCTTTTGCAAAGTACATTTCTGAAGTTCGACTATTACTCGTTAACTAGTAATGTCTACTTAGCTGTGATAGTTTTCCTTTTAAATTCATCGTATTTACTACTACCATGATTTTTTTCACATTCCTAGTAGCCACCGTTTAGCTGGCAGGGGGGGGGGGGGGGGGGACACTTGACCATAGCTAAAATTATCACTTCAAAGCTTAATATCACGCTAACCAATTCTTTTATCAAAAAATGCTTTTAGAAACCTAATAATATTTTTAAAAGAGCTATCCAACGATACCCCACACGATGGGGTTTGGCAGAAAAAAAAATTGCACCACCACTTTACATGTAGGGGAGGTACCCTAAAAAAAAATTTTTTTTAACATTTTGTTCTACCGTTTTGTCGGCGTCATTGATATGTATACTCATGCCAAATTACAGCTTTCTAGTACTAACGGTTACTGAGAAAAACGGGGGTCGGACGGACGGACGGACGGACGGACGGACGGACATGGCGAAACTATAAGGGTTCCTTGTTTACTACGGAACCCTAAAAATGGGATTGCTCTTGGCCAGCATCCAGCTAGCGGGCAAAGATGACGCTGGTGAAGCAAGCTCACCCAAAAGACAAAAATAAGAAGAGAGAGCTGACTGACCGACTGTGCACAAAAAAAAACCACCCATGTCAGTAAGTCACCCATGTCACCTAAAATATTGCTTGATCCTTCAAATAATCATTCAAGCAATGAATCCTTACATTCTTATTGGTATCATCATTGCCCCAGTCATCAAAGTCATCCCAGCCCGTGTCCTGTGACTTGCTATCATTCTTAACTTCACTCTTTGTGGTTTCTGGTTTGGTGGGAGGCTTGGAGTCAATTTCATCATCTTTTCTCTCTGGTTCAGTGTCTATGTCATCCCAGCCATCTCCCCAACCATCTGTTTGTGGTTCCTGAAAATTATACAAGAAATAGCCTATGTTTGAATTAGTTCTGGACAATGAATATTATGTGGAGCGCTCGTGGCCCAGCGGCGCCTAATATATATGTCATCGCGACAATGATTTTTTTCTAAGTCCTGCATACCCTTTGCTACATCCTAACCCCTGTATTAAACTACACTACTTATTATTAAACTACATAGATAGTGAACTTTATAGTAAGCAACATGCTGATGAAACTGTCACATAAGTACATTGTAATTGTAAAATAATTAATAGTATGAATTCTGGCGAATATTGAAAACATGTTTTCTTACCTCTTTTTCTTTACTTTGTTCTGGTTTCTTCACAGCCGTGACTGTTGGTTTTTTAAGTTCTTGGTCAGATTCTACAGCATTATCACTGTAATTCGACGATGAGAGTCGTTTTTTTCTTTCTTTCTTTTCTACGCTACCATGCCCCTCGTCAGCACTTTCGAAATCATCACTATCACTCGACGGCATGGTCAAATGTATTTACTTTTTGATGTAATTATTTCTTTACACAGAGATATTAGAAAAATTGGGCTACGTGTTGACATAAATTTGACAAATCAGCCAAGTTTGACAAGCACACGTTGTATGCAAATGATTCACATCATAAATTTGTGATAACACTTGTTCAAAACCTCTTTTTAAGTCATTGTGATAAAGACGATTTTAGACTATCATCTACTATCTCGAAAAATGGCGTAAATTGAGTCTTTACGTTTTGATTGTGAAGTCGTTCCGTTATAGGCAAGTGGGGTATGTTCTTATGTATTATTTTATTTTAGAAATAAAAGAAATCATGATAAATATAACTTTAAAATAATAAGATATTAATAATTTGCCATTTCAAAAAATTAATTAAGTCTTAAATGATCTTTAACTGGAAAAACTTCAGCCCATTTTTAAAGTGTTTATGAAAACGTTTCATTTTGAACTTTTGTCATTGAAAGAAGTGTGACGTTAAGTTTTGATTTATCGAACTGCGACGAAGTAAAGATTTTAGTTTCTAAAATGTGAAATAAATGAATATTAAATATTTTAGTAATATTATTCAGTTGAATTACCCAGTGTGAATGTGAAAATATATTTTGGTAAGTGGAATACAAACTACATTTGTATTTTGCAACCTTTTCATCCGCAAAGAAAAGGTTCTAAGATCGGTCCATTAGTCAAATTTTAAACAAATGTTTGAACCTGTCATGACAAACATAAACTAGGCTTATGTACCGGCCGGAATATATTCACGTTACCTACATCTCATGTAATGCCTGTACCCATGTACCCACCTAAAAATGAGCACTCCTGCCGAGGCTACATAATAAGTTAACGAGTCATATCTCGCTCGGCAGAGGTTTTGGGTGCCGAAAAAGTAATAGTAGAACAAGACAATTATTCAGTCAGACAGTTTTTCCATTAGCCGGCCCGGTACCGGCACGCGCCGGCATGCATGGCCGTGCACCGGCACCGGCGCCGGGCCTTCGTTTTTAAACAGCGCCGGTGTCGATGCCGGTTTACGACCGGTGAGTGGTTCAGTGGGCGTTTTTCCATTGTCGGCCCGGCACCGGCGAAGCAAACATGTATGGCTCGCTTTTTCACTTACCGGCGCCGGCGCACTCACGCGCGCCCACGGCTACAATTCATATACAATACACATGCTGTTTTGCCGGGCCGGCACCTAGTGGGAAGCTTGCTGCCCCGGTCGGTGGCGCCGGTAAGAGCCCGGACACATGTCCATTGTCCACGGTACGCCGCCGCGCCGTACGCGGCTACGTACAAAGAACAAAGGCCGTAGACGGTGCCCGGTGCCGTACCGTGGACATGTGTCCGGGCCCTAAGTGAAAAAGTGAGTCATACATTTTCATACATTTTTGCACCGGCTAATGGAAAAAAAGCCCGTTGTCTCTTTGTAAAAGAGCCGCAGTTGTACCTGATACGATCATTATGAAAACCTACCTACCTAGTTTTGGAGGAAAAACAGCTTTAAAGCCGGAGCACACTGCGCGCGCGTGGATCTCCTACAGCGCAGTCGCAGCTTAAGAACATACCCATACTACGTGACCCATATTTTACTATTTTTGAACCCCCCCCCCCCCCCCCCCCCTCCCATTGGTGACAACCCGTAAGTACTAGCTGCCTATACACCAAGACCTCCCTCCCTGGTTTTCACGCGGTCGTAAGTGTGAGTGTCCTCGACAGTGACGTCACTCGTGTCACGATGCGGATTGCTAGACCTTGTTTTCTTAGACCATGCTTCCTCCCCTAAACGGGTTACGTACTATGTGTACGTTCCCTCACTTACGCACCGATCGTAGGAACTGCGTGCAGCAGTGTGCTCCGGCCTTAAAGGCGCGTCGACACCGACGTGCGCGTTGTAAAGTATGAATCTCCATAGTAGATGTCACACCGCTTGCGTGCGCACGCACGTCACGCAAGCGGTGTGACATCTTACAACGCGCACGTCTACGTGCACGTCGACGCTTACGTGCTGCGCACGCAACCAATGTGCACTGGCCTTTACTCCCAAGCATGTTGTTTTTTTATTGGACGCAGACAGTCGAACAGTGTTATTATGTTGTACGTAAGTAGGTATAACGTATTGGTCTGCGTCAGACAATACATAAATACATATTGCCTTCATTTATAAGGTGTCCCAATCGGTTATGTCACTTCGCATCTTCACGCCATCCAAGCATTGTCATCGGAACCAGTCAGGCGTTTCGACTTAAACCGTCAAAAGCTACCCACTGACCTACTAGTTTCGTCATTATTTCCGTACAGGCAAGCCCCGACATTCCTTACAGTTTAGACAAACGTGTGCGTCTATTTGATTGTACAGTCATGCCTATAAATATGTATAGTCTGCAGCAGAAATTACTACTCAGACTTACTTACTACTCAAATTTATCTACACAGATTCTCTTGACAGTGAGAGTCCGTGTACTTATAGATCATTTTGAGCACCAAGCCCAGGGTTGCTACTGTTGCTAGTGTTGCTACCGCGAACCACAAACGAAGTTTTCCGTCTCTGTCGCACTTAGGTACAGACTTGCAAGTGTGACAGAGACGGAAAACTTCGTTTGTGGTTCGCGGTAGCCCCTCTGGGGAGTTAAGATGATCGCTATATGCCGGACGCTATATATGCTATATGTCGGACATATAGCATTCGTCCCTTACTGTCAAGTTTGTAAGTGCAAGAGGGACGAATGCTATATGTCCGACATATAAACGATCATCTTAGCCCCTCGGTAACTACGTATGTTGCAGACTGTACCTACCCAAGGTAGGGTACCTAATATTATAATAGGTAGGTATAAAAATGCATAAAATTGTGCTTATCCTAGGCAGGAGAATATGTTTATAAAATGTATAGTTGTTTAGGTTTCTTTCTAGGTCTCATTCATGGACAGATGACAGCGTCAAACGGTCTAAAGGCTGGCGTCCACTAGGCTCGCCGAGCCGAGTCGAATCGAATCGAAAATAATTCGCCTCCATACATTAACTATGAAAGTGCGTCCATTCGGTCGATTCGATTCGGCTCTGCGTCAATCGACGCACTTTCATAGTTAATGTATGGAGGCGAATTATTTTCGATTCGATTCGACTCGGCTCGGCGAGCCTAGTGGACGCCAGCCTTAACGCGAGGTACAACGCCACTCATGGCGACATTGCGCCCACATTGTGGCTCGCGAATTGAGGTATAGATAACGCATCATCAGAAACCTCTTGACGATTACGCCTTTTAGCGTGGGCCTGATCTTGGAACCTGAGGGCTTACCGCGACCGAAAACGAAAGTATCTCCCTCTCTTTCGCACTTGTATATTCGAGCGACAGGGAGGGAGGATCTACTTTTCCGATTCGCGGTAGACCCTCAGCCCTCGGGTGTTATAGTGATTTCTTTAACACACAGATAAGTTAATAGCATCATCAGCTGACCACGGGTTTTTTCCGTGACTAGCAGGAATGGGTTATTTTGTTATTCAGCAGTAGATACCTAATAGTATTATTTAGGTATAAAGTATAGTCTACAGTCCTCGTGCACTGATTGAGAACTTCGCAATCTTCCTTTTATAAGATACATGATATCTTCGCAGAGGGTTTGAAGGTTTCCACACGACATTTTCTGTTACGTAGTCAAAAGTCTGTCAAAAATGACCGAATGATGACGAAATTAGACCTTTAAGAAGATGACGAAATTAAACATTTAAGCTAGCAATATCTGGGCGGCCGAGCTTTGCTCGGCGTTTTCCCGGGCATGAGACCTAGCTAGATCGATTGCTCGTCCCCGAAAACCCCTACAACCCAAAATTTCATCAAAATCGTTAGAGCCGTTTCCGAGATCCTGAAAATATAGAAATATATATAGATATAAACAAGAATTGCTCGTTTAAAGATATAAGATATATAATAAAATAACACATTTCTAACGATACACGTACAAGATGATACTTAAGCAATAATAGTTGAAAATTGGTAATAAAGATATAATACTGATACAGCAGCTTCCATTTCCAGTTTCCACCCTTCATTCACTTTATTATGACAGGTATGTTTTTTTTTGTAATATTGATTGGATTGCTCTTGGTCAGTATCTAGCCTGGGGCAAAGATGAGGCGTACGTGAGGGTAATATGGTTATTTGGGTAATATGGTCATTCGGGTAATATGGTCACTTCGATATATCTCAAAAAGTACAGCTCATATGGATAGATGGCACTGTAGTTAATAGCGCCTAGTAGTCTAGTTAAACAGTGCAAAGTTTCATCGGGACTGCTTTACCGACGGAGTTTTGACAGATCAAAAACATCGTTCTATTCGCAACTGTCATCGTCCTTCTAAACGAAATGTAAACATTAAAATGGGACTTTCGCCGCCATCTTGGCGAGAGTCACATCTTTATCTTCTTTAATAAGTGGTTTTATTCAATTTTACTTAATTTATCCCTTCGTGTGTCATTGGCAAAAGTCCTTGAGGCTGCCATTTTTCTTTAATATCTAACTAAATAACTAATTTATCCCTTCGTGTGTCATTGGCAAAGGCCCTTAAATGAGGCTGCCATTTCTCTTTTATATCTATCTATCTAAACATTAAAATCTCGCAAATTCTAAAAGAAGAAGAGAAGGAAAACCCCAACAAATAAAGAATACACAGGGGCCAGGTGCCGAGAAATCATGCTACTGCTTCCTCTGTTTAGAGGACAGAGTGGCAGGTTTGAGGATCTGAGTCATGAATATAGTATGTAGTGCTGTCAGAATACGTCGAAAACATTTTCTGTGTCCAAAGTGCGAGCAATAAATGAAGAATCACTTCATACCTTAAATATGAATATCTGATGTCCAAAAGAAATAACCGCATTACCGCACGTGTCGGAAATATGGACATTTACCTTTTCTTAAAGCCTAGATTTTTTAATGGTTCCCAATTACTACCAAAGCTTTTTGTTATATTTTTCTTAGTATATTAGTTGAAGTACATAACTGTATATCCCCACCCTCTCCTTACTTTTTTTGTAAAGGGCTTCAAAGCTTAACGTGACCATATTACCCTCAGGTATATAAGTATACCAAGCATACCAAAACTGAGCGCTCCCGTGCTTTGGAAGGCACGTTAAGCCGTTGATCCCGGTTGCTGTCTATGGCAGCAGTCGTTAAGCCACGTTGGAGGCCTTCGGGCGGCTTGAGAACTTCTAACAGTCAAGTTGCCCACTCACTTGACAAAGCCTAATCCCAATAAGGTCTAGTTTCCCCTCGGGGTTGGAAGGTCAGATGGCAGTCGCTTTCATAAAAACTAGTGCCTAAGCCAAATCTTGGGATTAGGTAGCGGACCCCAGGCATCCTTCGGGATGCAACTGTACTGGGATAACGCTAGGAGGATGATGATATCCATACCGAAACCGAATTCCTTCTAAATCGGTTATAGTACTTATAGTGGTAAGCATGAAAGCGAAAATGGATGGAGCCTCACATTGAATATAATAATACTCGTTGGGGTCTAAATGGGACATTGTAGGTATCGCCAATCGCCACTGTATCTTATTATGCAGACTATATTCTACTTATCTTATAGCTAGTTTTGTAAAATTACGAATCGAGCTGTAGGTACATGTCGTCAAACAGATCCAAATCTACGTATAGATAGATAAAAACGTACCTACGTATACCTTTAGCTTACTACAGCGCTGTACTAGCCCGAGTAGGTATCAGTAATTTGTATAGGCATACATACATACGCTGTGGAATGCGCGCTATACACTGTCTATACGTATTTATACAACGGAATCGTAAATAGATTGAATGGGTAGGTACGTTAATTTTTGCATGCATAGCATAGCTCGTCTAGTCCGCACGAACTGTAGGTATAGTAGTGCTAGGGCTGTGTGAAGCAATGTAAACATTAGGAGAGGAATGCATAAAGACAGTAGGTAGCTTGAATATTATCATGGGAGCTGATAACGTGGTGTGGCGCGCTGGTTCAGTCAGCGGAGCGAAGCCGCTTTGAACGGTTGTGTGTATCGTAGCCGTCGGTGAAGTGTCGTGTCGCGCGCCTTCGCTCGCGTACGCGCCGCGCCGCATTCCATCGTGGGGGCCCTACACCGCCATTGGTTGATCCTGCGTGACGTCACGCCTTATAATGAGGTATTCAACATGGCCGTGTAGCTAGTTCGCGAGTGTGCTTCGTTATTCGTTTGAATGGATTTAATCAGTGAAATATGCCAAGGAGACGAAACGGTGAGATACCCTTGCCCGACGGATGGGATTATGCGAGGGACTTTGACGGGAAATTGTATTTTATCGACCACAACAGCAGAAAAACGACTTGGATCGACCCGCGAGACAGGTAAGTTTTCCTAAGAGAAGTGGTAACCCGTGAGAGCCCCATGTCAAAACTTCACATTCCAATGCGATTTACGGTGTTTCCCGATTAAATTTTCGCGAAGTGAACTCTCGGATGGAAGTGTTTATCGTGCTCTCGGCTCTAGTGAACTCGCAAGAGGTAAACATCGTTCCAAAATAGAATAAATCGTGAAAAACAAAGTGATCGTTCGCGCGCGCGCGTCGCCCTCTGTCGGAAACTATGCGCGACCCCGTCGATTTCACACGACATTCCACAATTTAGTGACAACAAATGAGCTAAACACAAATTATGATTATCATTTGTCATCCTTAGGCTTTACTTTGTGTGTGTGTGCTGTGTTTGGGGTTGGGTTTGTTTGAGCTGCCACGTAATGAGGCCACGGAACTGGTTCATAGCGATGTGAGCCGTCGAACTGGCGTAGAAATAATTCGATGGAGCGTTTATGTGCTGCATGAATGTGGCATGTTGTTGGTTTCGTAAGGTGCGCTGGTTCCGCGGAGAGCGGTGGGAGATGGAATGTAATGCATAGGCGAGTTGCACGGTGTGAATGACAGGCCGTAGAATGCGGCCCAGGCCTCCGGCGATGGTCGCGCCTTTCTAAAGTGGGCACCCCTCCCCCCGAACCCGCACCGCACTGCAGGTGCTCTGTACTACACAACCCTATAAAATACCGATCATGTCTCTAGCCGTATCTATTTACCATACTTAAAACGACAGCTGCCTCATTGTCTTAAAAAGTTGACCTTAAAATTTTCGCACCTGCACAATGTACAGTTATTGGCATCTTATTTGGTCTCGAACTGGAGATCATCCTGTTGCAATAATAACCTATTTGTGCCGGTATCCTACTTAAGACACCAATATTAAGATTATTAAGTCAAAACGTTTTTTATTTCATCTATTCCAATAGGTTCTAATTTAGGTAGCGGACCCCAGGCATCCTTCAGGATGCAACTGTACTGGGATAACGCTAGGAGGATGATGATGATGATTCCAATAGGTTCTAATTTACCCTCTGGGTTTTCAGCCTTTTCCGCATAAACTAGTGTCCACGACAATTCCTGACATATAGTTTTATGCGGACATCGGATTTCTTAACTTTCTTAACAGCAGCTTCGAGGATTATTCCGGGAAAACGCTTAAGAAGTTAAGACGAGAAGGAAGCGGAACGAATAAATGAATTAAATTGAACGACTTCGAGCATAGGCTAGTCAAAATGACAATGTAGTGCCAACAATACTTTTACAAGTTTTACTTAAGTACTAGCGTTTGCCTGCAACTTCGTCCGCGTAAACTTCCACTACCTATTTCATCCCTTCGAGAGATGATTTTCGGGATTATAAGTAGTCTATATGTTAAATCAGGCTATAGACTCTTTGTATACCAAGTTTCATCATAATCCGTTCAGCCGTTTTTGCGGGACACACCAGACAAACATCTAAACACCAAAACTTTCGCATTTATAATATTATAAGTATAATAGTAAAAGTCTGTCAGCAGAATCTTAGATAGATTTAGACTTCGTGCTTACGTATTTCGTTTAAGCACGTAAAGCAGTTCCCTATTAAGTATTAAGTAATTCCTATCTGAATCTGGTACGTTTAATTAGAGTCATTCCATGTGGATACAACAACGACGCATACCTATGTGTCGAAAAGCCATAAGTCTTCTATCTACCGACTTATAATTTGACACAATCGAGCTCCCTGTCTAAACTAGTTAAGAAGAATGCCCGCTGAGAAGGTCAAAACGAACGGTACATTTGGATACCACTAAATACCAAAGGGAAAAGTAAAGTTGGTCCAAAATACTGGAGCCAACAAGGCCTTCGGAGCATAGATTTTAAATTCCTTGGCGTTTCATAACCTGCAATAGTTTCCATGTAAAAAGACTCTAAAAACTATTTTGAAGAATCAATCATCTACTCCTGTATAGTATTCCCTAGGTGGAAATATTCCCACACAAAGGGAACATAGGGGAATTTGGAAATTGTGTATGTCTACATATTGTGGTATCGGGGATTCTATCAAATCATAAGTCCTTACTTAACCCACGCCACTCACCTTTTAAGACCCTTGTAATACACCAGTTGCATAAAATACTATAAAAAAATTGCCTCCTGAACCGCTACTGGGAAGTATGTCTTCAAATAAAGAGTCGACAAAATCACCTAAACTCACTGGAAGATAAGTAACAACTTCTCCAGTTTCTGATCTCAGTCCAATGACACTACTATAAACTTCGCCTCGAACGCAGGATACATAAAGTGTTATTTTTTATTGACCCTTTTGGCAAAACTGCTTTCCGTGATTCCGCGACATCGGGTAATAACAGACTTGCTAAACAAGTAAGGACATACAAAAACTCTTATGTAGATAGTCAGATTTGCATGTGGAATTTAAACAGATGCGGATTTTATGTTCTTCGCTGTTAATTATTTTAACAACCTGTTGAACCGAGATTGTAATTTTTTTTGCACTCTTCGATTTGAGGTTATAATCATCGTACGGTATTGAATAAACAAAGCTTGTGAACATTTTACACGGATCTCAAATAACAGATCTAACAAAGAGCAATACTGATATTATTTGCTTAACAAAAGAGAAATCCAAATTGCATGCTATTTTAACGTGAATTTTAATTGGGGAGATGTTAATTCAGGCCATATTCAAAGCATAAATTGAGACCAAGTCCAAATGGAGTACTAACAGTCCAGTTTGTGCTAGAAATGAATAATAACTGGCTATTAAAAACGAGATAACAGCTTAAAATTGCCTAAAGGACTGTACGTGTGTGAGGGAATCGTCGATGTCACTCGACAACGACATCCACTTGGGCGAAACGCACACAATAAACCAACCCACTAAGCCAATTTACTATATCTAAAAATAACCCGGCTATGTCTCCGACGCATACGCTATTAACATTATACCTGGAATCTAAACGTTCACTATGAAAAATGTGCCCTCAGTTAGCTGTGTGTTTCTGTCTGAATTTAATTATCTTCCTCAAGAATGTGGGCATCATGAGAAAACTGGTTTTTATTTTACATGCAAATTTCATTCTTATGACGATTCTCTCCAATGTCACAGTATTACCCCTGAACTTTAATGAACTAGTCTTAACGAGTGTTGAATGCTCGGAGGTTGTAGCGGCATTTCGCTGCTCATAGTGTCTAACTAGTTGCGTGCAAATAAGCATTTTGCGGTTTTCGCGGATCTCACAACACAAGTGTAATGGCACCCGGGTTACGAGAAGAGAGGTTTTTACAAAAAGTCGAAGCAAAAAGTAACGATACAGGCGTTCGACAGCTACGCATTGTAAATTGAGGAAAAAATACTCATTGTCTCATTAGTAAAGAAGACAATGTAGGGTCGATTAACCAGCGAATGGGATCTCATACCTGTGTTTGTCGGCGTTTATTACTTTAATTGTATCGGCTGAATGCAGTTTCACTGCGGCTGTACGTTGACTCGCATTCCAACGTTCTGATTGTATTAGTTCGTCCCATGATAGTTCTTAGGAGTCCGGTAGCATCGATTGTTTCAACATTCGATCATAAATTATTACTGTGTAACGTTTTTGATCGGTGAGATCAACGCCTCTAGAGTCTAAACGCTCGTGGTTGATGAGACATTTTTCTGCTTACTGTTTTTAATGCATAATTCCATGTTGCCAGTGAAATCTCCGAGAGCCTAACAATGCGTGCTCTGGGTATAGGCAAATTGGACGTGAGAAACTTAAGGATGCATGTAATGGTATTCGCAATGAGGAATTTGTATGTAACACCGGACAATGCATCCACTGATACTTAATTATTTTGCCTTTAATGCCTTAATTATCTTATTAAGCGCCTCGATTGTTCTTCTAACGCAGGCTATTTCTTTATTATTACCACCATTTCCTAATGGAATGATGACTGTAAAGAATTCCACATTCTCATCTTGCGCAACGATCTTAAAAGCGTTTTCTTGGAAAATGATTTCTGAACGACCGACTTCGATGCATTGCTGTTTTTGTTAAATATTATCAATAAAATATAATTTAGCGAGTTTCAGCTGATTAGCTCCTCCCTGGGTGTTAGTTTCTTGTAAATGTATTTGCTTAGGTATTGGTAACAACGGAGCTGTCTTCGGATTGTGTAACCCAAGTGTGTGTAAGGCATCTTGCCGATACTTCCCACGCACTACACTACACGCGTTCCTCCAAGCGTGACGACTAAGGGGCTGGGCATTTTACTGCGTTTCTTGACTCTAATCGTGTTGGCACTAAATAACTCAGCAATTTATTTTTCTGGCTGCTCCGTTGCTTGTAATCACATGCTTAAGACGAAGATTGCTGTGTAGTCATTAAATTGTCTTATACGTTTATTGTGTTTGTTATCGTGACTTTACCATGTCTAATTCAATGTTATGATGAATTGTTTTGTTTGCCTCGTTATTACGGTTGTGTAAAATTTAGCGGCAATTCGGGGGTTTTCAACAAAGGAATTTCATTCGTTGTCTGACTCTGATCGACTTTCAAAACGATTTGTAAACATAAGCGTGAATACGTACCTACCTACAAAGGTGACTGTGTATTGAGAATCGAAAGTCGTCTTGGCCTGGTATAGTTGTCATAACAACACGGTCCGACGTAATTTTTCGACCAAACAAACGAACGCACCGGAAAAGGTGTTTCCATAATGATGGCTTGACGCTCGAAACAAAAGATCTGTATTTGTTCATCACATTTTTAATAGAGAAACCTTTTGCAATCTGCCCATATCACTCTAACTAATGATATATCAGATGCTTCTTTGTTTTTAAGGGAACCAGTCAAAATGATGGCATTGTTCTTTTAGGGCGTAGTATTAATGATACAATCGGTATCATCTGATGATGCATCAGTTAAACTCATTCTCAAGTGTGCCTTTGTTCGGATGAAGGATGTGACACGGAATTTGCATTTGGTTTTGTTGAGGACCCGTTAAGGAATAGAGTAGGTCAAAGATCAATTCAAAAATTATTGCTCTTTGTTATGAGATAAAGGTTTGGTAGCTTTGCCCATTCTTCAGACACTAATTTGTTAGAAAGTCCATAAATTCCATGATGCGCGATTAAGATAATCAGAATGGTCTTTGTAATATACTTAACAAAATTTGGAAGCAACATCAGTAAAATAACTGTTCAGCATTTGTATGGGGCACCTATAAGTACAAGAAGGCCGCATTTGACACCATGATAAAAAAAACAAAAATATAAAATATATAATTGATGTTTGAACAGAGTTTACGATTTATAGACATGATAAACGACGGACCGTCTCATTTTGCAAGCGATATTAAATTCTAAAGGAAATTAGTCAGTTGGTTAGTAACATCCACTTCTTTGTTTAACGTTCCCTGTAAGGGATGGGCGATGTGTCCAAATGCGTTCTGGGCGCGACGCGAGCGAAATAGCGTACAACATTGTTTACTTTGCGCATTCCTTTCAGATAAAGATGTCCTTGGCGGCTTATATGCGTAGACGCATGCCATTGCGCCGATTCTACTGGCTAATTCAATTTCGTCGGTTTCGAATAGGTTTGTCTTTGATGCATTATCAGCAGGGTAATCGATAAATCGTAATTCTAGGGTATTGATTGTCCTTATTTTTCTATTTCATGTACTTTTCGCTTTTGGTCCAGATGGTAGGTATGACTGAGGTTTAATAATGTAATAAAATAAAACATTTCAAATTTTTGATTGTCAAATGACCCAAGTGGTAGTAATTACATACGTAAGATATTTAGTACTGTCCAACATGACATGATACAAAGCACGTAGCAGTCGGAATGATTGTATTGCGTACTCTTGTTCAAATTAGTATTACGAGTAGTGATCGAGATTTTCCAAGAATGAAGTGTTTTATCAAAGTATACAGACGGCGTAACGCTAATGTGACTAAAATCACGCTCGTTTAAAATGTATCTACATAAGTATGCGATAAAACTGGTGCTGCTCCCGTTTCTAATCGAAATTGGCATTCCACTCTTATCTTTGTCGTCATAAAGTAGTTATTTGCTCGTAAAATGGTTAGTAAAGAGTATTCATTTTTTTACTGGCATGGCACATTTTCCACTGTAATGTATTGCATGTAAGCCCAATTTGATGAAACTATAAATAAGAACCAGAAATTAAAAATCATAATGGAATTAATCTTCACTTGAAATTGTTATTCTAGCTTGGAGAAATCAAATAGGTACTAAGTTTCTAATAGTCTCGTTCAAAATGACAAACTGAGGAAAGATTTTTCAAAGATCAATAAATAAAAGCAAAAAGGTAAACTTGCAAAATATGGCGTGTGTATCTGGCTAGAATGGGCCGACGGAATTTCTGTTTATCCCCATATAGGGACTGTTTATAAATTGTTGATAGCCGTCGGTCATCATAAAACTGATTAACTATTTGCGTGATTTGCATAAGATCGGTTGATTAAGCGACTCTACGGGAGGACGACCACTCGCTTAAGACTGTTGCCTATTTAATGTTTCCTCTATAATGAGGCTTTAAGATTTAATGTCTACCGTGAAATGTGCGATCCTAATCCGCCGGATGATGAACGAAAGCAATTTTTTACCGCTATCCGACTTAAAAACGTCTAATAAAACTTAAATTTGTTATTTACTGTCGCGCACATTAATGGCGATGTAAATTATTTTATTGGACGCTTAAGATTATCATCTTAGATGCGACACCACGCTATGATAAATGTGTCTGATGTTGGCTAGATTCTAATATCCGGCGAAGTATAATTTGCAAGCCTACTTTTTGTTAAAGAACACATTTGTTATGAAGTTCTCGCCTTAATCTCCGTATTGAAAGTGAGAGGTTTGGTTCCTTTTGCTTTAAACGCTCGCCGCGTTTTCAACCGATAAGTTTTAAAATAGTTAAAATTATACCGAGAATGGTTAAAATTCTTTGTACGAATACGGAGGCCGCCTGAGGCGAATGGGCACAAATCCTTGATTTTGAATAAATTGTTGGCGACTCGTGGTTTTAAGCGTGGGCGAAATAACAATTTGGACGATAACCCAACTTTTTACATTCTAATTTACACCTTCGGCCGACGTAATAGGAGGCTGTTTGAATGGATCGGGCCGTACAACTATGTTGGTAAGCAAAGTGATCGTAAGCACTGTGGTATGCGAACCACCTGTATACTTAACGACGATAAGGAGTTGACAGAATATGGCCGTGTTGCTTGTGCTCCGTTCTAAGTCAAAAGTGAGCTTGAGAAATTTTACAAAACGCGCATACACCTATACATATTTAAACAAGTTCGTAAAACCTAATCATACTTACCGCTGCTGTCATTATGTATAAATTTTTGATGAAAGGGACAATGATTTTTAAATTAACGTAACGAATAATGATGTAATGTTATTACATAATATTTAGGAAAGAAATTATGTCACTCCAATCAATAGCAATATCTAATAAACATTTCTTTGAAGATCCGGAAGATTCTCACAAGCATCAGTTTATTCAGTGTCTTCAATGTCATTAAATAGTTACTACTTTGTACAGTCAAACAGTTCGGTACACCATATATTTTGTAAGGTGTACCGAACTATTTGGCCGCTTTGGCTGCTAACTACATAATATATGACGCTGACTGTTCAAGATAACAGTAGTATTTCGAAATTATCTTCATTTTATTCCCCACTACTTCTCCAACCCGCCTATAGAGTACTACGTAAGAAACGCAATTATTTAGGAAAAAATGAACAATCCTCAAGGCAACGCCCCCGCAGCTATTACAGAGAATAAATCGCTGCAAATGGTGAGCATTTTTCAAGTCTCATTGGCTTTGCCCATTCACAAAACAATGGGACGAAGAATTTTGCGAAGCCTCGTTCGCAGAAGGGCGTCCCCCATTCACATCGGTGTATTGAAGCTGGTCTTGTTTAACCATACCATCCGGCCCAAACACGTCGCTGCAATAACACCTGTGAATGGAACACTTTCAGTGTAGATATTTAACTTTATCATTCTAAAACTATCTATCATTGTTCGAAGACTTTTTGTTCATCATTAGCTCTGTCATATGCGCTAGGTCTTTAGTAACTGCTAAGTATAAAGTGCTAATAAATAGTAAGGTTCTCTAATTACCCCTGTTTTCCACTATTCCCTTAAGTCATTTGTTGTGTACTTACTATGTTAGTAATTCTTAACATGGAATCTCCTCTCATAAAAATGCCTTTAAGAGTTTATGTATGGTGGTATGATGGAACGAGTTCGAGATGCTTGCGGAATACGCTGGCATCATTAAGGCAACATTATAAATACCACTAACTCTAATGATTCAACTATGTACTTTTAAACTCTGTTTCAGTTAGCGCAAGAAAATTAATAACGCAGATAAACGGGTATAATTCGTATTCAGATAAATGCATTCGTGAATTAATTTCGTAAAACTGGATTCGGAAACTGGATTCAGACCTAAAGGGAGTGACTGCATCGTAATAACAATTATGAATTCCTAGATTGTTACGATACCGCAAAGCGAGAGCAATTCGTCATTGTATCGAGACATTCGAGACATTATTTAGACGGGGTTTCGTGTTGTAGTAGCTGAGCGGAACGCGGTCGTGATACCGCGATATTGTCGATGCCGGCGTGACGAAGGCGGCTGGCATGCATCGTGAATCAGAGGGAAACCTTATATATTCAGCGTTTATGCAATGCAAGACGCTGTCCGTCCATCCGTCACTTTTGCAGACACCGTGCAACGTCTGAACAGGTCAAACCACTTCCGAATGCAGGTTTAGATATAGTTTTTATGGCCAGCCGTTTCGATGACCCGACATCTAGACTAGTTCGTTAGAAAGTCAAGGTTTATCTTAACATATCAAGTTTAAATCGTACGCTAGTACGGATCATTTAAGGTAGCTGTGAGTAATGACGGTAACAACAGTTATAAACGATACAAATTCAGAATTAAATTCACAACACCTGCTGTCATTTTATGCCCGAGTTCTTGACGCTTCGTGCATTTAGGATACTATAAGATGTTTGCACTTAAAGTAATAAATGCCCAAAAGGCGTTCTGTATCGATAATTCTGAAGATATATGACGTCTTGGAAATTACTTTGTAACGCTAAAGACAAGAATAATGAATGGTTAGCCGTAATCGTTTAAAATTCCTGAGCATCCGACGAATATGATATGAGGGACACATGAATACAGCAAGGCGACTGCGAGCAGTATATGGGCGTTGTACATCTTAGGTTGACACTGTTCACACTTAAGGCGTTGGAATGTCATTTGTCAATGATCGAATAACGTGTGACGTCAAGCAGGCACATTAGCTTCCCGTGCCGCATACCATCACACTATTATCGTAATTTTAACCACTTTCAAAAAATTGCTCCGACAATTTGGGGGAAAATCTGGGTGATAGGTCGTGACGTAAGGCGTAAAAAATGTTTATGAATACGGTTACCGCTTTAATGCATGGTTCGGTTCAGATACGAAATTTTATATTCACGGATTGGATCATCCGGTCGGCATGCTTCGACGAGCTCAATGCAAGTTGTTTAATTTGATTATAACCGCGCTGTGGCAATGTGTCAGCGATTTGGAATGCGAGAGGAAATCGCGCTGACCCCTAACGCTTCCTTTTTTGGACATCGGAAAGTCTGCAATCATCCTGTTCGTGAGTTTGGCATTTTAACTCGACTCTGAGAATACGAATGCTTGTAAATAAGCCTATGAGATGACTTCACACTCGAATTATTTCTATTCAAGAACAGGTTATTCACCTGGCATTATCCTGCGTCTACTGACACAGTTTCAGATGACGGATTATCTAGCGGCCGACTAAAATTTAACTAGGACGATGCCCTCTGGAGGAAAAGGAATAAAAAGTCGAGATTGTTCGAAAGCCCAAGGGAATGTGCATTAAGCGGGCCATCCGGATTAAAATATTTCCCTGGTGATATATATAGAGCAGTGTCTGAGTGTGAGACAGCGTGGCACCGCCTCTGACGTCCCGGTCACTCCAGGGTTAAAACTAATACTTGGACTTTTGTAATTCTAGTAACATTATACGGCGCATCAGATAGTATAATCTTACATCTTAATTAAAACTTCGTAGAAGCACTTGGGTGCTGGTACAAGGAACAGCTTTATTTAAATATCTTGTTACATTGACAGTGTCCTACGGCCACGGAATATCCGTAGGACTATACGAGTTATACAGTCGCATATTTTCAGTACAGAATGAAGCCATAAAACCATTTGACGATCAATGCACTCAGCGTACTTTGCGATATCTCGGAAAACGGCCGTTTATTGCTTTAGTGCTCTAAAATCGATGAGGAGGACTATATATATATATATTTTTCATATTTAGGAACCGTAGGTACTTGGTAGTTTAAAACACAATTACTTGAACATATATGTGAAACTGTAATTCAGAATAACGTTAGCGGTAGAAGTAGAACTTCTTGGGGTAGGTACGGAAGGTCTGAAATTTATTAATTTCAGAGTCCGTTATATAAAGGGACTATAATGGACATGTAATTTGGAACGTGCTGTTGCTGTATGCAGTCGGCAACGGAATCATACCTTAAGGAATAAAATTCGTCATCCACTTGTATCGCGGTGGAATACTCGTGTGACAAAATAATAAGGCGTTTAAAACGCTCTGATATTCACCCTCCGTCAGTGTGGCACTCTTGAAGGCCCTATGCTCAGCAGTGGACGTCTTTCGGCTGATATGCTGATAATGATGATGTCCTGATGAGATGATAGCCAGGCAAAGCCTTCCTAAAGAAGCGATCGTCCGCAAACCTTCGCGTCTATTTGCGGGGCGGACAGTACATTGGCCTTCTGCCGTGCTATTTTACAATACCCGATGCGATGACATATTGAACACATGCTCGCGAATTAATCGATAAGAGTTATTTATAGAGCTTATTAGCGAAGTAAATTTGCGGATTGTCACGAGCCTACAAGTCATGACGTGACTTTGACAATTAACGTAAAATACATTGAGCTTAAAAAGAAAGTCGTGTACTTTTACCATTTGATTGACCTTTACTTCGGGCATGCGGTGCAGATCTGGTGGTATTACGTATTGCAAGTGATAGTTAACTAACAGGTTAGGTACAGTCACAGAAGTGGTCTATTCTACCACTTTTGAACCTTATGAACGAATGTACGTATTCAGTCGAAAAGTGGTAGACCAATTTATCTACTGTGCATTAACACGTTGACAGTCCCCATACAAAATGTTGCGATTTCTTCGTACGTCCAAATACATTACTTGCACCACACGTCCATGCTCCAAGTATAGAATTCTGCGTCTATCACGATCGTCAAGAAAAAGAATATAACAAAATAACAACATACACAAAAATATAATTATATACTGATTTGAGTGCGTAACTGGTCGGCTATAGTGACCCATGTGCGGGGTACGGATGGAGATAGTTCGTCGTGCGTGTCCCATCTATGGGGCACTGGACTGTGAACGTGCTAAGAAACAAATGCAGCAACATCCATTTAAATTAAAATGATAAGCTGGACATTACTATCAAGTTTAAAAAAGCTATTGCTTGATAAAGGATGATACTGCCTTTGCTTCTAAGTTAATTATGTTACATTTGAATTTTTGTGACATCAAATTTTATTTAGTATTTCAGTACCTAAGACCTAAGTGCACGATTTCTCCTTATCGCCTCTGGAAGGATAATTTAACGAGCTTGTTTCTTAAATGTCTCAAATATTGACACCTATGCCATTTATTTGACACCGCATGGTCTTCTGCTTCTGTCTGCGTAATCTTTATCAATGTGCGATTCACAACCGCCTCTACTCACCGCACAACTTGCCCCTAGTATAGCATGCCCCCGAGATTTATAACATCTGTTCATGGTAGGAGGTCAAATTACGCTGGATCGCTTGAAACGAGTCGATAAACCTTGTGAATAGCAGCCAGGGATTCCGTGACACGGGTCACCGTTTCCAAGAATTTTACTCGCCTTGACGTACCGCTGACAAGACTGGTTTTCCTACGGCGCAACGTTGTAACTATACCTGTCCTGGTCTTACGCACGTAAATTCTGGTGCTGACTCGGTTTAGAGCCATGGATGCTCGCACGCACGCGCCCTCTATGCCTCGATAAGTGATCGTGTTTTGAAATAGACGCCGTTCGGTAGCCGAGAGGGAGTCGAAAACCCATTGGAGTAGTCAAGGGTTTGTAATTTGCTGGAGTGAATTATGTTGCCGCGTAGAGCGGAATTTACAGCATACAAGGTGAGGAAACAAGTTAGCTTATTTAACTGATTTTCTAACTTGAGTGGACAATCGGGGAGAACTGGTGAATTTGTGATGCAGTTTATAAAAATGATATTACAGTTTATAAATAAGTATGCATCAGTTTTCTAAACCCTAGTTTTAGAACAGAAGTCGCATTGAAGGTGTGTGTAGTGTAGAATAGCTCAAGGTAATTACATAAAAATACCTGAGATATAATTAGCTGTTGAATATAAATCTAGATCTCTCTCTCTAAAATTTTACGTGAAGATAGAAACGGATTCGCTTCGAGAGTAAAGCAGCTACATTATTCTTCACTCAAATCACCAGCAATCACGGAAACGTTCAATTTTAAACACCCACTGGACACGAAGGTCAATTAGCCAGGGAATCTTATTTAATAACCGACTACCGTATAAACGCCGTATTAAAGAGAACCGTTAGCGCGTACGCAGGTTTTATCGATTTCGTCACAATCGGAAAAGCGCATGGTCCACTCGGACCGCTTTTTTGTGAAGTGGGCTGTATGAATCATGCTTGCCATTCATAACCTACCAACTCTTACCACACCAGCATATTTTGATCCGCGATTCATAACAACTGTACATCAGTATGGCTGGTTGCTTTGTGAATCAACCTTGGATCGAAAACTGGTAGTGAAGTGGACCAGAGTTCTGGGAGGCGGAAACCACAACATTTTCGACGGCTTTACGTCACACGATTGGAAACTATGAAGAGAAA
Organism: Cenopis cana; assembly: GCA_951800055.1. Lineage (NCBI taxonomy): Eukaryota > Metazoa > Arthropoda > Insecta > Lepidoptera > Tortricidae > Cenopis > Cenopis cana. Next base: position 5,869,870 of record OX637487.1, on the reverse strand, counting down.
TCTCCAATCACCAAATTGTATTAACAAATATGTCGGAAATTGCCACTTGCCAGCCAGGAAATTCCAGGCACAGTTAGAACAACTCCTTAACTATCCGCTCTCATATATGTATCTAGATAAGTACTCAGTTTATAAAGCAGCAAGGGGCTCAGAGTGAAAAGCGAGAAAAATACCATTGATATGCTGTATTGTAAAGCTCCAACCTGTTTAGAATTTTCAATTTAAGAAGATAGTCTTAGTGGATAGAAAAGAACGAATAGCTTTAAACTTTGGTAGGTAGTCTAGGAAGGTTAGGTTGCACTATTTCCACAAAAAAGGAAAGTTTCGTTTCGAATCAAATTAGAAATTTCTATTAGTCTTTAAACAGTAAAGATCCATTGTTGTTGTCTTTACCTCAGACCATGTGTTTGTGTACAACACATGTTCAAATCAAGTTAATATCTTAAACAAATGCTGCTATGCGGTGCCATAACAAGGAATCCCTACAATGCCTTAACTGTTTAAGAATTACGACGACATACGTCGTTCTTAAAGAGTGGGATTGCATAGCTTTTGACATTAAAACTGGCGCCAACGCGCCACACCCCACTACTAGTCTATTCGCGAGTTTGTGGCATAAACAACTTGTGTTTTAACGTGAAATAGGGTTAGCAACATTGATAGGTGATATAAATTCTCTGTAAGTAGAACTTCATATATTATATTTCAATCATTGCAATATTATAATGAATATATTCGGGGATTATCTTCGCGTACTACTATATGACCTATGCATAATTTATTAATTACAATACTTAAAAAGTCGCAATCTCGCCAACTTATTTTTTTTATAATTGACTTTTGGTCCGGCTATTCTCCTCTACGCGCGTTTATATAATTCTCAACTGATTTTCGTGAAATTTTGTAAGCAGGTCCAATTATATAGAGTTTTTAATGGATCCAATTTTAAGAAATCTAAAAGTAACAGCTCATAGAACCTAGTAGGTACCTTTTAGTATACCTAGATGATGTTTATAGTATCGCTATTGTAGCACCCTGTAGGCGCCAGCCACCATTAATTATCTGGCAACGGCGTGCATTTATCTGCATAGTTACAGCGAAACCAGAAACTTGCACCTGTTGCGATCCGAATACCATTATAGTTACTATGTTGCGCTGTGTTTTGGGTTTACCATTATTTATTTATTTCATCTTTATTGCACATAACATGCCTATATATAACTAAATCCGTCATCATATCTTACCTTTCCCTTATTGAGAGATGCAATGATATATTAAGCATTAAATACCTAAATTGTAAGAACTATATACAACGCTCCATATTCTAAGCTATCGATATTTACTATTATATGTTATTTTAATAAAATAGAAAACATCCATGATATCAATGAAACAAATGTGCATGCAGGATAGGTGTAGGGTAGTCAAGTCAGGTATAGATTTAGTTTCTTTGCGGAAAGTATTGAAATACTTTGCGAAAGTATAATTACTCGTATTGTAAGTTTATCGCTGTAATTGAAATGCGTGGACCGTGCAGGATCACATTCACCTAAATCCTGCAGAAGAGCTCCTGCAAACCCATATGAAACCTGCTGAAGACTTCTTCAGCAGATATTTTAATCATCATCTCTTTAGTACAGCTACAGACGACGTTCACAGACCAAATGTCATAAATTTAATCTCGTAAAAGCAATGAAATAGAAAGCATTCACAAACACAACCCAAATTAGTAGACGGGTTCAAAACAAAACTGGTAAAATGATCGGGTTCAGTCGAAATAAGTGGTAGCTTATTATTTTGAGTTAATGATAGTTCTAGGTCGGTTTTAATCTTCATGTATCGTGGGAAGAGTTGCTACGGACCCGTCTTACAAAATTAATTCGGTTTTCACTGTGAATACGGACCATGTTTGATGGTTCATTATTTTTAAAACGCAAAAGAAAATGCATGTGTCGTTTACTTTTGCCTTTTTGGGATTATTGTTGCCCGCTATTGGACATATAGTTTTAACGAAGCCATTTTTACATGTCTTATTCGCTTGCCTGTTGATACAGTCGTACAATATAAATAGGTAAGCACACAATTCGAAACTTACTTTTTAACTCCAAAGTTTACTTTTATAGTTGACTTTTTGTACTGGGCGAGCGAATGGTGTCTAAATCTCCGTAATAACTATTAAATGTAGCCAGATTTTCAGATCATTCATGCTGTTTTTTTACATTTGGTCGATAATCCCATTTGCATCTGGTCTACACGCATCAATCGCACCACAAATGTACCTAACATTTTTCCACACATGTAATAAGAATTATTTTAGAACATCTTCATGTTATCAATACTTTACAGACTGGTTGTTAAATACCTGGAATTTTTCTGACACTTTTGGGGCTCTCGCGTCTACATTTCTGTTTGTTGCCACTTCTGCATTGTCTATGTCTAGTTCTACATTGTCTATTACTTTTAATGATTTCGTCATCGCAGGTACACCAAGCCGCAAACCTTCGCGGACTGCATCGGCAATGAGTTGCCTCTCGGCTGGGAGGAGGCCTATGACCCTCAGATCGGGCCTTATTACATCAACCACGTCAGTCGTAAGTAGCTTTATAATTTCATTATTATATTTCTAATCAGTAAAGTGGTAGTCACTAATCCTATCGTTTCTCACTCTAATATTGTGTGCTCCTGTAGCTCTAGTATAAGTTTTTTCGAAACATTAACTAATTCGAACGCGTTTGCGTTTTGTCTCAAAAATGTATGAAAACGCTCTCAACGAGTTTGAAATACGCGCGTTCATCGGTTAGCAACAAATGTTATACTCGCTGTTTTAGTTTCCACTAGTGACCACCAGAGGCGCTGATACTACTTACTTAATCTCTTCGTACATTTGATGAAGAGACGCACTTTTCATACTTCATGTCCTCGGTCTCTTCTTCTCATCCTTTTAAATAAGTTTCTCTGCTAAGTAACATGCGTTGGTCATCCGGCAGATCTCTGTCGTAAGAAAGAAAGGTTATTTATAGTTAATACTAGCCCTAGGATCGGGATTAGTGGCATTACTCGAAGAGGTTCAGTAGTGGGTGATTAAATGCTAATTATGATGTTGATAGCTCTTGACTTAAGTTTTTTTAAATAATATATCAGCTTCTTGGAATACTTCGTCTTACTTATAAAACATCTTAGTATTTCCACGTCAATATCCAAACACCCACTCTTGTATTTATCTCGTTTCCGTCGAGACAACACTCTGCAAATTGCGTATTATCACAAACCAATATTTCATGACTTCACAAAGAAATTGTTTATGTCACCTAGACTTATTTATGATTCGGATTATTTAGTGTGGCAGGTGAAAAATCGACTTCGCGGGAGACTCGCGAACGGGTGATGCTTTAGGCCAGTGCCACACTAAGAGCTTGTATTTCGTGCCTGTTTGTGTTGTTGTTACATAATTCCGCGAGTACTAATAAAAAGAGACTTATATATAATCTTGTGGCGAGATAACTCGCGTGCTGTCTTGTCTTAGTCGTGCTGATGTCTGTTAAAGTCGTCATAGTCAATGTCTGGAAAGCATGACAATTATCAGTGAGTTGACAGTTGTGGTGTCAATTTAACGTTCACCAAAGTATACCGTACCTCAGTAGCTCTAGTATAAGTTTTTTCGATCAGTAACTAATTCGAACGCGTTTGCGTTTTGTCTCAAAATGTATGAAAACGCTCTCACCGAGTTTGAAATACGCGCGTTCATCGGTTAGCAACAAATGTTATACACGCTGTTTTAGTTTCCACTAGTGACCACCAGAGGCGCTGTTCACGTTTTCATACCACTTTCATACATTTTGAGACAAAACGCAAACGCGTTCGAATTAGTTTATGTTTCGAAAAAACTTATACTAGAGCCACAGAATAATAGTAGGTAACATACTGAGTACTTATCCTCACATTTGACTTATATGTCCGCTCATCGCTATCGCCCGCCCGTGTGGCAGTCTCCTTAGTCGCTCTTATGAATTATTGAACACGTTGATTATGTCTAGCTGGATAGCAGGAGGCCTGTGGAATCCTTCTACGGAAAGATCGTAAAGTGTGTGAAGAATGGACATTTAAGGGAATTATTTTCACGGCCCGGTATAGGGAGTTGTCATGAATTACAATTGCGTATAGGTTTTGTAGCTAAGGAACACTTTTTTGATTCGAATAAATTGTCACAAAACAGATATAACTTTCCCATATCTTTCTTTTCAGTTCTAATAGGTTAACATAATGAATTATGTGAAATGATTGTGATATATGTCCAAATGTAATATAGTAATACTATAGTAATATCATCTTGTGTAGCGCTCAAGCTACTGACTGAAACTTTTTTCACCTTAAATTATGATTGAGGTGGCACGTTCAATAGCCGTAAAATTTTATTAAGGTGTGATATTGTTAGTAAATAGTCAAGTTGTTAAAAAAAGTATGCTTTACCGCTTTACCCACGCCACGGACATATGTTGGACACTACTGATTCATTATCTGAAACAATATACGATTTGAACCTGACGCGTGACATTCACAACGTACCTCGACACCCCAATCTTTGCCAGTATAACTTGACCCAAGAACATAAAATATAAAGAACCAACTCTAAATTTTGAAACGCATCACCACAATATAATATAGGCAATTAAATAATTATTTTTCATAAGAGTCCTTCATCTATACTGGTCGAAACGCTTGTGTTTGTGTACCTATGCCAAGGCACAATGTACTTAGAGCCCGCAATAACCCGTAACGGTTCACAAATACACGCACCTTTTCGCACGAGACGCAAACCTATGCATTATTTATAAGATCTGGGAGCTTTTCCGCAATTTTCTAGCGTTTTTCAGCTACTATCGGACCACCCACTTGATATCTGCGGATAGCTTGTTAGTTTGAGCATGGGAGCGCTAGGTTTTTGATACAGTCGTGTATAAATTTGTAGTTAGGCTTCGAAACTTATGTTTGTCGGGGAATAACGATCAAAATTGAATGTACATTTTTAGAGTTGAGCGTAGTGTAGGGCAAACTTTGGCTATTCGGTGATATTCAGTTATTCGGTGATAGTTTGTTATCGTCTTATAGCAAAGCAACATTAAACAATATAGCAAACGATGACCTTACGCTATCATAATGAATGTATGTGGCGCATATTAGAAAATAGAACAAGCTACAAAAATATCAGGTAACACCGTTATAAGACTATCACAAACTATCACCGAAAAAATGCATATCACCGAATAGCCAAGGTTTGCCCTACAATTTAGATCGCAAACGGGCATTTTCACTTTAAATTGTACCCCCTACTTTTTTTCAACTCTCGGTGATTTTGGGTATGCTGAATCAGAATCACGAGTACTATTGATTCAGATGAAGAAAAAAAAATGTCCTTGATTTTCCATACAATTTTTCTGTGTCAGTTTTGTGACGAGCCATATAAACTGTAAGAAATAAGCGTCACAAAACTGACTTTTTTGGCGGGACACTTTTTTTTCTTCGCGGAAATGGATAGTACTCGTGATTCTGAGTCATACCTACCTAAAATCACCGAGATCCGAAAAAAAAGGTAGGGGTACACTTTAAAGTGAAAATGACAAAATATATGCATTTAGTGATAAAATAAGAGAACATGAATTTACAGAATACTTAGTGTATATTATGCATGGATTTTGAAAAGTTATAAAGTTTGAAGAACTAGTATCTGATATTATTGATTATTTATTTCCTGTCAGATCAACTTCGAATACAAATATTATACATTATTAATAATGTTTAGCATAGTAGTAGAATTTAAACGATACCAATTACAAATCGGGTTACAAATATTTTTCGTTCACGTTACGTAAAATATGTGGACGAGTTTGTATTGAATATTGATTTGTTCATTAACCGTCGAAATAATTTATTTATTTATTTATTTATTTAATCATTTATTTCAGGCATCTGTGGCCCATAATACAAATACCTATCTAATGAATTATGAATCTAATGTAACTTTTACTATCTTATTTAATTACTAGCGGACCCGGTAGACGTCGTCCTGCCCGGCGAAGCAGCGCCACCTACCAGGTCCAATTGTATTTTCAAACCTTCCAGGGACCAACTCAATTATACACACAAAATTTCATCCAAATCGGTCAAGCCGTTTAGGAGGAGTTAGGTGACAAACACACGTACAGAAGAATTATTATATATATAAAATAAAGAAGATGACGAAAGATTTAAGATCAGATTTTTTTGTACAAAATTGTATGATTAATGATTATATAAGTACTGTAATGCCATACCGTATGATTATTTTAGTGATTTAGTATTAAATCTAAATTGAGGGTATGAACCTCGATTTTGCGTAATCTTCTTAAAACATTTATTTATATATATTTAAGTTCTTCTGCCGTAGTTTAGTTGTATGGCCTAAATTAATAATGTAAACAATTGTAACAAGCAATACGATAACACTTTAATAATCAATTTGTATTATTTATAGTAAGTCAAGTAAGTACATAGTATAACTTTCCGACTTTATTCGATGACAGAAAAGTTATAATTACCATACGGAGTATCACCGCTATAGCAGCTCAAAATAACTAAAACAACATAAATAAAACTACCGAACCTGATTATGCGAATATTTTAATGTAACCCATGTTTGTTGAGTAAATTAAGTGTTTATTTACGGCGTTGTAGCTGGCTGGTGTTGCCATAACTTAGCTTGCACATTCAGCTTAGAAATTGTTTTACCACTTTGGACCTTAATAAACAAATAATAAGTCGGAAATTGGTAGGACACTTTCTTGCTTTATTGTACATAAATGCGTACAGTGTGCACTATGTTTGCGTGCTGGGCCTTATAGCGTACAATGTCTTATATGGTTGGTAATTATGTAGATATGCTGTTATTTATTAGTTCAGTATTCAGTATAGTAACAATTTTTCAGGATGTTGCTGAAGACCCTACATTTTATCGCTACTTATGGGAATGTTTTATAGTTTTATCCATCTGTCTTGTTAGCGTATAGGTCAGATGGCAGTCGCTTCCGTAAAAACTAGTGCCCACGCCAAATCTTTGGATTAGGTAGCGAACCCGGAGCATCCTTCTGGATGCAGGTACTGGGATACAACTAGGATGATGATAGACCTAATCGTCAATTTTAATTAGTCCTACATAAAAAATAATTAGTAGGAGCTTTCGAAACTTTTTCGAACAAACACCGTCTAATATAGGAATAAAGTCTGAAGTAGGTACATACTACATATGGTTGAAATTCTTTTTGTTGAACGAATTACTATTAAAATGTTATTGGATCTTGAAATTGTTTGAGATGCTTTTTGAAGGAATCGCTTTGGTGCAATTCGTTTAACTGAAATGATTTCAAGTTTACATACAGACTAACAAGAATAAAACAATGGTTTATTTTACGTAGATAAGAAATATTTCACGCACCATCGCAACACTATAATTTTGAATAATAGGTATAGGTAGGTATCATTCAACATTTTTATTTTGAAACTTAAATATGGATAGAGTTTTTATGTAAATTATATGTTTGTTGACATGGACAGCCTAGAATTCTTCTGACAGCAACTAAGTTAATTGCCAGATTCAACATATGCAAATGCTCCCGCTTATGGTTGCCATGGCATGTACGCTTGTAGATCTCTGATAAGCCGACTATCCATACCAAAAGATCACAAGAACTATGGTTAACTTATAGACGTCCGTCCCTTTGGAAGCAGAGTATTAAAGCTATTACATTTAGTTATCGACTCTGCCTCGCTAATTATAGATTAAAATCGTAAATTGAGACACAGGATACATTTATTTGAGGCTGCATACAAATTTCTTGTGGTAGGTCGCGGTTATCGCTTGTTAGTAGAGTTTAAGGGCATGTTAGTATGTAGTTTGTAGGCAAATGCCTACTGTATGTATATGGAAGCTGTTCGCATTTATGAGCATTCCAGAGAGAAAGCGTTGTAATGCTAGATAAGAGTATTCTCCTCATACGCGCTTTTGAATTTACGTTGCAATTTAACCTTATTATACCTACGTATACTGTATCTGTATATTGCATTCGAATAGCCACCTCTGTCATTATTCATTATCCTCCTAAGGGCTATTCCAGTACAGTTGCATCCTGGAGGATGCCCGGGGCACATATTCGAGGCATCACCTTAATGTAAGAACTCTTCTTTTAGATTTAATCACCTAAAATATTTTTACTAGTTATTTTGTCTAAAGGTCTAATTTGTCATTGTGAATTCTTGAGCAATTTTATAAAATTATCATAGGCCATATGAATGTCAATGGGGTGGAAAATTAACGTTGACGTCAGACCGCGTTTACGCATAGAGACGGCACTATACGTTTATAAGAATGTAGGGAAAACCTTTGCGTTAAACACACGCGCAGTATACCGCGTGTGGCATGTCCCCAGTGCGTAAATGCAGCCTTACACCTCTTACGAGGTTGTAGCAAGTTTGTTACCTCCTGCCAATGCCTGGCGAGTTATTTTACAGTCATATCTCGGTATGCGATCTCCAACTATTTTCTGCATACGCCAAACGATATATATTCTGTATAGTAAAAAAGGACGTATCTAACGATAGCACTGTTGCTGTTTTAAGCCTTTTTAACAAAATACTGTGGTATACTCATCCCAACAGGTTTTTACGTAGGTTCTATAAAGTAGGGAAAGTTAGTACATTGTGGTCTATTCATTATTGTGAATAGATGGGAAAATTATAATGCTTTCACATTTTAAAATGTGATTTTTATTGGGACCAGTAATTTTAGATGGGGTTATACCATCGGTTTAGTTTAACAACCAAATTTTGGTAGGTAAGTAGCAAATACCTACTTAAAATAAAACTCGTATCTTCGTGTTCATATAACCCGGACAACTTTAAGTCACGAGTGAATAGTAGACATGGGGAAAAGCGTTACTTTTCGATCACCGTTATTGTTATTCCCGTTCCAAAAAAATCACATTGAAAAATCACCGTGACTTTGTCACTTCGGTTTTTTCGTGTCACGACATTTGCGTGTCGATCGTTCCCGGCCGTTACTGATATTTTTGTAACAACTGATGTTACTCTGTGACAGCGCACCGCAGTCACAGTCACAGTTAGTAACAGCGGTCACGAGGCACGATGCGATGCGTCGCTTACACACTGTTCCAATGATATCGTCGCTAAGTAACAACGTTATTTTGTAACGTTGTTACTTCGTGACAAGTCACACTGTTACTTTTTAACGGTGGATCACCGTGATTTTTTCATCGTGAAGTTATTTATCACCCACCTCTAGTGAATAGGCATTTTCTGGGTGAGCTCGTTTCATCACCGGCCTCATCTTTGCCCCCTTGCTAGATCCTGGGCAAGAGCAATCCCATTTTTAATAAAAAAAGAAAAAAATCTCATCACCGTTTCAGTACGAAGATACGAGGTTTCTGAAAGTAATGACAGATTTGCTAGTGTGTTTTGGTTGTCACTCGACGATATGAACACTGGGAAAAGAAAGAAGAAAAGTTGGGGATTTTGTACAAGCCATAGTGACTTTCTTTTACATTCATTTAAAAGACTTATTCTTCTCATCCCACCTCACTTCACCATAAAAGTAAATATATGTGACATTGAACCTTCAAAGTAAGTAAGTACTGTAGTTCCTAGAGAAAACCGCTGCAGCAAGGTAATTTCTACATCCTGAGCGTTCTTGAATGGAGTTTTCCGCTTGACATGACAATATTTTGCTGACTTGTTAGGTACTCATGTAGACACCTTAGGTAGGTATTAGGACCTCGTGTATTTTAAAGGGGGTAAAATACCGCACGCCTAATGTTTTGATAATTGATTTTGCGGTCAAATAAAGTGGAAAAATCTTATATTACGTACTAGTGCGTACTATAAATAGCCTTTAAAGCCTTCGCTGAACTGACGACACGTGTTTACAACGGAGACGAGTTGATGACTTATTCTATTGATATTTGTAGACAAACATTCCGGCATATCAAAACCAAGGTGAATACTTTACTGTCAGTTGTTTAAGTAACTTCGTAAACGTGGTTTATGAAAACAATTACACAAATAGCGTCTAATCTTGCATTTGAATCGTAAGTTTTATTGTGTTGAGTGAACGTTGAGAAAGAATAAGCAAAAACATCGCCATATTTTATGGATGAGATGGATCTTATTTAAATATCATATTTTCTACATCAAGCACTGGAAACTAAGTTTATGTGCCCTGCCTATTCCTTTCGGAAATGCCGGCCTGTGCTTGTACATCGTGTGACTAATATTACGTATTTGTAATTATATATTTCGCGCTTATCTTTTAAGTCAGCTGTTGGCGTTAAACCACCTTATTGCCTTATTCCATTGTAATTTTATAGGTCCAAAGGATAAATCTCATTTTAGTCGACTGTACAGTCAGCCCATGAAAATGTTGAGCATACTTAGAACCTTAGTCACATCGAAATCTAAGAAATATTTAGACTGAAACGTCATAAAATTTGAAACCTCTTTAATTTGACAAAGTACTAAAGTGCTCAACATTTTCGTTGGCCCACTGTACATAGTTGCCGTCAAAAGCTAGTGGTAGTTAAAATACTGTCAACCAATAACCGTACCGGAACGGATGGCGTGAGTTTTTTTACTGCGTGCGCCTGATCAGGCTTTTGTTTTCAAATGAGTCACGTGTTAGCGTATTTATAGGTCTGTCATGCATTCCATGTTTCATTTAGGCTTGATCCATTCATTTCAAAGTTGGTGGCCGATTTTTAGGTCACGCTTTTCGGCTCCCTTTTATGTTTTGTTACTAATGTAATCCACGGGGTTATCGCTTTCGGTCGATACTTGGGAGTCACGTTGAACCGATGATCCCGGTTTTAATATCTGACAGTCTAGTTACAGGACCTTTTGGTTAGGTTACTGTTAACAAGTTGCCAATTCACTTGGCACATTCTTATATACGTTCTAATTGGATTTTGGATGATACGACATATAGCGGGTGACTGCCCCTCTAGCACAACATGCATTCCGTATCTACTCGCGCGCGAGATAAGCTACCTGTCACTTTTTGACAGCATTAATCAGACAGTGACAGGTAGCCTATCTCGCGCGCGAGTAGAGACGAGATGCATGTTATGCTAGCCCCACAGAGCGCGTAGCCGGAAAGCGCTGTTGCAAAAATTCTGAACTTTTCTCACCCAAAAATGTATTAAATATTTACGAAAACTACGCGCACAGTTCCATAGAAAGCGGGATGGTCAATAGCAAACTCACGCGTGTTAGAGCGGGACATTTGCATTGGAGGGACCTCGCCTGAAATATCAGTATGATAAAGATTTTTTTACACCCTGTATATTACGACAAAATGTGGATAGCCATAATAGGCAGCGATCGAAAACAACAGCTAATCTACAATTGTCCATTGCGAATCGGCCTTGCGTCCAGAATTCGAGCGCTCCATATCAAAGCGACGCATCAACCATACAGGGTGTATTAACTTAAGCCGTTTTTCTTTTGTGTACGAATTGAGAATAATTGAAAGATCGACGCAAGCGCACACATTGGCTGTCACGCGGCCCGCGAATGATGGGATGATGCAGCTGCCATGATTGTCGCTATGCCAGTGGTTAAAGGTTAGGTTATACTAGGAATGGAAATCGGACATCTAACAGTGTAAAGTATATATGTATATATTTCTCCATCGTTTTCTTTTAAAGCTGGAAGACATTGGTTATAATTTTACATAAACATCTGGTGAAATGTCTAGTACTTATAAAGTAAAGGCCGATGCTTTTTGATGCCGAAGATCCTCACCCTTCCATATTGATAACACGTAACAAACCTCTGTTAAAAAAATGTTTAGGCCTTTTCTCACAAAACAAACAAATGTAAATGCGATGTAACCCAAAATAGGTTTCATCAATACAAATGAACAAGACCTCCAGCCAGATATCCACGTACCCTAATATAATCCAAGAAAGATCTTCTTGGTTTTTGTTGCCCTCTTTTGACTGCATATGTATACGTCAATGGTCCTTTAGATCCCGCCTAAAGAAAACCTGTAGCACCTTTTTGCCCAAGTACTTCACTATCATTATGCTACTAAAAAGGTCGTAATATTCGTTTTAGAATTATAGAAATCTATAACTCGGAGTTAAGAAACAAGTAATCTAAATGCATTATTATTAAATAATCATTATAATTAATGATTTTTTTTCAACGCAATTAATAATGGTAGGTGTTAATGAATGTTTTTATTGCAGATTCCCTTTTAATGCGTCTGTTATTGATCGATTTTAATATCTCATTCATTATCTAACTAATGCTACGTAGATAATTTTCAAATCGTGGCATACCTCTGTCATGATTCATTCTACGTATATCTATTTGATAATATCAATAAATATGTCATAAAAAGATAACAGAAAAGTAGCAGTTACCCCACCCAAATACCACACCTCAATGTCAAGCGTACGTTGGCTATGGTGATTTTTACCATTAGTCGGCCTGTTACATCGTTACATACGCTTTTTCTAATAACGTTGTTTTAAAAAATCTGACTCTGATGAGTGGATGAAGTGAAAGTGTGAGTTACCGAAGTTTTTAGCCTTTTTGAATATGATTTCTTTTTCAGCTTACCAATACAAGGTGTTACAAAGAACATAAAGCCGAAAGGGGCTACATAGTCCCTTGTAAAAAAGTCCATCAACATATATGAAAATAGGGAATACATCGCATAGCAGTGGCGGAGCGTCCATACAACTCGATTCCCACCGGCTTGCCTAATTTTCAGCCAGTCAAGTTCTTTTACTACGGCTCATGATGCATAAGAAAGGCTAATTATGTCCGGCTTCCCTAAGAATACTTTTGACGTGCCGCCAGTGTCGCATAGCTATAGAAAGGTATCTCTATACCAAAATTCATCATAATTTGTAGAGGCAACATCAGACAGATGGACAAAATCAAAGTTACTTTCGCATTATAGGTAAATTACTTATACGTGTGAATATTCGCTCGCGTATAATTCGCCATTAGTACGGTTGAACAAACTGGGTATGTGTGTCAAGTTCGCAAATGGAAGGGTGCCAGCAAAGGGCACTTTGCCCTTTCGGCAGTGCACTAAATTCTCTGACAAACAGGCCGTACTTATCTGATTTTGATTGCTAAAGTGACATTAAAATGAGTGTAAAATGGTATGCATAACTAACTCTAGGCCTGCCGTTTCCTGCGTGGCGAGCGGCGTAAAAGGGGCGACGTTAAAATGCTACACAGCTAAAAGTCATATCTAGAATATTTAAAAAAATATCATAAAATCTATCATCAAATAATTTTATTTATTATTGAGTAAAACTTTGTCCTTTAACCCCCCTTTTTTTAGTGAATGCTTTCCAGGATAAAATGTTTGAAGTTTGAAGGAATCCAACGTTAGGTACTTTGCAGAATTCCATAATAAATTTCAAGAATATTTCAGTATCCTTTGTTAAGTGTCTTTAAGTTTAGTGATAACGAGCATTACGAGCAATTTGCTTATTTATGCATGCAGTCAATAATCCCAACTCCCCCGGCAAGCGTAAACATGCAAATAAATGCAACAAATCACCTCCAATAATGAAATAACCTCGAAACATGTTCGCTACTCAACCAGGCGGGATCAGGTGATCCTGATAGCAGAACACAACATTAGGATCAGCAGAAGTTTGCCACGTTTACCGAGCAACTGGTCGAAGCGAAGCCTCTTTCTTTCTGATTTTGAAAGCCGGATACATGAAAAGGGGGAAATGTCCACTTAATACAAATAATGTCTAGCAGTGGATGTCTTTTGGCTGGTATGATGATGTCGCATCAACGACACCTTTCGGCCACATTGGAAACAACCTTAAAATTCCGTATTCGTAAAGAGTTTCTAAAACAGACATTGATTTATTTTTAGGAAACCCGGTTTCCTAAAAAGAAAAATAATTCTGTTTTCGACACTGGTTTCGAATTTTTGGTTTCCAATGTGGCCGAACCGCAACGACAAGGTCGCGGGAGTCCGCTAGATGCGGGTGGACCATGACAGGTCATTGTGGCACTCTTTGGGGGAGGCCTATGTTCATCAGTGGACGTCTTGAGACTGATGATGATGATACAAAAATAGCGGATAGAGTAGTGGTTCAGTGATATCAGTACATAATGTATGGTTCTAATACGTTAATAATCCGCGATCGAAATAATCGCTATTCTTAATTGTGAGTGAGTGATTAAGTTTTTGCGTAGACAAACTGACATTTGATGCGTGCGTGTATGGCTTAACATGAAGTCATTATGCAATTGGTGCAGTCCGATTAACTTTCGACCGAACTATTCGAGCCAAGGTCCAGATGTTTGCAATTAAGTAGTAAATCGTTGGAAGCGTCCAACATGTGAGCGTTTTAAATGTTCTAGACGATTCTCTAATATCATAAAATACTGGAAGTCGTAGACTAACAGTCGATCAGCAATTTCGTGCTTATCAGCTTCTTTTAAATCATTATCAATATCGTGTCAAAGGGGACACTAGATTTGAAATTGGCTTTTGTCAAGTGAGTGTCCATTGTCCAACTTGATTGTAAGGGTCCGGCCTGAGTGCACGCTAGGAGCGGAGCGAGCATATAAAACAATTGCATTTGTTTATATGCATGCTCCGCTGCGGGCGTAAACTCAATCCGTACACTTATTTTGATCTAATTGGGTTTTCTGAGGGCTACAAACGATTAAATACTAACCTAATTATTTGAATTCAGGTTAAAAGATATGCATTTTAATTGCAGGACATTTTGTCTCATATCATGACTTGAGAAATGGCGTGATTACATTGGAGGCCAAGTGGTTTTTTTTTATATTACGGATTTTACTCACACCTCAGATTCGGTTGAAGCACAAACTCTTAGAGTATTCCAGTGTTTAAAACGCCCGCGTGGTCGTATCTGAGGTTTGCCCTGTATTTTCCCCAGCCCACTCTCCAACCGCGCACTCCTATCGCTTTATTGGGCCCGGCCTAGGTATAAAGCCGCAATCAGATTTAAAACAATACTGAGCCATACTACCTATTTAGTTAGTTCAATATTAGTCTGTTACACGTAGTCAGAGTCACCATTTAGCAGTATTTAAATTGCTTTTTTTTTAACTTACAGAGGTGACGCAGCTAGAAGACCCGCGTCTAGAATGGCTGAGCATCCAGGAAGCCATGTTGAGGGAGTACCTCAACACGGCCCAGGAGGCGTTGGAGGTAAGTCGATCTTAATCCTTTGTACATAAAGTCTGATTTCGCGTGAATTTTTGTGTGATTCTCGCTTGTTTTACTCAAAAATTGAGCACGGTATTATCATATCGGTCTATACTTCTTAAATCCTTTATAGGTACATACAAAACTGATTTCGCGTGAATATTTGCGTGATTCTCGCTTGTTTTACTCAGAAATTGAGCACATGTCGCTCTCAACTTGGTGACAAACTTTTTTCGCGATAATATGCACGTGACTCTCTATTTCTGATACTTGTGAATGGGAATTAGAACAAATAGCGTAGCGTAAGCGTTTATTCGTAACAAAAAAGAACGAAACTTGAACTGAAATGAGCATTAAGCATATAAAAACATCAAATAATTATGAATTAGGTCCATGAGTCATGCATGACATAAGGTGAAATTGCCTTTATAGTTTTGAAACAAAAACATAAAGGCAATTCCAAAGTTAAAACTAAACTGAAACAAAAAACAACACCATCAGAAAATTACCATCAATTCTCAGTGCTTGTTTGCTATCAGTCTTAAAGATTGACGCTGTCAAAATGTTTGACCATAACTGACATATAATTACTGTTTTCTCACCTCAGGTTGAAGGTCGGTCAAGGTCATAGGTACATTCTTTAGACATCAAACTTTATTTTCACTAGAAATGCGTCATCCTCCAAACCTGGAGATTTCCGGGCACATAACAAAACAATGCCATTGTTTTTTTTTGCCGGGAGAGGATACGCTTATAGACTTTCCTTAATTCCGCGCCTCTTAAAAAGCATCTTGCTCCAACGTAATGCTGCATCCCCCTCTAAGCTAAGGATACTTAATTAGGAAAGTATAATAATGGAGTTCGTGGGTTCCAAACCCACCTCGTTTTTTCAAGAAAAAACGAACTATGTACGAAGTATCATTTGATACTTAATCGTTTTCTGATGAAGGAAGGAAAGCATCATGAGGAAACCGCCCTAATCCCAACAAGGTCCAGCTTTCACTTTGGGTTGGAAGGTCTGATGGCAATAGCTTTAGTAAAATTGCCAATGCCAAATTTTGGGATGAGGTACTTAAGTGGACAAAATAGAAAGAATAGAATATAATAGAAAGATATTTATTCGGATAACACAAAATTACAGCTATCTAATACACCTTAAAAACTAACAAACCAATGTGCTACCGAAAAGGTCTCCACTCGCCAATGCAGTTGACACAGCAGTGCCATCGGCGCTGGTTTTCTGTGGACCAGAGAGGTTTGCGGAACAAAATCCTACTTTAGCACTGGCTCTGGCTCCTCTAGGTTATAAGCGGGAAAATACTAGGAAGATGATTATAGGTATTTGGGAATTGTATCGTCTTGTATATTGCCTTTTACAGTAGGTAGCTTTTAAGCTTAGTTTGGCTTGTTTGTACGAAATCATACCTAGCTTATCTGTGGTAGCCGCAGCCTTACTGTTAACTTTGTACAAAACAAAGGTCAACGGTGACTGTAATTGATCAATCAGTATCATTTTGTTTATTTTCATTGCTGCGTTATCAATCATTTGACGTCAATCAGGGGTCGAGGTCGGGTGACTGGTGATCTAACAGCATTCCATAGGTACAGCCAGCGAATATCATTGAAGTTCTAAAGTAAATATTGATTAAAAGCTTAGGCAGTGGAGTAAGGATCATTCGAGGCCGGTGGAAATATCACTGGAGGCCCCTTCCTTAGATTCCTCACTGTCTCTCAGACTTCGGTCTGTCCCTGCCACCTGTGCCACCCTAGTTACCATGCATAAGTATTAGTTAGAGCTCTCCACTCGGGTTTCGGTCACTCGGTAGACGTCCCCACATTCTTAACATATTTTCTTAAACTGCATTACTTCTTGAAGATAAAACCATCCTCTGTAATCATGGCTACCATTTGTATGAAACCGTCCATATTATATTAAGTCCCCATCACGTATGTCCAAACGTTGATGTTTATATACGATAACGGGATTCTCACGGCATTGCTGCCTTCACCGATGTACGTGACATGTTTAGGCAAAATCATAACAACGACGGCTTTGAAGGACGGACCCGTAAATAGGTGGCTTTTTTATATACTACGACAGTGGCAAACAAGCGTACGGGCCACCTGATGGTAAGCAGACACAGCAGCCTACAAACGCTCGCAACTTCAAAAGAGTCACGTGCGCATTGCCCTTTATAAAATTTGAGGATTCACTGTGTTGAAAGCAGAAGGGACGAAAGGTCCCTCGCTTTCAACACAGTGCATTTTCGGGAGCTCTGGCAACCTTGCTCACCTCCAGGAACACAACACTACATACTTGTATAGTAAATAATGTTATTATGGCTGTGGTCTTCTGCAAGGCGGAGGTACTCCCCCAGTTGGGCTGCTCCAAATTCGAGTAAGAGATGACATTATGCTGTGCCCTACCTCTCTCTGGCTGTTTTTAACCTTGTTGCATTGAGATAGGGTTTACTATATTATCTTCTTAAGTATAACAAATATCTCTCAAGAACTCTTACAGTCCAAGTGATATTATTATTAGCGAGAGTAGCTACCCCCAAGTATTAGCGACAATATCTCAATTCCAGCATCGAACAATAACGGCAGGAAATCCACTTCTGTTATCTCCTTATCAGTATCGCATTCCTCTCTTATCAGACCCACTTTATAGTCGAGCTTAATAGACAGATGTTTATTGTTTAATTAGATTTCGTCATTGGCTTTTTGAATGACGTAGGTTAAGTTAAGATAGGGTTCCGCGCCTAAACCTATTAAAGTGGTAGTCAGCCAGCAAGAGACGTCCGACATTTTATAAAACTTGTCATTGGACTTTGAATCTTCACGCTTGGACAGTAAAGTCGCTTTTTGAACGGCCTAATTTGATACAACTCTGATAGTTCAAATAATTTTAAGTATACCTACCACTGCTCAACCGACCCACGGAACTGCAGCTGCCGTCGGCGGGGCTTTATGAAATACTAAGCATTTTTTTATCACTCGAAAGAAAATGACTATCGAAATTTGGACTTGACTCTTGGACTATTGTAGGTAGTACATAGCGTTAATAACGTAAAATTAGCTATGCGCTTACGCAATGGTGAGCAAGGATTCGCGATTCGTTGCGCAGCTTCTGAGAATCTACTCCGAAATTCGAAATCCAAACTTAGTATAGTGCCGACCATTTCACTCGTATGGTGTATAACACGAGGGTGAAAGGGACGTCACGATACGAAGTTAGACCGTCTGATTGGGATTTAGGGAAACGGTAGTATCGAGTCTCGATTGTAACTAGAGGTTTAGACTGATACCAAGGCGTTTTCACTAAAGTGTACCTGCTTCCTGATTTTAACATTGCTCATAGCTAGAAAAAGGCACACTTCTCAGTGAATATGACTATGAGAGACTTGTAAGAAAACGCAAGTGTGTGTGTGTGAGATAATTCAAAAGAAGTAGCTAGACGGAAAGGTGCAGATAACGGTCGTTTAAGGGGAGGTATCCCCAACGCAAATGTCCCGCTCTAACACGCGTGAGTTTACAATTAACCATCCCGCTCTCTACGCAAGCTCTGCGCGCAGTTTTGTAAATATTTAGCTATATTGATTAAGCCAATCATTTTATCAAAGCAAACCCTGCGAATTTGTCTATAACTATTTACGATCTTTAATTGAGTACAAAAATAAAACGTTAAATATCAGTAATATAGCCGTAGTATTGAAAATACATTCCAAAAAGGGGTAACTTCGCGATTTTTTTCTATCGAGTGAAATTCATCAGGTCATGTAACTGACTGCGATTTTGACTAGACAAGATCCTTATGTAACACATATATTTTTTTTAGATTTTAAGACACTATATTCTATGTCTCAGATTGTTTTTAAAAACTCAAAAGTGGTAATACACGGCCTTAAGTTAAGGGTCAGTATTTCTATACGACGCGCAATGTCAATGATAAAACATGCGTCAATGTTGTACTAATTAGACTTTATCGGAATGACGTACGTACATATGTCATGTTTATAACGATAAAGGGCATAAACATGACAGTTACTTTCTTGCAGAATGCAGAACGCGTATTGTCATGTGATGTGATAATGTTAGTGCACAGCGTCAGATACTTTGTGACAATATTTGACAGAAACTAACGTTTTATCGCGCCTTCGCCAAGAGAAAAAAATGGAGATTCAGAGTTCGATTACATTGGGGCGACACGAAATTAATCCCCACCAGTAGGCCTAGCACGTGTTGCGCTCGAGAGTATGTCGGCGTATCTCGAGCTATTCGTCACTTTCTAACAGCGCCAATCAGAAAAAGACGCGTAGCTCGAGATAAAAGTCGAGATACTCTCGAACGCAACATGTGCTACGGGCGCAGGTGGACTAGCACAACTTGCTGCTAAGTCGTATCTCGCGCGACTGAGCGATTCCCTTCTCGCTTAAACTATGCGAATTAGAAAGAGGAGGGTAGATTTGTCTACTTGCGTCGCGTTGCAGCGGTGGTTGTGCTAGCCCCGCAGGAACATAAAACCACATAAAAGCAGGGGCGACTCACTCGTGTGACGTCATCGCGCCGCTCAAAAGGTCCTCCGCCGGGGGACATTCAATGCGATAGAAAGTGATGCGCGTGCGATAGAAGGAGATGGCCACGCGTAGGCACGTTTGGCTTGCCTCGCGGGGATTTGTTAACAGTGAGGCTTCTGTACGTAGTACTATTACTTATTCTGTGGTAAAAGGCCGATGCACATTGGTTGCGAGCGCAGCGCGTTGTAAAACTTGTAAAGTATGAATCTCCATAGTTGATGTCACACCGATTGCATGACGTGTCGTGCGCAAGCAAGCGGTGTGACATATACTATGGAGATTCATACTTTACAATGCGCACGTGCACGTGCACGTCGACGCTTACGTGCTGCGTAAGCAATCAATGTGCAGCGGCCTAAATAGTCCACGTAGATGGGTAAATGCTTGCTGAGCAACCATAGGATGATCAGAGTGGTGGTGGTTGTTATGCCTGCCTGCGTCTGTTCACTGTTGTAAGGTGGAGATTCTTCCCCAGTTGAATTGCACTATGTAAATCTAAGAGATATATGAGAACTATCCTTTCTCTCTCTAATACCAAATTTTCCCAAGCACCTTTGATTATGGACAATACGGACGCTCGAATTGTTAGATCCAAACGCTATTTTGATCTTATCAGGGCATCGGATTAAAAATCTGAAACTATTGTTCAACTATCAATGAACTGGCTTCGTTACTCGAATTAATTTTTAAGTGGTTGATACTATCATGCTACTGTACGAGTTTACGTCTATAGGTTAAAATGGAGCCCGTCTTGTTTTTTACAGGATGACTTGTCGGCACGGCATCTTTGATGGTCTGATTTAATTAAATCATTCGTTTCTGCTTTATTTTTATTTAAGTGCAGGCGTTTTAATGTGATCAATAGTTGCTTAATCGAGTATGTTAAGAGGGATTCTTAATTCAGGATGGTTTTGTTGTATAAAATTATCGCTCTCTGGATTTTATGTCTCGAATACCAAGTAAGCTCTTATTTAGTTTTCTTGATAAGGAAATTTAAGGTGTCAACTAAAACTACACGGCAGCCATTCTATTCTATTGATCCAGTGTATTAAGAAAGTATACTTCCTTCCAGATTAGATGACAAAAAGTACTTAAAACCAACCATTACCAATATCCATTGTTTAGTTGTTATCTTCAAGTAGGGTTGTCAAACAACTACGCAGGTGTGTGTTTAGATATATTTACAATACAATAAGGGTTGAGCTACAAAAGTACACACACCGCACTTAGGTTCTACAGCCTTGGCCAAAAGTGTTGAGCACTCACACGTTTTCCATATAAAAGTTAAACTTTCAATCAAGCGTTTCATATCCTTTTATTAAAGAAAATTAAATATCTTTCAAAAACTAGCTACTTTCGTTGACGTTAAAGATAATTGCACGGATAAAAATGCAATTTGTCCTTTTATTGCAAACCCGTCTAATTTTAGTCTTGAGTTAGCAATAGCTACTTCGAAATGATATTATATAAAGTTCTCTAGATGTTCTTTAGTATATACCTTGTCATATTTTACGTCAATGTGCATTTTTGTAATTAAAAAATAATGGTATTTTTATAAGTTACAAAGGAAAATAAGGGGTGCTCAACACTTTTGGCCAAGGCTGTAGTTTTAAGTATGACCGCTATTTATCAACACAAGATCTTGCAACAAGTACTTTTCGTCATCTAATCTGGAGCGAAGTATAGCAGCACGGAGCGAGCGGAGCGGAGTATTTCGTTCACATTATTTGTCTATATAAATCTATTGGGTTCCTATAACTAGTAACTTTTTCATTTACGAGAAAGCAAAGTCGACTTAAACGTTTAGTGTTAAGGCTCTAATTGGCCTGATTATGTAACTCGACAGGTTTGGTCCGTCAACAAATAGAAATCACTCCCACACATACCACAAACAGATTTGGTATTATATTCGCACATTTATTTAAACACCAGACGGTGAGGCTAGCATGGCTGCTAGATAAGATAAGATAATCATTTATTTCACAAAAATAAATAATAATAAATAAATAATAAATATTTGTGGACAATCTTACACAAATCAACCTAGTCCCAAACTAAGCAAAGCTTGTACTATGGGTACTAAGCGACGATATACATACTCATATAGATAAATAAATACTTAAATACATAGAAAACATCCAAGACCCAAGAACAAATATTCGTGCTCATCACACAAATAAATGCCTCGATGCCAGGATTCGAACCCGGGACCTCCAGCTTCGTAGGCAGGGTCACTACCAACTAAGCTAAAGCGGGCGTCGTAAATGGCGAATCGGTGCAGCTTATATTTCGTCAACCATACAATAGTTACCAGGGGTCTCCACACTAGGCTACGCCTGTATATGTACGCCTGATGACTTATTTGTTGCCTCTAAATTTTAGTTTTTCATTAATTTTATCACCGTTAGTAACTTACACCCACCGCCCACCTGCTTTTAAAAAATATAAAATTACTTATGTATTGTTTACATTCAAGTAACAATAAAATGCCATAATTATGTACCTATAGGTATATCCCGTTTTGTTACATTAGATAGTTAATTTATTCTTCCTGGCCGCACAATTCAAGTTATGCACTAAGCGACTTGCAAGAAAACAGTGTGTATCTCAGTAATTGTATATTTTATTATAAATTATTCCTGTTTTTCCCCAGAAAAACTTTATTATGAGATACTAAATTTCTTGTTAATCATTCCAATGGATGACGTGTGAATGCGTTATTGAAGGTAATGCGTTATTCAATATTTACATTGGGTTTAATTTGCAATACAATTTTTTATACGTCAATGCGGTTGGAAATCAAAAAGATCGAGTATTGTAAAACATAGCTATGTCACAGGGTTTTCAATGTAAAGTCACCTCAATATTGTAGGTAAAATAGGGTTTTTCGTTGCTGGGCAGAAAATTCCACTTTACAGGCTTCTGACCCGAGGAAGATGTTTTGGTATAAAAACCACGCATTTAATAGTTTTCTGCCTTCGGTACATACGCAATTAATAAGTACAGTAACACAAAAAACGTTTGTCCATTTATGTCACTCTCACCCCGAGAAATATTTCATAGGTTCGATTCTTAACAGCAATAGTTTTTCTTTGTCCAGTCTTCGAAACTTTATTTTATGAGTAATTTTAATAATGACAATATCTCATTAAATTATGTTAGTACAAAATATCTATTCTATTGACTGAATCAGAATCTGAATCTGAATTTTATTTGTGAAACATAGGTACACGTACATAAAATGGTACATAATAATAGTTTGATCTCTATGTTTTACCCACTGTTGTGATACATGTAGGACTCGGGACTGAGTCCTAGTTGAAATGAATCAATAAATCTTCTGTAAAACTTCTTTTATTCCCAAAACTGTATAAATATGTTTACTCGTTCAGCTCGTCTCACATACTGATTCATACGTCAACTCATTCGCCATTCCAAACTAATTCAAACTCCATTCGAACGTTCCTTATTCATCAGCAAGCAGCCAGCACCTTACACAGCTATCAAAAAGTACCAATCCCACAAACATTAACAAATTAAATTATTATATTTGTTATATTAACCCATGCTAGCGACACTAATGTAATAGGTAGACAACTGCTTGTTTTTAGGCCGGAAAATCTTGACATACCAACTTTATTATATTCCACTTTATCTCATGCAAACATCCTTTGCCTTTTACGAAACATGACGAATATGTCATTTAAACTCCCTGCACATAAGTCCTTTTACTCAGAGCAATTCTAACCGCACACTTAACAACTGTACAAGCGACTACCGACCTTATGAAATTGACTTCAAGAGTAATTAGAGAGTGAGTCATCTGTGTTTAAATTAATTTAGACGTGTTATTAGGTATTAAGTGACCGCATTGAGGAATTCAAAGGCAATATTGTAATTAATTAAATGTACATCACGGATATTAATATTTAATATAAATATCTGTCATTAGGAATAAATTGTATACATTAGAGGATATTTAAACGAACGATAGCTTTAGTTGATGTTTGTTTTATGGCATGAATATATTTAGTCTTAAAAATGCCGACATAGAAGAGCTGGTAGTCGAACCAAACATTATATAGGTGAGTCCAAAGTACATCGTCTTCGCTGGCTTGGCCATCTAGAGAGGATGGGAGAAGATCGACAGGTGAAGAGAGCATACTTGGGCCGACCGACCGGACGACGTCCTGTGGGTCGCCCCAAGTATCGCTGGAGGGATGTGGTGGAAGCGGACCTGCGTGAGCTCGGAGCTGGCGCAAGCTGGCGAGAAACCGCGCAGGACCGAGAAAAGTGGCGTGCTCTTGTGTCGGAGGCCAAGACTCATTTTGGGTCGTCGTGCCAGCCCAGTTAGTTAGTAAGTTATATATTTAGTCTCTATAAAGCTCACTCTAGTTGCACGTAGAACCGATGGCCGTTGGGGCCGAAAGTTTCTGGCACGGTCATTGTGGAACTCTTTGGGGGAGGCCTCTATCCAGCAGTGAACTTCTTTCGGCTGATATGTAACGCATCCCTCTCGCTTGTGACTAATGTAGTTCTGTAATTGTAAGCGGTGTTCATCAAAATCTTATTTTACGGAAACTTTGACAAGTTTCTACGCGATGACAGCTACCGGTGTCATATTTAACGTTGATCGATCTGTAATCGTATGTTGTTGGTGCAACCCGCCCTAAATGTAGATCTTTGAGGGTGTTTTTTTTTTTAATTTACGGAACCCTGGAATCAAGTAAGCGGCCATTTCAACTAACATCTAAACCCTTCCCGAAGAGGTGTGCGCTAGAGCTGAGCGTTTTTTTCAATAAGCGTTTCGTAAAAGGCTTTCGCTTACAGTAACGGAATAACAGTTTCTTATGAGAACAAAAAACAGTTTTTATAAAAACGTCCACCAAAGTTGCAATGCAAGGCAACAATGAAACTACACTACATGAAAATAGAAACGAAACTCATTACTGACATAACTTTAACTATAACCTATAACTGTTTCATTGATGTAGCGATCGAAACGAAGAAACGAAACAAAACTTAGCTTTGTTCGGGTTGGCGCGCTTTGTGCCAAAAAAGTTTTGTATTGATGATTGACAAAAATGCGCTCTATTCGCAAGACGTTAAGGCTTATTTTTGAAAATTCATTCATAAATATTTCTTTCGTTCGTTTCGTTTTGTCGGGCGCCGTAATGAAAAAAAAACTAGTTACTTTTGAAACTGTTTCGTGAAACTGTTTCCAGATAATGAATAGCTGTTACGTTTCGTTAGACCTAAAAGTCGCAACGACCCAGCTCTAGTGTGCGCTCACGCATACGGCTATTCGCGGAACACTCTGTACGAGGAATTGGGACGGTTATCGCCTGATTGAGTCACGGATCGGGTCCGAGGACTAAACCAAAACGACGCAACCATATTTGATCGTACGTGTATATACACCCTTATCGCGCTGTAGCAACCGACTAGTGCATTTTGTTTATATGTGTGGTATATTTGGAGTAGCGACAACGGGTTTAGAGTCAGCGTGTATCGATAAGATTTAGACGATGTTAATGTTTGATCGAACGTGTATATACGCCCTAATTGACAATATTTCATAATTTCCAAAAGTCTTAATTTGAAAACCATTTCGGTAAAAACGTGTGAAGTACACAAAAACATTTTTTTAGATTTTTTTCGCCGTTAATTTTGGAAAAAATCGCAAATTACTGTAAACCGAAAGTTGACGTCATCTTCCTCGCTGTATTCAGGGAGACCTTAGTACAGAGTACAGACAATCGCTGCTCTGGAGTGGCTCTGGATTCTTGTTGGGAAGATGACGTCATATTTTACTTACGCCCTTTTGGAATGACCTACTTTTCAACGTGTTTTTTTTTTGTATGAAATAATGAGTTAAATTGAAAAAGAAAAAATACGGGTGGCTTAAATTTTTACCTATTTTCTAACTAGTTCATAAAATAAAGTAGTTAAAAATATGAAATGTTGTCAATTGCGCGGAGGCAACACACTATAGTGTATTAAGTTTTTATGTGCGGTATATTTTGGAGTAGCGAAAACGCGTTTACATTATTATCTCTTCTTTTTTCTGCTTTTGCTTTCTCTTCTTCTATCTCTAAATGCTATCCGTCCGCTCTTTTCCTTTTTCATCTTGGCTTCGTTCGACTCAGACCAAAGGCGGAGTTGATCGTGTTGCCAGGAAAATAATCTGTTCACTTTGAGGGCCAATCCTTTAAAAAAGCGTTTGTATCGATCGATAAGAATCAGACGATCAAATTGAATTCCTTGACGTGTGATATTTGTTACCCTATTCGATTGCAAACGAATATTTACGTTAACATACGGCATTTAAGGATAAGCCTGTTTTATTATAATATTAAAAACAGTATAAACAACTAAAACTAGACCTAGAAATAAAACTAAATTAAAATTAAATAGCCTGTTTTATATATACTTACTGACATCGATTGCATAGGTACCTATATGGAAATGTGAAAATCAGATGTGAGAAAAATTTTATACATCCCACGAAAAAGTAGACATACAAAGCCTCTTGCGAATCATTTCACGAACCAACCACAAAGGGATTGTACAACGTGACGTTTACGAAACTATTTCCGTCAAAAAATTCCTTTTGATATACGGCACAGGCGAATTTCATAAGCACCATTAGAATATTGCATTGAACATTGCATAACAATGTAATTTAATTCTATTCCACGCATGAATCAAAATACGAGCCAGTTTGATTTGATCCCTTCTTGTTTAAGGCGTGTATAGAGTTACGTACCAAGTTTTTCTAGTTGTCTTGTGTTATCTAGTGGCATTATGGTTGCACGGTAGCATCGCGACACTATGAGTACGTGAAAGCATTTGCACATGCGCTTGCTTTTGTCCAGCAAATTTTAATTCAATTTACAGCTCTATTTCTTGCAGCTAAAGGTGTATGCTGGATTTTTCTATGTGATTCGGTATAGTTGTGTACATATACTCGTTTAAACTCTTAGTATGGACGTGGGGTGTTTGCGCAAGGATGCCGGAGTCCTGTGAAGTATTTGGCAATAGCAAATAGTTTCTGCCAATTAAAGTTGAGAACAGAATGTTTAAATGGCAGTATTTAGTTTCACGTAGATTTTGGGATTTAGATTTGTCAGATATTAAAATAATTAAGTACAAGTATAAGTATATACAACGTTAAGTCATCCTCATACTCCTAGCGTTATCCCAGTACAGTTGCATCCTGAACAATGCCTGGGGTCCGCTACCTAATTCCAGAATTTAGGCACTAGTTTTTAAGTTTTTTTTAAATATAATGTGAAGTATTAAATGGATATTAATTTGTACATTTATTTGTAAAATGATTTTCATTGGTTCTATTTTACTACTGTTACTAAATATGTATTGCATTCATTGTATATAAGGTTGTTTTTAACAATTTACACCTAAGTGATTACAATTGGCCTTCTCATGCTTAATCAATATTCAATTACATAATATGTTATTCTGGACAAGGCAATTCACATACCTTACTTAATAAGGAAAACTCATTCCAAACTATTATATTATTGCTGTTACATACAGCTTGAAAATTAAATGTACCTAACTACAATAATCACATTTGCCTTAAATGAATAATCGTTTAAAATTTTAGCATTTTTACCTCAATTACTAACGAACTGTTTACTTTAGATATTATATCAAATTAGTTAACTTATCACATTCACAGCGATGATATAATAATAATCTCCAAAAACGGACTACTAAGCTCAGAATATAATTTAGAAGGACTAACCAATTGTCATTTTGAATGACTGACAAATGACGATATAGGTACATATTTTTATTTTGTACAAATGCTCAGAAAATTGAAGGGCGCAGGTAGGTACGTACCTATAATTTTTTTCCCACTTATGTCTTTCGAGCGACGGAAACACGTAACACGGCTATAAAAACACCTTTATTTCCGCCATAAGCTATTACTTAACTCATAGAAATTGCTTTATCGAGTGATTCGGGGAACACTAAAATTAGGATCAGATCTTAGAACACGCCACATGATTATAATTCAGAAAAATAGGGCAATGGAAATGTCCCCGGTATCCCATTCATACTACGTCCTACCTAACTAATTAAAGTTTAGAATCTAAACTTTAGATGTTTCGATGTTGTTACTCAATCACGCAAAAACGACTAAACGGATTATAATGAAACTTAGTGTAGGTACGAGTTTATACCTAGTCTGGATTAACATAAAGAATACTTTTTTTTCCGAAAACCATCCCTCAAAGGGATGAAATAGGGACTGGAATTTTACGAGGCTGATAATTGAGGCAAAAGTTAGCTAAATAAAAAGATTTCAAAGTTTTCGTTCTATTTTTAACATAAGTAGCTAGCAATAAAATTATACGGTATAAAACTTACGGAACCCTCGGTTTCTGCGATCGTACGCGGCCTGTTTTTATTTAAAAAACAGTTACAAAACATCATAGGCGTTCCGCGAATGGGTCCACAGCTCCATCTGTCGGTTGTTCCAAGAATCTCGATGTCCTCGAGCATAAGGGCTTATCTGCATAGAGCCTTATAAACACACACGACTTTATTTAATAACAAGCTGGCATGCGCGTGCGTTGATCTATCGGGTTACATCTCGTATTATGACATTAGATTTAATTGCTCCGAATGCCTACTAAGCTGTTTCTAGTTGATTATGTGTATGTTTATATATACTAGGCACGGGTAGAAATGCTTAAACATTCAATATACAATTATTATACCAAGATGGTACCAAACACGGTAACGGTACGCTATAGTAGGTACTTTTATCTCACCAGCGCGGTTTATCCATAGTTATAGTTGTGTTGTGACTTGTGACATATATTTCGTATATAGACAACGTACACTCATACAAGCTGACGCACATATGTTATTTTTATTCAATAAATAGTTACCATATTAGATATAATATAATATAACACACATATATTACCTCATGAAAAATATCGAAACTTATATTATCAATTAATTGAATTTCTATTCGTAAAGTATTTTATCCAAATTTCATCATCACCTACCGCCAGGAGGATTTGATTGTGGTCAAATGCTCAAAGCCTCAAATATTTTTTCTACAGATCAGGCTATTGGAATCACTTTGTTAACTAATATACGAGTATGACGTCAAAGGCATGTCATCTCTAGATCAAAGCAAACAAACATTGTTTATTTTGTCGCTACTTATACCAAATGTCCGACTATGACTTAAAGTTTATTTTGCTCTTATACCCTTTTCTAAACAATAGGGTATTTGACACATGTTAAAATTTATAACACAGTGTCACTTTTTGGATAGTTATCCATCAAAATATCACAATAAATCGTGAATTATAAAATTTTACCAAAATCATAAAAGATATGAATCATCAAAAACTCGGAAAATTACGTAATTTTTTTTTACCGTCCAAAATTCAAATAAAAGGTCTCAATAGAATGCTTATGTAAAAATAAAAAATAAATCGTATAGCAACTATGTACCTAAACGCATTATTTTACGAGTAAAACAGCAAAATACTTATTTTCCCATACAAAGGTTGGTCGAATGCTGTGCAAGTGACGTCATTTGCCAGGGCCAATTTGTAGGAGCCTTTTTGAAGGCCGCTAGCGTCAAGCTAGGTTTGTCCCTAAGTTTAGCCCTTTATTGTGCTCTAATAGTTGTTGGTCCCATATAGACATTTGATCGTCTCTAAAAACTGGTTCGATTGGCATTATAAAAAAAAAATAGTCAAATAGCGTATTAGTATCCACTGGTGTGTAAGATAAGCGCAAATTGTGTGCGATATTGCTTAAAATGTTGATCTCTTTCTTACCCATAGTGACATGTGTAAAATCCAAGAAAGACCAGACCAGCCATACACGGACTTTGGTTCGCGTCTTTATAAACGGCATCTCCGCTCCTATAAATCTATGATATTAACACATTAACTTTCATGCGGATAAGCCATTATTTTGACGACAGGAAAGAACATTTGGGTTTTTCAACTACGCTATTTAAGACCCAAGAATAAGTGAAGAATCCCCCTTATTTAATTGTACTTAACTAAAACTCCTTTGTCCATATATATCTGTCAGACTGTCACGTTGATATTTATGTTTGTGCGTTTGTACAAAACACATTTTAGCAGAAGTTTGTGCTGTTTTATGAATAATCAAATCAATGCGCATTATGCGTAAGTATGTGACATTCAGAGTTAATCAATTGGTATTGAGGTACACCTAATACTTATAAAAAAAAACTTTTGAATTTATTCCTCGGTTCATTTTATATGGAAAATATTTCAAAGCATACAATTATTCATAACACACTTTAACACAACTGAATAAGTACCATATTCCACTGGCTAATTACACCAAAGTTAAAAGATTATAACGACAGGCTGCACCATACAATTTTGAATCGAAATGCTCAAAAAAGGGTACATGTAATTTGTAGTATTTTGATTGTGATGGGGTATAATTCATGGTTGCCATGGCAATTACTGACAAGCGTGATTTAGATCAGTAGGGCAATTTTTAAACAAACACCCGTTTTGTAATGGTTTGAAGTTTGCTGCATAAAACAAAAAAAAAGTAGTACTTACGCCTAAAACCATCATCTAGTTTTAAGGTGTATTTCAAGTTGTTTTATAAAACACCATCACTTCAATTGATTATTTTATTGATTGACATGATGTCAAATGTCAATAGTGTTGACATCTATCGCAAGGTACGTGCATTAATACCATCCTGTCAGGTTCGGTATAAACCGAGAAGAACATTTAGGGTCTTCCGGCCACAGGAAGTACATTCTTCCATTTTTGCCTTGTTGAGTGGTATTAATTATAAGTTAAGGTAACAATAGCAGAGCGTTCAGGTAAAACGACGTTTGTTTGCAATTCACACTTTCTTATTTCATCTTAGTTTACTGGGGTTTTTCCGTAATGAGATTCTTTTGATAAATTAAGGCGCTACAACGAGAAATTTAGAAACTTTGAAACGCTGTCCAACCCAGACTAGCAAACAGTAGGGGCTGATTTTCAGGATATATGATTCTTGACTATATGATTGTGGTAACTAACAATAGCCGAAACATGATTGCTTAAAATTTTCTCCATAGAAAAAAAATCCAGTTGAGTCTATATCTTCCTTTTTTTACTCAACCTACTAAAACAACGCATTATTAAAAGACACGATTAAGTTAATATGATGGTATTTTACCTCATCTAAACCATGTCAAGAGGAAATTTAATAAACCTGCACACAGTCAGATATTTAACGAGCTTTGTTTAAAACAGCCATGCTCGGAGAGTGTTGCATCCCGTTTTGTCGTGAGCGAAAAACATACGGGCGTCCCTTTCAATCAATATATCGCCTTAATATGAAAAGTGGCAAGAGAACTTGGTGTTTTTTTAAGTGATTCGAAGCGAGGTCAGGTTTATCATGTTGCAAATTTGGATTAACACACATAGAGACACAGAGTATAACTGATCTATATTAGGCACATACTAAAAACCAGAATTATACCGTGCTTTGTAATTTAGTTATGTAGTATAGATTTCTTCTGGGTTACTGCTCTTCTACTGTTATATTTTCGACTGTGTCCAAAACGTTCCGGGAAGGTCGACTCAGTCCCTCAGGCGGACAGATGAGTAGGTGGTACAGCTTCCAAGCTTTTTTGCCCGCCTAATTATAGGTATTGGCCTCCTTGAGGGTTTTAGGTAGCGTAAGCGCCCTAGGCTTCTCAGAAGATACTCATTCATATTTTGGTTTAGTTTATAGATCTAAAATATATGGATTTAAAGGGGCATTTATTCATTACTGGGGCAGGCAATTTCAGTATTGTCTAGACTAGATTTTGTGAACTTTATACTTAACTAGTGACCCGCCCCGGCTTCGCACGGGTGCAATGTATACGTATAAACCTTCCTCTTGAATTACTCTATCTGTTAAAAAAACCGCAACTAAATCCGTTGCGTAGTTTTAAAGATCTAAGCATACAACGGGAAAGACAGCAGGAAGCGACGGTCTTTTACTTTGTAGTGATTGGCACCTTGTATAATTAGTACCTCAAACTCAAGATTTTCAATTATATTACAAATGCTAGATGGCGCTAAAATAAAAGTGAAGGCATTAATGATTCGCTGAAATAGATGGCTCTTAAGTTGAATACAATAAAAGATTTTATGCCAACACTGGCCATAAAGCAAAAAAGATTATACATAATAGGTACTATTAATAACAACAACAAATACAAGAACAACTAACAACTAATTGGAACATAATACTATTAAGTTTGTGTTTAAGTATTTTACTATGATGGTTATTCTATTTAGTTTATTGTAAGTAGTTAATATCACCGATACAACCATTTACTTTTATTTTTCTTGTATTTCGTTACTGTTATTTTATTAGGGCGCCTGTGGAGTAGAGGCAAGGCCTTCTCCACAAACTCTGTGCAAGTATTATTCGTCGGTTTTGGCACTCCCGCATTTTTTTTTGCTTGTTAATATCGGACATAGGTACGAAGAATGTCAAGAAAAAATTTTTTTTCAAAGAATTGAAAATTAAAAAAAAGTCTTGAGGTTCTGGCTAACAGAAAAATAAGTATACTGACCAAAAATCATAAGTGTAATGCAAACACAAGCAAAGAAAAACTTGCACAAAGTTTGTATGGGAGTGCTTGCCTCTACAGGCGCCTTAAGAGCCTCTTTTCACCTTGTAGCATTATTTTTAAAAAAATTCCCTTACCAGTGACATGACATTAACAGAAAATGTTTTCAAGACATATTCGTCCGTTTCTTGGACCCGTGATTGGTGTCATTATGTGCTGTATTATGAACAAAAGTGCATAACATCTTGGTGCCAAGGTCTGCCTTTGTGCAATAAAGTCGTATGTGGATATGGACGATACAAACGCTTTGTCGGAAGCAGTTTTGCCCTTAATGTCGTTTGACCTTGCTTTGTTGAAATTGAAAATAATTCCCTTGATATTATTGTATTGTATTTTGATACGGGGAATTAGGTAGCAGATCCCAGGCATCCTTTATGCTACTATATACTGATAATGCTAAGAAGATGATGATGATTATCTAATATTCCTAAAGATTAAGACCAACGTAATCTAGTCCTATTTTGAACAGCAACGACGTTCGTTCGTAGGTAAGAGCTAATGTTACATTTAAAAAAGT
The DNA here is from genome assembly GCA_951800055.1 of Cenopis cana. NCBI lineage: Eukaryota > Metazoa > Arthropoda > Insecta > Lepidoptera > Tortricidae > Cenopis > Cenopis cana. The sequence goes on along the minus strand of OX637487.1, from coordinate 5,836,826 downwards.
CTAGTCTTAATAAATACTTTAAGGCGCAGGGTATTAGGGCAAGGCCTTCTCCATACAAACTCTGTGCAAGTTTTATTCGTCGGTTGAATATAATTGTTTTTTTGCTTGTAAATATTGTATATACGAAGAACCTCAAGAAAAACAAACAAAAATTTCAAAAATATGAAAAATTAAGAAAAAAATCTGCAGGTTATGGTTAAAGGAAAAATAAGCATAGGTAATAACCTCATCTAGATACTGACCAAAAATCATAAGTGCAAACACAAGCGAAGAAAAACTTGCACAAAGTTAACGTATGGAGAGAGCTTGCCCACCCCTGCGCCTTAAGGCCAAGCAGCTGGATTAACCCAACACGTATGACATTCCCTTATCTCCAAATTCAACAACACGTGTAAGATTTGTTATGATAAAAAACATTAAAATTGAATTTCAAGAGGTTGACATAAATATGTACTTAAATATTGCTGTATCGATATCATTGCGGTTTAAGCAATAACGAGGTTAATTACTTTGTTTTCTGTTAATACAAAAGGATTTAACAGGTTTGGAGATTATAAAATAAAGGCTTATCTCTCTGAGCACTGTAGGTAGCTAGGGCTTTGTTTCACCAAGGGCACAAAGGTCTTTTTTCTATTATCGTCTGCTTTAAGATAACATAGTTAAAGGCGTAAACTAATGTTTGAGTTCATTAAGTTATCGACAAGTATTTAGGTAGATAAATACCTGCCCGATAACGGTACCCTTACCATGAGCTTGCAATGTTTGCATTACCGTACTCGCTAGCGACTGCGTAAACGATTTAGTATGGCGATTCTTAAGCGGGTATTACAACCGCCTTCCGGCTCACGTCACTGACGCGCCGTCGCTGACCGCCTTCAAATCGCGACTCAAACGCTGGCTTATCGAGCACACTTTTTATAGTTTTACTGAGTTCACTAAGTATAAGTGTGGTACTTAGATTATTGTTCAATTTATTCCTTGACATTGGTGCTTATTTATTATTACTTATATTATTATTATGACATTTTACCTACTTATTTCATATTTTTAAATGATTGACATTGATTATAATTTTTATGACTTTATTATTGTGACATTGTATGAATTGTGTAAATTGCGACTTTGTTGTTAATAATTAATTATTCTATATTATCCTACACGTGGTAGGTATAATGTTACTATTTTCGTTTTAATTGAATTAATTATAATAATATAACTGACTTGTAATATAATATTATGAATAAATGATGATTATGATTATTATGATTATGATTACACTGTCCTGAATTCAGGATACTTAGAAGGGTTCCGACCTATACGTTAGAGCGAGATGCTTCAACTCCCCTCCACTAGTTAGGACGCCTGACAGTGTAATACCCGCTTTAGTTCTATTGCGTGACTTCCAGAAGCTTGTCCATACTTGTACTTTTGTCCATACTAAATTGTTTATACAGTCGCTAGCGAATACTGCAAACACTGCAAACTCATAGTAAGGGTACCTGTCAGGATCTTGAGTAATCTTATGCTTAACCCTTATAGAAGTAATAACTAGTTGACTGTTCTTCCAGTCTGTATACTCTGTAGTTCTAGACCTTTATTAACTCATTGATTATGAATGTTAAATTACAATGAAATATTGTTTAATTTTCCGTTGAAATCTGACAATTGACGACCGCTTTAGCTGCTATAGCGGTCGTCAATTGTCAGATTTCGACTAATAGTTGGTAGTGACCCTGCCTACGAAGCTGGAGGTCCGGGGTTCGAATCCCGGCCGGGGCATTTATTTGTGTGATGAGCACGGATATTTGTTCTTGGGTCTTGGATGTTTTCTATGTATTTAAGTATTTATTTATCTATATAAGTATGTATATCGTCGCGTAGTACCCATAGTAATAGTACCCATAGTAGTAGTACAAGCTTTGCTTAGTTTGGGACTAGGTTGATTTGTGTAAGATTGTCCACAAAATATTTATTTTATTATTATTTATTAATTGATATTAGTAACGAACGCGAATTAACCAAGTTCGAAGTCTTCCACTGAGGGTCTTCCAATTCTTCACAGTGTCCTTGTCATTTCTAATCCAGTCTTTGTAATCATCCTGTTTACGACTTAATATACGTCTTGTACAGTAACGCATTCAATTGAATTATAACAACAATGCATCCTATCGACTTACATGAAGTGTCAAAGGCTCCATAGCCCGATGGCAGCTATAAAAATTGATGATAGGTATCAGCATTCCTCTGACCACACATTCAAAAGAAGGATCTCCAACAATAAATCAGACTCTGATATACAATGTAGTATGACCCAACCGAACGATGCAAGAATGTCGTAAGTCCGCTTGTGAGTTTTTTATCTAAGCGGGCGTAAGTCTGTACTGTCTTGCTGCACTTACGCCCTATTCGGGCCAGCCAGGCTTAAGGCTTTACGAACCTACCCGAGCCTTCCCGATTAAACCCGAACGCGACGGGAGCTAACATCGTCATTACACTAAATTTAATACGAAACAAACCGACTATAAATATTAGTTATGATCCAGCCACTAGGGTTACGCTTTAGGCAAAAACTCATCTTCCATGTAAGTATCTCTTACAAATAACATCGGAATATCAGCTTTATTTTCTACAGCTCAAGATTGGTTTTGCTGATATTTAGATCAGTAAGATACGAAGAATTTGAAAGACTCCTGTGTATGTGCATGTAACGTGTATTAAGCGTTATCACAGCTACATAAGGTTGAAATTAGCTGAATGCAAATGGCTTGTGTAATAAAAATATCGATGGGATTTATGCATTTTTGTGATATGTTACCTTTTTGTCTGGATGTTGGGTTTTCTTTTTATTTTGATACAAAACTTTTTAAATGATTATATATACGAGTAAGCCTAAATTTATGTTTTATTTTATAATTTTCGCCTAAATACTCAAAAACAAGATACTTTCCAGCTCCTATATGATGTAAAAAACGTTAGAAAAATATATTTCAAGTAAAATTATGCTATTAAAATAATACCAAGTTTTCATAAAATTATGTGTTTACATAATTGGTTTGAATGTCCTGCTCACTGTGTAACATGAAACCAAGCGTAGGTTTAAACATAATGTGACGATATAATATGATATCCTACATCCTACGTCTAATAAACATTTAACTATTAGATCTGTGATAGTTTTAAGGCTGCTATAAAATTAGAAGATAAAATTACTACATACCTAATTTTATTACAACCATAATGAATATATTTAGAAAATTATTCTTTAATAACATTAATTGTATATTACTGAATTTATGTTATGTGTCTGAGAAACGCATATTATTTCATATAGCTACCATGACAGGCTGAATGTGAACATAAATGTTATTGGTTTCTTCACGAAAATTAAATTAATTTATAAATTTTTTAAACAAATTCTGTAATTATTTTTAATGAAATTTGTCGCGAGTCAGCTTGTGATCTCGAAATCCATTTAAATATTTGATTGCATGCCAAAAAAAAACCAACAGTTGTTCAAAAACAATGGAATGCGGTATAATTATTACACACATACATATGATATATGTATACCTACTTATATATCACACAAGACGCGTCTGAGAAAAGATTTGTAATTCCGATATATTTTCACGGTTGTCGACTTCCAAATTTATTTTGTCATAATGTGACTTTTTAAGATATTAGCTTAGGTACGTTAAAAAAGAGCGCAATTTATTACTTGATACATATTTCAGCACACCATTTAATTTAGATTTTAAATTAAAAACATTAAATTTTTCTTTTTCGACGGATTTATATCCAGTCCATTAGATGTTGATTAAGATTACTTTTGTATCTTTTTTCAGAATTTATTTACCTATTTATTTCTTAAACTATGCATGCTAATTTAATCTATTTCTTAAATTGCATCAAAAACATCAGTTACATGATACTATTATAGTGGTTAGTAAATAAGTTTTAGACGTATTCGTCACCTAGTACCCATAGTACCACGTATAAATAAATATTTGTGGACAATCTTACACAAATCAACCTAGTCCCAAACTAAGCAAAGCTTATTATTTTATTTATTTATATTTATTTACAAACTTACAACATACAAGGTTACAGCCTAGGTACTTATCACTGGATGCGCTTGTATTACTTGGAAGTTTGGTATGAATGGGTCCATACCTTTAATACCAGCCTATGAATAATACCTTACTTTCTCCCCATGGCGTGTCATTGATTTTCCATGGTTATCACACCACGGGAGCTGGCACCGAGTAATGCTAATGGCCTGGAGAAATGTGATCGATGCTGCTGCGATACGGCCCGGATTATACGGTAGCTGCGCGGGCGCGTTATTTATTACGCATGCGTACGGACGCCATGTTGATCCATGGACTGCATTCAAGCATTCTACAGTCATGTGCAAAAATATGGGTGCGTACAGCTTACTCAAAAATATGTCCCATTCGTCGTCAACATCGGCATCGAAACTATACGTATTATCTTATAATTCACTTATATAGTGAATAAGCGAACATGAGTTAATGACATGGATGTAAGAGCGTAGAGATATAATTTTCACTTTGGAAACGAAATATTAATAACTTTGACTGTACATATATATTATGACATTAATGAAATCGATACATATTTTGCACTTCACAGTAAATATAACAAAGTAGAGAAGTCAGCCAGGCAATTCGCGTAGCTTTTTAAATGATCGTTAGAATGTATCACCTGTCAATTTTCATCTTCATAAAAATGGCAGTTGACATGTTCTAACGAAAAGATATACCCAATTAAGCTGCAGGTAATAGATAATGCCTTAAATGCCAGTCTTATGTTTTTTCTAAAATCTGAGAAAATCGATCAGGGGGCTATAAGTCCACAGGACAAATACGAACCGATATCACCGTATTACCCAAATAAAGCATTAAATGAATAAATGAAAATGAATAAAATGAATAAAATGAACTTTATTCTGTAAGTAGGCCGCAATGGCACTTTTACAAGTCAAACCCTACTAGCGTTTCACAGAGGCCACTGCCGAGAAGAAACGCCGAAAGAAACTCGACAGTCAGCCATTTTCTCACAAAAATAAGCTTATTACAATGATAAATGATAATACTTAACCTACTTAAGATCAAGAAATCTAAGTATCTATATAAAGCAACACAAAAACAAAGAATAAAATGAGGAAAAAAACCAGTTATGTACAGTGTGTAATTCTGCAAAAAAACATTTCGAAACTGTATACCTTAGCATTGTCAAATTCTATTTAGGAAAAAAAAATTGAATCCTTTAGACTATAAATTTAGTTATAAATCTTTTGATATGTTTTCTTGCAAGAACTGCGTCAACTAGATAAAATTAAAAAATACACAATATATGAATCTTTACTCTATTTAAGTATCTGGTTTGGGCCATGCTTTTCTGTCTGTTAGATAGTCCTCAACCTTGTAATAAGCCTTCGACATCAATGATTTTTTCAAGTACTTTTTAAGAGCTGGAAAAGGTAAATTCAAAACTTCATCAGGTAACTTATTATAAAAACGGACACATTGACCTACAAAAGATTTGTATACTTTACGGACACGAAATTTTTTAGTGGCAATTTTATTTTTATTTCTAGTATTAAAATTATGTATATCAGAATTTTTACAGAAGGAGTCTATGTTCTTAAGGACATAAACAATATTGTCATAGATGTACTGGGACGCTACAGTTAAAATGTTGATTTCTTTAAAGATTGTTTTCGGAACCCTATATCAACGCCATCTAGTACTGCTTCTGGAAACTACTTACATTACGATCGTATAATACCCCTTCGACAAATCAGTCTTCCTATTCAGTTCAGTATAGTTTACGAAATATAATTTACACCGAGTCCTCAAACAACTTCTATGGCAAATCAGTGAAAATTATATTTCGCCAACCATACCTCTCGTAGTGAATTAAAAAAAAACAAGTGAGTGTCCCTATAAAACCTTTTGAGGAATAAAAAAACCGGCCAAGTGCGAGTTAGACTTCGCACATTTAGGGTTCCCGAACCAACCGCAAAATTAAGTTGTTTTTTTTCGCACCAGCAATAATGTTCCGTTTTGACCCTTCGGGTACGGAACCCTAAAATGTATTATGATATTTATGAATGTCCAAGCTAATAAATTAAAACAACACTAAATATAAAATAAATCTTTGGAAACCAGGACGCATACTCGTCCTACTCTTCTATATTTCGACTTTAAAAAAACCATACGTTAATGTGGTTCTTACGGTGATCTGCCGTATATGTTATTTTCCAAACCTCGCATCACGTGACTCCTCCGTAAGAAAATGACAATCATATGCTGCATATGATAAGATCGGTTTTAAAATAAACAATGCTATAACATGCCAGGAGGAAGTGGATATAAAATGCTTGAAACTGCCCACGTGCAAGAGAAATCTTAATGACAAATATGAGAAAGATTGTGTCTGGTATTCAGATTGAGTTTCGCACGAATACAAGGTATAGGTAGAGCCATTATCCAGACCACATCACCACAGAGACCATTAATTATTTCACCCGATTTATAGTCACCCCATTTGTAATACATCTAAATAAATAAATGAATATTTGTGGACAATCTTACACAAATCAACCTAGTCCCAAACTAAGCAAAGCTTGTACCTACTAATGGGTACTAAGCGACGATGTCTATGAAACACAATACCAGTCTTATATAAAAATATTCTCATTAAAATAAAGTACCTACCTAATAGTAGAATTATTAAGCAGAACAAATATTTACTTGATGTACTTTTTTTTAAAAGACTTGACATACTAATCTCTGTTTTTTTTTCAATGAACTACTAGGCTATGCAAGTTCTATGCAAGAAACAAATGAACGCGCCATACATTTTACGAGTAGTACCTACCTACTTTATAGTAAAAGTTGAATAAAAAAAAAAACAACAGAGTGTAAGTTCCCGATATTTTTCCAAATACCTATCTTAGATGTCGTATTTTGATATTAAACGGTGACAAAAGTATGTGGCGCCATATTTAGCTACAACGCTATTATGTATGCATACTTACGCTATTTTATCTGCAACGGTATAAAACGAGCACGGCTCTAAAAAGGGCGTATTTTACTAACATTAAAACTGCACTTACATCATTTTATACTCAACGCTGTAGTATAATAAAGCCGTAAGTACGTTGTGACAGTAACGGTTGTTACGCCATTTTGTTTTTAATGGTGTAAAACTTGTATTAAATATGTGGATGTGCGGGGTCACGGAGGTCAGGCGATTTGAGCAGGGATTCCGCTGAGTGGAATGACTTCTGAGAGATATTTTGTATGTCGGTTCCGTAGGTTACAGTGGCGGAGCGTCCATACAACTCGATTCCCACCGGCTTGCCTAATTTTCAGCCAGACCAGTTCTTTTAGTACGGCTCATGAAGAATAAGTAAGGCAAACTATCTCCGGCTTCTCTAAGAATATTTTTGACGCGCCGCCACTGGTAGGTTACTTTGTAAACTTTGTTGCATCCAACAAAAGTAAGCATATTTGATTTCAACTTCATTACACATTAAAAAGAGGTACAAATGGTACAAAGGTACATATTTGATTATGCAGATAATGTGTATTACGGGTGAGACTTGACTTGATACATTACGGACTTTTGATTTTTCAAATTACTCGTACTCTATAGTTAACGGTTTGTGCTCTTTTTGATGCATGCAAGATAGTAAAGTGAATGCAAGTTAGTCGGCCTACATACATTCGAAAATCAAAGTAGAAAAACCTGCGAGCGGTGCATTATCTACAATTTTGATTCCCAGACCTTGTGGATCATTATTGCTCATCAGCATTTTAATAGACTTATAGGTAAGGTAGTTAGTGCATGTGCATGTCATACTCGTATGGAAAATGTATACTGTACTTATAAACTCTAAATAAACATTTTCTTACTCCCTAGAGGATCGGCGAAATGCGAATGGAACTGTAAAAATGTTTTATGCTGAGACTAACGTATGGCGTGTCTTTAGGAAACGGTACGCCCCATTCCTACGCCGACTCTAGCCTTATACGCCGCATTCTGCGAGTCACGGATGCGGGGTTTAAACCGACGACGTGGGTTTATTAATTCTTTTAATATGCAGCTAGTCGATCTTCCTTCATAAATAGAAAAAATATAGGTATATATTTTTGTACCTAAGCCTAATCTTGCCATGTAGGTAAGGTAAGGTGGGGTGGGGACTAATTTAATTTATTGTAAGGTGGGACAAGCAAGACTAACAGTAAAGAGTTAATAGAACTGTGGTAGTCTTGTCCCGGTGAAAGCCTTACTCCACCTTACCTTTACTTTTATATGAATTGACAATAACAGTCGAATAATATGGAACGGTTAATTACTACATTTTGCATTAAAGCATCCATAATAAATAATCATATTTTTAGGTTTTAATAATGCTACTGAGTAACCATATTTTTTTTAATTAAAATTTCAAGAAACGCCAATCGCAAAAACACGAAAATTCACTAAATGAAACACAGTCTTTCAACGTGCTCATTTTTAACGTAGCCCCAAGTAATCTCTCACTTACATACATTTGTAAAGCACTCAGTGGCACTTACCAGTTATTCGTCTTGCGCGACGCTTTGGCAAATTAAAATAATTGCTACTTACACTGCTGACTGCAGACTGGCTACCGTAACTGTTGTTCATAATTACACGGCAAGCTATATTGTTAACTCAATTATTCGCATTAAAAGCATTACATTACATAGTTGTTTGATATGTATCTTTTAGTAAGGGTGCGCAATTTAGATTAAATAATTGATCTTTCTTTAGCTGTATAAAGTAACTTACTATGAACAATTTGTTACTTTTATATTTACAAAGAATTAATAATTATATGTACATGATTGTAAGGTATTACAACGAAAGTGCTGAATAAGTCAACATTAATTCAAATTCTTTAGATAAAATGTACCCTTTAACCATTACTTTAATGATGCCTTAAAAGTGTTATTAGTCATTTTACTTCCTCGGAATAAGAAACGTATATAATCTAAAGAATTTCTATTACAAATTTTATGGTAAATGTCTTTCTTTGGTAATGTGTAGACACAAATGTTTACGTCTTTCTTTATACGTGGCTAAGTTTACCATTGAATGTAATGGATATTTACATATATAATTATCCTGGAATACCAATGACGTTAGATAGCGTTCTGTAATTTGATTTTAAAAGTATGAACACGAAGAAGATATACTCATTGATATAAGGGACCTGACTTGTATTATATCCGTCTTTATTACATGGAATCTTTGCCAGTAAGTGACAGGGAAAACTACTATTGCGTTTAATTCACGAAGGCGCGCCCCTCCACAGCCCAATCGGTACAAAATGCACATCAGTTAGTATGAGATTTGCTGTGGAGGGGCGCGTCGTCGTGGATTTTTTTTAATATACTACGACGGTGGCCAATAGCATACGGATGATACGCACTGAATATTTCATGTAAATTATATAATTTACCAGCTGAGAATTTTGAATGTGTAGTATTTATATGAGCACGTAAACTTCGATGCAAGCGGCATTTTCCTTTTACGTCAATTGTTCACAAAGAATTCCGTATCATGAGCATTCCTTGCGTTTTATTTTTAAGCGGCCATTACGGACGCTTTATTAGTTGAAAAAGGGCGCAAGTGCATTCAGTATTTCATGGCTTTATGCCTTTTTTCGAAAGCCGACGCACGTTACTACTCTGTGACCCTCGTTCATGCTTCATAATAAAATTACGGATGCATTCCGAAAGATCTTGTTTTTTTTCGTTTTCGCTTATTCGACTCCGTAAACATGTGACGATGATTTAAGTCTCTGTTTAACTGTTTCCAAAGGTATATATGATTCGTTCAATTCACGAAGACGTGACTCAATCATAATTACGCCATGCCGTGGACGAAACGTAAACTAGAATTTATAATTTGGAATTTACGCTTTTTAGTGGACCGTTTCCGTTGGGCACAGAATACATACTTCGATCACAATTACACGGAGACGGAGACTTCAATCATAGTGAGATGACACTCAGTGTTGCTTATTGGAACTATCGAAATATAGGTGGGTACGAATTTCGATTTTGCATGGTAACGATTCTGAAATCACACAGACCGACCCTCGCACCTGGAGAGCACTGCAATGCTATAAGTCATATAAATGTTTTCATCACATTAATCATCGAAATAAACCTACATAGTACATTTAACTCTTCTAGTTTTTTTATATTAATAATGCGATTGCTCTTGGCCAGCAGCCAGCATCTAGCCAGGGACAAAGGCCGACGGTGAAGCGAGCTCACCCAGAAAATGCCTATTCACTCTTGCCTTAAATAAGCAAGTTCTGCTGTCAAAACAAATCAGTGAATCCTCGAATATTATAAACGGTTGGTAACGCGCACGTGATTCCTTTGGAGTTGCTGGCGTCTTTAGGGTGCGGTATCCGCTTACCATCAAGTTGTAGACCGTACGCTTGTTTGCCACCGTCGTGGTATGTAAAAAAAACTATTGGGTTTTACCTCGCAGCTTTGTATGTGAAATAAGAACTCAGTTCATATTTCTCTGCCTTTCTTCTTATTAGCCCTGTTTGTCTCATTACGTGTACACAAATGCATGGTACAACCCGTGTCAAGTAACCCTGCGTTGGTATGTTGGCTGGGTCCGCGCGTCCTTCGCGGCTGGCAACAGTGAAGGCTGCGCCGCGGCCTCGGCGCGTGCTCATTGTTCCCGTCGGCTTGTGTTACGGAGCGTCGTAAACTCGCGTATGGTGGCTATGCTGTTGGTGAAGGTGGGAAAAACTTAAACGTAATGTTACTGGGTATTCCCTTATGAGAAAGGGCGAGTCGCACATACCCCCCACCATGGGCCTTCCCCCGGCCCGGGGGATGCGCAAATACGTTTCCTCTGCGTCAAAAAAAAAGGTCAAGAGACAGAAGTCACACAAGGATTTAGGATTTTTTTAATACATCGGCGGCAAACATGCTTGTACAGCATATGACGTGACTAATTTGGCAAAATAGCTCACTGTACCTGATTATAAGAATGTGAAAAGTTTAAGGCTAAGAGTAAGAAGCTGGACTGTGTTTAGGGTGACAATAAAGGGCTGGGGTTTCAAGTTTTGGTTGCCACTCTCACTCTAATCAATCATCATCTGTTGTCGTAGTGCTCAATGATCAATGCTTGAAGCTCTTGCGTTCGTTTTAAACCTTTCGGTGACTCCGTTACCAGCTGCTACCAACCCACCCTGACTTCCCCTAAAATTGCGGTTCCTACTATCGTGGTATAATGAAATAAAAGCTAGTAAAAAAGGAGACTTGTCCGTAGAAAGTCCCGAATCACGGCCACCCTACTTTGTAACCAGAGACTATACCTCGACGCGTGCGCTCGCGCGTCCGCGAACGACCTCCGCACCGGACCTTGCTCGCAATTATGCATTTTCATACCTTTTAAATACGCTGGGTTCATGATGGAGTCGGGTTCGCAATGTGAACATTCAAGTATTTAAATTAAACCCATGGTCTAAGGCAGTTGCCACACTGATGCGGTGTGCGAGCGAGACAGCGCTATGTAAGTCTACAGCGAGCGGTGTCCCGCTCGCACTGCGGAAACCGCAGCAGAGTGACAACCGCCTAAGAAATCAAAGTCTGCCACTTCGGGTCGTGAACTCGTGACACAGCTGACGTCACTGTCCACGCCACACTCACATTTACCACCGTATACCATCGATAGGCTCAATATTAGTGATGACGTAGGTTGTGTCACCCACACTACTAACCGAACTACCGGAATGTCATACCTGGCGCAGTATATGATTGTATCATGAGTTGACCTGCGTATTTAGATACGAGTACGTGTATCCATGGTCAAGTCTTATAATGAACAATGTGAATAATAGAAGTGCGAGATGTAATGAGCAAATGATGTGTTTTTCAGCCTTTATCGGGATAAAGGTCTAGTTTCCCCTCGGGTTAGAAGGTCAGATGGCAGTCGCCTCCACAAGATCTTGCAAGATTTGCAATAAAATTTCAGGACTGACTAAGGCTGGGTTGCACCAAACCGTCTGTAATCGTAAGCGGTGTTCGTCAAATCTGATTGTATGGAAAGTTTGACAAGTTTCTATGGGATGACAGCTGCCGGCGCCATATTTGACGATGACCGGCCTGTGTTCGTATGTTGATGCAACCGACCCTAACTCTGCATAATGTCCCCGTTTTCTGTATTTCCCTCCGTTACCTCTTTTCTAAAACCTGTCTTCTTTAATTTGTTCGCTTGGCGGCCCATTTAACTTGCATTGCTTACTTGCTTATTAACTAAACGCCACTCTTGTTAGTAACTCCACATAGACACTTACCCTAAGGCACAGAATAAGTAATGGTACTACGTACCCTAAGGGCATGTAAGTCGTTGAAATTGCGTGTCACGGAGTCTTGGAAACGTAAGATGGTAGAAAATCGAAGCATTTGATTATTGGATGCCATCTTGGCTGTCACATCGATTACTGTTGACGGACGTAGTATGGATTTAGTTAATAGTAGATGGGAATTTAGATTCAGAAGGAGTAAATACAATAACGGAGTCAAGTAAGTAAGTAATAAGTATCTTTATTCACCATGTAACATACATCACATTTAGCACGTCATACGATTACAACATATTCAATATTTCTATTTAAATAATTATATTGTCCAGTCCTTAAAATTCTAAGTTTTACATTCAATCTTTGTAGCTAACGCAGTTTTTCGCCGATACGATTCGAAGGGCCTACCTTCTAAGGGCGGTTTGCAGTTTGCACCAACTTACGATTAAGGACCGATCAACGTGAAATATGACGCCGACATCTGTCATCCCATAGAAACTTTTCAAACAACACCGCTTACGATTACTGACGGTTTAGTGAAATCCACCTTAAGTATAGCCTTATGACATTTTGTGTTTGCACTCTATGTCTATAACTCATCACTCAATGCGGACTAAGATTCATAGGGGTACACGGTTATAAAAATTGATCGATAATTCTGTTGTTAGGTTCTTACCTACTTAATAAAATGAAAAACTCTCCTTTTTGGACGTTTAATTTTATTAAGCTCAATCGCTGGTATAAATAAATATTCGTTAGGATCATTACGGTAATACCTACTTTTATCATTATACTAGTTCGTTAATCTTGTTTTAGTTTGTTTAAAGTAAAACCGGGGCACAGGCACCGTTGGACATTCCAATCTATCCTCAACACAATCTATCGCAGTAATCTCATAAACGCATTGCCTCAAGGCTCGTCGACTATCTTACTAAAACCAAAATCTCCACATATCACTCACCTTTCAAAGCTCTAATCACATTGACATAACGCCTATTATCGCTTGATCGAGTGGCCATTAAAATATTCCCGCATTAAGGGCGAATGTTTAGTTCAAACCTATAAACATACGTCTATTTTGACTGGCATTGTATAACTGCGGAGAAGATTTACGAGCTGCTTAACTGATGTACAAATTGCTGTGCCTAAGTAAATTGTATTGCGTATTGAGTGAAGCCCCATGGCAAAGAACTGACTCGGTTATTGAAAAAGACGTATTTGCGTTCTATCTAGCTTTGCAACCCCTTTTAAGAGAACAGGACACTTAGGACATGATATTACACTTAGAACGGGGCATAGGCTAGTGTAATTAAGAAACGTTCTCAACTTAAACGTAAACGTTTATTCTAGTAATCTATCCTGCCATTCTTGCGTATATGCCATCTCCTTTCTTGTATGTTGTATGTGACACGCGTGGAATAAAAAAAAGACATTACAATTTAAAAAAAAATTATATGATGACACGTATTATTAAAAACGTGGTTTCATTACAATGAGCCAGTTTATAGTCAAATATTTTAATGAATATACTTTGACTATAAAAACACAATATAATAAAGATGCGACGCCAGGAATGCTACTCATTATTATCGATTGATGTGTTAGATCCCTTTCAAGTCCTGTGATGCATTGACAGTGAGAAGAGCGTATCTGCAATCAAACTCAAATTTATATCCGTCGTTTTTAACTAGTTGTGAGTGTAATATATTATCATTGGAAATGCCAGACAATGGATGGATCAAGTCCCACTCTAGACACAAACGTAGTTTTTTTTTTCTTACTATTAACAGAGTGGCACGCGAATTCCACGAATCCACGTTTCCCAGCAGTGGGTTAATTTTTTTTTTCTTCACAAGGGTGTTTGCTTTTTTTCACCGGATTCCGGAGATGTTTATATTTGAAGGTCGCAGGTAGACGCTTTGCAGCTTTGCTGAGTTTAGTTCAGTTTCAGAAACTGCGTTTCCTTAAGCTTCATCTCTAGTACGAATAACTCTTATGTTCATTATTAGTATGTATGTATAATTCTTTATTGTACATGAGTAAACATAGCATAAAAATACAAGAACAGTTGACATGCATGTACAAAGGCGAGCTTATCCCTATAAGGGATTTCTTCCAGCTAACCTTTGAGCAGTTGAGTGGAGATTGAGACTAATAGGCAAACCGAAAAACATGTATAATACGAATAATTATAAGAATAAGAATAATTTATTGAAAAACATATTGTACTTACAATAATAATAACTATAGGCTAGGAGCTTACAATTAGATATCTTAATAACATGACAATATATAACTAAAAGCCAAAGTATAAATATCAATTAAAATATACATATAGTTATAAATACCTAAATAAATAAATACACACTATGATAACTAAATACCGAATAAAAATAAAATAAAATGAAATATCCAGTCAATATACAATATATATATATAGTATAGGTATATTAGTAGTTTTAAGCTTTATATGTTCATTATGTTTTTAAAAACTCTATAAAAAGCTTGAAATATGACATTCGTGACTAGTTTAACATTACAAATTCATATTGTTATGTTTACACGATTTTATTGCCATTGTAATTATTTCCGCATATTTTAAACACGTGTTTACATCAACACATTGACTTGTTTAAATTATCTAAAATCGGTACGTCAAAACCTATTCAGTGTATGTTACCAGTAAAATGTATGGCGCATACGACCAAAGTGTTATAAACTACAGAATTTAGTTCAGGAATGTATGATTGATGTCATTTCGTATGTTCAAACGCAATTATATTGTAATTGGCAGTTTACGGGCAATCAGCGTTCCACAGTGATAGGTTGATTGCTAGGAAAATATTTATTGGGCTGTTTCGATATCAATAACTAAACCATGAACTTATAAAATATAACTCACGTTGGTCGTACGTTTAAGAGAGATGCATCTTTATCTTCTATATGTTATTTTATTTCTTAGTAATTTTTTATCATTATTATATATTTTTCATATTGAATACGTTGATTAGTTTAACAAAAAAGGCGCGGAACTTGTTGCGAAACTCGCAAAGGGAAAAAGAAGCCGTTGTTTTTTCGCCGTCTAATTTCGTAATCCATTGATTAGCCGAAGCAATAAAAACTCACGGAAGCTTAATAAGTCCAATATAGGTATTAGTTGTTATCTGTTCGAATATAAATTAAAATTAATAGTTGTTACAACATTGTCTTGCTCTACAAGTACGAACTTCGATTGACTCACGCTTTTTTATTATTTTATTATTAAACGTAGGTACTTAATTATTTTATGTACCTATACACATTCAAATGTATAATATGTATATGTATCAGTGGCGGAGCGTCCATACAACTCGATTCCCACCGGCTTGCCTAATTTCCAGCCAGTCCAGTTCTTTTACTACGGCTCATGAAGAATAGGAAAAGCCAAGTATTTCCGGCTTCCCTAAGAATATTTTTGACGCGCCGCCACTGATATGTATATCAGTCTTTCCTTAACCTTGCACTTGCCAAACCCACCGTTCAAGAATAATTTCTCTTGAAAACATAGAATTATTGAAACACATGCTCCTAGCTGTTCCCTATACTATGTACCATTTCCGCATATTGTCTCCAATAAGTACATAATATTGGGAAAATAATCTAATTAAAGTAGACACGTATGTACGCGATTCAAGATGGGACCATATGGACTCCTTTTTCCGCACTTAGTCCGTGTATGCCGGCCACTGTGCGTGGTTTGTTTTGCTGGCTATGTGTCTAGCGAACCTAACTCCGACGAGAAGCACAGAATCCTCCTGGTGTCACCACAGGCTTCGCAGAGTGACCTCGGTGCGTTGAGGATTTGAGTCCGTTGCCTGTGCTGCTATTTCATCGACCCACAGGCATCCTGCTTAGGCTGTCGGTCGTACCTAAAACATATAAATGTTCGTTGAGTGGGCAATATCTGTTGATGATGCCTACGATTGGGCCCATAAAATGCATAGATAAATACATCGTGACTTGACGGAGCGTCTAAAATGATCTTCATTTAAAAACCCGACAGTTCTGTGTTTTCGTATGTCTACGCCGCATTCCTCGGCCGTAACACCGGGAGCGCTCCAGCCCAATAATAAGAATATGAGCGTAAAAAACGAATACATCAAAACCCCGCGTTTCGTTTCGTGCAGCCTCGCCTCTCTGTCATATTTTTTTTTTACAACTTTTTTTCAAGACGGTTTCTCCTCTCACTCGAAGGATAATCGTGTGTAATGCTAGACTGACTTCGGGCTTCGAATATTAGAATGATTCTTTCAACGTTAACGTTTTTGAGATGGAACTCGAGTTTATTTTAAAGAATTTGTCTTCGATACAATCTCGTGTGAAATAAAACGACTTACGTCTTCGTGTTTTTATACGGGCGTGTACGATAAAAGACGTACAAAACGAGTTTTTATTTACATGTTATGAATAATATTCGGTGCATTCTTTGTCAGTGAACGCCTAGCTTGATGGATGGGTTGTATGTCCTTCATGTCTGTATGGGAGTAAATTGATTTACACCTTTTATTGTGGTATGGAGCTCCCTTTATTTCGTAGTCGTATTTTGTCGTGGAAGAAATCAGTGTGATCATGTTTCCCATTATATCAGGTTCTTTTTATTATTAAAATTTCGTAATTTTGATAGTTTAATTTTTTATACCACGTCGGTGGCAAACAAGCGTGCGGCCTGCCTGATGGTAAGCGGTCACCGCAGCGTATGGCCGCAGCCGCAGCTAGTTTAATGGTGTGAATATGATAATCAAGGGGATTGATCAACTCTATAAGGATTAAAACAATTAACTGGAGTAATTCTTCCAAATAACATAAATACAACATACATACTTACTTTTGTTTTAGTTATATAACATTTAAACATCAAAGGTCAGTTTAATGCTACTGCAAATACGTCTTTATAAAATTGAATAATAAAATATAAACCGCCTAAGTTGAGTGAACTTTAATTTATATGTGGCCGGGTTATAACAAAATAATTCATTCAAATATCAATCTTACTGACTAGGCTAGAAGATTCAAATTGTAACAATACTTTTTTAAAGTCGTCAAACATTTAATATAGCCGTATTTTTCGCTCCGTACCGATAACGCGAAGTGGTCGAGTGGTACGTAGTTGGACTTGCGAGCGCGAAGGCCGGGGTTCGAATCCCGCATGGTTCCACAGATGGTGCACTATGTAGTCACACATCTTCTAAGAACATGCGATATTGATACTAGTGTTTCCCTATTAGGTCGTTTCTTCTATATGAAATGATCTTGGAGGAATGCCTGTTACAAATTGTTTTTGAATTTTATTTTATTTTTCAAAGTTCAAAGTGCTTTATTGTGAAACAACAGGTATAACTGAATACAGGGGTGTTAAAATACATATAGGGTATCACTATGTTTTGCGAGTTGGCATACAAAAACATTGAGCAAGTAGCACTACTATACTATTCCATTACATTATAATTTTAATAACATTATATTATATTCTTATTACATTACATTATATTTCTATTGATATATCCGTTTGAACTGCTTATTTCTGGACTTTTTTTTAAAATAATCTTGTATTCATTTCGTATGTTATAATGATTTACAGTATACGACTTTAATGTGATCATGAAGAGCAGTTTTAAGCATGTTCCACGTAGGTACTTCTGTTAAGTATAAAATACAATACAATACAAATATTCTTTATTGTTCCCCAAAAAATACATAGGAGTTCAGCTTAAAACTAAACATGTTGATGGTAGACAACAGGCGGTCTTATCGCTAAAAAGCGATCTCTTCCAGACAACCTTTGGGTGGTGAAGACACGACAGAAATTAAAAAATAAAAAATAAAATAAAAAATAAAAGTATTATTTATATTTTAAACCATTTTTTTAAAACCTGGGTCTGTTTTTATACAAGTTTATAAGTTTAGCTGAACTAGCAACACTGGTCAAATTGTTTAGATTAAAGATTAAATTATTAGATAGATTAGATTATAAATTTTTACTAGTTGCATCATGGAACGGGATTAATATAGAAAAAAAACTGTTGTTGATATTTTATATTGTAGTAGAAGGAGTAGAATTTAAGTATTGAAGACACCCTCTTATTTATCCATCTCGAATTCTTTTATTAATACGTTCCTGTGATTTTAGTATTTTCATTACCTATAATTTGTAAGTCAAACAAGAGCTTTAGTTAGATGTTACAAAAGGTTTTACATTTAAATCCTGTGCCATATTATATTTTAATGGAGATGCCACATTTGTACTTTTTCCATACATTTAGGTATGACAATACAATAAACTATACAATTCATTTTTTTTGTTATATATGAGCAAAACGCTCAATAAGCAACATTGCTATGGCGCTTTATATTCTAATGGTATTTTTTCCATAACTTTCCTACTAAAATAGGTATTAAGTTTCTTAGAAATTCCTTGTAGTATACGAACTATGTATTAAGAACGCTCAAAATGTAAGTAATGTTTTTAATTTGGCGTCCAATTTTCGCGCTATCGTGGCTATGGCGTATTATGTTGTAATGGTAATCATTTCTGTAATATGGTAATGCCAGGCTGGGCCGGGCTTCTTGCTGGAGATTGCTTGGACGGGCCGGTGGCGTGCGCGGACGCACATTGACGGTTTAGAGGCGGCAGCAGTGATCCAATTTCAAATTATTTTTTTAAAATTTGAAATTGGAACAATACAATCAAACATATACGATGCTAAATGAATCCTTACTAAAATCCAACGTCAGCGGTGTCAAACGCCTATCCAGGATAATGCTTTGGGAAGGAGCTTGATTTTTAGAAAGAAAGAAAAAAAAGTTAGGAAAAGGAGGTATGTATCCAAACCATAATCCTGGATATGCCAGTCATCAGCAGCTTAGATACTTACTAATGTTGGACACCGGCTTCATGTCATGGACGAGAGGAAACCAACAAAGTATACTGTGAAAGTAATTCCATTATTTATCACAAGTCCGAAACGAACATAACTGCAAAGAACATGATATGCCTTAAGTTTTTAGTAAACAATTTATCACCAATGTACCCCCGTACTTTCCGTTCCGATCGCCACAACCGTTATTCAACATGAAGCACTTAATATTATAAATAAAAGGTATGCAACAATAAGATACGTCCGATTGTACGCTCTATGGATCGCAACGCCCAAGGGTCGAGGCGTGAGGCATCTCAGGAATTTTAATCGCATCCAAGCCTCTGCCTCGGTCGAGAGCAATAAAAAAAAAACACGCGGGCAGGTTGAATTTTGGTTATGGACGGACATTATCTAGCACCGACCTTCTTTTGTTTTTAGTATGCTCCATTGTTTTGAATTTCGAATCGATATTCGGTCCAGATGCTTTCTTTTGTTTACCTGAAATTCTAGGCGAATCGTTTAATTCGATTTTGAAAGCGTTCGCTACATTGACGTCATAGGTTTACTAAAACTGAAGTCAACTTTGTTCAGTTATATAGGTTAAGTGCCGTGTTTAAGCTTGTTCTATATTGCGATATAATAGATGCGTATAACAGTGATGGTAGCGTTTGTTATTTTAATGTCGTATAAACCAGATTTTACCAGGCATTAGGTATCGATGAGAGACGTAAAATTAGTTTCGAAAAGCCACACGGGGAACTGAGAGAGTATTATAGAGACGCAGCTTCAAGAGTGAGTGGGACGGTTGTGAGGCAGTGTGGAACAGAAACCGGTCCAAGGGAGGCAGATGCTCCGTAGAAACCCCCAGGGCAAAGTTACCAACAATGAGAAAATAATTATTAAAAACATTTCCAGTGAATTTCTGAATTTGCTTTTTACGGGAGTGGGAGGATCGCCTCTCACATTTATTGCTTTAGGTAGTCCTTTTGGAGTTATAAATGGTTTTAAACTGAAGCTAAAGTTTCCTGCAGCTGTCGCTCTTTGGAAACAATCTGTTGTTTGGGAGATGATGCTTCGACATTGCATTTGGTTTGCTTAAATCACGCTTAAATTCTTTACATCAACTGTGATAATTACAATTATAGATTGCTAGCATTGAAGATTTAGATGGTTGACTGACATATTAATTCTTATATTGCTTTTTTATCGGTCTTCTCAACAATGACTGGATAGGTACTAATTTCCGCGTATCTCTGCGTTTCGTCTTACTTCAGTCTTAAAATACATTTTTGAATGCCGAAATAAAACGAGTCCATTAAAGCGTGAAAAATCCTTGATCACGACTACACTAAAAACAAACCAAAAAGATAAACACTAAATACCATCGGCGCTGTCAACGGTCCCAAATCTCTTTATAATGAACCTGGACCCTTCCAAAGCAATTTGTGAACCTAGTTCTCATAATTTTAGATTGTTACCTGGAAGCAAGACGGCAAAAAGTTACCTCGCGTCGGAATGTAGGCAACCGGCCAAATTACTTGCCTGCAGTACGTCAACTGTATAGTTGGTAAAATTGCCTATTAAGATGGATATTTCGGTATGTGGAAGTAATGAGTATGCTTATGCGATATGCGCTCGGTAACACTGAATTTAAATAGGATAAGTATACTTAGGACATTCATTATAAACTCTCCGAGTACGTGTATTCTAACATCAGGTTTTGAGATCATCTCAAATAGTTTATAATTCGTTAAATTCACGAGGCTCAGTTCTTCTTATTTAGTACCTAGTAGAGTCAGCATCAAAAGGCCAAAGCTTCCTTGGTCAAAAGTTCCAATTCTCTTACAATAATAACTGTTGATGTGTTTGCTTCGTTACTTTTGATGCAGCCATATGTTTCAAGCAAAAGGGTATCTTTTGGCTGCATCTATACTTCGCTTCGGCTCTCGATGGAGTTTCCTAAAAGTATTCCTAGGGCTCATACGGGTATTCTTTATCTTGATTAATCGTCTAAGATAAAATCTTAAAACAAATGAATCTAAGTTAATCGGTAGTCTCTTTAAGGACTCTAGAAGGTAAGTTGTTTAAAACCTCATGTTAGGTATCTTATCACAAAGCGAAACAATACTTGAGGTTGATGAGGTTCTGTATTATTATCACTATACTACTATTTTTCATCTAGTCTTGTTACTTATATGTAAATACTAAATACCGACACACACTGTACAATTGCCATGAACATTTCATTGCTATTCGCCATAACATCACGTTGTGTCGGCATGCGATCCCATTCTTGTGACCATAAAAAAAATTAAACATGGAGCTGGTAGATGTGTGGCTTTGGAATTACTGAGTTGGTCGGCTAGGGAAAAAATGACAACTATCCTAGAAACTCGTGGGAGGATAAGCTTAGGGTACCCTTTGATCTTGACCAGCGAATAACTTAGCTCCTCTTACGTTTTGAACTATAAAAGAATTCGGAGGAAATTTCTCTTGAGATTGTGTTAATTGATGAGAATTAGCTGAGGTTGTGCGATAAAAAATATGGAAGATGTTATGATTTCATAAGATTGTTGTGGTTGTTTATTGAGTTGGAAATTAAATAACACTGATTTTGACGCTTGGTTCCCATACAACAGCGCCACCAGACTTCAAACATTATGTTCCAAAAATCCTTGATACTATGCGCTCAACACCAATAGATAGGTACTATAAAAATAATATTTATAGGTAATGGAATACAAATAAATCCGTTTGTAGCTAACAAGTTTTTTTTTGCACGTAAATGCCCGTATACTTTGATCCAGCTGCTTTTCTCGGATTAAGGCATCTGCGAAATAATACTAAGTCTGCGCAATGTTGGAAAGAAAACCTGCAAGTAGATGTGCCGCGGGACGGGATTGCAAATGCAAGTAAAGGTATTCAGGAACAAAAATGCGCACAAATGCACATCTACCTGCGCTGGCGCGTCCCGCTGGGCAAAGTTGCCTAAAATTAAAAGGTCGTAAGTTATGTAACTAGTTTATAATAAGTTACTGCCTTTTGAAAATATACTTATAAGACTCAGTGAGCTCTGAGGTAATCGTCTAGATATAATATACTATCGATGCTTTCGAGAATTTTATATGGCGCAAGTTATAATTTATAAAATGGTTTATCTCGTTAAGAATCCGTCACTTTTTATGAAACAAAAGATAGCGCCAAATGCTTGTGTCGTTGTTTAACAACATAACCTCCCGGACTTATATTATGCTTTATTTCTCAATGGTCGACTATGCACGTTTAAAGTTACATTATATGTCTGATTTCAGAAATGGTCTTTGAGTCATGTCATGATATACTAAGTGTTGGTGGATCAGTTGGATACTATACAAACTAGACTATCATACGTTTATATCAACGATGTGAAGAATGTTAACCACGGAAACGCATTAAACTATTATAGTTTAGGTATTCTTAGCTATGATGTAAAGCGTCACACGTCAATGATGTGATTCCCATTTACGTGCAATCAAAATTAGATTTAAGCTATCTTGCTAGGAGATTACGTCTAAAGATTAATAGTAACATCACAATCTTACTTTAAAAAATAATACTATTAAATGAAATCCACGAAGATCCTCACTTAGTCCCAAACAACGCTGATTTTCAGTAGACATTAAACTGAGTGTCAATAACGATAAAGTTTCCATAAAACAATGTTTTGGCGTCTACTGCCAACGAATATTCGTTTTTTTTTCATTTCAAATGTTGTATTCTATAGGCAAAGACGTGGGAGTATAATATGGTACGCCCCCCGTAAGCTGATTGCTCGGAAAATGTGAGAAAATCCAACCACAACTTAACAACGTGACGCATGTGCGTTTGCCGCGCTTCTTGCATTCCGGCGCGCCGGCGGCTTTGCCTGAATTGCTGCATTTCTTACTAACTAGCCATGAATGCACATATACACAAGATGCTGAGTAAGCGAATTGTGGTTCGTTCAATTATTGAGGCATTTGTCTAGGAATTTAAGCGTGCGGTCTGTGTTTTATAACCATTTGATGTTTCAAGTTAAAACGCGGTCTATAGAGTAGCTAGAGAGATAGCGTAGTTAAATCCTTGGTTATATTAAGAATTCTTTATATAATTTATATAATTGTGGATGTTCGCGTGCGAGGACACGCGAGGTCATCGGGAGTCCGTTACAGTCAGTCCAGCCCGACACCTCTTCTCCGAACTTATTACGACAGATGGCTGTCTCGGGAAGGCGGGACCCCGGGCCGGAGAGATCGACCTCCGAAATGCGCCCGAGATCGCATTCTTTCGGCGGCGCGGGCACATTCCACTGCGCGCCGAGCTCCGCGCTGCGTCAGTCGACGCGCGCCCTTTTGGGGGTTAAGATGTGTCCGTCGCGGACGCTCAAAATGTGGTCCCAGCCGCCTGTTCCCGAACTCGAGCCGTTCCGAGAGCGCGCTGCGACCGTCAGCGCCTGGTGCAAGGGCTGCTTCGGCAACCAAGTCGCGAAGATGGTCCGCGAGCCAGAATACGGCGTGCGCGTCGACCCTTCCTCCACCCGGCCGGCCGGCTTGCGCGTCCGCGATGAACCCCAATACCAGAATTTAGAGGAGCTCCGCAAGCGTCCCGAATACGCTAACTTAGACGAGATCAGTCGCGAGTTCGGTTACCGTTTGTGCCCTGAAGGACAGAATTTGGAGGACGAGGCGATTTATGAGAACATTCTATCTGTGCGTCAGATCCGATCCGCGGAAGTGAGATTAGTGCCAATGTCGGATGTGCCGTACTACGAAGGACAAGGTTACGTGGCCACGCAGGTCCTGAGCAGAAATGGAACGTTTCCGCAGTGTCCGCCCCACACCTGGAGTCGTCTGCACCACGCCGTGCGGCAAACTGGATCCTTGAGGGTCTTTACTGTAAATATCCAATGCTATAGGAATCCAAAGTAGATCTTCTGTTAAGGAAGGTTTGTCTACGGTTTCCATGTTTTGTTACAATGATGAGAAATCCGTTCCTTCTTCGGAAACAGATTTTAACTAGGTTTATTGTGTTCTTTGAATATTAAGCTTCCACGTTTTGTGTAGTCTGCAATATAAAGATTATTGAATGATAATGATTAAAGGGTTTTACTTTAAATAAACACTGCTATCGATTGGTATCAGAAGTTTTCGATAGCGTTTCGATACCCGATCGACGCCGCAGGATGTACCCGTATGAAATGATGTAGTTGCTTTTTTTACACGCATTCCATTCAAAAACTCGTTGCTCAGTAGGTATAACTACAGCGCTGTAGTTAGTCGGACCAAGTTTTTTATGCAGTCGCAGCATTCACTCCACACCATTGCGTCCCCCTAAACACGATGGTGGTGATTCTAATTTCGATCACTGGCCGATTTCAGCGATGGCAAAAAAATTTTGGTCAATAAAGCGGTCACAAAAAATTGAGCTCTGGAATTTAGCTCTAATGACTTGTTAAAATTGGAGGGGTTTTGATGAATTTCGTGAGGAGATGCGAAGCGCATGACCCGATGTTTTGCTTTATTGTGAATTTGTTAACGTCGGGTTTTGACCGTAAAATTAATATTGTAAAGTTTCGACTTGACACCCATTAATTTTCGATTTGCTCTTTTGCATGCAAATGAGCGAGTCTGATGGATGGACATGTTTAAACGTCTATCGATTTTGCATTTGGCCTCTATAAAGCTAATTTTGACAAATAGGTTTTAAACGCAACGTTTTATTATAAAATTACACTTGTCCTGGTATCCGGCTCGAAGGACCATTGTGACAAAAAATTTGGCCATAAAATAAATGTATTTGATACATGTATTTTTATATGGGTTTTATATTGTTGTTCCTTGAAATTAAATTTATGACTTTATGTGTATTGGAAGTATCTGATACTATCTGAAATCATGAACACCTTCCATCACTTGCGTCGTACTGAAAACACTTTAACAAAATATAGATTAAGCTCTCGAAAATCAAACTTAAATTAAAAAAAAATTAAGTTTGATTTTCGTTAATTCCGTTGTTAACATAGAAAACGAATACTATTTTAAGCATATAATTCAAATTTTGACACTCAAAACAAAATTTTCTTTGGCACCCATCGAAGTCGTTGACTCTACCTCTCTATCATCGCTCTCTACATTCCTCTTGTTCAAACTCTCGTCTCTATTATCCACTACCAGCTAAACAAATAAACTTTAAAGTCATCAACATTTACTGGTTTACTAACGATATCCACTGAAATGTCACTCTATACCTACCGTCTATAGGTCGACCGCTTAACTAAGACCGCGCGGAAAGGTAGCGGGAGACAGGGACCCGCCGCCCGCTACCCGTCCGCTACCCTTTGACGTCTCCCCCCTTACCCCTGTCCCGTCACAGGCGAGGACTCATTACGTCGGTCGGTCTATAAACCTAACTTAATTTTTTGTCATATAATATTAACATTCCATCTCTGTTTGTTAACAGGCGAAGAAGGAGATGTACGATGTGAAGAAGCAGAGGCTGTGTTTAGCGCAGGACGAGTACAAGCATTTGAACAATGCTCTATCTACACTGGCTGCCTCCCGGACGAGCTGTGAGTAGCCTACAGTCGGCGTCTTTTTTTTTATCTGACAGGCCGGACTCTATTTGTAGAATTGCGCGGTTGCTGAGTAGCCTGAGGAAAATTCAGGTTAAACATCTGACATGACCACGCTGGCGTTTTAAACACTGGTATATTCTAGGAGTTTGGTTGAGCGACTTCAACCGAATCTGAGGTGGCAGTAGGCCTCATGATTAGCTGGTCACTATGGTACTTTGTTGGAATTTAACATGACAGTTTAAAAATAACGTTAAGGCGCTACACTGAGAAATTTGGAGACTTTGAAACGCTGTCCTGCCCAGACTAGCAAACAGTAGGGGCTGATTTTCAGATATATGATTCTTGACTATATGATTGTGGTACTGACAATAGCGAAACATGATTGCTTAAAATTTTCTCGATGGAAAATAAATCCAAAGTCGAGTCTATATTTTCCTTTTTTTCCTCAGCCTACTAAAACAACGCATTATTAAAAGACACGATTAAGTTAATATGATGGTATTTTACCTCATCTTGGTACTGACAAGAGGAAATTTAATAAACCTGCACACAGTCAGATATTTAACGAGATTTGTCTAAAAAGCCATTCTCGGAGAGGGTTGCATCCCGTTTTGTCGTGAGCGAAAAACAAAGGGTGACTCTTTCAATCGATATATCGCCTTAATACGACAGGGTACAAACGTGGAAAGACTCTTGTTACCCACCGTTTAGAAAAAAAAACTTATTTGTGCATGAACAAATGTCAAAAGAACAAGAAATAGGACAGTGCATATAAACTCTTAGGACAGTCTCGGGATTCGGGTAAAATCGAGGGCCGATTATGGCCTGCTTGATGGAATAATGAGTGCATGCATTTTATTAACGTAATGTAATGTTCTAGATTAATTACTATATATCTCATCTTCGTCCAACAAACCAAGGCATCCTATAAAACCGTATTTATCTCCGCATGTTTTCATGGCAACGATTTAACTCGTATATACATTCATTAATTTACTCTCCCTGCATTCAAATCTAATAGAACCCTTATTATTGGAGGTATAGGATTTAAAATATCCGATTTGCTTTAAATACACCATGAGAGGATTGTAAATTGTAATCAACACAAATGCACCAAAGGCATTACGATTGCAAATCGCACAGATGGTATGTGGCCAGGGCTTGTTTACATTACTGGGCCGCTGGAGTCCTGTTCTTGATGCATGTTTTAAACGATCTACGGTTTACGACGTGTAAATATAATGAAGGGTTAGGTACAGTCACCATCGGAAATATCTATTCGAAATCCAGTGCCAAAATGTGCGAACATGACTTAAGTGACAAGGGCGTAAAGGCGCACAGATATTTTGGTCACTTTGAGAATCTACATAGACTACATATATTTATACCTGTCCTATCTTACATGATGAACTTGTCTAATATATTTTCGAATTAATAAATATTGATGATAGTATTCAACATAGTTCTGTTACGATGAGGACACAATATATTTACTCGACATTTTATCATTTTGTTTCGTAGCTTATGTTAAATGGATATATTTTAATTAAGATGAGATTCTTGGTATTATATATTAAGTACTTAGCCAATTTATTTAAGTAATTAATATACGCATTGACTTCAGTAAAGCAGGCGCAGCATCCTTATAAGCTAGCTGGATTAAGGTTATATTGATACTTTCTACTTGATATTAGCTTGGACAATAAATATATACCTATGTATCCACATTACCGCCATTTAATTTTACGATCATTATGTTGTTCGTATACTGCGTTGTTTATGCAAACAATAAAATACTTAAGTTTTTACACGTTAATTATAGAATCTAGGTATATATACAGGATGTCCCAAGACTATGGGACATCAAGGGAAAGTACCTTAAATATCGTAGACAGGATATTTTGCTGAAAGAAGACTTTATGTTATTTTTAAAAGTTACTACTACTAATGTGATGTCATTATTTCCGATTTCGACCACTTTAAATATAACTATAAGCTGCAATAAATTCAGACACTGAACTTAACAAGAAAATGTATTGATGTAGCTACACACATAATGGCATATTATCTTCGAAATCGTACTTAGTACCAATATTTCGCACCGCTAAATGCTTACAGATCAAGGTTTACAACATATTCTAGCAAAGTAGCGAATTGATAATGTGTCTCGATACTACAATGATCTGTACCTACTTCTCGTCAATACCGGTACCTATCTATTGAAGTATACTTTTGTTGTCTGGCATTGACTACTAATATTACCGAGTCAGTGACTCCGGTATGAAAAAAGTCATGCGTTTATTGAAAGATCTTATCTTTATTATTGTACCGGATAGGCGTATGAACATTGTTTTTAATAACATCTTTTGCATATGTATAGGGAATGAAAAAACTTTATTCGAAAAGAACCGTCGATGTTTTGTTTATACTTCCTAATAATTATATTATATGGTACTCTTCTAAATATTCACTTGAAAACCAGACACGCAACACTTTCTTTACTGTTTGAATAGTAAATATTGGTAAACAGATACAGCCCGTATAAACTTAATTGACGTCGGGTTTATTTATGAAAACGCCTGGGGGCGTACAAGATGTCATTACAGAACCTTATTACAAGACAACATTCCTTACCAAGGGCGGTAAAACGAAGAATGTCTAAGATCGCAGGTATTTTACACCCGAGCCGAAGGCAAGGGCGATAGATATGTGATCTGAGGTTTTATTACCGCCCGCGGTTAGTAGAAAATTATATGTCACCCCCTGGCCTGGAAGGGGGTTTATCCGCGCGCAGCGTACGGTAATTACCACTTTATAGTCAGGTGTTACTTTTTTTTTTCTTTAGCTGATACTAACTTTTTAATTCCAGTGTGCTCATCCACAACCTCCGTAACGACGACGTCCACGACGTCACGTCACGATCCGGACATGCTCCGGTCCGAGGTGACACAGGCGCGTGGTCGCGTCGCTCAGTTGAGAAAAGAACTGAGACAGGCGAGAGCTGAGGTCGCTTGTGCGAGGCGAGGCGTGGATACGCTTGCTGAGTGAGTTTGAATCTTGTTTTTAGAGGCTGAGAGTCGATAATTGCTTCGGTCCGAAGAGACGCAGGCGCGTCGTCGCGTCGCTCTGTTGAGAAAAGAGCTGAGGTCGCTTGTGCGAGGCGAGGCGTGTACACGCTCGCTGAGTGAGTTTGAACCTTGTTCTTAGAGGTTGAGAGTCGATTGTTAGACTATTAGTCCTGAGATAAGTGAAATCTGACAGCTTGCTGTTGATGAAACAAGCATTTTTTTCTGAAATATGTTTCTTTTTTTCTTTTCAGAGTGGAACAAAAACTAAGCGCCCAACAAGGTTGCTACAACATCACCGAAGCTCAAGCCATCATGACCGAGTTGAAAAACATCCAAAAGTCCCTCACCTCAGGCGAAAAGGAGAGAGCAGACCTCATGCAATCCCTAGCCAAACTCAAGGACGACTTGACAAGACTGCAACTGGGAGACGCGTCCCCAGACCTCTCAACGTTAAGTCTCCCTCAAGAGAAACTTAGCACTGCCTCCCAAACAGACTTATGCGCAGACTTAGTACCCATTGGTACCAGGCTGGCAGAAATGGCGAGAGTTCGCCTACAATACGACGAGGCTAGGAAAAGAATACAACAGATCCAGCAGCAGTTAGCAGATTTAGAGGACAAAGTCCAACCCGGGCAGGCGGAATCCGATAAAGACCGCTTACTACTATTCCAAGAGAAAGAACAATTGCTTAGAGAGTTAAGAAGTATAACGCCTAGAACTAGATCCAAACAGGAGATGACTGACATACAGATTGAGTGTAAAAGGTTAGAGCAGGATTTGAAAAACGCCTTTGAAATGTCGAATAAGTGTATAGCGGATCGATTGAGGTTACACGAAGAGAAACAACTTTTGTTACAACAATTGAAAGACGCTTTAACATCAATGACGACATTGGAAGGGCAGTTGAAGACGTTATCAGCCAGTACGTTGTCTGTGTCGAGTAGTTCGAGTCTGGGCTCATTGTCCACGGCGAGCAGCAAAGGATCTTTGAGCTCTGGCATCAGTTTTACTGATATCTACGGCGGCTCTCAGATCGCAAGCTCGTTCCAAGCCGACAAGCCTATTGACATGGTCGATCTGCATAGAAGAGTTGAAAGGTAAGTCCACTCAATTCAATGTCATCTCACTCATACCAATTTTTCTCGTAGATAAGTCAAGACTAGCATCACAAATGATTGTTTTTTCTTCAGATTACTACGTGGCACGAGCTATACGGCTGATAGTGCGACGCCGGGCGCTGGTAGCTCGCCGTCGCAACCTTCATTGTCACCGCGCAGCAGTCTGTCCTCGGCTAGTCCTCCGCCTCCGCCGCCCTCTTACACTCAGGTAAGATTTTCAACGGACTAATTTAAAATATGCCATCCCATTCCAAATACCTAAGACATGGTAAAACGAGAGCTCACTAGTTTCAGCCTTAAATGCATTCCGACCTCAGGCGTTCTCCATCACGTTTTATTTGAGTGTTTAATACTCGTTAATAAATCAAGTAACCAAACCTTAAACATTTTTTGGAGGAGCTAGAATAGAGTTGCAAACTGACCGTCACTTTCAATACCTGACCGTCATTTATGATAAATGTCTGGTCATTTTCGACATTTATTGTCACATTGGACATTTATTTTTTAATAGTATAAGTTACTTTTCAAAAAATCTATGACCGCTATTCGATAAGTAAATTTATGAAATATAATTGTATACATAATTTATAAATCTGTCTATCATTGTCATGATATAAGACACGCTTATCATGAATGTAGGTTAGGTTAAGTTGTTAAGTATGTGTTAGTAATTTTACGTATTACCCACTAACCTATCTAAACTCTATTTATAAAGTTGTAACTTAGCTTGTGAGTGCTGGCTACTGTTTTATTTTATTTTCAAGAGTCTTTATTGACAGTTATCAATCAATTTGCGTATTAATAAATAAAATCCCATCAAAAACATTACATGTAAAAAGATGCAAGTCTCGCAACACAGTTCTTGTAGAACAAAAAAGTAATGATATGTAATGTTAAACCAAGTCGGTTATATTTTAGTCAATAATACCGGAGGGGTGTCCACAGAACAAGATTTCCACCGACTTGCATCGGCATTACTTTATTTTTTTAAATACATAGAATAGAATGGCTTGGCCACGCTTGGTTACGTATGCAGTTTGTATATCACTAATACGTGACTGAGATTGCAATATTTTTTGATTTTCTAGCAATTAATAGGCTAAAAACTAATTATGTTTAAAATTTGGAGCTTGTGGGTATGCTAGAAGTACCTAAGACTTTTGATGATCTGTCAGTATGTCAGTGGCAAAACTAAGGAACTTTGAGGGGCAATAGTTCTTAAAATAAAAGTTCAAATTGAATGTTATTGAGAATATATCTAACCCATATTATGCCCAACATGATACTGAAAATTCAGGGCTCTAGCTTTAGCTAAGACAAAATTACAGGATGTTGAAAATGGCCTGAATGGCTTCGAGAAACTACCGTGTCCCCAGATGCCGCGGATGGTTGGTGATATTTGGCTGCATTATCAAATAATTGGTGCTTCGGTAAACAAAAAACACGTAGTTTGCATGCAAGTTGAATCAGAAGACGAAGAATTTTAGTTTTTATGTTTATGTATGAATGACTTTTAGTTTTTTGTCGTGTTATTGCAATAAATTTTAAATTTTATACATATTAAACCATGTTTTATTTATCAACTATGACAACTATGCCTCGTTGCTGCTATAGTTTATAAATGTCGTTAGTGACTATAAATGACCATTAATGACCGGTAAATGACGATTATGACCGACAACTTGATAAATGACGGACGGACATTTTGAACGTGACGGTCAGTTTGCAACTCTAAGCTAGAACAATAGAACTCCATATCATCTATATTTGGTGGGCAAGCACAACTTGCTGCCAAGTTTCGTCACGCGTTTTTCCGCCGTTCCTGTCTCACTCCCATTGTTTGAATCAGAAAGAGGAGGATGTCTTCGTCTAGAAGGTCGCTCGTCCCGTCCCGTTGTGCTATCCCGT
This sequence comes from Cenopis cana, assembly GCA_951800055.1. NCBI lineage: Eukaryota > Metazoa > Arthropoda > Insecta > Lepidoptera > Tortricidae > Cenopis > Cenopis cana. The sequence goes on along the minus strand of OX637487.1, from coordinate 5,804,844 downwards.
TGATAGAGACCGCGCCTGTGACGGGAGAGGGGCAAGAGGGGAGGTCAAAGGGTAGCGGACGGGTAGCGGGCCGCAGGTCCCTGCCTCCCGCTACCCTTCGCGCGCGCGCGGTCTCAGTTAAGCGCTCGCACTATAACTAGATATTTTTGGAGAGACATATTCTTGTCGAACTTCCTCTGTAATGCCTTTAATAGCTTTAGCTTGCTCACTGAATGAAGAGGATACTTTATCGGGCCCAAAATAATATTGTATTGCTTTCAGGTGGAAATGCAGAGGCGTCAGCAAAGAGAACTCGAGGAGAAACTCGCCGAAATGAGGATAGGCGTTGCAGGATTAAATGAAATTACAGGCCTTGCGACGAGTAAGTACTACAAACTAGTTTTTCCACCATGGTTTGTAGGTTATGTTTTTTGTGTTTTTCATATTATGTATTTTGTGTATCAATTGTCATTTTATATCTTCAAAGTGATCAATCTCTGGTAGGTAGGTACAATCTCTCTGAAATATCTGGTACATTCAACTGAAGTCGTTTTAAGTGAATAAATGACTTCGAAACAATTATCATTATAATTCGATATTTGTGTCCGCCACTTGTGACTGAGCTGATGATGGCATGTTTTTATCGAGTCCTATAAGTAGCGAATAAGTTTCCTGTTAAAAGTTACATCTCTTGGAGAATAATGTCTTGAATCTTGCCCGGTTTCAGTACCAGTGCAGCTGCAAGGCCCAGGTCGGCCGTGCGAGCCACTGTCGCCGATCTCCGAGACCCCGCCACCTCCGCTCTCGCCTAGGACTCCCTCTTCTAGTGGTGAGTATTATTGATCAATTAACCGGTTTATCTTATTTTTCGAGTAAAAATGTTTGTTCTGCTACACTGGCTTTTGCTGGTCAAAGTATCCACCATATGAATTAAATGTACCTATGTATGATGTGTACAGTTGGGCAAATTAAGATTGGGATTGTTCTTGGTCAGCATCTAGCCAGGAGGCAAAGAGGCCGACAGTGAAGTGAGCTCACCCAGAAGATGCCTATTCACTCGTGCCTTAAACAGGTCCAGGATCACAATAAAGGAAGTTAAGGAAGGTCCCTTTTGGGATAAATCGTGTTTTTATTGTATTTTTTTTGTTGTCAGGTACTAACACTAGATCAGTTTCGGCAGCCGTGAGCGACGAGTCGGTGGCTGGGGACTCGGGTGTGTTTGAGGCGGCACAGGGCGACGCCAGCGCAGGTATGGCAACAATAACATTGCTATACTTAAAACTATTTGAACTGTCCGAGTTGTATCAAATTAGGCCGTTCTAAAAGCGACTTTACTGACCAAGCGTGAAGATTCAAAGTCCAATGACAAGTTTTATAAAATGTCTGAGATTTGAAATAATTTCTACTATACCACTCTGTGTAACTTTATATAAAAGTAGGTACTCGAATCAGTACCTGTAGTATAAGTTTTTTCGAAACAAAACACAAACGACCACGTTTGCGTTTAGTCTTTCGTATGACAAAAAAATGTTACCACCTAAGGCCACCAGAGACGTTGCTCGCGTTGCCTTACAAAATGAGACTCAACGCAAACGCGTTCCTTTGTGTTTTGTTTCGAAAAACTTATACTAGAGACCCTGAGCGTAGTACCATCGCCAACACAGTTTTCTGACCATTCGTGCACTTTAAGCGCATTGTAATAGGGGTCACAAATGGTCAGTTAAATGTGTTGGCGAACACGACTTTATTGTTAAAGGCATATATGACTGGGACGACGGTAGATGCGATTATTATCGATTTAAAAAAAATGCCGTAGAATTTTGTTTACCAGTTACTCGTCTGATTTGGATTTGAAGTGATATGCTCTTGGAGTATTCCTTGGCTAAACTCCTCCAACATAATAATAGGTACAGTCAAGGGCATAAATATACATTTTTGGACCTTATTTCAATGGAATAAGGTAAAAAAATGTATACATATTGGTGCCCTTGACTGTACTAACTAACTTCTGCGTGAAAGCGTCATTGCCGTTCATTATCTACACTAACTTTTTAATTATTTTTACAGTGAACAGTACGCAAATTGAGATCAAATTGCGCTACTGTATAGAAGACAGCGCGCTGGAAATCAGCATACTGCGGGCGAGGAACCTCAACGCACTCTTCATTGATGTTGGCACTGAAGTGTAAGTAAAATTCGAATGTGCTTTAGACGGCCGAGCAGTGAGCGAGGCCTTGTATTAAACACTTAACATTTGTATATTTCAAGGAAATTAGAGAGAACGTAAATAATGAAATGGATGCTTGATGGTTGTATGTCAGCGTAATAATTAAAATGATAATTGAAATTTTGACAAATATTAGACGAGAGTCTGACATACAAATATTATTTTATCAAGAACATAAATCAATAACATAGCTATTGCTATTTATTTTTTATTTTTCCTGTTTATGACGATCATGATAACTATTCTTGTAATTTTGACATGTGTACAAATTTATAATGTAATTCTTATCATGAAATAAATGAATCTAATCTAATCTATACAACGGTAAAGAAAAAGTGGTGGAGACCGACTGTTCTTTTTGAGTGCAATAAAGAGTATTTGTACATATTGTATATTGTATTATGGTGTAATCATCGCTAAGAAGCGATCTCTTCAAGTTAAGCATAGTAGTGGCAATACTGCAAAAAAAAATCTTAAGCAAATTTAAATAAAACCTTATATTTTATTATATTTTATTACAGTGCGGTGCTAGGCGCTTTAGTTATTGGCGGTGGTACCTGTGGCATAACATTCAGTAGCTCATCACTGCCGTGGCGCGGCACTACACTGGCGTGGAGACACGTGGCGAAGGCCAGTGTGGCTGGCACGCGCGCACTAAGAGCCGCCACGCTACAAGTCAACCTCGTGTGTAGAGCAGAGTGTTTGGTAAGTTGACATACTACAGGCAACTCGATTCCCACCGGCTTGCCTTAATTTTCAGCCAGTCCTGTTCTTTTACTACGAGAAAGGCAAATTATTTCGGGCTTCCCTAAGAATATTTTTGACGCGGCGCCACTGGTAGACGGGTGATAGGCGAGGTCATTTTGGACCACACTTATTATAATATAATAACTTCTTTGGTCGCTCCCTCAATTCCCGGTATGTAACGTTTTGCCGTTTGGAAGCTAATGCTGACAAAGAAGAAATACAAAACGGAATTAAATAGTTAATACGTACCATGGAAATCATACTCGAAAGTGGCTTGAATTCAAAACAAATAATATTTTTGTTACTAGTTTATCCTACACAACCCGCAGTATTTAAATTTTCTTTTATAAATAAATTCTCGAAAACGGTTCTAATTTAAAAAAAAAACGATAGGGGTTTTTTTTCCCAGAGTAACACGTTTTCTTCAGTTACACACGAAAAAACGCCGAGCAAAGCTTGTTCTCCCAGAAACTTATCATGATGACAACTAGCCAAATTTGAGTATTCGGCGTAACAGCCTCGAGTGCCATGTGAATACCCCAAGGCGAGAGCGATTCCACCTGACCCATACTCCCCTCCTTCACTTTGCACCTTAACCTTCACACAATAAGACTCAACTTTCTTTGCAGGGCTGCGCGCAAGTGAGCTTAGCAGATTTCGACCCGGACACAGTATCGCAGAAGTGGTACAATGTGCTGAGCTTTAGATGTATGAGGAGGGATGAGAGTTCGGACGAATCTACGGTTATATCTTCGCAGACGTCTACTCTCACTAGGAATAGAGGTGAGCTCTTTTTTGATTCGTATAGTTACAAGTTAATTAGATCTTTTCGCCATCCATTTATTTTTTCCATGGGCGTCATAAGAAGGCTCAAAGTCACTCAGAGGGCAATGGAGAAGGCTATGCTGGGAGTTACTCTGCGTGATCGCATCAGAAGTGTACCCCTATTGTGTGGATGTCGGTGGGGATGAGGAAACACACGATTCAGATGAGGAAAAAAAATGTCCTTGGTTTTCCATACAAATGTTCTGTGTCAGTTTTGTGACGGGCCATATAAACTGTATGTAAAAAGCGTCAACTGACTTTTTTTGGAGGGACACTTTTTTTCTTCGCGGAAATGGATAGTACTCGTGATTCTGAGTCAGAATACCCAAAATTACCGAGATCCGAAAAAAAAGTAGGGGGTACACTTTAAAGTGAAAATGCCCCTTTGCCTATGACATAATAGGAAGGCTACCTGAAAAAGATGGTGCTTAATAATAATGATATTTAAAGTGTAATTTTGTTTGAAGGTCCGGAGAGTATGACTGGTGCGGAGTGCAACGTGGATTGCGGAGATAACTCAGCCTCCGAAGATGAAGAATCTAGGGAACCACTTAATCAGGTAAAAATATACATGTCAAACATAATTCATGCCTAATACGCTATTTGACAAAAAAAAAATATAATGCCAATCGAACCAGTTTTTAGAGACGATCAAATGTCTATATGGGACCAACAACTATTAGAGCACAATAAAGGGCTAAAATCAGGGACAACCCTAGCTCGACGCTAGCGGCCTTCAAAAAGGCTCCTACAAGTTGGCCCTGGCAAATGACGTCACTAGCACAGCATTCGAGCAACCGTTGTATGGGAAAATTAGTATTTTGTTGTTTTTAGTCGTAAAATAATGCGTTTAGGTACATAGTTGCCATACAATTATTTTTTTATTTTTACATAAGCATTCTATTGATATCTTTTATTTGAATTTTGGACGGTAAAAAAAGTCATAATTTTCTGAGTTTTTGATGATTCATATATTTTTATGATTTTGGTAAAATTTTATAATTCACGATTTATTGTGATATTTTGATGGCTAACTATCCAAAAAGTGACACTGTTTTATAAATTTTAACATGTGTCAAATACCCTATTAAAGAGACTGGGTGTGGATATACCAGAACTTCTATCTTAGCAGCCTAAAATATCGAGTCAATGATCATAATTCATAATGCCTGACAAAATATCTATTTTATTTTTTTTCCTGTATGCGCTAGCCTATTTTGAAACGCTTTACGGCTCTGATCTATAAGTGAACAAGGTAATTTTGGAGGATTATTATTGAACGCCATCTCGATTGAGGCCCCAGAAATGTGTGACTTAATTTGCTACTTCATATGACTTATTTAAAGCTCATTTTCCTTCGCCAACAGATTGTAGAAGAAGATTCCCTAGAAGATTACATTCCTGAAGATGAACTAGTGTTAGAAGAAGAGTACCTACACCCGTCCACTGCCGAGAAAGAGACAAACACAGAGTGCAACTTCTGCCCGGAGGGAGCGAGACAACTGCATAGAAGGTATGTGTCATACTAGATAGCTTTGGCTGGTTTCATTTTCATCCAAAGGTGTCGGCTTTGTTCGTTGTCGCCTTGAATTGATGCTCTTATTCCATTATACAGGGTGTACAATCCAAATGGGTCAGTATGGTGAAGTCGGAAACTATGAGAGATAGCGAGATCTGTTCTTAGGAACCATGACGTCGATTTTAGATTTAATAATAGTTACATTCAAACTTTTTTATTAACTCTCATACATAACCGGGAATCGAACCTGGTCAAAATCAATGTGTATAAATTCTGCAAGTCGCAAAAAGCACAACACTAATGGAATCTTGTTTACTAGAATAAATTATTTTTTATAGTTTGAATGTAATTATTATTAAATCTAAAATCGACGTCATGGTTCCTAAGAACAGATCTCGCTATCTCTCATAGTTTCCGACTTCACCATACTGACCCATTTGGATTGTACACCCGGTATAGTCTACATACAATTTTTACACAATCTTTATGTAATTGAAACCCTATTACATTAGTGTTAAAGTTCAAAATAATTTACCTGTAGTCGTGGTGGTTGCAATCAAAGATAGGCATTATAGGCGAAGTAACAAGTTTCGACGGTATATGGTTAAAGCTTTTGTGACTAATTCTATGGTTTTGGCTATTTTATAAGGAGGTTACAGGTTACAAGGGGTTTGTTTTTTTCCTTTTTACTATTAAGGAATATTTTGTCATAATTTTCATACTTACCTACAGTCAGCAGCAATGGTTGCTACGCGGGCGAGGTGTTCAAAATGATCTTCACTCGCTTTTATTCCCTTATAATAAAGATAGGTGAAGATCATTGTGAACACCTCGCCCGCGTAGCAACCATTGCTGCTGACTGGACATGATTTAACACAATCGGCGTCGGTAAGGCACTAATTCGTGTCATGGGCACTGAATGTGCTAAACATTTTTACCATACTTAAGCCTCTGGTGAATGAAACACAAATATACCACAGTTTAAATTTTATAGTCTATTCATCCTTACATATCCTATCATGTCAACAAAGTCTTCTTGATGACATTAATCGTTATCACCCTTTTCTGTAGGATTACACAATAATCATCAGCAGACCTAGGAATCGGCGGGGCAAAATTGTTTGACAAGTAGGGAGTTCCTATATCGATAAACTCAATTATCGATGCTAGTTCTATATACTAGTGGATCAAAGCAACTGTCCATGTCCATACTAATATTATAAATGTTAAAGTGTGTCTGTCTATCTGTCTGTCTGTCTGTCTGATACCTCTTCACGCTTAAGCCGCTGGACCGATTTGGATGAAATTGGGCATGGAGATAGAGTCCCGAGGAAGGACATAGGATACTTTTTATCCCGGAAATCATCCCTTAAAGGAGTGGAAGTTTGTATGGAAGAGCGATAACTTGGTAAGCGCCTGATATAATAGCAATTACATTCTATCGCGATGAACGAGCTCCACGCGAACGAAGTCGCGGGCAAAAACTAGTATTTGAATAAATTCGTTACAAAAAAGTTTAGCGGGTCAAACGCTCGTAGTCCTTAGGATGAATAGACTAGACAAAACTATTATTAGCCAGATTTTTTGGTATATTTGTGTTTAACAAAAAATCAACATAATTATAATTTCAAACTAACAGCTTACAAATCTCATTATAACTAACAAAAAGGTGCCGGGTACAGTATAAAATTGTCTCTGCAGATATCTGAAATGTAGGAGAGTGGAGGCAGACGGGATGTCCCAGGCCACAGCTTTAGAGAAATAGATATACCGTCCGACATTGTACATAGTTTGTATATAGGTATGTTTACATTGTGGCACGGTGTGGCTTTTATATTTTATAAGTTATTGTTTATACGAAACTGAGGACAAATTCTGTCAAACGAACGCAAGCAAAAAACTACTACGAGCTCTGACTGTAAGCACAAAGTAAATAGCGGCGGCGCGCGCCGGAGCAGAGAGTCCGCTCAGTACAAAGTGCCATTTTCGCCGCACGCACACAGACTTAACATTTACAGGCATTCTCGGTTGATTTCGGACGAGCTTAGTCGCGACTGTCACTGTCGCGTCGCGAGTGCTAGTTGTGCGCGCGTTGATCACTTGACGTCCCCGCCGCTACGTAGGTACTTTGTGTCACGTACGTCAAAATGAATAACCGATATTATTTCAGTTGGAATGTATTTTATTGTTTTACAACAAAAATCTGTGCCTACACTTTCTTCAAACTTTCAAACGATATTGAAAGGTAAATAAAACGGTTTTCTCATTTTGGTAGTTACAATGCCTAGGTAGGTAGGTATTTTTTTGAAAATAGCGACGATCAACCATTACACATTCATCTTATCGTTCGCTGGTAAAACGCCATTATTTAAGTAATATGGTTTAGTTAAGTAATTAATTAGGTATATTCTTTGTTGGTGCTCTCGACCACCGCTGGTCACAAGTCACAACTCGCAGCGGGTCACGAATCAATTTATTAGGGTTCCGTACCTGAAGGGTGAATTTTTAGACTTCTCATTGACCTATGAACTTGAAATTTGGTGACAATGTTCAATATTACGTATATTTTAACAACAAATACTAATATATTGATAAATCATATTTTTGAGGTTGATTCGGAACCCTAAATGTGCGAAGTCCGACTCGCACTTGGCCGGTTTTTTACCAAGATACGCTAGTTCCTCTTTAAATGTCATGCTGAAGAATTTTTATTATACCTACTCCTTTTTAAAATTCAGAATCAATACAGAAGCAACCCTGTGAGTCGGGCAAGTTTAGGTATGTATTTTCAAGAACGGCGGGAACGGACCTTCTGTATATTTTTTATTTTGTGCTGTAAGGTAGATTCTTGCTTAAGCGTTCATTTGACAGCATTTGACCTTACAGTTTTGTACGTACTTTGGCCAAGGTTTTTCGCATTTAGTGATTGTCGTTTTTATTTTCTCTGACCCTTTTTGTGTTATTTATGATCTCAGTACTTTTGTTACAATTCGTAACGAAAATAACAAGTGTTATTTTCATCAAGCTTTGATGAAAATAGTGTAGTTTTATTGTTCAATTATGTGGTCATTAGATTAGTCCAACTGGCGAAGCACGCCAGTCAACTACTTTCTACTGGCACGGTTGACTGGACTACAGGTTAAATTAATTATAATTATCATCATTTCTAAATAATACAAACTGATGATGGTAAACTGCAAAATTAATCATTCATTCACATTAATGACTCCGTTATATACTTAGCAGCAAATATACTTAGTTATATAGTAAAGTAGTAGTATATTTATATAGTAAAGGTTACGCCAATACCTATATTAGGTATACTATTTCTATCACAATCCTCCTAGTAGTCCTAGTGGTATCCCAGTATAGTGCACGCCATCCACGACGACGCGCCCCTCCACCGCCCATTCCGTACAATTGCGCATAGATTAGTATGAGATGCGCTGTGGAGGGGCGCGTCGTAGTGGATGGTGCGCCCTATACCTACAGTAGTCTGCTATCTAATTCAAAGATTTGACATAGGTACCATACTATATATCTATATAATTAATCTAAAAATAACTCCTCAACAATAGTGTCAAAGGGCATTTCTCAGGGCGTTTCAACCTCTGTGATTTCTGTGGTCGAATTATCGAGGACATCAGTACAGAGCAGGAGACCATATCAGACTGTAGTCACCTATAGCAGGCGGCGAGGGCTATCAAGCTATCATCCATTTCAAAATGGACCACAGAAACCTAAGGACATCGTAAATAATACTACCTAAGTCACGGCTGTTCACGGAGAAAAAAACTTTACTTAATATTACTAAAGTTTACCTAGTTAGTGTTACAACATTTTACTTATTCCCTACAAAACCAGTTTGCAGTTATTACAAAAAAAAAATGTTGTCGTGCCTTTAAGTAAAATTTTGTAGCCATAACTAAACTTTAGTTATAATAAGTAAAGTTTTTTTCTCCGTGTTAAAACAGTTTCAGATTCAGATTCATTTATTCACAATATATACGATTACGCTCTGAGAAATGTCCCGAAGTGACATAAAATGCAGCTGATCCCATAAATTCCGTTCCGATATAATCTAATGTCAAAACAGTTGGAGCGAGGCCAGAGTATTGCATGTTTACAAGTATTTATTTATATAATCGCATGGACAGCATGAGTGGCACAATGTGAATGTACTTATCTACAGTTTACTGGGTTCCACTTTTACTAACTTAATATCGAATGTAAAGATTTGATATCGATTTATTGATATTGATTATAAGGATTTTTGTTTTATATAGATTAACAATTAGTGCCAACGTTTTCGTAGTGTAATATTTTCGATTCTGTATGGGGAATATTTCCAAGCTGAAGTATTCTTCGGCTAAGCGTCTAATTTGGAATACGCATTTGTTTCATAACTTAGCTTGGAAGGCTTCGGGGGACCAAAGTTTTTGTATCCATTTGACCAAATAAGAAAGAATCTAAGAATAATTTGGCCGTTAAATCGGAGGTTGTCTTAATTCTTGTTTGGTTAAATGATTAAGCTAATGTTTTATTTTTATTTAAGTAACATAAATTTCAAATATTATAGATTCCACAATCGATCTAAACTCTACGTTAAAATACAATGCACAAAACAAGATAGATTTCTATTGACTAATTTACCAATCATATTCCTTTCCCGTAGTACTTTAAATTCGTACATTAGATTTATTAAGCGGTTTCGTTTGTTTATGTAGAAAAAGTCCACAAGTAAGCACCACTCTGGAGGAGCCCCTGGCAACGATCAAGAGGTCACAGACCTTCTCGCCGCAGCCTCAAAGTATCGGGAACAGGCAGTATATTTGCAGGTAAACTATATTAACATCCATCCTACATCTAGGGCCAGTACAGTACCCGGCGTTAAGTATTACACATCGACCTTTGGAAAGATATTCGGCTAATTTCGGCTTCATAGAGCTTCATGTGGCGTTTGTCAGTCGTCGTCAAAATATATAATATAGAGTTGTTGAAACCCCTAACTTGAATGGTACCACCTACGGATGTACTTGCAGCGGCGCGGCGACCTGACGGAGTGAGACCTCCCTGACTAAACGTAAACGTGTTCGTTTGTTTTTTGCTTCATTAAACTTATTCTAGAGTTGCAGATCCGTAGTTGTGTCGTGTTTGTAATAGCATGTATGTCCGCAGACTGAACCGCTCGGAGTCGGACTCGTCGATGGCGTCCCGTGCGCGGCGCGCCGCGCCGCCGCCGCCGGCCGGCATCCCCTTCGACCGCAGCGTGCGCGAGCGCCGCTCGCTCAGGTAAATACAAGTTTTACTCATTTTTACAAAACAATAGTACCTACATTACTTACCAAGGGCGGTAAAACAAATAATGTCCTAGATCGCAGATATTTGACGCCCGAGCCGAAGGCAAGGGTGATAAATATGCGATCTGAGGCTTTCGTTATTACCACCCGTGGTAAGTACAAGATTTTTAATAATACAATGGCGTTGTTTACTATTGTGTTGCTGGGACTTAAGAGCCTAATTATTGAGATTAAAACATGAAAAATGAATTACATTTTTATTAAATTATTATCTCTGTTTTCAAACTAAACTAAATTTATGTTCTGTCATTGCTCATAGAAATGCTGAGCGGCACGCATTTTGGTGTTAAATTAAATACTTGTGTTGTATTCGCATATCTCCTGAATGTTAGTGAGTTCTAATTACTTAGTCATAAAAAAAATTACTACCCATTTAGGTTCTACAATTCAGTTTTTTAAGACTAATTGTTAAGTCTTTATTATTATACATCTAATATACAATTTTGAATTTTGTCATAATTTTAAGATGCAACTAACAAGTTCCTATTTTCCCGCTAGATGGGGCCGCGTGGCCGGCGGTGCGGCGAGACGCACGCGCACTCGCAGCGCGCGCACCTCGCTCGACCTGGCGCTCGATCTCAGCGCGCAGCACACGAAGCTAGCAGACCTTAGGACTGAGATCGCGCAGCTGAGTCAACTGAAGAAGAGGTAAGTTTACTCTTACAAATAAAATCTAACATAAGGAATAGGTACAGTCGACGCCATGGATCAATTTACCTATGGCAATTTACCTATGGCAATTTACCTATGGCAATTTACCTATGGCAATTTACCTATGGCAATTTACCTATGGCAATTTACCTATGGCAATTTACCTATGGCAATTTACCTATGGTAAATGTATTTATTTATTTTATTTATTTAAACTTTATTGCACAAAATACACAGAATTGTACAAATGGCGGGCTTAATGCCAAATGGCATTCTCTACCAGCCAACCATTGGGCTAAACAGAGATTTTATAAAAGGTGCGTAAAAAGGTACGTATGTATCTATGGCGTGGGGGTCCATAGATAATTGTAGGGTTACAAGACTTGACTTGGTCATCACCAAACAAAAGGAAATTATTTTTACTTTAAGATCATCTTTCATTGATTTAGGCATGCCATTGCCTAGTAACAGCTTCATTCTACTCTGTTTCAGTCTCTATACCCTATTCACCGCCACAGTAGATTCTGTAAAAAGTGCCTCACACGCCAAAGTCTTCGAAGCAAAAAACTGAAAATGAACCTTACTTGATAGGATAGCACATAGCTTGCCTTTACATCGACTTGATCGACTCGATATGAAATCATCGGCGTGTGGGGCACCTAATTGTCCTGACTTTATATCATGTCAATGGCGGTGAAAAGCGGCGGTGAAACTTGATTGACAATACTTGTCAGTTGCTCAACAAGCTATACTCATATCACTATTAACAAACCGAATCCTTACAGATTAGAAGAAGCCTGCGCCCGTGGTGACCCCGCTATCGCGTCCTGGGTAACCGAGGACGACACCCTTCGCCGACTCGTAGCCCCGGCGGAACCCAACGAGCGCACCTCCAAGCTGCTCAACCGCACCTGCCGCGAGATCTATCGGCTGAGGAAATCGCGACAGGGCGGCAGGAAACCTGACCTCGTCACATTCAAGTAAGTCCACCTATTTTACTTCCGTGAGCCTAGGACATATTGAAATAAAGACATGCGTAAAATGTGCCACTAAAAAGAAAAGAGTGATATACTTCATTCCTTCACTGTGAAGTATATCACTCATTTAGTTCACTAGTTCAGTTTCGTTCAGTAGCCCAACAGATCCATCTACGATATAGATTGGGTAAAAATATTAGTCATTCATTCAATCATGTCGTCTAGGTCACTATGGTTATGTCTAGACAATTTTGTTTTATGGCGCACTGATTTGGGGTAAACTCACAAAGGATATTATAAAAAACTTCTGCCAGCCTGCCTTGTTTACTTATTGTTTTAACGTACCTTCTAAGGCCATACACACACACACACACACTACAAAATGACATTAAATACACATTGACTATAAAATGACATTGTAATTTTTGAACATTTTGGCGTCGGGAAATAGTAGAATTTTCTTGCTTCCCAAAAGATTGAAACGAAGACTCTTTTCTAGTTGAAAATGATTTAAATTCCTTTAGGAGAAAAAGTCCTACCAGTAGGACGATGGGTATTAGGAGGGGATAAAGCCGTTGATATACATGAGACATTTGCCGACACTGATTACAGTACCTATGTAATAGCGCACATTTTTAGACAATATCACGGAGTGTCAGGGTATTATTAGCGGGGTTTCAAAAATTCGCTAAAAATCTGTATGCTACAATTGCTACATCACAGCCCTTGTACCAAGACTCTAAAGAATCATTTTCTTCACAGAGAAAAAATGGCTTTCTTCACCCGCCCGAAAACAACCGTGCCGATCCTCGACGGCGAAGCCGAAGAAATCTCAGAGGACGAGTGGGAAGACGAGTTGGAGGAGAGGCGAACTCCCGACGGACGGTCCTCGAAGACCTCTTACGAGCTCAGACGCAATGACGTAGCCGAACCTCCTTGCGAGAAAGCTGAAAATTGCGAGAAAGAAGCGGCGAAAGAGGAAAGTCAGGAGGTAGTTGAATGTAAAAACCCGTGCTTGGCTCGCTTGGAAGCGGTTCAGGATAAGGAAAAGACTGAGGAGGATAGGTATGAGTTTGTTGTAGATCGAGTGTTAGGTGTTCAGGTTTGAATGGGGATCGGATTTAGTTCGACGGTCCGGTATGTATTGTTTTGTAGGTCGAGTACTTTTAGGTTCATGAGCGCGGGTGTGCCATGGTTGTGTGTTGAGCTATACATGCACAGTGTCTATATGTGCGTCAGCGTAAGAGCTAATGAGTTCATGTTGTCTATGTGTTGTGTCACAACTACAACAATGACCAGCACACGCTCGTGAGATAAAAGTACTATTTGTTGGTAAATGCAACTTAGACATTTAGGAAAAAATCTGCCTCTCAAATTGCTTGGATACGCTGACTGTACTCAGGATACAATTTCTAACCTCATCTAAAATCGTTTAAAGGTTCACACTTCACTTTTTTTTTTAATGGCTTTCCATCAAATTTATGATGATTTCGCCAACCACGTGTTCATTAGACGTTGTTCAGTAACGACGCCATGACAGAAGGCAACTGGTTTTGTACGGTAGTGGATTCAGCCCGTCGTCGTGAAGAGCACGTTGTGTTCACCAACGCGGCGGCGGGCGAAATCCCGTTTTAAGGTTAGAAATTGTACCTAATGACAGCTGAATGGCATAACTTTAATAAGACTGCAGATTTATTTATGTTGAAGTTGCACTGACTAACAATTCTAAGACGGATTAAAGTAAAGATCTTCGTACGAAAATTAGGGCACCATTTAAAAATAATATTATTTCAAATTTATACTGTGATTAATATTGCCAATTGAGATTTCTGGATTGAAGACTGACGAAAGATAAGCTATGTATTATTGGAAATCTAATAGGCATGATGACTCAAAAAAAATTATTACTTCAATAGAAAGAAGACATAAAACTATGCCAAATAGTGAAAATCCTATTCAAATATCTCAAAAAATAACGAAGCAACAACGGTTAGAATGTTCGTAGTTAGAGAGAGAAAGTGCTACTCGACCGTGACGTCACCTTTGAGTAGCGCCATAGTAAATGACAATCGTTCAATACAAAGGTGCGTTTTGCGGAAAAGCGACAGAAAATACCCACTTTTAAAACTTTGAAGACTTATAATTACGTAATTATTTATTTTTTTGAATTACTTTTTTTGCCATTTGATTGAGAATTTGAGTCATTATGTAGAAAATTTGGATTTATTGATTTTCTTTTATAGTGTCATCATCCCTATTATGTATAAACACATGCGAAAAATGCAATATAATATTGCCACAAGGACGGACGGACACATAATATATCAGGATATTTGTATTGTGCAAATTTGCGTGCCATACGGAAGAATCTGGAAGTTACATATATATGTATAATTCTGTACATTCATACTTAATTTGCGTAAAGGATATACCTGGACACATAATGTTCTTAACGGCAGTTGAATGTATATATATTATAATGGACCTTATGTATTGTACAAAAACGTGCCTTATTAATGGTGCCTTAGGAGATTTGTGCCATAGAAAGGCATTGTGTGGGTACAAATAGTTGTATGGAGAGTCACAAAATATATGCCAAACATTTTAATGTAATTATGTAGTTGGTTATACGGCAGTTGTGCGACTATTTCATTTTGTAAATACGTAATGTCATGAAGCGACGGCCCACCGAAATAGTTGTTTGCTGTAAGGTAACTATTGAATGGTATAGGAAGTTTTCCACCGAAATTTGCATAGTGAATGGATAGGAGTAGGTAACTTACGTTTGCTCGACAAAATCGAACGCATTGGACCTACAATGTATTCTGATTTCATAAAAAACAAATGCTTATGATCTACGATTCTGTCTCGAGTGCGTTGATAACCTATTTTTATTTTTTCGCTATGCGATAATATGATTTGATAGGCCAAAAATGCTTTTGTTAATACAGGCTGCATATTTTATTGCAAATCATTCCTCTTGTTGAATTCTAAGATTGTTGAATGAAAACTTAATTCACCAACATAAGAGCCCTTAGGCAAAATTTTGAATGAGTCACATTGTATGCACCTATAATTTTGCTCTTGACTATACCAATAAACATTAGGTACGTCATTAGAAGTACATATGTTTGACACAGATATATGCTCTTATTCCATGCGATAATATACTTTAACACTGATGAAATAAAGTTTGTCTAAAAACCGCTCCTTGTCTATTGTGTATTAGAAACTTTATGCAGTGCATGCAATTTTGATTACATTGCGGGCTGCGGGCTATCGAAGTCAGACGAGGGCGACCGAACCCCGCAATGTAATGAAAACCGCATTCAAGTTCCTGCATTCTTCGTTCTTTAACTTAGTTTTTGACAAGAGGAGTCATTTGTTACGTGGAACTTGCCGAGTGGACGCGTTTATTCGTGCAATATCGAACGTACATTTTATATTTAATTCCATTTCTTTATTTTATTTAGAGATCTGAACTCGCACTGAGCGATATCTTATTTAAATTAAATTTTTAACCTGAAATTGAAATTAGATTATTATAATTTATATAGGTAACTTACTTTTATTTGTACATTTTGTATTATAGTAGACGTTATTTTGTAAATAGTCTGAGAATACTTCAAGAATTTGCATATCTGTATTTAGTGGTTTATGAATTATAATTTTAATTATTAGCAATATTATTATATATTAAGTATTTTTATAACAGTAGTCTATTAGACTTAGTAGTAGGTAATGTTACATTTTTGTAAAAAATGTATTTTTTATATAAACATTTACGTGGAGTTTTATACATACTTTTGTATTTGTTATGCAGGTGAATTTGGATTTGCCAAATTAATATAATTAAGTCTTGTTTTAATTCTTCCATTACAGAAAGGGTTGATTATATTTTGTAGAAACTGACGCAGGTCGATATCGGAAGTGAAAATAAAAATGATAAATTAATACTTATGTGTTTGACTTTATTCCAATTATACACACACCCCCTACACACATACATTCCCTATATCAGAAGTGGTACGACCTTACGGCCACTTCCGTTATCTTGTTAAGAAAAAGCATCATTTAAACGGATTTTTGAGGATGTAGTGTTTCGTGTTTCTAAGAACCAGAAAGTTATTCTAAATTCTGATTAGTTATTATTTGCATATCTCTTATTTATTGATTAACGGTTTCAAATTTGATAATGAGTTACTTTAAGAGTCCTTAATACTTTATAATGTTATATAAAACACGGTTGTTTAAATATTTTTTCACAATATCTATACATCTTTGTGATCTCGGCCTCAATTTTCATTTCGATCATAAACATTTGTAAATCGTTCTTATGAATGCCATATTTTTTTAAACAAACCTTACTAAGTAGGACACAAAAATTTTCTTATTGTTTTTGAAATATATATATTATTATGCATCTCACATTACATTGAAATTCATCAACATACTTCATAAAAAAAAACAAAACCTATTGATGAAAAGTCACATTTTTTTCATTGAAAACGTGCCCATTATTGATTGCGCGCGGGAAAATTCTAAAACAATGGAAATGCAGCGTTTCGCGAAAGGGGCCTTAACTTGCCTATTAGGCCCATTGACTATTAATTTAATTATTCAATATGCTATTAAACAAGCTAAAAATTACGAATTTGTAGCCCTCAAAAGTTTAACCTCGAGGCACAGAAACATTGTCTATTATTCGTTAGAATATCTCTGTGATTCAAATTTATGTATTTCAAG
Source organism: Cenopis cana (assembly GCA_951800055.1). NCBI lineage: Eukaryota > Metazoa > Arthropoda > Insecta > Lepidoptera > Tortricidae > Cenopis > Cenopis cana. The sequence continues at coordinate 5,787,813 of OX637487.1, read as the reverse complement.
TGTACCTACTTGTATGTCGCCTCGCCCCTGTGCCTGAATGAACCTCCAAGCTACGAACATGAAAAAGGGAACCCGTAAAAATATTTAGTGCGAGGCATTATAAGCCGCGGCACGCAAACAACCAATCCTGGTATCGCAAGCCATCGCTAGATTACTGGGTACTATACGTTCACTAGAACATCGTGCGACGTATAAGGCCTAAGATTATGTGTGGAATAAGGAAACTCCACCGTTCCCCAAATGACGGCCAGACTGGACCTCCCCTTAGGGACTACAGGGCTTGACCTCGCCGACGGACGAAGCAGTTGATCCCACCATTGAGCTCGATGAGCAACGCTCACAGCTACCCATCCTTAGTTGCGGACGGCGAAGCTGCTAAAAGTGACATAGTTACGTAAGGCGACCCCTGACCCCGACATGGTCGTGAGTGGACTCAAATGTGTGTAACAGCCAGAAGCCCGTCGAGCGTCAATGCACACGGTGCCTCCTGGAGTCCTGAGAAAAAAGACAGATTATTTCCTTATTTTGTTCGGGTTTTTTCTGCACCTCGGTGCAGAAAAATCTCGAAGTAGTACCGTCGAAAAGGTTCAGAGGGGTGTATTACGTAACAATTTCGAGAGTGGGTAACGTTTAATCTTCCGCATGGTAATGACAAATCTAGCGTAATAGCCTTATCACACTACCCTATCAGTAGGGCCCTAACTGAGAGAGGGGAGTTAAAGCGTCTCACTCATTAGAGCGAGATAGTCCCCGAGTTAGGGCCCTACCGATAGGGTAGTGTGATAAGTTTGACATGAGACGTATCAACTATAGATGGACGCTTCTAGCAAAAAATAGTAGATTGTGTCACAAGGGAGCAAAATGACATATTTACGGCGTGGGCGTAACTTGAATCCTGAACAAAGAGAAGGATTATATAATAGAATCCTGAGCGTAGCGAGGGATTCTAAAATAGAATCCTGAGCGTAGTGAGGGATTCAAGAATTAACGCCCAAGTTGGAAATAATTTTGCTTCCATGTGCCACATACTGCTTTTCACATCACCTATTGAGGATAATGAAAGATCTGAAATAACAATGGTTGTGCATTTATTTTATCAAAATCGATACTAATAACTTATTACTCGTTACAGAAAAGTGCCACTTTGATCCCTCCTAGCAGGGAAGAAAAGTGCCATTTTGATCCCTCCTAGCAGGGAAGAAAAAGCCCTTATCCGAATAGGTGATGTGAAAAAACTGCTTAATTGTTACGTAATACGCCCCTCTGGCTTAACCTTTTCGACGTTACTACTTCGAGATTTTTCTGCAGTTTCTGCACCCAGGTGCAAAAAAAACTCGAGCAAAATAAGGAAATAATGTATTTTTTCTCAGCCAGGAGGCTCCACGTGCATTGACGCTTGACGGGTTTCTGGCCGTTACACACATTTGAGTCCACTCACGACCATGTCGGAGTCAGGGGTCGCCTTACGTAACTATGTCACTTTTAGCAGCTTCGCCGTCCGCAACGCAACTACGGACGGGTATAGTGCGCGCCATCCACGACAGGACACGACCCGCCCCTCCACCGCCCGTTCCGTACAATTGCGCATAGATTAGTATGAGATGCGCTGTGGTGGGTCGCTTCGGTGGCAGGGAACTATACATAAGTATTCTAGCTAGAACATTGCACATGTATTTACCGAACCAATTTTACCAGTAGCCCGCAACGTCCGGTCCAAAGCACGCTTAAATATAGTCCAGATTGCCCGGCGAAGGAATTCCGTTTTTTGTACAAACCACGGTTTGGGCCTTGGGGTAACTAATCTGGAATTCATTGTGGGATTTTTTCTTCATAACGTAAAGGAAATCTGATTTTGTTGCCATTAATGAAAATTAGGGGAGGTGCCGCGAACGCGGTTGAATAACTTATTCAGTATACTTATATTTGTTGACCAACCCTCTTTTTATTTACCTAAATCCTGCGACATGCGTGTTTCTCTTTCTATTCTGCTATAGCAATTCAAAGGAAATATTAAATCATTCATTTCGTATTTTAACTTTCTAATTGAACACAAGAGGTGAAAACAAAGCCGAAATGCCGGTAGGTATTTCATTATAGTAGATTTTACCTCTCGTACCTGATCTTTTTAAAAATCAAGCATGCGGTTTTTAAATGGCTCTCGTGGGTTCGAATCCCGACTCGTACTAATGAGTCGAAACTTTAATGTTCAGAATAAAGTTCTTAGGTACCTACCTACAGCTACACATTGTAGCCGACAGACCCCATAAGCCTTATAGTGACTCTCAAAGTGCTTCATGGTGCTACTCTAAAACTGACTGTCTCGAAAATATAGTCTTTGGATATTTGTGAGCACCTTCTACAATACATTTTTATTTTGTAAAGGGAACCGACTTCAAATTATATACCAAGACCTTCTGCAGAATGTAACAAATGCTTTTCTGAAAACTGCATCAAAATTGGTTCAGCAAAACGCGAGATGATCGCGGACAAACCAACATACTTACATACATACATACAGATCAAACTGAGAACCTCCTTTTTTAAGTCGGTTAACAAATAGGTACCTACTCTTATTGCATAACCTCAACAAAAATGAGACAGCACAGTACATCATTACAATAAGTAGAGGCAAACAACATGCGATCTTATCGCTAAAGAGCGATCTCTTCCAGACAACCTTCTTTTATTAACTGAGATATATTTGATAGACCTGTGTCATTATCCTCCCTTCAAAAACTAACATTCGTTGAATTAGTCATTAACCTACACGCGTTTTTTACCCAACGAACAGTAATTGACAATATTTCATAATTTCCAAAAGTCTTAATTCGAAATCCATTTCGGTAAAAACGTGTGAAGTACACAAAAACATTTTTTTAGATTTTTTTCGCCGTTAATTTTGGAAAAAATCGCAAATTACTGTAAACCGAAAGTTGACGTCATCTTCCTCGCTGTATTCAGGGAGACCTTAGTACAGAGTACAGACAATCGCTGCTCTGGAGTGGCTCTGGATTCTTGTTGGGAAGATGACGTCATATTTTACTTACGGCCTTTTGGAATGACCTACTTTTCAACGTGTTTTTTTTGTATGAAATAATGAGTTAAATTGAAAAAGAAAAAATACGGGTGGCTTAAATTTTTACCTATTTTCTAATTAGTTAATAAAATAAAGTAGTTAAAAATATGAAATGTTGTCAATTAGGACTATGGGTCATTCTAAAAATAGTAAACCTTCGTATTTGCATAATGCCTTCGCCTGAGGACTGTTAACAATCATTATTTTGTACCACTTGGATGTAGAGGTGTGGTGTGTGGTAATCGGCTTTAAAAGTAGCTGAAAATATTGTAGCAGGTATTTCATTGGATGCTCCAATAGTAAATTGTAGAATCGAGACTTATGCGGGATTTACATTACGAAACCAGTTTCATGCGTTTTTGATTACATTGCGGGCTTTGATCGCCCCCGTCTTACCTCGACAGTCCGCAGCCCGCAATGTATTCAAAAATGCATGAAACTAGTTTCGTAATGTAATTCCCGCAATAGCTGTATGTATGCTAGACAAAGACATAATATGGTTCGTTGAATACAATTTCGATTTTGACTATAGTAAAGATTACAGATTCATCCTTAACAGCCCACATATGCAAATTTGCCAATGTTTATCGCCATAGATCTCAACATCTATAGTGATTAAATATCTGCCCTTTCAGTATATTCATCTTGAACTATTTTTCTTCGGTCTGCTAAAAGTAAAAAAAAGATTAAAAAAAATATCTTGATACTTTTATTTTCCAAAGATAACCCTTCTTTTCGATGTTTTTGGTTGGATCTTTAAAACCCCCCTATCTTTAACAATGATTTTTGGTTTACATACAGTTGTACAATGATAAGTTCTCAAACATGAGAAAAAAGATTATCCTTATAAATGTACACGTTTATAATAAACATCAATATTTACGAAAACTACGCACTGAGCTTCCGTAGAAAGCGGGATGTTCAATTGCAAACTCACGCATGTTAGAGCGTAAACCTACTTATCAAGCGCGGTTATAAAGAAAGCCTCACATCGCATATTTATCGTCCTTGCCTTCGGCTCGGGCGTCAAATACCTGCGATCTGAAACATTCTTTGTTTTACCGCCCTTGGTAAGTAATGTACTATTTATCCATAGGTACCTTAACAATTTGAATATTTTCCTTTCGTTGTATTACACCTACTTACTGTGTAAATCAACGCAAGTTAAAAGACTAACCAAGCTATAAGATCGTCCCCATAAATGTTTATAACTCTATAAATAAAACTTGCACTTTATATAAAAAGCGTATTCCATATTCCCCCGGTAATTATACCTCTTAACATCAAAAAGACTTAAAACGTTCTTTAGTTTCATCTACTTAAAACCTTGATAAAGCACACAGTACTTTGCACGCTTACTAAATCTTAAAAGGTTTTAAAAGCAGCACACATTACGTTTAAAACGTTATTTTTCATAGCACACCACGGTAGTTCCTTAGTTGTAAAGTGACGTAACAGTTAGTAACGTTTTTGAGGCATAGAATCTTTTTCCTTTAGTTATTTGGGTCCCCAACGACCCCAACTAAACACACCGTGCGTAGCGGACACGCGCCACTGCCCGGAAATGTCCAGGGTTTTTATTCATAAACCAGCTAAATTACCATAGAAGAGCCAGCCTATTTGACCTCCAATAACCGCGTAGTTGTGAGTATTTTGGGGTCAAATTGAACTAGATACGAGCGTAAGGAGGTACAAGATGTTTTGTGAAGAATAGGTTCCTATTGTTGTCGGGTCGTTAAGATATGGCTATGGAGGGAACGGGATTGTAATGGTCAAGTTATTTATTTCAACGGGCACAACAATATCGTAAGCTGCTCTATTCGTGGTGTAGTGTAATATACTCGTAATGTTAGTCTAACCATTCCGTTAGAAGTCAGAATTACTCATTTAAATGTAGGGGATTTTCGAAAAATTTTTACAAACTATTTTACAGCTCCTTTTAAAGCAGATATATAATACTTACCTACACACATAAAGCTTACGTGTTGGGTGTTGGGTACCTACATTTCGTGGTATTTACTTATTGATACTTTGGAAAATTATCAAACGGTATAAAACTACGTAGGTATGTTGACACAGTTTCAAAATAAATTAGCCATCATAGAGTTTCTATCAATCCTCCCCCCTTTGGGATGCATTTTGCAGTTTTGTGTCCTTTCACGGTCACCAATTGAAGATATTAACAAATAGAAAGAAAATAGCAATTGGATTCGAATAGCAAAAACCAATGTAACTCATTCACCATTTATTTTCAGAGTGACATGCATCAAACAGATTGCAAATTACTGGTTAAATGGCCGGCACTTAACATGCAGGCAGGCAGGTTCGTGAAACAACCCAGAGGAGGAAACAAGTGTCGGAGGTTTCCCCTGGGTTTTCGCAGGCCACTCTCCAGCCCCACTCTCTCTTTCTCTTCACTCTTATCGCTTTATTGAGCCCGGCCTATAAATCCACACCCACAGTTTAAAAAATGAGGAATCATTTTTCTGTCTGTATGATTCGGTTAGCAATACATCGCTGCTTTACCCTCCAACCTCATCAATTAGCCGATTCTAAATTAGTACCAGCCCGTACAATAGTGTCAGCACTCACGAGGCTGTTTGAACAGGTTCAATGGTGCCGCGCTACCGATTTGCGGTCCAAATATGGACGAGTCATGCTTTTAATTTGAGGTATTGGTACGGTTTTGCCGGTGTTATTGCTAAGTCAATGGCAATAGGTATATTTATTATTTATATTCAAACGGCGGCCGTGGCTTCGAATCTCGGGTCGAGCCAACAAGTTTTTCGTAACTTATGTATATTTACTCTCTCCCCCTTGGTAGGTACAATTATGACACACTGATATACAGGTATATGATACTTGGGTCAATTTGAGTTTGCAACAATTGCAAACTCCCCAAAACTATGAGATGAATATTTACAAAGCAAATTCTGAGTATAAAAATACAATCCGAATTTCCCTATTCTGATCACCATTTGGATTGCCCATGCCGAGCCCTTTAGATTAAGGACAGCACTATTATAATATAGGTTTACCTAACTACAGCTGTTTCAATATCTTTATGAACGCTCTTCTTTTACTATGTAATTAGTCTAGTAAATTACAAGGTATACTCGAAAATAGAACCTTGGCCAAGAAATGGCCTACATACACTACAAGGAGTTCTATATGCTACGCTAACTTGCTTTCTACATGGGGTTAGTATGAAAAAGATACAAAGTTGTTACTCGTACAAATAGGTAGGCGATATACCGCACAGTGAGCATCAAAAGTAACTACACTAAGCGAAAAGGTCAAAGCTCATATTCTATTACAATAAAGACTTTTGAATTCTTCATAGGCGTAGTTACTTTCGATACTGACTGTACATGCCCAAAAATGGCTACATCCCTGGGATGCGCAGACGCGTGCCGTGACAGGTGCGCGCGCAGCTGGCACTCTAACAGTTGCCTTGTTTAATGGTTTGTCTAAACAGAAAAAGGCACCTATCAACAACGCTCTGGACTGGATTAGAACCTTATCAGCACTGTGAACACTTAACACGTAGTTTAAGCGTGTGGAAAATAGTCATGTCACCATCGCGGGCATATGAACACTGGAATACTCTTAGGCAACTTCCTGATTTGTCGGTGCGGAGGCGGTACGATATGAGAAAACTGTCAAATGTCAGTGTCAACTGTTAGTCAACTCAGTACTACTTTTTACTGTGCCCTTACATTTAAATGCGGGCTTCCTGACTGGCAAGGCGCGGAAGCGGGACGATGCGAAGGCAGTACTGGTCCGCTTCTGCGCATAATATTACAACTGCGCAAATGTAATACTGACAGTATTCTGTCAAGTGGGAATCTTTGCGACGTCAGTAAGTTTACGTCAAAGAAGAAAATGTCACATATCGATCCCGCCCCGCCAAGTCAGGAAGTCGCCTTAAAGTTTGCGCTCCAATGAGATTGGTTGAGCGGCTTCAACATATTTGTGTACTTCTACTACTGACTGTACCTACTTACAGATGTATTTTAACATACTCAAACACCGTATGTAAATCTCTAATCTCAATTGTGTACCCAAAAGATGTAAATCACCTAGCGTTGCCACATCCGCTCGCCACGGCCCGTGGACCGACGGACCGACGGAGCATATAATGAGCTGCATTTCGGCGGATCCATCTGATACGGACTGACGTAATTACCGGTAAATATAGATGTGAAATACTGGGGCTTTTGTGTGGCATTGTGTAATTGTCAGCGGTGCCTCATGTACAATAGGGTTATTGACTCAAGTTTTATATTACTTCAAATAAAGACCAGACAAAAACAAAAAATATATCAAATGATAGAAATTCTATCGTAAAGATATCAAAAATGACGAAGTTATTACTGTTTTAAGCCGTCGTCTCCCGGCGAAAAAAATATACAATGCCATTCTTTTGTTATCTGCCCTGGGATCCCAGGGACTGGTAGACGACGGGTTTGTTGCTGGTTAGGGAGGAAGAAAGCGCTGCAGAGGTCACGTCACAACTTCACAAGTATCGTCATAGTAAATGAAATGACGACAGTTCCATACGAAGGTACCTATACAAATAACGGGGGTTAATGTCTATTCACACGGCGTGACCAGACTAGAGGCTTCTATAAACTTTTGATTAGGTGGTTCGAGCCCGGTTCTTTTTTTACTTTATGTATGTTGGTATGAAATATTTACGGTAGATTTTCCCACCCACCTGGCAACTTCACTACCTCTACAGTTGCCACAAATGGTTTGGAGGTATGTGAATGCAACTGCAAACCCCCTTATTCATAATCGTTCATAAAACCTATTTACCTACATCACTTCTTTTAAAAAAAATGGCTTTCCATCAAATTTATGATGATTTCGCCAACCACGTGTTCAAAGACGTTGTTCGGTAACGACGCCATGACAGTAGGCAACAAAGACAGTGTACGGTAGTGGATTCCGCTCGTCGTCGCTCCGGGCGCGGGCGCTCACCAACGCGGCGACGAGCCAAATCCTAAAACCTATTCAAGCAAAATTGCGCTCAAATTCGTTTTTCCTTATAAATCTGTCACTTTGACATTTATATTTGTGAGAAAGGGACAAAACACATTTAAGGTAGCAGAGGTTTGTTATTTTTATGAATAAGGGGGAAAGTCGGAAAATTTTCCGTTGCCAAATGCAAGTGAGCGGCTACAACAATGTAATGTATGTACCTACATACCCGCGACTGAACGAACAGAAAGTAACATAATATAACTATCTGTCAACGGCTTTCCACAGTCAGGGGGGATAAATGGTGATTTTCTGTCATTATCAATTTAACACGAGAGTTGCCTATTGCCATGTGTGCCATTAGTCTGGTTTGTATATAGTAGCAAGTAAAGTTTTAGTACATACTGGCCACAACTGGGTAACCCGTTAGGTACCTACCAATGGGTTCGGTAAACGCCTAACACCATGGCCCACCTTTTGGAGAAATATTAATACACATCCGTTTACTTCCCTATTTTAGTACCAAATGGAAACACTTTTCCAATTTCCGGACGAAGAGATTTTTTTTTATTGCCAGGGTCGGGAATGTAGACCCCAAATTCTGCTTAAAAGTTGATAAAAAAATTACCAGATACGGTTTATAGACAAATAGATTGTTTCCAAATCCAAGAAGATGTCACTGATTAGGTATTAGGTACCCTGTAAGGAAGGAAACTGATGTTACAAATGAACATGTAATTGCGCAATAAAATCTTTGTTGCTAGTGCTACCCACTTGGCTCTTTCGTAATAATTCGTGATACAATTTGTTGTTCGTTCATTTTGTGGACCACACATATAGCGTAGGTACCTAAATATGAAATCACATCACGTCGATTCACAAAAGCTGGAAGGTTCATGTGTTAAAAGGTATTAAGCTTACCAGCTTCCTTACCTGTACAGTGTGTGTTGTGACCCGTTAAAAAGGAAACTTAACCTGACGTCAATTCAATGCACAACATAAAATTTAATATTAAGACAAAAGAAAATTATAATTGTTTTTATAAAAGGTCAATGTGTATAAAAATACGACGACGTAACTAGTCTGTGTCAGTATCATAAACCTGTTAAACATGTAGACTAAAACGATAGTGATTATATTCTTTTTGATGTAGACAAGATGGCCCGGCCGCGCAATTAGGTACAATTAATAATTTCCACAGTTACAATCATTTCTCTTTGAGCAACATTCCATGTTTTTAGGGTTCCGTAGTAAACAAGGAACCCTTATAGTTTCGCCATGTCCGTCCGTCCGTATGTCGCCCGTTTTTCTCAGTAACCGTTAGTACTAGAAAGCTGTAATTTGGCATGAGTATACATATTAATGACGCCGACAAAACGGTAGAATAAAATCATGTAAAGTTGCGGTGCAAATTTTTTTACTTTGTTTTTTTTTGCTATATTAAAAAATTTAAAATTAGTTAAACTAATATTTACGTGCCTATATTTTTAAACTGTTACATACCTCTTACTCCTCCATGGATAAGTTGCGTACGTAGGTACGTACTTGGTCTGAGGTACGTACCTACGTATAGTATTTTGCTACGCACTGCTGAGTTTGTATCCGTTGATATAACCGGTGTAATAGAAGTGAGTTACCATGTCATTCACCACTCTATAAACTTGTTATATAGACTAGTTTAAACACCAGTAGTCCCTTTATAGTGATACATGCGATGGCTTACAAATGGAAATCCATACTAAACCCTTATTTACAACCGTACAAGACTCGCATGCAAGTTTCATTATACTTTACATTGCGCATCATCATAATCATCCTCCTAGCGTTATCCCAGTACAGTTGCATCCTGAAGGATGCCTGGGGTCCGCTACCTAATCCCAAGATTTGGCGTAGGCACTAGTTTTTACGAAAGCGACTGCCATCTGACCTTCCAACCCCAAGGGGAAACTAGACCTTATTGAGATTAGGCTTTGTCAAGTGAGTGGGCAACTTGACTGTTAGAAGTTCTCAAGCCGCCCGAAGGCCTCCAACTTGGCTTAACGACTGCTGCCATAGACAGCAACCGGGATCAACGGCTTAACGTGCCTTCCAAAGCACGGGAGCGCTCAGTTAGTAACCACTCAAAGCGGTCACCCATCCAAGTCCTGACCGCTGCCCACGTTGCTTTACATTGCGCATCATCCAGGTATAATGATTTTAATCGATCTATCAAACCACGCAATGTAGACTTGAATGCTAATCTCGTACGTGTGGCTATGAGATTTGGCGTTGGACAAAGTTTGAGACCTTGGAAAGGACATAGGATAGTTTGTACCTCGGGAAAATGATTCCTTAAAGTGGCGAAAAGGGGAGTTGAAGTTTGTATGGGAGAGCGACAATTAAGAGAAGTGCAAACGCCGGATGGTATTTTTTGAAAAACTCAAATGCCGCAGTTAATAATTCTGAAGAAAAAAATCCCTACTAAAATTGTATTTCACTATCCCCCTAGCCCAGCTTTATCCCAGTTACAGTTGCATCTTTAAAAATAGCCGGGGTAACCCACGATTTGGCGGAGGCACAATTTTTTACGGAAACGACTGCCATCTGACCTTCCAACCCAAGGCGAAACTAGACCTTATTGGGATATATTAAAATAAATATGTCTTAAAATACTGAATGTTTCCATTTACTTTGAACAACTCATTATTATAAGGGAATAAGTGCTTTTGACGTCTTCATATGCGCAAATAGTACGTTTGATGCTGAATGTACCTGATATCCCTATATTTACGAGTATATCCCTGATATCTCTATTTCCTGATTCCCCTCATTGATTTTCCTGATTTTCTTATATCGTTTGTTTCTTTGATTTATTTGACCTAAAGGTCGCGAGAGTCCGCTGGATGCGGGTGACGCAGGACCGGACATTGTGGCACTCTTTGCATACTAGGCATGCAACGACTACTCCAGTACCTAGTAAACACGTGACCAGAGGAGAGCCTGATAGCCTGGAAAACTCATCGTTCTGGGACACGTGGAAAGGAAAAAGAAGCCAAGGAAGATCGCCAACCCGTTGGATCTATGCTGTGAAGGAAACTTGCAGACGTTTATCCGGATGGTTGAGATACGAGCGGCCTAGAGAGCAATAGTAGGTAAAATGACGGCCTTATGTAGTCACGATCCTCAGTCATGAAAGAAAGAAATAAACATTAAAGGATGATTAATGCTAGACCGCTCCGTGTCCGGGCCGGCTCGTTTTCTAGTACAAGAAATCGACGGCCGTTGCGCGTTCTGAAAACGGGCCGGCCATGACACGGAACGGTCTACTGTGAATCATCCTTTATTCATAGCCACAGAAAACATGCAATATTACATAAAAGACAATGCATGTGCATTCACAAAAGCACATGCATGTGTTTATCTTGTACACACATGTGGGTATGCCGGCAGCAGTGAAATAGACACTGGCCCAAAATGGCTGGTCATGAGGATGCGACCAAGAACAGGAAGAGAGATGTCCATTATGATTATGATGATGATGACTGTGTAAAACATTATATATACACCTTGAAATCGCACGCATCAAATATCAATTCGATTTAAATTCGATACGTTTCAAAAACTGCTCGGGGGGTTAAAACAGTCGTAAACGCTGATTGAATATTCTCTAGTCATTACAAACGCGATGTAAAACGCGCTCAAGTTATAATGAGACACATTTATGTAACGGTCCATTTGAATCCCATTTCCTTTAAAACTAATTAAGAGAGAAATATCACAGCTTCGCAAACCTAAGACCAAAAGGGATTACGTACATAGGCAGTTCATTGGCAGTTACTGTGTTATTCCTATGTGTATAAAAAAGGTATAAGTTCTAGGGACCTTTGGTGAGTTAGGATATTTTGTAAGCTGAACGTCAGAGTACCTAGATGGGCTATCAGAGGTCCATCAACTCAAATAAGGAGTCCATTTCCGCTTTAGATTGTGTTGACGCCATGCAGACTTTTACAAAATACGAAAAGAAATCTAGAAAAAAGAAAACAATCTTTGAAATGGCCGGAAAAGTGGAGGTTACACTCTACATATTTTTTTATGTTTAATATGCTTTCAAACGACACCTCACACACGTACTAATGGGTAACATAGAAAGGTGGAAAATGTAGGATAGTCTTCCTAGTGTACTCCCAAATAACCCCATAAAATTCCATCAAGTTCCGAGCACTTTCCAGGTATAACGTACATATCAACTGGATTAATATTGAAACTACCTACATGTGTTTCTGGGAAAGAGGTCAGAGGAGTCAGTATTTTATATATATTTGAAAAATATGCAAATTACAATGTTATTAAATTTGGACCCTCTGGTGTGTATCAGAAGCTTTAAATATCATTTTGACGTATTCGTTATCGATCGTATTATTTTTCAATATAACATGTCTATCGATTGAAATGGGAATGAGCCAATAAATTCAAAGTGAACTGATTTTACGATTTAATGGGTACATCATAGTTTTTGATTCATGGGGCCTGAATAAGATTGGAACTCGTTTGTAATTGACCTTTAAACCTAAACCAATAAAGGCTCAGTACAAAAAACCAAATCAATGTACATTAACTTGTCAATGATCATAGAAATCAATAGACATAATGACGGTAGATAACTTAATAAATAGCATTCATCGCAACAGAAGCTCTGTCAGCTTAAATTATTGATTGGATGGTAAAAAAATATTCCAATGTAAGTGTAGCGGTATTAGTTGAATTAAATTTGAAAGCGAATCATTAAAGATTATTTGGGGTTCCTTCGCTAATTTACAAAAGTAATTTATAAAACAGAGATACAAATGGTGCGCGCGAGTAACACATTAAAATCAGATTGAAATGCGAAATATAAGTATGTCAAGGATCTCCTATAGGGTAAATTCAGGAGAGGAAATCAGGAATAATTTTACTGACTCGATTATCAACTTTACGTTGCGTTTTTTTAAATATTAAATGTATATTTAAATTATCATGAACCACGTCTTGTCATTCCCGACTGACTAAATCACTTGTATTATAAGAAAGTACTTTATAAAGCACACTCAAGAGTGTAAAGCATGAGCTGAGATGATTTTTAACTGGCAAGGAAAGATGCCGAAGAGTGTATACAGTCGACGAACGTTTACCGGACATTTCAATAACATTGCTCGCCATGACGATTAAAATACAAAAAAAAATTAAAGTATGTACCTACTTGCCAACTCATCATGCGTCATTACTTGTGGACTTACTCAGCGTCTGTGCTTGATGACTTTAATTCATAAATGTTTGCTGTGAATATGTCGCAGGAAAATTGTAAAATCTGCCGTATTACATTATGACTAGGCGTTTTACAAAACAGCTCTGTTTTCTATTAGACGGATCAACGATTCGACGGATTGAATACGGCTGAATGAAAGTCCGATTTCTTACAAAACAACACACGAATTGTTAATGCGAGCACATACAGCGAGTTTAAGAGATGTTTTAGAAGAGAATGAGTGAGCTGATGAACAGAATGCATTTGTTTTAATGAATGAGTATTTAAGAATAATCAATCATTCCTTTCGTCACTATTACCCTTTATAAACATGGTTTCGTTCAGAAACAGAACAATTATAACTAGAACCGACTCTACCTTGACCAGTTTGGAGCACCGAAGGCCATTCAAGTTATTGGTAACTTGAGACACAGTATAAACATACCTTTAGGCAGTATCTCGACAGCAGCCTACCTAGCATGATAAGTTTTATTACCTAGTCATAAACGTTTTACGGTCCAACGGTTACGGTCTTTCAGTTTTGGCTCTTAGATTGGTCAACTGGTTAGGAAGAAGGAAGATTCCTCTACTCTTCGCTGTACTTCATCTTTTTCTCGCTTTGTAGCTCTCTGCTTTCTTGAACTGTCGAGAAAGAGCGAATTAGGAAAACAGGGCAAGAAAAAAGTGCTTACAGAGAGAAGACCAAAGACTTACTTCGAACGTTTATGCGAGTTGGATAACTGTCTGCATACACTGTGTTATTGGTAGCATTAGCTATTCATTAGACGTCGGTAACGCAGCCGATCGTTACGCGTGTATTATTTACAACTAGATTCGGGGGCCACTGACCCTAGCATAACGTGCTTATGTTAGGTATTTAACACGTTCCCTGTTCAGTCTATCCATTTAGATACCATAACAGTGATTACCATGGACTTAATGTATCCAAAAGAATGCATGATTAAATCAATGTAAACTAGGAATGTTAGCAAGGTATCAGTGGCGGAGCGTCCATACAACTCGATTCCCACCGGCTTGCCTAATTTTCAGCCAGTCTAGGTTCTTTTACTACGGATCATGAAGAATTAGAAAGGTAAATTATTTCCGGCTTCCCTAAGAATATTTTTGACGCGCCGCCACTGCAAGGTATCTAAGACATGTCATGAGGTATCTAAAACATCTAAAGCCCTTTGGATTTGGATACACTTAAAAAAACACCAGTAAAAAGACGTCTTAGACGTCTGGCGGACAGTGCAGCACTCATAGATTAGATTAGATTAGATTCATTTATTTCATGATAAGAATTACATTATAAATTTGTACACATGCACACATATTCTGCTGTTGTGATGTGATCATATCCATAAACTGGAACTTCGCCCTCGTGATCTTTTATCCTCTATATATGTATAGGTACTCCCTATCCTAAATAATATCCCTAACAAATCCTGCAAAAAAATATCTTTTTAGTCTAGAATTTAAAAGATTGGTTTGTTCTTGCCCACTGCTGAAACAGTGCGTAAACTCTTCCCACATTGAATTATTTGGAGGTCAATCTGATTCGCTCATTGCATACAAATATGATATCAATACCTATACTGAGTGCCCACTCATTTTGATACGTTAGCTCAGCGCCGTTTTTAGATTATAATTTTTACCTGATCAAACTTTAAACACAGTCTGAACGGTCTACATGCGAGTTACAGAAAAGGAATTATACAGTAGTGGGTGATAACGGGCTGAAAATGACCATGATTATGATGATGCTATAAATAAAGATGTGATGTTATCATGACATGTACATCTCTTTAATATTTCAAGACAATGAGGTGTCCATTTCAATATTCCGCATCTTTGAGCGCATTTTGAATAAGCCCGACTCGTAAAAGTAATATAATATCACTACTTTATTTCAGGTCATAGATTAGACCCATAAGACGTGGTAGTAACAATTTTATAGAAAATTAGGCAGTAGGGTACAAAATATTTAGAAAACGCAGTTAGTCGCCCTATGCATTATAGTCCCAATACAGCTGAAAGTCCATACCATCTAGGCGCGCTGCCACCGTCCTAAGGACTGTTCGGCATGGCTCGGCTGTTCGGTGTGCCATCGTGGCCTACTTGCAGAATAAAGTTGATTTATTTCATTTATTCAATAGACGCGCAGGTAGATTTGTACCTGCGGAACTAAAACCTACGCGAGGGTCATCTCAAGAAAGTGAGAGCAGTCTAACAATGACGCGACGATTTCCATAACGGGATCCATTTGATTCAGCTGTGACTCAGGCATTTTCACTTCTGCTACGATTCTGTCTGGTCTCATCTCAACGTCATTACTTATTGCTACCTTTGGCTCATTTGAGAGCGATCCACGCTACTCTCGCACGTGTCCAGCGTACTTATAGGATGACCGCTTAGACCACGCGGAAGGGAGCGGAAGCCAGTGACCCGCGCCCCCCGCTACCTTTTGACGTCTCTCCTCTTATCCCTTTCCCGTAGCAGGCTCGGTGTCTGTTAAACGGTACACCTATAACAATCGCGCTTATGTCTAGATAACCATATAGCAATCGTCCCTTAGATACTAGCTAATATGTACGTGCAAGAGGGACTAATGAACATGATCGTGCTAGGCACGGGCTCGTTTCACGAATAAGTTCGAACTCGTAATGTCAATGTTAGACCAATAAACGGTGGCAGAGACAGCAGTTTAGACATGTAAAATTGTAACTAGTTGCTTTGTGGAATAGTCCACAGTCCACAGGTGAGTCTAGGCTAGGGCCAGTTATAGGCAGTTGCTTACAAAGTTACAATATCGATAAATATTTGTCAAGTACGCCAATAACTAATCTCATAAAAACTTTTGTGTACGAACTCTTAATACTAATCATCATCCTCCTAGCGTTATGCCAGTAAAGTTGCATCCTGAAGGATGCCTGGGGTCCGTTACCTAATCCCAAGATTTGGCGTAGGCACTAGTTTTTACGGAAGCGACAAGCGACTGCCATCTGACCTTCCAACCCCGAGGGGAAACTAGACCTTATTGGGATTAGGCTTTGTCAAGTGAGTGGGCGGCCAACTTGACTGTTAGAAGTTCTCAAACCGCCCGAAGGCCTTCAACTTGGCTTAACGACTGCTACCATAGACAGCAACCGGGATCAACGGCTTAACGTGCCTTCCAAAGCACGGGAGCGCTCAGTTAGTAACCACTCAAAGCGGTCACCCATCCAAGTCCTGACCGCTGCCCACGTTGCTTAACCTTAGATACCGCAAGCGTTACCCGGCTAATACTAATCACACCGATTAAATACCGCTAATGTCCCATGAATAAACATGGATCTGTATTCCGGAAGCCGTAGTCAGCTTATCTAGTCAGCAGTATAAGGTGATGAGACGACGCGCGGGAATGCCTTGCACATATTCAGAACAGGAATACCTAGCTATTAGCTTTTTTCTAACTTGGTTACTCGTATAGTCAATCTCTAAAATATCGTATCTCTTCACGTTTGGCGTGGACATATAGCTTTTTGGTGCGTGTTTGACACGCTTTAAGGCCGTAAGGCAATGTAATGCTTGCGGTGTCACTTCTTCTGCTTAGCTGACTCTACGAGGTATAGGCACTGTTCGACTTTTTTCAATGTCAGCTTTGAGCAGTCAGTATTTTACCTGTGACATTAATGATATTCAATTTTTTTAAGCAATCTTTATTTGCGGACTTTGTTTACGGTTTTCATAGTAAATAACCTAATCTAGGGCCGCGGGCGCTAGGCTCAAGAAAGAGATACATCGAAATTGCTCCACCGACAAGAGCTTGGCTCTTAAATTGTTGATGATGATGAGGGCCGCGGGGCCTAAGCTACCGGTGGTTAGGGTGACAGAGAGAGGAACCTCCTGACTATCCGCGCCGTGTCCAGGAGTACCGCCTTCTGTATCTGACCTTTGACCCAGCCATCTAGCGAGTCTCTTGAGGTGTTTCTTGGTCGAGACTCTTCACTATTAGACCTTTCACAGAAACCACTATTGGGAAAATGATCGTCGAATTAACATCCCACATGGCGGTGATAATTTGATCATTTGCTGTTCGTATAGAAACAAAACATTATAAAATTTAATACTTTATACTACCCAACTGTAGCCCAGTACGATATCAGTTACCAACACTAGCACCTGGTTAAGCAGCGTGCCTAATTCCAAACAGGACACGATCGAAACCATAGACTCATTGTTTGCTATTGTTTTTTAATGGGAAGACAGGTGCGAAGGCATGAGCTCAGCTCAAACGCATGCGCCAGTCACCTACCAACCTGCGCAAACGACGCACGCGCGCCGCCTCTCCGAACCACCAATCACGTGAATTCAAATTTGGAATAACAAAAAACGATCGCGAATTCAAATTTGGAATAGTGCAGTGAAAAATAGATAATACTGTGTTGTAACATAAGTGTTTGTGTGTGTTTTGGATTGTTGTTAAGGGAATTTGGTGAGTTTTTGGCTTTGTTGCGCTCGTTTTAGATTAATGTTGACGCAAGGCGGGATTATGAACTATTATGAAGGTTGATCCTTATGAAGTAGTAACTTAGATGCATAGTGAATGGGGGTCGAGTCGAGGCACGGCTTTCATAGAATTAACTTACCTATGATCATTTATTTATTGATCTAAGTAGGTATGTTTATTTATTACGTATATGTTAGATGGCTTAATTTTTCTAGGTACTCTTATTTTTAAACGTTAGATTTACATATAATTTATAAACAAGTTTCAATTTGTGAGCTATCATTTGGGGAACATTTTAAATAGATTGGTTGTTAACATTCACAGGCTTAGGATTAATTTTTATTGAGTTAAGGGGAGGTATCCCCAACGCAACTGTCCCGCTCTAACACGCGTGAGTTTACAATTAACCATCCCGCTCTCTACGCAAGCTCTGCGCGCAGTTTTGTGAATACTTAGCTATAGTCATTAAGCCAATCATTTTATCAAAGTAAACCCTCCGAATTTGTCTATAACTATTTACGATCTTTAATTAAGTACAAAAATTAAATGTTAAATATCAGTAATATAGCTTTAGTATTGAAAATACATTCCAAAAACGGGTAAATTCGCGATTTTTTTCTATCGAGTGAAATTCATCAGATCATATAACTGACTGCGACTTTGACTAGACAAGATCCTCATATACCACAAATATTTTTTTTAGATTTTAAGACACTATATTCTATGTCTCAGTTAAAAACTCAAAAGTGGTAATACACGGCCTTAACATATTAAATGTTTATAGGTTTTAAAGTCATAATTTATCTACCTATTAATTCTTAGAAAAGTTTTTTGAATTTTTCAATATGAACTTTGCCTATGCCATAAGTCAACTTTCCAACTTGTTCAGCATACACATGTATACATGACCTCAGAATATAAAATACATAACTAACTACCTATAACAATGCATGTAATTTATAGGGTCTATTGCACTAAACGATACAATCAGAATCAGTTTGGTATTTATCGATAGAGATTCTGAATATTCTAATAGGTACAATTTTGTACATTAAGCGGGATAGGCAGTCACACTGGAGGCGGGATATTCTCAAAAATGTGAAATGGTGTGTGAGTGCGAGACACTGTGAGTGTGAATCCATACTAATTCATACTTAATATTATAATTGCGAAAGTGTGTCTGTCTTATATTTTTTAAAATTGGACATTCCTGTCAGAATAATTAAATGATTAAATAAAATAAATAAATATTTGTGGACAATCTAACACAAATCAACCTAGTCCCAAACTAGGCAAAGCTTGTATTATGGGTACTAAGCGACGATATACAAACGTATATAGATAAATAAATAATACATAGAAGACATCCAAGACCCAAGAACAAATATTCATGCTAATTACACAAATAAATGCCCCGGCCGAGATTCGAACCCGGGACCTCCAGCTTCGTAGGCAGGGTCACTACCAACACCAACTAAGCTAAAGCGGTCGTCAATGCGTGACATTGTTGTTTTGTGCACATTCAAGGCGTTACTTTACAGTCTAGGTACTATCGTTGAAGAGGTCTTTGTCTTACTCCATCTTCAGGTCACCTTGACTGAAATCATTTGAACTGGCCCAGTAGTATCAAATTAGTACTTTCAAAAATCGACTTTATCGTCATAGCAAGATGATTTAAAATCTAATGAGAGATTTATAAAATGTCGGACATATTAAATAATTTCAACTATACCTAATAATTGTAATGTCGTCTATATTCTACAAACTTGCAAATTGCAAGTTGCAATATAGGTATTTTATATTTACATATATTCTAGCCACAGGTTCAGTATTAACATTGTACTACGAGTAAGCACATTTATCGGAGAAAATAACGGTTTAGTTTATTTTGGGGTTCTTCTTAACAGTGGCATTGTTTTTCAGAAACGCTAGTAGGTTTTGATTTGTAACAGTGTCACTGCGTTTACTTGCCGAACAAAATTTATTTATTTCATTTAATATACCTATCAAATAAGTAAAAATAATTGTAAAACACGAAATTTAAAAAAGTGCAAGTACATTTAAATAGCCTGCATAAATAACAAGCATAAAGTGTGTAAACGACTACACACGAGCGAAATAACACAGGACCAGAAAGATATATGATTATACATCTCTTAATGGCACATACGTCTGTATGTGTATACTTCACAGAAAAAATACGCATTAGCATGTTTTTACCTCACTTAATAGTGTTTTAGTCCGCTGAGCTCATTCTATTGTACACTCAACTACAAAGAGATGTATCCACTTTATTATATACCTTGCGCCATTGTAATAAAATGCCAAAAGTCTGTACAAATTTTAAATTAAAGGGAAAATTGAAAAATTTAGGTTCAGAGCAGGATTCAGACTTGTGACTTTCTGGCACACGTGGCCAATCGCTCAACTCTCTGAGCTACCGGCCCCCAAATTCCTCATCCATTCCTTCCAACAACGCATTAGGAAGGCGTAAAGCGACATACACCTAGAAGACTAAGGCTGGGTTGCACCAAACCGTCTGTAATCGTAAGCGATGTTGGTCAAATCTGATTGTACGGAAAGTTTGACAAGTTTCTATGGGATGACAGCTGCCGGCGCCATATTTGACGATGACCGGTCTGTGTTCGTAGTGTTCGTACGTTGGTGCAACTGGCACTAAAGCTTAAGCCACACAGAGAGCGGGCCGGCGGTGGCGGCGCGGGCGCGGGCGCCGCCGCCGCCCGCGCCCGCGCCGCCGCCGCCCGCGCCCGCGCCGCCACCGCCCGCCCGCTCTCTGTGTGGCTTGAGCTTAAGGCTTCTTTATAAGTGGATATGACACCTAATTGTAGTTGACTGTACAAGTCGACGTCAAAGATATATATATATATATATATTCATCATCATCATCAGCCTATATACGAGTACGTCCCACTCCTGGGCAAAGGGCTCCTCTCATAGATGAGAGGGATTGGGCAGTAGTCCCCACGCTGGCCCAGAGCGGGTTGGGGACTTCACATACAACTTTAAATTTCTTCGCGGATGTATGCAGGTTTCCTTGCGATGTTTTCTTTCACCGAAAAACTAACGGTAAATATCAAATTATATTCCTTACATTAGTTCCGAAAAACTCATTGGTACGAGCTGGGATTCGAACCCACGTCCGTTGCTTGACAGCCAGTGGTTACCGTGGTGGTGGGCTACCGTAGTTTTTTTACAAATTATTATATGTGACCGTCCAGCTCACTGGGGCCTTTATGGTCGGTATTGAGTTACGCACGGACCTATAATCTACAATACATAGGCTACCAAAAACAATGATCACCATGTCCCTAAGTGCCATACTTTTTTTTAAATAAATCGTCAAAGTTACTCAACCCAAAAATGCACTTTTGAGAAATAACTAAGAGAAGTTTAAAACTCATTTAAAGTATGTTCCCGTGGGAAGTTACATAGATGATGGTAGATCCTGAATCTTGAGGTTCTCTTCTATAGGAAACAATCAAAGATTTTTCAATTCCACTACCCCGTTGAGAAAAAATGGCCTTTGATCAGTGCAAGGCGCCGATCATAAAAAAGTAAGGAAATTTGTAATAGGTGAATTATTATTTCGTATTTTGTGATCTTTGTCATAGTGTATGCTAGAAAATAGTTTACTTAACACATCGAATGGAAAATAAAAACAAAATCCTAACGTGATATATATTTTTTTATAAATATAGAAAATGATATTTTTTCTATCTCGTCACGAATAAATTTAACAATTTCCGTGTAGTATACCATACTTACCTGTAATAAGTCTAGACAAGCATTACACAGGTTTTATTTTTTTTCTATGTCAATTAGTTTCAATTTTATGACCGATTAAAGTTACATGAAAATCAAGGTTTACTTCCATACAATTGAGAAAAGGGCCCTTATGGACGAATGTAACCAAAAATGTAAGTAAATAATAATATTTACATAGTCTAAGTAGCAATCTTGTATTAGAACGTAATTCTGAATAAATCTTTTCATTACAAGTTTTTTGAATTATGCGTAATTTTTAAATTATACGAAAAAGCAATTTCGCATAGTAAAAATTATTTTTTAACTCTATTTAAAAAAAACCGACCAAGTACGTGTCGGACCATGCACAATAAAGGGTTCCGTACCGACACCTACTAGTCCATATTTAAACCCACTATCCGATACGTCGAATCGAAAAAGGTCGTATCTTCATAGTAAACTCACGGCACTTACGCCCTTTTGTTTGGGCAAAACAGTTTTTCAGCAATTACTCAAAAACCAGTAGCCGTATTTTTATCAAACCAAAAATCGTCTTAAGTATTTATTAATGTACAGTCACCAGCATCAATATCTGCTATAATAAAGGCGCCATAAATATTTGACCCGTCTTTACGGCCCTACAAATGGAGCTGTGTCGGATATTTATGCCACCATTGTTTTGGCAGATATTAATGCTGGTGACTGTACACCACCTCATTTGTTCAGAATTTTCATACATTTGGAAATTAGAGGGTGGGGGGGGGGGGGGGGAGCGGCCCTACCTTTTTTTTAATTTCACGTTACTATTATGTAGCAATTCATAGAATAATACTTTCCTACCATATATTTTCATAATTAGAGAGTTTATAGTCGGCTGTGACATACGGACGGACGGACGGACGGACGGACGCACGTACGGACGGACGGACGGGCAGACATGATGAAACTATAAGGGTTCCGTTTTCACCATTTTGGCTACGGAACTCTAAAAATACAATTAATAGGAAATGTAATAAGAAACAAAAAAATTTGCAACGGTCATGCACGACTAGAACTTACTTGACTTGAGACTAGAAATAGGTATTTGTAACGTGTACCACTAGAATCCAGTAAACAGAAAAGGCAAATAAATAATACAGAAAATGGTTAGAAGTAATTAGAATAAGTTATTAACCTATTTTATATCATTATTATCTGACCTCTGCCATAAGGGCCCTTTTTTACTAAACTTTACAACTAATTTAAAGGTAGAAATACTTAACTTATACGTGTGAAACCAAGCTAGAAATACACATCTAGTCTTATACTTTATCAATATGCAAAAAACAAAAAATATGTGATTTTACTAAAACGCTGATATCTACGAAACTAGAAAGTGCCATAAGGGCCCTTTTGTTATGGATTGACTCATATATACATTATTGGCCTTATAACAAAGGACTAATATTAGGGTTAACAGAAGTCCCGCATTTTTCAGGACATCCTGATTTTCGGCGTTGATATTTGGTCATGTTTTTTTTTTGTACTACGTCGGAGGCAAACAAGCTGACAGCCCACCTGATGGTAAGTGGTTACTGCCGCCTATAGACGCTTGCAACACCAGAGGCGTCACTCACGCGTTGCCGACCCATAAGAACCCTTTTCACGCCTTTTTTGAAGAGCCCCATGCTGTAGCCCAAAACCACAACATCATAGTTTTTTGACAGATCTCAAGTAAAAAGTCGAGCGTTCGACACTCAAAAACTCGCCCCCCCTGATCCGTTACTTGTTTTACGACACGCCACTGGGTGGCGGTTTTTGAGTGTCGCACACTCGACTTTTCACTCGACATCTGTCAAAACATCATAGTTATTTCACGGATCTCGAGTGAAAAGTCGAGCGTTCGACACTCAAAAATCGGCCCCCTGTTCCACAGAACTAATGAGAATCACTCGACTCTGCTGAGTAGTCTAATAAGATGCCACTGAGTCACTGAGGAATGCAACAAGAACAAACTTCTAAGCCGACAGTAGCGCATACCTACTTCCGGCGAGGTCGTGACTGTTTTTATATCCACTTGTCGACGGTGCTAGGAATCAGACAAAATAGACAAATCTAACACTGTATGCGTAAAGCTAAGGCGACTTCCTGATTTGTCGGTGCGGAGGCAGTACGATATGAGAAAAGTGTCAAATGTCAGTGTCAGCTGTCAGTCGACGCGATACCATTTTTTACTACGCCCCTACATTTAAATTAGTGCTTCCTGACTGGCGCGGGATGCGCGGTAGCGGGACGATGCGAAAGCGGTACTGCTCCGCTTCTGCGCATGATATTACTACTGCGCAAACGTAATACTGACAGTATTATGTCAAGTGAGAATCTTTGCGACGTCAGTAAGTTTACGTCAAAGAAGAAAATGTCACATGTCGATCCCGCCCCGCCAAGTCAGGAAGTCGCCTAAAGAGTAAAACCGTTTTTGCAACGACGGTATCAAACAAGCTTACGGTCCACCTGAAGGTAAGCAGACACCGCAGCTTATAGACGCTCGCAAGTCCAAAGGATTCACTGTGATGACAGCAAAAGGGACCAATTTAGGTCCCTCGCTCTCAAGACAGTGCATCCTCGGGAGCTCTGGCAACCTTGCTCACCTCCAGGAACACAACACTACATACTTGTATAGTAAATAATGTTATTATGGCTGTGGTCTTCTGCAAGGCGGAGGTGCTTCCCCCGTTGGGTTTTTCCAAATTCGAGTAAGATGACATTTTGCTGTGCCCTACCTCTCTTAAAAAAATTTAAGAACTTTAAACTCTTAAGGCGATATATCGATTGAAAGAGACACCCTTTGTTTTTCGCTCACGACAAAACGGGATGCAACCCTCTCCGAGAATGGCTTTTTAGACAAATCTCGTTAAATATCTGACTGTGTGCAGGTTTATTAAATTTCTTGTCAGTACCTAGATGAGGTAAAATACCATCATATTAACTTAATCGTATCTTTTAATAATGCGTTGTTTTAGTAGGCTGAGGAAAAAAAGGAAAATATAGACTCGACTTTTTATTTATTATCTATCGAGAAAATTTTAAGCAATCATGTTTCGCTATTGTCAGTACCACAATCATATAGTCAAGAATCATATATCTGAAAATCAGCCCCTACTGTTTGCTAGTCTGGGCAGGACAGCGTTTCAAAGTCTCCAAATTTCTCAGTGTAGCGCCTTAAGAACTTTCATGATCTTTCAGACATAAAGCTGATATTATACTATGGTCGGGTACTATTATGTATCCCTGTATATACGTTCTAATATGAGCTACCTATTACACAACGGATACATCAGCTGACATTAGTGTCACAGCAATTTGCTGGTAAACAATGAACGTTATTGGCGCCGTAATGGGGTTTACAAATAACGTGTAATTTTCGAGAAATTCTAGATCGTATCGGACTAGTTTGTATTTCGCTTTTGTTTGAACGTTGCCTCAACAAATACTAACATAATTTACTGATACCTACCTACTGTAATTATACGTATTGTAGCCTATACTTCTATACCATAGTTCGATTTCTGTACCTTTTATATTTTTTATGTATCGTAAATAGTGCAAATTATCATCAAAATATCTGTACTCTTTTTGAGCACCCAAAAGGGCATTTTCACTTGCCGGTATAACCCTAACCTAACTTTTTTATCGATACTAGGTAATTTTGGGTTTTCTGACTCAGAATCACGAGTAGATTCATTTTCGTAAAAAAAGTGTCCCAAAAAAGTCAATTTTGTGATGCTTTTTTGTTTGGTGAGTTTATGGCTCGTTACAAAAGTGATACAGAATTTTTTTATGGAAAATCAAGGACATGTTTTTTCTTCATCAGAATCAATAGTACTCGTGATTCTAAGTCAGAAAACCCAAAATTACCTAGATTCGAAAAAGATAAGGGTACACTGGGAAGTGAAAATGACCAAAAATACCTGTACATATACTTTAACGATTTGACAATAAATGCATTCAGATATTTATGAGCACCTTGTTAACTTCGATATATCTGATGGCGACTGTATTTCTCGTATGTTTATAATTAAATACTTATATGGCCAATTGCCAAATCGTGACAGTGTAAAAAAGAAAATGGGTGTCACCCGTCAGTAGAAAGCGTTCGTTGAAGTCTTTTGTATGCCGATGGCAATAATTAAAACTTTTACCTTCAAGCACAACCCACATGTAAATACTTTTAATAGGTATAATTCTGAACTCTGAAGATACAGTATTGTTAGTTACAAAATTAGTATATTATATATAAAAGTATGTAGTGTTCTGTTCCTGGAGGTGGTTGCCAGACCAGCACCCAAGGATTCACAGTGTTGAGAGCGATGGACCTACTTTTTGTTCTTTCTGCTGAAATACAGCGAAACCTCAAATTTTATAAAGGGTCGGCAACGCGCACGTGACTGCTTTGGTTTTGCGAGCGTCTATAAGCTGCGGTGTCCGCTACTTCTGATAATTTTATCGCATTTTACTGAACATTCCATGAAGCACGAAAAGTTTATTTGGTTGCCCTATATAGTATCAACATTGTTTTGTCATATAAGGCGACTTCCTGACTTGGCGGGGCGGGATCGATAAGTGACATTTTCTTGTTTGACGTACACTTACTGACGTCGGAAAGATTCCCACTTGAAAGAATACTGTCAGTATTACATTTACGCAGTAGTAATATTATGCGCAGAAGCGGAGCAGTACTGCCTTCGCATCGTCCCGCTTCCGCGCATCCCGCGCCAGTCAGGAAGCACTAATTTAAATGTACGGGCGCAGTAAAAAGTAGTACTGAGTTGACTGACAGTTAACACTGACATTTGACAGTTTTCTCATATCGTACCGCCTCCGCACCGACAATTCAGGAAGTCGCCTTATACACAGTGTTGAAACATATAGATTTTTTAAAATTTGCCGCTTTTTCTTGTCTCAGCTTTCACTAGCCAGACTTTAGGATTTGAAAAATACGATTATTATTAACAGACGCTATTGTTTACTCATAGCGTGCCGCTGGCTGAGGATATAATAGCTACCTAGTTGTCATGGTGCGCAGGAGTGGAGCGACGCCGGTGCGGCGCGCGCGACGCATGCTAATGCTGTGATGCGACGTTTTTCTAGGGGCATTCTTGTTAGGTACCTATTGTATTACAATACAATAAAAATACACCTCAATAAAAACATCTCTCCTTTTTTTGGGCATTCGTGTAAAAATACAAAACAGTTCAGAAACATGACGTAGCGAGATATAAGACGTAGACAACAGCGGTCTTATCGCTAAAGAGCAATCTCTTCCAGACAATCTTTGGATAGCGGAGAGTGCTAAACAAACATAAACACAGGTAAATGTCCCCAGTACTCGACATTGAAGCAATGCAATGCAATGAATTCGGCGCTGGGATCCAAAATATGGACCTTCGCCTCCGGAACGAAACAAAAACCTCTCCCTATCCTGCGCCTCTTTCTAGCCAATTTATAAACTACCTGTCTGCGTCTGCGATCATCATCAACATCAAAATGTAAGAGCTTGGCTCTTGTCGGTGGAGTTGGCGCCAGTTCTCACGGTCCTCGGCCAAGTTCTTTAGGTCCCGGTAAGATTCGACATTTACTTTTTCCTTTAACTGCTGTACAAAGCTTCTCCTCGGTCGACCTACCCCCTTGATCCTTCAATCCTGCCTTCGAGAATATTTTTGAAGAAAGTGTACCTGTCTGCGTCTGCGAGTGTTAATTAAAAAGAGACGGATAGTCCTTCTCGCGGCGTGATAGCTCGCGCGCTATCTTGTACTAACTGTGCTGTAGCTGACGCAGATCCGCCTCCGAATTGTCTTCCCTGCGACTGCTATACCCCTGAAACAATAAATAGTAGGTTTCAGGTAATCATGTACTTTATTGCTTTCATTTTGTTAATGTTACATAGATAACAATTGGAATAAAAGTATTACATGAAACCTGCAAGGCCATCGCAAGTTTGCAACTGCCTTGAGATCAACTTATAGCTAACATAATATTAACAATTAAATAAATAATCACACAACAGTTGTACTTAATGCTTAAAATTGCAGTTAACTTTATTTTGCAAGGCAACTGCAGTTGTGCAAAAGCCTTGGCCAGGATTTTCCTCGCCAATTAGATTAGTTAATAGTTTAATTAATTCTAGTGTTAACGCGACCTTCGCCTCGTCTCGCTATAAATTGCTGTATTGTTGGTAAGTTTTAATGATCTTAGAAGTTAGAATTTATCTTTAAGGGCGGAGAAAATAAAATGGTTTCCTTGGACAGGTATAGTTAACTCAAATCATTTTGACTAGGTACTAGTCCGAAAAAACACGAGTAGTGTAATAGTATACTATAGTGCAAAAGAGATCATCATCCTCCTAGCGTTATCCCAGTACAGTTGCATCCTGAAGGATGCCTGGGGTCCGCTACCTAATCCCAAGATTTAGCGTAGGCACTAGTTTTTACGAAAGCGACTGCCATCTGACCTTCCAACCCCAAGGGGAAACTAGACCTTATTGGGATTAGGCTTTGTCAAGTGAGTGGGCAACTTGACTGTTAGAAGTTCTCAAACCGCCCGAAGGCCTCCAACTCGGCTTAACGATTGCTGCCATAGACAGCAACCGGGATCAACGGCTTAACGTGCCTTCCAAAGCACGGGAGCGCTCAGTTAGTAACCACTCAAAGCGGTCACCCATCTAAGTCCTGACCGCTGCCCACGTTGCTTAACCTTAGCAAGCGCAAGCGGTTCGCAAGCGCCGCTGGGCCACGAGCAAAACTATAGTGCAAAAGAGATACTATACTATACATAAATCTTTTAGTTTTCAGATTGTGTTTTGGTTAGAATAACTACTACATTAATAGTCGTTTCATTGAAAGTTTTCATTAATATTCCCACAATTAGCAAAAACATTTTTTTGTAACATTTTTTTATTTTTATTTTGCACTGTTAACTTTTATACAGAAATTCAAAATAGTTTTACTGATAAAATTGGCTGAAATTTCACCCCCTTTTAATACATTTTTATCGAAAACCACCCTGTTTATATACATATTATACTATATATAAATTATTAAGAGTTCCTTATCGGAACAGCCTTAAACACAGCGATGGGAATAGTGTGTCACGTTTTTAGTACTTTTAACCATGGAGCTGGTGTTACGTTACATACTCACGTGTACACTTCTAAAAACAATAAAACTACCCAATTTCAGATTTATATTGTCATAGATAGATAGTTTTTATAAATGCGCCACCGAGCGACCGGGGTAAGAGAAAGAATATATTCGGTATAATGTTATTTTGGCGAAATCTTTTTCGTCAAATTTCACTTCCCAACTAACTTATTGCAGTAGTTTTAGTTGGCAACCCCACCATTGGCATATTTACATTAGGCAAAATGAATTTTTGGGACATGTAGTTTGGGAAATGATAATTTGCTATTCATTTTTCGCCGATACATTAGTGAACCAATATACCTTCATATAACATTTATATTACGAATTTTGACCGGTTTGCATGTCCAATGTATTGCTTATGGAAGTGTGCCTGTGCGTATAACCCGACCATGAAAAAATGCTCGGTCGGTAATAAAGACAAAACAGTGCACTCTTTTCCATTTCCTCTTATAGAAATCGCAATAAGGCTATCTTTCTCTATCAGTGTGTCAAGGTCATTGTATATATTAAGTAATAAATAATATGCCTATAACTTCCTGAGACCTGCCATCCAAAAAAAGTTGCAATCGAATTTGAACCTAGCAATTCTAATAATAAATTTGAATTTTATTCGCTACATTCAATAGAAGCAAAACAAATGCAACTCTGTCTCTTCAAGTGTTAACTTTTACAAGGAGGCTTATTGGCCATCAAACAGGCTTTATGCATAAAACACATTTTCCATTTAACTGCACAATAATGTACTGAGGAATTTGCGTTTCGCTACTTAGTCCAAGTGTTAAATTCTTGCCGTGAGACGGCATTGACATTGCGAGTACAAAACTGTCACACAGTTTTGACAGATTTTATGAAACATATGCGACCACTAAAATTCACATCCATATACTACGCCACACTCCACAGTACTAAAATTGAAGACAGCAAATTAACTTCTATATAACTTGTTTTTCTGTAGTAACTTTATTTTACTAAACGGTTAAAACTCACGTATTAATTGTCACTTCGGGCGACATGTTTAAAGTTATAACATGTCTCACGAAAGTTTAAATTCAAGTACTCTGTAGTAGTTTGATCTAAAATTTGTTTGCTGGAGAAGGCCTTATGGCATTAAGTTTACCTTTTGTATCTGTAACTTGTACTTGTTACTGTCCAATTAGTAAATGATATTGATTTCAATTTGTGTCATGTCATCACTACAAAATTGACACGCTGCCACAAACTGATCTCTAGATGTAATTATTTTTAGATTATTGTACATGCAAAAATTACATATACAATCAAGTCCAATTTAGTAGTGTACCTATTTAATCACGGATAGATCAAATATTTATTACAATAGGGCCGAGTAGATGAAAAGAGGGGAAGCCTTTGCACAGCACGAGACAATTATGCTATAAAATAAAAATAAAATAGGATTTAGAAACCCTTTGTACGCGAACGTCAATTCCTATCAAATGATGACTTTGAGACCCGCGCCTAATCCTTTACGATGACAATATACTGCCTCAGTCATCATTACTGTGGTTGTATGGAAGTGTCACACAAATTTCACACATTGCCGCGAGTTGACACAAGCGATTCATACGCTTGCTTCAAGATGCGATAAAAATCGTCGAGATTGTGCTAAAATGTAAGGCGGGTTTTCTGTATGTAAATAATGTACTTAATGTAGAAAAATTTATCCCAGGTATATCTGTATTTTTTAATGTGGGAAATAGGTCTTTGTCAGTTAAAAAAACAAAAGTTGTCTATCCGGTGGTTAATAGTTAACGACTTAAATGTGTATGTAAGTTATGTTTTTATTACATGGATTTATAGTAGCCCTTAACTTTTGATTTATGTCCACCGAAAAGACGCGCACCTAAATCTAAGAATGACCCAATTTATGACAACTAGACCAATCTTACGCACACTCGAATTCGTTACGTAATCACCCCTCTCTCCCAACATATTTTTATTCACCAGAAACTATGAAACTTTTGTTGAAATGAAACTATGTATAATTACAAATTTCTAAACAAAGGAAAAATTTAATAGTTGTAGTTTGCGTTAGCAGCGTTACTGCTTAATGCAATAATGTGTAATAGTACATTACTTACCAAGGGCGATAAAACAAAGAATGTCTCAGATCGCAGGTATTTTACGCCCGAGCCGAAGGCAAGGGCGATAAATATGCGATCTGAGGCTTTCTTTATTATCGCCCGTGGTAAGTACAAAATTTTATGTCACCCCCTGGCCAGGAAGTGGGTTTTTTTGCGCGCGGAGCGTGCGATAATGGCCACTTTATGGCCAGGTGTGACATAAAATTGTTTTTTATATATACCATAGCCCCCTATACCACAAAACTTTACAAACGTACAATTCGACAAATTTGTCAACTTCTTCTATGGAAAAATGTAAAATTTTGTGAATTTGTATACAACTTGACAAATTTGGACAAATTCAATAGAAATAGTTTACAATTTTTTCGAATTGTACGCTTGTAAAGGTTTGTGGTACAGGCCCCTTATCCCATGCTCAAAAACAATAAATACTATTGATTTTTTTGTCTGAGTATACTGGTTACGCAATACAACATTATTTAATCTCATTTTGATCTGAAACTCTAAAAGTCGTAAGCGCAGTGTAGACTAGCAAGTATCAAGAACTTGCGAGCAATTTTCAGTGAATTTTCATTACATTGAAGAGTTTGGTCGTATTTATCTTAACCAGGTAGCGCACAGCCCCGCAATGTAAAGTAACTTTACTTCTTTTTTAGCCCAGGCCCCTATACCACAAAAGTTTTCAAGTCTACAATTAGACAAAATTCTATAATTTTCCATAGAAAAAATAGTGAAATTTGTCGAAATGTACGCTTGTTAAGTTTTGTGGTACAGGCCCCAGCTCCTCTCGTAATGCATTGAATAAAATTCGTATAAAATATTTAAGTGATTTCGCGCCTCCGTCTTAACACATCCACTGTACTCAATAAAAAACCTCAGCTTTATAACGTCGGGTAACGCCTCCTTAATACACTTTTAATTGCTCCGTACAATATATGCCACATATGTACTATACATATGTGAGAGTTGTTATGAGTCATTTGGTCCACGTTGATACACTCGCGGACAAAGAATACGGGTCGGTAAAATACCGTCATATTTAAAAAAAACTGCAAGATTGTACAGTTTTTTTAATCATGTCAGGTTTTTTATTTAATTTTACCTTTAACTGGAAAAATAACAGTAAAAAAAGTCACGTTTCCAGGTTCAATCATTTATTTTCAAGAAACTATATACAAGAACAAGAATACAACAATAACTTAAATAAAATTAAATCTAACTTAAAATTAAAACAGGTCCTTGAACCAGACTCTTAAAAACCCATGAAAAAAAAACAACCTTAACGGAGCGGGATAACGCAGAAATCGTCAGTTTTTAATATTGATATTTATATGATGGGATACGATGTTGGGCAATACGAAGAATAGTATATTATGTAAATAACGCTAGTGTAAAATATTTGAATAAACCTAGGGTGACCTGAAATGTTTGACTTTGAGTGTTCCTAGTTGTTGTGTTTTATATATAACAAAATATTTCCAAGAGCAATCCTATTTTTATTAAAAAAGCGGTCGGGTTTAAAGATTTTTTTATTCAATTCATTGTTTGTGTTGAAGTTTTTCGACTAGAAAACCTTCCATTTATATGATTGTGTCCCGTCTACACTAGTACATCTGACCTGTAATTAACTAGATTGTGCTATAAGCACACTTTAATTAGTGCAGTCGTTAAAAGTGAATGTCATCCCGCCGACTAGCAACCTGGCTCAGGGATCCACTGGTAAAAGGATAAGTCTAACAATAATTTTCTTTAACATTTCATCATTTTTTTCTCACTGCACTCACAGTTGCAAGTTTCTGTTTAAATACTTTAAATAAATGCATATGTTTGGACTATCTCACACAAATCAACCTCAGCTCTATCTAACTAAGCAAAGCGTGTACTATGTATGGGTGCTTGGCGGCGATATATATATTACTTAATATTACTTATATAGATAAAATAGATATAGGTATAGTATAGAACATTAAATAAAAAAAAGGTGGGACATAGTAAGTCTCCATAACAACCAGAGTTATTTTTATATAAATTTATTATTTACAGTCGTCTTCTGTATTGTCGAGGGTAAAACGGTGACTCGGATTATATGGCAATGCACGGTAAACCAGATTAGTATAAAAACTTACTATTACAGTACTAAAAGTGGATATTTAAATACAACCGTAGTACACTAACTCGTTTAGGATATATCGGGATACAATTACAATGTAAAGTTGTTTATCTAGGTCCATTAAAGGCTCGTTTGAAACATGTTCATCAAGATTTTAGCGAAACAAAAAATTATTGTTTTGACTTGGATCTACAACTAGAAATTGCTTATTCTAGGCTCGATTTAATTCAGCGTTCATAAACCTCTTAGTTAAAACAATTGCTATGCTTTAAGAAATAATAGTCATTGGTTAAGTTGTACCTAATATTTTTTCCCGCAATAATTACACAAAAAAAATGCTGAAACTTTCATGCATACCTTATTTTTTATTCGAAAAAGACGGACTGTTTGCTTAAAACGACAATTGTTCACAATGCAAATCTTTTGCTTACAGCCTTGCATATATTTTTAGAATGTTTTCTCATAATTTGTGTTTGTAATATAAGGCGTTGAAACGAATTAAGACATGATCGTAAAATTAGGATATTTTATGTCCTTACCTTTTATTTTATGTGTGGGAAATTAAACAGTTTAAATAAACTGGACAAATTATGTTAATATATTAATGTTAGGCAATTGTTTTTTGGTCCATTTCAGAAAACATATTACTTTGTACATAAATGCGTATTATGCGCCAATCGTAAATCCTAGAAGTTTATTATGGATTTCGGCGAATCCTAATTGACACTAATTTATGTCCGAAACCCGAAACTTATTTACATATAGTTTATGTTTAGAAAGATGTCATGGAAATCCAATAATTTAGCACCTCAAACCAAATTGTTTACACATTATGATTTTTAAAATTAAAGTATAAAATAGCTAAGGCCTGAATTAGGAGTAATTTTCAAATACATTAGGCAATATAATCGCCATAGGAGTTTACGCTAGTTGAATAGAGTTTCAATCAAAGCCGTATTAAATGACTTATCTGGTCACTACAATTACTGTGAGGTCACAAAAGCCCTTCAAAAATGATCTACAGCTTACACAATCAGCGTAGGGGCATGGCGAGAGGAGAAAGTCAAAGTAAGACGAGACAACTTACCTATTCTCTTATCTTGATGAACTATGCTTTTAGGAATTGTGCCTTTTCAAGTTGTAATAATGTTGAAAATTCAAAGATGGAGCCGTTTTGATGATAGTTTGTCTAAGTTCTATTTGGGACTTTCGTTTTTCAAACTATTAACGACTTTAGTACTAATAAGGTTAATAGTACAAATTGCTTTTTGCAAATCGGGCATTGTTTTAGTGAAGTTTTCTAGGTTACGGCAATAGATATGTTGGTTGAAATTGATTGCAAATGGGTGTTAGCACGGTTATAAAAGAATACAATGGATCGTTTAACATTCTCTTATAGCCGACTATACCTACTAGAAACAATAATAATTATAATTAGATTTTGTTAAGAAAATACTCAATGTTATTAACAATTACAAAGTTGTATTCATTGATTTATTCGTGGAATCGAGAGATGGATAGAAATAACGCTTTTATAAATAACAATACAAAACCAACACCCTTTATTACAAACCAAAAAAGAACACAAGACAGAGATTATAGCTAAAATTACAGGTAAACAACGGGCTAAATAGCGATCTCTTCCAGGCAACCGTCAAGTCAAGATGGTGAACCGAAATATTGATTGAACTAAATTATATGTAGGCAGCTAGGCACAAAGGCTACATACCTAACCTACATTACATAAAAAAAAGATACTTCTATCATCCAAAGCGTTAAAACCTATTCATCCTTGCTTGTCATATCATGTAAACAAACTCTTTGTGAGACGTTCATCATTATCACACTCTTTCCTAGGATTACAATACAAGTGAGCTTCTTTAAGTAGACAATAGTACATTACTTAACAAGGGCGGTAAATCAAAGAATGTCTCAGATCGCAGGTATTTGACGCCCGAGCCGAAGGCAAGGGCGATAAATATGCGATCTGAGGCTTTCTTTATTACCGCCCGTGTTAAGTACAAAATTTTATGTCACCCCCTGGCCAGGAAGTGGGATTTCCCGCGCGCGGAGCGTGCGGTAATTACCGCTTTATGGCCATGTGTGACATAATAAAAATTTAAGTGATGATTATTGTGTAATCCTAGAGAAAATGGTGATAATGTGAATAATAAGGGTGATTTTTGCTCTATGGAGCGCAACAGAGGCTTGAACGCACGATTTTAATTATTTTGTCAATTTAAGGATTTTATGGGATGAGCACGAATATTTGTTCCCGAGTCTTGGATGTTTTCTATGTAAATATATACAAGTATGTACCTATATGGTCGCCTAGTACCCACATATCAAGCTTTGCTTAGTTTGGGAGTCGATCGATTTGTGAACGATTGCCCACAAATAATTATTTATTTACTTATTACGATAAACGCGACCGTCCCGTGCCCTCTGGGCCCTTTCACGTATCACCGTGTGTTTTCTTCTGAGTCGTGACGCGTTCCGTCGCCAGACAGCGGGCTGATAATTTGAGGCCTCGTAATAAATAATTTGGGGAAACGGGCCCACGGTTCCTGGAAGCCCGGGGCGGGTCGTGAGGTCCGTTTTATAAAAGTTTTGTGTTCACGCAACGGTTAGTACTAGAAAGCTGTAATTTGGCATGAGTATACATATCAATGACGCCGACAAAACGGTAGAATAAAATCTTTAAAACAAAAAAATCTTTTTTTAGGGTACCTCCCCTACATGTAAAGTGGTGGTGCAATTTTTTTTCTGCCAAACCCCATCGTATGGGGTATCGTTGGATAGCTCTTTTAAAAATATTAAAGCATTCTTCTTAAAGCATTTTTTGATTAATGAATTGGTTAGCGTGATATTAAGCTTTGAAGTGATAATTTTTGTTATGGTCAAGTGCCCCCCCCCCTGCCAGTTAAACGGTGGCTACTAGACATGTGAAAAAAATCATGGTAATAGTATATACGATGAATTTAAAAGGAAAACTATCACAGCTAAGTAGACATTACTAGTTAACGAGTAATAGTCGAACTTCAGAAATGTACTTTACAACAAACTATCGTACAATTTCCATTGATAGTATTGATACCTTAGATAATGTTGTTAATTCTGTCAAAAACATAGTAAATATAAGTTTGCGAACTTTTTAGTCCACATAATGTAACGGGTAGACGACTACGGAACCCTACCTTGCGCGTGGCCCGACACGCACTTGGCCGGTTTTTTGTTTGTTCTTATCTGTCACTTTGACTTTTATGTTTGAGAGAAAGGGACAAAACACATTTCACTTAGCGGAGGATTGTTAATAAATTTATGAACAATGGTGATATTCTGTGTCTTATGAAATGGGCCCCGTCTGTGGGGCCCGCCCCGCCGCGGGCGAGAGATTGTCGTGATACGTGGAAGATGATCGTGTGGACGTACAATTTTCGGCTTATAAAAATGTTGAACACATGTTGTTGACCTCACGTTCTTATCCTACATAGTTTTGTGAGTAGCAAAGAGCTCTGGGATAAGGTATACGAAGCATATTTGAGTTTCTTTGTTACGTTTTAGAGAGGCTGGAATTTGGAGCAGCCAGACTGGGGAAGTACCTCCGCCTCCCAGAATACCACAGCCATAATAAAATCATTTACTAAACAAGTACCTATGTAATGTTGTGTTACTGGAGGTGAGGAAGGTTGCCACAGCTCCCGACTTCCCGAGTATGCACTGTGTTGAGAGCGAGGGACCTAAATTTATCCCTTCTGCTGTCAACACAGTTAATCCTCGAATTTTATAACGTGGGCATTCGGCAACGCGCACTTATGAAAGAGCGTGTATGAAAGAGCGATAATCAAAGTCGCGGGCAAAAGTTAGTAACTACATAATGTAGGTGTTAGATGTTATCCTGGGCTAATTGGAGCTCCAAATATGATCGACATGACATTTTGCTGCACCCTACCTCTTTAAGAATGACTGAGAGTACTAAATATCCACGCGTAATTTGGATACAGGTGAATACTAAAGTAATCCTACTTTAGATGTTTGGATGTTTAGATGTTGTTACTCAATCACGCATAAACGCGGATGAATGGATTATGATGAAACTTGGTATACAACGAGTTAATATCCTGAATTCACATATGCGATATATTTTTATCCCGAAAATCATCTCTTAAGGCCGTGTATTACCACTTTTGAGTTTTTAAAAACCATCTGAGACATAGAATATAGTGTCTTAAAATCTAAAAAAAAAGTATGTGTTACATTAGGATCTTGTCTAGTCAAAATCGCAGTCAGTTACATGATCTGATGACTTTCACTCGATAGAAAAAAATCGCGAAACTACCCCTTTTTGGAATGTATTTTCAATACTACGGCCATATTACTGAACATTTAATTTTTTGTACTCAATTAAAGATCGTAAATAGTTATAGACAAATTCGCAGGGTTTGCTTTGATAAAATGATTGGCTTAATCACTATAGCTAAATATTTACAAAACTGCGCGCAGAGCTTGCGTAGAGAGCGGGATGGTTAATTGTAAACTCACGCGTGTTAGAGCGGGACATTGGCGTTGGGGCTCCCCTTAAAGGGATGAAATAGGGAGTGGAAGTTTACAAGTACAAAATCTGGGGCAAAAGCTAATTTATAAATAAAAGTCCGTCAGATTTTTATTTACGATTGACATTGGTCGTTAAAGGAAACAAACGTTAACACTCCAAAATAGTTTCTAAAGTGGAACGCTCTAATAAAATTACCAACTATACCAGTAATATTTGAGCATCTCTTACAACACTCAGTGTTGTAAGAGATGCTCAAATATTGCTTACAGCCGTCATATTTTTGGGAGAAAATGACTGACTGTCGAGTATATTTCGACGTTTCTTCTTGGCAGTGGTCTTTTGAGAAACGCTAGTAAATTTTGACTTGAAAAAGTGTCATTGCAGCCTAATGCAAGAATAAAATTTATTTTTCACAAGTATTGGAGCGCACAAGTTGCTCACAAATATCTGCATGACTCTGTTGTCTGAGACAGATCACCCATAAAGTATAGATATATATCTGATGGTATGGTACCTAAGAGCTATCTCCGAGTAGTATCTAATCAATTACGACACGAAGAATTCATAAAAAATATTGTGGATGGGAAATTAGAAGGAAGGTGGAAGAGTTAGTGACCTAGACGAACCATACATGTACCAACTTAAGGAAAAAGTAGACGTCTTGTCGTATTAGGCGGTCAAACGACAGGCTCAAGGAAGAGATATACATGGAAATTGCTCCACCGACAAGAGCTTGGTTCTTAAATTAATGATGATGATGAGTAGGTATCTACTCAGTATTATCACCTTCTCTTGGAGCGCTCGTTGTCCAGCGGGCCTGCGTTCCGCGTGCGGTGGTTACTAACTGAACGCACCCGTGTTTTGGAAAGCACGTGTTAAGCCGTTGATCCCGGCTGCTGTCTATGGCATCAGTAGTTAAGCCAAGTTGGACGCCTTCGGGCGGCTTGAGAACATCTAACAGTCAAGTTGCCCACTCACTTGACAAAGCCTAATCCCAATAAGGTCTAGTTTCCCCTCGGGGTTGGAAGGTCAGATGGCAGTCGCTTCCGTAAAAACTAATGCCTACGCCAAATCTTGGGATTAGGTAGCGGACCCCAGGCATCCTTCAGGATGCAACTGTACTGGGATAACGCTAGGAGGATTATGATGATGAAACTTATTTCCGTCGTAAGCTCGAAAACTGTTTTTTTTGTTGTTAGGGAAATGCTTGCTTTATTCACTAGGGGTCGAAGTTGCACCACGTCCGTAGGGAAAGTAGTCACCGCTACCCTACACGTGACACCTGGGTGGTGTTAAAAGTGCAACGAAACTGGCAACCGTACTGTCTTCTCGAAGATCTCACGGTTCGAAATAATTGCCAAAAAACCACCTCCATCCTCCTAGCGTCTTCTCGGTTGTTCCCTAAAAAGCCCGGGAATCTACCAACTAGGCCAAAATGTTCGTCAACAATTCAAAAGGCCAATAATGTCCAAGAAGGTTTTATTATTATTATAATGAGTGGAACCCTTGCGCGTGTTGCGTGGGGTCAGCTGGGCGGTTCCGTTCGTGCACCTTATCAAGCAGAGATCTCGATTGCTTTGCCTGTGTAACCCTAAAATGGACGAGCGTACAACAATTAAAGAGAAAAGAATAACAATCTACGGAAAACGCGGGTACTTATGACTTTTTTTAAATAAAACGTTGAACATTGGACCAAATTTTGAAGAGGGTTAATATGTGGGGAATCTGTGGTGTGTTAATACCTTTTTTAATAACCAGTTGAACTGTTGTGTATCGTATAGTGTGTAGCGCAGTATCACGAAATCGTTGAGGAGTTTTTGAGTATTTTTGAGGGAAAATATTTGATCCTTGGGTTAATTTTAAGGCGCTACAACAAGAAATATCGCGTCCTTTGAAACACTGTTCTGCCCAGACGAGGAAACAATAGGGATTAATCCAGATAGGTATATGATTCGTGACTATTGTATATGATTGTATTTCTGGGTGTCCCCCCCTTCTTTTACAGAAAAATGATTCGTAGAATGAATTGTTTCGCAGAATTTTCGTTTCACAGAAACTTTTTTTTCAGAAACCGGTAACTTTTTAGGTATAGTTTAAATGCAATTTTGTAGAACAGAACCCAATAAGATCTACCAGAAAAGTAGGTTAGGTTAGGTTAGAACTGCGACCCTTTTGTAAAAAAAATGTTTTCTATGAACTGAATATTCTGCGAAACAATACGTCTATGAAACTTCTGTCTGAAGAGTGTTGCATCCCGTTTTACCGTGAGCGAAAAACCTAAGCGCGTTTCTTTCCTGGGGGCGTGGTTTAGCGAATCGATATATCTCCTTAACATTGTATTCTGCTAATAAACTGGCCATACGTAAACCTCTTTTATAGTGAGCAGATAAAACGTGAAAGCACATGTTGAAATCGAATATCCCGTTCAACGGAAACAACATCTGTTAAACGCAGTGTTGCACCGAGAAACCTAAAAAGTCGCACTACTTTACTAAATACTAAAAACGCGGATGGAGGCCAAACAACATTGTAACTTTCATTATCAAGAGCAAAATGCGGAATTTGGTAAAAAAATCGTATATTGAATATTGACATTGCATGTGGTGAACGAGTATGAAAAATGATAATAGTACCTAATAGGGATGTTGACTCAAAATTTATTAATACTCCATACGAAAGAATACATATAACTATGCCAGAAAGTGAAAATCCTATTCAAATATCTCAAAAAATAACGAAACTACAACCGTTAGAATGTTTTTAGTTAGAGAGAGAAAACGCTACAGGTCAGTGACGTCACTGACCTCGAGCGCCATAGTAAATGACGATCGTTCAATACAACGGGGCGTTTTGCGGAAAAGGGACAGAAAATGCCCCCTCCTAAAACTTTGAAGACTTATAATTATGTAATTATTTATTCTTTTGGATTACTTCTTTCACTATTTGATAGAGAATTTGATCCTTTTTCGAGAAAATTCGGATTCATTGATTTTCTTATTTGGTGTCAACATCCCTATTGAGTTTGAGACCAACGGTCGTATTATTATTATGGTCTACCTACGCTACCTGCAGAAAAAAACTAAACATTATACTGCGAATAAATTAAATTGTCTGCGTTGCCCATAAAATTGTGTAATTCAAAGTCAGTAGGTACCTATAACCTACTCGTATCACATAAGCACCTTATAACTTTGCAAGAAAATTCCATTCCAAATGTTCCTTAAAATCACTTCGTCTTACGGTTAATGAAAACACTATTTGATTGCTTGCATGTAATGAATTATCTATTCACACGATTATGTGTTTCATAATCATTTGCACACAAAGACCTGGCAGGCATTGATAGGTCTGGCCTTTATTCTGTTCTTGGTAGTGTATTCTTGAATAATTAATTATTCTTAAAAAAATAGTTACCTATTCTTATTTTATTAATAATTTGGTGCACCAAGATGCATTTTTTCAAGAACTTTCTTTTGCACTTCTTTTGTTTATTCATTGGTACCGACAGATGACCGCTGTTTTTTTACTAGAGGGAACTAAGTTGTAATACATATAAGATAAGATAAGAAAGACGGTTATTAATAAAAAATGTAGTCAAAATAACCAAAAGGTATTTATTTAATTGAACTTCATTCAACAAAACAAAGAACTGTACAGCTGGCGGGCTGAACGCTTAATGGAATTCTCTGCTAGCCAACCATTGGACTAAACAGAGGTTCACTGTAACGAATGTTTTTAGCGTTCATAAGTCGAAAATTTGGTTGATTAAACGATTTAATGCTCATCTCTAATTGGTTGCGCCCCGTGACCAGGCGGCCTGCGCTCGCGCCTGCGCAGTACACGTATTATAACAGTACACTGTTTACAAAAATACCGGCTAAGTGAGTGTCGGACTTCGCACATTTATTAGGGCTCCGAACCACCGCAATCTTAAGTTAGTTTTAATAGGAAAAATATGGAAGTTTTAAAACAAAAAATGTGATTCATCAATATATTAGTATTTGTTGGTTAAAAAACATACCTAATAAAAATATATTATCACCAAATTTCAAGTTAAAAAATTCTACGGAACAAAATGTTGTGATAGACGACTGACGGACGCGTGAGTGAAAGCATTAGGGTTCCATTTTAACCCTTCGGGTACGGAACCCCAAAAACGACAAAAAACATAAAGACTCATTTACTCGGTGCAAGAACTTGCAGGCGATTTTCAGGGGCCGGACAAAAAGTGCGGATGACGTAAAAATGACGTAATCTTGCAAACAGGATGATGTTTGTATTTAAACTTCCGTGTGACATGTAGTAACAATGTAGTATTAATAAAGTAACAAAATAATCGTAAATAAATCCATGGAACAATACAGGTGATAGGGTGATGTAGTGAATAAAATAAATTACACGAAAATTGTAGATATAAATTTTAGCTAAATATAATCGTGAAGATACAATAGCTAAGCAATAACGAAGTCAATTTATTGTTCATCTGATTGACAATGTGTCAGTCAAAAACTTACTCATTCCAAGTGGCGATATCGTTTAATAAAGAGGTTAATAAATGAAAAGTGATAATTGTTTATGAAAATCAAAAATACTATTTGAAACCATCCTATAACTGGTTTGACGTCATCCGCACTTCTTGTCCGACCCCTGTTCATTACATTGCAGGTTTTGCACATACTCGTCTGACCGTGGTATAAAATCGCATGCAAGTACAAACTTGCACCATATAGCACACACCATTGGCAACGGCGTACCAAGTACCAACTCTAGACTGTAGCAAATACCGTTACGTTTTAAAGTTTGTATATAGGATAAAGTGTTGAAATAATTTTAATATAGCTAGCCTCAGAAAAGAATGTATTTAAGTGCTGATGCTTATGATTATTTATTAAATGTTTGTTAAGCGGATAGCGAAAATCTCAATTTTTTAATCAAAGTGAAAATTGAAAAATTCAACACCACAGGTGGGATTTGAATCCACGACCTCTAGAATCCGTCCATTGGTACAGCAATGGACGGCTTCCAGAGGTCGTGGGTTCAAATCCCACCTGTGGTGTTGAATTTTTCAATTTTCACTTTGATTAAAAAATTGATTATTTATTGTCCACTATTCTAGATGCCATAATGACAGAAGGATGTGGAATCTATGATATGGAATGGAAGTGGCATTTTGGGTCTCTAATCAGGCCTATGGAATAAATTTTACATGTGCCGTAGTTAAAAGGTTTGTATATCCGAAGCTGATTCAGGTCAAAATTATCTATTATCTATCTTGTTGTCATACAAACAATTGTTGTGTGTACTGTACACTTTATTTACACTGTGGTTTAATAACGTTGACCTGTGACTCACCGAGAGTCTTATTCCACATCGGTAGAACACATCTTTTTGTAGTTTACGTTTTGATGAATACTATGAAGTTAGAACTATGCGCGTACTGTTTATTCTAGCTAAAGTATACTTACAACTTTTTTTAAATGCCTATAAGGTAATCGTCCCAATACTCGACACCTTAACTTTCGACACACGTATTGATCACTTCTGTCACTATGATATAAGATTGAAAAATTCCATTAATTGGGCCAGTGTCGAACACTGGGGACTAGGACCCTTAGTTATATATTAATTAATGTTCATCAAACCACCTTTTACATATATCTAAGTCTAACTTATTAATCGTTGCTTACTTATTATGACTAGCGTGAGCATCGCGGTATTCAAACAGCAATTTTAAAGTTTTGTTGTAAGAATCACTTTTATTATCAAGAGATACTTGAGAAGCCTTGTGTATTGGATTTGTACCTGTGTTGACGTTTTATTATTAGACACAAAATGGACGTGTGAAAATGTAGCCGCTAGTTAACGCACTATGAATTTAAACGTATGCCTATCGGCCTTCTGAACGCCCCATCCGAATTACATTCCGTTTTGAACCTTAT
The DNA here is from genome assembly GCA_951800055.1 of Cenopis cana. Taxonomy (NCBI): domain Eukaryota; kingdom Metazoa; phylum Arthropoda; class Insecta; order Lepidoptera; family Tortricidae; genus Cenopis; species Cenopis cana. The sequence goes on along the minus strand of OX637487.1, from coordinate 5,744,350 downwards.
TTATAATAAGTTAAGAACACCGTGAGTTATGTTAATGACTGCTTATTTTTTGTGAGTGTTTTGTTTTAGCGGTAAAGTTTCACGGACAGTTTTGTCGAGCAAACTATTGGTTCCTAAGCTACTATAAAATGTTATACTACCTAGGTCCTAGGTGAGTAAATATTTAAAATAATTATTTTTATACCTTGATTGGTGGCTGGTACGTAGCTTTATCATACGTGTTGTACAAAATATTAGCCTTTGTTTTAGGTACATATATGTCAAGAAACTCTAAATATTTAATCTGCAATTGCAATATTCTCGTTTGCATTAAAATATATTACCATATTATTACGAATATTACGACAAACAATAATAAAAAAACAAAGTTGCATCAGCGTATCTTTATTGCATTCTCATAAAATGGTCAACCAATTAAATAACGCGATATTGGACAGGTTTATTCCTAAAAATATATAACTGTCAACGTAATTACAGTAGTAAAGTTTATGTGCATCATTCGAAATTAATATTCTGGTAGGTTAGTATATTTATTTAAACTTTTAGAATGTACGCACGTATAATGACCGAAAAAGACGACTAGAAAAGTAGGTAAGAATTATTACGAACAAAAGACGTCCATAACGAAACACCGTCGGAGAAATTTCCGTTACTTAGCTTATGCAACTTAACAATACGTATAAAATCGTAGTTAATTTCTGAAAATTCTTATCCCAACACTCCAACACCATCTCCACCATCTTCTTATTTTTCGTCTTTCTTCTTGGGTTCTTAAACCAACACTATATCCGCATCTGCTTTAATGCTAAGCATAACCTTAATAAATTATAAAAACATTAAAAAATATTATAAATATAAGTTTCTAGTCTGAAATATTATGTCCATTCCAATCAGACAGCATGCATAAATCATTTCGGTGACAACTTCGTAAACTTCCCATTTCATATTCCAACGCGTTTGTTATTTCTTACTAATAATTTAAATAACAATAATACACCGATGTTATAATGTTACTTTATGCTAATGTAACAATAAACTTAACAGTAATGACTAGAGACTTGTATTTTGAATGGGTAATACGATAATTTTGTCTAAAATGTGCGGACATTTCACTAAGAATAGTACAAGCCTGGGAACTAAAGACAATAATAGGAATTTCTCTCGTGTTTAGTAATGCGTTAAGATGTTGAAAATATAATTGACACTGATAAGACTAATTGGTTAAGTAGCTGTTTGACAAACTTTCACGTGCTGCATTACGTGGAGTTCTTTATACTGTTTTGGAATAAAATACAATGAAAGTACCGTTTTCACTTGCAAAAATTTCTAGCACATTGTGGTATTTTATGGGCATATATAAACATCACAAACGATCTTCTAGGAGATGAGTAGGGATAAATTTGTCAACGAGTTCATTGAGTAGATAAAAGCACAATATGTGGTTTTAAAATATATTGAAAAACAAAGGAATGAGAAGCCATCAAAATCAACTTTTTTTTACAAAATTTTGTTCCTCCCATTGACCTATAAACTTGAAATTTGGTGATAATGTTTATTATACGCCTATTATGTTTATTATTAGGTACCTATACTTTACCAACAAATACTAAATATTGACAAAACAGATTTTTTCATTAAAACTTCCTTATTTTTCCTATTAAAACAAACTTAGTTTTGCGGTTGGTTCGGAACTCTAAATGAGCGAAGTCTGATTCGCACTTGGCCGGTTTTTTATGTCAAATTATTTTATTGAGTTTAAGTATTTATTTACAGTAATTATTTTTTTATCGTTCCATATTTATATATATTATGTATTATGTCTTAATTAATAAAGATAAGCCTTATTTTAATTTTATGTATTTGAATATTTCAACTTAATACCTATTTGACAAGAGTGAGTTCCAAGCAATTAAAGTCCAGAGTCATTACCCTGCTCGAGTCATGAATACAAATTTTATGACCATTACATCAAACGGCTACTGTCTACTTGATTGGGAACACTTAAAGTGATGTCATCTAATGTAACACTTGTAAATGCCCCTCAAATTTATGTGATTCTGGTAATGGAAGGTAAAGTGGTTGTGGAAATCGATTTTTTAGTAGGATTTTGTAAAAAGTTTGTGTTTTAAGTAAAGTTAAAAGGAAAGTTTTTTAAGGAAACCTACTGTTTGCGTCCATTTGAATTACAGGCAATAAACTAGGTAACTAGAAATTTGTGACGAAATAGTGATAAAGGTTTTAAAAAATCAACAGCGTATATTATATGATATGATTTGATTCTTTTTTTGTATTAATCATAGCAAAACCTCACGGTCTATCTTTCCGACAACCTCTTAGACAAATTTTTAGAGTTATTTCTTCAAAACAAGCATAATGTGCACATTATTATAAATATGCAATCCGAAAAGAGTTCGTTGTGTGGGTATAGGATGACTCGCATTTGCCAAAAGACTCATTCTTCGTTCGCAACGCAATATAACTCGCACCAAATTTGGAAATCTGAATACCCCACATTAGTATATTTCAATTGACGTAAGGCACTAAACAACCCCCTTACGGTAGAAAGGTCCCACAACTTATGCATGTGGTTTTTACTTATAGAAGGTATTTATACTTATAGAAGGTTTTTGTCACCTTGTTATTATTATTAATCATTTATTCACAGACAACAGGGGTCCATTTGTGTTAGTAAGTTCTTAATTTATATTAGTAGATTTCAAGTTATATTAAACGATGTCACAAAACTGCGTACTTCGTAGGTTCATTAATGTCCGTAAATATGTCTACAACTACATTTACAAACATATGTCTAACGAATAAGATTCATAATCATATTCGTTTACATATTTATACAGTTGACAATACAAGAATAGGACCTAGAATCCTAGAAACAGAGGAATGGTCACGTTTTGTCACAAGAAGACGATTACCATCTCGTGCCACGCAAATGATGTAATAGAAAACGGCCGGTGCGTTATGTAGACCAAATGTCATTCGCAAAAAGTCCATTATGCCTTGATCGTGTACATATGGATTTCGTGGTTTTCTATATTATAACCGTCCGGTCAAGTATTAAGTGTAGGAACGTGAGGGAATTCTATAGCATAAGTTTACCCGGTGTTGGAACATGCTGTATCTACATTAAATGCAGTTCTTAACGGATACTTAGATAACGCATAGTTTAACGGCAATAATTAACAATAATTAATAATATCTAATTATCTAAATCTGTTAATATCTGTGTTTCCTAAAGTGGCGCATACTGAAGAAGTGTAATCTATGGCGCATACTGAAGAATACAGCACATGTATTTTGAATAAATCTCATCAGAAATAAGCATTGAATATTTATGTATTCTCATTACCACAAACTCATAAACATAAATGATGTTAACACATTTCGTATACCTTGTAATGGAGTCGTGAACTTTTATGTTAATGGTTTTTATGAAAATGTATAATGGAAGATTTTAATGCCAGTAAATAAAAATTGCTATGAAATTTCACACTCGTGATGCTATTATATTTATTTTTAAAACTAATTGGTTGGTTTATGGTCCTTTTCGTTCATTCTATCTGTACAAAATGTAATCAGCTTTGGAGGTCTGTTTTCCTCAACGTGCTGGTTTGAAACAATGGTTTTCAATATATAAAACCTATTATAATAAATATATTGAATTGAAGTTAGATATTTTTTTTTAAATAAAGTTTCACTACTTTAAAATTTCAATACTTAACAATTTTTTCTTGAAAAATGATACAGCCTAACACAAAAGTATGTCTTATTATTTTTACAATTGCAAAAGTAATAGCCTAACAGTAAATAAAACCTTACATTGTAAACATACCGTTTACCAACACATATTGATAAAGTTCACGTAAACAAGTAGTCACTTTACTAGTGGAGTCTCTTAAAACGACTGTTTAGTGCCTCGATAGCGTGCAATATGCAATTGCAATTTGTAACTCTTAAGACGGTCATCTCGAAAATAATGTTAATATTGTGTATGCAATTTTGTAACTGTGTTGTAGCTGCATTGACGACCGACAGTAAAATCCGTCAGATCCGAATGTGCATGTGCATTGGCGGCGACGGCGAGTCAAAAATATTCTTAGGGAAGCCGGAAATAAATTGCCTTTCTTATTATTCATGAGCCATAGTAAAAGAACTGAACTGGCTGAAAATTAGGCAAGCCGGTGGGAATCGAGTTGTATGGACGCGCCGCCACTGATAAGCAGTTCGTTATCAGTGTGGTCTCGATATATTATCATTTTCCTAGCCCATATTAGTCAATAAAGCTTGGTTTAGATTACCAAGAACTTAAGTGTAATTTTCAGTGAATTTTCATTGCATTGCAGGGTTTGATCGTATTTGTCTTACCTCGGTAGCCCGCAGCCACGCAATGGAAAGAAACTTGCCTACTGTAAACCGGCCTTTAGAGATAGTAACTTGTTCTCCTTCTTGTACATGTCGCAGGCAAATCGTATAATCCGCCGTATTACATTATGGCTAGGCGTTTTACAAAACAGAGCTGTTTTGTATTACGGCGGGTCAACGACTAGGCGGATTGAATATGGCCGATTCAAAATCCGCCGAAATGTGTTCTGCGCTTTGCATTCTTCAATTCGCCTAATCGTAATGTAAAAAAGCGGTTCAGTCAGATTGTATAATCCGCCGTAATACATTACGGCTAGCCTTTTCACAAAATAGCGTCGTTTTAGCTGTCGACTGTTTGACAGCTTTTAGTTCCCATTTTTAACACTCGCAGCGCTGTTTAGCAATGACAATCCGGCCATTGAAATTAATTATAAAAAAATCACAGATTTCCCAGTCCCGCAAGAATCGGAGCATTGAAAATGAATACAAAAATTTACAAACATATTTCTTTTTATCTTGAATAACACTTTACAAGCTCAACAATAAGGAATTATATATAAAGTAGGATTTTCAAAATTCCTACTCAAATGCACTTCTCGTCTGCTTCCGAATATTATAACACCTCGATCGGTCAATAATCTAATCACTCTAGCTTTTGATGATTCTTAAAAAAAAATATATATCTTCTTCAAAAACTTCTTCAAAACTTCTTCAAAAAATTCTTCAAAAATTCTTAAAAAAATAAAAATGTCTTCTTCATAAAAGCTAGCAATAGGAAAGAAGTAAACATGTTGCTCAATGGCGCCACTTCAAAAAAAAACTTCAAGTGTGCAGTGACTTACTAAAATCCCGTTTGGCACGTTTTGGGGCGGGCAGACATTTATGCATATTATACGTTAATCATAGTCAGCCAGTTAATACTAGTCTGTTAACAAGTGTCAGAAGTGTCATAATGACTAGAGGAAATCATTTTTAGTTTTTATAATGATCATTGATCACATATCATATCTGAGGTCAGATGTCAGTTGCTAGCTTCAACTAAGTATTAGTATTGCAAATGAACGGCTTAAACGATTTAACCACACATTTGTATTAAGTAAGATTACTATTGACTTCGAGTATCACACAGAAGCACTTTAATTTTGTACATCATACTTCCTTCTTCAGGCAGTTTGGCATGATATTACAGTGACCTGTGTTCGCGGTGTTCAATCTTTTGACTCTATTTATATTTTCTATTCTAAAGAAAGAGACTTTTGGCCTCATAAGGGTTCCCCTAGGCCTTTTATCTTGAGTTTCCCATTTTGATTAATAAAATCACATTTCTTTCCGTAAATCCTGTGTTTTTGACATATTTTCAAGTGACATTTGACATTATATATTTTTTATTATTAATGGGATTGCTCTATGCCAGCATCTAGCTATTCAAATCTTGACTGTAGAAAAGTATATAATAATATAGAAAGGTAAGCCGAAAGCGCGTCGTACAAGATATTTAAAAGAAATATGCCGAAGACACAGCGCACTAGTGTAATTTGGAACTTTAAATAGCGAAACTACTAAATAGTGACTAAATGGTTACTCCATTACATAAATTTGCCTCAATAGGAAATGTAATCACGAATACCTACGGCAAATCAGTCGGCATGTCTTGTCTTTAACATTTGTGGTATAAAGTGAACGTCCCAGTGCTCGACACCTTAGTGCCCAATTAATAACACCTTTTAATTACCTGTCATCATTCCATAAGATTGAAAGTGTCGTGTATTGGGTTGAGCACAGGGACGTTTACCTTAACGTAACTCTCATCCTCCTAGCGTTATCCCAGTACAGTTGCATCCTGAAGGATGCCTGGGGTCCGCTACCTAATTCCAAGATTTGGCGTAGGCACTAGTTTTTACGAAAGCGACTGCCATCTGACCTTCCAACCCCAAGGGGAAACTAGACCTTATTGGGATTAGGCTTTGTCAAGTGAGTGGGCAACTTGACTGTTAGAAGTTCTCAAACCGCCCGAAGGCCTCCAACTCGGCTTAACGACTGCTGCCATAGACAACAACCGGGATCAACGGCTTAACGTGCCTTCCAAAGCACGGGAGCGCTCAGTTAGTAACCACTCAAAGCGGTCACCCATCCAAGTCCTGACCGCTGCCCACGTTGCTTAACCTTAGCAAGCGCAAGTGGTTCGCAAGCGCCGCTGGGCCACGAGCGCACCTTAACGTAAACTCTCTTTTATAATAATTTTACTTGTAAAATCAACACCGTGTCGTGATAGCGGACAACGCTCAATAATTGTTGCACTTACCTTCCCGCATGACAAGTATGAGTAATTTTACAGCCATTCAAGATAACATTTCCTTTTATGCTTACACTATGCCAACATGCATAAACATAGTAACCTTAAAACCTACAGGATGTTTTTACCTTTTAGTAGCGTCTCCGAGCCTAAGGCTACTTCCTGACTTGGCGGGGCGGGATCGATATGTGACATTTTCTTCTTTGACGTAAACTTACTGACGTCGCAAAGATTCCCACTTGACAGAATACTGTCAGTACCTATTACATTTGCGCAGTAGTAATATCATGCGCAGAAGCGGAGCATTACTGCCTTCGCATCGTCCCGCTTCCGCGCATCCCGCGCCAGTCAGGAAGCAGAAGCACTCATTTAAATGTATAGGGGCGCAGAAGTTTCTTGGGGCGCACTGCGCAGTAAAAAGTAGTACTGGGTTGACTGACAGTTCACACTGACATTTGACAGTTTTCTCATATCGTACCGCCTCCGCACCGACAAATCAGGAAGTCGCCTAAGGAATACTTTGTGGCATTTAACCTTCTTAACCAGGTATAGTTTTCATATGAGTATTTAAACTTAGAAATCATAAAACATTACTACCAACCACCACTGCATTAGTGTTCACGTAAGTTTTTTTTATTGATATGAATGTTTCGTTGTTATAAAGTTAGATATTTGACAATTATTATTATTTTGTGTTTATGTTTTAATTTATTATTATTGTGTAATGTGACTATGCGCTCATGTTGTCTGGAAAATAAATGATTGATTGATTGATAATTGTTTTACCGGTCGTAACTCCTAGTGCGTAGAGATTCTGCCCACAAACAAACGGTCCTGAATTCAAATCCCGATCACGGTAAATATTTATATAATGAGTATGAATATTTGTATGTTTTCTTTCTTAGTTTAGTTTCTTAGTTAGTAGTATTTTGCCAGCAACTTCGTTCGCGTAAACTGTCACTCCCTATTTCATCCCTACGAGGTATGATTTTCGGGATAAAGAGTATTCTATATGTTAATCCATGGCTTTAAACTCGTTGTATAACTAAGTTTCATCATAATACGTTCAGCCGTTTTTACGTGATTGAGTAAAAAACATCCAAACATCTAAACATCTCAACATCCAAACATATAAACATCTAAACAAACATCCAAATATCTGAACTTTGACGTTTATAATATTAGTAGGATATCAGTAGGATTCAATTCAAATATTTATGTAAGTATGTCTACTAAATAAATATATCATCGTAAATACCTATAACACAAGGCTTATTGAGCTTACTTTGTAAGATTGTCTCCTAATATTTGTTACTATTTATTTAAATTATTTATAAATGCAAAATCGATGTTTAAAACGGCTATAAAATGTGTTTTACATACATCGAGCTAATATGGCGAAATTCCAGTATGCTAACATTTTGTGGAATATACATAATAAATTCAATTCAATTAAAATTATTTATTTGTATGACACAGGTTACAATAGGGGTTACAGTTTGGTAAATAAATATGTATCACTATGCCTTACCAGAAGGTATACAAATGTCATGAAGAATTTTACATGCAAATCAAAATTAAACATTTATTCTGCAAGTAGCCCTCATGTAAAAGATTACATTACATGTCATAAATTATAAGCACCTCAAAGAAACCATCTAATTGATTCATCCTCCTAGCGTTATCAAAGTAGACAGTTGCATCTTGAAGGATGCCCGGAGTCCTCTACCTAATCTCAAGATTTGGCGTACGCACTAGTTTTTACGGAAGCGACTTCTGACCCTCCAATTCAAGTGCAAACTAGACCTTATTGGGGTTAGGCTTGTCAAGTGGGCAACTTGACTGTTAGCAGTCCTCGAGCCGCCCGAAGGCCTTACTTAACGAATATCATTCGACAGCATCATTTTTTTTAACCTGACTGTCGCTTTATAAGCCGGGCCCATTAAAGGCCTTTTGGTTGAGAAATACAGATTTATTATCTTTATTATAGGATGGGTTATAGAATATACTAAGCTGACAGTATAATCATGTATTGATTCCGACTGTAACCTGGCGGTTACCTGGCGGACAGTTTGTTAGCTAAGGCGACTTCCTGACTTGGCGGGGCGGGATCGATATGTGACATTTTCTTCTTTGACGTAAGCTTACTGACTTCGCAAAGATTCTTCGCTTTTATAATACTGTCAGTATTACGTTTGCGCAGTAGTAATATCATGCGCAGAAGCGCAGCAGTACCGCCTTCGCATCGTCCCGCTACCGCGCATCCCGCGCCAGTCAGGAAGCACTCATTTAAATGTAGGGGCGTAGTAAAAAATGGTATCGCGTCGACTGACAGCTGACACTGACATTTGACAGTTTTCTCATATCGTACTGCCTCCGCACCGACAAATCAGGAAGTCGCCTAAGCCGTGATTTCCCTTAGCTAGAGTACCGTTTGCATAAATACGCAGTTTTAGTATAACACTCGCCTTCGTGTATGTTTCCTACATGTGCATTGGGCCGGATTTGCATGCAATAGATTAACGGTAGAAGATATCCTGTGGACTGTGAGTAATTTAATTTTGTTAGTGTTAGTCGAGGCCAATGGGCCACTAATATCTTTTAATACTCGTATTTTCCGTTTGGTGATTTCCGGGATAAAAAGTATCTTATATTATGTTAATTCAAGCTATAAACTCATTGCGTACCAAAGTTTCATGATTATCCGCTCAGTCGTTTTCGCGTGATTTTGTAGCAAACATCCGAATATTTAAGATTTCGCATTTATAATATTTGTATGATATAGGTAGTAGGAAAAGGATATTTTTATTTTTTTTATTACAAAAGGTACACTTAACAGATATCACACAGTAAGAGTTAATTGAGAGTTTACACATAATAGTTTAAAGACCAGCATGACAGACATGCTAACAAACTATGGATCGTTTTGGTCTGCAATAAAGATGATTGATTGATTGATTGACATCCCATGCAAGTGCACACAATCAATAAGTAGATCGATAAAATAAGTAATCGAGAGGATAGTTCGGAAACATACTTGGAGTTATTAACCAATAGAGGTATTCATTTAATACTAAAATCATTACTGATTTTCAGGGCAGCCAGGATGTAATATTGATTTATACTGCTATACAGTTTGGCAGATAGGTATTAGATATCTTGTTAGGTAAAGATAATTAGAAAATTAAATTAAGTGAAAAGTACATATATATATATACATATATATATATATATATATATAATAATCGTACACTTTTATAGTCTCTGACGTTTTGAGGTTACAAATCACTGCCAACTGTTTAACTCCAGGCAGCGTTAATTTCGTAACTTTTCAGACGAGCTTTAGTACATTATTAATCTTACTTGTAATTTTCAACTAAATGAAATTCGGATCAACCTATACTATGCCAAATGCCACGTAATTAATCAGTAATATTTTTATGTTTCAGAAACTTACAAATTATTTGAGGGACGGGCTAGAGAAAGGTATGTTATTTTATTTTATTTAAAACTCACTATCACCCTTTTGACCATCGACAGGACGTATTTGTGTATTTGGATCAGCATTGACGATGGCAGGGATAATGGATGCTTGAGGTCCAAGCATTAAGTAGGTATCGGGAACTCCGTCTTTCAAAGTGAAAATGGTAGAAAAACGAGACATAGATAAGTAACAAAAGTGATATTCTAGAGATATCTCCTTCTGCCAATTATAAGGGATGGAATTGTGGCCCTGGTATCCCACCTGGAATTCAGAATGTGAAACATCCCCGGCATATAAACCACTACGCAAGTGAGGAAATGCACACAAGTCTTTCTCTTTAAAAGTGATATCCTAGGGATGTCCCTTCTGTCATTTTAAACTGGAATCATAGCCGGGAAAATGAGACGCGCACGCGTTGTTTTGGTGCACATATGACAAACAAATATCATCAATAAAAGCTTCCATAAAACATGAATCATGCTTTAAAAATAATTTAAACATCTCGACTGACCTACAATGCGAAAAGCTAGTTTCAATATAGAACCGACCATCCACATTACCATTTTATAGGTACACCGATCGCCATAACACGTGCATATTGTCGCATAAATTTACATGTAATATTAAATATGTATCAGTTTGGATAACTATAATTTAATTAAGTGTTTTGAAATATTGCAGCAACTTTATTTGATGTATAAAATCTGTGTTTACTTATACACGTAAAATTTGTAGAACCATGTAGAACTGTTGCATGTAAATTCTAGAAATTTTCTATTAAACACTAGAAATCGAATACTTACGTAGTAGCGTAGTATTTTTTCAGACAAATGAATAATAAAATATGTAAATTGGGTTTTCCGAACATTCAATGCATCTTTTCAACTTATGACATAGTATCGTAATCTTATATTAGAAATTAATATCTCCGACAACAACCAAAATTGCTAAGGACCATCTCGACAGACTTTGGATTTAAAAATAAAATCTCAAATCAGTTCATCCGTTTTGGCAGCAACTATGCCACAGACAGACACACAGATAGGTACACAAGTTAAGAGGCCTTACAACTTTTAAAATACTTTGATAATAATTTATCAATTAAATAGAAAATGGCCTATATAGATGAGCATTTTTTACCTGATAAAGACCCTTATATAATACCTATATGTACTTACTGAATTCATCGATTACAAATATTGTGATTAAAATGTAGGTTACCGCCCCGTTTGAATTTAAGGATTGATAAAAGATCAAATTATACAAATTATTATTGGTTTTATGAATAAATTGAATATGAATACCAATGAATATATAATGACATTTAGTTGGAAACGCAGCCATAAAAAACTATGACCAGGTAGGTACAGTCGACACCATAGAATACATTTACACAGTTGCACTTTATTCCATCGTAATAAGGTTTAAAAGTGTATCTATGGCGTCGACTGTACCAGGACCATTATATATTTATATCCTCGCAGACAAATGGCTCTTATATGTGCATAGACAATCCATGCGTTACGGCTTTCGGCGGCTAAAATTGTTTCTTAAATAAAAAGCCTTAAACGACGAGGAAAGCTTACGTTTTACTGCGTTTTTGATTTACATGCTAGTAATAGTCAGAATTAACAATTCGTTCCTCGTTAGAGATAGAGGTTTGCACGCGATCCGTGTGATAATGTTTTTGAAAATATAGTCCAGTCCAGTTGAAGATAGCAATGTACACATTTCAGCACATTCTCAAAACTTCAGGCCCCTATTTCACCAACTTGACAATTCTGCCGTGTCAGACGGATCTCTGCTATCTCAAAAAACACCATTTTGAGAAAATCGACTTTAAAGTTTTTACTTTAAAGTCGATTTACTCAAAATGGTGTTTTTGGAGATAGCAGAGATCCGTCTGACACGGCAGAATTGTCACCTTACAATGACAATTCGGTTTACATTGCCGGGGCGGTAAGTATCGATGCTATCCAACGACCATCTTTACGTGACGACTCAGAAGTGTACTTTGAATTGTCATTGTCAGTTGACAATTGTCAAGTTGGTGAAATCCGTTTTACGGTGGCAGTTCCTAAAACTCGCACGAAGCGTTTTGCTTCCACTTTTATCGTGAGAACAGCCAAGCTGTGGAACTCCTTGCCGGATTCCTTGTTCCCTGTAAACTACAACCTTTCGGTCTTCAAAGCGAGAGTGAATCGGTATTAGCTAGGTAAGCGCGTTCCATCCTAGACCGCAATATCGCTTACCATCAGGTGATTTGTGGTCAAGCGCAAACCTATATTGAATAAAAAAAAATAGGGGCCTGGTCCCTATACCAAAAAACTTTACAAGTCTACAATTCGACAAAATTGTACAATTTTCCATTGGGAAACTTTCACGAAATTGTTAACCTTATCAGAGCTCTGTCAAATACAAACGCTGTCACTCACACGGCATGACATGGGAATGTCAAACGTCAAGTTGATCCCTATAGAAATGAATGTAGGTTATCTCATTGGACGCCGTCATGGATATATGAGTCGTTGGCGTTGAACCGATGGTGCACATATATAAGTCATTGGCGTCGAAAAGGTGAAAATAAGTTGTCATTGGAAAGATGCCGACGGGATCCTAGGTTCCTATCGAAAATTGGGATTCGTACCGTAATCAGGTTTGTCTATAATACTGTCAATCGTTGTGTTTTAATAAGGATAATATAGAACCGTTATATCTCTATTTTATCGCAATTAATGTGCAAAACTAAACTGATGTCTCATTTACAACTAAAACATGGTAATGAATAACGTTTCGATACAAAACCTGTTAATTTATGTATGTATATGCGAAAAGAAATAATAATTATAATAAATGGGAGAAGCTTATTTATGGCTACTTTATATTATTAATTAATTTGAAGTTATTTAGCATAAATAGTGACATTTCGGGTCAAGATATATTTAATTAAAGTTTAATAATTAATAGGTATGTTAAATTCTTTGGTGACAAATGAGACGAAAATGATGTATAGGCCAGTTTCTAACTGTAATAGATGAATATGAATACGATTAAAAGGATGATTCACGCTAGACCCAACTAGCACGCTAGCGTTAAGAAAACCCGTATATCATCCTTATATATCATGTTTTAGGCCCTCTTTACCTCTATGTGTTTTTCGAAAAAAAAATACAAACGAACAAGTGACCGTTCAGTTTAAATTTTTATGGCTAAAAATGGTTAATACCTAAGGCCACCAGAGGTGCTGCCCGCGTTGCCTTAAAAACCTTCCCAGGTAGCAAACTGACGTCAGTGACGTATAGGCGACGTCGTTCATAGGTCATATTAGGGTCGGTCATTTATTCGCTGAAAACGTACGTTGTAGTGACGTCAACTTAAGGTCAGGTTAAAAAGTGGACGTCGTACTAACGTCAATTTAAGGTCAGCATCTGGACGTACCGTATTCGTCGCAAAGTGGACGTCACATTAACGTCAATTTAAGGTCAGCATCTGGATGTACCTTATTCGTCGCAAAGTGGACGTCATATTAACGTTAATTTAAGGTCAGCATCAGGACGTACCGTATTCGTCACAAAGTGGACGTCACATTAACTTCAATTTAAGGTCAGCATCGGGACGTACCGTATTAGTCGCCATGTGGACGTCACATTAACGTCAATTTAAGGTCAGCATCTGGACGTACCTTATACGTCGAAAAGTGGGCGTCACATTAACGTCAATTGAAGGTTAGCATCTGGACGTACCGTATTCGTCGCAAAGTGGACGTTACATTAACGTCAATTTAAGGTCAGCATCAGGACGTGCCGTATTCGTCACAAAGTGGACGTCACATTAACTTCAATTTAAGGTCAGCATCGGGACGTACCGTATTAGTCGCCATGTGGACGTCACATTAACGTCAATTTAAGGTTAGCATTTGGACGTACCTTATACGTCGAAAAGTGGACGTCACATTTACTTCAATTTAAGGTCAGCATCGGGACGTACCGTATTCGTCGAAAAGTGGGCGTCACATTAACGTCAATTTAAGATCAGCATTTGGACGTACCGTATTCGTCGCAAAGTGGACGTCACATTAACGTCAATTTAAGGTTAACATTTGGACGTACCTTATACGTCGAAAAGTGGACGTCACATTAACTTCAATTTAAGGTCAGCATCGGGACGTACCGTATTCGTCGCAAAGTGGACGTCACATTAACGTCAATTTAAGGTTAACATCTGGGCGTAGTTAGCAATAAGACCGCCTGTTGTTTACCTCTACTTTAAGCCTAATGTTTCTGTACTATGATCTTTTTGAGGTATGCAATAAAGAGTATTTGTATTTGTACCTTATACGTGGGCGTCACATTAAGGCGATATATCGATTGAAAGAGACACCCTTTGTTTTTCACTCGCGACAAACGGGATGCAACTTTCTCCGAGAATGGCTTTTTAGACAAATCTCGTTAAATATCTGACTGTGTGCAGGTTTATTAAATTTCCTCCTGTCAGTACCTAGATGAGGTAAAATACCATCATATTAACTTAATCGTGTCTTTTAATAATGCGTTGTTTTAGTAGGCTGAGGAAAAAAAGGAAAATATAGACTCGACTTTGGATTTATTTTCTATCGAGAAAATTTTAAGCAATCACGTTTCGCTATTATCACTATTGTCAGTACCACAATCATATAGTCAAGAATCATATATCTGAAAATCAGCCCCTACTGTTTGCTAGTCTGGGCAGGACAGCGTTTCAAAGTCTCCAAATTTCTCAGTGTAGCGCCTTAACGTCAATTTAAGGTTAGCATCTGGACGTACCATATTCGCCACATAGTAGGAGTATTACTGACGTCAATTTAGGGTGAGTATATAGACGTGCCACATTCATCGCAAAGAGGACGTTTTGCTGACGTCATTTTAGGGGCAATATCAGGACGTACCATATTCGCCACGAAGTGGACGTTTTACTGGTCAGTTTAGAGTCAGTATATGGACGTACCATATTCATCGCAAAGAGGACGTTTTACTGGCGTCATTTTAGGGGTAACATGAAGACGTACCATATACGCCACACAGTGGGCGTTTTACTGACGTCAATTTAGGGTCAGTATATAGACGTTCCTTATTCATCGCAAAGAGGACGTTTTACTGACGTCATTTTAGGGGCAATATCAGGACGTTATTATTGGGGAACGGGACTTAATCGCGTACCCGCTCACGCCAGTCAGCTCGCGACCACGGATGTTGTGATACATTCGAAACGTCGGGCAAAACCTTAAAAAAGGTAAATTAGTTATAATTGTACGCGATTAAGTCCCGTTCCCCAATAATAATGTGTGAAAATCGTGTAAGTTTAAATCAATATAATATCAGGACGTACCATATTCGCCACGAAGTGGACGTTTTACTGAAGTCAGTTTAGAGTCAGTATATGGACGTACCATATTCATCGCAAAGAGGACGTTATACTGGCGTCATTTTAGGGGCAACATGAAGACGTACCATATTCGCCACATAGTGGGCGTTTTACTGACGTCAATTTAGGGTCAGTATATAGACGTTCCTTATTCATCGCAAAGAGGACGTTTTACTGACATCATTTTAGAGTCAGTATATTGACGTAACATATTCATTGCAAAGAGGACGTTTTACTGACGTCATTTTAGGGGCAATATGAAGACGTACCATATTCGCCACATAGTGGGCGTTTTACTGACGTCAATTTAAGGGCAATATCAGGACGTACCACATTCGCCACATAGTGGACGTTTTACTGACGTCTATTTAGGGTAGGTAGGGTAGCCTCGAACTACGTAGGGAACCCGTATTCTGTCAAATATACACTCACCGGCAGAAAATTGGGCCCAAAAACTTGTCGTGATTTAAAACTATAAATTGAATAAATTAAATAATGTTTAATATATAAAAAAGCATTTTTATAATTTGGGCCAAATGTTCTTTTCCGGTGAGTATATTTTGAAACTAATCCGAGGCTTAGTGACAAACCCATGGCTACTGCAATTTGTACAATTTAAAGTACCGACGCATTTTGTCAGAACTGTCAGAAGTACTCTTCGACCCCGACCGAAACTGCTTTTTGAAATCCCCAGTAGGAGTACAGTCACCCACGTTACCTAGTCCCTTTTATAGTTTTGTCATGTCTGTCCGTCCGTCCGTATGTCACAGCCGATTAACTCGGAGACTATAAGCACTAAAATAATGAAATTAATTAGGAAGGTGTATTCTATGAACCGCTACATAGAAGTGGAGTGAAATTTAAAAAAAAATATAATATTAGGGGGGGCACTCC
The DNA here is from genome assembly GCA_951800055.1 of Cenopis cana. Lineage (NCBI taxonomy): Eukaryota > Metazoa > Arthropoda > Insecta > Lepidoptera > Tortricidae > Cenopis > Cenopis cana. The sequence goes on along the minus strand of OX637487.1, from coordinate 5,727,902 downwards.
ATACATATATAATGCGTGTCATCCACGAAGGCGCGCTACTCCACACTGCTTTATTATATGTAAGTTAGTAAGTATAGATAGAATAGATAGATTATATCAGTAGCACTGCACCCATCAGCCGGCCCCACGCCAACATACTGCTCTAGGTATCGCGAACATAGATACAGACAGGCGCGGCGGGGGACTTAATTTTATATATTTACGTATTGATGACAGCGTTTGATTGATAATTAATAATGACCACCGGTGACTAGGCCCCGCTTCGCTGCCGGCGGGCCCTGCTCAGGTTTTAATGTTTTCGTAATTTTTAGGCATTGAATTTGTATTTTTCATTTTTATATAAACTGCGAAACCTAGCCAATACTCACCATATTGAAACAAAATCTATAATAATAATTGATAAAAAATTAGTGCACGGAAACGGAACCATGTTGCGGTACAATCAAATTTATCAATACCGCGAAAAACGAGTGATTGTCCGTCTCTTTCCCACTTGCATATACATATCGTAAGTGCGAAAGAGACGGCGAATTTCGCTTCGCGGTAAACATCCACAGACATGTTTGACTATTATCGTAAATAAAGAACTTTATAAATTAAACAAGGAAGAAATCAAAATTTAATAATTATTTTTTATAAATTACGCGATAAATTAAAATAAAGCATTGATATGAATTAAGCCATAGTAGTTAAAAACATTGTTTGACAAAATGGTCACTGTTTTGTACTTTGGACCACCTTTGGACGTTTAGCTAGCGGGAGCAGTGTTGCCAGACCTACGGAAAAATCCGTAAATCTACGCATTTTAGGTCTTTTGCCCAGATCTACAGAAATTATTGGTGAACTTACGAAATTTCAGACTAATCTGTGGCATTACATAACAGAAGGGCACAGATATCAGAGTGAAGGGTCCTTATGGCACATTCTAGTTTTCGTATGGAGGAAATCTGCCCATTTTGGGATAAGTCCTCGACACGGCTTCTATATACCTAAAACTGGTGTGTTCGTCTCTAGAATACGAATTTACCGGTTTTAAGAAATAGAAGAGGGACAGCCATAGCTGTGACGTTAATATAAAGATGGCGGCCGACCATCGTTGATTTTTGTCCAAATCACGAGTTGTATTTTACCAATCGGTACGTGTGAGGTGTCATTTGAAAGCTTATTAAATGTACCCACTACAGTTACGTCTTTTTTAATACTTATACCGTAAATGCAGTATTTTTTTACACGACTGCCCAAAAAAGGAGTTTATAGTGGTATTTTTCTAATATGTCCGAGCAGCCATAAAACGCTTGTCGTTAGCAGTTCAACACTAAAGGAAGTATGAAAAAAGATAATGCTCATCAATACAAAAGTTGTAGCAGATTTTGTGACAGTATTGCCAAACTTTAGTTAGCGAACGCTAAAATGCACTTTAACGTAAACATGAGAGGAAAAAAGATATCCCATCAAAAACATTACATGTAAAAAGATGCAAGTCTCGCAACACAGTTCTTCTACAACAAAAAAGTAATGATATGTAATGTTAGACCAAGTCGGTTATGTTTTAGTCAATAGCACCGGAGGGGTGTCCACAGAACAAGATTTCCACCGACTTGCATCGCCATTACTTTATTTTTTTAAATATATAGAATGACTTGGCCATCGCACAAAACGCTTTTCTTATACATGTGTATTGCTCAAACTCGCTCAAGCTGCATGTCACTAGGGCTAGCGCTATGTTTAATTAGGAATATTTGAATCAGCTGACGATTGTTCTTTTGCCATTATGTAGCCGTGCGATGGCCAAGCCATTTTATATATTTAAAAAAATAAAGTAATGGCGATGCAAGTCGGTGGAAATCTTGTTCTGTGGACACCCCTCCGGTGCTATTGACTAAAACATAACCGACTTGGTCTAACATTACATATCATTACTTTTTTGTTGTAGAAGAACTGTGTTGCGAGACTTGCATCTTTTTACATGTAATGTTTTTGATGGGATCTCATCTCTTTTTGTAGGCAGTCCTTCTTTTTTCTTTTCAGGTACGACTTCTTGTAACGAACATTCAAACTGCAAAAGTAACTTTGTAATAGCATGTATTTTGTATAGAATTACAAACTTACTTATGCAGTTTGTGTTTCTAATCAGGGTCACCAGGTACTCCAGATTTTATAGTTTTCCCTTTATGTGGCCATTAAACCCTAACTCTGTACCAAATTTCAGCTCTCTGAGTTTATGGGAAGTACTAGTTCTATTCTTATGATTATGAGTGTGTGAGTTTCGAAAATGCGAAACTGCTTTCGCTTAACTTCGGAACTAAATGACCTACAGACTTGAAATTTTGGATTTTAAGTATGTGATTATAGCTTATTGGATGTCGAAAATTTCTGCGTTCTGGTCTTATCCAGAGGTTCTCAAATAGGGGCTTGAAAATGCGGCGAAATGGTTCCAGTAAAGGATGGTACGGCAGTGTTTGCTTCGCGCTCGACTTGGCGGGGGCACTGCCGTGCCCCCAGATCTCCTATTTCTTCGTCCCTACGAGTCATGGAAAAATCTTTGTACTCAAAAGTTTTAGCAAATTTTGTGTTCTACAATCTTACCGGACCATTAGTAGAGGAGTTCTACGATTAATTTTGTATTAAGCAGTAACGCTACTAACGCAAACTAGAAATTTTAGAAACAAAGGAAAAATTGAAATCTTCCCTTCCTGCTCGGTGCCTAAGTTATTCAATTTTTCCTTTATTTCAAAAATTTCGAGTTCTACGATATCAATGTATGGGAGGGTCATAATAATTCCCAAGGAAGCGAAGTTTGATTGTTTTAGTTCTTTGTGTGTAACTTTTTGACATCCTAAAAATCTTCCAAAATCTGACTGTGCAAAATGCGTTTTTTGACCACCAAAAAAAAATTTGGGTTTTTTTTATTACTCAATAATGCTTAGTGCTATAGAATAACTTTGTATTAGAAATATGTTTAGCATAAAATTATCTTTAACTTTGCTTCTTATCACTTCATTGACAAATCTCAACAGTTCTTCTCAACTTCATGAGAAAAAATCTTTTCAACATTGCGTTTCTTGTTAAAAGCCTGTTAGTTCAAAGGCTTACCAAAATTAAACTGTATCTCATGCAGAATGCAATACTCTTTACCCTGTGATACTTGGGACCAATATGAATGATTTCATCTGAGGAAATGAAAATTTCATCCACTGGATTTCAAGACGGCGGTCCTTTTCTAAAGCGGGAGCTGCATTTTTTCAAAAGTGATTTGTTTCAAAACGGCAGCTGCCATTTTATTAATACTGGTATCAATCGATTGGTACTGACACCACCAGGACACCACTAATCAAAATAAGAAAAATATTATTTAAAAATTAAAGATGGCGGCAGACTATTTAACAAACTTGTAAATTTTCATTATACTTTTTTTCGTTATATTAAAAATAACTACTAAATCTCCAATTATATAGTCAGTTTATTTATTTAAATAAATTCCCATAGTATCCCATCTACGAGATAAAACAAAATTTATTACAATCCGTCGATTAGTTTTTAAACTATACGAATTACAAAAGAGCCTCGGTAACTGTATCATGGTAGATATGGAAATAATTTGCACTTTTGTAATAGTGTACGCCGTACGATTAAAAAAAGCGCAAATCGATGTACAGTTTAGCCATTTGGCACACGCATACTAGAGGTCAAAACAAATTTTTTGACCCGCAGTTCCTAAAAAAAATTCCCTTAGGGGGGGAGAGCAGAGACATTCTTTTTTTTGTATGAAAAAAACATTTTTTTTTTTCAGAAATCTATCGTGTGTTGTATCATATGAAAGAGCTTTTTGAGGTGATTCTGAAAATATACCACATCATTACATTTCAGCTATTTTTTTTAATTTAATCAAAAATAATTTTCCCAAGATACCAAGTTTGAGGTCCTCCAGACACGATACGGCTGATTTTTATTTTGTACAGTATACCACAAATGATACTTAATACCCTCATATCTAACCTCAAAAAAGCAATTTCGAAATGATTTTCGGTAAGTATTTTTTTTTCAATGTTTGAATATTACTAAGTGACACGGTTTTACTTTAATACCAATTTTACGTGATTTATGGAACTTTAGATAGATACGTTACATATTAATCATAAAATGATACGTAGTATCCATATATCCAACGGGAAATACCTCTTTAACCCTTTACCCCCCCCACCACCCACCCAACACCTACCCACTATACCAACTGATGACAAGGTGCAGTTAAAGGGTTAAAGAGGTATTTCCCGTTGGATATATGGATACTACGTATCATTTTATGATTAATATGTAACGTATCTATCTAAAGTTCCATAAATTACGTAAAATTGGTATTAAAGTAAAACCGTGTCACTTAGTAATATTCAAACATTGAAAAAAAATACTTACCGAAAATCATTTCGAAATTGCTTTTTTGAGGTTAGATATGAGGGTATTAAGTATCATTTGTGGTATACTGTACAAAATAAAAATCAGCCGTATCGTGTCTGGAGGACCTCAAACTTGGTATGTTTCGAAAATTATTTTTGATTAAATTAAAAAAAAATAGCTGAAATGTAATGATGTGGTATATTTTCAGAATCGCCTCAAAAAGCTCTTTCATATGATACTACACACGATAGGTTTCTGAAAAAAAAAATTGTTTTTTCATACAAAAAAGGAATGTCTCGGCTCTCCCCCCCTAAGGGAAATTTTTTTAGGAACTGCGGGTCAAAAATTTTGTTTTGACCTCTAGTATGCGTGTGCCAAATGGCTAAACTGTACATCGATTTGCGGTTTTTCTTTGAAATTGGGCCTGTACGGCTACCACTATAATGAAAGTAAGCCGAGGTGCACAATCGTAATAGTGAAGTGACCAAACTTAGTGATTGTTTTCGTTGCTAAGTATCTAATTTTCATCCGTCAGAAACCGAGATTACGCCACTTTAAAATAGTATATTTAAAATAATCTACTAAGTGAAAGACTGTACAGATTTGGAAATTCAATATATGGCAATCGAAAGAGGAAACGCTACTTAGCATTTGAAAAATAATAATTTAGGTCCTTATGCTTTTTTTTAAATAAAAATGGGGAAAACTTAAACAGAAAACTTTTATTTTTCTTTGTTACGCAACAAATTACTTTTATATTCAAAATACAATGTAAAATCGCATTTTGTAATAAAACATAAATATTAAAAAAAAACTCTTTCTCTCATAAAAAAAAAGTTGTTTGAACAAAATACAAAAATCTGGGCTTTTACAGGGTATAAATAAATAAAAAGTCGTTTATTGCAAAACGAAAAAAAAGTATTTTTTATTTTGATTTTCAAAGTTAAGTTTGAAAATCTTAGCTTTTTTTCTGTTAAATAGCGTATTTTTCTTTCGATTTCCATATTTAATTTCTAAATCTGTCCACCCTTTAACTTGATAGATTTTTTTTTGTTTAAAAATGGCTTTCCATCAAATTTATGATGATTTCGCCAACCACATGTGCAAAGACGTTGTTCGGTTACGACGCCATGACAGTAGGCAACTGGTTTTTGTTCGGTAATAATGGATTCTGCTAGAGTCTGGCTATTGAAATATTACATACAATTTTGGCGGGAAATTCAAAAAATCTTGTTTAAGAGCCGGTGACACTGAACCTAGTATGATAAGATTCCCAGATGGCATATATATAATTAGGTGTTGTCGGCTCCTTTAATCGCTGCAGCAACCACCTTCTCCACTGTTTGGAAAATGCAGCAGTGGTTTTTCTTACACAGAAAGTGCTGATCTTTCAGATGAGCCCTGTTTTTTTCAGGAATCCGATCATACTAGATACCTCAGAAAAGTGGTCGCTTATCATACTGCTGCCACTGACAAGGCCAGTCAGGAGGGCTTGCAGCACTGCACTATCGTATAGTCCTACCCCTCCCCTGTTTCGAGGAACAAACGAAACTTGGGAATCTTATCATACTAGAAGCCGGATTTTTCATAATTTTTCAATTTTAATTTTCAATGGCTTCGCCAGGTTTTTCGCATTGCAGCATCGCCGTTTCGTGTTCCCCGACTAATGACGCACCTAATTATATATATGCCATCTGGGAATCTTATCGTACTAGGTTTAGTGTCACCGGCTCTTCTACTATATAGTTTTGGTACTAGAAAATATTTTTGATTTTCTGTGCACACGTAAGGTACCTATAGTGAAACATGTTAAAAGTAGGTTGATGTGCACTCAAAATCAGCTCACATAATTTCTATCACTATGTGAAGTACAGTCAACGACAAAAACATATATTTACACTTTCTTATCATATACCATTTTAACAAGGCGGAAAAATGAATTTGTAGTGTAAATAAGACCTAGTAGGCCGGGAGATGATGACACAACATTTCGAACCATTTGTACCAGTATCGCGATGAGATAGGCAGGGGTAAGTAAGTACGCAATGACAAAAAGGAATTTTCATAGCGCTGGCACTGGCGGCCCAACCGCGTGGGCGTTAATCGTACGTGTCGGTTTAGTTCCGAAAATCGAAAGATTTGTACAACAAGTAAATAAAAAAAAATTAAAAAGAAAAAACCATTTGTACCAGGCTAATTATTTTTTTGCACAGCTATCGTTCATCGTCAAGCCATTCACGAAAATCACCATGCCATACTTTTCCGATGGGGCCAAATGGCCGCCATACCACTGCAAAAGAGTATTTTTTTAAATTTTTGTCGAACGATTTGTACCAGTATGGCGTTTGGATTTTTGGAAAGTATATGTATGATACAATGTGACATCATATTTGCCATACTTCTAATAGGGGGAAAAAAGTAGTACCATACTTGAAATTGAAAAACTAGGATTTATGACATGTCTAGTTCTTAGTTAGGTCAGGTTGTGTTCCTAGAGGTGGGCAAGGTTGCCAGAGCTACCGGGTTGTACTGTGTTGAGAGCGAGGGACCTAAATTTGTCCCTTCTGCTGTCAACACAGTGAATCGTCAAATTTTATGTAGGGTAAATATTAAAAATGCGAACGTGCCTTCTTTGGAGTTGCGAGCGTCTATAGGCTGGGGTGTCCGTTTACCATCAGGTGGACCGTACGCTTGTTTACCACTGTCGTTGTATAAAAAAAACTAGTACTGAAAGTATCAAAATATTAAAAGAGCACCAACCTATTACATTGTTTACATCTTGTAAACATTGCAGTTTTTCGTTATACAACGCTTCACGTCTAGAGCATACAATACCGGACCATACTCAATACCGGGATTGAGTTTCGGTATTCAAATCTCAATCCCGGGATTTCGGTATTAATACCGATGTTTCGGTATTTTGGTGTTTTTCATTAAAAATCTTTGTTTTTTTGATAATTCGTTTAATAACCAACAATAATACTTCCAATTAAATTAAATAGTTATTTGGCTGCATTGCTCACATAATATAATTAATCACAGCAAAAATAAACCTAAAATATTTTAAGTAGCTACTAATTAAAGCAAAATAAAGTAGGGAATCGCTTAATTTACACTCACACATCACCATAACTTCAAAAACATCCGCCGAACCATTGTACGACGTGCTTTAGTCTAACCTTCTTATATTATTTAAACTTTTCTACAGTCAAGATTTGAATTGCTATTGTCAAACGAAATAGAACAGAAAATTGTAATGACGGATGTTACTGGAAAAAATATGTCTTGATTAATACACTCGATTTGCAAGGAAAAATGTGATTTCATTCATTATAACGGAAACTCAATACTTAAAGGCCGAGAGTCAACAGAGGCCAAACATGGTCCTTCGAACGGGATTCCAGCAAAAGAAACCATTAAGACACTGGCAGAAATTCACCTGAAATCAAACTTATGGTCTCGCTGCTCGCGACAATTATCATCTTGCCAGACCAGCTAACGGAGCTGGTCTGCAAACGGATCCGCGAGCGGTTCCGTAGGGGCGCCCGGTAGCAGCAGCCATATCTTGTGCTTTGAACGGAAGAAGGACAGGTGAACTGATGTAAACAGCGGACGCTATCAAGTGAAAATGTAGAAACAAAAGTGGACCTGTAAACATCGACGGTTTCGGAGCTCAGGGCAAATCAAGCAGCAAGTTCGACGAGCGAATCTTAACTGCAGCGGGTCACGGGTAGACCCGCAGGGTGCTCTGCGGCACGAGCTTTCATCAACTTCGAAAAGAAGGAAGGGCAGGTCCACGGGAGGTATTTGGTACGTACGGGTGGATAGCCCGACGCACTGCAGCCGTCTGATGCGAACTAGCACTACAAATAGCCTTAAAATGGCGAAATACAATATTAAACAAGTAATTTCACTCGATATTAACTGCGATTGTTCATTTTATCGAAAATAAACTACGTGTTTCAATTTTATGAATTTAAAAAGAACAAAAATTACTGAATTCCGGTCTTTCGGTATTTCGGTATTAGTCCTTGGAATACCGGTATTGAAATACCGAGAAAATCATGTCGGTATTACCGGGATTTCGGGATCCCGGGATCCCGGTTGCATGCCCTATTCACGTCCACTTCGCACATTGTCGTAATTATTTACGGCATTAAATAATAGTTCGCGGACCTCAACCGGTATAGTAATTATTAATATTATTTAAAATAAACACAATAAACCCCTTATAAACCGCGACCAATTTAAATGATTGACATAAATTGACAACGTGTTGACAACAGACATTTAAACAATCATAGACAATTAGTGATACAGCATGTAAATATCTGTCAACCAATTTTGGCTAGCCAGACTCTAGTCGTCGCGCCGAGAGCACGTGTGTTCACCAACGCGGCCACTACCAAAATCCGTAGAATACTTTAAATGTTTTATTTTGAAATGGTGTAATCTCGGTTTCTGACGGATGAAAATTAGATACTTAGCAACGAAAACAATCACTAATTTCGGCCTCTTCACTACGAGTACTACGACTGTACAACGCGTCTTATTTTCATTACAAAAGTGCAGTTTGTTTCCATATACCTACCATGATACAGTTGCCGAGGCTCGTTTGTAATTCATATAGTTTAAAAACTATTGTATGAACGGTATACGAAGATCCCTATGACACTGACAGTGACATACCATATAGTGATGTGCATGTGTCGATACTTGAATTGTTTTTTTATCTGTGGCGGTTCTCATCAGCGTCCTCTCTCTCATTTACATTAATTTAAACCTCAAACGCGGTTATCGTGTAAAAGATGTTTCTGGCTAGTGGCTCCTAAACCGCCATTTTAGGGTTCCGTTCCCGAATGGTCCAAGCGGAACCCTATTGTCTATTGTTGTCACTCAGGCGTGCTTCCGTCGGACGTCTGTCAAAAAAAAATTTTCGAAGACGTTTTCAACTTCCCTTTGACGTATTGACATAAAATTTGGACATATGCGTCACTAGTGAAGAGAGTACTCGCCGGCAGTGCGAACAGCCAGCGATCAACTATAAATATTTCAGTGACTTTTAATACCACGGGATCTATATCTTTTGTTCGTTTCTTGAGCGAGAAAATCGCTTCCTCGCCCTTGGTGGGACCAGTAGCTCAAGTATAAGTTTTTTCGAAACATTTAACTAATTCGAACGCGTAAACGCGTTTGCGTTTTGTCTCAAAATGTATGAAAGTGGTATGAAAACGTGAACAGCGCCTCTGGTGGTCATTAGTGGAAACTAAAACAGCGAGTATAACATTTGTTGCTAACCGATGAACGCGCGTATTTCAAACTCGGTGAGAGCGTTTTCATATATTTTGAGACAAAACGCAAACGCGTTCGAATTAGTTAATGTTTCGAAAAAACTATACTAGAGCTACAGTGCCTCGCTGTGTTCAGTGTGAGACTCGTCGGCGAGACCCCCCTGTACACTCTCGCGCTCGGCCTGTCTCGCTGTGTCTCGGCGAGAGAAGCAATAAGAATAAATAATCCCATCAAAAACATTACATGTAAAAAGATGCAAGTCTCGGAACACAGTTCTTCTACAACAAAAAAGTAATGATATGTGTTAGTACTGTCATTTTACGCTAAAAAAGTGGTATTCAATATTAAAAAAAATAAAAATACTATATTTATGCACTCAACGAGCTCCACTCAACGATATCCCACTTGATGGGGTAGGCAACATTTTTTTTCGTGCCCCCTTTTGATTGTATGGGAGCCCCCCTTATAAACCCATAAAAATATTTTTGGACAATTTTTATAGCTTTGGGTCAACACGATGCTTAAGCTGTATAAATTTGAAGACTATCTGGAAATCTGGTTCTGTGTACACCCCATACAGAACCAGATTTCCACCGACTTGCAGTGGCATTACTTTATTTTTTTAAATATTTAAAATGGCTTGGCCATATACAATAATAAATAAATAAATATGTAATTTAACGTTGTTTTATTTTTACACGTAACAATCAAATTGAAATATAAGACACGTTTTATTATTATCACTTCAATTATCGACATCTGTTATCGACAGCACCGCTTCCTTAGTCGATACAGACCAACGATATAACTTTTGCAGTACGTCACCGTGTATATTCCGTTAAGCATATTTCTGGGAAATAAGGGACAATTCAAGTTTCTTTCATATTTTTATTATGTAAATGTTTCAATTCTACATAAATTAATTAGCTACATTCCCAAAAGATGCTTATTAACATTTCGATGCGACAGCGAGTAGCGACGCTGTTCCAAGGTTATATAAATGAACTGTCACTGCAAATGTCACAGGGATCTTCGTATACCGTTCATACAATAATCGACGAATTGTCATAATTTTTGTTTTATCTCGTAGATAACACTACGAGAATTTATTTAAATAAATAAAGTGACGATATAATTGGACTTGTAGTTGTTATTTTCAATATAACTAAAAAAAGAGCAATGAAAATTTTACATTTTTGTTAATAGTCTGCCGCCATCTTTAATTTTTAAATAACATTTTTCTTATTTTGATTAGTGGTGTCAGTACCAATCGATTGATACCAGTATTAATAAAATGGCAGCTGCCGTTTTGTAACAAATCACTTTTGAGAAAATGCAGCTCCCACTTTAGAAAGGGACCGCCATCTTGAAATCCAGTGGATGAAATTTTCATTTCCTCGTATGAAATCGTTTATATTGGTCCCAAGTATCACAGGGTAAAGTGTCTTGAGTTCTGATGGATTTAATACTTTGGCTAGCGTAAATAAATGTTAATAAAATTATTTCATTGTGTTATTCTTTTGGCTAGTAAGTAACTATGTTCAAAAACTGAATAGATTCGTCCATTATTTATGTGGACGTCACTGGTTATCATTTATCGATATCGATATCGATATCCCTATTGCGTTGTTATGTTGGCATGACGTACTTCCACGTTTTCTTTTTTATTGTGGTTCAAAATGGCAAACCCTTACTTGCCAGAATTTCATTTGCCCGAATTTCAACTGCCATACTGTTCAACTGCCATAATGTCGTTTGTTATAATTTCGTATGTCATACTCATTGTTTACCATATTTGTCAAATACCAGAATCTTTATTTTCCATAATATCAATTCCAATAATCTCATGTTCCATAATCATTGTAATCCATAATTATCACATGCCATACTTTTATTTGCCATCCATCTCAACTGTTCGAATCGAATAGGTGAGAATGGGAATACATAATTTTAATGAAAATCGTTTCCCTTAACACTATTCACAGCATTTTTTTACATTTGCTCGAATTGTCTTTTACACAAGAATCAAATTTGGCTAACGGGCGAGCGAGCGAAGCGAGCGAGCAAAACCTTCTGGAGCAAAACCGACTAAGTAGGTTATGTTCAGACTTAGTCTACTGGTGTTAGGTATTTTTTTTATGCGCCTTGAAAAATCATGCTTGCTTGCTTGCTTGCTTGCTTGCATGCATGCATGCATACTTGCTTGTTTGCATGCATGCATGATGCAATTATTTTCGAGCGCCTACAGAAATTTAATAAGCAAATTCATAGTTAGGATTGTTTCAGAAAGAAACGTATTTAGTATGGCTTTTAAATATTCTGTTAAATAATATTATTGCACTTAATTAATATGGATAACAATACGTATCGCATTCGTATCATTCTGTCATGTAATATTCGGGAATACAAGAGTATGTCAAACGATTTTTCTAGTAAATGAACCATTCGGGCAAATGAAAATCGGGCAAATGTTTATCGAGTAATTGAAATTATTCCATATGAATTTCGGGCAAACAATAGACACTAGGGCTTCCATTCCGTAATTACGGAATTACGTAATTACGGACAGATATTTGACTTCTAATAATTACGTAATTCAACGGTTAAATTCCGTAATTACGGAATTATGTATTACCACTTATTTGTTTAAAATATGCCTACTATTTCAGTCTAAAAATGGAAAAAAGTTTTGTGAAATTGTAAATTAACGTATTATTAAATAACATAAAAGATTATGGGATATTATTTGGAGTTAGTACCTAGGTACCTCGACACATCAGTAGCGAGAATGGACAGGATTGCGTTGTAACCGTTTCGACTAGGTTACTCTGATATCTGTGGACTAGATACAAGAAGGAGGTCCGACAGGGGCCAGGGGTGCATTATTTTACCGGGTGGGTGTTCGATGTGGGGGCTGGAATGGCGGAACAGATCAAAAACCTATTAATATCATATAACTATTTTGGGGTAGTAGCTATCATTGCGACCATTGCTGAACTATTGGGATCCTAAGAGTGGGTAAAGTCCTGCAAACTTAAAGAATTGCAGGATTTTGCTGAACTCGAGAAACTTCAGGGCACATGACGTGTTTGCCCAAGAAAGAGCTACGGCTCGGCTGTGCATTAGGCTAGGGCAGTCAGTTAGGATGTGTGCAAGCGTCTCCTCCACTTCAATGCAAAGTCTGCACCTCCTTGTGTCACTCAATCCTAACGTGTGCATGTGCTTATTTAGTAAGCACCCTTACAAACATGCGTAGTCGGTCCCTGCTTAGCAATAGGCATCAGGGGACCCCTTTTTGTTAAAGGTCTTAAATAGCGCCTTGGAATGTTTCAGACCTGGGAACTCTCTCCAGGCCTGAATGGTTTTGTAGAAACAGTAGATTTCCAGGGTGAGCTTGGTTAGACGTATGAGGATGCCGCAAAACGATTCTGGCCCGCAATGCATCCCTTTCGTCGTCCCCGCTCGTGCAAGCTCGTTAGCTCTTTCATTTCCCGCGATACCTGCATGCCCTGGGACCCACCGTAAAATAACCTTGTTTTTCGCTCCAAGGTTATTTAATGCTTCCCGGCAATTCAAGAGCACCGCCTGGCTATACGATTGAATATAAATGATATTGTTGAGATAATTGCTTTGCCGATTGGTTGTCGCACACTCTAAGATGGTGTATGCCTCTACTTGGAAAATAGAGGAGTCCTTTCCCAAATTCCAGCTGATAGCAACTGGATTGAGTACCTGCACAATATTTGAATCAGACTGTCCACCACACTACCATACTTGATTAATAACAACTGGTTGCCAATAATACAAATAAAACTTTAAGACGACCGTATTAGTGGTAGAAGTTCCTCAAGCTGGACTGACCATATACGTTCAGCTCTTTGTTCTGAAAATTACACGTGGATGCTGCGATTTATTTAAATAATGGTGTAAAAAATCGTTTCCCTTAATTAAAATTAATAATTATAACAAATACAAATTATTTAGAGATTTTTAATTTGAACTCCGGGTCAGTTACGTAATTACGTAATTCAACGTTCTAATTTCGAAATCAATTACGTAATTGACAGATCCGTAATTTTGGAAGCCCTAATAGACACCCGTTCAAAATCTCTGCCAAACTGTACATCAATGTCATGTGATGACAATATTGACAATGTCACTGTCATCAAAAACCTTGTTCTAAGTCCCGTCTCTTAGAACGTAGTGGTTACTGGTTATATTCTCTTTAGCGCGCCCCACCTCATCGGTGGCCCAAAAAGAGCCGAGCTTGCAGACTGTATGTAAAGCCTGACCAGGAATATATGATCATGGGCTATGTTGCGGAATTTCAGTGGAACTAATTTCTTACAATGGCAATAATTTTGATGATAGATTGTCACGGTTATCAGTGTCAGTAGCGGTTTATTTAAATACTATTTAGTAGTGTTGAAAAATTGTTGATATAAAATGCCCGAAACGATTCATAGTCAAGAGCGGAACATTGTTAATAATGTATATAAAAAACTACTGAAAAAAAAACAATCGGGAAATGTAAATATTTCGCTACAAAACATTTCGAAGCTATCATCAGACTTGACAGGTAAACAAATTCAAGATGTCAATATAGTCCGGTTGTTACGAATTGGTTACTGCATGAATAATTATAACATAACAATGTTATAATCATTAGCCTATAGCATCTCTAAAAGATAATTTAATTAATGTTCAGGCATTGAAATTATATGGGGTATTGTAAAAAGCAAAGTGGCATCGAAAACTGTTTTCACGTGGAGATTTTTTTTTAATTTAGTGCAATATATAATGATATATATTAATAGTTTTGAGATACTTACCTATTTACGTCTAATCGGCACAAAATGATAATGCCGATATGTTATGGAAGTAACGGTTTTTATTTTCAGGAAATAACTTTAGTTAGACACATGGAAGAGCGATATGTTGTTGCGATCATGTGGTGAAAATAGAAAAAATCTAAGGAAAAAAAAAATATCCACGTAGAGAAGTACGTGATTGAAGTTGACTCTGAGAGTCCTGACTATACTAAACTCTTGCCATATAAACCCGAATAATAGCACCCTCTTGAGAATAGTCATATATTCCTGGTCAGGCTTTAGTAAGACTGTGGTGCATTGTATGTGACGGCGTAGACCCCTTTTTTTTATTTGGAACATAAACATAAACCCCCTTATTCATAAAACTTAACAAACCTCTGCTAACTAAAATGTTGTTTGTCCCTTTCTCACAAACGTACATGTTTAAGTGACAGATAAGGACAAACGAACTTTAGCGGCTTGTTAACTAATCGAGGTTTGACGGACGTTTATGAATAAGGGGGAAAGAATATTATTAACAATGAATGTATTCCGCATTTTGATTTAAAATTCCGCGTTTTGCATTTCGGCGTCTGGCAACACTGCACTGCCCCCCGCCCCACGCTCCGCCATTTTGTTTTCTTGTGATTGAGTCAATTTTAACGCGTCGCGTCGTGTTCTGTTTTCTAATAAGTGGGTTTCGGTGAAGATAAGATAGTGTGATAGTGTGAATTGAACTAAATGTACATATATATTGTAGCTGAAGAACAAAAAGATCCAGAAGATGAACATCTTCAACGTGGTTGACGCCACGCAAAGTTGAGTGTTTTTGGCCAAATTCCAAACTTTTGCACCAGTATAATACTTAAATATTTACAAAATCATACACTACCAAAAGGAGATTGGGGCGACTCATTAAAATTAAAAGAAGATTCTTTGAGACTGGTAAGTAAGTAGTAGGTACATTATATAAATATAAATAAATATTTTGTGGACAATCTTATACAAATCAACCTAGTCCCAAACTAAGCAAAGCTTGTACTATGGGTACTAAGCGACGATATACATACTTATATAGATAAATTAATACTTAAATACATAGAAGACATCCAAGACCCAAGAACAAATATTCGTGCTCATCACACAAATAAATGCCCCGGCCGGGATTCGACCCCAGGACCTCCAGCTTCGTGGGCAGGATCACTACCAACTAAGCTAAAGCGGTCGTCAAATGTATGTATTATATAATGTTGCAGCTTAGTGCCCTTGCAGAGTTTCATAGCAGAACTTATTGCCTTACAATCTATGTAATGTAAAACATGTTAATTCTTATTATCTAGTACAACTTATGATAAAAGCAAAATTCTGTGTTTCCGACAGAAATAAGCCTTAAAAATTATTACTTAGGTAGGTACTTTATTAAAGGCGAAACGCCAAGGAAGCCGAAGTGACCGTAGCAAGGTTGAAGGTTACAAGACAGATGTTTTTCAACTTCACTAAAGTTGGAAATTTTTCAAAATACAGGTATTTATACCTGTCATCAATAAAGCCCTTTATTCTGAATAATTTACATTTTTGGTTTAGATAATTCTTAATACAAATTATTTATTTATTCAGTTCGCCCATAGGCAGAGGCCTCAACCAACTCCAGTATGTACGATACGAGGGTCCTGGTGGTGTAAATTCAGGTAAACATAGGTGTAATTTCTGTTTTTTTTTAGTAGGTATATAAATACCAATTCATTTTAAACTGTGTTCTACCTGATCTAGTACGGTTAAGATAATTGGTCTGTCAAGACGAGGTTGCAGGTTTGATTTCCAGGGTGTTATGTTTGTAATAAGTATTCTTGGTTGGTGCTGGTATTCTTGTATGTATGGTAAGATGTGTATTTACTTTCAGAACATGAACAATATGAACATACTGAGACTGTCTCCTCAAGCACCTGACTACACTGTCGTTGTCGCCAATAACACACACTGAGGTCAGCACCCCTCAACGTTCATCTATAATTGACACAACAGCAATTGGCAGTGCATCAGGTAATTTAATTTACAATTTTTTGATAGTGACTTTAAAATATTTATAGTTCATAGTTGCTGAACTACAAATATAACTTTGTATCGCATGTATTTTTATAGGATTACAAACTTACTCATGCATTTTGTAAAATTCTGTAACTTGACTGATATTGCAATGTTTGTATGTTTCAGCTCCCTTTTATGAGCTGTACTGTAACGATTTTCATATTTTTCAGTGTGAATTCTTTGGTGCATTTACTGGGCATACCGTCACTGGCGCCATCAACCAGATTTTAAAGCACACCATTTACATACATTTCAAGCAGCTGGCTTAGAAGCCTCTGATGGAGGTGAGTTTTATAGTGAACGGCCATTATGAAGTACATTCTGACACATGGCACAACTATAAGTTTATGAATTTTGAAAATGTGAACAATGGGTAAAAATTCTGTTCTTGTTGCATGTGTCAAAATAGTAAGCGTAGCATTTTTTCCTAAGGTTTATATTGTCAATATTCAGTTTAGCAACTTCATTGGTGTGCTAAGTTTCAGGAATTACTTCATTATTCATAACAGCCATTGTCTGTAGTTATTTTTAGTTCACTACCAAATATTAGTCGCATTCTCATATTCAAAGAACTTTCAGCCTCATTAGAACCCGTTTGAATTTTTTAATGTATTTTTGTCCCAAATATGAGTTGAAACTCCAAAGTAATCTCAAAAATAATGTTATGTTTTGTGCAGATACCGGTTTGCCAGCCACTCACAACTCGCCTGGGGACACGGCCTTACAGTTTCGTGTTATGTTAAACTTACCCACGATACAATCTCGCAGGCGCAGGTAGCAGAAAGGATTTTTGTTGGATCTCTTCCCATAGTTATACTGTTCAGCTAGTTGGTCAGTGAAACAAAATTTCATTATCCGAGACAAAAGTTCAAGCAAACTGGGGCAGTTTCACACGGTCCCTATATGATTGTTTTAGGCCTATTGTATCCCACTGTCTTTTAATGCTTCTTCAATATAGATTATACTAATGACATTGTCTTTTTTTTAGGAACCCACCCATCCTACCTACGGGGAACATATTGCCATGCTTATGATATCAACAGTAAGTGTGTTCTGGGCGTTTTTATTAAAATTTATATAATACCCGCCTTAATAAAAGTGAAAATCGCTTGCTTCTAGAAAACATACGTACTGTTGATATCGTGAGCACGGCAGCATAATGTACCCTCCGTAGGCCCTGACGTGTACGTCCTAGTAACGTCACTAATCCTGAATATGACGTCGCTCTAACGTCTGTGGCTGCCCTAATATGTACGGCCCAACAACGTCCCTATGAATTCAGTATATGACGTCACTCCAACGTCAGTGGCTGTCCTAATATGTACGGCCCAGTAACGTCCCTATGAATTATATTTCTGACGTCACTCCAACGTCAGTAGCTGCCATAATATGTACGGCCCAGTAACGTCCCTATGAATTTTATTTATGACGTCACTCCTACGTCAGTAGCTGCTCTAATATGTACGGCCAAGTGTATGACGTCTCTCTGACGTCTTGAGGCTGTGACAAATTGACGTCATCTGCTGGGACCCCCAGACGTCAGGATATGACTTTTCTTCGTCGATCAGTACCGTAAACGGACGATATAATGACGTATAAATGATGACGTCTCTCTAACGTCTATAAACTGACGTCTTGAGGCTGTGACAAATTGACGTCATCTGCTGGGTCCCCCAGACGTCAGGATATGACGTCTCTTACGTCGCATAAACGGACGACATAATGACGCATAAATGATGACGTCTCTCTAACGTCTTGAGGCTGTGACAAATTGACGTCATCTGCTGGGTCCCCCAGACGTCAGAACATGACTTCTCTTACGTCGAGCAGTACCGTAAACGGACGACATAATGATGTATAAATAATGACGTCTCTCTAACGTCAGTAAACTGACGTCTTGAGGCTGTGACAAATTGACGTCATCTGCTGGGATCAAAAGACGTCAGGAAATGACGTCTCTTACGTCGAGTAGTACCGTAAACGGACGTCATAATGACGTATAAATGCTACCTGGGTTATATCTTTAAACAAGCAATTCTTGTATATATCTATGTATATATATTTAATATCTGGGCGGCCGAGCTTTGTTTAGCGTTTTCCCGGACATGAGACTTAGCTAGATCGATTTCTCGTCCCCGAAAACCCCCACATACCAAATTTCATCAAAATCGTTAGAGCCGTTTCGTTTGTATTGGGATTAGGCTTGTCAAGTGAGTGGACAACTTGACTGTTAGAAGTTCTCAAGCCGCCCGAAGGCCTCTAACCTGCCTGAACTTGTCTAATTATCGTCACCTATGTATCCGTCGTGGGAAACGGAACTTCCACGTCCTTAACAGGCGTTACGTAACCGTTAGCCGACAGCTGCGCAGGCGCCGAGCCGTCAGCCGTGACGTCACTTCCGCCCGCGCTTCCGGAGGGGACTCACATGGTCCTTAATGATATTTTTAATCAATTTCTGCTTTGCAGACCTGTCCCGCTTATGTAATAAGTCGAATTGGACTGCGCTGCCCTGTCAACTTTAACCTTTTCAGCGCTATGTCAAATAGAAACGCTGCACTCACACGCCATGCATGCAGGCATGTCAAACGTGAAGTTGAACTCTATAGAAATACATGTAGGTTGATATAGCATTGGACGCCGTGACATGACGGATATATGAGTCGTTAGAGTTGAACCGATGGTGCACATATATAGGTCGTTGGCGTCGAAAAGGTAAGCCCCAGATTTCATCATTGTGGGGGCGGATTTTAGGATACGATAGTACTATATGTCCAGTAATTTTATCTCACAAACGCGGGTAAGCCATAGTTTTAGTTGTGACACATACGCATACATAGACAAAAACAGACAACCATGCCTCGTAATAGTCTTAAATTATGTTTCATGTTTCGATTCATAAACTAAGACCGGGTTTAACAAAAATTCATTAAATCAAAAGTCAGATCATAATTATTTTGGTAACATAGTTAATTTTTGTCTTAGCTAACCAGTGTGTCAAATTTCATCCACATCCACGACATTTTCTGAATACATTTTTTGAAAGCTATTTGGAGAAATAAGCTTTCTTAATTGACTCATCTGATATCGTTGCGCAAAAATCAAATTCGGATTGTAAATTTGCCTGGGTGGCGTGTGAGTAACAAGCGCACTTCAGGCAACGACACAAGATACATAATAGTTCGAGACATAAAAGGAGCGTGAAATTGTTCAGTTTTACTATTGATTAATGCTTTGATCTTTTGACAATAAGTTTGGCTTTGATCGTCACTCCCACACAGTAATGTTCGCTTGCTTTCTCTGCTTGATCTAAACAAAGATCACTTACTACGTACTTACAGTGATTAAGGACGTCCCATGTTACCAGCAGACTAGGAAATCATATTAGTATTATACAAGCTATAATCGTTAAGTGTAACAATTCGATTATTATTATTACGTTCCTATATACAAAAGATATCAAGAAACTTTTAAACTCATATTGAAAAGTAGGTACATTGCCCAATGAGTACTACATCAATATAATATGATATACGAGTATCTTAAATTTTATTGTATTATTCAGTTTAAACCTGTGTTTTACAAATAAAGCACTTTGAACATTGAAATATAGTTTAAACGGTCCCGTACATTAAGTACTACATAACTTTCACATCATGCGTAACTTTAGTTCTCCTCTTATTAGGCAGTTCCCCTAAAAATCGTCAAAAATCCCCCATAATTTCTTAACCCTAGCATGACCAGGGCGTAGTTTCCGTACCGTGACATGGCGGAGTCCTAAGGGCACAACGGGCCTCACACAATTAAATGGCCTGGAGGTCTGCATTCAATACGAAATGGGTGAAAGCAATGCTTTGAATTTAAAGCCCTTTATGCGGTGAGAAACTCGTGCTTTTCGAAATTCCTGTGATGCGAAACGGTAAACTGAAAAATTACGTTTTACCTACTTACCTTTTGGGTTGCTATTCAATTTTGTTTTACCCCAGGATATGTTATGTTCAGTTTGGTGATATATATATATATATATATAGTCACCGGCAGAAAATTTGGCGCAAATTGGAAAAATGCATTTTTATATATTAATAATTATTTAATTTATTCAGTTTATAGTTTGAAATCACGAAAAGTTTTTGGACCAAATTTTCTGACGGTGAGTGTATGATTTGGATGGAATTAAAACAAAGAGAAGGTAAAAAATTGGTAATCTGGACGATTTAATGAAATGGGTTGATGCAATTGCTTTTTGCGTCGTATACTTTAATGGCAGGCCCGGTAAAACCAATACAATAAGAATCATGTAATAGATTTTGAGATTTCACAACAAAGTTTTCGGTAAGTGTTGCAAAATATTTGAAAAGCGATGGCCTTAAAAAGACGATATGGTTAATGAGAATTTAATTCTTCACCGGTCTGTACTCTCCATATACCAAAACTCGGTGTTTGGTCCAGGCGTAGAGCGATCATTTATACTCTCCACATTTTCGCCACCAGCAGTGGACGTCTTTCGGCTGATATGATGATACCTTCATTGGTAACATTTGGAAGAAAAATTGGAACTTTTTTGATAAAATGACATATTGGGAATTCTGACCAGTCATGGGTTATTTCTAACCAATCATGGTTATCTGTAACTACTCTTTGTTCTGAGGTACTTAGTACCGCATAGATTTTTATTTCTATGTTATAAGGAGGAAACGAACAGACGGATCGCCTGACGGTAAGCGATTTCCGTCGCCCATAGTCACAAGTGCGTTGCAATACTCCAGAGGAGTCACAAGTGCGTTGCTAGCCTTTTAGATGGAATTCGCTCTTTTCTTGAGGTACAAAAATATTAATAAGTCTGTCTCTAGGTTCAGAACAAGCGGATTTGGCTGTCGTACTCGTAAGGCGACTTCCTGATTTGTCGGTGCGGAGGCGGTACGATATGAGAAAACTGTCAAATGTCACCGTCAACTGTCAGTCGACTCAGTACCACTTTTTACTGCGCCCCTACATTTAAATGAGTGCTTCTTGACTGACGCGAGATGCGCGGAAGCGGGACGATGCGAAGGCAGTACTGGTCCGCTTCTGCGCATAATATTACTACTGCGCAAATGTAATACTGACAGTATTCTGTCAAGTGGGAATCTTTGCAACGTCAGTAAATTTACGTCAAAGAAGAAAATGGCACTTATCGATCCCGCCCTGCCAAGTCAGGAAGTCGCCTTACGCGACCGCTGAATCTTCCATCTTGCGCCAAACGTTGCGGCTTAAAAATTGCTTGCGGTACGCTGGCCAGCAACAATGGCCGCGTCGTCGCTTTTAACAATTTCATTCAAATTAGTTTTCACTCCAGCGGCCCGATAAATGACCTGCCACGGGTATCAGGCGGAAAGAACGCAATTCTGCCTGTTCAATGAGGTTAAGGTAACAGTAACAGCTTAGCAGAAGCCAGAAGGACAAACAGACAAACGCAGACCGCGTGCACATGCCGGAGGTTTCCTCTGGATTTTCCTAGGCCACTCTCCAACCGCGCACTCCTATCGCTTTATTTGGCCGGCCTATAAAGCCACAGGCAGGTTCCAAAAAAAGACACGCAGAACACAACACCACATTTTATAGCGGAAAAATACCAGACACCGTCAAAGTGCTTGCACTTCGGTTGGCACTACTTTTCCCCCAACCAAAATGACTGGCAATTAGCATCCGAATTAAATGCATAATTAGTATCATACCACACCAATCCAGAGCTTTATAAATTGCACACCTGTAATTAAATGAAAAAAAATAACCCCTCTCTGAAAAGCTGCCAGTCACCCGGATCAATTAACAATAATAGTATGGCACACTAACTAGACGGATTTCAGGTCTTGAATTTAAACTTTCGTGAGACATGTTATAACTTTATTTTACTAAACGGTTAAAACTCACGTATTAATTGTCACTTCGGGCGACATGTTTCGGACTCTTCGGGAGTTCTCCCTCAGGATGAGTGCGTCTGCGACCCGCGCCGATTGCACACATCCTGAGGAAGAACTCCCGAAGAGTCCGAAACATGTCGCCCGAAGTGACAATTAATACGTGTGTTTTAACCGTTTAGTAAAATAAGGATTTCAGGTCTCTATAAATTGAAAACGGTTTGCCGTACCCATGCAGATCTTAGACCAAAAAATCTTAGACGTCGGTGGTAGACAAACATAAGGCCCAACTGATGGTAAACGTTCACCGGCTTTAAAAGTTTGTAACTCCTGCTGACTGACTGATAAGCTGACAACGTAGCTTATGGAGGATCGTGACTTCATAAAAATGAGAAGCGCGTTTTATTGACTACTTGACCACTTATCAGTGGCGGAGCGTCCATACAACTCGTTTCCCACCGGCTTGCCTAATTTCCAGCCACACCAGTACATTTAGTACGGCTCATGAAGAATAAGAAAGGCCAATTAACTATTTCCGGCTTGCCTAAGAATATTTTTGACGCGCCGCCACTTATTGACTTGAATTGAGGATTCCTGTCATAAAATAACTTTTTCAATGTGACGTAACACCAAATTCAGTCACGTTAAAACAATTATCTCCACCATTCCAATAGTTTAACAGTTAGGTACCTTGTACAATAAGCTTAGAATGTGGTCAATCACTTTTGACCACACTTTGGTGTGGTATGAATATTGTTAATAAACTTTATTTTACTAAACGGTTAAAACTCACGTATTAATTGTCACTTCGGGCGACATGTTTCGAATTCTTCGGGAGTTATAACATGTCTCACGAAAGTTTAAATTCTTGTTAATAAAGTCGAAAATTGGATAACAATAACGAGGCTCTCTCAGCCTTACTAAGCGATCTGTGCCCGATTCGATTGGCTAGCTTAGCTTCATATCTGATTAACCACTGTTAATAAGCAAGCTGTTTTAGTCCTTCTTTTGCCGATGAATTGACCAATCAACCGTCATCAGATCTCACGGCCGGTAGACAATAAAACCTTGATAAAGCCTTCTGGACAAGGCAATTCGAATTATAGTACAAGTCGATTACAATGAGATGCACATTCGCAAATCGGGACTGTTGATCCATTTGCCGTAATTGCTCGTAATAAATTATATTTACATTTCTTCGATTATTGCATACGAATTACGAGTTCAACACGAATAGTGATTTTTATTTTACTATAATGGAGATCGTCCCTTGAAATGTGACTATCGGACCAATGTAATCAATGCCTCGCCTTTAAGTATAGTATGTATACTGTTAATTCCATGAATATATTTTCGTTACGAAAATAACAAAAGTATCTATATGCTCTTATTGTTATTAAGGCCATGTTCGCATATTTTTGGCACTAAGTCCGCATCGATATCACTCAGTATTTTTGCCGTTGACTGTAAGTAGGTAGGACGTTGACCAACTGAATACACATTTTTTAAATTCATTCATAATGAACCTCCCTTATGAATGAGTATAAAAAAAAACCTTTTCACAGTCGTTGAAATTTCATGTTGGCGATGAAATAATAATTTATGCCCCAAGTATGAAATTGTTCGAATTAACTCTCGTCGGACTTGAGGTTTTGTTATATCATATATATATCGTATCGTATTGTTTATAAGAGGAATAAGAGGAATAATAATATTACTAAGCCCTTTTCTGCGAAAAATAAATACTCACCTGTTAAATTTGTGTCAACATCCCCAATAATAGCTTTGTCGGACGCGAACTACAAGTAACCCTTGCGTTTAGTAATAACTACTATTATTATTAGAGAGTTTGAGACCCTATAATTGTAGGATAGGGTTCAGATTTGCATTTATCTCTACAATAAGCCGTACTCCGTTCAAAGTCGTGGTCAAACCAATAAAATGGCTGTAAAAATAAAACAATCCACTTCCCATAGACGCCATAATGTTCGCAATCACCGAACGCATGCGCCGTGACGCTGGGAATGCAAATGGCTCGAATTATATAATACTTTAGTACTGAGAGCCAGACGAAAGACCAAGCAAATATAATCCTTATTTCAAGAGCATTATGTTCTGGAATCGTGTATGTATTCGCGGGTACATATGCGTTGTTCTTATTTTTTTGTATTGTAATAATGCTCCTTATTTCTGAAATATTAAGTGCTAAAATGGTGTAAATGTGTTTGTGAATTTAGCTTGGTTTTTCGATGAACAGTCCGACTTCGATACAAAAGAGCGAATCTCATGTAGTGTTAAGTTTTTTACTAGATAAAGGGGTTATATGCCGTAACAATGTAAGGAGATTTATTTATTTTTCATTTAAGGCGACTTCCTGACTTGGCGGGGCGGGATCGATATGTGACATTTTCTTCTTTGACGTAAACTTACTAACGTCGCAAAGATTCTCACTTGACATAATACTGTCAGTATTACGTTTGCGCAGTAGTAATATCATGCGCAGAAGCGGAGCAGTACCGCCTTCACATCGTCCCGCTACCGCGCATCCCGCGCCAGTCAGGAAGCACTCATTTAAATGTAGGGGCGTAGTAAAAAATGGTATCGCGTCGACTGACAGCTGACACTGACATTTGACACTTTTCTCATATCGTACTGCCTCCGCACCGACAAATCAGGAAGTCCCCTAAGAGTAATATGTATTTGCTATCTTAAGAATGTTACTAGCTTGTTAAGTTTGTGAATTGTTAGTTTAAGTTATAATAATTCTTGTAGTGTGTAGCGAAAACACATAAAAATGGTAATATACGAGTTGTTTATAAGGCTACCGACACTAGTGTAACACCATTACACCATTGTAATTTAAAGAGAAAAATAAACGCATTTGTATTAGTATTTTTTGTATTTGTAGTTTTTAAGTGCGTGAAAATAAAGTGCCTGTATGAGCATGCACGATAAATACAAATCGATTCAAATCATAAGTTTTTGATTGGGCAAGACAGAGCACAGAACCCTCCCGATTCTGTCCCAAGAACCAAAGTAATGTAAAGTAAGAATTTCTAGTGAGTAGGTATAGTTCGGGCACAACGCTAAGGCTAAATTCTGTCAAATGAACGCAAGCAAAACTAGACTTAGAGCTCTGACTGTAGGGTAGATTTTTGCTTGCGTTAATTTGACAATACTTGGCCTTACAATTTTGTACGAACTATACCCCAATATGAATGGGGTCTCTGAAGTTGTAAGCGTCCCATGCTATGGGGATTCAGGTGTCCACTTACCGTTCGGCTAGCCGCATGCTTACTTAACGAATTCTTCATTTTATTTTTATACATATGTATGTTAGTCTGTAAGGTATATGCACAAAACAAGGGCGTTGTTGCCTGAGTCAAATAAATAAATGAACCACCATCTTAGAGTACAAAACAAAACCTAATTCGGAATGTAACATTCAACAAAAAAACGGACAACAGATTTTTGTACAATATGTTTGTTATAAGTTATTTATCTATAGACCTTTGTTGCTGAGACTAATTTAGTTATTATTTTTATAAATGACCCCAATTTTAACTACCTACAATAGTGCTAACACATAACAGCCCTGCGCAAGCGTCGATCACAATTCGTCAGGTCATTAACCCCTACGCCACCGTGCCATAAAGACGTAAAGTCCCTTTTTACTGTCAGTAACGTAGGACCCTTTAGAACTAGAATAGCAGAAGGCAACGCTAACGACGCGTGAATAGGGAAACATAGGTAGCTTTTGTTTTTTTGACGTTAATTTAAACATGACATGTAGCTAAATACTTAAACACGAGGCTGTGTGTAAACATAGATTTACTTCGAGAAGGTTCTTAGAGTCTTATGTGTACTTGCGAGTTAGAACCTTAATTCGTTGAGCTTTTAGGTTTTGGTGCTACCATACTTCCATTTCGTACTGTATATTTTCAAGTAGGTTTGAATATGATACTCCTCAATAAGTCAAAAGCATAGTTACACATGTATTTAGTAGGTACCTGTTTCACACTTGTTTCAAGTAGCTAGTTTCGTGTACATATACTTTTTAACCGACTTCAAAAAAAAGGAGGAGGTTCTCAATTCGCCTGTATATGCTTTTATTGTTTTTTTTTGTAACTATGTTTTTTGAAGATAGAAGTTGTACTGTCAACACCTCAGTAACAAATCATGTGAATATGACTTCAATGAGAAGGGCGCAAGGGCGTCTAGATATTATAGTCACTTTGAGAAGGTACATATAATTTATGATTATGACTTTGACTTTATGTATTGAGTTGAGTAACAAATTCTATACCTACAGTCAATGCAAGGTAATCGCCCCAGTGCTCGACACCTTAGTGCCCAAAAAATGACACCCATTAATATATAACATAAGATTGAAAGTGCTCTGTATTGGGTCAGGGACATTTACCTTAATAAATATTTTTGCTTTACCAAAATGACAAAAATATATGCACGCTATTAGGCACGCCTTTTCATAGAGGCCATTTTCGCATTTTGTGGAGTTAAATGTTGGCACTTAGTCCGTAAGTATAGATATTTATCGTAGTATAGGCCCAGAATAAATGCATAAATTTTAAGTACAGTCAGCAGCAATGGTTGCTACGCGGGCGAGGTGCTCACAATGATCTTCACACATTTTTATTATTTAAGGGAATAAGAGTGTATGAAGGTCAATTTGAACACCTCGCCCGCGTAGCAACCATTGCTGCTGACTGTACCTATTTTATGTTATTTTGCAAAGACTGACATTGATTTTGATTTCAATGCAGATAGATGATGAAGAAATAAAGAATCTTTGAGAGATGAGAGATGAGGTTTGAGGCCTGTCTCTTGAGTGACAAAGTGAAATACCCAAGCATAGTCGAGGTTTGCCAATTTTTGACTTTATTTTAATGACGTTAAGGTCCAAAAATTACGAACATTTGATTCCGCGACTGTACATGAACAGGATGATTCATTGAAACAAAAGTAAAACACCTGAGGACGATGACTCGGAAGCAATAAAGGAAGTGGTGTAGTGAAGTCCATTGAAACGTCCGACATCTTATAAACCAGTTATTAGATTTGAAATCTTCTCGCGTAGACTCAAAGTCGCTTTTGAACGGACTAATTTGATACAACTCGGCCTATTTTGATAATTTTTTACCAATACTTTTTCCGACTTTGACCCTAGGTCAAACTCGGAAAACATTTAAAATTTTGCTGATAAATCGATTTTTCCTCCCCGTAATCCCCTGTATATTAGTAAATTGCATTAATATGGTTCAAGCCGTTCTCGAGAGTTCAATCAAAATATTAAATGACACTGTGTCATTTAATACTTTGATTGAATTCTTTGTCTTCATTGACACATGATTACGTTTTTAGGGTTCCGTAGTAAACAAGGAACCCTTATAGTTTCGCCATGTCCGTCCGTCCGTCCGTCCGTCCGTCCGTCCGTCCGTCCGTCCGTCCGTCCGACCCCCGTTTTTCTCAGTAACCGTTAGTGCTAGAAAGCTGTAATTTGGCATGAGTATACATATCAATGACGCCGACAAAACGGTAGAATAAAATGTTTAAAAAAAATTTTTTTTAGGGTACCTCCCCTACATGTAAAGTGGTGGTGCAAATTTTTTTTCAGCCAAACCCCATCGTGTGGGGTATCGTTGGATAGGTCTTTTAAAAATATTATAAGGTTTCTAAAAGCATTTTTTGATTAAAGAATTGGTTAGCGTGATATTAAGCTTTGAAGTGATAATTTTTGCTATGGTCAAGTGTCCCCCCCCCCCTGCCAGCTAAACGGTGGCTACTAGGCATGTGAAAAAAATCATGGTAGTAGTATATACGATGAATTTAAAAGGAAAACTATCACAGCTAAGTAGACATTACTAGTTAACGAGTAATAGTCGAACTTCAGAAATGTACTTTGTAATAGCAAACTTTCGTACAATTTCCATTGATACCTTAGATAATGTTGTTAATTCTTTCAAAAACATAGTAAATATAAGTTTTCGAACTTTTTAGTCCATATAATGTAACGGGTGGACGACTACGGAACCCTACCTTGCGCGTGGCCCGACACGCACTTGGCCGGTTTTTAATAATGTTATTGATAAAAAATTTAACGTCATTTTGTCACACCGCAGAAATTCTATATAAATAACAGTAAGGAAGTCATTTCAACGAGAATTTTGCCGGACGTCAGTACCCATAAAACACAAACGTAACACTGCCATTAAAGGTGACAAGAGTAAGGTAAATGTCCCAGTTGTCGACACCGACCCAATACATGGCACTTATGTCATAATGACAAGTGTGATCAAATAGGTGTCATCTATTGGGCATTAAGGGGAGGTATCCACATTGCAAATGTCCCGCTCTAAGACGTGTGAGTTTGTAATTAACCATCCCACACACATAACCCATAACCCTGCCTTGCCGGGTAAAAAGGGGTAACTTTGCGATTTTTTTTCTATCGAGTGAAATTCATCAGGTCTTGTTCCTGACTACGATTTTGACTAGACAAGATCCTTATGTAACACATGTATATATATATATTTTTTTAATTTTAGATACTATATTCTATTTATGTCTCAGATTGTTTTAAAAAACTCAAACTTATTTAGCCTTAGAAGTTAATGACCTTCAAAGAGTTCAAGTTACGTAAACCTTAGTTTTTCCGAAACATATTTTGTATTGTTCACTTATTCACATGACTTGATGACTAATGCGTACAAACATTGACTTTAATGTATTCAGTGTCAGTTTGTGCTTCCGGTTGTCATTGTGTCAGTTTTTGACCGAGTGGTTGCGATGTAGCGCTATTCCCTTTAATTCTTTTAAAATAGTGGGGTGACAGGTGTTATTTAGGTATCATCCCAGTATGTACAGTCACCAGCACCAATATCTGCCATAACAAAGGCAGCATAAATACTTATAGTTATTTATTGAAGTCGGTAAAAATGCTCTTTGGCCTCGAGCCTCGATTCACAGTTAGCTTCGACCACAGACAATTAAAAAACTATTAACAATTGGTCGTGGGAGGCAGATATTTCTATTTTGTACAGTTGAACTCGTGATATAATTATTAGAGCCATTTAAAAAATAAAACAAAAAGAAACCTCCACTATTTACAGTTCTCGAGGGTACACTGTAGGTACGTACGTATTTGTGTCTTGCTGTCCACACAGTTACCACCTAATTCTCAAACAAATAAATAATTGACAATGAGCATAACAATACGAGTATGACTAGATTCTCAAAGATCTATTTTAGCTGTTGTTTCAGCTCATTTTTAGTGATAGGAAAGATTCAGCACATCTGATAGATAACGGCAAATCATTCTTCAGCAGAATAGCCCGAAAGGAGAAATAATTATTATAGAATAAACAACAGTAAATGAAAATACGAAAATGCTTGGAAAACAATCCGCTTATAACGACGCCGCATTTGACCGCTTTTAACGATTGTTAAATCACATGACGTTACATATTTTGAAAGAGAATCAGTCCGTTTTGTGCGACGTAATATCGCCGGTCCCGTGACGGTCGCTGTATATTCTACTGTATATTCTACTGTACTTCAACCTATTTATGCTATTTTAAACATGTTTAAATACTTAATAATAATAAGACGAAAAAAGCCGGCCCTAGTGCGTCTCGGACTACTTAAACTTCACGCATTGAGGGTTCTGAACAAACCGCAAAATTAGGACATAAGAAAATTTCAAAAAAAAAAATGTGATAATTATTTTTTGGATTTGTTGGTAAAACATACGTAGGTAAAATAAACATTATCACCAAATTTCAATCTCATAGGACAATTGGAAGTTGAAAATTCTTCGGGACATAATTTTGCAAACAAACTTTGGTGGCTTTTCATTCCTTGGTTTCCCAATATTTTGTAAGAGGAAAAATGCATTATTTATTTTATTCAACGAGTTCTAGAGAACGAAACCCCACTCGATGGGGCTGGTAAAAAAAAATACATCTTGCATCACTCCTGCTGCTCATCTCAAGCGGACTGTACATTATGTGATGTATTATCATTAACGATTTGAACGCTTTCACTTCTATATTGTCGCCGAGTAACAGGCGGTTTGTAGAGCAAAGCCATTAGTTATGGTAGGTAACTAGGCATACATGGAATAACCACAAAAATCACATTATAGGTCTATGGATTACCAGTGACGGCGCCTGTGATGACAGAACAGGAGTAGTAGTAGTAACCAGTGGCGGAGCGTCCATACAACTCGATTCCCATCGGCTTGCCTTATTGTCAGCCCGTCCAGTTCTTTTACTACAGCTCATGAAGAATAAGATAGGCAAATAATTTCCGGCTTCCCTTAGAATATTTTTGACGCGCCGCCACTGGTAGTAACACACCAACAGGATAATGAACCGGTTAAATGTCCAATAGATATGACAGCCTTATCATGGCAGGATTATACCATGAATATCTCGTAAATAGTGTCGGTTACAATAAATAGGTTTGATCTTACAAAGTATTGCATGAACTAGGTCTTGAGGCCACACGGCTAAAACCAGTGCTAACCTGTTAACTAGTATCTTATCGAAATCACTTTATATCTGTTAATTATATTTAACGGTCGCTACTTCCTAGCTAGTTAATTTATTTAATTATCTGTTAGGTGATAAACTTAGTAATCACTAATTATACATAATTCTAACGAGGTGGCTACTAATTATGAATACGAAGTACGAGTAGTCAGGGGCAACCAATAATTGCTAGATGGAATAAATTTGGTTTTGGTTTTAGTTTTTTCGAAAGAAAAATTGTCAAAAAACATTGAAATCTTTATTTTAATACACAAATTGAATAGTAAAGGTCCTAAAATAAATATAGAAATCTAGAATAATTTGGTATAGATATTTTTGCAATGCTTTAGTTAATGTGGGGTTCAATCACGGAATGGTTCAATAAAGCTTAAGTATATCTCCTTTTTTGGCTTATAATTGTCTAGTGTATGATTTAGATGTGAATACAACTTAGCATTAGCATTCAGTTAAATTGCCCACTCACTTGGAAGGTCAGATGGCCACATCCATGAGTCTCATTCGTAAAAAATAGTGCCTACGCCAAATCTTGGTAGCGGACACCTGGCTTCCTTCAGGATGAAAACAGTACTGGTATCAGTGGTATCGCTAGGAGGATGATGACAACTTACGATTAGCCATATAACTAGACCTAGAGATTAGACTTTGAACCACAAACTTTTATTCACAAGATTATACAACAATATTTACAACAATAACGTAAATAGTATGTAACTACTATTAAAGCTAACTGAAATCTAAAACAGGCCTTTTAGGCATTGTACCGAGGATGTTGGCGACATTTCCTCGCTGTATCGCAATGCTGATACGTTGTGGGAGCCGCCACGCCAGTACCCCTATGAGTTTGCAATGTTTGCATTACAACCGTACTCGCTAGCGACTACTACGTAAACAATTTAGTATGAACAAAAGTACAGTGCCTCTGGCGGTTACGTAATAGAACTAAGAATCGCCATACTAAATTGTTTACGCAGTCGCTAGCGAGTACGGTAATGCAAACATTGCAAACTCATGGTAAGGGTACAAGCTCTTAGGTCACCTAGAACAGCGGATGCTAGTGACGACAAACGCTAACGATGATGTTCCACATTAGCGGAATTCAAAACAACAATCGACATTCAAACCCTGACCTTGTCCC
This sequence comes from Cenopis cana, assembly GCA_951800055.1. Lineage (NCBI taxonomy): Eukaryota > Metazoa > Arthropoda > Insecta > Lepidoptera > Tortricidae > Cenopis > Cenopis cana. Next base: position 5,695,717 of record OX637487.1, on the reverse strand, counting down.
ACCGAATTAAGGTTCACAATGACATGGACAAATTGCACTGGACAATCGGACAGCCAGACCGACTATGGGAATAAGGTCTCCATTTGTCATAGGGATACAATGGGCTATTGAAGTTGGGCACATGAATATTCAATGTACAAGTCAACTACCGTACCATTGGGTTGTTAGTGTTTGGTTTGGACTCACAGCTTAGAAGTCGCAAATTATTATTATTTACGTGGACGAACACGCTTTGTACTCGGCATTTAGCCCAATCACATGATTTCGGAACAGTAACATAACCTTATTGAGCTCAGTATGGGAGCAACCCATTTATTTTCTTAATTTTGTTTGACCTACTCACTCACATTCGGTCCGATTTGCAATCGATACTGCTTATTTTATTCGTAATATATGTTACTGACGATTCCTTGAGGGAGATACCTATTCATTTTGTGTATTGACATTTTAACTTCATTTTTAATAATTTTTATTGACGATCATGATGACATTTTACACATTTTTTTTCATGAAATAAATAAAAAAATCTTATTCTAAATCTATGGGACTAGTATACACGTGAGATTGTTCCATTGAGTATTCGTGCATTTATTTAGTGTACAAAACTACACGTTTTATAAGCGGTATCATGCTTTTATCTACCACAGGCAACAATTTCAGATTACAAAATTTAACGTCCCTGGTACATCGCAGGGTATCCCCCTTAGTTTTAGGCGCGAGTGGCAATGCTGTGATTAAGTGCGCTGTGCATTTGTAATTAAAGTGAATAATTTTAACGAATTTAGGATGAGTTATGAACGTGCTTAGGTGCATCTGTGTGCACTTACATACCTACTTACTGACAGAATAAATCGGAGAGAAATATTGTCAGATATACAGGATGGAATACAATGATGCGCCCTGTAAAGGAACTATGTACCTTAAGTACTTTACGACACTCATTTTACTTAAAGCTTAAGCCACACAGAGAGCGGGCGGGCGGTAGCGGCGCGGGAGCGGGCGGTAGCTCCCGCGCGGCTCCCGCCTGCTCCCGCGCGCCGCTGCCGCCCGCTCCCGCGCCGCTCGCTACCGCCCGCTCCCGCGCCGCTCCCGCCCGCTCCCGCACCGCTCCCGCCCGCTCCCGCGCCGCTCCCGCCCGCTCCCGCGCCGCTCCCGCCCGCCCGCTCTCTGTGTGGCTTAAGCTTAAAGGAAACCATGTTTAATTTTTTATAAAGATGAATAACTGCATTAAAAGTTTTCAAAAATAGACAGTAAATAAAAAGAGCCACCTGAAGCATCTGATTTATATTTATTTAATTTAAATCAGACATACATACCTTAGCATAACAGTAAGGTATCTAAGGTAGTTCCACTCCATGGGCCATTTTAAGGTTGGTTCAGTATCCGCATGGTCCAAACGGAACCCTACTGTCACTCATGCGTCCGTGCGCCCGTCCGTCGTCTGTCACAAAATCTTGTTCCGATGATTTTTTTACTTACCATTGACCTAGAATTTGAAATTTGGTGATGATATTTATTATTACGTATATTTTACTAACAAATACTAATATTTATCAATTATATTTATTCTTTGAACTTTTTCTTATTTTTCTTATTAAAACCAACTTAATTTTGCGGCTGATTGGGAACCCGGTTTTTGTTCTACTCCTTACCTATATATATATATATATATATATATATATATATGTATCAGTTCATCAATGGCTTTTGAGTTTACTACAAGACTATAGGTACATATACAATCATAGTCAAGCAGCGAGACAAGACGTCTTTAGTAGCTGTGTAAGCCGATGTCGGTTAGTAATACATATTAAATGACAATATTTCAACTGTTAGGTAATAATTGATCAGTAATTATTAAATTGTCACGTTAATAACCATAAAAAAATGAATAATACAATAAGAGTCTACACGTGTCACATAATCGTATAATAATGATCTATTATTAGAACAGTAGTGGATGTGACTTTTACTTAGTAAACACTGTTTCTGTTTCGCGTTTATGTCAATGACGTTAGATCGTTAATTTTACCTGTAATAAAATATTCTCAGACATACCTAGGTAACGAAATAAATAAAAGTTCAACTAAAAATTGATTGAATTAAACTCACACACGAGGTAACCGCCATGTGGGATGTTGATTCGATGATCATTGTCAAGATACCAGTGGCGGCGCGTCAATAATATTCTTAGGGAAGCCGGAAATAATTTACCTATCTTATTCTTCATGAACCGTAGTAAAAGAATGAGATGATGAAATGGTGGGAATCGAGTTGTATGGACGCTCCGCCACTGCAAGATACTGAGTTGTTTTCGAAAACGGCCTGATAGCAAATAGTCCCAGCCAATACCCTCGCTAAATGAGACGGGTCAAAAGTCGGTACTCCAACACCACAATGCCCGGATAGCCAAAGGTTTCTGTGTCAGCGGCACCCTACGACGACCCAAAATGAGTCTTGAGGGCTGATTTTTGAGTTTCGAATGCTCGACTTTTCACTCCAAATCTGTCAAAAAACTATGATGTTTTGACAGATGTCGAGTAAAAAGTCGAGCGTTCGACACTCAAAAATCGGCCCCTTGGCCTCCGACATAAGAGCACGCCACTTTGTTCGTTTTCTTGAGCTCCTTAGAACTCCCGCCACCGGTTTGTGCCAAGTCCCGAAAGTTCCAGAATTTTCAAGAACTTACATACAACCGAGTCCCGGGACTATAAACCCTGTCACACAATAAGATAAAATCAAAAGGCAATGAACAAACGATTTGTCAACTAATACACACACAGTAGGTTCCAATAAGAAGAAACAAGTTCTCAGGACATGAATGGGCAATAAATTCGTGATAATACATTACGTTGGGTTTGTTAACAATGGTGCAGTCACACATGCTCACACAATCGGTTTTCACTTTCGATTCTAGAGATTTATGTACCATTTAGATGACAAAGTGAAGAAAATGTCACAGTAGGGTAAATTTCCTATCAATGGCCGGCCGCCCCCAAAACCACTGACCACATCGGAAAATTATGAACCAGTGAGCTTCATCTTAGACCTTGTCGTCGCTTTCCGTCGGCGTGAGACTAAGGCCAATCGCTGTCCAGTCATAGATTTAAAAAATGAGAGAAATTACTGGAATTTTAGAAAGTGAATCATCATCATCATTTTCAGCCTGTAATCGCCCACTGCTGAGCATAGGCCTAGAAAGTGAATAGGTTTAAATTATTCAATCTACTCCCAGACCACCCATCAGTGCCTCAGTTACGTCGGTAAGTTGTGTCAAAAATTCAGCAGTTAAATATGGCATTTAGTCTAATGAATCTATTTAAAACACGCCCAAAAACTCAATGAGGGACATTATTCAACTTTTCCAGCCTTGACATCACTTGCTTTCCAACTTTCTATTAAGTAAGTACATACTATCCATAAAAATTACCCTGAGGTGCATCAAAAAAAGGTTTTGTGGTCTGGTTGGTGTCTCCAGTTTCCATTATTATATGTCAAATGGTGCATAGATCTGATGATCATTCAAAACTACAACAATCAGTCGAGTGAAAGCTCATAGAAATCTTAACGATGGAGATTTTATAAAATACTCTGCTGAAGTAGGTATTAAGATTGAAAGGGGCAGCCCAATGTTTCAATTTAAGGTGAGTGACGTGTAGGTGGTATAAGCTACGGGTGGTTCAATTTTAAGGGGGAGGGGGTATAAGCTACGGTAATACAGTGACTTAATTGAAGGGGGTATGTATGAACTACGATAGCCCAGTGGTCGGCGGTCAGTCGTGGTGGTGGCGATCGTGAGGTCGAGTCCCTCGGACCAAGAATTGTCATTTGATATTGTACCGTTAGCTTTTCGGTGAAGGAAAATATCTGAGAATGTGAAGTCCCTAACCCGCACAGGTCCAGCGTGGGGACTACTGTCTATTCCCCCTAATCTATCAGAGGAGGTCCATGCCCAGCAGTGGGATTTAGGCTGATAACTATTATTCGTTACGTTAGATACATCCCACTAATAGATTACTATTTGATATTGCTCTCATGCTTGTGCTCGCGCGTATGACCGCGTGTATGACAGCGAAACCGAGATTTAAACAAATATTTTTAATGCCAAATTAATTCTACCTGTTTTTCATTTTAACCTTAATAGATTTTAATGAAATTTGGTATGAAGGCAGTTTCAATCCCGGAACAGACTATGATATTTTTTATCGCGAGTTTTATTCCCTGAAATGGCTTGCAAATAGTACACTATTTGTAAAGACACTTGACTAAACAATTGTTTAGGGACAAAAACCTATGTTAGTTAACAAGCCGCTAAAGTTCGTTTGTCCTTATCTATCACTTAGACATTTACGTTCGTGAGAAAGGGACAATAGTAGATTGTGTCACAAGGGAGCAAAATGACATATTTACGGCGTGGGCGTAAATTGAATCCTGAACGAAGCGAAGGATTATATAATAGAATCCCGAGCGTAGCGAGGGATTCTAAAATAGAATCCTGAGCGTAGTGAGGGATTCAAGAAATTAACGCCCAAGGTGGAAATAATTTTGCTTCCATGTGACACATACTGCTTTTCACATCACCTATTGAGGATAATGAAACATCTGAAATAACAATGGTTGTGCATTAATTTTATCAAAATCGATACAATGACTTATAACATGTTACAGAAAAGTGCCACTTTGATCCCTCCTAGCAGGGAAGAAAAGTACCACTTTGATCCCTCCTAGCAGGGAAGAAAAAGCCCTTATCCGAATAGGTGATGTGAAAATAACATTTTAGTTAGCAGAGGTTTGTTAAGTTTTATGAATAAGGGGGTAAGTTTATAACGAACTGCTAGCATTATCAGATTCAGATTCAGATTCATTTATTTCATTAATGTAAATTACAATATAAGTTCGCATTGATGTCAAAAATATAAGAATTCACATTATGATCGTCAAGTTAGATATAAATAATAACAATAATGAACATATTCTCCTAATAAGGATTGTCACAAAATAATTGAATACAAAATTTATAGTAGGTATACAAATTGAATCAAGGACAACGATGTCAATAAAAACAGATAGCAAAGTCAAATCAAATATCATTTTACAAATTTAAACAATTATCATTATCTAAATGCCAATTGGATTAGATGTCGCTGATTGCATTGTTTTCTACTAGTTTCTTTAGGGAACAAATAAAATGATCACCTAAATAACTTTTGATATCACCAAATTTTCGAACCCTAAAATAAGGCTGAACACTCAAAAAAATGTATCGACCATCAATTTCAGATCACCTAACCACTCATACCTATTATTCCAGCAGAAGCAGCTATTTTACTTATTGCGTTCCCTGAAATTTTATAATCGCATCAAAAAATTCTCAAGTACCACCAAAAATACTAAACTACCACCAAATCTCGTGCATCATTTGTTATTAGAATTACGTCCAAATATTATACACATTACAAGCTATATTGTAGTTAATACATTCAAATTAATTATTGAGCGGCATGTTTCGGACTCACGCGCGACGTTGTGGTTACCGAGTGACATGTTTTGGACTAACACGCGACATGTTCGGGCTCATCAAGCGACATGTTTCGGATCCAGCGACATGTCTCGGACCCATCGAGCGACATGTTGGGGTCATCGAGCGACATGTTTCGGACTCACACGCGACATGTTTCGGATCCAGCGACATGTCTCGGACCCATCGAGCGACATGTTGGGGTCATCGAGCGACATGTTTCGGACTCACACGCGACATGTTTCGGATCCAGCGACATGTCTCGGACCCATCGAGCGACATGTTGGAGTCATCGAGCGACATGTGTCGGACCGACACGCGACATGTTCGGGCTCATCGAGCGACATGTTTCGGACTCACACGCGACATGTTTCGGATCCAGCGACATGTCTCGGACCCATCGAGCGACATGTTGGGGTCATCGAGCGACATGTTTCGGACTCACACGCGACATGTTTCGGATCCAGCGACATGTCTCGGACCCATCGAGCGACATGTTGGAGTCATCGAGCGACATGTGTCGGACCGACACGCGACATGTTCGGGCTCATCGAGCGACATGTTTCGGACTCACACGCGACATGTTTCGGATCCAGCGACATGTCTCGGACCCATCGAGCGACATGTTGGGGTCATCGAGCGACATGTTTCGGACTCACACGCGACATGTTTCGGATCCAGCGACATGTCTCGGGCCCATCGAGTGACATTTGGGGTCATCGAGCGACATGTTTCGGACTCACACGCGACATGTTTCGGATCCAGCGACATGTCTCGGACCCATCGAGCGACATGTTGGGGTCATCGAGCGACATGTTTCGGACTCACACAACCACATGTTTCGGATCCAGCGACATGTCTCGGACCCATCGAGCGACATGCTGGAGTCATCGAGCGACATGTTTCGGACTAACACGCGACATGTTCGGGCTCATCAAGCGACATGTTTCGGACGCATCCAGCGACATGTTTCTGATCCAGCGACATGTCTCGGACCCATCGAGCGACATGTTGGGGTCATCGAGCGACATGTTTCGGACTCACACGCGACATGTTTCGGATCCAGCGACATGTCTCGGACCCATCGAGCGACATGTTGGGATCATCGAGCGACATGTTTCGGACTCACACGCGACATGTTTCGGATCCAGCGACATGTCTCGGACCCATCGAGCGACATGTTGGGGTCATCGAGCGACATGTTTCGGACTCACACGCGACATGTTTCGGATCCAGCGACATGTCTCGGACCCATCGAGCGACATGTTGGGGTCATCGAGCGACATGTTTCGGACTCACACGCGACATGTTTCGGATCCAGCGACATGTCTCGGACCCATCGAGCGACATGTTGGGGTCATCGAGCGACATGTTTCGGACTCACACGTGACATGTTTCGGATCCAGCGACATGTCTCGGACCCATCGAGCGACATGTTGGGGTCATCGAGCGACATTTTTCGGACTCACACGCGACATGTTTCGGATCCAGCGACATGTCTCGGACCCATCGAGCGACATGTTGGAGTCATCGAGCGACATGTGTCGGACCGACACGCGACATGTTCGGGCTCATCGAGCGACATGTTTCGGACTCACACGCGACATGTTTCGGATCCAGCGACATGTCTCGGACCCATCGAGCGACATGTTGGGGTCATCGAGCGACATGTTTCGGACTCACACGCGACATGTTTCGGATCCAGCGACATGTCTCGGACCCATCGAGTGACATTTGGGGTCATCGAGCGACATGTTTAGGACTCACACGCGACATGTTTCGGATCCAGCGACATGTCTCGGACCCATCGAGCGACATGTTGGGGTCATCGAGCGACATGTTTCGGACTCACACAACCACATGTTTCGGATCCAGCGACATGTCTCGGACCCATCGAGCGACATGCTGGAGTCATCGAGCGACATGTTTCGAACTAACACGCGACATGTTCGGGCTCATCAAGCGACATGTTTCGGACGCATCCAGCGACATGTTTCGGATCCAGCGACATGTCTCGGACCCATCGAGCGACATGTTGGGGTCATCGAGCGACATGTTTCGGACTCACACGCGACATGTTTCGGATCCAGTGACATGTCTCGGACCCATCGAGCGACATGTTGTGGTCATCGAGCGACATGTTTCGGACTCACACGCGACATGTTTCGGATACAGCGACATGTCTCGGACCCATCGAGCGACATGTTGGGGTCATCGAGCGACATGTTTCGGACTCACACGCGACATGTTTCGGATCCAGCGACATGTCTCGGACCCATCGAGCGACATATTGGGGTCATCGAGCGACATGTTGGGGTCATCGAGCGACATGTTGGGGTCATCGAGCGACATGTTTCGGACTCACACACGACATGTTCGGGCTCATCAAGCGACATGTTTCGGACGCATCCAGCGACATGTTTCGGATCCAGCGACATGTCTCGGACCCATCGAGCGACATGTTGGGGTCATCGAGCGTCATGTTTCGGACTAACACGCGACATGTTCGGGCTCATCAAGCGACATATTTCGGACTCAAAATGTGTTATATATATATATATATATATATACAACGCGCGAGCCGAGCGAGCGAAGCGAGCGTGCCGCGGTAGCGGCCGGCGAAGCGCCAGAACCACCACCTGTTGAGTCCGAAACATGTCGTTGGATGAGCCAGAACATGTCGCGTGTGAGTCCGAAATATGTCGCTCGATGACTCCAACATGTCGCTCGATGGGTCCGAGACATGTCGCTGGATCCGAAACATGTCGCTGGATGCGTCCGAAACATGTCGCTTGATGAGCCCGAACATGTCGCGTGTGAGTCCGAAACATGTCGCTCGATGACCCCAAAATGTCGCTCGATGACCCCAACATGTCGCTCGATGACCCCAACATGTCGCTCGATGGGTCCGAGACATGTCGTTGGATCCGAAACATGTCGCTTAATGAGCCCGAACATGTCGCGTGTTAGTCCAAAACATGTCACTCGGTAACCACAACGTCGCGTGTGAGTCCGAAACATGTCGCTCGATGACCCCAACATGTCGCTCGATGGGTCAGAGACATGTTGCTGGATCCGAAACATGTCGCGTGTGAGTCCGAAACATGTCGCTCGATGACCCCAACATGTCGCTCGATGGGTCCGAGACATGTCGCTGGATCCGAAACAAGTCGCGTGTGAGTCCGAAACATGTCGCTCGATGACCCCAACATGTCGCTCGATGGGTCCGAGACATGTCGCTGGATCCGAAACATGTCGCGTGTGAGTCCGAAACATGTCGCTCGATGACCCCAACATGTCGCTCGATGGGTCCGAGACATGTCGCTGGATCCGAAACTTGTCGCTTGATGAGCCCGAACATGTCGCGTGTTAGTTCAAAACATGTCACTCGGTAACCACAACGTCGCGTGTGAGTCCGAAACATGTCGCTCGATGACCCCAACATGTCGCTCGATGGGTCAGAGACATGTCGCTGGATCCGAAACATGTCGCGTGTGAGTCCGAAACATGTCGCTCGATGACCCCAACATGTCGCTCGATGGGTCCGAGACATGTCGCTGGATCCGAAACATGTCGCGTGTGAGTCCGAAACATGTCGCTCGATGACCCCAACATGTCGCTCGATGGGTCCGAGACATGTCGCTGGATCCGAAACATGTCGCGTGTGAGTCCGAAACATGTCGCTCGATGAGCCCGAACATGTCGCGTGTCGGTCCGACACATGTCGCTCGATGACTCCAACATGTCGCTCGATGGGTCCGAGACATGTCGCTGGATCCGAAACATGTCGCGTGTGAGTCCGAAACATGTCGCTCGATGACCCCAACATGTCGCTCGATGGGTCCGAGACATGTCCCTGGATCCGAAACATGTCGCGTGTGAGTCCGAAACATGTCGCTCGATGACCCCAACATGTCGCTCGATGGGTCCGAGACATGTCGCTGAATCCGAAACATGTCGCGTGTGAGTCCGAAACATGTCGCTCGATGAGCCCGAACATGTCGCGTGTCGGTCCGACACATGTCGCTCGATGACTCCAACATGTCACTCGATGGGTCCAAGACATGTCGCTGGATCCGAAACATGTCGCGTGTGAGTCCGAAACATGTCGCTCGATGACCCCAACATGTCGCTCGATGGGTCCGAGACATGTCGCTGGATCCGAAACATGTCGCGTGTGAGTCCGAAACATGTCGCTCGATGACCCCAACATGTCGCTCGATGGGTCCGAGACATGTCGCTGGATCCGAAACATGTCGCGTGTGAGTCCGAAACATGTCGCTCGATGACCCCAACATGTCGCTCGATGGGTCCGAGACATGTCGCTGGATCCGAAACATGTCGCGTGTGAGTCCGAAACATGTCGCTCGATGAGCCCGAACATGTCGCGTGTCGGTCCGACACATGTCGCTCGATGACTCTAACATGTCGCTCGATGGGTCCGAGACATGTCGCTGGATCCGAAACATGTCGCGTGTGAGTCCGAAACATGTCGCTCGATGACCCCAACATGTCGCTCGATGGGTCCGAGACATGTCCCTGGATCCGAAACATGTCGCGTGTGAGTCCGAAACATGTCGCTCGATGACCCCAACATGTGGCTCGATGGGTCCGAGACATGTCGCTGGATCCGAAACATGTCGCGTGTGAGTCCGAAACATGTCGCTCGATGAGCCCGAACATGTCGCGTGTCGGTCCGACACATGTCGCTCGATGACTCCAACATGTCACTCGATGGGTCCAAGACATGTCGCTGGATCCGAAACATGTCGCGTGTGAGTCCGAAACATGTCGCTTGATGACCCCAACATGTCGCTCGATGGGTCCGAGATATGTCGCTGGATCCGAAACATGTCGCGTGTGAGTCCGAAACATGTCGCTCGATGACCCCAACATGTCGCTCGATGGGTCCGAGACATGTCGCTGGATCCGAAACATGTCGCGTGTGAGTCTGAAACATGTCGCTCGATGACACCCACATGTCGCTCGATGGGTCCGAGACATGTCGCTGGATCCGAAACATGTCGCGTGTGAGTCCGAAACATGTCGCTCGATGAGCCCGAACATGTCGCGTGTCGGTCCGACACATGTCGCTCTATGAATCCGAAACATGACGCTTGCGTTTCTTACATTGCGTAGATCCGGTATAATAGACTAGATATTAATTTGATGAAACAAATGACGCTTGAAATTAGGTGATCATGTAGTATTTCTGGGTATCGAAAGAATTATTTGGGTGTGATTAATTTTAATAGGATTACGATCCCAGTTATATTTGGATGCGAATTATATGAAATTTGGTGTTTGAAATTAGGTAATCATTAAGTATTTTTGGGTAGAGACTAATTTATTTGGTAACAATTTAATTTAATAGGTTATCGACATGTTACTTCTTCGAGTTGCACTTTATATTTAAATGGAGTTGAAAATTTGGTGCGAATCTAGTATTTTTGGTAATCAAATGTAATTTTTCAGGGCATCATTCGGCAATTAATTTGGTGGTTCGTTAAATGCTACCCGTTTCTTTATAATCTAGCCGGCTGCAGTTTTCTCTATTGTCAGCAGTGAGAGCATATTTTTTGCATAATAAATGTAGGTGCGTTTCTTTATATATATTTCTTTGTGGTTTTAAGGCTTCAATACAAACGATAGAAATAGAGATAATCAGTTGGTTTTTGTCCGTCTGTGATAAATAAGGTTTTAATTGACAACATTTCATATTTTTAACTACTTTATTTTATGAACTAGTTAGAAAATAGGTAAAAATTTAAGCCACCCGTATTTTTTCTTTTTCAATTTAACTCATTATTTCATACAAAAAAAACACGTTGAAAAGTAGGTTATTCCAAAAGGGCGTAAGTAAAATATAACGTCATCTTCCCAACAAGAATCCAGAGCCACTCCAGAGCAGCGATTGTCTGTACTCTGCGTACTAAGGTCTCCCTGAATACAGCGAGGAAGATGACATCAACTTTCGGTTTACAGTAATGTGCGATTTTTTCCAAAATTACCGGAGAAAAAAATGTAAAAAAAAGTTTTTTGTGTACTTCACACGTTTTTACCGAAATGGTTTTCGAATTAAGTCTTTTGGAAATTATGAAATATTGTCAATTGTTTATGTATGTATGTATGGTAGCACTATTAAATATTTTAAAGCTTTATTTTGCATTAATATAAGCTTTCACAATTTCCACGCTTATTTATACTAGATTTAATTGAGAAAATAATTGCTACTGTATTTATCAATTATTCTTTGTAGTTACTCTAAACGGCCGTACATTGCCTGGTCCAAAATTTATTTATAATTAATTTTTTCTTGTATTTTTCAGGTAAGCAACATCCTTACCAATTGGCATTAGTAGGGTAGGAGTCAACGTAAGTGGACCTGGACCTGGCGGTAAGGCAGAGTATATCGCATATACAAACATTATACAAATACCTATTCTTTAAGACAAATGTTACCTATTTAAGTACCTAAACATAAATGGAGCCTCGTCTGCCAACAAACCGCAATGTGGTTTGGCAGAAGTGTATGAAATGTAAACATTTGTATAATTTTGTGAATAAACTATTTATTTATTTATTTTTATATACCAAATGAGTTACAGCGAAAGCAGGTAGTGATCTCTTGACTAACTGCTTTAAGAGACTATAATTGTTGAAAGCTAGCTATGTTCCAACCAGAGAGTATGTATTCACAACGCTTACCGAACAACTCATCCCAGCCACTGTAACCACTCGGCCTGGCCTCCACATACACATAATGAGTACGAATTTAGGGTTCAAGTTATGTCCGAGGGAGTTGTGGGAGATGCAGGTCGTGAATCACAGCCGGTCTGATGCAACAGCGCAACTTCCATAGAATCCTATAATTGATGCGTGCTCATTCAGTGCGCTATGAAATCAACACGGCAGCCGCTCACACCGTTGACTTGTTTACAGGTAAGTTCGGTGGCACAGGAAGGAGTAGTGATTTCCAGTGCCAATATTGGTGGTGGCGAGTTAGGGCAATGCTGGTCGAAGGTCAATTGACATCTTATGTATGTTAGTTATAACAAATTCGTACAGTTAGCAGTGGCGGAGCATCAAAAATATTCTTAGAGAAGCCGGAAATAATTTGCTTTTCTTATTCTCCATGAGCCGTAGTAAAAGAACTGGACTGGCTGAAAATAAGGCACGCCGCTGGGAATCGAGTTGTATGGACGCTCCGCCACTGACAGTTAGTCACTTATTTGCCGGTCATTATTTCCTGTCAGCCTACAAAATCACAAGTTAGAGTTTACAAAAGTTCGTCTGGAGTCGAAAGACACAGGTGAAAGATGCTCTGCTCTGCATATTTAGGAATGTACATCATGCAGCGATAGAAGATAAAACTACTAATTTCTAAATAAAGGAAAAATTGGAATGCCGTAGGTTTAGAAGGTCGTAGGTTCAAATCCTGTTCGGGGCCAAATAATTTTAAATTTTTCTTTTATTTAGAAATTTGTAGCTGCTACTGTGTCTGATAATTTCTAGAAGAAAGAGTTATGTAAGCATCAAACTAGGCAGCCCAAATAGATCGATAATTACACATTTAAACATCGAATTCAGATAGTTGGTTCAAGTATAAAGTTCGCTACGATACACTACGGTGTGATTGGTGTAACTTTAATTGTAAGTGGGGCCAGTAAGGCCTCTCACAATACCTAATAAATGAGGTAACAGCCTCCTCGTGATAGAGTAAAGCTGGATTTTGATTTACAATAACCAAACATTGCGCTGTATAGCCTACTAAACATTATATAATGAAATATTGGTTGAGATTAAGTAATATTTGCTCACAGTATGAATCAAGCAGAAATGAGCTTATTGAAAGGGTCGAAGATGCTTCTTAACGGAGAATGAGCATTATGACTTTATGATAGACAGATGGACCGGTATTGGCATTCATTTTACGTTAAGTATCACATAACCCTTTGAACTCTTTGAAGTCGAATGTGCAACAGAATGTACACTGGAGTTCAATGGCCTTTTTTAGATCTTTTACAACATATTTGAAGTCATATTACTTTTGTCCAAATTTGGAAGAAACTGAGTTGAATTCATTTACCAAATGATCGTATGATGGGCATCTAGTTAATTATAGGAAGTGCAAAATGACAAAACATTTTTTTTTGTTTTGATATTGTCAGTTTCACTTGATGGTGTCAACAAGATCGATTTAGAAATAGGTTGAATGGAATTTCTGTAAAAAAATCTCTGACATTTCCTTAACCCAGTTTGCTTATACAATGTGTATTTATAGACACAATTTATGGTGTATCAATTATGTATCAAGGAAGAATGTTCTGACATTCCCTGTAACATGTTCGAAATAATGAATTAAGGGTGAAGTGAGGGCTATGGCAAGTTATGAATTCATTATTGGGCGTTGTAATATGTCAGCTAACCTCACGTGCGTGAAAATATTAAAATATCGATTGAACAGCGTGAAGAAACATTGAAAGACACACTATTTGTCACATAAACCCTTTCTTTAAACTTGACTGTGTTTTAGCACTTTTGAATTTGCTATAAATCTACCAATATATTAATACCATAACATTATTATATATATGCTATAACTAACGGTATGCAATCAAAGAACGCCAAATACTGTAGTACTTAGTCCTTGCATTTTTCTTTTGCCTCAGTGACATCCATACATCTCCTCATATACATACTCGGTTGTGGGAACTTCTGAACTGACCTTGTTCCAGTATTGAATATTTACTCAAACTTAAATACCTACTACTATGAATATTACCCATGAATCTTGATCTAAAAGTTTTTTCGACGGAACCCAGACAAAGTTCCACTCCCACGCAGCTCGCGGGTAAGTGTGAAAACGTTAAATGTGTGTTCATTAAAGCATGTGTGTTTCTTAGAAATGGCGTTGAGTTTTACGCACAACTTCATTATGTATAAAATGGCTATGGACATTGTGATTACAAATTAAACAAATAAGGACTTCAAATAAGTGAACAAACAATAAAATAAATATTTAACCTATGCAAAAAACTTAATGCTAAATAATTTGTTTTTTAATATTGCATAAAAAGACGCATAACGAAGTGTGGTGCCGGCCGGCCTAGAAAAAAAACTGTCAAATTTTACATAATATGCCTGCCAAGGGTTTTGTTTTGTTATTCGTTTTGAGTGGTTATCTTTATTTTATTGGTCTTCTCAAGGTTTTCTCGCAGGCGAAGTGAAAAATAGAGTTATGTAGTACTATTATACTTATTCTGTGGTAGAGTGTATAACTCGGGTCAAAAAGCGATATTTATTTTATTTATTTATTTACACTTTATTTCACATAAAAATATGAGTACAAATGGCGGACTTAATGCCTCAAGGCATTCTCTACCAGTCAACCATAGGGCCAAACAGAAACTTGCAAAGGTGGGTGCAAGAGACAGATTAACAGACAAAAAAACCATAGAAGTAGTACATTATTTTCACCTTCTTGAACAAATAATATATAGATTTAGTTTTATTTTTTTCATAATATAAATTACATTATAGATGAACTTAGAGCTAATAATTTACAAGAATTTACATTATGATCGTCAAATAGTGAATATTATAATAATTATGTCAGGTATATCATTATTCATTATAAAAAATATGTTATAACAATACCAATCTAAACAAGGAATTCAATGTCAATATCTCATAATGATTGTCAAAGTATACAAACAACACATAGATATATACATGCATACATACATTATACAATATATATACGCATAAATATATACATTAAAAATACTCTTTATTGCACAGCTCAAAAAGATCATAGAACACAATCATTAGGCTTAAAGTAGAGATAATCAACAGGCGGTCTTATCGCTAAAGAGCGATCTCTATCGATATATAATGTTCCACACGCGCTTTTGACTACATCTTTTCCGCTAGGAATTTTCTAGCAGGTGCTTGAAGAGGATACGTTTGAAAACAAACTTACTTGGGGCTTGTCTTGTCGTCAGAGGGTGTTCCTTCACCTTCACTTCGTTCGGGAAAATAACCATCTCGTGGTCGTATGGCTCATTTTAGACCCTTGTAATACAATCTACTGTTGTGTTTAAGTACCTAATATTAAAATTTGATTAAATTTTAGGCTACGCAAATACCCAGTTACCAACACAATTTTAAAATCCGCGCGATAACATTGACATCCAGTACCTATTGTGATAATAATCACAGTATACAATTATACATACACAGTGCCAATGACTGAAGCGCTAAAATGTATGCGCTATCGACAAAATCACATACATTGTAACATGCAAATAAGCTCAGAATGTCTGAACAAGTTTTAACGACTTGACGATAAAAATCACTTCGTGTCACCACATCTCGTTTTTAAAGCGATTTACGAGTTAAATATAATTTAAACTTCATTTGTTTGTAGTATATTACAGTCAAGTGCAAAAATATGTAAAAAAAAATCTGTCATAAATTTGTACCGAAACTGAAACCTTAATTCGCCGATATAAGAACCACGAGATACATATAAGAACTATTTTTGGGTAAGTTGTATCCATTTAAATAACAGACAGTTTCGCTAGCTCTGAGAATTGATATTTTTCTCAGAAGGCTTCAAGGTCCATGGGAACCAAGGTTCACTTGCTTAATATTCAATCGGCTCCTGGCTTATTGTGATTTGCTTACTAAGATACAATCGAATCAGCCATCCCACTATGGAGTAGAGGTTAATTTTCAAGCTCAATTTTTTAATCAAAGTGAAAATTTAAAAATTCAACACCACAGGTGGTTTTTCAATTTTCACATTGATTAAAAAATTGAGATTTTCGCTAGCGGACGCATCCGCTTAACCAACATATTAAATTTTCAAGCTATTTAGTTCGTTGATTTTATATAATGTGTTATTTTACTGATGGGGAATTTTGTCATCTGTGGCCCATATAACAACACTTCAAGTTAAAACGGTTTAGTATTATAAAATTGCAGTACCCTTACCATGAGTTTGCAATGTTTGCATTACCGTACTCGCTAGCAACGATTTAGTATGGCGATTCTTAATTGTTGACCGAGTAAAACGAGGTCTCTGTTTTAGCTTCGACAAAAATGCTTTCGTATGTCCGGCCGGATTTTTGTATGTCCTCGTCTACAGGTCGCATTTATCAACCGATTTTCGTGAAATTTTGTGAGCAGGTTCGGTAACTATATAGATTTTTTTTGTCGAGTCACTTTTTGGAAATTCAAAAAAACAAACATTGTATCAATGATTTCGTGTTTTTCTGCGGCCGTTTTTTCCTCTACAGGTCGCATTTCTCAACCGATTCTCGTGAAATTTTGTGAGCAGGTTCCATGACTACATATAATTTATTTGTAGAGTAAATTTTTGTAAATTAAAAAAAAATTTTTTTACGTCGTTGGCTGATCTCCTCTACAGTTCGCATTTATCAACCGATTTTCGTGAAATTTTGCGAGCAGGTTTGGTAACTATATAGAACTTTTTTGTCGAGTCACTTTTTTGTAATTCGAAAAAACAAACTTTGTATCAATGATTTTGTATTTTTCTGCGGCCGTTTTTTCCTCTACAGGTCGCATTTCTCAACCGATTCTCGTGAAGTTTTGTGAGCAGGTTTTATGATTACATAGAATTTTTTAGGCAAGTAAATTTTTGTAATTTTTTTTATTTTTATTTTATTCATTGGTTTGTTCTCCTCTACAGGTCGCATTTATCAACCGATTTTCGTGAAATTTTGTGAGCAGGTGCGGTAATTCAATAGAATTTTTTTATCGAGTCACTTTTTCAAAATTTAAAAAAAAAATTTTTTTATCAATTATTTTGTGTTTCTGCGGCTGAATTTCGATTTGTTCACCTCTAAGGGTCGCATTTCACAACAGATTCTCGTGAAGTATTGTGAGCACGTTCTTTGATTACATCGAATATTTTTGTCGAGTAATCTAAAAAAAATTCTATGGTTTGTCCTCCTCTACAGCAGCGGTCGGCAACAGGCGGCCCGCGAGCCTCCCTGGCTTTATTGTTTGTAAAGGTAAAATTTGAAATTCTTAACATCGTGAAAGCGTCTGTATCGCCAACCACGAATATTTTCACAGTTGGTCAGGACGAGATATGTGTTTTTGTAAGTATATCATCTATAGTAAGTAATCTTTGTGATATAGTTTTATTCGCGGATGATACATCTTTAATCTTTAAGGTTGACCGAAAATCAGTTGACTATAGTAGAGTTAATGGCACACTGGACAAAGTACTTGACTGGTTTACCGTTAACAATCTGTTACTTAATGCTAAGAAAACTAAATGTGTCAGATTTTCTTTGCCTAATGTTAGACCGGTGGAAACTAGTATACTCTTAAATAACGAGTGCTTAGAAATAGTAGATAAAGCAATATTCTTAGGTATAACATTAGACAAAAATCTACAATGGAGTCCCCACATAGCCGTTATGGCGCGTAAATTAAGTTCAGCCGCATATGCTATCAGAAAAATCAGGCAACTTACCAATGTAGAAACAGCTCGCCTAGTTTATCATAGCTATTTTCATAGTGTTATGTCGTATGGTATCCTGGTTTGGGGTAAAGCAGCTGACATACAGACAATTTTTGTGTTACAAAAAAGAGCCATTCGCTCCATATATAACCTAGGCTCACGTGAATCTTTAAGAGAACTCTTTAAAGAAATCAACATTTTAACTGTAGCGTCCCAGTACATCTATGAGAATATTGTTTATGTCCTTAAGAACATAGACTCCTTCTGTAAAAATTCTGATATACATAATTTTAATACTAGAAATAAAAATAAAATTGCCACTAAAAAATTTCGTGTCCGTAAAGTATACAAATCTTTTGTAGGTCAATGTGTCCGTTTTTATAATAAGTTACCTGATGAAGTTTTGAATTTACCTTTTCCAGCTCTTAAAAAGTACTTGAAAAAATCATTGATGTCGAAGGCTTATTACAAGGTTGAGGACTATCTAACAGACAGAAAAGCATGGCCCAAACCAGATACTTAAATAGAGTAAAGATTCATATATTGTGTATTTTTTAATTTTATCTAGTTGACGCAGTTCTTGCAAGAAAACATATCAAAAGATTTATAACTAAATTTATAGTCTAAAGGATTCAATTTTTTTTTTTCCTAAATAGAATTTGATAATGCTAAGGTATACAGTTTCGAAATGTTTTCTTGCAGAATTACACACTGTCATAACTGGTTTTTTTCCTCATTTTATTCTTTGTTTTTGTGTTGCTTTATATAGATACTTAGATTTCTTGATCTTAAGTAGGTTAAGTATTATCATTTATCATTGTAATAAGCATATTTTTGTGAGAAAATGGCTGACTGTCGAGTTTCTTTCGGCGTTTCTTCTCGGCAGTGGCCTCTGTGAAACGCTAGTAGGGTTTGACTTGTAAAAGTGCCATTGCGGCCTACTTACAGAATAAAGTTCATTTTATTCATTTTATTTTCATTTTTTATTTTATATTTTACAATTAAATCTATCTAATTTTTTTTTCAAAAATTTCGCGCTCGCCGCGTTTGCTTTAGACAGTATGAAATATTTTCCACACCTGCATCTTAATGTTCAAAAAATTTCGCGCTCGCTGCGCTCGCGTTTGCGTCTACATGACTTGATGCGTACATGAAGTTTTTTCCAGACCTGCATAATAATATTCGCAAAATTTCGCGCTCGCTACGCTCGCGTTTCAACGAGATTTGTTATGACTTGATGCGTATGAAGTATTTGCCGCATTTGAATCAGTGTTCGAAAAATTTCGCGCTCGCGTTTACATCTACATAACTTGATGCGTACGCGTATGAAGTATTTTCCGCACCTGCATCATAATGTTCGAAAAATTTCGCGCTCGCTACGCTCGCATTATCATATAGATGTGTTATGTTATGACTTGATGCGTATGAAGTATTTGCTGCATTTGCATCAGTGTTCGAAAAATTTCGCGGTCGCGTTTTCATCTAGGTGTGTTATGACTTTATGACCCGTCCCCCCCTTAAAGTTTCTATATCTGCTATTCTATATGCTTGCATTGATCGAATGAATCGCGAAATTACGATGCGGTTGAAATGCGAATTATCTGGGTTTGGTAAGGAAACTAGCTGGTTTATCTGTGAAAAGTCGGTTTTTTCGTCTGTCTCGTTTTTCACGTAAAAACGGGTGCGAATTTTTACTACGTTACTGTCGCGTACGGCGTACCAATTTGTTTCGAGTTGATATCAACAGACAGTGATCATTATTATCATCTGCGGCCCGCGAAGATTTTTTTAGCTACTATGTGGCCCGTGGGTGCTAAAAGGTTGCCGACCCCTGCTCTACAGGTTCGATATCTAACATAGTTTTGGAAATAAAAAAACACTCACGAGGTCTACAGCTCACAGAGCCACTAGTTCTATTGCGTAACCGCCAGAGGAGTTGTACTTTTGTCCATAGTAAATCGTTTACGCAGTCGCTAGCGAGTACGGTAATGCAAACATTGCTAACTCATGGTAAAGGGTACTGTACTTTTATAAATTGAGTCCCTGGTGACAAAAGATTTGAATTTTGTACTTATTGTAACTTTAACATAATATGTATATAATATTTTAACTTTTGTAATTATTCAAAACTTATTTGCTGGACTTTCTTTTGCTGTATTTATTATTAAGATTCACCTCTACTCCTCTATTCGTGCCTCTGATTCAAAAATATAGAATATAAACGGAGTAGGTTAGTTAGATTCCTTTTTATTTTGAAGGAAACAATTCTCTAAAAATACATAAAAAGTAGGTACCATTTCCCTTTCTACGTAAAAAAATCTTCAATAAGTTATTTCGGTCTATGCTCGCGCTACTATTGAAGTACATTATCGATTTGAGTGTAGACACAGTAACCTTTCGTAAACACGATTGAATAATTTAACACCAATCGGCGTGTAGTACTCTGTACTGTACCTCCATATAATACAAACTTATCAAAACACTTGTAAACAACTAACTAAACGCTGCCCCGTACACATTTCAAACAGTCTCTTTATTGTTTGTCACTGTTAACCGCAAAGTTAAGTTGGTTAAAATATAATTGTGTATTGGATTTCCTTTATCCATTAGTTTTTTTTTTCTAATTTGAATAAAATTGTACACTAGGGCTTCTGAGGCCCGTCGTCTATCAATGTTGGAAATATCATTAGTATTGGGTGAAAAGGGTTGCCTTTAATGTTGTAAGTATTTGAGGATAATTATGAAAGTTTTTGACGCTGATTGACCCTGATTTGACCCTGTAATTTAAGACTAAATAGATGGAATCTAGCCACGTTCACTGTTACTAAGTATAGTATTTTATGTCACACCTGACCATAAAGTGGCAATTACCGCACGCTCCGCGGGTGGAAAACCCCACTTCCTGGCCAGGGAGTGAATACAATTTTGAACTCACCACGGGCGGTAATAAAGAAAGCCTCAGATCCCATATTTATTGCCCTTGCCTTTGGCTCGGGCGTCAAACAATTATACCGCCCTATGGCCTAGTAATTAGTGTACACATATACAACTATATTTATAGTTCGCCGCGTGGCTATCCGCGCGTTAAATTGTATGGATGTTTAGACAGGTTTAGACCAAACCTGGAGTAAGGGCTTACCTAGTTACCACCTTATTTATTATCGTTCATCAAAAATATTTTGTTAGGTCATCCTTTGCTGTCACATTGACATCTATGTTTGTGAGAAACGAACCTTTTTTTTTCCAATTTTATACTGCCATCAGTCGGTAACGACTATAATCAGTTTTGTTCCGTGTGTGTATGTTTTCGGTTTAGGAGACCATCGTCTCGCTCAACCACTATGCAGCCTACACAATGTGTTTTCGTTTTAGGCGGTTTACAGCTTGTGTCGTATCCAGTAGCTTTGCTGCCAAAGGATTTGGGTGGCCCGCAAGGCGCTCGATATAACGTCTCGTATGCTTTTTGATTTCTTCCTTTATGGTGGGCATATTGAGGTAATCATGTATTTCGTCGTTCCGGGTAAACCAAGGTGTTCTGACAATTTCACGCAGAATAGCGTTTTTTGTAGACACATTATGTTACTATCGCTAGCAATTCCCCACAACTGGATGCCATAGTTCCAGATTGGTTTAATAACGGCATTGTATAGTAGTAATTTGTTATCCACAGATAGAGTCGAGTTACGTCCCATAAGCCAGTGCAGGTTTTTGTACTTCAAGTTCATCTCATTACGCTTGTGTTTTATGTGCGTTTTCCATGTCAAGCGTCTATCCAGGTGGAAGCCTAAGTATTTGATGGTCGCGCAATGCGGTAAGATGTCGTTGCCTAGTTGGACAGGTGAGCAATCTTCTCTTCTCAAGCTGAACGTTATGTGGTTTAAGAAACGAACCTAAATACATTTAGAATAAGCAGCGGTTTGTTAATTTTATGAATAAGGGGATTAGCCTAAGTTAAAACTTAATCATTATTCTCTATGGCAAGATTGGCAAGAGACCAGTAAGCGGAGCGCAATTCTAATTAATAGGATTTACTCGTACTAAGCTGAAACAATTGAACACGATCTACTCGTAATTGATCAACGAATAAGAAGACGAATATGAAAAATACGGATGTGAAAATTGCTGTGTGAGTAATTTGTATGTATATTATATGTAAAGGTATTTAATTCAGTCATTTAGTTTTGGCTGGGTTGGGTTT
Organism: Cenopis cana; assembly: GCA_951800055.1. Classification (NCBI taxonomy): domain Eukaryota; kingdom Metazoa; phylum Arthropoda; class Insecta; order Lepidoptera; family Tortricidae; genus Cenopis; species Cenopis cana. The sequence continues at coordinate 5,673,499 of OX637487.1, read as the reverse complement.
GAATTCAGAAATTCCTAAAACAGCGGTCAGTTGCTCAGTTGTTTGATAATCGTAGGCGCAACTGTAAGCACTTAGCAATTAACCCAACAGAAACGTACCTATTAATTTTTACCTATCTTTATACAATCTATTGTTGGTACGGAATAATGCTGGAGTAGTTTTCCAGTAATGTTTACCCACCAATGGAAAATATTTGTAGTTTCACACAGCTATTATAGTTGTTTTTGTAACAAATTGTTGGATGGTGGAATAGGTTTTAAAGATAACATTTGCTGATCATTCAAACTACGAGAAAGCAACAGCACCCCACCTTTAGTTTCGTAGGGAAGAGAAGATACTAATTATCTGAATGTATGCATAAAAAAAGGATGTTCTGATGATAGTTAAAGAACCTTTAAATTAAACTCATTTGAACTCTGAGAAAAATAACAAAATAACTTATAGAAAGCGCTCTTTCACATCGCTGTCATACACCTACTGGCATTTTCAGCTTAAAGAAAATCAAATTAGACATGGACAAATAATGTATAGGTACCCAGTTTTTCTTTTGAACCATAAAATATTGCTCATAGTAAAATGTATGGCACGTTCATTTGTTTATTGCTATATTTGCATTTGTATATTGTATAAAACTTGTATAGCATCAGTACTGCATACTTTAAAAAACAGAGTGTATAAGTAAGTAAAAGAAATATGTCACACAATGAAATGATCCCAAGTGCTTTGGAAGGCACGTTAAGCCGTTGATCCCGGTTGCTGTCTATGGCAGCAGTCGTTAAGCCAAGTTGGAGGCCTTCGGGTGGCTTGGGAACTTCTAACAGTCAAGTTGCCCACTCACTTGACAAAGCCTAATCCCAATAAGGTCTAGTTTCCCCTCGGGGTTGGAAGGTCAGATGGCAGTCGCTTTCGTAAAAACTAGTGCCTACGCCAAATCTTGGGATTAGGTAGCGGACCCCAGGCATCCTTCAGGATGCAACTGTACTGGGATAACGCTAGGAGGATGATGATGAATGAAATGATCCCAAGTGCCCCACAATTGTCGTAATACCGAGCGCTAGTCTCGTGTTCCGGTATTAATCAGAATCATCATAAATTTATAAAAAAAAGTAAAAATCTCTAAAAATATCTTACCTTCGCTACCCCTGTTTACACCTTTATACTATTTACGCACTCACTTGGTTACTAATCTAATATGACGACAAGACGGCTCTGTCTTAAGGAATTTGAATCTAACAACCATTAGCTAGTTTCTGTTAGGTACAGCGCCATCTAGAGGTCCACGAATACACAACCCCACTCGACGTTTTGACATAAGTCTAGCACAGTAGACAGAACTGGAGCAGTACGCAACAAGTTGCGTCACTCGCACGCGCCACCGCGTACGCATCTCTGTCCGCATCTCCGCTTTTCGCAACCCGTGACACACTGACGAGACGTTTGCACGTTTAATTATTTCTGCAATCGCAACTTTGCAAATACAACAAAAGCGTTTATTTTTCGCGTTTTTTTTCTTTGATTTTTTTTATATTGATTAAGTATTCACTATTCTGCTGTGTAATTGCATTTAATATATTTTTTCTTGCTGTTAACTGTAACCACAATGGCTCAAGAAATTTGGCATTTTCGGAATTACCTATTCGAAGACACCGTATGTCATTTATTCTCAGTACCAACTAAAATTAATTGAATATTAGGTGAATTTGACCTCACTGCTTCTATGACTTATTTCCTCACTTCGACTAGATACATATGAGGTAAACGTCCCTATGTTCGACACCTTAATGGCCAATACTTGACACCTATCGTTAACCTCTGTCACTATGACACGACGTAACATTGTGCCAAGCATTGGGTCAGTGTCGAGCACAGGAACGTTTGCCTTACCCGGCGCCAGATAAAGTTTCAAAGATTTGGAAACTTCTTTGATGACTTTGCAAAAACATATTGACGCCACCGGCCAGATATGCTTTGAAAACATTGATGTGTCCAAAAACAGACACGGCATGGCAAAGTGCAAATCTTTGTTCAAACTTTGAACACTTTAGTCAAAGTCCATTGCCACACATCAATCAAATGAGTGTTCAAACATCTGAAGCTATATCTGGCGCCGGCATTAGTTGGTAATGGTATTGGTCGTATGTCTCGCGTAATTTCGCAAGTGTCGCGGGTTGTTGCGTTTGCGCAGCTTCCGTCCATTGTCGGCGCAGTCTATAAACGTGCATTTTCCGCCATTGATGGAATTTTATAATTGTGATTGAATAAAAATATTGTACTGATAAGGGTGAATCCTTAACGCACATTATGCACAATTTATAGAACGTGTAGCATTTTTCACCATCGGGACTTATTTTATTGTAGTAGGATAACAAATGTAGCTGTGAGATGGAATCTGCAAAAGCCACTATACGCGACTTTCAGTCTACCTACTTATAGGTAGACGTGGTCTATGAAACCAGTGGGTTTTTCATAAAAATGTAGGTGTATAGGTGTATGGTCGACGCCATGTATACATTTACACTTTTGCACCTTATTCGCTATTTGACTAATTCGCTTTTGATTCTCTTTTATGGTGCCATTAATTCGAACTAGTTTATAGGGACGATCAAATGTTTGTATGGGACCAAGGAGGGTGATGATAAGTTTATGTCATCATGCCCACACTGTCATCGTGTGTAAATTGGACCATGTTTCGTCAAACGTGCTCCAATTTTTCCATCTAGATGTTACACATAATTTGACACCTATTTCTCAACAATGCATAGTTTTCAAAACACAGCTAAAGAGCCGTTTACACTGATACGTATCGGCCTAAATGCATAAGCCATTGTTAGGCCCACAATAGTGCGTGTGGAGAAATGCAGGAAACACGCTTTCGCCATTACGCTGGTGTGAACGCAGCTTTACAGTTTTAGTTTTCATTTCACTGTAACACCTTTGTGGCTGTTTCGCGAAAGTTAAACAAATATTCGAATCTATTTAGAGAGGCAGGGTACCTACGGTATTGTCATCTCGTTGCCCAACTGGGGTAGTAGGACACCTTTACAGACGACTTTACAGAGGATCGCAGCCATAATAATACCACTATACGAGTATATGTGGTGTTGTGTTCTTGGTTATAAATAATGTCCCAGAGCCCCCAAGGATGCTTTGTGTCGAAATTGCGAGACCTGTATGTCCCCAACTGTCAATACAAAATAATAAAGGGTGGAACCGCGGCAGCGCCCTTAATTCCATGTGAGTCGCAAGTGTGCATAGGCTACGGTACCTACTTTTGACAGCAGGTAGTCATAGTAGAATAAAAAAAACGTTTTTTACCACTTGGTCTACTTATTTCAGCATTAACTGTAGGTATTTGATAAATAAAGAAAACACAAGTAATTATGTTTATTTAATTACCTCGTCCTTTTCCCATTTACTTGGGATAGCAGCATGTTTTTTACGTTATCATTTATAAAATTAAATCATATCAGGCTTTACTAATTGATACCTAAACGGGGTCCTGGGATTCTAGGTTTTGATTTAAATTTGACCGCTTCTGTGATAATGATAAGATCGATTTATTTCTAGTTTCGTTGCGCTTGCGCCAATAAATCAACTTCACAGTAAACAGGGTTGGAACAGTAAAAATTTGTTGTTGTTCTGCATAGTTTAGTGTCCTAAGGTATACTTGAAATTATTTAAAATGTCCGATATTCTATAAAACTGTCCTTATATTTTGTACCTTATGCCTGGACACTAAAGTCCCTTTTTGAATGGACTTATTTAATACAATTCGGCTAGTTCAAATGATTTTAAGTATAAATTGATAACTGGGCGATGTAACATTTCCATGCGGTGCGGTTGGAACTCACAAAGGGCTAAACACCTCTGCACCTTGTTGCTTTAACGTGATGCGTAAAATGGGACACTCGGGCATCACTCAGGAATTACTTGAAACGCCAGTTTTTTACCCGGAACTGTTGTGTCAGTTTTTAGGTATCCCAGGCCCCTGACTCTAATTCCTGATTGTTGGGATTATTCCTAGAGCCAAACACATAAATACTAGTACCTGGTAAAAATTAAACAGGTGTCTCAGTACTTAGCCCTTTTTGACATTGCTTAATTAAACCGTCATACCAGGTCATACTAAGTTTCTAACCCGCGAAAGCAACAAAGTACAGTCAGCTTCATGTAGTATGTAGGAGCCAAAGTGGCCAAAATTATTGTTCCACCATACAGAATATATGCCGCCACACAGTATATACTAGCTATTTGGCCAATTTAACTGCTATATTATATTACGTATGATATGACCCTTCCAACCAAAGTATCCAGCAACATAAGAGTTTATCTGGTAATCCCTTGATTTGCCTAAAAACTTTTTGCCTAACTTCAGTTCAACTAAAATTATTTGGCATAACTGGTCACTTTGCCTAATTTTTGTTTGACCGAACATACTAGAAACACACACACACACGCATATTTACATACTAGAAAGCAGCACTTGACCTAATATTAAAATTGTTTTATGTCACACCTGGCCATTAAGCGGCAATTACCGCACGCTCCGCGCGCGGGATATCCCACTTCCTGGCCAGAGGGTGACATAAAATTTTGTACTTAACACGGGCGGTAATAAAGAAAGCCTCAGATCGCATATTTATCGCCCTTGCCTTCGGCTCGGGCGTCAAATACCTGCGATCTGAGACATTCTTTGTTTTACCGCCCTTGTTAAGTAATGTACTATTATCTAAATATAACCTACTGTTTTTTTTTGTAGACTGTAGTCCTTGCGCAAAAGTCAAAGCGCGGTACCGACTAAATTGGCTGCTACTGATACTTAATCAAACGTCCACATAATTTATAGTGAAATAATTCCATGATTAAAACCTAAATGTCATTCCGTTATACATTATTTATTCTTTAATTGAGGAATCTAATATATGGTATTAATTGATGAACAGGAGACGTTAGGCATCAGAAGAAATCTACCGAACAGGGCCAAATTTTAACATTATATTGCTACACTTAATTTGGTTTATGTTTTTGCTGGTCTAAAAAAATCTCAGTTTGTTGGAAATTTTTCGTTTTCGGATTTACTCGAAGGTAATAAATACGTAATTAAGATAATAACACACTAACACTTTATGGGCAATGCCTGAAATAAATGTATTGAATTGAATTGAATTGAATTGAATTGAATAAAGAAAATAAGACAGTTGAAATAGCGATGGGCAGGACATAACAAAATGGACACAAATTATTCAGAGTGGCAACCACGAGTATCGAGGTCGACAAGTAAAGAGATGGACAGACGATATAATAAAAATGGGTTAGCAACTTGGTCAAGATACGCGAGGAATAGAAATGAATGGAAGTAGTTGGAAAAGGTCTAGATGTGTCATTGTGTCACAGGACACGCCAGCCATTTATCCGGGAAATCCGATGTGTTAAAATACTATTACAGCTAAAATGCTTAAAAATATAACTATGTTAACTAGATTTAGTATCAGCAATAAAGGCTCAAATAAATAAATAAAAATAAATAAGTGAAAACATTTGCTAACCTACAATTTTATTTTATTACAGGTAAGTTCCAGAGTTAAAAAATGAGCAGACTTTTTACCACATAAGACAAGTGGGTATTATTAAGAAGACTGTGAAAAGTCTACTATTAAGTTTGTTTTCCTTGTATGTACTTGATTTGTGCAATAAAGTGTTTACTACCTATGCCATTGACATATGCTATTAGTTCATTGGATATTCTATTTTAACAATAATGGAATAGAATTTTTATTACATACACCCCGTTTAAAAATCGTATGTTTGAAAAAGAATCCCTACTTATAGACTATCCAATGGAATAGTATATGTCAGTGTCAAAGTCAAAGTAATTGATGAGATGAATAAGGTAGTAACAAAATAATGCTGTAAAGGCCTAAAAATTCAACGTGGATCTTATCATCAACTCAAAGTATATATATTATATACCGATATGTCTATATTTTCCGATTATGATTCGTTAAGTAAATAGGCAGCTTGGTTATTACTTGTTAGACATGTTCAAAATACTCCTAACACCCCTTTGGATTATTTGGCGTTATGGAGGTATTGCGTAGGTGAAAAAATGATAGTCATTTGTTTTATCACCGAAAAAACGAAATTTATCGCCTCGCCTCGCTTTTCTTTACTTATGGAACTGAACACTCGTACTAGTAATAGGTACTAAAACTGCAAACCGGTTCCAACCAAATTATAATACTTCAAAACTCTGATCCATATCTAGGATACAATTAATGACTACAAGTTGGTCTAGCATTTAATCCTTCGACAATTAGTTACTGAGAAGCTCATAAATCATTGTGTTAACGAGTATGATTAATAACGATTAATTCAATGTTGCATTGAGTCGAAGAGAGCAGCTGGGGGTCAATATGACGCGACATTTCGTGTTCCATATGATCAGGCAGTCGATTTCGTAAAACTAGTTTCTACGCCAAATGATGGGTTTAAATGTTAATGCGCTACAACAAGAAATATCGCGTTCTTTGAAACGCCGTTCTACCCGGACGGGGAAACAATACGGATTGATTTTCAGATATATGATTCTTGACTACCGAAACATATATGGTTGCTTATAATTTTCTCGATAGAAAAAAAAACAAAGTTAAATCTTTATTTTCCCTTTTTAGTTAGCCTGCTAAAACAACGCATTATTAAACGACACAAATAAGTTAATATGATGGCATTTTACCACATCTAAACTCTGTCAAGAGGATATTTCATAAAACTGCACTTTCACACACACTTTCACAAAACGGTCAGATATTTATCGAGATTTGTCTAATAAAATCATTCCCGAAGAGTGTTGTATCCCGTTTTGCCGTGCGGAAAATACATAATCTCAATAGATATATCCCCTTAAAGCGGACCCCGGGCTCCTTAAAGCGGCCTACACACGGTAGGTACATATTTATGAGCGGATAAATTCCCTGACACGTTCGCTTGCTTGAATTTAAACTTTCGTGAGTGACGTTGAAACTATATTCTACTAAATAAATAACCTTATAAATAAATAAGCCCTAGCCTAATCAAATAAACCCCCGCGAATTGTACCCGGCGCAAAGGTACCCATCACATTTTCCGCGTTACCACGTTGAATGGCGATGGACAACCTTCTACTAAACGGTTTAAACTCGCGTATTAATTGTCACTCCGGGCGACATGTTTCGAACTCTTCGGGAGTTCTCGACTGATGATCACACACAACATGAACATGTTGCCTAGCCTAGTGTGACAATTAATACGTGAGTTTTAACCGTTTAGTAGAATATTTCTACGTTAGCATGCGTTATTGCGTAGGAGCAACCGTGGCAAATACATTGATATCATATGAAATACTAATTCATCATTACACTTAGCGTTTTCCCGATGGTGCCTTAAGCGGCCTACACACGGCCCTAAAATCAGAGGCAATATCGGGAGAGTGGTGGGGAGCACCCTAGATTGCTCCCTAGTTCGCCTCGTGTGTAGGTAACTCGTTAGGGTAAAAATAATACCTAATAAGTAACGATTACGATTTACCTACACACGAGGCGATCTGGGGAGCAGTCTAGGGTGCTCCCCACCACTCTCCCGATATTGCCTCTGATTTTAGGGCCGTGTGTAGGCCGCTTAAGGCACCATCGGGAAAACGCTAAGTGTAATGATGAATTAGTATTTCATATGATATCAATGTATTTGCCACGGTTGCTCCTACGCAATAACGCATGCTAACGTAGAAATATTCTACTAAACGGTTAAAACTCACGTATTAATTGTCACACTAGGCTAGGCAACATGTTCATGTTGTGTGTGATCATCAGTCGAGAACTCCCGAAGAGTTCGAAACATGTCGCCCGGAGTGACAATTAATACGCGAGTTTAAACCGTTTAGTAGAAGGTTGTCCATCGCCATTCAACGTGGTAACGCGGAAAATGTGATGGGTACCTTTGCGCCGGGTACAATTCGCGGGGGTTTATTTGATTAGGCTAGGGCTTATTTATTTATAAGGTTATTTATTTAGTAGAATATAGTTTCAACGTCACTCACGAAAGTTTAAATTCAAGCAAGCGAACGTGTCAGGGAATTTATCCGCTCATAAATATGTACCTACCGAAACTTTAACTCCTAGCATAAGAAACGAAGTCGCCTTAGACGACTTCCTGACTTGGCGGGGCGGGATCGATATGTGACATTTTCTTCTTTGACGTAAACTTACTGACGTCGCAAAGATTCCCACTTGACGGAATACTGTCAGTATTACATTTGCGCAGTAGTAATAATCATGCGCAGAAGCGGTCCAGTACTGACTTCGCATCGTCCCGCTTCCGCGCATCCCGCGCCAGTCAGGAAGCACTCATTTAAATGTAGGGGCGCAGTAAAAAGTAGTACTGAAATGACTGACAGTTGACACTGATATTTGACAGTTTTCTCATATCGTACCGCCGCCGCACCGACAAATCAGGAAGTCGCCTTAGTTGCTAAAACATGTGTAAAAAGACCAATTAAAGAATTACAACCGCGCTTTACTAGTAGGTACATGGGCTGCAAAATTGTATGGACATGTTTCAACCATAACACTACGGCTATACGGTCGATATCTGTCTATGTTTTGCAGCCTACTGTACCTAATTAAAGTACATATCTTAAGTAGAGGTAGGTGGTCCATGTCAGAATGTGCGTAAATTATTTTTTCTTAGAAACGTAATCCTACACTTGTCAATTATTTTAATAAGTTACTAGACATTTCTTGGATACTGTCCGCTCGATGTCGTAATATTTTCTAAGTATGGTTTAACTTAAACTAAAATGTAGTACTTATACGTACCTACGTTATTAATTATATATTTTTACGTAAGTAATAAGCTGACATATTTATAGTCGGTTTGCTTTGGACTCATATTGGTATAGAGTAGTAGGTACCTAACAATGAATTTTTATGTCCACATTATATAAACCGATAGACATTCTCACATTCTCATGGAAGTACTTTTATTGGCCTTAATTAAACTCTTGTTACTAGTGTTAATGTAGTTACATATTTGGTTCGACTTGAACGGAATAGAGTAGTGTAAATCTGTGATTATAGAATGTCGAACCAGTATTTAACCATGTAACAAACCATTAATGAACCCTGCTCTGTTTTGGTCAACTTGATACCGGTGATGTATTGTGCACTTTGTCAGTACATGTACATATATGCGCTTACTTATTGATCATGCTGTGTGCACTTGCATGGGATGTCATGCTGGTATTTAAACTATTATGTGTAAACTCTCAACTAACTCTTCCTGTGTGATATCTGTTAAGGATACCTTTTGTAATAAAATAAAATAATCGTTAGCCCATTGGCCTGGTTCGTATGTATAGTGGGCCAACGAAAATGTTGAGCACTTTAGTACTTTGTCAAATTAAAGAGGTTTCAAATTTTATGACGTTTCAGTCTAAATATTTCTTAGATTTCGATGTGAGTGGTTCTAAGTATGCTCAACATTTTCATGGGCTGACTGTACAGCATAAGAATTTAATTGCATCTTCCAAAGTTTTTGCGAATCAACTATGTGGGCAATAGCGGCAACCGTTTGATCGAAGTACGAGTAGAGAAGATTCTTGCACATTGTTGACCATGCGCTTATTTTGTTGTCTACTGTTAAGGCGACGACTGCTAAGACTGTGTTTAAGTAGACCGGCAATTTAATTGATAGCTACATTGATTTGGAATTGATGTTGCCTCAATCATTAGGATTCTTCCAATTTCAATGATCTAAATGTTAAAACAATTGACAATGATTCTTGGAATTGATGTAGCCTCAATCAGCAGAATTCCCCCAATTTCAATTTTCTAAATGTTAAAACAATTGACAATGATTCGGCGCAACGATCAAACGAACCCGTTATCCCGTTAGTCTCTCAATCAGAATTTCCATCAACCCCCTTCAATCACGTTAATGCCGTTGACAATGTCTTAACCCTGAAACGCCATGGTCGAAAACGTTACGCAACGGAACAAACCCTCAGTACTTTCCTATAAATAGTTTTTTTTTTCCGAAACATAAACACAAACGAAAGCGTCTTGGCCTTAACCTACAGCCTCTTAATAGTGCAACCACCTGCTTGTATTGTTTTTTAATTACTATAGTATTTAAATAATTATCAATTAAAATACATTCCGCGGGTGGGATTCTTTGTGGAACGAAATGGATAAGGTATTGGTATTTATTGGCTTTTGTAGTATAAGTAGGTACAATGAATTCAATACATTATATTAACTATGTACATAAAGTACAGAGTATTTTTAAAACAATTAATTTACAGGATCAATTTTATTTGCAGAGATGTTCTTTAAACGATCAATGGAAGCTATGCTTTGCAAATTGGCGCTGTGGTAACAAATTCATTATGGAATAAGTCGCCACAGGAGTGGGTGCTAAGTGATAAGATTTCGATCTAGTCCAATATTTCCATATTAAAAAGGTAAAGTTTACTTGTCTTATTCCTCGTAACGAGAACTGTCACTTACCTAACCGACCACTTTGACTAAACCTCTTGTCAACCACAATGTATTCTTTTTAGGAGACCTTTAAATATTGGTCAATATAGGCGACCACTTATTAAAGAGCTCAGACTGTATGCTATCTGTTCACGATTAGAGCTCTAGAGTTATTGGAAATGGTGTTAGTAAGTAAAGCGCGTTAGTACATATAAATTAAGCTTGATATATTCAAGTAGGAACGAATGAGACAACCTTAATCAAATCTAATGAATTTTAATGAATTTTCTATTGAATATACAGTACGAGTTGGCACTTGCGAGGTTGGGTAATATGGAAAAGGACTTGTATTTTATGTTGTACTAGCTTTTGTCTGCGAGTTAGTACCTACGCGAGAACTATGCCTTGATTTCTGCAAACCTCGCCCCCGTGTAAGAGACACGCTTATATCTTCTGGGCATGGGAAAAAGGGATAGAAAAATCTTCGGGAATGGCTTTTTTGGACATGATCAGGAGGGGCTTACTACCGTGACGTCATCGCGCCGCGCAAAGTACATGCGGCCGCCGGCTCACACGTCGTGTGACTATTCAGTGGTTGCGGCGCAGCGTTACGGATCGCACGCGCACGCGCTGCTGCGCTGTTGTACGATCATTAAATAAATCGTTTCGCTTTGTATTCCCTGCGCGGTAATCACGTAACGTTTTCGAGCGTTAGTACGATAGATTTAAATGTCAAATCCCATACTAAAACTGACATTAAATACGTACCAACGGTAGTACATATTATCGTTACTTGATTACCCCGCTGGTTACATGCGTACGTAGCGGTTCATACGAGTAGAACACACCTTCCTGCCAAATGTTTTGATTGTAAGTATCATATTTGTAGTGCTTATAGTCTCCGAGTACGTCGGCTGTTACACACAGACAAAAAGACGGACAGACGGGTTCCGTTTTCACCATTTTGGCTACGGAACCTTAAAAGTACTATTCGTAATTGTATTGTAAACAACACTACTAATAATAATAAAGTACATATATTAAAATAGATTCTAGCTGGTGGTAACCCTAGCGCTGAGGGCGGGGCCTCGAAAGAGCGCGTTGCGTGCGATAGAAAGAGATGGCCACGTTTAGGCACGTTTGGCATACCTAAACGGGGGATTTGTTAACAGAGAAACTTCTGTACTTGTACTATTACTTATTCTGTGACATGGTTGACGACGCACGTGGTTCGTTGGTATCCAGATTCTGTTTGGCGAAGTTAAAAGGAAAATACGTTCATTCAGTTCTTGACATGTTTGTTTATTCACACAATGACATTACTAAGCTAGTACTAAAACTTCAGAATATGGAATATAAAAACATAAAATACTTCAAAAACGAAAGAATTCACAAATGCGTCGTCAACAGACATATTCCGGTAAATAAACCAAAAAATATACCTACGTAACTGTGTGAAGTCGAATGTGAAGTTTTATTAATTTGTTTTGTTCTTATGAGAGTTTAGAGGGATTTTGCCCGTCGCCGCGTTGGTGAACACACGTGCTCTTCGCGACGACGGGCTGAATCCACTACCAAACAAAACCAGATTGCCTACTGTCATGGCGTCGTCTTTGTACAAGTATTGATTGAAAACAAACGGGATGATCCATAACTTTAACACTCGCAACGCCGGAAAACTTGCAGTCATTGGTCGCAAGCTCGTCAAATCCAACAGACTTACACATGTGCTGGGACCCGCTGTATATAATAAGTTACCGCAACATATAATTGACGCTCCTAGTTTGAGCAGCTTTAAACGCCGTTTAAAAATGTGGCTTGTCGAGCACTCGTTCTACACTATTAACGAATTTATGCGGTATAAAAATGTTATTTAATTACGTGATTTTATTTTATTATTTATGAATGATTCTTACTGATTGTAATGAAATTGTACTTATTTATTTTTAATTGATATTGACATTTTAACTTATAATATTTTTTATGGCACTTTAATATTTGAATACGACGTGTAAATGTTTTTATGAATAAATGGATTATGGATTATGGATTGGCGAAATCATCATAAATTTGATGGAAAGCCTTTTTTAAAGAGTGAACTGAGATTTACATGTACCTATGTATATGATAGTATCCTCAATCTCAATAAATAACTGAGATATAGTAGTGCGTGCCATCCACCAAGGCGCGCCCCTCCACAGCCCAATCCCTACAATTGCGCATAGATTAGTATGAGATTCGCTGTGGAGGGGCGCATCGTCGTGGATGGCACGCACTATACTAGCCTATTTATAAATACTAAGATACCTGGTAGGTATGATGCCGCACTGCGCTTTTCAACAAAAAAATGTTTTGTCATATAATGCAAAGCTTTATTGCAGCATGCATCGATTGAATGCAACACGCAAGGTATGAAGCTTTGTAAGCGAGCTTAAAAACCTTTTATAAACATTATAAAGCCCATTTTCACAACGCATGGAGTGTAAAACGGGGGTTCAATGTAACTTGATTCGACAGCAACATGCTCAAATTAACCATAATATAAGTCCGAATGTTTAATACATTAATTTATTAATTTAAATATTATCTAGGAGGAAAATCTTATAGAAATCGAACTAGCCACATAGTATGCTTTTTTAGGGTTCCGTACCCAAAGGGTAAAACGGGACCCTATTACTAAGACTCCGCTGTCCTTCCGTCCGTCCGTCCGTCCGTCCGTCTGTCACCAGGCTGTATCTCATGTACCATGATAGTTAGACAGTTGAAATTTTCACAGAAGATGTATTTCAAGTGTGTGTAAGTGTACGCGATTAAGTCCCGTTTTCCAATAATAATGTGTGAAAATCGTGTAAGTTTAAATCGATATTTCAGTTGCCGCTATAACAACAAATACTAATAAGGGTTCCTTGTTTACTACGCCACCCTAAAAAGCAGCTTAAATTCAATATTTAAGGGGGCTCCCATACAACAAACATGATTATTTAGCCGTTTTTATAGATAATGGTACGGAACCCTTCGTGCGCGAGTCCGACTCGCACTTGGCCGGCTTTTTAAACTGAGCGGGCCCAATAAAGCGATAGGAGTGAGCGATTAGAAAGTTGCCTGGGGAAAATCCAGGGGACACCTCCGGGGGGGGTTCAAACACAGAAATACTCAAGTTTGCGCTCCAGTGAGATTGGTTGAGCGGCTTCAACCGAATCTGAGGTATCAGTGGAACCCAGCTACTGGGAGTTTTATCGCTGGTTCACTAAACCTAGCCTAGCTGAGAAGAGTCCAGCAAGAATCTCAGCTAGGCCCGACCTGGGTCGGAGGTCAAAAGCTCTTATTCCATCGTTATAAGGGTCATAAACACTTCCAAAAACAAAAGTCGTCTCTCCTGTGGTCAATAGTTAACGGCTTATGAGCATGTTGAGTTATGATTTTATTACATGTATTTATAGAACCGGAGACGCCGTTTATGCGGGTTACTAGACCAATCCAAAATTAAGCTTTGTAGCCCTTAACTTTTGATATGTCCACAGGAAAGACGTGAACCTAAATCTGTTTATGACCCATAAATACTTTTGACCTCTTCATATGCGTAGTTACTTTTGATGTTGATTGTACTACCTACATCAATTTTTCATCCAAGTTTGCCCCCAAAACCATTCATGCCAATAAATCACAACCACAAATAAACCAAAATACCCACTTAATGGCCAAGATGACTCGAAGCACACAATCAATCATTCGACACTACATAATTAATTCCTGATTCAAATTCCCTGGCTTTCGTTATCAACCATCAGTAGTAGGTACATCTGTCCGTAAACGCCTAAACTCTATTAAGGTTAGGACACACTTGTCTCTTTTTGGTTTGGTGGTATGATGGGGTAAAAATCAATAGGCTGGCCCCACGCGCGCAGGCCCGAGGTGTGGTGGTGGGTTCATGGGATTGAGGGTTATGGCGTGGCGCATTCTACCGTGGCGCGCCAAAGAGGATGGAGCGGTACGAACCACCATGTGAGTATGGGGCCTTAGATCTCTCTTTTGGTACAAGATACCACTTTGAATATTTGCTTTATTTTATCTGACACATGTTAGGAGACTGACTGAAATATACCATTGTATCGAAAACGGTTTTAGTGACAATTTATAGTTTATCTGTTTGTAATAAAGTTTAAAATAGATTGAGTGTGCCGTTGTTAGTATTTTATCGATACTTAGAACTCAAACTCCAATCGGTAAATGTAGACATTTTTGAATGTTTTAATTTTTTTTAAACTGGTAGAATTGGACCTGAGTTCTTACCGGTGTCTGAAACGAAAAGTATACTTGAGGATTTTTTTTTCTAGTACATAAATTAATTTATGACGTCGCAAAGTTTGAAAATCTTTACTGAGCAACATTAAAATTCAAAGCACATTATATATAAACAAAAAAGTTTGAAATGGAAATTTTAAAATAACGATTACGTAAGAGTTAATTTTACTATATATAAATACGGACGCAACGGCCGTCGATGTCTTGTACTAGAAAACGGGCCGGCCCGGACACGGAACGGTCTAGCGTGAATCATCCTTAAAGCTCGATATGGTTATTTAAAACTATTTAAAAGGTATGTTTCCATGTTAAAAGTGTACCAAATCAAAAAAGGTTTTGTATAAATAAGCATTTAAAAATAGTCCATTTATATTGCAGAGCGGCGACGACGCAGCGCCAAAATGCGGTAAGACGTTTTTTTGTGATTTTGAGAAATGCTTTTATAAGTTCGACACATTAGAAGCACGCATTGACATGTACTCTTTATGTGTTCTGTTGAATAAACTTGCTTTACTGACACGCTATTTGTTTTATGCCTCACCTATCCGTTTTACACCGTTAAGGGGACGTAGGGCGCCATTTTAATTAATTTAAATGGTGTTCAGACCGTAACGCACCCAGTTAGGGGAGCTGTATGCTAACGTGTAGACGAAAGAAATTAACAATGTGCGTCATATGAAAGGGGTAGGTAAAGGTGAATATAGTTGATTACGTATTTTGATAGAATTTCAGTGGCGGCGCGTCAAAAATATTCTAAGGGAAGCCGGAAATAGTTTTTGCCTATCTTATTCTTCATGAGCCGTAGTAAAAGAACTGGACTGGCTGAAAATAAGGCAAGCCGGTGGGAATCGAGTTGTATGGACGCTCTGCCACTGTAGAATTTATGGTTTTTTAAACTTTTTGACCATTTGCAAACTATCCGAAATTCAACATGGGTGTATAAATATTTAGGGTATTTTCTGCACGATTAGACTGTTTTTTTACCTTGTAAGGCATCTTAAACACATGAAATAGTTTGAAGTTATGCTATACGATAAACCGGTGGAACTTCACTACATTTAGACCTACTTATCCCTACATCTACATCGTCACATGTTGATTGTAGTGGTATAAAGAACTGGCGTGAAGCGGCAAGTCGTAAACGTCAAAGAATATAAAATGATATTTTTGAGAAGCTGGTTATCCCCGAAGGTAAGTATTATATGAGAGTATTTTGCACGTGAAATTGATTTGCTTTTCATCTAATTACAAAACCGATAATTTTAGGAAATCATACTTTCTTGTATGAATTTTATGATTGCTAAAATTAAAGAAAAACTTGATTTAATCTACAAATGTATTTTTAAAATGCAGTTATCGAAATTGATGAACTGTATACAAGGTGGGAATAATACCATATTTAGCAACACAGGGGGAGAATTGTGACGTCTAAACAAAACTGACATAAAAAGTATTGCGTCATACATTTCCTGTACATGTGCCTTGGTACTATGTTTTATGGGTCGGCAACCGAACACAGTTACTGAATTAACAATCGATTCTTAATGGGAAAAGATCCATTATTCTTTAGCAATTTAAATTCTGACGTTTGTCCTACCAATCGACAAAGTTTAAAAATATTCACTGCTATTTATGGGCTAATTAATTATGTAACCGAAACCTTTCCATGTGTAGGGTGTAATTATACACTATTGTTAATGCCATTCAAATTCGTTTGTCCTATCTATCACCTTGCTATTTTTTTGAGTAAGATTGGGTTCGGGAGTCCTGACAAAGCACATCTTAACTAACAGAAACTTTGTCTTATATCGTAATTTAATTATTCAATCACTATATCAGTTGGTAAAGATTCGTAATGTTATTGATGTTCTTGTAAAGATGGCCTAAATGCCGTACTTTTGGTTACTGATCCACATTCATGATCACATTAATTAATGAAATTTAATTATTTAGATTAAAACTTCGTGAATGGAGCTTAAAGGAGTTTCAAAGAACGCGTAGTTTTCCACGATTCTATGTATAAAACAATTTGATTACTTCAAACCGTTTGACTGATCAATTAACCTTAGGATAATCCCCTTAAGGCCGCACCTTAACGTGTTCAAACAATGTAACATGATAGGTGAGCGGGGCACTTCTCGATTTCGGAAGTTTCTCCACATTGGCCAAATATTGCCTCACAATGTATAATGTTACTTAATTAGTATCAGGTGGATGACAAACATCTGGGTTTCTAGATCTAAGTGATCTGACGAAACGATAAGCCATGGTCACTTGTGATCTATTAAACGATATTTTTATCTATATCTAAAATCTAATCTAATGTTTTTAAACGAACTGTTCGTGTATGTTTATTTATATATGGGATCTCATAAACAGCTCTAGCTATTTTGAAAGTGCTATGGGAGGATCATCGAGGGTAAACAGTTGATCTAGCTGTCTCATTCCTGAAAAAGGTTCGGTGTCCCAAATTCCTATTATTTATATTCTGGAGTTATGAAATTATTAGTGGAAGTCCCTTTCTAATGAAACAGGTTGAAAAGAGATGGAACGGGTTGACAAGTTACAAATCATTTTGTAATAGGCCGGTGAAATGTAAAAACGCGAAATCAATTTTGATTATTTTACTACGACCGGATCTTATTTTTTACTAAAGGCTGAAATTAAAAAGTAGATATTCGTTTCAAATTTAAATAAATAAAGTTACTTTGTGCCGAACGAGTACTATCAGGACTAAGGTTTTCAGCAGCCTTTTAAATTAAAAAGATTGCTAATGCTATCGAGTTTGTGATTTAGATTGCATGTTTCAAAAAGATATTATACTTAAATACCTATATATAGGTATTAGGTACTGTGTCTATCAACTATAGATAATATGAGTATGAGAATAACCTACATAAATAAAGACCACTTTTCTAGGCTTTGTATACACAGTAGGTAATCAACACCAATAAAATTGCAATGTCATTTTTTATACTAGGTACGTTTCATTCGTTAGAAACGGTATCTGATCAAACTTCACGCCTAAAAGATTAATTATCCTCTAATTAAACTAAGACAAAACTCTCCGTCAACAATTTAACGTTAACAAACAAGTTACATAACAAATCAAGTTTTAATAACACGTTTGAAATTGACCTACTTTTTGCAAAAAACTGAGTTGTGGCACTATGCTGTCGTGCCGATCTTTTATTCATGCGACGGAAATGCCTTGACCAAGTAACTGCAATGTTTATGTGTGGAAGTAGCTTTATAGTGAGATAGTAGGTACGGTCAACCAATTTGATTTCTGGGCCACTTCGTACCTTGTCACAGTGACATTGATATAAGATCTCTAGCGGCTTTCATATTGATTTTCACTGTGACAAGGTACGAAGTGGCCTAGAAATCAAATTCGTTGACTGTACATTAGGAACTTCTGAATTACGGCGCTACTACATCATAGTTAACTGACAATTGGAAGGGTTTATTTCATTGCAATAAAGGTTCACATTTATTTAGGGTTCGCAGATTTAGGGTTCCCGACCCAACAGCAATATTTAATTTGTTTTAATAGGAAATTTCAAAGAATACTGGTTTATCAATCATCATCATCATAGTCAACCGAAAGACGTCCACTGCTGGACATATGCCTTCCCTATTCGCGTGGTGGCACCCGTGGACCATGGTGGCCTCAGCTCTCCGCATCCAACCGCTTCCCTCCACTCTGAGAGGCGTGCGTGGAGCTCAAAGAAGCACCACATAGCCAACACGTAGAGTAATTCCGACCATTTAATATGCAAAGGGTACACCGGGCGGATGTTGTCCCTGTCCGTGTCATGGGACGCACAGAGACAGCACCCGCCTTGGAATCTTAATGAACCGGGTTATTGGGTGATTTATTACCTACTACTATACAAATCCATGGGTATAACTAATTATGGAAAAATAACAGCCATACACCGTGAGGATATATGTATTTGAATCGGCAATATCCGCCGGGTAAGGAGGTAACCTAAATACTAACGGTAAACGGCGTACCGTCAGCACGGGACTTAATAGGGTTATCAATTGATTGGATAAATTAGCTGAATGCCGACATACTCGTAATGCTTTTAAGATCAATTGTCAAAATTACGAAACTTTGTTAGGTAACAGGTCCCAGTGCTCGACACTGAACCATTACTTGACACTTTCAATCTTATATGTCATAATAATAGAGGTGAAATATTGGTGTCAACTATTGGATATCAACGTGTCTAACATTTGGAAGTTCACCTTATATAGAATAAATATCGGTATATCTAGAAAACTACCTACACGTTGTTCAAAGAAGTTAAAAAATTTTTTGAGAACTTGTAGCTTTTTGAAGCCTTCGGGCAGCTTGAGAGCTTTTTGAGGTTGTTTTGCAAATTTGCAAATTGTAATTACGATAAAATCCAAAAAATACGATAAAATACCTACATCCCTAGCCGTACGTAGCAGGTACGAGCCGGATTCAAACCCAAATAGCAACTTGTCTAAAACGCAGCTGGTCACTGCATCAAAACGCAGCTAAATAGGTACAAGTCGCCTGAAAAGGTCTAAAATACATGTCGGTCTAAAATTAATGTTAGCTGCCTTTTAGTAGAGTTGCTATTTCTACCAGTTGCGTTTTAGACGAAGTGATACTAACCCGTTTAATCGCGTTAGAATTTGCAAACCCTACCGTAACCTGCGTATGCGCGGTCTCGCAATGCGCCATTTTTACTGGGATCTAAACTAATTAAAACTAATTTCGCAATAGCTACCGTCGATTCGATGCGATCTAGATGCTGCAAGAGTGTTGCTCTGGGAAAACTTACTAGCAAAAGTAGTACAAGTTAATAACAAGTTAATAATGATATCTTTATACCACGACAGTAGCAAACAGACGCCTTAGAAAACAGTGCTTTAGGCTAAGCGCATACAGAGAGCGTTCTGCGTTCAGCGTTCTGCGTTCTGGAGCTCTAGTATAAGTTTTTTCGAAACATTAACTAATTCGAACGCGTTTGCGTTTCGTCTCAAAATGTATGAAAACGCTCTCACCCAGTTTGAACTACGCGCGTTCATCGGTTAGCAACAAATGTTATACTCGCTGTTTTAGTTTCCACTAGTAACCACCAGAGGCGCTGTTCACGTTTTCATACCACTTTCATACATTTTGAGACAAAACGCAAACGCGTTCGAATTAGTTAATGTTTCGAATAAACTTATACTAGAGCTACTGCGTTCTGCGTGCAGAGTTGTATGAATTCAAGGAGCGTTCTGCCCGCCTGCTGTGTGCATTATCGTAAGGGACTCGGTACAATACAGAGAACGCAGAAGGCTCTCTGTGTGCGGCTACTCTTAGAAGTCATGTTAAGCCTTTGGTCCCGGTTGCTGTCAATGGCAACAATCGTTAAGCCTTGGAAGCCTTCGGGCGGATTGAGAATTCTAACACTCAAGTTGTCCACTCTGTTAGTAAGTTCCCGACATCATTTATGATGCAACTGTGCCTGGGATAACGCTAAGGATGATGTTATCATCATATATCAAACGAGCGTTACGATAGCCAAGTGGTTTAAGTTGTCAGCTGTCAAACGTAGCGTCATATTCCGGGTTGTATTTACCGATGAGGGCAACGAGTTAGTCGAATGTATATACGGAAAATCATTGGATATTTACCGTTAGCTTTTCGGGGAAGGAAAGCACGGTGAGCATGAGCAAAACTGCATAGATCTGCGAAGAAATTAAAAGGCAGTCTATGCGAAGTGTACCTAGTCGACAGTACAGCGTGGGGATTACCTATTGTCCCTTCTCATTCATCTATGGAGGCAGATCTGTGTAGAGCAGTGAGACTGTCAAATATAAGCTTAGACTGACGAACATAGGCTGAGGTGATATAATAATATAGAGGCTGAGGGGTGACGAATATTGGACGAGAGTGACGTATAGAGGCCGAGGGGTGACGAATATAGGACGAGGGTGACGAATAAAGTCTGATGATGACGGTGAGTTGCAAACAAGCAAATGCCCTTTTGGTGGCCGCTGTAGTAATGGAATCTTAAAACTCCAGAGGATTTTATTCACCGGTTCAATTTAGAGCCTTTAACTTTACTTTACCCCTTTATTCATAAAACACAAACATGAATGTCAAAGTGACAGATAAGGACAAACGAATTTGAGCGGCAATTTCACTAAAATAGGTTTGATATAATCACAAACAATAACAACAATTTAATAATTTTGAATAAGAGGGTTTGTGTATCAAAATATTACTCCGCTCCTTAAGCGGTCGGAATGGTATGCCGTTTTCAGATATTTTAATATAATATGTACCCCAAAAGTACTCCCAATAATTTATCTGCTTTCTATCTCCAAAAACACACCGTTTCACACATGCACGTGAATTGTCGGACTAATGACAGCATGACTTACGGCTACCGCTTTCTAACTCCAACGTTGACATTGGGGCATAAAAGTGGATGTCAACATTGTAAAATTTAATGGCGGCGTGGGCGCGCGCGTGCGCGTAGAGTAGAGATGCGCGGGAGTTCAAGAATGGGGATGAGGATAAAAATAAGTATGAATATGAGGATGAGGATGATGAGATTAAAATTCATTTTGGAGAATAGGTCTGAAATGCGACTGCTGCTGCTAAATTTATAAAATCTAAGTAACTCAATGCAAAGCTTCTTTTCATACAAATTATGTCTCATTTAATAATGATTTTTACAGGTAACTCATAATTCGTTTTATGATGGCTATGAAGCTATGCAATTTCATTTCAAAAACATGCAGAGCCACAGTACTTATGCTGTTTCAATTCTAGGCAAAGAACAGTTGGAAGCTTAGAATTTGGTCGCTTGGAATTTTATAGAAGGTCGGCAGCGCGCTCGTGACTATTTTGGAGTTGCGGGCGTCTATAGGCTACGGTGTCCGCTTACCATCAGGTGGACGCTTGTTTGTCACCGTCGTTATATATATAAAGAAAGCGATTCATTTTATTGAAAAAAAAACATAGATAATATTACTATCGATTTAATAAATATATATATAGGTACTGACTTTTTCAAATAATTATAATGTAGTCAGGCTCGTGAGCAGCCTGCCGCAGGTGAAAGATCTGGGAGACTTTTTAGATCTTGTAAGACCCATACTGTAACTAATAAATGAAATATAATAAGTAAATAGTAGTTTATGCAACTGGTACATAATGAGGGGCATTAAAAAACGAGTGTGTTTTATGAAACGAGTCGAAGGCGAGTTTCATAATAAGGTCACACGAGTGTTTTAATGCCTAATTATGTACAGTTGCATACATTACTATATCTATACACATATTATAATTACTCTAAGATGGGTTCAGAAACCGTAGTAAATAAATACAATAATTGTGTTAATACAACCTTTTTTGCACGGTTGCGGAAATATCGAAATCAGAACTGGCAACCGATACCTGAATGTTATTTTAAAAAGTAAAGAGTCCTTATTCTGATGTGATCATGTCGTTCTAGCTCAAATTTCATGCGATATATACTAAAAAAACATCGAGCTGACATTTCGCATCGACTGAATTTGAATTTTCAGTGATACTAGAATAGGGACATGTCAACTTTGACATTTAAATTTTGACAGTTTTGTTTGACGTAATATTTTAACATCATATATGAGATTAAAATGAAATATTTTATTACTGCTGTAGCCTTAGCCACAGATAAGAAAATTGCCATAAATTCATTGAATGTTGAAATGAGAGTCATTTTCTACGGTTTCCGAACGCATATTAGAGGATTTATGATATGTGTGTAGATAAAGGTCAGTTTCATTAGTCTTGTAGATTCTGTTGAATAAAATTTCCTAATTTATCCCATCACTAATAGTACATTACAAATTTAGTCATTTTAATTTACAACCGATTCTTGATTTCGAGCCGCCCACAGACTCAATTGAAAACAATCAAGAGTAGCGGTTCATGTCGTAATTTATTATTTACATGTTTATAATAAATATTTAAATCTTTGACTAAACGGGACAGCAACATAACTTTAACATGACAAATTATAAGTTAATGGCATGTTTTTGGTTAGTATTTTCATAACTCTGTATATATACTTTTTTTGTTTTTTTGGGCTTATGAACCCAAAGGTTGTCTGGTACAGTTTGCTCCTTTGCAATAAGACCACATGTTCATGTTGCTCGGGGACCGAGAACATTATTAAGGAAAAGGTGTCAAACATTGTGGTGTTTACCAGTGGCGGCGCATCAAAAATATTGTTAGGGGAGCCGGAAATAATTTGCCTTTCTTATTGTTCATGAGCTGTAGTGTAGTAAAAGAACTGGACTGGCTGAAAATTAGACAAGCCGGTGGGAATCCAGTTGTATGAACGCACTGCCACTGGTGTTTACCTTATGTACCTATTGTAAGTACATTATTAAATTTCGTCTTATAAATAAAATCAAAGGATGAATATAATTAATACACAAAATATTTATAATACAAAAAAAAACAATAAAATAAAACTAAATTAGAATACTACTCGTAAGTAACTAACATTTACCTACTAACTACGTAACGTTTTTAAACGTTAAGTTTTTAGGTAAAGCTAAAATGCCATTGTGTAGAAACCTAATTAGGTCTACCAGAAAAGTACCTAGCCTAGGTTAGCCGGGGGGGCATCGCAGTAGAATGACAGCGACCCCACGATGCCCCCCATTAAACGGCAGCGAGGGTCAACGCCGCAGAGGTTTTAGTGGGTATTCCCTTCCCCTGTGGAAGGGCGAGTCCCACATACCCCCCACCATGGGCCTCCCCGGGCCCGGGGGTATGCGTAAATTTTACGCATTTCTACGGCGTCAAAAAAAACAAAAAGGTTACGACTACGACCCTCTTCAAAAATAATGTTTTATATAAAATTAAAATTATGCGCAACAATACATTCTATGAAATTTCTGTTGCAAAACAAAGTACAATCCTTGAATCGAGTTTTTCTAGCTGTCGTCTGTTGTGTGGAAAGGACCTTATCTACGTAAGCACTATATGTTCTATGCTCTTCCACTAAGTCAGTCGTCAAGATTGAAATGTGATATCAGATATCACTTTAGACAGGACAGTTCAGAATCGCAACCGATATACAAGCTAACAAAGACCTACTAAACATTTTAAAAGGTTCCTTACAATCGTCTTCAAAAAATTTTAAGATCTCAATTAGTTGAATTCTATATTTTTAACCGTATGTCTTTCAAATTAAGGTTTAAATTGAGTTTTGACGATTTGGACTCTCCGATCTAGCCGGGAACATTAATCAATCCGTATGGACGGGGATTTATTGCGAACCCACTTATTAATAAGCGGGAAAGGTTAAAAACTAACATCTTTGCTTTGTATTGGCTGGGGAGTTCTACCGAATGCAGCCTACACTAATTAATAAGCCGTAGGCTTGTGCTAGCGGCGTTTAATTGTGTGATTAGGTATGTTACCATTCCCTTCCCTTTTATATATACCTATTAGTAAAGGAAAGAAACAGTTTATATTATCGTCTACTTCACATAAGGGATTTGTTACTGATGTTATCACCGTTGGGGATCTGCAAGTTTGTAACCGAACTGTTGTTTAGAATGAGGCTGTGTAAGGAAGATCGGCTCGTATTGGCTCATTAGGTGCTCCTCTGCCCGTACCCTAGTGGCACCAAAGGTCCTAGCTCAGATTATCAATTTTTATATGCATCCTGGAAACAAGCAGTACACGAAGAGCTCAGAAATGCCACTCTGAAAGATGACAAATAAAAAAAAAATACTTTACCAATAAAATAGTACGGACTTTTTGTAAAAATTTTAGACTTGACTTTGTAATAATTTGCACACCTGCATGCAGGTTGAATATGCATGAACGAATTCAAGATTTAAGATCCTTATACTCTGTTACCATATTCTGGCAAATAAAGAATTTTTGATTTTGATTTTTGATTTTGACTCCCTTCTACTTGCAGATCAAAACAAGTTGGCAGAATCACGCTGCACCGAAGCGGCACTTTACGTTTAGATCTGAGATCACTAATTGGTCGCCGGATACGGCATTAAATACCACTCGTATTTCATGCGTCGTATGACTGCTTTATCATACCAATGGTGCACTTATAGGTCAATTTGCACTAAATCCTGTATGCTAACTGGGTAGGTACTTAGTTCTGTGTTAGCAGACAAAGTAATAAATACTGCACTTCTAATTGATGATATTACATAATGATCAATACGCTATTTGACTAATTTTTTTTATAATGCCAATCGAACCAGTTTTTAGAGACGATCAAATGTCTATATGGGACCAACAACAATTAGAGCACAATAAAGGGCTAAAATTAGGGACAAACCTAGCTCGACGCTAGCGGCCCTCAAAAAGGCTCCTACAAATTGGCCCTGGCAAATGACGTCACTTGCTCAGCATTCGACCAACCGTTGTATGGGAAAATTAGTATTTTGCTGTTTTAGTCGTAAAATAATGCGTTTAGGTACATAGTCGCTTTACAATTTATTTTTTATTTTTACATAAGCATTTTTTCTTTGATAACTTTTACTTGAATTTTGGACGTAAAAAAATTACTTAATTTTCTGAGTTTTTGATGATTCATATCTTTTTATGATTTCGGTAAAATTTTATAATTTACGATTTATTGTGATATTTTGATGGCTAACTATCCAAAAAGTGACACTGTGTTATAAATTTTAACATGTCTCAAATACCGTATTAAAGCGTCACTTATTTTATGATAATTCTGATTTCCGACTTGGTGGTTGGTGGGGCGGGCGGGATCTATGTTCTAAGGTCGAAGAAAACAAAAATTTGATTGACGTTTGTTTTACACTTTCTACGTTTCTATATTTTCTTGCACCGCTTTGAGTGTCTCTGATTAGCCCTATGGTAGACTGGTAGAGAATGCCATTTGGCATTAGGGCCGCCATTTGTACACTTTATTTTATTTTGTGCAATAAAGTTTTAATAAATAAATAAAAACAAGGTCTTGATAATCCGGATGGTGACACAAGTGACGTCACTATCAACGACACATTCACACTCACGTCCACATATCAGCGATAGGCTGGCTGATGCCGTAGCTTGTGTCACTCACACTACTAACCAATGTAGCGGATTGCCATACCAGGCGCAGTACCTATATCATTGAATCATGGGCGGGATCGATATGTGGTACTTTTGTTCTCATGGCGTGAGCTTACTGATGTCGTAGATATTTTCTTAGTATTACGTTTGCGCAGGAGTACCTAATATAATGCGCGGAAGCGAGGCAGCACTGCATTCTTATCGCCTAGCTACCGCACATCCCGAGCTAGTCAGGAAGCACTCATTCAAAGCGGTATTGATTCGTCTGCTAACAGTTCTCTCAATACCGTACCACCTCCGCACTGATAAATCAGGAAGTACTTTAATAGTTCTGGCTATATGATCAGTTTGTTTCATTGTATATTACAATCCTGTAATTTTTTTGCAGGTACCAGACTGAATTCAAACTGGCATGACCGCGTAACACCAGCCGCTTCGTCAAGGTAAGTCGAGATACTTGACAATCTAGCAAGGTTCTCTCCACTGACCTCGTGGGAAGCCAGTCCTGTCAATTTCTGGTCTGATTTGAAAGACATTCAAATGTACTTTCTAGTCCGATTGATGATTTCAAGTATAAGTAATACATGATTTTAAATGAAGTCCATTCCCGCATGCGTAATCTGATGTAGGTACCTATTCAAGTTGGATGGAACTGCAATGTCAATCAGATTGAATTCTAATGGTGGATTGATTTTCATCTTATGCAGGCTGAGTTGCAAGAACAGTTCTGCTTTTTATAAGGAAGCACCTAATTGTTTTCTGGTTCATTAACATGGCGCATTAAATGTATTCAAGTATCATTAGAATTTATTTAATTGGATAAAACTACAAAATAGATAGAATAAAAATAAACAACTAAAACTAGACCTAGAAATAAAACTAAATTAAAATTAAATATCTATATCTAAATAAACTAAACTAAACTAAACTGAATCATTAGAATTACAATTACTACGTGGTTGACTGGTAGAGAATGCCATTTGGCATTAAGTCTGCCATTTGTACAATAAAGTATAATAAAATTAGTAACGCAAGTGGAACATATACATTTGCTCTTAATAATCTTTTGACAGTAAATCTTGCGGGTTAAGCTTAGTTGTCCGGGTCACTACTATTTTAATTTGGGGGCAAGGAACCAAAGATTTTCATTGTTTCACTGAGATATCTGTTTACTTCAAAGGATCCCTATTTTTATACTAATAAGGTGGCAAATCAGCAAACATTCATTCGGTAAGTACATACAGGAAAGACTACAATGTTGCAGTTACAATGTATGGTTCCGTTTCCCCAATGTTTGTTTTTAGTGAATCTCACGGTTTTTCGTACTAATGGGATGAATACATAGCTGGAAATCTTCATAAGGGATTTATGTGATTTGCTATTTATATTTCGTCCATAAGACACCTACTTTAGATTAAGCATATAAAGTTTTAGAAATAATATTCGGTTCTACACTGAGTAAACTATTTTCAGGTCGTATACCCCTGGCCGGTCGGCTCATTGTCACGCAAAGATATCAATCTTTATCCTCAGTAGAGTGCAAGAGAGACGCGTTATAGCGTGTCGCACCGTCATGTACAATTGCAGCCAGTTGTCCTTAACCTGTTAGTGGTCTAACTTTATGTCTCACATTTGAACTAGATTATATTATTATATTTTCGCGCCAGTTGGGCACCAGCACCAAATCGGGTTCAAAAATAAATTGCCAAGTAAATGTTAACTAATGTCCGATATCACATGTATACGGACACTCAAGGACCTCACTTTCACTCACCCATATAGAAGTTGTGGTAGTGAGGATTAATAGCCATGTTTTTATGCACATTTGATCCCATTAGCAGTCAAGTCAGTCACGATAGATATAAAGTTAAGGAAGTTTGTATTCCTGCAACTTGAGTTTTAGGCCAGTCATTTTAGAGGTATAGAGGGAAATGCTTAGAGCACAATTTTTGACTTGGTAATTTTGTTTAGACTAGTTAGGAGGTAAACATATCAAAAGTCCCCGCCCGTAACATGCTGGGGGGAGGGTAAACCGCTCAATCAATCTCACTAGAGCGCAAACTCTTAGAGTATTTCAGTGCCCGCATGTCATGTCGGGTGTTCACCTGCCTTTTCTCCAGGCCACTCTCCTATCGCGCACTTCTTTCGCTTTGTTGGGTCCGGTCTTTAAGGCGGTTCCATGAGCTAGATATGCGAAAATACCCCAAGAATTATCCCATTTTTCTCAGAATTGTTGATATTTTGTAGACGTGATTCAGAAAGAGACACGATTCATAACACTTCGCTCGATGCAATTAATTCCCAAAGTAACCTCCAATTTGATTTCTTTTTCCAACTTTACTTGTTTTTTTACTATGTGACACTATGAAACATAAAAAGGAGAAAAATCACTCATAACTAAAATAGTAATTTGACAGCTTCCGAATTTCGATAATTTGAGGCAATAATTTTAAATAAATAAAAATCGACAAATTCTACCGTAACAAGATATGCGGCCTGCAAGCTCTATCTCTGTTACCCTTTCGGAATGTGACAGTGACGGCTGAGCGCTCGATGTTCGATTTCATCTGGGTACATGGACGGCCTTAAGGCGATATATCGATTGAAAGAGACACCCTTTGTTTTTAGCTCACGACAAAACGGGATGCAGCCCTCTCCGAGAATGGCTTTTTAGACAAATCTCGTTAAATATCTGACTGTGTGCAGGTTTATTAAATTTCCTCTTGTCAGTACCTAGATGAGGTAAAATACCATCATATTAACTTAATCGTGTCTTTTAATAATGCGTTGTTTTAGTAGGCTGAGGAAAAAAAGGAAAATATAGACTCAACTTTGGATTTATTTTCTATCGAGAAAATTTTGAGCAATCATGTTTCGCTATTGTCAGTAGCACAATCATATAGTCAAGAATCATATATCTGAAAATCAGCCCCTACTGTTTGCTAGTCTGGGCAGGACAGCGTTTCAAAGTCACCAAATTTCTCAGTGTAGCGCCTTAATAATGTATTCTGCCGCTAAACTATCGTAGACCGAGTTCGCAAAAACACTCTGTCAACATTTTTGAATAAGAACATGTAAAAACAAATTTATTTGGTTAAACGTCCATTAATATCCGCATATTTGCGGACCAATCTGTCTATTCATACACCTGCCCATGCATACATAGCAACATTGAATGCAGTCATATAATTATACTAGCTTATTAAGCACCTTGTCACATTAATCGTGTCAACGCGATTATAAATAACAGCGTGAAACAAGTGAGAGCGATAAGGTAGTAAATCGGCTTGTGTCGTACAATATGACCAAAAGTGTATTAATTATGATAAACAAGAATATATGCATAATGAATGAGGTGCACTCAAAAAACGACCTTGCTCGGAACGTGTTATCTCATTTACTTGTCTAAAGGTGTAGACACACTGAAGTTGGTGATATTTTTAGCACAATGAGACTAGATAAAACAGTTTTTATAAATATGTTCTTAGTATATCAAATGATGATAATAGTTTAAAATATCTTATTATACCTACTTATGGAAATCTTTTCGCGCCCTCCTGCTCATATAAAGATGGACAAAGAGTGTTAGGTGTTAACTAATAAGTAGGTACATAGTTATAAGTACAGTCAAGTGCAAAATATGTATCGAATGTATCTTCTCATAATGTACAACGTCTTATAAATAGATAAACAAACAATCAAATAATAACTTAAACTAGGGGTATAATATAATAATAATAAAAGATAAAAATTTTGACCCAAGTCGCCGTCAGCGGGTAGGGTGCCCAGAAGGCTGGCCGCATTACCACGCTGAATCGTAATACTTATTCTTTGCGCGAAATATTGGCCAGCCTTCTGGTCACCAGTGGTTTCTATTAGGCGCGCCGACAGATCTTTATAGAGTCGGCGCGCACTTGGTCCCCATGGTCCCAGTGTTTCCACCATAATGATGTATAGGTAAGTACCGAAACCTTAATGTACCGACATAAGATCTATAGTACATATTTTTGAGCATATTTTACTGTACAAGTACTTGGGTATAATTGCTATATTCTATTCACATCAATTTAACGCTAATACTTGACCGATATCCATAAATCATTAGACCACACAGCATATGTATACTCATATTTATGACTTCGCGTCACTGAAAGAAAGTCTATAATACAATAGCGTCTACCTGTATAAAACGTGGGTATGTAATCATTATGTATTATTGTATACTAGCTCATTTGGACAAGGCTTTATTTCAACATGTCACGTACACCAATAAATAATAATTTATGTAAATACCTACATGAAATTCTTCAAAAGACCCGCTTTTCAATATTCAACAGTTCGTATTCTGCTTGCGTGCTAACGGCGTAGGTGTACGAATATATCAAAAGGTCTTATACACAATTAATTAAGTATATACTTACGATGTCTCGGAATAAGCAATAGTGACAAAAACATACAAAGTACCGCCGTATGTTCATGGCGGTAATTAAACTGAGATAGCGTAGTTAATTGATTTCGTCTTTCATGATAGCTTTTGTTTGCGATTTTGCCAATTATAGCATTGTTACACGTAGTAATGGTAAAGCCGAAGTTGGCGCAGACGTAGTTTCGTATATCTATATATTATAGCGCCTCTTGCCGTAGTCAGATCTAGTCTTCTTGCCACTTTGGCTTAAAGAACACCCCCAGGGTGTTGATTCATATAAACGCGGCTGACAACGAAAGACAGTGATAACATCATTCAACTAGGTTGTGGCATGTTGTATAAACACGTTACTAGGTAACGGTGTTGACGCGCAAACGAAACCTAACCAACCCTTGGTGTATAATCTACAATTTCCACTAGAATGTATATATAAATATTTGTGGCCAAGCTTACACAAATCGCCCTAGTCCCAAACTAAGCAAACCTTGTACTAAGGGTACTAGGCGACGATATACATACTTATATAGATAAATAGATTTTCTCATTTAATTTCCAACACAAAAATAGAAATACAATATGACACTTAACTAATAATTATTATAAAATGAATCTCCCGTCCTCAATCCCTCCTAGTGCTGCCCGAGGCATCGTTCCCAGAACGCTCGCTGCGTTGCCTTGCTGAATGGCCAGGCTCAGCCGCTGAGCGAAGTACGAGCCAGCCCTCAGATCACCTGAGACCCCGATCAGTTTTTGAGATACTTTTTTGACTAATTCTTAAATAAATAAATATATACTTAAATACATAGAAAACATCCAAGACTCAGAATTCGTGCTCATGACACAAATAAATGCCCTGACCGGGATTCGAACACGAAACCTCCAGCTTCGTAGGCAGGGTCACCGCGACGACGACCGAACGAGGCTAAAGCGGTCGTCATATCAATATGTAAGCTTACCGCAACCAGGCCCAAGAACAACGGGGTTAATACGGCACTTGACTCTCAATTACAGATACAAAAACATAGCTTCTAGCCTTGGATGTTTGGAGTTCTATTTCGCAAGACCGCCGATGGCAGAAAAACGTGTTGTTTTTAAATTATCTATGGTCAAGACTGCAATATGGCTGACAGTGGGGTAGGGCAGGAGATCGCCTCTAATAGACTGGCATGATATTGATGTGACATTGTTTGCCCTTACTTGCTTCCATGCCCGCCAAACGTAATGTGAATGGACGGATAATTTCATAGTAATGTAATATTAATACGTGTTGTCAAATACACTCCCTGATACAAAAACTGGACTGAGCTAAATGTACCAACGTATACAGGTGATTAATTTCATCTGTTAACTGAATATTGTAGTAGTTGATTACGTAGAGTATGCTTTGTTTTTGGTGAACAATCCAAAGTCCAGACAGACATAAACTTAGATTGATGGGCTGGTGTAAAGGCCGCGGGAGTCCGCTGGATGCGGAGTTGCAGGACTGGTCATTGTGGCACTCTTTGGGGGAGGCCTACGTCCAGCAGTGGACTTCTTTCGGATGATATGATGACGATAATGATGATGGTTGGGTATTAAGAGTCAAACATTTCGACGTTTACCTTAGAGGTAATAAATTATGTGCAACAAAAGCGAACATCGTTAGGCGACTTCCTGACTTGGCGGGGCGGGATTGATATGTGACATTTTCTTCTTTGACGTAAACTTACTGATGACTCAAAGACTTGACATAATACTGTCAGTATTACGTTTGCGCATTAGTAATATCATGCGCAGAAGCGGAGCAGTACCGCCTTCGCATCGTCTCGCTACCGCGCATCCCGCGCCAGTCAGGGAGCACTCATTTAAATGTAGGGGCGCTGTAAAAAATGGTACCGAGTTGACTGACAACTGACACTGACATTTGACACTTTTCCCATATCGTACTGCTTCCGCACCGACAAATCAGGAAGTCGCCTTAGACATACATTGTTTGCAGTGTGTCATAACATCAATTGCGTATTGAGAGCACGCTGTAGGTATATAGCTAAAGGATTTATTAACAGGTCGACACGTCTTGTAAACTATACACACATAAGCACACACACAAACATTATTTATATACCAACCATGACTTAGTGAAAGGGAAGTTATCATTTTAATTGAATGTTTATTTAACAGAGGCATTAATATTATAATTGCAAATCAATAATTGAAATAATGTATTATATGTATAAATAATAGGTCTACCGGATACTTCCCGGCGAGTTCCATACCATCGTGCGAGATTCAACACTATACCTAATCTACCTATGTCCTTTTTATTTATTATCACCTTCGTAAAAGAACTTTTATTTTTATCTTTATTTTATCTCCACTACACTTAAATCTAACAAACCTCTATGTAGGTAACCATTGATTGGTTTGAAAAATCTTCAATTAAAAGAAACCATTTACTCAAATTACCTATTCAAGTATCAACTATCAAGTAAAATCGAATTAAATTAGCCAAGTTAGTACGTAAATAGTCCTCAATCTGTTCTACTTCAACGCAAAAAGTCAATCAGCAGTGATTAAAAATCGTCATAAAAACAGCATAGATCATTCAAGATTCGCTTTAGCATAGTTACCTATACTAAGCCTTTTTATGCTGGTTTGCGGTAAACCTAATTGTGTTCTTTTTGCTTGTCCGTTACGCCGATTAAACTGGTAAGTATACTATTCAAATCTTGTTTTACCTGGCCTTACCGCTTCCAGTATATCTTGAACCTAGGATTTCTAATGACGATTCGTTACCGGAGGTCTCTTTGTCGCCTGAGGCGAGGTGGTTAGGCACTAGTCACACCGCCAGCGAGTACTCTTATTTAGTAATTCTAGGTACTCGTTTTCTCGGTCGAGCGAGTAGAATTACTATGAGAGTACTCGCTACTCGTCGCCGGTTGAACTTTTGCCTTAGAGTACCAACCCTGTTAGGTTGTCAGCTCGCTAACTGAGTCTGGGATGATGTGTAAACGGTATAAAATAATAGAACCATACATAGGATAAACTGGCCGTCAAAAACGAGTTTTGTGACAAGCTGTCAATAGTTGTGGTTAAAGAATTTTTATTTATCTAAAAGAAATATACATTTCACTTAACTAGAGATAAACATCATCATCATCATCAGCCTATATACGTCCCACTGTTGGGCACAGGCCTCCTCTCATAGGTGAGAGGGATTGGGCAGTAGTCCCCACGCTGGCCCAGAGCGGGTTGGGTTAGGTTAGGTTAGGAGATAAACATACTAACTTAATAATAGGGTAAAAACTTGGTGAGCACGGAGTCCTCAAGGTAGGTACTAGATACAGACTAAATAGGTATATAGGTACTCGTCCTGTAAGTGCTATACAACCACATTCCGAAATACAGTTATACAACTAAAATTATCGTTACTGTTTTTACGGGTATAGTTCAGTGGTTTAAGCGTGAAAATCATAACAAACTGACGGATAGACACAGTTTTTCCGCATTTATAATATTAATATGGATAACCTAACCTACCTATACGCCCCCATTTTAAATGCACCTCCAGAAATATAGTATTACCTACTAGCTTTTGCCCGTGACTTCGTCCGCATAAACTTTCACTCCCTTTTTCTTCAACGGATTGTATTCGGGTAAAAAGTATTTTATACGTTAATCCAGGCTATAAAATCATTGTACACCAAGTTTTATCATAATCCGTTCGAACATTTCTGCGTGTACATCTGAACATATAAACATCTAAACATTCGCATTTATAATATTAGTTGGAAGTAGGATCAGTGCTCTGTGCTACTTTTCAGCTTAAGATGACTATAACCGTCACTATAAAGCGCCGCTGTTTAGTTCTACAATTATCGAATAAAACGCACGAATGCGGTAATTGCGCGGGCAGTAATTAAACGCAGTTAGTTGATCGGCGGCGCGCGCGCCGGTTAATAGACATTGAATAGGCGTGCGCAGGATGATTGGGATGGTATGGGATGAAATCAGGACCGTAGGATGCGATCTACGGTGACGCTACAAAACAAATGCGATTCTAATAGACTATAGAGGCTACTTGAATGTAAATTTTCGTGAGACATGTTATAACTTTATTTTACTAAACGGTTAAAACTCACGTATTAATTGTCACTTCGGGTAACATGTCGCCCGAAGTGACAATTAATACGTGAGTTTTAACCGTTTAGTAAAATAAAGTTATAGAGGCTACATTATTTTTTGGGTTGGACCCAATTAAGCAATAGGAGTGCGTGGTTGGTGAGTGGCCTGGGAAAAATTCAGGGGAAACCTCCGAAACGACCACGTGGGCGGTTTAAGCACTGGAATACTCTAAAAGTTTGGGCTCTCACTATTGGTTGAGGCCTAACACAACAGAACATCTACTGAGACTGTACCGTACCGTACATACACTAAGGCGACTTCCTAGTAGTAGCGACTAGGCTAGGTGGAGCGTGGAGCAATGCCTCAATACAATTTGTTTGCCAATGACCAATGTTGTGTTATATAGACATGAACACAACTTACGTCTCTACTGTTTAATTGTTAAGAAAAACAATAAGAATAGGAATAAAACATACAAATTACTTAAGGAAAATATGAGTTACTGCAAATACAAGTTAGGTATCAAAAAGTAAACTAAAATTAATATTAATTAAATTAAACTTACGTCTAGGGAGTAGATTCAAAATAGTGTACATATTATTAGACATAACCGTAAACCTCCATATATACTTACCTACAGCAGTCTACGCCGTTATTTTGTATTGAATTTAAAACTCAGACGACTATGATCTATATATACACTCAATAAAAGTTCAAAATGGAATAACAGTAAAGTTGATACAGTTTCTAAAAATAGTTACATAGCAGTAATTGATCCTTTGACAGGGTTAACACCTGCTGACAAACACAAGTATTATTTATGTGCAACCAGTATTGATCGTTGTATTGAAACAGGTTTCATGAGTGAAGTACGACCTAGTTAACATTTATTGATCTATAAGTAAGATCGAGACCTATTTTAAACTTTAAGTACTTACACTAAAAGGAAATTAAAACGGGGATCAGCTTGGAAAATTGATACAAAGTATACCTCTTTCTTATGCTTTTATCCATAGGTTGGTTGCATTAATGAAAATGGTGCCCAAATATGAATGACATTACGAATTTGTCACAATTTGAAGTGTACCTTACCTGGTCGAAATTCCTCTTAGTCGAATCAAGCACTTTTCATCGTCATTTATGCGCACTACTAAGGTTTGGAATTCCCTGCCGGCGTCTGTTTTTACGAGTTCATATAATCTGGAGCTTTTTACTCGTAAGGTACGAATGAAAAGGCTTTTTCTGTAGCTCGAGTATTTTAAGTTTTTTCGAAAAATTAACTAATACGAACGCGTTTGCGTTTTGTCTCAAAATTTATGAAAATGCTCTCACCAAGTTTGAAATACGCGCGTTCATCGGTTAACAATAAATGTTATACTCGCTGTTTTAGTTTCCACTAGTGACCACCAGAGGCGCTGTTCACGTTTTCATACCACTTTCATGCACGCAAACGCGTTCGAATTAGTCAATGTTTCGAAAAAACTTTATACTAGAGCTACTGGGTGAGCTCGCTTAACCGTCGGCCTCACTTTCGCCCCCTAGTCAAGAGCAATCCCATTTTAAATAAATACAAAAAAATACTTCTTGTCGTATCAGATTAGAATAACAATAGCGCCAACTTTGTTCCATGGGTGACGTAAGAGTCAGGGCCAGGGCAAGATCGATATGTAATATTTCGTTCTTTTACGTAACCTTACTGTTATCGCACAGATTTCCTCACTTGACGGGATATTATCAGTATTACATTCTCAATAGTAATACCAAGGAAGCGGGGCGATAGTCCGCAGCTCCTGCACATCCCGAGCGAGCCAGGAAGTACCTAAGTACTAACAAATGTAGGTGCGCAGTAAGGAAGCAATACTGACTCTACTGACAATTTACACTGACATATGTCAGCCTCCTGATAGGTACGAGTATGAGGAGAAAAACTTAAGGCGACTTCCTGACTCAGCTGGGCGGGATCGATATGTGACATTTTCTTCTTTGACGTAAATTTACTGACGTCGCAAAGATTCTCACTTGAAATAATACTGTCAGTATTACGTTTGCGCAGTAGTAATATCATGCGCAGAAGTGGAGCAGTACCGCCTTCGCATCGTCCCGCTACCGCGCATCCCGCGCCAGTCAGGAAGCACTCATTTAAATGTAGGGGCTAAGGAAAAAATGGTACCGAGTCGACTGACAGCTGACACTGACATTTGACTCTTCTCTCATATCGTACTGCCTCCGCACCGACGAATCAGGAAGTCGCCTAAGGCTACGCTACAACGAGAAATCGCATTCTTTGAAACGGTGTTCTGCTCAGACGAGGAAACAATAAGAATTGATTTTCAGATAAATGATTCTTGACTATATGATTGTATTTTTGACAAAAGCCGAATGATTGCTAAAAATTTTCTAGATAGAAAAAAAATTCAAAGTTGATTCTTTATTTTCCTTTTTTTACTCGTAACAACGCATTATTAAACGACACAAATAAGTTAATATGATGGCATTTTACCACATCTAAACTCTATCAAGAAATTTCATAAAACTGCACAGAGTCAGATAATTATCGAGATTTGTCAAAAAGGCATTCCCGAAGATTGTTATATCCCATTATGCCGTGCGCAAATGACATAAGCGTGTCTCTTTCACGGGGGGCAACAGCGATGCAGGCAGCGTCGACTGAGCTTAAGCGGGTTTTACACCTTACGATATTTAGCACGCGAAGATAAACTATCTTGCTCGCGTAAGGTCTAAAGAGGGCTTTACTTTACAGGCATAGGAGCCATAGGATTTGACATATGACAAAATAGTAGATTGTGTCACAAGGGAGCAAAATGACATATTTACGGCGTGGGCGTAAATTGAATCCTGAACGAAGCGAAGGATTATATAATAGAATCCCGAGCGTAGCGAGGGATTCTAAAATAGAATCCTGAGCGTAGTGAGGGATTCAAGAATTAACGCCCAAGGTGGAAATAATTTTGCTTCCATGTGACACATACTGCTTTTCACATCACCTATTGAGAATAATAAAAGATCTGAAATAACAATGGTTGTGCATTTATTTTATCAAAATCGATACAATACTTACCTATCAAAATCGATACAATACAATTACTCGTTACAGAAAAGTGCCACTTTGATCCCTCATAGCAGGGAAGAAAAGTGCCATTTTGATCCCTCCTAGCAGGGAAGAAAAAGCCCTTATCCGAATAGGTGATGTGAAAAGGTAGTTTTTCTCCCCCATTGTATCGCTTCCTCACAGACAAGTCAGGAATTGCCGTAGGTAGTGGGCATTGATCCACACTTAGTACATTATTAATACGAATTTTAAAATGTTTATTAATTGCTTTTAATTTAAACTTTCCAACAATCTATATAACACGGCCAATAATGAGATTCCTGACATAGTTTCGAAGACACTTGCTCGAATACGTTAATTATAATACGCATAAGAAACGGGAACAGAGTATCATCTGCTTACAAGTAACATTTAACCTATTTACACGGTGAAAATATTGTCAGTATTTTAACTTCATTGAATCCGTTGTAATGATGATGATGATGAGTTTCTATTATCTCTCAATAGGAAATTGGGCTCGCAGAAAAGTTCTGCATTGTCACAATCTCGGCTTCTTTCATCTCTTTCTAGCCAAGGCTGGTGGGACTGGCAAATGGTGGAATTTAACTTGTAAGTAGGTACTACGGCCGATATTTTTTTCGTTTTCGACGAAAACATCCAATAATATAATCGACAAAAAAGAAATATAATTATCGATCCTGCTCACAAAATTTCCCGAAATTCGGTTGAGAAATGCCACCTGTAGAGGAAAACAACCGGAC
The DNA here is from genome assembly GCA_951800055.1 of Cenopis cana. Lineage (NCBI taxonomy): Eukaryota > Metazoa > Arthropoda > Insecta > Lepidoptera > Tortricidae > Cenopis > Cenopis cana. The sequence goes on along the minus strand of OX637487.1, from coordinate 5,635,230 downwards.
ATCCGCCGGGCATACAATACGAAAGCATCTTTTCCAAGCAGAAACGGAGATAGAAATTATGTTTTTTATCTATACTACTATCATTAATATTATAAAAAGGTAAAGTATGTATGTATGTAAGCACTTTATTGCACACAATAACAAGTTAAAACACATACATGTCACAAAAGATTGAAGTACAAAGGCGAATTTATCCCTAAAGTTAGTGAGTTTGTAGATTTATGTGTAATGTAGCTTTGTAACTTTGTATGTCTCTAGACGTACTGTTTCTGTAACTTTCTAGATATCATAAGATTTCAGAATTTCTCATTATACGTTAAAAACTAAAGATTATATTGCATGGCCAAGGCGATTCAGTTGCTACTACTGGAGTTAGTGTACTGAGTAAACATTATACTATACTACTTGTACTTGGTACTTTCCTTCAACAATACTAAGTAACTGTAGGTATACGTACCTTAAAACTATGAAGCACAAAGTCGGTAATCGAACCTTCATTGGGGGCTGGGTAAGATATTGTCATCTTGTTTCTCATTTAATCCAAGGTCATTTAATGAAACAGCTGATGTTTTGAGAATACCTCTAAGTTTGCACATGTCCTACCGTTTTTTTATGTACTATGTAGGAAGTTACCGAAAATAGGTAAAATGCCGTTAAAATTCTTCGATGGACGCTTATGGATTTTATTCTTGACAGATAAATGACAAGAAAGAGGTGTCTATTACCTACCTAAAAAGAATTACAACTAAATGTGACAGTAAGTATGGCATAACACTTTAGGTACATAAGGTACAAAATGTCATTTTCGTTGTCCGTGTCCATCTGCTTTCATGAACCTTCACAATAACAGCATTTTTTAAATAAATGGCGCATCTTGAAAGGGTGTAGATCTACACCCTGTGTTAATTTACCTACCATACTCGTAATAAGAGTATAAACGCTCTTAAATAATATCACCACTTTACCAAGATAAAATCGACAAAATTATCCAGGCAGTTTAAACTACAGCTCAACCGACACTAGTAATAGATTAGCTAAGTAACATTTCTATCAGATCTTCGCCTCAGGATACATAATAACTATCATCATATCTATCACTCAAGGTCCTATGTTAGGGCGGCAATACACGTCCGATTTTACATTCAATACTCGGTCCGATTGTCTCATTCATTAATTAGGGTTCCGTACCCGAAGGGTCCTTACGGAACCTAACGGAACCGACTCGGAAGTCCAATCCAATAACAGTTCTTACGTGTAGGTATTGCATTGCATGTTTAATACAAGTAAGTAACTATATGGCACTGATGCTTTCTGATAGAACAAGCAAACTGTCGGATCTGACAAAAATCGGACGTTATTTCTAAACCAGACTGTGGCTTTATAAATAGGCTGGGCCCAATAAAGCGATAGGAGTGCGCAGTTGGAGAGTGGTCAAGGGAAAATCTAGGAGAAAACCTCCGACGCGACCGCGCGAAAATCGGACGTGTATTGCCGCTCTTACAGGTAAATAAACGTTGTTAGGTTGAGATAGTAACGTCCGTTAACACCTTTGGCGGTTACGATTATTAATAATAAAGGAAACGATGGACTGGATAGCGTAATCAGACCGTAGCCACAACCAGTTTCTTGATATTAAAAGGTTGTATAAGCCTAATGGTCCAAGACCTCATAGCGTTTTTGTTCAGTAATGAGAATGGTGGTTATGGTCAGTTCAGTTTCTATGTAATTGCAGAATAAGAGATATTAGAACGGAATCTGATCAAAGAAATGTTATAAGGTTAGCTGTACAACCTATTTTCCCCATATTGATTGTGTTTTGAATTCTGTATGAATTCTGAATTCTGTTCTACCGTTAGTAGTTGTAAAAACAAAGGTAAGAAATTATTCTTACCTTAGTCTTATAAGAATGTTTGACTAGTTTAGTTTAGTTTCCTTATTATAAGGTTATTTATCATTAAAAAAAAGTTCTGAGTAGCTAGCAAGAGTATAGACTCCTAGCCTATAGGAGCTACGATGTCTCTTTACCATCAGAGAAGCCGTATGCTTGTTCGTCACCATCGTAGTATAAAAAGACCACACCAGTGATCTTCTGTTCACAATATTTTTTTTAAAGCTACATCATCATCATGGTGGAGTATTTTCCATTGTTCCCTCTCGTACGCCAGCTCTTTGACTTCTTGATGCGACGCGACGCCAACTGTTTCTTTTATTTGGCCCATATAACTGCGCCTTGATCTTCCCCTGCCTCGCCTTCCTTCTATCTTTCCAACCAAAATGGTCTTGAAGAAAGTTGTCGTGCCGTAGGTATCAAATGTCCAATAATTTTCCCTCTTCTTTTGTTTATAGTGTTTAACAACGTACAAAAAGCTACATTACAAAAATAATATTTTGTTATTGTATGTAGAAGGTCCCCCGACTGCAAACAAACTCGTTTCTTCAAAATGCTTCATTTTGATACCCCACTTGAGAAAGAGGATTTCTTTTCTTTGAAACACACAAAATGGAGTCCACAGTCCGCCATATTATTTTTATTGCAACGTCACATATCCTATGTTACTCGAGATGACTTAAGGATTCCAACGATACCTCACACATCTAAATCGGTTAAGGCGTTGAGAAGTTCTGGGGGAACAAAGAAACTCACATACTTACATACTTGAAACCTGAAAACGTTACACTCCTTTATTTGGGCAGTCGTGTAAAAATTACATCAAAACTGGCTCTGATATCGCATACTCATGCTTTGGTTAAACACGTCTCCGTAATCAACAAATAATTACAAACAAATTGTTCTCCAATTACCGTGTAATTTCACTAGTCCTGTAATTATGACCTTGGCCTTTGCGATATGGGCAATCCTTGCCTACTTTTATTTTATAATTTGTCTACGATTATTACGTGAGATACAGGTTGATTTATTACAACGATGAATTGTTCTAAAATATTACTAGGTATGGTTGAAGAATAAAATGTATACCTTTTCACAAAGACCTATTAAGCGGGTAAGCCGTCCTCTCCCGGCGAAAAAAATATACAATGCCATTCTTTTGTTATCTGCCCTGGGATCCCAGGGACTGGTAGACGACGGGTTGGACACTCTATTAAGATTTTTTTTCCAATGCTGACCTGACCAATTAAATTGTGAAAGAACTAAGTATTTCCACAAACCTCGCATGACAAAATTACTCAGTCTACTAATTTTACATTTTCTAGTTCACATTGTTTTTTTATTTGCATGTCCCTGTCAAATTACAACCACGGTTAAATCAAGCATGCAATGAAAAAATATTCCAGATTTTAGTAATGTTTGTACTACATTCTTATCATAGAAAAGGTCATATTTTAATGTAAATAATCAGTCACTTATGCCTTTCTTTGCATGAGATTTACCTTGCTAGTATTCAAATGACGTATGTGTCTTGTGCATCCTATGAACTTATAACGTTTTATCTAGTTCATATTATCGTGATTGCATTTCACTATTTCGATGTAGCAATGTAGCAATGCAGCCGAAATCGCGTGTTTGCTGTATTTTTACGTGAATCAAAATATGTCTGAAAATTACTAGATTGCTGGCCTGCAATCATTGCACCGGCAATATAATAGTTACTAATAATATTTTTCTATAAATTAATGCATTTTCCAGGTAGCAATTCAAGCCACTATGTATGTCTCTAGACGTACAGTACGTATGTATACATATATGTTCGTTAGGCGACTTCCTGATTTGTCGGTGTGGAGGCGGTACGATATGAGCAAGCTGTCAAATGTCAGTGTCAACTGTCAGTCGAGGCAGTAAGTAGTAAGTACCGCTTTTTACTGCGCTCTTACATTTAAATGAGTGCTTCCTGACTGGCGCGGGATGCGCGGTAGCGGGGCCATGCGAAGGCAGTGCTGCTTCGCTTCTGCGCATGATATTACTACTGCGCAAAAGTAATACTGGCAGTATTCCGTCAAGTGAAAATCTTTGCGACGTCAGTAAGTTTACGTCAAAGAAGAAAATGTCACATATCGATCCCGCCCCGTCAAGTCAGGAAGTCGCCTAAAGGGCGTCATGTCAAACATATATCCCGTTGTTTGAAGTTCGTTTCTGACCATACGTACATATAATATGTATATATCAATAGGTATTATGTGTGTATACGTATATTGTTTTGAAAAAATGACATCTCGCCGAGTTTCTTGCGCCGTTTCTTTTCGAGACAGAGGCTTATGTATTTTATGTCACACCTGGCCATAAAGCGGCAATTACCGCACGCTTCGCGCGCGGGAAATCGCACTTCCTGGCCAGAGGGTGACATAAAATTTCGTACTTAACACGGGCGGTAATAAAGAAAGCCTCAGATCGCATATTTATCGCCCTTGCCTTCGGCTCGGGCGTCAAATACCTGCGATCTGAGATATTCTTTGTTTTACCACTCTTGTTAAGTAATGTACTATTATGAATCGGTGGTAGTTTTTTGCCATTCATAGGTGCATGTACATAGTATTTAACTATGCCTAAACTGTAGGATAAATAAATTTTATTTTTATTTATTAGTTTACAATCGTCTGTACGAGTATATAATTAATTATATGTGAATATGTGTATGTAATGTATATCTTAATTTTATTAAAGTCTGTTTTACACTGTCAATATTTCTACATTTTCCTGCACCTATTTCGCGTGTCTCTGTGTGGCCCTATTGGTTGACTGGTAGACAATGCAACAGATTTGAGATTCTTTACTACTTCTATCATTGTTTCTCAGGTAGTAGTCAAATCGAAACACACAGCTTAATTGCTTAAGAGGAGGGGTAGGGCAAGCTCTCTCCATACAAACTTTGTGCAGGATTTACTTCGTTTGTATTTGCATTAAAGTTATGATTTTTGGTCAGTATGCTTATTTTTCTGATAGCTATTTCGTGATGTAATTTTTTTGTTATTATTATTTTTTATTTATTTTATTTTTTTGGATTTTTTTGAAATATTTGAAAATTTTCGCATATCTAATATTTACAACCAAAAAATATATTATATTTGTTAGTGCCAAAACCGACGAATAAAACGTGCACAAAGTTTGTATGGGGAAGGCCTTGCCCTACCCTGCGCCTTAAACTTTTCTTTATACAAAAAAGTCTAAATTGAGTCTTTTTTTATTAGCCAACTAAAATAACCATGTTAAAATTATAGTATCTTACTTACATCTTAATAGGAAATAATTTCATGATGAAAGTTGTGTTCAGTGCATTTTAAATACGATAAATGAAATAAATGAATCAGAAACTTATACGAAACAGGGACATTTTAATTTTGTATATTGAAAACTGAGACATTAATCAAATAAAATAAAACATTTCCTCTACAATCGTTCTAAAACATGCATGGTAATCAAATCACATCAAGAAATAAACGAATAATTAATGCCTGTACTGTGCTTTAGTAAGTACATAAAAAAAATACATACTAACCGTTCTAATAAAAAACAGATTTCAGAGCTCGATAGCGTTCACGTGAGGTGAATGTGGGGTTGGCGGGGTGATCACGCAATCCTGTGGGGGTGAATAACAGTGTGGAGCCAAACTTGTAGGCATTGTCGGCATTAGAAGGGTTGAACATTGCAATTAGAGCGGGTGAACGTGTACCTATCGACATGATAACTCATTTCTATCAAACAGTAATTGAACTTATTTTAATTACCATAAATATTGTTGACATGACTCCTCTATAATAAGTATGGGTATAATTAATTTGGTTGTCAATTTAGAGTTTAGACATCATTGTGTACTTACATTGACGGACTTTAAGGGGTGCACAAACTTACGATTACAGATCGATCAGTGTTAAATATGGCGCCGGCAGCAGCTGTCATCCCATAGAAACTTGTCAAACTTTCCATACAATCAGATTTTAACGAACACAGCTTACGATTAAGTTTGGAGCGACCCACCCAAATTGTTGAGACATTTAGAGATCACTCTATACTGGACGTTACAAAATTAAGCTATGAAGTGTCTTAGTGCTCTATAGTGCGGTTCTCCACGAAGGCGCGCCCCTCCACAGCACAATCCTTACAATTGCGCATAAATTAGTATGAGATTCGCTGTGGAGGGGCGCATCTTCGTGGATGACACGCACTATACATGGCTCAACAATTAATGTATGTAAAATTATTTATTGTACCTGAGTAAACACAACATAAAATACAAGAACTGTTGGCATATATGTACGAATGCGAGCTTATTCCTATGAAGGATTTCAGGTAACCTTTTTAATTAAAGCCTGTAACCGCGGTGCTTTCATAAAGGTTTAAAAAAGCATATATTTTCTTTTATACTTCATTTAACGTAATCTGTGAAAATGTTTTTTTTTCTCTCTGCCTATACAGTCGGCCTTATTACTAGATGGACACTTTACTTGTACTTTGTCGCATTCACCCTTTGGAAATCTAGCTAGTATGACAGTTAAAACAAAAGCGACACAGGGTACCAAACTGTCCCTTGTGAGGCCGACCGTACCACACGCCACGTATATACAAGGGCCTGACACGATTTGATAGATAAAGATAGCCTTATTGCGATTCCTATAAGAGGAAAAAGAATTTAACGCAGAAGCATTTTTTCATGGTCGGGTAATAGGCACAGGCACACTTCCATAAGCAATTCATTGGACATGCAAACCGGTCATATTGCGTAGTATAAATATTCTTTCTCTTACCCCTTACCCCCGTTCGCTCGGTGGCGCCATCTATAACTACTTGTTTATACTATATATATGCGCATATAGCAGATTACACTAAAACTGGACTATAAATGCCCTATTTCCCAACAAAAGGTCCATTGTCGACCTATTTCTGTCGACCTCTCCGACCTCGGGGCGGCGACACGTTTCACCCAGATTTTACACGCGATGACTATTGTTTTTATTATGCTGAATGATTAATGTTTTAAGTGTAACAACTGATCGCTTAAATAGCAGGATAGCTTGATAATAAAAATGGTAATCAACGGCAATCATGTACCTACTCGTACCTAATGTTACCTTTAATGCAAAGATTGATTACGTGAACGAACAATTAATAATGATATTCCAGGCCGTTTACAAAGAGGGAGTTGTTTATACCCAACCCCACAATATACCCAACTATAATTGGAGTACACAAAACTAAATTAAAAAAAGTTCATACAATTTGATACAGAATATTGACTTCATTCGCAACAAGATAGTATTCGAGCAAAGTTATGTATGTAGTTGCATCTGCACGGAACAAAAAAAGGGAAAATACGGCATTTAATGAACAAAAGATTTCCTTTGGCAGGATTGATATCTATAGTCCAAAGATGCATTTACGAAGTAGAGCCCCACGGATTTTTCATGTGGTGAGAAATGGGGGGGCTCCAAACATAGCAGCCGACCTGTACATTTCAAACTAAGCTGACTAATGGGAAAAAAGTTAATTTCTTTGCTCTTTTGATAACCAAATACTGCATTTGCGTATAAGGTTAGTTGTATAACAATACATGTATTTAGAAGTGTGTATATGTAGTATTATATATATGTATATACATATATTTGTATCGCTCAGTGCCGTCTGCTTTACATGTCATCAATAGATACTCAGTATGTAGGTATATTATGAACATGTACGAGCATGTTATTTTTTAATGGGCTTATAATATTGTTAATGACTCAGAAAGGCCATGAAAATTTATATCAGCCTAATCAAACAAATCACATCGTTCACTAAAAACCTCAATTTACCTAGAACACCCTTGTTTTTTTAAAACAACCCCCGTCGCCATAGTAACGCGCGTAACAACAAAATTTAATATGGACGTGCCATTGACAGTGAAATATGGACGTTATTGTGTTGTCAGAAGGTTGACGTTTGAATGGTCACGGATAGTGATTGCTTCAAACGTTTCTAGACAGTGTGCCGGAACAATTTTGAATTTCAAAGAATAACGGTCTATTACGGGAATTCTAGGATTTACCTTCTTGTTAAAAATTCTGTTTATTAGTGTTATAATATGTGCGGTATAGTGCACAAAGTAAGAATATAACTACGCCAAACATCCTACAAATATTTTAAATTTGGATATTTGCTAGTACTAGTACTCGATCACGCAAAGGCTACTAAGATTATCGTGTCCTAACTCCTAACGATTGATATTAAAATGGTTTCTCAATTACCCTTCTGATCCAGAAATTAGCCTGTTGCCTGCCTTCAGCTCACTCAGAGCAGGAACATTTTCGAATTGGCTTGTAAGAAATGTGTTGGGAAATAGGAACGAGTTGTGATTGTGACATCAAGAACTTTCCATGGTCAAACAGCGTCCAATTTTTGATTTTTATGTATTTCTTTTGTTTTGTTCAAATACTTTGTAATAGCAAAAATAAGTTCAGTATTTTCGTGAGTTTAGTTTTATTTATTGGTAAGTAATGCAATAATTATTTATTTTTATTGTTGTTAATTCTCGTCATTATCCCAATTGTAACTTGCAGCGTCTCGTTAAGGGTGGCCCTTTGTACTGTATTCTCTACATACATAGGTATATATTGGTGTATATAAGCTCGAGCTATTTATATAACAGTTCATTACTTTGAAAGCCGGTGACGCATCAAATAGGGCGCGCGATCGATTTTTGCTGGTTCTGTTCTAATACAAAAGGTTATACGAACCTAAGACTTACTTCATTTTGGTTTGATATCGCAAAGAACAGTTAGTTGGCTATTTCTGGAACTTTTATTTAACTTAGTTTGTTGACTTCTATCGCCTTTATTCGTAAATGTGCAAACAATTTTATTAAAATGACGACAAATTGCACTTAGTCGAATTTCAATTTGTTTGGATATTTGCAATAACATTTATAGGTAACTTTGTTTGTTTCAGATTTTGAATAATATCTTCATCTACGCATGAGGTAAGTAAGCCTACTGGAATATTTACTACACAAGTACACAACACAAATATATCTCTATTCTTGATCATAACTGTACCGGTCATAAAAAATATTGAACTGTACCTCAGAGTAGGCTACGGTATAGTCAAAGGAAGTTGCGGCGAACCGCGATGGCGATGGCGTGACAAAGCACCGAATTCACCATTGATTGCGTCTAACTTGATGGAAACTGTGCGTGACTGTACCGTTGTAATGTTAGCGTGAAACTGTTGTTAATTGTAGTTTTTTTAACAACATAAAATGGCGCCGGTAAGGCCCAAACAGACGCCATTTTATGCTGTTAAAAAACTACAATTAACTTAGAAACGAACTGTAGAAGTTTTAGGAAGATATTGTGTCGGTAAAAATTTAAAACCTTCAAAAGCTAATTTGGAGCCAGATTCAAGAATTAAAACGTGACGTTCCTGGCATGTAGTAGGAATGTCCTCGCTTTCATGTTTTGACTATTGACTTTCAGAATCGGGGTGACAAAAAAGTTATATCCTAGGGATGTCGCCTTCCGTCAATTACAACAAACGGAATCACGACTCCGGAGTTAAATTTTACTACAGTCTAAATTAGCACTTAAATGACAGTGTGGCCAGTATCTTTAAACTTGTTGCATTTAGTAGTTTCTTGAAATGGGTGCTTTAGTTTTAACAGATATAAAAATCGTTAATCAAGGATGGCAAGGGAGATGTCATTTCATTATTTTTACCAACTGCGTCAGCGCTGACCGTCGGTCGGCGTAGATATATCTATGCAAATCTATGACTGGAAACAGAGCACGACCGATGGTCAGCGCGTATGGTCGGTCGGTTGACGGTGAGCATCGCTCTGAACGCACGTATGCTTTCGTACAGGTATAGCTACGCCCGACCGACGGTACGCGCTAACCGTCGGTCGAGCACTGTTTCCAGCCTTATTCTTAAGCTTAATGATAAGTAGGTACTTACTAAATATGAAAACTGAACAAATTGCAAGCAATGCAAAACATTTCCGAACGACAAAGAAGAAAGAAGAACAGAAGAAAGTGACCACGTTGAGCCTTGGCACTGGGAGAATTCACAGGAGTTATACCATACCCGTGAATTTCCTGATGCCTTAGCTTTGTGTGGGCACCCTACAGCAAGGAACACCGAAGAGACGAATATCTCTATACCAACATAGGTTTTGGAGTTTGTGTTAGTATTCAGAGCTCGATACGCAATACAATACAATTCAAATACTTTTTATTGCACATCTCAATTACAGGCCACAACAACAATACAATTAAAATTTATATTACGTAATACGTATTAATTATAAATTTTTACTCATGTAAGAACTTACACCAACAACATAATGACTAAATAATTAATTAATTTTAATTAAACTAACTAGCTTTGTTCCCATTATCACAATATTAACTATAATTACACTGTTAATTATTTTTCTTCGACGATCCGTAACCGGTGACTTTGGTACAGTGACCAGCAATAATATCTGACATGACGAAGCGGGAAAAAATATTTGACACGTCCTAACGGCGCTATAAATGACTAGGATGATCGAATTTTATGTCAGACTTATAGCGTACGTCCCTTACTAGCAAGTGTGTAAACGCGAGAGGGACTAATGCTAGGTAATATGTCCAACAAAAATGCGTTTATTTATGTAGGGAACGCGGCAGGTTCAATTACACCACGAAGGTTTCCCAACCTACACGAATTGTTTCTGTCGTTTTGTCATTGCTTAGAGACTTGACTTATGACAGCACGTCATGCATAAAACTGTTACAATTGAATTCTCGTTTATTGTGTATTGAATATAGTTAATTGTTTGTAAAGATCTGCTTTTCCTTGGCTAATTGCCACATTGGTGACCCCGACTAAAGGACAAAGTAAGAATGAAGGAGGATGAAGAAAATTTTAGTGACGCGATGCAGCCTACAAAAGTACCGACAGCAAGCACGTCATCAACCAGTGCAAATACAGCGACCGTCTCTCAGGATGTTTTCCGGGTCGGTGTACGAGTACCGCCATTTTGGCCTGACGAACCAGCAGTATGGTTTGCGCAACTCGAAGGCCAGTTTATCTTATCCGGAATTACAAGCGACTCGACTAAATTCTATCACGTAATCGGACAGCTTGATCCGCAATTTGCTGCCGAGGTTAAGGACATAATACTATCGCCGCCTGATACAAACAAGTACGAAAAACTTAAAACTGAGCTAATAAGGCGCTTATCTGTCTCTCAAGAGCAAAAAACACGACAGCTTATGTTGCATGAGGAACTCGGCGGCCGGAAGCCCACCCAATTTCTGAGACATTTAAGAAGCTTAGCTGGTCCAAAGGTACCCGACGACTTCCTGCGTCCAGTTTGGTCAGGCCGTTTACCTAACAATATACAGACCATAATCGCGTCTCAGCCCAAACTTTCACTTGATGACGTAGCAGAACTAGCTGATCGCATTCAGGAATTGGCACCAACTTCGAGGCATGTAGCCAGCACTTCTTCAGAGCCTTCGATGGATACTTCTCCGGGACTAATGCAGCGCGTTGAACAACTAACACAGCAAGTGGAGGCATTGCTTAAAGTTGACAATAGGCAACAGGGAGGTAGACAGCCGACTCGGCTCTACCGATCTCAAAGTCGAGCTGAATCCCGCTCAAAATCTCGGCAACGCTCTAGCTTTCAAACCGTTCCAGAAGGTTTTACTATTTGCTGGTATCATTATCGTTTCGGGTCTAATGCCGAAAAATGTGTGAAGCCATGCACATTCAAGTCGGGAAACATCCAGGGCAGGCAGTAGTGGCCGAGAACGTCTGCCCCACCTCACCATCAGGCCGCCTATTCATCACAGATCGTTCGACAAAAATTCAATACTTAATCGACACGGGTTCGGACCTGTGCGTATTCCCTCGAGCGTCTGTCAACGAGCGCCGCAATAGGACTAAATACGAGTTGTACGCCGCTAATGGAACAGCCATAGCCACTTATGGATACATAACTTTACGTCTCGATTTGGGTTTACGGCGAGATTTTGAATGGCGTTTTACAGTAGCCAATGTATCAAAACCTATCATCGGTGTTGACTTTTTAGCTTTTTTCAATTTACTTGTCGACTGTCGCAACCAAAAGCTAACCGACGGCACTACATCTCTCTCTGTCACCGTGCCGCAGGATAGCACGGCCGAGGCTATATCATCGGTTCGTACAATCTTAGCGAATGACTCCGATTACACGCTTCTTCTCCGCGCTTACCCAGACATCACCCGTCCAGCCGGTAAACTAGGTAATCCAAAGCACGATACAGTGCATCATATAAGAACCACACCCGGCCCGCCAGTCTCAAGTCGTCCTCGACGCCTAGATCCAGAGCGGTTGAAGATTGCGAAGCAGGAATTCGATGACATGTTGCAAAATGGAACTGCTCGCCGATCTGAAAGTCCGTGGTCATCACCATTACATCTGGTGCGTAAGAAAAACAATGGATGGAGACCTTGCGGAGATTACAGGGCGCTGAATTCTAGAACTATACCTGACCAATATCCTATTCGCCACATTCAGGACTTTGCGTATCTTTTGGCAGGTAAAAAAATATTTTCCACTATTGACCTCATTAAGGCATACAACCAAATACGCGTTTATGGACCGGATATTCCTAAAACTAGCATAACAACGCCTTTTGGTATGTTTGAATTCCCGTTTATGACGTTTGGACTTCGTAATGCAGCTCAAACATTCCAAAGATTTATGGACGAGCTCTTGCGTGGTTTTGATTTTGCATATGGATATCTTGACGATATTTTGATCTCCTCAGCTTCAGAACTTGAGCACAGAGAGCACCTGAACCAGCTCTTTAAGCGCCTTCAAGACTATGGTGTTCTGATCAACACTTCGAAATGTGTGTTCGGCCAGTCTGAAGTAACTTTCCTGGGATATAGTGTCTCAGCGAAGGGCATCCGTCCATTGGAGTCGAAGGTACAAGCCATTAATGACTTTCCGCCACCTCAGACGATTAAGGAGTTGCGAAGGTATTTGGGAATGCTCAATTTTTACCGAAGATTTGTCCCTGGAGCCGCCAGAATATTGTCACCACTCACCGCCCTGCTTGCTGGGGACCCCAAAGGGGCGACGGCAATCGACTGGACTCCTCCGTTATGCGAGGCCTTTACACAGAGTAAGTCGTATCTGTCGAGAGCTACCTTACTGGCTCATCCAGATTCTAAGGCAGAGCTGGCTTTACAAACCGACGCCTCAGACGGGCGTATCTAACCTAGGCTGGTGGTTTCTTTACTTCACTTATAGTAGGCCACACTGAAAGTTTTTAGAAATGGTTACATAGAAACCATATATTAAAAAAACTAAAAATGTCGTTTTGAAGTGGAACTCTTTGGCAACATTATGGAGTATATTACATTCGTCTGTCGTTTGTTTATATCATTTGGCGTCAAATTGAAAATTGTTTGTTACACGTTAAGATGAATTTACGTAGCTTAGTTTTTGTTTTTCTAAAAACTTTCAGTGTGGCCTACGTACTATACCTTCCTTTATATGTGTACCTGGGACAAACGGTCCAGTTGGGCAGGTCCAACTTCGAGAAGGAGATCAATCGTCGGATCCGTCTTGGCTGGGCGGCGTTTGGGAGACTACGCAATATCTTTTCGTCCAATATCCCGCAGTGTCTCAAGACGAAAGTCTTCGACCAGTGTGTGTTGCCAGTGATGACCTACGGCTCTGAAACGTGGTCGCTCACTATGCTCATGTTCTGCCTCATAAGCAACTGCGTTCCAGCTATTTTTCCCTATTCCACTCAAGTATGTGTTACGGTCTGGAACTATGGGGCGCAGCAGCAGAATGGCACCGTGTCTTCGTACTCCAGAAACGAGCTATACGAATAATATCTAGAGTTCCACCAAGGACACCGGCCAAACAATTGTTTACTAACATGCACATCTTAACACTACCCTCACAATACATCTTCGACATCGCTAAATACGTACACTGTAATAAACACATTTTCAACACAAACAAACTTACCCGCACCCGCATGGGATCTAAAACACGGCTTCTCTCAGCCAGTCACAGACTGACCAAGTCTTCCAAAACTATGCAAGTGATTGGTCCAAAAGTATATAATATGTTACCAATCCACATCAAAACGGTAGACAACCCTAACACTTTTACTACGAAGTTAAAAAACTGGTTAATCGGTCATGCTTTCTACAATTTAAATGACTTTTATAAATTGAATAAATTATATCCTGACATGTATTAATTAATAATAACCATTCATTGACATTCGTAATATTTATTAATTAACAACAAATTGTTTACACTGAATCTAAAAAATGATTGTACCTACTAAGATAACGTTATTTACTTATTTCAATGTGTTATGCAGAATTTTAATGTGACATGTAATATTTAACAATATTATAAATAAAGAGTATGAGTATGGGCCTCATAAGGAGGCTCAAAGTCACTCAAACAGCAATGGAGAGGGCTATGCTTGGAATCACTCGGCGAGATCGAATCAGAAATGATGAAATCCGCAGAAGAACCAAAGTAAATGACATAGCCCGAAGAATTGCCAAACTTAAGTGGCAGTGGGCAGGCCACATTCAGGCAGGACCGATGGCCGGTGGGGGCAGCGAGTTCTCGAGTGGCGACCACGTACCGGACGACGCAGTGTTGGAAGGCCCCCCACGCCGAGGTGGGCTGATGACCTGGTTAAGGTCGCGGGGATGCGTTGGATGCGGACAGCCCATGACCGATCGTTGTGGCACTCTCTGGGGGAGGCCTATGTCCACCAGTAGACTTCGTTCGCCTGATTATGATGATGATGATATCTTCCTTTCCTGCTGATAGTACCTACCCAGTGTCGTATGATAATGTACGTGTATACGCACGCAGTGATTAGTCCAAAGAAGATAAACGGATCGTTTGTGTCGCATCCATTTATATGAGATTCCCGTCGCATTGTTTTGTTTCAAAAGAAATGGATAATTCCCCATACATTATCACGGTGGTTCAAGACATAAGTGGAAGCGTTTTTGGCGTTAAGCCGCTATTAGTCATATGCGCGCAGAAACGATCCAGCCTTATTTATATTACCTTACTTTTACTTAAATTCAAGAAAAGAAGTTCACACTTTGAAAAGAACTTACTCCATGTTAATAATGAACTCATTGAAATCTATTGGACAGATTATGAGATCTTTAAATTTCTATACGAAGACCTCTGTCTTCTTTATCTGTCTCGACAATTATGCCTAATAACTGTATGAGACATATAACTACAGATTAGATTAACCTCGCTATTCATAAATCATATCACATAGTTAAGTATGATAGATTTGATATACCTACGTTTATAAACGTTGATACTTGCTATATACCCAGGGTTTATACTACGAATGTCATATTACATTTGTGTTCATTTGGTCTTAAACTTAGGATACGATACACATAAGAAGCAAGAAATCCATTTTAGTGCAGTTACAAATTTTTGTAATAGGTACTTGCTTAAATTGCCAGTATTATTTTTTAGTTTGGTTTCTGTTGGTAGGTACTTGTTTGTATTTCTTCGACGTCCTGGCGTTTGGTATCAACTGTAGGTCCGACATGCGTATTTGTGAATAAATAAATAAATAGGACTTCAATTAGCTAACCGCTCGTATTTTATACCACCACACCTACAGTTATATCTCGCTACTGGCGCACAGTGGTGCCCGTAGTAGGTCATAGGGCTCCGAACATGATGTTTGAATTACGCCATGATACCGCGTGTAATTACTCATTATTAGTCATAGTATTTGAGGGTATAAATAGAATTGCAATTACTTATTTGTAATATTTACTTTTGTGCACTTAAAGTGAACGCATCGGATAAGTCCTCGTTACTAGCGCAATTAAGCATCTCATTAGCACAATACGCGACAAGGGTTTTTCCCTAAATTCGATTATTTGAGACGTGTTGTATACAATGAATATTCAAATTGAAGGTATGTATTTTGTATTTCATAAGGTTTTTTTTTAACTTTCATTTAGCAAATTTGTTTCTATGAGGTGCTACGCTGACACAATAAAACTAGATATATTTTTAGTTTCGTTGATGTTTGTCGAAACTTTTACCTATGTTCCCCGCCGAAGACCGCACTAATTTATACATGTGATTATTCGTTGATATGTCTGTATTCAAATACATAACAAATTGGCTGCCACCATCTGCCTTCGTGTGAAACAATGAAGGTCTACGCCATATGCCCAGGTGCGTAGAACGTGCTACGATATATCAGTATTTTTTTGATTTGCATTTAATAAAGTATTTTCTTGTTTTAGATACAACTTTAAAATGTTCTTTTGCACGAATTCTTGTATTTGATACTTGGCTATCAATAAATGACAGTGAATCAAGTGCTGATAGAGGTCGTCGAGTCTATCAAACTCTGTCGCAGTTAGTACCAGATGTTTAAAATATCGATACCGAGATTATGGGGAAGAAAATCTCCATTCTTTGTAAGAAGATAGAAAACAACTGGAAACAATCCAACCGTACCAAATCCCGAATGGTTGAAAAACAGAACACCTGACTGAACAGTTCAGAAGTCTGCAATCTGTCCACTACAAGTGATATGAACCAACAGCAGCCTGCGGCAGTTAGTTCTACGAGCGGCAAGCAGCACATAAAGAACCTTATGGACTGCAGCAAGAGATCAAAATGGCGCAGATTGGCGGAGTTGGCTAATGTGGATAGATCCACTATAAACTCTTTACTCATTCTATAAAATCTAACATTTCTTCTGTGCAATTCAATACTGACGAAGTTGAACTGAGGCCAAGTTGACAAAGCATCGGTATAACTTATTAAACGTCGTTATAAATTCGAAGTGTCGTAATATTTTGCCATCGCATAAAAAAGTCTTGGAGGCCAAGAAGAGGTATCCACTAATCAAGATTGCCTCGGAATCATCCGCCGAAGTAGAATAACAGTCTGTTGAACCATCCCACATCGCGAATTCTAGAATCTCGAAATAATGCTCTCGAAAATATTGACCTAAACAAATAATTCGTTTTAATTGGTAAATGCGGTAGGGGTGGGGGTTTGACGGCAATACGGGGCATAATAAGTACAAACAGAAGTTTTCAGATTCAAATTTTCAGGTATTGAGGATGGATGTTTACTAGTTACGTCATATTACAGACTCCAGTTAATTTGTAAACTAAAATGTAATTATTTAATGAGTTTTGGGGTCTGTAACTAGTAAATAATTAGATAATTAGTTAATTTTAATATTTTTTAATATAAATGTATAAACTAATTCTGTATATTTTTGTATAATCTTATTGCGTTAATTGTAGAATTTCATATGGTTACTTATTGTACCATTAGCCTGATTTATTAACTGAATAAATACTATTATTATACTATAATCTCTTTATTATAGTATTATTTAACTCAATTTACTATAATATAATATAATTAGATTCAATAAGTTGCATTAAATTAGCATTTAGGTGCGCGAAACCCCTATGACCGCTCTTCTTAGAGCGCGGCACCACTGTGTGGCGTATTGTTCCCGGTGGCTAACGCCACCACCACCTCAAACCCAAAGGTCTTAACCACCGTAATTTCCTTACTACTATTAATCATTTTGTAACAGAAGCACACACGTGGTAATATGCGGTAATCCATACTAATAACCTGTGTGATACTATCTTTATTCATTGTTGTAACGGACGGTTTTTACCGGTTTTCCGATGAGCTACAGGCGAGGGCGTTGTGTTAACAAGATTTAAGCAATTAAGAACCAAACAAACCAGAACCAAAAACCAATGCAGAACCAAAGTAACCGGTATAGCCTTTCGAATCGCTAAACTTAAGTGGCAGTGGGCGGGGCACATTGCACGTAGAACCGATAGCCGTTGGGGCCGAAAGGTTCTCGAGTGGCGACCACGGACCGGAGGCGCAGCGTGGGTAGACCCCCCACAAGGTGGACTGATGACCTGGTAAAGGTCGCGGGAGTCCGCTGGATGCGGGTGGCGCAAGACCGGTCATTGTGGCACTCTTTGGGGGAGGCCTATGTCCAGCAGTGGACGTCTTTCGGCTGATATGATGATGATGATGATGAAGCAATTAAGTGGTCTCGTCATATCTTGTTGAGATCGGATTCAGTTTCGTTTAATGTCATTTTTGGATGCGTATTAAGTGAAGAGGGGAAAATTCTATTAAATAATAATGAAGTAGTAGAACGATGGACAACATATATAGAGAAATTATACGACGGAGATGGATTAGCTGACACTGATATAGAAAGAGAATCAATGGTTGAAACAGATGATCTGGGACCATCCATAATAAGGGAGGAGTTTGACAATGCGTTGAAATCTCTGCAAACCGGTAAGGCCGCTGGAAATGACGGGATCTTTATAGAGTTCATAAAATACTCATGTTGCGATCTACTTACAGATGAAATATTTGAAATTATAACTCAGATTTACAATACTGGTTCCATCCCTACAGACTTTCTTATCACAAAAACAGTCACTTTACCCAAAAAATTAAATACTTTAAGATGTGAAGAACACAGAACATTGAGTTTAATATCACAGGCTAGTAAAATTTTACTTAAAATAATACAAAATAGAATAAGACCATTAACTGAAGAATTTTTAGGGCCAGATCAATATGGATTTCGTATAAACAGAGGGACACGGGAAGCCATATTCGCTTTAAGAATGATTATAGATAGAAGGATGGAATTAAGCTTGGATACACACATAGCATTCGTAGATTTGGAAAAGGCATTTGATAAGGTTAATTGGAAGAAAATGATGTCAATTTTAAAAGATGCCGGATTAGATTTTAGAGATCGGAGAATAATTTATGAACTCTATAGAAACCAGGAAACGATAATAGAAATAGGAGAGGAAAGTAGAAAGGCGAGAATACAACAAGGAGTAAGGCAAGGTTGTCCACTTTCGCCACTTATTTTCAACATTTTTATAGAGTGTGCTGTTAGAAAATTAGTTGAATCTGGGAAAGGAGGTGTTAAATTCAATGGAGTTAATATTCAGTTTATTCGTTTTGCGGACGATATCGCAGCGTTGGCAGATACATCGAGACATTTAGAAGACTTAATTACAGACATGGACACAGTTTTCAATGACTTTGGTCTTAAAATAAATATAAATAAAACTAAAACACTTATTACTTCAAAGTCAGCTTCAATACCTAGACCAATCACTTTGAATAATTGTACAATAGAACAAGTTTCCAAATTCAAATACCTTGGTAGCGTCATAACTAACGACTCCAGGTGTACACAAGACATTATCTCCAGAATAGCTATGGCTAAAAAAGCTTTTAATACTAAAAAATGCCTATTTAAAGCCAGAATATCCGGCCAAATCAGGAAAAGGCTTATAAAAGTGTACATCTGGAGCATAGCATTATACGGGTGCGAAACGTGGACAATGACACAGAGGGACAGAGAACGACTTGAAGCCTTTGAAATGTGGTGCTGGCGGCGGATGGAGAAGATCAGTTGGACCGAGAGAAAATCTAACGAGGAAGTTCTCAACATTGTGCAGGAAAGGAGGTCCCTGTTGCAGACTATTGAGAACAGAAGAGGAAAGATGTTTGGGCACCTGTTACGACACGACGAATTCATAAAGCATATTGTGGAAGGGAAGGTAGAAGGAAGGCGGAAGAGAGGGAGACCAAGAAGAACGTACATGGACCAACTTAAGGAAAAAGTAAACGTCGTGTCGTATCAGGCGGTCAAACGAAAGGCTCAAGAAAGAGATACATGGAAATTGCTCCACCGACAAGAGCTTGGCTCTTAAATTGATGATGATGATGAATACTTATGCAGAAGAATTACTGATATTTGGTATAAAAAAATTAAGAAATAATTCATTTCTCATTTTTTTGCCATAAATATTTTAAACCGTAAATCTCTTAACCGTAAAAATTAACGGGCTCTATACGATGATTAGTCCTGTAAAGTAAATGGTTACACTGTTTGCTAAATTTAACTTTGCAGCACGATTGTCATGTATCTCATTCCGTATTCGCCCACTGCTGAGAATAGACCTCTCTTCCAATGAGAAATTAAAAATATGCGACCCCGTGCCAGAACTGTTCATTGTGTCCTTTACATTCCAACTTTCACAGTTCACACCATGAGATTGGCCCACGACCAAGGCATTCAAGTACCTAATGTCACAAAATGATGAAAAGGGCATCTCTTCTCTAGTATAACGCTTTTAAGAGTGAAGAGAAAGAGCTGAGTGGTGATATGTGTCTATCCCTTTGCCATTCTCAGTTATGCAACATTATTTTCAATATACCAATTAAAAAAAGTCAAAGTTACCAATTCTAATTAGAAATTAAATTAAAGCTCTCAACTCAATCATCTCTTATTAGGAGCATTTGAAAATAGCGATAATAAATGGATCAATTGTCCATTTCATCTGCTTAAGTCTAAATGCGTTAATATAAGTGCAAAAATGCTCGTTCATTTGATCTTCACCCATCGATAAACAAAAGGCAAACAATTAGCTTCTCATATTCTCTGCAATCCGCTTCCTATATATGTAGACGATGGAGTTTCCAACTTTCCAGAATTCCTAAGACGCCATTGTCAGTTACAATAAATCCAATAGATAGAAACAATGCTTAATTGTTGCGATATCTTTCTTAGTAAAAACTTAGTGTCGATAACCCTCAGTTAGGTAGCTACTGTTCTAAGCCATTGTTTTGATCTTCGTGTTCCTTAAATGACACAACATGACGTTGGCGTAGTTTTGATCTGTCTCGTTGACTCTTTCTAACTTGCACATTAATTTGATTTATGAGTGATGGTAGTATGTTGAATTATTACATAATACACCAACGATGGATTTATCCGTCACTGCGTGCAGTGCGATATCAACCTACATACATAATAGGGTTCACATTTCCATGTCAAGGCGTGTGAGTGACAGCTTTTGTATTTGACAGAGCGTTGAATAGGTGGTTTTAAGCGTTTGTCTCTGCTGTTGTAAGCTGTCAATACAACGAATCCTCAATCTATAAAAGGGTCGGCAGCTTGTGATTGTTCTGGAGTCGCGAAGATTCATAGGTTACGGTGTCACCATCGGGCAGGCCGTATGATTATAGCCACCGTCATAGTATCGGTCATTAGACTCGCAGAACAAAAAGTACATTATTTTAACAATGCCTTTTATAATCATTAATTACTTACATCTGTCAAGTACCCAATTAAATTGCGAATTATAAGAGTCTGATTGAACCCCTGTGTTTGATACACGCGTTGTTTGTAACTCACATTTAAAACCAACTAAATCGGACTACAAAATTAATAGACCCATTAAAACAATTTCACTTTTTTGTATGAATGAAACTTCCAAGAAATAATTACATATAACGTGGCACGAGCCAAATTATTGTCGAGATTGAGGGTATTCTGAGAAATATCGCTTTGGGCTAACTAACCGTTAAATGGGTGTTCCGCTCTTTGTTCGTTTTATGAAACAAAAGGATTCTTTTTTTTAAACCGGGAGCAACTTTTGAATGAGGAAAATCAAGTTTTAAAGGTGAAGACAAGGAGGCTGGGTTAATATTAATAACCGACATATTATTGACACATTGTTCCTTTTGTTCCATATAGGCATTTGTTCCAGGTGTGGAACAAATAGGAACAAATTAAGACAGCGTCATTGATGAAAATGTCTAATCCGCTTTGAAATAATTTAGGTTTTTGTTTTTTCGTTTCATTATTTATTACGAGGTATTAATAAAACATAAAAAAACAGACGTGTAGTACCTACCTAAAAATATTTTCGTTCTATTAAAATATTAACTCTCAAATTAAGAGGACACAGAACAGCCAGATCTCAGTCTCAGTCATAGTTTATTCATCGTTTTTTATTCCAATCACACTTCAATGTGTTTTGTCCCCTCGCTAGCGCGTTATTAATGAGTCAAATGTGCTAATGAGACATTAAAATACAGTTAGGATGTCAAAGAAATTACCGAATTGCACCCACCTTTTAAAAATGCGTCTGGGAAACTTTAGTTCCAGACTAAACCCGGACCGTGCGAAAAACAACTTTGTCGCACAGTACACCATAAGGAAGCCATTTTCGACATTAAACCAACATTAGCCCTTATCGGCCGATACAACAGTACTTAATTGGCTAGATAATGTGGCTCCCAGCATTGTGTCTGGGTCTCATCAGTCAACGATAAGTAAAAAAGCGACTGAGGTTGCTTGTCAGCGATACAGTTTGTAACTTGTCGTTTTAATAATGAGTGTATTTGAAGTGACGGCGTAATATAATATTGGTATCATATTTGTTTGTCACTGAAGGCTACTCATGGAAGTGTCTACGTGGAATCAGATAGATCTTCCGCTTATTTCTTAACTGTTTTATAGTTGCCATACGAGTTGACATCAAATCTTTCTATTTTTCCTTATCACGCGGGCATCAATGATATTATCCGAAGAGCTTTGGGTAGTATCAAGGTGCCCGCTGTCTTGGAACCTGTGGGACTAGCGAGAGATGATGGCAAGAGGCCTGACGGCATGACTTTGGTGCCCTGGAAGATGGGTCGTCCCCTTGTATGGGACGCTACGTGTGTGGACACGCTTGCGCCAACCCATCTCCCGGGCACCAGAGTCAATGCCGGCTCTGCTGCATCCTCTGCCGAAGACCTCAAACGCCGCAAGTATTCCTCCCTAGGGAGTGGATATTTATTTGAGGCGTTTGGGGTGGAAACACTGGGACCATGGGGACCAAGTGCGCGCCGACTCTATAAAGATCTTTCGGCGCGCCTAATAGAAACCACTGGTGACCAGAAGGCTGGCCAATATTTCGCGCAAAGAATAAGTATTACCATTCAGCGTGGTAATGCGGCCAGCCTTCTGGGCACCCTACCCGCTGACGGCGACTTGGGTCAAATTTTTTATCTTTAATTTTTATTATATACCCCTAGTTTAAGTTTTTATTTGATTGTTTGTTTATCTATTTATAAGACGTTGTACATATTGAATAAATAGTATTTAAATGACTAATTTGCTTTGAATTCGCTCACTGCATTTAATATACTCGTTATAGGTAAGGCAAGTACCTACTTAACAAACAAAACAGCAACGGAAAGCAACATTTATGCATATGTAATCTTTTCTACTTACATGTGATATGAACGAAAACAAAACAGAAATTAGAAAGCGACAGTGACAGGTGATAGCGAAATTAAATAAGAACCGTATTGGTAAAGATACTATCTTCTCTGGCTTCACGTTTCGCATTTAAATTTCGTACGCACTCGAATCCGACATCGATCGCGCGAATTTGAATGTGAAATGGAAGTGTCTAATCGAGCTTTTCTCATTAGGATGAGCATCCACTAGGGATGTTATGTGTTTCCATAATATCTTCTTCTTCTTCTTCGTCGTTACACTCTTGCCAGAGTGGTCGTGGCCGTCATGCTGTGGGTGGCGAGCTTTACCACCCGACGCCATTCTTCCCTCACGTCTGCACGCCTGGCGCTTTCGTACAACGGGCAGTTTAATGTAGACTTAATTGGGTCAGTCCACCTCATGGGGGACCTGCCACGTGGTCTCGTGCCCTCAACTCTGCCCTATACCACAAGCCGTTCGATCGAGAGATCTCCTTGACTGCACCGTGGAAGAGAGAAGCTGCTCTATATGGAGCTCTCGAAGAATGGATAAGTTGGTCCTAATTGCTGTCCACGGTATTCTGAGCATCTTCCGCCAACACCACATTTCGAGAGCATCTACTTTTCGCTTTTCAGTATCTCATAGCGTTCCATAATATAAACTAGTGGCTCTGTGAGCTGTAGACCTCGTGAGTGTTTTTTTTATTTCCAAAACTATGTTAGATATCGAACCTGTAGAGCAGGGGGTCGGCAACCTTTTAGCACCCACGGGCCACATAGTAGCTACAAAAATCTTCGCGGGCCGCAGATGATAATAATGATCACTGTCTGTTGATATCAACTCGAAACAAATTGGTACGCCGTACGCGACAGTAACGTAGTAAAAATTCGCACCCCTTTTTACGTGAAAAACGAGAAAGACGAAAAAACCGACTTTTCACAGATAAACCAGCTAGTTTCCTTACCAAACCCAGATAATTCGCATTTCAACCGCATCGTAATTTCGCGATTCATTCGATCAATGCAAGCATATAGAATAGCAGATATAGAAACTTTGAGGGGGGGACGGGTCATAAAGTCATAACACACCTAGATGAAAACGCGAGCGCGAAATTTTTCGAACACTGATGCAAATGCGGCAAATACTTCATACGCATCAAGTCATAACACATCTAGATGAAAATGCGAGCGTAGCGAGCGCGAAATTTTTCGAACATTATGATGCAGGTGCGAAAAATACTTCATACTGTCTAACGCAAACGCGGCGAGCGCGAAATTTTTGAACACTGATGCAAATGCGGCAAATACTTCATACGCATCAAGTCAAAACACATCTAGATGAAAATGCGAGCGTAGCGAGCGCGAAATTTTTCGAACATTATGATGCAGGTGCGGAAAATACTTCATACGCATACTCATCAAGTTATGTAGATGTAAACGCGAGCGCGAAATTTTTCGAACACTGATTCAAATGCGGCAAATACTTCATACGCATCAAGTCATAACAAATCTCGTTGAAAACGCGAGCGTAGCGAGCGCGAAATTTTGCGAATATTATTATGCAGGTCTGGAAAATACTTCATACGCATCAAATCATGTAGACGCAAACGCGAGCGCAGCGAGCGCGAAATTTTTTGAACATTAAGATGCAGGTGTGAAAAATACTTCATACTGTCTAACGCAAACGCGGCGAGCGCGAAATTTTTGAACACTGATGCAAATGCGGCAAATACTTCATACGCATCAAGTCATAACACATCTAGATGAAAATGCGAGCGTAGCGAGCGCGAAATTTTTCGAACATTATGATGCAGGTGCGGAAAATACTTCATACGCATACTCATCAAGTTATGTAGATGTAAACGCGAGCGCGAAATTTTTCGAACACTGATTCAAATGCGGCAAATACTTCATACGCATCAAGTCATAACAAATCTCGTTGAAAACGCGAGCGTAGCGAGCGCGAAATTTTGCGAATATTATTATGCAGGTCTGGAAAATACTTCATACGCATCAAATCATGTAGACGCAAACGCGAGCGCAGCGAGCGCGAAATTTTTTGAACATTAAGATGCAGGTGTGGAAAATACTTCATACTGTCCAACGCAAACGCGGCGAGCGCGAAATTTTTGAAAAAAAAATTTAGTTAGATTTAATTGTAAAATATACTTACAAACACATATCTCGTCCTGACCAACTGTGAAAATATTCGTGGTTGGCGATACAGACGCTTTCACGATGTTAAGAATTTCAAATTCTACCTTTACAAACAATAAAGCCAGGGAGGCTCGCGGGCCGCACGGAAGGGGCTCGCGGGCCGCATGCGGCCCGCGGGCCGCCTGTTGCCGACCGCTGCTGTAGAGGAGGACAAACCATAGAATTTTTTTTAGATTACTCGACAAAAATATTCGATGTAATCAAAGAACGTGCTCACAATACTTCACGAGAATCTGTTGTGAAATGCGACCCTTAGAGGTGAACAAATCGAAATTCGGCCCCAGAAACACAAAATAATTGATAAAAAAATTGTTTTTTTAAATTTTGAAAAAGTGACTCGATAAAAAAATTCTATAGAATTACCGCACCTGCTCACAAAATTTCACGAAAATCGGTTGATAAATGCGACCTGTAGAGGAGAACAAACCAATGAATAAAATAAAAATAAATTAAATTTACAAAAATTTACTTGCCTAAAAAATTCTATGTAATCATAAAACCTGCTCACAAAACTTCACGAGAATCGGTTGAGAAATGCGACCTGTAGAGGAAAAAACGGCCGCAGAAAAATACGAAATCATTGATACAAAGTTTGTTTTTTCGAATTTCAAAAAAGTGACTCGACAAAAAAATTCTATATAGTTACCAAACCTGCTCGCAAAATTTCACGAAAATCGGTTGATAACTGCGACCTGTAGAGGAGATCAGACAACGACGTAAAAAAATTTTTTTTTAAATTTTCAAAAATTTACTCTACAAATAAATTATATGTAGTCATGGAACCTGCTCACAAAATTTCACGAGAATCGGTTGAGAAATGCGACCTGTAGAGGAAAAAGCGGCCGCAGAAAAACACGAAATCATTGATACAATGTTTGTTTTTTTGAATTTCCAAAAAGTGACTCGACAAAAAAATTCTATATAGTTACCGAACCTGCTCACAAAATTTCACGAAAATCGGTTGATAAATGCGACCTGTAGAGGAGGACATACAAAAATCCGGCCGGACATACGAAAGCATTTTTGTCGAAGCTAAAACAGAGACCTCGTTTTACTCGGTCAATGACACCTAATAGCTGCCAAACCCCGCAGTTCCCGCATGGAACAGCGTAGATGCACAGCCTAGGAAATCTCTGCTAGATAATTATTGACTATTATTTTTTACACACACATGTTCAAGAGCAAGCTCGGCGAGCTAGCGCGCCATGTGTGCGATGTTTCGGCGCGTCCTTGCGTGCGGCTCCCGCAATTACGCGGCTACCGATAATTCCCTCTAACTTTGTATCGGTAGTTCGTAATTTACCCATTAGGGAGAAGATATTGTCGACGTTTTCATTTAAGTTAAAATAAATTGTCATAGCTATGTACCTGAGGAGTAGAAAAAAGTATGCCATGTTGATAAATATTTTTAACAAATACTGATTGCACACCAAAAAATACTGACTTGAACATCAAAACCGAGTTTTGATGAACGATTAGTATTTTAGCATTTTTAGGTTGTTAAGTTTAAATGCCTTTTACCTAATACTAGCCATTATCTACAATCTCGTTGTTCCATGGAATTTGGATATCACTTCAAGTCGGTAGAGTATTTGCATTTCTTTTCTATTGTTCAATTTTTGGCCAAAACCAATACCTTCTATTCCAGTTTTATAATAATAAATATGATTTATTTTCATCAGCATTAATATCTGCCAAAACAAAGGCGGCATAAATATCTGACACGACTCTATTTGTAGGAGCGTAAGGACGTGTTCTGACACGAACCGCCGTATTGATGCCGCCTTTGTAATGGCGGATATTGGTGCTGATGACTGTACCAACACCATTTAAGTAAACAGAAAAAAATACGTAAATCAATTGTAATAGGCAACTAGAAGCGGTCTTTTTGCTAAAGAGCTCTCAAATGTTGTTTGCCATTTTTTATTGAATAAGAATATAAATAAAACATAATTAAAACTAAATATAACTAAAATTATTCCTAAATAACTTAAAAATAAATACTTAATCTAAAATAAGGGGTCCCCCCGCGGCATAGTGCCTAAGATGCTGGCAGCATTTCCCCGCTGTATAGCAATGCTGATACGCTGTGCGAGAATGCTGCCAGCCCTTTAATCACCACATCACCAGTGGTGTCCACTAATCTCTAGAATTAAGATAAGGAAATTCATGTGGTAAGTATGTAGGTAGGTAGGTACCTACCCGGTTGAAACATTAACACGTGTGACTCATCTTGAAACTCAGTGAAGTTTACAGTTTCAAGACGAGTCTTTAGAATCTGAAACAGCGCGATTAGGAACTTAATTACTAGACTCCGTTCCTATATTTGTATCAATTATCTCGCTAGACAACGTGTTTCATTGAAACTTCAGGTTTTGAATACATGCTGCGAGTCCTGTAGCAGTAAAATGTGGATGAATTTATTAACTAGATTACCTACTTAATTAGTTACGATAATTACACTACCGTATAGCATCATATAAGCAGCATCATATAATCTTGATTCTTAAGTAAAACCCAGAAACCTGAGCAGATATTTGCATTATGATTAAAGTTAATTAACTTCGTTTTTATTGCACGCTGAAAAATTATTTCATACTCCAAGCAATCTTACGAAATCGACTTTTGCAAACTATTTTATCCATATCGATATGCACATATCTATCGACATATTCCCATCACCATTGCCTTAACAATCTGGCTTTAGGCCGCGCGTGATCACCGCTACATTGCCCAGCCGCATACAATATAACTATTAACTACACCGCGTATTACTAACGTATTTTGTACTGTTAACTAGTCGTTAAACATTAACCTACCTACAGTAAATATGATATTGATGATTAATCTTAATTATATGTACCTACATCACATAGTCGTAATACCTAGTTAACCAGTGTATTACTTTATTGCTGATTTACAGTAGTAAAGTGAAAGCTTGACGATCAATGATCACACTTATAAAATTATGCGGAGTTTCAAGGTGATACTGATATATTAAATTAAAAATAAAATATTAGACCAAAAAGACTCTTTACATCTCTGTATTATAGAATAAGTGCAGCAAATATGTGCATAGGTATACTTAAATGAATCTGTTGGTTGATGTTGGTTTGTATACATGTTAATAAATGATATCATTATGATTGCATTACAATACGGATGACGACACTATAAAAGAAAATCAATAAATCCAAATTTTCTACATAAAGGCTCAAATTCTCAATCAAATGGCGGAAAAAGTAATTCAAACAAATAAATAATTACGTAATTATAAGTCTTCAAAGTTTTAAGAGTGGGTATGTTCTGTCCCTTTTCCGCAAAACGCACCTTTGTATTAAACGATCGTCATTTACTATGGCGCTACTTAACAGTGACGTCACGGTTAGGTAGCACTTTCTCTCTCTAACTACGAACATTCTAACCGTTGTAGCTTCGTTATTTTTTGAGATATTTGAATAGGATTTTCACTATTTGGCATAATTTTATGTCTTCTTTCTATTGAAGTAATAAAATTTTTCGAGTCGACATCCCTATTCATGACATGTAAAAGAGCCCTTGGGGGCCTACTTGCAGAATATTTTTTTGATTTTGATAATAGATTTAAAGGCTAGTTTTGCAAGAAAGTTACTCTTTTCTATATTCGTATAAATTGTGATATCATTAAAAAAATTGTACCTCGAAGCGCTCTTTTGCTTTACTTCGTAAACGGTGCAAATTACAAATAATGCCAACATCCCGTCTCGTTGTTTTTCAAGCTGTTTCTTTAATAGCCTATATTAGCTAAGCAAGAACTGAACACCTGGATAATAGGATAATGCATTTAACAAGCCTACATTATGCATTATCACTATCAAAGAAATGTAAACTTTAACTGCATGCACGAGGATTGTTTTTGCAATATTATGTTTGTGCCTGATATGGAACTGTAATGACGTATCGATATGTTACAGTGGGTATTTAAAACCAGTTTGTCTTGAGTTTTTTTCCGGTGTTAGGATAAGTATGGTCGGAAGGCTCAAAAGGAAGAATAGTTTACTCTGCACTTATAATGCAAACGGCTGCTTATTATCTTAATTATGATGGCGGAAAACAATCAGGTGGTCCATCTGTTATGAAGTGGTTAACTCTATATGGATACCAATATGTGTGTAAGTACTTGTTACTGCAAAAAAACTATCGCGCTAGTGATTTCGGAATCATTACATTATTGCAGCTCAGGGGCCCGATTTTTGAGTGTCGAACGCTCGACTTCTCACTCGACATCTGTCAAACAATCATAGTATTTTGACAGATCTCGAGTGAAATTTCGAGCGTTCGACACTCAAAAATTTCCCCCCTGACTAGACTAACTCTAAAACAAGGAGGAAATAAAATGATCAATGCAGCCAAAAAGCCTACTTTGTTTTGTGACTGCTTTACTAACTCGTGGAAATTCCCCTAACTTTACAATTGATTGACTTGGAGGAAATGTCGAAACTCTTTAGTCAATAATTGCATTCAGTAACAGACGCTTCTGATAAAATTACTTAATACCTTGGACTTTCGGTACTTGGTTCGGTGGTTGGTCGGTTTTGGCTTCTAATTTTTTTAGTATCGTTTCAACTACCCAAAGGTTGTCTGGAGGAGATCGCTTGTTAACGATAAGACTGCCTATCGTCTACAATTGCTTATGTGTTATTTAATTTCTGTTTTTCTTTATTGTACTCTTTTTGGTGAGCAATAAAGAGTATTTGTACATGAGATGTTTATGATCCTCACGAATTCTGCTTGCGATTTTCTTAAGCACGTTCGATTTACTTTAGGATTGTTTTTTTTTTATTTAAAGACCGAAATAGAGTAAAACAAAACTTTAAGAATTCTAAATGACCCGAATAAATCACAGGCAATCCTAAACGTGTTTCCATATAGCATATAATAGTATTGGGTGTGGCAGAGGGTGGCCTAAATGCCACGAGCGCCAAGGGGCAACAATGGGGTAAAGAGGGGGTAAGAGGGAGGCCAGAGGGAGTAAGGGGTAAGGCCTTAGGGTAGGGGCGGATATGCCTAATGGTGCCAAGTCACGAATCCAACACTCAAATTACCAAGTTAATGCGACTAAAGCAGTTTATAGATTTATTATTTTATTTTCACGCTACTGTTGGTAACTGATTTTTTGCGGGCGTGTTGGTAGTAAAATTACGGTAATAAAAAGTAATACTAATGCAAAAGTAAGGGTTTGACACGTAAAGTTATGCTGTTGGAATTCAGGTTCACATTTTTAAATAGATATATAACTAAACTACGTACAGTCAAGTCCAAAAATACGGGTGCATACAATAAAATAAAATATATATCAAATATCGGTATCTTATTATATTTTTTGACGTTTCTTACTTATATTTTGCTAAAGTATAGATAGCTAAGGTACTTAATTCTTACCCACGTTTTGCGTTACAAGATTATGTGAAAGAAACGTTTGAACATTCTACTAAAATTACACGTGCCATATTTGGAACTCGCAATATCAATAAACTATACCGCTTTAATTCTACGGCCAATACAATCTCCAACATCAGCAATATCAATGCAAATTACGTTGGCAAAACAGCCCAATTTCCTGCAAAATTATATTGCATTCCAAACATTGCAAGTTTCTATGGGGTTTCCTGGGGGCGCGCACCCTTAGTACCAGGCGCGGCCCGGCCTGCATATTGCAACTCACCTTTGGGGTGGTTTATAGGTCACCCTACCTTAATTACCCTAGGGTAAACTATGCATATGTAGTTTTGGCTGTATGATGGCGAGTTTTGGCGAAGTTCACGTTTAGGCGTTATGGTTCGTTTACTTAGAGGAAAGTATTATACGCTTTCCTTTTTTGTTACTCGTAGGCCGGAATAACTACGAATAAAGACGGGGATTCACTAGGGGCCAAATGTCCTACGACATGTTAAGCGAAGCCGGCCGATTTCGCCTGACATTATCTGGCGACATCGCACGACTTATGGCCGTAGCGACGTCAGGCGAAGTCGTGCGACTTCACGAAACTTCGCCTGACATATCTGGTGACATCGCGCGACTTATTTCCGTAGCGACGTTACGTCGCACGATGTTGCCAGACATGTCGAGCGAAGTCCGGCAACATCGCGCTACTTCACTGGCGACACGTGTCGCGCGATGTTGCCAGACATGTCGAACGAAGTCCGGCAACGTCACGCTACTTCACCCGACGTCGCTAGCGACGCGTGTCGCAGGACATTTGTCCCCTAGTGAATTCCCGGCTTTAAGCACCCGGCTTTACACCTACCTACGTGTATATTAATATAAATTAATTTTGGGAAACATACTTAATTCTATTATTGGAAATTTGGTGGTGCCCCATAGATATAATTGTAGAAATCAGGTGCAAAGCTTAGGAATTCAAAGTAACAGGAAGTAATTTAACGAAACTAGCGTAGGTAAAATATTTATAAATATAGTTCGCTACAAATTGATGCCTTGGTACCTTGACAATCTGTGCTTGACAACCTTACACAAACCGATCTAGTTCCAAACTAAGCACTGACCAGGATTCAAACCCGGGACCTCCAGCTTCGTAGGCTACCACTACTCACTACCAACTAGGTTTCTAGGCGGTCATCAATGTGATGATAACATAACGGTTAATCGATTTTATTATTTTGTTTGGTCGATTGTATCCATAGTACCTACCTAATATAGCTCGGTATCAACGTTGATAGGTAAATTATAGTAATTTATAAAGGTATTATTTGGATAATGATTCAGCTAGATTGTTCAATCCACTTCTTACCTAATGATTGGCAAAACTCAGGGGCGTCCTTTGAGACTAACATGATATATGTAGGTATAGATACAGTACAGTTATCTATAAATATATAAATCTACTATGTATAGTATCTACGCAGTCAAAATCATAGGTACTCATTTAATTTCCACATATTATAATGAAAATGTCTCTAATAAACTTGGTCTTGGTCTTATACGTTTTATGGGTCGAAGTTTCGACATGTGAAAATCAATTTTTTTTTGCGTAAACGCGGCGTCACTGCAGTTGAATGTATAGCGGAGTGTGCGGCGATTATATATTAAGTGTCTGCAAAACCCTGACCAAACCGCTTCTCGCTCTGAGCTGGCCCTCAGACCTCTCAAGCAGCGCAACGCAGAAAACTTGCGTGATTTATTTTACCGTCCGCTCGATCCGGGTGGTGCAGGACCGGTCATTATGCCACTCTTTGGGTCTCTATGTCACTCTATGTCCAGCAATGTTCCGCACACTTGACAAAGGGGGGTCGAAGTTGCACCACGTCCGTTGGGAAAGTACCCACCTACACGTGACCTCTGGGTCGTGCTAAAAAAGTGAATCAAAAACTGGCAACCGTACTGTCTTCTCGAAAATCACGGTTCTAAATAATTGCCATACGATAAATAAAATAATGGACGTCTTTCGGCTGATATGATAATGATTCCACCACGAACATCCGCGTCGTCGCCCTGCTATATTAATGGGATAAGATTAACATTAAGATAAGAGATTATGGATTAAGACTACATTGACTCTAGACTTCTGTTCTTTGGCTCCAGGTGTCACCATGGAGCCATCCTCGTCAGACTACAGCGACGAGGAGGTGGGAGTGCTAGCGCGCGGTCAGAAGCTGTGGGTGCGCGGCGTACGCCCTCATACCACGTGCGCGGATATTGTGCGCGCGCTGCAAGATGCACCAGAAGGTACGTTCTTTTCCGTCTTGTACTAAGTTATGGTGAGAATGAAGAGGATGGAATGAAAACACTTACGGACAGAAGCTGTGCAAGAGCTAGCTGTACGTCCACTTCCACCTCTTACTGGATCAAGAGATTGAAAACATAGAGCCATTTCGTGACACTACAGGTTAAGCGCCGGCAGTAGCGGATATTATGCGCGGGCTGCAAAACGCACCTGAAGGTACACCATAGTTTATATTACACACCTTCTGACTTGCGCATTTAGATGTGAAAGCATTCCACTACTCACAAAAATAAACCTGTGAAGGCAGCAAGTACATTACTTAAAACAATCATAAACCCTTTATTGGGCCTTACTTTTACTTACCTACCTACCCATTTATCATAGGTATGTCTTATGTACAGTCAGCAAAGAAAGTGCTCTATACCACTTTTGGACTTTAACGTACGCATAATAGTCGAAAAGTGGTAGACCACTTTTTTGGTCGACTATACACACTAATTTTCTGATCTCGTTGTTGCAGCGGGCGGGTTGAGCGAGCACACCGAATGGATCCTAGCGGAGCGGTGGCGAGGAGTTGAGCGTCCTCTACCACCTGACGCACCTGTGCTCCTGGTGCTGGCTGCTTGGGGCGACGCACGGCATGAGGTAGGATTAGCGATTTATAAAACCTTTTTAATATAGATTAATTTTACCCTTCAGTTTTACGAAGAGGAATTGTGGGCTGACAATTGATCACGACATTATACCTACCTGCCTACGCTTACCCTGTTCATTCATTCATCCCAGCACGTATTGATCTGAATCTAATTGTACGGAAAGTTTGACCAGTTTCAATGGGATGACAGCTGCCAGGGCTATATTTAACGTTAATTGGTTTGTAATCGTAAGTTAGTGCAACCCGCCCTATTAATGGAAACGTACTTTCCCGCTCTATGGACATTTTGTTGTTTATTCACGTGGCTAGAATTAGAATCTAACCAACGATTGCTATTTTTTCACTGAATATTCTCAAATTTGACAAAAGCTGAAGGTCAATAAGGTCACCTTGTTGCCTTAGCTGTCGATATAATAATGAAATCGCTGCCTCGGCAGGTCGGTAGTTCGGTACATATGCATTCAGCTAGGATCAGTCAGCGCCTTGCTAAACTAGAACTTGAACTAGTCCAGCCGTCGGATAAAATTAAATCTGGTATTTTCCAAAGGTCCGTCTATCCCTCCGTCGAGCCTCAAGCGGCGAGGAAGACTCAGGC
Organism: Cenopis cana; assembly: GCA_951800055.1. Taxonomy (NCBI): domain Eukaryota; kingdom Metazoa; phylum Arthropoda; class Insecta; order Lepidoptera; family Tortricidae; genus Cenopis; species Cenopis cana. The sequence goes on along the minus strand of OX637487.1, from coordinate 5,600,941 downwards.
CGGGATAGCGATGGCAGCCGCAGCGGGCGGCGAAGACGGCGCGGACGAACATCCCCTGCCCCTCGAGCCAAGAGCGAAGACCCTGCTGCTAGGCTCGTGACAGTTATTCAGCACCAGAGCAGGACTTTACATCAGCAACTTGATAAACTCCGGTGAGTTGGTTCTACCTTGCAATCACGTGGCTTCTGCGTAACGATTCAGTTGTGCAGACATTTGTGAATGCCTTGAAGTACTGCCAGCACTGCCAGCCAACGGAAGTACTGGCACTTGCACGAGCCATCTCTCGAATCAAGAGCAGTTCTGGATTTTCGTCAAATATCCAAAAGACGAGTAAAAGATCCTTATAAATGGCCATCGAAATCTATCTAAAATACCTACAACGTTAGTCATATATATTTTTTTTATTTTTTCAGAGAACAAGAAAAGCTCATCGATCAGCTAGAAGACCAGACGCACAAGAGCCGTATGGAGAAGCATGGAACCAACTACCTTCTCGAGTCGTATCTTAGAGACCTTGGTCGCAGCACCGAAGTAAACGACAGCCAAGCGGCCAACAGTGACAGCGGCGTCGGCGTTGGCAGTGGAACACCTCCAAGAAGACACACCAAACACAAATCCAGAAGAGAACGACACCTCATGAGAGAACACTACTTCACAAAAGAACTCACCAACATCTGCCAAGTAAATTCAGAAAGACTCATCCAAACAAACAACGACACAGACTCAGATGCCTCATCAGATGACCTATCAAGGATAAGAGAAGAAATCGAACTGCTTGAAAAACTGGCGATCATCAACAAAAGACTACACCGCGAAGAGGAATTGGTCGTAAGGCTTACAGCTAAAGTCAAAAGGTATACTGATGAAAACAAAGCGAATAGTTGCGAAAACGCCACTCAAGTTACGATGCTTATTGATAAAATAGAAGAAGAGCTAGCAAGGACAGCGAAAGAGATGCAAGACAATACCTTAGAACTGACTAAGGCAGAGAGAGAAGTGGAGATGAGATTGAAACTTCTCGACGAATTAACGTTAGAGTTAGAGGAAGAAGAACTACAGAACACGATATTGGAAAGGCAGTTGAATGAAGCGTCGAGTCGACAGCCTATCTTGTTACAAGATAGTTACGTCCCCGTCTTAGACCAAGGCACAACTATCGATTTCGGAGGACCAAGTTACGCGTTAGACACGCTCGTATGACATTAGATTTAACTTCGAATCCGTCCCAAAGATGTATGAAATTACCAGCAAATTCCTCAAGTTGGGGACTCAAGTATGTGAGCTTTGAATTGGGTACAAAGAGCTGCCAATGGATCTCAGTTATTGAATTCTAATGCTTTCACGTTGAAATGAGTATTAAGGCACCTTGCTCCAATTTAGTTACATTTGATTTTCAACTTTACTTTATGGAGATAAAACCCAATATAAATTGGCTTCGAACAAAGTACAGTAGCTACTTAAAACTAATCTCAATTGAGGGCAATGTTACAGTGATAAGACTTATTAGAAATGTAATAAATCCAAAAGAGTATTATAAAGTTATGATTTTTTGACAAAAAGGCAAAGCTGTCACGTCCAGTAAGTAGATGACACTAAATAGACTCTAGACTCTCTCTTTTAACTAGATACCTATTTGAGAGCTCTGATTGGTTGAAATATTTGGACCCAAAACATTCATACCTACCTACACAGTAAAATCTTGTATTTTTAAACCAATAGTTATAACGAATTAACATAGAATAAGAGAATAACTGTGGTGCTTAACCTATTAAGAACCTAAGAATATTATTTTACTGCGTAATGGACGTATTTGAGATAATGGATTCAATCCATAAATAATTTAACCATCGACATTACGAGTTTCTGTTAATGCAATAAGATTATATTTGATTTTAATTGAATGAATATTTTTTTGCTTAATTACGTCCAAATGTACGCTGCATACATTTTTAATATTCGAGTCCAATACCAAAAATATATGACAAAAAACCACCAACTGTATGTAAGTTCTTAAGTTAGTGTGGCCATCCACTGATGACGTCACACAATAGTAAATCTTATTATTGTGTGATGTAGTTAGTAAATGGGCGCTTTTAGGCCTAGTCAAATTGAACTTCCGCAGCCATTTACCGCAGTATTCTGAAGTTCCAAATAAGGAACAAAAGGATTGTGTATAAGGATTCTTATATTATAAGGATTCTTTTACATTATGACGTTAAAAGTAGCAAAAGTGTGAATCCCATCCCATTCACCGCCGAAATATTAAAAATAATCTTGTTTGTGACAGATTTGGAACATTGCGACAAAAGGCTGATTGGGTTTGTAAAAAATACTTAAATCAAGGCTATTTATTGCCTTTCGTCTATTTGACGAATGTCGTCACCTGCATTAATATATGACATGACAGTGAGCAAAAATATCTGACACCCTGACAGCTCTAGAAATAGTTGTCTCGGAAAAGCAGCCACTTATAGTAGGTAGTTTATGCAACTGTTACATTATGAGTTCTTAAAACACTCGTATTTTAAGACCTAATTATGTACACAGTTCCATACACTCCCTACTTTATTTAGTTGCATATCCATAAATTTTCCTGTTCAATAACGCGTTGAAGTCTTTAGTAAACACGAGCCTGTACTATAATGTCAACATGAAATTATGTATTTAGTTTTGTAATGGTGCTCATTTGTTAATCGTACCTGGACACATAATAGAGGATTTATGATATGGATGTACATAACGCTCATTATATATATGAGATACAGTATTTTTACAAACTCACAAAATTATATAAATTCTACAATAACTTCCACTAATGACCTGATTACCTATGTAGGTTCGGCTAGACAAGTATGTTAACGATTCATTATTTTTATATTTACTGTTAAATATGTTTATACCTTGTGTACAGAAAATTATACAACGAATATAGTGATTATGTGTGTTTTACTAGTACCTACCTACCTCCCTTCACGTCATAAAAATAATATATAGTACCTAAGGTAGGCTACCGTCCACCGGCTAGATGGGTCGATGATATTAGGAAGATCGCGGGTCACTCTTGGATAAGACTGGCTCAAGACCGGGACGAGTGGCGTACTCGAAGAGAGGCCTATGCTCAGCAGTGGGCGATTACAGGCTGAAAATGATGATGAAGGTAGGAATCTCAGGCCGAAAAACCAAAAGATCTATTACCTAGTATTATTTTTCTTTTGGGTGATTCTCATTCCAAAATTTAACATTCTCTTTATTTTGTCCACATCGGGACCACTTATGAGAGATTATTTTTGACTTTAAGGTATAGAGTACAGCACACAGCGCTTATTACGAGGGTCTGATGATGCAGCCCAAGCAGCCGGAAGAGAGGCACTGGAACTTCCTAAGGGAACGACATGATTATTATTAAAAAAATGAACCAGGATTACCATAAAAGGTAACTGCTCGTATTAAACATAACCATATCTGGGCATGAGACCTAGCTAGATCGATTGCTCGTCCCCGAAAACCCCCGGAAATCATCCCTTATAGGGAGTGGAAATTTGTATGGGAGAGCGATAAGTAGGTACCTAAGCGCCCGATATAAAAAAATTGCAATTAAATTATATTGCGATGAACGAGTTCCACGCGAAGTCGCGGGCAAAAATTAGTTTTAATATAAACCGGTTACAGGTATACTTTGTACAAAATGTAAGGCCAAGTGCTGTCAAATTAACGCAAGCAAAAATCTACCTTACATTCAGAGCTCTAAGTCTAGTTTTGCTTGCGTTCGTTTGACAGAATTTAGCCTTAGGTGACTTCCTGACTTGGCAGGGCGGGATCGATATGTGACATTTTTTCTTTGACGTAAATTTACTGACGTCGCAAAGATTCGCACTTGAAAGAATACTGTCAGTATTACATTTGCGCAGTAGTAATATCATGCGCAGAAGCGGACCAGGGAGCCGATTTTTGAGTTTCGAACGCTCGACTTTTTACCTACTCGAGATCTATCAAAATACTATGACGTTTTGACAGATGTCGAGTGAAAATTCGAGCGTTCGAAACTCAAAAATCGGCCCCCAGTACTGCCTTCGCATCGTCCCGCTTCCGCGCATCGCGCGCCAGTCAGGAAGCACTCATTTAACTCGTTGGCTACCGGTGTCGCCGATGTACGATTTCATAACAAAAGATTGTTTTGTTTTGTTTTTATCGCCGTCAACCCAAGGGATGTAGGGGCGCAGTAAAAAGTAGTACCGAGTTGACTGACATTTGACAGTTTTCTCATATCGTACCGCCTCCGCACCGACAAATCAGGAAGTCGCCTTAGAGTTGTGTCCGAACTATACAGCGATAGGAGACAGGAGTGCGCGTTTGGAAAGTAGCCTGGGTAAAACCCAGGGGAACACTGGAATACTCTTAAGTTTGCGCTCCAGTGAGATTGGTTGAGCGGTTTCAACCGAATCTGAGGAGTCAGTGGAATCGAGCTGCTGGGAGATTTGTCGCTGGTTCACTAAACCTAGCTTAGCTGAGAAGAGTCCAGCAAGAAACTCAGCTAGGCCCGACCTGGGTCGGACTGACTCACAGGCCTATTAAGATCTTTAACCCTTTGACCGCCAAAGCGATAGTGTGTCGTCGTGCCCAGTACGCCAAGCACTGTTTTTTGGTGTAATGTCTAAACCAACAAAAACAAATTAAAACAGTTCATAAATAATTTTTTTTTCATGATCAAAGTACACCTTCACTCCGACCTTTTAAGTGGTTGTTGGCGTGGTGGGCACGACGACACACAACCACTTTATAGGTTCTTGGCGGTCAAAGGGTTAACGTTAACAACCACAGGTCTAAAAGCTGTTTTTACCTTAATTATATGACAAAAGGGTCGTTCAAAAAAAACAATATTTATAAAGATATAAGCGTTTTATTTTACACAGAATTAAACAATAGATGATGAAGATGCAAAATGCAGTGTTTAGTTTGGTCTGCCCTGGCCAGTGCTTGGGATACAAGTCTTTACTGGTATTTTTCATTGAGACTGGTAGTTTGCTAATATACATAATATAGTACTTTTATCTCACGAGCGCGGTTTAGCCATAGTGTAGTTGTGACACATCGAACACAAACAATGTGAACTCATAGCTTTACGCTGACGCACACATAGACAATATGCATGTATAGCGCAACACACAGCCATGGCTCACCCGCTGTACAGGTAGTAGTGACTTTCACGCCGGTTCAACACTATGGGCCATGATGGCCGAATGTATGGTAGAAATAATATGAAGTTAGCCGGTCCATTAAGACCACAAATTAACACAACAAAAGAATAATGGCACTTGGATTTTACAACCGCCGGTCGCCCGCCACCCGACAAGAACGTAATCACTAGAAAAAGGACTACGGTATACTAAGTGATTTCGTCGGATTATCGACTCTATAGCTTTGACATAAGAATAAAAATGCCTTCAAAGAACGTTTTGCATTTCCAGATACCTGTGGCGTCGCGCGTGGCTTATCTGTTAGGGCTAAGGTTCTTTAGAAATACACAAGTGTGGAAGGTGCTATTCTCTTAGGCCATTTCAAACCTACTCAACAAGGTGTAAGGTTGAAAATTCAATATACATGAAATGTAGTTCCAATCTTTTTTGTAAGGTAACTAATTAGCGGTTACCTGAATTAAAACAGATGAAAGGCTTTGTATAAATACAATGGCTTTTGTATCTATTGTTACTATTCATCGGCTCAGTTCAAATTGTTTCAACTGGACAGCACGCAGTTATGCGTTCAACGGAGAAAGACATATTTACGATAGAATCAACTTAGTCTCTTTAAAAGTATACCAATCAACAAGCCACCCCAAACACTGGCCAAGGCACGTCTTTCTGCGGCCAAATAACGGAAGGAAGGAGGGTTAGGCCCGGCACCGACGTACGGACAAACACGGTGATCTTGAAATACTTCGTCTCAACCGTTTCGACGTCGGTAGACCGCAGGCGGTCGGAAGCGGTTACTCCGTGTCCATAGCCACCTAGAAAAAAAAATTGCTTATACAGTTACCATCCATACTAATAATTATACATCTGTAACTTACAGCTAACCGCCAAAGCATCACAGGTCGCTAAAACATAATTATATTCAATAGGGATGTTGACTCAAAAAAAAATTACTTCAATAGAAAGAAGACATAAAACTATGCCAAATAGTGAAAATCCTATTCAAATATCTCAAAAAATAACGAAGCTACAACGGTTAGAATGTTCGTAGTTAGAGAGAGAAAGTGCTACTCAACAGTGACGTCACTGTTGAGTAATAGCGCCATAGTAAATGACGATCGTTCAATACAAAGGTGCGTTTTGCGGAAAAGCGACAGAAAATATCCACTCTTAAAACTTTGAAGACTTATAATTACGTAATTATTTATTTTTTTGAATTCATTTTTTCGCCATTTGATTGAGAATTTGAACCTTTATGTACAAAATTTGGATTGGATTTGGAAGGTGGTGGAAGTTTGTATGGAACAGCGATAACTGGATAAACGCCTGAAGTAACCTTTTCGCCGCCATTGACTTGATATAAGTAAAGTCAGTAAATTGAGTGCCCCGCACGCCATGACTTCATATCAATTCAATGTAAAGCAACCTATGGGCTGTCAAATAAGGTTCATTTTCGGTCTTTTGCTCCGTGACTTTGGCATGACTTTGGCGTGTGAGACAAAACTTATGAAATCTACTGTGGCGGAGAAGAGGTTAACGCGATGAGCGAGTTCTACGCACTGTATAAATGATAGTTACCGAAGCTCATGGACGTCCGCAACTCAAGAGGAGTCGCATTCGGGTGCCGACCCTTTAGTGTAAAAGCCCTAATAATACGCACGTGAGACTCGCATGCGAGTTTAAATAGATTGCGCGATTTTGTAGAGCCATCGTTATACCTCTGAGATCCGCAGTGTAATGAAATTTATCCGGCTGTCCGATATTCGACCACAAGTTTTGCCTAAAAGATGTAAATTCGCTGCGCGATTTGTGCACGTTCCAATTCCAACTTGTTACTCGCTATAGGCAGTCTAGGATATAAAAAAAATCGTTTATTTTGTTCAGGTACAGGTACATTTGAGCCATTTAATTTGGATTTATATTTTAAAAAAATGTAAATTTTATGAATGTTTAAAGTAATGAGGAAGATTAAACTCCATTTAATAATTGATTCTTATGGTCTCTCTTGAGTTAGCAGTGGCGGAGCGTTCATACAACTCGATTCCTCACCGGCTTGCCTAATTTTCAGCCAGTCAGTTATTTTCCTACGGCTCATGAAGAATATCAAAGGCAAATTATTTCCGGCTTCAATAAGAATATTTTTGACGCACCGCCACTGTGAGTTAGTTATTGATTCATGTTTCTTTTACTCTTATCTATGTGTAAACATTATATCTGATATCCAGCCGGATACTAAGGCACTAATCGGTATTGAGGCTGGATAGTGGCTCTCACCACCTTTATCTTACTTATTTTTTATTTAATCGAATGGCAATACAAAAAAATAAGAAATTCTTTATTTGCCATTACACAACATAAAAAATAAGTAAACAGAACAGATAATAAACATCAATTACCTACAGGAGAAAAATAGTAGATTGTGTCACAAGGGAGCAAAATGACATATTTACGGCGTGGGCGTAACTTGAATCCTGAACGAAGAGGATTATATAATAGAATCCTGAGCGTAGCGAGGGATTCTAAAATAGAATCCTGAGCGTAGTGAGGGATTCAAGAATGAACGCCCAAGGTGGAAATAATTTTGCTTCCATGTGACACACACTGCTTTTCACATCACCTATTGAGGATAATGAAAGATTTGAAATAACAATGGTTGTGCATTTATTTTATCAAAATCGATACTAATAACTTATTACTCGTTACAGAAAAGTGCCACTTTGATCCCTCCTAGCAGGGAAGAAAAGTGCCATTTTGATCCCTCCTAGCAGGGAAGAAAAAGCCCTTATCCGAATAGGTGATGTGAAAACAATAATAACTTAACTAGACTAACAAAAACTAAACTATAAGTAATAATAGAAAGTATGTATGGCAAATGGGTCCCAGTTTCAGCATGTGCCAAGCTTAGCAGCCCAGCGCTGGTTTTCAAACTCGTCCCTTAGAGAGTGGTCGCTGATCTACTGCCTTTATGGTGTATTGTTAATTATTTTATGAAGTATTACGTGTAATAGAGGGCAATCAGAGTACAGCTTTGAGATTGTTAAGCTTTCATCGTACTGACCTGCGGCTGTGGCTCCCTCTGCCTGTCGTCCCCCTCCCCCTCCCCCTCTGGCGGCGGCCCCGCGTCTCCCGTGGCGCTGGCGCCGCCGCCGCGCCGCTCCTCGCCCTCAACTAGCGCCAGGAACTGAGTCAGCTCAGCCTCGTCGCTGATGCGGAGGACGGTCTTCGGCCCAACTATGGCGATGGAGACGTTCTGTAATGTGGGGTGGCAACGTCAGTTATTAGAACATAGATTTATGGGTAAATATCAGAGTGTTTCAAAAGCTTCATTTATATAGCCGGAAGGAAGGCGGGGCGTGAGTGGACCCGCACAAGGTGGACTGATGACCTGATAAAAGTCGCGCGAGTCCGCTGGATGCGGGTGGCGCAGGACCAGACATTGTGGCACCCTTTCGGTCTATGTCCAGCAGTAGACGTCTTTCGGCTGATATGATGATTGATGAATTTATTTAGCATCATTGATGGTGAAGATTCTGTTAGGTTTAATGATATTTCCTGATGTCTCCGGTTATTTGCAAGAAGGCCGGGACCTCTTTAGGAGCATACCATCAAAATACACTGAAACTTCATGATGCCAGAGAAATTACGTCATTTCGAATGCTCTGATATTCGCCCTGTACTGATAATCATTCAAATCAAAATCAACAATTCGTACTTTATTAACATGGTCTAACGTTCAATTGGTTCAATAACTAAAGAAACAATAGTAAAGTTGCACTCCTGACTTGCTCGTCCTAAAATTATACAAAATATACACAAAATTCGGATGCCAGCTACACATGACAATGAGTCTCAACCACAGACTGCATCAAGAAAGACGAAATGAACACTGAAGATGGATCTTTCTGCCTATTGAGTACATTGAGAGAGAGATAGGCGCAATGTAAAAGGCTGTCATCATATTTTACTTCATGCTTCATTACTTCCAATAAGCTAGTCGGCCAAGTAAGCCAATGTTTATTTTTTTCTGTAGACATGGACATTTTGTAACTAACCTTAGTATTAAGATCAACAGACGTCGCCTAATCATGTTCATTGCTTCCAATGAGCTGGCTGGCTGTGTAAGCCAGACAATATTTTTTTCTGTAGACATGGACATTTTGTAACTTACCTTAGTATTAAGATCAACTTCATTCGGCAGCGTGTCCCTCAAAGCCCTCAAGCCATGAGCAACCAGCTCATGAAGATCACAATCCTGGAACGTATTCAGGTGCTTCTCGAGATACGTGCGGGCGGATTGGGAGCGAGCGCCGATGGCCATGGCCCGGCAGTCGAAGTAGTTGGCTGAGGGGCAGGTCTGGTAGATGTGGGGGCCTTGGTCCTGGAAGGGTTTTAAGAGAAGTTGGTAACACTTGTGTATATTTTACAAGCTTTTATTTAACCCTTTGACCGCCAAAGCGATATTGTGTCGTCATGCCCAGTACGCCAACCACTGTTTTTTTGGTGTAATGTCTAAACCAATAAAAACAAATTAAAATTGTTCATAAATGATTTTTTTGGCAGCATACCGGGCAAAACATCTCGGATCACCGAGGTCACTACCAGAAGTCGTGGGCAACGTCAAGGGTCTGCTAGGCTTTCTGGTAGAATTGGGTTGGCACGAGTAACGTTGTCAACCCACCACGCAAAATAGGCGCTTTTGACGTCGAGTTGCGGAGAAATTAGCCCACGTAAACCTATAACCTATAAATGTTTTTTTTTCATGATCAAAGTACACCTTCACTCAGACCTTTTAAGTGATTGTTGGCGTGGTGGGCACGACGACACACAACCACTTTATAGTTTCTTGGCGGTCAAAGGGTTAAATTGCAATGTTTGTTGTATCTTGAGTGTTTAGTAAAGTGTAAATTAATTTTTTTGTATTGTTTGGTTCTTGTTCTCCAGTTATTTGTATTTTTTTTTACCTTTGTCATGTGCACAATAAGTTATTTACATACACACATGCTTTTAGCTTTGCCTGTAAAAGAATCCCAGTAGTAATTTTTCCCATAACCCATAAATTTAAAACTACAATATTAGTAGGATATTTAAAATTTGTTGAACCAGCTGGGTGCTATTGCCATAACACACACTGCATTTAAATTTAATCAATCATCAGGTCCCTAGTCTCCTTGACTACTGATTTGAGTGGTATCAATGTATTCCATATACTTACATCATAACCAGCCACCAGCAAACCAACACCAAGCGGCCGCTTGTCGTAACGCTGCGTGCAAATCTGCATCTTATTGCCCACCATGCCTATGAGACGGCCAACCGGCATGGGTGAGTCATGGGAGTAGCGGTGGTTCAGGCACTCTGTGCGCATGAATCGGCTGGAATGATAGAAGACAGACCAATGAGTTTTTTTTAAGAGGTTTGTTGTCTTTGTAGCAAAATATTTTTTCTATAATGAATATTATGTTTTATTTTGGAATTTATTTGAGTGATGAGCACGAATATTTGTTCTTGGGTCTTGGATGTTTTCTATGTAATTAGTATCTATTTCCTTGTTTTTCCCCATTTTTCTTGTTGACAAACAAGAAAAATGGAGCAAAATTCTAACAGACTGGTATCCCTGGCAAACGGAGCCGGAAAAAACCTCATAGAAGATGGGAGAACGAACTTAAACTCACTGCGGGCCCAAATTGGAGGAGAGTGGCCCATGAAAGAGCTAGAGGAGGCCTTTGCCAAGCGGCACACTGAATTAAGAGACATTCTCTAATTCAGAATAAAAGGGCTTAATAGATAGATAGATAGTATCTATTTATCTATATACCTAAGTATACAGAATAATTATAGATAGGTAACAAGCAAAAAGAAATAGTTGATTGACCCACAAAATCTGACTACGATTTTGTGGGTCAATCAACTATTTCATTAGTCATATTTTAGTTCTATCAGAATTATGTAGTAAGAAAAATCCACAAATTCTATAGCATCCATGTCTTTAAAGCTGTTAACATATTATTTTAAATATTACCTCAACATCCTAGCATCTGCAGTCAATCCAGAGATAGAAATCCCAATATGCTCATCAATTGGAATAATCTTCTTCTGATATGCCGACAGCTCGCTGACAGCCCGTTTCAAGGCAATGAGCACCGCAAACTCTTTATTCTTTAGTGCTACAGTAGCTGAACCCAACTTCACTGCTTCCATGGCATACTCCACTTGGTGAAGGCGGCCCTGGGGGCTCCACACAGTGACATCACTATCATACTGATTTCTGAACTGTGAACATTTGAACAGAGCACATTACTGGCTGGTGGAAATTGTACTGAGAGTTACAAGAAGTTTAGTTTTACCGAAAAACGAAATTTAGAAAAGTAACAATGGGCTGTTACGCTGCCAAAGTGCAATAGGAAATCAAAAAACTTTTTTGAGGTTATGGTTTGATTGAGTGTGATTTTTACGTTGAGACGACTTAGTTTTCAACGGAATTGTTTATTTTACTGTAATTAATGCCCCATCGTAGTTACAATTGAAAAAATTGCTGATGAATCGAGTTTTAGGGTGTTTAATGTTCCGGTGACAAAGCAAGTTTCAAGTTTGCATATTACTAGATTTGCAAATTATATAAATAACTATGAAAGATATTGAATCATTAGAAACAACTTACCATTGTTAAGTTATGTTCTTAATTGATAATATCAACGATATTCACAATACTATACGTGTACAGTACGATGAAAAGATGAAAAGCAAAATTGAAAATACAAATGTCAAACAATGATGACGCTTGTTTTTTTCTTTTTGTTCACTTGCTGTTAACAGCGAGACTCAGGCAACACTGTATATGAAGAACATTCAGCCACTTGTTTATCTCGAGTTATAGTTATTCCAATAATGATTTAATTTAGTTCATTTTTATGTTTGTATTAATATCAGTTTTACTTACAAGTGATTGGTCCCTTTTTTACTGTAACGTCGACGTTCACGTCCACGGTAAACTTGGTTTCATTCATAAAGCCTATCACACACTGCAGCGGCCTGCGGTGGCGGCCAATCGACAGTATTGAAAATCCAGTCCGCGTGTGTCTGAATGAATGTTAAGAAAGTTAAGAAAGCATGCCACACACTGCAGCGGCCTGCTACTGGTAGGTAAACAAATAAAGATATCACTCTAGTCTGGTAAATTTAATACGAATCGGTTACTTCAGCGTTATGCTTATGATAAACAAGCGAGGAAAATCTCATAGGAGCTTGCTCTAGTATGGTTATTGATTGCAATTCCCGTTTCACTTTAAATTTAAACGCATGCAGGCGCTAGGCGTGCCCCTAAAATCTGTACCTATACCAATTAAATATCTCTTCCGTAATATCGAGTTCCTCTGGGTGATAACATTATTCACAAAGCAATTCGTCTCGCTCGACTTTGAAGTTGGTAACCAGTGAACATAATATAATCTTATATCTTTGAGCAATTCTTGTATTTATATATTTATTTCGGGGATCACGGAAACGGCTCTAACGACTTTGATGAAATTTGGTATGTGGGGGTTTTACGGGACGAGCAATTGATCTAGCTAGGTCTTATGCACGTGAAAACGCCGAGCAAAGCTCGGTCGCCCAGATAAGTATTTATATCTTTAACGCATTCACTGCCACCCTCTTTTGCTGTGTGCCCCAAACGCACATGTGAGTTCAACCGACTATTCTAAGTCTAAGGCACAGGATGAAAGTCACTAAATATTATGAACGCGTCTGTGCGTTTAATGCACTGGGTGAAAGTAACGGAAACGCATATATGCGTTGGTGGCACTGAATGCGAGTAATTCTTGTATATATATTTATTTCGGGGATCTCGGAAATAGACATGCGCAAAATGTGTCACTAAAAAGAAAAGAGTGATATACTTCAATCCTTTACTGTGAAGTATATCACTCATTTAGTTCACTAGTTCAGTAGCTCAACCGATTCAACTAATCATATCGATCAGTCATTCGTCGCGTCGCGTTTCTCTCATTCTAAGGCTAATTCGGGGATAATGATATCAAATTTTATATATATTTTGAATAATTTAAGTAAAAATATTTGTTTTTACGAAAATTTCGTCATTATACTTGATTTCGACTAATTCGGGGATAAGGATTTCAAATTTTACATTTATTTTGAAATTTAAGAAAAAAAAATATTTTTTGTAAAAACCGTTAGATTAGAGATGATTGAAACGATGACACATGAACTGAAGTACTGAACTAAGTGAACTATTGAAGTATATAGATCCAAACTGAACTAGTGAATGAATGAAGGACACCAAGTGAAGTACTTCAATTGAATCATTAATTCGTGTAGGTACTACTCGGAAACGGCTCTAACGACTTTGATGAAATTTGGTATGTGGGGGTTTTAGGGGACAAGCAATTGATCTAGCTAGGTCTCATGCCCGGGAAAAGGAAAAGCTCGGTCGCCCAGATATTACTCGTAGGTATAACTTAGCTGATATACCTAACGTAGCGAACTCTTTTGATTGATATGATGATGCGTTTCAGCCCAGCTACCCATAATAGGTTTTATAGTCAAGTTAAACAGCCCAAATGTCCCTAGACGTCACGTAAAACATGACAGTTTAAACCATGATTTAGTGTTTTAGTGTCGCAAGTGTCCATAAGGCCACGATGTTCGCTTTCCATCAAGCATGCCGAGTTTCGAAACTATTACCTAATCCATGGCCATGTGCTTGTTTATTAAACTCCGTTGAGGTATGAAAGAATCAACAGATCCCAGAATCACTCCATACTCCATAGTATAAAACAAAGTCGCTTCCTGCTCCGCTGTCTGTCTGTCCCTATGTATGCTTAGATCTTTAAAACTACGCAACGGATTTTGATGCGGTTTTTTTTAATAGATAGAGTGATTCAAGAGGTAGGTTTATATGTATATTGCACCCGGTTCGCTAGATAAGTATAAAACGAACGAGCAGTGAGACGCCGTTACCCAAAGGTTGTCTGGACGAGATCGCGCTTTAGCGATAAGACCGCCTGTTGTTTACCTCTAGTTTTAAATCTACATACTCTGTAATAGTTTTATTTACTGTGGTGTGCAATAAAGAGTATGTAATTGTATTGTATTAGTACTAATTTCCATTATACTACGATTAAACAAATCATCATCAAAATCATCATTTTTTATTGGAACAACTACCATAAAAATTGGTCCTTCGAACCGGATTGTAGTATCTCAAAATTATGAACTAATTTTTATTATACTACGATTAAACAAATCATCAAGATCATGGAGCGCTCGTGGCCCAGCGGCGCCTGCGTGCCGCAAGCGTTATACAAAGTTAAGCAACGTGGGCCGCGGTCAGTACATGGATGGGTGACCGCTTTGAGTGGTTACTAACTGAGCGCTCCCGTGCTTTGGAAGGCACGTTAAGCCGTTGATCCCAGCTGCTGTCTACGGCAGCAGTCGTTAAGCCAAGTTGGAGGCCTTCGGGCGGCTTGAAAACTTCTAACAGTCAAGTTGCCCACTCACTTGACAAAGGGGGGTCGAAGTTGCACCACGTCCGTAGGGAAAGTACCCACCGCTACCCTACACGTGACCCCTGGGTGGTTCTAAAAGTGCAACAAAAACTGGCAACCGTACTGTCTTCTCGACGATCTCACGGTTCGAAATAAATGCCATACGATAAATAAATCAAGATCATCATTTTTTATTGGAACAACAACTACCAAGCGGTGAGATTTATTTTATTTGTCGTATGGCAATTGTTTAAAACCATGAGATCTTCTAGAAGACACTACGGTTGTGGTCACGTGTTTGTCACACATACCCCTTTGTCAAGTGAGTAGGTGACTGTTAGGCGCATGAAACAAGTATAAGATGGAACTGGTGATACACACATACAAAGGTGTGTGAAGGAGATGTAAGCATAGACAATAACACACGTGGGAGCGAGAAAAAATGACATATCTTCTGTCCCTCGTCGCGTATAAGAACCGATTATTTGTCACCGGCCGTTGTCACCGAAATGTCATCGATGAACCAGTGGCCAGAGTATAAAAAAAATATGTTACCCATAATGTTGGGTAAACTAAACCGGCTCGAATGTTAAAAATAACAGATTAAAAATTTAATTGTGTTGTGACGTGATTAGAATACTATTGTGAATTTCATTATTATAATGGCTGAATAACTAAGACGTTTTAATCTAATCGTGGTTTTGTTAACTTTAATGTAGGTATTAAATTAGTACACATTTATATCGTAATTGGGAGGACATCGGATGTTTTGTGTTTGCCCGCTAATATTTACTAACAGTTTATTTTGAAGATTCTCAATAATTAAAAACCTACTTGTCAGTAAAAATGGGGAGATTATTCTTTTTGTGGTAACCCCAGAAAAAACTGTCACAATATCTCCGTCCTTGTGTGTGATTCGCTAACCCTCCTTCTATATCCTCTTTCTACGGTTACGCGACTTCCTGATTCGTCGCCCCCATGCTAAACTAACATAACTGCAAAAAACAAAATGTTGAGGAGAGCGATTTAAAGGTGCTAAAATTTTTATATTGTTTTTTTTTGATGTATTAGTTGAAGTTGTATTGATATAGTATACATGTAGTGTCTTCAAAATGGATGTATTACATGATCAATTTCTCAGATAAGCATTATTTTGTTGGATTTAGAAATTACAGCACATTCGCAATTTTGCATCTCCATAGAAAGTGCAACAAAGGTAAGTTTTTTCACCATAATAAACTCACGAAACTACCACTTTCGCAAATTAAAACTCCTTTTAATATATTTGAACCCAGGTAAAGTAACGAAAATGACAGTTTCGTGTGTTAACTATGGTGTATTTGAATGCCTTCCTATGCATTTGTATTGAGACATTGATTTGCGAATCTGTATTTATTTGTAATTCCAACAGAAATATATTGTATAATATCATTTCAATTCATTTCAA
Organism: Cenopis cana; assembly: GCA_951800055.1. Lineage (NCBI taxonomy): Eukaryota > Metazoa > Arthropoda > Insecta > Lepidoptera > Tortricidae > Cenopis > Cenopis cana. Next base: position 5,584,802 of record OX637487.1, on the reverse strand, counting down.
AATACTTAAAACCATTACAGGAATTTATAAATAAGGGTGAGGCCCTCATTTCTTGTTCCAGATTCCAGTTTAAATCGATTAAATCGATCGAAATCGATTCAATCGATCCAGTTTCAATCGTCCACATTTTAATCACTTCCAATCCTTCCGCCTATAAGATATATAAATGGATTACTAATATTCGTAATCAGCCCAAGTCCTATCCAGCATGGAATATTGTAGTCCTTTGGGATTGTTTGGCTAAGTACCAACTTGCCGCAATCGACTCGGTGGATCGCAGAGCAGGGGGCTCATACGGGGACATTACGGTAGTAGCAACTAAGCTGCAGAGCCTAGCATATACGCAAAATAGCGTGTCTGTGCGTCTTCTACAAATTGTACTCATACCGCCGTCCCCCTTCTTCCATCGGGCGTCCAGACGAACAAATGGTTAGGTACCATCCTTATCTGGGTGAAATTGCTCTTGCTCGAACCAAGCTCTTTTCATGAGTAAATAGGCATCTTCTGGGTGAGCTCGCTTCACAAGAGCAATCCTATGTTTAATAAAATAAAATAAAACCCAACGGAAGTGATTCAAATATAGATGATTCAAAATGCTGAATTCGATACCATGTCTGGGAAAATTACGCCAAATACTAAATTAATAAGGGGATATAATTCGTGTAGATTTTAAAATTGGTATAGTTTTACATTGCGGTATTCAGATGAACATGCTATAAAAGATAACTGTACCAATTTTCAAATATACACAAATTATTTCCCCCGATTTAATAAAGTTTCTCGGAATTCTACGTCCACTATCGAATAGCCAAATTTACCAATCCCACAAGGATCACATTTCAAAGAAATTCTCATAGCTAGTAGTCCTTACGGTCCTAAAATACGGTGACGTGAGACGTCAAAATAGCGGCCAAGTACGAATATTTTTTAATCGATTTGGGTATGGATGCTCGATATATGATTTGAATTAAATCATTAATGTTGCAGAAATTTTTAACTGAAGCAAAAATAAATGTGTATGTTGCGATTATTATTATATTTTTGTAGATTTGATAAACTAAAAGGTTTTTTCACCCAAAAACAGCAAATAAAGGTATTTTGACGAAGCTCTTCTGACGCCGGAAACGATTTTGAGACTGACATATTTAATCGATTAAATAAGTAGTTTTTATTAACGTGGCAGATTTTCCTCCTGTACCTTGGGCAGAGGGTTAAGTTCGAATATATTAATGGTGTCTCCATTCTTTAATGTTTTATAGAAGCCACGGGCACAGATGAGTCCTATGACACTGACAGTGAGATACCTGATAGTTATGAACATGCTTCTATTTTTTTTATGCAGCTATGTTGGTCGACATGCTTATTAATTTTAGTATACACACTTTTAACAATGTCTTACATATTTTTAAGCGCATTAAATTATAATACAACGCTGGTTTATTTATATACAGTCCCGTAATCCCATTACAATATAATTGGAATATAAGACACGTTTTATAACTTTTATTTCAATTATCGATATCTGTTTATCGACAACATCGCTTCGTTAGTCGATACAGACTTACAGACCAACTTTTGCAGTACGTCACCATGTAGGCAATACAAGTTTCTATAATATTAATTTTACTAATTTGCATATACTGTCAGGATGAAAGTTTATAAAACATAGTAGGCAAAGGCATTTAACATTTCAGCCAAAAAATACTCTTTTGAAAAGTAGGTACATTTAAATAATTAGTTTATGCATAAAAAATTACAACTGCACTTGCACCATTTAATTTAATGATTATCAACGATAACAAAAACTGCCATTAACAAAAATGCTTTATTTTAAGTTTTTCTTAAGGTACATACGAATGATTTACTATTACAAACTCGCGGAAATGTGAAATTCGAAAAGTTTGATAGTCAAATTTATGTGATGTGGTAATAATAGCAACCATGCAAAATAACTAATATGCCAGATTCGCAAATTTGCTAAAGGTTAAGAATGTATAAGAATTAAATACCACCATAATAAACTGACGTATGTGCCCGATTCGCCAATTTGCTGTAGTCTACTTTTTTGGTTGAGTAATAATTGCCACTATATTAAATTCACCAATCTGCAGATTCGCAAATATGCTATAGTTAATAATATGGATGAGGAATAAATGCCACCATAGTAAACTATCGTATCTGTCAGAATCGCAGATTTGCTATGGGCTAATCGTACCGGTCATTAATAATTTCCACCATAGAAAGTTAACGAAAATGGCAGATTCGTTAATTATTCACAGGCGTCCTAACTTTATCGGCCAAGGAAAAATGCCTTATCTACACTTCGCAAGTCTACCATGGGATAAAACAGATAAAATGTCAGATTAGCACAACCGTAACTTTGAAATCTTAAAAGATAGAAGTCTAGAAATTTGTGACATTGTAGATTACCATATTTGGTACATAATTACATCAATAACTCAATTTTGACAAAAATGCACTTATGTTAGTTTAGCATGGGGGCGACGATATGTCGGTGCGGAGGCGGTACGATATGAGAAAACTGTCAAATGTTTGGCGACCGCTTTAGCTTAGTTGGTAGTGACCCTGCCTACGAAGCTGGAGGTCCCGGGTTCGAATCCCGGCCGGGGCATTTATTTGTGTGATGAGCACGAATATTTGTTCTCGGGTCTTGGATGTTTTATATGTATTTAAGTATCTATTTATATCTATATAAGTATGTATATCGTCGCTTAGTACCCATAGTACAAGCTTTGCTTAGTTTGGGACTAGGTTGATTTGTGTAAGATTGTCCACAAATATTTAAATATTTTTAGATTGTCCACAAATATTTAAATATTTTTAGATTGTCCACAAATATTTAAAATATTTAAATGTCAGTGGCATCTGTCAGCCAACTCAGTACTACTTTTTAGGCCCCTACATTTAAATGAGTGCTTCCTGACTGGCGCGGGATGCGCGGAAGCGGGGCGATGCGAAGGCAGTACTGGTCCGCTTCTGCGCAAATGTAATACTGACAGTATTCCGTCAAGTGTGAATCTTTGTGACGTCAGTAAATTTACGTCAAAGAAGAAAATGTCACATATCGATCCCGCCCCGCCAAGTCAGGAAGTCGCCTTAGACGTTCTCAAGCCGCTCAAAAGCCTCCAACATAGCTTAACGACTGCTGCCATAGACCAGCCGGAATCAACGGCTTAACGTGCCTTCCAAAGCAAGGGAGCGCTCAGTTAGTAACCACTCAAAGCGGTCACCCGTCCAAGTAGGTACTGACCGATGCTTACGTTGCTTAACCTTACATGCCACATCCGGCACGCAGGCGCCGCTGGGCCACGAGCACTCCTAATAGCGGTGACCGGTGAGATGAATCGAGGTAGTTTGTGAATGTAGCTGATGTAACCCCAGAGAAATTAGGCGATATTAATCCGTTCAATGCGGGGTAATTACTGTAGTTAGAGATCTTATTGCTGTTTGAAGGTCGGGATTTATAAAGTACGTTAGACCAAATGTTAGTTCAAGTTTTAGTAACTCACTACATTTTTAGGGTTCCGTAGCCAAAATCAGTGAATCCTCGAATTTTACAAAGGGTCGGCAACGCGCACGTGACTGCTTTGTAGTATCGGGCGTCTAGCAGCTAGCGGGGGCACTACACAGGTACCTATAACCGGACCATGCAAAAGAAAATTCAACGCACCTATAAATGCATGCTATAGACAGGCCTTTAAAAACTATATAGATTTTTTTTTAAACTCACGAAAAGTAAACTCGAATTAAAACCCTAAACCTTAGTTCACCTTAGTCCACAAGTAAAATAAATTATAAGAAATCCCCCACCACACAAAACGTAGCTCCATCCAACCATCTCTGCCATCGCCTCTATGGACATAGACATTATTTATTGGTAGGTAATAAGTGTTATGTATAATAATGTGTATGTTATATATAACATATTACAGGTCAAAAACAACACACACACAACAAAACACACACACAAACAGCACACACATACATTCCAATGGTATGAAATACGGAGTAGAAGTTAGTGTTTAAATTTAATATGCCCTTAACAGTAAAGTCGTGTGCACATATTTATGATCACTTTGTCCATGCATATATCTTCCATCTCGACTGTACCAATGAGGCAGGAAAAAACATGTTCAATTTGTAAGCTACATTTATAAGTTTTCAAAGAAAAAAAGAGTTATGTTCTTAAGTATATAAGTATGATTCCAAAGTGAAGCAAGCCGTTTTTTTCCGACCTTTGTTTTAAATTCGTAAATTAGGAACACAATTTGGTTGGCTTTACTTTTGTTCTTTGCCATAACGAGTAAACACCGGCAAAGTGCGTGTCGTGTCGGCCCCCGAACAATGAAGGGTTCCGTGCCTACTACTAGGTACTAGTCCACATTTGAAACCTCTGTCCTATGGGGTGTCGTATCTTCATAGTAAACGACACTTACATCCTTTTGTTTGGCCAAGGCGGTTTTTCAGAAATTACTAAAAAAGAACTTAAGTATACGTGCCGTCAATAGATTTTGGAAATTATGTAAACAAATATGTCTGAATGACAATTCATTTGTCGTCTATGGATTTGTTGTAAAATAGTGATGACAAAAGTCTATAACAATAATTAAGCAATCCACTGGACACTCGAGAAATTATTTTATTGATTATTCATTGCGAGTATTTTCTGCGTTTTAAACTTCGTAGTTTGGAAATTAGAATCGGTTCACAAAATACACGTTGCTACCAAATTTCATACTTAAAGTGCTTAATAGTATCCGAGTAAATTGGCTGTGACACACGGACGAACGGGCGGAGACAGGCATGACGAAACTACAAGGGTTCTGTTTTTGCCATTTTGGCAACGGAACCCTAAAAGCAGGAAGTTTTGTCGCCCTTGTGTTACGAATAATGTCCCTTTGCGGAGTATTTTATTTGATAAAAACGTGACACGGTAATTTCCACAGAATCTTAGACACGCGGACTTATGTTAGCCGAGGTCGTGGATAAAAACAGGCAAATCGGCTCAAAACAAACAACAAATTTCGTATATACCCAACTCTGTCGCTCGAATATCTATAGGTAAGGGTTTTTTTATTCAATATAGGTTTGCGCTTGACCGCAAATCACCTGATGGTAAGCGATATTGCGGTCTAGGATGGAACGCGCTTACTAGCAAATACCGATTCACTCTCGCCTTGAAGACCGAAAGGTTGTAGTTTACAGTTGTAGGAAGTTGTAGGAACAAGGAATCCGGCAAGGAGTTCCACAGCTTGGCTGTTCTCACGATAAAAGTGGAAGCAAAACGCTTCGTGCGAGTTTTAGGAACTGCCACCGTAAAACGGTGTCGCCTTGCCGTAGATATCCCTGCTCGTCCGATGGTAGAAAGGGGCGGGAGGAATTAAGTTGTGTAATTCCTCAGCACACTCCCCGAAATGCAACCGGTAGAAACCCGAAAGACTGGCAACTTTGCGGCGATGCTCTAGACTTTGCAGCCTCGCATTGCAAAGAGAGTCCTTTCCTATGAGCCTTTTAGCAAGGGTAAGGGTGGTAGAGACGGAGATTTTCAAACTTCGAATTTCGATTCATTGAGAACCTCGGCGGTTCTTACATCCCACACAGATCCCGGACCCCAGAGCAGCGAGCACCAGATGGGCAGGTAATGAGTATCTTGAAAGCATGAAGGCACGGTGGCAAGTAGGTATCCCGTCAAATTATTCAATCAGTGTCTTTGTTTGCTGCCGTGCTTTGGAAGGCACGTTAAGCCGTTGACCCCGGTTGCTGTCTATGGCAGCAGTCGTTAAGCCAAGTTGGAGGCCTTCGGGCGGTTTGAGAACTTCTAACAGTCAACAGTCAAGTTGCCCACTTGACAAAGCCTAATCCCAATAAGGTCTAGTTTCCCCTCGGGGTTGGAAGGTCAGATGGCAGTCGCTTCCGTAAAAACTAGTGCCTACGCCAAATCTTGGGATTAGGTAGCGGACCCCAGGATGCAACTGTACTGGGATAACGCTAGGAGGATGATGATGAGTGTCTTTGTTTGCTGACATAGTGGGATGGGGCGGGGGGCACATTTCGAGGGTTACTCCGAGATATTTCACTTCGTTGGGAATCGGCCTATCAAACATCTGGATCTGAGCCACCCGCCTTACCTTTCCGTACTATACGCGGTTAGACTGGTTCTAAGATTAGCGCAGTGTTTTTTTTACACGACTGCCCAAAAAAAGGAGTACACGACTGCCCAAAAAAAGGAGTGTAATGTTTTCAGGTTTCATGTATGTGAACTTTTTTTGTTCCCCCAGAACTTCTCAACGCCTTAACCAATTTAGATGTGTGAGGTATCGTTGGAAACCTTACGTCATCCCGGGTGACATAGGATATGTGACGTTGCAATAAAAACAATATGGCGGACTGTAGACTCCATTATAATTAATTTCAAAACATTCAAAATAATTTTCTATCCTAGCAAGTGGGGTATCAAAATGAAGCATTTGAAGAGACGATTCCAAAATTGTATATAATGTATATGTTTCAAGCAAATAAAATGTCTAAATAAAATAATAATTATAAAAATTAAAAAAACGACTGCATTAAAAGATAAAAACAAGTTTCCTAATAAAGAACTCAAGGAAATATATTTTTCACCTCACTAGCTCGGAAAGCCCTTTTTTATTCTTTAAAAACAGATAGCAAAACTGCATTTTATCCACATGTGTGCAAAGTAATTTTGAAATCCGAACGTGTTCTTAGTTACTTTTAACATAATAACATGTAAGGCCGTGTTCCCACTATCCGATACAATATCGGTGTAGGATTCGTTACCGATAAAAATGTATGGAAAACTGCTTAGTGCTCACACCATCCGATCCAATATCGGTCAGATTCGTATCGGATCCGATATCGGTTAGTGTGGGTGGACACAAAACAGCCAGGACAATTTTCGCCCATCTGATTTTTTTTTCAGGTGGTGTGAAAAAAATCAGTCCTTGGATTTCAGATTAAATATTTATTTTGATTTTTTTAAAATAATTATTTTGAATTTTAAGCAAAAATAGTTATTTGTTATACAAGGGTGCAAAGTTGTATTTTAACCGCGAGTGTGGAATTGGAACACGAGCTAGCGAATGGATTCTAGGGTTGAACCACGAGCTAGCGAATGGATTCTATGGTTGAACCACGAGCGCAGCGAGTGGTTCGAAAATAGAATCCTGAGCGAAGCGAGTGGTTCAAAATTAGAATCCTGAGCATAGCGAGTGTTGCAACACACGAGGCGTCAAATAACTTTGCAGCCGTGTGTAACACAAATCTTTTCACCTCACTAAAGCGAGGAAATAGAAAAAGGAAAAACAAAAGTAAAACAATAAAAAAAATGGGTTTCTTCCAATTTTTCATTTCATTAAAATAGAAAATAAAAACTAAATTTGAACAAAACAACACAAGAAAAAATTAAGCAAAATTCAAAAACAAATGCTAAAGTAAATAAATAAAGCAAAATTGCTTAAAATTAAAAATAGTTATAAAATTTGAAATCCTTATCCTTGAATTAGTCGAAATCGAGTATAATGACGATTTTTTTGCAAAAAAAATTTTTTTTATCTCAAAATTCAAAATAGTTATAAAATTTGAAATCCTTGTCCTTGAATTAGTCGAAATCGAGTATAATGACGATTTTTTGCAAACAAAATTTTTTTTTGCTTAAGATTCAAAATAATGATAAAATTTGAAATCCTTATCCTTGAATTAGTCGAAATCGAGTATAATGACGATTTTTTGCAAAAAAATCTTTTTTTCGACATAAAACTCAAAATAAATGTAAAATTTGAAATCCCTATCCCTAAATTAGTCGAAATGGAGTATAATGACAATTTTTTGCAAAAAAATATTTTTTTGCTTAAAATTCAAAATAGTTATGAAATTTGAAATTCTTATCCTTGAATTAGTCGAAATCGAGTATAATGACGATTTTTTGCAAAAAAAAAATTTTTTTCGACTTAAAACTCAAAATAAATGTAAAATTTGAAATCCTTATCGTTGAATTAGTCGAAATCGAGTATAATGACGATTTTTTGCAAAAAAATAATTTTTTAGCTCAAAATTCAAAATAATTGTAAAATTTGAAATCCTTATCCTTGAATTAGTCGAAATCGAGTATAATGACGATTTTTTGCAAAAAAATATTTTTTTCGACTTAAAACTCAAAATAAATGTATAATTTGAAATCCTTATCGTTGAATTAGTCGAAATCGAGTATAATGACGATTTTTTGCAAAAAAATAATTTTTTAGCTCAAAATTCAAAATAATTGTAAAATTTGAAATCCTTATCCGTGAATTAGTCGAAATCGAGTATAATGACGATTTTTTGCAAAAAAATTTTTTTTTTTGCTTAAGATTCAAAATAATGATAAAATTTGAAATCCTTATCCTTGAATTAGTCGAAATCGAGTATAATGACGATTTTTTGCAAAAAAATCTTTTTTTTCGACTTAAAACTCAAAATAAATGTAAAATTTGAAATCCCTATCCCTAAATTAGTCGAAATGGAGTATAATGACAATTTTTTGCAAAAAAAATATTTTTTTGCTTAAAATTCAAAATAATTATTTTAAAAAAATCAAAATAAATATTTAATCTGAAATCCAAGGACTGATTTTTTTCACACCACCTGAAAAAAAAATCAGATGGGCGAAAATTGTCCTGGCTGTTTTGTGTCCACCCACACTAACCGATATCGGATCCGATACGAATCTGACCGATATTGGATCGGATGGTGTGAGCACTAAGCAGTTTTCCATACATTTTTATCGGTAACGAATCCTACACCGATATTGTATCGGATAGTGGGAACACGGCCTTACATGTTATTATGTTAAAAGTAACTAAGAACACGTTCGGATTTCAAAATTACTTTGCACACATGTGGATAAAATGCAGTTTTGCTATCTGTTTTTAAAGAATAAAAAAGGGCTTTCCGAGCTAGTGAGGTGAAATAGTTATTTGTTATACAAGGGTGCAAAGTTGTATTTTAACCGCGAGTGTGGAATTGGAACACGAGCTAGCGAATGGATTCTAGGGTTGAACCACGAGCTAGCGAATGGATTCTATGGTTGAACCACGAGCGCAGCGAGTGGTTCGAAAATAGAATCCTGAGCGAAGCGAGTGGTTCAAAATTAGAATCCTGAGCATAGCGAGTGTTGCAACACACGAGGCGTCAAATAACTTTGCAGCCGTGTGTAACACAAATCTTTTCACCTCACTAAAGCGAGGAAATAGAAAAAGGAAAAACAAAAGTAAAACAATAAAAATCCCTAAATTAGTCGAAATGGAGTATAATGACAATTTTTTGCAAAAAAATATTTTTCACCTCACTAGCTCGGAAAGCCCTTTTTTATTCTTTAAAAACAGATAGCAAAACTGCATTTTATCCACATGTGTGCAAAGTAATTTTGAAATCCGAACGTGTTCTTAGTTACTTTTAACATAATAACATGTAAGGCCGTGTTCCCACTATCCGATACAATATCGGTGTAGGATTCGTTACCGATAAAAATGTATGGAAAACTGCTTAGTGCTCACACCATCCGATCCAATATCGGTCAGATTCGTATCGGATCCGATATCGGTTAGTGTGGGTGGACACAAAACAGCCAGGACAATTTTCGCCCATCTGATTTTTTTTTCAGGTGGTGTGAAAAAAATCAGTCCTTGGATTTCAGATTAAATATTTATTTTGATTTTTTTAAAATAATTATTTTGAATTTTAAGCAAAAAAATATTTTTTTGCAAAAAATTGTCATTATACTCCATTTCGACTAATTTAGGGATAGGGATTTCAAATTTTACATTTATTTTGAGTTTTAAGTCGAAAAAAAGATTTTTTTGCAAAAAATCGTCATTATACTCGATTTCGACTAATTCAAGGATAAGGATTTCAAATTTTATCATTATTTTGAATCTTAAGCAAAAAAAAAAATTTTTTTGCAAAAAATCGTCATTATACTCGATTTCGACTAATTCACGGATAAGGATTTCAAATTTTACAATTATTTTGAATTTTGAGCTAAAAAATTATTTTTTTGCAAAAAATCGTCATTATACTCGATTTCGACTAATTCAACGATAAGGATTTCAAATTATACATTTATTTTGAGTTTTAAGTCGAAAAAAATATTTTTTTGCAAAAAATCGTCATTATACTCGATTTCGACTAATTCAAGGATAAGGATTTCAAATTTTACAATTATTTTGAATTTTGAGCTAAAAAATTATTTTTTTGCAAAAAATCGTCATTATACTCGATTTCGACTAATTCAACGATAAGGATTTCAAATTTTACATTTATTTTGAGTTTTAAGTCGAAAAAATTTTTTTTTTGCAAAAAATCGTCATTATACTCGATTTCGACTAATTCAAGGATAAGAATTTCAAATTTCATAACTATTTTGAATTTTAAGCAAAAAAATATTTTTTTGCAAAAAATTGTCATTATACTCCATTTCGACTAATTTAGGGATAGGGATTTCAAATTTTACATTTATTTTGAGTTTTATGTCGAAAAAAAGATTTTTTTGCAAAAAATCGTCATTATACTCGATTTCGACTAATTCAAGGATAAGGATTTCAAATTTTATCATTATTTTGAATCTTAAGCAAAAAAAAATTTTGTTTGCAAAAAATCGTCATTATACTCGATTTCGACTAATTCAAGGACAAGGATTTCAAATTTTATAACTATTTTGAATTTTGAGATAAAAAAAATTTTTTTTGCAAAGAAATCGTCATTATACTCGATTTCGACTAATTCAAGGATAAGGATTTCAAATTTTATAACTATTTTTAATTTTAAGCAATTTTGCTTTATTTATTTACTTTAGCATTTGTTTTTGACTTTTGCTTAATTTTTTCTTGTGTTGTTTTGTTCAAATTTAGTTTTTATTTTCTATTTTAATGAAATGAAAAATTGGAAGAAACCCATTTTTTTTATTGTTTTACTTTTGTTTTTCCTTTTTCTATTTCCTCGCTTTAGTGAGGTGAAAAGATTTGTGTTACACACGGCTGCAAAGTTATTTGACGCCTCGTGTGTTGCAACACTCGCTATGCTCAGGATTCTAATTTTGAACCACTCGCTTCGCTCAGGATTCTATTTTCGAACCACTCGCTGCGCTCGTGGTTCAACCATAGAATCCATTCGCTAGCTCGTGGTTCAACCCTAGAATCCATTCGCTAGCTCGTGTTCCAATTCCACACTCGCGGTTAAAATACAACTTTGCACCCTTGTATAACAAATAACTATTTCACCTCACTAGCTCGGAAAGCCCTTTTTTATTCTTTAAAAACAGATAGCAAAACTGCATTTTATCCACATGTGTGCAAAGTAATTTTGAAATCCGAACGTGTTCTTAGTTACTTTTAACATAATAACATGTAAGGCCGTGTTCCCACTATCCGATACAATATCGGTGTAGGATTCGTTACCGATAAAAATGTATGGAAAACTGCTTAGTGCTCACACCATCCGATCCAATATCGGTCAGATTCGTATCGGATCCGATATCGGTTAGTGTGGGTGGACACAAAACAGCCAGGACAATTTTCGCCCATCTGATTTTTTTTTCAGGTGGTGTGAAAAAAATCAGTCCTTGGATTTCAGATTAAATATTTATTTTGATTTTTTTAAAATAATTATTTTGAATTTTAAGCAAAAATAGTTATTTGTTATACAAGGGTGCAAAGTTGTATTTTAACCGCGAGTGTGGAATTGGAACACGAGCTAGCGAATGGATTCTAGGGTTGAACCACGAGCTAGCGAATGGATTCTATGGTTGAACCACGAGCGCAGCGAGTGGTTCGAAAATAGAATCCTGAGCGAAGCGAGTGGTTCAAAATTAGAATCCTGAGCATAGCGAGTGTTGCAACACACGAGGCGTCAAATAACTTTGCAGCCGTGTGTAACACAAATCTTTTCACCTCACTAAAGCGAGGAAATAGAAAAAGGAAAAACAAAAGTAAAACAATAAAAAAAATGGGTTTCTTCCAATTTTTCATTTCATTAAAATAGAAAATAAAAACTAAATTTGAACAAAACAACACAAGAAAAAATTAAGCAAAATTCAAAAACAAATGCTAAAGTAAATAAATAAAGCAAAATTGCTTAAAATTAAAAATAGTTATAAAATTTGAAATCCTTATCCTTGAATTAGTCGAAATCGAGTATAATGACGATTTTTTTGCAAAAAAAATTTTTTTTATCTCAAAATTCAAAATAGTTATAAAATTTGAAATCCTTGTCCTTGAATTAGTCGAAATCGAGTATAATGACGATTTTTTGCAAACAAAATTTTTTTTTGCTTAAGATTCAAAATAATGATAAAATTTGAAATCCTTATCCTTGAATTAGTCGAAATCGAGTATAATGACGATTTTTTGCAAAAAAATCTTTTTTTCGACATAAAACTCAAAATAAATGTAAAATTTGAAATCCCTATCCCTAAATTAGTCGAAATGGAGTATAATGACAATTTTTTGCAAAAAAATATTTTTTTGCTTAAAATTCAAAATAGTTATGAAATTTGAAATTCTTATCCTTGAATTAGTCGAAATCGAGTATAATGACGATTTTTTGCAAAAAAAAAATTTTTTTCGACTTAAAACTCAAAATAAATGTAAAATTTGAAATCCTTATCGTTGAATTAGTCGAAATCGAGTATAATGACGATTTTTTGCAAAAAAATAATTTTTTAGCTCAAAATTCAAAATAATTGTAAAATTTGAAATCCTTATCCTTGAATTAGTCGAAATCGAGTATAATGACGATTTTTTGCAAAAAAATATTTTTTTCGACTTAAAACTCAAAATAAATGTATAATTTGAAATCCTTATCGTTGAATTAGTCGAAATCGAGTATAATGACGATTTTTTGCAAAAAAATAATTTTTTAGCTCAAAATTCAAAATAATTGTAAAATTTGAAATCCTTATCCGTGAATTAGTCGAAATCGAGTATAATGACGATTTTTTGCAAAAAAATTTTTTTTTTTGCTTAAGATTCAAAATAATGATAAAATTTGAAATCCTTATCCTTGAATTAGTCGAAATCGAGTATAATGACGATTTTTTGCAAAAAAATCTTTTTTTCGACTTAAAACTCAAAATAAATGTAAAATTTGAAATCCCTATCCCTAAATTAGTCGAAATGGAGTATAATGACAATTTTTTGCAAAAAAATATTTTTTTGCTTAAAATTCAAAATAATTATTTTAAAAAAATCAAAATAAATATTTAATCTGAAATCCAAGGACTGATTTTTTTCACACCACCTGAAAAAAAAATCAGATGGGCGAAAATTGTCCTGGCTGTTTTGTGTCCACCCACACTAACCGATATCGGATCCGATACGAATCTGACCGATATTGGATCGGATGGTGTGAGCACTAAGCAGTTTTCCATACATTTTTATCGGTAACGAATCCTACACCGATATTGTATCGGATAGTGGGAACACGGCCTTACATGTTATTATGTTAAAAGTAACTAAGAACACGTTCGGATTTCAAAATTACTTTGCACACATGTGGATAAAATGCAGTTTTGCTATCTGTTTTTAAAGAATAAAAAAGGGCTTTCCGAGCTAGTGAGGTGAAATAGTTATTTGTTATACAAGGGTGCAAAGTTGTATTTTAACCGCGAGTGTGGAATTGGAACACGAGCTAGCGAATGGATTCTAGGGTTGAACCACGAGCTAGCGAATGGATTCTATGGTTGAACCACGAGCGCAGCGAGTGGTTCGAAAATAGAATCCTGAGCGAAGCGAGTGGTTCAAAATTAGAATCCTGAGCATAGCGAGTGTTGCAACACACGAGGCGTCAAATAACTTTGCAGCCGTGTGTAACACAAATCTTTTCACCTCACTAAAGCGAGGAAATAGAAAAAGGAAAAACAAAAGTAAAACAATAAAAATCCCTAAATTAGTCGAAATGGAGTATAATGACAATTTTTTGCAAAAAAATATTTTTCACCTCACTAGCTCGGAAAGCCCTTTTTTATTCTTTAAAAACAGATAGCAAAACTGCATTTTATCCACATGTGTGCAAAGTAATTTTGAAATCCGAACGTGTTCTTAGTTACTTTTAACATAATAACATGTAAGGCCGTGTTCCCACTATCCGATACAATATCGGTGTAGGATTCGTTACCGATAAAAATGTATGGAAAACTGCTTAGTGCTCACACCATCCGATCCAATATCGGTCAGATTCGTATCGGATCCGATATCGGTTAGTGTGGGTGGACACAAAACAGCCAGGACAATTTTCGCCCATCTGATTTTTTTTTCAGGTGGTGTGAAAAAAATCAGTCCTTGGATTTCAGATTAAATATTTATTTTGATTTTTTTAAAATAATTATTTTGAATTTTAAGCAAAAATAGTTATTTGTTATACAAGGGTGCAAAGTTGTATTTTAACCGCGAGTGTGGAATTGGAACACGAGCTAGCGAATGGATTCTAGGGTTGAACCACGAGCTAGCGAATGGATTCTATGGTTGAACCACGAGCGCAGCGAGTGGTTCGAAAATAGAATCCTGAGCGAAGCGAGTGGTTCAAAATTAGAATCCTGAGCATAGCGAGTGTTGCAACACACGAGGCGTCAAATAACTTTGCAGCCGTGTGTAACACAAATCTTTTCACCTCACTAAAGCGAGGAAATAGAAAAAGGAAAAACAAAAGTAAAACAATAAAAAAAATGGGTTTCTTCCAATTTTTCATTTCATTAAAATAGAAAATAAAAACTAAATTTGAACAAAACAACACAAGAAAAAATTAAGCAAAATTCAAAAACAAATGCTAAAGTAAATAAATAAAGCAAAATTGCTTAAAATTAAAAATAGTTATAAAATTTGAAATCCTTATCCTTGAATTAGTCGAAATCGAGTATAATGACGATTTTTTTGCAAAAAAAATTTTTTTTATCTCAAAATTCAAAATAGTTATAAAATTTGAAATCCTTGTCCTTGAATTAGTCGAAATCGAGTATAATGACGATTTTTTGCAAACAAAATTTTTTTTTGCTTAAGATTCAAAATAATGATAAAATTTGAAATCCTTATCCTTGAATTAGTCGAAATCGAGTATAATGACGATTTTTTGCAAAAAAATCTTTTTTTCGACATAAAACTCAAAATAAATGTAAAATTTGAAATCCCTATCCCTAAATTAGTCGAAATGGAGTATAATGACAATTTTTTGCAAAAAAATATTTTTTTGCTTAAAATTCAAAATAGTTATGAAATTTGAAATTCTTATCCTTGAATTAGTCGAAATCGAGTATAATGACGATTTTTTGCAAAAAAAAAATTTTTTTCGACTTAAAACTCAAAATAAATGTAAAATTTGAAATCCTTATCGTTGAATTAGTCGAAATCGAGTATAATGACGATTTTTTGCAAAAAAATAATTTTTTAGCTCAAAATTCAAAATAATTGTAAAATTTGAAATCCTTATCCTTGAATTAGTCGAAATCGAGTATAATGACGATTTTTTGCAAAAAAATATTTTTTTCGACTTAAAACTCAAAATAAATGTATAATTTGAAATCCTTATCGTTGAATTAGTCGAAATCGAGTATAATGACGATTTTTTGCAAAAAAATAATTTTTTAGCTCAAAATTCAAAATAATTGTAAAATTTGAAATCCTTATCCGTGAATTAGTCGAAATCGAGTATAATGACGATTTTTTGCAAAAAAATTTTTTTTTTTGCTTAAGATTCAAAATAATGATAAAATTTGAAATCCTTATCCTTGAATTAGTCGAAATCGAGTATAATGACGATTTTTTGCAAAAAAATCTTTTTTTCGACTTAAAACTCAAAATAAATGTAAAATTTGAAATCCCTATCCCTAAATTAGTCGAAATGGAGTATAATGACAATTTTTTGCAAAAAAATATTTTTTTGCTTAAAATTCAAAATAATTATTTTAAAAAAATCAAAATAAATATTTAATCTGAAATCCAAGGACTGATTTTTTTCACACCACCTGAAAAAAAAATCAGATGGGCGAAAATTGTCCTGGCTGTTTTGTGTCCACCCACACTAACCGATATCGGATCCGATACGAATCTGACCGATATTGGATCGGATGGTGTGAGCACTAAGCAGTTTTCCATACATTTTTATCGGTAACGAATCCTACACCGATATTGTATCGGATAGTGGGAACACGGCCTTACATGTTATTATGTTAAAAGTAACTAAGAACACGTTCGGATTTCAAAATTACTTTGCACACATGTGGATAAAATGCAGTTTTGCTATCTGTTTTTAAAGAATAAAAAAGGGCTTTCCGAGCTAGTGAGGTGAAAAATATTTTTTTGCAAAAAATTGTCATTATACTCCATTTCGACTAATTTAGGGATTTTTATTGTTTTACTTTTGTTTTTCCTTTTTCTATTTCCTCGCTTTAGTGAGGTGAAAAGATTTGTGTTACACACGGCTGCAAAGTTATTTGACGCCTCGTGTGTTGCAACACTCGCTATGCTCAGGATTCTAATTTTGAACCACTCGCTTCGCTCAGGATTCTATTTTCGAACCACTCGCTGCGCTCGTGGTTCAACCATAGAATCCATTCGCTAGCTCGTGGTTCAACCCTAGAATCCATTCGCTAGCTCGTGTTCCAATTCCACACTCGCGGTTAAAATACAACTTTGCACCCTTGTATAACAAATAACTATTGTTTGCCATTGGGGGACCTACAAGTAAAACCAAAATATTAGGTCCCACGACTGCAAACAAAATATATTTCCTTGAGTTCTTTTTCAGGAAACTTGTTTTTATCTTTTTAATGCAGTCGTGTTTTTAATTTCCGGATTGACTTCTTTACGCCAAAAATTAAACCAACGACCTAGGTCAGTGATTGCCTCCTGGAGATCGAATATAGGATGATTCACGCTAGACCGTTCCGTGTCCGGGCCGGCCCGTTTTCTAATACAGGACGCGCGACGGCCGTCGATTTCTTGTACTAGAAAACGGGCCGGCCCGGACACGGAACGCTCTAGCGTGAATCATCCTCATATCGACGGATAAGAGCGTACTTACAATGATATGATATGATTTATTTATTTCACAATATACAATGTCACTATTAAAATTATACTGTACAATACTATTAAAATGAGTCGTAAAGAGCGCGGTGTCCGCGGACAACTCCAGTTGCACTTTAGGGTGCCTCGTTCAATAGATGGGTATTTTATCAAGCAAGAGTACAGTGTAAATCGTTCGAACCGTACATGCAGACAACCTTTATAAATGATTTACGGGCGTTATTAAGTGAGAGAGAACACTGGACCTATTATTAAGTGGTCTAGTTACGTCTTCCAGATAACTGGCATCGTAATACAATGCCTCTAGAGTGAACTTACTTACATGTTAACACAAAGTAGATAATTGAGAGGACGAAGTAAATATTAATTTAATACGAAATAGGGTTAACAAAAACATGATACAAAAAATATCTTTCAAAATGCAACGCTTTAAGGATGAAGGCCGGCCCGTTTTCTAGTACAAGAAATCGACGGCCGTCGCGCGTCCGTCGATTTCTTGTACTACAAAACGGGCCAGCCCGGACACGGAACGGTCTAGCGTGAATCATCGTCACCAATCGTTTAACGAAGTTAACTTTTCTTTTAACGGATTAGTGATTAACGAAGTTAATTACATATTTGATTAACGGTGCTCACCTCTGGCAACGACCCTGCTTTATGTTAGTCACACACAATTAAGATCATCATCATCATCATCATCCTCAGCCTGTAGTCGTCCACTGCTGGACATAGGCCTTCCCCAATTCGCGCCACCACACCCGGTCCTCAGCTCTCCGCATCCAACCGCTTCCCGCCACTCTCTTCAGGTCGTCGGTCCACCTGGCGGGGGGTCGTCCCACAGGCCGAGTCGTTCGCGGTCTCCACTCCAGAACTCGTCTGCCCCATCGGCCATCGGCTCTTCGACAAATATGCCCCGCCCACTGCCACTTCAGCTTGCTTATCCTCAGTGCTATGTCGGTAACCCTGGTTCGCCGTCGGATATCCTGATTCCGGATTCTGATGACAATTAAGATGGCGCGAAACAACTATATAGGTAACTATAAAATCCTCCTTTTAAATATGACCTATACAAGCTCGCCTGCCAGATTTGCTACTATCAATCCTATATTGTGGCACATTGTCCTATTGTGTGCAGATCCTGAGAAATGATGCAAGATTCCACATAATAGATAATACACACGGTGAGACATGGACGAACTGTGGTGGAATACCAATTCGTTGGGCATATTCACAAAGTCAAAGCGTTTCATAATTTGTGAGCTTGTCTTGTATAGTTTGACCGATATAATAACAATGGAAACGGTGTACAGCGGACGTACCTACTGATATGGGGATATTCCTAGCTGAAATAGATGCTTTCTTCCTTTCTAAAAGAGGTCTTGAAAATAAATCCGAAATTTTCTATTTAATACTACGAGTTCACTACAATTACAATTTCGTTACATCATAATATGATGTATGTAGTTAAAGTTGGGAGCTCATGAGGACGTTTCAAGGTAAAACTCAGGTTACTTGGACTTAACTTTAATGATTAAAATATAAGATGAGTGAACAGCTTGAAGCTTAAACTGTAACTAACTTATTCTATGTAAGAACTATCTCATACACAGCGGTGGGCTTGATTCCCGGTACTCGCCACCTGTGCGCGGGCGCTCTGGGCATAACATCCTTACCGCAATGTCAGCGGTTATGCATTCACTGTAACTGGCCGGGAGGCCCGGGAGTCAACATACATAACTCTTCCCTCCGCAAGTTCAAAATCCTCAGTCGGACGATTTTGCGACTGATGATTTTGAAAACATAAAAGTTTCTTATATTTAGCAAAAATGGTTATACATGTGCCTAAAACTAGGATTATATATAGCCCCAATGTCCAGACACTGATACCTTTCACTTTCACTATGCTTTCATTACTACTTTCCACTATTTCACTATCACTTTTCTGTAACGCATATTGTATGAACTGCAAATCCGCCAGGTTAACTCCGTTCAAATTCAGAGGCTTCCTCTCTGGTAGCGGTGTCGGCATATCGATCTCTGGTAGGTTTATAATTGGTAATTTTGTTACTGGTACATCCTTCCCTTTTATTAAATGTTGGCTCAAAAAGATGTCTGTGATCCTTACTTCACAATTGTCTTCCAAGGTAAGTATGTAAGTGCCTCGGATCACGTGCTGAGTGACTCCTGTTTCGCAGAACCTCTTCAGTGTGAGGGGCTCTTTTGTAAAAATTAGCCATTGATTTAGTTGCAGGGTTTCTATTTTTAGCCCTTGTATGTTAGCAACCACAGGATGGCAAGAGCTGGTATTTGTGTTAAATTTCATCAAATCTGCTACGCAGCGGTCAGGGGTTAACGGGAGTATTTCATTTTCTTGGCAGAGGAAATAGCCTTCTTCAATCTCCATACACGGTGTAGCAACCGGCTCGGTTTTCGACCCTTTTACGAGGATATAAGGATGTACAGGTATGATAACGGTTATTTGGTTATGGATATTTACGGTTGGTAAGGGTAAGATTTTATAGTAGGAATAAGTTTCCTTTCGAATAACTGGAATGTCTAGCAAAAATGTTATTGTACTTCCTTTAGTGTAAGCTTTTAATTCTATACATTGTTCAAGTTTTAATAAGTTCTCTAAGTTAACAGGGTACACTAAAATGTTCTTTGATTCAATAGTTCTTAGCATAGTTAACAATTCATCGCTATCCACAATGGTTTGGTGTAGGGTTCTTAACTTACTAAATGTTATGGCTGTTTCTATTTCATCCAGGCGGACATACAGCGTCATAAAATTATGCAAAAACAAATTAAATGTAAGAATGATTTTGTTGACGGTCTGATTACTTGCAGTTTGGTTAAACATTTTTCTTAATTCCCATATTTCCTTGTCCAGCTGAATGAAGTTAGATCGAGAGGAATTGGTGGCATTTATGAATGAATCCGCCATTTTTCTAACCAAGGTGAACCTTTTGTTAGTTGCATCCTGGCTCGACTTTAATTCGTTTATCAATCTATCATACCTAAGGGCGTCTTGGTGATCTAGATTACCAGTTATAGCCTTAACTAAAGAGCCAAGGGGGTTTAGAATTCCACGTTTAACTCTACGCGATGGGAGTATTTGGGCAATTTTTTGTATCGTTATATTCTTTATGTGATCTGTCTGGAGTTTAATGTTTTTTAACTCTGAGTTAATACCCCTTTGTGTATAAAAGATCGAAATATGTTTGCATAGATTCGCGTACCTGTTAATGTTGAATTCTAAATCTTCACAAAGCAAGTCTAAATCTAAAACTTTAACTATAGTCCATTTGTCGTGACTAATAACCGCTTGACCCTGTCTAATCGGAAAAATGCCCCTGTCATTTTCCATTTGTTGAAGAAGGAGGGTCTGGCTCTGTATTCCCTGGATCAGCAGGAGGGCGGCAACCCTGCGAAAGACGTTTAATATCCTTAATTGGAGTTTTAGTCTTTCTGCCGCGAATTTCTATTGGTACAATATTTCTAGCAACTTCTCCCGTAACCTTTGCTTTTTGATAGCGAGGTGCATCTTTACTACGTCTTACATTGACCCCTTTTACGAATACTGTATCTCCTTCTGTAACATCGAATTCGGTTTCGCCACCCCGTTTTTCCCTAACTTTATCTTTTTGTTTCAAAATTTTATCAGTCAAATATTTATAGAGATATTGCGTTTTCTTAACATGATCTCGAACTAGTTTTTGAGTATACTGTTTGTTAAAATCCACATCAAAGACATCGTTAGAATCAGTGTGACCGAATACTATTTCGAACGGGGTCAAGCCCGTTGTGGAGTGTATTGTTGAATTATATGACATGATCGCATAGTTCATGGTGGATATTACATCGGTAAGTTTGTATTCACGCTTAGCTAAACGGTATATTTCCAAAATGGTAGAATGAAATCGTTCTATAATACCCATAGAGTTGGGATTATGCGGAGTGCCAATGTGCATGTCTACTTTGTAAAATTCTAGCATCTCTTTTAGTAGTGTGTTGTTGAACTCCGACCCTGGGTCTGAGCTCCACCTTTTAGGAATGCCATATAACGAGAAATATTTTAGGAGGGCCTTGATAACTTCGGGGGTAGAGCGATTTGGGATTTCAAAGGCTTGCCCTAATTTGCTAAAGGCGTCTATTATGGTAAGGAAGTATTGCCCTTCAATAGAGAAGAGATCAACAAAAATTTCTTGAAAAGGTTTTGTCTGTGTTTGTGTGAGTTGCAGCTTAGGTTTCAGTGGTTTTCTGTCATATTTCATAGTTTGGCAAGTCTCACAGGAATTAATAATACTTGCTACAGTGGTGAGCATATTATTCCAGTAGTAAGTTCGTTTTAGATGCATTAGAGTTTCCCTAATGCCACGATGGCACGTTTTGCCTTGATGATACTGTTTTACGATATCGCGTTGTTCATTTTCATCATCAACATATATTACTCTTTCAGTGCATTCAAAGAACCATACGGAGTCTTTTCTATAAAGGGCCATCACTGCTTGGGTGAATTGGGCTCTATGAGCAGCATTTTCGAAATACATAAAGTATTTAATCTTGGGCCTTATATATTCTTTCAGGAACTGTTTTACTAGATCAGGTCTATCTCGGGGAAGGTGGACTTCTAACACCTTTTGTTTATCTCTTGCAAGGTCTTTTACGCTTATATGATTTCTATTCCAATCATATATCAGTATTTGATTAGGTTTTGTATCGATGGCTTCGTGAAGAATTGGTATACCAATGGTATCTACGAGCTCTGCGGAGTGTGCAGTATCTGTACTAGAGTCACTATGTTTCTCTGAAGCCGTTAAAGTACTTGACGTAGATGAATGTGCCGTTTCCGTATCAGAATCATTGCCTTCCCGATCGTATTGTTCATTTGGATCGACGTTTGCACGCATTGAATTTTGGTCATCAGTGTCATCATTTTCTAATACATTAATTACAACACGGGATAAGGCATCCGCGTTCGTGTTTTGTTTCCCGCTTTTGTACATAATTTCGTAATCAAACTCCTCCAGTCTCAACTTCCATCTCGTTAACTTACTGTTAGGTTCTTTGATAGATTTTAACCATGCGAGAGGTCTGTGGTCTGTATATATAGTAAACTTTTTGCCATAAAGGTAAGGCCGGAAATACTTGGTAGCCCAAACTATCGCTAGCAGTTCCTTTTCAATCGTGCTGTAGCGCGCTTCAGCATCGTTCAGAGTACGACTCGCATAGGCGATAGGTTTGTCGCTGCCAATAGGGCCTTGGGAAAGGACGGCGCCAATTGCTACATTTGACGCATCCGTGGTGAGAACGAATGGTTTAGAAAAGTCAGGGAATTGAAGCAACGGTGCATTCACTAATAATTCTTTACATTTTTCAAACGCCGTCTTATATTCGTCCGTTATTAGAATTTTCTTTCCTTTGTTTTTCTTCTTCAGACAAGCGGTAAGTGGTTGGGTTATTTTGGAGAAATCTTTTATGAATTTGCGGTAGTATCCTACAAAGCCCAAAAAGCTTTTAATTTCTGTCGGTGTTCGAGGAAGGGGAAAGTTGAGAACGGCCTTTATCTTGTCATCATTGGGTTTGAGGCCGTCTTTTGTGACTTGGTGACCCAGGTAGAGTACCTCTTTTCTTAAGAATTCACTTTTGTCTAATGTGACCTTTAAATTTGTTTCTCTTAACCTGTTAAAGACCTTGCGTAATTTTTCTATGTGTTCTTGTAGACTTGTTGAGAATATAATTATGTCATCCAAATATACGAGGCAATGTGAGCCTTGTAAGCCTCTGAGAACATTGTCCATAGTACGCTGAAATGTAGCGGGTGCTGTTTTCAACCCGAATGGTAGGCGGGTGAATTCATAGTGTCCTGATTGTGTCGTGAATGCAGTTTTAGGTCTGTCTTGTTCGTCAACCTCTACTTGGTGGTAACCGCTCGCCAGATCTAGAGTGCTGAAATAGTTGGCTCTTCCTATTTTATCAAAGAGGTCAGTTATATTAGGAAGCGGATATTTGTCGTCGATGGTTATATCATTTAGGCGTCGATAATCAATTACCATTCTATATTTCTTTTCGCCGCTTGCGTCTTGTTTTTTTGGTACCAGGTGGACCGGAGCGCTCCACGGGGAATAAGATTCCTGCACCACGTTGTTCTTAAGGAGCTTATTGACTTGTCGCTGAATTTCTTCATTTTGCGAAGGTGGGTGACGGAATGGCCGGATGTAAATTGGATCTTCGTTCTTAGTCCTGATTTTATGCTTTACGTTATTAGTAAAGGTAAGTGGCAATTCTTCGCAGTAGAAAATGTCGCGGTATTCGTGGCAAAGTTTTTGTATGCATGCTCGTTCTTCGGCATTGGTGTGATCTAATCGTAACTTCGACAAATTTTGTTTTAGCAGATCGTCCACATCGCAATTTGCTCGAGAAGTAAAATTAACTAAGACATCATCTTCATTGAATTCAATCTTTTCAACGTGTACGGCTTTTTTAAATTTGATTGTCACATTATGTTCGGTCGCGTTCTGTATAACTGTAGTTGCAAAATAGTTTTCACATTTGACTAATGCAGATGGCATTCTTACAGCGTCCTTGAACTCTTGAAAGCATACAATGGCTGTTCCGTCGCGGAGATCCGTTGGAATCTTGACTCGTGTCTCTGTTCTTGGCTCTAAGTTGATTTCGCAGGGGGGGTTGTATATAATTGGTATGCTTGTATTCCGTGTGTGTAACATAAGATCTTTCATGTTCACTGTTGCGTCTAATTGTTTGAGTAAGTCAGATCCGATGAGTCCGTCATAACCTTGGGCGACATCATATACATAAAATTTGTGATATTCCGTACTTTTAAATGTTTCTAGAAGTGGTATATATATAATTTCGTTATGCATGCTTCTTGCGTGGGTGCTGATCACCTCAAAGGGCTCTGTGTATTTAAATTCCGAAAAATAGCGATTGGCCAGTGTAGTATTTATGAAAGATCGGGTGCTTCCCGTGTCGATCATAAAGCGTGCACCGATTTCCGGTAACTCTATACACGGTAATTTCGAAATTTTGTCGCAATTTAATTCGATCACTAACGCTTTGGGGTTTTCGAGGCCGTTAACTGAAAATTTTCAGTTTCGATTACGTTTTGTTCATCATTCACGTTTTCTTCAGGTATTTCTTCGATTTGAGTCGGTTCAACAGGCTCTTGTTCATAGTAATATTCGTTGTCTAAATACTGCGGGGTGTCACTGTAAAACAGGTTATCATTTTCGCATGGCACGACCAAGTTGTTCTGTCTAACTGTGCGCATGGTGACGTCAGAATTGTCAAGGGCTCTTAGGTTTGGCTGAACCCGTGGACCACCAAACCGAAAGCCTGGAGATGCTGTTTGTTGGTTGAAACCGTGATTGGGCAAAGGCCTGTAGCCTTGTTGAGCAGGAGTGCCAAATCTAAATCCATTATATTGTTGGGGTGCACCATACCCAAATACTTGATTAGAAGTAGGCCTAAAACCTAGCTGTGGCTGATTTGGGATACCAAATCTGAAACCCCGATTCGGCGTTGAATTGGGTTGGAAACCATTTGGTCTCGGTGTCGAATTTTGAGGAATGCCAAATCTAAAATTGTTTTGTTGAGGAACGCTAAAATAACGATTTTGTGGTGGTTGTTGGAAGGTCAGACGTGGCTGTGAGTTTTGCTGCTGTTGCACTGGACGCGTGCCGTTTTTAGAATTGTACTGGAGTTGAAAATTCACTTCCTCAGTTACCACACTTAACGCACTCTCCAAAGTGGAGCAACCCTTCAGACGCACTATCCTAAGCATGTGCTCGGGAAGGTTATACAAAAACGAGTTTAATGCGGTATTATTATATATTGTCGTCTTAGCATTTCGTAATTGTTCGTCGTCAGTTTCATTGACCTTAGCAAATAAAGTACTTCTTACGTGCTGAATTCTATTGCAAAAATCGGTGTAAGATTCTCCTTGTTTAATTTTTAAATTTTCTAATTCAATAGCAATACATTGCTCTGAACGAGGATCACCGAAATGTTGGCGTAATACACTTTTTAATTGATCCCATGACACCAAATCTCCTCGTTCACTCAGGAGGGTCGCAGCCCTACCAATAAGTCTGCTCGTTACAGCATGAAATACATATTCATCTTGAATAACATTTTCATCTACACCTCTAAATCTCTGAATTACATATTCAGCTTTACGGATGAATAAATCTAATTGTTTATTGTCACCCTCAAATCTAGGGATGATATTAATCATCTCTTTGGGAATTACTTGTAATTGTACTTGAGCCATTTTATTTTAATAAAATTTATGATCAATGTGAAATCACGAATTTCTATTTACTGGCTCAAAAAAAAAAACACAAATTTATTTATTATATTTTTTTTTTTTTTTTTTTTTTCGAAAAATTAGCACAAAACACTTTTAGCACTTATTCCTATATCAGTTTCTTATAATTTACGCCACTCTATCGATGGAGAGCAGAGCACGATAACTTAAACACTATTTGCTAGAGTTTCCAGTGAAGTTTATCCGAAAATCTACTATTAACAACTACTACTAAACCTACTAGTAACACGAGTTTTCACCAGCTTTCAGGAAAAATCAGGAATAAGCAAGGAATGCAAAAAGGTCTACTCACAAACCGCCGATTGCCATGACTTCCGCCGCTGATGACACCTTTTATCACGTACCTCACGTTGTAATTCAATTAATGTCCACAATTTAACTTATTTATTTGGTTCGAAGATATTCGAGTTACGCGTGAGAACCAATAGTAGTGTCCTTTATCACGCGACGCGACTATACGCACTATTTTCACGAATATCCTTCAAGGCTGCGCCAGTTAACGTTGGGAGCTCATGAGGACGTTTCAAGGTAAAACTCAGGTTACTTGGACTTAACTTTAATGATTAAAATATAAGATGAGTGAACAGCTTGAAGCTTAAACTGTAACTAACTTATTCTATGTAAGAACTATCTCATACACAGCGGTGGGCTTGATTCCCGGTACTCGCCACCTGTGCGCGGGCGCTCTGGGCATAACATCCTTACCGCAATGTCAGCGGTTATGCATTCACTGTAACTGGCCGGGAGGCCCGGGAGTCAACATACATAACTATGTACCTAGACTATATTATAGTCTCTAAAACATCTTACTTCTTTGTTTTACGACAAACAAAAAAAAAGGGAAGTAAAGGGAGTTTTACGTGGAGAAAACCATTCCGTGAGAAAACCTGCTAACCAGGCAGTCGACTCCATAGATACATTTACACTTTTGCACCCTATTGCAATGGAATGAGGTGCAAAAATGTAAATGTATCTATGGCGTCGACCCTACCCGGTTATTTATTCAATATTGTCCCTACACCATAGGCCGCCTTCAGGCCACTTGCCTAGATTTGGCGTTGGAAATAGTTTTAAGTACGAAAGCGACGCCATCTGATCTTTCAACCCAGAGGGAAAACTAGAGACTTGCTGGGACTTGTTGGGATTATACCGGTTACCTCGGGATGTTTTCCTTCGCCGAAAAGCCACTGTTAAATACACTCACGGACAAAGAATACGGGTTAGAATTTTACATCTATATACTGCAAAAGTAACAGTCAAAAAAGTAACGTTTCCAAGTTTAAATCGGACTCGTAAAAACCCATGAAAAAAAACAACGCGATAGCGAGATGACGCGAAAATCGTCATTTTTGGACATTGATATTTTAATGATAGGATCCTGGAAATTGCTAATACAGTTGGGCAATACGAAGAATAGTATAATATGTAAATAAAACGAGTGTAGAATATTTAACAAAACCTATTGAGGCTATTTAAACTAGTATGACCCGAAATTTTTGACCGCGAGTGTATCAAATGATATTCCGCGCATATTTTTTTCAAAACCTAGTGTTTGAAATCCGTTTACCGCTGGCCTACGGTGGCTCCACGAAACACTGAAAATAACCCGTAATAGGATGAACTTTCTTTGCAAAATGACAGCCATTTTTCCTTCATACGAAAAAACGTTAAAATGGGACAATTTGTGGCGTTGATCCCCAGATTTAGGCTATGTAATCTGAGTAATTTTAAAACATCACAACTGCACTCGGCTCCGTAGTGACATAAGACGTTTCTACGCATCCTGGTTCACATATCAGGATTTCCTCTTGGACTGTAGATTTCATCTTTTCAAGGTTTTCCTCTACTACGTGTCTAACCGGATGATGAGGGTTGGGTAATGTTTGTCATGAGATTGTATATGGTAAAAACTTCTCGACAACTTATTGGGACTGGGCAACTTTTTTCTAGCCAATGTGGTCAAAGGGGGTGTCATATTCATATGAAAGGGCGTGAGTGCTTGAGTTGCCCATTCTGAGACAATTTTTTTACAGTAAATATCGATTTAATTCAGGAAAATGCTACTTATTTCTGAAGTTTACCAAGGAAAAAAATACATAACGTAAATATCAATATTATAGGAAAAATAAAACTATATATGTATCTAGATTATACCAAGTTTGTAGTTTAACCACCTTTGTATATATTTTTGTTTTATTACCTCCTATAAAATTAATGAGGTTATGCGACAGTCGGATAAATTTGAAGTCGGCTTAAAGCACTATCTTGATTCGTCCATGCCAATGGTAAGGGCCGAGGATGTGTAATGTAATCATTTCTTATTTTTCTCTCCCGACTTAGTGTCTACGTAAACCACTTTATGTAGCATTGATGGATGGATGCCGTAAAATGTAGGTCATACCTACATATAACGCTTAGCTACAAGTAACTTGGGAACTCCATATCAAACATTCCGTTGTCTATAAATCAACTTAAGGTTATAAATAATAAAAGTCCACGTTCTTGGCATTTGTATCTCCGTTTTGCCATCAAACAAAGGAAATATTTAATGAGAAAGTACGTAATAAAATAGGGCTTAGCTTGCCGATGAGAAAAAGTACGTTTTATCATACAAATTGGTACAATAGAAGAAGGTATTGTGTTTAATATTGTGTCAGTATGTTATATTGCTGTTAGCTAGTATTTAAAGACACATAAAAAAACCTAACAACTTAAAACCGCTGATTTGCAAGGCTTTAAATTTGCAAGGATTTAAAATAGATCAAATAGCGGTTTAGATGCGCCATTCGAATTTTTGTTGTGCAAATGAATACTTTTTTGATGCGCAGTCAGTGTTTTCGATATGCGATTAAAGAATGATTCACAGTAGACCATTCTAGTACGGCGCCTAAGCTCGAAAATATGACGAATAAGGTCCCATCTGGCAGAAAGCATGAAACTTGGCATGCATGTAGCTTCCATATTTGTGTTTAAATTTTTTTAGAGAAACACGTTAAGTTTTTTTTTTATTTAATTGAAACGGCTGAAGCTAGGAGAAAAGAATGACTTGTAGATAATTTTATAAGGAACATTTTTCCCTTTGACGGTGTTCTACATCTGTAGACCGCTTTAGCTTAATTGGTAGTGACCCTGCCTACGAAGCTGGAGGTCCCGGGTTCGAATCCCGGCCGGGGCATTTATTTGTGTGATGAGCACGATTGTTCTTGGGGTCTTGGATGTTTTCTATGTATTTAAGTATCTATTTATCTATATAAGTATGTATATCGTCACTTAGTACCCATAGTACAAGCTTTGCTTAGTTTGGGGACTAGGTTAATTTGTGTAAGATTGTCCACAAATCTTCTATGCCGTCACTCAGCGGAGGTACAGTCAACGAATTTGAATGTTTGTCACTTTTGGACTATATCTATTAAAATAGAGTCCAAACATGCCAAACATGAAAATTGCTCGACTGTACATAAACGATTGTCATTTATTGAAGGAGCCGTGGGCGGACTTATTTAATTCATTCTTTTAGTTTCTTGGACACTGGCCAACTCTTCCCACATTGTGAAACAGAGTGTCAAAGATTATGGAATCTGACGTGAACGTGGATGCGGAGAGTTAGGTTTACCTTAATGGTTCTATTCGTTTTCATTTTTATGACTTAAATATCCTCAACGTACACTAGTGTCACTTTAATTCTTACCATAACATGGGGATTCTCGTCGCCATTTTGCAGAGAGTCACATCATTTATTTTTGCTAAATAGTATATTCAATATTTCGTAGTTAATTTATCCCTTTACTGACATTGGCAAAGGCCCTCGAGGCTACCATTTCTCTTCTATATTAATAATAATCTTACATGAATTTGAACTGAGTTAAAAATAAACATGGTGACAGCGGTTTAAAAAGATGACCGACTCAAAAACCACGATTCGGCACCCGCCGGGGCCGCCGGTGAATTACCGGCTAACGCCCCCGACGTTGACGGGCACGGCCGAGGATTGGACAGCGTTTCGAATGGTACCGACAAGCCTCGGGCCTAGCTGCTCTTTCACAGCCCACGCAGGTAGTACTTGTAGGCTAAATCCATTCTTGGCGAAAACACCGATCACCTATTAACGTCGTTTAAACTCACCGACGATGACAAACTTGAGTACGATACAGTCCATAGGGAATTTGCTACATACTACACCGGGGCGCAAAACAAAATACACCCGCGGGCGAAGTTAAACAAAGTATGCCAACAATCCGATGAGAAAATTAACGATTTCATTGCACAAGTATACCTACTCGGCGGCAGAGGGATGTAACTACCCTGAAAGCATTAAAGACGAACTCATCAGAGACAGGATTATCGAGATAAAGGATAGGAAACTTTCTAACACCTTACAACTCGACTCAAACATAACGCAAGCAACGTTATCACGAAATCATAACAAGCGGAGGAAGTTCTGCGCCAACAAAGTTCAGCAAGACCAGGCACTTCACACGAATAAATCAACGCAGTGCAAGTAAATAAGACTCGCACTTAATTCAAATCGCCTAGCAACGATTATTTATGAAATCGTGTGGCAACTGCGGCAAAAACCACTCACAGTCATTCTCGGTATGCCCTGCGAAGAAAGGCGTATGCACAAGATGCAAGGATCGCTGCCACTGGGCGTAGCGACGTCGATCCATCCGTAAATGAAACAAGAGACTGAGCATGTCCAAGACCGCACTACGAGTAAAGACCTATTTTTGGGAACGGTATGAAGCGATGTTAAATATCGAGCCTTTGCGGAGGCCGGACGCATCGACCGAACCACGTTCTGTAAGGCTCTGGCGATGGCGCCACCGGACGTCTTCGCCTTCTTCACAGTCGTGGATTGAGGCTGACGAGTCTTTCAGCGTCTCTTGACGGTCGTATTCGATTATCATGGGATCCACGATATTGAATCCTGAACGAAACGAAGGACTCCAGATTTTCGGTCATTATACGAGCGTTTCAACCGCCCTCATTCCCGTGACCCCATGTTTGTTGAATTTTCTGTTCAGTTTGACGACGTTTTAAGTTATATGTTAATACTTCGGGAACGAACAAAAACGCCACTAAAATCTATAGAAACTCGGGCAATAAGTAGCGGGGTCACGGCAATGAGAGCGGTTGAAACGCTCGTATAATGACCCTTTTATTCCCGAACGTAGCAAGGGTGTTATGTAATTCCCTTACGAAGCGAGGGAATTAAGATTGAGTCCTGAGGGCAGTGAGAGATTTTAAGCGCGCCCAAGACAAAAACAGCAATCCCCGAGGAGTACGTATACTCTACAATCTACATTCTCACCTCTAGCGAGACATTAATAAAACCAAGGCTACTAGAAACAGAATCAAATCAGTTAGTCAAAACCAAATAAGTCTCGTAAATAGACATTTTATTAGAATTTATCTTCTACCTCATTTTTATAGAATCTGCAGTTTTATCTTGCAACATTCGGGTTTTCAAAATGTGTTCTATTCAGCTTAATTGTGTATTTGGCGGCCAGAACGAATTTAAATTCGATTTTCAAGTCACTTCGGCGCGAGGATCCCGGCCCGCCGGGTTGGGCTCACGAAATTAGACTTTAAGGTAATAACAATAAGAACTATGAGAAGTGAAATCACATTAAGCGGCAGGAGGTTATGATGAAATTCAGTACGACATACGACCCTGGAAATCATCCTATAAGGATTAATATTGAATTTATTGTATACCCAATCTTTGTTTATAATGTTTGTTTATGTATTATTAGATGTATTAGTTATGCCGAAATAAAGCATCTTCACTTAAAAATAATCCTATAAGGGATTATTAACTGGGGACGAAAATTTGAATGGAAATACGATATTTAAAACGACTTCCACGCAGACGAAGTCGCGGGCAAAAGCTACTCTTAAATTAATGTAAAAACAGTGGTATTTTTGTTATTCTTTGACGAAGTATAGGAATGCGTCGTAACTTGATACTTACATAATGTACACAAGCTTTCATTCAAGCGAGCATGACTCATCTACGATTCTACTTCTCTCTCTAGTATTTCTAGTATTTCCATAAATATCAAGACTATTTGTATACAATGGTTTGACCTTCCAAGCGGTGGTATTATGGATAAAAGAAGTTGCTCTATCAATCATATTACACTCGCGGACAAAGAATACGGGTCGATAAAAACCATAATATTTCCTAAAATACTGCGAGGTTGTAAGTTTTTTTAATCATGTGATTATCTTTATTTAATATTAAATCTATACTGCAAAAGTTACAGCCAAAAAAAGTAACGTTTCCAGGTTTAAATGGGACTCGTAAAAATCGCTAATTTTGGATATTGATATTTTAATGATAGGATCCCGGAAATTCCTAATACACTTGGGCAATACGAAGAATAGTATATTACGTAAATAAAACTAGTGTTAGAATATTTCACAAAACCTATTAAGGCTATTTAAACGAGGGTGACCCGAAAGTTTTGACCGCCAGTGTAATTAGCACTTCTTTTCTTAATCCATTCCATACTACAATATTATAAATGCGAAAGTGTGTCTGTCTCTCTGTTTGTTTGTTAGTCTGTCTGTTACCTCTTCACGCTTAAACCGGGGAACCGATTTCGATGAAATATGGTATAGAGATAGTTTAAGTCACTAGAAAGGACATAGGATACTTTTTATCTATGATACCATCATCGGATATCATCCCATAAGGGGGTGGAAGTTTGCATGAAAGGGCGATAACTAGGTAGGCGCCTGAAATAAAAGAACAGCAATTGAATTCTAACGCGATGGACGAGTGCTACGCGGGCAAAGCTAATTTTATACTTAGCTTTAACCCGAGAGTTCGACTTCTTTTATTTCAGACGCTTATCTAATTATCACTGTTCCATCCAACCTTCCACACTTCCACCCTCTTAAGAGATAATTTGCTGGATAAAAAGTATCCTATGTCCTTCCTCAGGACACAAAGTATCTCCATACCAAATTTCACCTAAACCGGTTCAGCGCTTTAAGCGTGAAGAGGTCGAGGGTCGAACAAAGTGGAATTTTAAAAATTCTTGTGGTCCGATGGGCGGACTAAGGGGAATATAAAATTCCTGATAGTCCGACATGTCGGACAGCAAGGAATTAAAATTTCTCAGCGTCCGACAGTCGGACCACGGTGTCGAACCACGCGGCCGCAGCCTGTAATCGTACACGGTGGACCGCAGAGCCAGGAGGCTCATTGGCGACGGTCAGGTAGTAGGAAACAAGCTACAGAGCCTAGCACATAGACGCAAAGTAGCATGTCTGTGCGTCTTCCACAAATTGTACTTCGGAGAGTGTGCTCAGGAGCTCCATGAGCTCATACCGCCTTCCCCCTTCTTCCATCGGACATCCAGACGTACGGCTTGATACCATCCTTACTTGGTCGAAATTCCTCTTATTCGAACCAAGCGCTTTGCATCATCTTTTATAATGCGCACTTCTAAGGTTTGGAATTCTCTGCCGGCGTTTGTGTTTCCGAGCTCATATAACCTAGACCTTTTTAAGGGACGAGTGAATAGGCATCTTCTGGGTGAGCTCGCTTCATCGTCGGCCTCATCTTTGCCCCCTGGCTAGATGCTGGCCAAGAGCGATCCCATTTTTAATAATAAAAAAAAAGAACGTACAAAAACATGTTGTTATTTTCAAGAGTTTGTTACGGTTTATTTTTTAAGGGTTTCTTTTAATTACTTGACGTATGATTGGCTAAGTATTTGAAATTATTTTTTGTTTGACCTAGTTTACTTAATGTTGCAAAATATGTTATTTGTTGACAGTCTTAGTGATTTAATTAGGTACGGGTCATTTTCTATACTCGATTTTTTTTGTGTCCGAGCTGAAAATCGTATGGTAGCATGAGATAATACGTACCATTTATTTTTTTTCATAAAGAATACATGTTTCCACGTTGAGGTCCACTCAAATTCACGGACTAATTTATTTTTAAAATACATTAAAAAATACCTAAACGCTCAAATTAAGACTCCGTGCCCTGTCCGGCATCGAGTTTTGAATCAATCAAAAATTCCTATCAAAAACTGTACATTAGAATCACTGATTTCGTGTCAAAAACTTTAACTCGATTATATTTACTATCACTGAGCACAGACACTATTCACTTCACTGTGGTGAATAACTTGTAATTGATGTTTAAAAATCGTCCGAGCGCGAGAGTTAAATTTTGTCGGCAAAATTCAAAGGTCCCTGGCAGCCATCGTTTACATTTGATCAGCTTCGTGTCCTGCTTCACATGTACTCTCAAATGTCAGCTATTATATATAAAAAATCTATATATAGCAAACGGCATTAAGTTCGAGTAAACCACCTAAGTACTTCGGTTTCTGGGTGGGCGACAATTTTTTTGCTTTTGCTTGCAATTTCGGTGGCCCTTAGAAATTCAAATTTTACATAAGTAATCATTAACATATGTATGTAGTATAAAGCACTTTGGTGTCTCTATATAAACGATAACTTAAAATATTATTAACATGCGATTTGAATTTTTTATATAGATTTCCAATTCCCGTGTCCTAATTCCCATAGCTTGTTTACCCAAAACAGCTGATTTTGGGACACGGGAATTGGGAAGGGTGACTTATTTTGTTAATAAACCTCATTTAATAACAATAATTATGGATGAAATGCATAAATAAATATAATTTGTACTAAGTA
The DNA here is from genome assembly GCA_951800055.1 of Cenopis cana. Lineage (NCBI taxonomy): Eukaryota > Metazoa > Arthropoda > Insecta > Lepidoptera > Tortricidae > Cenopis > Cenopis cana. The sequence goes on along the minus strand of OX637487.1, from coordinate 5,550,674 downwards.
TATCGATTAGAGTTATAGTTTATACGTTTATTTAAAGAAAACAGGCCAACTGCTACAATTACACTTAGCTTCTTAAATATTTGAAAAGAGTGACCCATGATTGGTAAAATTAGGTTAAATAACTTCGATACAACTGAACTTTATAATTCTTGATAAATTAGATGGTAAATAATAATTTTAATACAATTTTTTCTAAGAAAAGGCAATTCCCATGGACAGATAAATTCCCGTGCCCAGGTCAAATTTTCAAATTGTAATAACTTCCGTAATTTTATAAGTATAAGTACCCCGTAAGAAAATTTGTGTTTATTAATTTTTTTATCAAATTATCAGCATAGAATTTTCTATGTATTATTGGTATTTCTAAATTCCATGGGAATTGGACAAAAATGCCCGTTTGGTGAAATTCACTCGGTACATGCTATTAGTTTTGAAATATAGAAAACTGTAGGTCTTGTTATATTGTTAGGTATAGTATAGCTGTTAGCTAATTGCCCTGTTTGTATTTAAGATCGTTTGTTTCTGTAGGTATAGTAAGAAAAGAAATACCATTAAGAATAATACTCAACTAAGTTTTTTTTTTTTTATTATGTACCAAAAAAAGTTAGATACAGTTTTACATTCATATTAGTTCGCCAAACACAACGTTTATTGGCGAGTAATGCACTCATGTTCTTAACAAATTAATGTAAAACTGTATCTAACAGTAATCTAACACTACAATCTAACACTACAACACTAGTCTAAAACGTAATTACAAACTAAAAGAAAATTAAGACTAAAACATAGAACGAATACAAATAATTGGGTGCACCATGGTCTGTTGAATTATTTCGTTTCGTAAATCGAGTAGATAATGTTAAAGTAAATAAGTAAAAATATAATTCCCAATTTCAAAATCAAATACAGCTGACTCTTTCTGTTTGACTTTTGCTGCCAATGTTTAATTTAAAACATACTTTTATAAAATCTGTAATTGTATCGTAAGCTATTCTTTACAATACAATGATTGAAATGTTTATAAACATAGGTAGTATATTTTCCAATAATGTCGAAATCTTTGGCGTGGCTTCGTAATGCCAAATCCTGGACATAAACACGTACATGTAACGTCACAAGTGTTATTGATAAACTACGACATGTCTACGATACATAGAAGCGTTTTGATTTTTGGAGTCAAATCGTCAAATCTGATTGTATGGAAAGTTTGACAAGTTTCTATGGGATGACAGCTGCCGGTGCCATATTTGACGATGACCGGTCTGTGTTCGTACGTTGGTGCTGCTTACTGTGCGCAAACGCGTGCGTGCGTGCGCGTGTGTGTGTTTGTGTGTGTGTTGTGTGTGTGTGTGTGTGTGTTGTGTGAGTGTGTGTGTGTTGTGTGTGTGTGCGTGTGTGTGTTGCTGCGGCGCAACGACCCGAAGTGGATCTTGGCCTCCAACACCAAAGACCTCCAGGCTTCCCTGTTCCTAGCTATCTCCGTCCAGTCGACGACGGTCTGGAGCTCAGCTTTAGCCTAGTTGGTAGTGACTCTGCCTACGAAGCTGGAGGTCTCGGGTTCGGATCCCGGTCGGGACATTTGTTTGTGTGATGAACACGAATATTTGTTTCTGAGTCTTGGATGTTTTCTATGTATTTAAGTATCTATTTATCTATATGAGTATGTATATCGTCGCTTAGAAACCGTAGTGCAAGCTTTGATTAGTTTGAGACTAGGTCGATTTGTGTCAGAATGTACACAAATGTTTATTATTATTTTATTTATTAAATGTTGTACATGTTCGAGAAACTCATTGGTACGAGCCGTGATTCGAATCTACGACCGCCTTTTGACAGGCACAAGCAGGAACCACTGAGCTACCGTAGCTTGCACAAAAATATGTATAATAAGAGTAAATATAAAATTGGATAGATCTATATAATTCTAAGGACAATTATTCTAGAGATGAAATCCTGGCTGAAATCGGAACTTAGGTATTTAGGTATATATACGGACGAAGTAAATTTTATATTTCATCACTAGCATGCATGCCGGCGAAATAACATAGCGGGAAAAATATTGAACATGAATCATCATAGTCACAAAACACGTACATAATATTTTATGAAAAAAAATGCTTAGAATGTCTAGTATAAAAAAAAATCTATAAACCTTTTTTTGTGGTAGGAAAAAAAATACAAAATTAACAGAAGAATAAAGTACGTTAATCAGGCAAAAATAAGAAATACGAAAAAATCGCCATACGTTACGCTGTTAAGAGTATAACTAATATTACGTAAGAAACTTACTTATATATTTACATGTTCTTAACACATAATCACTGTCTTCCTTAGAAATCTTCCAAAGTCAACACACTATATCAAAACCATTCAATAACTATCTTTAAACCTCGTTAGTAACGGCTCACACTATATTTTAAACCAATTAATATTATAATAACCGACTCCTATGAATAATATGCGCAACTGTACACCATCCCACCACCTCCGGACTCTTGGTCTGTAGCCAAGTGACGTCAGGTATAGGTACTATGGTTTTTAAAATGACACAAGTTAACCTGACTTATATTGTACTTACGACGTTTCGATTTAGTTACATTATATTCCCTCTTAACAGAGAAGGTCGTATGTTCAATTGAAGGTCATACAAGTTATGGCATTTTATCGTAGCACTGTCATTGTAGTGGGCACGCATAAAAAGCTACGCGGATCGGCTACGAGCGCCAAACCCGTAGAAACACCGCTACGGCGTAGACGCGCTACGCAACGCGTCCGGGTGAAAACTTAGTTCGTTCGTGAATTTGGGTATGTTATTTGATTTGTATTTTTAGTTAGTGAAAATGAAATGGTGAGATTTTAGTGTAAGAAAAATATATTTAACTTATTTAATTTACTGAAAATTATGAATAGAAGAAACTTTTATGACACCAAACAAGATCTATAAAGTTATTTCCTGTACAATACAAGTTCACAATTAAGTATAGTTTTTCAAGACCTCAATTCATTTGTCAAAGATTGACCTTATATTCGGGAAATCTTGCGTACAAGTCAACATTTGAACCTACGACTTCCGTTTAAAATTCGTACGTTCATATCGCTTAATATATTAACCAAGATGCACTTAGACTAAAAACAATCTTATAATGGACGCCGCTCCACTGATCGTCATAAGAAAGAAAAATAATTATATATAGTGTGACTCCTAATTCGTGAACAGAAATTATTATTTACCAACGCGGTATTTTAAATCAGTGCATTAGCTTCTAGAACACAACAATTAAATATTATTGAAATAAAAGGGCCATTGTCAACTTGAAAAAAGAAAAGTTGTCCCTCCGGTTAAGTTATGGTTTTGTTACATAGATTTATTGTAACAGTTACTAGACCAATCCAAAATTAAGCTTTGTAGACCTTAACTTTTGATATGTCCATTGTCCACTGAAAAGACGCGCACCTAAATCTGACAATGACCCAAAAAAAACACTTAAAATATTATAAATTATACTAACGCTATGGGTCTTTCTATGCGATAAGACTAGTTACATTATGTAGATAGGAGTTTGGAGTTTTATTATGTTTTAATGAACAGAATTATTTGTGAAAAAATCTTACGTCAAATAATCGTAAACCATATTACATATTCGGCTGTACTTTTAAGGAACACCTTTTTATTGTGACATATCTTTTGCTTAAAATATTCGGATGAGTAAACGCCAAAAAATATTACCAATGCAAATATCATGTCGCAAAAACCATTGGAAACAATTAGATTATCATAAAATGTTCTCTTTTCATGATGGGTTCAAGAAACTTTTAAGAATTAATATTTATGATGCACTTGCGATCTAGTACCTATTAATTTTTGATAGACATTAACTAAACAAAAGGGAGAATTTTGTCCAATTGGAAATGTAAATTATTTAAGACGCTTAATACTGCATTTTGTTACTTGAATAGATTCAAAAAAATCGATAGTTGATCAAATGATAGTGAGTAAAAATGATCATTTCCTAACTATTGTTAAAAAGTTATAAAATAAGATGAGAGAGAGAAGAGAGTTTTTGTGCTTCCTAAACCTAGAGTTAATACTACTTTCGGCAGACGCTTTGGCGATGTCCTTGGTATCACACTTTATAACATTGCTGTAAGGCAACAACATACAATTATACATAGCTCAGTTAGTGAGACCAAAAAGTTAATCTTTAAGTGGCTAACCTCGCTGAGTTACATAGAGACTGAGACCTTACTCTTAAAATTAGTATTAGATTATTAACAATTGTACCAAAAATTTAAAGTTAGTTCTTTAAGATACGCCTCCAATAATTACATTATAACTAGAATTGTTAACCATAGTTGCTAAGTTAACTTTGTATTAAACTTACGCATGACATTTAAATATTTAGCTGGTCCCCCACGATACAGGCCTAGCCTAGTGCGGGGACTCCTGGAGTCTCTGTATAAACAGAATGTCATGCACCAAATGCCTGTATTGTAATTCCGTTTGTATTTCTTTCTTTTCTGTGCAGTAAAATATTTTTTATCTTTTATCTTATCTTAAGACCAATATCGGCCTCTACACCAGAGTGAAAGTGCGAAAGCTACGTTAGACAAAAGTAAATAATTATTACTACCCATACTCCGGAAAAACTTTACGTAGATACGATACTAAATTCAGATATAATATTAGATAAAACTTCGTCATTACTCATATAACGTCGAAAAAACTACATTTGAGTAGACGACCTCTTACGCTTTAGCTTAGTTGGTAGTGACCCTGCCTACGAAGCTGGAGGTCCCGGGTTCGTATCCCGGCCGGGGCATTTATTTGTGTGATGAACACGAATATTTGTTCCTGGGTCTTGGATGTTTTCTATGTATTAGAGACTTTGGGTCCTTGGTCGTCCGACACCAAAAAGTTCGTGAAAGAGGTGTCGACACGACTAATAGGCGTCTCAGGCGACCACAGGGCTGGCTCCTTCTTTGCCCAGCGGCTAAGTCTGGCGGTGCAAAGGGGCAATGCAGCCAGCGTTCTCGGCACCATGCCTCAAGCGGGTGAACTGGGTGGGGTATTTTATATATAGAGATAAGTTGATTTTAAAATGTAAATATTTTTCCTTATTATAAATGTATTAAAGTATCTATATAAGTATGTATATCGTCTCTTAGTACCCATAATACAAGCTTGGCTTAGTTTGGGACTAGGTTGATTTGTGTAAGAATGTCCAAAAATATTTATTTATTTATCCACAAATATTTATGTATGTATTGCCCATTACTTAAGACATAAGTTTTAGTATTATAAAATGCTTATTATCAAACCCCAATTGAAGTAACTATATAACACAACATTTAGTGCAGTCAGTAGGATGAAAGAGAATATTTTTCCTGTAAAAGTATTTATGTCACACCTGGCCATAAAGCGGCAATTACCGCACGCTCCGCGCGCGGGAAATCCCACTTCCTGGCCAGGGGGTGACATAAAATTTTGTACTTAACACGGGCGGTAATAAAGAAAGCCTCAGATCGCATATTTATCGCCCTTGCCTTCGGCTCGGGCGTCAAATACCTGCGATCTGAGACATTCTTTGTTTTACCGCCCTTGTTAAGTAATGTACTATTATGAGTTTGACTTGACATAAGACTGAATTTCACCTGGCTCGTATAAAAGGTGTATCTCGTGCTCGTGTAAATCGCCTTAAGGTAAAATTTGTCTATGACATCTTTAAAAAATTCAGCCCCTCAAACTTCCGGTCGTCAAGGACTGCTTTTGTTCGGAACCTTCACAGCAAAAACCGACTACTAAGAAGCCTTTAGAAGAAAATACTCTAAAGATTCGGCGTTTGAGGTGAAGTGTCTTAGGCAATGAAATATGTAGGGGGTTAAATGTCATGATTTTTTTTAAAGTTCAACGCAGCAACAATTATTTATTATTCACCAGTGTTTTCAATTTGTATTTTCACGAGTTATAACTAAGTTATTTTAAATACAAATGAACCATGCTGCAGTGCAAAGGTAAAGCAGATTGCAGTGTACCTAAAGCTGTTTTTTTTATTGAAATGGGAATTAAACAGGAATCAGCATTCTATAACACAAACGTGTCGAATTAAAAATGTAATTCACACATAAGCCAAACCAGTTTCCACCAAAGGTTATAATACATTTTTGCTCCGAGTACAGAGAACATGCAGCAAAAACAAATGTATTAAGTTAAGTATTTGACTTTACAAAGAGTAAAACATAGAAAATGATAATAAAACAGAAAAAAAAATTAATTAAATTTACAGAGGAGAAATTAGTGCAGTTTTTACTTTATATGATCAACAAAAACTCATTTCTTCATTTGGTTACTCATTTTCTTTTTCTCATATGTATTTTAAATGTATTTTACCAACACCATGACGATGACGGTCCCATCGGAAGATCAGTGCTGGCAATTAGGGGTGAAAAGGGTGTTGGATTTTATTGGGGAAATTTACTTTCAACACCCTTTTCACCCCTTCAGAGGGCGAATTTTGAAAGACGCTGAAATCCGTTTTCTTGCAATTTAATGAAAGGTCTATAAACGAAGTTTCAAGTTTCTAGCTTAGCATTTGGTTGAGCAATGGCCTACTTACGTACCGGAAAATTTCTATGAAGCCATATTTACAATTTTAGTAAACTTCGTAAACTTCTTCGAAACAACAAACTATTCTTAGCTACTATGAAGTAGGTAGTCCTTTGTTAAAAGTTTAATAACGCCTTAACCCTGAAAATTAGGGCACGGAAAAAATAAGCAATGTTTTGAGAACATTTATAATGGCTAGTATTTAAAGGCCCATAAAAAAGCCTGATTTTGTTGTGCTATTAAATAAATAAATATTTAATCGGTCATTGCCTAAAACATTGTTTTATTTGCACATCAAATTCATCATCAAAATTTATTGCCTAAAATAAAATCTTTATACTTACAAAGGTACCTACATACAAAACAAACTTACAAAATACATATTAAATTTCACTTGTTGTATAGCACTCGTCTCAAATGATTAAATTTTGATTGAGGTAACTTCCACGGTAAATAATTTAATTCGTTAAAATGTATATAGTGAAATACAATAGCCATAAATAACACGTCGCAATATTAAAACCCAATTCAGTTAATAATTGCTTTTCGATGTCGAGGTTCTAGTTGTAAACTATTAATTTTAGGTACCTACTTTGATAAACCACTCCCTTTCAATGTTCATAAGACCACCGTGATGTAATATCGCAGAAGTTCTTGATTAATATTACACATTGTAATAGTACCTACTTATGTCGGTGGGGCGTTGACGTGCCCAAAGAGTGCACGTACCTTCTCTAACAAGATTGGCTACGCAAGCCACACAAGAGGGGCTCCAAGCGTTATTCGTCGATTTCTGACGAGTTTTGTGTTGATATTCCTCCGTCAAAACTATAGACATATTTATGGCCCAATCGGTTATTGGTTCTTCAATCTTTTATTTACATTTGCAAGAGCCGAATTTTGAAAGAATGAATACTTATTTTTTTACTTTTTATTCAAACATGGTTTAAAAAACCTCTTTTTTCGATATAAGTACGTATGTTGTTTCTGCACCTTTATGAAATCTACATGTTACTATTCCTTTTTGACGTCCCTAGCAACGCTTAGTGGAAACGGCCACATAGTTTAGTAGCCTAGCTTTCGCATCCTCGCAGCATAGCATACCTCTAATGGAAAGGCACCCTAACTATCAGTTTAGTACATACTCTATAGAGTCTAGGCACACAAAGTAACATTAGAAAGTATCGCTGCGTCCAGTAATTCTCTGAAATTGCAACGCCTTGGAAACGACTTATTATTGTTTGTGACGATTCAAAAGACTTATGTTGTTTATTGATTTGAGACCTCATCAATACTGAGACTTAGAGAACGAGGTCAACATTGCTTACTTGTTCTGAATATCCGTAGCACGCTTGGAGTAAATTGGCATTTTCACTTTAAGGCGACTTCCTGACTTGGCGGCGCAGGATCGATAATGTGACATTTGACACATTCTTCTTTGACGTAAACTTACTGACGACGCAAAGATTCTCACTTGACATAATACTGTCAGTATTACGTTTGCGCAGTAGTAATATCATGCGCAGAAGCGGAGCAGTACCGCCTTCGCATCGTCCCGCTACCGCGCATCCCGCGCCAGTCAGGAAGCACCCATTTAAATGTAGGGGCGTAGTAAAAAATGGTATCGCGTCGACTGACAGCTAACACTGACATTTAACACTTTTCTCATATCGTACTGCCTCCGCACCGACAAATCAGGAAGTCGCCTTAAGTGTACCCCCTACCTTTTTTCTCGGATCTCGATGATTTTGGGTATTCTGACTCAGAATCACGAGTAGGTACTACACGGGTAGGTAGGTTTCCGCAAAGAAAAAAAGTGTCCCACTAAAATAAGTCAGTTTTGTGACACTTTTTTCATACAGTTTATATGGCTCGTCACAAAACTGACACAGATTTGTATGGAAAATCAAGGACATTTTTTTCTTCATCTGAATCAATAGTAAATGGGTAGGGTTATTCTGAGTCAGAATACCCAAAATCGCCGAGATTCGAAAAAAAAGTAGGGTGTACACTTTAAAGTGAAAATGCCCAAATTGGAATGTTGACAAAATAAGAAAATCAATAAGTTAGCATTCCAAGATCAAATTCCTAATCAAATGGTGATAATAGTGACTCAAAGAATAAATACTCGTAATTTAATAGTTAGTAGGGCGCGTATACGGTCACTTTTCCGTCAAACGCACCATTGCATTTTTTTTAAATTTGTCTGTTAGGCCGAGAGATGATGACACGAAATTTCGTACCATTTGTACCAGTATGGGTATGTACCTTCAGGGGAAGGTCTAAGTACGTAATGACGAAAAGGCATTTTTCATATCATAGCGCTGGTACCGGCGGCGGCCCAATCGTGTGGGCGTTAATCGAACGTGTCGGTTAAATTCCGAAAATGAAACTGTTCGATTTGACGATCACCCCTGAAGGTTCGCCATACTGGTATAAATGGTTTGAAATTTTGTGTTATCATCTATGTGGCCTTATTGCCCCATGCCCAATAAAGCGGTAGAAGTGTGCGGTTGCAGAGTAGCCTGGGGTGCATTGTATGGCACGGAACGGATCTCTAGCGCTTTCTCCCTTTAAAAACTTCGTTATGTTTTGAGATATTTGAATAGGTTTTTTAGATGTTGTAATATTTTTACCTTGTTTCTTTTGGAGTGATAAGGGTCTATCAACTTTTTCTTGTCAAAAAGACAATGAACAAATAAAAATTAAAAGATAGTATGCAAGTTAGTGATAAATTTACAGTTTTCTGAGTTATAATAATAGAGACAATTAGGTATTAAAAGTAAAGGTAACCTAGAAACTAAAATCTAATTATAAAACTAAATTACATAATTAAAAATAAAATCTACGAGTATATACATGCTACGTCCGGCTCAGACCTGGTCCAAAAGTGCCAAGTACGCTGGCTGCGTTGCCACGCTGTATGGCGACAGAAATTTGTTGAAAGATAGTTTATTATATTGTTGTATGTTTTTATCGTAGATCAAATATTAAACTGAACTTTCTCCCACTTCATACCAAGATGTTACTTGCTCGCTCTCTCTTACTCCCACTTCTCGACTACGGGGATATTGCGTACCTTGATGCTAAGGAAGAACTGCTTGACAAGCTGGAGCGCCTGCAGAATGTGTGCATTCGTTATATTTTCGGCCTTCGGAAGTACGATCATGTTTCTCAGTTCCGAAAGGAACTCAAATGGCTTCCTATTCGCCGTAGGCGGGATCTACACGTGCTTTCTCTTCTTTTTAACGCTCTTTTTAATCCTACCTCTCCCCAGTACCTTTCTGAGAAATTCCGCTATATGGCTGACGGCAGTGGCCATCGTTTGCGGTCTAGCGCGAACCTGGCACTTTCTATCCCTCCTCACAATTCTCGCGGGTATGATAAGTCATTCGCAGTGCGCTCTGTGAAATTGTGGAATGAGTTGCCTCCCTCCTTCAGGCAGTCGCAGTCGGTTGCGTCGCTCAAGGGGAAGGTGAAGAAACTGTGGCTATGCGACATAAACTAATTTTTATACAATATTTACATTTTATTTTAATCAAACGTATTTGTTATTCTCAATATCGTATATATGTGTAGTTGCACTTGTCCTTAATCCAATATATGTGTGTGTATGTATGTTTTTTTTATATATTTTGTATTTTTTGTACCTTGTTGTACAGGTTGCTGAATTTGTCTACCTCTGTTAACTTCTTCTCTCATTTACTCAAAGGTTAACTGGAAGAGATCCCTTAAAGGGATAAGTTCGCCTTTGTACATACTATTTCCTTTTGTATTTTTCATAATTGTTTTATGTACAATAAAGAGTTTTACTACTACTACTACTACTAAACTTTTGAACCGTGAGAGTTGCCGCGAACTTGTATGATTAATATGTTTTTATTGCTATAAATACATTTAGAAACAACTACCCTATTGTGTCATTTTGTTTGTCGATGTTTATAAAGGCACCTTATTGATACTGCCATGTGAATACAATTGTCCAAAAAAACATTATCTATATGTACTGTCATATATACTGCCATGTGAATACAATTGTCAAAAAAAAACATTATCTATATGTACTGTCAAATTATTACATTTATCTACAAAAGTAACATAATGATAATATTAGAAGAAACACAAATAAATATAATAACTAAAAAAATTAAAAAAATACAATTATTACAAGGTAAAAAAATTAATATAAAAAAAAACAAGCCGTCTAGATACCTGGTTTGTTTATTTAGCTTCAAGTTTAGATTATTTTATTCTTTTATTATGTAATGTGCTGCTTGGATAGTATTAAAATCAGGATAATGTTAGCAGGGTGATTATCCAATAATAACAAAGAATTTTATTATAGTGTTAGATCTTGTTAAATACTTTTCCCTAAATATTGTTAAAAACCGCATGCATGCAATGTTTGAGGGAGTCAGCCCTCGATTAGGCTGTGCCTAGTATGGAATGGAAGTCATTGTGTGTAATTTTTGTTCAACTATTATTTATTTTTAATTTTAAGTTATTCGGAACACAAACAGTCGTATAACAAACTACAAAGGTTGTACACGAAGTGTACTAAATACTAAATAACATCAACACAAAGACCTGGAGGTTCATATTTCCAAAAATTGTTAACAAAAAGTATGTACTAGGTACTAATAAAAACTAATGTAAGTAGAACCGGAACTATTACGGGAACTATTTTTTGGTAAATAAAAAATTGAAATTGAATGTTATTCATCCTCATACATTTTCCTGGTTCTGTCCCAGAGGAGTCCGGTGCTCTGGACGTGGAACCGTAAAAATAAACAGCGCAATATAAAGAAAAGGTTTACGTCAGTTTTACTGTTTACTGTAGGTAAGGATTACTGTCGAGTGTTCAAACAACTAGTAGCTTCAGCCAATCTAATTTACAGCTGCTTTACTGTCGAAATAAAGTAGAAATGTACGTGGCCAGTACCTCTAACTAGGTAGTATAAGTTTTTTTCGAAACAAAACACAAACGAACGCGTTTGCGTTTAGTCTCATTTCGTACGGCAACGCGAGCTGCTCATTCAAGAGGGTTCATAGGATATCGCATTGGACGCCGTGATGCATATATGCGTCGTTGACGCCGAACCGATGGTGCGCATAAATACATCGTTGGCGTCGAAAAGTTTACATCACTTATAATTTCGATGGAGTTACTCTCGGGTTTATAAAGGCCCGTTCCCCTATGTCGTAAAAAACTTATTAAGTTACCAAAATTGACAAAAATCTTACTGAGTTACCAAAATTGTCGTATAACTTGCAGAATTACCAAACAATCATATTTTGGTAACTCAGTAAGTTTTTTGGCAAACTTACTGAGTTACCAAAATCGACAAAAAAACTTACTGAGTTACCAAAATTTGATCTGACATTTGGTCGAACGGATCCTTATAAAACCCGGCCTTAAACTAATTATATACCGAAGGCAGATCCAGTGTCCCACATCTGCAAGAAAATGTTTATCCACCAGAAGACTTCAATTAAAATTAGTTTTTCTCTCCGCCCATAAGGTTAGTAAGATAAAAGTTTATAATAAATATCTAATATTTTACCATTAACTATTTCCGTACAAGATAAATAAGCTGATTGGTAACATTATACAAACCGCCTAAAGGCAAGTAAAAAATAACATCGATATCACGAAAAACATGGCTTTGGATTATGTAAGATAGAGGAAAAATATTAGATAACGTAATCCTGTCCCCAAGGAACATCAATTCCAAGATTTGTATAACGATCAGGGGAACGTTTAAAGCCTGCTCGTAAAAATACAATTTGGATATATTACTAACTCTTTCACGAATCAAATTATTTTATGTCACATCTGGCCATAAAGTGGCCATTATCGCACGCTCCGCGCGCGAAAATACCCACTTCCTGGCCAGGGGGTGACATAAAATTTTGTACTTACCACGGGCGATAATACAGAAAGCCTCAGGTCGCATATTTATCGCCCTTGCCTTCGGCTCGGGCGTAAAATACCTGCGATCTGAGACATTCTTTGTTTTATCGCCCTTGGTAAGTAATGTACTATTGTTAATTTAAAATATACCTACTGTCAATGTGTGTGTGTGTATGTGTAGAATATTTTGTCCCATTATTATAAGTCTTCTTGGTTTTCTAGTTTTCCTAGTTTTCCGCAAAACTAAAATAATGAGCTCCATATTTCAAGCAATCCGCAGTCTACAATTAAGGGTAATCAGCGACAATGAACACTTGCTTTTTTTCCTTTCATCATCATCATCATCATATCAGCCGAAAGACGTCCACTGCTGGACATAGGCCTCCCCCAAAGAGTGCCACAATGACCGGTCTTGCGCCACCCGCATCCAGCGGACTCCCGCGACCTTTACCAGGTCATCAGTCCACCTTGTGGGGGGTCTACCCACGCTGCGCCTTCCGGTCCGTGGTCGCCACTCGAGAACCTTTCGGCCCCAACGGCCATCGGTTCTACGTGCAATGTGCCCCGCCCACTGCCACTTAAGTTTAGCGATTCGAAAGGCTATATCGGTTACTTTGGTTCTGCTACGGATGGCCTCATTTCTGATGCGGTCATGCAGAGAAACTCCCAGCATAGCCCTCTCCATTGCCCTCTGAGTGACTTTGAGCCTTCTTATGAGGCCCATGGTGAGCGACCACGTTTCCGTACCATATGTCATCACTGGCAACACACACTGGTCAAAGACTCTCGTCTTGAGACACTGCGGAATATTGGACGAAAAGATATGCCGTAGCTTCCCGAACGCTGCCCAGCCGAGTCGGATTCGACGATTGACCTCTTTCTCAAAGTTGGACCTACCTAGCTGGACAGTCTGTCCTAGGTATACATAATCGTCTACAACTTCGAGCGTAAAGCGTCCGATTGTAACGGGAGTTGGTGCTACATGGGCATTTGACATGATCTTCGTCTTATCCATGTTCATCCTTAGACTAACTCGCTCGGAGGCTTTACTGAGGTCATCGAGCATTGTACTTAAATCCTCCATGGTTTCAGCCAAGACTACCATATGCTCTTCCTTTGCTCCATGTAAAATCAAGTTCCGTCAAAATTAAACACCATATTTTTATAGTATAATGTTATTTGAATTTTAAAGTAGAGATCACTAATCCCAATTTCTGTTCTGTCACATTTCTAATTAGGTAAAAGAAAGTAATTACTTACACCAACTCAGTTTCATTCTTAAAAAGATAAGATCACTTTTGAAACGCAAATATTCATTGAACATCGTGACTGCCGCTAGATCAAAGGCGTATAATCCTAAATGAAAGCATGTGTGCCAAAAATTAACGTTCCACAAACTTGTTTGAAGGCAAAAGCCTGACAAATGCCTTTTTTGTGGCCCTTATAATCCAGAAAATGTACATCGAGTGAGATTTTAATCTTGCCCCAAGAACTCAAATAAAAGGAGAGTTATTTTAAAAACGGTTGACGTCTTCCGTATCCGTTCTTCCAAATTCAACTTCTACATCTCACTAATAAGGTTCTTTATTAAGCAGCTTTTAAGAGAAATAAATATGTTTGTAAATCCATTAACAAAAAATATAATTATAAAAGAGATAAGATAATTTGGTTCACATGTTATTTTTGGTTATTAGGGAAAATGCGTTAAAACGTTAAAAATGACGTCATTTGGTACTGGACGAAATGACGTCATTATTACGTAAAAAAAATCTTTATCAATCATTGTAGTATCAGTGTTCTATTAGTCAGACTTCGCACATTTAGGGTTCCTCATAAAAATTAAGTTGGTTTGTTTTATGTATGTATGTGTATGTATGACACTTTATTGCACATAAGAAAAACACTTACAAAAAACAAGATTATAAAATAAAAGGTACAAAGGCGAACTTATCTCTTCCAGCTAGCTGTTTTCGCACCCCATTTCGTTGTATAAACAATTAAAAATAAGTTTTGACTATTTGTATGGCTATGGGCCACCAAGATGCCTTTACTGTGAAATTTTAAAACTGTAGCTCCAACAGTTTGGCTGTAAAGCACAGACGACGTACGTACGGACGGACGCGTGAGTGACAGCAATAGCTGTGGCAATTGAGTTCCGTTTGTACTTTTTGGGTACGAAACCCTAAAAACCGGGGAGAAGAAATATTAATAAAAAGGTTTTGGTTAAGCGTGTGTCATTATACGCATCAATATTGCGAGTTTAGACCTGGGGGCCGATTTTTTAATGTCGAACGCTCGACTTTTCACTCGACATCTGTCAAAACATCATAGATTTTTGACAGATCTCGAGTGAAAAATCGTGCGTTCGAGACTCAAAAATCGGCCCCTGTACAAAATTCTAAATCGTCTCGTTTCACGCTCCTCTAAGATTTAAAAATTAAAATAACAAGAAACTTTTATTGACAAGTGAATGGAAATTTTGTTTCTTATAGGCATTCATATTTCACAACCCTTCATCAAAAACTCTTTCAATATCAGGGTTCAGGGATTTTCTTTTATGTATTATTCGAGTTTTTTTTTGTTCAATAATAACATTAAATCAATAAAGAATTGGGCAGTGTAGGAATTCATACATTAGCATAAATCAGTAACCTCTGATTGATGTGATAACTGAAAATATTTTTTCAAATAGCGCCTCGATACAAACTTTTCATCATTAAACAGTTTAAACACTATTCTTTTGTCATCATTTTTGTCGACATTACTATTCATATTCAGATATTTTTGGTCAACCCGAAATGTAAGTATCCATGTAACAAAAAAAAAACGTTTTGACGCTCTTTTTATTAAAGTCGTGTTCGCATAATATATAATTTCGGTACCTACATTTTGTCACCGTATCGCGTCTAATTTTTTCGGTTTACTTTATCACTGCGTATAGACATTTTCAGTATATTTTGTCACTATTTCGATTATTTTCGATATATTTTGTCACTGTATTGCGTATAGATATTTTCGGTATATTTTGTCAATGTATTGCGTACATGTAGATATTTTCGAGCTAACTGTACCTACAGTAGCTCTAGTATAAGTTTTTTCGAAACATTAACTAATTCGAACGCGTTTGCGTTTGGTCTCAAAATGTATGAAAGTGGTATGAAAACGTGAACAGCGCCTCCGGTGGTCACTAGTGAAAACTAAAACAGCGAGTATAACATTTGTTGCTAACCGATGAACGCGCGTATTTCAAACTCGGTGAGAGCGTTTTCATACATTTTGAGACAAAACGCAAACGCGTTCGAATTAGTTAAAGTTTCGAAAAACTTATACTAGAGCTACAGATGTAGGTATATGGCGACTGGACGTGTTACGGTCACAGAGCGAATGAAAGAGAAAGTCATGAGTGTCATGACATCATAATGTCGTATAAAATTTTCTATGGTTTGTAGCGTATTCTGTGTGAATATCTAAGACGTAATATAAAGACTGACCACACATAATAAAATTATTATTTACGACAGTATAAAGTACTGCGTAACTTCTGACGACAAATGACTATCCACTTTACGATAGCGCGAACATGAAACTATGCGCAAATACATAAAAGAGGGATATAGGTACATTATACGCCAAAAGATAAAGAATATATTTGAGTGTAACACGAAATCTTGACGCTTAAGTGTGGTTGTCTGTATCTTATGACTACAAAACAAAAAATAAAGCCCCATTATAGTTGAGAATTCATTGCTGGAGATATTTTCGAAAACTGGAAATTGAATCTTCTAGAATGTACAATTATTCAATTTTAGTGCGGATAACTTTAACTCGCCAAACTCAAATAATCTTAAATATACAGTCTCCCAACTGCACACTTTAGCACTTTGTCATTTTCACCCGGAAATTTATTATGACTGTTTAAACATAACTTTAAAGCGACATCGTATCTACTAAGGTGCTTAGCCCCTTGCAGGTACGGTCGGCCGTGTAAGTTTAACTATATTCCGGGGTTGGATAGATCGATTGAACGTTATCGGTATAAACTCGCAATGTAAAAAGCGAGGTTGACATTACCAAGAACTTACGTGCAATTTTCAGTGAATTTTCATTACATTTGGGTTTGATCATATTCGTCTTATCTCGGTAGCCCACAGACTCTTGACAACGTTAATCGGCCTTATATAAGTATTTAAACTAGCAAGCGATTCTTACTGTTCATTATTCATTTCATTGCGTACTCTTACAGGTTTTTTAGGTTTAGACATAGACATAGACATAGACATTATTTATTGGTAAAACATAATTATACCTAATAAGAAATAAGTTTTATTTACTTACAGGTACCAAAACGAAAATTGTGTGAAACAAAAATACGTCATTTCACCCATAAAATAAGATATAGAATAATTTAGGTCATAAAATATATATTACAAACATGTTAATATGCTTGGCAGCGCTCCAGCTTGTACAATGTATAAATAATATGAGTGACTCATGGAACGCAACCATTTATTGTTTACGAGCTAGGTATTGCAGATTTCATCCCAGTTGATGTACCTACTTTGCGGGCATTGGAAAATTAGACATCCTTTGTTCTTTTTATATTTATATATCTCCCGCTAGGGATCGTCATTCACTTAATATATAATGTCAATTCCAAATACAAATATAAAAACAAACGAGATGGGTACATAATTAATTAATAACAGTGATTTACATCAACACACAAAAGGCATTTCAGGCGGCGTCGAAATACTTCGTCAGAGGGTTCTAGTCTGAGGTCGGAGAGCAGTCTAGGCTTCGGTGTCCGCTTGCCATCAGGTGGACCGCTTGCTTGTTTGCCACCACCGTTGTATAAAAAAAATATTGGCTCTCGTGGTATCTCGTATCGGGGACGAGAGTGCGCGACTTTTCTCGGTTCTGAGCTACATCATGCCAATTTGGAGTTTGTGCAGATCCGCGTCAATGTTTTTGTTTATAACAGGATTTATAATAGAAAATACAATAGTATAAATAGGTAAATAAAATCTCCGTACAGCCGGCTACGTCGCGACAGTACCTATCCGTTAAATACAAAGCCTTGACGTCCATTGTGGTTCACGTACAGTATACAATATTATAAATTCGATCAAGCGATACTCTCCTTGGGATATGAACGCGTTGTTGACGCCTCGGGTTTTTGTGTTAGAAATTAGGATTTACAGATTAAACGTAAATAATTAAAGAATAGGTAAGATATTTTATTCACCGCCACATTTTGGCGACTTCCTGATTTGTCGGTGCGGAGGCGGTACGATATGAGAAAACTGTCAAATGTCAGTGTCAACTGTCAGTCAACTCAGTACTACTTTTTACTGCGCCCGTGCTGCGCCCCTACATTTAAATGAGTGCTTCCTGACTGGCGCGAGGTGCGCGGAAGTGGGACGAAGCGAAAGCATTACTGGTCCGCTTCTGCGCATAATATTACTACTGCGCAAATGTAATACTGTCAGTATTCTGTCAAGTGGGAATCTTTGCGACGTCAGTAAGTTTACGTCAAAGAAGAAAATGTCACATATCGATCCCGCCCCGCCAAGTCAGGAAGTCGCCTTTAGAGCCTATTTACTCGCTTAAAATGTTAAACGGCTATATTTTACAGCGTAAGCAAATACCTTTCGGCTGTCTTACAAATCGCGAAAATGTTACTAACTATTATAAGTTTCCTATGATTCACCCATATTTGCTGAATAACCTATTGCCCTTAATGTGAATGACTTTTCATTGATACAGCCTAGAATAGCTTTTATAATAATAGGGAGTTCAGGTATTGTTTCACAGCGGGCACTATCAAGTCCGGTTCATTGTATTTATATCAAGTCGGTACTGTCACAGTCACAGCTTATGTAAGTATTGTGATAACCCTAGAAGCAAACTGATCTTATCCACCGATAGATGGCGGGGTTACGATGGCCTGGTTTCCTGAATCGCGCTATTATAAATTTATAAACGGCACGGTTACATGATAAAAGGTCCATCCAGTGAATTGTGAATTCAATATTGGGCTGAGCCTGTGTCTTTTGAATGAGTCTCAGAATCTGAATCTCATTTGAATGAGTCTGTTTTAGACGTCATATTTGCTTGTAGGTATGTTAAAACGTTTGGCGTGTAAAATTTATTAATTTCACGCTGTTCATCCAAGGTTGTGTTGTGGTGCTTACTATCCAATTCTTTACAAGCATTGGAACGCTATGAGCTGAAACTGATCTTCTTTAATTTCTTACACGTTGGAAATGTAATTTAATACCATTACTAACACTTATAGATAATACGTACATACCTAGAAGGTATTTTAAATACAGCATCAACGCGGTGTCAGCGTATTTAGGTAGGTACTCGTATTTTAAGCTTCGGTTTAATATATGTATAATGTAGGTGTGGTCTATTCTGAAACTAAATTTCACAGTCACAGTTATGTATTACAGGTTAGTGCAGAATTTATTAAGCTTCAATGTTGCCCTTGGCCATATTTTAATAGGGTACGTAGATTTCACACAAAATGCGAAAATCTTACGGATACGTTTCCCAAGATAGTGGCGGCTCTAGAAGGTCCTGGCGTGGGGACTTTTGGGAGACGAAAACAATTCAATGAACATTCGTGCCAAATCTTCATCAAAGTTACCGACATTTCGAGGTTGTGCATATCTCGACTGGGTTATAAGGGATATATCCCTAATAATAGTGTGTAATGCCACGATTCATTTGCCTCTTAGTACATGTATTTTAATTTAAAAGTTGTGTGTATTAATGGTAATGTCTGACTTATTACATGTGCACATATGCAGGCTCTGCGTGGCGTGTTCAAGTAAGCAACACAATTAAACCAATTACCCATGTATTTCTTTAAGATGAAAACCTCATTAAAATTGCTATAAATTAAATTAAAATTAAATTCATCTTTATTTCGACCAACTAGGATCATACAAATACATAGTTTATTTCCAAAATTTAGATTAATTAATTGACAAATTTATATTAAAATACCTCGCCCCATAAGCGCGCGCTATAAGTACCTCGCTCTATTTAAAAAGTCAAATTAGTCCACCTTTCTTCTTTTATGCATGACAGTACAGAGAAATGTTATACACTTTTTACCTATTATTATTGGGAAATGCGACTTAATCGCGTACAATAACTAATATTTACCTTTTTTAAGGTTTGCCCGACGTGTCGTATACAACAGTTTTTTTTGCCAATTTAGATCATTAATTAATTACCTTTCAAGCATAAAAAAGGCGTTTTCCTTTAAATCACAAGAATACCTCTCGTCTACCGATAAAAAAACGAACAATTCATAACGTTCAATAACATGTGGAAATAAACCGGGCTTGGCATAGTCAAAAGATTTGTTTAAAAGGGTCCAACGCGATATTTATGCATTTACCTATATACCGACAATTCGACACGTATTGCACCAATCATATTTGCGGCAGAAGTGTCGTCTCAGCAAGTTGTCAACGGAGATATGGGTACACAACATCTGACTACCCCGCAAATTTAAGTTGATAAATATGTGAAGGCTACAAAAAAGTTTTCTACCCGTCCACTATGTTTCTAATTGTGTAAGGCACGGCACACAACACTCACAGTTACCCGCGCGCATAGATCCGAAGATTTACCCCGAGATTTTATGTTTTGTATCACTGGTCCCGACGGGCTTGGTAGATGACGGATTAACGCAAGATTTTTCAAATGCTACATGGAATAGCCAGCTATAGAATAGCCATCTTTGTCCGTGCAGGTATCCCTCTGGGCTGACCAATATACCCTGATATAGCCGCGTAGCTCGTACCTTTCTTCAGCGTTTCTTCAACTGAACATGAATATGAACATAGGTACCGCACCCAGCCAGGAGCAAGCCTGACCCGGACAAGCTCCGGTGAGTGAGGATCAAACCCCCGGCACATCGCTAAGGCATTACGCGGGTATGCTAAACGCCCCAACGATGCGCCAAAAACCTGGTCCTCTCCCATATACCAGGGGGCACAAGAATGTTAGGAGCACACGCTCTGGGATGGGAAGGGACGGCCGATGAGTCGCAGTCAATTTGCCACAATTGACCGGCTGTGCAGCCTTTAGCCAATATTGGTATCGAGGAGGGGGAGGATATTACCACTGAAAACTCGTCTACTGCCACATTCATTATCATAGCGTTGGCGTAACATTTGCGCAATTATCGAAACAAAAGAACGCACTTTACTTGTACGATCCTATCTTTTGTTTTGAAATCATTTTATGATGTCAGTATTTAAGGCCGGGTATTACCACTTTTGAGTTTTTAAAAACCATCTGAGACATAGAATATAGTGTCTTAAAATCTGTAAAAAATATATGTGTTACACGCAGATCTTGTCTAGTCAAAATCGCAGTCAGTTACATGATCTGATGAATTTCACTCGATAGAAAAAAATCGCGAAGTTACCCCTTTTTGGCATGTATTTTCAATACTATGGCTATATTACTGATATTTAACATTTAATTTTTGTACTCAATTAAAGATCGTAAATAGTTATAGACAAATTCGCAGGGTTTGCTTTGATAAAATGATTGGCTTAATGACTATAGCTAAATATTTACAAAACTGCGCGCAGAGCTTGCGTAGAGAGCGGGATAGTTAATTGTAAACTCACGCGTGTTAGAGCGGGACAGTTGCGTTGGGGATACCTCCCCTTAAGGAAATACTCATTATATCAGGAAGGTGTGTGTAGGCGTTTAGAGAACTGTCATGTCTCTCAGTAAATTAATCAATCAAGCTGTAATGTCTGGCGTATCGTAGAGGTAGACATGGTTGGTTGATGTGCAGTTGATGAAAAACTAAATAAGTAAATATGTAATTTGGTATTTGACATAACATTGGACAGAAAACCAAATTATCACAATATAATGTATAGTCATTTAGACAAATTAATCAATATTTTAAAAAGATATGAGACTAATTTAAATTTAGCTGGAGGTCCCTGGTTCGAATCCTGGACATGGTTTATTTGTGTGTTGAACACGAATATTTTACCTGAGTCTTGGAAAGTAAGTATTTATTTATTTAAATAAGTATGTATATAGTCGCTTAGTACCCATAGTACAAGCTATGCTTGGTTTGGGTATTTATACACTTATTTATATATCATAACATAAAAAAACTATTGCAAGTGTTTTTAATGTCCTGGGTTGAACGACTTCGACACGCGTTTGAACGAGCTTATCCGACATTATCGCAGTAAGTATCTTGAGTAATCTTGACACGTCATTTGCTGTCCTACGAAACGTGTCACGTAACAAGTTTGTACAATATTCGTATAAAAATAGTAGAAAGTGTGACATGATTGATGTTGCGTCGTGGACAAAATTGTACATTAGGGCAATAAAAGTAACAAAACCAAGGATGTCTCAGATCAGGGTTTGTCATTCGAGCCGGAGGCGAGGGCGATAAAATGAGAAAAATGCTTTTCACTTCGCATGCTCGAAAAGTGTGCCATATTAGACTTGTTAAGCTGGGCTAAAGTAGTACATTTAAGCCCTAGGGAAAATATGTATACATATTTATGAATTACAAAACATTTTAATTTGACCATTCAAAATACATAATGTGTCATGCCACGAAAAGCCACATGGTAAAAATGTATAAACCAATCAGGAAAGACGTTTTTCAGTTCTATAAAGATTAAGCGGTGTCTATGGTCAAAGCAATTGCGTCTCTTAAAAGAAAAAACAAGCGCATGTTGCATCTCTTTCTTTAATATAGCAAAAGAAAGGAAGGCGAACACGCACAGCGAGGCATGGTACTGGCCTTAGAAAAAAAAACAAGCTGTCAAATTAGACATACGCCCGCCAGGAGTTAAATTATTCATTTAAGGTGGATAATTTGTGTTTAATGTGTTTTCTCGCAATCGAAGTGAAAAGTAGAGTGTATAACTCGGGTCTAAAAGCCATATTACCACTGGAACAATTTTCCCTCACTACGTTCGGGAAAATAACCATCTCGTGGTAAAATGCCTTACTTTAGCCCCTTGTCAAACAATCTACTATTATTGATTACAGCCACAAAATAAAAAATATACAGAAGGTCCGTTCCCGCCGTTCTTGAAAATACATACCTAAACTTGCCCGACTCACAAGGGTTGCTTCTGTATTGATTCTGAATTTTATAAAGGAGTAGGTATAATAAAAATTCTTCAACATGACATTTAAATATGAACCAGCGTATCTTGGTAAAAAACCGGCCAAATGCGAGTCGGATTTCGCACATTTAGGGTTCCGAATCAACCTCAAAAATATGATTTATCAATATATTAGTATTTGTTGTTAAAATATACGTAATATTGAACATTGTCACCAAATTTCAAGTTCATAGGTCAATGAAAAGTCTAAAAATTCTTCGGAACAAATATTGTGACAGACGACGGACGGACGGACGGACGTCTGGGCGACACCGATAGGGTTCCGTTTTGACCCTTCGGGATCGGAACCCTAATAAATTGATGCGTGACCCGCTGCGAGTTATGACTTGTGACCGGCGGCGGTCGAGAGCGCCAACAAAGAATATAAGTACCTAATTAATTAGGTACCTACTTAACTAAACCATAGTACTTAAATACTGGCGTTTTACCAGCGAACGATAAGATGAATGTGTAATGGTTGATCGTCGAGCGGCTAGTTTCAAAAAATTACCTACCTACCTAGGTATTGTAACTACCAAAATTAGAAAACCGTTTTATTTACCTTTCAATATCGTTTGAAAATTTGAAGAACGTGTAGGCACAGTTTTTTGTCGTATTTAAACAATAAAATACATTCCAACTGTAATAATATCGGTTATTCATTTTGACGTACGTGACACAAAGTACGAGTACCTACGTAGCGGCGGCGACGTCAAGTGATCAACGCGCGCACAACTAGCACTCGCGACGCGACAGTGACAGTCGCGACTAAGCTCGTCCGAAATCAACCGAGAATGCCTGTAAATGTTTACGTCTGTGTGCGTGCGGCGAAAATGGCACTTTGTACTAAGCGGACTCTCTGCTCCGGCGCGCGCCGCCGCTATTTACTTTGTGTTACAGCTCATGTTGAATATACAATTTAAGCTTTCCCCTGGCAACGAATTGTAAGATTGACAGTGACAGGCGCGGAGCGGGCGGGACACATAAATAAAAATGGCGTATCATTTTTTTTATAAATTCTTCATATATATCTCCCGTTCGTATCGTTGTGTCATGCCACGAAAAGCCACATGGTAAAATATAGCCTTTGCCAACCCAGAAGATCATTTCTTATATGAAATGCGATTAATTCCGGAGATAATCCCCAACATACAAACTTAGATACATTACCTCTTTGTTATACAGGGACTTAATCAAACCTATCCAATCGTTCTAATCTGGATCTGGACTAGATTAAATAACTACCTCTACTCACGTTCCATCCACAAGTGCCGTCTAAATGCCGTCAGGCCACATTAGGATTCGTCAAACGAATTGAGAGAATCCAACCATATTGGGAAGGGACTAAGAACCACAGATATTTGGGATATTGGATTGAATTCTTTTGATTACCGGCTCACTTTTTGTGTTATTTTAATAACTGCTGAATTCTGGAAATCTAAGTAAAGTATGTAAGAATTACGTACGTCCTACTTTAATATTATAAATGCGAAAGTTTAGACGTTTCTTTCTCAAACACGAAAAAACGGCTAAACCCTGTTTATATCCTGGATTAACATGTAGACTACTTTTTATCCAGAAAATTATTCCTCGTTAGGATGAGATAGGGAATGGAAGTTTAAGCGAACGAAGTCGCGGACAAAAGCTGTTTGACATAAGACACGGAATATCGCATAATCTGTGTGAAAGGATCGAATTGATTATTTTATGTGTACTTATTCAAAAAATGCTGCGGCAACCTAGGGATGCATGCGGCAGCCGGAGGTCGTAAATTCGTATTCCGGCTCCAACAAATGACTTACGAATTTTACGGAACTTATGTAGGTAAAGACTCGTTTTATATTCCCCGCTAACTTTTCAGGGAAGGAACATAAAGCATGAGGATACCTACATAACTGCGCACTGGCCCAGCGTAGGGACTTTCATGAGAACTGTGCCCAACAGTGGGACGTATGCTCTGATATATGTATACCTGTGATTATATGTACGTAGACTCTACAGTGTATAACTTTGATAAACATTTTGGAGAGTACCTAGATGTGCAATGCAAATTGTACATTATATACATTGGTATTGGACTCGTATTTGGAATTGGATGATACAATCCCTCCATAAACAATAAATAAGCAGGGGCCTATTGCATAATAAATTACAACTAATATTACAAGCGGTAGTCTCCTTTCAATCCTTTCATCCGAAAGAGACTTCCGCTTGTAATATTAGTTGTAATTTGTTATGCAATAGGCCCCAGGTGGGCTATTTTACGGAAAGTTGTATAGTTCGTACAAAACTGTAAGGCCAAGTGCAGTCAAATTAACGCAAGCAAAAATCTACCTTACAGTCAGAGCTCTAAGTCGAGTTATGCTTGCGTTCGTTTGACAGAATTTGGCCATAGAGTTGTGTACGAAATATACACTCGACTTGTTTTTAAATTTTGATAAAATTGGGTATTTTCTACTCACGGTCGAAAGTACTTTCGAATGCAATAGGGGAAAAAAGTGTCCCAAGATGTTTCATTCCAGTCCGTTACCGTTTCCATAATAAGATTGTATGGCGGTAATGGAACGGAAAACCGAAAAATGTGTATAAAATTTGGGACACCTTTTTCTTCTATTAGGTTCGAAAATGCTTTCGATTCTGAGTAGAAAAAAACCCGATTTTATCATAAATTAAAAAGAATCGAGTGTACAATTTTCGGTAAAATGGCCCAGGTACCTATTAATAATCTTAGCTAATAAAATGTATAGAAAAAACCGAATAACCAAGAAAACTGGCAATATGTACCAATATAAAAAACTCGTATCTTTGTCTGACGGTAGTGTTAATTTAACAAAGTTATATATTAAGGCCCGTGTCTAATAAAAGGTGGAAGGATTTTATTATTAGGTACGACACGTGTTTCCTCGGATTTACACATTCACCAGGGAATCACAAAATAGCTACCTTATATAAATTTACGTAAATTATGTTGTACATAATGTCACGTAACGTGATCTGACGCTAAGCAGATGTAACTGTCATTTTTGTATGGAAATGGTACATTATTGTCGAGGCCGGGAAGGAGGCTATTTTAGGCTGAGTATTCATTTTAAACGGACGTGCTTGCGAGTCCGTTTAATTATAATGCGAAGCCTGCAATTGTCATTCCAACCGAGGCTAATATATATAGTGCTTAATCTCAAAAATGAAACGACAAAAATATTAATTGAGGTTGAGTCAACATAATCTCAAGACGTCAAAATCTTAAAAGTTTTCCGCCGTTCATTTTTTAAACAGAATCACAAGTGTATTTTTCTGCCGATTTTCGCATTTGAATCGGTTGTATACGAATTGGGCCCCATCTTTATACGGCCCTCTTGAAAGTTAAGATAAAAGTTTGGAACTCGACATTTAATGGAATTAATAATTATGTACAGTCAAGCAATTTGATTTCTGGGCCACTTTGTACCATGTCATAGTGACATTTATATGAGATCTCTAGCGGCTTTCATATAGATTGTCACTGTGACACGGTACGAAGCGGCCCAGAAATCAATTTGGTTGACCGTACATAGTGAGTAACGTTCACATTACCTTCCAATACTTTCTTATTGAGTAACGTTCACTTTGCGGGCTTTTTTTGAGAAAAGACCTCATGGTCACTCGAAAATGATACGTAATCAACGCGTTGCTTGCAAGGGCTTACCATTACAAAGAGTAGTACAAATTGTTTGCCAAAATTAATTATTAGAAAATACTTTCATATTATCACCTCGAGTACCTACCTTTTTAGTTCTATATAATGTAGTTAGTCCAACTCAATTTGGTGCCAGTAAGTCTGACTGGGCGACCTTTGCCGGAAAAGCTATGTTTACATTTTTCGCCTTATTACCCAGGAATAAGGTGCAAATTGTATACATAACTTTAACGTCAACCGTACTAACACTTGTATAAAACAAAACGTTTTATTATCTCGTGAAAACGTGTCATTACACTCTTTTATAGCTGAGATAAATACGTGGACACGAAATGGGTGTTATAAAGGTACACTATAGATGCAGAAATAAAAAGTAAATTTTCAGAAATAAAAAGTACATTAGCCCGCAAAGTGAGCATTACTTACTCATTATAATTATAACTCATATTGGAAGGTAAAGTGAGAGGTGTGAGGTGAGTGAATGAGGTGGTGAGTGGTTGGAGTGTCTTTAAGATCAGATCAAAATAAAAAATAAAAAACATTGCAGGCCGCCTGGAATGTTACATACAAATTCCTTTATTTGTCGAGTTCCAAACTTTTTAAGAAGTAGAAAGAAACAAGCATATGAAAGGTGGCACAGGTCATATTCAGCCAATTCAACTCGTTTTTTCTGTTGGAAACCTAATCTCTTGTAACAGGAAATAAAGCAGAGTTTCTTTTGTTTTGTTTTGGAATGAAAAAAACAAATGCACATTTGGAAAGAGAGTAATTAAATTTCATTAAAATGCATTTGTTCTAGTATAATTAAGTAGCACTTTGAACTTTAGGAGGTTAATATACAGACATATACACATACAAATGAGGAGGAGGGAGAGGAGGTTATATTACATATTTTTTCCTGGGCAGTAGTGTAAAGATATGATCCAGAATCCGTCCTAGGCAAGAGTGACAAAGACCAGTTTCCAGTGATAGCACTGGATCAACGAGCTACAGTTTTAATAATAAATGTATTAATTCTAGGTATAATTAAGTTAAAAGAGAGCAAAAGTTACTACCGTCCTTTGTTAACTAATGAATTGTTAAAAATAAACAATCTTTTTAAACAGAGAGTCAAAGGCTAAGAGTCGACTAATAACGAAGGAAAAAGGTTGTTTGAAATGTAAGGACAGCAATACAAACTTTTTTAAAGTGCATCAGAACAGTTTGCACGGTTTGCAAACTAAGCACCTAGTTGCTACGCAAGGCAAATGCATGTTAAAGAGTCTGGAGACATTTTGTACGTTTTCAGAGTATTTTTATTTAAAATTTTCATATAAATGTAAAGCGGATTTGCAATTTGATTCCGGTTATGACTGAAACTTGTTCAGACTTCTTGAGTTTTACCCCTACGAGTAAAACAAATTATGCATTGAATATTGTCCACTTTTACATTTTCATTTTTCGCAAATGGGTCGCCTTTGGTCAGTTTATAATAAAATTAAATCTACAAGTGGAACATTGTCAATATTCATACATTTAAAAAAATCATTAATATTAGCCAATTAACAAATTGTAAATAAAACTAAAACTATAACTGTAGTGTTGGCGGATCGTTGGGTGTGGCTTCAGCGAAAACAGCAGTTGCAGTAGTATGAAGTTGTTTATTTATGGTTTGACAATGTACAGAGATTATCAAAAAGGAGGCAACACTTATTTTATTTACGCCCGAGCGTCGACCCACAGAAGCAGGAGCGTCCGCCGAAGTGTAAACAAACCGCGGGCTAGTATGAGCAAGTCACCGAACGTCCCACAAGTGGAAGCGAGCAGAGAGCAAATTGTGTGTTACATAACTACAATTAAAATCACTAAAGCTAATAAATAAAAATGCGTATAAAAATTGGAACATTAGGTATATACATATATCTGCCGGTACGCGTGTGCCTTGTATTTAATGCATAAAGGTCATCTCATCAATGCATCTTAATTCCCCGATCAATGAGATCGTTCAATATATAAAATGACTAAGACCAATTTGACCAACGCTCTCATATTCAGTTCGGAACTCTCATACAGTTCGGACCCGTAACCATGACATAAGAGATGAATATTAACTTTTTTGGAGGTTAATTAAACGTCTTACCACTCATGCATTTTCGTATTCCTTTTTTTATTTACCAACGGCATTTCTCCTGTTTTTGGCCAACTCATATTTGTAAGCTGAGACTAACCAAATAAGGTCCATTTTTCAAATAAATACAGTACCCGGCAATAAGTATTGCACGTTGCACGTTGGTCTTTGGAAAGAATACGGGCTGTTTTGGACAATTTCCGAACACTGACGAACATCCATCAATCATCTTATTTATTAATTGACGTTTCAATTCAAATATATACTGCATTTTATGGACTTTATTAGTTTACGTCAAATCGATGACATAGTAAACTTTGGATATCTAGTGGAGAGCTGTTACACTACTAGAAATTGTATAGTAAAACAGTTATTGTCTTATTTTGTACATCGAACAATTTGAAGTTGGGGGGTTTCAACGACTATATTTACCTACGACTTATTTGACAATGGCATTGTGAGAATGCTGCTGCTCTATCAGCTCCAATTTGACGAAGATCTTTGTTACAGGCCACAGCCATGAAGACCGGCTACCGAAACCTCCTGGTGATGACGGTGATGTGCCTGATGATGGGCGCTGCCGCCAACCCTGCCAGAAGGACCCAGGACATCGAGGCGAGGCGTCGGAGCGCCGTGGATAGAAGTCTGATCAGGTGAGGATCCAGTTGCCATGAGTACGAATAGAAACATGCTCTGGGTGAGCTCGCTTCAGCGTCAGCTTCTTTCCCCTGGCAAGATGCTAGCCAAGAGCAATCCCATTTTTAATAAAATAAAATAAAACATTTTTCTCAACAACAAAAAGAAGTTTGCATGCACGCAGGCGTAAAGAACATACAACAAAAAAAGCCTAGCGTGTTCCTGGTTGTGCCCTAAGGAGCTCAGAGTCCGCTTTTATACCTGAACTTTGGCATCAATAAAAGAAAAATTCTTTTTCACACTCATTGTTGCCCACATCTAGATTCTAGGTACCATTTCAATTAATCCAGATTATGTTTAACCTTTATAAAATATGCAACAATCTCATCTTTTTTTTAAATACTTTGCAAACTTCATGGTATAGTCAGCCAAGAAAGTTGTCCACCACTTTTGGACCAAAACACATCACAAATAATAGTCGTTTTACTTTTTTGGCTAACGGTACACTTTGTTACTAGTTCTGCATGTACTTTAGCTTAGTCTGCACCTTGCATGTCAAAGCTTTTTTCTAAATTGAAGGGTTTACCAAATCCACAGGTTCGGCAGATCGTACCCGGCCGAACCGTCAGCCGCTGACATCAGAGAAGCAATGACGCGCCCCGTACGCCGAGGTGCCAGCTTCCTTCGTCTTGGGAGGTCTCAACCCCTCGCTCTCACCTCCGACGACTTCATTTCCCTCCTGAGGTCTTACGAGGAATACGAAGAGCCATCGAAAAGGGGAACCACCTTCATGAGACTCGGTCGGAGCCCGCAGTTCATGCGGCTAGGCAGGTCGGATGAGAAGCCTGATGAGCCTAGCCTGTATCCTGAACGGAAGAACAGGGCCCGGGATCAGTTCCTGAGACTCGGGAGGGATAGCGAAGAGCTCAATGATGTTGAAGAGGAGGAGGAAAGCAGAAAGAAGAGGGCTGCGTGTCAAGACTGTCAGGCGTAATTGTATTGTGGTCTATGGCTTGAGGTTTTCCGGCATTGTCAATGATAACTAGTTTACTAAATCTTTTAAAAGAACAGTCAATCAGAAAATGATATTTAAATGTAAAATTGGAAATATTTCTAAATGTGCCGATATTTTCCGTACGGTCAATTCTCATTGTTGTGATTGTAACTAACACAAAGGATGATTCACGCTAGACCGTTCCGTGTCCGGGCCGGCCCGTTTTCTAGTACAAGAAATTTCTTTTACTACAATTTTTGTACTACAAAACGGGCCGGCCTGGATACGGAACGGTCCAGCGACTCTAGCGTGAATCATCCTGAAATCAAAATTGACGTAAAATAACTTCTTGTAATATAATAAATAAAATCAATCTTCAGTCTGGATTATGAATAAAATGACAACAAAATTTTCAATTTCTGAAAAAAAAATACCAATTTTTATTATTTCCTCAGACATGTTTTCCTTTTCCTTTCTTACAACTTGGTTCTTGTATTGTAAGATTTTACTTGAAATCTCAAGCCTTCTCAAGATTCGCCTTTCGGCATATCCGTAAGGTTGTCCGTCGAATGAATTTCCTTGGCTATCGATGTTTCAATGGCTATAAGTGATGTTACACATTTTCAAAACCTAATACGTATTTTAAACAATTAATTAATATTTACATTTAACAATGAAATTATTGTAAATTTAGTCTAATGTACCTATCAAAACATAGTTAATAGCAATGGTTGATTTTGTAATCTAAAGGGTATTTTCCATTTTTTTTAAAACTGCTTATATTTAAAGATTGGAACGAAACAGAAAAATAAAAATAAATTAATTAATGTCTTTTTTTCTCCATTATACCAATTTAAGTCAATTTATTTTTAATGGTTTTGAATTTACTTACCGCCAAAACGCTCGGTTCGATGACGTCTACAGTGTGACGTCAACTTTGTGTAACTAAAGCCTTGTCCACACTTGTATCAGGCGCGTATCGAGCGCGAACGTTTTATTTATGGTGAAATAAAGACTTTTTTTTCTATTAAATCGTTCGTCCCAATCTTTAAATATGAGCAATTTTCAAAAAATTTGAAAATACCCTATTGAAATTCATGAAAAAATACCTAAAGCATAATGCGCTTACTTTACATGACATAGTTATATTCATACAAAACAACGTTTACAATTACAGTATTGTTCATAATAGGTCTATTCTTCATAAAATAATTAATACCTATGCTTAAATTCAGGTGTTTAATTCATTTAATGTACAAGTTAAGGGTAGGGCAAGGCCTTCCCCATACAAACTTTGTGCAGGTTTTATTCGTCGGTTTTGGCACTAACAAATATAATATTTTTTTTGGTTGTAAATATTAGATATGGGAAGATCGTGATGTGAAAATTTTCAAATATTTCAAAAAAATTCAAAATTAAAAAATAAAAATTAAAATTAATAAAAAAAAATTACATCACGAAATAGCTATGAGAAAAATAAGCATACTGACCAAAAATCATAACTTTAATGCAAACGCAAACGAAGTAAATCCTGCACAAAGTTGGTATGGAGAGAGCTTGCCCTACCCCTCCTCTTAAGTATAGTTTTCAAAGTAGACTGTTAAAATTATTAATGTTTTTAGTTTTCGAAAGTATCTAAAACTAAAAAATAAGGCTGGGAAACATTTAGTTCTGGATATTTTCCTATTAGCTCTAATTTAAAAAAATGTGTAATTCAATCAAGAAATGTTAATTACTTAGATAATGAAAATAATCCATTGAATTATGTTATTAATCGTTGTAAAACTAAATAAATGCAATGAAAATGTAAATGAAGTGGGTTACAGTTTATTTCATTTTTATTTGTAAATAAAACGGTATTATATTTAATAAACGTTTTGATTAATTGGTTATTCTATATATACCTTCCTTTCTTTTTTTAAATAAGAGACCTGGATTTAGAGATTTTTACAGGTAAGTCAACAAATTAATCTCAGTCTATAGGACTACCGTTTTTTAGCATCGCCTGCGCACATTTTAACCATGACAAAAAATAGCACTTAAAAGTAACATATTATAACATACAGATAATGGTTTCCTGAAAAAAAAAACCGGCTAAGTGCCTGTCGGACTTTTCGCACATTTAGGGTTCCTCACCTACCGCAAAATTAAGTTGGTTTTAAAAGGAAAATAAGGAAATCTAATTCTCTATTGTAAGGAAATAAGGAAAGAGAAAATCTGATATTTCAATATATTCTACGTGTAATGTAACCCGCCCACTGCCACTTAAGTTTAGCGATTCGAAGGGCTATATATCGGTTACTTTGGTTCTGCTACGGATGGCCCCATTTCTGATGCGATCACGCAGAGAAGTTACAAAATAAATAATATTTTTTGTGGGCACAAGCCAATATTTATGTGCTTCCACTTGAAAAATTATAGTACCTACAGATATTTATAATTTTTAAGTTGCTTAAATACGTATTATTGAGAGGCTTGCTCAGATAAATATGACGAGTGATATATGTATATACTATTGAATGATTAATATGCTCAGATATGTAGGTATTTGTACCTTAGTGTGTACATTTATTTTTGAAGCCTTCGAAATGCCCATCTATTTATGAACACGACTGTACAGAAACATGTATCTATACCTATATTTTTAATATTTTATCTAACCTTAGTAAGGGTCCGTTCGTCCGCTTGGTCTAAACTAGCCATAATGTATCAGAACCAGGGTATACATATACAATTTCCAGTCAAAATCTCGAAACATGCCTAAAAATTTAAAACAATCTGGTACCTATTGGGACTGTAAGCCCTAGTGGCCCTAGTCAAAACTGGAACTCATAACAAATGCCAAACGATTAGGTATCATTCATTCAATACGCTTAGTCAAATACAATCCTTCGTTGCTCAAGCCCAACTCGTGCTGAATAAATCAAACAAGTCAAGATTAGCTGCTATAAACGCTGTTAAGTATCTCGTGACAGCCATTAAAGCACTGCTACTCGACTAATGCTCAGTTACGAGTCGTTTAATTGGCTAATTCAAGTCTCAGCTTCAAGTTGCAGCAGTAACACTTTATTATGACCCAATGCTTATAGTAGATTAGAGTTTAATCAGAGACAGTTTTAACTTGACACTGGAAATTCTGGAAGATTTTAGGTTAGCATGTGCGGTAACGAATTCAATTCAAGAATTTTTAAAAGGGTCGGCAACGCGCGTGTGACTCCCTTGGGGTTGCAAGCGTCCATAGGCTGCGGTGACCGCTTACCATCAGGCGGGCCGCACGCTTGTTTGCCACCGACGTGGTATAAAATTCAAGACATTTTCTGATACAACTAGTAAAGTTTTGGTTATATGTAGATCAGGCCCCTATACCACAAAACTTTAGAAGTCTAGAATTCGACAAAACTGTACAATTTTCTGTAGAGTTTGCTCGTCGCGAGTGGAAGCGAACCTGCGAAACACTCTGATATACTTACGAAACCAAATTGGTATAACGAAAGATTAAGTATAGTCTCTATCACGGGTCCTCTGTACAGCCAACATCAAACGTAATTAAGCAAATCAAAAGGTCAAAAACTAACCATTATACAATAAAGAATTTTGAATTCTTCATGTCTGTAGTTACTTTTGATGCTGGCTATTACGTGATCATGCCAGCGAACCGAAAACGGAATATCTCCCTCTCTGTCACTCGAATAGGTAGATATTTCTTTGACAGTCGTGGTTGAAGTGACTGAACCTCGGCCTGCTTTAAACCACAACGATGGCACGCAAACTTGATAACCATAACTAGACGAAAAGGCACGTGATATGCTTCAAGCTGCTCAACCAATCTCACTGGAGCGCAAGCTCTTGGAGTATTCCAGTGATAAATCGGAGGTTTTCCCTGTATTTTCCCCAGGCAATGGCGTGGAGAGTGCTCCAAAAAAATTCAAAATTCAAAACATTTATTCTGCAAATAGGCCTCAAGGGCACTTTTACAAGTCAAAATCTATTTGTATCAACAGAAAATATTTGTAATGTTCAAATAAAACTAATTACATATTTAATAAATAAAATTAATCCAGATTTTTTTAGAAATGTATAAGGTCTCTAAGCGTCACAATAAAAATAAAAAGGTACAATAATCATCATAGAATATTATGAGATGTAAGTCAGAGAAGCTAATAACAACACAGATTTGTTGGAGATGTATAAGGTCTCTTAAGCGTCAACATGCCGCGCACTTTCTATCGCTTTATTGGGCCCGGCCTGCAAAGCCACAGTCAGATTTAAAAAAAACGTGCTATGTGATAGAACCCGTAGAATGCGGGTTGCCAATGAATTTTCGAGCGATTTTGTTATACACAAGACTTTCTCTTCTTACAGGTGCTAAAATTATTTATTCTATATTGTACCTTTACCGCACGGAACCATAAACCCCTCCTACAATGACATTTATTAGTTAGCAGGAAACAAAGTAATGAAACATTCATATATTTCGTTTTGTGAACATGAAGATTGAAGAATGTGAAATTGTAATCAACGTTACGTCACATCAAAGGCGGCATATTTTAAGAAAAGAAACAGAATGCCTTAAATAATTCAACTCATAGCCGTATTGTATTTATAAAGAGACGACGAGAATAGTAATCAGAATTTACTCCCACTTTAAAATTGATCACAATTTCAATGCAATGATATACTTTGTACTTGTAAGAGTGCCGCTCTAAAATACGTGAACGTGGTTCGAATCCTGGCCTGTACCTATGTAGATATATCATTTTATGAACGATTGATATTGAACATATAGGCTTATGCAAAGAAGCGCTCATGGCCTAGCGCTAACCAAAATATCGGAGCGAATAATTGATCAACATTGAATTCATTGACGAATCATGTTGCGGATTCTATACAATTGGAAAGGACGAAGTTTGTTGCGGATATGTTATGTTATGTTTTGAATGAAATAGAAAGTAACCAACCTGCTTATTAAATTCGTTGGGTGTTTAATATTAATAACTGAGAGTTTCAGTACTTAGAAACGCACGGTGAGTAAGTAGGTACTCGATACCAGTAAATGACAGCAATCGCTATGCCTTCGGGCAAATAACGGGATCTTAAGGCCAGGAAGGGATTGGCGGCCTATAGTGTGAACCCGTCGTCTACCAGTCCCTGGGATCCCAGGGCAGATAACAAAAGAATGGCATTGTATAAATATTTTTTTCGCCGGGAGAGGACGGCTTAGAAACAATTAGTAATATGAGGAATAGCGCTTTTCTCAAAAAATGCGAGGAAATTTGAAAATTATTAGAAATATTGAAATGCTCAATTGAAATTTTAAAAATTGACTAACCTGTTTTTACATGGAAAGCGGCGGGTGCGGCGGCGCGCCGGCAATGTCAGAATCAGTACTCACCGGTAATTACTTGTACAAATCTCATTACCGACCTATAAATTCGCGATACCCCGTGACGGCTGGGTCTCGCAATCTATTATCGCTAACATAAATGCTATTTTTCAAAGCATGTTTGGGAAAACAATTTTAACCATCCAGTTGCCGGCTTACTTGACTTAGCTCTTAACCTCAACATGGTCTAGTCTAGTTCGACAGTCGCTTTTACAAGAACTAGTACAGAATGTGAATCACATAGAGGACAGTAAAATTTATATAAACTGTGCTTTACCCAAGCTTTACTTTTAATCCTTCACTTCTTTTTAATTCTCATTTCTCATCAAGTTCATTCAATTTGCAGCGCTTTTTAAAAACTTAAAACGACTCTTTTACAAGTCTTAATTTGTTCGGAAACATGTTTTCCCGCACACAAACCGAAATAAATAACCAATTCAGACTTTCTAAGAAAATCAATTTTATCTGGATGAAAGTGTTGTTCCTGTAACCACAGAACTGATGCTTACGTACAGAAAGTTCGCTTTCCACTGACTAAAACCCCTTTTATAGAACCGCACCAAAGATTCGAAACATGCTTTATTTCTTTATCGTTCTAAATTACTATAACAACATATGGATTGTAAGTTCGAATTAAAGATTAAATTAAATTAAATTAGTCAATGACAAAGAAAGTCAGTCAGACAAACCACCATAAAGAAATGTTAATGTTAACTGTTGTGTTGTTAGGTTGTTAATGTTAACTTTCATAAGGAGATCTGTTATTATGTACTGCTGGTGTCCCGAATATAAAAAATAATTAATTAAAAAACAAAAAACCCGCCTGCACTAAAAATACCAAAACAAGCAATAAAAAGTTTTTGTTAATATTGCATTGTCATCTGAACTACAAGTGTATTCCTAATTTCAGCTCAATACTAGTTAAGGATAAAAAGCAGTCGGAGGCATGGAGTAGCATTAAATGAGACTTTTCGGCCAAATCCATGCCTCCGACTGCTTTTTATCCTTAACTAGCATTGAGCTGAAATTAGGAATACACTTGTAGTTCAGATGACAATGCAATATTAACAAAAACTTTTTATTGCTTGTTTTGGTATTTTTAGTGCAGGCGGGTTTTTTGTTTTTTAATTAATTATTTTTTTATTTAAGATTTTTTAGTTTCAACTATGGTCCTTGCAATTCAGTGGCGGCGCGTGAGATTTTTATAGGGTAACCCGGAGCAAAAATTAGAAATTGAAGAGTCATCAAGGTAGCTACTCTTTGAGAGAATTGTAATGATCCCAAACACGATAGTTATATCTAGTGAAGTTTATGAATTGCTATGACCACCTTCCGACTTTCTCGTCAAAACGGCTTTATGGCCACATGATATTGCAATGAAACTTGATTTACAGATATATAAAATTTCAACCCAATTGGACTACGAGAAGTTTGTCAAATTTAGTATGTAAAGTTTGACCCAAGGAAACAATTTAAACTGAACCTACTTATTTATTACTTTACGAGGTAAATAACACCTTGCAAAAATATCTTCACGTGACTCATTTCAGCTAAAAACAAGTGCGTGTCGGATCACGCACAAAGAAGCGTTCCGTACCGACACCTAGCAGTCCACTTTTAAAAACACTATTTAATACCTTAATAGGGAAGAAACGGCACTTACGTCCTTTTGTTTGGGCAAGACAGTTTTTAAGAATAAGAATAATAAAAGTCATCATCATCATTCATTCATAACTCAAAAACCCTTAATCCCATCTTGTTCAAACCAAAAATCGTTGAAAGTATTTATTAATGTACACCGCCTCAAATTTTTTCAGAATTTTAATCTTCTTCGTTTGGAAATTAGAGGGGTGGGGGGGGGGGGGACACATTTTGTACGACTATGGATGCTAATTTCTCTCCAACGATTGACTTAAATGGAAAACTTTTTTAGTAACCTCTACGGTATTTTTAAAGACCTATCCAAAAATACACCTCACAATTACTTGCATTGTAAAAAAATCCCCCGGTTACATGTATGGGGAGCCGCCCCTAAAATATTTTTTTTCCTAATTTGACATCACTTTTATGTAGCGGTTTATAGAATACATCTTCCTACCAAATTTCATAATTGTAGTACTTATAGTCTCCGAGTAAATCGGCTGTGACATACGGACAGACAGACAGACAGACCGAAACTATAAGGGTTCCGTTTTAGCCATACTGGCTACGGAACCCTAAAAACAACGGGTTGCACTCCGGGAGTGCCGTTAGAAGTGAAAATTCAATGACATGATTTAAAGAAAGTAAATAACAAAGATATTGATATTCATGTTCGAATAATCTATCTACACATACTCGTATACCTTAAAGCATTTAAGTGATATACTTCTTTGCCAAAAGCATAGGAGAAAAATCTGCCACGTTATTAAAAACTAGGTACTTCATTAATCGATTATACCAACTTCAGTCTCAGAATCGTTTCCGGCGTGTGAAGAGCTCCGTCAAAATGTCTTAATGTGCTGTTTTTGAGTGCATAAAACGTTATAATTTATCAAATTAACACAAAGATGAATTATCATTTCACATGCACGTTTATTTTGGATTTAATTATAATTTTCTGCACAGTTAAAGTTTTAATTGAAATCGGAAACCAAGCGTCGATTCAAAATTATTCGTACTTTGACCATCGCGCTTGGCCACTATTTTGACGTGAACTGTCACCGTATTTAGGGACAATAAGAACTACTTTCAGTCTGGCTATCCGACATTGGACTTAGTGGAAAAGCCAGCAAGAGGAAACTTCATTCCTCAAGTTTTGTGTTTAAAGTCTTACGATTGGGAAGACCAGCTGAGTTGACCCCTCCTAACATCGCAATCACGATACTAGGAGGGGTCAACTAGCTGGTCTTATATTACCACCTACGTGACCAGCTGAGTTGACCCCTCCTAACATCGCAATCACGATACTAGGAGGCATGCTAAACTCCGCCGGCTTGTTTGGCTTTATGAAATGCGTTGCGTTTGGCGTTCGCGTGCGTAGATTTCGTAGTTTAAATGTATTATGACTATAAAGTAAATCGTATTATTAAATTGTATTTAGGTAATGGATATTTTGTATTCATAAATTGATGATTTATTAAATTAAATTAACAGCAAGTAGTTTGTAGCAAGATTTTGTAAGGCAAGCCGGTGGGAACTGTTGCAATTGTTAAACGTGTGTAAAGCAAACCTCGAATGACGATGACAATGAAAACATGAGTGATTGCGCATAGCGGATAGCGGATCCGACTATTAAACTTTGAATAGTTATAAATCCTAAACGGTTGTTTTCACTAACTAATGACTAAAGAAACCTTATAATGATTTTAAAATACCTATTCAATGATACCCCACATGATATAGGTCGTCAACTTTATTTTTTATTTGTTTTACAAAATGGTGTCTGGTGGCCGCCATCTTTGTTTTTTTTTGACGTCACATTTCTAAGAACACTCGGGATGGTAAGACAAATCGAACGATATCTCAAACATTAAAATCCGTTCAGGGAATTGGAAGATCTCAGGTAATAAAGAATATTACATACATACATACATACATACATACATACAAGATACGCGCGAAACACATAACCCTGCCTTGCAGTCGGGTAATAAACAATACAATAAACAATAACGAGATTATTGTAACATTGTATAACTGTCACTGTAATACACTCACTGGCAGAAAATTTGGCGCAAAAACTTTTCGTGATTTCAAACTATAATATTATAAATTGAATAAATGTTTAATATAAAAAATATGCATTTTTCTATTTGGGCCAAATTTTCTGCCGGTGAGTATATATTATATTTTCTCTATCCATAAAACTAAATGGCACTGAATTTACTTAAGTTTAATTTCATTGACACTCAAAAACGGCTGAACGAATTATGAAACTTGGTAAACAACGAGTTTATAGCCTAGATAGATTCTTTTTATCCCGAAAATCAGTCCTCGAAGCAATGACATAGGGAGTTCTAGTTTACTCGGTGAAAAAATATCTGAAAGTGTCCAAAAGCTTGTGAAAAATATCTGAAAGTGTCCCGGGCCGGAACACTGTGCAAGAACTTGCCTGCAATTTTCTTTACACGGCGGGGCTGTGGGCTACGGAGATGGGAGGAAAACGATCAAACGCAGCAATGTAATGAAAATCGTATTTTTCTTGCACCGTTTAGGGCTTTACCTAAAGCTTAGTTTGTATCGATATCCTATTGTTCGCCATCACAATCACAACTAAACTTCAGTCCGTATCGTCAAACAATCGACTAATATCACAAACGAGTGTCCGTCCATTCCGCTCCATTCGTTCACTCATTACCATCCACTAATGAATCGACACATTAACGTACAGAAACTGTTCACAATGAGGATAGGAAATTATGCAAATGTACGGTTTGCATAAATATTGAGCCTTCAATTGAAACTGATTGCGGGTGAGTTTGGATTTTGAGAATCGATAGTTGACGTGAATACTGATATATATTATCGTCTCGGCTCGGTCTCGTAAAAATCACTGTTTGCGTCAAGAAATCCTAAGGTGAATAAAAGACACATTTTTAAACTGTCTCAATTATCTTTTCATGAAAAACCGTGATCAAATTCAGGTCTTACGACAAAAATGGAACGGAGACATCCCCGTCGAGACGAGTTAAGTTTAATTTTATGCCATTATAAAGGTACCGACTGCAAATTAAGGTTTAGTAAAAACCAACTCTAGAATGAGTATAATAAGGTTGAAGTTAATTTTGTCGAAAATGGCGCTTGTAATATTTTTATACTGATTGGAAACAGATTACAGTTTTTAGGTTGAATAATGGATTCACATTGGCACTATTAGGTAGGCTTTGATAGGGTAAATGGACAAGGACATCCTTTTGTTCTTATCGGGGCTTCCGTTGTACCTTTGTACAAGTTCTAGGTACTATATCCTAGCTTTATCAGAGGTAGCGGCAGGACTTGAACTTATTATTTAAATAATAGTACATTACTTACCAAGGGCGATAAAACAAAGAATGTCTCAGATCGCAGGTATTTTACGCCCGAGCCGAAGGCAAGGGCGATAAATATGCGATCTAAGGCTTTCTTTATTATCGCCCGTGGTAAGTACAAAATTTTATGTCACCCCCTGGCCAGGAAGTGGGTTTTTTCGCGCGCGGAGCGTGCGATAATGGCCACTTTATGGCCAGGTGTGACATAAAATACATTATTTAAAAATTGTAACAGTTTCTCATGGATTTAGTATGTAATATATGTTCAAGTAGGCATTTTGTTTTGTACATACAAATTGGGGCTTTAATTACAGGTACTTAAGTTTTTTACTGAGATGGTAAGCGATTAACGCAGCGTATGGACGCCTGTAACTCCAGGGGTATCATATGCCTGTTGTCGACGCTTTAAAAATATACACTCCTTTCTTGAAGAGCCCCATACAACTTTCAAAAACGCATCGCCAAGAAGTTTCCTCTAAAATGTTCATTTTCTCAACGACAATCCTACATTTAGCAGCGAAAGAGGGACAATAAATAACCCTACATGTTGTTTTCTCACACCGCAATACCAAAAGGGTATAAACGTTGAAGTTAAGAGAAGTTCTTAAGTAGCTTGCCATGAGAAGAATGTTTGGCGCCATTTGTTGGCTGAAAGCATTCTTTTCACACTTTCTGGCTACCCATTACCACTTAAGCAAGTTTAGCGTTTATGAACAACGAGTCGTTTTGAAACTCTCAAATCTAAAATTATTTGTAATTTTTTTTCCTTGATTTATCAAGAAGAGCGATATTAAGTGTCAGTATTGATCGTTTGTAAGTTTAATGGGATAGTTTTCACAGTCACACTCTAAACAGTTTTCACTCGGAAAGGCTCTAGTCCCGCCTCTCATAGTAAATCTACTCGTTTTCTCGCTCAAGTGAGTAGAATTACTATTAGAGTACTCGCTATATACCCGCCTAGTGCCTAAGGCGACTTGGGCGAAGTGGGACGATGCGAAGGCAGTACTGGTCCGCTTCTGCGCATAATATTACTACTGCGCAAATGTAATACTGACAGTATTCTGTCAAGTGGGAATCTTTGCGAAGTCAGTAAGTTTACGTCAAAGAATAAAATGTCACATATCGATCCCGCCCCGCCAAATCAGTAAGTCGCCTTAAGCGTTCTAAATCACACCTATATAACTTCTTCAATAACAGCTTAGACACGCAGCTATAACATGGAAAGGGACAGCAATTATTCAATTCATCTCTTTTAACTTTCAAGTCATGACAAATTGAT
Source organism: Cenopis cana (assembly GCA_951800055.1). Taxonomy (NCBI): domain Eukaryota; kingdom Metazoa; phylum Arthropoda; class Insecta; order Lepidoptera; family Tortricidae; genus Cenopis; species Cenopis cana. The sequence goes on along the minus strand of OX637487.1, from coordinate 5,508,885 downwards.
CAGTTTAAATAACGCTTAAGTTGTTAGTAAAAAGATAAATGGTTGGTTGAATTGATTAATCGTATCGTATTGTAGGTATTGAGATCTAATGTAAGGCCAACGTAACAAGATGATAGGAGAAAGAGAAGGACAGAGATAATAATCGAAACACACTAAAGTCTACGCAACGGAAAACTCCCATTAATCTCCAATGCAAGTTATAAATCATTATTGATTAATTGTCATTCACGCTTCGGTTGATAAGTTGGATTGATGTGACTCTTAGGTATCTATATGTCGAATTTAGACCAAAAGGATGAACTTGTAGTGTAGGGTTACCCATACGTCCCGGTTCGCCGTGTCTATATTTTACCAACAAATACTAACGTATTGATAAATCATATATTTTCTATTAAATTTTTAGATTTTTCTTCGGTTGGTTCGGCCAGCCGGTTTTTTAATGGATGGATAAAAAGGCATAATGTTAGGTACTATTGGAGTACTTATAAAAAAAAGTATGTGAAATATCAATGATGACATAAGCACATTAACACTTGTACAGTGATAGAGCAACATCATAAATGGATTGTGCATTATGTGTAGGTACCTGCGTGCAACCGCTTCGTATCCGGACGCATTTAATCTCATTAGGCCGCCGCGGTCCTCAAACTGTGCTCACTTTCAACCAATAATTTTAACTGACAATTCTACCTAAATATATTAACTTTTTGCCTGGCCGCCAGGTAACGATTTTCAAGTTTTAAATCATAAAAGCTCTTGAGAAGCACGTGAAGACATTTTTAATTTATAAGATCATTTGGATATGAAGACGGAGCAAGTATTCTATGCAGATCGGATCTTCTAAAATCCCTGGAAGACAGTTGGTAATACCAAAAACAATAAATATAGCTCTAGTTCTAAGGAAACACGTATTTTTATGTGGAATAAATCATTTTAATTTTATTTTTGTTATTTTTTAGCTCTACACCTACCATGCATCAGATGCAGTGGAAAAACAATTAATAAGTAACTATGCCATGCGAACTTCTGTTGTGAGCTTTTGAATTGTAGCTTTGTTCATTAAAGGTCCCAGTCTCCCAGTTAGGTTAAATAAGCATTCGTTTATTTTGATGTATTTTTGACTCACCGTGGATACTCAGCAGTGGGACGTATATGGGCTAATGATGATAAATATGATGATAACGTATTTATTTGGTAACAAAAAAATACAGTCTATCTGATGATAAACGACACTCTAAGTAGACGAGATTCAACGCTTCACGTGTAGGTTACAATGAGTTTGCAATGTTTGCGTTACCGTACCTACTCGCTGGCGATTTAGTATAGACAAAAGTACAGCGCCTCTGGCGGTTACGCAATAGAACTAAAGAATCGCCATACTAAATCGTATACGCAGTCGCTAGCGAGTACGGTAATGCAAACATTGCAAACTCATGGTAACGGCAATGACAGGAGGAGCACATCATAGGAATCCGTTATATATTTAATTTTCTCTATGGGAAGGCTGTCGACTACGTTCCCACTCCTCTGCCCCTCTGTCGTAACTCAACGATCACCTTGTGAACAAAGGTTATACACATTAAAATCAAATTGATATAGCTACCGCATCGTTTAATCTACTCCATGTATTCCCAAGGCAAACATTTTTCTTGCAACAGACAGGAAAGCGAGCAGACGGTGTTCCCATTATATATTGTTGATGATACTAGTTACAAAATAATAGTATATTCTATTATTAGCAGTTTTCTTATAGTAGTCACTTCTGCGATAAAAAGATTGCCTGATGGTAAAAAGATTACGTTTTTTTTACATAGTACTTACTAGCCGCGATTTTAATGACACAAGATTTGACAGTTTTTCCATATACTTACGTAAAAATGTATAACAATGGCACCAATTATGGACGGCTTAAGAACTCCGTCGACATCTTTTGGCTATAACTCTTTTATTTTATAAGTTTGATGTTAGTTATTTCAAAGAAAATGTAGCTTAATAATCACTAACTATAATAAACATACAAAAGTTTTGGATAAACTTGTAAGTTCCGAGAAAATTGCTCCAAATCTGAAAAAGTCGAAAATCTTCGAAAATCCTATGATGGACAGACAAAATCCAATTATGGACACCCAATCTTGGACACCTTATGTTTTAAAAACATTGTAGGCCGCCTGCAATTTCACACATAAATTCCTTTATTTGTTGAATTCCAAACTTTTTTTAAAAGTAGAAACTGTCATATAAAAGGAGGCACAGGTCGTATTCAGCCAATTCAGCTCGTATTTTTCTGTTGGAAACGCGACGTCTTTTTAAGTCTTGAATAATTTGCGTTGTTCGGTATAAAACAATACACTTGCGATTCTGTTAAAAAAAAAACATCCCGCTGTTTATTTTTTGTTGAGCATGAAGTTTTTGACGTTTTAAAGTTATGTTTATCAAATATTTACCCAAATTTTGTCGTATTTCCTCCATTTTTGAGAAAAGTACTATATTAGCCTCGGCCGGAATGGCAATTGCAGGGTTCGTATTATAATTAAACGGACTCGCAAGCTCGTCCGTTTAAACAAATACTCAGCCTGCAATTGCTTTTTTCCCCGGACACGGCAATAATGTATTTTTTTTTCGGAATAAGGATTCATGGATAAGGATTTCAAATTTTACATTTATTTAGAATTTTAAGTAAAAAATTTTTTACGAAAAATCGTCATTATACTCAATTTCGACTAATTCGGGGATGAGGATTTCAAATTTTATATTAATTTTAAAATTCAAGTTAAAAAAAAATTTTTTTTCGAAATATCGTCATTATACTTGATTCCGACTAATTCGGGGATAAGGATTTCATACATTTATTTTGAATTTTAAGTAGAAAAAAAATCTTTACGAAAAATTGTCATTATACTCGATTTTGACTAATACCCCGAATTATTTTTTTTAACTTAAAATACAAAATAAATGTAAAGTTTGAAATCTTTATCCCCGAATTAGTCGAATTCAAGTAATGACGACTTCCCGCAAAAAAAAAAAATACTTAAAATTAAACATTAATATAAAATTTGAAATCCTTATCCCCGAATTAGTCGAAAACGAGTATAATGAAGATTTTTCGAAAAAAATAATTCTTTTTTCTTAAAATTTAAAATAAATGTAAAATTTGAAATCCTTCTCCCTGAATCCTTAACCCAAAAAAAAAACCTATATCGAGCTGACCTTTCGTATCGACTGAATTTTAATTTTCCTGTTCCAAATTAAAAAAAAAATCATTATAGTACCTACTAAATAGGAAATTATAATGAATATTATATTACTGCTGGTAACCTTCACCACAGGTAAGAAAATTTTCATAAGTACATTGATGTTAAAATGAAGGTCATTTCCCTACGGTTTCTGAACACATTTTAGAGGATTATGATATTTGTGTAGATAAACTACTATTATAATAAAACTGGGTGGCATTTTTCAAACATTTACCTCGCCAATAAATCCGTCCAACGTTGGGTGTCCATAATTGGGTAACCAGAATTCAGTATGAAAAACCAAGCATGGAGAAATTGTCCATAATTGGAGATTAACAAAAAATAGGAACCAGTAATGTACATCCTCTCTAAATCATTCAAATTGGATTCTAATGCAATAAACACTTTAAAAAAGTATTGTTAAGTAACGCTTCTCACGAAATCATATCAAAATAATATTGTTTAGAGAAAATAAAGTTTACAATCAAAAACGTAAACCTACTTCCTTAGTTATTTCTGTAAGAAATTTAGGTTTTTCGTGAAAAATGCCGGAGCACACTTTTTGCCGCCGCGCCATTTTTAAACAAAATGACCGAGGTGTATGTCATTTGTCAATGTGATACATAGAAGCCTATTCTTTATGCTTAAAGTGTTGCCATGACTAAAATACTTTTCCGTTGCTTAATTTCGACCGTGAAAGATTTTTGCGTCCATTACTGGAGCCAGGTCCATTACTGGTGCCACTACGTTACTTACGAATTCACTTCGATGAGAGGTTCTCGCTCGTAACTCACCCTTCTCGCTCGTTCACGCCGTCGTCATACTAGTGATTGATATTAAAAAAATTAATGAAGAGAAATCTATAATGAAGAGAAAGAGAAATCTATCAAAATCGCAGAGTCCACACCAAAGAGTATCATACAATCTTTTGCGTGAATGTCATAACAATCTATTCTAAGCGCCAATATGCCTTATTCAGGTTTAAATTTAATAATGAGCACTTTTTAGTAAAAGTGCTCAACATTTTCATGGGCCGATTGTACCCGTGACGTCATTCTGCGGCGGCCATCACGAAGCAAACCAGTGGTATGAATTGACAGGTATTCCATTCCCAAACTAATCGCTTATACCTTTTTAATTTTACTTACAGTTTTGAAACCTCAAGGAAATGAAGTCAGAATTACAATGTTGTAGGAAATAACCCCAGTTAAGGCCCCGGCCGTCATATTGGATTACCGGTATATTGGCTAACCAGTGCACTTGAAATTATTCAAGTTGGCTGAGCTGCGTCAAAGGAACTCTTTCAAAAAGCTATTTTACCGGTCATATAATACGGTTCATAATAAAATAACATTCTGCACGCAAAATAATACCTTACTAACAATGCCACGTGGCTGAGTGGATGTTCATTCAGCCCTTGCAAGGAAGGCGTGTTCTAGTATTTCTAGTATTGACACAGATGTATTTAAAATTTTGACAAAAGTATTGATAATACCAATAAAGGGATTAAAGGATACGATGATTTTATAAAAGGTTTAGATAGCCCTTTTTGATTTCATTGTGTGTTGTAGAATTTAAGCGGAAGAAAATCAGTTTTTTTTTGCTCGAAAATTGACGATTTTAGTGACATTTGAAACAATATTTCTTAATGAAAAAATCATTTAATACATTTAAAATTTATTTCAATTAATCGCAATATTCCTGTTCTAGTCAGTCAGTTGAGAAAATGTAAATATGTGTGTCAATTAAACAGAAAGTATATCTTAAAGAGATGAGCGTTTTTAAGTGATATTTGAAACAATATTTCTTAATTAAAAAAACATTTAATACATTTAAAATTTATTTCAATTAATCACAATATCCCTGTTCTAGTCATTCAGTTGAGAAAATGTAAATATGTATGTCAATTAAACAGAAAATATCTTAAAGAGATGAGCGTTTTTTAACTGATAAGGACCCTTAATCAGGGCTTGGAAACCGGTTAATTTTTCAAACCGTTATCATATGTACTTGCGGCAAAACCTTTTTATTTAGGTTTAGATACAAAAACCGTTCATTTTAACCGGTTTACGGAAGAGCTTTATATAAAGGTTTTGTTCGGAAAACCGGTTTAGAACGATAAAAACCGGTTAATGCGGGCGCACGATTCTGATTGAAATAATTTGAGTTGGCCGAGGTGCATCAACTTTATTTGTTTAAAAAGCTATTTTACTGTTCAAACAATAAGATACAAAATCCAATAACATGTTTATAGAAATTCGGTCTGCTAAAATAATTTCATCTATGGCCTACCTATCGTAATACCTATAGACAGTGGACTCGCCGGGCCTCTCGTCGAATAAACCGGTTAATATAATAAACCGGTAAATATAAGTTCTTAAAACGTTCGCGTTCTCAATAAATTTCGGAGCTAAACCCAAATAAACCGGTTTGAACCGGTAAAAAAAACCGGTTCCGAGCCCTGCCCTTAATGATTAAAGGACACAACAGCAGGCGACAATTCACATTCATTCCACTGTCTGGTTTATAAGTTTTTAACTGATGAAGGCTTTATTAAAGAAGTTCTCTATTGACGACATGAAACAACTTTTGTTTTTTCAATAGTGTATGACCAAGCCATTTAATTTCACAAGGACTTAGCAACAAAACAGAATAAGAATCAAGGCCAGCCGTATTAAAGCAAACTTACATCGCCAATGTTACCCCTATTGTTGTTTATTTCTACCACAATAGCGTAATCAAGGGTTTTTCATTCGCTAATGTATTAATTTCTTTATGTGTACGTACGTTAACAAATTAGACATATTGGCGAGCGACGGACTTACTTTAATGGCATTAGTGTGGCTTGAGACGTAGGGAGGGGAAATTGTCGATAGTTGGCAATTACTTATTAAATCTGGGTCTATTTTCGTAATGATAAAGCCCGCTTTACACCTTACGATATTTATCACGCTCACTCATCAGGGCGAGATAGTTTAACTCCCCTCCCTTAGTTAGTGTGCAAAAGTCAGTCAGACCCAGGTCGGGCCTAGCCGAGTTTCTTACGATTCTTCTAAGCTAGGCTAGATTAAGTGATACAGCGACAAAATTCCCAGTAGCTCGAATCCACCGATACCTCAGATTCGGTTGAAACAGCTCAACCAATCTCACTGGAGCGCAACTCTTAGGCGACTTCCTGACTTGTGACAAGGAACGAAGTCGCATTAGAAATAAATTAAATTGGTTGACTGTACATGACCCCTTCTCTAGTAAATGAAAGCGGGTACAATATGCTAAGTAGCTACATCTACGTTTGTTTATCGATGGAACAAAATGGCGGAAGCCATCGATACCCGACCAAACAAACCGCGGCCAGCCCACTTGATAAAATTCGATTAACATGGACACACTTACAATATTGTCCAGTGTCCCGATGGACTCCCGGCGGTTCGCTAAACGGTGAAACGGTTGAAACAATGTGCAGTGACTGTGATTCGGGTAAAAAACGGTAAGAATACATTTTTATATTGATATCCTTTAATTTAACGGCGCTTGAGGGAAAGGGGCTGCGATCCTCGCTCTGGTTCTTACCTGGTCCAACAAATTTCACTGGCAATTCAGCGGGGCAATGCCGCCAGTATCATTGGCACGTTTGGTCCAGGTGAGTATCGGAGTGGGGTGTGATATGATTTAGGATAAATTATATTGTGTTTGTTATATTTTAGGTTTATTATTATTTATTAATTCCTGTTACACATTTGTATATATAGTTTTATTTTAATAAATACTTAATTATATTGATATCCATATTGCTTTATAAAATACTTGGTCCCCAAACAAACTTTCAACCCCCTTTTCACACCTTCAAAGGGTGAATATTCGAAAACATTGTAGCTATCTAAATCCAAAGATTCCCTTCAGATTTTTATACAGGTGATTACAAACTTTTTTCAATCATGTGAAAAAATTTAAAATTAAACGCCATAGGTGGGACTTTTTAAACTTTCAATATGATTGAAAATTATAATTTATTTAGCGTCCCATCCGCAATATCCGCATGACAACATTTAAATTTACAAACTTTTATGTAAATTGTAATGTTTGTATGTTCGACTCAAATCTTGCAATTTAATTTTAAAGCAGTTATCCTCAACCGATTTGGCTGATATCTTACTTATGTATGTTGTAACAATGCAATGTTACGGTACTACTGAGCTGATCTGATGATGGAGACAGAAGGGGACCATAGCAACTCCTGAACTATTCAAAATAAATCCGTCTTGTTTGAGCTCATTACAGCCCTCTCAAGAGTATAGGAGTATTGACAACTGTAAAAGGCACAGTCGGCAATAAAAGCTTATAGGTCAGGTGCCAAAACTGATTTTGACAATTTAAACTTATTTCCGTCGTAAGCTCGAAAACTGTTTATTTTGTTGTTAGGCGACTTCCTGATTTGTCGGTGCGGAGGCAGTACGATATGAGAAAAGTATCAAATGTCAGTGTCAGCTGTCAGTCGACGCGATACCATTTTTTACTACGCCCCTACATTTAAATGAGTGCTTCCTGACTGGCGCGGGATGCGCGGTAGCGGGACGATGCGAAGGCGGTACTGCTTCGCTTCTGCGCATGATATTACTACTGCGCAAACGTAATACTGACAGTATTATATCAAGTGGAAATCTTTGCGACGTCAGTAAGTTTACGTCAAAGAAGAAAATGTCACATATCGATCCCGCCCCGCCAAGCCAGGAAGTCGCCTTAGGGAAATGCTTGCTTTATTCACTAGGGGGGAAACTAATTTGAAAATCGTATACGTAACGAACTACTCTGACCTCGACTTTTTATGTAATTACATCGTAAATAATTCATGGGTGTTTACTTCATTTGTACATAACCTTGAAATAAAGTATAAATCGACTAGTCTAAGCTATATGCAAAATTATGTTAATATATTATAAGTACGTTGATTAATTGTGTTTACATAAATGAAATCCATATATACATATGCCATAAAAACGATGTTTTCTAAAACCGTTTCCAGGATAATTTGAATGATAATTTTTAAAACAATCCAGAAAAGTTTACAGTTTCTGAGAAAAACGACTTACGGCAACGCTTTTTTACTGACAATACATAAAATTCCTTTACTGCAAACAAAGTATTTTTGCTTTTACTTAGTTTTGAGAAAACGCTGTGACAGAGTGGCCCGTGGACAGCACTTCGACTTACCACTCTGTCACAGGATTCTACAAAAAGTAAAAGTATTAAAAGGAACAACGAGGTACATTTATTAATTCCTAGTCTCTGATAAAACATAATAACTAATACTCTAATGACTCACAAAACATGAGTAAGGGACAGGCTATTGTCGGTAAAAAAGAAGAACGGCCCAAATGATTATTATCAAATAGGTTATTAATATTAGGTATTTAGTAAATTACTTACCGACTCTATTGCAGGTCTTATTGTAAATAATTAACGTTAGTAATTAAGTTAGCTAAAAGTTGAATTAATAAACGTCTGCTAACTAAAATTAAATAACTGGACTTACGATGAAATCCTTTACTTCCGACTAGGAAACGTCCGCAACAATTGTTTACTGGCACTTTACTCGTAATGAAATTAACCTGCTTCAGTCTAGCTTCCAAACAGTCAAGAAGTTTCAGTTAATTATATCTCTTTACAAACTTTGATGTGCGGAGCTCCTGCTGGCTAAAACTTAACTTTCCCTCAAGGAATTAGAACAAAAGTCAACTTCGTAGGAACACCTAATTATGTTACCACGTATTCTGAAACATATGCGCATCAGTCTGCTCTTGAACGGTAGTTAATTGAGTTTTAACTAATGGTTCGCCACGCCACATTATATATATGGGTCATACGAGTAAACACCTGGAAAAAAAAACAAAAATCGCCCCTCCTGTGATCAATAGTTAACGGCTTATGTGCATGTAACTTATGCTTTTATTTCATGGAATTATAGTAAAGGAGACACTGTTTATGCGGGTTACAAGGCCAATCCAAAATTAAGCTTTTTAGTTGTATATGTGTTTGATGTGTCCACAGGAAAGACGCGAACCTAAATCTGTTTATGACCCAAAATAAATCTTGACACCAGTGAGGAAACCATAGAACTGCCGCAAACGAGTCGTGATACTTAACAATACTACCATTTTTACTTAGTTGGCTGACCTAATTAAGTATGTATAGATAGTTCTATCAGTCAGGTTGTCATATTACTCATGTGGACAGTTGGTATAGACAGATAGTCATATACTTTGTAGAATGTAATGGTGCTGACAAACGTCGAGCCGTCAAGCCGAAATTAGCCGAATTTCTTTCCACTCGCCGATGAGCAATACTAATCGCCCGGTACTGTAACTTATAATATAACAGCAGTATCACAGTCGCGCGTCAACGCCGATACCCATCGTATTTTTTTCTAAAACCTGCATTTAATTCTAAAAGCTCATGGACTGTATCTCACATCTTGCATCAATCAACGACTTACAGATAAAATATTTACGAAACATCCTGAACCTGAAATACCCGTGTCCTCGCCAAGCTAGCAGCATATTAATATCGAGCAAACGCTGTCATCGCTCTACCATTAAATAAAATTAGGTCATAGTACGTGCTTCCATTTAATATTGAGAAAATAAGCAATTGGATATTATTACTGAAACATGGAAGCAGGCAATTGCAGGAAGGGTATTATTTTAATCCTCCGTTTAACGAAGAACACAAAGTCTGTATTTTCATTCCCGCTTAGGCTAATATATAGTAGAGAGGTCAATTCCCAAAAAAGTCGCTTAGGTATTTACGATTTTCGTAGGACTGGAAAGGTTTATTAATTGCACTGCTTAAAATAACGTCCTAGTAAACAGAATATTACGGACTGTCATTTGTACTGCGTTGTCAATTTACTTTACATTTTATAGAATTTCGAACCAGTATTTACCCATGGGCATGGGCCTCTCATCTATGAGAGGAGGCCTGTGCCCAGCAGTGGGACGTAGATAGGCTGATGATGATGATGATGATTTACCCATGTAACAAACCATTAATGAGCCGTGCTCTATTTTGGTCGACTTGATACCGGTGATGTAATAGTGCACTTTGTCAGTACATGATTGATCATGCTGTGTGCACTTGCATGGGATGTCATGCTGGTCTTTAAACTATTATGTGTAAACTCTCAACTAACTCTTACTGTGTGATATCTGTTAAGTGTGCCTTTTGTAATAAAATAAAATAAAATCTTGATTTTATTAAGCGCATGGGTAGGTTAGGTGGTGTATCTTTCTGCTTAGTCTAGAGGTTGACTGGTAGAGAATGCCTCATGGCATTAAGTCCGCCTTTTGTATTAAAAGATTTCTTTTGTGCAATAAAGATTAAATAAATATGAAACTATGTTTAAAAAAAAGCCCGCGTGCCGGTAACACGCGGTATTGTTCGTTTTTCTTATCGGTAGACGAGAGGTGCTTTTGGCCGTTTATTCTATAAGTACCCCGGGAGCAATCTAACACTATGTGCCTTGTCGGCACAAAATTCATACTTTTATCGTGTTGGTTCATTCAGTGCCGCTTATGCTTATGCGCATCAAATGTGATTCCTATAGTTTTCCATCTCCTTTAGTTGCAAGCGTCCAGTTTCGATCAGGTACGCTGCATGTTTGATTGCCATAATTAGTATAAAAAGGCGAGTATTTGTAAAGACAATTTACTGATATTAATATGAAATTATAATAATAATAATTAATATATTAAACATAACAACATAAAAAAGGGAAGAAAAAATATAAACAAAAACTTATACTAACTAAAAAATAAAACATGAAATTGTTATCAAATTTAAATATATTTTTATCAAAACCTGAGTCAACTTCGTGGAAGCAAGCCCGATATTATACTAGTATTAATCAGTTTACAAACGCAATATCAGTGCATTCCAAATTAAAACACCAGTAGCGCGCGTTCCAGAATGCAATCCCTGACCTCCTGTTTGTATATTTTTATAAAGAATAAAATATTGTAAAAACACGCACATCCACAAATTTTATGTTGTGTTTATAGTGGTAATGATTTACGTTCTGCTGGAAATGTAATTTTATAAGTCCAATAACCACAAAATTATATTCTAAAAGAACACAAGTAGGCAGAACTAAACTAAATCCTTGTTATAGATTTGGCAGTACCTAAGTGTACCAAGGCTTATAAATTCAACCGAGGCTACTAAAAAATTACTAGTCTTCAGAATGAATACTTCAACTTGAATCAGTTGGTCAGTGAATGGGTTACCTTAACAGAGCGAGAAAGGGCTAGCCAGGCGAGACACCATAAGGGTAAGTACCTACAATGTCGGTGGCGTAACACAGAATACTTAATAGTACTTATGTCGAGCAGTGGATTTCTTTTAGCTGATATTATGATGATGAGACATCATAAAGTGCTTTGGAAGACATGTTAAGCCGTTGATCCCGGCTGCTGTCTATGACACCAGTCGTTAAGCCAAGTTAGAGGCCTTCGGGCGGCTTGATAACTTCTAACAGTCAAGTTGCCCACTCACTTGACAACCCTAATTCCAATAAGGTCTAGTTCCTCTCGGGTTGAAGGTCAGATAGCAGTCGCTTCCGTAAAAACTAGTGCCTACGCCAAACTTTGGGTTTAGGTAGCGGACCCCAGGCATCCTTCAGGATTCAACTGTACTGGGATAACGCTAGGAGGATAATGACGCATTCGTCACTCTCGCACTTACTTGACAGTAAGGGACGAATGCGACATGTCCTACATAAACGCGATCATCCTAGCTAATAAAACGCTTACTCGAAATTACTCACACTTAGACACACATCCTTTTCCCGTCTCGCTCTATAAAATCAACCGACAGTAAAGTACCTTTGATCCAGACATCACGATCAATTTGTTTACATTGTAAAATAGCGCTTCGATCCGAAAAAACACGATGATGCCACGCCTTAAGAACTAGTTGTTAAGGGCTATTCTCGATTGAGAAGTCGCGCTACTTTTAAGAAGATATACAAGATATTTTTAGATAATGGATCATATAGCGTTAACTGATCGAGATTTATTTCTCAGGACGTTGAAAGCTTACGATTTGTATTGGACAGTTAAATCTATACTTGATTTATCAACGGACAAATAAAAGCCTAACGGGAATTATTCACTACCTTCCGGTTATTTTTACTGGAGTAATATATTTTTACCGATGGGTAGGTACTCGCCTCAAAGTGGCATTAAGTCTAACATCTGTTGACGCATCAAATCTTTACACTAAGGACCACTGATAAAGCAGTTATTTTCTTATATTACGTTCAATTTATTTATCTTTATTAATGAGGGTATAATTTAATGCTGTCACTGTCCATCGCCCATCACACAAGTTTTACAGCCAGACTGAGGAGCTACAGTGTTCACATTTTCACAGTAGAAGCATCTTGCTGACCCAAAGCCATACAAATTGACAAAAAACTAAATATTTTTAAGGGGGGTTACAGCTAAAGGGGGGCACGAAAAAATAATTTGGGGTATTGTTGTTTAGAATTCGTTGAGAAGATAGGTAAATATGTTTTTGTTGCAAAAAGTGTCGTAAAACAAAGGAATTAGAAGGCACCAAAGTCACTCAGCTACTTTACATAATATTGTTTCGACGAATTTTTTGACATCCCATTAACCTATGAACTTTAAATTCGGCGATATTTTTAATTACGCATATTTTACTAACAAATTACTATTATTACTAATTACAGAGCATCGTATCGGGAGATAAGGCATGCATAGGTACCTACATTTGGCAACGTTTGATAGACAAAGCCTGTATCTTGAACGGCCAGTATCAATTAATTTTCATTGAAGTTTTGCCATAACTACATAAACATAAAAATTAACTTTGGACCACTTAACTTCGCTGCTATCCAGAATGATCTAGCTTCTCGTCAAATGCTTACTCCTAGCATTATTAATAAGTTTTACTTTATTGGATGCATTTCAAGAAGAATAGAGCGATTGGCTAAATATACTAAGCCCTATAATGCAATACCAGTCCTACAGAGTACATACATCTTCTAACATTCTCGCCGTAAACTACTTTAGCCCACGAAGTCCACATACAAAAAAACTAACAATGCCATATTGAATCAAGCAGTTTAGACAAGTGAAAGAAAACATCGTGAGGAAACAACTCTTTAGCGATAAGTCAGCCTGTATTTTGAAACATAATAAACGGGTCACTCGTGTCTTTAACGTCGAATATCGCTCGACATGTTTCGAACCAATACGTAGTCCTAAATCATGAGGTGTAATCGCGACGGCCTGGCGAGAATCGACCCTCATTTTCGTCACTATTGATCAATGTCGGGTTACAACACACAACACTTAAATATCACAAAATAAAGTCTCGTTTACACTTGCCACAGACGTAGTATTCAAAACAGTTCTCCAGCTGGGCGGTACGGCAGGGTAAGAAAGACGTGAGTGACCCGTTTATTATATTTCAATACTACAAATACAAATACAAATACAAATTATTTTATTTGTCAAACATAGGTTTACATAGGTGTCATCTTCTCTGCAGTTCGGTATCACTATTCGCCTGTATTTTGCCTCAAATTTGTGTGTTTTAATTGTGAAAGAATATTTGTATTGTATTGTAAACCGATCTAATCCCTACAATTGAACAGGGTCAAGTTTTCGCTCTGGGTTGGAAGGTCAGATGGCAGTAGCTTTCTTTAAGAGGCCTTACAAGTTTTAAATTTCTTTGATTTCAAATTGTGACAAAAGTATTGATAATGCCAATAAAGAGGTTATGGGATACGACGATATTAGTAAAGTTTTAGATAGTAACATTGCCCTTTTTTGATTTTATTGTGTGTACTAGAATTTAAGCGGAAAAAAGCAGTTTTTAGCTCGAAAACAGTCGATTTGGACTGAAGTTTGAAACGAAATATCTTAATGAAAAATGCAAGAAATGTATTTAAAATTTATGTCATTAGGTCGCAATAGTCCTGTTTTAGATAGTATCATTGATAAAAATTCCATAAACTTGTTAAATAAACAGAAAATGGCCTCAAATAGATGAGCATTTTTACCTAATAAGGACCCTTTAAGGTTGACCCTAGTTGCTATTAAAAATCTTGGGACTGGGTGTCAAAAGTCAAAACAGACACTTGGGTAAGTACATAGAACACAACCGGGTAAGCTAGGAGGATGATAGAAGCTTCGATTATATTTAGTGTGTTGGCTAACACGGCATCCGTGTTACTCAGATTGAGAGTTTGGGTGATCGCGCGCGCACGAAATGTAATCGAATCGGAAAGTAATCGTTCGATAGTGTTTGTATTGGTTTTCTAAAAAGTGATAATATATATTACGTGTTTAAATAAAAATGTGATCGTGTAAAAAAATATTAGCTAGGCATGAAAACCGAGCAGTTTGGATTACAAGAATATTATAAGAATATTTCTACAACAAAGGGAATTCTACTAAAAACATGAAAGTCTTATAAACAGTGTATGGAGTAGTGGAATATAACTTGAAATTAATTGAATACTTTAAATCATAGTTTAATACGACATACTGTGAATTCGATTATGTGATAGATAGTTTCACTTAAGAGGAGGGGTAGGGCAAGCTCTCTCCATACAAACTTTGTGCAGGATTTACTTCGTTTGTGTTTGCATTAAAGTTATGATTTTTGGTCAGTATGCTTATTTTTGTGATAGCTATTTCATGATGTAAATTTTTTTTTAGTAATTTTTTTTTTTAATTTTTTTATTTTGATTTTTTTTTGAAATATTTGAAAATTTTCACATCACGATCTTCGCATATCTAATATATACAACCAAAAAAAATATTATATTTGTTAGTGCCAAAACCGACGAATAAAACGTGCACAAAGTTTGTATGGGTCCCTATACTAAATTAATGTACCTAAATAATTTAACAGGACAATTATCGTAAAACGTGTCGATTAGTTGATATTCCAGTAAAAATGGAAAATCAGGCAGCTTTACAAAATAAAAAGCTATATAAAAAAAGACTATAAATCACTAAGTTTTAGCTATAGGTAGGTGTAGGTACCTATATAATGGTTGTGAGTGAAGTGCCCTGAGAAGTGAGTAAAATGTGTTAGTTAAAGAAAATGAATGGCACTAAAATGAAGCGGCGGAAAAAAGAGCATAAGGTGCGCGTGCGATTCAACGTCAATTCTTTGGTAAGAATCAACTTTTAAGAGATAAGAAATAATTATGTTATAAAAGAGAAATGGCAACCTCGAGGGCCTTCGCCAGACTCAGTGAGGGGATAAATTAACTGAAATACTGAATAATATTTAGCAAAAATAAATAATGTGACTCTCGCCAAGATGGCGACGAGAGCCATACATTTTCAGAGTCAACTTTAGAGAAATATTTAGTATTTACTAGCGACCCGCCCAGGCTTCGCACGGGTGCAAATTATACATATAATAAACCTTCCTCTTTTATCACTCTATCTATTTAAAAAAACGCATCAAAATCCGTTGCGTAGTTTAAAGATCTAAATGTATGCATAAGCATACATAACAGTGGCGGAGCGTCCATACAACTCGATTCCCACCGGCTTGCCTAATTTCCAGCCAGTCCAGTTATTTTACTACGGCTCATGAAGAATAGGAAAAGCCAAGTATTTCCGGCTTCCCTAAGAATATTTTTGACGCGCCGCCACTGATACATAAGGACAGACAGACAGGAGGAAGCGACTTTGTTTTATAGTATGTAGTGAAATACTGCTATACGATTCACAAACCGACTTGATCTCACCTCTCACCTCACATTATGTAGGCCTATGGACGGCTAGAGGTTAAGACTTCCGACGTCAAGTCTTGTTTTTTTACCTGACTGTGGCTTTAAATATACGCCGAGCCTAATGAAGCGATATTGCGTGGTTAGAGAGTAGCCTAAGAAAAATCCAGGGGAAACCTTCAACATGACCACGCGTAGGTGAAATCGTTGATTTTGCCATACGAATGTAAGAGAAAGCGAGACTACAGATTCAAAAATTGTTATCTGTGCTCACGGAATGTTTGAAGAAACGCTCAAAGTCGGGACGAATGACGTGGCTATTAGAGACAGGTGGGGAATCGCACATTGGGCAACCACAGAAGTCGATCACGTCAAAAAAAAATTCTCACCTACACAAAGTGGTAATGCAATTTCCCCTTTCCTAACCTAACATTTTTTTTTATTTCTGCCTCTAGAACAAACTCTATCGAACAAACAAACCTCTAAAACAAATAGTCCCATACTTAAGAACCTTCTAGGTGATTCACGCTAGACCGTTCCGTGTCCGGGTCGGCCCGTTTTGTAGTACAAGAAATCGACTGAATCGATGCCTGTAATACTGTTTACAACTTTTTTTCACACTCACCTCACCGCTTACTACTAGTAAGGATGTACTAGTGGTGAGCGAGGTGATTAATCAGTGGTTTAAGAAGGCGAATAATCCCCTCGGACGAGCATTCCAGTCCTGAAAGCTAAACGATAGAGCTAGAAAACTTGGCTTGCAGAACTGCCATGTTCATCCATGTGGATGGATTACATTGGTTCACCTGAAGTAACGTGAATTGGAGTATTGTGAATAACAACATCGTATTTGTTTATCGTTTGACTGTGTACAGTCCATTTTTAGGGGACGTCAGTCACCGGCCACCGTCCCCTAAAGGCAGTCTCGCGAAAACTGTGTTAGTGGTGATAATTCCTTGTGATATTGAATAATCTGATGGGCAGAACTCATTTACAGGTAGGTATAGTGAAGTCCTTTCCCTGGGCCAGGTAAAAAAATCACACTTTAATAATTTAGTGACATCAAAAGTTATTTCGGTGGCAATTTAATTGATCCCTAAAGATTGTATATAAACTGAATTTGACAACTACTTATTTAACATGTTTTTAATATGTGTGACTACCACGATGTACCTCTCTCACTTCACTCTTTAAAAAAGGCCTTCCATCAAATTTATGATGATTTCGCCAATCAATACTTTTTTTTTTTTTTTTTTTTCTCTTTATTGTTTAAGGAACATTTAATCACTTAAGATTACGTCAGTTCCATCGTACCTTAACCTTAGTTACTACCACTACCTACATCTAAACATTCTAAATTAACTACGTACGTACTAATTTATTTATTTGTACAAGAACACCTCACTCAGCAATACTGAGTAAGGTATTCCTGCACAAACAAATAAATCAACTTAGCTTCTTCTGAGATCGGTGCCGCTAACATAGATTGAAATGCACCTACATCGAATTTGTTAATATTAATTGATTTGATCAATGTTTGCCTCTGACTTTCGTTCCGTGCACATTCCGTCAGTATATGCTGAACATCTTCTGTTCAAAGACGTTGTTCGATAACGACGCCATGACTGGCTTTGTTCGGTAGTGGATTCAGCCCGTCGTCACGAAGAGCACGTGTGTTCACCATCGCGGCGACGGGCAAAATCCACCACTCGTAAACTACCCAACCAGACTGTCAGCCATGATTCATCGAAGAAAGTGAAAAAGCCATAAATTAAAAAACCGTGAATTTGATTTACAGCTGCTCTATAAGTCCATAAAAGCCGCGTTAATTTACTACCTATAAATATCCACCGCAGTTCCATAAAGACACTGGAACGATCAGTTTGTTAACCTTTTCGCATCTACGTAATTTGCCGTGATCGACTTCAAAAGTAGAATTTATTCGAGAGTAATCAGAGTACACATCAAATAATACAGAGAGACATTTATATACAGTGATCACACAGACAAACTAGCTGTTTCGACAGTTTTGTGAGACCCTGTTAATTTTATGTTTTTATACCCTGATTATTAAGTAAATAAATTATGTAATATCACTTGTTGTATTTGTCACCGTTTCACTTTGTTTTTTTGCCTCACACTATTTGTTATGATACTTATTATGACTTCAGGCAAACATATTTATTACGCGCTCTAGTTATGTAGGTTGTTTATTGTAAGCCGTCAGCAGTTAGCGGATTCTACTAGATGTAAAGGAATTTGAACCCATCTATACAATAGTTACATTTCATATTTGAAAGAAATCGCGCACGAATTTCAAGGCGACGGAAAAACAGTAGGTATGTACTAGCAAACCAACTAAATCGTGACCCACCGTGGAACCTTGTCACAGAAAATGGTATAATGATTTTCCTTGTGAGGCAGTACGATGTCACT
Organism: Cenopis cana; assembly: GCA_951800055.1. Lineage (NCBI taxonomy): Eukaryota > Metazoa > Arthropoda > Insecta > Lepidoptera > Tortricidae > Cenopis > Cenopis cana. The sequence goes on along the minus strand of OX637487.1, from coordinate 5,490,438 downwards.
GTGACAGTTTCTGTGACAAGGTTCTACGGTGGGTTATTATTCAGTTGGTTCGATGGTATCTATACTACCTACATACAAATATGAAATTGGAAATGCATTGGCGCATCGGTTATTGTGTATCTTGGCATCTAATAATAACCTTATAACTTCCATTAGTTTACTCGTGATTTCCTACGGGCTCATTAACTCGATAATTTAAATGGTTTGTACTAAAATAGCATTTACTCGAGTATATTGTAAGCGCATTAGTGCGAAGCGATAACTGAATCTTGAAAATGCATGTTCTTACTTCCACGAATTATTTCTGTTTGGGCTTATAGGAAGCGTGCTGCGTTTCAAATTCTGTCGATATAGGTATGTCGGCTGTATTCGCGGAACAATACAGTTACATAAATAAATAAGAAATCAAAGCCAGCAAAAGCACATGGCTGAGATGCACAATGCCCATCGAAAGCACTAGTTATTGTGTTTATATTTAAGTATGTTCATAGAACTACTGCCTTCTACAGCCTATTACATAGCCTATAACAAACTGCTGATAGAAAAATGTTTTTATAGCATAGATGAATTTTTGATGTATAAATTTTGAATTTTATTAAGATGATATTCTATGAATTGATTTCCTGAATTGATTGACATTGTTATATAGGTATAAAAAAAGGAATTATTGGAACATATATGTGGACATTTTGTTTTAATTTGAATATTGTATAATTTAATTGTAGCAATGTAATCTTTTGGTTTTAATTTTGACTTTATTCAGATAATGACATTTTAAATTACGACTAATCGAACGCATTACATTCAGTTTTCTATTTGAATATCTTAGTCTCACTATTTCGATCGTAATTTGATATGTTGTAGTTATTTATTTCATTAATTTATATTGACATTTTAGTTACTGTATAATTAACTTAGGTAATTCTATTTTCACATGCCTATCTTGGCTCAACATATTAGGGAAACTTATGAAATGACCTCAACACCCTGTCACCTAATTGTAACCATATGTTTTATGTGAATAAACGCATCATTCATTCATTCATATCCCGGGACTAGAGTAATTACAATACAATACACATACTGAAATATAATAAACGGGTCACTCACGACTTTACTACCCCCGTGACTCGTTTATATGTCTTGTTCTGCTTCTATCTGTGAGTTCCTATAATTGGCTTTTTGTTACTACTTAAGTTTCTATGTTAATTTTATTAGCTGTTGGTACTCCTTAAACTAAATAAATAAATAAATAAATACTATGTAAATTGAGAATAATATACAGTCAGCCACAAATTGGTGTGAGCTGTGTGTGGCTAAACATCTTAGTTAGATTATTATACTTGAAGGTTATGTGTTATTTAGATGTACATATTAAAGTCTATTAGGAGCGGAGTCTAAATGTGTCATGGGAGAGACAAATAGTGGTATTTAAGTTGTTTTTTGAAGACAGCAAGAGATTTAGCATGCCTCAAATCAGAGATTAGGATTGCTGTATTTGCCCCCAATCATTTCTTAAGGGTAGGTATCCCTAACGCATATGTCCCGCTCTAACACGCGCTGCGGGTGGTTTCGGCGGTTTATGGCATATAGTCATTAAACCAATCATTTTATCAAAGCAAATCCAGCGAATTTGTCTATACGTATTTAGGATCTTTAATTGAGTACAAAAACTAAATGTTAAATGTCAGTAATATAGCCGTAGTATTGAAAATACTTTCCTAAAAGGGGTAACTTCGCGATTTTTTTCTATCGACCGAAATTCATCAGGTCATGTAACTGACTGCGAATTTGACTAGATAAGATCCTTATGTAACGCATATATTATTTTTTTTAGATTTTAAGACACATTATTCTATGTCTCAGATGGTTTTTAAAAACTGGTTATTAACCCGGCCTTAATATACATAATCTTTTACAGGCGAAAATGAACAAGGGCTCGAGGGAAGAGCTGCTAGGCAGCTCGCAGGAAGCAATCCGGAACAGCCAACATGACCTCCGGCATGTTTTCGAACGGCCCCTCACAAGAGAAGAGAAGACGTACCTCCTTCACGCCGACCGGGGCGACTACGCTACCGTAAAAAAGTAAGTCACAACATTGTGCGTTTTTTAGGGTTCCGTACCCGAAGTCAAAACGAAAACATTGGTGACGCCCAGACATCCGTCCGTCGTCTGTCACACAGGTTTTACAGCCAAACGGTTGGAGCTACAGACTTCAAATTCACACAGTATAAGCATCTTGTTGGCTCGAAGCCATACAAATAGTCAAAACTTATTTTTAAATGTTTTTAAGGGGGGCTCCCATACAGCTAAAGGGGGGCACGTAAAAAAAATTGTATCCTACTCTATCGAGTGGGGTATCGTTGTTTAGAGCTAATTGAGTAGATACTTGCTATATTTTTAACTAGCTTTTGCCCGCGACTTCGTCTGCGTAGACCTCGGTCATCACGTTAGAATGTTATTTCATTCTTCTATTTCTTGCGCTTACCTAGTTATCTCTCTTCCATTCTAACTTAAACCCCGTTAAGGGATGATTTCCGGGATAAAAGTATCCTATGTCCTTCCCTAGGACTCAAACTATATCCATACCAAATTTCATCTAAATCGGTTGAGCATTTTAAGGGGAAACAGGCAGACAGAGTTACTTTCGCATATATAACCCGCCCCGGTTTCGCACGGGTAGTCCAGTTTTAAACAACAACAAATACCTACTCTTTATTGCACACCTCAATTAAGGGACACAGATCAGGATCACAGGGAGAGGATTTTTTATGATTTAAATTTATTTATCTAAGCTTTTTCCCGCGACTTCATTCGCGTGAATATCCATATCAACTTCTACACCGGCTGTCTCGCCAAACATTGCGCACGCCGGCTCAATGCGCCTACATGAAACCTACATGACAGAGGACAAAATATATATTAAGAAGGAAAAAAAAAATATATATATATATTATGAAATTTTTCGGATATTCTGATACGGGTGTGGAAAATACTTCATACGCATCAAGTAATGAAGATGAAAACGCGAGCGCAGCGAGCGCGAATTCTTTCAAACATTACGATGCAGGTGTGCAAAAGACTTCATACGCACCAAGTAATGTAGATGAAAACGCGAGCGTAGCGAGCGCAAAATGAAAAAAAAGAACATTGTGATGCAGGTGCGGAAAATACTTCATACGCATCAAGTAATGAAGATAAAAACGCGAGCGTAGTGAGTGCGAAATGTTTCGAACATTATGATGCAGGCACGGAAAAGATTTCACACGCATCAACTAATGTAGATGAAAACGCGAGCGTAGGGTGCGCGAAAATTTTCGAACATTATGATGTAGGTGCGGAAAATACTTTATACTCATCAAGTAATGTAGTTGAAAACGCGAGCGCAGCGAGCGCGAAATTTTTGAACATTAATATGCAGGTGCGGAAAATACTTCATACGCATCAAGAAATGAAGAAAATTGCGAGCGTAGTGAGCGCGATATGTTTTGATGCAGGTGAGGAAAATACTTCATACGCATCAACTATAATGTCGATGAAAACGCGAGCGTACGGCGCGCGAAAATTTTCGAACATTATGATGTAGGTGCGGAAAATGCTCATGAAGTAGGTAATGTAGAAGAAAACGCGAGCGCAGCGAGCGCGAAATTTTTCGAACATTATGATGCAGGTGCGGAAAATACTTCATACTCATCAAGTAATGAGTATGAAAACGCGAGCGTAGCGAGCGCGAAATATTTCGAACATTATGATGCCGGTACGGAAAATTATTCATACGCATCAAGTCATGCAGATGAAAACGCGAGCGTAGCGAACGCGAAAGTTTTACGAACATTATGATGCAGATGCGGAAAAGACTTCATACTCATCAAGTAATGTGTATGAAAACGCGAGCGTAGTGAGCGCGAAATGTTTCGAACATTATGATGCAATTGCGGAAAATACTTCATACTCATCAAGTAATGTGTATGAAAACGCGAGCGTAGTGTGCGCGAAATGTTTTGAACATTATGATGCAGGTGCGGAAAATATTTCATACGCATCGACTATAATGTAGATGAAAACGCGAGTGTAGGGCGCGCGAAAATTATCGAACATTATGATGTAGATGCGAAAAATGCTCATCAAGTAATTTAGAAGAAAACGCGAGCGCAGCGAGCGCGAAATTTTTCAAACATTATGATGCAGGTGCGGAAAATACTTCATACTCATCAAGTAATGTGTATGAAAACGCGAGCGTAGCGAGCGTGAAATATTTCGTACATTATGATGCCGGTGCGGAAAATAATTCATACGCATCAAGTCATGCAGATGAAAACGCGAGCGTAGCGAACGCGAAATTTTTACAAATATTATGATGCAGGTGCGGAAAAGACTTCAAACGCATCTAGTAATGTAGATGAATAAGCGAGCGTAGCGCGCGCTAACGTTTTTGAACATTATAATGCAGGTGCGGAAAATAATTCCTACGCGTCAAGTAATGTAGATAAAAAAGCGAGTGCGAAATGATTCGAACATTATGATGCAGGTACGGAAAATACTTCATATGCCTCAAGCAATGTAGATGATTGAACAAAAAGAAATTGTTGACCTATCAAATGGCTTTGTAAAGAGGTGGTTGAATAGATATTTTTTTGTTCATAAATTAGTGTAATACCTTTCAAAGTTCAAAGTGCTTTATTGTAAAACATAGGTATAACTGAATACCTACTTTGGTCTGTTCTTTCACTTTCGAAGATGGAGTAGAGGCCTAGATTGATAGCGCACCCACCCTGGTTGCTTCTAAGAGTTATGTGATTTTCTGAGAATTGTTTTTTTTTTGCTTCCTATCCGCCTATAACTTTCGAATTTGGTCATACTTGATGTTTATTGTTACGTAGGTATATTTTACTAACGAATACCAATATACCCTAAATTTATGTCTGTTACGCGCTGAACGTATTTTATACATTTTGCTAACGGAAAACGCAACTAATCGGCACCTCGAAGAACCTCAATGACACCCATATCGATTATTAAGAAAAGTAAATTAGTAAATGTCCGCCATCTTTGATTTGAAAATGGATATCATTCTTGTAATGAGCACCTCAAAAAACAATATTTTATACAAAAATGCGCATACCTAACAGTGGCGGCGCGTCAAAAATATTCTTAGGGAAGCCGGATATACTTGGCTTTTCCTATTCTTCATGAGCCGCAGTAAAAGAACTGGACTGGCTGGAAATTAGGCAAGCCGGTGGGAATCGAGTTGTATGGACGCTCCGCCACTGATACCTAATATATAGGTACATGTCGCAAGTGCTACCATGCAACCGAGAGCCCGCCGCTCTGCGTAGGTACCCTCCATCGAAAACAAAAAAAAACTGAGGTTTCGTAGTAAGGTTTGTGAATATTGATAGAGACTGACTGACCAACATAATTAGATCTCTCATTTCAAACAGTTAATATGGTTTGAGGGACTTTTGTATTTTTGTCTTTAGCCCTGAGAGGCAGAGGTATTGTTATTTCACCCCACATTTTTTCAAATACTATCTATTTATTATAAAATGTTTGAATGGGGTTCTATTTACTTTGCGTCCATGTATATCCTTACCAATTTTCAAGCCTGTAAATCATGAACTGAAAGACTTCTCATACAAAGTTTAACCCCTCTTTTCACCCCCTTTCATCCCTAACCTATATGATTTTTATAGCCTATAACCTGGCCGAAGGTCCAATAAACATATTAGTGAAGACTGTATTAAAATCCATTCGCTAGTTTTCGCGTGATAGTTAGACAAATAAACAGACAGACAAACAGACAAACAGACACGAATTCTAAAAACAGTTGAAACGTGTTCTGTTATCGATTCTTAGACCCCTCCATCAATTTTTTTACTAATATTTTCAATGTACAGATTTTCGACCCTCTTCTGCTTTATTATATGTATAGATAGATTAAAAAAAAATTGGACAACAAAGGAATGAGAAGCCACCAAAGTCAGCTTTTTTTTTACGAAATTTTGTTCCGAAGAATTTTTTAACTTCCCAAATACCTATAAACTTAAAATTTGGTAATAATCTTTGTTATGACGTATATTTTACCAACAAATACTAATATATTGATAAAATAGATTTTTTCTTTGAAATTTCCTTATTTTTCGTATAAAAACCAACTTAACTTTGCGGTCGGTTCGGAACCCTAAATGTGCGAAGTCCGACTCGCACTTGGCCGGTTTTTTTTAACCTGACTGTGCCCTTATTTCTTTAGTTTAAGAAGTACCAACAGCGGCTAAGATTAACATAGACAATTAGGTAGTAATAGAAAGCCAATTACAGGAACTCACAGATAGAGATACATTAGAGGTATATAGGTCCAATAACGCGATGGAAGTGCGCGATTCGAGAGTGGCCTGGGGAAAATCCAGGAATAACCTCCGACACGACCACTAGTGCGATTTAAACACTGGAATACTCTTAAGTTTGCGCTCCAGTGAAATTGGTTGAGCGGCTTCAATCGAATCTGAGGTGTCAGTGGGATCGAGCTACTGGGAGTTTTGTCGCTGGTTCACTAAACCACAACTTGTCCATGTCCGTTAGTATATAATCTCCTTGTCCTGTGATTCACTATAACTTACTAATAATTAGTATTTTTTTTGCTCAGTGTTGACTCGACATATTGATGTCCATTTTCCTGAGTAAAACTCTAAGCTACTAATACTTTAGGTACCTACACGAGTTTATAGCTTTAAAACCCCAAAGAATTACGAAGAACTCGTTTGCCTTCTAACTAATCTATAAGGTCGGCTCCGATTTTCGCGATTCGTCGTTAAGTACGATCAGCCCGAAGCCCCGCATATGTTAATCCTATTTAGTGTAGTATGTTATCATGCCTCTGATTATTGTAGCTGTTTGCTATTGGAGGCGCGAAGCCAATCAAATATCATCGAAAAGTTTAAGGTTTTGTAGTTACATGTCATAGATATTATGTTGCTTGGTTCCCTGGTAACCCTAAAATAAACTACTGCTGATAGTTTAGGGTTTTTAAAAATGTAGCACACTATACGAGAGAACAACTCATTTTTATTCTTGAACAAAAAAAAATTAAAATAATTTCGTGTACTGATTCGTTTCGGTAGCAGATTTGGCCCCCTTTGTCATGTGATTTAACACCATTCGATTTCTTTCTATGGGGTTATTGAAGTCAAAGGTCTATGCCAAAAGTCCTAACGCATTAGAGGTGGAGGTTTAATGTTGCATTCGCGAAATTCAGGCACATTTGTGCAAAATGGTCAAGGAAAATTTCATCGAAAGAATTCGTATGTGCCAGCAAAGTCGTGGTGGGTATTTGCCTGATGTGCTATTTCATACATAACCCTATCCTATGTAGTTAATGTTTAAATAAATAAATAAAATACAGTAATAAAAAAAATGTGTTTTCTATTAAATTCAAATATTGCGTCCTTTTTGAGACACCTTTATTAGTACTATCCACTGGATTTTCCCTCATGTAAATGAACTTACCTGAGTGTGCACTAAGCCCTATATGGTTTCTGATTGCGTAACTTTTCTCCAACTTTTCGCCTAACCCGTAACTTTTCCACCAGCTATTAACGCCAATTTGGGCTATTCAAGCTCATGTTTAGTAATTAATGTTATGTTGTGATTTTGGAATGAATGATTAAGGCCGTGAAACGCCGTTCTGACTAGATTAGGATACAATAAGGACTGACTTTCAGATACAGGGATGATTCTTGACACGGTATGATTCTTTCTTCGGTGAGATTAGGTATAGAAAAAGTAAGTCTTTTATTATACTTTTTTCGTTAGCCTACTTCAACGATATATTGACACAACTACTCCACTGAGTGGCAGTCGAAAACGTAAAACGAGTTTACATAAGCCGATCATGTCTTACAAAGGGAGATTGTACAATATCCATTAAAAGGAAATAATTAGGTATGAAACTTTACTAAGTCATATAATTTATTTTTCGAAGACTTCTCTCGTTAGACGCGTTTAAAGAAATACTTTACTTAAGGCGATATATCGATTGAAAGAGACACCCTTTGTTTTTCGCTCACGACAAAACGGGATGCAACCCTCTCCGAGAATGGCTTTTTAGACAAATCTCGTTAAATATCTGACTGTGTGCAGGTTTATTAAATTTCCTCTTGTCAGTACCTAGATGAGGTAAAATACCATCATATTAACTTAATATGTCTTTTAAGAATGCGTTGTTTTAGTAGGCTGAGGAAAAAAAGGAAAATATAGACTCGACTTTGGATTTATTTTCTATCGAGAAAATTTTAAGCAATCGTGCTTCGCTATTGCCTGTACCAGAATCATATAGTCAAGAATCATATATCTGAAAATCAGCCCCTACTGTTTGCTAGTCTGGGCAGGGCAGCGTTTCAAAGTCTCCAAATTTCTCAGTGTAGCGCCTTAAGTATGTAAATTCCAACAGATTACCTTACCATTCGTCTTAACCACTCGCGTGGTCATATCAGAAGTTTCCCTTGGATATTCTCCAACCGGGCACTCTTAGGGCCAATTTTTTTGGCGTTGTAGTTTTTTTTTATTGATTCTGAACAATATGTGCACGATTTCCTACACTGTCCCACAATTTTTTTCCATTGAGTGACAAAACGTATGGGATTTTCGTAAGTCAGTGGAAAAAATGTATGGGAGAAAAAAAAAATTTCAATGCCATGTTGTCATATTTTTTTCACTTGTACAGAATCAGGAGCTCTTCCAACCTGCCAATTTTCATGCAATTCTAAGAAATAAAAACAAACTACAACGCCAAAAAAATTGGCCCCTTAACGCTTTATTGCCGCCTATAAAACCACTTACTCACTACGCTGGCTCGATGACCCAAAGAGGGTCTTGGCCTCTGACACAAGAGAACGCCACTCTAAAAGCCACAGTCAGGTTTAAAAAAAAACCTTTCGTGACTTACATTACGCATAAAGTTCACGAACGGTCACCGTACGGTATTGACGATGGTGCCAGTCTAAAAACAGAAACAATATAAAAGTTTCCTGAATTCCCGGTAACGTAGAAAGTTTTAAAAAGTTTCCTAGAGCAAAAAACTGCTTTATTAAACTGTTACTTATAAAATTTTATTTTCAAGCAACTATAAAGTTTGCGGCATTTTCAAAGGCGTCTTGCCGAGAATAGCCTTATTAGTTTAAAATAAAAATAAAAAGTGTCCCTCATTACACTACACGACAAATAAAAAGTTGGCTCAAACTCAAAGTACAAATATAAATAATAAGAGCGGCGTCTATCCTCGCAAAGGTCCGGGACACCATCATTGTCCCGTGAACGGGAAGACATACAGAGCCGGTAGCATGAAGACGAATATGCAGATATGGGTGTGAAGAGATGGCTCTGGGATACCCTTCATAGATCATATATTTGTATTTATATATTTTATAAATATAAATCTTTTTAAATCACGTATTTACAAGAAAATATATACAAGAATACAACAATAACATAAATAATATTAAAGCTAACTTAAATCTTAAAACGGGCCCTTGAGGCATTATACCGAGGATGCTGGCGGCATTTCCTCGCTGTATCGCAATGCTGATACGTTGTGCGTGCGAGGAAGTTCTTCGGTCACCAGTTACGTCAACCAGTAGCTCTAGTATAAGTTTTTTCGAAACATTAACTAATTCGAACGCGTTTGCGTTTTCTCTCAAAGTGTATGAAAGTGGTATGAAAACATGAACAGCGCCTCTGGTGGTCACTAGTGGAAACTAAAACAGTGAGTATATCATTTATTTGTTGCTAACCGATGAACGCGCGTATTTCAAACTAGGAGAGACCGTTTTCATACATTTTGAGACAAAGCGCAAACGCGGTCGAATTAATCAATGTTTCGAAAAAACTTATAGGTACTAGAGCTACAGATGCTTCGCGATTTCACTAAATAACTTGTGCGCGTAAAAATAACGAGCTGGGACCCCGTGGACCTAGAGTTTCAAAGTTATATTCGTATTTTATATCTTTTATATAAATATTTGGCATCTTTATATAGTGCGCGCCATCCAAGAAGGCGCGCTCCTCCACAGCCCAAGCCGTATAACTGCGCACAGATTAGTATGAGATTCGCTGTGGAGGGGCGCGTCGTCGTGGATGGCGCGCACTATATCTATGTTTAATAAATGTTCTGTTGTTTCCTTTATTACATAGAGATTTACTTATTTATTTCACTTGTAAAAGAACTTGGGCACGGGCAATCGCGCAAACACATTATATATACGTACGTAAAGCCTTGGCCAAAAGTGTTGAGCACTCACACGTTTTCCATATAAAACTTAAACTTTCTATCAAGCATTTAATATCCTTTTCATCATCATCCTCCTAGCGTTATCCCAGTACAGTTGCATCCTGAAGGATGCCTGGGGTCCGCTACCTAATCCCAAGATTTGGCGTAGGCACTAGTTTTTACGAAAGCGACTGCCATCTGACCTTCCAACCCCGAGGGGAAACTATCCTTTTATTAAAGAAAATTAAATATCTTTCAAAACTAGCTATTTTCGTTGACGTTAAAGATAATTGCACGGATAAAAATGCAATTTGTCCTTTTATTGCAAACCCGTCTATTTTTAGTCTTCAGTTAGCAATAGCTACTTCGAAATGTTATTATCTAAAGTTCTCTAGATGTTCTTTAGTATATACCTTTTCATATTTTACGTCAATGTGCATTTTTGTAATTAAAAATAATAGTTTTTAAGTTTCAAAGGAAATAAGGGGTGCTCAACACTTTTGGCCAAGGCTGTGGCTGTACGTACGTATTTACACAGGAGTAGGTATTTATGAACATGCATGAGCATACTCGCATGAAGACGACGAAACACGGTCTTGGTGGATAATCTTACAATAACAACCGTCATTGTAGATCAGTAAACAAGATTTTGCAGAGGCCATCTGTGTGAGGGCGGAGGCTCAAAACAATATGTCTCTAATGACGAACCTATGACACGTGTACTCTGCCTCTATAGTAAAGTCAGCATCAAAATGAAACACGCAAAAAAGGTCCATTTACACGTAGTAAGTACTTACATGCGATGTTCATTAAGGGGCTACCCGGCGAAATCAACCGATTTTAGTGCATTTGTATCGTATCTAGTTCACGGGGTGTTAAGTTTCCGCATTCAAAAAAATATATGTTGAATGGTGGTCTTTTATTAACACTTTGACAGGACAGAATTTAGAAATCAGTCCTGTACACTTCTCAAATAAAATCCCCAGGTGGGCCCAAAAAACCACAAAAATCGTCTACATTTTTTTGAAACTATTTACCAGCTACAGCTTACATTTTAGCACCACTTTTTCCGTAATTGCTTTTTATTGCATTGATTTTTCAAACCTCCTAATACTTGTTGAGAAAAGTACGAAAAACTGGTTTTTAGCCGTATAAATTGCAAAGTTGGATGACATATTACTTGGTTTCAGTGACTGGTTGAGGTAAAGTGAGATGGTATATTGTTAAAGACGGCCTTTGTTAAGAGGATGAGACAAAAAAAACCGCGGAAAAATGAAGAATTACAGTTTCAAGGTCATTCAGATACGGTAGCCCCTTAAATCGCGGGGTTTAATCGTCCTCGGTTTAATCGTTCTTGCACCATGTAAACCGGCCTTAAAGAGGTCAAAAGCTCTTATTCCATTACACTCTTCTAATACGTAGTTAAGGTTCATGCTATTTAAGATGACGAAAAGTACTTAAAAGGGATTTTAAAACATCTTTTGTTGCCTAAATATGAAATACGGGTTTTAACCCATGCTAGATCCAGGTTCTAACTCATGTACGAAATATCATTTAATATTATAATTATAACATTAACATTATTACTTAGATCTCCCTCGAAATCTTTTTTTAGAAACTAGTTCAATCCCAACAAGGTTGAACTGGGCTATTTTACGGAAAGTTGTACACTCCATTTTTTTTAAATTCTGATAAAATTGCGTTTCTTCTACTCAGAATCGAAAGTACTTTCAAACCTCACTCTGTTCCAAATATTTATGCCGAAATCCTTGTCCACAGATTGATCGATCAGTACAGCGACAACCCAGAAATCTTCGACATCAACTGCGTGGATCCCCTGAACCGCTCAGCCCTCATCGCGGCCATTGAAAACGAGAACATCGAGCTAATCAAACTGTTACTCAATTCAGGAATCAAGGTCAAGGTTAGTGTCAAGGTCACGCCATCTGTGTTCAATCTCTGAACCGTTCAGCCCTCAACGCGGCCATTGAGAAAGAGAACATCGAGCTAATCAAACTGTTACTCAATTCAGGGATCCAAGGTCAAGGTCAGTGTCAAGGTTACGTCATTTGGGTTCAATCTCTGAACCGCTCAGCCCTCATCGCGGCCATTTAAAACGAGAAAATCGAGCTAATCAATCTGTTACTCAAATTAGGGATCCAAGGTCAAGGACCGTGTCAAGGTCACGTTATCTGTGTTCAATCTCCGAACCGTTTACCCCTCATCACTCCCATTGAGAACTATGATGATCGCGCGTTAGTGAAATAAACGACAAGGAAGCATCTGTCACTTTCTGATACCAACCGATAGAAAGTGACAGATGCTTTATCTTTTCGTTTACCACACTATCGCGCGACCCATAATACAGGACCAAACTGTTACTCAAGTCAAGGATCAAGGTAAAATTTATCTTTGTAGTCACTATCATTTATCGATTGTGGACAAAAACCTACCATGGGTCGCCTTCTAAATAACCTTAAATCATTGTATTCAAAATAACTGAATAAATTGGTAGGTATTTACCAAAATAAGAAATTTCCAAGCAAGATGGTGCTTTCTCTAAATTCAATCTATTTTATGACAACTACAACTTAGCTATTTCTCCCTTTGAAAATAAATTTGTCAAATTGCATACACGCCAAAAGGTATTTCCCCAAATGATGACACTCAATTTCTGCTTTTGACAAGGCATATCCGTAATAACGTACTAAACTCAAAGGCCGAAAAACTACAGAATATTAGAAGTTACATTCTGCCCTTAACGAAAAAATACGGTTGTTAGTGACAGTTTTCTTTTAGCTCCCGTTTTCCCGCCTGACCCAACAAGCTTTCACACTTAAAATATTATACACATTGAAACTTCTTTTACCTATATTTGTGGAACTTCGGAATTAAGAGGGCGTAGATGACATTGCAAAAGTCCCGCTTTAACACGCGTGAGTTTTCAAATTTTCAATGAACCATCCCGCTCTCTACGGAAGCTCAACGCGTGTTTTTCGTAAATATTGATGTTTATTCTAAACGTGTACATTTTATAAGGATAATCTTTTGTATCAGGTTTGAGAACTTATCATTTTACAACTATTAAACCAAAAATCATTGTTAAAGATGGGAGGGTTTTAAAGATCCAACCAAAAAAATGGTTATGTTTGAAAAAAAAGTATCGAAAAGAGGATTTAAAACATTATTCGTCATGGTAATATCTACCTACTCATCAAAAGTGTTAGTAGGTAGTGATACAAAAAGTGTTCTTGAATCGGAGCAGAAAACTCTGAGTGACTGGAATTGAATGATTGCTATTTTGGATGGCAATAAAGGTGTATAGGTACCCTACACGTAAAAAGTAAGAGAAAGTAAGAAAAGTTGCACGGTTAGATACACATCTAGCTCTAGGGAAATCAAAGCGGCTGTGCGGTTGATCACATCTGTCGATATTTACATAATGCGTGGTAACTCACCGTTTTTCCGATTCCCTGATGGAGAGAATACCTGAAGTTGCTCGCATTTTGTATTGGATTTAAATCGGTTTTGCGAGGCTGGCTTAATACATGGCACTTTCAATCTTATGTCATGACGATAAAGGTAATTAACCCGTGGAACGTTATTTCAATAAAAATGTATTCAAATATCTATTAAATAGGTTTGAGAGTAAAATTTCGTTAGTAAACACGTGTGATACTGAATCGCTCAACGGGATAAGTGTAATCTATTGGGCACTAAGTTGTCGAGCACTGGGATGTTTAACTTCCTTGAATAGCACCAAGATCGGATTTATAACTATCATAATAATTTGAAAAGATATCGGTTGATTCCAGAAAAATGACAAAACATTGCGTGGCAGTTTATAAATGTAATCTTACATCGTAGGCCTAGCACGTGTTGCGCTCGAGAGTATGTCGGCGTATCTCGAGCTATCCGTCACTTTCTAAAAGCGCCAATCGGAAAAAGACGATCGAGATAAGTCGAGCGAGATACTCTCAAGCGCAACATGTGCTACGGGCGCTGTACCGCTAGGAAACCTATATTTTTTTCGAAACATAAACGCCAATGAAACGCGTTTTCGTTTTGTCTCAATTTGTAGGGCAACGCAAACAGCGCCCCTTGTGGCTTTTAGTAGTAACTATTTTTTAACCGACTTCAAGTTTTCAAAAGAGGAGGTTCTCAATTCGGTTGTATGTTTTTTTTTGTTTGTTACTCCAGAACTCCGTCATCTCTGAAGTCTGAACTGAAAAATTTTGAAAATTCTTTTTTTGATTGTAAGTATAATAGTTATATCCAAGTTAGTTAAATTTGCGATTGCCAGCATCTATATATTAATATTATATTTATGTATTATTTTGAGTATTTAAACGGCGTAGCTGCTTCGTTATAAAGGTGAATCAACTGTTTACCAACACGAAATTGACGACAAAATACAATTATAGGAATATTCTGCGTAAATCAATTCAGCGTCAACTCCAGTTGTAATAGGTGAAAACGCAAGGAAACTCATTTAACGTTTCCCTGGTATATAATTACAGCGAACAGGGCCCCTTCAAGGAAGTTGAGAATGTAGCACATACGCGGGTGAATCAACGCTTCAGAGACTTTCTCCTCGCCTCAAATTGCCTAGGGGTCAATGAGACACTTACGGTTCACATTATTTGTGCGCCAAGCTAAAGCATAGAAAGAAGCGCACGGCTAAACGTTTCACATCCAGAATGCTCCACGTCCACATATTACATGTTTAGGTTTGGCCACTAAATTTCTGAGGCTAATATTTTTGCCGCCTGATATTGGAATTGTTTTTTATTTGTATTAAATATATCGACCGATGAACCGATGGCCGTTGGGGCCGAAAGGTTCTCGAGTGGCGACCACGGACCGGAAGGCGCAGCGTGGGTAGACCCCCCACAAGGTGGACTGATGACCTGGTAAAGGTCGCGGGAGTCCGCTGGATGCGGGTGGCGCAAGACCGGTCATTGTGGCACTCTTTGGGGGAGGCCTATGTCCAGCAGTGGACGTCTTTCGGCTGATATGATGATGATGATGATATCGACCGAAACGAAGCGTTTATTATGCGTATTGCACAAACGGCGTAAAGGAGCGCGGACTCCGCCATTGCTAGAGGCCACTGGAACGGCGAACAAGGCGGCTTTGCAACAAGTGCAGCGGGACGGTACTCGGAAGCGCACCAGCGGTGTAATCACGTAACGATATGTACTACCGTTGGTAGGTACGTATTTAATATCAGCGGGGTAATCACGTAACGATATGTACTACCGTTAGTACGTATTTAATGTCAGTTTTATTATGGGATTTGACATTAAAATCTATCGTACTAACGGTCGAAAACGTTACATGATTACCGCGCAGTTTTAGTATGGGATTTGACATTTAAATCTATCGTACTAACGGTCGAAAACGTTACGTGATTACCGCGCCGGTCCAAAAGTTCAGTGCTGTTGTAACGACCCCTGCAGATGTTATATAGGGTTACAGCGTCAGTTAAAGTACAACCATTAGTGCCTACTTATGTTTGTTACCTGATGATGAACTCGCTGTACCATCCTCGATGCCGAAAATATATATTTATAAAAAATGTATATAATATGTGCATTCTCATTTATAACCATCTGCCAGACGATTTCAAAGTCTTAACAGCCAACGTTTTTAAACGACGACTAACAAATTGGCTACTGGACAGATGTTTTTATAATGTAAAAATGTATCTCGAGTATAAAGATAAACAGAAATAATAGAAAATTATACGCCTCTTTATGTTAATTGTATGTTAGTTATTAATTGAAATTGTATTGATTATTGTGACATTTGAAATTGTATATATGATCTATTATAATAATAATGAAACGATAATGTATTTTAGATATCCCCACGAAATAATTTGCACGCCTGGGGGCCGATTTTTGAGAGTCGACCGCTCGAATTTTCAATCGAGATCTGTCAAAAAACTATGACGTTTTGACAGATGTCGAGTGAAAAGTCGAGCGTTCGACTCTCAAAAATCGGTCCCCTGCATGCAGGCTGGATACACGGACTTATTTACAATCTCTGTAACTGTATTCCAGCAAATAAACATTTTGTATTTGTATTGTATTTGTATTTGTACCAGGACGCGCTTCTGCACGCTATCAAGGAAGAGTACGTGGAAGCCGTCGAATTGTTGCTGCAGTGGGAAGAGGAACATCATGTTGTTGGGGAACCTTATGTGAGTAGGTACCCACTAAGAACCAGTACTTCAAAATACAGTAGAATCCGGATACAGCGACCTTCAAGGGACCGGCGATATTACGTCGCACTAACAGGACGTCGTACAAAACGGACCGATTTTCTTTGAAAATGTTTGGTATGAATCCTAACGTCGGTGATTTAGCAGTCGTTAAAAGCAGTCAAATGTTATAAGCGGAGTCGTTATAAGCGGATTCTACTGTAATTAAAAAATCGCCGCATACCGGGTAGAGTCAGTCCGACCCAGGTCGGGCCTAGCTGAGTTTCTTGCTGGACTTCTCGGCTAGGCTAGGTTTAGTGAACCAGCGATAAAACTCCCAGTAGCACGATTCCACTGACACCTCAGCTTCGGTTGAAACCGCTCAACCAATCTCACTGGAGCGGAAACTGTTACAGTATTCCAGTGTTTAATCCACCCGCGTGGTCGTGTCGTCGGAGGTTCCCCTGGATTTTCCCCAGACCACTCTTCAACCGCGCAGTGCTATCGCTTTATTGACCCCCACAGTCGAATTCAAAAAAAAGTTGCACACTTAAGAGGAGGGGTAGGGCAAGCTCTCTCCATACAAACTTTGTGCAGGATTTACTTCGTTTGTGTTTACATTAAAGTTATGATTTTTGGTCAGTATGCTTATTTTTCTCATAACTATTTCGTGACGTAATTTTTTTTATTAATTTTTTTTTTATTTTATTTTTTTTATTTTTTTTGAAATATTTGAAAATTTTTACATCACGATCTTCGCATATCTAACATTTACAACCAAAAAAAAAATTATATTTGTTAGTGCCAAAACCGGCGAATAAAACCTGCACAAAGTTTGTATGGGGAAGGCCTTGCCCTACCCTGCGCCTTAAGGCAAGTTGCACAGTTAGTTTCCTAGTTGTATTTTGTATTAAGGCGCAGGGGTGGGCAAGGCATTCTCCATACAAACTCTGTGCACGTTTTATTCGTAGGTTTTGGCACTAACGAATGTAATATTTCTTTTGGATGTAAATATTAGATATGCGAAGAAAGTGATCTCGGTATATAGTCGCCTAGTACAAGCTTTGCTTAGGTTGGGACTAGATTGATTTGTGTAAGATTGTCCACAAATATTTATTTATGATTACAATTTCTCAACAGAGTTGGGAGTCCGTGGACCTCGCAGCAGCTACGTTCACGCCCGACATCACCCCTCTCATTCTGGCTGCACACCGGAACCACTACGAGATTTTGAAGATCTTGCTAGACAGAGGAGCCACGCTTCCTATCCCTCACGACGTCAAGTAGGTATATACAGTGCCCTTACTATGAGTTTGCAATGTTCGCTTTACAGTACTCACTAGCGACTTAGTATGGCGATTCTTCGTTAGGTATATTTCGTGACCGCCAGAGGCGCTGTACTTTTGTCAATACTAAATCGTTTACGCAGTCGCTAGCGAGTACGGTAATGCAAACATTACAAACTCATGGTAGGGGTACAGACGTCACGTATTCACTGTAAAGACAATACAGAGTTTAAGTATGGTTTTGATCTATTCAAAACAAAGTGATTTCAAACAATGCTTTTAAGTGCTTTGCAAGGCAATTTTTATCTTCATTTGTTTAATCAGTAGCTTGTTACTTTTAATATATTATACTTAGGCGACTTCCTGATTTGTCGGTGCGGAGGCAGTACGATATGAGAAAAGTGTCATATGACAGTGCCAGCTGTCAGTCGACGCGATACCATTTTTTACTACGCCCCTACATTTAAATGAGTGCTTCCTGACTGGCGCGGGATGCGCGGTAGCGGGACGATGCGAAGGCGGTACTGCTACGCTTCTGCGCATGATATTACTACTACGCAATCGTAATACTGACAGTATTATGTCAAGTGAGAATCTTTGCGACGTCAGTAAGTTTACGTCAAAGAAGAAAATGTCACATATCGATCCCGCCCCGCCAAGTCAGGAAGTCGCCTAAAGTAATATCATTAATAATGTAAACCTCCACAGATGCGGATGTGACGAGTGCGTCAAGTCATCAGAAGAAGACTCGCTCCGGCACTCGCAAGCTCGCATCAACGCATACCGTGCTCTAACCTCACCATCTCTCATCGCTCTGTCTTCAGCAGACCCGCTTCTTACTGCTTTCCAGCTTTCTTGGGAGCTGAACAGGCTGAGCAGAATGGAGACAGAGTTCCGTGTAGAATATAAGGTAAATTGAAACATCTCCCTGTTTTCAAAAAGGTTTCCAGGAGCATATATTTATCCAAGTAAATAAAATTTCGCTTCAGTGCCTGATGAGGCATTTTTTTTCCCTGGTAGGCGATAAAGTCATTACCCTGTCTTCAACAGCTGAACAGACCTGAGCACGATAGAGAACGAGTTCCGTGTATAAGGAAGTTCCGTTCAGTTAAGGAATTGAACCTATGTTATACTCAAGATCCTCCGAAGACTTCTAAAAATACTCCTTGACGATCCTTGATGACTCAATAGGCGAGAGATCAATGGATCTTTCCTGTCTCCTTAGTTTATCAGTATGTCTTCAGCTGATCTGCTGACTGCCATCCAGCCTTCTTGCGGAGCCAGAGTTCCTCATAGAATATCCACACACACACACACTTACACCACATAGAAATCTAAGATTCAATATGCCCATTGGCACTCTACTTCCGAAGAAGCATTTCAGTGCATACCTCGTTCGACTTCTTCGCTCAGAAAGCGTACGGTGAATTAGAAACAGAATTTGTTCGCGTATCTCTCGGCAAATTCGAAAGAAACGATGATCCGGGTAGCGACTCGGATATATTTGCTTTTATCATTTTCCTACACGTTACGGCGGTTATTTTTACACAAAGTGCGTTTAGGTTGTGAACGACAGCTCAAGGAGCCAAAATATTGATTGAATGTCTAAAATACACTCTTGGCATTGAGATTAACCATAACAACACCTCTGTCATCCTAGGCGACTTCCTGACTTGGCGGGGCGGGATCGATATGTGACATTTTCTTCTTTGACGTAAACTTACTGACGTCGCAAAGATTCCGACTTGACAAAATACTGTCAGTATTACATTTGCGCAGTAGTAATATTATGCGCAGAAGCGGACCAGTACTGCCTTCGCATCGTCCCGCTTCCGTGCATCCCGCGCCAGTCAGGAAGCGCTCATTTAAATGTAGGGGCGTAGTAAAAAATGGTATCGCGTGGACTGACAGCTGATACTGACATTTGACACTTTTCTCATATCGTACTGCCTCCGCACCGACAAATCAGGAAGTCGCCTAACAAGCGTGTCAATTTCTACAGCATGTAATTTTATTTTGAAGTTGTCAATTAGTCTCTGAACATTTATTTGATGTAGCATGTTATGAAGTGGGATTAAGTGGATAATGATTTTATTGACGTTTGTTTTACACTTTCTACGTTTCTATATTTTCTTGCACCGCTTTGAGTGTCTCTGTTTGTCCCTGTGGTTGACTGGTAGAGAATGCCATTTGGCATTAAGTCCGCCATTTGTACACTCTATTTTATTTTGTGCAATAAAGTTTGAATAAATAAATAAATAATGAGCACCAATTTCCAATAGCAGTACAAGATCAAGGAACAGGCTAACCAAATGGCTGCCTGCTTTGTGGCGCTAGATTATCTGTGGTACTACCATGTCAAATACACAGAGTGCTTTTCATATATTTGTAAGTCAAAATACAAAAAAAAAACTTTAAAACGCCGGCCGCCAGCGCGCTGCACGCCGCACCGACTGCTGTAGCGTGAGATTTTATTAGTGAATCCTTAGCATTCCATTGGGATTCTTATGATAATATTCAAATTTCCTCATACATGCGTCGGCCGGAACTGGGATGGCCTGCCTCGTATGACTACAGATTCTATAACTCACTCGGCTGACAATCCCTTCCTTTAAAAAAGCAAGTTAATGTCCCTCTACTATTATTTCCTCCTTACCAGGCTTTAAGGCAGCAGTGTCAAGAGTTCGCAACGTCTCTCCTGGACCACACGAGGACGTCCAATGAATTGGAGATCATGCTCAACTATAACCCCTGGGACATCGATTGTTGGGAAACGGGCGAGCGGCAGACATTAGGAAGACTCAAGTTGGCTATTAAATATAAGCAGAAAATGGTAGGTATATATACACTTCATTTTTAGTTTAAGAGTAGCTTAGCTTAGCTTAGAGTACTTAGCTTGTTACAACGATTCCAAATTGAAATCGGAATCATACCTAAGTAATCCTTGAGATATTTAACTATGTGAGAGACAGACGGATAATCTTTTACGCTTTTACTTATCCTTTCACGCCCTCATTGATTCCGTATCCTTACCCTTTAATTTTATCCATATTTATTATGCCGATCCAAAATTTCTTACGAGTAATTAATTACATAGCTAAAACAAGCTATACGGTGAAATACCAAGATCTCATCGATAACCTAAGTTTGGAGGTGGAATATTCTTCACCCTGAGAAGCAATCTACATATATTTATTTACTATTTTTGTTATGGTAAGGCTATAGGCAATAAATTCATGAACTTCGTAAATACACCTGTATCAATGCTTACCTGTTTAATTCGAAAAGGACTTAAATGTTATTGAAACTGTTGCTTATAGACGGCTATTTCGAAGCACATATCGTAAGTCATATTGTAGTGAATAAATAAAACTGTGAGGCACCTAGTTGCGTGTGTGTGTTTTTTACAAGTTATAAGAGGAAGCGATTCAATACGAGCCACGGTCGTTTATATATTGGTGGTCATAAATGATAAAAAATATCATGTAAAATAAATAACTACATAATTATATTATTTATTCAGAAAAACAGTAGGTAAGTGAAAGAAAAAAAAATTAAAACTAAAAATTACTAAGCGTATTACAATTCACTCGTAATTACCTATATATTTCCGAAATTGTTTGTGATCACAAATGATAAATTAATTTAGCATATAAATGTCTGAAGTTGAACAGTTATTCTATTAAGCAAATATTTTATTATGTATTTATTTATTATTATTTCATGTGTATTTGAAGTAGAAATAATTAGAAAAATAGGTATACACTTTTGGGTTTACGTGTCAAATACCTACCAAGTAAATTAATATTTATATGTTTGGCTTATTGTATCGATCTTGGACGAAGACATTTCGGATATCCTCTTTCATCATCCGCGTTTCATTGAATCAAGCCCCTATTTCACCTCTTCTACACATTTTTTTCTGGTGAAATGGGGACTAGGTCTTAGGCTCTCCCCAAACCAACGCGGAGCCGGCATGAGCTGATCAAAAAGAGCTTAATATTTACGCAATAAGAGCGAAAAACGTGTTGGCGGTGACGAATAATAGTGTGGAGTATTTTAAAGTTTTATTGGTTTCATTATCAAGGAAAGGCATATTTTCTGTTAGCCATTTTATTTCGCAGTGCCACAGAGTACATAGATAGAACACAATCTTCATAAGACATAGGTACTAAAACGTAGATTTAATGGCAGCCCTGACTTATCTTAGTATGGTAATGTTGGTGAACATAAATACAGAATAATATTAACTCAACAGAGTAAAGCAATCCGCTAATATTATGCCGGCTACACGTCGATAGGTTTAGAGATTCCTTCCGCTATAACTACGACGTGACCTTACTACATAACTTCTCATAGGAACCAGACGGCAAAATGTAACATACGAGTACGCTATGCTTACTTACGAGACTTGAAAATTGTGTCCATTTTACCTATATTTATTTCGTGTACATAAAGTACAGATTCACTTTTCGTGTCACGCTGTCTACCGTTCATTCATATTACCTAGTATTTGTTACATTGGAGATATGTTTTCTCTAATGTATTTGAGAAATATATTACAACTCTGATTTCTGCATAAGAATCTTTCTCGGTGTATTTTGCTAAAAATGCTGCGAGTCTAGTGTATATGTAGGTAGAAATGGGCGCCTTCATTGTTACTATTGGATAGGTGGACTGATGACACCCGAATCCAGCGGACTCCCATCCCAGGTCATCAGTCCACTTTGTGGAGGTCAACCCACGCAGCCCACGCTGCGCCTTCCGATCCGTGTTCGCCACTCGAAAACCTTTCTGCGACTTATTTTTGAATAATGGTTGATATATTTCCTAGTTCGTCGCTCATCCGAACGTCCAACAGCTGCTCGGGGCGATTTGGTACGAAGGTCTACCGGGGTTTAAGCGGAAAAACATCGTCGGCCAATGTGTGCAGGTATGAATATACCCAGGTATTTTCCATTCCACTCACACTTCAGATTCGGTTGAAGTTAAACCAATCTCGCTGGAGGCTCGCCCTATAAAGACACAGTCAGGTTCATTCATTCATCAAAAACAGTGAGGCTAGTTTGATGCTTTATAACTCGATGAGCTGTTCCCGACCTAAAGGAAGTCAGAAATAACATGGCAATCGGTCAATAAGGACCTTAACCATTTGGACGCCAAGAAATCTCACCTAAATTTACGTCTTGTCGTGCCTACAGCGCCAATAAAGACTATAGGTACGAGTTGTGGCGTTGTCAATACGACCGTCGTACTTCATCTCTTAGGCCGGTCGCACATTGGACACGTTTTCCCTTTGACGTTGACCGTTTTGACGTTAGACCTTGAGGTCGGGATCGCTCGCGCGGCTGCGTGCGTCTTCGGACGAGTAATTTCGTACGAAAACGTGTCCAATGTGCGGCCTTATGGTCATTGTATTCAGTCTCTTATGGAAAATGAGTTGGCATGTAGTGTGTCACACCCATACGTGAAGAATGGCGTCTGAAGGGTTAAAAACGCCAGACGGCCAAACCAAGCTATAGGGAGACTTTTTTGAGTTGGAACAGGGATGGGAAATATCCTAGAACAATATGAAGAAAGATGGTTAGCCTAGTTTGTTTGTTACTTGGTATGTACTGCCTTCGAAATCAGTGATCTAACTCTACTTATAAGTAACGAACAAAACTAAACTTAACTTGGCGGCCCCTGGATTTCGCGTACCTTCAGCGATAATTCATGAGATCGTGGTTGACAGTGACATTTGTCGACAGTTCGACACTCAGCCGCCATTGTTCTGCGGATATCTAAACTAGTACACTACGAGTATAGTGCGGATTTGGCTCGTCGCCGCGTTGGTAAACACACGTGGCCGGCGCGACGACGAGCTGAATCCACAACCGAACAAAACCAGTTGCCTACGTGCATAGCGTCGTTACCGAACAACGTCTTTGATTAAGTACTGATTGGCGAAGTCATCATAAATTGATGGAAAGCCTTTTTTAAAGACGCGACCCTCATACTGATCTATGCGCAATTGTACGGATTGGGCTGTGGATGAGAGCGCCTTCGTGGATGACATGCACAGCACGCACTCTGTTTGACAACGATGGTTTTTTTGTTCAGGTAGCGAAACTAGGCGCCATGTTTCCCATATACTGCACAATATACATGCTGGCACCGAACTCCGAGTACGGTCGGTTTATGAAGAAGCCGTTCGTCAAGTTCATCTGTCACAGCTCTTCCTACATGTTGTTCTTAAGTAAGTAATCATATTTTTCACACCACCTGCTCGACAATGCCCAATAACATCATCCTAATCTTACCGAAAGCAAATCATTTCAGCCCTTAGCTTTAGCCGGGTTGTAATGTTGTACTGAATTACATTACCAACAGCCGGGTAATAATGTAGTTTCACTTCTCATAGTTATTCTTATTGTTATTCGTGAGGGGGACGTCGAACTAATTTGAAAATCGAACATATTCGTATTCGTACTGGCCACCACAAGCTGAATGGAAGACATTTAAAAAAAAGCCGCGAATGTTAAAAGACACTCCAGTGTACGGAGTGAAATTGCAGATGCAGATTTTATAAAACATCCATGGATATTAACTGTCTATATGTCTGTCTGTTATTTCTTCACGCTAAAACCGATGAACCGATTTAGATATAAGTAATATGGTATGGAGATAATACTGACCAAAAATCATAAGTGTAGTGCAAACACAAGCGAAGAAAAACTTGCACAAAGTTTCTATGGAGAGACTTTGCCCACCCTGCGCCTTAAATACGTAATGCATCTTGCAGATCAAAACAGTCGAACACTTTTCTTACCTACATGCCGTTCCATAACAATTTGTAACACCTATAAAAATTTACGATGTGAAACCAATTTGGAAAAACCATCTTCAACAAGGTGTTCCGTGACTATTATTATAAGCGAGAGCCATTGTTTGTTTCAATAAAGATTATATTATTATTAGGTCAACTTTGATCTAGGTATTTATACGATGGGTACGTATATTTTAGATTGAGCTGGTCTGTTTGTCTTACTAATATCACAAATGTAAAATTTTAGATACACACGGACATTTATTTTTTATAGGTTTAGCTAGTTTATTAATAGTTTAGTTATATTTAAGTACCTAGTTTTACTTTTTTGTTTTTTTCTTTGTTATTGATTTGAATAAACTGACTTAGTTAATCAAAAAAATATATAAAATTTTAATAATTTATGAGATGTAATGAATGAATGAATGAATGATTTTTTTGAATGAATGATTTTATTCACCAGAATATACAGTATACAATAGATGTTTTATGTCACACCTGGCCATAAAGCGGCAATTACCGCACGCTCCGCGCGCGGGAAATCCCACTTCCTGGCCAAGGGGTGACATAAAATTTTGTACTTAACACGGGCGGTAATAAACAAAGCCTCCGATCGCATATTTATCGCCCTTCCCTTCGGCTCGGGCGTCAAATACCTGCGATCTGAGACATTCTTTGTTTTACCGCCCTTGTTAAGTAATGAACTATTACATTGTAGTTTCAATCCAGTACATTCGGCAGTAAATTTCAATGAGTTCTTAACAAATAAACACCTTTGATTAATTGATTGATTGATAACTACAAAATAATTAGGAAAATAAGTAGAAAGTATTGATAAACGTATATCCATCCATGTCAAAATGAATTCATGCATAAATCGTATTAAAGTTTTTGACGTCATAACAAAATATAGAATTGAATATAAAAGTAGTCAAATAAAAAGCGAACCAGGTGCTCACAAATATCTGAACACGATTTTATATGACTCTATTGTCAAGGCGTTAGAATGCATGTTCAGATATTTTTGAGCACCCTGAAGTGAACAGATATATTCGAGGTGACAAGTGACTGTACTTTATTCTCTGGTCCCTGTAGGTACTCATTAAATATTCTCCAACAGTGCTCCTCTCCCTGGCATCGCAACGCGCTGAGTTTCTAGTCCTGGAGTGGTCCGGCATCAGCTGGCTGCAGGAACTGGTTGAGTACTGGAAGGAACACGAGCGAGGTTCACTGCCGGGGCTCATAGAGTTCGTCGTCATCATCTATATAGCTAGTAAGTGCAGATTTTCCACTTCGTCCATTAGATTATTTATTATTAATACTACACTGGCAGGATGCAACTGTACTGGGATAACGCTAGGAGGATGACATGATGACTACACTGAGCGAAAAAAAATACTACTTGAGTTTTTGTGAATCCGAGGACAAGTATAGTAGTTGTTAACCAAGGGTTGAAAGCGACCCATTGCAGACGAGATATTTTGGCGCTCGAATAGTTCGAGGCTGGAATGGTGGTTTCACCCGAGTTAAACACTCTGCTTTTCATTCCGAATACGAGGAAACTAAAAATATTTTTTTTTACTTAAAATTCAAAATTAATATAAAATTTGAAATCCTTATCCCCAATTAGTCGAAATCAATAATGATTTTTCGCAAAAAAAAAATATTTTTTACTTAAAATCAAAATTAATGTAAAATTTGAAACCCTTATCGAGTTAGTCGAAACCGAGTATAATGACGATTTATCGAAAAGATATTTTTTTTTACTATTAATTCAAAATTAATATAAATCCTCATCCCCGAATTAGTCGAAATCGAGTAGGTATAAAGATGATTTTTCCCAAACAAAAAATTTTGTATTAAAATTCAAAATAAATGTCAAATTTTAAATCCTTATCCCTGAATTAGTCGAAATGGAGTATAATGACGATTTTTCACAAAAAAAACCTTTTTTTACGTGAAATTCAAAATAAACATAAAATATGAAATCCTTACCCCTGAATTAGTCGAAATCGAGTATAATGATGTTTTCTCACAAAAAAAATATTTTTTTACTTAAAATTCAAAATAAACATAAAATTTGAAATCCTTACCCCTGAATTAGTCGAAATCGAGTATAATGACGATTTTTCGCAAAAAAAAATTTTTGGCTTAAAATTCAAAATAAATGTCAGATTTGAAATCCTTATCCCTGAATTAATCAAAATCGAGTATAAAGACGATTTTTCACAAATATTTTTTTTTTACTTGAAATTCAAAATTAATATACAAATTGAAATCCTTATCCCCGAATTAGTCGAAATCGAGTATAATAACGATTTTTAGCAATTTTTTTTTTAAATTAAAATTCAATATATAAAATTGGAAATCCTGGTTGGTATTGGCTGATTTGGCTGTCGACGTGTTTTGTGATTGGTGGATTCAATGTGGTGAAGCATTTGCATTGGTTAATTTAAAATGTTTTGGAATCAAAAATATGTATACATGTTAGCCCGTGGGGCGCAATGGCCCACTTTCAACCCGCTCCTTAGGTCAAATATGACACACTTTCAGAGTATGAGGAATGAAATAGTTATTTACGATACAAGGGTTGTAAAACAAAGAAAGGCTGATATCGCAGATGTTTGGGGCCCGAGCCGCAGGCGAGGGTCTCAAATATGCGAGAGAGGGCTTTCTGTTTTAGGACCCGTGTTTTGTACACAATTTTACGTCACCACTTGGCCAAAAAGTGGGTTTTTCTGATCGCGCAACGTGCAGAAAAACGCGCTTTTTGGCAAGGTGTGGTGTAAAATTATATACTAACGTTTACAAACCAGTTTGTAATAATAGTAGTTATTTACTAATACCAAAAAAATTGTCCTTGTTAAATTCATTTGTATTATATTAAAAACGGTTTGTAACCGT
Organism: Cenopis cana; assembly: GCA_951800055.1. Lineage (NCBI taxonomy): Eukaryota > Metazoa > Arthropoda > Insecta > Lepidoptera > Tortricidae > Cenopis > Cenopis cana. The sequence continues at coordinate 5,462,971 of OX637487.1, read as the reverse complement.
TAGTATATAATTTTGTTGTCCTCGGATTCACAAAAACTTTATAGTTTTTTCACTCAGTGGCCAAAAATGTTACTAACCGATATCACAAAATAAAAAATATACAGAAGGTCCGTTCCCGCCGTTCTTGAAAATACATACCTAAACTTGCCCGACTCACAGGGTTGCTTCTGTATTGATTCAGAATTTTAAAAAGGAGCAGGTATATTAAAAATTCTTCAACATGACATTTCAATATGAACCAGCGTATCTTGGTAAAAAACCGGCCAAGAGCGAGTCGGACTTCGCACATTTAGGGTTCCGAATCAACCTCAAAAATATGATTTATCAATATATTAGTATTTGTTGTTAAATATACGTAATATTGAACATTGTCACCAAATTTCAAGTTCATAGGTCAATGAGAAGTCTAAAAATTCTTCGGAACAAATTTTGTGACAGACGAAGGACGGACGGACGTCTGGGCTACACCAATAGGGTTCCGTTTTGAGTTTTTGACCCTTCGGGTACGGAACCCTAATAAATTGATGCGTGACCCGCTGCGAGTTGTTACTTGTGACCGGCGGCGGTCGAGAGCGCCAACAAAGAATATACCTAATTAATTAGGTACCTTCTTAACTAAACCATAGTACTTAAATACTGGCGTTTTACCAGCGAACGATAAGATGAATGTGTAATGGTTGATCGTCGTTATCAAAGCGGCTAGTTTCAAAAAATTACCTACCTACCTAAGTATTGTAACTACTAAAATGAGAAAACCGTTTTATTTACCTTTCAATATCGTTTGAAAATTTGAAGAAAGTGTAGGCACAGTTTTTTGTTGTATTTAAACTATAAAATACATTCCAACTGTAATAATATCGGTTATTCATTTTGACGTACGTGACACAAAGTACCTACGTAGCGGCGGGGACGTCAAGTGATCAACGCGCGCACAACTGGCACTCGCGACAGTCGCGACTAGGCATTGCCGAGATCAACCGAGAATGCCTGTAAATGTTACGTCTGTGTGCGTGCGGCGAAAATGGCACTTTGTACTGAGCGGACTCTCTGCTCCGGCGCGCGCCGCCGCTATTTACTTTGTGCCGATATGGACCTGAGTCTGAAATAAATGTTTTCATTAATTCATTCATTAGGACAGTGGATAGTGATTACACTATCCATACTTCCATGCATTTAGCTTAAACCGCTGAACCGATTTAGATGAAATTTGGAATGGAGATAGTTTGAGTCCCAGGAAAGGAATTAGGATACTTTTTATCCCGGAAATAATACCCTAAGGGAAGGGAAGAAAGTTTGTATAGAAACCGGATGTCCGTCCGTTCTCCTTTACAGTCGCATTTCTCAACTGATTAGCAGAACCGCAGTTAGCAGGTTCGATAATTATTTATAGTCATTTGTCGAGTCAGTTTTAGTAAATTGAAGAAAAAAAAACACTTGTGAGGTCACAGAGCAATTAAAAACTGGTCGGTTTGGAAGGAAATTCAACTCCTTCGTATTAAGTATCATTTGTTATTTAAGATTAATAGTTAAATAAATAAATAAATAAATTCTTTAACCTAAAGGTATTAACCCATGGCATTTTACAAAAATACACATTTTTACACATTTTAAAATCTACAGTTAACAATTAAAATAAAAAAATTAAATACTAAAATTTAAATTAAGTTCAAGTTAGGTACAGTAAATAAGCCATCTTTGAGGCTCCACTTGTAAGATAACATGTCGTCGTGTATACTACGTTAACAATGCTGTTCGTCGATTTGCTCACTCTCTTGACAAAGGACCAGTGTCTCTTACGCATTATAGCGTAGAAGTAAGTGATACAAACTATATGTTACATTTTACTGATTTTTTTAATTGTTATTACTATTTGTTCTTTCAGGTTTAATATGGGCAGAAATACGAGCACTCTGGACTGGTGGCCTTTTAGAATACCTAAGCGATTTGTGGAACATAGTCGATTTCATTACCAACATGTTCTACATCGCTTGGATCAGTTTGCGGGTGTCCTCGTGGTATATTGTTCAGGTAATAAAATTTGCACGTAGAACTGATGTGGCGAAATGTTCTCGAGTGGCGACCATGTACCGGAATACGCAGCGTGGGTTGACACCCACAAAGTGCGGGTGAAAAAGTACCTAATCAATTATTTATTTATCGTATGGCCACACCTGTGACACGCGAAGGAATGTAAGCGCTGTGGGTAAGTATGTGTGCGTGCGCTGTCGGTACACGTGTCAATTGACAATATTTCATAATTTCCAAAAGTCCTAATTCGAAAACCATTTCGGTAAAAACGTGTGAAATACACAAAACACATTTTTTTAGATTTTTTTCTCCGTTAATTTTGGAAAAAATCGCAAATTACTGTAAACCGAAAGTTGACGTCATCTTCCTCGCTGTATTCAGGGAGACCTTAGTACAGAGTACATACAATCGCTGCTCTGGAGTGGCTCTGGATTCTTATTGGGAAGATGACGTCATATTTTACTTACGCCCTTTTGGAATGACCTACTTTTCAACGTGTTTTTTTGTATGAAATAATGAGTTAAATTGAAAAAGAAAAAATACGGGTGGCTTAAATTTTTACCTATTTTCTAACTAGTTCATAAAATAAAGTAGTTAAAAATATGAAATGTTGTCAATTGTGTGCGCGGGTGCGTAGCGCGTGGCGCGGACGAATCGCGAGGCGCGCCGGCACCCGATCATAACCAGGCGGGTCTCTCAGGGATGAGGTAACTGACCTCGATGCGGAGGGTTCGTGTCCGTTCTGTATACTATTATGTGGTATGGTATGGCATTTATTTCGAACCGTGAGATCTTCGATAAGACAGTAAGTACGACAATCATTATCCATTTTACAAAAGTTTGATTTTCAATGTACAATTTAGAATGTACTCTCTGTTCCATGGTAATCAGAATTATCAGAAATTTAACAGTGATCATCACAAATCTAAAAGTGACCATTAGAAATTGTGAAACTTCTAATTCAGTGGAATTTATAACTTGTCAAGCTCTCCCCAATATCAACTAAACGTAACTTAAAATTATCCATTTACGATTTTTAACAGAGAGACTTCAAAAACGGCCTGGATCCATGGTATCCCCGCGAGCGATGGGACTCCTTCGACCCCATGCTACTCTCTGAAGGTGCCTTCGCTGCTGGCATGATCTTCTCCTACCTCAAGCTGGTCCACATCTTCTCCATCAACCCTCACCTTGGTCCGCTCCAAGTTTCTTTGGGGAGAATGATACTGGACATTATCAAGTTCTTCTTTGTATATATGCTGGTGCTATTTGCATTTGGATGTGGTAAGTTTTTCCTTTGTTATGCCTATTGAAACATTTATTTTCTCTTTCATCATCGTCAGCCCATAAGTTCAGTCCAGTTGTAGAACACATGTCTTCTTTCATGGGTGCTAAAGAAATGAACTACACCGTTGAATACTTTTCCTTCGCCAAAAAAAGTACTTTATTTTGCTATAATTTCTTGACTCTAGACGTTTACAAATATTATACCAATTATAATGCCTTTATTTCCCTCTCTATTTTCTATTTCTTTTGCTATGTACCAGTTTTTGAGGTGTGCAATAATAGGCCAATAAAATTAGCAAAACCTGGACATAATTGATAACCGTAATTTTATTTTTGTATTATATACTGTATTGTTAGTTATAGTTAAGATATAACGAATTAAACAAATTAGGGTTGCGCGTCAATAAAAAACGATAACCATAAAACCTGAACCAGTTCTTAGAAAGTGAAAGATTTTTTTTAAATCTTTGAATACAGTTTTGCTTCTTTATAAAATTCAAATAATTATTATATCTTTAAACGAGCAATTCTTGTATATTTATTTATTTATATATTTATTTATTTCCGGGATTCGGAAACGGCTCTAACGATTTTGATGAAATTTGGTATTTGGCGGTTTTCGGGAGCGAGCAATCGATCTAGCTAGGTCTCATGTCCGAGAAAACGCCGAGCAGCGACTTGGCGCAGCTGTCGATCACCGAATATTGCGGCCGACTAACGTGTTCTTTACACTTTTGTCGTTAAGTGTAATTGTCGTTTTATGTCCAGGTTTTGCTAATTTTATTGGCCTATAAAGAGCATTTGTATTGTATCGTTGACAGGTCTCAACCAACTCATGTGGTACTACGCTGAGCTAGAAAAGAACAAATGCTACCACACAGCCAACGGCGTGGCGGACTTTGACAACCAAGAACGGGCATGCACCATATGGAGACGATACGCCAAGTAAGGCTTGTTATGTAACTGATGTATTACGTCACTTGAATCTTATTATCTTGAAGATCTAGACGCCAAACGCCAGTTCCGTAAAACTCAGCCAACACACATATAACAGTGCCGAACAGCTTCACTGTATTCCTTGCGACCGCACATTCAAAAGCAAATTCGTTTTGCGAGTCACATTCGCGCCCATGCGCGTAAAGTCTCCGGACCTTAAATGCTGAATGCAAATATTGCCAGGATGTGGCCGTTGACGGACACGTCTGGGAGGACAACATCGTTATGTAACAATAAAGTTACGGATATATGAAAGTATTGTGTACGTTAAATTATTACAATTATTTATTACCTCACATCCAGTTAAAAATGTGGTGTCTCCAAATATTGGTGTTCCGAGGGACACGCAATTTAAAGATTCTAGTTATTTTCAGTCTATTTGAAACGTCCCAGTCCCTCTTCTGGGCTTCCTTCGGCCTCGTAGACTTGACTACTTTCGAGCTCACTGGCACCAAGAGCTTTACCCGGTTCTGGGCGCTGCTGACCTTCGGTTCTTACTCAGTGATCAACATCATAGTGCTACTGAACATGCTCATCGCTATGATGTCCAACTCTTATCAAATTATTTCTGTAAGTACATTTATTAATTAGAATATTAGTAACATGCTTTATCATAGCCGTTTTTTGATAATTTGTGTCAATAATCACCCTAGTCTTGTAGATTTTATCCTTCAATTTAAGGGGAATTCGGGCATCACAAATTGTCCCCGAGACCTGTCGCCACTTCATCCACCCAACGATAATTCGGTTCTTCACATGGCGCAGCACGTTGAGCAGCCTAGCATATTTCATGCTTATTCCTATCCAACTACAGCATAATTTCTATTTTTTTAGGAACGAGCAGACGTGGAATGGAAATTTGCCCGAAGCACCCTATGGATGTCCTATTTTGAAGACGGTGACACTGTGCCGCCTCCTTTTAACATTATTCCTACTCCCAAACACTTTGCTGGTTGGATTAAACAATGCTGTGATAATAAAAACATGGGATCTATCATCGTAAGTTTCATCGTTTGTAATACCAAAAAAAAGTTGTTCTCATGAAAATCATGCCCTCCAGAGCAGTGAGTTGTAACAACATGTCTTGCTCTTCGCTGATTACATTAGGTACATAGGTACTAATTTGCGACGCTTGCTTGTTGCAACTTTTTATAATTTTTGGACCATCTCAACATGGATTTTGACTATTTTTGCTACTTTTACATTATGAATTATGAACGATATTTATAACGGCTCCATACCCAAAGCGTCCAAACACGTAAGTTACAGTCCTATTACTGCCACTCGCGTGTCCGTCTGACTGTCTGTCCGTCGTCTATCACAAAAAATATATGAAATAACCCAACTAAATTTTTAACTGCCCTTTACATTTGGTACGGAACACTAATATACGAAGTTCAACAAGCACTTGGCAAGGTATTTCTTTCTTGATTTTGATTATCTTGCATCTAAATCATCAGAACAAATCCCGCGAGAAAGCGCGCCAACAGCACGAGTCAGTTATGCGCGTCCTTGTCCGCCGCTACGTCACCGCGGAGCAGCGAGCTCGCGACGAGGTCGGCGTCACCGAGGATGACGTCATGGAGATCAGACAGGACATCTCCACGCTTCGATACGAGCTCATAGAGATCCTTCACAACAACGGCATGAAGACGCCCAGGGTCACCATGCAGGACGCTACGGGTAAAGGTTGTTCAGATGATTCGATATTTAAGAGTGACCCTTCACCTTGGAGAGCACTTTAGCACACTTCTGTCTGGGTGATGTTTCAACTTATATCTACGAATTATCTTGTCTTTTGGGTAACTGTTGTTTCGATATTTAAGAGTGACCCTTCGCAAACCTGGAGTTAGCACTGGCACACTTGACACACTTCTATCTGGGTGAAGATGTTTCAATTAAGTAGTTTAATATCTACGAATTATCCTGTCTTCTAGCACACACCCTGGCCTCCAGTTGAAAAATGTCACAAATACCTATACACGTCTTCCGCACCTCTATTCACAAATTTATTCTACGCTTTCTGTCGTACAGTATTGGATTTCGATCAAATTGCACAACTAGATAAACTTGTTTTGTTACTATAGTATTGTGTTTACCAACTTGAATGAATTTTATACACCAGCCTAGAAAATATAGGCAAGAAACAAAAATGCCGTTTGCGAGTTTCTAAACGAAACACTTGAAATCATTATAAAAAGATGCCTCACTTAATCTCTTTTGAATCGTAGCTTGACGGCAATAATTTCCTTATACAGTGGCTGGCAAGAAAGGCAAAGTGATGGAGCGGAGAATCCTCAAAGACTTCCAGATTGGCATAGTGGAGGGCATCATCAAGGATGTAATCTCAAAGGAGAACAAGCCTAAAGACGTCTTCAGCCAGATTGCTAAGGCTATTGGAAGGAGAGGCAGCACTGACAGGTCCGTCATGATCATACTTACCATTTACCACTATTAATATATTCATCATCATCATCAGCCTGTTTCAGTCCACTGCTGAAGGAACGATACGAGTAGGAACGCCGCTGAGCTCGGTTAATATATTACGTTATTAACATAGGTATATTAAGTTAGATATTTTTAAGTAAACCATCGCTTAGTGTCAAGATTGCTCCAAAGTTTTACATAAATCTACTCGTTTAATTGCGATACAGGTTCTGTTGTAACACTCACTCATTCGCTCTAATTCCATTAACTTAATAAATAGGAGGAAGACACTTGTATCTTGCGCCAAAACTGTCGATTGATACTCATCAATCGACAGTTTTGGCACAAGCTACCAGTGCAAGGACCAAGATTTTAAGTAGAATGGCCGAGTGGCCATTTCTAATTTCATACTTTAACCAAATTACCTTCTGGGCTTATTACCCCTGCTCAAAATAGTTCTAACCGTAGCAAATTCGATCCGTCGATCGTTGTGGCGTTCTTTGAGGGAGGCCTATGTCCAGCGATGGACGTCTTACGGCTGATGATGACCATGTAGCAAACTCAAGGACCTCGTTATTAAATTTGATGATTACACTCTTTTTATTTTTTAACAGTAAGAAACGCGACTGGAATGCCCTAGTTCGCACCAACACGGGCAAGCGGGACCCCATCGGGACCACAGAAGAAGCCATGACGAGACGCAGCCGCCAGTCTCTGCGCTTGCACATCCTGGACAACGTACAGGCCAGGACTATGGATCCTCAGAAGCTGCTGGGTAATACTCGTACCATTTTTTTAAATGTTATAATGGACAAACGAGCAGCCGGATCGCCTGATGGTAAGCGATTACCGTCGCCCATAGACACCCGCAACTCCAGAGGAGTCAATTGCGTTGCCGGTCTTTCAGATGGGTGTACGCTCTTTTCTTGAAGGTTTGACGGTCATATCGGTCCGAAAATACCGCAGGTCTGCAAATACAGTCCATTCCATAGAAAAAAGAAAACAATTCCACAGACCCTGTGGCCTGTGTGTTTAATCCAAGTTCGAAATGACGACCGTCAGATTGAAGTTCACGTGCTTTGCAGGATGTTTTATTTTACAGTTTTTACTCTTCTTTTTAGGGGTACTGGCCATCCAACTTTAGAGTTCACGGTGACTCAGGACACCTCAATAATATCTTCTATATTAGCCTCATAACTTACGAAGCACATGCACTTAACCTTTACAACGATTTCAGAATACAACCCTAAGCTGTCAGACGTGACGCCAACCACGCGCGTGGCGTACGCCAAGTTCATGAGGAGCAAGATCAAGTCCGACTTTGCAGCGAGGAAAGCCGACGGCCGAGATTCCGTAGGGGAAGTCAGTATGGAGGACGAGGTGTTTGAGTCGCCGAAGAAGAACGCTCCGGCGAGGCGGAGTGGTGAGACATGACACCTTAATTTATATTCTTATATCTTCTGTGGAAATAATTTAAATCTAAGAAACTTTCTTCAGAACCTGGATCTTGATTGATTTCTTGACGTTTTACTTGATAACCTTTCAACAAGAAAGTATTTCAATCCGGTATTGCATCGCAGGTTGATACTCAGAATTAGCAATGAAGTCCTAATTTTGTATGTTTGAGACGTAAGGTGACAGCAATATTCCAATTTTCACTTATCAATTTATTACTTTTGTAGCACGATCGTTCCGAAGCAGCCCCATCCCAGAGACTTCCGATGACGAAGGACTTAAAGACAACGAAATGAAAGTAGAGGCTGATATTGAAACTGAAACCAGAGGTAATCTTACCTACGAAGAGTGTTCTAGATTTGCATGTCAATGATTTTAGTCTTGAAACTCTTGAACTAGAATAATCTTCTGCATATTATTCTCTTATGAAATCGTACTAATTGTGCATTATTGCGGTGCGTGGCCGGGAACGAGGCAATTGAAAGCTGAGTATTTGTTTAAACGGGCGAGCTACCGAGTCCGTTTAATTACAATACGAAGCCTGCAACTGCCATTCCGGCCGAGGTTAATATAGTGAGTTGCATTTCTTTTTTGTTTAATCTAGGATCGGAAGGCGGCTCTGAACAAACGCGACCTCTCAGGTCTTCCTCTCAAGAACCCTCCGAGCCCAACACTCCAGCCTTCGACCCGATCAGCGACAAACGTCTGCCCCCGCCGGCACAGTTCGACGGCAAAGACTACATAATTCAAATAGACGAGCCAGAATCACCATCAAAAACGCTCTTCGTTACCAAAGAAGAAGATAATAGTCTACAGAAACCTATCACGCCAACACCAAGCGAAAGCTCGAAGCATTCACAAGAACAAATCTTGTCTGCTTCGGCCCTCGAAAGCCAGTTCCAAGAATCTGGTACATCTAGGCTAACACCGACACCTGAACCGCAGGTCAGGTCTGTGTCCGAAAAACCATCTAGGAGTGACTCTAGAGAAAGATCTAGATCTAACCTAGCAAGTCCAAGATCTTCCAGGGTCAGTCCTTCCCAAACCCCATCCCCTACCCCCTCCATGATGAAAACTGATAAGGGTAAGTCGAAAGTGACTGGAAAAATGGTCTCTGGTTGGCTTTAGCTTTTAAGTAATACTGTTGACGTATTAGTGAGAAATGCCTTATCGACATAGCAATAATTAGATTTAAGTATAGTAAGTATTGTGTGTAATGCACTCAAATCGAATTTAGATATACTTGCATGTGCAATTATGACTTGGCCGTTTTGTAAATCTTCGACAATTAAAACAAAACATGCATCTAAACAATAAAAGAAGAAGTTGCATACATAATTAAACACATGGTGAAGTAAGTATTATTGATAATTACGAAGTAATCGAGATAAACAGAATATTTATACAACTTTACAAGGCCTGGTGAAATAAAAAGTCATTCTTATTTTTGTGAACAGTCACAACCATGGATGTATTACTTTTCTAAATATTTCAAACACTCCGAGCGCGGTAGCAGGGCGGGCGCAGTTTGTGTTCGGGACCGCGCTGATCTGAATGCACGGGACGTTAAATGAGATATGTACCTACATTACAGTTAATTAATTTTGTAGTGTTGCCTTAAGGCCGTGTATTACCACTTTTGAGTTTTTAAAAACCATCTGAGACATAGAATATAGTGTCTTAAAATCTAAAAAAAATATATGTGTTACATAAGGATTTTGTCTAGTCAAAATCGCAGTCAGTTACATGACCTGATGAATTTCACTCGATAGAAAAAAATCGCGAAGTTACCTCTTTTTGGAATGTTTTTTCAATACTACGGCTACATTACTGATATTTAACATTAAATTTTTGTACTCAATTAAAGATCGTAAATAGTTATAGACAAATTCGCAGGGTTTGCTTTGATAAAATGATTGGCTTAATCACTATAGCTAAATATTTACAAAACTGCGCGCAGAGCTTGCGTAGAGAGCGGGATGGTTAATTGTAAACTCACGCGTGTTAGAGCGGGACATTTGCGTTGGGAATACCTCCCCTTAAGCCGTAACGCTGCTAACGCAAACTACAAAGGAACAATTTAGGCTCAGAGCAGGCTTTGAACCGGCGACATTCTGACATACGGCCGTATACAACGCTTTTTTTCTTTTTTTTTTCCTTAATTTGAAACATGACAGTAAGTAGCACGTACAAGGAGCTATTATCCAAGGATGTCAGCTACATTCATGTGGATCAATCGACCGTAATCTACAGTGTCCGCGTACCATCAGGTATATACAGCCGGGAGGACATCGTCAAATAATGGACCCGTCTTCCTATATTATTAGAAAGTACAATATCCTAACTACTTCCACGGCAGTGACTGCACAGAAAATAAGCCTTTAGCCACCTTGGGCCCAAAATAAAATGTTGGAAGTCTTTATAGAAGCAAATTGTGATAAGTAAAAGACGTAGGTGAGATCGTTTACAGTAAAAAGAGCCCCCACTTTTATGTAAAAAAAGGACTCAGTTTGCCGTTACAAAGTTTATTAACTGGAATTTTCTATAACCTAGAAAAAGGTGTAAGCAAGGAAGTGGATGAGAACCTGAAATAGTAGTTAGATTCAATGGTTTTCAATGGAAATTTCTAAGAAATATTTTTTTCTGAATATTGAGGTCTGGCGTATTTATTAATACTTAATGCGTATTTAAGTATTTACTCAAACACAAAACAATCATTGTCCCTATACGAGTATGAGGATAGATTATCGAGAGTAGAAAATTGATAATGTATTTGCGACGAAAGAAAATCATACCTTTTTAACCCGACTAAGGCAAAACCAAAAGGAAGGACTGATTTTAGTTTAAATAACTATACATGATAGAGTATTTTTGGGTCATAAACAGATTTAGGTTCGCGTCTTTCCTGTGGACATATCAAAAGTTAAGGGCTACAAAGCTTAATTTTGGATTGGTCTCGTAACCTGCATAAACGGCGTCTCCGGTTCTATAAATCCATGTAATAAAATGATAACTTACATGCTCATAAGCCGTTAACTATTGAGCACAGGGGGGACGACTTTTGTTTTTTCAAGTGTTTGTGCGAGTGAGTGTATTTAAGTGTTTTATCTCACGAGCGCGGGTTAGTCATAGTTGTAGTAGTGACTTATACGAACACATAGTAGTCTGAGAAAATTACGCCGAATATGGGCAGTCAGTGGAAATAATTCCAAATTTCCCCTGATGACTATGTTAACTCATAGCTCCTACGTTGACACACCCAGACAATGTTCATGTATATATCAACACACAGCCGTGAGATAAAAGTATAGGTACTGTACCTACTTTGATATTGATAGTTATTTTTATTCTGCGTATGTACAATCACAAAATGCATTTATGTTGGTACTGTTCTTATAAATGGATATTATTATTTTTTTATTAATAATGGGATTGCTCTTGGCCAGCATCTAGCCATGGGGCAAAGATGAGGCCGACGATGAAGCGAGCTCACCCAGAAAATGCCTATTCACTCTTGCCTTAAATAGGTCCAGGTTATATGAACTCGGAAATACAGACGACGGCAGGGAATTCCAAACCTAATAAAATATAAAATTCTCAAAGTCAAACTCAAGTACATACATACACATACTACGTAGCTACATACTTTCGCCAATCTATCCTATTATTGTTCTCTTTTATTTGGAAGACATTTTTTCTAAGATTGTTACAGAGCCACAATGTTTACATTTTATGGAGTTTGTTGACGTAGTAAGTAAACTGTAAGCAAATAAAATAAAACATTTGTTTTATGTTTGCCACCGGTTCATTTCATTTCACATGTTTCCCAATAAAAAACTATGTATATGTGCGTGCACATGCATGTAGTAGGGGTGACCTCGATGCTATTTTCAGAAGATATACATATATGTTAAGTGGACCTTAAAGAAGCTCCCTTATTTATTCTAACCTGACGACTTGGACGTGACAAAGTTGTGGCGGCTATTTAAATGTAAAAAATAAATCGAACATATATAGAGGGCTTATAAATGGTGAAGGTACTCAACAGAGTGCAAAGTAGGTACATCCATCCCCCATGTCTTAATCCGACGCGCTCGAGTAAAACCCAAAATCTCCTGTTGGGCTCACCTACTATGTAACGATGCAGTTTCCGTTTATGTGAGAGAGACACGGAAGTCGGCGTTACAAACGCTGGCACACACACAGCGATAATTACAAGCGCACGCACACATACTTCCGCGCGCCAAGATAAGTTTCTACTATCTATTTCCACAGTTTACAATCTCATTACAGAAAAAAGCTTTAAATTTATATAAATAGTTTCTGTAAAAATTTTCATTTTTGGTACTATAGCTTTCATTGCCGACTGCATATTATATTTCGTTGCACAGCCTCTCATGATAATAACTTGTAGTATGCGTAGCATTCTGCATCAGCGCTTCCACGACAGTTTAGAGCTAAAAACAGATGAAAACTTTCCCGGTATCCGAACGCCAGCGGGCAGTGCTGGCGTCGCGGCTACGAACCTGTCATTGCGTTTTTTCGTGCATCAGACAAGTCCGTATTTCATATACTTAAATAGGGATGACGACACTATAAAAGAAAATCAATAAATCCAAATTTTCTACATAGAGGCTCAAATTCTCAATCAAATGGCGAAAAAAGTAATTCAAAAAAATAAATAATTACGTAAATATAAGTCTTCAAAGTTTTAAGAGTGGGTATGTTCTGTCCCTTTTCCGCAAAACGCACCTTTGTATTGAACGATCGTCATTTACTATGGCGCTACTTAACAGTGACGTCACGGTTAGGTAGCACTTTCTCTCTCTAACTACGAACATTCTAACCGTTGTAGCTTCGTTATTTTTTGAGATATTTGAATAGGATTTTCACTATTTGGCATAGTTTTATGTCTTCTTTCTATTGAAGTGATAAAATTTTTTGAGTCGACATCCCTATTATTAAAATTAACAATAGACAGTATTTCAGTGATAATTAGTAGTATTCGTTTATTAAAACACATATTATACAATAGCTCTTGTAGTAATGAAACAGCCAAGCCCTTTTTTTACAGTCCTGTTAAAAATAGGTGGCAATGGTTTATCTTACGTAGTCGTCCACAATACAATAAAAATACTTTTAATTGCACACTTCAATGTCCTCACTTAACCACGTGCCCATGTTTATGTAACTAGCCCAAGTAGACGAGCTTACCGTGACCCCGCAAGGCAACTCAAAAAATTCAGCCCAACTTCTCAACTTTTTGTACCTAATGTTTTGAGACTTCAATCCTTATATAAAACCGTTATTTATGATCGTATTTAAAACACTGGGTCTCAATTAGGAACAATCGTTTTAAAATTACACGAGGTTAATTGTTAAGCAAAAATGAAGTCTTTCTTTTATAAATAGAACATTCATATCTGTATTATGGCGTCCACTTTTCTCATTTTCCTACTACATATTTTTGGAAAGTTTATTTTTGTACCTAAATACTTAGGTTTGTGTTTGGGGCAAATCTTGCAACTGAATTGTAGACTAATTATCCTCAACCGATTGAGCTGAATTTGGCATACTTCGATGACAATGCAATCTGTCAGCCAAAGAGTACATTATTAATACTGAGAGTAGAGTAATCAGTTGCCAGTACTGACTAACGATACCTAGTGCCGATACCGGCACGGTTTACGGTCTCAAAATAAGCGTATGCTCATTTTTCACCGTAGTGGTACTAAAAACAACCACTAGATGTCGCGTCTGTACACACAGGCACACAAGGGACATCTAGTGGTTGTTTTTAACACTACTGTGGTGGCAAATAAACATACGGCTACTCCAATAGGTACAGGTACAGAAGTAAAATCCCCATTTGTAAGTAGTTGTGACCTGTTGGAATGGACAGACTAAATTCTATTCTAACAGACCACAGCTACCTACCTACATGGAAGAGGGCCCTTACCTAAGTTTGCCACATACAGGGTGTCCCATATCTACCACGTTACAGTGACACCGGAGGTAGGTCAACTCAAGAGGAACATAACCAGCCTAACATGACCTCAGTAAAAGTTGCACGGTTTTCGAGTGGTTTCCTCTTAAGTTGTCCTCCGGTGTCACTGTGGCGTGGTAGATATGGGACACCCTGTATAAGCTGAAACTTGTAACCTCGCGACTTCAGAAGAGAAGATATGGGATAAAGTAAATAAAATATTTTTTTAAGTTAATTTAATTTATTCTTTAATTTAGGCATATAACATGCACCTGTGAATGCGAATAAACTACCTTTACTTCGGAATCTGTACGCATCCTTTTCAGGATTAGGAAAATTGTGCAATGTAACACCATCAATTTTTCACAGTCATCAACTACTCGTGGAGACGGTTCTAACGAGCCCAAACATCATCCTTTTTCAGAATGGACCACACAAACATTAGGATATCGTAAATAATACGAACACCGAACACAAGGCGGTTGGCGCGCTCTGACAATCGCCCTTCCGTGGAAATCGCTCATAGAGGCACGACACGACTCATTAAATGGGTCACGGCCATTGAATGGGTTTAAATAAACACGACATTGTAATTTGTTACATTTTTATTGATCAGTATTATATAATCGGATACAAAATTCAGCTTCCAATTTTATTATTAGGACCATTTTCCCAACCCCGACCATCGAAGCCGCGAAGAGTACAAAAATATAGCTTATTTCATAAGTTTTAATATGACGATGTTAAACATTAAACAAATAAAGATTTTATCAAGTGATGCCCATGAGGGTTAAGGCTTGGTCACACAGCGTTGCGCGACGTCTACGCAACGCGACCGCTGTGCGCCGGAACGTACCCTACGGTAACAGGTTAGCGACGTCTACGTAGTCACAGTCACACAGACTGCGGGATGCGAACGGGAGGACGGTTTCATATTATGGCGCGCAACGCAGCGCAGCGTACCACTTTCGTCGCGCACGCTGTATGGACAAGTCTTTAAACGCCATACGGCAGAAGAGGGGAGGTAAATCGTTCAAGCATCTAAGGCTGTTTTGATTTAAACAGTGTCAAATACCTATTTGGCATTATAGGCTATGCTCGTGACCTCTTAAAGCGCTTTACACAAAAAATTAAGAGGATATAAATAAATTACTAGGTAAGTAACCAAGTTGAATTTCACTAAACAATTCATTTTGCAAGGCCTTTTAAACAGAGGTATTGTTTTCAAAGTATGAATGCAGTAGGTTTATGGCGAATGAAGAATGCAATACAAATTACTCTTTATTACACGCTCATATTACGCTAACGCGGCGTAACGTAACCCATGTAACGAGATCCCTCAGACAGTTTGTTACAAGTTAAAAAAGGCCCGCATAATTCGTGCCACTGCGTTTTCGGCGCAGCGACTGTACCTAAATAATAATGACGAAATTGACGCCGAAATCGAGACAGGGTCGAATAGCCACGGCCGACAAGAGGGTCTAACAGACATTCATATTAGTCATGAATTTGACGCTCTGAAACTACACACTCTGCTCGCGCCATTTGTCTCGCGTATTCGATGCCGATTCGATAACGAGGTGTTTGAGGTTTTTGAATAACAGCCCAGATCCCTCCCTTTCAACACTTCGCATCCTCGGGAGCTACTTAGAGTTTGGCTACTTTAACTCTACCAAGCAAATGAACTGTCAAATTTGGTTTGGCAACACTACCCCACAAGTCACATTTCCGTGACATTTCCATAGAAATATGATGATATATTTGTTTGACAGTTCATTTGCTAGGTAGAGTTAACGTAGCCAGACTCTACCTATAATAAGGTGTAAATTAATTAACTATCTGAAACCTGAAAGTAGTTTGTTTAGAAAAGGGAAGAGTTCTCTGCTGGTGGCTGTAGGTAGCTCGTGTTTCTTAGAATGTAATTTACTATTACTTTTATTTCTAATTTATTTTCTTCATAGTCGAAATGAAAAGTAGAGTGTTTAACTCGGGTGAAAGCACCCATTTCAACCTTGAACTATTGGCGGCAAAATATCTCGGGTGTAATGGTTCGCTTTCAACCCTTGGTTAACAATCTACTATTGCTGCACCAATGCTTTAAAAAAATCTGTGATGGGATCTGGATTTTAAAAGAGGAGACTACATAAGTATCATCGAATATATTTAACCAGTGTGTAACCGCCATACGATAAATAAATCGAATGACGTCTGAAAGCAATAATTTGGCAATTTATTCTGTCAGATTTGATCTACTCAGTTGTCATATACGAGTACGTAGTTTAATGTAAAAGCAAGGTAAAAGTCAACATTCCAAGTAGTTGCCACTAGTTACGAGTGTACCTAGAGTAGAATGGATTAATTAGGATAAATTACGAATATCTTGTGAAATAATTAAGATTTTTTTTAATCAACTGTCTGAGGTTTTCAATTAATTTACTCGAACCACTGATTTTTAATTAAGAAAAATTATAAATGTAGTTTTCTTAAAACCGGCAGTGTTTAAAATACCAACTTAATACTATTTATTACAATACATGTTATGTCGTCGTACTGATATACCTATATACTTTTTTATTTCTATTTGACATTATAAACAAACATGAAAATATTTCTTTCTTAATAGTTAATTACTAACGAAAATATTAAGTTACACTAGCTTTTGCCCGCGACTTCGTCTGCGTAGAACTCGGTCGGTATTTCGCCATCGCCGCGTACTGCGGGCCGGGCAATCTCACCAAACATTGCGCCCGCCGGTTCAACGCGCCCGAGCAACACATGACAGAGGATTTAATATATAATGATCTACTTGATCAGATGAAAAATAAGTTACATTACAATAGGTAGTGAACAATGAAATTAATAGTACGTCTATAAGTATGCAGTTTCTCATTCATTCTAAGACTAGGTATATAATTTTAGGAGATTACAATAAAGGATAAAAATATATTTATTTAAGCACTTGAGTATTTCCATCTTTTCCCGTAACTAGAAAATGTTAGCTTCCTATTTTTTGATTTCACTTTTTTAAGGAAGGAACTTACGAAAAATATTTTAACTCAAGTTTTTTTTTTCCAATATTACTTTTTATTGCATTATCATCGTATCTAATCTATATATACCTAATTACTTTTCAAATCAATACTACATATACAAATTGACACATAAGTCACGATACAAAATATAAAAATATGATTCTATCCATGTTTCTGAACCAGTTTAATTATGGGACCCACCTTGTACGGGCGAAAAAAAAACTGCTACTTCATAGGAAATGGTTTTCAATCGACTAATCGAAATGTATATGAAGAATCAGATTTTTTGGTGCAGACAATGTTGGTCCCACAGTAAAACTAATTTAGACCTAATCATGAATAAATACATGTATAGAGCAGTATGTAAATGTGGGTAAGAATCCAACTACGATAATTGTTCACAAGTAAATAAAGTAAGGCAATACGTAGAGTAGTAAAAACTTTTCCCAATCGTCCAATGATTTTCAAGATATTAAAACATTTAAAAACGGGACTACATCAATATTTATCGTTTAACCCGGTAAGCACTTACTGATATTATGACCAAAGTTAATATTTATGTAAAATTATAAGTGATCCAATCACTTAAAAATATTGGCTAGGTACCTACCTATCTAAAAAATTAGCTTTAGAAGCGCAATTCCGAAATCTTCTTGAACAGGCTATTTATCCAATTAGCAATTATAAAATAAAATAAATTGAATGTAGGTACCTACTTTTAGGAATAAGATACCAATAGATTCATCAAAGTCATACAATTTCTTTGCTTAATATGACACATTAAATTGAAATTTTTATGACCCAGTAATAACATTGAACCAGATTTTTTAAACACATTATAGGTACGATTCCTGCTTTATAAAAACGATTTAATTCAGTTCATTCACCCGTGTAACATTCCTAAAAAACAGGGACACACTATTATTACCAAAAGTTACATCTACAAGGGATTCACAGAATTATCAAAACTAGGTCCTATGTTTAACCAAGTTAGATCTGAACTCCCGATGACATTAAATAACTTTGGAATCTCTTCTCAAGCATCCTTAATTACAATGAATTGGTAGGTTAGGTATATGGTCCAAGATGACAACAACCTTGTTCTAATATAATGGGAAACGTTAACCTGTAACATTAGGGTAGGTAAATATAATATTCTCATGAATGAATTTCTCTCAACATCAAAGGCTTACGTTGCTTAGGCTGCAAGCAACGACCTGCGTGTCGATTTCTAATGTCAACTCAACACATATTTTATGAAAAATAGATTCTGTAAATGACACTTCATTACATCGCGGCAAAAACACGCTGTAGTTATTTTGTATTAAACGACCTGATTTAGTTTTATTTATTTATTAACTACATAGTTGAGATCTTATTTGCTGGCCGATATTTTAAATTATAAATAATACAAAAATTACAGATCACTTTGACACAATAAGTGACACAACTAAGCCAACTCAAGTAGGGATTATTTTATTGAAAAAAAAATTACTTACCTAGTCGTGTTTTTTTTCTGATTGTATTTAACGAAAAACAAATCTAACCCGAATCTGATAAAATATACTTATGCCAGAATAAAAAAATAACACTTTTACCGAGAAATTATTACAAACCCGCATAATTTTTATTCTTGTTCCTAGAATTAAGTATATAAGGTACCTACTTATTTATAACGAATCTGTTAGGAGGCAACGCTTATAAAATGTTCACATTAAGAAACTATTTCAAATTCTTTTTTTTACTTTCCTTATTATTTTTTTATTGCGATTAATTAAATTAAAAAAGAACTCTAAGAAGTTAAGTAGGTAGAGAACTGTAAGTCGGCAAGACGCTTATGAAGTAACGCTTGAAAACTAAAACACTGTCCCAAATCTTCGTCGCTTATATTCTATGGCACAGAATAATAGTACTACGTACAAAAGTCCCATTGTTAACAAATCCCCAATTTACAACCCCAAATTATAATAAAATTAAATAACAAAATTTGCGTGACAACCACTCAATGGTACCACCTAGGGTGTTCTTGCAGCGGCGCCGCGAACTGACGGAGTGAGACCCCCCTGTCTATAGCCATCCAGTCTTCTGCTGTCTCTTGATAGTCTTCACTTCGGGCAGCTTCTGCTGCGGTCGGAGGGGTTCGGGCGAGGGGGGCGGGATCAGCTGCTCGGTGCTGGACGTCGACGAGAGCCGCGGCGCCGGCGCCGGCGGAGTGGGGGAGCGCTGGAGATGATGACGAGGTTAAAATCTGTACCTCTAGTATAAGTTTATTCGAAACAAAACACAAACGATCACGTTTACGTTTAATCTTAATTTGGGGTAAGCTGTAGTAATTCCCCCCCCCCCCATCACCCCACCAATAATTCAAAGTATTAAGCGCTCCAATATCTTCTTTGTTTTCTACACTCTAAAATGTAGTAGATAGTTTTCAACTTTTCATACTGCATTTGAGGGGCCAATGATTGGAGCGGGCCAACATTACTATAGTTTACCCTATACATTCTTTCGAAACAAATCACAAACGAACACAAGTTCGTTTGCAACAAGTGGTTGGAACACGTGTTCGTTTGTGATTTGTATATTTGCGGTGCGTCAAAAATATTCTTAGGGAAGCCGGAAATAGTTTGCCTTTCTTATTCTTCATGAGCCGTACTAAAAGAACTGGTGTGGCTGAAAATTAGGCAAGCCGGTGGGAATCGAGTTGTATGAACGCTCCGCCACTGCTAGCGGACTGGTCTTTGACATTTAAGGTTTCATTCACGTTAGACCGTTCCGTGTCCGAGCCAGCCCGTTTTGTAATACAAGAAAATCGAAGGACGCGCGACGGCCGTCGATTTCTTGTACTGCGTGAACGTGAATCATCCTTAAGGGTCTTTATCAGTTAAAAAACCTTCACCTATTTAGGCCATTTTCTGTTTAAATACACTGTACATCCCATCCCCATACATGTGTTGACATTAAAAAGTAGCCCAACTACAGTAGAATCCGTGTATACTCCTTTCTTGAAGAGCCCTATAATATGATATGATATGATTCTTTATTTGTATTAATCGTACATTGTCAATTAGGTACATTATTCATATTAATGTACATATCAAGTACATTACTTAACAAGGGCGGTAAAACAAAGAATGTGAAATTCTATGTGTCTTAGATTTCTTGATCTTAAGTAGGTTAAGTATTATCATTGTAATAAGCATATTTTTGTGAGAAAATGGCTGACTGTCGAGTTCCTTTGGGCGTTTCTTCTCGGCAGTGGCCTCTGTGAAACGCTAGTAGGGTTTGACTTGTAAAAGTGCCATTGCGGCCTACTTACAGAATAAAGTTCATTTATTTATTTCATTTATTTAATGTCTCAGATCGCAGGTATTTGGCAAGAAGATAAATATGCGATCTGAGGCTTTCTTTATTACCGCCCGTGTTAAGTACAAAATTTTATGTCACCCCCTGGCCAGGAAGTGGGATTTCCCGCGCGCGGAGCGTGCGGTAATTGCCGCTTTATGGCCAGGTGTGACATAATAGAATATTACAATAATAAGCATTAATTATACAGTCAATTACAGAATAGGTACGAATTAATTACTTAAATATTAGGAATACAGACCCTTGGACTTACCGGAGGCATTGGAGTCGGCGAAGGCGCTCTCGCGACGGGACTGGGAGCCCTAGACGGAGGTTTGGCCGAGGGGGTGGGGGACTTTGGGGGTGAAGGGGGCTTGGGCACGGGGGACTTCGGGGGTGAAGGGGGCTTGGCCACGGGGGACTTTGGCGGCGTGCTGGGGGTCACCTCCATGGTCGGGGCGGCTGGAGCCTGTGGGAAGAACTGGTGTTAATGACAGAGCTCGGAAACCGATTTCGTCTTCGGCCCGGGAGATGACGGCTTAAGAAGAGATTAGTCACTAAAGGCCGATTCACATTGCGGGCTACGGACTGCCGCGGCAAGATGAGGGCGATCAAACCCCACGATGTAATGAAAATCGCATGCAAGCTCTTGCATCGTGTAAATGGGCCTTTAAGGTACTAGATAAACACCGGCCAAGTGCGTGTCGGGCCACGCGCAAGGTAGGGTTCCGTAGTCGTCTACCCGTTACATTATATGGACTAAAAAGTTCGCAAACTTATATTTACTATGTTTTTGACAGAATTAACAACATTATCTAAGGTATCAATGGAAATGGTACAAAAGTTTGCTTTTGCAAAGTACATTTCTGAAGTTCGACTATTACTTGTTAACTAGTAATGTCGACTTAGCTGTGATAGTTTTCCTTTTAAATTCATCGTATATACTACCATGATTTTTTTCACATACCTAGTAGCCACCGTTTAGCTGGCAGGGGGGGGGGGACACTTGACCATAGCTAAAATTATCACTTCAAAGCTTATTATCACGCTTACCAATTCTTTAATCAAAAAATGCTTCTAGAAACCTAATAATATTTTTAAAAGAGCTATCCAACGATATCCCACACGATGGGGTTTGGCAGAAAAAAAATTGCACCACCACTTTACATGTAGGGGAGGTACACTAAAAAAAATTTTTTTAAACATTTTATTCTACCGTTTTGTCGGCGTCATTGATATGTATACTCATGCCAAATTACAGCTTTCTAGTACTAACGGTTACTGAGAAAAACGGGGGTCGGACGGACGGACGGACGGACGGACGGACGGACGGACATGGCGAAACTATAAGGGTTCCTTGTTTACTACGGAACCCTAAAAATGCATATATCTTCAAATACAGAGTAAAATACCTTCGGTTTAACAGGCGCCGGAGGGGGCGGTATGGCGCCTTCGGTCGGTTTTATCTCAGGGGCCACTGGTCTAGCGACCGCGATGTCTTCTAGAGGCTTGTCTTCTGCAGGTGCCTGTTTTAAATCATATAATTTAGTACAGTCAAGGGCACCAATATGTATACACTTTTTCACCTTATTCCATTGAAATAAGGTCCAAAAATGTATACATATTTATGCCCTCGACTGTACAGTCTATTCGTCCTTACGTACCTATCCTATCATGTAAACAAACTCTTCTTGAAGACATTAATCATTATTACACTTTTCTCAATAATCATCACTTTAAAATGTTTAGTTGTTGTATACTTTAAAGAAGCACACAAAGTATTGTAATCCTAGAGAAGAGTGAGATAAGTACATTACTTACGAAAGGCGGTGAAACAAAGAATGTCTCAGATCGCGGGTATTTGACACCCGAGCCGAAGGCAAGGGCGATAAATATGCGATCTGAGACTATTTATCACTGCCCGTAGTAAGCACAAAATTCTATGTCACCTCCTGGCCAGGAAGTGGGATGTTATCGTCTCGGTCGATCTCGATAGGTTTCTATCATCTTTATTGATTCACTGATATCACGTAGTTCTTACCTGTTCGTCACCTTGTGCCGCTGGTCCGGGAGGTTTCCTCTTGATGACTTTTGGCGGGGTGTCACCTGGCACACGCTTGCCCTTTAGCGGGCTTGGTTCTGGACAAAAGAGCACCCCTTAATAACCTGATTTACCACTAACCAGGCAAGTTAAAGAGAGGTAGGCCACTGCGAAACTTAAAAATCTTTTTCACATTTGGAGCAGCTCATCCGCGGAAGTGCATCAATCTTAAAAAGATCGCACCCGTAATAAGACTGCATCTCGCGACCGCAGAGCTTAAATTATGATCAACATGCTGATCACATGGCCGACAGCTAGGTTATGGTACGCAGTCAGCTAAGGGGGGGTGCAACAGGGTCAATTGGTAACAAGTTTCGACAAGTTACACGTACCGGCCTGAGGTTCTTCAGCGACCGGACTAACGGACCTTGAGGCAGTACTGGGGGCCGGGCTGGGACCTCGAGGCGTCGCTACCGGTGAGGACTTTGGAGTCAATATTCCCTGGGAGAAAGAAACAAGTAACAAAAAAGCGTTAAGACATGATTCGATAATATTATGGTGAACAATTGATACATCGAAGGATACAGAGTTTCTTGCCAAAGGCTTGAATGTTGGAAACGCATTTACTGCTATTCGAAAATTCTGTTCGATGTAAAGTTCCTGATTTACAGTGCACGCCAGTAAATTCTGCACGAGATTCCACAGTAAAAATATGAATCACCAAACAATCGGTTTAGATTCCCGAAATCTTATGGCACATTCATGTTATGTACAACGTTTAACACGTTCAGTGTACCCATACGTACAAAATGATCTGACAATGTCACCGGTCCAACTGACAATTGGACTGTGCATTCAGTATGGGGATGGGATGTGACTCCACAGTGGAAATATGGACTCGTGAAGAAAAGGTGCATGACCGCACATTGGGAGCACGCGGACAGGGAACGTGTTAAGGTGTTTCGCCCCAAATGCACAGTCGAATCCGATCACTGCGTATCATTTGCTCAATTCAATTCAATCAATTAAGCTGATCAACAGGCCTGTCGAGTTTGAAGGTGCTTACACCGTAATATTACTATTCAGTCACCTATACGTATAGGTATCCCAGTAAGTGATCACATACCATGTTCTGCGGGCCAGGAGTTGTGGTACGAGGCTTGGGCGAGCTTCCACGGCAGGGGCTCTTCATCGCACTGCCCAGCAGGTTGCCGGCGCCACCAGCTCCTGACACATTGTGCAGTTAGGAACAGAATCACAGGGACAAATATCTCAAAAGATCTACGACACACAATCACGTATTTGTTTTGACAAATCATAAGGACACCCTAAAGTAAATTCGAAAACAGAGAGTAAACCTCGGAAGTCGGAACACACGTCTAGGAAACTTAAAGAAAATAGCTATTTATGAGCTAAAAGAAACGTTGCGTAACTGGAACTGCCTCTTATTCGTCACTGACCAGCCAAGCAAGCACGATAAGGTACATGATCATTATTTTATCGTACATTTCGGCCGTAAAACCTATGGTGCTAGCTGGGTTGATGCCAGTCTATAGGCTACGTGTCTGGATCTGTGAATAAATGTTTCTTTCTTTCTACAAGTTTTATCTTCAAGTTCTTACCAGGTGGCTTCCAAGGCGACTTGGGAACTGGCGTGGAGCCTCCCTCTGGCGTGGGGCCCACGTCTTCGGAGAAGTCTTTGATCAGCTCCATGAGTGCGTGTCCTGGAGTCACTGGCATCTCGATAGGCGAGGGGCCACGAGAGCCTTCTAGAGCAAAATGATTCATGCATTTGATAATCTGTCTGCGAATAAACTGTTTGTAGGTATTTGTATTTTTGTTTTCACAGTTATTTCACAGTGGAATGAAGGTGATTAAGTAAACCGTTTTAAAACAAAAAGTAAATACCTATAAGCTGAATGAGTGAGGAGATCCATTTCGCTCTACATTTTGCATACTTCATGTTGTGCGCGCACACGTTAAGATTGATATTATTTTGTCGATATTTATGTCAAATAAATTTGATTCTTAATGTTAGACGATGATAAACCTGTAATAATCCACCCAGTAGCTATATGGATCAGCAGATCTACCATGACGTGAACTAAATCCCAGCCTATTACAATACAGCGTCTTTCATTTAAGGCATCCTCTACTCTTCTAATTATTTTGGTCATATTTTTAAGAATAACGCATGAACGAAAAATATTGTTACGAGCGTGGGGTACGGGATAGAGTTAAACACCTGTTAGGCGCAACTATGGTTTATTTAGCGACTTAGAAAACGCCGGATAAGCTCACTGAGTCTACACGTACTAGTACACTGACTCGACTTACTCGCACAAGTCCTTAGAGTCCGCGCCTGCTAGTACTGACACAGTATACTTCACTGGCACTTGCACTACTAACACTTCACTGTAATCACTTCTATCACTTCACTTTTCCACTGTACCACTATTTCTCTCTCCGTTCCGCTCCGGTATTCACTCACTTTAATACTGCCCTGCGCCGGGAGCTTGTTCCCTTTATATCGAATATTCTAGACGATAATTTCGGTCTTCATTTCGATAGTCATTACGGTTGTCTTTTCGTTATTCATCTGTTTCGAGTAGCGTTCACTATTCCCGAAACCTTTACCTTAACGTCGATTCTCGAATGTTCCACCCCATACATTTGTCGTTTAATTTTCTAGTACCTGGGAGACCGAGCCTTGCTCGGTGTTTTCCCGTAAACCAGGCAGACTATAGCTCTACAAAGATCTAAATAAAGATATTAAGTAGATAGACAGACCTATATAAAGCTGCAACCCGACACATTTCTATTGACATAATTGTTTTCCTAGTGAGGTCCCTCAGGCAGGTCTAATACGATGTCTGGGAAAAGTGTAGGGGGTGGCTCCGTGACTACCAGAGAAATACCTCTGATAACCTCTGAATACCTCTTTTATATCTTCTAATGTACGCCATGTTTTAATGTAAAATAAATAATTGATTGATTGAAAACCAAAAAGTTGGCCAACGGCCTGGCTAAACGGTAGTGGAGGGATGCTCGACCAAATGTCATAGACAACTGCAAGCCATTTGGTGAGGTGACTTTTTTTGGCGAAAATTTCAAAATGGTCCTAGCGCGTTGAGATTTGGCATGCCCCGACTCAGGGGGCAAAACAACTTTTGAGTAATTTTTGCGAGCCCGAAGGGCGAGCTTCAGGCCGCCAGGCTGCAGGCATTCAAGTGGCCAGGTGCGTCCCCCCCTGAAATGTTTGGCGAGGCCGAAGGCCGAGCCGCGGGAGTACCAAACCACCGAAAATCCTATATAAATACAAGGTTTCGCGAGCCCGAAGGGCGAGCTTCAGGCTGCGAGGCCGCAGGCCGAGCTCGGTTGAGGGCCGAAGTCCCGGAGCCCCACCCTGAGTGCCCAAGCGTCGCCCCCCCCCCCCCAAGTAATTTTTGCGAGATCGATACGGGAGGAAAGTGTTGCCCAACTATTTATATGACCCATGTATCTTACAAGCGAACCTGAGGGCGAAGGCCTGTAGGTGAGCGGCAAGACCTCGCGCGGCCCAAGGTCGAGCTTCGCGCAGGGCCGAAGGCTCTACGTGTCTCTTAGAGCGCGCTCTCCACGCGAGCCGGAGAGCCGCTTGCAGCCCGAAGGGCGAGCCCACGCAGACACTCGCTATTACTATCCTTGTTGCAATCGAACCTGAGGGCCGAAGGCCCGACGGTGAGCGGTAAGGTTTAGCGAGGCTGAAAGCCGGGCTCACGCGGACACTCGAACCTGAGAGCCGAAGGTCCGAAGGTGAGCGGTAAAGCTAAGCGAGGCCTGAAGGCCGAGCTCACGCGTACACTCGCGTACACGCGGAACCTGAGGGCCGAAGGACCGAAGGTGAGCGAAAAGGCTAAGCTAGGCAAGGCCGAGCTCACGCGTACACTCGAAGTTGAGGGCCGAAGGGCAATAAAGGACAATTAAGCACAAATACACAACAACAACACAAATGTTTTTCCTCAGGTCTGCCTTGGATGCGTACGTTAAGGCGCTACACTGAGAAATTTGGAGACTTTGAAACGCTGTCCTGCCCAGACTAGCAAACAGTAGGGGCTGATTTTCAGATATATGATTCTTGACTATATGATTTTGTTACTGACAATAGCGAAACATGATTGCTTAAAATTTTCTCGATAGAAAATAAATCCAAAGTCGAGTCTATATTTTCCTTTTTTTCCTCAGCCTACTAAAACAACGCATTATTAAAAGACACGATTAAGTTAATATGTTGGTATTTTACCTCATCTAGGTACTGACGAGAGGAAATGTAATAAACCTGCACACAGTCAGATATTTAACGAGATTTGCCTAAAAAGCCATTCTCGGAGAGGGTTGCATCCCGTTTTGTCGTGAGCGAAAAACAAAGGGTGTCTCTTTCAATCGATATATCGCCTTAAACGTTTTTCTCAAAGGCTTCCTAGGCATTTCAAAGTCCTAACGACACTTGCATATAGGTACACATTTTAAATAAACATTATTATTGAATTCCTGGCTACTCGACTAATTCCTTCTCCGATCTGTTTTAATAACGCATTCAGTAAATAAATGTCAGTGCATAACAATTTCGTCATCGAGATTCAAAATATATTTTTTTAAAACCGCTATCAAAATAAACTAAAAAAATCAAAATAAACATAAATAAACGTGAAGCCCGACCACATAATGGGCTATGATGGTGCAAAATTGTAAGCATATAATAACGATTTTAATACTCATTGCAAGAAGCTTAGGGCAATGTAGGTATCTAAACTTTTTGATTCATTGAGATTATTTGACACCGCAGAACGTGCCCATAGATATAATATATACTCTGTAGTTATAGATGCGCCGACGAGCGACCGGGGCTATGACTTTCTCATACTTTTGCTCATATTCATACAGAATTTGTACTACGAAATTTGGCCGGTTTGCATATCCAATGTATTGCTTATGGAAATTTGCATTTGCCTGTAACCCGACCATGAAAAAACGTCCGGTCGGTGATAGGGACAAAACATCTCCCCTTTCTCTCTCTCAACCTCTTTCCTATTAATATATATATATACATATAAATTTATATCTGTCGGGAAGTCATTAGTACGGGACATCAATTGACAACGAAACGCAAGCGCAGTGTTGGCGCGCTTCTACTGAGTCTGGCCTGACGTTCGTGCACGACCGGGGGTGGGGAGGTATAAAACCAGTTGTACCTGACCGGAGTGGTCATTATTTGGCTTTGGTTAGCTGGCGTGCAGACGTATCAGGCCAGGAACAGTATTACGTTTCGTAGCTGTTATTCTTTTAAGAGAAATATTAAATTCAGTTGATTATGTATCAAGTTGTTTCATCTTGCCCGCACCTACCTTATACGCTCACTATGTCTGACAACGAGTCCAATATGCCTCATCGCCCGTCATCAGAAGTGGGATTAGAGCGGGCCGGAGAACGCGAAGATGGAACACGCAGTGAACAAAGTGCAAAATCAGGACCAAAATTGGCGACTTTTATTCGAAACACAAAATTCGAACATGAAGGCTTTAATTGAGGCTCTTAATAAGCCTCAGCATTCGGACAAACACAATTTACATGAAGATGGGATGACCCTTTTCCCACAACGAGTATTGACGTGCCACGTGCAACACGTGCTGTTGAATCTTCCGGTCTGGCGTTTGGCGCCAAGCTAACCACGTGAGAGAGACGGTGTACAGGTTCAAATCTGGTGAGCTCAACCCGTATTCTTTGTTTTTATTGCTTGTTGTGCGTACCACATTACGCTAATGCAGTTAATTTACTTCAATAGTTCTAATCTTCAATAATGAATGCATACCGCGTGCCATATGCGAGGTTATGTAACGGCCCAGTATTGATCAAGATCATGTTTCTAGCTGAGTAATCCCGTACGCCCTCCAACGTGTTGTGGGTTCTATGCCAAGCCTTCGAGAGGCTTGTGAATTTCTTAAGTTGCCCCCTCAGTTTAGATCTACTTAGTTTTCCCTTTACGTTGAAGAGTTAGATGTTTTTCTAAAAACTAGTGCCTAATCCAATCCGTAGCCCGAGCTGGGGGTGAGGAGAGCTTCAGGATGTTATTTTACCTACTGGGCTAATGCTAAGATGTTGATGAGTTTAGTGAAAGTGAAATTAACTGTACAAAACTTGCATTGCATTTGCCATTATTATTACTATCTCAAATTTTCTTTAAAATTGGATAACTTTTAATCCTTTTCATAGGAACTTTAAATGGTAAACAAACAGTGTACTACGCATATGACATTAAATGTTTCAGTGTGGTACATCCATCGAGCGATGCCTGGCAGCAAACACTTCGTCCAGCAGTCCAAGATGCGTCTATGTTGAGATCGTGCAGCATCTGTGGAGGTCATCGCGCTACCACAAGTTTTGGCAGTAGCGTTGGAGCAACGAAATGAAAGGAGAGGTTTCGTTCCAATCTTTTTATTCTTATAAAGAGCCTGATAATAATGGCTAAGGTTTTACATACGATTCATAGTACTAAACGTTATTTTGGAGATGTTTTACGTTTTATTGGTTTCGTAAACTTCACGATATTAGTTTCAAGTGAACTTAAAATTAAAGCTTCAGTTAGTTAATTTTAAACAAAGAACTTGCAAAATGGGTGATATGGTGCAATTGAAAACTAGCCTTTATGAATAAACTGATGGTAGTCTTTATGAATAAACCAATTAAACTGATACCAATCGAGTGAATTTTTCAGGATGAATTCCAGTCGTCGCAGACTCCACTGCGAGCAGTCTTCGTGCTTTTGCTGAGCATCGGCGAGCGAGCTAGCAGTTCGGCAGTTGGTGTGGCGTGTGGCAGTGTATGAAGACCCTGCTCTCTGTTCAACATGCATATCGTAGCACCACACCATGGAAAACATTGTCTATCCGGTGAGCAGTTCAAATTTCATTGGAATTTTGGAACAGAGTACTCACGTGATATCGATCAGTTTTGTCGATTTTCAATGGGATTTTGAATGATGGGATAAACTTGGTCATCGTCATCAAAATCGATTCAATAAGTTGCTTTTCTAATTCTCTTGTTTTGTAGTCATTACCATTCGTGAATATGATTACACACTTTACACAGTATTTTTAGAACGTGTCATGAACATGTCAGAAAAGTTAAGCCATTTTATTTAGAAATGAAGAGTAGGTACCTAATTTTCTTTGAATTTAGAAATTATGAAAATGATCATCAATTAGATAATCCGAAATAAATTAAGACTTTGTAGAGGTTCTAAACGAGACTATTAGAATAGTTGTCAATGTCAGATCATAGTTTTGGGTATCTTTGGCTCAGACTGCATACACCTTGAATATCATTCGTAGACGTAAGCGTAAAACATCGGGCATAGATTTCCCGTTGCTGTGCGGCCACGACTGTGAGTGGCGTGCGTTTGGTTTGAAGGTGTAAGCGGTTAATCGCTGGATGGAAGCGATGTGAACTGATATTGATACTGTATGAAGGTATCCCATGAGTTTGTGATATGGATACCGGATGTAGGTAGTCCATGTATTTGTGATATAGATGCCGGATGGAGGTAGTCCATGCGTTTTCTTGATTGTTGTTACGTGGTGATAGCGGTACAGCCAAATGAGCATTGCACACCTAAGCTACTGATATCGATAATGTGTGTAGTTATACATTATGAACGCTTGAACTTTATTGGAACAAAAGGAAGTTTCAGGTTAGAGTAAGAAGAAAAAAAAAAGATAGGGCATTATTGATCTTTTATTTTGTTTTCAAGCGAATCTTAAATACCGTAGCTTCTAACAGATACACGTAGTCTGCCTTTTGTGCGCATAGTATCTATGCGGCTATGATGGCTTACTAATTGTCTTTTAGCAAATGATTTCACAGTTGTAGACTTTGACATCCCTTAGGACAAAATTCTGAACTTGTTGACTTTTTGAAAGCTTGAGTTTAATTTAATTGATCTTAACTGTTCAAAATGGCCTTATAGACAGTCAGTATGAACGAAAACTAATTTTCGAGTGAGTAGTTGTGTTGTTAAATGCTAGTCATAGTTCGTTCCAGTAGGTATAGTTTCCCTTTCGCGAAATCAGCTCTGTTGGTTAAGTTAAGAAGCGTGATGGATATGACAGGTTAATAAGAGTGCCACAGGTACAGGTACACGTTACGATTGTTAACTCGTTAATTTCTGTCTTTAATTTTGTTATTGCATGTGGTGTGTATCCTCTCGAGTCACAGTTTAAATGTTTGAGATCACAGAGATGATCTTGTACGTTGCGTAAAACCACAGGGATGGCTGTACGTGTAGTTACCAGTGTTGATTGTTTTGGGCTACAGGGATAGCCGGACAAAAGAGGTACACTACCACTACATGGCTTTTAAAATAATGTTTCAAGCTTTGATTTGTTTTGTGTACTTAACCTTTGGCAACATTTAAGTTTGTTCAAACTGGATATAGTTCTGGATAACTTAGATAAAGCCTGATTTTCATTGGACTTGAAAAAGTGCTCACTAGTAAAAGAAAGATCTAAATTTTGTGGACAACGTGAACACAATGCTGTTACTTCTGAGTGTTTCAAGGGTATAGTGAATCAAGTATTTCAAATACTGACCGAATTTCATAGTTGTAGAAATTGACAACATTTACTTGCGTAGTGAGATTATGATAGAGAACGGGAGATTTTATTTCAAGAGTTTGGTGTTCTAACTTGGTTAAGATTTTATGAAATCATTGAACTCGAGACGTACGTACAATTACGCTCACGATAGATTGAGAAAGATGCCAGGGGATCAGAGCTTAACTGATGAAAAAGAGATTGATTTAGAAGTTGGTTCAGATAATGAGGAATCTGATAATGTAGATTAAGTTTACATGATGATCAAATATGAGACCGTACCAGAGGTTGATGTGTAGCCGTAGCTCAGTAGAAATCGGTATCTGCTTGCTGTTGTAAGTAGTCCGTGAGTAAGCGGTAGGCTGTCAACTCTGGCGGAGGTCGGGTTTTGTGAGAAACCATGGAGTCTGGGAGAGACTCGGCGGTCCCTAGGGGACGCGCATACAGTGAGTGCAACTGTTAGTTGCCGGGCTATGTGTAGCCAGATCACATGTAGAACTTAATCGTTGTTGTGAGTCGGATACATTGTAAATCCGTGTTTAAAGATCCGCGTGGATAAGTAGTCAGTAAAGCTCTGAGGTTTAAATCATGTTGTATGATAATGATTTAGAATAAATCGATTATTGAAAGAACCAAATGTCTGGTAAGCGTCTCTGTGACGTTATTGTATATCGATCTAAGCATTACTGCGTGTTAAATTTCTATTTGTGTATGGATTATACTCAATTAAAATCGGTTGCTACGAAGTTTCATTTATGAGACCCCATATGGTGGGTCAGGAGTGACCGAGCTATTTGATACTGTGCGTGAAACTTTTGTTACAGGTTAAACACACAGGGACGTGTGTCTCGCAGGATGGCCGTGTCGGGAAGTCATTAGTACGGGACATCAATTGACAACGAAACGCAAGCGCAGTGTTGGCGCGCTTCTACTGAGTCTGGCCTGACGTTCGTGCACGACCGGGGGTGGGGAGGTATAAAACCAGTTGTACCTGACCGGAGTGGTCATTATTTGGCTTTGGTTAGCTGGCGTGCAGACGTATCAGGCCAGGAACAGTATTACGTTTCGTAGCTGTTATTCTTTTAAGAGAAATATTAAATTCAGTTGATTATGTATCAAGTTGTTTCATCTTGCCCGCACCTACCTTATACGCTCACTATGTCTGACAACGAGTCCAATATGCCTCATCGCCCGTCATATCTTTAAACGAGCAATTCTTGTATATTTATTTATTTATATGTATATATATATATTTATTTCGGGGATCTCGGAAACGGCTCTAACGATTTTGATGAAATTCGGTATGTGGGGGTTTTTGGGGACGAGCAATCGATCTAGCTTACTCTTATATTTGAGAAAATGCGTATTTTCGAGTTTTCATGCTTTTATATTTGTTCGTGATTGATATTTACAATGGCTGCTGACGTACGGAAAATTAGTGTCAGAAGAACCAGTATAAGCCTGACCTACGAATATGCACATAGTTGTCACGAATCTCAGGGTCAAGACATATAAGGACGTATGGTGAGGCGAGTTTATATTTTGTTATTTATAGCATTTAGAAAGAATGACACATGACAACGACTTACGAGGTTTTTTATCAGGTACGTTCAAGGGGCTGACACGCTTTGCTAGAGAAAGATAGTCTTATTGCGATTCCTATAAGAGGAAATAGGAAAGAGGTTGAGAGAGAGAAAGGGGAGATGTTTTGTCCCTATCACCGACCGGACGTTTTTTCATGGTCGGGTTACAGGCAAATGCAAATTTCCATAAGCAATACATTGGATATGCAAACCGGCCAAATTTCGTAGTACAAATTCTGTATGAATATGAGCAAAAGTATGAGAAAGTCATAGCCCCGGTCGCTCGTCGGCGCATCTATAACTACAGAGTATATATTATATCTATGGGCACGTTCTGCGGTGTCAAATAATCTCAATGAATCAAAAAGTTTAGATACCTACATTGCCCTAAGCTTTTTGCAATGAGTATTAAAATCGTTATTATATGCTTACAATTTTGCACCATCATAGCCCATTATGTGGTCGGGCTTCACGTTTATTTATGTTTATTTTGATTTTTTTAGTTTATTTTGATAGCGGTTTTAAAAAAATATATTTTGAATCTCGATGACGAAATTGTTATGCACTGACATTTATTTACTGAATGCGTTATTAAAACAGATCGGAGAAGGAATTAGTCGAGTAGCCAGGAATTCAATAATAATGTTTATTTAAAATGTGTACCTATATGCAAGTGTCGTTAGGACTTTGAAATGCCTAGGAAGCCTTTGAGAAAAACGTTTAAGGCGATATATCGATTGAAAGAGACACCCTTTGTTTTTCGCTCACGACAAAACGGGATGCAACCCTCTCCGAGAATGGCTTTTTAGGCAAATCTCGTTAAATATCTGACTGTGTGCAGGTTTATTACATTTCCTCTCGTCAGTACCTAGATGAGGTAAAATACCAACATATTAACTTAATCGTGTCTTTTAATAATGCGTTGTTTTAGTAGGCTGAGGAAAAAAAGGAAAATATAGACTCGACTTTGGATTTATTTTCTATCGAGAAAATTTTAAGCAATCATGTTTCGCTATTGTCAGTAACAAAATCATATAGTCAAGAATCATATATCTGAAAATCAGCCCCTACTGTTTGCTAGTCTGGGCAGGACAGCGTTTCAAAGTCTCCAAATTTCTCAGTGTAGCGCCTTAACGTACGCATCCAAGGCAGACCTGAGGAAAAACATTTGTGTTGTTGTTGTGTATTTGTGCTTAATTGTCCTTTATTGCCCTTCGGCCCTCAACTTCGAGTGTACGCGTGAGCTCGGCCTTGCCTAGCTTAGCCTTTTCGCTCACCTTCGGTCCTTCGGCCCTCAGGTTCCGCGTGTACGCGAGTGTACGCGTGAGCTCGGCCTTCAGGCCTCGCTTAGCTTTACCGCTCACCTTCGGACCTTCGGCTCTCAGGTTCGAGTGTCCGCGTGAGCCCGGCTTTCAGCCTCGCTAAACCTTACCGCTCACCGTCGGGCCTTCGGCCCTCAGGTTCGATTGCAACAAGGATAGTAATAGCGAGTGTCTGCGTGGGCTCGCCCTTCGGGCTGCAAGCGGCTCTCCGGCTCGCGTGGAGAGCGCGCTCTAAGAGACACGTAGAGCCTTCGGCCCTGCGCGAAGCTCGACCTTGGGCCGCGCGAGGTCTTGCCGCTCACCTACAGGCCTTCGCCCTCAGGTTCGCTTGTAAGATACATGGGTCATATAAATAGTTGGGCAACACTTTCCTCCCGTATCGATCTCGCAAAAATTACTTGGGGGGGGGGGGGGGGGGGCGACGCTTGGGCACTCAGGGTGGGGCTCCGGGACTTCGGCCCTCAACCGAGCTCGGCCTGCGGCCTCGCAGCCTGAAGCTCGCCCTTCGGGCTCGCGAAACCTTGTATTTATATAGGATTTTCGGTGGTTTGGTACTCCCGCGGCTCGGCCTTCGGCCTCGCCAAACATTTCAGGGGGGGACGCACCTGGCCACTTGAATGCCTGCAGCCTGGCGGCCTGAAGCTCGCCCTTCGGGCTCGCAAAAATTACTCAAAAGTTGTTTTGCCCCCTGAGTCGGGGCATGCCAAATCTCAACGCGCTAGGACCATTTTGAAATTTTCGCCAAAAAAAGTCACCTCACCAAATGGCTTGCAGTTGTCTATGACATTTGGTCGAGCATCCCTCCACTACCGTTTAGCCAGGCCGTTGGCCAACTTTTTGGTTTTCAATCAATCAATTATTTATTTTACATTAAAACATGGCGTACATTAGAAGATATAAAAGAGGTATTCAGAGGTTATCAGAGGTATTTCTCTGGTAGTCACGGAGCCACCCCCTACACTTTTCCCAGACATCGTATTAGACCTGCCTGAGGGACCTCACTAGGAAAACAATTATGTCAATAGAAATGTGTCGGGTTGCAGCTTTATATAGGTCTGTCTATCTACTTAATATCTTTATTTAGATCTTTGTAGAGCTATAGTCTGCCTGGTTTACGGGAAAACACCGAGCAAGGCTCGGTCTCCCAGGTACTAAATAAATATACAAGAATTGCTCGTTTAAAGATATAAATATCTGGGCGACCGAGCCTTGCTCGGCGTTTTCCCGGGCATGAGACCTAGCTAGATCGATTGCTCGTCCCCGAAAACCCCCACATACCAAATTTCATCAAAATCGTTAGAGCCGTTTCCGAGATCCCCGAAATAAATATATAAATAAATAAATATACAAGAATTGCTCGTTTAAAGATATAAGATATAAGATAAGATAGCATGGAATTTTCTATTCAGCCACTTCTTCTAGAACTTTCCATGCTACTCTCAGCCTAATGAAAATTATCAGTTAACATTTTGAAATAACTTACAAAAAGTGCATCGCCGACGGGATTCGAACCGGGTCACAATGACTCTGTACCCAATGCGCTATACCACTGGGCCACGGAGACTGTTAGTAGAGTCGGCGAATATTCGAATCCCTTGATGACTTTTTATCTCCATGACAACCGAACTGTTTATACCCCTCCGTCGCAACAATATTTTTAGGTACATAAGAAAGTTTTTTTAAAGGTATCACTCTAGGTTTCGGCTAGGCAACCTTTCTTTATGAATTTGTTAATTTTTGTATTAAGCAGTAACGCTGCTAACGCAAAACATTCTGAAATTCTAGGCCAATCGCTCTAGCCACTGAGCTACCGGAGCTATCAAGCTCGGCCTCCAAATTCATCAACCTAGAAGACCTTCGTGGCTTGCAACCATTACTTACCTGGCAAAGGTGACCTCATCACCAGCTTTCTGGCCTCCTCCATGGCGCGCTGGAGATTCTGCTGGTTTTTGAACGACACACGGCTGCGGCAGCGACCGATCTGCGACCTACAACATCATATTCGTCATCATCATAATAGTTATCATCATCATCAGCAGCAATGGCACGTTACACAAACCTATATAAATAAAAAAACAGGTTGCACTCCGGGAGTGCCGGTAGAAGTGAAAACCAAACACACACGCACATTCGCGCAAGCGCCCAGGCGCAGGCATACATTTTCGCCGCGCGGTAGAGGAGATAAAGAGAGGAGGATAAAATCATTTATTAGTACTTATTTGTATTAAAACAGGTCACGTGTCCATCTTACGCTTACGATATTAGGAGGGGTCAACTTAGCTGGTCGTAGAGCGTCCTAGGCGTACTTCCGTCCACTATATTGAGACCTCCTGACGAATCTTTCGCGAGTTTAAACATTTTTCCCCATCAAAAAAAGTGCTCAGCGCCGCTAAAGAAGTTTTCACTTCAAAAATACATGCCATTCCGGCAGCACTGCATTGTCATTTCACCTCACCCTAGGCGAAACAGTGTGTCATGTCATCCATGAATAAGAGTTTTTATTACAAATCCCGATGTCAGATAATACCTACTGATACCAGTGATACCTCTTATTGAAGGGGATTCCAATAAATCACTTTCTGGGTCTGACATTTGGTCTAACATTTAAGCCCTATTTTATCTATGGACACTGAATACTTTGACTACGGTCGATTCTTATTTTGACTACCGTGAATAAAAGTAAGTCAAAATGAGGAGTTGCCAATTCGCATTGTTCCGACTCACTTCCGACTATACAGAACTGTTGCCATATAAATACTAATAGCGCCCTCTTGACAATTTTCATATATTAATGGTATAACTTTAATGTCTAATAACGATAAAACTCATTAAGATTAGATACAAATGAAAAGAAGGAAGTATCCACTTGAGTATCCACTTATTGTAATGATGAATGCTGCGCCATAAATATATGATCCAACCTTTATCGAGATACCTACGGTTTTTACTTAATACTATGCGTTAACGCTTGACCGGGCGCACTTTGATCCATTAGACATGATTTATAGATCGAAGATAAATATTTCGCTGTAGAATGTAGGATTTTGTATATTATAATTGTAACAAGCTTATGGACTGCCAAATACTAAGTAGACCACCGTGGCCTACAGACACTTGTGATTCCAGAACTACGAGCTCGTTGCCAACCCTTTACTGACCTAATGCGGGATTTACATTACGAAACTAGTTTCATGCATTTTTGATTACATCGCGGACTTTGACCGCCCTCGTCTTACCTTGGCAGCCCGCAGGCACCCGCAGCATGCAATGTAATCAAAAACGCATGAAACTAGTTTCGTAATGTAAATCCCGCATAAGGATTCGTTGTGTTGACAGCAGAGATACATGTAGGTCCCCAGTCTCAAATCCCAGGCAGCTCTGGCTACCTTACTCATCATCAGGGGGTCTATGATGGTCGCATGGTAGCGTAATAGAAGAAAAGATAAAGCATCAGTCATATTCTGATACCATTCGATAGAACGTGCTATCACGCGACTATCATACAACGCACACAACACCGCAACCTTAAGAGCAGTGAGTTTAATTGAGAGTACTTTTTTAAAATTTTACTCTTTTATACCATTCGGTGGTTAAAGGGTTAATATTTATATATTTTTTACACACGTATTTTACATCGGTAATTAATTTACGACAAGTTATATATTTCTATATTAACCATGTATTTTGTTAAGTTGTAGGTAGCAAATATTGAAACCGGGTCACTCGCCTCTTTAACGATAATGCCAGGATCACACGTACCGAGCAAAACGGCGAGACAGTAAAATTAGTATGGAAGTTTTACTCGGCCGAGTAAAACCGTTTTGCTCGGTACGTGTGACCAAGGCATAACGTTGAATATCGCTCGACATGTTTCGGAGCAATGTGGTCCTTAATCATGAAGTGGTCAGGCTATTAGACCTCGTGGTTTAAGGACCACGTATTGGTCCGAAACATGTTAATAATTATTTATTAGACGTTAAAGACGTGAGTGACCCGTTTATTATATCTCAAAATGTTTGAGTTTCACGGGAGTTTTCTTTTGAAAATTGTTAAATGTTTATTTTTTGGACTTCTTGTTAACATCTTAGTACCTACAGTTGGGATTACACTGGGGTCACCTTAGTTACAGCCAAGATTCATTACTTATTCGTCTCACATAGCAAGATTAGCCTCTAATGAGGCAGAAACGTTTTGTAATCAGGATTTGCTAACTAGTTGAATAGGTAGTTGAATCAAAAATAGCTCGATATTATGTTTGGTGAACTAGATCTGATTTTTTTCGATCCAATTACGGCAGCTACCATCGATTGAAGTTAATTAAATCTCCTTGCCTGTTTCAAACCATACAAACAACCTACGGAAATTAAAAGTTGTATACTTAAACAACAAATTCGCATTAGTTTTTCTTTAGCCTTTGCCCCGGTTGACGAAAACGAGAAATCATATATTTATTTTTAAAAAAAAGAAATAGTAGACCGCTTCCCATTCAATTTCTCACCGAAAATCGTCTGCAAGTGTCCTTTCCCTCAATTTAGTGTTAAGAGGAGGGGTAGGGCAAGCTCTCTCCATAGAAACTTTGTGCAGGATTTACTTCGTTTGTGTTTGCATTAAAGTTATGATTTTTGGTCAGTATGCTTATTTTTCTGATAGCTATTTCGTGATGTTAATTTTTTTTTATTGTTTTTTTTTTAATTTTTGAAATATTTGAAAATTTTCACATCACTTTCTTCGCATATCTAACATTTACAACCAAAAAAATATTATATTCGTTAGTGCCAAAACCAACGAATAAAACGTGCACAGGGTTTGTATGGAAAATGCCTTGCCCACCCCTACGCCTTAAATTAAATCTACTTACGAGATGCCTGTCTGCATAAGCGTCTGGTCCCACTTGGCGTTGCTCGTGGACGCCACCGCCAGCTTGGCGATCCTCCTGAACTTAGAGAGCCCGTCTTCAGCCTGCTTCTCCTCGTCGTCCAGGGCCACCGGAGCCACGTGGAAGTCTTTCATCAGCCGCCGTTCCCAGACCTTCATGCGTTTCCCGAGGACCGCTGCGGAGGAAATTGGGAATCAGAGCTGGACATCAAGGGAAACAGTAAATCCTACCTACCTGGGACTACTCTGTAGTGCTCTGAGATACAAAGGCATGAATAAATATACGTTATCAAAGCGACAAAAATATATGCACGCTTCTACACCACCATTTTCACCGTGGCGAAAATCGGTCAGGATGATGATAATCTTTCTTCTTTCTTTGTCTAAGGACTAATTTCCTATCCATGAAGAAGGCCGAAAGCCTTTCTTCACGTCATACAATTGACGCGTGTACCGACAGCGCACGCACACATACTTACCCACAGCGCTTACGTTTCTTCGCGTGTCATAGGTGTGGTATAACTCACCCTTCTCCTTCCTATCCGCGAAGGACACGTCCATGCCGTTCTTCTCGAAGACCTCGAGCAACTCGTACCGCAGCGCCGACACGTCTCCCAACATCTTGCGGTGCATGGCCGGTATATTGTGCCACACCAAAATTTCATGGTATTCTTAGATAGCTTTCCTAATCCTTTAAGAAAACCTCAAACATACCTCTTGGTTTTCGCCTCTCTGTCTGTCAGCAAGCTATATTGTCACACATTAGGTATAATAAGCAACAGGCTGATAGCTCCACAGAACACATACCCAATGGCGCCTAGGCCGCCTCTCGCCATGATCCTCAGACACCATATCTTAGTATATCTCACCCTTCTCCTTCCTGTCCGTGAAGGACACGTCCATGCCGTTCTTCTCGAAGACCTCGAGCAGCTCGTACCGCAGCGCCGACACGTCTCCCTTCAACTCGTTCACGTCGTCCTCCGTCACCGGCTCGTCGTCCATCTTGCATTGCATGGCCGGTATATTGTGCCACACCAGCCTCTCGCCATGATCCTCAGACACCATATCTTAGTATATCTCACCCTTCTCCTTCCTGTCCGTGAAGGACACGTCCATGCCGTTCTTCTCGAACACCTCGAGCAGCTCGTACCGCAGCGCCGACACGTCTCCCTTCAACTCGTTCACGTCGTCCTCCGTCACCGGCTCGTCGTCCATCTTGCGGTGCATGGCCGACACGTAGCGCCACACGAGCGCTCGCATCACGGCGGTGTACCGGACGTCGCTTTCTTTCTCGGTTTTGTTCTATGTAAAACCACAGAATAAGTAACAGTACCTACTACGTAACTACGTACTACGTACTCTGTGTGATCGCATCAGAAATGGGGCCATGCGTAGCGGAAACAAAGTAACCGATATAGCCTTTCGAATCGCTAAACTTAAGTGGCAGTGGGTGGGGCACATTGCACGTAGAACCGACAAGCGACCGCGGACCGGAAGGCGCAGCGTGGGTAGACCAGGTGGACTGATGATCGGCTGTGACATACGGACAGACAGACAGACATGACGAAACTATAAGGGTTCCGTTTTAGCCATTCTGGCTACGGAACCCTAAAAAGACAGAGGATAGAAAAAAAAATCAGAT
The DNA here is from genome assembly GCA_951800055.1 of Cenopis cana. Lineage (NCBI taxonomy): Eukaryota > Metazoa > Arthropoda > Insecta > Lepidoptera > Tortricidae > Cenopis > Cenopis cana. Next base: position 5,422,328 of record OX637487.1, on the reverse strand, counting down.
GAGAATTTCAACGGCAATTTACGCCTACAATTCTTCGTTTCCCTAATAAGACATCAGAGGATAATTCTGTACTTATTTCAGTAGCTTATCACGTCTCAAAGATAGCACGCGGCATATTTTCCCGTTTCAAGACTGTTTTCCCAGAAATTGCATGACGACAATCGCACGATTTTTCTCATCTGAAAAAAAAACGGAGTATAGGTAAGAAGAAATTGCGAGATTACTTTGACCAAGAGTCTATTATGTGGCGTATAGGTACTATCGAACCAACTGAATCGGGACCCACCGTGGAACCTTGTCACATAAAGTGTCATAACGATTTTCCTTGTCAGGCAGTACGACGTCACTATGACATTTTCTATGACAAGTTTCCACGGTGGGTCACGATTTCTTTGGTTCGATAGTACATATATGGAAGAAATTATGCAAGATCAACTTTTCGATTTAGATTTTCTTTTACGTTATAAATGACATAAAGCCTGAAGCACGGCCTGAAGGTTATAAAAGATGCTAACAATTAAGATACCAATAATTTTAGGTTACCCATATAATATATAAAACGATTAACTTTTCGTTGAATGGACCCAGATAAAAATATAATTAATTAAAAATAAAATAAATTTACCCAAACAGTGTTAATAATCGATAATAATTTAACCCCATAAATATTGTTCAGGCATTGTTATTAAAGTTATTAAGAATCTCACGCAGCGCGTAATATCCCAGTATTAAACAACTACAACCAGTATGCAAGCTTCTCGTACGATACGATACTGCATGAATTATAGTTAGCAGCAAAATAAACACGACTAGTTCGTTCAAAAATATCACCGCTAGACGTTTTAATCGTCAACAGACACAAACACAAGAAGATAGGCCTACTTACTTTTGAAAGTGTATAGTTTTGGAGCTGACAGTAATCGATAGATATCTATTAAAGCTTAAGCCACTTAGAGAGCGGGCGGGCGGTGGCGGCGCGGGTGCGGGCGGCGGCGGCGCGGGCGCGGGCGGCGGCGGCGCGGGCGCGGGCGGCGGCGGCGCGGGCGCGGGCGGCGGCGGCGCGGGCGCGGGCGGCGGCGGCGCGGGAGCTGCTTTTGGCGGTGGCGGCTGCCGCCAAAGGCGGCTCCCGCGCCGCTGCCGCCTGCGCCCGCGCCGCTGCCGCCCGCCCGCTCTCTGTGTGGCTTAAGCTTAAAATTACCATTTGGTACTCCAACGTCTTCGTTATCTCTGGTCCGCGAGAGGCAGCAGCGGTAGCGGTTTTTATTATACCTACACTAGTTTTTGCCCGCGACTTCGTCTGCGTCATCGCGTTAGAATGTTATTTATATTCTTTTAATTCAGGCGCTTACCTAGTTAGCTCTCGTCCATACTAACTAACACCCCCTTGAGGGATGATTTCCGGGATAAAAAGGATCCTATGTACCTCTCTGGGACTCAAACTATGTCCATACTAAATTTTATCTAAAACGGAAGGGGTAACAGACAGCCAGACATACTTTCGCATTTATAACTACTATAGGTATATTAGTGTAACCGAAATTAATAGTCGCTCATTTCGAATATAATATTACTTACTCTTTTTCGATACTTACATTCAACCCCCTTTATACACCCTTAAGGGATGAATTTTCTAAAACGCTGCAATTATTTTTCTTATATTTCAATTGAGAGTCCTCACGCCAAGTATGAAGAAACTTACTCACTTTAAAAAAACAGGTTGCCACGAATCCTTATAGTTTCGCCATATCCGTCCGTCCGTCCCCGTCTGAGTTCAGTAACCGTTAGTACTAGAAAGCTGTAACGGGTGGACAAATACGGAACTTTACATTACGCGGGGCCCGACACGCACTTAGCCGGTTTTTCTTATAAAGTCGTGGTTGGGCTATGGACTATAGAAACGCTATACCTTGATGGCGACGCACTGTGAAAGCCCTCTGCCCCATCTAGGGGACATAGGAACATTAATCAAAGTTGGACCTTTTGTGTAAGGAACCCTAAAAATGAGACTTACCTGCTCTTTTTCGCTCTTTATTTTATCCTTCTTCCTCAATCCCAGCATTTTGAGTAGCAGCTTGGGGGTGGGGAAGATATTGAAGGGGGGAGGCAGCGTCGCGCTCTGTTCGAAGTAGCTCATCCAGAGGCGAGTACGGGCGAACTTCCACTCCGTGTCTGAATGTTCCTGTCAAATAAAAAAAAACGGTCAAGCGAGCCTGTCTCGCTGTTCTATAAAAAAGCTTTTGATGATTTAATAAATGACCAATACTCACGGACAAAGAATACGGGTCGTTAAAATACCAATATAAATATCCTAAAATATTTATTTCGTTTTTTTTTTAAATGCAAAAATAACAGTTGGGTAAGAAACTCACGTTTCCAGGTTTAAATCGGACTCGTAAAAAACCATGAAAAAAACAACCTTAATGGAGCGGATTATCGCAAAAAATTTCATATTTGGATTTTGATATTTTTACGATAGGATCCCGGAAATTGCCAATACAGTTGAGCAGATACGAAGAACAGTATATTATGTAAATAAAACTAGTGTAAAATATTTATAAAAACCAATTGAGGCTATTTAACGCATTCACTGCCACCAACGCATACTTTACTTCCGTTACTTTCACCCAGTGCCTTGAACGCACAGACGCGTTCATAATACCTATTAGTTAAGTGACTTTCACCCGTGCCTTAGACTTAGAGTAGTCGGTTGAACTCACATGTGCGTTTGGGGCACACAGCAAAGTGCGGCACCTGCCGAATGTCCAGGAAAAGAGGATGGCAGTGAATGCGTTAATCTAGGGCGACCCGAAAATGTTGACCTCGAGTGTAGAAACAGTGATTATGTTTGCCTGTAATATGTCCATATGATTTAATCAAATTGATTCTTTCAAACAAAAAATACCACCAACCAACCACCACCAACCACCAACCCTTATGCCTTTATCGCCCTTGCCTTCGGCTCGGGCGTCAAATACCTGCGATCTGAGACATTCCTTGTTTTACCGCCCTTGTTAAGTAATGTACTATTACGTTACTAGATTCGTCGAGCTCCAAAATAAAACGGCCGTCTTATTTTTGAAGCTTTCCAGCGCTCTTAAGTAAAAAAGCTAAGAACTTAATTTTCTTGCTTACATCATACCGAACATTACGAGTCTAACAAGTCTAACAATTGAGTTTTAACATCATCGTTAATCTTCGAGTTTCGTGGCTTTGAATATTTATTCGCTATTCTCTGAAGAATACAACTATTTCCTTGCAAAAGATAATTAATCTTTGCCGCCTACCTTTTCTTGATAGCTAACGTATTATTTGGAACAGTAAGAATTTCTTAACCGCGTTGGATTAATTACGTTTTAATTTTCCAACCACCACATAACTTAATTATCACCTATCTCGCTTTTGTCGCGGTTTCGTTCTCATGAACATCCATATCAGAGTAGTTTTTAACAATGTGTGCAATATTTAAGGACTAAGACTACTTTTTAATTGGTTCTTTTTTGTTACGAAAATTGACCATATAGATGTACATATGACAAATCTTCGTAACACAAAAGATCAAAAAAAGTAGTCGAATTAAGTCCTTAAGTATACCTATGTACACTTTTGATTAAAAAAGACTCATCAAATTCTATTAATATCATACCAAATCATAGAAAGTTGGACATTTAAACCAGAACTGAGCTAGCTTAGTTTTCTATGTGTATATATATGCAAGTAACATAGTTTTGTAGCAATTTGTATGAAAGTAAAAACGGCCAAAACCACACAACCTGTATTTCATACGTAATGCTTTGCTAAATAAACATTTCAATTCCAAAGTTCCAACAATATAATAAAATTGTTTATTTTAAGACAATTCAATGCACTGCAGTTGCCAAGAAACCTTTGGCATCGCATTTGAACCATTTGAGTTATTATCATGCCCAAAAGTCCTAAGCGCATGAAAATATGTTCTATACCAAATCAGTTGTAATTAAGTTAGTGCTGTACAATTAATTAATAGACGTTAACATCGTAAGAGTTATAAAAACCGAGATAATCGCGGAAAACCGAAGTTTGTGACCTTTGACCTTGAATAACTTGCGAAGAACAATAAGATATGCAGTGACTCTTGAGGCAGCTTATCGAATGCCAAAATGAAGGCGTATTACAAGTTTCCAGCTTGTTATCTCTCATTCAGAGGTTGACCGAAAGTACCATGTAAACGTAGATAGCATTGCACACAGAAAATATAAAACTGTCCATACCTACAAGACATTCTTATTTCACTCACACACGCACACACACGCCTAAATATTTAATAAAATAATTAAGTTGTAAAAAAAACTGCTAACTGTGTAATAGTTTATTTACCCTGTATGAAGGCATGTTAAAACTGTAAGCTTGTTATTTTACTGGGTCCTGTAACACAGGGATTCCTAGCTCAGGACCCAAAAACCTATCCTGTGTAACACGTTTTTTTGGTGCAATAAATATTTCTAGTTCTATTTCTATTTATGCCTACAACAGTACAGTGTGTGACTCATAGTTTAGTACTTACTTCTCTTCCGCCAACGAAGCTAAAAGCAATTCCATTACGAAAATTGCATTAAAAGTGTCTCGTTTGTTTCCATAAAACGAATTAAAAATATGCTCCTGCTATAGTTAGCGTGAAAATAACTCTAATTTCTACGGGCATGGTGAAATATGTTTATTCTAACTTAAATATATATATACAATATATATATAAGTACTTAAGTACCGTGTGGCACATTAATAAATGGTCATTTTTAGGGTTCCGTACCTCAAAAGGAAAAAAACTTGTTGTCCGTCTGTCTGTCAAGGCCCTTTTTCTCGGGAACGCGTGAACTCAGGTAACATATACTCAAGTTTGCGGACCCGTTTTCTTTTCATTTTTTAGGGTTCCGTACCAAAAAGGTAAAAAAGGAACCCTATTGGTTTCACTTTGTCTGTCTGTCTGTCTGTCTGTCTGTCTGTCTGTCTGTCTGTCTGTCTGTCACATCGCTAAATATCTCAGGAACTACTTATCCTATCGATTTGAAATTTGGAATAGTTATAAACAAGGGTAACCCAGATACATAGAAGATGGTTTTTTAAATTATTTTATTTTATTTTCTGTGAATAATGACAGATAAAAGGGGGTTCAAAATTTTAAAGTCTGGCAACTATGTCAAGTGGGGTATCATATGAAAGGGCTTGACTTGTACATTCCAAAACAATTTTTAGTTTTTTTTTTCGTTGGGGAAATTTCGATTTACGAGGGAAAATGTAAAAAAAAATACCATTCCCCCCCCCCCTTATCTCCGAAGTTTACGAAGAAAAAAATTTGAAATTATTACACAACATTAATATGCATGTATATTTTACAGGAAAATTATAGCCATAGCTCTATCTAGTTTTTCTTTTTTTTAATCATCAAAAACCTCTTCTATACTAAGTTTGTAATTTAATCACCTTTGTATATATTTTTGTTTTATATTTAAATTTACAAAATTACGTTGAAAATACCTTCTTTCAAATAAAAAAACAATTATTGAAATCGGTTGATGTGATAAAGAATTATCCTTGAAAAACCAACATACGTACTAAGTTATTCAGTCGCGCAAATTAGTAACACAATGCGCCGATAGATGGTGCTGTCATGTTTTTTTAAGATTGTTCCTGAATTAATGGGGTCGGGACGGGTACACAACTACATATACAAGAACTGTGTACGGAACCCTCGGTGCGCGAGTCGGACTCGCACTTGACCGGTTTTTCTTTTCTCTCATTGACCATGAAATATGAATAAATTGGTAGCTGGTTTGTATGGTTTCCCTTCAAGTTATTAAAAAAAGAGTTAAAAACGTTGGTGAACTTTCTCATTCATTAGTATATTTTTCTGACATTGACATAAGGATACATTTTTTTACTTTGACAATTCACGACTTACTAGTTCTAAACCTCATAAGGAATTAAGGAGGTTCAGTCTGTGAGACGGTAAAACATGCCCACCAAGGACGTCATTGCGTCCTTAAGTTCCCACACCGCCCACCATGTGGGCCCTTTCTTACTACAGTAGAATAAAAACTTTTCCAAAAAGGGGTAACTTTGCGGTTTTTTTCTATCGAGTGAAATTCATGTCTTGTAACTGACTACGATTTTGACTAGACAAGATACTTATGGAACACATATATTTTTTTTAGAATTTAAGACACTATAAATTCTATGTTTCAGATGGTTTTAAAAAACTCAAAAGTGGTAAAACCCAGCCTTAAGCGTGCAATCAAACAGTGACCAAGGAACTCAAGCACCAACCACTTGAAACAAAACCCCTAAGTAAGGCTTGGAGCGGAGCGTTCGGCGGGGCGTGCAGCGGGGCGGGCGAGCGTGCATACTATTTGTGCAGCGGCGACTCAGGACACCAGTAGCTCTAGTATAAGTTTTTTCGAAACCTTAACTAATTCGAACGCGTTTGCGTTTTGTCTCAAAATGTATGAAAACGCTCTCACCGAGTTTGAAATACGCGCGTTCATCGGTTAGCAACAAATGTTATACTCGCTGTTTTAGTTTCCACTAGTGACCACCAGAGGCGCTGTTCACGTTTTCATACCACTTTCATACATTTTGAGACAAAACGCAAACGCGTTCGAACTAGTTAATGTTTCGAAAAAACTTATACTAGAGCTACAGTATGAGTTTCAATTTCAATTGTTTAACATGCACGCCCCGCTGCACGCCCGACTCGAGCGTCCACTCAGGCCTTACGCTACACACTTTATACTCACATCGATCATAGCGTACGAGTTGGACATCATAGCGATGAGCAGATTAAGCAGCACGATGACGTTGATCACGGAGTAGGATCCGAACATCAACAGGCCCCAGAACCGCGTGTAACTCTTGATCCCCGCCAACTCGAAGTTCTCCAGACCCACCATGCCGAAGGAGGCCCAGAAGAGGGACTGCGAGGCCTCGAATACGCTGTTGAAGAAGATAATTATTAGGAATGCTGACAGCGGCAGGGGCGACTCACTCGCGTGACGTCATCACGCCGCTCAAAGGTCCCACGTCGGGTGACTTTCAATGCGAGAGAAAGTGATGTAGCGAGTGATGCGCGTGCGATAGAAGATGGCCAAGCGTCGGCACGTTTGGCTTGCCTCGCGCGGATTTGTTAAAAGTGAGACTTCTGTACGTAGTACTATTACTTATTCTGTGACAGTGGCAGTATTTTGCAAGCTCGCCAGTCAAATTAGCTTTTGAAACGCAGCGCCAACGACACCTAAAGGTATTACACGGGGTAATTACACTAACTAGAGATGTACCGACTAGTCGGGAAAGCCGACTATCCGGCCACATTTATAGTCGGCGACTAGTCGGCTAAAGAGGGCGACTAATCGGCACATTATGACTTGCTGAAAATCACCTTCAGTATCGTCAAAAAATGTCCACACTCGCGATTTCCTTTCCGACATTATGCTAAAGAAAAGCACTAGTTATTTGTTTAACACAACAATTAGATAAGGTCACTGTTTTGCCGATGAAGCAAGTAAATCACTAAAACGTAAACAAAACAAACACGAACGCATGGCGAATGGAGTGGCGTGACGAGCGGACCGAAACGAACATTCCCGATTGCGCCCGAAGTGAGCCCGAACTCTGCTGAAACCAATGATCGGCCTTCCCGACTAGTCGGCCAACTAGTCGGCTAGTCGGCCAAATCCATAGTCGGTACATCTCTAATACTAACCCAAAGAGGGGGCGGGGGAGGGGGTTACAAGGGGTAGGAGCGGGGGTATTAAAGGCATTACAACTATTACAAGTCATGTCAACAGCAGTATACCTACATAGGCGTTAATGCGTAAAATGTGAAAGCAACATACATGTTATCAAATAAGGTATATATTCGCTCCTCAACAAAAAAGAGCGTGGCGTGTGTGATACACGGCTGACTAACAGGAGGCGTTCTAAAGATTAATAGTACATGTCGAGCGATATTCGACGTTAAAGACGTGAGTGACCCGTTTATTATATTTAAATATTAATAGCACATGCTTTAAAAAATAAAATACAGATAATCCTGGGAGCTGGATCACAGTATTACGGAAACTATGGTAAAGATTGGAGATGAAAAATATTGTATACAATAGAGGCTATGTCGTTTTTTGGCCGTGCTGAACCAAAGAGTACATGTGCTGAACTAGAGTTTTATGAGCAAAAGACTTCCTATCCTAAATAGTAAATTACATTTCAGAAAACGGCATATGTTAAAAATAGCTTTTTAATTTTTATTAATTATATCTAAGAATGCATGGCAAATATCATCTTACTATTAAACTACTACTGCGTTGGAAAATGAAAAAGCCATAACACGAACATAATACAATTTATTACAATGATAAATTAATGAAACAATAAAGTATAATTATTATAAGATATAGGTAAACTAGTAGGTATAAAAAATATCTGATTCTATGCTTTGATTTTTTAAATTTTCCAATTGAGATATTGGAAACTAGACAGTTTTGAGATTCATTCCAAACGAGGAAATTTTGAAGAAATCTCCGAAGTTATAGCACATTACAAACCCCCTTTTAATACAACAAACAAGTATAAGTACTTCATTAGATTTGTTAGTACGCATGATAGTCCATAGTAGCCCTCAAAGTCATGCAGTCTACTTCATCTATCTTCAACGTATTCATCTTGACGTTGATATCCTCTTCCAACTGGATCTGAGTTTGCAACAAGTATCGTAGTGAGCCTGAGGCTTCTTGCAACATCTGCTGTAGCTTCTCCACACTGTGGCGAAGGTTCTCACACTCATAGTAAAGAGACTGACCCGGAGGATCTTTCACCAACTCCGCGCCCGTCCTCTGCGACCTCCTGCCCAATCTCGTATGCGCCAAAGCAATGTATCCTTCCTTCTCGGACAACGCTTTCTTCAACTCCAAAATATTATTATTCATATCAAAAATCTTCTGAGTTGTCTCGTGATGCATCTCCTCCAGTTTCGCTTTGGCAATCTTAGTCTCCTTAATACGCTCGTAGAATTCATGATTACATCTGTTATATGCTACCCACAAATCGTCGATAACCTGTTTCAGTAATGTATCGATAAACACGCGAATAGGACGTGCTGAGGCCACTTCCCTAGCTGCCTGCTGTATATTTTTTCCGGAGTACGCATTGTATTCTTCAGCTGAAATATCAGCTGGGTCCAGGTTTGCGTAACCTTCGTAAATTGACAGGCATAAATCAGTGGGTTTTAGTGTGAGTGAGCCTTTATCGGAGTCGATAGCAGCCTGCTTGTATTGCAGATCGCGATCGAGAAGGTATCGCACAGAGCGGAGCCGTCTCATCTGATCGTTTAGCTGTTCTAGTGCCCGTGTCAGAAGACTCTGGCCACCAAGAATAGTTGTTATCTCTACTTGCAGGGCTTCTTCAGCATTGTCAACAGCCAAATCTATTCCTAGTCGGCCGTCTCTCAACATGAGACATTTTCTGCAGATTGTCAAAGCATTTGATTGCAAAGAAGCGAGGCAGTCTTGCAATCGGGTTTTATACATGCCAAGAGCTTCTAGCTCATTGCATATTTCCTTTCTTTGTATCTTTAACTCGCCTTTATTGAATTCGACATCTCCGATACGTTCATCTATGCGTCTGTCGGAGGTTTCTTTCAGAAGTCTTGCACTTTCGTGTGTTTGGTCGCGGATTCTGCGGCACTCTCCAAGGACCCTGTCAGCGAGTTGCGCCTGGTCCTCGGCGTTTCTATTTCTCGCATCATTATTGAGCCTCCACTCCGAAAGTGTGAACTTTGCAGATCTGGGTGGTACACATACAACCGCCTGCTCCGCTAACCTCGTCGTGGCTACTGGGGCGCCGATAACGTGACGCACTCCAAATTGAATGTCACTCATGTTGATAAATACTTATAAAAAATATAATTCACTAAAAATTAACAAATATTGACGTTCGCATTCGTTCGATTTCAAAAGAATTTGACTAAATAAATCATTTGGTAGTCATGCCAACGGGCAACGACCCTAAATAAATTGGGTAAAAAGTTTTCTTAGGTGCATGTATTTATGACGATTTAACTATGATTTGACCGCGCAAGCAAAGAGTAGTCAGCCAAATTTACACTGCAGCTGTGGTCAGTGGTTTTAAACCAAATTTGGTAGAAAATCACTGTCTGTTACACTGTTTTAAATCTTTGTTGTCAACCATAGTTTTATTTTAAGCAGTGTGGCAGGGGCTTATCGAGTAAAAACCCGCGGTATGTGGTTTTATATTGTAGCAAGGCACTACATATATATAAAAACCGGTCAAGTGCGTGTCAGGCCACGCGCAATGTAGGGTTCTGTATTTGTGCTCCCGTCACATTATGTGGACTGGCAAACTTTATTGCAAACTAGCCGCAGACGCACTCGTTTGCCGAACTCATTTCCGGTTTGGTTTCCGCGCCCCCTATAAATAGGAACATAGCAACGCTCGTCCCCATGACAACGGTTAAGTCAATTACCTACTCGGTTTGAAGAGAAAAGAACACCTGCGATTAACTATTTTTACGTATTTAGCTAAGCATTCGTTATTTCATAAGCATTAAAATGGGTGACACTCAATTTGGAATACGTCACGTAATCGGCGCTCCGGTAGCCACGATGAAGTTAGCGCAGCAGGAACTTTTGTGTCTACCTCCTCGATCAGCTAAGTTCACACCTGATGAATGGAAACTCAATAATGACGAGAAAAGGAGAATTGCAACAGTTCAGCAACAACTAGCTGACAATGTTCTCGGAGAGTGTCAAAGAGTAAGAGAGGAAACAGAAGACAGGAGCAAAACCTTGAAAGCTACTTCCGACCGACGTATTGAAGAGCGTATACTAGACGTAGAATTTAATAAAAATGAGTTATGTATGCAGAGAAAAGACGTCTGCCTTGAGCTTGAAGCTCTAAGTATGTATAAAACGAGACTACAAGATTGCTTGGCCGCTTTAGAGTGTAATGCCTTGAACATCTGTAGAAAATGTCTCATGTTGAGAGATGGCCGGCTAGGTATAGATTTGGTTGTTGACAGTGCTGAATCAGCCCTTCAAGAAGAGATATCAACTATACTCGGCGGTCAAAGTCTCTTGAAACGGGCTCTAGAACAACTCAACGAACAGATGCGACGCCTGCGATCCACAAGGTATCACCTAGACCGCGATTTGCAATACAAGCAGGCTGCTATCGATTCAGATAAAGGATCGCTATCTTTAAAACCCACTGACTTATGCCTGTCTGTTTACGAAGGTTACACAAATCTAGACCCGGCTGATGTTACAACTGACGAATACAACGCATATTCCGCGAAGAACATACAGCTGGCGGCGAGAGAAGTGACCTCCGCTCGTCCAATACGAGTTTTTATTGATAATTTACTGAAACAGGTTTGCGATGACTTATTGACCGCTTTTAATAAGTGCAATCAAGCATTCAACGAGCGTATACGCGCGACTAAAATAGCTAAACAAAATCTAGAGGATATGCATCGTGAAGTCTCAAAAAAGGTAATGGAGATGCAGAAGAACATTGAGATGTTAGAAAAGGCATTAGCTGAAAAGGAAGGATACATCGGTTTGGCTCATACGAGGCTTGGTAGGAGGGCCCAAAGAATAGGCGCTGAGTTGGTGAAGGATGGTCCCGGTCAAGCCCTGTATTATGAATGTGAGATGCTTCGTCACAGCACTGAGCAGCTACAGAAGATGATGCAGGATGCAGCGGCTGCTCTTCGTTATTTATTACAGAGTCAGATTCAGTTGGAGGAGGATATCAACATCAAGATGAACACTTTGAAAATCGATGAAGTTGACTGCATGACTTTGAGGGCTACCATGGACTTTCACGTATACTAACGAAGATCTTTTCAAGTGCATATACATAGAGAGGATAGAGTACGTAAGTCTTTATAGTTTTTATATTTAAAGATTCATTTTGAGGGTGCCTTTCCACCAGAGCTGTGCTATGGATATACGTTGATATCCACCAATCATATTCATTGGTCCACATAGCATAGCATTCGTGGAAACGGAAAGCATAGCTGCATAAATGATCTGGTGGAAAAGAAGCCTGACGATTAAAAAAGCATACCGATTTGAATATTTCTAAGCGTCCTTAATATGCTAGTTATGTTTACAATAGGAGTACCTATGAAATGGATCATTTAAAGTTTTGCTTTTTAACTACGTGAGTATTTTTTGTTACTAATTTGCAGTAAACGTGCGATTACTTTAACAAATATTTATTCTTAATAATAACTAAGTTTAAAATATTCATTTCGTAAATATTATTCTTGATAGGATAGTATATAATAGTTGGTGTTCAATTCAATTCAATTCAATCGTTTATTTGTCCAAAAAGCAGGTAATGTTATACAACAGGTGTTATGTCACAATTTAAAAGATCTCCACTTTTTGCCGTTTAAACGGCGTACAAATTTTATATCACGAGATTTCATCTCTTTACGTACCTCCCTAATTATTACTATATTATTTTTCCTTATAATTAAGTTATCAAATGTCATTAGTCAAGTCAGACTACACACTAAAACCAACAGAAGTATAACACAATAAATAAACCAACACAACACAATAAAATAAAATAACCCTACATTTCATGCATTATTCAATTCAATGTCATTAAAATATTCTTGTATGTCATAATAGCATTTATCTACACACATATCATAAATCCTCTAATATGCGTTCGGAAACCGTAGAAAATGACTCTCATTTCAACATTCAATGAATTTATGGCAATTTTCTTATCTGTGGCTAAGGCTACAGCAGTAATATAATTTTTAATTTTAATCTCATATATGATGTTAAAATATAAAAACGTCAAACAAAACTGTCAAAATTTAAATGTCAAAGTTGACATGTCCCTATTCTAGTATCACTGAAAATTCAAATTCAGTCGATGCGAAATGTCAGCTCGACGTTTTTTTAGTATATATCGCACGAAATTTGAGCTAGAACGACATGATCACATCAGAATAGGGACTCTTTACTTTTTAAAATAACATTCAGGTATCGGTTGCCAGTTCTGATTTCGATATTTCCGAAACCGTGCAAAAAAGGTTGTATTAACACAATTATTGTATTTATTTACAACGGTTTCTGAACCCATCTTAGAGTAGTTATAATATGTGTGTAGATAAAGTAATGTATGCAACTGTACATAATTAGGCATTAAAACACTCGTGTGACCTTATTATGAAACTCGCCTTCGGCTCGTTTAATAAAACACACTCGTGTTTTAATGCCCCTCATTATGTACCAGTTGCATAAACTACTATTGTTTTTAAGTATTTTACAAATTTTATTTCTGAATTTGTTAAGTCTAAGTTCATGCTACAATTGTATCGTGTGGTACCAAAGGTTTTATGTTTCAAACTATACCTACTATCTTTTTGTTTGAATTGACCTCTTTATTTGATTATGTAAAAAGTACCTTCTTCTAATTCCATTAGGAAGTAATTGTCATTATCATTATCATCTTGAGTTTTTGTTATTGAAGTAGTATGTTTAGATAATAGTTTTAAACCCCGACGCAAACGAGGGTTGTTATAATTGTCTTTGTGGGGTGTCTATTTGTGGGCATGGTAGCTCCCAAATGGATAAACCGATTTCAATTAGCTATAAATGTTTGTCTCTTTCTTTATTTAAGTTATTGTCATTAGTAACGCATAGGCATTATATAGGTACAGTCAGCATCATATAGTATGTAGCAGCCAAAGTGGTACACCATATATTTTGTATGGTGTGCCGAAGTATTTGGACACTTTGGCTGCTACGTACTATATGACGCTGACTGTACATTTTCTTTTCAAGTTATTTATGATTTGGCTGCAATGCCTAAGAATAAAGTGTTCTTTATTTTAAGTATATCTTTAGTTGTAATAATATTTTATGTTATTAAAATACGGAAATTATTACATTGATGATAAAAGTACGAATTTGGTTTAATTTGAAAAAGATAACAAGCCTGCCTGAAAGTAATCATATGTTGATTTCTTCAATCCTAGTACAGTCAAAACATTTTTACATCTGCGTGTACGGATTTGGTCGTGTAATGCCTCATCAGTTCGTCTTGGCAGCGCGAACATAATGTGTACCTAGACGGTATAATATGAAATGAAATGAAAATAATTTATTCATGACAAACAAAAAGTAATATATTATATAGTGCATACAAGGTTGAAGGTGCCAAGTAATCTTTAAATTCAATAATTAATTAGTTACCGGTTATTTGTTTATGTGCGCACCTGACGAAGCCTGTGTTGCGGATTTGAATTTGTGGACTCTGTATTTACTTAGATTGAATAAATGACATAATATCTGCATAATTTGACGGCCAAGAACCTATAAAGTGGTTGTGTGTCGTCGTGCCAACCACGCCAACAACCACTTAAAAGGTCGGAGTGAAGGTGTACTTTGATCATGAATAAAATCCACTTCCTGGCCAGGGGGTGACATAAAATATTGTACTTACCACGGGCGATAATAAAGAAAGCCTCACATCGCATATTTATCGCCCTTGCCTTCGGCTCGGGCGTAAAATACCTGCGATCTGAGACATTCTTTGTTTTATCGCCCTTGGTAAGTAATGTACTATTATGAACTGTTTTAATTTGTTTTTATTGGTTTAGACATTACACCAAAAAAACAGTGCTTGGCGTACTGGGCACGACGACACACTATCGCTTTGGCGGTCAAAGGGTTAAATATTGTACCTATTTGAAATACAAAGAAGCCAGTATTACCGGTTGACATATCTAAATCTGTAAACCTACCTAAGCGAATATTTATTAATAGCATTACATTTAATATAAATACTAGTCACTTATTGTAAGCTAGCGAAGGAGTCAGTCGAGTAACATTCCAAGCAACCCGTACTTATTTATTTATTTATTTATTTTTATTTAATCATTTACAAACTAACAACGATCACAAAAACGGTCTTAGGTACAGTCAGCGTGATATAGTACGTAGCAGCCAAAGTGGCCAAATAGTTCGGCACACCATATATTTTGTATGTGTGCCGAAGTATTTGGACACTGACTGCTACGTACTATATAACGCTGACTGTACAACGATTTGGTTCTCAAGTGACTACGGTACATCAACCACAGTTTCTAAATATTTACTTTCGGAATCTAATGAACAGTAAAGTCAAGGGTCTCCTAAACAGACGAGCATACGAGTATATCAGGAATGTTATGGAAGTGAAGGAGATCTAAGAAGGTTAATCTCAACGAATTGATTGTAGATTTTGGTGGCATTTTTAGCAAAGTGCCCGTACTTCTACCACTGACCCAATAAATGCCACCAAAATCTACAATCAATTCATCAATAACGTGGCCACCGAAGGTGAAGCGGTTGAAGCGCTGGGAGAATGACCCAGAAGTTTCTTAAGGTCGCAGCGAATGGAAATCCATAACCCCTGCCTACCCCTTTAGGAAACAGGCGTTATGACTGATGACTGATGATGTTTCGGAAGCTTACTTTCCGAAGCTTCTCCACTTCATGCAAGAGTCCCCAGCGTTGTCCCAGTCAGGTAGACCTCCAGGGAGTACGTAGCATTTCCGCTTCTCCAGATCAGCGAAGTACCAGAGAAGTTGGTTAAGACCTATCCGTGTAATGGAGAAATTGAAACTTGTTATGGGTAAATGTACACCACAGATTTATTATTATTTTATTTAGATGGGCGAAACTCAGAGCCGTATCTAGGGGGGGGGGGGGGGGGGGGGGCAAGCCGGGGTCCAAGCCCGGGCGGCAAATTTAGGGGCGGCAGGGGGGAGGCAATTCGAACTTCTTGACAGGCCAAAATACGTCTTGTAAGGACAAAAAATTTCGCGCTCGCTGCGCTCGCGTTTTTTTATGACTTGATGCGTATGAAGTATTTTCCGCATCTGCATCATAAGTTTGAAAATTTTCGCGCTCACTGCGCTCGCGTTTTCATCTATACTTAGATGTGTAATGACATTATGACCCGTCCCCCCTTAGAGTAGATAACTAGTAGCTACTTTTACTGTTCTGAAATGGTAGAGGTAACAATTTGTAAGACAATATATGCAGACGGGGGCGGCATTTTGTAGTTCCCCCCCCCCCCTCGAAAAAATTCTAGATCCGGCGCTGGCGAAACTGTGTTTTCATATAGTTCACATCTCGCCCGCAATGTATGAAAACACAGCTTCTGAGATGGACATTTAGGTGGTCTGGATCTGGTCACATGGTATTTTATTTAACCGCCAAGAACCTATAAAGTGGTTGTGTGTCGTCGTGCCCACCACGCCAACAACCACTTAAAAGGTCGGAGTGATGGTGTACTTTGATCATGAAAAAAATCATTTATGAACTGTTTTAATTTATTTTCATTGGTTTAGACATTACACCAAAAAAACAGTGCTTGGCTTACTGGGCACGACGACACACTATCGCTTTGGCGGTCAAATGGTTAATGCAATAATTGTCCATTTAAAAGTTTTCTGCTACATTTCGACTCTACCCCCCTCTTTCTTGACTCCACTTTCGTGGCTGACTTTACCTATTCACTAGTTAGGCTGAAAAACGAAAATTTTCTACGTGATTCAATCATGATAGGTTCATCTTTTTCAATTTATTCTTTTCACTTAAATGAATTTAGATGAATTTCGTTAAAAGCGACTAATTTCAATTTTGCAATATAATTTTTATGCTGCTCAGCCCGATTTGTTATAAGTAAATTGAAGTCGGTCTAGCTAAAAATCATCGTATAAAAGGTATTTTGGTATGCATAGGAAAAAAACCAATAAAACTAAATACAACAAAACTTATTACTTAATAAACTTAGTTAATATCTGGGCGACCGGGCTTTGCTCGATGTTTTCCTGGACATAAGACCTAATTAGGTAGATCGATTGCTCGCCCCCGAACACCTCCACATAGCGAATTTCATCAAAATTGTTAGAGCCGTTTCCGATATCCCCGAAATAAATATAATATATAAATAAATATATATACAAGAATTGCTCGTTTAAAGATATAAGATATTATGATTCTGATATACGATTTGGACCAAAATACCAATTCTGTACCTACCGATTATTATGTCAAAAACGCGTTTCACGATTGATCCCCAGCCACGGTCCCCACCCCATGCCCAGCCAATTAAAGTATACGTCAAACATGAATCAGTATTTAATGTATTAGAAATAAATTACCCCAAACCACTCACCGCAAGCAAAAGCGAAGAGCACCAAGCTATAGATGAAGAAGAACTTGACGATGTCTATGACCATGCGACCCAGGGAAATCTGCAACGGCCCGAGGTGAGGGTTGATGGAGAAGAGGTGGACCAGCTTCAGAGCGCTGCGGGAAGGAAACATAATAAGTTAAAGTACGTGGCAAAGTATATTTCTAAACACAATAGAACTTAATAACAAAATAACGGTTAGACGAAATACTCAGTCTAAATTGTTAACAGTCAGAGAACCTGAAATGCTCAAAAACAACTGACTGGACGATGATTTGTTCAAATGAGTCCGTCTCAAATTTGAGCGTTTCTGAATTTGTTCATTCGTGTTTTAGAGATTTTTATTAACTAAGCGGAAGTGTCAATCTACGACTCTACGTTTACGTGTAATTATCGAACAATTACTATCCTAGTCGGTCGGTACCTATTTTTTATAACAAATTAATTTTCCCGTCTTGCTTTCTTCTTCGTCGATACCTCAAGGTCGTCACCACCATAGGAGCAGTTCTTCACCACCGCTTTCCAAACCCCTCTATTTTGGACTAGTTGTATTGCCCGCTGGATGTTGACGCCCGTGGCACCGCGGATCGCATCCCGTTATGCAGAAGTATAGATAATCACCTGAAGATATTAGCGGCAGCAAACAGCCCCTCGGCAATCAACTGCGGGTCGAAAGCGTCCCAATTCTCCCTCGGTATGAACTTGGTCTGCGGATCCCTCTTGATTTCAGTGATCTGCTGGATGTAAGCAGCTATCCGGAGCAGAGCCACCGCCGCGTATAAAGAGTTTCGGGTAAAGTCGATGAAGTTCCACATGTTGCGAAGGTAGGACCGGATGCCTTCTATGAAGATCTCTTGGGTCTCTTCCCAGATGAATCCTAAACGGGCAGAATGTTGTGATTTCAACTGTCTAATTATCACGGTTCATGGGATACAGCCTGGTGACAGACGGACAGACAGACGAACGGACAGCGGATTCTTAGTAATAGGGTCCCGTATTTTACCCTTTGGGTACGGAACCCTAAAAAATTCTTTTGCTAATTGTCAGCAGTACCTATTTATTGCCGTGCTTCTAGGTTTTCACCAATTCGAGATTTTTCTCTGACTAGAGTGTACGTTTCTGGGTCGTCAACTAAACTAGTCACGCAACAATGACAACAAGCGATCATCATCTCTATCAATCCAAATAATGTATGCCTATTGTCAGAGCCATGTTATTGAAATAGAAAGACAGGGAGCATTCAATACATATTTTCCACTTGACTGTACTAAAATTAGTGCATAATCTTACCAAGAACAAAGACCACAACGACGAGCTCCAAGTAAGTCGGTCCGTTGCCTCGCTGCTTCAACAACTCTTTCTCCAACTCTTTCACCATCCACTCTGGTCCAAACAGCTGTATCGCCTGTACTTCCGCTCTTTGTGATACCAAGATCAGAATTACTGGAACAAACACCTTTTTTCACAATAACTCAATAATTATAGTGAAAGCAAATTCAACAAACCAACCAACCAACCAACATTGTTGTGTTATGTGGCCGGGGATCCTCGTCACCGGGAGAGGACGGCTTAAGCTATGAAGTTAAGTGAGGTCTAATAATCCGTGAGTGATGAAAAGTTACTTACGTAGAAAGAAGAGGTAACTGGACGCGTGTATCAAGAACTTCATAAACGGTTTCCTCATGAGCTTGCCAGTAGCACAGTTGGGCGCGATCATGTACAGTGTGCAATAGAACGGGAACAGTAGGGCTACTCGGCAGATGATCATAATCTTCTCCATTGCTGTCTTGCGGCGGAACCCCGGAACTCCTTCGTACCAGATCGATGCCAGGAGTTGCTGGATGTTTGGGTGGGCTACGAACTGCAAACCGATGACCTTTGAAAGATCTGGTATAATCTGTCAAGGTACGCGTGAATCAAACAACAAGTAGGCTACTAGACTGATTTATTTATATACGATATCATGTGGGTAGGACATGTAAGTTTCCAAACTACCGACATCTCCCTTTTCAATAAAGTAAACAATAACAAAACATGCGTCTATTATTTAAGCGATGTGGTTCAACTCAAAACATGTATTAAGTAGGTATGCGTGCTAATGCAATGTAAGTATTTATTAACCTAATTAACAAAATTTACTTAATGAATTTATTATCATCGTATTACGATTCTATTCATGCTGATGTTTTACATTGTTGATAAACTTAAATTATAGGTATTAACATCTTTTATTTTAATGACCTTACTTGTTCTAAAACAAGCTTAGATTTATTTTATATCATTTACAATATAATGAATGAATTTTAAAACATTATTACTTAATTAATATCTTAAATAACTCTTAGTAACTATTATTTTGGCTGTAAGGTTTTGGAGCAAAAAATCAATCATTGCATATTTACTTATATGGGATGTGTAATGTAATTGTAGGTATTATTTACATCTAGGTTAACTGGCCATAAGTAAGCCTTATCTCGTTGCAATATAAGGTTCCCGGACGGTCAGTTAACTGCTTTTTTTTTTTTTTTACTTTAGTACTAAGAATTTATAATAAACGTAAGTATTTTAGAATATTGCCATTTCTTAACATAGGTAAGTATTGACAATGAAATTAACATTAATTTAAATACATGCATTTTTTTTTTATATATATATATATATATTTTTATCATGCATTCTTATGGTCCAGCTTTTCTTAACGGAACCCTTTGCCACATGACGTTAAAAAATATTCGTTTAAATTTGGACTTTGATACTATGCAATAAGGTCTGCTGTGCACTGTTATCTGCCATATTTATAGTTTCGTATGCGGTAACGGGTTAAATAAACTGTTAACTATATTTTATGGAGAACAACTTTTACTGACAGAGTCTGATTTATGTACTTACATAAGCTTATATGTACGTTTTAACCATAAATGTTACATTTCTAAACATTGTTTTATACGGACCTAGCTAAGATTAATAGTAACTACCTATAATGTAGGTGGGTATGGTAGGTATAGAACTTGCTGTGTTGGCTTGGAAGAGTGTTTCAGTACAACCAGTTTCCCCATCTACTGGGAGGTATCACTGTCCTGCCGGAACGAGTTACATATTGATTAGTCATGTTGTAGTGGTCAGCTATCAACACAGGGGGCTGAGTCAATGGTTGTGGCCGTGGCGCGCGGATGTCGTCGAATTCGAACCCGCACTCCGTGTCAGCGCCGGGCCGGGAGGGCGAATCGGCTATGATGTGACGCCTATTCCTAATTATCGTACTACCATTATACATAGTGATCTCATAAGAACGACTATTTAATATTTTCCTAATTGTACCGTTTCGCCAAGGTTGTTTACTATTTTCTCTCACCTTTACTTTTTGACCCACCTTCAACTTACTCAGATTTTTCGCAGAACGATCATACTGCATTTTATATTTATTCTGTCGTTTTATTAACTCGCGTCTTATGTATGAGTTTGAGGAGTTGTTGAGTATTGTTTCGCGTAAAGGAAATATGCTTCTGAACTTCCTATTCTGGAGCAATTCTGCAGGAGAAGGCAAGTGTTCCGTGATAGGGGTGTTTAAGTATTCGATTAGTGCTAAGCGGAAATCGGTGTTAGAGTGCGTACATTTTTTAATGATATTTTTCACCGTTTGCACTGTGCGCTCGGCTTGCCCGTTGGACTGCGAATAATGAGGGGAGGAACGGACATGGTTAAAACCCCAATTCTTTGAGAATTGACTAAATTCTCTCGATGTGAATTGTGGTCCACCGTCTGATATTACTGTCTCTGGGATTCCGTGACTGCTGAATGTACACTTTAATTCTT
The DNA here is from genome assembly GCA_951800055.1 of Cenopis cana. NCBI lineage: Eukaryota > Metazoa > Arthropoda > Insecta > Lepidoptera > Tortricidae > Cenopis > Cenopis cana. The sequence goes on along the minus strand of OX637487.1, from coordinate 5,401,259 downwards.
CAATAACTGCATTCGAAAGTGTACTGTTTAGGTAACGTATTTCTACAAACTTACTATAGTAGTCTACGATTACTATATAATTTTTTCCATGACTGTGGAACAAGTCTATCCCTACTTTCGCCCATGGCCTTTTTGGCACTGCATGTGGGATTAGTTCTTCTTTCGTGTTACTTCTTCTATGTGTTAAGCAGGCTTGACAGTTCGAAATGAAATTTTTTAACTGATTATTTATTTCTGGCCAAAATAATAATTCTCTCGCTCTTAGTAAACATTTTTCTAACCCTAAATGGGCGTAGTGTATTTTATGGAGCATGTCATTACGCAATTTTTGTGGAATAATAATTCTTCGACCCTTCCACAGTAAACCCTGGCTCTCTGATAAATCCTCCCTGTACTGCCAATATGGCTTTACCAAGTCTTTTACATCTTTTTTAGTTTCAGGCCATCCTTTTCGGATATACTTCAGTAAGATCTGTAGTTCACCATCCTGCTCAGTCTCTTTCTGCAAACTTTGATAATGCGTGTCCGTTAATTCGTTATCGGCCATCACGCAGCGCACGGCCTCAGCCACGTCCTCGCGCAGCCGCTCGGCGCGCGCGCCGGTGTCCGCCGCCCCTGGCTCGTACGCACGGGACAGCGCGTCGGCGATGTATAATTGTTTACCCGGTTTGTATATTAACTTAAATGTAAATGGTTGAAGCCTTAACAGCATACGCTGTAATCTTGGAGGTGCATCTACAATAGGTTTTTTTATAATGCTTATCAATGGTTTGTGATCGGTCTCGATAGTGATGTCGGTGCGCCCGTAAACATATCCGTAAAACTTTTCACATGCGAACACGCACGCGTAGAGCTCCTTTTCTATCTGAGCGTACCTTTGTTCTGGTTTTGTAAGGGCCTTCGACGCGTAACAAACGGGCAGCCCGTCCTGCAATAGGGCGGCGCCCAAACCACTCTTTGAAGCATCTACCGTAAGAGTTATTGGTTTCTCCATGCTGTAATACTGCAGTACGGGTTTCTGAGATAAACATGTTTTAATTAAACTCCACGTTTTTTCATGTAACTCTGTCCAGTGCCACTCTATATCTTTTCTCAAAAGTTCTCGCAAGGGTTCGGTTTTCTCTGATAAATGTGGAATAAAATTACCTACATATGTTGTTAGCCCTAATAACCTTTCAACATCCTTACTATTTTCTGGCCTGGGCATGTTTATTATAGCCGTAATGTGACTGTCATCTGGGCATAGACCACTTTTTGTAATTCTGTGTCCTAAATATTTTATTTCCTCCAGACCAAATTTACATTTACCGAGATTCAATTTTAGATTAATTTTCCTACATCTTTCCAACACTCGCCTTAGTCTGTCATCATGTTCCGACTTGCTATTGGCATATATTAAAATGTCGTCTACATACATGCAAACGCCTTCTATGTCATCAAAATTCTCGTAAATTTTCCGATGAAAAACTTCACATGCAGATGATATCCCGTAAGGCATCCTCAGGAATTTGTATCTGCCAAAAGGTGTATTAAATGTACACAAATCGCTGTTTTCAATCTCCACTTGCCAAAACCCATTCGTGGCATCGAGCGTGCTAAAATATTGGGCTCCTGATAAATTTGAAACTATTTCGTCCAACGTGGGCAATCTAAAATGTTCTCTTTTTATAGCTGAGTTAAGCTCTTTCGGGTCCAAACATATTCTCAAGTCTCCATTTGGTTTTTTGACTATGGTCATACTATTGACCCAGTCTGTCGGGCCTTCGACTTTCGCTATTATTCCTTGCTTTTTCATATCTTCCAACTTAGCCTTGACCGCATCTCTCAGCGGGATGGGTACTTTGCGGGGAGCGTGTACAACTGGCCTACAATTACTCTTCAATCTTATCTTATAAGTGCCCGGTAAACAACCTAAACCCTGGAAAACATCCTGATATTCTGAAATAATTGAAGGTGAATTTGTTTTCTCAATTTCTTTTACTGCAAACACTCTCTGGATTAAATTCATTTCTTTACACGCGTTTTTTCCTAAAATAGGGCTAGACGTCACATCTGCCACTTTAAACTCTAAAAAGAAATATTGACTTTTGTGTTTAACTTTCAGAAAACATTTCCCTACGACATCTATTTCTGTGCCCGAATAACCATGTAATTTAGTATTAGTGTGTAACAAATTCACCTTGTCTACGCCGACATGGGATAAGCACCGCAACGGCAACACACTGACATCAGCTCCGGTATCGATACGGAATCGTAACTGTCTACTGTTAATTTCTAAATCGACCGACCATTCATCAATATCTGACTTAATTCTATGAATTACCTGCTGATCAGACTCTTCGACGTGATAAACACCACACATTCGTGAAAAGTGATTCATGCGCGCACAACGTAGGCACCGTTTTCCATAAGCTGGGCAGAAGTTTCTGTGATGCAAAGTACCACATTGATTACATGTACGGTTCCTAAATACGTGTCCACCTCGGCCGCCTCCGCTGCTCCCGGCCGTCGGGTCCCGCGGGGGCGCCGCGGCCGGCCGCCGCACGCGCCCGCCACCCGGCGCGCCGCGACCGCCGCGCGAGCCCGAGTACCACCCGCGGCCCCGGCCACTGGGCCCGCCGTAACCGTCACGTCGGTGATCTATGCGCCATACATTATTATTATTTTTCTCATTGTCTTGCCTATTGTTGACTTCCATTTCCGTTGTGTTGTAAACTGACTGCTCCTGCCGACTCTCATGGAATATTTTTTCTGAGTAAACCTTTGATACAATAGCGGCACGGCAGATTTCCAAAGCCTCGCCTAGTTTTAGATCTGCTTCACGTAATAAGCGTTCTCGAATACTTTTACTGCTAATGCCACAAATTAGTCGGTCCGTGACTAATGAATCACACAAATTGCCAAACTCACATGTACTCGCCAGCTTTTTTAAATCATAAACATATTGTTCTATAGTTTCACTGTCCATCTGATTCCTTGTAAAAAATCTGTGCCTTTCAACTGTTAAATTTTTCTTTTGTGCAAAATGGCTGTCAAAAACAACCAACGCTTCATCTACTGTCTTGCATTTCACGTCCAATTGCTCGTACAACTCCCTACATTGTTCACCCACTATATGAAGCAAAATATTTAACTGTATTGCCGGGGCCTTATTCGAAAGTTCACACGCGTCGAAGTAAATTTTAAAACCTTTACGCCATTTGTTCCAACTGTCACTCAAACTACCACTTGTAATGTTCATTAAACTTTTATCAAAACAAAAGGGAGGCGGGGGTGCTAACACTGTCTCCATATTTACGGCGATATATTTCTTCGAGCTGTACAACAAATTACTATATTAATACTTTAAATTCTCAAAATTTCCATAACCGGCTGCGCCATGTCAAGGTACGCGTGAATCAAACAACAAGTAGGCTACTAGACTGATTTATTTATATACGATATCATGTGGGTAGGACATGTAAGTTTCCAAACTACCGACATAATCTAAAACTGGCTTCGTTAAACCAAGATTCTTATTATTGTTGGTTCTCGTAAGATAGGCCTGAGTGGACGCTCGAGTCGGGCGTGCAGCGGTGCGTGCAATTGAAACTCATACTGGTGTCCTGAGTCGCCGCTGCACAAATAGTATGCACGCTCGCTCGCCCGCCCCGCTGCACGCCCCGCCGAACGCTCCGCTCCGAGCGTCCACTCAGGCCTTACACTTAGGCTGGGGCCGCATTGGCTGGACGATTAGCAACGCGAAGGCGATTTCAGAATAACTTGGGCGATTTGATGTACTGAGATCGCCGTCGTATAGCTAATCGCCCTGCCAGTGCGTTCGCGACCCTAGACCGCAGCCTACTCTTGCAACTCATTCCATAATTTCGAAGAAGAAATACAAAGAAAAATTAACCGCGATCCCGCACGCAGCCTGTGATGGGAATCGAACCCGCGCTTCTGGTTTGCCGGACCAGCGTCCTTTTAGCCTTACCATCAGACTACCCAGATCACTACGTCATCCCGGCCCATATTTACCTTGCGTTCTTAAGCCACTACTACTAGTGACCTCTCTGTATTTTCTTCAAAGGCAGTAAAAACTTTTAGTAGTAATAATTAAATAAATTAAAATTAGAATTGGCAGAGTTGTATCAAATTAGTCCATTCAAAAAACGAATTTATTAAACACGCCTGAAGGTTCAAAGTCTAATGTTGGACATCTTAACCTGACGTCTACCAGGGGTCAGAAAATTTTTATACCCACTACTTGACGGTCCCTGGGATCCCAGGCTTAATTTTTGCTGCTCGAGTCTACCGCCTCCCCGCCACCGCGTGTGCCCCGCGACCCCCACGGTAATTTGAGTTGACGCGAGCAAACAACTCATGTCAAGTCGGGGGAGCCATTATAAATCCCTGGGATCACAGGGACTGGTATAATTTCATTTATATAACCTTTTTCTGCTTAAAGTTGATAGCAAGCTCAAGCCTCGCCAGCTTCATGTGCTCCCCGTCAGCGAACGGCGGCTCGTCCGGGTCGTGGTTTAGGATGATAGCCAGCTCTTGGGAGCTCCGGGACTGGTCCAGGAGGTCCACACCGAACTGCTGCGCTTGACGTCGGAGCTCCAGGTAATCTGCCTTGCTTTCCTGATCGAACAAAAATAATGTGCTATCAGCGTCACTGTGGGTCGGACCAAGTATTGCTGGAAGGATTTGGTGAAAGCGGACTTTCTTCAGCTCAGAGCTGGTGCAACCTGGCGAGAAATTGCGCAGGACAAAGAATAGTGACGTGATCTTGTGTCGGAGGACAAGACTCATTCAGTCAGTTAATAGTTAGATCGGCATCACTGTTAACTGATCATTGGTAGACCTTTTGCTTTGCAATAAGGTTCACAAATTAGCGCTGATAGTACCTATATACTATTGTGCTATTTTAAAACGACCTGTTGTCTCAAACACTTGATTGTAAATTATTGTCTTTAAACCTACATAATGCAGCTACTTGCTTCTCTCTTCTCATAATCATCAGTCGTTTTGACTGTATACAAATTAAAGGGACTAAGATATCTGAAAATCTGCAAGTGAGGACTTCAGGGCTAGGTGATGCAATCTACCCCCATCAAAAGGACATAAAACAGAATCGCATCGTCATGAAATATTAATTAAAAATTATGACAACCGGTCCTGCTTCCACGACGTCGTTCCGTCTTTTTTAAAGCTGAGATGGTGCAGATAGAAACACAAAAGACAGCCAAAGGCCGTCAATACCATATGGGAAGGCTTGAGCGTCAATACCATATGAGCTTAAACAGACCTGTTCAGCGAAAGCCAAGTTCCTCAACTCCCAAGACAGCTGGAAGGCGGTGAGGATGGGGTCGGTGGAAGAGAGCGCGATTAGGGACGGAGAAGCGAGGGCGCGGTAAGCGTTGAGCCTCGCTAGCGAGTGCCGGAGGGAGTCTTCGGTGGATTCACGGATACACTCGTCGCAACCGCACCTGAAACATTTAACAGTTGTGTGTGTTCTCTCCATCTTTGGCCTCGAATTTACCCTTGGGCTAGATGCTGGTCAACAGCACTTTCACCATTTTTAGGGTACCGTACCTCAAAAGGAAAAACACCCCAAGTAGGATCACTTTGTTGTCTGTCTGTCTGTCTGTCAAGAACCTTTATCTCAGGAACGCGTGAAGGTATCGAGTTGAAATTAACACCATAGACTCAGGTCTGCAGTCCCTTTGACGCTGTGAAAAAACAGGCTTTTAAGTTAACGTAAAAAAAATTACGGCCGTTTATGCCGCATAAAACGTACATTTCAACAGTATCAAGGGACTCAAAAATTTATAGGGTACTTCTCTTTGACCTAGAACTATGGAATTTGGCAAGTAATATCATCTTATACTACAAGTACAGGGAAAAGTCTGAAAACTATAATTTTTTAATTAAATGGTAAAAAATACCCTACTTAATTTTATAAATGCGAAAGTTAGGATGTTTGAACAGATAATGATGAAACTTGGTATGGTATACAATATACATAGCGTTTTAAGCCCGGATTAACATATAGGATACTTTCTATCCCATCATCCCTCAAATTAATAAATTCGGGGGAGGTAGTTGAATCTATGAATCAGACCAGAGTAGACGGAAAATTTGTCTCAGAACAACCAGTATAAGCCTGACCTCCGAATATGCACATATTTGTTACGAATCTCAAGGGTCAAGATTTAATAAGGACGTATGCTGAGGCGAGTCTACAGACCGTTTTCAATATCACGATATTTGACAACGTCATTTTTTGTACCGACGACATTCGGTACAGTTGAAGCTTATATTTTTACACAATTTACTAAGTTTTCAGTCTTATCTTATCCAAGATAAAGCAGATGTTCATATTAATTCTTTTTTTTTATGATCTTAGTTGACCGAGTAAAACGAGGTCTCTGTTTTAGCTTCGACAAAAATGCTTTCGTATGTCCGGCCGGATTTTTGTATGTCCTCCTCTACAGGTCGCATTTATCAACCGATTTTCGTGAAATTTTGTGAGCAGGTTCGGTAACTATATAGAATTTTTTGTCGAGTCACTTTTTGGAAATTCAAAAAAACAAACATTGTATCAATGATTTCGTGTTTTTCTGCGGCCGTTTTTTCCTCTACAGGTCGCATTTCTCAACCGATTCTCGTGAAATTTTGTGAGCAGATTCCATGACTACATATAATTTATTTGTAGAGTAAATTTTTGTAAATTAAAAAAAATTTTTTTTTACGTCGTTGGCTGATCTCCTCTACAGGTCGCATTTATCAACCGATTTTCGTGAAATTTTGCGAGCAGGTTTGGTAACTATATAGAATTTTTTTGTCGAGTCACTTTTTTGAAATTCGAAAAAACAAACTTTGTATCAATGATTTCGTATTTTTCTGCGGCCGTTTTTTCCTCTATAGGTCGCATTTCTCAACCGATTCTCGTGAAGTTTTGTGAGCAGGTTTTATGATTCCATAGAATTTTTTAGGCATATAAATTTTTGTAAATTTAATTTTTTTTTTATTTTATTCATTGGTTTGTTCTCCTCTACAGGTCGCATTTATCAACCGATTTTCGTGAAATTTTGTGAGCAGGTGCGGTAATTCTATAGAATTTTTTTATCGAGTCACTTTTTCAAAATTTAAAAAAACAATTTTTTTATCAATTATTTTGTGTTTCTGCGGCCGAATTTCGATATGTTCACCTCTAAGGGTCGCATTTCACAACAGATTCTCGTGAAGTATTGTGAGCACGTTCTTTGATTACATCGAATATTTTTGTCGAGTAATCTAAAAAAAAATCTATGGTTTGTCCTCCTCTACAGCAGCGGTCGGCAACAGGCGGCCCGCGAGCCCCTTCCGTGCTTTATTGTTTGTAAAGGTAAAATTTGAAATTCTTAACATACGTGAAAGCGTCTGTATCGCCAACCACGAATATTTTCACAGTTGGTCAGGACGAGATATGTGTTTGTAAGTATATTTTACAGTTAAATCTATTTAAATTTTCCACACCTGCATCTTAATGTTCAAAAAATTTCGCGCTCGCTGCGCTCGCGTTTACATCTACATAACTTGATGTGTATGAAGTAGTTTCCGCACCTGCATCATAATGTTCGAAAAGTTTCGCGCTCGCTGCGCTCGCGTTTGCGTCTACATGACTTGATGCGTATGAAGTATTTTCCAAACCTGAATAATAACGTTCGCAAAATTTCGCGCTCGCTACGCTCGCGTTTTCAACGAGATTTGTTATGACTTGATGCGTATGAAGTATTTGCCGCGTTTGAATCAGTGTTCGAAAAATTTCGCGCTCGCGTTTACATCTAGGTACATAACTTGATGTGTATGAAGTAGTTTCCGCACCTGTATCATAATGTTCGAAAAATTTCGCGCTCGCTGCGCTCGCGTTTGCGTCTACATGACTTGATGCGTATGAAGTATTTTCCAGACCTGCATAATAATGTTCGCAAAATTTCTCGCTCGCTACGCTCGCGTTTTCAACGAGATTTGTTATGACTTGATGCGTATGAAGTATTTGCCGCCTTTGAATCAGTGTTCGAAAAATTTCGCGCTCGCGTTTACATCTACATAACTTGATGCGTATGAAGTAGTTTCCACACCTGCATCATAATGTTCGAAAAATTTCGCGCTCGCTACGCTCGCATTTTCATCTAGATGTGTTATGACTTGATGCGTATGAAGTATTTGCCGCATTTGCATCAGTTCGCGCTCGCGTTTTCATCTAGGTGTGTTGTGACTTTATGACCCGTCCCCCCCTTAAAGTTTCTATATCTGCTATTCTATATCGCGATATATAATCGCGAAATTACGATGCGGTTGAAATGCGAATTATCTGGGTTTGGTAAGGAAACTAGCTGGTTTATCTGTGAAAAGTCGGTTTTTTCGTCTTTCTCGTTTTTCACGTAAAAAGGGGTGCGAATTTTTACTACGTTACTGTCGCGTACGGCGTACCAATTTGTTTCGAGTTGATATCAACAGACAGTGATCATTATTATCATCTGCGGCCCGCGAAGATTTTTTTAGCTACTATGTGGCCCGTGGGTGCAAAAAGGTTGCCGACCCCTGCTCTACAGGTTCGATATCTAACATAGTTTTGGAAATAAAAAAACACTCACGAGGTCTACAGCTCACAGAGCCACTAGTTTATAAATTGACTGATTTCGCTCCTACTTGCTTATCTATTATTTTTACAGCCTTATTCTTACAAAGGTGTCTCCGTAAACCTCTCAAGTCTGGCACAGGGGTGACGTCCAAGGGGTTGATACGTCGTATTTAGACAGTATACAAGGTATTAAAAAATTTGGTTGGCTGAATTAAAAACTGAAGCTGCCATTGTAAGTCAATATGTCTATGTCTTCTGTAAGTATTTAAAAATATATAGGATTATATTCTGCAAGTGGTTTTTTACATGTGAGCATTGACATTGACAAAACTTTAGCAACGATAAAATATCACTTCCAATTCCAATTAGGTACTAATGATTTGTTAATTTATGAGAAACAGTTGTATGTAAAGTTTATTAGGGTGACTCCACCAATTATGGACACTTTAAGAACAAGCACCAATAATGGACACGTCAACCCTTATTCAAAGATCATACGGTTTTAAATTGATTGTTCTATAAAAAATGAATGACTCTTATTTTCTTTTACATAAGAGTTAATGTACATCTTTGGGCCTTAAAAAGTTAATTATAAGCGGAATACACAAATCTGTAATCCGGTCCTCTCATATAATTAAAACAGTTTCAAAGATCAAGTGTGTGTTTCGATCAAAACACTTTAACTTTTATCCCCCCGTATATTGCGCGATTTGCGCGTAATGTAAGAAAACACCCATCTCGAAAATTACTTAATTATTTAAATGAGGAAATAATTGATTTTGCATTATTTCTGTATCCTTTTAAGTATTTCTATTGTGAAATTAATTAGATATTGCAATGATGCTTTGATTCAGATGATTGTTTTGAGGATATTTTCTTTGTTGTTGACGAATGGAATTTCAGAATGTGATCCATTTCAAAAAGATATTTTTTCATTAACTTTGTAATTTAGGAAGAAAATTGTATCAATTTTCTATTTGTTTACAATAATAAAATTGTACAATTTTCAATTGTAGTAATGTCATTGTCATTCTTTTGTTCATCTTAGTCCGTGTCATGTGCGGTTTCGTAGGTAAGTACAGTCAGCCCATGAAAATGTTGAGCATACTTAGAACCTTGTCACATCTAAATATAAGAAATATTTAGACTGAAACGTTATAAAATTTGAAACCTCTTTAATTTGACAAAGTCCTAAAGTGCTCAACATTTTCGTTGGCCCACTGTACTTCATTGGCACAAGTTTAAGTAAGCAGAGTTTTAATTAGTTTTATGATGATTGTAGTTTTCGAATATGACGATTTCGTATCCTTTAATTAGTGTTATGATGATTGTAGTTTTCGAATATGACGATTTCGTATCCTTGTTACCAAGGTATCCGTTGCACCTTATGTCACAACGCAAAAAGGTCATGTCAAAAAATTTACCATACCAAAAAAAAATTTACTGAATTTTTAAACTTTGGTCTGAGATTTGGTAATTATAATATTATAAAACACAGGCTAAGTGTACCTGACGTCATGAGGATCAGGCAGCGTGGCTCCACGGTCCAGAAGGATCTTGATAATCTCGTAATTGTTCTTGTGGGCCGCCAACATTAATGGCGTAATGTCTGGCGTGAACATTGCAGTGTTACAGTCAACTTTCTGCCAACTCTGTAAAAAAATTTTTTTATACGAATTTTCTTTTGAGACTCTTTTACAATAAAACGATGAAGCTAACCAGCTGTTCACGTAAAGGATTTTTCAGCTATGTCGAATATATTATTCGTAACTTTCACTCTCTCCGAGCATCCCATTTGCATCGTCCAGCTTGTTTCGAAGCCCGGTCCGAGAAAGCGACCCCATCAAAAACTCATTATTATTGGGGAACGGGACTTAATCGCGTACAATTATAACTAATTTACCTTTTTTAAGGTTTAATAATGTGTGAAAATCGTGAAAGTTTAAATCAACACATCAAAAACTGTTCCAGAATAATGAGGTATAAGCTATATACCTTTTTCCTTTGAGACTCTGAGCATCTTCAGGATGCAACAGTACTGGAATAAGGCCGGTTGCACATTGGACACGTTTTCGTACGAAATTACTCGTCCGAACACGCACGAAGCCGCGCGAACGATCCCGACCTTGAAAGTACCACGGGAGCGCGCTCACTGGATACGAATTGGTCGTTTTCGCATCCAGTGAGCGCGCTCCCATAGTACTTTCAAGGTCGGGATCGTTCGCGCGGCTTCGTGCGTGTTCGGACGTGTAATTTCGTACGAAAACGTGTCCAATGTGCGACCGGCCTTACGCTAGGACGATGATGAGGATTACGTACCAGTGTTTAAACCACCCGCGTGGTTTGCTCTGGATTTTCCCAAGGCTACTCTTCAACCGCGGACTTCTATCGTTCTGTTGGGCCCGGGGGCCCGGCCTATAAAGTCACAGTCGGGTGAAAAAACGAGGATTACATACGTAAGGTTCGGAAGGCTTATAGATGAGTTCTTCGTGCTCCAACAGCAGTTCCACTGCCTCCACAAACTCAGCGTTGATGGCCTGCAGCAGCGCGTCCTTCGTCTCCACGCCCATGATGACCAGGAGTTCCACCATCTCCATGTTCTCTCCATCTATGGCCAAGGTCAAGGCGCCACGCCCGAGAGAATCCACGCAGTTTATGTCTATGTGCTTCTTGCGGTGGGCTGTTTGGAGGATCCTGCGAGAGAGAAAAAAAGATATAAAAAGAAGGAGATATTAAAGAGAAAAATTTAATAGTCTTGAAAACACTTCGAACCTACGACATCCTGGCATACACGGCCAGCTCTAGCCAACTGAGCTATCGGAGCAATCATTGTCGGTCCGTAAATCTCTCAACCAGTTCTCTCTTAAAACGCCTTAAGGAGACATACAGCGACATCTACCTAAGACTCAAGCTTCTTTAACGGCACCAACGTCTCAATCCTTACTGACGATTCCTCAGTGTAATTTCTCAATGCAATGTAATAACATTCCTGACGGTAACAAGAGCGTCATTAAAAAAAAATCAATGAATGTAACTGTGAACTCTCCCGTCCCTCCCTGTGAGGCCCACCACGAGGTGGGCTGATGACCTGGTTAAGGTCGCGGGGGTCCGCTGAATGCCCATGACCGATCATTGTGACGCTTTCTGGGGGAGGCCTTATGTCCAGCAGTGGACGTCTAATTTCGACTGATGATGATAATGATGATTAACTTTGTGTTTTTTTTCTTCCTTGGGTGGCGGAAATCCTCCTTGGATACTGCCGGCCCGGTTCCGGCCGCATGCCCGACTTAACTGGGAATCGGCCCAGTCGCCTACGGACTAAAACCTCCACCCGGTGTAGTGTAAGATGTTGCCGGAGACGCAGCGCTATCGGCATAGATACGCTTTGTCTCCAGGTGTGTCAGTTGAACTGTGAAGAGACAATAGCTTACCTTCTAACATTGGCCATGTCTCCCCGCTCCACCGCCAGGAGATACTTCTTCTCTTCGAAGGTTAAAGCCTTGGGGAGCGTGGGGAGCTCCATCATGGGCCGCACCACCCCGTGTTCTAGAGCAGGCTCCCCCTGGGAAAACACAGGCTCAGAGAACGTTATTTGTTTATTTATCGTATGGCACTTTCGAATCGTGAGATCTTCGAGAGGACAGTACGGTTGCCAGATTTTGTTGCACTTTTAGAACCACCCAGAGGTCACGTGTCGTTTAATAACGATTACAACCCGTTCGCTTGGAGATTGCCGCTCCCTCGCGACGTAATTTTTTTTTATTACCTAATTTCATAATTTGTTCAATAAGTATAGGTAATATTTCAAACAGGTTTTACGTCCATCACAGATTAAACGGCGTACAAATTTTATATCACGAGATTTCATCTCTTTACGTACCTGCCTATTACTACTTATTATTTCTTATACCTTAAGTTGTCAAAATTTCTTTCGTCAATTCAGATTATACACTGGCTGGGTTGCTCCAAACCGTCTGTAATCGTAAGCGGTGTTCGTCAAATCTGATTGTATGGAAAGTTTGACAAGTTTCAGCTGCCAGCGCCATATTTGACGATGAACGGTCTGTGTTCGTACGTTGGTGCAACTGGCACTAAATCAGCTAATTATTTATTGACCGACCAAGCGAAGCGTCTTCGTATTTGAGCAAATATGAACGGCTAGTCATGTTTATTGCCTGTGTCAATTGCTTTAACATTATAGCTCTTGCACTTCACGAAGGCGAGGGTAGTGGATCCTATTACTATTACGTTAATATCTAATTTCGTCTTTACTCGCCAACATGAATTTTAAGAGTTATAGTAAATTGGGGTGAAAGCAACAAAGTACCGAGACTACCGAGTGTCTCTACTTATTAGCCCGACTGTACAAGCTTAAGTAGTCTCATCGCTGTATTATTCCGGGGAATTACTCTATAATCCGTTACCTGGTTCGCTGGGTTTGTTAAGATGAGGAATAGACACGCGAGTTAAACTGCCATCCCTATTTAGGGTAAACGTCCCTGTACGCGACACTCCCAATATATACCTAGTTACATGGCATTTTCAAAGTAAAGCCCTGTTTACACGCGTTTATTTATTTATCGTATGGCGATTATTTCGAACCGTCAGATCTTGAGAAGACAGTACGGTTGCCAGTTTGTTGCACTTTTAGCAACGCCCAGGGGTCAAGTGTAGAGTAGCGTCCCTCCAACGTGACAGCAGCCGGGATCAACGACAATCCAAGAACTGCCACCGCCCCATGTTGCTTAACCTTGCATACCGCTGGGCCACGAGCGCTCCTTCACACACACACGAAAATCGCATGCGAATTTCATTACACTGCGAATCACGTAAATATAACGAGTTCAATTTCAATCGCTCTATAAATCTGCGCAATGTAGTTAACCCCGCATGCTAGTCTCCAACACACGTAGTTAGGGCCTGAAGACATAATGTCATGATGACAGAGGTGATTAGTACGTATCATTTATTGGGCAATAAGGTGTCGAGCATTGGAACGCTTACCTTACTCGCAGAATTGGCATAGGTGCAACTTGTTTAGGTTTCCGTTTCCTAAAACGTCCTTGCTTTCTTACTTTGGCAATCCTTCCTTCTCTTTCCTTGGATTACGACCAAATATTTATTTAATATTTTAAACCTATTTTGTAGCTAAAATAGGGAACCCTCACTGTTCGTATTGTGTTGGCACCATGCCAATTTTATTACGCAATTTTAACCTTATCTCAAGCCAATAGCACAGTTACTATTATTGTTTACCATAACAAAGCTTGCATAAACATGACAAGATTCTAGACAAGATTCTATTAATTTCGTAATTTCTCAGGTCGTTTCAACAACCGTCGTAACTTCGGTGGTCGTAGCGTAGTACTATTGAAGACATCATTGCAAAGCGGGAGACCATTATTAGACTGCTGTAGTATATAAGCAAGCGGGGATATTCGCGGGGATTTCAAAATGAATCACAGAAACCTGAGGACTCCGCCTTAAAATTGAACGCGACGAAAGGCACCTTCAACGAGAAATTTAGAAACTTTGAAACGCTGTCCTGCCCAGACTAGCAAACAGTAGGGGCTGATTTTCAGATATATGATTCTTGACTATATGGTTGTGGTGCTGACAATAGCCGAAACATGATTGCTTAAAATTTTCTTGATAGAAAAAAATCCAACGTTGAGTCTATATTTTCCTTTTTTTGCTCAGGCTACTAAAACAACGCATTATTAAAAGACACGATTAAGTTAATATGATGGTATTCTACCTCATCTAAACTCTGTCAAGAGGAAATTTAATAAACCTGCACACAGTCAGATATTTAACGAGATTTGTCTATAAAAGCCACTCTCGGAGAGTGTTGCATCCTGTTTTGTCGTGAGTGAAAAACATACAGGCGTCTCTTTCAATCGATATATCGCCTTAAATACTACCCGCAAACTTACCGCCTCCAAATCCTTTTTGTCCCCCATGATGCAGAGCGCAGACGCCCCCGCAGCGGACTCTGTGAAACAATATCCCGTTTTAATAATATGTCCACATCATATCTTAGTATATTTTTAAAGGACACTAAGAAGACAGTTTCAAGTGGTAAAGTGGCCGGTGAAAGGGTGATGTAAGAAAAATATGACGTTGTATTTGGATTGGGTTAGTGTGTTAGGGACTGCCCTTTTTTGGGTTCCGTATTGTACGGAACAAAGGTACAGTGAGCAATATACATATGTTTATCATTCGTTCAAAAATATAATCGCCAAGTGTTAGATAACCGTATTTTTTTTTTCGAAAAAGGTACACAAGGATTAACAATTACAGTTTAACTCGCCAAACTGACGAGGCAGTTTATTGGCGAGACCGCGCTCATTTTAACAAGTCTTCTATCATAGGGCAGTGAAATTGTACATTAAAATCGCAAAGCGAGATGTAAAGCTGCATTTTTGGTATGTTATTCGCACCCCTTAGGAGTATGTGTGACTACATTTTGCAAGCAAAAAAAAGTTGTGCTACCTGTATGATACGTGAAAAACTGCAAAATTTTCGGACTTTTTTCAGGTATTGTAGTTCAATTCAAAAACTATGGGTTTTTGACATTACTTGTCTATGGCATTTTTAAAGTACATTAAATTTGCAACAATTTGAGCCTACCTACAGCTCCGTATGTCTTATAGTTTTTGAGACATGATATTTCAAAAATACTGCTTTATTGAGTTTTGCCTATAGTGCGTGTTGTTACGGGTTTCCGTCGAACAAACACTTCACCACCGGCCACCAGCGCCGGCTTTTAGTATGTTATCAGGCATATCTCCTGGACCCCGAAACTGTCGGGAGACAATCTATCCAAGGTCGCTCTCCCGAGTAATGACGTCATGAAAATTGCCGCCGAAACGTTTGGAAAAGTGGCAATCACACCCAACCTGTGCAACATACATACACGTGTATGGTATCAAATGAAAGCTGAATAAATATGCCATAACGTATAACTAAATTGACGTATAAAAAAGCTGGTTCATGGAAAATAGGCGTTTCATCATTTTTTATCTTATATGGAAAAACGGCTTCGCGCTGTTGGGTTTTTCAGCATTTCTCTCACAGTTTTGGTCATATCCAGAAACAATAAATAGTTATGTAAAGCTGACATACTAATTACTATTTATGTGCAACAGAATTCTCGGGTACCTGTTCTAGTTATTCTGTTAAATCTGGAAACCCGGAAATGTTTTCCTTACTTTTTTATTATTTTGCTTATAGGTAGTTTTGAATTGTCTCAATGTATTGAAACTTAATTTAGGTATACGTTATGGCATATTTATTCAGCTTTCATTTGATACCATACACGTGTATGTATGTTGCATAGGTTGGGTGTGATTGCCACTTTTCCAAACGTTTCGGCGGCAATTTTCATGACGTCATTACTCGGGAGAGCGACCTTGGAGAGATTTTCTCCCGGCAGTTTCGGGGTCCAGGAGATATGCCTGATAACATACTAAAAGCCGGCGCTGGTGGCCGGTGGTGAAGTGTTTGTTCGACGGAAACCCATAACAACACGCACTATAGGCAAAACTCAATAAAGCAGTATTTTTGAAACATCATGTCTCAAAAACTATAAGACATACGGAGCTGTAGGTAGGCTCAAATTGTTGCAAATTTAATGTACTTTAAAAATGCCATAGACAAGTAATGTCAAAAACCCATAGTTTTTGAATTGAACTACAATACCTGAAAAAAGTCCGAAAATTTTGCAGTTTTTCGCGTATCATACAGGAAGCACAACTTTTTTTTGCTTGCAAAATATAGTCACACATACTCCTAAGGGGTGCGAATAACATACCAAAAATGCAGCTTTACATCTCGCTTTGCGATTTTAGCTTTTTTATTTGTAAGATTTCACTGGCCTAATCATGCACCTCTCTCAAATCTGATTGTATGGAAAGTTTGACAAGTTTCTATGGGATGACAGCTGCCGGCGCCATATTTGACGATGACCGGTCTGTGTTCGTAGTGTTCGTACGTTGGTGCAACTGGCACTAAATAATTAATGAACATAAAGTACTAAAATACAAATATTAACAATTAAGATAATCTTTGCCTTGTTTCTTTTGGAGAAGTTTTTTGTAGTAGTCAAATTTTGAGTCAACATCCCTATTGTTCTATTATAAAAACACTCTTAAATTCGTATCTTTGTAATAGAAACTCTAATACATTCTCTTTAAAGTAGATTATCCAATGTAATAAGAGCATGTGTCAGTGTCAAATTCAAAGTAATCGTACTGTACCATACATACATAATATATACAAGTAACTAGGTAGTTTATACATGCGCCACCCTATTTCTTCTTGTAGGAATCACAACGCAATAAGGCTATCTTTCTCTATCAAAGCGTGTCAGGCCCTTGTATTGTACAACTTCATTTCATTGCGGAGGTTGCGGAGGTACTTAACGCAAATGTCAAAGTGACAGATTAGGATCAACGAATTTTAGAGGCAATTGAACTAAAATAGGTTTGATCAGGTTTGATGGACTATTATGTGTTGGGTTTTGTGTTTCACATAACGCGATATATTTATACTATTTTCACCCCGTTGCCTTACCGACGAGTCGTGAAGCCCCACAGTAATCCTAGACCGGCCGTCACCCACATATATGACATAAACATAACCTTATCAACGGGTAATTCAATTGTAAATGTAGGCTTTTGTTTGTTAGCAGATCTAAGTCGTGGATTACGATCTCCACAGGCTATACTATTTTGTATTATCAACTCATTAAAAAATTATCAACTTTTGTGAATGCAGTTAGTTAACCTGTTGTTTTTGTTTAAATTATAATGTTTTGCAATAATCATTAATAACACCATGAATGCGTTTATGACAGTTAAAACTTAAACCTATTAATGACCGTGTTCATTTAATTGTTTATATTATATAATGACGTGTAAAACTTTCAGTTTTATCAACAAATCATCTGAATCTGAAAACCTGTAAACACGCCGTAGTCCATTTCATGTTGTTTTCATGCATTTTGTCGTGGTACCCATTCTATGAATTATATTTAGTAGGTACCTAACGCACGCGAAGGGGCTCCGCTCCGTGGCATTACCCTCTTACGTGTCAGATATTTCTGCGGCCATTTTTTTGCAGATATTAATGTTTTCTCCTCCATTGACTGGATATAAAGCAGACTATATATATATATATATATATATATATATATATATATATATATATGTTTATTTATATATTATTATTTTGAATATGTATTTATTATATGTATGGTTGGTATATATGTATATATTTATGGTATTTATTTAGTTTTGGTTTTTAGATCTAAATTTAAAACATTGTTGTACACGCTGTAAGTTTGTCTATTTAATTTTCTCACTTTCCACTCAATCCCTCAAAGGTTAGCTGGAAGAGATCCCTCATAGGGATAAGTTCGCCTTTGTACTTTAATCTTATGTGACATGTATATTGTTTTAACCTGTTTTGTGTACAATAAAGTGCTTACATAAATATACATACATTAGGTGCCCCACATGCCGATGGCCGAGTCGATCAAGTCGATCGAGTACACGTGCTGGCAGCACGTACTTAGCTTGTCTTTGCACAGTAAGGTTCATTTTCAGTCTTTTGCCACAAACTCTACTACTAAACTACTTTGGCTGTAAGGCACAACTTACAGAATCTACTATGGCGGTGAAACGGTTAATATTGGTGACTGTACTCCTATCGAATTTGAGCTAGTTGTAAACAAGTGACTAGACACAATAGCTTACAAAACGACGTGGTCATATGATCAACAATGACAGGCAAATATTTGACCCCCTTCAACTTGCCAACATTATAATGATTACTATAACTGCCTCACCCCTTCAAACTATTTCAACATGGCAGCGAAAGGGACGCGGACTAAAGGTACAAACACACTAGACCGTTCCGTGTCCGGGCCGGCCCGTTTTCTAGTACAAGAAATCGACGGCCGTCGTGCGTCCTGTATTAGAAAACGGGCCGGCCCGGACACGGAACGGTCTAGTGTGTTTGTATTGTACCTTGAAGATCAAGTCGAATGTCTCGATGTTTCTACACACGTGAATTATAAAGGGATGCCCTGGCTTAATTTGATGGACTGAATTAGTCTAGTCAAAGAGGTGCTCAAGGATGCAGGAGAATTAGGGAGGATAGGTATCCAACAGAGATGTATGTGCGAGGATGTGTTTCCTTGTATTTTACACCTAGCTCCCAAGCTTGCGATCTCTGGATATTCATCCTTACACTCGGTCGATTGCGTCGAAAAAATCTACACTATTGACTTTACAAGGAAATTTATACAAAGGTGCCATTTACTACTACACACTGCTTAACACATTCGCTACCAACCCTTTCGTACCTAGCTTATTTCAGTATCTATTTCAGTTCACCTTTTTTCATCGGTTCATTATACCCTTCATAGAATTTGAATACAATGTCTCGGTTAGGGACAATAAAACAACGAACAAAAACGCACCGCAAAGATTTCACGTCCTACTGGAAAATTTATGTTGCAAACACTGCAAACACAGTTGTTACGAGCTGCGAAGTAGCATTGTCTTAGCGAAAACTCTGCTTGGTGTCTTGGTGATGTCTGTAAGTATATCGTTTATTTTCCCATCTTTTTGCATGTAAAAATTGCAAATGCCGTTATTTTATCATCTATCTAGCGAGATTGTAAACTGTCGAAAGATTGCAGGGATGTCAAAAAAATCGATTATTAAAAAATCGATTAATTATAAAAAAAAATATCGATTTCGAATTTGCAATAAATCGATTAATAAAATATCGATTATAATTTCACGGCCGATTAATGCCGATATAAATGTTGTCAATTCGAAACTTATTTTTTTTTACGTTTTAATCATAGTCATAATCGTTTATTTGTCCAACATAGGTTACAGGATCTTACAATTCAGAGAGTTTCACTATGTGGCGCCTTAAGGCATACAAATATTGAGAGCATGCAGTGTCAACATAGTAGAAATTAATTACATAATTATTTTAATTATTATTTTTATTATTTGAGATAGGTTTCGTTCGTTTCTACCTCTACCGTACCCGTGTATCGCTTAATAATAATCACCGAGTAACCGATCCCATAGGAAAACTTAAAAAAATCGATTATGAAACAAAATCGATTATTATTTCTTCAAAAATCGATTTTTTTAAATCGACTTTTAAATTGGAGCAAAATAATCGATTATTCGACAATGAATTGACATCCCTAAAAGATTGTACTTAAACCGATTTTTTTGCGCTTTCCTCCGGTAAGTCGACGAAGCCACGCGCGCGGGGCTTCTTTTTCCGCTCCGGTCTGAGGAACACAAGATAACGAACGAACCTAACCTTAGTAGCAAGATTCGCGTCGACAGATTGTGAACCGTAACATACCTACTGCTTACAATATAACGCATTATTTTTCCGTAGATTACAATCTTTCGACAGCTTACAATCTCGCTACATTATAATCCAACGGTTTTTACAGTCTGACGGTGACATGTAAAATATCTACACCAAATCCTAAAACATTCACTGTTTCTATCTGGAAAAAACATCTCTCATTATTAATTACCCCAACTTTCATTGCCGATAACTAACCCAATTCTAACACACGGAAATTTCTTACTCGTTGATTGGGCTATTTTGGGCCCAGAGAGAGCTCATTTGTTACATATTGTATTAAGATATTAGGGTCAAGAACAGCCTGTGCGCCGCAACATTTACACGTACAGTCCGCATCAAAAGTAGCTACCCATATTCATCGCCATCATCAATTTGACGACCGCTTTAGCTTAGTTGGTAGTGACCCTGCCTACGAAGCTGGAGGTCCCGGGTTCGAATCCCGGCCGGGGCATTTATTTGTGTGAATAGCACGAATATTTGTTCTTGGGTCTTGGATGTTTTCTATGTATTTATGTATATATATATCTATATAAGTATTTATATCGTCACTTAGTGCCCATAGTACAAGCTTTGCTTAGTTTGGGACTAGGTTGATTTGTGTAAGATTGTCCACAAAATATTATTAAAAAAATATATAATTTCAGCCCGTAATCGACCACTGGCGAGCATAGGCTATAGGCTAGGCTTTCTTCGAGTGCGCCACTTGTCCCGGTCTTGAGCCAGTCTCATAAAAAAAACCTGCGATCTTCCGAATATCGTCAACCCATCGAGCCGGTGGACGCCCGACGCTCCTTTTGCCAAAAAGTGTCACAGTGTGACACTTTTTGGTCCACCTGCCATCACTCTGCATAGCAAGGTGTCCTGCCCAACTCCACTTGAGTTTGGTAAGGACATCTTCGACGTCACGCACTTTCGTGCGGCCGGCGTCGGATCTCAGCGTTCCTCACTCGGTCTTCCAGTCTAGTGCCGAGCATGGCGCGCTCCATGGCTCTAAAGCAGACCCTAGGGCCAAGGGGGCCATGGCCCAGGGCGGCAGGCTGAGAGGCACCTTCACAGCATTTTTTGGGCGGCCTTTTCTTGACTTCTGAGGCGGCGAAACTTATTGGCTCGGGGCGCCAAATTTCAAAATACGCCCCTGCTCTAAAGACGACAATAGTTCTTAACCAAGGATTATTTGAGCAAGTTGTATGCACCCATATTTTTACACTTGACTGTACCTAGATAAAATAAAAGGAAATAGGTACTCACAGGACGAACGCTGAGGCTGGCGCACCGCCACTCTTGCGCCATTGCACCCTCCCGCCTTTATATACGGGGGTGGCAGGGGGTGCAGGCGGTCATCCAATTATCCTGAGCCAGGTCGAGGCAGATATTCGTGCGACTTGCATTTGTTTGATCGCGTTACGTCATACATAAGTAGGGTGACCAGATGACCTGCATTTTTCGGGACGTCCCAATTTTCAGGGTTGATATTTCACCATGTCCCACAATTCGGCGAACGCAATTCGGGACGGGACATTGTTCCAAACAAAAAACTATAAGTACCTACCAACAAAACAAAGTACTTACCATAACATTCTGAATTAAAAAACACTTAAACAAAAAAAGAAACAAATAAAACACACTTAATTCATCTTTTCAAATTAAATAATCTATAAACCGGCTTGATCCAATAGTTTTATTATTTAGTTACGATGTTTTCCAATCAACTTCAAGATCTTCAAAAAATCTTTTTTCATTGATACTTAAATGTTGCATAAAATATATTTTCAAATAGTTTATTGTTTCACATCTTAGGTATAGATATCAGCAATAATTAAATGCAATTAATAAAAATCTTTATTTATTTATTCTTAAAACAAATGGATATAATAACAGTGTAAATGTGAGATTAAAACTACTATTAAAATAAAAACTACAACTAAACCCTAAACTTAAAAATAAAATAAAATAATTAATTTGATAAAAGAGGTGGGCCTTTTGGCAGGGTGCCCATCACGCAGGCAGCATTCCCGCGCTGAACTGTGATTGCGATTCAATTGCAATTCTTGTTTATTTATTCCGGGGGTCTCGGAAACGGCTCTAACGATTTTGATGAAATTTGGTATGTGGAGGTTTTCGGGTACGAGCAATCGATCTATGCCCGGGAAAATGCCGAACAAAGCTCGGTCGCCCAGATATTGTACCTTAAATCCACGATATTTAGAAGGCCTAAAGGAAAACATGCATAGAATAAATTACTTAAATCGAGACCGCACAACGCCGATTTTTATTTACTGTTAGAGTATGTTTTATACTCTGGTGTTTAATTCACAATTTTCCTTTGATTTGTGTACATAGGGTAAAGATATGTTAATTTCAAGAAAATAAAACTTTAATTAATGAAATGTCCCGAATTTAAATGTTATAAGTGGATGCGTCCGCTAGCGAAAATCTCAATTTTTTTTATCAAAGTGAAAATTGAAAAATTTAACACCACAAGTGGCCACCCTAATGGGTGGCTTAATTAGATGAGTGTTAAGATTGAAAAATTCATGATCACAAGGGATACCACTGACTCAATTGGTAGAGCAATGGACGGATTCCAGAACTTCAAATCCCACCAGTGGTGTTGAATTTTTCATTTTCACTTTGATTAAAAAATTATCCCGAATTTGTATCTCATGTCCCGAAATTTTAATGCCGTTGTCCCTAAAATTAGGAAATTAGATCTGGTCACCCTTCTTATAAGGTAGTGTTCACAGTTACAGACAAATGTCTGTAATGGAAGATGATGAAGCATACCAATGACTTTTTTGAGATGGATTAAAGGCAGGCGTGACGATATAACGGATACTTGCCGCTACGCATGCGCAAGTTTACTTATTGAAAAGATCATGTTTGCAGGTAAATAAATGTACCAGGAATGGTGTAATTTTGACAAATGAAAATGACGTTACGTCAAGACTGACACTGACAGCAATATCAGCGATGAGCATTTAAAGAAATATAGGATTTTGGTAGTGGCCACGTTGGTGAACACACGTGCTCTTCGCGACGACGGGCTGAATCCACTACCGAACAGAACCAGTTGCCTACTGTCATGGCGTCGTTACCGAACAACGTCTTTGCACACATGGTTGGTTAAATCATCATAAATTTGATGAAAAGCCATTTATAAACAAAAAAAAATTACTTTATATCACAAAGGTCCCATATTTCGAATAATTAAATAACTGCTGCGGGCGGATAAAAACTATCCTAAGTTTTGGCGGGGATAAAAGCATACATGTGTGCCAAAAATTGTTTAAATCGATGCAGCGGATTCTGCCCTGGAAAGAAAACTATCTGTAGCTCTAGTATAAGTTTTTTCGAGACATTAACTAATTCGAACGCGTTTGCGTTTTGTCTCAAAATGTATGAAAGTGGTATGAAAACGTGAACAGCGCCTCTGAGGGTCACTAGTGTAAACTAAAACAGCGAGTATAACATTTGTTGCTAACCGATGAACGCGCGTATTTCAAACTCGGTGAGAGCGTTTTCATACATTTTGAGACAAAACGCAAACGCGTTCGAATTAGTTAATGTTTCGAAAAAACTTATACTAGAGCTACTGATGATGCTGGCTGAACATTAGGTAGGTACGTTTTTTGTCATCACGTTAGGTACGGTTTTTGGTATCTGCCATAATAAGATTTTATTTACGAACCTACTTAAAATCAAGAATGCGGTGGGGCAGGGTAGTTAAACTAGTTAGGTACTTAATAAAACGCATCATTAAAAATGTAAAACTTTTATTCCACATTGCCAAGATGCGTTTCAAAATATGTTACCTACTATATGAAGAGTATGAAGACTAGACTTTTGAAATAAGTTTCACATATACGGTTACGAATCTTTATTTAACAAAATGAAACATACATCATCATCATTAGTAAATAAAAAATATATTCATGAATTTCACTGAATATTACGTTTCTAAACTCTTCTAACACTTTCACTGCCAGACTTGAATGTTCCCCAGAAACGAATATGTAACGAGCTTCATAATTATAGCGACAACCCGCCTAGCGGGCGCTAGCCGGCTGGCTGTCCGGCATTTTCGAACAGATACGCAGTGCCCGCTAGCACAGAATATGTAATAGTACTACGTACCGTACAGAAGTCTCACTGTTAACAAATCCGCGCGAGGCAAGCCAAACGCGCACACCACAGAACAATAAATAGGTTAGAAAGGCGATGGGGGCGTGGCACGCGCGCCACATCGTTGAGCATTTGCTCAACGTTCGCGCCGACGGCACGCGCAGGTCGCCTCAGTCGCTCTCAATGAACGAACGAGTACGTACAAGCGTGAAAAATATTAAGAAATACCGTCCTGTGCGATCATTACATGTAAAGCAAGTAGCCAGGTGCCAAGTACGACTAATAAAAGGATTTCATTTCACAAGTAACGTTATTTCAATGTTAATATTGACGAAAAATTGGTTTAAGTTGAATTTTTTTAACAAAGGCCGACTCGGGTTCCCGCGCTGCGCCACGTACGCGTAGTGATGTACCCGTTTGAAAGATTACCGATTTTTATCGGTCTAGGTGGTAGCTATAGAAATCTTATATTCTTTATTTCTAGTTTTTACCAGTACCTGTGCATGGTACTGGTAAAAACTAATATGAAATATGTAATGATGTGTTACCGTGCGATTATTTTATTCTAATTATATTATTGAAAAGTTTAAATATACGTTTTCTTTATATAAAATGTTGTCAAGCGGATGCGTCCGCGTCCGCTAAGGAAATTATAATGTTCAATGAAATTTAAAAAGTAAACGCCACAGGTGAGATTTGAACCCTCTGGAATTGCTCTAACCAACTGAGCTACCGTGGGCGTCCCTTGTGGTGGTGAATTTTTTAATCAAAAACTTAACACTAGAAACAAAAAGACAATTACTTACCTAATATATTCTGTTTCAAAGACAATAAAATTTTATCATAAATTGCGTTTTAATATAACCCTTCGCCACTTCACACACTAGTTCTCGTTAAACTTAGGCTATTTACTAATTCGAGAACTTCCATCTAGTCCGAATCATGGCATCATGGTATCTAATTATTTACACTTCCATTTAATTATTTACATTTACATAATAATTATTTACATTTACACCATTTACATAATAAATATCGTGGCGACCGAGCTTTGCTCGGCGTTTTCCCGGGCATGAGACCTAGCTAGATCGTTTGCTCGTCCCCGAAAACCCCCACATACCAAATTTCATCAAAATCCTTAGAGCTGTTTCCGAGATCCCGGAAATATAGAAATATAGATATACATATACGAGGGGCGTTCAATAAATTCTCGGTATGAGAATGAAAACAAAAGAATACGATAGGTTTTTTTTATTTTATTTTTCAATATACTCCCCCCCTATGTTTATGCACTTATAAGATCGGTCAATTAGTTTTTTTAACCCCTCATAAAAATATTTTTTATCTTTAGTGTCAAAATGCTCCTCCACTGCTGTCTTCAAAGCTTCATCGTCAGAAAATCGATTTCCTCGTAGGTCCTTTTTGAGGTTGGGAAACAAAAAGAAGTCACTCGGGGCTAAGTCTGGACTATACGGTGGGTGTGTAATAGTTTCGAACCCAGATTCCCGAACAGCAGCCTTGGCGATATGAGCAGTATGCACAGGGGCGTTGTCGTGCAGAAGCAGAACTCCCTTGGCTAATTTTCCCCTTCTCTTCTCTTTGATTGCTTCTCTTAATTGGCGTAGAATATTAGCGTAGTACCCTCCTGTGATATTTACACCCTTTTCTTTATAATCGATCAGCAATATTCCATCACAATCCCAGAATATTGTGGCCATGACCTTTCCAGCTGAAGGCATGACCTTGAACTTCTTAGGGTGAGGAGTTCCTTTAATGTGCCACTGCATGGACTCTTGTTTGCTCTTAGGGTCATAATGATGAACCCAGGTTTCATCTCCGGTAACAATCTTTTGCAGTATCTCATCAGGATTTTCACCACACAGCTTAATAAATTCGGAACAACAAGCAACGCGCGTATTTTTCTGAAGCGGCGTCAGCATTCGCGGTACCCATCTCGCACTGACTTTTGACATATTAAGATTGTCATGGATTATATTGTCTATAGTACCAATAGAAAGCTTGGTTATTTGAGCTATTGCTGTCACCTTCACTCGAGCGTCTTCCAATATAATTTTCTCCACTTTTTTTATATTTTCTTGTGAAGAAGCTTTGACGGGCCGACCAGGTCTGGGGTCGTCTTCGATACTCTCTCTCCCACACTTAAATTCACTTGACCACTTTTGAATTGTTGATAAAGAAGGAGCAGACTCTCGGTAAACATAATCCATTTCTTCTTTTATAGCTTTTTGATTTTTTCCTTGTTTGGTCAAGAATTTTATTACCGCTCGGTGCTCTAATTTAATTAACATTGAAAAATCGCTCATTGTGATCACGTTTGTTCGGCAGTTGCAGAAAAACAAAAGAACATCGCCGTTTGAATTTTACCTTTTTTTATGTTAATGAATGACACTTACCGGCCAGTATTAAAAAGTTTACTAAAAAGGTTTAAAAGATATCAATACCGAGAATTTATTGAACGCCCCTCGTATAGATATAAACAAGAAAAGAATTGCTCGTTTAAAGATATAAGATTATTTGCATTTCCTTTGCACTTCACTACATGAACTTTTTTCCGAGATCAAAATGGATGGACGGACGGACGAACGGACGGACGGACGCGTGAGTGACTGCAATAGGGTCCCCCTTCAGGTACGGAACCCTAAAAAGAATTCGGACAACATTTCTAATTAATTATATTAAAAAACAAAAAACCCTTCTATCTTATTTGTATTGAAGTCTGTTGGTAAAAGAAAGTCATTTTGCAATTTTTGCATTCGTATCTTTGCAATAAATAAAGGTCGAACACATTAGAAGTATTTTCGTTGTAATGTAATTAATCGTAAATTTAAATAACCGATAAATATATTTTTTTATTCAATCCCTAGTGAAAGTTTTGCTTTAGTTTGCGTGTGTGCTGTGCGTGTAGGTTAACTTACGTATGTGCGAATGAACTGTCGGCCAATCACGGCGCTTTGTTGTCGTTGCGAGTGTGTGAGTTTCATTGTGTTTATTTTGTTCACGTGTAGTAGTAACATACCTGGAGGGGGTAAGGTGGCGACACTGGTTCTGATACAACTCGCGCTTGGTAGCCTTTCTAACCTATTTAATGTTCTGTGGCGCACACGCTTGGCCATCTTCTATCGCACGCGCATCACTCGCTACATCACTTTCTCTCGCATTGAAAGTCACCCGACGTGGGACCTTTGAGCGGCGCGGTGACGTCACGCGAGTGAGTCGCCCCTGCCGCTAGGCGGGTCCTGGCAGTGAAAGTATTAACTCCTGATCATTTGGATCAAGTTCTCTTTACAGTCACCCGCAGACTTCTATGGACATTTCAGAACATCAAGTCCAACTCAAACAGTTGTGGATCGTATAGTCACTATTATAAACATACATTCCACCACTCAATTGTTATGTTATGACTGTGTACTTTGAGTTTGACATTGACATTTGCTTCTATTCCATTGAATATTCACCTTTAACACTATTTTAATAGAGTTGCTGTTACATAGACACTGTCTAAAAATCGTTGTTCCGACGAGGAACAGATGTAGAATTAATTTTACTTTCTTAATTTTCTTTAATAGGATTATGGTGATTTCTTATTGCATACAAGACAACACGATTGGTAAAGAATGAATTTTCCTTGTATCAGTTTTCTGAGCTGGCAACCTTACGGCTGTCTCAAAGCCTTTCCTTCCGGGGCACAGTAACGCCCCCTGGTGTGATAAAAAAAACTCTCTACGCGCCATACGATTCAGATGGCCGCTCCGCGCTAATTCGCGAATTAAAAATATTATACGTGAATCTCCCGTCGAATTATCTCAGCATTCGAAACCTGGACAGTCCTACAATCAGTGCCTATGTGTGAAAATGTTGGAGAAACAGACTGAGTGGTGTTAAGCTGCATATCCCAGAAACCACGTGGACGTGCTCGAAAGTGCTGCTGGATATCTGTAAGTTAGCCATTCAGATAAACTGCCTCAACATAATTTTTTGATCCGTTCGATCCGGATTATTCTTTACCAGGTTGTTGTTGTCTTGTATTTAGTGTTTTGCGGTATTACGTACCCATTTCTAACACGTTCGTAATTCAAATTCACATTGTCATATATCCGCCATCTTTGTCTTCGCAAAATGGCACCAAATCCGAGCGATGGCAATAATGAAGTCGATACGTCGTGTATTACACAAGACATCTTTGAAAGAGATTTAATTCTCGACGAATTAAATAGAACATTACAATTCGCAGCGACAAACATCGAACAATTTCGTTCTAGAACAAAAGATTTAACCGTGCACCAGCGAAAGTTTACCAAACTACAAACTAAAATTGAAAAAGCATTAATTAAATCGCAATCGTTCAATAAAGAAGCGAATATTAAGATTCGTAACGATTTCAATGATGCGTATTACGCGATAGTTACGCATTTAAATAATTTAAAGGAGGTAGATGAACAAAAGCGGCGCGCCAGCCGAGTACTTGTCCCTCACGACGTGTTGACCGCCGATCGTCGTAATCTACCAAAATTGTCACTTCCCGAATATCACGGCGACCCGACGGGTTGGCCTGCGTTTTTCGATTTATTTCAATCGCTGGTACACCACAACAATGCCTACACGGACGTAGAGAAATTTAGGTATTTACTTCTTTCGGTTAAAAACGAACCACACAATTTAATTAAATCGATTCCTATAACGGAAGACAACTATACAGTTGCGTTAGGTATACTGAAATCCCGTTATGACAACAAACGCATAATTGCAACACAGCACCTGGATCGCTTGTTTGACATTGAAACTTGCTCCGGCCGGTCAGCTGTGGCGATAAGAAACCTATTGAATGTTTATTATGAAAACACAAAAGCGCTAGAAGTAATGGATTTTCCTGTTAGCCAATGGGACTTCGTACTCTTAAATTTACTATTGCGTAAAATTCCAATCAATACACGTAAGGAATACGAACGCTCATTGACGAATCCAGGTGAAATACCTAAAGTAAATACTTTGATTACGTTCCTAGAACGCGAACTGTCGGCCGAACAAATGATCACCGTAAACAATTCACAGTCCACGAAAAATAATTCCTTAACTAATAGAAGTAATGCATTTATGGGTCAAGGTCAAGCAAACTCCAAGCGTGTTTTTGCTGCAAGTGTAGCTCCAGACCAAAGTCGACCTTATGTTCATGCTAATAAGGCTCGATCTTGCTTGAAGTGCAAAGGTGGTCACAATTTAAACAAATGTTTAGAATTCTTGGATCTGTCCCCGCAAGATAGATTCTCATTTGTACAAACTAAAAACGTGTGTTACAATTGTTTGTGTCCCGGACACGACGTAAACAGTTGTAAGTCGAACTTTAGGTGTCAGAAATGTAATAAAAAACACCATAGTTTAATACATTTATCTACGACCGCCAATTCATTACCGGTTATAAGTGAAGTTGAGAAACCTGTTCCTGCCTCGCTCGCTCCTACGGAGCAGCCCGATAGTTGTGGAATAGTTCAACACTCTTACGCAACTAACGCGCAAAACTTAGATAAACCGAACAGTACGGTGTTATTATCGACTGTTTTAGTTGATATTTGTTTAGGAGGCAATACCTATGCCACAATACGTTGTCTAGCGGACAGTGGTTCTCAAGCATCACTTATATCGGAGTCGTGTGTTCAACGTTTGAATTTGCCGCGACGGCAATCGAGCACTCCGATATTAGGTATTGGGGATGCGGAACCGGTGGTACCAAGAGGTACAGTTTCTTGTACTATTACGCCTAAGGGCAAACAACAGCCGGTTATTCCAGTTGAAGCATTTATTTTGCCTAAATTAATGCCTAAAATGCCTAGTGCTCCACTAGCGCCGGCCGAATGGCCGCATTTACAGGGACTAACCTTGGCGGACCCTGAATTTCATA
This sequence comes from Cenopis cana, assembly GCA_951800055.1. Taxonomy (NCBI): domain Eukaryota; kingdom Metazoa; phylum Arthropoda; class Insecta; order Lepidoptera; family Tortricidae; genus Cenopis; species Cenopis cana. Next base: position 5,371,194 of record OX637487.1, on the reverse strand, counting down.
AACCTCAACCTGTTGAAATGTTGCTAGGTGCGGATATCCTATCCCATATTTTACGTGATGGCGTAGTCACGGGTAAACCCGGCACGCCCATCGCAATGAACAGTGTTTTCGGTTATTTACTATTAGGTAAATTGACTTCTAATGCGAATGTTTCGACTCCACTCCACACATGTTTTAGCTCGTTTGACAACGACAATCTTCAAACATTCGGGGAGCTGGAGTCAGTTCCAGAGATGCGGAGTTACGCTCCCGATGAGAAGTTATGCGAGGCCTTTTTTCAAAAGACTCAAACACGTGATGAGACAGGGCGATACGTGGTCGCTCTGCCGTTCAAGCCCGACGCACCGCCCCTCGGCGAGTCTCGGCAAATTGCTCTAGCACGATTCCATAAAATGGAATACCGTCTAGAACGTAACCCCCGGTTGAAAGCGGATTACCACGCGTGCCTCCAAGAGTACGTGGATCTCAACCACATGGAGCTCGCGGACGATAACCCCCCCGCTGGCGCGAGTTACTACATCCCTTGGCATTCCGTCGAGAAAATTTCGAGCGAAACTACCAGGACTCGTATTGTCTTCGATGCTGGGTGCCGTTCTACGAGTGGTTACTCGCTAAATGATACCTTATTGACAGGTCCTAAGTTACACTTAGACATCGTCGACGTGCTTCTGAAATTTCGAGTGCATGACATTGCATTTTGTTCCGATATCAAGCAGATGTATCGCAATATTCTTGTGCGTGAATGTGATAGAGATTTTCAACGCATCCTTTGGCGTCAGTCGCCCGAGGAACCACTTCGTGACTATAGACTTCGGACTGTCACCTTTGGAATTTCAAGCAGCCCTTACCTCGCTTTACGCACGATTAAACAGCTAGCCCATGACGAGGCTAAGCATTTTCCGCTAGCAGCACCAGTGCTGTTGACAGACGTCTTTGTTGACGACATTGTCACCGGTGCCAGCACCGTAGAGGCAGCCCTAGCTCTGCAGCAGGAGCTAATAGGTATTTGCGCAACAGCAGGGTTCGAGTTGCGTAAGTGGCAGAGCAATTCGCCAGCGATTCTCGCTGCAACGCGGCCGCCGGATTCTCACGGTGAGCGGCGTGAACCTGTCCACTTTGCTGAAATGGAAAACGATAAAGGGGTCAAAGTCCTTGGACTTCAATGGAATCCGGGATCCGACTCGTTTAGTTTCGAAGTACGAAGTACTTCTACGGTTTGTACGAAGCGTGCTATCCTCTCGGAAATTGCAAAAATATACGACCCGCTCGGGTTATTATCTCCGGTAACCTTGTTTGCCAAACATTTGATCCAAAGGCTGTGGTTGGCTAACATTTCGTGGGACGCCCACCCACCTATTGATGTAGTAAATTCATGGAGAAATTTCGTCAACGAGCTTCCGCTCTTGACACAAGTGTCGTTTCCGCGTCACATTTTTAACACTGAGGACTTTGATTCAATACAAATTCACGGATTTGCAGATGCGAGCCAAATTGCGTATTCTGGATGTGTTTACATACGTTTCACTGACAAAAACGGTAAAGTTCAAACTTACTTGGTCATAGCAAAAACGCGCGTCGCGCCCTTGCGTGTTTGTCTTACCATACCGAGATTAGAATTGATGGCATGTCTAATCCTATCTAAGTTAATCGAAAAGGTAATGCATATTTACAGTGATCGTATTCGCCCCGACCAAGTGTATGCGTGGTCCGATAGCTCCGTCGCGCTGGCATGGCTCCAGTCATCCCCGCACGAATGGAAAACATTTGTCTCGAACCGCACCAGTGAGATTCTGTCCCGCGTTCCTGCGAGCTGCTGGCGTCACGTTTCGTCGGCTGATAACAGTGCCGACCCGGCATCACGTGGCCTACTCCCCGCAGCGCTGGTACACAACGACTTGTGGTACCATGGTCCTGCATGGCTCCAACATAGTCAAGACTCCTGGCCGGTCCGAAACCCCGTATTAAATACATCGGAAGAAAAACGCAATAAAACCGAATCCGTAATTAATAATTGCGCATGTGTATCCACAATACCTACTTGCTCGGATGACAGCCTTATCACGCGATTTTCATCGCTAGGTAAATTAGTTCGCGTCACAGCTCTAATTTTTCGTTTTTATAACAAATGTAAAAAACGTGTACATTCGTTTCCTGAGTACATCACCGTACCAGAATATAATTTTGCATTGAATCGACTGATCCTCATTACGCAACAAAATGTTTTTAACGAGGACATCAAACACATTTTGTCAAATCAATTACCTTCCTTACGTTTGCGGCGTCTCGCGCCTATTTTAGATAATGACGGATTACTTCGCGTCGGCGGACGCATTCATAAATCGTTTTTACCTTACGAGTCCAAACATCAATTGATTTTACCTAAACGACACCCGTTAACCAATCTTATTATTGATGACGCTCATGTCAAAGAGCTTCATGCCGGCCCGCAATGCGTGCAAAACTCGCTCTTACAGCGATATTGGATTATATCAGGTCGCGACATTGTGCGTCTTCGAGTACATCGTTGCATACCTTGTTTCCGGGCACGCCCGACCCGCGTGCAGCCTAGAATGGGTGCCCTTCCCGCCGTTCGCTTACGTCCCGCGCGCGTATTTCTTAAATCATCGTGTGATTTTTGTGGGCCATTCTACGTTCGCGCAAATAAGGTGCGCAACGCAAAAATAATAAAATGTTATGTGGCAGTTTTCGTATGTATGAGCGTTAAGGCCGTACATCTTGAACTCGTTTCCGAACTTTCGACAGAAGGTTTTTTAGCGGCTTTACGACGTTTCACGTCCCGACGCGGCTATTGTACAGATATCTATACGGATTGTGGGCGCAATTTTGTGGGATGTAATAATTACCTCAAAGATTTGTATGCGTTTTTACGTAACGATTCGGTAATGAGCGCTCTCAATCAACAAACTTTAAAACAAGGATTAACTTGGCATTTTCAGCCACCTTATGCTAGTCATTTCGGTGGACTATTCGAGGCGGCAGTTAAAAGTTTTAAAACGCATTTTTATCGAGTTGTAGGTACTCGAACGCAAACCTATGATGAGATGCACACACTCACGTGTCAAATCGAGGCTGTTTTAAATTCACGCCCGCTTTGCGTGCTAAGTTCGGACGCATCCTCCCCCCTCCCCCTTAGTCCGGCTCACTTTCTGATCGGTGAACCTTTAACGGCTTTGCCCGACGTCTCTTTAACGGATGAGAACCCTAATCGTCTTACTCGTTGGCGCTGGATACAACAAGCTGTCCAACACTTCTGGTCCAGGTGGAGTAAAGAATATTTACACCAACTTCAACAGAGTACTAAGTGGTTTAAAGACCGCGGTTCTGCTATCCGTGAAGGCACTGTTGTGGTGGTTTGTGATGACCATCTACCACCGTTGCAGTGGAAACTTGCGCGTATTCACGCGTTGCATTCTGGCTCCGACCAAGTCACTCGCGTGGTGACTTTGAAAAGTGGGGATACACTTTACAAACGACCGGTGGTCAAAGTATGTCCCTTACCTTTAGAATAATTACATGGTATCGTTACGAGCCTTAATATTTTAGCAAATAAGTTAGGTATAATTCTAGTTTACATTGTTATGTTAAACTTTCGCATGGTTGCTTTTAAAAGACACTACGTGCTTTTAAGGTGAGCGGCATGTTCCGACGAGGAACAGATGTAGAATTAATTTTACTTTCTTAATTTTCTTTAATAGGATTATGGTGATTTCTTATTGCATACAAGACAACACGATTGGTAAAGAATGAATTTTCCTTGTATCAGTTTTCTGAGCTGGCAACCTTACGGCTGTCTCAAAGCCTTTCCTTCCGGGGCACAGTAACGCCCCCTGGTGTGATAAAAAAAACTCTCTACGCGCCATACGATTCAGATGGCCGCTCCGCGCTAATTCGCGAATTAAAAATATTATACGTGAATCTCCCGTCGAATTATCTCAGCATTCGAAACCTGGACAGTCCTACAATCAGTGCCTATGTGTGAAAATGTTGGAGAAACAGACTGAGTGGTGTTAAGCTGCATATCCCAGAAACCACGTGGACGTGCTCGAAAGTGCTGCTGGATATCTGTAAGTTAGCCATTCAGATAAACTGCCTCAACAATCGTATTCTTGTAGTAGACACTATTACAATAGCGATAAGAGCAATTATTCATGAGTGGCGCTAGTGGACTCGTTGAAGCGCTCTTGAAGTGTAATCCTAGTTATTTCCTTGGATATATTTTAACACTTATGTATAGAGTTTCTGTTATATAGACACTGTCTAAAAATTATATGTTTGGAATATAAACTCTATTCCATTAGCGTTAAGAGCCCACATATGCACTTTTGCCAATGTTTATCGACCTAGATCTCAACATCTACAGTGATTAAATATCTGTCCTTTCAGTTATAATCTTGAACTATCTTCCTCCAGTCTGTTAAAAGTGAAAACATGATTTGCAAAAAAATTCTCGATACTTTTATTTTTCAAACATAACCCTTTTTTTCGATGTTTTTGGTTGGATCTTTAAAACCCTCCCATCTTTAACAATGATTTTTGCTTTAATAGTTGTAAAATGATAAGTTCTCAAACCTGATAAAAAAGATTATCCTTATAAATATATACGTTTAGAATAAACAACAATATTTACGAAAAACACGCGTTGAGCTTCCGTAGAGAGCGGGATGGTTAATTGAAAACTCACGCGTGTTAGAGCGGGACTTTTGCAATGCCATCTACCTACGCCCTCTTAAAGTACCTATATATTATCCAGTGGAATGAGAGTATATCAGCGTCAAACTCAAAGTAATCCTACTGTTAATTTAATATAATGTATACAAATTTTGAAACGAATCTCTTAATGTAAGGAACTGTACACACCACACTACTCTTTGTATAGGTACTTAATGACTAGTGCATTTAAAAATATGACTAAATAACTTTTGTTCATATAATCTATTTCATTCAATTTAACGTGTTATACAGAAAGCTAGATGTACTTTTCCGCAATTAACAATTCACAAAATTAATGCTATACCTACTTATAATTAACCATTTTAATTAGGATTGCTAAATGTGGTTTACTTACTTCGTAGTCTTCGTACTAAGTATTTGATATTTATTCGTATTATTTTATATTTCCCCATCTAATCAATAAATGCGTGTATATTTGGTAAATTATAAATACAACAAAATCACGATTTCCACCGACGAGGCCGGGTCGGTGCGTATTCTATTAGAGCCAAAGGAATTTGAACCATATGTAGTATGTACACACGTTAATATGAATTCCCAGCGCCACATCAGCGACCACTATACCTCGCAGTGGGTGCCAGATTCAATTCAAATATGAAACTTAACTTCATACATATGCGGTTCAAATTGCTTTGCTTAGTAGAATATGCTTCGGCCCGGCGTGGCCGAAGCGTATTTTTTTAACCCATACAAGGCCCATGGCGACACATTTGCGTTATGCCTCTCCGTAAGATTTCCGCTACAGAGCGGAAAAACGCTGCTACGCGCTACGGCGTAGCACACGTAGCTTTCGTGGGCCGCGAATGGGTGTTATAATCCCACACCTATAGCAAAAATGTGACGTGGCTGCTTTCTACATAATGTGATCCAAATTTTCAATAAATTTTGCACGATTTTCTCTTAGGTATAGTAGAAATTATTTAAAATGTCCGACATTTTATAAAACTTGTCATTGGACTTTGAATCTTCACGCTTGACAGTAGAGTCGCTTTTTGAACGGCCTAATTTGATACAATTCGGACAGAACAAATAATTTTAAGTATACATTGGGGCGAAGCATATGAATAATATTAATCGCAAAAGGTTATGCAACAACATACCTACACTTCAGTCACAATTCGAATTACAATTGCATTGGTTGTGACATGGCACTCGAAAATCCACTACAGGGTGTTCATGTTTATTAACATTACATAAACGGTGTTATTAATTTTAAAGTTAAATGCTACTCAAACGCCTTAGCAAATTAGAAATCAATTCCTTTTGATCAATGTAAGTACAGACAAAGGCATATATATGTACTTTCTCAAAGCGTCAGAATTATCTGTGCGCTCTTACGCCCTTATCGTTATAATCATGTTCATTTTTCGCATATTTTGTAACTGTTTTGCGTACAGGTATATATTTTCGATGTCGACTGTACAATTTTTTATATTTTCTAGATTTAGTTAAATGCATAACTAAACCTGTGGAGCGCGAAATTTTTATGACTGATTCTAATTCCTTATTTGTCGATGAAATTAGTACAAGTATAATTTGGCAAATATTTTGGACCTTGAACAAATCTTTGGACCCAAATAAACAGTTAAGAGTAGAGTACAAGCAAGTGTCATACTTATTAGTTAGTAATTACTGAAAACGAAATAACAAAACGTAAATCCGCCAATATTATAAACGGTTCAAACATATTTTTACTATTTAACCTTACCACCGCAACAGTAGATTCTGTAAGTTGTGCCTCACAAGTCTTCGTAGCAAAAGACTGAAAATGAACCTTACTTGATAGCACGTAGCTTGGTTTTACATCGACTTGATCGACTCGATATGAAGTCATTGGCATGTGGGGCACCTAATGTCCTGATTTTATATCAAGTCAAGTGAATGGCAGTGAAAAGGTCAAAAAAGAATTTAAAAAGATTCAATAATTTTGCAAATAAATAAACTATAGGTAGAGGAAAACTATCAATAATGATTGTTATTCAGTAAAACTAATAACTAATCACTAGTTTTCGGAGTTTCGGTGGCAAATTTCACACAGTGGGTAATGGAGTCGTTTTTATGATTAACTTTTTAAGATTTGAATAAATAAATAATTCATTTACCTGAAGTACTTAGTATGACATTAAATGGCGGCAGGTACAAACATTATACTGTCCCAACTGTTTAGGTGACATGTTTGTACGTATGTAATAAGTAAACATAAATAAATTTATTAAACAATACTTGTGTTATTAGTAGTCCTTTGTTATCGTGGTATAAGTAGGTAATGCTCGCAAGATAATTTATAAGGAGTATTATGCAAAATTAATCATTTAATCGTTATTCGTTTAATCAAAAAAATTGTTAGGCGACTCCATTTACCTCTGTGAAATTTGCCACCGAAACTCCGAACACTACTATAATAACTAATCACAAATAAAACAATAAAATATAAACTTAACACATTCACTGCCAGAACCCGCCTAGCGGGTGCTCTACTCGTAGACGCGTAACCGATACCACGCGTTTCCCCGTATGTAGAGGAAATTGCGTAGCGCTAGGAAAAGCTTGGCAGCGTAAGTGTTAAATAACAAACTGAAACATGCTATAAACTATATAAAATTAAAATAATAACAACGAAATATACATTTGTTTATATCATGTACAGCTGTTTCATGTCACGAACGCGGATCGTCCATAATTGTGTGGGACTAACATATAGTCATACAGATACAGACAGACACACTTTCGCATTTATAATATTAGTATGGATAATAAATATTGATGTTATATTAAAGGAAAAGTATAACCATATCTCAAGAGGTATTATTATACATGACTGCTATCAATCCATTTTATATACTATCGCCAACACAGTTAACTGACCATTCGTGCACTTTATGCGCTTTGTAATAAGGGTCACGAATGGTCAGTTAACTGTGTTGGCGTTAGTACAACTGTAAGCCATCGATAAGCCTATTCAAACTGTTGATACGTATTGAGTGCCACAGAACGGTAAATTATGAAATAGATTAATTTATTTAATTGACATCTTCTACGACATCTAAACTTCCACGCTTTTTCAATTTCATTATATTTATATTGTATAACAAGCTAGGTAACCACTACTTAACACAACAAGTAATACAATACAAGCTTACGGTGCCTTTCCACTAGAGCTATGCTATGCTATGTTTTCATACATTTGACACACAGCTCCAGCTACGTGTCCAAATGTATGAAAACATAGCATAGCTCTAATGGAAAGGCACTGTTAGTGTACACTATTTCCAGACCATATTTGGAGCACGAGCAGAAGGCGATGGTAATAAACATACGATTCGGAGCTTTCATTATCTCCGTAGAGCCAAGTGCGAATGTCACACTATCACTTAGCAATGAAGATGCTAACTTTCACTTTCTTTCGTTAAAAACAGCACAACTTACCATTTTTTATTTATTTGTCTATATAAGGATTAAGGACATGAAACCGATAAGTCCGTAGGATGATCTATTACTTTCATTATACTTTCTGTACAAAAGTTAGCGAAGATATTTCACACCGCGTAATATGGGTTAACTTTTATCATTGTTTCCACTTCTTTTTATTATTGGGTAATCAACTATTTCTTGTCGCTCGTTACCATGGTTACGTCTCCTGGGTCACTCTTAAAAACTGTGATTTTACCGACTTTAATTCTACTAAACATGATTTTTAGCGATGATTATAAACCCATTCTGACGTTGCTCATCTCTTGAGCATGCTCCATATTATAGCATTTTTTCTAAGACACTCGGTTACTGTTGTCTCCTGGCTGACGGGACAGAATAACGACAAGGAAAAATTGATTGACATTTGTACAATCGAACACATTTTACAAATTAGAAAGATTAATACGAACTTGACTCGCCTTTAGCTTATCATACAACTTTAAATGTGATTCGTTTCTTTGGATGAGGAATAACTGGTTTCAAAAAAAAAATATTTATATTATTAAGAGATAATTTCAATAAATACCTATATCTTGTGTTATCTATTCAAAATACCTACATGAAACGTATGTAAAGCTTCAACTATACACTATTTATGTACACATTTACATTAAAACTGCTGTTTCTTCATTTTAAATCGTCTTCGTCGTCTTCTACGTACAGTAGATCTTCCATTTTCGTCATAAACTTACTACTTAGCTGCTCGGGCGCTGGTAAAGTTCCCTGAAAGGAAAGAATATGTTCAATTTCGCGTTTACATGTGGCAAATTATTTAACAAGTAGGCAATTATTTACTTACCATTTTAACATGCAGTTCTGATAAACTAATAATAATAAAATAGCTACTGGTACAGTCAAGTGCAAAAATATGGGTGCATACAACTTGCTCAAAAATGTCCCATAGCTCTTATGTCGGTGGATTAAGGTTTTGGTACATATTTATGAGAGGATTCATTCGATACATATTTTTGCACTTGACTGTAGAATGAAATAGGTACTCGTTTTGCATTCGTCAGAGTTTACGATTATCTAGTAAAAGACGCATCATCACATTTGTATTGTCACCTTTTCAACGCCAACGGCGGGTCATATTCGTCGCGGCGTGCAGTGCCAATATCAACCTTCATGCAATTTCTATTTTTATACGTTTGGATTTGACAGCGTTGAAAAGGTTTACGTGGAAAACTGAGGTGCTGCCGCGAACCGCTGTATCACCCTGTCCTTGTCGACCTTGGATAGAACGATAGAGAGGGAGACACACGAACGTAAAATTTTTGCACGCCTGCATGCAGGCTGAATGCACTGGACTTTCTTTTATTTTTAACACCTTATTTATAACATGTATTCTGAGCAAATAAAATCTTTGAATCTTTGAATCTTTGAACGAACTTCATTTTCGAGTAAAGCTAGGCGTCCACAGTTCCACATCGCACGCATCGTACGCATCGCACGTAACAGATTGTACTGATCCGCACCGTACGGAGGATACGGATAAGTGGACGCACTTGTATGACTTTGTAAACATAGAATACTACAATCCGTTGCGCGCGATGCCGAAATGTGGACGCCTACTAGAGCTGAGCGTTTCTTTCAATAAGCGTTTCGTAAAACGGTTACGCTTACAGTAACGGAATAACAGTTTCTTATGAGATTAAAAAACAGTTTTTATAAAAACGACCATCAAAGCTGCAACGCAACAATGAAAGTACACTACATGAGTTGATTGTAAAATGCTAATTCATTCTAGATATATTTCGTTCGTTCGTTTCGTTTTGTCGGGCGCGGCAGTGAAAAAAATAGTTATTTTTGAAACTGTTTCGAGAAAACGAAAAACTGTTACGTTTCGTTTCACTTAAAAGTCGCAACGACCCAGCTCTAACGCCTACCTTAATCAAATACTAACTGACGAACCTCAACATCAAAAGGGGTTAAATAAAAATTACATATCATAACCTTTTCATTATTTTATTGAAAAACACAAAGTGAATACAAAACCAAAGCAAAATGTGTTATTTAGGGCGAACATAGACAAACCGTAATGTTGTCAGACTAAACAAGTTTCGAGAAAACATTTTATTCCCAGATAAAAAGCTTACACTCAATTCCCGAGGGGCTACCGCGAACCACAAACGAAGTATCTCCCCCTCTGTTGCTCCAATATGCAAGTGCGACAGAGAGGCAGTTATTTCGTTTTTATTCGCGGTAGGCCCTCAGAAGTAGGTACGGTACACGAGTGAAGTGCCGAACGAAAGATTGAACGAATTTGACTTCAGCGACATTTCGAACCTTGTCACAGTGAAAATCTATATGAAAACCGCTAGGCATATCATATTCATGTCGCTGTGACAAGGTACGAAGTGGTCCAGAAATGAAATTGGTTGAATGTACACAAGCTCTTATTGCCTTATAATAAAGACGTTTGTAAATCGTTTTGGCCTCTTGTAACGCGTAGCTACTCCTGTTGCTGACTGAACGTAGACAAACTCATGCAATTCCATGCTATAGATGAGTGCTTTCCACGAGGGTGTCGCTTACGTGACGCGGGCAGCGACAATTTAAGTAGGTGGTAGATACAGTTGTCATCAGATATAACTGTACGCTTCCGGGCGGTCAAAAATATCTAAACAGGCGAGTGCATGCGAGGCACTAGAGGCTTTAGTTTTTTTTTTCAACAGAATTTCCTCTTATAGTTCAGGTTCAACTATACCTTAAAAAATGTATAGGCTTGATAATATACTGTAAAATATGAAGCAAAATGAAATTTCAGACCGTGTAAAATCATCTTCATGGCATTAGTAGAAAAATAGCGACACGTAAGCGACATTAATACCCTTTATGCACACATGCAGATAAAAAGCAACATCATTATTCATCACAAAATGCATTCAAAAACACCAGAGAAGAGCTATATCGTCGGTTGACAACCAAAAGTCACTAGGGTGTAGGGTGATACCACCAGTAATGGACAAGGCCCAATGATGTACAATGACACTTATGTAAAAGAAAATAAAGTCATTAATTTTTTATACAACAATCAATTTAAAACCGTATGATCTTTAGGATTGACTGTACTTAGATAAGATTTTTCTAGAACAATGACAGATTTGCTAATGAGTTTCGGTTGTCACCCCACGATATAATCGGGATAAAGATGTGTCATTCTCAAAGAAAACGTATTTTTATGTCAATAAGGTCGATGTTAATGGCTTCAGTAATTACGCCTTATTGATGTCGACATAAAGTACACTTTCGCTTGAGAATGTAACTTATTTTTTATTGGTAAGTATTTAGCATTCTGTAATTAACTCTCTATAAAACATATATTTTAGGCTGGTAACATTATGCACAAATTAGCCAGTCAGTAAGAAAGTGACTTAACAATAACATGTATTAAAGCAATTTAATTTAAACCCTTTAACCGCCGTCTGCTATATGAGACAAGGAACAGTGTAAATTACACCTTAATCTCTTCCAATTATGGCACCCTTCTGGATAATAATACACTGAGGTTGTCTATCGGCCTGCGTTTGGGTGCAGACATCGTCGCACCCCACCGCTGTCCCTGTGGAGCTCTGGTGGATAGCCTCGGTCACCACGGGCTGTCTTGTACCAAGAGCGCCGGTCGTCTGCCTCGCCACGCCTCTCTCAATGATATCATCCGTCGGGCCTTTGTCAGCGCCAACGTGCCAGCCGTATTAGAACCGCCCGGCCTGGCTCGTGACGATGGCAAGAGGCCCGACGGTATGACCCTTGTGCCCTGGAGACTGGGACGGCCCCTTATCTGGGACGCTACTTGTGTCGACACCCTGGCGCCGTCCCACCTAGGCGCAACATCATTGAGAGCAGGCGGGGCAGCCGCAGCGGCCGAGGCGGCGAAATGCCGCAAATACATCGGCCTGACAGACCGACATATATTTGCGGCATTTGCCGTAGAGACACTGGGTCCGTGGAGCGCCGGTGCCCACCGCCTTTTTGGGCAACTATCCCAAAGGCTGGCCGAGGTGTCAGGGGACCATAGGGCTGGCTCGTTCCTTGGCCAGCGGATCGGCATAGCCATCCAAAGGGGGAACGCAGCCAGCCTTATGGGAACCCTTCCACAGGGCTCCGATCTTGGGGACCTTTTTTTAAATTAGTTATAATATTATTTTAGTTCCTATGTTGATATATTTTATGTTGTCTTAAGGTAGATATATGTATTATTATAATTGACAAGAAGAGTTGCAAATTGCAAGTAATTTTTTGACTCTTGGCGGTTAAAGTTTATTATTGTTTGACAACCGTGAGCTAAGCCACTGCCAGCTAAGCATTGACAGCTTGAATAAAACAATTACATTACAAAAACTTTTAAAATATTCGTTAGTAACAAACAAAAAAACGATTAGTATAACACATGCATTTATCAAAAAGTAATATCACGTTCATGAATTGTGTTTGCGACAGTAATCTTCACAATCATATCAACGAGAAAACCACAGATGATCAAAATAGTACATTACTTACCAAGGGCGGTTAAACGAAAAATGTCTCCGATCACAGGTATTTGACGCCCGAGCCAAAGGCAAGGGCGATAAATATGTGATCAGAGGCTTTCTTTGTCGCTCGTGGTAAGTACAACATTTTATATCACCCACTAGCCAGGTAGAGATTTTCCACACGCGGAGCGTGCGGTAATTGCCACTTTATGGCCAGTCCTCAGGTAGACATTCAACCTAAACGTACGTTATAAGAGAACACAGATTGGTATTAACATTAAAAGCCTTTAGATAAAAGTGAGTTTAATCCTTTGAACGTCTTTCAAACGAATAAATCAAAATTAGTATTTGTCTCATAGTGATAAAGCATTAATTGCAACACGCATCACGTTTTAATTACTGTCACAAAACACTCAACATGTAAATATATTGACATATATAGCCGTGTAACCAGTACCTTCGTTGGAATAGCACATTGCTTGACTATTACTGACATTAAAAAAAGAGCCTGGCTTTAAAAAAAAAATTCAACAGACTGTTGCAAACAAAAAGTGGGTTACCTTTAATGTTTATTTAAAATACTACACTATTTTATAAACGAATCCAAAAGTCATTAAAGTAGGATTCCTACTCACAATGCCAGTAGGTACGTTCTACTAGACTAGATGCAAAGGAATTTGAACCGTGTATACATTATGTACGTGTCATATTTGAATGGAATTCTCACGGCGTCGCCGATTCCATTCGAATATAGTAACGTAACCGCTTGTATACACGGTTTCAATTTCTTTGCATCAAGTAAAATACGCCTCAGACCGACGATTCGGTGAGAATAGTACTAAAGCGAGTTTTTTTTAATGGTTTTTATTTTGGAAGCATAGCAGTAATTGATGTACAAAATAGAAAATACTTTTGTGAAAATGGACACATGGCACACATCAGTCTTACTTTCAATAAAAAAAAAAACAATATTGCATTTGTGTTCAACGCAGCGCCACCTAGCGAGAACTTTTTAAGTTACTTCACTTTTAGACAGCTATTCGCAGAGCGGCTACCATAAGGCATGTTCCGAATCACGCTTACAACGCTATAAACGCGTTTACGGTCGGACCGAATCACGCTCATAGCGTTTACATGAGATGTCGTGACATCATTGATGACGTCATGGACGGCGCCATATTGGCGTTTACGATGCTCACACTGCCAGGCGTAAGCACCTTGAACCAAACGTCAAGTTGACGTTTGATATATGAAAATGACAGTAAACACGGGCTATGAGCGTGAATCGGTCCGATCGTAAGCGCGCTCATGCGAATAGCGGTCCGAAACAAAACACTTCTCACGCGGCCTTGAGCGCGCTATTTGATTCGGACCGGCCGTCAGCACTGTAAGCGCTGTGAGCGTTGTATGCGTGATTCGGAACACGGCTATAGACTATTGAGGTACTCATAATCGCATAAATCTTTTTTTTAATAAGAATATAACATTGAGCATTAAGACTAACTTTGGCAATAAGCATTTTAGTCTCTAAACATAAGACTTTAACACAAAACTTGATATAAAAGTGGACATCTTCAAGATGAGATTCAAAACGAACATTGGTATTAATTATTAACACGACAATTGTATAAAAATAAGCCCGGAGCGATACACAGACACAAAGCAATAAAGAGGCGGGCAATGGAAACGTATAAAATGAAGGTTTAAGAGAGGTTTGCGTTTTAAGAGACCACAAAGTCCATACATACATACATTATTGGTAAATTTAGCCTCGGTTTTATAAAAATCTGTTAGACCTTACGACGGTATTGAGTTGTCAAAAAATGTATAGTGCGCGCCATCCACGACGACGCGCCCCTCCAGTGAATCTCATACTAATCTGTGCGCAGTTGTACGGCTTGGGCAGTGGAGGGGCGCGCCTTCGTGGATGCCGCGCACTATATTTTGATCTATTCAATCTATATTTTTTGGTGTAAAGGCTGTCCATATGGCTATTCAGTGAGGAAAAATCGCAAGTGTCATGGGCAACTTTTGTACTGGAAACGGCGGTTTGTTCGACTAGTTTAGTATTTTTACTTTATGGTTTATTACTTTTTACAATTGGTTTTAATCCTATTTTATTTTTTGATCTAATAGATTTTAATAAAACCTGGCTTTAGGCTAAAGCGCGTTACAGACGGTCGCCGACCAGCCTACGACTGAGCGACCTTGATCCGTACGGACCGGTGTACGAAGGATTTTTTGTTGGAAACAACAGTAGACACGGTCCGTGCGGACTAAGGTCACCCATACAGGGTTTGTCGGCGACCGACTTATTCAAATGGGCATTTTCACTTCAAAGTGTACCCCTACTTTTTTTTCGGATCTCGGTGATTTTGGGTATTCTGACTCAGAATCACAAGTACAATTGATTCAGCTGAAGAAAAAAATGTCCTTGATTTTCCATACAAATTTTCTGTGTCAGTTTTGTGACGAGCCATATAAACTGTTTGAATAAAGCGTCACAAAACTGACTTTTTTTGGCGGGACACTTTTTTCTTCGCGGAAATGGATAGTACTCGTGATTCTGAGTCAGAATACCCAAAATCACCGAGATCCGAAAAAAAAGTAGGGGGTACACTTTAAAGTGAAAGTGCCCAAATACGTCAATGAAATCTATTTTAGTTAAATTGCTGCTAAAATTCGTTTGTCCTTATCCGTCACTTTGTCATTCATCTTCGTGAGAACGGGACAAAGCACATTTTAGCGGCAACATAATTAAGGTTTCATGACCGATTATGAATAAAGGGAATATTTTCTGGGCAACTTTTTAAAAACTACAAGTTTAAGAACATAACATTCAAAGTAATCTCAGGATCCATTGTACGCCGTCGTTTCGGAAGCGATACGAAATAACAATACAAATTAATGCCGTTATTAAAACTTAGTTATTTAATCACAGTTTGTAACACACTGGAGGATTTAGGCTACCGTGTTAAGCCAAGAAGGTAACAGACTAGAAATAACGTTATGCTAATTTTTGTGTCACGCTGAGTCTGAGCTCATTAGTGCAAGGCCTGAGTGGACGCTCGGAGCGGAGCGTTTGGCGGGGCGTGCAGCGGGGCGGGCGAGCGTGCATACTATTTGTGCAGCGGTGACTCAGGACACCAGTATGAGTTTCAATTGTTTAACATGCACGCCCCGCTGCACGCCCGACTCGAGCGTCCACTCAGGCCTTACACTTAAACTGCGGGTCACGGAAGTAAAACAAGTTCAATCGCTGTATAAAACCGCGCAATTGCGCATGCGAGTCTCGTCCGTGCGTATCCGGCCTTCATGGAGGCAAGAAGGCAGTATGTACAGTCAACGTCAAAGATATGTTTACAATTTTGCACCTTAAGGCCCATTGACATGATGCAAGAACTTGCGCGCATTTTTCATTACATTGCGGGCTACGGGCTACTGAGTTACGACGTATTCGGTCAAACACTGCAATGTAATGAAAATCGCATTCAAATTCTTGCACCGTGTAAATATCGGTCTTTATACCATGGAAATAAGGATCAAAAATGTATACATATTTATGCTCTAGACGGTGCGCTCTTGACTGTGCCTCAGTTTTTTTCTTTATTTTTAGTTTACAATTTTTTTAGCTGCTATTTAACCTTCTCAGCTTCACGGCTTTTTTCAGACCGATCAAACTAACACAAACTTGGATCACAGTCTATATAAGTAGAAGTCAATAGTGAAAGAAGATAGTGCGGTAGGTACCTATTACGTTACGTTCCGTCAGCGTTTTCGACGCGTCGATATTTGCAATTTTGCACACTGTACGGTTGCACTTCCTTGGACATGAAGCGCTATAGGGCTGTGTTCCGAATCACGCTTACAGCGCTCAGAGCGCGCTCACGATCGGACCGATTCACGTTCATAACGTTTTCATGAGATGTCGTGACGTCATCGATGATGTCATGGACGGCGCTCACGGTGCTCACACTCCCAGGCGTAAGTACCGTGAGCGCAAACGTCAAGTTGGCGTTTGATATGGACATGGCAGTAAACACGGTCTGTGATCGTTATTCGATCGGTCCGATCGCTAGCGCGCTCAAGCGAATACCGGTCCGAAACAAAACACCACTCACGCGTTCTTGAGCGCGCCAACTGATTCGAGCCGGCCGTCAGCACTGTAAGCGCTGTGAGCGTTGTTAGCGTGATTCGGAATACGGGGTAGGCAAACAAGCTGACAGCCCACCTGATGGTAAGTGGTTACTGCCGCCTATAGACGCTTGCAACACCAGAGGCGTCACACACGCGTTGCCGACCCATAAGAACCCTTTTCACGCCTTTTTTGAAGAACCCCATGCTGTAACCCATTGGGAATACCTCGGCAGGAAGCTCATTCCACAACCTAAGGCTGGGTTGCACCAAACCGCCTGTTTTTTTTAAAATTAAAAATGGGATCGCTCTTGGCCAGCATCTAGCCAGGGGGCAAAGATGAGGCCGACGATGAAGCGAGCTCACCCAGAAGATGCCTATTCACTCGTGCCTTAAAAAGGTCTAGGTTATATGAGCTCGGAAACACAAACGCCGGCAGAGAATTCCAAACCTTAGAATCGTCTGTAATCGTAAGCGGTGTTCGTCAAATCTGATTGTATGGAAAGTTTGTCAAGTTTCTATGGGATGACAGCTGCCGGCGCCATATTTGCCGATGACCGGCCTGTGTTCGTATGTTGGTGCAACTGACCCTAAATGTTCTCGGTATAAAGCACCTTTTGAATCGCACTGTACGAGAACGCAGTGGCTCTAAGGTGTGGGGATGAGCTCGCTGCCGATGATGAAAGGTGGCCGTGGGCATCATGTCAAACCTACAGAACACGAACACAGCACACGACACAGAACACGTACAGTCAGCATCGAAAGTAGCTTGACATATGAAGATCTCAAAAGTTCTTATTCCTTTGTAATAAAGACTGTACAAGGAGGCAAAGTCCCTCTGAGACATTCCCTTAGCTTACATATGTGACAGTGTGTAGATTATGACGGATATATATACGATCTGTTTGTGTGAATTTGACCGATCTCCTTAGACAGTTAAGAGAAGCGTCGAGACGGCAGCAGCCATTGCTTGCCGGTACGGGACGCGTCCAAGCGCTTGAACGACTGAAACATGCATTATTAGTGAGTGTCGAGAAGTTTAGATACATACTGGAGGTTGCGCGCTAAACATTCGTTTGAAGCTAGAAAATATGGCCTTGAATGACTGTCTGTTATCTTGCATCTCTTTCACTCTAATGTAAGATGGTAACAGTGACGTCATTCAAGGTCATATTTTCTTGCTTCAAACGAATGTTCAGCGCGCAACCTCCAGTATGTATCTAAACTTCTTGGTGAGTGTACGTAGTAAACTTGTCTCAAACATGCTCACAAATAGATAAATGAAAATATTGTACGAGCTGTATATTTTATCTCGTTTTACGTCGCACCTGTATGGCTAGCACATGATGGCAACGTCAGTTTGTCGGCTTATCTCGAGCTATCCGTCACTTATAGCTCGAGGCTCGAGATAAGCCGACAAACTGACGTTGCCATCGTGTGCTAGCCATGCTGGGCATAAAGATGCAATTATAGTCCGAAAATTAGGAAATCGGATCTGGTAACCTCATCATCATTCAGCATGCTTTTGATATTGGTTTCATTATTTTCAAATTAAGGCAGAGCGTAGTACGAAATAGAATATTGGTAACATGCACACATATATATGTACAGGCAAAAACACAGACAACATGCAACACAGTGACAGACTGTAAATTGAAGCAATCGATAATAGTTGGACAATAATAGATGTTGAAGACAAAAAGATGGCAAAAATTAGTGTAATACAACATTGAACCCTGTAAACTTGCATTAGCATACCAATATATGGTCGAGTACATATTTATTAACTGATAGAGGTATATTTTGAGTTGTAAAAGTGCCTTTGTGGCCTGTTTGCGGACTTAAACCTCAAGAAACAGAAAAAATAATAATATTCATTTTGTTTCAATGCTTGTATTGTTATTTTCATTTTGATTGTTTTCTAGAACGGCCATGTCATCGCAGCCGAGGCCGCCGGTAGCGCAGTTTGTACAGCGCCTCACACCGCCAGTTTTTTTTTAACCTGACTGTGGCTTTATAGGTCATTATATGGTACTCACCGACACTTCGCGCACGCTCGGGAACGGTTTGATGCACACGAGCAGAACGGTCATGTTACTAATGTACCCACCATACCTCTGATGCGCCTAGTGAAGTAAGCTGTGTCGGTATGTATGTGTGGGTGCACCGTCGGTACACGCGTCAATGCGAGCGTGTCATTGTAACTGCGTTGCGCACCGGTCGAGCCGTGACTGATCGGTGACTGAAGCGCCGCGCAGGGGCAGGGACGAGGTGACTGACCTCGGTGCGGGGCGGTTCGTGTCCGTTCTGTATGTAATACTATTGTAATATTCTGTGGTACTCACCGACACTTTGCGCACGCTCGGGAACGGTTTGATGCACACGAGCAGCACGGTCATGTTACTCATATGAGGCCGCCTGTGGCGCAGTTTGGCGCTAGGCAGCGCTGTACAGCGCCTCACACCGCCAGACCACTTCCACACACTACTGTCCTCATTTTTTTTTAACCTGACTGGCTTTAAAGGTCATTATGTGGTACTCACCGACACTTCGCGCACGCTCGGGAACGGTTTGATGCACACGAGCAGCACGGTCATGTTACTAATGTACCCACCATACCTCTGATACGCCTAGTGAAGTAAGCTGTGTCGGTATGTATGTGTGCGTGCGCCGTCGGTACACGCGTCAATGCGAGCGTGTCATTGTAACTGCGCTGCGCACCGGTCGAGCAGTGACTGATCGGTGACTGAAGCGCCGCGCAGCAGGGGCGAGGTAACTGACGTCGGTGCGGGACGGTTCGTGTCCGTTCTGTATGTAATACTATTATACTATTTTGTGGTACTCACCGACACTTCGCGCACGCTCGGGAACGGTTTGATGCAGACGAGCAGCACGGTCATGTTACTCATATGAGGCCGCCTGTGGCGCAGTTTGGCGCTAGGCAGCGCTGTACAGCGCCTCACACCGCCAGACCACTTCCACACACTACTGTCCTCATTTTTTTTTAACCTGACTGGCTTTAAAGGTCATTTTGTGGTACTCACCGACACTTCGCGCACGCTCGGGAACGGTTTGATGCACACGAGCAGAACGGTCATGTTACTAATGTACCCACCATACCTCTGATACGCCTAGTGAAGTAAGCGGTGTCGGTATGTATGTGTGCGTGCGCCGTCGGTACACGCGTCAATGCGAGCGTGTCATTGTAACTGCGTTGCGCACCGGTCGAGCCGTGACTGATCGGTGACTGAAGCGCCGCGCAGGGGCAGGGGCGAGGTAACTGATGTCGGTGCGGGGCGGTTCGTGTCCGTTCTGTATGTAATACTATTGTACTATACTGTGGTACTCACCGACACTTCACGCACACTTAGGAACGTATTGATGCACACGAGCAGAACGGTCATGTTACTAATGTACCCTACCCACCATACCTCTGATACGCCTAGTGAAGTAAGCGGTGTCGGTATGTATGTGTGCGTGCGCCGTCGGTACACGCGTCAATGCGAGCGTGTCATTGTAACTGCGTTGCGCACCGGTCGAGCCGTGACTGATCGGTGACTGAAGCGCCGCGCAGGGGCAGGGACGAGGTGACTGACCTCGGTGCGGGGCGGTTCGTGTCCGTTCTGTATACGTAATACTATTATACTATTTTGTGGTACTCACCGACACTTCGCGCACGCTCGGGAACGGTTTGATGCACACGAGCAGCACGGTCATGTTACTCATATGAGGCCGCCTGTGGCGCAGTTTGGCGCGAGGCAGCGGTGTACAGCGCCTCACACCGCCAGACCACTTCCACACACTACTGTCCTCATTTTTTTTTAACCTGACTGGCTTTAAAGGTCATTATGTGGTACTCACCGACACTTCGCGCACGCTCGGGAACGGTTTGATGCACACGAGCAGAACGGTCATGTTACTAATGTACCCACCATACCTCTGATACGCCTAGTGAAGTAAGCGGTGTCGGTATGTATGTGTGCGTGCGCCGTCGGTACACGCGTCAATGCGAGCGTGTCATTGTAACTGCGTTGCGCACCGGTCGAGCCGTGACTGATCGGTGACTGAAGCGCCGCGCAGGGGCAGGGACGAGGTGACTGACCTCGGTGCGGGGCGGTTCGTGTCCGTTCTGTATACGTAATACTATTATACTATTTTGTGGTACTCACCGACACTTCGCGCACGCTCGGGAACGGTTTGATGCACACGAGCAGCACGGTCATGTTGTCGCAGCCGAGGCCGCCGGTGGCGCAGTTGGGCGCTAGGCAGCGCTGCATGAGCGCTTCGCACACCGCCGCCGGCTCCCAACCGCTGAGTAAACGAACTCGGCAGAATGATATCACTTCCTGTAACATTACCGTTTTTAACTTAGTATCCGGTCAATAGATAGTTTAAGGCGCAGGGTAGGGCAAGGCCTTCCCCATACAAACTTTGTGCAGGTTTTATTCGTCGGTTTTGGCACTAACAAATATAATATTTTTTTTGGTTGTAAATATTAGATATGCGAAGATCGTGATGTGAAAATGTTCGTATATTTCAAAAAAATACAAAATTAAAAAAAAAAATAAAAAAAAAAAATTTACATCACGAAATAGCTAAGAGAAAAATAAGCATACTGACCAAAAATCATAACTTTAATGCAAACACAAACGATCAAGTAAATCCTGCACAAAGTTTGTATGGAGAGAGCTTGCCCTACCCCTCCTCTTAAGGGGACTATATCGATTCGCTCAACCAGGCCCCCGTGAAAGAGACGCACTTATGTTTTTCGCTCACGACGAAACGGGATGCAACACTCTTCGGGGATGGCTTTTTTTAGACAAATCTCGATAAATATAAGACTTTGCAGTTTTATTAAATTTCCTCTGACTGAGTTTAGAACAGGGGGCCGATTTTTGAGTGTCGAACGCTCGAATTTTCACTCGAGATCTGTCAAAAAACTATGACGTTTTGACAGATGTCGAGTGAAGAGTCGAGCGTTCGAAACTCAAAAATCGGCCCCCAGGTTTGGAACAGGAAAATGCCATCATCATAATTAACTTTTGTGTCTTTTAATAATGCGTTGTTTTTGTAGGCTGCGTATAAAAAGGAAAATAAAGACTCAACTTCAAGAATCATACATCTGATAATCAATCCCTATTGTTTTCTCGCTTGGGCAGAACAGCGTTTCAAAGAACGCGATATTTCTCGTCGTAGCGCCTTAAGAAGCGCTGGTCAAATTTAAGGATACCAAAAGAACTTTACTTGCAACAAATCACAATGGTATGACATCGCGATTACACAATTGAATTCCTTGCAAAATTTCTCTTTTTATTCATTATTGTTCCCATTTACAACACAATTGTACATGATCCCCTTTTAAGCCACACCGGCTGTTCTTATAACTAAATCCTTAGATTTTCATTAGGTTCTTTCTAATAGAAAAGCACTATCCTTTACCGGGACAGGGAGTGTCTCCTGTCTCGTATCGTTAGACTGCCTCGCTAACACTCGGCCGTCTATGACATTCTCGGCCGGCCGTCAGAGGCTGTCAAGACCTAATTTTGTTGAAATTGATGTTATTTAAGCAGTTTTTTAAGAAAAAACTATTTGTTCTAGCACAGCAAAAAAAACATATGTTAATATTCATCATATTTCAATGACCGTGTACGGACTCGACACATAATTGGACGAAATCGGCTCGATAGAAAATAATTGCAAAGATTGGTCTTAAATTCATAATTAAACGGTTCTAAGTATTTATTTTTATTACGTATGGATCTGCAATTAACAACATAAAGTCAACATATTCATACCTAAACCGCCAACGAGCCATATTTCACAAATAATCCACACATTTTATTATTTCAATATTATTGTTGTGTTTATTTACTATTCTACGCCCAGAGCTTTCGTAAAGAGCGGGATGGTTAATTGGAAACTCACGCGTGTTAGAGCGGGACTTTTTCTAGGTGTTGTCAGCCCCTTAATACATTTGACAGACAGTCCTTTTCTGCCCAGCCTCTATATTAATGTAATATCACAATGTCACACTTTCACGATTACCTCGTTAGACAACACCTCCCAAATGCCGTCGCAAGCTATCACGATGAACTCCCAGTCATCGTTTAGCTGCCTCACTTGGACGTCTGGATACGCTGCAGAAATGAACACACAATAATCATGCAGGCCGGATTCTTGTTCACTACCATCGCCATCGTGGTATAAAAAAAATACAAAAATTATACATGATGATAATTAAAAAACACGCCTATCTGCACAAAATAACATACGTTTTAGCTGAGAAGAGAATCGTGTTTAGACTAGACATTTTACGATCTGGTCGCGCGGCGAAAGCCGGTAGTTTCGTTTGAATACTGGTCTGGCCAAAATATCTTTGCCCCAGCAATTTTTATTTTTTATCTGTGAATCTGTACATGACAACACCGAAGATAGGGCAACTTGACAACCGTCACCAGGGGTATGACCGCTCAACTCCCGAGTGTGCCGACCTGGCGCTACGATCGCTCCGACATCTAACGAATTAGGACCGATTCCCCTTATCCGACACAATATCCACACAGTGGCGCTAAGGCGGAACATTTTAAAACAGGACAAAAGTGACTGTCGCATCTGT
The DNA here is from genome assembly GCA_951800055.1 of Cenopis cana. Lineage (NCBI taxonomy): Eukaryota > Metazoa > Arthropoda > Insecta > Lepidoptera > Tortricidae > Cenopis > Cenopis cana. The sequence goes on along the minus strand of OX637487.1, from coordinate 5,347,749 downwards.
TACGAGGGAACTAAGTATTAATCTGAGACCGTCACAGAAGCGACTCACCAGTGACGATCTGGTCGCGCGGCGAGAGCCGGTAGTTCCGTTTGAACACGTAGTCGCCCAGCGCGCGGGACAGCGCTAAGTTGCCGTTGACACGGTTGAGCTGCACCCAGCCGCCGCCGGCCGTGATGCGTCGCAGCTCTTCCTCATTGTTCGGTTTGTGGTCGTATGAGAGCATTTCCACCTGAAAACGGTCGTATATATACTTACAATGACATTAACTCAATGGTCACGTTTTTTACCCGGATCACATGTACCCTGAGACTGTTAGGAAGTTTCCTCTCTCAGACTCTATTTCTGATCCACTGACAAGATAATCAAGTGACGTTTCGTTTGACACATCAGACAGATATTAAAGTTGTAACGTAAACAGTTTTAACCTTTTCAGCGCTCTGTCAAATACAAGCGCTGTAACTCACGCGCCATGATATGGAATTATATCAAACGCGAATGAAGCTTGATATACTGGACACTTCATAGCAACTATGAAGGTCCAGTATAAACTGAGCTCCAAATACGTATTTTGACATTCGCGGGCTGACGGCGTGATATTTTAAGAAACTTATGTAACAAACTTTCATAAATTGACTTTCCATTTGCGCGAAATGCCCCCTTTCCTAGAATAAACTTGTATAAACTAGAACAATTCGAAAAAAATGATGTCACGCGATACTCACGTGACAAACTAATTTCTCAAATTATACAAGTTTATTCTAGGCCTTCTTTTTTAGGAACCAGTTTATGAAAGTTTGTTACATAAGTTTCTTAAAATATCACGCCATTAGCCTGCGAATGTCAAAATACGTTTTGTATGGAAAGCGTCCCACCTTAAAGTCCCGAGTGTACGGGATCGTCCTAATACAACGCGACTACGCGATGATCGCGCAATCGCGCGGGTGAAATTCGCGAATATATTGAACTCGAATAGGTGTCCTAAAGGGATCGTCCTAAAACAAACGCGACTACGCGATTATCGCGCGAACTCGCGACTTCTTTTTATTCTAAGTAAAAGTCGCGCGATCACGCGATCATCGCGTAGTCGCGTTTGTATTTGCACGATCCCTACAGATGATAACAAAAACGTGTGAAATGAAACTTACCGCGCCGCCAACACTGGCTATAGCCCGGGAGTCACCGACATTACCGCAGTACAGTGTGTTGTCTTTAACCAGCACCACTACTGCCGTGCTGCCGGCTACCTTCTCCTGAAGCATGTCTTCTTCTAGCATCGCTTGGTCCATGTCGAGGAAGCCCTGTCATATTACAACAAGCATATATTAAAGGATAAGAGTAAATAACTACTACATACAAGGTAGTTACAAACTACGTCATGTGTGTTATAAATTTTCTTATAAAAAAAGACTGTGTCTACTTCTGCTTATATCTTACTATGTTTATTTATTTTGAGAACAAACAGACATAGAAGTCCTTAAGAAAAAACTTGGAGATTAATTATTACTAAAACATATATCTAAGTCCTAAAAAGTTCCCATCAAGACACGCAATGTTTAATATGTACTACATTAAAAAAATCAATCCAAAAAATCGAGAGAAACAAACATAAAAAAAACTTAGTGCCTACGCAAAATCTTGAAATTAGGTGTCAAAGCGGACCCCGGCGCCCTCCAGGCACAACAGGGTGAATGCTAGGTGTTGATTTCCAAACGGTGTAGACAGAATAACTTCATTAAATGTGGATTTTTTACAAATAACTTCTATCTATAATCTGTTAAAAGATTATTACAAATGATTCGGGTTTGTTTTATTTCGTTCACCCTTTCAATTACATATAATAAATACAGAATACGAAAACACTGTTACTGTCTTAATAAAATAAGATTAAATTAAACTCCAAAGAATGCAACTAATTAATAACCACGACCCTAACCCTCGCATACTCGCAAGGCTGTACTCAGTTAACTGAATAAAATGATCCTTATTGCATGGACATTAAGGTCCACCAGTTTATACACATGCAACAGTAACAACCGTCGAGGCCGAATACACACGCAAATCATTAACGAAAATAACAAGTTCACTTAAAACAATTAGCCTTCATTGTAATTAGAATCTTATGAGTTTAGCATAAAGCCGATATTATCCTGTCGCAACCTGCAGAATTTTAGAATCAAAGAAATGTTATGACCCATTCGTGTTACAAGGAAGTGATGTTTGCGTCACAAAACAACTAAACCATAAAGTCAAGGACGGAATAGGTTCAATAGGTGCTGAATACAGCATAGCATTGGAGGCAAGTCAAAATATGAAAATAACATTTATGTAAATTCCCACCAAACCTGGAGGCACCCTTAACTCCTCCCTCCTTAAGCCCCCCCCCCCCCCCCCCCCCCTACCAACTAGGCTAAATTATTTTTCAAAAGACGTAGAAAAAGTTCTTCGTTTTTGGGCTTTAACAGCATTGAAATTGTGAACCCTTTCATTTCTCAATATATATCGCACTATAGAGAAAAAATTATACCAATAATGATTACCTGTTTCATCGCCTCTTCAATGTTCCCTAGATGGTATTCTGGTCGCGCTGTGATGAACTTGTGTAGATGTTTACCCGCATATTCCGCTATATTCGCTCCTGAAGAAATGTTTATAAATTCGTCATTTCTGAAGCCCTTGCACAGAGAACATGTTTAAGTATGTATGGCTGTTAAAGCTTTTAGGTAATTACCAAGGTAGGGTATCTAAAAGCTTACAGCCATACTATTTCACCAGAGGGAAGTGGTCTTAACAATTGAAGACATAGGAGTGGCCAGTTTGATCGGAGTAAATTACATAACGCGGTCCAATTCTGGGATGTAGACATGTGGATTTTGCTAATTTTGTCTAAAGTTAGTATAGAAAAATTGAGTTTTGGATGCTGTAGTTCCAGCAAGTGGTCATGAAATGCTAATATTGACAGTAATTATCTCGTAAAATGGTCATTTAGAAAGCACTTTGCATGAGATGATAATTCATATTGATCAAATTAGTGAAGTACATAGTAATTATTTTTTAGAACATTGGGATGTAGTCATACCGGTGGTTAAATGTGTAGAACTATTGGGTTGGTGCATAAGTAATGACGGTCATAGTAACTTTAAATTAATAATTAATTAATTATTATAAATTATTTGTCGATAATATATGCCCCGCTTGAATTAACGACATCTCGCTCTAGGTAAAGAATTAATTCCATGCGCGTAAAATACTTTCGCGTAAAATTAATAAAATCTTAACGAAACCCTGCATTACTATGCACCAACCTAATATATTCCTTTCCTATTCCGCTAAAATAATGTGTAGGTCTATTAATAAATATTTGGGGACAATCCTACACAAATCAACCTAGTCCCAAACTAAGCAAAGCTTGTTCTATGGGTACTAAGCGACGAAGGAACCACCGCCAATACTAAAACCTCCATAATTCGAAATATACCAACCGCCATGACCGTCATAGACCGCAAAGAAAGCCGTGCCCGGGTCGTCAGGCAGCGACAGTATGTGCGTGTGCGAATCGTCCATGGAGACACGCCAGCCCTGCATGCATGACGAGCCGATGAGGTACCGCGAGTCCTGACATGTCGTGGACTGCTTCTCGGTCACCGGCTCCGATAGGGTTTGACCCATCACTCTGAAATGGGATAAAAAATAAAAAATCTTCAATCGACAACCAACAGCGTGCCACATCAAAGCGTTCCATATTCCCAGATAAAGACAGGTTATGGAGTCACTGTCGCCATATACCATATATCCCTTAACTTGGCAGCTTGGCAACTTGGCCATATATCCCTTATAATGCCCACATTTTTTTGTAATCTTTTACCTTTTCTAAGAACTATTTTTGCTTTTATTTAACTAAACGGTTAAAACTCACATATTGATGAATACGTGAGTTTTAACCGTTTAGTAAATAAAATTATAACATGTCTCACGAAAGTTTAAATTCAACTATTTTTGCTCTATGGAGCGGGGCTAAGTCTATTCAACACACGGTTTTGTTTTCCTGAGAGGTCTAATGATAAGGAGCTCAGAAAATTATGGTACATGTATAAGCAGACAATAACAAAGAAATCAAAAACATGTGGTCCTTGACGTATTCAAAGAGTAAACATGATGTTTAAAATATTACAGCTAATAATCTTAACAAAAGCGTTAATCCTTGAACTGATATCTTCTAGTAGACAAAGACACTGTAAATAACACTCTTCAGTCATTCTGCAGATTTATGTCTCTGTCTAAACTCCATGAAACTATGGAATCCTTCATTGATAATGAAGGAGTAACAGATTTTAGGTTGACCACAGACATACCAATTGAGAAGAATCATCTTCTTCAATTATGCCAGAATTGATGTTTGTAAGTTAATAATTTGATATCCAAACCATACTCATACTTACTTTCTTGGTAATCAAGCATACACTTTGTTTATCTCTAACTACCAATAATAAGTATACCTAGATATTTTTCTAGCAGGAACAGAATTTGCTTAGTGCTTACCACAATAAAAATATCGACAAGTATTTGTTATCGATAAGTACATAGTTACTACTTCAACGACAAGACGTATTGCAATGAATAGTTATTTATTATAGAGCAGTCTACATGAAACTTTCAGGGTGTACAGTGTTTTTTATTTATCTTGATTGTACCTATAGTGTAAAATTTGTAGAGAGAATTTGTGTAGTATAGAGACACGGACACAGATTTGCTATGGGATCAAAAATGGGTTTGGGATATACTACATGTTCTATCATTCTGCGTCAATTTGAAAGACAATTTGGGTGTGAGTTTATCATGGAGTGACTTATGGGAGAATTAATTCAGTGACATGAAGAAAGAAAGTTACAAAAGGGTTTCAAATTGTTTTCTAAAGTATGTAAAATATAAATAAATTTATAGTTTGGTTACTTTACTATTATCTATTTTTAAACGCACCCTATTATCCTATATTTTTCTTTGTATTATCTGTATGACGTTGAAGTGGCACTTATCGATAACAGGACTGTCGATGTTTTTATTTTGTCAAACACTTAGACGTCAACGTTCGTGCTAGAAAAATATCTAGGTATAATAATAAGTTATGCTGTGAAAAACCATTAATTGTACATCAAAATGTAATCACACTAAACTGTGCAAGTAGTATTTTGAATGTGCAAGAAGTATGTAACAACAGAAATTTTACTATCAATAACAGATAATTGGACATGGCCAGTTGGATATTTGTATTATTTAGCATGTGATTGCTTTTGAAACTATCAAGCCTCACATAAACAAAACAATTATATCAAAGGGGTTATCAAATGTAAACCTGACTTTGTTTATTATGCAGATTAAAATGTATTTATTTTATACGAAACTCCTACTTGGATACAAAAAATAGGTATGAAATGTTATTATAGACGTTTCAAAACATTTTGAATACGCGTTTCGCTTGGCAACTAGTCTTTACTTTCAATGAAATTTAATACCAACTAAACTCTAGTACTTGACACTATGACTAAGTTCTGATGTCATTCGCACATTTATTCGTATCATAAGTGAAAGCTTACCCGAACAATGGCTAGATAGCCTGTGTGTTTAGCCAACTACAAGTGCCGTTTGGCTGAGATTAGCCGTATAATCGAAATTGAAACCAAAAACATGATAACAACTACTGTGTTTATCTAATGACTAATAACTACAACACCATGACTGATATATTAAATATATTACTCACAGTTACAAAAACACTAAAAAAAAACTGACGAACTGATAAATATCTAAATGTTTAATTGCAAAATAAATGCGAGAGAGAAATATTTATACGAGTTGTTCTTATGAGATCGAAAATATCGAAATGCGTAAATATATGAAATGTCAAGTTGACAGCGACCAGAGACAATTTCAACTCTGAATATTTTGATTCAGAGTGAGCGATTTTTCAGGGGCTAAGCCAAACGCTGACGCCATAGACAAGTAGAGCGCCAGCAGTCACCGCCAAAATTTAAAAGCAGTAAATTGTACATAATGATAGAATTTAGTTCTTTGTAGCTTTTACTAACCTGATAAGTCTAGATGCAGAAATGGCCATATCATTCGTACATACACTCAATAGTTTTACACTGTTATAGCCGATGTTTAGCACTGAACGTGAGTAATTTAAATAAATACCGCAAAAAAACTAAATATGTAAATAAAAGCCTCGAAACCCACTGAAATTTTGAATGACATGTAATTTGAAGTTTTGAATTTTTCTGGTGGCCAGTTATGTTTTTTTATATAATACTAAGGTTTTTAATAGATCGTTGGTATAATTTACGTATGGCTTGTTTTAGGTGTGTAGTATTCTGTATTTTTATTATAGTGTGTCGATAGTTAGAAACATACCAAAAATAAAGTATATTCACTTAAAATATCTTTTACTAAAAACGGCCCTGTGCGAATCGGACTAGCGTAGATAAGGGTTCTGTTCCATACTCGCATGATTTAATGCATGATTTATTTATTAGCCTCTCTAATGTAACTTGAGGTCCTGTAATTATGTGTTTACCAGCGTTTAGGTGTCCGTTTACGCTGGTTTTGTTCAAACAGTATTTTTTATGCCTTATATTAGTTTTTTTTAAGCGGAGCTCCCGCTTTAGTCTTCTAATGTTAGGTATTTTTATATGCCTTGAAAAATCATGCTTGCTTGCTCGTTTGCTTGCTTGCATGCATGCATTCGTGCTTGCTTGCTTGCTTGCTTTTTAGTACAGTAAATTTTATTATTTTAGGAACATCATAGTTTTCTGAATCTTAATTATTATTAAAATTATTTGCTTAACAAGAATTTGCCAACACAGTATTTTGGGACCACTATATTATGCCAATAGGCACATTTGACAATATAAGAAGTGACATTTTAAAACATTGCTGAGTAATTATTTGGTAAACAAGAATTTGCCACGCCATACATTTGCGAAAACATGAATTTGCCAAATGATCATTCGCCAAAATGTATTTTTGGGACATATAGTTTTGGACATGATAATTTGCTATTCATTTTTTGCCGATACATTAGTGAACCACTTTTATCCCATCTAAGAGCTCATTAGAGGAAATGTGAAATAATGCTCGATTTTTTTCAAATCAGCCATTTCCGAGTAGCTTTGCATCTCGTTTTTAGGGTTCCGTATTACTTTTTACGCGCACGGAATACATAAACGTGTCTCTTACACGAGGGCGTGGTTTACACGAATCAAGCCACCCCCTTAAAAATGCTTTTTATAGGTACTACGACGGTGGCAAACAAGCGTACGGTCCACCTGGTGGTAAGCGGACACCGCAGCCTATATAGACGCTCGCAACTACAAAGGAATCACGTGCGCGTTGACGACCCTTTATAAAATTTGAGGATTCACTGTGTTGACAGCAAAAGGGACAAAATGTCCCTCACTTTCAACACAGTGCATTGTCGTGGGAGCTCAGTAGCTCTAGTATAAGTTTTTTCGAAACATTAACTAATTCGACCGCGTTTGCGTTTTGTCTCATAATGTATGAAAGTGGTATGAAAAGTATGAAAACGTGAACAGCGCCTCTGGTGGTCACTAGTGGAAACTAAAACAGCGAGTATAACATTTGTTGCTAACCGATGAACGCGCGTATTTCAAACTCGGTGAGAGCGTTTTCATACATTATGAGACAAAACGCAAACGCGTTCGAATTAAGTAGTTAATGTTTCGAAATATTATTCTACAAGGCGGAGGTACTTCCCCAGTTGAGCTGCTCCAAACTCGAGCAAGAGGAGACAATATGCTGTGCCCTTCCTCTCTTAGATATAGAGTAGGTAACTACTTGTACTATACTCACTTTGTGTAAGTAAAGAGACCGAACCAAAAGGTACCTGGTACACCAAGGGCATGAACTCTCTCCGGTGTAATTAAATAAGATAAATTTAATTAGGTAATTAGTTGGGAAATTCTCAACACTATCTGTAGCGGTGAATGGACTAGGATGTGTAACTACCGTTTGTATTCTATTCTTGTTCGTTATATGATACGAGTAGTAAAAGTAAAATAGTCCAGCTTACAGCTAGGTAGCCTTATATATTTTATAACCATGTTTTATATGCTATTTTGGGCGAATTGGTCCTTAAAATATGACCATAAAACCTATCGTGCCCATCGGCAGAGGTCTAATATGACTCACAGTTAAACATTTGTCGCAATTGTACTGTTAACTCTTCGACCGCCGATTTTGATAGTTGTCTACTGATAATAATAGTCCTTTCCAATATCGACGTTATGGCCAAAGCCAGAAGGTTCAAGTTGTTAGACATTATATGTTTTTTAAATTCAACCATAACATGTTTTCTTATATAGACGTCACTGACGGTTGATAAATAATATGCAAACATTGCTTGATTGGCTATTACGTCAAGGTCGAATTAATAGAAACAAAACACCACAATGAAATACTTATGATTATGTATATGTATGACGGTTAGTGGACGAGATGTGACATCAGATTTGATATGCTAGCGACGACATGGGAACTATCGCTAACGACACTGTCGCGTCACGCTGACCATTCGTAAATTTTATTGCAATTTAAAAGGAAAAAAACCGGCCTAGTGCGAGTCGGACTTCGCAATTTTAGGGTTCCGAACCAACCTCAAAAATGTGATTTATCAATATTTTAGTATTTGTTGGTAAAATATACGTAATAATAAACATTATAACCAAATTTCAAGTTCATAGGTCAAAGGGAAGTTGAAAAATTCTTCGGAACAAAATTTTGTGACAGACGACGGACGGACGGACGGACGAATGAGTGACAACAATAGGGTTCCGTTTTGGCCCTTCGGGTACGGAACCCTAATAAAAGGACTAAGTACTTAAGATCAATTTCTAATATGTACATTCACGCCATCACTGCAGCTCGCCATAAAGAGGCAATAAGTACCTGAACACAGTAAATGCGCGATTGTCCGGTTAAATTTACGCCCAGCGTAGCTAGCACGATCGTTTATGTCACACATATACGTACTATTCTTCCCAACTACATATTTGCTACGCTGCATGCTGACATAAAAGCGAAAGAAAGTTTCAGAAGTCATACTTGAGCTGAGACATTATTTAAATTATTTTATGTTTTTAACGTCCTGGGTACCTAAACAGCTTTCTTTCTTACCGCCCGTGGTGTTCTTTGTAAGAGTGCTACGTATTATTGGACTAACAGGCAAACTTCATGTGTAGGATTCATTTTGCACCACAAACAGAAATTTTCGATCACTTATTTATCAAACGCTTTAGAGACCTAGGTATTGAATTTTCACTATGCACAGAAAGTGCAAATAGGCTCGACAGCTCGACACAGGACTTCCATTAAAGAAAATTCATAATGCTTAACACATAATCACCTTTTATACTCAAAGAAAGCCGCATTGTTTACGCTAATCAATAGCCATAAAAGTTTTAAATTACACTGGATCTCCGTAACTGATACCAGGCTGCGTCCTGCCTAACCCTAACCTAACCATTCAGTAGTGAATGATCGCGCGGCGCGAAAGTACGCACGCTTGACGAAAAAAAAGTTAAAAAGTTATATTTAATTGTTTGTGGTTTGCATTTTTAAACATGGCGTGCCCTATGAGGTAAATATTTGTTAATACATTATTTTGTGTAATTTTTATGAAATTAGCTGTAAAAATATCAATAAGTAAAATTCGTAGTTTTTACATCCGTAGTTTTAAATGATATGTTATTTTTTGAAATATATATAAAAGAAAAAGAGCGGGAACATGTTTAGAGTTAGTAACCACGGCCATTTAATTTGAAAGAAACACGAAAATTTATTATATAATTGGGTAATTTTCAACGGTCTCACATAACACGCTTTCTATATAAGTAAAGCATGAGATTTCGTTTTAATTTTTAACAGTTTATAAGTTCTGTAGAGTAATAGGCGTGAATGTAAATTGGTATTTGTTTACTTATTATTTTGCTCTTTTTAAATAACCATAGGTACCCTCTTCTATATTTCGGTTCTGTATGTAATACCTACCTACAAATGCTTACCTGCTGTAATTGTTGGTTCAAATTTGCAAGTAAGTATTATTGTGTCTAATCGCAATCTTTTTATTTTAAACTAATTTCAGAAGTAGGGAGCCAAACCTCATCAAATAGATGTTTTTAAAATTACGCACCTAAAACTTAGTCTGTATATTAATATATCGCATCATACATCTAAAACTTAAGTGACGTTATGTCAGATGATATAACTTCGGTTTTTTTTATTAACCTCGTAAGGCCCCGCGTACTAAATTTAAGACATAGTACTTTCAATGGAATTTGAATTATTTGCGATTCGAACAGAGATGCATTTTCATTTGTTACGTTCGATTTTCGAAAAAATAGTTAAACCCTATTGATAGAGAAAGTTGACTCAAACTCCTTTGTTTCTTTTTGTTGTATGGTGGGCCTTACGAGGTATGGGATTGCTCTTGGCCAGCATTTAAGCGGGTATTACATTGTCCTGAATTCAGGACACTAAGAAGGGTTCGGACCTATGTTACGTTAGAGCGAGATGCTTCAACTTCCCTCCACTAGTCAGGATTCTGAATTCAGGACTAATAACCGCTTTAGCCAGGGGGCAAAGATGAGGCCGACGATGAAGCGAGCTCACCCAGAAGATTCACTCGTGCCTTAAGAGGGCGCCGAGCATATTTAGCAAAAACAGCCGTCACCTCTCAATCTGTGGAGGTCACAATTCTCTACAAAAATATATAAAATATATGTAATTATTATCACAAAGAGTGTGTTTACAATTTATCACTATTAATAATCTATAATAAATTACACTTTAATAAATACAATACCGTAAAGTTGCACTAAAAATGAGAAGAACGCGTGTCGGCGTTTAGGCAAAATTTAATTGAAAAATCTATTATTTCGTTTCAAAATCACACTAAAACATATCTCAAAAGTATTCACTATAAGTTATCACACTTTTCACATTTTTCCTCGCAAAGACCAATGAGAATTTCAAACGTAAATCTAAACTTTAGTGACTTTTCCATACATTTTCCCTGCCACCATACTTTCGAAAAATCGACAGATGGGCATTGGCCCTCGGTGAGAGCAGACGCATGCTCCTTTTTTCGCTTTGACAGCTCTGTTTTTGACATTTTGCCCGTATACGAATACAATATGTATACCACACACAAAGATTGTATTAATTGAAGTAGGGTAAATAAATATTGACGTGTGGCGTTTTAAGAACCTTTTAACATGGAATTTTTGGTATTAGCCTTTTATTTTTTAGAGAACATACAGTGTTTGGTCCCGAAAGTTTACTTATGCGTTCAAATTATAATGTTTTCCTTCCCGAAAACGCATTCTAGACGCTAAAAGGTTGCCGATGCGTTTCATTACAATGGAAATTAATTTCAATGAATGGTCACCCTGACGGAACATCTTTATAACGTAATGACATTTGTCACTTACTTCAAATGAAAATTTGTGTACATTTTTCTTTCTTTATATTTCAATAATTTTACGTATCTAATGTTGATATCGAACACCAAATACGCATACACACACGCCTCTCGACAGTTTGCCAACAACGCATACTTATCTACTGGCATTTTTTGGACATATCGTGCGTCGTCCCTATTAGCCTCGAGTACATCATGATGACGGGAAAGGTGGAGGATAGACGAGCTCGGGCCAGCCAGGTGGATTGAAAAAATCTTCAAATTCGCCGGACTCCGAGAACACCAGGCGCTGCATGCAGCGCATCATCGGAACCACTGGCGAGCCATCTGCACTCCCCGCCAGAGACATAGCGGTCACGATCCTCAGCATTGAAGAACCCACTGATTGGATTGATTGGATTGGAATACTTATTGAAATTTGTGTGGATATTCACGCGCCTTTCAAATAGGAATACATTTAATGGCTAAATATATCTCAGATGTCGTGATATAACTTCAGGAATCGTGGTTTATCAATCTGCAGTGTCACACAACAAAGAAAGTAATAAGCAGCAGAAGATTGTATTGTCGAAGCCGCATGGTCATACTAATTATAGAATGAAAATATAAATGTGTTTTTTTATCTTAGTTATATCTCTAACGACGACGTATAATCTGAGTCTTATAACAAAATATATGTATGTAGTCCTACTTATTTCTGCAGGTCTGTAAGTACGGTTTCTAATTTCTATTTGATTGTTTTTTTATGGTTTGAAATTATTTGGTTCACTGCTTTGATTTTGGATATACGGATATACGTACTTTAGTATATACATTGTAGTCTTTGGATATACGTAAGTACGTCACACCGGGTAGAGTCAGTCCGACCCAGGTCGGGCCTAGTAGAGTTTAGTGAACCAGCGACAATGCTCCCAGTAAATAGCTCGATTCCACTCACAACTCAGATTCGGTAGAAGCCGCGTAACCAATCTCACTGGAGCGCAAACTCTTAGAGTATCCCAGTGTTTAAACCTCCCGCGTGGTCGTGTCGGAGGTTTCCCCTGGATTTTCCCCAGGCCACTTTCCAACCGCGCACTCCTATCGATTTATTGGGCCCGACCTATAAGGCCACAATCAGGTTGAAAAAACAAAAAAAGTACGTCGCAATAATTGTTTGGACGTTACGTAAACGTAGTAAATAATAGTAAGATTGCAATTTCAATTGCGTATATTATAAGTATTATAACTGTTACATTACAGCATGTATGCAGCATGTACATGGATTTAGCTATACGCAACCATTGTCCAAGTAGTGTTAAAAGTTCAGTAAAATTTACTCCACTAATTATTCTATTCAATTATCGTTCTTATAAGAAGGAACATGAGAGCTAATTTGTCATAACATAACTATGGACTCGTACATTCAACCATGCACACGATAGCGCGTCCGGCCGGCCAAGTTCCAATTACAGATAGTGACAATGATTTACTAAATCCTACTTGATCATATTTGTCCTACTTATTTCATTATCATTAGGTTTTAAGAATACTTAACAAACTTATTTCAAAATACTGCCATTAATTTTCATTAAGTTTCATTACATAATATATATCGAAATAAAACAACCGCATCTTCGCTTAAAACTCGCATTACCTATAAAAGCCGCTTTAGCTTAGTTGGTAGTGACCCTGCCTACGAAACTGGAGATCCCGGGTTCGAATTCGTTCTTGGGTCTTGGATGTTTTCTATGTATTTAAGTATCTATTTAAATCTGTATGTATAAAGTATGTATATTGTCGCTTAGTACCCATAGTAGTACAAGCTTTGCTTAGTTTGGGACTAGGTTGATTTGTGTAAGATTGTCCACAAATATTTATTTATTTATATTTATATATATATATATATATATATATTAATTCTGGCGCAAACCAAAACCAGACAAAAAATAGCCAAATAATGCAATGATTTTTCTCACTTTGCGTTGTCTGTGTATTTTAGGACGCCATGGCACACGGGAATGCCAAGTGTGAGATTGGACCTGCATGTAGGTTTTGATGTCTATTAGACGCCATAACGGATATATGCGCGTTGGCGTCGGACCAATGCGAAAGGTTAAGTAGGTATAAGTCGTGTAAAAAATGGGTTTGTGAGAATGAAGGATTACACATTCTTAAGTTTTATTCACCATTTATTCATTTATATATAATTTAACAACATAACAGCTTAAGCCATGGCATTGATACACTAATATAGGTATTTTAATCTATTTGAATATGAATAATTAGGAGCGTTTTACTAAAATCAAATCCCAATTTTCAGAAGTAAGGTTTTGGTGACAGATCAGAACTTGACTTTTATTTTTACATGTTTGTCATGCCTTAATAAATCATCAAATATTGATAGATAGATAGATAGATATAAAAGAGAAATGGCAGCCTCATTTAAGGGCCTTTGCCAATGACACACGAAGGGATAAATTATTTAGTTAGATATAAAAGAGAAATGGCAGCCTCAAGGACTTTTGCCAATGACACACGAAGGGATAAATTAAGTAAAACTGAATAAAACCACTTAACAAGAAGAAAAAGATGTGACTTTCGCCAAGATGGCGGCGAAAGTCCCCATCAAATATTGTAAATCAAAACTTTGTATTCCTTACAGAAATTGACAGAGCATTGTCATTGTACAGTGACAAGTTATGACAATTTCGATTTCTCTAAGGAGTTTTTAACTCTGATTAACTGGTGGCAATACACAACCGAAAATACCTATTAAAAAAAAATGTAAGTCAATGACCCGGGCCAACAAAATGAAGTAGTGTGTGTGAAATATGTATGTGTGAGTTACTGGGGTAAATTATTTTAAAAAATAGAAATTTGACAGGCGCTGATAATTTACCCTGCACGACGCAGTCTTAAAAAGGTTACTGTGACAAAATTCTATGTTACTGCATTTTTGCATACTGACGGAATTAGTCCAAGTCAGTCACTAAATAAACTTCCTGATGCGATGATGCATAAAAAAAAAGTTCACTGGCCAAGTGCGTGTCGGACTATTTTGTATACGTAACCCTATTTATAAACGTCTTTCAAAGATGCTGAAAATAGATGAATAGTACAAGACTCTTTCTGTATTTTAATTTCATGTAGGGTACCTAATACTAGCATGTACTAGATTTATTTAACCAGCTGTTGATAATCCCATTCCCACCCACAACGATCTAATTACCCACTGCTGTTAATTAATTAGTGTCAGTTATCTTTTAAGAGCAAACTAAAATAGTTTGGCTCAATCGACGCTTGTTTCACAAGCCAGACCGAATGAGTTCGAATTTTGAATTGAACAGATTCAAAACTGGTGATGCGAAAGTTACGAAAATTAATTAATTGCCCATCGAAAATTGTACCAATACCAAATCGAGATATTGTACAAAAGTCAATGTCAAGTTAAAAAGGTTCCCGGCGCCCGGAGATCTCTTCCTTTGGTCCTGATACCTTCCGGTTTATTTCCTACTAGTTAGCTGATAGTGCGTGATTGAGTCACAAACATCCAAACACACTAACTTTCGCATTTATAATATTAGTAGGATTCACCATAATATAGGTACTGAAAAAAGACACCTTAGTGCACTTTAAAAAACGGTTCCTCTTTCCAAAGAACAACATATTCTACATTCAATATTTAATTTTATATTTCGTATGTCGCTGTTACGCTCCTAGCATGATGAAATATCGAGACGCATTTCAAAATGGACGCGTATTTTTTGCTGACTGACCGGTCTGACGTCCGCCGTTCTTGAACTTGTTAATTTGCTGAACCGTTATTAAGTGGCCTGATGCCTGATATTTTCTTAATTGTGGCTTCCTATTTATTACTTTGCCATTTGATCCACGGCCTCGCGTTTCGCCGGGAATATAGGTAGAATAGGTATTTTGTACCGTGAATAGTTTGAATATACACAGTATCTAATTACAAATGCATCTGATGAATGCAATGAAGGGGTTTTCTTGTAGGTAGGTAAACAATCAACGCATCATTTATTGATCTGGCTTACAGATCAGCAATCGACGACTCAGCAGGGCAAGATGGCGCATGCCTCGGCAACGAAGCTGGCATGCTGTACGGCGAATACCTCATGCTGGACAAACTGCTCACTGCCCAGAGGATGCTCAGCAACGAGGGTTCGAAGACGGTCCACGACGAGCATTTGTTCATCGTTACTCATCAAGGTATATAGGGATTCCATGATAATGATGATGAGTTCCTGTTATCCCTCATAAGGGACATAAGGGCTCGCAGAAGAGTTCTCCACTTGTCACGGTCTTGTGCAGCTTCTACGAGCTCTTCCCAGACGAGGCCACTTGAACCAGCCTCTTTTTGTTTTTTTACTGAGCGGGATAGGGATTCCATATCTTTTTAAAGCCACAGGGTGTTCTCTACAGGGGTTACAAAAAAAACTGGTTTCACCTCTCCATCCTTGTGCTTACTTATATAATTTACCGTCGACGGTACAGTTACGACACGTTTTTGCCACCAATAAAGCAGGAGATCTTATTTTAAGTTTTATGCAAGCCAATAGAAAAAGGACGATGTAAATCTGAATAATGCACTACTCTTGTGACATTGTCATGCAACACGCTATTATTTGTCTTCCTTGCAAGCACGTAATTAGCTAAGATCTGATGAATAATATTTTCGCGTGACAATAGTGAAATTTGTGCTAGTCGTGCAGAGCTAATTGGATTTAATGGATTGCTGGTAACTATCAGTATGCTAAATTCAAAATTTTTTGAAATGCAGTGGGGGTTTTGTACAGTCATTACCAAAAGTAGTTTGGCATATGAAAGAGGGTAAACGTTCCTCTTCCCTTGTAAGTCCAAGAGCTGTCAAATTAACGCAAGCAAAATTCTACCTTACAGTCAGAGCTCTAAGTCTAGTTGCTTGTCTAATAGTTTGCTTGCGTTCGTTTGACAGAATTTAGCCTTAGAGTTGTGTCCGAACTATACTTATTCTGCTCCTGACTTTGACCTGTCTTCATTGCAGCTTACGAGCTCTGGTTCAAGCAGATAATCTTCGAAGTTGACTCTGTACGGTCTCTGCTAGATGTTGAGGGTCTGGACGAAGGGCACACCATGGAGATCCTGAAGCGGCTTAACAGGGTCGTCCTGATACTCAAGGTAACCACTTTTTTTAGCTAGCCTATTAGGGGTTCCACTGCTGCCCGTGACTGGTGCTTCTTCCGGCCAATTGGCAAGGAAGGCGTCTAAGTGCCAGTTGCACCAACGTACGAACACATCCGGCCCGGTCATCGGCAAATATGGCGCCGGCAGCTGTCATCCCATAGAAACTTGTCAAACTTTCCATACAATCAGATTTGACGAAAACCGCTCACTATTACAGACGATTTGGTGCAACCCAGCTTAATCATCCCAATTATGTCTGAAGCTCACGGGCGTTTTCTATCCCACTTCCACCTCCTCTCATAGATTAGAGGGAACAAAACAGGCAGGTCACGCTGGCTCAGCATGGGTTGTACATTATAATTATCAGTATAAATAAACCAATTTAATGACAATGTCGTCCGGAAATTATTCCAACAACCGACCTTGTGCGTTCAGTCGTGCAATGTTTATTTGAAACCTCAATATCGCCTTACAAGATACGGGCGCCGACCCCGTGACACCCGACCCGGTACAACGTCACATCACTATCGAAACGGCGAGAAAACGCGCCTACTTAGTTTTTAAAAACGGCCAGTATTTCGATTTAAAAAAAAATCCCACTATAAATGTTTATGAAAAACAAAACAAAAGGGTGCAAGTTTTTTGCATCCTGTTTTATTTATGTTATGAGAATGTCGGTAGGTAAATATTATAAATTTACTTGTCCATTTTTTATAGACACACGGTAGTGTGCCAGCCAAGTTCGAAAAGTGTTTCACTTGGAATTTCGCGAGTCTTGTAAGACATCACTAAAAAAACCTCTTAACCTTCACGAGATTTTGACGTCCGATAGTCAGGTATTTTTACCCCTGATTGGCTGACTCATGAAAATGTTTGACTACTTTGAAAATTTAGTGTCCTACTGAATTACGAAGAATCATCATCATGTATTTTTTTCCGTGCTGGGATTTGGTAATTTGGTAAGTCGCACTATTAATAACAATGAGTAATAATTTTAAAAACAATTGAAAAATGTTATGCATGACAGGAATTTTGAAAGAAGTTGATAATTTCCTTTTTGATTCCTGCTCGAAACTGTTTACGAACTTGGTCTATTTTAGTTATATTTTTGATGGAATTTAATCTTACTGTAAATTAATTATTAATTAACGTCTGCTTCAAAATCCCATGATTAATTCATTTTTTTCCGCATTGAATAATGAATATTTTAATGCTAATTTAAGTAGATATATACGATTTTTAAATTGGACCCTAAACAGAACTTTATGCATGACTAGCTACCCGCGCGGCTCCGCCTGCGTGTAATAAAAAAAAACACGCAAAACCGACCCAAGGTAGTGGGTTTAGGTTTGACTGATCTGTTGAATTCTTCTGACGCCTTTGCGGTGTTGCTGGCCACCATTCGGTTCATAGGTTTAAAAACCATTTATGAACACCTACCAACATAAAAAGATACGGTATGATAATTAACTAGTTATGTCCCATTCATTCATACGCTACACATTAATCACATTATGATAATACGATACACTTTCTAATCAAATAAGGCGACTTTTAACCGGTTCTGACCGGACTGAGATACCGTTTGTTTACAATTAATTATTACTTTTGTGCCATAATATAAACTTGAATATTGTCTGGTACATGATACATGACAATTACATAAAAACCAGCCACGTGCGAGTCGGACTCGCGCACGGAGGGTTCCGTACCATTATCTATAAAAATCAAGAGCCGCCTTAAATGTTTATTTTATTCATCTTTTTTTTTGGTATTTGTTGACAATGACCTGTCCTGCGCCACCCGCATCCAGCGGACTCCCGCGACCTTTACCAGGTCAACAGTCCACCTTGTGGGGGGTCTACCCACGCTGCGCCTTCCGGTCCGTGGTCGCCACTCGAGAACCTTTCTGCCCCAACGGCCATCGGTTCTACGCCCAAATGTGCCCGGCGCACTGCCACTTTAGTTTAGCGATTCGAAAGGCTATATCGGTTACTTTGGAGTTTGGTTCTGCTACAGATGGCCCCATTTCTGATGCGATCACGCAGAGAAATTGCGTCACTTATCGTTCATCGCTACCTAATGCTAACAAGAGACCTAACGGTTCCCGTGTTATCAGCTAAAATTGTTTACATAATCATGAATTCGCATAAGTAGTATCGACCACTAGTAGGTATGTAATATTACTGTTAATATTTTTATATTATGTTTATGCCCATTGCCCATGATCATAGCACACACTACCCTACCTTAGTTAATTTATGATGATTGATTAGACACGAAATTGAGTATCTAGGTATAGGTACCTCAGGCTGTCCCAAGGCTATGCCACATGGTGGGGAAGCACTTTTATAGTACATTACTTACCAAGGGCGATAAAACCAAGAATGTCTCAGATCGCAGGTATTTTACGCCCGAGCCGAAGGCAAGGGCGATAAATATGCGATTTGAGGCTTTCTTTATTATCGCCCGTGGTAAGTACAAAATTTTATGACACCCCCTGGAAAAAAGTTGGTTTTTTCGCGCGCGGAGCGTGCGATAATGGCCACTTTATGGCCAGGTGTGACATAAAATATATTAAAGATAGGATAAAAAATTTCAGGTTTCTTTACGGTTATTTTTACCTTGGTAAAAAAGCATATAAACAAAAGCGAGACCATGAAATTCGTTTTTTATGCGGTTCGATTCCTGGTAGAGGCAGGAAAGTCTGTTCAATTCCCGGCACAGGCAAAAAACTTTTCTAAAGTTCTTATTATGCTTATGTTCTTATGAATGCAGTTCTTATTATTTTAAAAAATTAAATGAAGTCTTGCACGTGTCAGTAAAATGTATTATCTAGTACTTTCCCCTCCATGTGGCATAGCCGTGGGACACCCTGCGTAGTCTATTCATTTTATTTTATTTTATTTATAATTGTGTTTACATGACATTACAGAAATCCAATGCGTCATGAAACTTAAACTTAAGAGGAGGGGTAGGGCAAGCTCTCTCCATACAAACTTTGTGCAGGATTTACTTCGTTTGTGTTTGCATTAAAGTTATGGTTTTTGGTCAGTATGCTTATTTTTCTGATAGCTATTTCGTGATGTAATTTTTTTTTATTAAATATTTTTTTTAATTTTTAATTTTGAATTTTTTTGAAATATTTGAAAATTTTTACATCACGATCTTCGCATATCTAATATTTACAATCAAAAAAAATATTATATTTGTTAGTGCCAAAACCGACGAATAAAACGTGCACAAAGTTTGTATGGGGAAGGCCTTGCCCTACCCTGCGCCTTAATACATTGCAATCATCACAAATTAAATACTACTTATACAGTAGTAGGCCTGGTATCCCTATCTCACAGAATCTCAGGCATTCACTTCTCACAGCCGCCCATCGCCACGCAAACAGGTCACACTCCGGCATTTATCAGTGCAAGGGCTCGAAGCAGTGGAGAGTTCATACGCGACGCAGTACGCGCCGCCGGCATGGCATGATACGATGATCTATAATATTAATTTATGTTACACCTGGCCATAAAGCGGCAATTACCGCACGCTCCGCGCGCGGGAAATCCCGCTTCCTGGCCAGGGGGTGACATAAAATTTTGTACTTAACACGGGCGGTAATAAAGAAAGCCTCAGATCGCATATTTATCGCCCTTGCCTTCGGCTCGGGCGTCAAATACCTGCGATCTGAGACATTCTTTGTTTTACCGCCCTTGTTAAGTAATGTACTATAACAGGACGGGTAGGGCAAGCTCTCTCCATACAACCTTTGTGCAGGATTTTCTTCGTTTGTGTTTGCATTAAAGTTATGATTTTTCGTCAGTATGCTTATTTTTTTGATAGCTATTTCCTGATGTAATTTTTTTTATTGCACTTTCTTTTTAATTTTTTTGAAATATTTGAAAATTTCCACATGACTTTCTTCGCATATCTAATATTTACAACCAAAAAAAATATTATATTCGTTAGTGCCAAAACCTACGAATAAAACGTGCACAGAGTTTATATGGAGAACGCCTAGCACTGGCGGAGCGTCCATATAACTCGATCCCCACCAGCTTGCCTAATGTTCAGCCAGTCCAGTTCTTTTACTACTTTTCATGAAGAATAAGAAAGGCAAATTATTTCCGGCTCCCGTAAAATATTTTTGACGCGCCGCCACTGCTATCTCGTGACATCACTACAACCCCTGGGCCATTTTACGGAAACTTGTACACTCGACTTTTTTTTTAATTCGGATAAAATCGGGTTTTTCTACTCAGAATCGAAAGCACTTTCCGCATGATATAGGGGAAAAGAAGTGTCCAATTTTTTTTATTCCATTCCGTTACCGTTTTCATACTAAGTTTGTAATGTTTGTATGGTGGTAACGGAATGGAAAAACTGGAAATTGTATGAAAAATTTGGGACACTTTTTTTCTCCTATTAGGTTCGAAAGTGCTTTCGATTCTGAGTAGAAAAAACCCGATTTTATCCAAATTAAAGAAAAAGTCGGGTGTACAACTTTCCGTAAAATGCCCCCCCCCCCCCCCCCCCCCCTACGGCTCTCTAAAGTACCCCTTCTTATGTTTTCCAGCTCCTGGTGGACCAAGTCATGATCCTGGAGACGATGACGCCTTTAGACTTCATGGATTTCAGGCACTACCTGCGTCCCGCCTCGGGCTTCCAGAGTCTGCAGTTTCGGCTGCTGGAAAACAAAGTGAGTCGCCAGCTCTTCTACCAGCACGGGACCTCCCCAGCTACCAACCCCGTTCACCCCCTTTAGTCTTCTTTTACGACCGTAAAGCTATTCTTGGCCGAGTTTACACTGTTGACTCTTAGGGCCTTATCACACTTGCGATTTGCGGGCAAGTTGGAAGCGAGGCGAGCGCGTAGCGAATTCGCCGCGGGCGTGTCACGATTTCGCCGCGAGCGCATAACGAATTCGCTGCGTACTCGCGGTAAAATCCCTATATCTACTCTAGATGCTGCGAACTCGCTGCGCGCTCGCGGCGAAACCGTTGCGTACTTACTCGCCGCGAAATCGTTACGCGCTCGCGGCGGGCTCGTTGCGCACTCGCGACGAACTCGCTGCGCGCTCGCCTCGCTTTGGACTCGCCCGCAAATCACAAGTGTGATAAGGATAAGGCCCTTAAAGCCTAGGACACTCCGTCAGTTCGCCACGCCGCTGCAAGTACATCCGTAACTCACGCCTGATTACGCAAATGCCCGTACAAATTATGGCGTGTAGGTACCATTTCATTGATTCAATCCGGCTTGAATTTAAGCAACTTGTTAAATTATAATATAACAGTCTGAGTCTTTGCAAACTTTCGTGTGCCACACGAGGCTAATAGGTAGGTACAGATGTTTGTTAACTAGGTAGTTACCTACTTAAACAGTTGTTATAGATTTACTTTAGTATATACATTGTAAATAGTCTTTGTATAGACTCGAATCACAATATTATTGTTATTCTTCATATATCATGGGTGAAGATAGGTATATTTTGACATACAGTATTTGACATTCGCTCAATGTTTTGCTTTATGTATTACTGTGTCAGTATCAGTGGCGGCGCGTCAAAAATATTGTAAGGGAAGTCGGAAATTATTTTCCTATCTTATTCTTCATAAGCCGTAGTAAAAGAACTGGACTGGCTGAAAATAAGGCAAGCCGGTGGGAATCGAGTTGTATGGACGCTCCGCCACTGGTCAGTATAAATAATATTTTTTATTGGCATAAATGCACTGTTATTTTATTTCTGCGGTCCGTAAATGTTTCGGTGTTTACTCGTGCCTACTTCCGGACTCCATAAATTATTATTTATTTACGTCACACCGGGCCATAAAGTTGCAATTACTTCCTGGACACGGGGACACGTAAAAGGTTATACTTACCAAGGGCGGTGATAAAGAAAGCCACATATCTCATATTTATCGCCCGTGCCTTCGTCAAATACCTGCGATCTGAGACATTCTCTGTTTTACGACCCTAATATATGTACATATAAGAAGAAAAACCACAACATAACAGAACAGAACAGAACATATAAGAATTGTTCTATACCTCCGTCCCATTATTGTTTAAACATGCCACATCCCATTAAAAAGAGGCAACTTACTTGACTACCTAAGTAGGTACCTTTATATTACATACAGTTCAGAGCGAACTCGGAGATGTTAAGTAGGTAATCAAATAGTACATTATGTACTTACCAAGGGCGCTAAAACAAAATCTCAGATCGCAGGTATTTGACGCCCGAGCCGAAGGCAAGGGCGATAAATACGCGATCTGACTGAGGCTTTCTTCATAACCTATTCTAATGATCTTTTTACACCAGCTCGGCTTGAAGCAGGCCCTACGTGTGAAGTACAACCAGAACTACCAGACCGTGTTCGGTGACAACCCTGAAGCTATGGAGCAGCTGCTCAGGTAACTATTATTTAAGCCAATGGTGGTTGTCACACTGTCCACACTGATGCGGATTCCGGGCGGCGGTGCGACGTGCGGACGGTAAGGAGGGTTAGCGAATCACACACAAGGACGGAGATATTGTGACAGTTTTTTCTGGGGTTACCACAAAAAGAATAATCTCCCCATTTTTACTGACAAGTAGGTTTTTAATTATTGAGAATCTTCAAAATAAACTCTTAGTAAATATTAGCGGGCAAACACAAAACATCCGATGTCCTCCCAATTACGATATAAATGTGTACTAATTTAATACCTACATTAAAGTTAACAAAATCACGATTAGGTTAAAACGTCTTAGTTATTCAGCCATTATAATAATGAAATTCACAATAGTATTCTAATCACGTCACAATTAAATTTTTAATCTGTTATTTTTAACATTCGAGCCGGTTTAGTTTACCCAACATTATGGGTAAATAGTAGTTTATGCAACTGGTACATAATGAAGGGCATTAAAACACGAGTGTGTTTTATGAAACGAGCCGAAGGCGAGTTTCATAATAAGGTCACACGAGTGTTTTAATGCCTAATTATGTACAGTTGCATACATTACTTTATCTACACACATATTATAATTACTCTAAGATGGGTTCAGAAACCGCAGTAAATAAATACAATAATTGTGTTAATACAAACTTTTTTGCACGGTTGCGGAAATATCGAAATCAGAACTGGCAACCGATACCTGAATGTTATTTTAAAAAGTAAAGAGTCCTTATTCTGATGTGATCATGTCGTTCTAGCTCAAATTTCGTGCGATATATAGTACTAAAAAAACATCGAGCTGACATTTCGCATCGACTGAATTTGAATTTTCAGTGATACTAGAATAGGGACATGTCAACTTTGACATTTAAATTTTGACAGTTTTGTTTGACGTAATATTTTAACATCATATATGAGATTAAAATGAAATATTTTATTACTGCTGTAGCCCTAGCCACAGATAAGAAAATAAATAAAAAAATAAATAAATATTTGTGGACAATCTTACACAAATCAACCTAGTCCCAAACTAAGCAAAGCTTGTACTATGGGTACTAAGCGACGATATACATACTTATATAGATAAATAAATACTTAAATACATAGAAAACATCCAAGACCCAAGAACAAATATTCGTGCTCATCACACAAATAAATGCCCCGGCCGGGATTCGAACCCGGGACCTCCAGCTTCGTAGGCAGGGTCACTACCAACTAAGCTAAAGCGGTCGTCAAAATTGCCATAAATTCATTGAATGTTGAAATGAGAGTCATTTTCTACGGTTTCCGAACGCATATTAGAGGATTTATGATATGTGTGTAGATAAATATTTTTTTATACTCTGGCCACTGGTTCATCGATGACATTTCGGTGACAACGGCCGGTGACAAATAATCGGTTCCTTATACGCGATGAGGGACAGAAGATATGTCATTTTTTCTCGCTCCCACGTGTGTTATTGTCTATGCTTACATCTCCTTCACACACCTTTGTATGTGTGTATCACCAGTTCCATCTTATACTTGTTTCATGATAGATATGCATAGCGCGGTCTCGCTCGCACACCGCACCGTCGCGCGGAAACCGCATCAGTGTGAAAGCTAATTATCACACATTGGTGCGGCCTGTGGTGGCGGATCAACGCAGGCCGCAATAACAACACAATATAAGATTTCAAGCTCACATGGTCATTTACATTAGAATTACTATCGGAAACTTAAGAAAACCGGCCAAATGCGAGTCAGACTCGCGCGTCGCATATTTATATTATGTTTTTAGTATTTGTTATTATAGCGGCAACAGAAATACATCATCTGTGAAAATTTCAACTGTCTAACTATCACGGTTCATGAGATACAGCCTGGTTTGTAAGACATCAGCGCGGGCCTCATAGGCGGTGTGAAAAGCAGTATGTGTCAAACGCAAAATTATTACCATCTTGGGCGTAAACACTGGAATTCTTCGCTAAGCTCAAAATTCTACTTTAGAATCCCTCGCTACGCTCAGTATTCTATTGTAGAATATTTCGCTTCACTCAGGATTCAATCCCATTTATTTTCCCTTCTATAATGTTTCTGATGTAGTTGTCGTGTCGTAGTAGGTGGCCTATCATTCTTCCTCTTCTTGTTTTAATTATGTTTATCAAGCAAAAATAAATGGAAAAATAAAAGGGAAAATAAATGGGAAAAGAGGAAGAGGAAGACCAAGGAAAAGCTATATGAACCAGATAAAGGAGGATGTGGATGTCGTGTCGTATCAGGACGTCAAGAGGCTGGCCTCGGACCGACAAAGATGGAGAGAACTGCATCAAGCTGCACCGACAAGAGCTCGGCTCTTAAGATGATGATGATGAGGATTCAATATACCGCCCTCGCCGTAAATATATCGTTTTGCTGCCTTGACACACAATGTACTATTTCAGATCGGAGGAAGAGCCAGCGTTGCTGGCGTTGATCGAGCGCTGGTTGGAACGTACGCCCGGGCTGGATGCCCAGGGGTTCAACTTCTGGGGCAAGTTCCAGGCCACGGTGGATAAGATGATCAAGGACGACATTGCAGCTGCTATGGTACGTCGACGACTTTAAATCTGGAGGTTGTGGGTTCGAATCCCGGCTTTTCAAAATAAACTTATGTACAGTTGAAAATTTTTGAAGTGAGCTCGTGAATGGCTATTTTTACTATACAATAGTCAAAGCATTCATTTGCTTTTGTTCTCGTTGCCGCCATCAGTTACTTACAAAAAAAGGGTAGAAGTACATTGAATGTTTACAGAATTATCAACCTTATACATTGTTGAGTAGGTTTAAACTTTAAAAATGGTCTAAGCGGAAAATATGGTATTTGTAAATGCATAACGTGCGAAATGTTTTTTTTTTCTTTGAACGCATTTTAATTCTTATCGCAAAGCTATATAAGGTGATAATTCCATGAAATCACTTGGTATCCCGTAGTCTTTTTCTAGTGATACGTTCTTGTCGAGTGGCGGCCGCTCTGGCGGTTGTAAAATGAGTGCCATTATTCTTTTTGCTGTGTTAATTAGTGTTTAACCGCATAATGGTATTGTAGTCTTAAATGGACGAGCTCAATAGAAAAACTTTCAACTGAGCTCTCTCGTAACTTATACGAAATGTAATATCATTCGATTTATGTACTTTTTCAATCAACTCTGATTGGGAAATGTGTTTTCAGGAGGAGCCTCACGAAGTAGTCCGGCAGCATCGCCTGCAGGATGCGGAGAATCGCCGTGAGATCTACCGCTCCATCTTCGATCCTGCCGTGCACGATGCCCTGCGGTCCAGGGGTGAAAGACGGTAACTCACGTGGTTCCTGCACCTAGCTTTCTCCCGGTTGTCTCCCTAAGGAGCCCGGGTCCTGGTTAATTTGACACCTAATCCTAAATTAGTAGTGGTTAGTGTAGTGTTCTGTTCCTGGAGTTGAGCAAGAGCTCCCGAGGATGCACTTGTGTTAAGAGCGAGGGACCTAAATTTGTCCCTTCTGCTGTCAATACAATGAATCCTCAAATGTAATAAAGGGTCGGCAACGCGCACGTGACACCTTTGGAGTAGTCCGGCAGCATCGCCTGCAGGATGCGGAGAATCGCCGAGAGATCTACCGCTCCATCTTCGATCCTGCCGTGCACGACGCCCTGCGGTCCAGGGGTGAAAGACGGTAACTCATGTGGATCCTGCCCCTAGCTTTCTCCCGATTGTCTCCCTAAGGAGCCCGGGTCCTGGTTAATTTGACACCTAATCCTAAATTAGTAGTGGTTAGTGTAGTGTTCTGTTCCTGGAGTTGAGCAAGAGCTCCCGAGGATGCACTTGTGTTAAGAGCGAGGGACCTAAATTTGTCCCTTCTGCTGTCAATACAATGAATCCTCAAATGTAATAAAGGGTCGGCAACGCGCACGTGACACCTTTGGAGTAGTCCGGCAGCATCGCCTGCAGGATGCGGAGAATCGCCGAGAGATCTACCGCTCCATCTTCGATCCTGCCGTGCACGACGCCCTGCGGTCCAGGGGTGAAAGACGGTAACTCATGTGGATCCTGCCCCTAGCTTTCTCCCGATTGTCTCCCTAAGGAGCCCGGGTCCTGGTTAATTTGACACCTAATCCTAAATTAGTAGTGGTTAGTGTAGTGTTCTGTTCCTGGAGTTGAGCAAGAGCTCCCGAGGATGCACTTGTGTTAAGAGCGAGGGACCTAAATTTGTCCCTTCTGCTGTCAATACAATGAATCCTCAAATGTAATAAAGGGTCGGCAACACGCACGTGACTCCTTTGGAGTAGTCCGACAGCATCGCTTAAAACACGCAGCAATCGCCGCGAGATCTACCGCTCCATCTTCGATCCTGCCGTGCACGACGCGCTACGGTCCAGGGGTGAAAGACGGTAACTCACATGGATCCTCCCTCGAGCTACTGTTTCAGAGGAAATTCCTCTGAAACAGTACCGTACGCGCCCATTTAGGTTCTAAGGCGGTTGTCACACTGCTGCGGTTTCCGGACTTTTTCCGCAGTCCGTGCGGGACACCGCTATAGACTTGCATAGCGATATCCCGCTCGCACTGCGGAAACCGTTCGGAAATCGCCCTAACCTAACAACCGCCTAAGGTGTGAAGATGAATGCCCGGCCGAAGGCGAGCGCTGCGCTAATATTCCCCCGCTCGCACTGCGGAAACCGTTCGGAAATCGCATCTGTGTGACAACCGCCTAAGGTGTGAAGATGAATGCCCGGCCGAAGGCGAGCGCTGCGCTAATATTCCCACCTAAACTGTATTTCTGTTCCAGATTGTCCCACAAGGCGCTGCAAGGCGCCATCATGATAACGTTCTACCGCGACGAGCCTCGCTTCTCGCAGCCTCACCAGCTGCTCACGCTCCTCATGGACATGGACAGTCTCATTACTAAGTGGCGGTGTAAGTATTCCTACTAACACAGTATCAGATTGTCCCACAAGGCACTACAAGGCGCCATCATGATAACGTTCTACCGCGACGAGCCTCGCTTCTCGCAGCCTCACCAGCTGCTCACGCTCCTCATGGACATGGACAGTCTCATTACTAAGTGGCGGTGTACGTATTCCACACCTTAGTGCCAGTTATACCAACATACGAACACAGACCGGTCATCGTCAAATATGGCGCCGGCAGCTGTCATCCCATAGGAACTTGTCAAACTTTCCATACAATCAGATTTGACGAACACCGCTTACAATAGGGATATCGACTCAAAAAAAAATATTACTTCAATAGAAAGAAGACATAAAACTATGCCAAATAGTGAAAATCCTATTCAAATATCTCAAAAAATAACGAAGCTACAACGGTTAGAATGTTCGTAGTTAGAGAGAGAAAGTGCTACCTAGCCGTAACGTCACTGTTAAGTATCGCCATAGTAAATGACGATCGTTCAATACAAAGGTGCGTTTTACGGAAAAGGGACAGAACATACCTACTCTTAAAACTTTGAAGACTTATAATTACGTAATAATTATAGTTTTTTTGAATTACTTTTTTCGCCATTTGATTGAGAATTTGAGCCTTTATGTAGAAAATGGATTTATTGATTTTCTTTTATAGTGTCGTCATCCCTATTACAGGCGATTTGGTGGAACCCAGCCTTAATATGTGCTGGTCTATCTTTACAAGGCTTTGCGAATGTGTCCTCCATGCCAGAGTTTCTTAAACGTTTTCTAGTCACAGACCACGAGAAATTACTACCTAATTACCAACGCACGCTTTCCGAAATCCTGTATTGTAAATTTAGTTACCGGTGGCCTTTAGGTACCTACTTCTGAAAAAATGAATTCAGGGTCCTCTCTACCTTAATCAATTATACTAGACAATTAAAGTGTCCTAATAGCACAACTCGTAAATAATTGGGATTATTTAAATTTAACGATTTGGAAAAAAAGGAGGCGCAGTGTTTGCCTGATTTCGTCAAATGGCCGTTTTATTTTTGAGCCACTTTTGAGTTCACATATGAACAAATCCAGCAACGAAATACCTACTACCTAGTTTGATGTATTCAGAAGGTAATTAAGTAAAAAATGCAGTACATAGCGGCCCCCTTTTTAGGGTTCCGTACCCAAAGGATAAAATGGGACCCTATTACTAAGACTCCGCTGTCCGTCTGTCACCAGGCTGTATCTCATGAACCGTGATACCTACTTAGACAGTTGAAATTTTCACAGGTGATGTATTTCTGGTGCCGCTATAGTAACAAATTACTAAAAAATAGAATAGGATAAATATTTGAGGGGGCTCCCATTCAATAGACATGATATTTTGCCGTTTTTATAGACAATGGTACGGAACCATTCGTGCGCGAGTCCGACTCGCACTTGGCCGGTTTTTTAATATCTATTGTTAAATTTAAATAATCGCAATTATTTACGAGGCCTCTTATAAGGTTATTACTAGTAGTTAAACGAAGCTACAAATAATGAAAAATTTTGACAATATGATTTTTTTTAATTCCAGACAACCACGTTATAATGGTGCAGCGTATGATAGGTTCGCAGCAGCTCGGCACGGGAGGGTCCTCCGGCTACCAGTACCTTCGCTCCACACTCAGGTAGCTCTCATCTTCAATTCATCCTTTAACCCTTCGCCGAACGTCAAACGGTCGCCTCCAACCAACCAACGCCGCCAACCATAACGCTGCCAAGCCAACGCCGAACGGTCACAAAACAACGTCAATAAGGTTTAAGGGGAGGTATCCCTAACGCAAATTTCCCGCTCTAACACGCGTGAGTTTACAATTGACCATCCCGCTCTCTACGCAAGCTCTGCGCGTAATTTCGTAAACATTTAGCTATAGTCATTAAGCCAATCATTTTATCAAAGCAAACCCAGCGAATTTGTCTATAAGTATTTAGTATCTTTAATTGAGTACAAAAAATTAAATGTTAAATATCAGTAATATACCGTAGTATTGAAAATACATTCCAAAAAGGGGTAACTTCGCGATTTTTTTCTATCGAGTGAAATTCATCAGGTCATGTAAACTGACTGCGATTTTGACTCTAGACAAGATCCTTATGTAACACATATATTGTATTTAGATTTTAAGACACAAATCTCTCAGATTGTTTTTTAAAAACTTAAAAGTGGTAATACCCGGCCGTAACATAAAAAGCAATTTTCAACTCTGTCGTAAATTAAGACTAACACTGTCAGTTCGTCTCATATACAGTAGAATCCGGATACAGCGACCGTCAAGGGACCGGCGATATTACGTCGCACTAACAGGACGTCGCACAATACGGACTGATTTTCTTTGAAAATGTTTGGTATGAATCCTAACGTCGCACAGTGTGGGATCTGCCATCAGTTTTGTGCACCCCTATTTTTGCTCTGATAATTTATAAACCCTTCAATCAAACTCCCACTTGATTACTACCAATAGTTTTCAAGATAATTTTTTTTAAAGGTGCAGTTCATGACGTCATCAAAAAGTGTTAGTCAATTAATTTCCTAAAGTAACGTCAGTAATGACATGGTTTCTTATGTATTACATTTAAGAAAATACAATATTATAGGGTTAAAGGAAGTACGAGTATCATTATCATCATCATCCTAGCGTTATCCTAGTACAGCGCGGTGTCCGCTACCTAATCTCCAAAGATGTACGAGTAGACTCTAGCTATAAGTAGACTGCGGGAAATTTAATTCATCATCCTCCTAGCGTTATCCCAGTACAGTTGCATCCTGAAGGATGCCTGGGGTCCGCTACCTAATCCCAAGATTTGGCGTGGGCACTAGTTTTTACGGAAGCGACTGTCATCTGACCTTCCAACCCCGAGGGGAAACTAGACCTTATTGGGATTAGGCTTTGTCAAGTGAGTGGGCAACTTGACTGTTAGAAGTTCTCAAACCGCCCGAAGGCCTCCAACTTGGCTTAAAGACTGCTGCCATAGACAGCAACCGGGATCAACGGCTTAACGTGCCTTCCGAAGCACGGGAGCGCTCAGTTAGTAATCACTCAAAACGGTCACCCATCCAAGTCCTGACCGCTGCTCACGTTGCGTAACCTTAGATACCGCAAGCGGTACCCGGCGCCGCTGGGCCACGAGGGAAATTTAATTAAATCTCAATATTTCTGGATGAGAGTTCGAAAAACTAAAACCTGAGTAACTAATCTTGACAACATTTCATATTTTTAACTACTTTATTTTATGAACTAGTTAGAAAATAGGTAAAAATTTAAGCCACCCGTATTTTTTCTTTTTCAATTTAACTCATTATTTCATACAAAAAAAAACACGTTGAAAAGTAGATCATTCCAAAAGGGCGTAAGTAAAATATGACATCATCTTCCCAAAAAGAATCCAGAGCCACTCCAGAGCAGCGATTGTCTGTACTCTGTACTAAGGTCTCCCTGAATACAGCGAGGAAGATGACGTCAACTTTCGGTTTACAGTAATTTGCGATTTTTTCCAAAATTAACGGAGAAAAAAATCTAAAAAAATGTTTTTTGTGTACTTCACACGTTTTTACCGAAATGGTTTTCGAATTAAGACTTTTGGAAATTATGAAATATTGTCAATTGTCAGAAAAAGTACTGTAGATGATATTTTTCAGTACTCAAAGTTGTACTTTATAACTTATTAGCCTGAATTGCCCCGCTGCACCTTATTATGAATATTATTTACATAATATATTTGAACAAGTGCAACCATTTGCAACTGCAGAAGTGTTTGCAGGTTGTTACATAATGTTTTTTATGCCACACCTGACCATGAAGTGGCAATTACGGCACGCTACGCGCGCGGAAAACCCTGCTTCCGGGCCAGGGGGAGACATAAACTGTTGTAGTTACTACGATAATCAAGAAAGCTTCAAATCACATATTTATTGCCCTAGCCGGCTTGGGCGTCAATTATATACCTGCGAATTCTGCGATCTGACACATTCTAATTATAATTCTACCGCCCTAGTTAAATAATTATAACTATTATTTTTAGCAATGGTACTGTCTTCTCGAAGATCTTACAGTTCGATCGAAGTAATTGGCACACCATAAATAATAGTACATTACTTAACAAGGGCGGTAAAACAAAGAATGTCTCAGATCACAGGTATTTGAATATGCGATCTGAGGCTTTCTTTATTATCGCCCTTGGTAAGTACAAAATTGTATGTCACCCCCTGGCCAGGAAGTGGGTTTTTTCGCGCGCTGAGCGTGCGATAATGGCCACTTTATGGCTAGGTGTGACATAAATAAATATTATTTTCAGCGATCGTTACAAAGTGTTCCTGGACCTGTTCAATCTCTCCACATTCCTGTTGCCACGCGCCCTCATCCCACCCCTCAACGACGGGATGAAACGCAGCCTCAACCTGGCGTGGGGAGCGGCCAAAAAAGAGGCCAATGGCAACAAAGAGGCCAATGATAACCAAGAGACCAAAGGCCAAAATGGACTTGAAGAGGCCTTCAAGAATTTATAGGGTTAGCCTTCATTTATTTGTAGTTGTAGGTACAAATCGTCACTACTTTGAAAAAAGCTCGTAGGTACAGTTCGTACACAACAGCCGTAAGGCCAAGTGCTGTCAAATTAACGCAAGCAAAAATCTACCTAACAGTCAGAGCTCTAAGTCGAGTTTTGCTTGCGTTCATTTGACAGAATTTGGCCTTAGAGTTTTGTACGAATGACGTGATTTTCTTTATTAATATTTTTTTTATTAATTTAATAAAAATGCTATTCATTTAATGCGTAAATAACTGAAATAATTTTAAAAAAACAGATACCTAACGAGCTTTTAGTAGTGAGGAAATGGCTCTGCTATCTGGAGATGTATGAATTGTGTAGTCCATATACCTAAGTAATGTTAGACTCGTTGATCGAGTCAGTAACAGAGAAACTGAGAACATTCACTCTACTTTATTTAAAGTTACGAACTGTCATCAACTCAGTGACATGAATTTAAAATAAATAAATAATAATAAATATAAATAAATAAATAAATAAATAAATATTTGTGGACAATCTTACACAAATCAACCTAGTCCCAAACTAAGCAAAGCTTGTACTATGGGTACTAAGCGACGATATAAATACTTATATAGATAAATAAATACTTAAATACATAGAAAACATCCAAGACCCAAGAACAAATATTCGTGATGACACAAATAAATGCCCCGACCGGGATTCGAACCCGGGACCTCCAGCTTCGTAGGCAGGGTCACTGCCAACTAAGCTAAAGCGGTCGTCAAATTTGTTGGCAAGTCATAAGTTAGTACTTTATCAGATTGTCACATCACCTACAGGAAACTTGTTTTGTGCTCGTCTAATACATATTATTATGAAGAGTTGAAAGCATTTAAGATTAAGTATAATGTTTTCCAGTGTTAACTACCTTTATGTTTCCAAATTGTATGAAATTATTTTAGTATAATTTTTGTTATTTTGCATAATAAATTGTAATAACCAACTTGCTTTTATTCGTACGTGCTTAGTTAGAAAAATACCCAAAACATGTTCGACTAAAATTTCATTGATATTCTGATCTACAGCAAACTTGCTTTGCTGTAGATCAATAATAGGACAGTCACCACAACGTACGTTTATAATTACAACATCAATTCTTATCAACTCCATGGGGCCTACCGAAAACGAAGTATCTCCCTCTCTGTTGCTCCAATATGCAGTGCGACAGAGAGGCAGCTATTTCGTTTTCAGTTCGCGGTAGGCCCTATAGGTTGTTATTACCAATATTACGTCACCAAAATGGCTGACAGCGTTTTCGCGGGAATAAAAAAGTATTAAAATATAATTTATTTTTATGGCAAGAAAGCGTGTTTATTTTTCCGAAATATATTTTTTGTGGCTTTTTATTAGGAAAATCAACATTTTGAAGTACTTTTTCAAACAATAGTAGTTTACGCTATTGTATGAGTATTGGCTTAGCTCTGTTTTTAATGCGTCGCAGACTGTCGCCAGTTGGATAAGACACGTGTATTGCGAATTTAGTTTAGTAAGTAAAGTGTGTAATAATAGTACATTACTTAACAAGGGCGGTAAAACAAAGAATGTCTCAGATCGCAGGTATTTGACGCCGCAGGTATATGATAAATATGCGATCTGAGGCTTTCTTTATTACCGCCCGTGTTAAGTACAAAATTTTATGTCACCCTCTGGCCAGGAAGTGGTTCCATTGTTGAGTAATAGTTTAAGAGCCGGTGACACTGAACCTAGTATGATAAGATTCCCAGATGGCATATATATATATATATAATTAGGTGCGTCATTAGTCGGGGAACACGAAACGGCGATGCTGCAATGCGAAAAACCTGGCGAAGCCATTGAAAATTAAAATTGAAAAATGATGAACTGAAACTGACAAGGCCATTCAGGAGGGCTTGCAGCACTGCACTATCGTATAGTCCTACCCCTCCCCTGTTTCGAGGAACAAACGAAACTTGAGAATCTTATCATCCTAGAAACCAGTATTTTTATGTATTAAATTTTTCTTTTTAATAGCTTTGTCTGCTTTTTTGCTTTGCAGCATCGCCATTTCGTGTACCCCCATTAATTCCGCGACTAATTATATATATATCATCTGGGAATCTATCGAAATAGGTTCAGTGTTGTCGGCTCCTTTAATCGCTGCAGCAACCACCTTCTCCACTGTTTGGAAAATGCAGCAGTGGTTTTTCTTACACAGAAAGTGCTGATCTTTCAGATGAGCCCTGTTTTTTTCAGGAATCCCATCATACTAGATACCTCAGAAAAGTGGTCGCTTATCATACTGCTGCCACTGACAAGGCCAGTCAGGAGGGCTTGCAGCACTGCACTATCGTATAGTCCTATCCCTCCCCTGTTTCGAGGAACAAACGAAACTTGGGAATCTTATCAAACTAGAAACCGGATTTTTCATCATTTTTCAATTTTAATTTTCAATGGCTTCGCCAGGTTTTTCGCATTGCAGCATCGCCGTTTCGTGTTCCCCGACTAATGACGCACCTCGATACTCGCGAAACTGCTTGGCTGACGATTCGCCCATGCCGCCAACATCGCCGCTCTGCTCGTTCGGGCACTGTGCACCAATATGGCCGAATCTATTGCACCGGAAACACTTCGTTCCATTCGTACACGCCGTTGCGATATGATTCGGATCGCCACACTTGTAACATCTTTTATTATTATTAGGTTGCTGCCAACTTGCCGAACTCGATGAAGTCGCTGTATTATACGAAATGGATGACTTTCTTTGTTTTTCAGGAACGATCTTCGTCTTCATTTTTTCATAGCAAGCGAGTTTTTCTTTTAGCACTGAGTAGGAAGTAATTCCATACAACATCATCTTGTTTACTTCTTGATCTACGATGCCGTCCACGATGTACTGGATCGCGACGTAGTCTGGAAATTTGGCTCTTTTGCCCAGCTCTTTCATAATCAACATGTATTGGTAACAAGTTTCGTCCCGCTGTTTCTTGCGCGCCGCCATTACCTCGTGCATCTCTTTTGAGTTAAGCGAATCTGGAAATTCTTTTTGCAGCGCTGCTTTAAGCTCTTCGAACGTCTTAAAAACTTTTATCTACACACATATCATAAATCCTCTAATATGCGTTCGGAAACCGTAGAAAATGACTCTCATTTCAACATTCAATGAATATATGGCAATTTTCTTATCTGTGGCTAAGGCTACAGCAGTAATATAATTTTTAATTTTAATCTCATATATGATGTTAAAATATTAAACGTCAAACAAAACTGTCAAAATTTAAATGTCAAAGTTGACATGTCCCTATTCTAGTATCACTGAAAATTCAAATTCAGTTGATGCGAAATGTCAGCTCGATGTTTTTTTAGTATATATCGCACGAAATTTGAGCTAGAACGACATGATCACATCAGAATAGGGACTCTTTACTTTTTAAAATAACATTCAGGTATCGGTTGCCAGTTCTGATTTCGATATTTCCGCAACCGTGCAAAAAAGGTTGTATTAACACAATTATTGTATTTATTTACTACGGTTTCTGAACCCATCTTAGAGTAGTTATAATATGTGTGTAGATAAAGTAATGTATGCAACTGTACATAATTAGGCATTAAAACACTCGTGTGACCTTATTATGAAACTCGCCTTCGGCTCGTTTCATAAAACACACTCGTGTTTTAATGCCCCTCATTATGTACCAGTTGCATAAACTACTATTTCCGATCGTAGCCATAGTTCAGCCGTGCCCGTCAAGGATCTTCTTGCTACTATTAAAGTTTGTTGGCTTGTCCAACTAAACACCTCCTTATTGTCTTCGATGTCCTGAGCCCATTTCGTTGAAGAATAAGTTTTGTCTTCGCCGCTGAACTTCGCGATTGCGTCCACCATACTTGAAAATCCGTCCGCCGCCATTTTTTCGCCTTGTACCACCGTGTTCTGTTGTGCGTCTTGAGTTAAATTCTTCGTTTCTTCGTTACCGTCGTTGTTTTCGTTCATCGGAGAACCACCTTCTTATATTAATCTTCTTTAGGATGTGCTGCACCGTCGCCGCCTTGCGCCGGTACCGCCGCGCGCCGTGACCACGTGCCGTCGTAAATTGAAAATTCGATATTTTCGAGCCTTTCCCACTTCGACACCAAAATTATGTGGGGTTTTGGAAGGCCTCGTAATAAAATATCGAATGTAATCAATTACTGGTTTAATTTCTTATTTTAAACACCTTTTTAATAATTTTAATGATTAAGTCACGCACGCTTCCGTTCACCGTTCAAATGGTTCTCCCCTCTCTTTCACACATCGCGTCATCCTTCTCACACACTTACGTTCCGTTTCACTCCTTTCCCTTACGTTCCATTCCTACATATCCATCCCATCTGGGAATCTTATCATACTAGGTTCAGTGTCACCGGCTCTTCTACTATAAAGGCCTGTAGAAGACTACAATCAGACCACAATATAAAGGGCAAAAAATAGGCAGTACGGCTACTTAGCTCCAAATACGGTCCCATCTGGCAGAAAGCATGAAACTTGGCATGCATGTAGCTTTCATATTGGTGCTTCAAAAATTTTAAGGAAACACGTTGCTAGCCTCCCCCCCCCCCCCCCACTTTTCAAAACGGCTGAAGCTAGGAGAAAGCCGTCAAAGGGAAAAATGTTCCTTATAAAATTATCTACAAGTCATTCTTTGGATGTATTTTGATAGGACCTATAGTTTTCAAAATATACGACCATTCATTAGGGTAAGTACAGCAGAAAAGATACTAGAGGGCAGATTACTAACATTTTTGTGCGCATCGGGCTACACGCATGAAATTTGTACAATAGATAAAGCGTTCCGCGGTGATTCTTTTCAGATGTGGGGATTTGTTAGATTCGTCCCCTTTGCGAGGGGAGAGCGGGGTAAATTGGACCAAGCACACTTCTTTTTAGTCTAGATAAACCTAACTCCACCCTAGCGGCCCTTAAGGCTCTGGCGTAAACATGAGGTCTAAGGGGGCCTTTACTCAACAATGGATACATTGGCTGAAATGAATGAATTATAGTTTTTATTACATACTTTACGTATTAAACTAAATTCGCAATACACGTGTCTTATCCAACTGGCGACAGTCTACGGCCCATTAAGAAACAAAGCTAAGCCAATATTGATACAATTCTCTACGCCTACCTACGTGCTGTTATATAATGTTATTCAGCACCGAATTTGTTCAGTTTTTCTTATAGTTACCATGTGGCAAAGCGGTGTGTGCAATATGAAGCTTATTTTGATGTCGTATGTGAGTACTTTACTTTATTCTGATTTATTGATGTCTAGATTTTATATGTGATGTCTATTTAAAAAAAAAAAATGATTGTGGTACTGACAATAGCGAAACATGATTGCTTAAAATTTTCTCGATAGAAAATAAATCCAAAGTCGAGTCTATATTTTCCTTTTTTTCCTCAGCCTACTAAAACAACGCATTATTAAAAGACACGATTAAGTTAATATGATGGTATTTTACCTCATCTAGGTAGGTACCTACTGACAAGAGGAAATTTAATAAACCTGCCCACAGTCAGATATTTAACGAGATTTGTCTAAAAAACCATTCTCGGAGAGGGTTGCATCCCGTTTTGTCGTGAGCGAAAAATCAAAGGGTGTCTCATTCAGTCGATATATCGCCTCAATGCAAATGCAAAGAAAGTAGGCGAAACTGTGGGGTAAAATTATAATACTTATTCACCTGGGCCTTTTTGAGTTAAAAAAACAAAATTTGTCCCTCCGGTGGTCCATAGATAAGGGCTTACATGTATGTAAGTTATGTTTTTATTACATGGAATTATTTATACCTAGTAACAAAGATACTGTTTAAATTAATGCGGGTTACTAGACCAATCCAAAATTAAGCTTCGTAGCCCTTAACTTTTGACATATCCACCGAAAAGACACGCACCTAAATTTGACAATGACCCACCTACATCATACATCGATCCCCAAGATCCATTCTAGATGTGTTGGAGAAAGTTTTTTTGCAATAGACTGAATAGTTCCAGAGATTTAATTAATAAAACATTATGGATTGAGCAATTATACATTAGTTGGTATGTAAGTATGAATTTTAATAATATTTTGTTTCGTTTCAGATACTGGGATTTGCCCTGGTGCTACCTTCTACTGCTAAAGGTGTTACTATTAATTTAAAACTTAGATTAATAACGTTATTAACGCCTTATAAATAGTACATTACTTAACAAGGGCGGTAAAACAAAGAATGTCTCAGTTCGCAGGTATTTGACGCCCGAGCCGAAGGGAAGGGCGATAAATATGCGACCTGAGGCTTTCTTTATTACCGCCCGTGTTAAGTACAAAATGTAATGTCACCCCCTGGCCAGGAAGTGGGATTTCCCGCGCGCGGAGCGTGCGGTAATTGCCGCTTTATGGCCAGGTGTGACATAAATACCTTTATTAACTTTTTTTTCATGATCATACTATCGATGAACAGTCGCTATTTTTGTTAAAAAACATGTAATTTGTAATGCGGAAGTTCATCGTAATAAATGCCAAACATTAGATGTTTGTTACTCAATCACGCAAAAACGGCTGAACGAATTACGTGAAACTTGGTATACAACGAGCCAACTAAGAAGCTTGCCTATTTTAAATGTATGCCATACGATTAAATTAATTGCCTGAATAATATAGGATACTTTTATTCAGAAAATTTAAGCGGACGAAGTCGCGAGCATAAGCTAAAGTATTAAAATAAATCGTATGACAAGGGTACCGTAACACAGATTTCTTTGATGGAATTTAGACTTGCTTAAAAACTTGATGTACATTAAATAATATACAGAATAAAAACCATTAAAAATCGGTATTATTTATGTTTCAAATCCTGAGTCGGGTTTCTATTACCGATGGTAATAAATTACTGCTTTTTATATCCTCGGTAATAGAAGCTAAATTCACGGTAATAGAGTCACATTCTGACCATTACCACCACATTACCACGGTAATAGAAGTCTTGAATAATATTTTGGTTTCAATAATTATTATATACAATAAAATTAACTAAAATGAGTCCAAAAAGTAACGACACTGAAAGTTCAATAAACACTAAGAAACATATTCTCGGGCGTTAAGTAGCTTTGATACCCTTAATTTTTAGAACTGTTTTGAAAACTTCCTTAAGTACCACGGCAATAGGCGCCGTTACCTTAAATTCTTACTCGCAAATAACACACCGCATTCTGAGGAGTGCTTACGAACATTTTTAACTACTTTTAGAAAATGTATGATTCGTTATTTGACGCACTCGGACGCCGCCTGCGCCCACAACATTGTAGGTACTTAAATTTTAAGTTTCAGGAGCAATTTTTCCCCTATTATTGTTTTTCAGTGAGAACTGGGGAGAGTCGATACAAACAGGTCACCAAGGTGCGTTTAGTGGAAGAGCAATCTAGTCCCTTCAACAATGAGACAGTGCGCCGGTTCACGTGGCATTCCGCCTCTGGCGTGTCTGTAACCGTCATGTCTTATGGAGCTATCATACAGTCTGTAAAAGTAAGTCATCAAGTCATCATGACATGACTAAATATTCACTTTTCCTTATGAGAGGGGAGATATCAAAGGGTAGGGGAGCAAGGCACGGCTCACTCAGGAATCGTCTGAGTTAAAAAGTAGGTACCTACCTATTTTGTAATAGGCTGTAGACTATCCAGGGATAGATCATGAACCTTTGTTTTACTAGATAGAAAGAGCTGAAGATATTATTTACCACTGACAGTGGAGTGCGCATTTTTTTTCTTAGTTCAGTGCCAACTTAGACTACTTGACAGACAGACTAGTGGACTAGACACTGGGGACCTAAACGGGTCAAACCCAAAAAATAAACAAGATGCACTGAGTGTCACATCAGTCGTCAAAGCATGCGCGAGAAACCAAATAATCGTATATATTATGACGAGCTTTAGCATATTTATGTAAGCTGTCCTCTCAACAAGCTGATCATCTAAATGTCCAGGTCCCAGATAAGAACGGCAAGGTTGCCGACATCGCCCTCGGTTTTGATGACGTGGACAGTTACATCCACCGCAACGTGCCGTACTTCGGCGCGACGGTGGGGCGCTGCGCCAACCGCATCGCAGGCGCAGAGTTCCAGATCGACGGAGTGCAGTACAAGCTAGCCAAGAATTTAGGGGAGAACCACATGCATGGAGGGTTCGTGGGGTTCGATAAGGTTATTTCAATTTGCTTACCGTCAAAATTATTGTATTGTTTATCGTAAAATGTGATATTCAAAGGTTACTTGGTACCAACACAACTGTAACTGCGACGCGACACGAGTAGAGAAAAATCTACCCTCCTTTCTATTCGCTTTCTCAGAGTTCGAGCGAGACAGGAATCGCTGAGTCGCGCGAGATTCGACTTGGCAGCAAGTTGTGCTAGCCCACCAGGAACTAGGATATGTTTGTCTGTAGGAATAATCCCGACTTTAAGTTTGCGTGCTGAATTAGAGGTAGAGGATGAACTGTACCTGCTGGCTGGTATGGAAAGAAGAAACATTTTTCGGGTGTATGTACAGTCACCAGCATTAATATCTGCCAAAACAAACGCGGTATGAGGTATCTGACACGACTCTATTTGTAGCACCGTAAGGACGTGTCAGCATAAATAGCCGCCTTTTTTATGGCCGATATTGTTGCTGGTGACTGTACCTCTACTGTATCTGTTTCTTTACCATGTACTGCCTTCTCCTCGACTTAGCGTTATCCCGTGGTTATCCCTTATCCTGATTGTATCCTGAAGAAGTTAGGGTACTGCGTGCATGATTCCCAGTCCCAAGAATTAGCATACGCACTAGTTTTGCGGAACTTGGGCATTGAGATTAGAACGACACGAGTGACTGTTAACATTCTCAGAACGCCTCTTACTCAGTTTCTTCTCCTAGTCAACAACAGAGATCAACGGCTTAACGGGTTTTCTTAAGTAATTCAAAATAGTCCTGCACTGCAACCAAGAATTGACCGCGCCAACGCTCTAGGCTTCTGAGGACAGTGAGGACATACTTCAAAGCATTAATTCTAAGTAGTCAATATCCTTAGCTATCCACCATATGGTTCATAGAGATTATGTTATGAATGTTTATGAATTGCTGTCTCGCATTTGATAATATAAATGTCAATTTTCCAGAAAAACTGGAACACAACAGTCGAGGGCAATAAAGTAATCTTCAGCTACCTCTCCAAAGACGGCGAGGAAGGTTACCCTGGTGACTTACTAACTAACGTCATCTACGAGCTCACAGATGACGACCAGTTCCACGTGAACTACGTGTCCACAACCACGAAGAAGACTGTTGTGAACCTGACCAACCACTCGTACTTTAACCTGGCGGGCCATGATGGGGGTGCTCGGGGCCTGTTTGATCATGAAGTCACTGTGTTTGCTGATAAGTAAGTGCAGATTTAGGG
The DNA here is from genome assembly GCA_951800055.1 of Cenopis cana. Classification (NCBI taxonomy): domain Eukaryota; kingdom Metazoa; phylum Arthropoda; class Insecta; order Lepidoptera; family Tortricidae; genus Cenopis; species Cenopis cana. Next base: position 5,305,754 of record OX637487.1, on the reverse strand, counting down.
TCAGTTATGGTGCCGAGAGAAAACCTACACGTCCTAATGTGACCTTAATATACCCAATAGTTGACACCTACTGCCTATTTCCATTATGAGATGGAAAGTGCCAATTATTAGCTCGGAATGTGTTTGTACATTTCGTATCGCGACGGAGGACATTTTGAATACGACATCTTCGGGTTCAGTACGGGAGACATGTTCATCATCCTTTTTTGATCTTTGACTTTTCCTGATAGATTATATCATATCATATCGTTTATTTGCATTGAACATACATCGTCATACGTAAATATAGGTAGGTATGGAACATAAGTTACAAGTCTTACAACAATTCTTGCAAGATGGTTTAGGATCTAAATTAAATAGAATTAGATTATTCTGGTCACCGATCCAATACATGGGTAACTCAAAAGTCACACTTGATGTTGGCATTAAACTTATAGTTTACGCCTCTGTGCTGCCTCACGTCATAAATTATGACTCATAAACAATCAATCAAATCATTTATTCGTAAAAACATAGGTACATACAGAGGTGATAAGTATAATCATTAGATATAATCAGAGGTGTCATAAATATACACTTGTATAAATATAAGAATAAATAAACTTGTGTCACTAATACACATCACAAGCCAGAATCATATTCGCTACTGTAAAACACATGTGTGTTTGTGGACATCTGTCATTGGCTATTGTTTTCGTTCTTAAACTAACTATGGTATTTTAATTTTTTTAATCAAAGTGAAAATTGAAAAATTCAACAATAAGGCTTAATAGATGAGTGTTAAGATTGAAAAATTCACCATTACAAGGGATACCACGGTGGCTCAATTGGTAGAGCAATGGACGGATTCCAGAGGTCATGGGTTCAAATCCCACCTGTGGTGTTGAATTTTTCAATTTTCACTTTGATTAAAAAATTGAGATTTTCGCTAGCGCTTAACTCTCCGCTTAAGGCGCAGGGTAGGGCAAGGCCTTCCCCATACAAACTTTGTGAACGTTTTATTCGTCGGTTTTGGCACTAACAAATATAATGTTTTTTTTGGTTGTAAATATTAGATATGCAAAGATCGTGATGTGAAAATTTTCAAATATTTCAAAAAAATTCAAAATTAAAACATTTAAAAAAAAAAATTATAAAAAAAAATTTACATCACGAAATAGCTATCAGAAAAATAAGCATACTGACTAAAAATCATAACTTTAATGCAAACACAAACGAAGTAAATCCTGCACAAAGTTTGTATGGAGAGAGCTTGCCCTACCCCTCCTCTTAACAAACATATTAAAGTTTGTATGGTATTTTTGTATTGTATTGCTGTTGATGCCCCAAATAAAATTAAATAATAACTTTTAGGATCACGGAGACCAACCAAGAGTCCATACCCACAGGCCGTTTTACGAAAGTGGGAGGAACCCCCTTCGACCTGCGAATCCCGAGGCGGCTGGGAGACATCATCTCTAAGGACCAAAAACTGTTTGATAACAACTTCTGTATCACCACGTTTGGGAAAACGGTAACTCACTTTGGATTATAGTATTTATCTGCAGAATATCCTTAAATAGTTAGGAATCGCATAGATATACCTTAGAATTACCGCAGTCTGGGTAGACCTCCCACAAGATGGTTGTCAAATCCGCAGGATCCCGGTGGCTCAAGAGTCAAGACTTATCAATATATTCTCAAACAGGCCTATTCTAGATGTATTAGAAGTCGCACAGCGTGAGTACGCTCCCCACAAGAAGGACTGGTGGCTGGGCACTACACGCGGGTGGCGCAAAACCCTAAACATTGTGGCACTCTTTGGGGGAGGCATATGTCCAGCAGTGAATGTTTTGCAGCTGATATATTGTTAATGGTAGGATGCTCGTCATTTTCGTCAGGTTTGCTAGTCAGAACACACGTAATAATTTAAAGCTGCACGTAACTAACTACTATAGTTCACCGACCGAGTCAAGAGTCACCAAGCCGAGGCCAAGGCCTCCGACACGATTTGACGCCACTTTTCCCGATCTTGTGCCACCTCCCTCCATTTCTCGAGATAGAATTAAACCGAAACTCTTTCCCAGGACCTGCGCTTCATCTCTCGCGTAACCCACCCGCCTTCAGGCCGCTATCTAGAAGTCTATTCAAACCAGCCCGGCGTCCAACTGTACACCAGCTATAACCTGCCAGCTCCTACCGATGCGGCACTTATTGGCAAGAACGGCGTCGGCTATAGACGACACGGGGCCTTCGCTCTGGAAACACAGAATTTCCCAGACGCTGTGCATCATAAGAACTTCCCGAGTCCCATTTTGAAGCCGGGGGATGTTTACAACCATAAGGCTATTTATGTATTTGGGTCGGAGCGCTGAGCCGACGGTGGTGGCTTCTTAGAGCGGGTTGCATCGAAGATTTTTCAACTTTAAATACGGCATGTGTACTAGTATATGGTATCTAATATTATATTATCAATAAATTGAATATTAGACAGGAACTAAATAGTCTATGTTATCTAATTTTATATTATTAATAAATACGATTATTATAACCTACTACTTTATTTTCTTGACATCCACTCGGATTAAGTATCTTCAGATTCTTGTACGGTACAAGAATCGTTCAAGATACTTAATCCGAGTGGATCCGAGTGAGTGTGTCCATTCCTCCCCACTAGTCCTATCTTAAGGCCGGGTTATAGTAAAAATCTGATTTGGTAAACGGTTTTATTTCGAAATACTACATATTAAAAATGTAAAAAAAATACGATGTTATATTTGAGACCTTTATCTAGTGCCGTCGGATGTCCGTTACACTATTTGCAAAACTTTGTTCGATAGAAAAAAAATCCAAACATACCTCTATTTTCTATCTTAAAACTCATTTTATTTCAATCTTAGGTAACATGATGAGTAGAAAATAATACTTAAATAAACGTATTTGATGGTATGAGGGATGTCGGTATTAATATTGTTAATATAGTAAGCCATGTATTTTTCTCACCCAAAAATGTACTAAAAATTTACGAAAATTACGCGCACAGTTCCGTAGAGAGTGGGATGGTCAATTGCAAACTCACGCGTGTTAGAGCGGGACATTTGCAATGGAAGAACCTCGCCTTAAACCCCGGTGAGGTATAGGTTTGGAGTTGATTAGAAGAGGTTGGTTATTATTACAATTTATTAAGCAAAATAAAAAAATATTAGTATTTCATATAATATAATTTATTACTTAGTTACTTCGAAAATCTTGACATTGGAAACATACTTAACACAAGAAAACAATATACTTATCTTAGTTAAATGCACACAACTCTTCATAATATGTTTTAAACGAGCATAAAACAAATTTCCTGTAGGTGCTATGACAATCTGATAACTGACTTACCAACAATTCTTGTTACTGAGGAGTAGTTACACGTAAGCAACGTACTTATTATTGGGGAACGGGACTTAATCGCCTACAATTATATTATAACTAATTTACCTTTTTTAAGGTTTTGCCCGACGTTTCGAATGTATCACAACATCCGTGGTCGCGAGCTGACTGGCGTGAGCGGGTATCAACATCATCTAGCCGCACGGGTTTTCAAAACTACCCGCACTTGGTCTTTATTAATTACATTCTCACTAGGGTTGTCACTCGCACGACACACAACACTAACAATGTCCGTTGATGTAATGGACGATGTAATCGTGTAAGTTTAAATCAATATATAGTTTCGAATGTATCACAACCAGTGTAGTTAAGTTACACGTAGTTTACACGTAGTTCCTAGCTGCGACACTTCATACTATTAAACCTTTTTTAGGTAAAAACCTTAAAGAACAAGTGAATGTTCTCAGTTTCTCTCCTACTCTCCTACTGACTCGATTGTATTTGCGTAAGTACAATAACTATGTACCTAATTGACCATCAGAGGCTTTAAACCATGAGCGGCTAGAAGAAGAGAAACTACAGAAAATCAGGAAACTGTTTTCACAACTAAGAGGATACAACTCAAAGTAGTAGAAACTACAAGAAGTATTAACGGTATGTAACCATACCGTCTCAGTCTGTAACAGATACCTACCTCTAAACTGGCTCAGCAGCTCGAAAATCTTTATGTTAGGATTCCGATGGGGGAGCGTGCTGGTATACCGATTGAGAGGTTTGGTCGAATTGAGACATGTATCCAAAGGGGTATGCAAGGTTCTTGGCGGGCAAAGGGTTAAATATGGCTTCGGCAGCTGTCATCGCATAGAAAATTGACTAATCATTCTCTTCATAATTGACGATCGCTTTAGCTTAGTTGGTTAGTGACCCTGCCTACGAAGCTGGAGGTCCCGGGTTCGAATCCCGGGCGGAGCATTTATTTGTGTGATGAGCACGAATATTTGTTCTTGGGTCTTTTCTATGTATTTTTAAGTATTTATTTATCTATATAAGTATGTATATCGTCGCTTAGTACCGATAGTACAAGCTTTGCTTAGTTTGGGACTAGGTTGATTTGTGTAAGATTGTCCACAAATATTTATTTATTTATCATTTATTTAATCAGATATATATACGAAAACAGCTTACGATTACAGACGGTTTGGTGCATCAACCCACCCTCAAGGCAAGTATTCAAGAATGACATACAGCCTCGTACTCTGGGGGAATAGCAGCGAGATAGGACGGGGAAATGAGGATGGAGGCTGGTACAAGAATAGATATATAGTAGGTAGACAAAATAAATCTAGTAGGTTAGAATAATCGTATTTATTAATAATATAAAATTAGATATCATAGATTATTAGTTCCAGTCTAATATTAAATTTATTGATAATATTATATTAGATACCGTAGACTAGTACAGATGCCGTATTTAAAGTTAGAAAGTCTTCGATGCAACCCGCTTTAAGAAGCCACCACCGTCGGCTCAGTACAGCGCTCCGACCCAAAGGCATAAATAACCTTATGGTTGTAAACATCCCCCGGCCTCAAAATGGGACTCGGGAAGTTCTTATGATGCACAGCGTCTGGGAAATTCTGTGTTTCCAGACAGAAGGCCCCGTGTCGTCTATAGCCGACGCCGTTCTTGCCAATAAGTGCCGCGTCGGCAGGAGCTGGCAAGAAGTAGCTGGTGTATAATTGGACGCCGGGCTGGTCCGTGTAGACTTCTAGATAGCGGCCTGAAGGCGGGTGGGTCACGCGAGATATGAAGCGAAGGTCCTGGGAAAGAGGTTCTGTTTAATTATATCTGTGTAGCTTTCAATTATTACGTGCAATCATGTTCTGACTAGCAAACCTGACGAAAAGGATGATTAACTGCTGGACATAGGCCTAACCCAAAGAGTGCCACAATGATCTTGAGGTCTTACGCCACCCGTATCCAGTGTACTCCCGCGACCTTTAACCAGCCGTCAGTCCATCTTCTGAGGAGTGCACCCACACCTGTGCTAATTCTAGTACAAGTAGGCTAACTATTTGAGAATATTCTGCTATTGGCCTCCCCCAAAGAGTGCCACAATGAAAGGTTTTGCGCTACCCGGATCCTTCAGACTTCCACGACCTCGTGGGAGGTCTACCTACGCTGCGATAATTCTAATATTAATATCCATGAGATTACTAACTATTTCAGGATATTCAGCTTTGTAAATACTTTAAGTACTCTAAAGTGACCGTTACCGTCTTCCCAAACGTGGTGACACAGAAGTTGTGATCAAACAGTTTCTGGTCTCTAGAAATGATGTCTCCCAGCCGCCTCGGGATTCGCAGGTCGAAGGGTGTTCCTCCCACGTTGGTAAATCGGCCTGTGGGTATGGACTCTTGGTTGTACTCCGTGATTCTGGAAATAAGACGGTAGATGAAATTATTCTGGCTTGTGGTGTGTATTGGTGGTAGGGGGATAACCACAAGTTTCTGATATCTATGAATGCGGCAGCGCAGAGGCGTAAAACACATCCATACACCTATATTTAATGCAATGCCAACATCAAATTTGAATTACACACTATACCTATTGCATATCGGCGACCTGGATAATCTAATTCGATTTAATTTAGGTCCAAAACCATCTTGCAAGACGTTTAACTAATGTTCCATACCTAATTAAGTCTATCAGGAAAAGTGAAAGATCAAAAATAGATGGCATTAGCAGGATGGTCAACATGTCTTTCGTATTACCTAACTAGAACTGATGTCTTATTCAGAATGTCCTCCGCCGCGATTCGAATAGTACAATAATTTTTATCATCCTCGAGCTGAACACACCCAATAATTGGAACTTTCAATCATATAGGGGCATTAGGTGTCAACTATCGGGTACATTAAGGTCACATTAGGACGTGTACCTTTTCTCTCGGCACCATAACTGACCTAAATCTGCACTTACTTATCAGCAAACACAGTGACTTCATGATCAAACAGTCCCTGAGCACCCCCATCATGGCCCGCCAGGTTAAAGTACGAGTGGTTGGTCAGATTCACAACAGTCTTCTTCGTTGTTGTGGATAGGAAGTCCACGTGGAACTGGTCGTCATCTGTGAGCTCGTATGTGATGTTGGTTAGCAAGTCACCAGGGTAACCCTCCTCGCCGTCTTTGGAGAGGTAGCTGAAGATTACTTTGTTGCCGTCGACTGTTGTGTTCCAGTTTACCTGGAAGATGAACATTTTTAACATTAAATAAGAGACGTAGCAATTCATCAGCAATTCATAACATAATCTTAATGAAAAATATTGGGAATTGTGTTGGTTTTGACGGCAATAGCTAAGGATATGGATACTTTGAATTATTACTTTGAAGTACGTCCTCACTCCTCAGAAGGCGAAAGCGTTAACCTAAGTGAGTTCATCGTTGCGGGACTATTTTCAGAGATTACTAATTAAGTAATTACTTTAGAAAGCACATTACGCTGCTGATCCCGGTTGTTGAATAAATTTTAAAAAAATACGGTGAATTCTTAATTCCAATTCCCGGGTTCTTCAAAACTAGTGCCTATGCTAATTTTTGAGACTAAATATCATGAACGCAGAACCCCAATTTCTTCAGGATACAAACAGGATAAATGATAACGCTAAGATGGGGAGAAGGCATACAGACACACAGAGATACAGACATACAGAGGTACCTGTAACACGTGTACCCGCGAAAAATATTTCTTTCTTCGGCAGTTCGCTGGCCGTTTTCAATAGGAACTTGGTATGTGGGTCTGGTATGAACCGGTAGGTATAAACCTACAGACTGACACGATACCAGCCAGTGTAAAGGTTATCCTCTACACGTACTCTACCTCTTATTCAACACGCAAGCTGAATGTCGGGATAATTCCTGCAGACAAACCCGAAACCCATACTAGTAACTCAAGACTCTCAAGTAAATTTTTAATGTCCCATTGTACCTCATTCGACGGCAAGAAAATTAATATCACCTTATCGAACCCCACGATCCCTCCATGCAAGTGGTTCTCTCCTATATTCTTGGCAAGCTTGTACTGCACTCCGTCGATCTGGAACTCTGCGCCTGCGATGCGGTTGGCGCAGCGCCCCACCGCCGCGCCGAAGTACGGCACGTTGCGGTGGATGTAGCTGTCCACGTCGTCAAAACCGAGGGCGATGTCGGCGACCTCACCGTTCTTGTCTGGGACCTTGACATTTAGAAGAACAACTTATTTAGAGGACGGGGGGAAATAGGAAGGGTGAGTTTCAACCAGATGTGCTAAAGGTTCATCATATATACGAGTATTTGGTTTCTCGCATGCTTGACAACTGGGGTGACACTCAGTGGCGGATTCTGTTTATTTTGGGGGTTTTGACCCGTTTAGGGGGGTCTAAGGGGCTCCAGAAGAGTTGGCACAGAACTAAGAAAAAAAAAGCGCACTTCACTTCACTGTCAGTGGTAGTTAATAACATCTTCAGCTCTTTCCATCCAGTATAACAAAGGTTCATGGTATATCCCTCGATGGCGAGCGTGTAGTCCAAAGACTACAATATATATGTAGTCTATGGTATATAGCCCATTACAAAATTGGCCCCTACCTTTTAACTCAGGCGATTTCTCAGCTGAGAGGTGCGGCGCCCCGCTCCCTCGTCCCCTACCCTTTGACATCTCTCACACCCCGGGGGCAGCTCATGAACCGTTTGAGTTAAAGACTTTCGGCACACCAACTGCGTGCACGCATGCAGCTCCAATCCAACATCGCTGCGTGAATTTTGATATTGCCATTGTCAGCCGGTGTGTGGAAGCCTATAATTTGTTGTCGTTTGTAAAAAGAGGCCGGAAAGTAAATGAAAATATTGATGATGACTTACTTTTACAGACTGTATGATAGCTCCATAAGACATGACGGTTACAGACACGCCAGAAGCAGAATGCCACGTGAACCGGCGCACTGTCTCCTTGTTGAAGGGACTAGATTGCTCTTCCACTAAACGCACCATGGTGACCTGTTTGTATTGACTCTCTTCGGTTATCACTGAAAAACAGTAATCGGGGAAAATTTAATTAACTCCTGTAAAGCTTATAATTAGGTACCTACTTATCTACCTAAAAAGTTGTGCTGCTCCAAATTCGAGCAAGATGATATTTTCCTGTGTGCCCTACCTCTCCGAAATACCTGCATATAAATTCCTGGTTCTCAATTTCATTCATAATCCTTAACAAAATGTCCGAAGGCAAAAAAAAGAGTGAATAGATTTAATCCCAGCTACAAACGTACAAAACAAGAAAAAAAATCTTGTATATTTATTTATTACATACTTACCTTACCTACAATTATTAAAACTAAAACATTCTTTAGGCGACGAAACTCCGTTGCGTCGTCAAATCCGGTGTAAGTAGGTAGGAATCGAAAATACCGGCCCAGTAGGTATAACCGGAAGGCATCTAAATGTAACAATTGTCAACAATTGGTTAGAGTTAGAGTCTATTAAAACCGCTTTCACAAGCCACAACTGGGCACAAATTTCCGACTAAAAACAAAACAAATCGTTATCAATTTTTGCTTAAACTTAAAGATTATTCAAAAACAGATTCACAAGATAACCGGGTCATACGCAAAAACGGGTTTGGATTTCAAGAAATGAAAATGTGATATATTTGAACAAAATGTTTAAGTTTTATATGAAGGTAGTTTATGACATCTCTGCAAAAATAATGAACTAGATCGTTTCGCAATATTTGGAAAATTACAGCAATTTTTGTTTTTTTTCTGACCACAGGAGTGACAGATTTTTCAACAGAAAAGAGCAAAATTCGCAATAATTCTGGCGCTCAAGCTCTAAAAAATTATTCAATATTTACTGAAACTAGATTGTTTCAGTAGACTCTAAGTCACATATTTAGTAAATCAAACCACTAACAAAACAATCAACAATAAAAAAACAAATGTGTCCACAGAATGTATATTGTGTTTTCCACAGAAGATAACATTTATAGTTAAGCTTAACATAATTCATAATCGACTCACAAAACAGATTCATTTTTTTTTATTTAAGTATAGAAATGTCCATCAAAAGATATTTTCATCACTGTCATCCTCCATTTGTAGAAAGTAGATGTTCTGGAAAGAAAAGTTTCATCTAAAATATTCCCACACCATGCCAAGCATATTTTAAACTATCAGTGATAAGTTTAAGTCAAGTTTCAGTGCTAAAAATGTTTGCGCCAGTTAAATAAATATAAAGACACCATATTGTAGCTATAAGACGACTAAAGTTGACAAAAGAAACATTCCTTTAAAAGCCAGAATCAAGGTCATCTTTTCTGTGGACATTAATTAGTATTTACAGATCCATGATAGGTTTAAGCTAAGCAAAAGTGCCAGATATGTTTGCTTTAGTTAAAATAGATATAAAATAATATAATAAGAAAACGCAAATCGACAAAACGAAAACATATTAAAATGCAACAATCAACATATTTTTTTCTGTGGACATTGAAACCTTTCTGTGGATATCAATTTCTTAATAATCCTCTCTCATGACATTTTTAAACAAAATTCAGTTTTAATATCCGTTGTAAAGGCACACAATTAACAAATTAATGGTTTTTGACCAGACACACGAGAAGAAAAACAAAAAGCGGACACACCATCACTGTTTTAAATTAATATCGTCCATTCTGTGGACACACAAGTCCACATGAAATACGTCCACAGAATGGTCTTTCTATCAGAAAATGGCTTCAGAGTGCACACACTTTGAGGTTAGGGGGGCTTGCCCAGCGGTTATGTAATATACTCCCCCAAAGCCATTGCAGCTGAAACTTCATAAGTTAATATAATTTTCGCTTACCTTCTAACGCGAAGAACAGAAAAGAAGCACTGATCTTGGCCAAAATCTTTAAAAAAACGATTAAACCGCAATACTTGTTTCTTTGGCGCGTGCGTTTCCATGGATTCACAGCGTTGATTGACAGCTACTGCGTAGTGTTGCTAGTGCAAAATATTTACAATCGATTCCAAACATTAGTTGAAGATTTGTACCGGTTTTTTGTGACCACAGAAGAGACGGCCCGCCGTATAACCGTATGTTTATGATATTTATCTCGAAGACCGTTAACGTTTTACCTACTACTTAGCCTTAAAAAAATACGAGAAGGCAAATATGACCGTTTCCAATGAATCATTAAAATAATCATCAAACATTTGAAGAAATATGAATTTTTGAACATGTCAACTACGAAACCGAACAGTCCACCGGAGGGACTTTTTGAAATCAAATTAATTATTAAAAAAAATAATAATTGGGTTGCATGTAATCTAGTTGAACTAATTATTATAAAATAGAATCCGAATTACGAAAAAAAATTAAATAATATATTATTACGATTACAGCAAAAGCAACACTAACTGAACTCGTTTTTGCGTATGACCCAACCATCACATTACACACCTCGTCTTTATTTATACACAATAATATACTTAAAGTCTTAAACCATTGTGAATTAGATAGTTACAATTACACTTAAAATGTGTACTTAGAGGTCCTTAAAGATACGTGTAACATATAAGTATTATGTAATACGTACGTACCTAGTTATGAAGACTATATCAAAAATAATGGACAAAAACTTACCGGTTACCGGCAAATCGACACGTAACTGAGTGTCGTGGGAGCGTCCGCTGGTTTTATAAACTACTGTGAAGTTGGCCGCACTTGATAACAATGATAACATGCCTACCTATATGTTGAGTAAGTATTGAGATAATTTAAGTTTGCCGAGCTATGTCAAAGTACTCGTACAAAAAGCGAGCTATTACGCTTGTTACAAGATTCAAAATTGACTACCAGTTTTCAACCGTACTCGATACGTTTAGCAAAATCTCGTTCACACCTACTTATCTAATAATTGCTACTTTAATGAAGTATCACCTAAGTCTTAGGTCCTAAGAGAACACTTAAAATAACATCAACATTTAGTAAATGCGTTTACAATGTAGGTAAGTAAACCTAATAAGCAAGCTGGGTTCTCTTAAAAATTTGTCTAAGCATATAGGGTCCCTAGGCACGTTGGCGGCCTCTTAGCCGAGTTGCGCACTTTAGACAAGTAAAAAAATATGAAACCTATATGCATATTGGATGGCAGTCATATAAATAAGTCTTGAGTATTGTCAAGATGCGTACTTAACAATAAAAGTTAGTACTTTCATCCGTAAACTTGGGAAAAAAGTAGAAAATGTGACAAAATAGCGAATGCGGCAGATAGCGGCCGCCTACGCCAGTTTACGGCCCCCTGTGAGCTAGTTTGCGGCCCCCTCAAATATGGTACTAGAATGATTATAATATGATTTTTAATAAGTTTTTTATATCAATAGCGCATACTTATGTGGTGCAAATATTTTTAAATATTTTTTCCGGTTCCGGAAACGCTGGAGGAAGGTAGGTATACAATTATTCGGCAAAACCTAGGTATGGGTGGATTGTCTTTTTGGGTCAGTGAGGGCCAGTGTGAGGGCAGCTACCAGGTCCCGTGCTGCTACGCGAAAATGGTCTTAGAAGACCTTCCCTTAATTTCGAATTAAAGAAGATTCTCATTTATAGATTTTGGAAAAAAAAACATACAGGGTGCGAGAAAAAGGTCTTTTCTGACAAACTTTTTTTTGATGCCTATCGATCCCATTCCTGTTTAGGACCAAAAGCTTGTATGCTACCAAAAAAAATCGAAGATAAATTTTCTCATACAAATTGTATGAAAATGAAAACTTATTTTTCACATGCTATTTTTTTATGTCAATTGATTCCATCCTATCCATTATCAATAGGTTTCCTAGGGGTCAACTTCCGGTAATGTACTAAAATGCCACAAAATAAATGTATGGAAAGATAATTAATATATTTCCCATACATTTACTATGGAGAAAAAGTGAAATTTTATTATCCTTTTTCTCCATAGTAAACATTTTCTATCTTCATGTTCTGTCCTGTTTTCATTTAAGGAACATAACACTATAAGAAAAAAATACGGTAACAGCATTCAAAATATCAAGGAACTTACTGATACTTTAATTATTTTAAGACCTTATATGTAACGTATTCTAGCAAATAAATATTTCAATTTCTATTTCTAAAAACGGGGATTATGATGAGAATAAAATTACACTATTTCTCCGTAGTAAATGTATGGGAAAAAATATTAATTATCTTTCCATAGATTTATTTTGTGCCATTTTAGTATATTACCGGAAGTTGACCCCTAGGAACCTATTGATAATGGATAGGATGGAATCGATTGGCATAAAAAAATGGCATGTGAAAAGTAAGTTTTCATTTTCATACAATTTGTATGAGAAAATTTATCTTCGATTTTTTTTGGTAGCATAGAAGCTTTTGCTCCTAGATAGGAATGGGATCGATAGGCATCAAAAAAAAAAGTTTGTCAGAAATGACATTTTTATCGCACCCTGTATGTTTTTTTATCCAAAATCTATAAATGAGAAGTTTTCCTCGATTTATGGATTTTGATCCTGTATTGGAATGGGATCGATTGGCATCAAAAAAAAAGTTTGTCAAAAATGACCTTTTTGGCGAGACGTGCCCACACGAAACACATGAAAGAGGATTTAATATATGGATGTAGAGAAGTGTATGCAACTGTACATAATTATGCATTAAAACACTCGTGTGAACTTATTATGAAACTCGCCTTCGGCTCGTTTCATAAAACACACCCGTGTTTTAATGCCCCTCATTATGTACCAGTTGCATAATCTACTATTATTCCACATTTCATTATGTAACATCTCAAAATCAATGGTCTTTATAGTGGGGCCGCAAACTGACCTTTTCAGTAATTGTGTACACCAGATACCGGTCACCACAATTTTTTGATAAGAGAGTTTTAAAAATGCCAAAATCTAATGAAATCGTATCAAAAACTTAATTATTTAACTGATCAAACAAGAAATTTATGAATGAAACCAAAATTAAGTAACATTAATTAGCTTTCAATGTCGGCTGTCTCTTTATTTTTTGTACAGATTCACTATAATTCCACGCTTCGCACGCACTACGGATTCAATGCGGGAATTGTAACGTTTTATCTTGTTGAAGATCAATCTTTTAGTTATAAAATTATATAGATTCTTATAGCATTTTTAATCAAGTTTAGCTTACGGTTTACACTTTTTCTTAAATTAGTTTATAATTGTTATTATCTTTAGTTGAAGGAACCTAGTCGGTCAGGGGGCCGCAAACTGCCGCAGGCCGCGTAACTGGCCTAGCGACCCTATGCACTCAGATATTTTTTAACACCTTGAATTGTATGTATATTTTATGTATTTTACGATTTTTAGGTATGCTTGCCACATACGAGTATTTATCAATATGTATAGCGCAAGTATCACCTAGTTTGTGGTTACAGACCACTACTGTACAATAGGTAGGTATGAAATGAAAGCCACAAACTTCCTGTAAACATGAAGTAAGTAGTGTTTACAAACAAACTGATAACTTAAGGGGATGCCTCGTTCTGTGCAAACCACGCCCCGTATGAGAAACGTGGTTACGTCTTCGATGCACGGGAAATGTACAGTCTAACCTAACTCCACCTTTAACAAGCTACACGAGTACTTAAGGGGAGGTATCCCCAACGCAACTGTCCCGCTCTAACATGCGTGAGTTTACAATTAACCATCCCGCTCTCTACGCAAGCTCTGCGCGCAGTTTTGTAAATATTTACCTATAGTCATCAAGCCAGTCATTTTATCAAAGCAAACCCTGCGGAAATGTCTATAACTATTTATGATCTTTAATTGAGTACAAAAATTAAATGTTAAATATCAGTAATATAGCCGTAGTATTGAAAATACATTCCAAAAAGGGGTAACTTCGCGTTTTTTTTCTATCGAGTGAAATTCATCAGATCATGTAATTGACTGCGATTTTGACTAGACAAGATCCTCATGTAACACATATATTTTTTTTTGATTTTATTTTAAGACACTATATTCTATGTCTCAGATGGTTTTTAAAAACTCAAAAGTGGTAATACCCGGCCTTAAAGTGCGCAACTGCGCATCATCCACGAGGACACAGCTCAATATCCTGACTTAGTATGACATTGGGATGCTTTTGTTACACTTTATCGTTGACGGCCACGGCACGGTAAAACTGTATGGTTTCATTCATAAATAGACCATATAGGCTAGACTTTCGACTAATTGACAACATTTCATATTTTTAACTACTTTATTTTATGAACTAGTTAGAAAATAGGTAAAAATTTAAGCTACCCGTATTTTTTCTTTTTCAATTTAACTCATTATTTCATACAAAAAAAACACGTTGAAAAGTAGGTCATTCCAAAAGGGCGTATAAGTAAAATATGACGTCATCTTCCCAACAAGAATCCAGAGCCACTCCAGAGCAGCGATTGTCTGTACTCTGTACTAAGGTCTCCCTGAATACAGCGAGGAAGATGACGTCAACTTTCGGTTTACAGTAATTTGCGATTTTTTCCAAAATTAACGGAGGAAAAAATCTAAAAAAAAGTTTTTTGTGTACTTCACACGTTTTTACCGAAATGGTTTTCGAATTAAGACTTTTAGAAATTATGAAATATTGTCAATTATGAATGAAACCATAGAGTTGGTGGACGTCCACGGTAAAGTATAGAAGCGCACATTCGCTGTAGGGGGGCGCGCGCGTCGTCGTGAATGACACACACTCATGCAATAACTGCCAGCGGGCGTATTTTATTTACCCTAGGGCCAAGGGGGCCATGGCCCAGGGCGGCAGGCTGAGAGGGGCGGCTAAGCCGCCCTTTACAGCATTTTTTTGGGTGCCTTTTCTTGACTTTTGGGGCGCCTTTTCTTGACTTTTGGGGCGGCGAAACTTATTTGCCCAGGGCGCCAAATTTCAAAATACGCCCCTGAGCCAGCCTCTGTTTCGAAAAGAGCTCAAGCTGATCTAGTCTCTCTTTCTCAATACACACATTCTCGATAGGTCTGTTAGGTATAAATAAGATTATAATATTAATTAAAAACACAAACAAAGATATAATGTTAATTAAATATGGGTAGCATTTAACGAACCACCAAATTAATTGCCGAATGATGCCCTAAAAAATTACATTTGATTACCAAAAATACTAGATTCGCACCAAATTTTCAACTCCATTTAAATATAAAGTGCAACTCGAAGAAGTAACATGTCGATAACCTATTAAATTAAATTGTTACCAAATAAATTAGTCTCTACCCAAAAATACTTAATGATCACCTAATTTCAAACACCAAATTTCATATAATTCGCATCCAAATATAACTGAGATCGTAATCCTATTAAAATTAATTACACCCAAATAATTCTTTCGATACCCAGAAATACTACATGATCACCTAATTTCAAGCGTCATTTGTTTCATCAAATTAATATCTAGTCTATAATACCGGATCTACGCAATGTAAGAAACGCAAGCGTCATGTTTCGGATTCATCGAGCGACATGTGTCGGACCGACACGCGACATGTTCGGGCTCATCGAGCGACATGTTTCGGACTCACACGCGACATGTTTCGGATCCAGCGACATGTCTCGGACCCATCGAGCGACATGTGGGTGTCATCGAGCGACATGTTTCGGACTCACACGCGACATGTTTCGGATCCAGCGACATGTCTCGGACCCATCGAGCGACATGTTGGGGTCATCGAGCGACATGTTTCGGACTCACACGCGACATGTTTCGGATCCAGCGACATGTCTCGGACCCATCGAGCGACATGTTGGGGTCATCAAGCGACATGTTTCGGACTCACACGCGACATGTTTCGGATCCAGCGACATGTCTTGGACCCATCGAGTGACATGTTGGAGTCATCGAGCGACATGTGTCGGACCGAAACGCGCCATGTTCGGGCTCATCGAGCGACATGTTTCGGACTCACACGCGACATGTTTCGGATCCAGCGACATGTCTCGGACCCATCGAGCGACATGTTGGGGTCATCGAGCGACATGTTTCGGACTCACACGCGACATGTTTCGGATCCAGGGACATGTCTTGGACCCATCGAGCGACATGTTGGGGTCATCGAGCGACATGTTTCGGACTCACACGCGACATGTTTCGGATCCAGCGACATGTCTCGGACCCATCGAGCGACATGTTGGAGTCATCGAGCGACATGTGTCGGACCGACACGCGACATGTTCGGGCTCATCGAGCGACATGTTTCGGACTCACACGCGACATGTTTCGGATCCAGCGACATGTCTCTGACCCATCGAGCGACATGTTGGGGTCATCGAGCGACATGTTTCGGACTCACACGCGACGTTGTGGTTACCGAGTGACATGTTTTGGACTAACACGCGACATGTTCGGGCTCATCAAGCGACAAGTTTCGGATCCAGCGACATGTCTCGGACCCATCGAGCGACATGTTGGGGTCATCGAGCGACATGTTTCGGACTCACACGCGACATGTTTCGGATCCAGCGACATGTCTCGGACCCATCGAGCGACATGTTGGGGTCATCGAGCGACATGTTTCGGACTCACACGCGACATGTTTCGGATCCAGCGACATGTCTCGGACCCATCGAGCGACATGTTGGGGTCATCGAGCGACATGTTGGGGTCATCGAGCGACATGTTTCGGACTCACACGCGACATGTTTCGGATCCAGCGACATGTCTCTGACCCATCGAGCGACATGTTGGGGTCATCGAGCGACATGTTTCGGACTCACACGCGACGTTGTGGTTACCGAGTGACATGTTTTGGACTAACACGCGACATGTTCGGGCTCATCAAGCGACATGTTTCGGATCCAGCGACATGTCTCGGACCCATCGAGCGACATGTTGGGGTCATCGAGCGACATGTTGGGGTCATCGAGCGACATTTTGGGGTAATCGAGCGACATGTTTCGGACTCACACGCGACATGTTCGGGCTCATCAAGCGACATGTTTCGGACGCGTCCAGCGACATGTTTCGGATCCAGCGACATGTCTCGGACCCATCGAGCGACATGTTGGGGTCATCGAGCGACATGTTTCGGACTCACACGCGACATGTTTCGGATCCAGCGACATGTCTCGGACCCATCGAGCGACATGTTGGGGTCATCGAGCGACATGTTTCGGACTCACACGCGACATGTTTCGGATCCAGCGACATGTCTCGGACCCATCGAGCGACATGTTGGGGTCATCGAGTGACATGTTTCGGACTCACACGCGACGTTGTGGTTACCGAGTGACATGTTTTGGACTAACACGCGACATGTTCGGGCTCATCAAGCGACATGTTTCGGATCCAGCGACATGTCTCGGACCCATCGAGCGACATGTTGGGGTCATCGAGCGACATGTTGGGGTCATCGAGCGACATTTTGGGGTCATCGAGCGACATGTTTCGGACTCACACGCGACATGTTCGGGCTCATCAAGCGACATGTTTCGGACGCATCCAGCGACATGTTTCGGATCCAGCGACATGTCTCGGACCCATCGAGCGACATGTTGGAGTCATCGAGCGACATGTTTCGGACTCACACGCGACATGTTCTGGCTCATCCAACGACATGTTTCGGACTCAACAGGTGGTGGTTCTGGCGCTTCGCCGGCCGCTACCGCGGCACGCTCGCTTCGCTCGCTCGGCTCGCGCGTTGTATATATATATATATATATATATATATATATATATATATATATATATATATATATATATATATAACACATTTTGAGTCCGAAATATGTCGCTTGATGAGCCCGAACATGTCGCGTGTTAGTCCGAAACATGACGCTCGATGACCCCAACATGTCGCTCGATGGGTCCGAGACATGTCGCTGGATCCGAAACATGTCGCTGGATGCGTCCGAAACATGTCGCTTGATGAGCCCCAACATGTCGCTCGATGACCCCAACATGTCTCTCGATGACCCCAACATGTCGCTCGATGGGTCCGAGACATGTCGCTGGATCCGAAACATGTCGCGTGTGAGTCCGAAACATGTCGCTCGATGACCCCAACATGTCGCTCGATGGGTCCGAGACATGTCGCTGGATCCGAAACATGTCGCTGGATGCGTCCGAAACATGTCGCTTGATGAGCCCGAACATGTCGCGTGTTAGTCCGAAACATGTCGCTCGATGACTCCAGCATGTCGCTCGATGGGTCCGAGACATGTCGCTGGATCCGAAACATGTCGTTGTGTGAGTCCGAAACATGTCGATCGATGACCCCAACATGTCGCTCGATGGGTCCGAGACATGTTGCTGGATCCGAAACATGTCGCGTGTGAGTCCGAAACATGTCGCTCGATGACCCCAACATGTCACTCGATGGGTCCGAGACATGTCGCTGGATCCGAAACATGTCGCGTGTGAGTTCGAAACATGTCGCTCGATGGGTCCGAGACATGTCGCTGGATCCGAAACATGTCGCGTGTGAGTCCGAAACATGTCGCTCGATGAGCCCGAACATGTCGCGTGTCGGTCCGACACATGTCGCTCGATGACTCCAACATGTCGCTCGATGGGTCCGAGACATGTCGCTGGATCCGAAACATGTCGCGTGTGAGTCCAAAACATGTCGCTCGATGACCCCAACATGTCGCTCGATGGGTCCGAGACATGTCGCTGGATCCGAAACATGTCGCGTGTGAGTCCGAAACATGTCGCTCGATGACCCCAACATGTCGCTCGATGGGTTCGAGACATGTCGCTGGATCCGAAACATGTCGCGTGTGAGTCCGAAACATGTCGCTCGATGACCCCAACATGTCGCTCGATGGGTCCGAGACATGTCGCTGGATCCGAAACATGTCGCGTGTGAGTCCGAAACATGTCGCTCGATGACCCCAACATGTCGCTCGATGGGTCCAAGACATGTCGCTGGATCCGAAACATGTCGCTGGATGCGTCCGAAACATGTCGCTTGACGAGCCTGAACATGTCGCGTGTTAGTCCGAAACATGTCGCTCGATGACTCCAACATGTCGCTCGATGGGTCCGAGACATGTCGCTGGATCCGAAACATGTCGTTGTGTGAGTCCGAAACATGTCGCTCGATGACCCCAACATGTCGCTCGATGGGTCCGAGACATGTCGCTGGATCCGAAACATGTCGCGTTTGAGTCCGAAACATGTCGCTCGATGACCCCAACATGTCGCTCGATGGGTCCGAGACATGTCGCTGGATCCGAAACATGTCGCGTGTGAGTCCGAAACATGTCGCTCGATGATCCCAACATGTCGCTCGATGGGTCCGAGACATGTCGCTGGATCCGAAACATGTCGCTTGTGAGTCCGAAACATGTCGCTCGATGAGCCCGAACATGTCGCGTGTCGGTCCGACACATGTCGCTCGATGACCCCAACATGTCTCTCGATGACCCCAACATGTCGCTCGATGGGTCCGAGACATGTCGCTGGATCCGAAACATGTCGCGTGTGAGTCCGAAACATGTCGCTCGATGACCCCAACATGTCGCTCGATGGGTCCGAGACATGTCGCTGTATCCGAAACATGTCGCGTGTGAGTCCGAAACATGTCACTCGATGACCACAACATGTCGCTCGATGGGTCCGAGACATGTCGCTGGATCCGAAACATGTCGCGTGTGAGTCCGAAACATGTCGCTCGATGACCCCAACATGTCGCTCGATGGGTCCGAGACATGTCGCTGGATCCGAAACATGTCGCTGGATGCGTCCGAAACATGTCGCTTGATGAGCCCGAACATGTCGCGTGTTAGTCCGAAACATGTCGCTCGATGACTCCAGCATGTCGCTCGATGGGTCCGAGACATGTCGCTGGATCCGAAACATGTCGTTGTGTGAGTCCGAAACATGTCGATCGATGACCCCAACATGTCGCTCGATGGGTCCGAGACATGTTGCTGGATCCGAAACATGTCGCGTGTGAGTCCGAAACATGTCGCTCGATGACCCCAACATGTCACTCGATGGGTCCGAGACATGTCGCTGGATCCGAAACATGTCGCGTGTGAGTTCGAAACATGTCGCTCGATGGGTCCGAGACATGTCGCTGGATCCGAAACATGTCGCGTGTGAGTCCGAAACATGTCGCTCGATGAGCCCGAACATGTCGCGTGTCGGTCCGACACATGTCGCTCGATGACTCCAACATGTCGCTCGATGGGTCCGAGACATGTCGCTGGATCCGAAACATGTCGCGTGTGAGTCCAAAACATGTCGCTCGATGACCCCAACATGTCGCTCGATGGGTCCGAGACATGTCGCTGGATCCGAAACATGTCGCGTGTGAGTCCGAAACATGTCGCTCGATGACCCCAACATGTCGCTCGATGGGTTCGAGACATGTCGCTGGATCCGAAACATGTCGCGTGTGAGTCCGAAACATGTCGCTCGATGACCCCAACATGTCGCTCGATGGGTCCGAGACATGTCGCTGGATCCGAAACATGTCGCGTGTGAGTCCGAAACATGTCGCTCGATGACCCCAACATGTCGCTCGATGGGTCCAAGACATGTCGCTGGATCCGAAACATGTCGCTGGATGCGTCCGAAACATGTCGCTTGACGAGCCTGAACATGTCGCGTGTTAGTCCGAAACATGTCGCTCGATGACTCCAACATGTCGCTCGATGGGTCCGAGACATGTCGCTGGATCCGAAACATGTCGTTGTGTGAGTCCGAAACATGTCGCTCGATGACCCCAACATGTCGCTCGATGGGTCCGAGACATGTCGCTGGATCCGAAACATGTCGCGTTTGAGTCCGAAACATGTCGCTCGATGACCCCAACATGTCGCTCGATGGGTCCGAGACATGTCGCTGGATCCGAAACATGTCGCGTGTGAGTCCGAAACATGTCGCTCGATGATCCCAACATGTCGCTCGATGGGTCCGAGACATGTCGCTGGATCCGAAACATGTCGCTTGTGAGTCCGAAACATGTCGCTCGATGAGCCCGAACATGTCGCTGGATCCGAAACATGTCGCGTGTGAGTCCGAAACATGTCGCTCGATGACCCCAACATGTCGCTCGATGGGTCCGAGACATGTCGCTGGATCCGAAACATGTCGCGTGTGAGTCCGAAACATGTCGCTCAATGACCCCAACATGTCAGTCGATGGGTCCGAGACATGTCGCTGGATCCGAAACATGTCGCGTGTGAGTCCGAAACATGTCGCTCGATGACCCCAACATGTCGCTCGATGGGTCCGAGACATGTCGCTGGATCCGAAACATGTCGCGTGTGAGTCCGAAACATGTCGCTCGATGAGCCCGAACATGTCGCGTGTCGGTCCGACACATGTCGCTCGATGACTCCAACATGTCGCTCGATGGGTCCGAGACATGTCGCTGGATCCGAAACATGTCGCGTGTGAGTCCGAAACATATCGCTCGATGACCCCAACATGTCGCTCGATGGATCCGAGACATGTCGCTGGATCCGAAACATGTCGCGTGTGAGTCCGAAACATGTCGCTCGATGACCCCAACATGTCGCTCGATGGGTCCGAGACATGTCGCTGGATCCGAAACATGTCGCTGGATGCGTCCGAAACATGTCGCTTGATGAGCCCGAACATGTCGCGTGTGAGTCCGAAACATGTCGCTCGATTACCCCAAAATGTCGCTCGATGACCCCAACATGTCGCTCGATGACCCCAACATGTCGCTCGATGGGTCCGAGACATGTCGCTGGATCCGAAACATGTCGCTGGATGCGTCCGAAACATGTCGCTCGATGAGCCCGAACATGTCGCGTGTCGGTCCAACACATGTCGCTCGATGACCCCAACATGTCGCTCGATGGGTCCGAGACATGTCGCTGGATCCGAAACATGTCGCGTGTGAATCCGAAACATGTCGCTCGATGACCCCAACATGTCGCTCGATGGGTCCGAGACATGTCGCTGGATCCGAAACATGTCGCTTGATGAGCCCGAACATGTCGCGTGTTAGTCCAAAACATGTCACTCGGTAACCACAAAGTCGCGTGTGAGTCCGAAATGTCGCTCAATAATTAATTTGAATGTATTAACTACAATATAGCTTGTAATGTGTATAATATTTGGACGTAATTCTAATAACAAATGATGCACGAGATTTGGTGGTAGTTTAGTATTTTTGGTGGTACTTGAGAATTTTTTGATGCGATTATAAAATTTCAGGGAACGCAATAAGTAAAATAGCTGCTACTGCTGGAATAATAGGTATGAGTGGTTAGGTGATCTGAAATTGATGGTCGATACATTTTTTTGAGTGTTCAGCCTTATTTTAGGGTTCGAAAATTTGGTGATATCAAAAGTTATTTAGGTGATCATTTTATTTGTTCCCATTAAATATCCATTTATTGTTTTTGCAAAACATCAAATTCCATTATACATGTATCTCTTCTTCAAGCAACCATCTATCTATTCAACTCTTTTTTTGAGCAAGCTCTCTTGTAACACAAAATACCTGAATGTGCAGCATCTTTGCAAATACAAATACAAAAGCGTTTATTTTTCATTTGAAATTACAATGGTGTATCGGTTATCGGTCTTTGCTGCTTACTGTCACACTTATGGCCACACAAAAGGGTGGATTTCAAAAAAATTGTACGTAACACAACGGAATATATTCACAAAAATGTTATACAAATGCCATACAAAGGAATTAATTTGTATGGGGAAAATTTTTGTGTAACGTCAAAACGTCACACAAAAGTCGCAAAAACATCACACAAAGGATGCAAATCTGGGTTGGAAACGTGAATTTAAAAAAAAACTTTACGAAATTCTAGCATTCGAATATGCAAATCAGTTTACCCACTAACTCCACCATCCAATTATGTAAAAACAGCAGTAAGAAATAATTAAATTACCTATTTTAGGCATGTTACAAAGTGGAATTAAATGTGGGGAAAAACGGTCTGTCACTCTTTATCGTAGTACTACACAAAAACTAATAGAGCTATCGACACATTCGCTTGTGTTGGTAGTAGACTACATGTAGCCTGACATAAAACTGTTATGGATAGTACATACATTATCTATGTTAAACACAAAATTCAGAGTTACAAAGCTGACGTAACACAAAGGAACGAAATCTTTCCCCGAACTTTGCAAAAATATTTTGATATAATATGTTCGTTCTAGGAACCTAACAAACCATTTTCTAGATATTTCATTATGTAATTTAATAGACCCTAATAATTTTTTTTTGGGCCGAGATGTTTTAAATAAAGATATGATTTTTTAAACCTCTGTTAAACACAGGACATGTACGCAATTTGTATGGAAGCAAAAATAAGATTTTTTTCAAAAATGAGTTTCTTTTTAAATCTATCAGTTACAAACTTTAAAGTTTTACGAATACTTCACAACAATTAGACGACGTGAAAACATATCTGGAAAACATTCTACTCTAATACTTATTTTTTTACAGATTTTTGAAGTTCCTACTTCAAATTACATTTTTTGGAATGTACAATTTCTTTGAAATTCACCCAAAAAGCAACTTTATCATCTTAAGAAAATGCTTATATTCCAACTCAATAAACATCCAAGATTCCAATAGAATATGCTATGCCGCACTGGTTGCCTCCAATCGCGAGTCTCGCATACCCTTTCTCCCCCCAGTCCTCTCCCCACGAGTTTTTGACGATGTAATATGGCGGCTGGGCAGTGGTGTCATAGCCGACTATCTGCACAGCATGGTTTAAATCTGATTCCAGGACTCTGTAAAAATGGTTGCTGTTATTATATTAGTTGTGACATTGAGGTCTGCTCGGAGTAGTAAAGCTTATTGAGAAAAGGAACATTTCCAGATATAGTTTTACGCCTCTGTAAACATCTGAAATGTAACTACTGACAGCCCGGGAATCTATTTACTACTTAGTGAGTGCTTTGGAGCGCTCGTGTTTAGGTAGGTTTAGTTTTCGAAAACAGGCCGTGCCGCTTGGCGCTCGTGGCCCAGCGGCGCCTGCGTCCCGCTTGCGATATCTAAGGTTAAGCAACGTGAGCAGCGGTCAGGACTTGGATGGGTGACCGCTTT
The DNA here is from genome assembly GCA_951800055.1 of Cenopis cana. Taxonomy (NCBI): domain Eukaryota; kingdom Metazoa; phylum Arthropoda; class Insecta; order Lepidoptera; family Tortricidae; genus Cenopis; species Cenopis cana. The sequence goes on along the minus strand of OX637487.1, from coordinate 5,281,323 downwards.
GAGTGGTTACTAACTGAGCGCTCCCGTGCTTTGGGAGGCACGTTAAGCCGTTGATCCCGGTTGCTGTCTATGGCAGCAATCGTTAAGCCAAGTTGGAGGCCTTCGGGCGGCTTGAGAACTTAGAACTTCTAACAGTCAAGTTGCCCACTCACTTGACAAAGCCTAATCCCAATATGGTCTAGTTTTCCCTCGGAGTTGGAAGGTCAGATGGCAGTCGCTTTCGTAAAAACTAGTACCTACGCCAAATCTTGGGATTAGGTAGCGGACCCCAGGCATCCTTCAGGATGCAACTGTACTGGGATAACGCTAGGAGGATGATGATGAGTTTTCGAAAACAAGCCCCTCAGCCGGGCGACCTTGGCCGGCACGGACCGGTTTTCAAAGGAAATGCTCGAAACAACTGCCTACTACACGGTACTACTATAGGGGCATGTCGGCGATAGGCTTTAAGCCCATGCCAGAAGGTCGAAAACAAGCTTCAAAGCCGGGCGAACTAACGGGCGTCCGCGTGGACCTACCATGTAGATAAGTTGCACAAGCTTTATTTGGCGGCAGGTACCATGTAGGTACTACTCACGTGCAATGATAGTTGATTACGCCTCGCAGGTAGTTAAAAAACAGCCTCGCGTCGACCAGCGCTGTCACGGGTCCCCGGGCTATGGCTTCAACTAAGTTCTTTTCATCTTTGTGCATTGTGCTGGAAATTGTTTTTCAACTCATTAGGCTTCCATAGGATCTTCTTATCTTATCTAGATGAGCCCCCTTGCGGATGCACTTCGACCCAATGGGATCTTTTGTGCAATCGCCCCCTCCTTATACCTACTCCAAGCTGTTCTCCAGTCTCTCCACGAACCGGATGATGGAGTTCAGCGGGAGTAGGTACTCTCAATTCCTTTGGTTCTGGGTAGCCATTGCCAAAGTCGTTCATTCTTTGTCTGGCGAGGGCGTGACATTCACACAGCAAGTGTTCCATGGTCTCGTCATCCTCGCCACACATAATACAATCCATGTTGTCGCATAGTCCCATCTTGGCCAATAGTCCTTTTACCCCGAAGTGACCTGTGAAGGTTCCGCAAGCGCCCTTTTATTAGAAACTAGCTTTTGCCCGCGACTTTGTCCGAGTAGAACTCGTTCATCGAATTAAAATTTAATTACTGTTCTTTTATCTAGTCATCGTTCTTCCATACAAACTTCCACACCCTCCAGGGATGATTTCCGGGATAAAATGTATCCTATGTTTTTCTGGGACTCAAACAATCTCCAAACCAAATTTCATGTAAATCATTTCATGGAAGAGGTAACAAACATACAGACAGACACATTTTCGCATTTGTTTAAACGCCACAGGTGAGATTTGAACCCACGACCTCTGGAATCCGGCTATTGCTCTTAACCAACGAGCTATCGTGGGTATCCCTTGAGGTGGGTGAATCTTTCTCATTCTGCAAGAAGCTCTACAACTACATTTTAAGTGATGATTATAGTTTAATCCTAGAAGAGTTTGTTTACATGATAGCACAGAATAGTATAATAGTATTACATACAGAATGGCCACGAACCCCCCGCACCGAGGTCAGTTACCTCGTCCCTGAGAGACCCGCCTGCTGTCGATCGGGTGCCGTCGCGCCTCGCGATTCGTCCGCGCCACGCACTACGCACCCGCGCAAACAATTGACGCGTGTACCGACAGCGCACGCACACATACTTCCCCACAGCGCTGACGTTCCTTCGCGTGTCACAGGTGTGATGATTACACGTAAGGATGAATAGACTTAAATACCAGTTGATCTCATATCTCGCCAAGCCCCGCTCTCCGTGCACTCTCTTGCAGTCCTCATCAGCGAACGTAAGTGGGTACCGCGCCTCTGTCGTCAGTTTAATGTGCTCGTTGCACATGTATTCGAAGACATCAACCAAAGGCCGACCGTGACGGCAGCCAGTCTTCTCCGTCCCTTCGTCGAACGTACAGTCTATCACTTGCTGGAATAAATAAACATAAATAAAATAAATACTTGTGGACAATCTTACACAAATCGACTTAGTCCCAAAGTCAGCAAAGCTTGTACTATGGGGTACTGAGCGAGGATATGTACAGTCAAGGGCAAAAATATGTATACATTTTTGGACACTATTTCAATGCAATTAAGGTGAAAAAGTGTATACATATTGGTGCCCTTGACTGTACATAGGTACTTATATAGATAAATACATACTTAAGTACATAGAAAACATCCAAGATTCAGGAACAAATATCACACAACTATATGCCCTGACTGGGATTCGAACCCGGGACCTCCAGCTTTGGCAGAGTCACTACCAACTAGGCTAAAGTGGTCCTCAATAACGGACGAGCAGTCGATAAGATAACCGTTCCTGTGGTTAACACCTTAGTTCCCAATAGTTGACATTTATTGTTCGCCTTTATTAATAGGTATGTATGACATGATAATGACGAAGATGTTATGTAATGGTTATATTACCGAGAACACTGGCCATAAAAGCCACTCGTTATTCGTTAAACTTTCAGTGCTGTACTTTGACAAACCGGGTACATCGCGACGTTCGCACAGGACGACCGCAACGCAACTTACGTTAAATGTTATAGGTATTAGCGATGCCACACAAACTGAGAGACGCCAGTGGAACGTTATCATAAATTTTGGTCGCAGCAGTCGCGCTGTGCCCGTCGTCCCGCTTGCGTGGCGCTTACTGTGTGTTGGCCTTTAGACGTCTCCGAAGTCCAAGACTATTATACTATTCTGTGGTCCAAGTTAATCCTGCTTATTACAGATACAGTGATCATATCAAACAACTCTCACCTGTTTGCTCAATGAAGTCAAGCCGAGACCATTGATGGCAGCCATAGACTCCATGACACCAGCTGTGCTGGCGGCCCAGCAGATTGGACATATTTTCTGGTTAAAGATCGGGCCCACTGCACCATGCTCTCTCCTAATATGATGACATAATAAAATGCAATTACTTCATCCGATTAGAATATCAGCGTTCTTCATCAATATTTCACTAGGTACCTCATTATGCCGTCAAAGAACGAAAGCAATCAAAGCGATCATCCGTCCATATGCTACCATGAACGCATACTTTCACTCACAATCAACACAGATAATATTGAGAATTGATATCAAAAATAATTTTATGTCACACCTGGCCATAAAGTGGCCATTATCGCACGCTCCGCGCGCGAAAAATCCCACTTCCTGGCCAGGGGGTGACATAAATAAAGTAAAATACCTGCGATCTGAGACATTCTTTGTTTTATCGCCCTTGGTAAGTAATGTACTATTATCTACACCCATATATCTAGTAAACCTACAGTAAATCGTCTTTAACATATATGTTCAAAAACCGTAGGTAAGGACCTGCTTTTCAATACCCCGTGTCCGCTGACGCAGCCCCCCGGACAGCGGGCATCATAATTGAACGGTTATGAGATTTAACCGTGAACGCGCACACCGGCTTAAGGCGCCCACATGAGGGAGGATTTAATATATGGATGGAGATAAAGTAGTGTACAAAACTGTACGTAAGTAGGCATTATGTAACAGTTGCATAAACTCTATATGTACACCCAAATTCAAAAACCATTGGTAAGGATAAGGACCAGCTTTTCAATATACCCCGCCCCGACCTCTGCCCTTCGTTTTCGGTTCGCAGTATGCCGTCTGACGACAAAACTTACCAGTCCCATCTCAACGGTGTCTTTCCATCTTTACCTATTCTTCCACCGGCACTGTCCAGCCTAGTTTTGGTACAGTTATTGGCTCTTTCACCACCTTTGCACGCTTCGCTGAGCTGAGGGGCGAGCATCCGAAAGCGCTCCTTTTGGGACCAATCCGAAAACTTGGTGACTCCAAACGTGGCATGGTTTAGACCATCGTTCAATCTCTCTATTTCCTTGAGGTTTTTCTGAAGAAAAAAAAAGATTTATCCGGAGATATTATAACATTTTAAGCGCCAACGACACTTAAAGTTGTTAATATGAAGAGTTAGAGGTGATATCACTTTACCTTAAAATGACGAAACCTTTTATGAAACTCCTCCGGTTCGTACGATTTACCGAATCTTCTCAAATAATCAGAAAACAATTTCCTATTCGCAAATTGTCGCCCTCTAAATTCACTTCTAAAATACTTTTTGATCACATTTTTTGGCAAATAACGCAAATGTTCTACAATAATAAAGAATAAAATAATAGAAACGCATAATACTGTTGTTTTAAAGGTCATTCTGTTAAAACATGTCACTAATAGGTACTATTTGATCGAACTGACTTCCGAATGAGGCAAAGTGAGTAGTTAATTCGGTTAAACCATTTTTCCTGTATACAAAAAGACAGGAAATATGAATATTAAATTACAAAGTCAAATGATCATATTTTGTATGATGTAGCATCATGATTCATGTTGGTCGAATTTAAAAATATTGAATCTCGCAACAATATTTTGTTCGTTCTTATAGTGCTCACACTATAATACCTATATGAGCGTGAATTGAGGGTTGTAATTTGTAATAGATATACAATAGCATTTTAATACAAAACCTTTATTAAAATTCAAATAAAAACAACAAAGGCACTTAGGACGGGCTATAACATATATACGTATCTATAAAATTCGAGAACATTATATCTAAATTCTTATCAATATTACTATCAACTGTACACAAGTATGAATTGCAGACTTTATATAAATGGATTAAGGTTACACATATTTAGGCTTCGCAGCCCAGATCCAGCTCCAGATATGGAATTATCCGGACCCGGATCCGAATTATCCGGATCATCCATACAACTTGGGTCAAGTTTGCACAAACACACGATTTTCAGACAGTGCCATACTTAAAGTAGGTAAAGACAAATTGTATTTTATTATTACATTGCTGAATTATCTCCTTTTCCTTGACTATTAATAATATCCTTATTATATTCTAGTGAACACACTGTTTCCACGTAATTCGAGATGAGTAATTCGCTTTTGTTATTTCAATATCGATAAATTATCAATTTAAAATTGAAATAAACAGTGACTAAAAAATAATGGCTTGTCAATATCAGTCTTGTTACAAATTAAAACTTTTGACGTAACACTTAAAAAACTCGTATTATTCAGACAACATAACGTACTGGCAAGATAAACTATATAATTTGGACTTAAAAAAAGTAAAAGAATAAAAATATATTACATAGTAAACAACAGACCATAAATTTAATTTGTAGAAGCATTTGCAAATCAGTTATCACAGGCTTAAGTGAACCTATTGATAGTTGCAAGTAAAATAAATATGGTTATGGTTTGTATAGTAAACCTAAAATATTAGACATAATAACTAAATGAGGTATAAATTGTCACCCCTTACGGTAACAGATTTTGTCGCTCGACTAAACGACAAGGCAGCGACACGAGCGGAACTAAAGCAACAATTTCTAGAAAAACAATTTAAAATTACTAATAATTAATATATTGTTTATTAAAAATTGTACATCGAAATGTGTATATCACTATCAAACGGATGAATTTACAATCGAAATTCAATATTATGAAAAACTGCATACTAAAATATTTGTTATAAAGTTTAGCTGCCCAATTCTCTTACGAAGATCGACCCTAGATATCACAAATCGTAAAATAGCTGCCAGTTTTTAAATTTACTAATGCCCAAATATTATTTATTGTCAAGGCCGCAGATGTTTTTGCACTCGGCCATCCCGGCATTGTAGATGTCCTCGTGGGTATTGTATTAGAGACTATTTCTAATCGTTTGTCGACACTAGAAGTGCGGACTGATGAAAATGTATTGTACAATCGACGTCAAATATGTCTTACACTTTTACACTTTATTCCACTGTAATAAGTTATAAGGCCAATAACGTATAGATATCTCTAACGATTGTAACAACGGATCGCGCTACCGATAACTGCCAAAAAACAGTAGATCGTACGGACGAAGATGGATGCGGACTGCTGTTTTGTTTAACCGCCGTCATTTTATCATAGATAATTCGCAGTAGTCCACATTTTCTACACTGAGCAGGTACGGATAGGGACTATATTCCATCTTTTCACGTACAAGATTACAGACTAGTGGTAGTAGCACATTAGATTCTACACAACATCAACGCTGGCGACCTCATTAGCAAGCCCGCATACATTAGTGCCGATTGCTAGGTTAATGTAGCCACCGTTACCAAATTCGCTGCCCCACGAGTTCTTCGCCACGTAGTGGGGAACCTCCGCTGATAAGTCATAGCCGACTAGCTCTACGGCGTGGTTGAGATCCGTTGACGCACCACTGAAACATAACATATGTAATTAATTAATGTATTATTTCTCACTGCACCTTGGCAACTTTCTGTTGGGCCCTATGGTTGATTTCTGGTAGTAACGAACTTGCGTTCCACTGGGAAGAGGGGCGAGAAAGAGTGAGTGCTCCTGTGTAGGTACGCTTGAGCATTAATCCTGCGCAAATGACTGACTGATGATGATGGTTGATTTGATAGAGAATGCTTCATGGCATTAAATTCACCCTTTATGGGTGCAATAAAAAAATAATAAATAAAAAACAATTTACGATTAAATAGTCTAGACCAGGAAAAAACCATCATCAGATAATCAGTAGGGGGAAGTCCCGTAAAGCCGGACGGCACCCTATGGCCGGACACTCGTAACATCTCGGTAATTCTTAATGATTACTAAGCAAGAATGGATGAAAAAAATGCGACGGACTCCCTTGCACCCCTTTTATAAAATATTAGATAGGACCCATTACAATTTATTGAAATATTACGGCCTGACGGCACCGGCTTTACGGGACTTCCCCCTACTCGATTTGTAAAAGTCCAACATGAAAATATCGTTGTTTCGTATTTTCGTATCCCTGAGTAAGTCATATTCAAATTCCACTTTTCTGATTGCATTTTTATCCGAAACCCATTGGAGTCAATACTCCGTTTAACTTTAGAATAACTTTTCACACATTAAATATGACAAAAGTTTACTTACGCGCAATGATATTGGATGACTCCACCAAGGTAGTTCTGCCACGTGAGGGCGTTCACAGCCACGGCCACTGGACCGTGCGTAGCGAGGGCTTCTAGTATTTTATCTTCAGCACCCACGAAACTAAAACAATGAAACAATATCTGTGAAAAATTGCTTGGGTTATTCCACCACGACGCAACGCATATTTAAACTCGCGTTAAAATTATTTATTAATTTTCTTTATCAAAGCCCACTGGAACAGTTGTTCAACCCATTGTGTGGATCCGGCATTACGGCTTGCTTACGCTTCCCAGACAATAAGGTTCATACTCCCTTGTCGCATATGAATGTCTGTAAAGAAGCATCTATGACATTCTTGGTAAGTCTAACATTGCACAGGAATCATTGCAATAGAAACTTTAAACCCAATCAATAGGGACCAAAGCTGTTCGTAGGCTGCCGACTTTCTCAGGATCGTTATCATCTAGACGTGGAAACGAAAGGGTAACATTAACTTTAACCTCAAGCTATAAGGTTCATAATCAAACTGACTCGTCGCACTCGAAAGTCCTAGCCCGTAGTATTCTTGGATATTTTGCACTCGCCATCCAATAACCGCTGTGTCTAGACAGATGTCGCATCCTTATCACACTTTTTTAACTTAAAACCGGCCAAGTTCGAGTCGGTCTCGCGCACGAAGGGTTCCGTGTGTGGAGTCTAATAGAGTCCTGTTTTACCCTTTGGTTACGGAACCCTAAAAATGGGAAGGGGGCAAAGATGAGGCTGAGTGAAGCAAGCTCACCCAGAAAATGCCTACTCACTCGTGCCTTAAAGAGGTCCAGGTTATATGAACTCGGAAATACAGATGCTTAGCTAGATCAAAACGCATGGCAATTCCAGCCATAACCTTAAGTTATAAAGTTCACATTCATACTCACTCGTCACACGTAAAAGTCTTAACCCGAACGCCAGTACTATTCTTGGATATTTTGCACACGCCATCCATAAGTCGTAGCGGATACTCCGTGGCTGTCTGCACAGCTGTCTTCGAGATCATCAGCCAGTCGAGAAGTAGGCATATGTCGCCGCCTTGACAGCCGGCGTTACCGAGGGTTGCGCAGTCTATGGCTTCCTGGAATTGGGGAAAAAACTAGTTAGAATCATCGTACACAGACTGCTAAACACTCGTGGGTCAAACGTCAAACCAAACGATTGAGATTCCTAAAGTTAAAGCATTACCAAAGGAGTTTACCATCGAATTCAAAATTTGTTACACGTTCAAAACACACAAAAAAACTAGAAAACGGTGTAGGCCGTGACCATCGGATTCGGACCTCTTAGACACCTTAACCACCCTTAACGGATTGACTGCCACCCTCTTTTGCTGGACATTCGGCAGGTGCCGCACTTTGCTGTGTGCCCCGAACGCACATGTGAGTTCAACCGACTATTCTAAGTCTAAGGCACTAAGGCACAGAGTGACAGTCACTAAATATGATGAACGCGTCTGTGCGAGAGACTGGGTGAAAGTAACGGAAACGCATATATGCGTTGGTGGCAGTGAATATGTTAACTCGTAATAATGATAGCCATTTGTGATAAATTAAGATTGGAAGTGTCAAGAATTGGGTCCCAGTCGAGCATTGGGACGTTAGGTGACTTGATGAGTTCGTTATGCATTTCTCATTTAAAGCCCGATAAGCACTCTACCCTAACCTGGATTTTATTTAGGAGCTCGGTAGGGTGACACCTTCTGTAATGGACACATTAAGCTGACAAGCACCAGTAATGGACACTTCAATCCTAATTCAAAGCTCATACGGTAAAACCGTATTAAAAAATTATGATTCTTATCTTCTTTTACATACTAGTCAATGTACACTGTACATCATTAGGCGCTTGTCCATTACTGGTGGTATCACCGACAAGCTTTGTTGTGATGCCGCATTGCTCTCGCATCGTTTAGCAATCGAAAGGTCATTCGCCAGTTAACGGACTCAGCACCAATTCAATCATGGCAAGTGGACATCCGCTTTGAGTTAGCTATCTGAGTTAATATCGGACTCCGACCGATCTACCGAACCAAGTCACTAGCTCAGACGGAGTGACGGTAAGTAGCTACACGACTCAGGTTCAATACACGCGCTCAGTAATCAGTATATGGACAACGAAGGACATCGCGAAAAATCCTTGTAGTTGACTTAAAGCACTTGGATTCATTCACCCAGGTGACTCAATTAAACTTTAAGTACACTTATAGACTTTTTAGCATTAGCATAAATTCAGCACACATTTGAGAACGAATTAATCACCTTCCACTACCAAGTCCATAACTCGACTGGACCACCGTACGTCTATATGTAAATCATTGCCTACTGAGGTAGCTCCAACCCAGAAGTAGGCAGTAGATGGATGCAGTGGCAGTGGCGTAACGACGCAACAACCGAAGTAAGGGCTTCGTAGAGATCTAATGACGGCTAGCGCATATGGATTCGCCGCTAGAGGCGGTAGTGTGACGTCAGTCCTCCGAAATGTCAAATTTCATAGTTTGTGGGTGGGTTACGCGGGTTTATTTCTAATTAGATTAATATGGTGACTATTTTGCAATATCTGAAACTGATAATGGCAAATATGAGTTACGGATCAACGAATTTCAGTGCTTTGCGACAATGAATAAAAATGAATAAAATGAACTTTATTCTGTAAGTAGGCCGCAATGGCACTTTTACAAGTCACCGATCACAATTTTATTGCTAGTAAACTTATGTCATACTTTTTTCCGAACAAAAGAGGACTGCGCTACAATACGGGATATTCGATAAAAATATTTACGGTGCCGTTTTAATGTATGAAATACGATTTCAACGTAAATTTGTTGTTTTTACGCCCATAATAACCAATAACAAACTTTGAGAGTTGGACTGAGAGCGCAGTGGCGCCATCTGGTGAGCGCAAAAACGGTAGCTCTAATTCTGTGGGTCGACGGTACCTGTACGCTAAGCGGCACGAACTTCCCACTCTTGATAGCGGCCATAGCTTCCACGATGCCGATGGTGCTGAACGCCCAGCACGCGCCGCACATGCCCTGGCTTCTCACTGGTCCTATCACGCCTTTTGCTGTCCTGGAAGCAAGGACAAACAATAAGGCAAGGTCCAACAGGTTTATCTTTCTTTATTGGTGAGCAAACTGAATTAAAGTAGTATTCCACTTATTAAAATGAATTGATTTGATCAAATCACGCTACCCATATGAAACTTGCCAGGACTTTTACGTTGATTACGTATATTTTAAAATAAACGGTTAACGGATAAAATGGTGAATAATTAGGGCGTAAATGCATCGTCAAAAGAACAGTCAATATTAACATGAATAAATAGAAAGCTAATTAAATAATCACAGTTAATTTAGATTCGGGCGACGGAGATGGCGAGTGATCTGGGTCAGTTCAGCAATTGGAAGGAAAAAGGGGTCAAGAGATGCCTGGATAATATGGGCAGAGGCAAGGGCCCAGCAGTGAGACAGTCATTAGGCTACAAAAATAGTTTCATGTTATGTCATAGTCATTACTCATTAATCACAGTTTAAGAACTGTATCGGCGTCGATAATGCGTCATTTGCTTAATGAAGCAATTAGAAATGGTCTTTATTCTCATAGACAAACAGGGAGCTTTCGCCTGAGAAAGACGTATAAGTACAGGTAAATTACTTACTCATACTCATGTTATATCATTAAAGTAAGATATAACTTGAAGTGCATCCACACTATCTAAAAATCGAATGTTTGTAATAGGAGCTCTATTACTTTAGTATTACAGTAGAATATCCAATAAAATAAGAGCATATATCAGTGTCAAACTTAAAAAGATGCAATCAACGTCACAGGTCTAATGTTTTACGTAGTTAAAAATAGTTTTAGACATTTTAACAAGGCCAAATAACTCTGAAACAAGTTTTATAGAAAGACGAACCGGTTTAAGCTATCCAACTAACGATTCTAATGTCTGTCGCCTTGATTTGGTTACAAAATGATGATTTGATGAATAAATTATTGAAGAGTTTTCGTCTGTTTCACGTCTGTTGTAAAATAAAACCGGCCAAGTGGGAGTCGGACTCGCGCACGAAGGGTTCCGTACCAATATCTATAAAAAAACGGCAAATAAACATGTCTGGTTTATGGGAGCCCCCTTAAATATTTATTTTATTCACTTTTTTAGTACCTAAGTATTTGTTGTTATAGCGGCAACAGATATGCATCAGCTGTGAAAATTTAAATACGATAAATAAATATAGTGCGCGCCATCCACGACGACGCGCCCCTCCACCGCCCGTTCCATACAATTGCGCAATGCGCATAGATTAGTATGAGATGCGCTGTGGAGGGGCGCGTTGTCGTGGATGGCGCGCACTATAACTACCTATACTTTTTGTACAACTAGGCAGAGCCGGATCTTGGGGGGGGGGCAAGCAGGGGTCCATGCCCCGGGCGGCAAGTTTAGGGGACGGCAAATTTAGGGTCTTGACAGGACAAAAAATTTCGCGCTCGCTGCGCTCGCGTTTTTTTATGACTTTGATGCGTATGAAGTATTTTCCGCATCTGCATCATAATGTTTGAAAATTTCTCGCTGCGCTCGCGTTTTCATCTATAAGTAGATATGTTATGACTGCATGACCCGTCCCCCCTTAGAGTAGATAACTAGTAGCTACTTTTACTGTTCTGAAATGGTAGAGGTAACAATTTGTAAGACAATATATGCAGACGGGGGCGGCATTTTGTAGTTTTTGCCCCCCCTCGAAAAATTTCTAGATCCGGCGCTGCAACTAGGATCGGCCGGTTTTTGTAATATACCTTACGCCATACCAATACCATATGTCTGAATGCTCAATGCCCTCTATTGAAAGTATATAAGTCCAATGACACGTTATCTTATTTATTTGACAAGTGCTTTACTTATTCTCTTATCTCTATCGAAGTTAGAGACAAGTCGACTTATTTTGTAATGCCAAGTTGTTTATTTATAGGTCGGTTAAAGCGCCGCGATTGTATCACATTCCCGGTATAGGTTGTTACTACAAACAGCAATGGACTAATGAACTTTATTCAGTAAGTAGGCCGCAATGGCGCTTTAAATGTATCAGTCCGCAGCCGACAGCATATGACAACTGCACGTACCGCCGCACTCCAAATTTAACCGTAATGGTATGCGTAAAAAGCTCAATTTGAAATGAGCGGAGAAGTGTCGGAACAGCACACGCCGCTCACTCTAAATTGGGACTTTGAGTCTTATGATTACGTTTCAATTTGGAGTGCGGCGGAACGTGCTGTTGCTGTACGCAGTCGGCAACGGAATCATACCTTTAAAGGTATCAGTCCGCAGCCGACAACTGCACGTACCGCCGCACTCCAAATTGAACCGTAATCACAAGACTAAAAGTCCCAATTTAGAGTGAGCGGCATGTGTCGTTGCGACACTTGTCCGCTCATTCCAAATTGAGCTTTTTACGCATACATTTACGGTTCAATTTGAAGTGCGGCGGTACGTGCAGTTGTCGTATGCTGTCGGCTGCGGACTGATACCTCAGATACCTTTACAAGTCAAAAACTACTTGCATTTCTCAAAGACCACTGCCGAGAAGAAACGCCAAAAGATGCCCAATTGCCCGCCCCATGTATCCGCGCCTGGTTTAGGTACGTGGTGTCACTAAGAATAAGATCACTAGAGCTCCCGACGGTTGTATAGGAGTCACCTAGACGATAAAGGGATAGCAACGCGCAAGCGTTTTTATGGGCGACGCCTGTTAACCAGCAGGCAGGCCCGATACTGGCGAACAAGTCTTCGGCCCGTCGTTGTTTAAAAAAACTCCGGAAAATGGTGCCATTCTAACATAATGTAGGTATTGTATTTTACCCTAAATCAGGGGCGACTCACTCACGTGACGTCATCGCGCCGCTCAAAGGTCCCCCGCCCGGGGGCCTTTTCAATGCGATAGAAAGTGATGTAGCGAGTGATGCGCGTGCGATAGAAGGAGATGGTCAAGCGTAGGCGCGTTTGGCTTGCCTCGCGGGGATTCTGAGTGAGGCTTCTGTACGTAGTACTATTACTTATTCTGTGCCTAAATGCAGATGTACGATTAGTGTCTGTACTGATTGCATAAGAAATTAGAAGTACGGAAATCATGCAAAGCTCCTCTTGATGAATCTTATATCTTTAAACGAGCAATTCTTGTATATTTATTTATTTACTTATTTATTTCGGGGATCTCGGAAACGGATGTAACGATTTTGATGAAATTTGGTATGTGGGAGTTTTCGGGGACAAGCAATCGATCTAGCTAGGTCTCATGCCCCGGAAAACGCCGAGCAAAGCTCGACCGCCCAGATATTAATTGATGACGCCAGGGGCAGGACTAATCCCCTAATTTCTTGTAGTGAAATCTTTGAAGTTACCATGTAGGTATTTGCTACTGTTACACAATATTATACATTGCACAACAAGTCACATACTTAGATTACAACAGCAAACAAATTAGCCAGATCATTAAATATCAATTATGTGGCGGTTACTGATTCACGTTAATTTGCCAAGCACTATAATTAATTCATAGTATTAATTATCATCAAGTAACTATAATAATTTTGTTCAATAGGTAACATGTCTCGTCTCTGTATGTTCATATGGTTTTAAACTTACTTTAGTGTATCATTGTAGTCTTTGGTTAAACTGTAATGACGGTATAGTGACGGGTATCCATATACTATCTCTCGCAGTAAAATTTTAAAAACCGATAGTTATAACTAAACGCGTAAGATAAACCGATGTTTAGGTTCAGTTATCAGCAAATACACTTGAATCTTGAAGACTCTATTGACTAATGTAAATAAGCCTAAATAAAAAAGCCCTTAAGTACAGGGAAAGCAAAGTTGTTTACATACAGTATCTCATATAAGCTGTGTGACATATGATACCACAACCTTGTAAACCTTGTAGTCTTACCACAGCTATACTTACCTATATTAAGGTCAGTGGCAAAAGAAACCCGAAACCAAAGTCAATGTGTAGGTAATAATATAGTTTTTCAATAATTACAACACACTTGTGGACAAAAAAATTGAGAGACACAATATCTGTATGATCAAAGAGCAAGCAAGAAGGTGAGTCGGCAGTAGGAAAACAATGTCATACCAATTTGAACCATCAATTCAATGGGCTTATTTTCTGTCAATTTTTTTTTATCTTGCACCCTTTTGCTAACTTAACCCGTCGTCTACCAGTCCCTGGCATCCCAGGGCAGATAACAAAAGAATGGCATTGTATTTTTTTTTGCCGGGAGAGGACGGCTATACCTAGTTTCAATGGCATAACAGCATTTCTTTTATTCCAAAACAACATGGAACTATTCAAGAAATATACCAAGTTTTTTAAACAGTCCTATGATGTCCTTGCCCAACCCAATGCTACATAGCATCACAATAGCTGTATGGACCAACTATTGTAGATAATATAAAGCAAAAGCATCACTTACCAGTCAACTACACGTCACTGCCTATGATAGCAGTTGTTACGCCAAGTTGGAGGCCTTAGGGCGGCTTGTGAACTTCTAACAGTCAATTTGCCCACTGACTTGACAACCCTAATCCCAATAATGTCTAGTTTCCCCTTCAGTTGGAAGGTCATATGGCAATTGCTTCGGTAAAATCTAGTGTCACGCCAATTAGCGGACCCCGGGCATCATTTAGGATGCAACTGTACTGGGATAACGGATAAAACTAGGAGGATTATGATGATCACTTACCAGTCAACTTGCAGTGGTAGCGTCCCTGCGGCCCTCTTCCTCCTCACAGTGTATGAAGGCCCAATGTGTTTAAGGTGCTCCGCTTGTTGCTGTTCCCTAAACCTGGTCCAAGTTCTGTTGTATTCACGGGGGGACTTCTCCAACTTTTCATCAGAGAGATGCTGCTCTCTGTATTCGGCTTTGGACATGTCGGAGAGGTGGGTGAGGCCATACCGGGCCTTATGGGAGTCAGAACCACGGGAGAGACTATTGAGCTGCTCTATTTCTTCTAAAGATGCCTAAAATAAATACATTGAAACACCATTAAATTGCGGTGAGATCATCAGTTAGCATCATTTAGATTAATAAAAAAATATCCCTTGACCATTTTTATTAAACTAATATATCATATAAATAAAAGCATGTATCAGAAGTATCAGAACCACAATTTTTATAGCTAATCTTCATGTTAAATTATAAAATTTATAATTGGGTCAAAATTGAATTGATATGAGCCACTCATTAAAGTTGTACGAAAATACTAAATAGTATTTACTTAGATTGCCTACACCTTGAGTTTTCTGTTGTTTGTATAATATTTGTGATTATAATTGAGAGCAAGTACCTATGGAGATAAAAACTTTTGATAACCGGTATAAAATAAATAATATAGGCATTATAGTATTTCGTTAGTAAATACAGACAGTAACTTACCGTAAAGTGCTCGAACCTAGTTGCGTACTCTTCGGGATTATTTTTATAACTTTTATTAAACTTTTCGATGTAGTCATCGAACATTAATTGTAATTGTTGCTTGCTGTCGCCAGACTTGTACGAAATAGGAATCACAATGAATAACAGGCTAAACATAGCCACTATTAATAAAATGTTCCACCACTTCATTTTTAAATTACCACTCCTTTAATTAAATTAAAAACGATATATATAAAGAACACAGCACCCAAACAAACAACTTGCACTCAACCTCACCTCACGTAACAAGAAACTTAACTGACACTGACAGTTCTTTTAAGTGTTGCCATATTACAGGTAATATAATAAACTTCGTGTTGCTACTTCATATGCAACAAAAATATTTCCTGTTCTTATAGTTATTTGGGAAACAACTTTAGAATTTGCGGGATGAATTCTTAGCCATAATTTAAGCACCGGCTGTAGTGTATTAGGGACGTTATTCTGTGAGGTGTTTTTATTGAGAAAGGTATTCCGACGAATCCGCACTGCTTACTGGATTATTATAACTTGTAGGTTTTAAGAAAAATCCTCGTATTCGCAGTGCGGATAGAGTTGCGGACGGGTATCCTATTTATTCAGTGGATTGAATACGCGTCGCTAAGCGATGATAACAAGGAAAAGGAATAAGTAGATTGGGAATATTTGGGAACCAATAATAACAAATATACCTATTTTAAAATACACTTTATTTTCTCTAGGACCTAATTATGCTTAAGTTTCGGCATGAGCTTTATCCTCACCAGTCCGTCCATAGACACACTACTCTTTTGAACACATTTAAAATTATCTTTAGATAGGTAAGGAAGGACAAAAAACCGGCCGAGTGCGAATTAGACTCGCGCACGAAGGGTTCCGTACCATTATCTATAAAAATGTTTTTTACCCCCTTAAATATTTATTTTATTGTTTTTTTTTGTATTTTTATTATTTATTTGTTGTTATAGCGGCAACAGAGTTACATCATCATCTGTGAAAATTTAAACTGTCTATCACGGTTCATGAGATACAGCCTGGTGACAGACGGACAGACAGACGGACGGACGGACGGACAGCGGAGTCTTAGTAATAGGGTCCCTTTTTACCCTTTGGGTAGGTACAGAACCCTAAAAACCAATTTAACGGAATGATCAGTCTACATCTAATACAATATTCGATATTAGAATACTATTACCTAAAAAGTGTTTTGAAAACAGTAATGTATCGAAATTCGCAGTCCACTCAGCGGGGTTAGCACGACTGCAGCTGCCACGCGACGCGAGTAGAGAAAAATCTACCCTCCTCTTTCTAATTTGCACAGTTCGTGTGAGACAGGAATCGCCGAGTCGCGCGAGATACGACTTGACAACAAGTTGTGCTAGCCAACAGGTGGTACTGACACTGACCTCTCCAGAAAATTCGCAAACAAAAGCGGATTATTTGTCGCTTTTAAGAGAAATCTATATACATTAATTTCATGAGAAAAATTACAACTATTTACTTAAGGAATTCAGGGAAAATACAACTAAACTACCATAGATAACTAATCTAAAACAAACTTATTGCAACACTGGACTGTATAAATTTGAAATTGGATATCTTGTACTCTAGAATTAGTAAACAAATTGCCTTCAAAATCGAAAAGAATTAAAAATAAGTGCATGCATGCCGCATGTTAAAAACGTATGTCAATGCGAACCTATTTTAGTCAAATTGGCGACAGTACAGGTAAATTACTTCGAGACGTTTTTACATTCGTATTAGTATTTGTATATTTACAGGGATTCTACATTTAAATTTACACACACTTAAAAAATAATTTACTCACATTTAAATTTTGTCCGTACACAACTACAAATGCGAAAACGCCTCGAAAGTAATTTACCTGTAATTGACAATATTTCATAATTTCCATAAGTCTTAATTCGAAAACCATTTCGGTAAAAACGTGTGAAGTACACATTTTGTGTTTGTAGTATAAACAGACTCATATTATTCAGTGATCATGAGTGACAACGAAGATACAGAGATGGCATCAACGTCTGCAACAAGGGAAACAACCTTGAAGCGAACCGTGGATGCGGATGACAATGAGTCAGAAAGAATAGACCCAAAAAGACCGAAGATAGATCCAAGAGACAATAGGAAGGAGATTATACTTAATTATATTATAAAATCAGGCCTATTTGTTTATTTGAAAGCTAATTTGTGTGCTCATATAAACAATATAACTTTGTCCCACCAAATAATGAGTGCCTTACAATACACTCACAACATGATGAGAAAGTTAGCAAACAGCGGAAAGACGACTCACCCCTCTCTGGCACAGAATGCTACTTTTCAAGTAGGAGGGGCCACACACAGCTTGACGTACCAGGAGATCTTAACTATAATGGAAACAACTGCTAAGAATCTAGGTCTGGAATACACACCCTCCAACCGGACTGACAACCGCCACTGGTATGGCATAGCTAACCCCCTGTTCGCAATAATGGGCGCATTCAAAATGAGACATGATGAGATACGCTTGGGTGTAGCAAGAATTCCCATAGGAAAAAAGAATAACATAACAAGTTATATAGACGTTTCACAGTATGGTCTCACGGCAGCCCATCATATACTGCTGGAGGGGTCAACCTACAAGCCTGAACGAAGATCTGCAATGGCTCAAACCTTAGGCCCCATGACTGCTCTGCTTACAGCTCACAAGGCTTCTGAATTGTATAGACCCAAGTGGTTGGAAGCAGTGAAACGTGACTTAGCTCATGTTCCAAACATCATGCAACTTATATGACTGCGATTCACGGAAGAAGGAGCGAGGAGGTTGCACCTGCGTTGAGTGCTTTGGCCGACTGCTTACTGATAGCTGGATCAAGAAATGCACAAAGGGCTTTCTTTCCCCTGAATTTCCTGATACTTGCTACAGCGGGAGAGGAGATGAAGAAAATCTGTTCTGTGGGAGCAACCATAAAGCCCATAAAAGTTAGTGAGGTGGATTTTTCTGGACGCGGCATGTGGATGGTATATAGAGCTGTTATGAAACACCAGTTCACTCTTGAAACCGCTATGGACGATGTAGCAGCAGGACAAGTTGTCTACCATTCCATCTTCGGAACACACAATGAAGACCTTGGAGTCCTTGCAGCTGTTACCAACGTGAAAAATTGGAAGACTAGATCCGAGTTGGCAGAAGGATTTAAAGGGGAAGGAAGAGTGACACAAACTGTTAAATTGCCTATACAAATATATTACTCAAAATTAGCTCAAGCTAACATGACTGGACATCTGACAAGCTCTTCCTTTCAAATAAGGTGCAAACAGATTTTTGCAGGAAAGAGAACTGTGTCATATATTGATTCATTTAACCAATATATTGAAAGTGAGGACCCCAACGTTGTTGCAGGAGGTATGTCTCTTCCTTCTCTGACTACCTTTTATAGGAACTTGAAGATCAGCCTTGTGGCTAAGAAAGATTCAAACTTGATACATGGGACAACCCCTTGGAGGAAGATTGAAGGAGTGACAAAAGAGAAAGAGGGGGAGGACGCAGGGATAAGTGTTATGGAGACAGGAAAATACTTTTGTGGAAGAAATTAATATGGTTTTTGTCACCTCTCATCTAGGATGCAGGGTTTGCCTGAAAGAGTGAAAATGTCAACCTTTTCTTCTTTCGTTTGGGTTTCCTTACATATTTCTACATAAAACATTTTTTTAGATTTTTTTCTCCGTTAATTTTGGAAAAAATCGCAAATTACTGTAAACAGAAAGTTGACGTCATCTTCCTCACTGTATTCAGGGAGACCTTAGTACAGAGTACAGACAATCGCTGCTCTGGAGTGGCTCTGGATTCTTGTTGGGAAGATGACGTCATATTTTACTTACGCCCCTTTGGAATGACCTACTTTTCAACGTGTTTTATTTGTATGAAATAATGAGTTAAATTGAAAAAGAAAAAATACGGGTGGCTTAAATTTTTACCTATTTTCTAACTAGTTCATAAAATAAAGTAGTTAAAATTATGAAATGTTGTCAATTGCTTGTCATTTGTCACATTGAAGTTTTTACAGAGACAAAACAAATTCAATTTAATTTACAATACCTAGGCGATAAAGCCGGTATTACACTGTCCTGAATCAGGCGTCCTAACTAGTGGAGGGGAGTTGAAGCATCTCGCTCTAACGTATAGGTCGGAACCCTTCTATGTGTCCTGAATTCAGGACAGTGTAATACCCGCTTTAAGGAGGGTGAAATAATAAAAACACATTTTCGACATCGCCTTAAACATAAAACCTAACCTAACCTAAATTTAATTCCGATAGAAATTTAAGGTACTACTACCTAACTCATTTCCCACATTACATTAACTTTGTTGCTCAGACTTAATAACATCAAAAGTAACATAACACCACCTGATCTCAATAGACGCGCCAACCCCGGACGTGACACGTCTGAACACATCATCATACTTCTGCAGGATCTCCTGCACCGTCGCCTGCGTCACATTCGGCGTCATCGACCTCACGTATGACACCAGGTAATCCAGTGACGCTCCAAGAGGATGCACCATGAGGAACGCTGTGAGGATGCTGATGAGTTTAGCCTCGGAGGGCGGGACGGCGGGGCCGGACACGATGTATTTGTTGTCGTCGGGTGTGGGGGGCGGGGGCTGCGGCTTGACGGGCTCGAGCATGCGCGGTGTCGGCGGCGGAGGCAGCGGGGGTACGTACGCCTGCTGTGAAAAAAAAATATAGAAAAAATATATTAATATATTTTATGTCACACCTAGCCATAAAGTGGCCATTATCGCACGCTCCGCGCGCGAAAAAACCCACTTCCTGGCCAGGGGGTGACATAAAATTTTGTACTTACCACGGGCGATAATAAAGAAAGCCTCAGATCGCATATTTATCGCCCTTGCCTTCGGCTCGGGCGTAAAATACCTGCGATCTAAGACATTCTTTGTTTTATCGCCCTTGGTAAGTAATGTACTATTTTTATGTTTAACCACTTTCGCCTAGTCGGTGGTACGAAAGTGGTTCTGGGTTTGGATGTAAAAAAACCTTCCTATATTTACTAGAATAAGGCCCTTCCTTGTTCAATGTTCAGGTTATAATGAGCGATGCAGTGCGCCTTGAAGGTCTAAGTTTCGAACATTCATTTGGCCTCGTCCTAAGCAAGATTGGCTTTGTTCTTCGGAGGCCTACAGGGCGAGACCGGTGGTCTAAGGACGCTAAAGCATCACAAATGTGTTGGTCAAGTTGCGCTGAGCGATGAAGTGCGGCCTCGTCGGCCATGGGGCTACGTAGGCTTCGTTTTTGTAGGCCTCCAGGGCGCGAACGGTGGTCTAAAGCCTTACCAGTTGTTAAAGTTATGCTGAGCGATGAAGTGGTCTCTAACTTATTCGCGGCCTCATCCTTGGCTAAATGGGTCTCGTCTTTGTAGACCTCCAAAGGTGTGAACTGTGAACGGTGGTCTATGGCCTTACCTGTTTGTTGTTCAGGTTATGCTGAGCGATGAAGTGCGCCTTGAATGTCTCGAACTTTCTCTCGGCCTCGTCCTTGGCTAGATGGGCCTCGTTCTTGTAGCCTTCTAGCTCGTACATCAGGTTTTCGTTCTCTTGCTGTGACGAGAAAAAACATATATTGAACGTTTTTGGTATAAATTATGATTTGAGATCTAGGTACTTCACTAAGGGAGGCATTGAACTAAATATTCAAATCGCCCACGTGTGGGGTGGCTATAAACTTTGCGGAAATCCCCATGTTTAAAAAAATCTCTGAATGTTGTCTCCTTGGTCACGGAACAGAAAATGAACAGCAAATTGAGTGACATCTGCTCTTTTAAAAATGCAAATGACGTACCTAACAACTCTTTGAAAAAATGTGCATATTTCTTGATATATTTCAAAATCTGTTTCTGTATGAAATGTGGAATTCTTTGAAATGAACTCACCCTAAGCTCGTCATATTTCTCTTGTGGCACGGTGTTTTTCCCGATTTTCTCAATCTCATCTTCATTGAAGTTGGCTTCGAACTCCTCTTTTATGTTTTCCACCTCCTGAAAAACAATACCAATCAATAATTGTTCTACATACTGTGAAATCCAAATTTTTCCGAACATTTCATCTATCTTCTCTTTACTCAACTCCACGAGGGGGCTAGCACAACCACAGCCATGTCGCGGCGCGCGCGGCTTACCAAACTACCAACTCCCATCTCACTTGCGATGTACAAAATAGAAAGAGACAGTATACTCTCATCTCGCGTCGCGATGCAGCATCTGTTGCGCTAGCCCGACAGAAAGAAAAGACAGATTTTATGTCTGCAAAATATGCACTTTTGACAGTCATGGTGCAAGTTGCTGTCTGCATGAGAAATTGTACTTAAAAGTCTTAAAAGTATCAAGATTTTCAAGATCCGATATCGCCCAGTGTTATTTTATAACCCTTACCTGACGATGAATTCATATGCGCTAGAAAACTAGAAACTGCGCAGTTGTTGATTTTTTTGTTATAAAGTGGGACGGGCGCGCACACTGACCATGCGCACTAGTGAACTTGCGCGATCGACGCCATACTGCTCCTACTTTGGTGACAGCGATTACATACATCTCGCAGATTCCAACTCCGGTTCGTTTAGGACTAAGGTTGTGCAGCCTTCTTGATGATGCAGCAGACAAATGAGTGCGACCTTTAGTAGGTACAAAGGTGGCGCCGCCTCGAAGGTTCTTCAGTCTCGAAGGTAGGAAGGAAGCTCATTAAGATACGCCGTCAATGATGTCGATGAAGAGCTGAAGACACCCTTGCGGCCTTATCTGCTGCTGCATCAAAATTGCTGAGTTGGTCCGACGAAGCTCATCGCTCATGAAGCTCATGGTTTGGTTGAGACCCTTCCTAATCAAGCATTCTCGAAGATTCTGAGATTGAAGACTGAAGATTCTCAGAGAGTGATGATGCGATTTGTCTGCTGCTACATCAAAAAAACGCCCGCTGAAAATGTCGTACCATACCAGAAGTAATCGCCCCATTTTTCCCCTGGTAAGCGCGCGTTTTTAGAGTAGATGGAGCGAAGGTCGCTGCTTCTCCCGATGCTTAGGTCACTGGGTTGTCTACTGCTGCAATTCATTCCAAGTGACGCAAAGACAGAAGGTAGTTAGAGCCTCATTAAGAGCCTTCCTGGTGTGGCAACAGACAACGGTGTGATCCTTGGTGTCCAGAGGACGGCGTTTTTCTCGAAGGTCCTTCGTGCCTGGTAAGCTCGAGTGTTTTTAGAGTAGGTGGAGAGAAAGTTGCTGCTTCCCTCGCTGCTTCGAACACTGGGTTGTCTGCTGCTCCATCAAAAAAGCTGTGATGGCTCGCTGAAAATGTCTTAACATACCAGAAGCAATAGTCCCTTTTTTCCCCGAATCTTCAATCGTCGAGGGAACGGATGTTCTATTATGGCTTTACCTCCCGCAAATAAAGGGGAATACTAGAAGTTCCCAAGTGACGCAAAGACTGACGGTAGATAGAGCCGGATCCCGAGCCTTCTTGACGTGGCAACAGACAACGGTGTGTTCTTTGGTGTACAGAGGACGGAGTCTTTCTCGAAGATTCTTTCGTGCCTGGTAAGCTCGAGTGTTTTTAGAGTAGATTGAGAAAAGGTTGCTGCTGTTCTCGGTGCTTCGATCACTAAGTTGTCTGCTGCCGCATCAAAAAAGCTTTGATCTTGTACCATACCAGTATTCATAGTCCTTCCCTTCCCGGGATGGGGTGTTTTGATAATTTCAGGGCAA
Organism: Cenopis cana; assembly: GCA_951800055.1. NCBI lineage: Eukaryota > Metazoa > Arthropoda > Insecta > Lepidoptera > Tortricidae > Cenopis > Cenopis cana. The sequence goes on along the minus strand of OX637487.1, from coordinate 5,258,049 downwards.
TTTTCTAGTCTCTCTCTTCTAGTTGCAGTGCGGGTATTTCTTGACGTCGTAGTGGGTTAGTGGCTACTGGAGAATGCAGTGATGAAAGTGAAGAGGCACAGGATGAAAACCATCCTTTAAGGCAAAAGGCGAAGTATTATTTTACAGTCACCTTTTCCACAGCTGCATTCGTCTCCGTTAGCTGGCATGAGGGTGACTCGCTGAAAAATGTTGTACTATACCGGTAACGTCGACTCCGGAATATCAACTGCGACATCACTGTTAATTTTGTGTGGCGTTTTCACTGGATACCCGTAGTATTGTGTTCGCTGGGACGGTAGGGTAAGATCGCGCATCATCCATCGCGGTTTCCAGGCGCCAAGGAACGCGATGCACAATGTGATTTCAGGAAGGTACTTCAGGTAACTTGTCATTTCTGCTGGCAGCATTGACTAACTTTGTCGGAGCTCGATGCAGGTACAAACAACACGTGAATAAGTGACGGGGACCAAAACCTAAAGCATCACGGCGATTTCATCCAGATGAAATCATCATCGTCTAATCTGTTGAACCGCTCCAAAGATCCTGGTTGTCACTTTCTACCTACAATTGGGCACATCTTTCAAAGCAATGATACGATGTGTGATGGTGCACCGCTGTCTTCACTGAAGTAAACAAAGCACCTAAAAGCTAGACTCTAGAGCTTATAAAAAGATTCGACGCTACGCATTCCAATGTAGACATGAACTGCAATTTGGTTAACATTTTACAAACACTACATTTCACTTCATTTACATATTTTTTTGCAGTATGTCATCATGGGAATTGTAACGTTATTATTTGGGACTACACAGTATGAAAAAACAAATTATATTATATGTGGTGTGTTCATATTTAGAAATATTACGCAGTAGTTGATCAGAAACGTAACCAAAATGAAAACAACGAAAACAGGTCACCTAAAATACTAAATTAACATTTCTGTTCAACTATCGCATAGATAGTAAACATGTTATTTAGGTTCTACAGATAGATCGACAAATTAAATCATGTCTTTGATCACATACATGACTGGATAGTTTTCCAAATTAAGGGTTAAAATAAGTTTAGCTTTGGAATAAAACTGAAACTGACTGCTAATTTGTCGATAGATAGAATGGGTCATGGTGGCCAGCTGCACTGATTTGAATATCAAATATAGCTCTGTCTTTGGACGCTAAGGTTGTTGACACCTGCTTGATCTGCTTTCTCGCTGCGTAGATTTTTCTCTCGCCGGTCCCGAAGAAACCCGTTGCTGCCAAAACCGCCTTTGCAGTTCCCGACAATTGGTCTATACCAAAACGTCAAGAGACCAAGCTATAACTTCGCCGTAATGTGACACGTGCCGTTATTCTGATTTCGACGCTAGTGTATATTCAAATCAGCGAGCCAGGAGGCCGTAACTCACCATCGATACGTTCCGGAATGCCACGGCAAATGATTTTTATAAGAGAAAAGTTTTCATACCTTCCTTTACTTAGTGTAGGTATAGAAGTTATTCACGTATCTTTACCGAGCGTACGAAAATGGATGGAGGACTTTATCAGGTTTCCAGTACCACCGTTACACGACCAATGTCTAGGATTCAAATTTAGTAGATAACGTCACAAGGACACTCGCATCTTACCCCCCTTATTCATTGAAGTCCCGTCCATCGAACCTATTATAAGTAAACGTCCACTAAAATTTATTTTTCCATGTGTTATCATATGTTGACAATTTCTAGCCCCGCGAGCCTTAGAAGTGAACCTGAGGGCCGAAGGTCCGAAGTTGAGGCGCGAGGCTCACATGATCAGAAGGCGTTCCGCATAGGGCCGAAGGCCCGAAGCTTCTTGGAGCACGCTCGCTATGCGGGGACATATCTCTTCCACCTATCCTTCCATTGTGGGTATAAAGTTCTGCTCTCAGTACAGAATTACGGTATTCTATCTATGAGCCTTCACAAACCATGTAAAAGACAAACCATATTTTCGTTAGCAGAGGTTTGTTAAGTTTTATGATATAGGGGGATATTAAATAGACTTTCAGACGCCTTCTCCTTTGCCATGACATTCCGCCACGTAATCGGGTAAGCTCCGTCCATTACGTACCTCGGTCATCTTGAGCCACATCTCGATGTTGCGTCGCTGTTGTTTGCTAAAGTGGTCCGAGACGCGCTGGTGACGCGCAGCGGAGAGTATTTTCGCTACCTGCTCGACTGTCATATCATATTAGCAACCAGCTGCATTCCGGGAACCAGGTACCTAGATGCCAAGTGCCAATACTCGGTTCCTTGTTCTCTACTAAAGAGTATTGATGTCTACTAAAGTTCTGTACTAAAATAGGCTATTACTGAACCAGCGAGCTACATCTTAGGCCTTGTAGTCGCTTTCCATCAGGTGAGACTAAGGAAAACCGCTCGCTAGTCGGTCATAGATAAAAAATAAATGTTTCACGCCGATGTTTCCAGATAGAAATGTAATCGCGCTTGCCGAGAGTTTACAAATTTAACCGGTTGAGTGCTTGGGGCAGAGCCCTTAGTGAATACTAATGCATATGAAAGGAATTTTAGAAATATCACGAGTATTGGCACTGGCGAATGTGTACACGAACATAATAAGTACTAGTCTTAAATAAAGAATTGAAAACTATACGGCTGTGAGTCGTAGCGTTGACATATGCAAGTGATCAAACACCACGCGTCTTTGGTTGGAGAAAAAAATAAGATAATCACCTCTAACGCAAATAAAGCCACGCTCACACACAAAATGGGACGGGGCATCGCCGGCGTTGTTCGACGAATAGCAGCTTGATGAGACCGTAGCGCAGACAGCAGCGATGCACAATCCAGCGGCTCCAATAGCTCTTACCTCGAAGTGAAGACCTATAGCACTGACCCCTATAAAATATACTGGACTGGATCTCTAGGAGACTGAGTAATGCAAGTAGTTTAATAGCTCTTTAGAACTCCATGTAACGTACACGTAGTTGATACTCGCCTCTTCAGCAGGTACTTATTTAATCCCACAGGTACTTCCCCTACATGGAATCCATATACAGAATTTTGTAGACTGTACTGATGACATGCAGTAAACCAAAGAGGTATTCTTAATTTGACAGCTGCCAGTCCAGTAATATAGAGGTCAGGCTACGCCGTTTCGATGCACGTAGAAATCCACTTCAGCCGCTTTCACGCCCGATGACTGTTCTCCAGCTTCGTCAGTAAACCCAAAACTAACGCCTCGTCGCAAGTTGTGTGTAACCGTAGCTTATTAAACCGTAGTGAAAGATGAATTACATTTGTCAATGCTTAACTTAGCTGCAGCCAACTCGACAGACATAACGAGAATCTGCCGGGAATATTAGGGACTAGGGTAAAATCCGAAACATAGGCAAATACCTATTGGTATTCATAAATATAGACGGCAAGTTATAAGTTAAATATGCTAAAATGCTTCTATTTATAAGCTTAACAAGAGAGATTAAGGGCAATAATTATTACTTATGCATTTAATTATAAAGGCCAATTATTTAGTTTCAGGCTTTATGCCAGTCATGAAATACTTTATGTTACTGAAGGATAACGTATATCCCAGGAACTCGAACATATATGTTTATCAATACGGTCAATTTCGAAGAATCGATGCAGTATCCCAATGAACTATTCATTTATTTAAGGCGAGGTTCTTCCATTGCAAATGTCCCGCTCTAACACGCGTGAGTTTGCAATTGACCATCCCACTCTCTACGGAACTGTGCGCGTAATTTTCGTAAATTTTTGGGTGAGAAAAATACATGGCTTACTATATTAACAATATTAATCCCGACATCCCTCATACCATCAAATACGTTTATTTTAGTATTATTTTCTACTCATCATGTTACCTAAGATTGAAATAAAATAAGTTTAAAGATAGAAAATAGAGGTATGTTTGGAATTTTTTTCTATCGAACAAAGTTTTGCAAATTGTGTAACGGACATCCGACGGCACTAGATAAAGGTCTCAAATATAACATCGTATTTTTTTTACTTTTTTAATATGTAGTATTTCGAAATAAAACCGTTTACCAAATCAGATTTTTACTATAACCCGGCCTTAAAAATTTACTATGTTAACATATAGATTTGTAACCGCAACTACTACAGGTAGGTTAAGAACTAGCAAAGAACTGGTTTCGAAGGTGGCCAAAGGGGCACTGATAGCCCGAATGCATTTACTTGCTATAGGTAAGGCAGGAATGGTTCATTTCCGACATAAGCAACGATCACGATAGCTAGTTTGATATTGTTATATATATATATATAATAGCAAGTAGTTGCTATGCGACTGGATTCTACGAAAAGAGGGTAACACTTTCACTACCAAACTTAAATTTTGAATGTAAGATGTAACGATCTCAGTTAAAGATTCTTATTTCTCATTTAAAACGATTTACATATAGCGTCAGCCAGCTTACCGGGCGCTAGCAAGCTGTCCGACATCTGAGATAAGTCACACAGAGCCCGCTAGGCGGGTAGCTGTAGGTGAAAGTGTTAACTCAGTAACCCAGAAACAGCAAGGAGTACCCCACTGTTGAGCCCAAGTAAGGACTACGGCGACTTCACGACGAAATGATGCTCAGCATTTAGGTCTCACGGTGATGTGGCGTCTATGATGCATCCAGGACATCCGTGGCGCGTTCTTTACGACTATGGCGTTATATTAATACTAAAGTGCGTTCCAAACACGTAAATACATTTACAATTTTGTGTCAACGAGTCTTTGTTTTGTGTCAATGAGAGTTTGCTATCAGATTATAGTGGATATACCAAAAGATAGTTTCCATAATAACGAGTAATTGTACGTAAATGGTATTTATGTCACACCTGGCCATAACGTGGCCATTATCGCACGCTCCGCGCGCAAAAAACCCACTTCCTGGCCAGGGGGTGACATAAAATATTGTACTTACCACAGGCGATAATAAAGAAAGCCTCAGATCGCATATTTATCGCCCTTGCCTTCGGCTCGGGCGTAAAATACCTGCGATCTGAGATATTCTTTGTTTTATCGCCCTTGGTAAGTAATGTACTATTTTAATGTATTTGCGTATTTGGGTCAGCACTTGTGTTTTCAATAAATGATCTCCACCAAACAGATATGTTTAACATACACATGGAATCTCGCGTTGTATTTCTCGTTGTCTCTGGAAACGACGACTAAAGCTTCACCACGCCTCGACTCGTGTCCAGCGCGCAGCGCTCTCGTTCAAAAAAAAGTCCGGTCACACATCGCACGGGACGGGGCGTAATAAAGTAGGCAAAACTGACATGCTACGGTGAATTAAGCGTTGCTGAAGACCGTCAAACGATGAACTAATCCAGCTGGCATCTCCGTCTAGCACCACTTGATGCGAAGCGTTGTCGGGCGCGAAACATCAACTCCTATTTCGCTAGTTTTGTGCAACTTAGAAAGAGGAGCGTAGATTTTCTCGTCTTGCATCGCGTCGCGGCGTATGTTGTGCTAACCCTGCCGAAATGATGCGAGCAATGAGCTGGTTCATCATCATCATCAACCGGTTACTGTGCCATATTCAGTGAGACGTGAAATCACAGGGGTCAAAAAGTAGCACATTTTTCAGTCAGCCGAATTGTCAAGCATTGTTCTTTTTTTAGGCATCATCGCATGATTCGTATATTTATCGAAAATAAGTAGAATTGTTTAAAGTTTTAAACTCGAGATGATTGATGACTTATGTTAAGTATTCAAAAATTCCAAAGAAGCGTTTGAGAATTCGGCCGTAAACGAACGCGCTGATTTGTACCAGAATTCATGTTTGACGAGAAAACCCTCACGGCTTTCATAGATACCTTCTCTGTTGCCGAAGAATAACTTGTGGAGATGCTGACTGACTCGCCGTTGAAGACCCGACGAATTGTTGAGGCAGTCTTAATTCCTCCTACTAGTAGCTAGGTTAAAAGTGACTGATTGGACTACTAAACTCATTGGAGTTTATAAAAATACATGAGCTACAGTACCAATTTCTATTTGTGAACATGAATTTTGATACCAAGCTTGAACAGCGTCGAGATACCCTAACCGCTTTTAACCAATAGTAAGATGAAATACCTAAATTGATGCACAGATTATATTTAAAGTTAATACACACTTATAGCTTCTGGCCAGGATCGGCTCCGCCTCGCCTCATCTACTCACCGTCAACCCAACTTAACTACGTAACGGCATCGGCGCAGCACTGGAGACTGGATCGCCTGAATCCACATACGATCCCCTCGCTGGATGCGTTGCAAGCGCGGTGTCCACCTGTTGTAAACGAGGCGACGGCGAGTTTCACATGCGCCGTTGCGTGTGCCGAACCGAAGCGATGCCGTTACAGAGTTGTTAAGTGTGAGTTTCAGCACGGAGTTTCATACAAAGCTCGATATCTACTCCAGTATGCATATACCCGCCTGGTGCTGAGGCTATAAGTGTGCGTTAACCTTTATAGGTCTATGGCCCAGAGTTATCCCAATATATTTTGTTTGACACGCGAATAAGAGTTTAATTATATTACGTCCACTTGAAGATGTACTTTGGTTAGCGACTAACATGCATAATAATATACACGACCACTGTATTTCACGTCTTTCTGAAAACACCAGCATGCTTCACCCCTGCTCCCAGCTTTGCCTAGATATAAATGACTTCAATTTTGACTCCAATATACGCTCCGTCCCGCCCGCCTGTGTGACTGGTGCTTTATTAATCGCTGCATCTGCTACTGCCTGTTGCTGAATGTTGTAAACTGCTGCATAATTGTCACTTTTCTTGACTCGTTTTTACCTATACCTATAAGGGTTTATCCATAAATCACGCGAGGCTCCGAAGCCCCCCCCCCCCCCTACGAAAACCTCTCCACTGATCACGTGGGGGATTTACAAGGTGACATCACGTGTATTTTTTTCTTTACCTACAAAACCGAGAATAATATCTTCTCATGTAGGAAATTATTTTCTCAGAGATTATAGAAATCACACAATCACGTCTGCATAACGCATATACGAAAATAAACACAAGATCAACAAATACAATATCGTTTACTTTAAAATTTAAACAGTGAAAAAAAAATCAAAAAATACACGTGAGATTTTGTGGAGCGGGGGGGGGGGGGGGGGGGGCACCCAAAACCTCCCAAAACCTCACCAATGATCACCAAGGGAGTGGGGGGGGGGGGTTCTAAAAGTTGCCCAAAAGCCTCGCCTGATTTCTGGATAAGCCCTAAGAGCTAAGATAGAGGGAATAAGAGTGAGTAGAGTATCTCTAACGTCACACTGCGCCTCCCGCAGCGTAGACACCACAGGAATCGAATCAGCAACGTTAGACCTATTTCACAGAATAAGTAATAGTACTCCGTACAGTACGTACAGAAGTCCCACTGTTAAACAAATCCCCAATTTACAACCCCAAATTATAATAGGTAAACAACAAACTTTGACCACACCAAGCGATGACGCGACGACGCCGTCCGGTAGCATTGCGTGGCCGCCACTGAATGGTACCGCCTACGGGTGTACTTGCAGCGGCGCGGCGAACTCACGGAGTGAAACCCCTCTGGTTAGACCTATTGTTAGATTAAAGTAAAAACTTACATTGCAGCAGGATATGTGCGAATTTCTCCTTCATGGTGAGTTTCATGTTCTGATATTCCTCGTCGAGCACCATCTTCTCGTTGAAGAGGCGGCGTATTTGGTTGTTGGACGCTTGGATGAGGGAGTAGAATGTGTTCGCGTTCTTCTTGTTGCATTCACCCCGCTCCAACCAGCCGACGAGGGTCTGTCGATGAAATTACATTATGATTAGATATATTCGGAGAAGAGAAAAAAATCGGATTAAGAAAGTACATTACGTCGTATAACTAGAGAAAGAATCGAGTGTTGTCTCAAATGACGTCTACTCAGCATGGGTCAAGGCACGAGGTGCAAAATAGGGTCCTATGTTTGAAAAAGTACTTCAAAATGTTGATTTTTCTAATAAAAAGCCACAAAAAATATATTTCGGAAAAATAAACACGCTTTCCTGCCATAAAAATAAATTAAATTTTAAAACTTTTTTTGATTCCCGCGAAAACGCTGTCAGCCATTTTGATGACGTAATATTGGTAATAACAACAGAGGGCCTACCGCGAACTGAAAACGAAATATCTGCCTCTGTGTCGCACTGCATATTGGAGCAACCGAGGGGGAGATAGTTCGTTTTCGGTTCGAGGTAGGCCCCCAAATTCTTATTTATGGAACTGACAGTAGTGACAGTTTTGTTATTGCCAATATGACGTCACACCATGGTGGCTCGTGTTTTAGGCACACGGATTAAAAATTACGACTTTTAAGGCGCTACACTGAGAAATTTGGAGACTTTGAAACACTGTCCTGCCCAGACTAGCAAACAGTAGGGGCTGATTTTCAGATATATGATTCTTGACTATATGATTGTGGTACTGACAATAGCGAAACATGATTGCTTAAAATTTTCTCGATAGAAAATAAATCCAAAGTTCAGTCTATATTTTCCTTTTTTTCCTCAGCCTACTATAACAACGCATTATTAAAAGACACGATTAAGTTAATATGATGGCATTTTACCTCATCTAGGTACTGACAAGAGGAAATTTAATAAACCTGCACACAGTCAGATATTTAACGAGATTTGTCTAAAAAGCCATTCTCGGAGAGGGTTGCATCCCGTTTTGTCGTGAGCGAAAACCAAAGGGTGTCTCTATCGCCTTAATATCGATATATCGCCTTAATTTCAATGTAATAAATCAGAATATTTAAGTATATTTCTACATAAATATTTATTTTTGTCAAATTTCATATTTTATTTTTCACTACCGAAAGTACCCTATTGGGTTTGGGTAGGACACATTTAGGGTGTTATCTAACTGCGCACTCCTATGCTATCGCCTTATTTGGGCCCGGCCCGGACGAATGAAAATGGAGTACTTACAGGGGCCGCCTCAGCGAACTGATCATCACTCTTGACTTTCTCAGTGACAGTTTGCATGGAGGCCGGCGTGAGCGGCTCTATGCGCGGCGGCGTCGGGTCGCGCTTGCCGCGTTTGCTGCGTTCGAACTCTGCGTAGTCGTCGCGGTTCTGAAAATAAGGCAACATTACAAAGATGTTCATTGTAGTTACAAACTGCACAGTCTGTACAATAATAGTCCTTATTCTGTTGTAATAAGGTTTATGAATTGTCCATTAACAGTGATAATGATCACATCATCATCAGTCGCTCCCCCAATGGTGAGGATCGTGACATCATCTCCCATTCTTGCTGACCAGACTCCTCCATTCGCTCCTGTCACCCGCCTTATGGATGGCCTCGTGCAGATGTAGTTGCAGGGGTGCAGTGACTTGGGTGCTGCTCAAGCCGCCTCGTGGGAAGCCAGTCCTGTCAAGCTGGCCTAATTTGACAGACATTCAGACGTGCTCTTTGAGTAATGATAACAAGGATAATACATGTCAAGTCAAGATTTAAATGCTCCATCTAGCGGGTGGTCTGCCCCGGGACCTCAACTTTTCCCGTCAGTGATAATGATATTAGAACCGATTTAAGAAGACTGGCTTTCCACAATGCTAAGAGAACTCAGCAAATCTAGGTGCCCATTGTTCATTTTATACGACTTTTTCTGTGTTATAGGGGAAAATTGGACCTGCTTGGTCAAGGTTTTCTTAGGTAGTTTCTAAATCAAAATGTTATTCAAAACATTTTGTGTTAGTAATTGTAAGATAGGTATAGGCAGTAAAGATCTGAAAAAGCAAATATAACGGTATAGTAATATTATCTCACGAGCGCGGGTGAGGCCTGTTTGTGTGTTGACCTAAACATGCACATTATGTATGTGTGCGTTAGCGTAGGAGCTATGAGTTCACGTTGTCTATAGCCGTGTTCCGAATCACGCCAACAACGGCCACAGCGTTTACAGTGCTGACGGCCGGTCCGAATCAGTAAGCGCGCTCAAGGCCGCGTGAGTGGTGTTTTGATTCGGACCGGGCATGTTGTGTTCACTGTCATGTTCATATATCAAACGTCAACTTGACGTTTGGTTTAAGGTGCTGACGCCTGGGAGTGTGAGCATTGTAAACGCCAATATGGCGCCGTCCATGACGTCATCAATGACGTCACGACATCTCATGTAACGCTATGAGCGTGATTCGGTCCGATCGTAAACGCGTTTATAGCGTTGTAAGCGTGATTCGGAACACGGCTTATGTGTTCGTATGTGTCACAACTACAACAAAGGCCAACCCGCGCTCGTGAGATAAAAGTACCATACAAGGAACAGTAAAGTAGGATAAGCGAAGGAATAAGCAAGTGGTATAAGGTACAGATTTCTAGAATCATACAATGTTCTCACCAGTGCAAAATCTACGAATATGGTCATAGCCTCAGCGTCCCCCTGGTTATGATACTTGAATCTGAATCCAGAGATGGCGAACGAGGCTTCCACACTTTCCTGCTTCTCAAATCTGACGTGGCACACTCCCTGACGGTGCAACTTGATGTCCACAATGTTACCGAACCGCTGGAAGATCTCTTGAAGAACATCTTCCTTAATATTGTTAGGCAGACCTCCAACGAAGATGGTACGGCAACCTGGCGGGCGTTCCCTTCGGTTTGGCAGAGAAGCATTCGGTAGCGGCATTAGGAGTACAGCAGAACTGCAGTAGATGGGCTGATTGCCGATCATTGGCATCATTTGTTGGTTCATCATGAACATGTTTTGGTCCATCATTGGTGTCATCATTCCGGGCATCATGCCGGGCATGTTAGACATATTGGACATGTTTGACATGCCTGCCATTCCTTGCATGTCCATCTGAGCTGGTTGCTGCATCATACCGAATGGCATCATGCCACCAGTACCTGGAGAACAATTAATATTGATATATACAGGGTGATCAATAGGACAGTAGGGAGAAGTCAGAAACTGAGAGATAGCGACATCTGTTCTTAGGAACCATGGCTTCGATTTTAGTGACAAGAAAAATGCAATATTAAAATCATTACCTACGAGTTGAATATTGCGTTGAAAACCATGGTCGTCAGTTCAAACATCTACTTAATTAAATTAAAGGATATGAAATACAATGCATTTTATTCATTTTAGATAACACGTTTTATCGTAACATTTACTGCTTATGACCTACACAATCCATATCCAAATAGAAATTATGTAAGTTTTTTTTTTTCAATATGTTTGGGTTCGATTCCCGGTCTGAGTGTGTGAATGCTTTTTTCATTGTCACTAAAATCGACGCCATGGTTCCTAAGAACAGATTTCGCTATCTCTTATAGTTTCTGACTTCTCCATACTGACCCATTTCGATTGATCACCCTGTATAATAGCAAACAGTAAGGCAATAGTACATCTAATAGCATCCCTTGTGTTCTGAGGGGCTACCGCGAACCACAAACGAAGTATCTCCCTCTCTGTTGCTCCAATATGCAAGTGCGATAGAGAGGCAGTTATTTCGTTTTTGGTTCGCGGTAGGCTCTCTGGAGCCACGGGGCCCTGGGCCTATATGATATCTAACAACCACATATATTAATTAATTAAATAACCTACATGCTATGATGTTACTACACAACAATACGGTGCAATTTGCTATCGCTAAATTGTTAAATATAATATTTGTTAGATTAAGTTCATTCTTAAATACCTACTTAGTTTTAAGGCAACAATTCGCTATTTAACTAAAAAAAATGTATGGTGCCATTCGAACCAGTTTTCCTAGACGACCAAAAGCCTCTATGGGACCAACTGCAATTAGACCACAATAAGGCTGCGTTTCCACTAGAGATGTGCGAGGATGTGTTATGATTTATTTGACACCTCGCTCGGCGCGTTGCGAGGTGTCAAATGTATGAAAACGCATCCTCGCACAGCTCTGGTGGAAACGCAGCCTAAAGGGCAAAAATTAGGGACGAACCTAGCTCGACGCCAGCGGCTCTCCAAAAGGCTCCTGCAAATTGGCATGGGCAAATGAGCCTATCTATATTATCCTATATTTCAGACACAATGTATATTGTTAAAAAGAATTGAGAATATCGAACCAACTGTTGTGTGGGAAAATAAGTATTTTGCTGTAGAGTCCTCTTAGAGTAGTGAAATAATGCATTTAGGTACATAGTTGCCATACAATTATTATTTTTTTTACAAAAGTATACTATTGATACTTTTTATTTGCCTTTTGAACGATGAAAAATACATAACTTCGAATTTTCGATGTTAATTTATTTTGGTAAAAGTTTATAAATTTCAATTCATTGTGATGAATTTTAAAGTTATACTATTATATTATATCTTTAAACGAGCAATTCTTGTATTTCGGGGATCTCGGAAACGGCTCTAACGATTTCGTTGTAATTTAGTGCGGGGGTTTTCGGGGACGAGCAATCGATCTAGCTATTGTAGGTCTCATGCCCAAGAAAACGCCGAGCAAAGCTCAGTCGCACAGACTTTAAATTTTAACATGTGTCAAATACCCAATTTTGATGTCCTTGCAGGGCTACTTAATGTAACTCACAACGCGGGGGTTAGGCTTTAGTTTAAGTTTTATTTTTGTATTTATTTCAATTATTACTTCTACAAAAAAAAGTGAAGATGATGGCGTCTACAATTAACATGATAGTAGGAGAACGTTTAAAAAACGCGGTGTGCATAGTCTGAAAAACTTTTGTACACTCAAGGACATAAATATGTATAGATTATTGGACCTTATTTTTTCACCTTATTCCATTGAAATAAGGTGAAAAAATTAATATACATGTTCGTGCCATTGGACGCTTTTATACTTTACCATGGACGTCCACGGCACGGTTTCATTCTTAAATAGACGAAGTATAGACTTAAGTTAAGCCTAGTTATCAATGAAACCATAGAGTTTTACCGTGGCGTGGACGTCCACGGTAGAGTATAAAAGCGACCATTGACTGTACTCATTTCCCCTTAAACAAAACTACATACCCGGCATCATCATAGACGGCATCATAGTACCAGGAAGCTTGTCAGATGGCCCCGGTTTATCATTAGCATCCCACTTGGATTTCCTGTCCGGACGGTGACGATTCCGATCCGGGCCCGGCCGGCTCGCGTTCCGATCCACACGGCTCCTGTCATCCATCCTGTCACCTATCCTGCTGCTGCCAGGTCTGTCATTTCTGTCCCTGTGTTCCCGAGAACGATCATCTCTGGAGCGATCTTGCCTGCCATGACGCGGCGGGCGCTGGTCTGAAAAATAAATAAAGGTATGATGATGAAAAAAATATATATAGTGATTGCTACTCCGTCACCCACATTCAATTCAATTCAATTAATTTATTCACACGTAAGTTAACAGTTTGACACCAAAACACTTACGAGGTAGTTCCAAGAATAGAAAATAACACAATAACAAAAACACAATAAAATTAAACAATAATAAAATGTACAAAATAAAATTAATTTGCAGTTTTTAACGAGTACTTAGATACCACAGCCTGAAGGTGGTACAACATATTAAGATATTAAAGCCAATACTTTTTTATAGAATACACCAATACTGTCAGCAAACATATCAATGTCGCCGGCATGCACTATGTTGTTTAGCGCGGTCCGCGCTCTAGCTGTGGGGCCTGTGGGAGCGTTCGCTCCGCGCCTAGTGCGCACGTCGGGCACCGCAAACACCGCCAGCCGCGCCGACCGCCAGCCCACTCGCGCGTCGCACCTGTAGGTAGGGTTGCCAATTGCCATACGTCAGCATTTGTCCTGACATGTCCGGATTTTTGACCCTTTGTCCGGATTGCGGCCGGACTTGGCAAGTGTCAGGATTTTTAGGAATGACCCTAACTATTAAAAAAAATGTTTTAATGATACATTACACAGTTCTAATACATGTAATGATAAATTAGTAAGTAATCAACAAAAATAGTAATATTTCTTCGAAAACAATATAAAATAGGATAGGTAATTTACAGGCAAAGTGATCTCAATCAATTCGCGAGTCCCCGCATGCCAAATTTATCTCAGCGCGCTCTGAACATTTTTTTTTTTTTAAAACAAAGTAAATTAAAAAAAGAACTAATTCAGTGCTGAAACGGCAAAAAAGGTATAAACAGGTTTATGAACTATGATATTGAATTGTGGAGGTCATAGTCATATGGGTTATGAAAAAAATCCTGCACTTTTTGATGAAAGCAAGCCACTTTGCACAGTGATAGTAGAAACCAAATTATAGTACATTACTTACCAAGGGCGATAAAACAAAGAATGTCTCAGATCGCAGGTATTTTACGCCCGAGCCGAAGGCAAGGGCGATAAATATGCGATCTGAGGCTTTCTTTATTATCGCCCGTGGTGAGTACAAAATTTTATGTCACCCTGGCCAGGAAGTGGGTTTTTTCGCGCGCGGAGCGTGCGATAATGGCCACTTTATGGCCAGGTGTGACATAAAATTATTTTTTTCGAGGCAACCGAAGTTTCCCCCTTGTTAGAATAAATGTCAGGACTTTTAGGAGGATGTCCGGATTTTTATCAGGACATTTCAATTTTCCATATGGCAACCCTACCTGTAGGCCCATTCGCTCCAGCACGGTCGCATTGTCTATGTCTACTTTGTTGTTCAGTAACTGGTAGTAGTGTACTATATGCAGTATCTTGCGCCGTGTCTCCAGGGTGTGAAGCCGGACCATTCCCGAAACGAAGAGAGATGGGTACAAATACGGGTAGTATCCGTATTTTCGTTTGTACATGTATCTGGCGAATTTTTTTTGTATCCTCTATCATTGTGACACGTCTAATTTCATACGGATCCCATACTACAGCACCAAATTCTAGTCTACTTCAGACAGGCATTGTAAAGCATAATTGCAACTTTAAAAGTAGAAAATTGTGAAGCCATCCTCATTATAAACCCCAGTGTTTTAGATACCCTCTTACAGGTCGTAGTTATATGATTCCTAAAGTCGAATCCAGAGTCAGTCCTAAGTCGAGTGTTTCGTCAGTCCGTTGAAGTAATATTCCATCCACATGTGAGTTATGATAAGACAAACTGTGTCCATTGCAGCTTGGGCGATACATCTGGTGGATGTCAGCTGTTCTTATCTACAGTTCACACATTCCTTTGCTCATTTGCGTGAAATTTAATGGGTAACGGTAATATATAGATATTTTACCATGTGTATAGTGCATGTCATCAACAATGACACTCCCCTCCACAGCGAATCTCATACTAATCTGTGCGCATTGTACGGAATGGGCTGTGGAGGGGCGGGTCTTCGTTGATGACACACACTATACCGAATTTCAACTCACTTGGATCACCCAAAAAGGGCTGGTGTAGGTAATACTGCCAACTTTTATAAAAACATGGAAATTGAGATTATGTGTTTCATAAGACACTTTTCTAGGAATACAATACAAAATTTTAAGGTTTAAGGTTACCTCTATCCCTTTCCCGATTATTTCTCTCTCTTCTACTAGGCGCTCCCGCATCCTGGCTGGGTCTGGAAGGCCCCGGGGCTGCGCTCTCATCCTCGATCACGTGCACCTCACTCGACTCCACACTAGGATCCTGCACATCTTGTTGAGACGCTTGAGACGCACTTTGCATTCCTTCGGGCAACATAGGCCCAATTTGAGGTCCTGGCGGCATTCCACCCATGTTATTCGGCATATCCAACATGTTTTGCATCATCGGCGGAGGCAGCAATGGTGGATGCATCATGTTTTGCATCATTGGCGGACCCATGCCCATCATGTTGGGTGGCATTGGGAATTGCTCATTTCCCCATGAATTCATTATCACAGAACACTTAAATCAGAACTGCGTACGGCAAACAACGATATAAGATAAATAAAGCACTGACTCGTACAAAGAGTATTTAAATAATATCTGTGAATAACTACTTTATTTTATCATGTTATAACAACAAAACATCTCAAATATCTCAATATTCTCAATTTCGCGTTTCGCAATGAATATTGATGAATATTGAATGAGATTGAGAATGATAGTCAATAGTCATTGAATGAAATGAATGAAGAGGGAATCAAAGAGTACCACCAGTGTTGCCAGGACTGGAATTGGAATTAATCCGATCTCAGGCTTGAAAAGATCCGAAAACAGTCGCGAGGATCCGCAACGTACATTTTCATTATTTCCTCATATATTCGTATTTAAAAGGTACTAAGCATTTCCTCAATCCTCCCTAGCTTGAATGTACTAGTGTTAAAAAACCCAAAATGCCAAATCTCAGCGCACTAAAACCATTTTAAAATTTAACAAAAAAAAATTTTTTTGGCATAAATTATTATGAGATTTTTCCGTTGAAAATTCTTTATGACATTGGTCTAGCACTATATACCCATCTCTTACCGTTTTGCTTTTACAGGCGGCCAAAAAAATTCCCTTACAATTTTTTTGGACCAGTATGCCAAATTTCAGGTCTCTACGACCATTTTAAATTTTTTGAAAAAAAAAATTGACAAAAAAGAAGGTCACCTCACCAAATTGCTTGCGATTCTCTATGACATTTGTTTGAGCACCGCCGCCGAGCTAAAGCCCGTACCAACTGTCTGGTCGAAAACAAGCCCAAAGACCGGGCGACCTTGGTCCGCACGGACCATGTAGAAGCAAAATTTCGTTTGAACTCCGGACGCCTTTGGTCTTGGAGCGTGCGCTAGGGACCGTGGTCCGAAGTCCTGATTTTGAACCGTGTGGTCGCCTCTCTCCGACCGCGCATAGCCAGCTCGCTCGGAGGAAGCGTGGCATACGCATGCCAGTCAATTCAGCGATGGCGACTCGGAGTAATCGGAGTAAACGCGATTTTATCGCGGAATTAACGATGCTGGCTGTAGCGTGGTCGGCCGAACCCCAAACCAAGGCCGCGCGGTCTGGGGTTTGAAAAAACTATTTTACCATGTAGCTTGAATGCTGCTGCTGCTCAGATTTTTCTGGTAGTCACAGAGCCACCCGCTATACTTATTCCTAACACCATATATAGATGCACCGGGTTTGCAGCTTTAGTCTAAAGTATATCTAAAGCCTTTAGATATACACAAGGGCCGTCTTAACCGCCTTAAAAGCCTTTTCAGAAAAGCACTTGTTTACATTCCGGAGAAGGTTGTAAACAATTTGAAATCGGTTCCATTTAAAAAAAAAATCTTAAACAAGTGTTTGTGATGTTTGTTTTTAGCCATGATTTGATAGTGGCAGTGCAAAATGGCGGCAATTTCGAAATATTTTTGATATTTGACACGCAAAACTTTCCACTTGTCATTATGTCAGTTTCCAGTTTTTTTAGAGTTCGAGACATGACACGACAAAATAATTGTCCTATAAAATATCCATGTATTCATTTTTAATAGATTTGTTAGTTTATTCACATCACAATTTTAAATATATAGAAAGAAAAGCCTCGTAGGATCCGAAATTATCCGATTTGATCTAAGATCCCCATAAGATCCGCCAGAGGTCTGAATTATCCGAAATCGGACCAAAAGATCCGCACTGGCCACACTGAGTACCACACAAGAGTACAAAGGATGACAAAGAACAACTAAAGCCGCCTACACAAAGCCCTGCCTGCAGGGCCCTGCTTGCAGTGCCACTGCCAAATCGTATTGTGTGTAGGCAGCTTTAAAATATAGAAAAAACAAGACATCTACGGCTAAGTCTATGGTCTGTAGCAGTCTGTAGTCATCGGAATCGGACAGTGTTGCCAGAACGTGCTTTTTAGCACGGTTTTACGTGCTTTTTTGGATACGAACGTGCTTTTTACGTGCGCTCCCCAAAAACGTGCTAAAACCGTGCTTTTTTAGGTTCTATGGTGCTTTATGATTTTACTACTAAAAATGGGGAGGTAATGTTGGTACTCTCTAAAACTGTACATTTTTCTAACAATTATTGTGTTAAACAATCTTTCTCCCCTACCCTACGTTTTGATATCCTAAAGCTTGGTTTTACCTGTGGTTGCAGGAAAGAACTTGTCCTGCAACTGCAAGCTCTATCGTTCGTGTCGTGCAATGTGTACGTACATGATGTAGTACTTAAAGGTTCAATACTCTGTATGTGACGAAAACCGGCCAAGTGCGTATCGGACTTCGCAGATTTAGGTTTCCGAACCATGCGCAAAAGTATGTTGGTTTTAACATGAAAAATAAGGATATTTCCAATCAAAAAACCTGTTTTATCAAAATATTTAATAAGTATTTCTTGGTGAAATACCCGTAATAATTAACAGTATCACCAAATTACAAGTTTATGGGATCGTCCTAAATACAACGTGATGATCGCGCGATCGCGCAAGTGAAATTCGCGAGTATATTGAACTCGAATTCTAAGTTAAATTCGCGCGATCGCGCGATCATCCATGATCATTGGATCATCCAATTAGAATGATCCCTATGGGTCAATGGGAAGAAAAAATAATCTTATGAACAAAATTTTGTAACAGACGACTGACGGACGGACGGACGGACGCGTGAGTGACAGCAATAGGAGTCATTTTCGACCGTTCAGGTACGGAACCCTAAAAACGTGCTTTTTTGTACACCCGACCGTGCGTTTTGACGGAAGTGCTCTGGCAACACTGGAATCGGATATGATCACTATATTTTTGTTATTCCTACTAAACGAAATTATAATTTTCAAATACAACACTTAAAATATATTGAGTGGTATCGACACTTTTATTGGTTAAATACATTTTGTTACATTACATATGCTTTCGGAACCGTCAATGACTTGGTGTTGCATTGTGTTGTAAATGTCAAAATTTCAGACAGTGAAATCGTGCTAATCATTGAGATCATAGTTGAAAATCCGTGATGTACTTATATTTGAAAACATATGGTATTAGTGAACAGTGTATTATTTTTAGCGGTTTCTCATAATTCAGCCGGCAGCTGCATATTGGAGAGTAAAGGTGGATGAAGCATTTGAGAAAGTGAAGGTGAGACGTATTTTCTTTTGTTGTGGTTCGAAATGCATATAACCAGCCGCGCGTGTAATCGGAGTGGCTGTGTAGTTATTTATTTTCCTCAGATAAGTCGTAGATTTCACCCTTGCTGGAGTTTGGAATTTTACGAACGTAGTATTGATTAAGGAAGAATGATTTGTCGCTTTTGAGCTATTCTTTGAGATATGTTGAGAGTTGGTCGAGGGATGAATGGAGGTTTTAAGTGAAACCAGACATAGTAACGCCGGAGATGTTGTATTCTCGGTAAAGTATTAGGGAAAGAACAACGTTCATCTAAACATACGGTACTTATAGATAGTTATTGCTTACTTGCTAAATTACTCAATTACGTGCATCACATGTTGCAGGGCGTAACGGTGAAGTTACCGTTAATGTGTTAGTTAGGCATATAGTACACCTCCCCTGAAAAGCTACTCTTCACCCCCGCAAACAAGAAAAAAAAATGTGACAGACGTAATTGCGTTTAACATTTTTTTCAATGGATAAAACTTAATTATTACGTTCAAGCAAGTATACATAGGTTAGGTTAATAAATTATATCTAAAAATCAATCGATTTTCACAAAAAAATATATTCCTAATGTTTGAAACTAATTAAAATACAATTTAGTATTATTCTTATGAGTAATGTATACCTGATTATTTTTTAAAATCTTAACATTTGGTGACATATCCTCTATGACCTCATAAGGTCCTGTATAAATAGGATCTAGTTTGTTTCCTACTTGGTTCTTTAAAAGTACTAAGTCACCTGGTTTATATTTTACAGGATAGGTTTTCTTATCATATGTTAATTTTCTAGTAGTTTTACATGACAATAAATTATTTTTAGCGTCTAACTGTGCTTTCTGTAACCTATACTTAAACTCTTTAGGATAACTTTCATAGTTATAGAGAGGGTCGACAGAAGAAGAATCTAGATTACTTGGCAATTTACACGGTTTGCCAAAAACTAGTTCGAATGGCGCATATTGTGTCTCTGTATGTACAGTAGTGTTGTATGAAAAACACCAATAGCTTAGCCAACTGCTCCAGTCGGTGCTATTATTGCTACATTGAATCCTGAGATATGCTCCTAGATTCTTGTGCGTGTTTTCAAGTGCGCCTATTGTTTCATGATGATAGGCTGTCGAGTGTAACTTATTTATTCCTAATAATGTACAGATTTCGGCGAATACACTAGACATAAATTCGGTACCTTGATCCGTTATTATATCTTTCGGTACTCCGTATCTTAAAATAAAATTATTTACAAACACTCTACTTACAGATTCAGTGTCTTTTCTTTCCAAGGGGTATGCCTCGACGAACTTAGTTAGTTCACACTGAATTGTTAATGCGTATTTATAGTTATAATTATCTACGTCTAAAGGACCTAATATATCTAAAGAAATACGTTCAAACGATGTATTTGGGGTTGTAGTTATAGTCATTGGCTCCTTAGTATATCTGTTAGTATATTTGTTATACTGACAATGTGCACATTTCTTAACGTATTCGTATACATCATGGCTCATTTTCGGCCAGTAATAATATCGTTTAATATTATTGAGCATCCTGTTTACCCCCGCGTGGCCACTGGTGGGTAAAAGGTGAAAGTCGTTTAAAATTACTCTAATTTCTTTTCTGTCATATATTCTCGTGACACCTTTTGCTACTAGGATCCTAGGAATATCACATTTATAATCGGCTAAGAATGCATTCACTTCCATTTCATTGTCTTTATTTTTTATTATAATAAGTTCATTTATATTTAGCCTTTTGCAAAATACTTCTAATTCCCTCGCTAACACGCCTACGGTAGATAACGATCGGGTGATTAGATAAATGCATGATTTGCTTGGTACGTACACAAAATTTCCTTTTTCGCTTATAAATTCATTCTGACTTGTTCTGGTGAACTTGTAATTTGCGCTTATTACAAGTTCTGTACAATCCTTGGGTGCTTTGATGATATCCACAACTCTAGGTTGATCAAGCCTAGGGGTTGCGGGTACATCTGGTACTACATTACTTTTATCGCTAGTTTGTTGAGCGCGTAACTTACGTGATTGCGCTCTCGTCATGACTGATACAACGTGTTCCCTGATATTTTTTAAATCTTCGATATTCCGCGGTAAACGGCTCAATGCGTCTGCAGCTGCATTGTGTCGTCCCGGGATATACTCAATATCAAAAGTAAATTCTTCTAAATCTAATCTGAATTTGGTTAATCTACTCGAAGGATCAGTCATTCCGAAGAGATAAATTAATGGTTTATGGTCAGTTACAATTTTAAACCTTCTACCATATAAATACGGTCTAAAATGCTTTGTAGCCCATACAATGGCTAAGAGTTCTAACTCTATAATTGGGTATCGAGTTTCTGCTGGCTTCAAATTGCGGCTAGCATATGCGATTACTTTTCCGTTCGTATTTGACAATACAGCGCCTAGTCCAGTTTTACATGCATCTGTGTGCAAGGTGAAAACGTTATCTCTAGAAAAATCTGGATAATCTAAAACGTGTGGGCTCGTAAGAACTTGTTTTAATGTTAAAAATGCCGTTTCACACTCTGGAGTCCAATTAAAAATTGCATTTTTCTTTGACATTTGGTTCAAAGGATAAGCGATGTTCGCGAAGTTAGGAATAAATCGTCTGTAATAATTGGCAAATGCAACAAACCTCTTGACCTCGTCTGTATTTGTCGGTCTTGGGTATTTATTTAATGTCTCTACTTTTCCTGGATCAGGTTCTACTCCTTGAGAAGTAATTTTATGACCTAAATACATAATATCCTTACGTAAAAATTCACACTTCAAGGGATTAAGCTTTAGGTTGGTGTTCCGTAATCTTTGTAAAACTCGAGTGAGGTTCTGGTTATGTGTTCTCAAGTATGAATGTTTACAAAATAGACTAGACCTTCTTAGGGAATTACAGAGAGATAGAATTACCATAAAAGGAATATGTGGAGATTTAGTGTCTGAGGGATTTATTTACTTAACGCTACATTTTAATGATTTTATTTGCGAAGAAAAGTTTTATGTTTTTAAGAACTTGTCTTGTTTTGCCGATGGAATTTTAGGCCAAACATTTTTTAAACATTATAACGCAACTATAAGTTATAAAGACGATATTTTGACTTTAGAAAACCAAGGACAATCCATTTTGATACCGATTGAAGGCAACAAGTACAATTATGTACATAGCGTTCCTCCACGCTGTGAAATTATCACGCGCGTACCCGCACCACTGCGTGAAGACTGCGTAGTATTGGCGGAAGAAATACAAACTGGTGTTTACATAGCAGGTGTTATTTCGAAACCAGAAAAAGGACGAATCCCACTACGAATACTCAATACGACGGATGAGACAGTTAATCTAGACTTATCACGTTTACAGGTACACAGTTTAACTAGCTTTGATATTTGCAACTTTGACTCAGGGAAAAATAGTGTAAATAGGGTTACCACATTGCTAACATTATTAAATTTACATACTTACTTAAATAAAGAAGAGCAGTTGAGTATAGAACAAATTTGTGCCAAATATGCGGATGTTTTTCATCTGCCCGGCGACAAGCTCAGCACTACTAACTTGCTACAGCACAAGATTAAATTAAAAGATAACGTAAGGCATAGGAGGATAGGTCAAGAGGTTTGTTGCATTTGCCAATTATTACAGACGATTTATTCCTAACTTCGCGAACATCGCTTATCCTTTGAACCAAATGTCAAAGAAAAATGCAATTTTTAATTGGACTCCAGAGTGTGAAACGGCATTTTTAACATTAAAACAAGTTCTTACGAGCCCACACGTTTTAGATTATCCAGATTTTTCTAGAGATAACGTTTTCACCTTGCACACAGATGCATGTAAAACTGGACTAGGCGCTATATTGTCAAATACGAACGGAAAAGTAATCGCATATGCTAGCCGCAATTTGAAGCCAGCAGAAACTCGATACCCAATTATAGAGTTAGAACTCTTAGCCATTGTATGGGCTACAAAGCATTTTAGACCGTATTTATATGGTAGAAGGTTTAAAATTGTAACTGACCATAAACCATTGATTTATCTCTTCGGAATGACTGATCCTTCGAGTAGATTAACCAAATTCAGATTAGATTTAGAAGAATTTACTTTTGATATTGAGTATATCCCGGGACGACACAATGCAGCTGCAGACGCATTGAGCCGTTTACCGCGGAATATCGAAGATTTAAAAATAGCAGGGAACACGTTGTATCAGTCATGACGAGAGCGCAATCACGTAAGTTACGCGCTCAACAAACTAGCGATAAAAACAATGTAGTACCAGATGTACCCGCAACCCCTAGGCTTGATCAACCTAGAGTTGTGGATATCATCAAAGCACCCAAGGATTGTATAGAACTTGTAATAAGCGCAAATTACAAGTTTACCCGGACAAGTCAGAATGAATTTATAAGCCAAAAAGGAAATTTTGTGTACGTACCAAGCAAATCATGCATTTATCTAATCACCCGATCGTTATCTACCGTAGGCGTGTTAGCGAGGGAATTAGAAGTATTTTGCAAAAGGCTAAATATAAATGAAGTTATTATAATAAAAAATAAAGAAAATGAAATGGAAGTGAATGCATTCTTAGCCGATTATAAATGTGATATTCCTAGGATCCTAGTAGCAAAAGGTGTCACGAGAATATATGACAGAAAAGAAATTAGAGTAATTTTAAACGACTTTCACCTTTTACCCACAAGTGGCCACGCGGGGGTAAACAGGATGCTCAATAATATTAAACGATATTATTACTGGCCGAAAATGAGCCATGATGTATACGAATACGTTAAGAAATGTGCACATTGTCAGTATAACAAATATACTAACAGATATACTAAAGAGCCAATGACTATAACTACAACCCCAAATACATCGTTTGAACGTATTTCTTTAGATATATTAGGTCCTTTAGACGTAGATAATTATAACTATAAATACGTATTAACAATTCAGTGTGAACTAACTAAGTTCGTCGAGGCATACCCCTTGGAAAGAAAAGATACTGAATCTGTAAGTAGAGTGTTTGTAAATAATTTTATTTTAAGATACGGAGTACCGAAAGATATAATAACGGATCAAGGTACCGAATTTATGTCTAGTGTATTCGCCGAAATCTGTACATTATTAGGAATAAATAAGTTACACTCGACAGCCTATCATCATGAAACAATAGGCGCACTTGAAAACACGCACAAGAGTCTAGGAGCATATCTCAGGATTCAATGTAGCAATAATAGCACCGACTGGAGCAGTTGGCTAAGCTATTGGTGTTTTTCATACAACACTACTGTACATACAGAGACACAATATGCGCCATTCGAACTAGTTTTTGGCAAACCGTGTAAATTGCCAAGTAATCTAGATTCTTCTTCTGTCGACCCTCTCTATAACTATGAAAGTTATCCTAAAGAGTTTAAGTATAGGTTACAGAAAGCACAGTTAGACGCTAAAAATAATTTATTGTCATGTAAAACTACTAGAAAATTAACATATGATAAGAAAACCTATCCTGTAAAATATAAACCAGGTGACTTAGTACTTTTAAAGAACCAAGTAGGAAACAAACTAGATCCTATTTATACAGGACCTTATGAGGTCATAGAGGATATGTCACCAAATGTTAAGATTTTAAAAAATAATCAGGTATACATTACTCATAAGAATAATACTAAATTGTATTTTAATTAGTTTCAAACATTTTTTAAGCATTATAACGCAACTATAAGTTATAAAGACGATATTTTGACTTTAGAAAACCAAGGACAATCCATTTTGATACCGATTGAAGGCAACAAGTACAATTATGTACATAGCGTTCCTCCACGCTGTGAAATTATCACGCGCGTACCCGCACCACTGCGTGAAGACTGCGTAGTATTGGCGGAAGAAATACAAACTGGTGTTTACATAGCAGGTGTTATTTCGAAACCAGAAAAAGGACGAATCCCACTACGAATACTCAATACGACGGATGAGACAGTTAATCTAGACTTATCACGTTTACAGGTACACAGTTTAACTAGCTTTGATATTTGCAACTTTGACTCAGGGAAAAATAGTGTAAATAGGGTTACCACATTGCTAACATTATTAAATTTGCATACTTACTTAAATAAAGAAGAGCAGTTGAGTATAGAACAAATTTGTGCCAAATATGCGGATGTTTTTCATCTGCCCGGCGACAAGCTCAGCACTACTAACTTGCTACAGCACAAGATTAAATTAAAAGATAACGTAAGTCCGGTATATGTAAAGCCATATAGGATACCACACGCTTTACGCAAGGAACTCAACATATCTCATGGCGACCCATACCAGCGAACCAAGGAAAATGAAGAAACTTCGAATCAGAAACCAAGGATGAAGACGGCAAATTAAAATAATTGAAGAATGAAGACGGAAAATTAAAATAATTAGAACGAAGAGACTGCGGAAATTAAATGAAGACCAATATTTTAATGAAGACACATTTTGAAGAATTTATTTTTGAAGAAAGAAGAGGAAACATTATGAAGAAACAAGTAAATCTTAAAGAAGACTAACAAGAAAGAAGAGCGTTGTCCAGGGTATCCCGGCTCGCACAGCAAGAGGTGTCCAGGGTTTTCCCGGCCCATTTCAAGAGGTGTCCAGGGATATCCCGGCCCATGTTCCGGGGAGTCCAGGGTTAGCCCGGCCCATGATCGAGACCAGCAGCAGCCCCGATGCCACGAGCCCGCCAGCGTCACGTGCCCGCCCGCTCTTGCGCAACGCAACGTCGTCGTCGTCGTGCAGCGTCAGCATGACCTACCTACCGGTGCGCGTTAACCGCTTCTAATGTAAGTTTTTATGTATATTGTATTATAATGTAATTGATTTACTTTGTGAAGATTAATATTAATTTTAGCCATTTCGCAGTATAGGCATATGTATTATGTTACGAGAACTAGAGAGTTTACGGGATCAATTGAATAAGCTTAGAGAAAATATTGTCAAGTTAGGCCCAGAGAGGCGACAGAAAGAAATCGGTAAAAAGAAATTAGAGGAATCGAAAGCATTAATTAGCCGAGCTGCGAATATTGTGTCTCAGTTAGAAGAACAAGCAATAAATTATTCTCCTTCGGAAATACAGTTTAGTAATACGTTAGTTTACGAAATTAAGGATATTTACGCTAAGATTAAGACATTACTGGCATTTGTAGACACGCAAACTCAAACGGACGATAAAATGGCTAAATCAGGGTTCGATATCAAAACGGCTATCGCCTTGTTACCTATCATGACAGGACGAGAAGACGATACGAAACAGTTAATCGATGGTATTTTAATGTATAGTTCCTTGATCGATACTGATTCTCAAAAAACCCTTATAGATTTTGTTTTGAAAACGCGACTTTCGTCCAGTGCCAAACTTCGATTACTAAATACGTACAGTAGCGCAGACGATTTAGTAACCGATATGCGTAAATTTTTATTGCCCAAAAAGTCAGCCGAATCCATACAAGCTCAGTTGTATAGAGCTAGGCAGGGACGTCGATCTATAGAAATGTTTGGAGCTGAGATAGAGGATCTTTTCGTCAATTTGACCATATCTCAAGCCGATGGTGACGACAGTAGGTATAAAATACTACGTCCAATGAATGAGAAGTCAGCTATCAAGCGCTTTGCTGATGGACTCTCAGATCCCAAGTTGAGTACTATTATAAGTTCTAGGCAGTTTACGTCACTGCCAGAAGCCATCAGGACAGCGATTGATGAGCAAACCTCATCACCAAAAGTTGACCAGGTTATGTTATACGGACGTTCCCAGCCTCGTCATAATTACAGGAACAATAGGGGTCATAGTTCCAATTATAGAGGGAATTTAAATAACAGTAGGAATACATACAAAACGCAGTATTATTCCAATTCTAATAATAGACGTGTTTCGCAACCCGACCCGGTGCAACGTCCTCGGCAATATTTTGCGCGCTCAGCACGCGGCGGACAGCGACCGCGCGTGTCACCGCGCCCCGCGCCCGCACGTGTCCAGCATATACGCGATGACACTGCACTGCCTACGCCGACAAATACAAATAATGCCGATGGTCGTGAAATGCAGTTTTTTCGTGAATAATACGAATGAAGGCATATTTAGTTATAATAATTTTAGTACAGTCACTTGTAGAATAGATAATACGAATAAATTAAATCTTTTAGTGGACAGCGGTGCCAGTTTATGTGTTCTCAAGTATGAATGTTTACAAAATAGACTAGACCTTCTTAGGCAATTACAGAGAGATAGAATTACCATAAAAGGAATATGTGGAGATTTAGTGTCTGAGGGATTTATTTACTTAACGCTACATTTTAATGACTTTATTTGCGAAGTAAAGTTTTATGTATTTAAGAACTTGTCTTGTTTTGCCGATGGAATTTTAGGCCAAACATTTTTTAAACATTATAACGCAACTATAAGTTATAAAGACGATATTTTGACTTTAGAAAACCAAGGACAATCCATTTTGATACCGATTGAAGGCAACAAGTACAATTATGTACATAGCGTTCCTCCACGCTGTGAAATTATCACGCGCGTACCCGCACCACTGCGTGAAGACTGCGTAGTATTGGCGGAAGAAATACAAACTGGTGTTTACATAGCAGGTGTAATTTCGAAACCAGAAAAAGGACGAATCCCACTACGAATACTCAATACGACGGATGAGACAGTTAATCTAGACTTATCACGTTTACAGGTACACAGTTTAACTAGCTTTGATATTTGCAACTTTGACTCAGGGAAAAATAGTGTAAATAGGGTTACCACATTGCTAACATTATTAAATTTACATACTTACTTAAATAAAGAAGAGCAGTTGAGTATAGAACAAATTTGTGCCAAATATGCGGATGTTTTTCATCTGCCCGGCGACAAGCTCAGCACTACTAACTTGCTACAGCACAAGATTAAATTAAAAGATAACGTAAGTCCGGTATATGTAAAGCCATATAGGATACCACACGCTTTACGCAAGGAACTCAACACTCAAATACAAAATATGATTGATAACGATATTATTGAAGAGGCTACTTCAGAGTGGTCCAGCCCTGTTCTGCTTGTTCCAAAAAAGTGTGACAAATCAGGAGAAAAGAAATGGAGATTAGTTGTGGACTACAGGCAGTTAAATAACAGAATTCAAGATGACAAGTTCCCTTTGCCTAATATAACTGAAATTTTAGATTCTCTCGCAGGTAGCATATATTTTTCAAAGCTTGACCTTTCTCAAGGTTATTATCAACTTGCTTTAGACAAAGATTCCCGTAAATACACAGCTTTCACAACCGATAAAATGTATCAGATGAAGAGATGCCCGATGGGACTGAGAACGAGTCCAAGTGTCTTCTCCAGGCTCATGACCATAGCCATGTCAGGATTAAATTATAAACAGTGTTTCATATATTTAGATGATTGTATTGTTATAGGAAATTCCATGTCAACACATAACCAGAACCTCACTCGAGTTTTACAAAGATTACGGAACACCAACCTAAAGCTTAATCCCTTGAAGTGTGAATTTTTACGTAAGGATATTATGTATTTAGGTCATAAAATTACGTCTCAAGGAGTAGAACCTGATCCAGGAAAAGTAGAGACATTAAATAAATACCCAAGACCGACAAACACAGACGAGGTCAAGAGGTTTGTTGCATTTGCCAATTATTACAGACGATTTATTCCTAACTTCGCGAACATTGCTTATCCTTTGAACCAAATGTCAAAGAAAAATGCAATTTTTAATTGGACTGCAGAGTGTGAAACGGCATTTTTAACATTAAAACAAATTCTTACGAGCCCACACGTTTTAGATTATCCAGATTTTTCTAGAGATAACGTTTTCACCTTGCACACAGATGCATGTAAAACTGGACTAGGCGCTGTATTGTCAAATACGAACGGAAAAGTAATCGCATATGCTAGCCGCAATTTGAAGCCAGCAGAAACTCGATACCCAATTATAGAGTTAGAACTCTTAGCCATTGTATGGGCTACAAAGCATTTTAGACCGTATTTATATGGTAGAAGGTTTAAAATTGTAACTGACCATAAACCATTAATTTATCTCTTCGGAATGACTGATCCTTCGAGTAGATTAACCAAATTCAGATTAGATTTAGAAGAATTTACTTTTGATATTGAGTATATCCCGGGACGACACAATGCAGCTGCAGACGCATTGAGCCGTTTACCGCGGAATATCGAAGATTTAAAAAATATCAGGGAACACGTTGTATCAGTCATGACGAGAGCGCAATCACGTAAGTTACGCGCTCAACAAACTAGCGATAAAAACAATGTAGTACCAGATGTACCCGCAACCCCTAGGCTTGATCAACCTAGAGTTGTGGATATCATCAAAGCACCCAAGGATTGTACAGAACTTGTAATAAGCGCAAATTACAAGTTCACCAGAACAAGTCAGAATGAATTTATAAGCGATAAAGGAAATTTTGTGTACGTACCAAGCAAATCATGCATTTATCTAATCACCCGATCGTTATCTACCGTAGGCGTGTTAGCGAGGGAATTAGAAGTATTTTGCAAAAGGCTAAATATAAATGAAGTTATTATAATAAAAAATAAAGAAAATGAAATGGAAGTGAATGCATTCTTAGCCGATTATAAATGTGATATTCCTAGGATCCTAGTAGCAAAAGGTGTCACGAGAATATATGATAGAAAAGAAATTAGAGTAATTTTAAACGACTTTCACCTTTTACCCACCAGTGGCCACGCGGGGGTAAACAGGATGCTCAATAATATTAAACGATATTATTACTGGCCGAAAATGAGCCATGATGTATACGAATACGTTAAGAAATGTGCACATTGTCAGTATAACAAATATACTAACAGATATACTAAAGAGCCAATGACTATAACTACAACCCCAAATACATCGTTTGAACGAATTTCTTTAGATATATTAGGTCCTTTAGACGTAGATAATTATAACTATAAATACGTATTAACAATTCAGTGTGAACTAACTAAGTTCGTCGAGGCATACCCCTTGGAAAGAAAAGACACTGAATCTGTAAGTAGAGTGTTTGTAAATAATTTT
The DNA here is from genome assembly GCA_951800055.1 of Cenopis cana. Taxonomy (NCBI): domain Eukaryota; kingdom Metazoa; phylum Arthropoda; class Insecta; order Lepidoptera; family Tortricidae; genus Cenopis; species Cenopis cana. Next base: position 5,227,949 of record OX637487.1, on the reverse strand, counting down.
ATTTTAAGATACGGAGTACCGAAAGATATAATAACGGATCAAGGTACCGAATTTATGTCTAGTGTATTCGCCGAAATCTGTACATTATTAGGAATAAATAAGTTACACTCGACAGCCTATCATCATGAAACAATAGGCGCACTTGAAAACACGCACAAGAGTCTAGGAGCATATCTCAGGATTCAATGTAGCAATAATAGCACCGACTGGAGCAGTTGGCTAAGCTATTGGTGTTTTTCATACAACACTACTGTACATACAGAGACACAATATGCGCCATTCGAACTAGTTTTTGGCAAACCGTGTAAATTGCCAAGTAATCTAGATTCTTCTTCTGTCGACCCTCTCTATAACTATGAAAGTTATCCTAAAGAGTTTAAGTATAGGTTACAGAAAGCACAGTTAGACGCTAAAAATAATTTATTGTCATGTAAAACTACTAGAAAATTAACGTATGATAAGAAAACTTATCCTGTAAAATATAAACCAGGTGACTTAGTACTTTTAAAGAACCAAGTAGGAAACAAACTAGATCCTATTTATACAGGACCTTATGAGGTCATAGAGGATATGTCACCAAATGTTAAGATTTTAAAAAATAATCAAGTATACATTACTTCATTATACTACAACCACTCGTGACTATCACCTCTACTCTCCCCCGTACCTTATAATAGTTCATGGCCTAAAATTCCATCGGCAAAACAAGACAAGTTCTTAAATACATAAAACTTTTCTTCGCAAATAAAATCATTAAAATGTAGCGTTAAGTAAATAAATCCCTCAGACACTAAATCTCCACATATTCCTTTTATGGTAATTCTATCTCTCTGTAATTGCCTAAGAAGGTCAAGTCTATTTTGTAAACATTCATACTTGAGAACACATAAACTGGCACCGCTGTCCACTAAAAGATTTAATTTATTCGTATTATCTATTCTACAAGTGACTGTACTAAAATTATTATAACTAAATATGCCTTCATTCGTGTTATTCACGAAAAAACTGCATTTCACGACCATCGGCATTATTTGTATTTGTCGGCGTAGGCAGTGCAGTGTCATCGCGTATATGCTGGACACGTGCGGGCGCGGGGCGCGGTGACACGCGCGGTCGCTGTCCACCGCGTGCTGAGCGCGCAAAATATTGCCGAGGACGTTGCACCGGGTCGGGTTGCGAAACACGTCTATTATTAGAATTGGAATAATACTGCGTTTTGTATGTATTCCTACTGTTATTTAAATTCCCTCTATAATTGGAACTATGACCCCTATTGTTCCTGTAATTATGACGAGGCTGGGAACGTCCGTAAAACATAACCTGGTCAACTTTTGGTGATGAGGTTTGCTCATCAATCGCTGTCCTGATGGCTTCTGGCAGTGACGTAAACTGCCTAGAACTTATAATAGTACTCAACTTGGGATCTGAGAGTCCATCAGCAAAGCGCTTGATAGCTGACTTCTCATTCATTGGACGTAGTATTTTATACCTACTGTCGTCACCATCGGCTTGAGATATGGTCAAATTGACGAAAAGATCCTCTATCTCAGCTCCAAACATTTCTATAGATCGACGTCCCTGCCTAGCTCTATACAACTGAGCTTGTATGGATTCGGCTGACTTTTTGGGCAATAAAAATTTACGCATATCGGTTACTAAATCGTCTGCGCTACTGTACGTATTTAGTAATCGAAGTTTGGCACTGGACAAAAGTCGCGTTTTCAAAACAAAATCTATAAGGGTTTTTTGAGAATCAGTATCGATCAAGGAACTATACATTAAAATACCATCGATTAACTGTTTCGTATCGTCTTCTCGTCCTGTCATGATAGGTAACAAGGCGATAGCCGTTTTGATATCGAACCCTGATTTAGCCATTTTATCGTCCGTTTGAGTTTGCGTGTCTACAAATGCTAGTAATGACTTAATCTTAGCGTAAATATCCTTAATTTCGTAAACTAACGTATTACTAAACTGTATATCCGAAGGAGAATAATTTATTGCTTGTTCTTCTAACTGAGACACAATATTCGAAGCTCGGCTAATTAATGCTTTCGATTCCTCTAATTTCTTTTTACCGATTTCTTTCTGTCGCCTCTCTGGGCCTAACTTGACAATATTTTCTCTAAGCTTATTCAATTGATCCCGTAAACTCTCTAGTTCTCGTAACATAATACATATGCCTATACTGCGAAATGGCTAAAATTAATATTAATCTTCACAAAGTAAATCAATTACATTATAATACTATATTCATAAAAACTTACATTAGAAGCGGTTAACGCGCACCGGTAGGTAGGTCATGCTGACGCTGCACGACGACGACGACGTTGCGTTGCGCAAGAGCGGGCGGGCACGTGACGCTGGCGAGCTCGTGGCATCGGGGCTGCTGCTGGTCTCGATCATGGGCCGGGCTAACCCTGGACTCCCCGGAACATGGGCCGGGATATCCCTGGACACCTCTTGAAATGGGCCGGGAAAACCCTGGACACCTCTTGCTGTGCGAGCCGGGATACCCTGGACAACGCTCTTCTTTCTTGTTAGTCTTCTTTAAGATTTACTTGTTTCTTCATAATGTTTCCTCTTCTTTCTTCAAAAATAAATTCTTCAAAATGTGTCTTCATTAAAATATTGGTCTTCATTTAATTTCCGCAGTCTCTTCGTTCTAATTATTTTAATTTCCCGTCTTCATTCTTCAATTATTTTAATTTGCCGTCTTCATCCTTGGTTTCTGATTCGAAGTTTCTTGATTTTCCTTGGTTCGCTGGTATGGGTCGCCATGAGATATGTTGAGAGTTGGTCGAGGGATGAATGGAGGTTTTAAGTGAAACCGGACATAGTAACACCGGAGATGTTGTATTCTCGGTAAAGTATTAGGGAAAGAACAACGTTCATCTAAACATACGGTACTTATAGATAGTTATTGCTTACTTGCTAAATTACTCAATTACGTGCATCACATGTTGCAGGGCGTAACGGTGAAGTTACCGTTAATGTGTTAATTAGGCATATAGTACATCTTGAACAGAACCGGACTTATCTAGATTTCCTCGTTATTGAAATCTGAAGGTATTCACGTGTTCACGGAAGTATCGAGTGACTTCCTATAAAGATAGGAAGTCTTTTCTAAGACTGCTAAGCTTCAGAAAGTTGATTAGAAATAGTGGTTTCTGATTGTTAGTGTTCTCATTCTGTAATGAAATATATCAAAAAATGATAATTGAATGATCATATTTTAAGATGATCTGCAATCTAAAGTTTCCTGCCTGTATCCTGAAGAAGACGGGTCTGTTTTGGCACCTAATCTGAAGATTTGGTGTAGTCACTGGTTTTATCAAACTGACTAATTATCCTTAATCCAATTGTATGCCCAAATATGGCAAAACTTCATTTAACTTGGTAACCCTGTAATAGTGAAAAACACTTCCTATTATTAATTACTTGTTCACTATTTTAACCTTATTGCTCATAAGGACTTATTCCCAGGAAAAATACAAACTTCTCAAAAAAGGTGGTGTATTTCTGCCATTCTGAAATGGCTAACTTTATCCAAAAAGTTTCTAGAGGAATTATGTGTTCAGCTTTTCTGAGAATTAGGGCACAACAGAATATCATCATGCTCATTTAAAGACTAGTTCAACAGGGGAAGTACATACCTCAAACTTAAGCCAGACACCCACAATCAATTCTACTGTCAAGTCTGCTTGACGCTTGCATACAAATCTTCTTAAAAGTGGTCCACTTTTAAGTAGACTTGTATGCAAGCGTCAAGCAAACTTGACAGTAGAATTGATCGTGGGTGGCTGGCTTTACCACATCCATAATAATTATTACTAGGTACTCACATTGCTCATAGTGTAGATGAGTAGTGTTCCTGGTAATACATTCCTTAGAGCTCCAGAGATTGTGCTGTGTTGAGATTGGGCACTTGCTTTGGTGTCATGGTGGCATTACAATGTGAATCCTCAGAAATAAAACGGTTGTCAGCACACTTGTGTTTGTTCTGCAGTTGGAAGAGTCCATATACTACAACTTGCCATCAGGCTGGCTGGCTATATGCTTGTTTACCACAATAGTATGAGTAAAGAGTAAAAAAAAAATCACAAATCACAGCCTATCATCTAATTTAATCTTACTAATCTATCTTGAGGCACCAGTATGTATCTCTTTAGGAAACTCAAGCATTCCTAAAATGGGAACACACAATAGTACACAGTAGATAGCCTCAGATCGCATATTTATCGCCCTTGCCTTCGGCTGGGGCGTCAAATACCTGCGATCTGAGACATTCTTTATTACCGCCCGTGTTAAGTACAAAATTTTATGTCACCCCCTGGCCAGGAAGTGAGATTTCCCGCGCGCGGAGTGTGCGGTAATTGCCGCTTTATGGCCAGGTGTGACATAAAATATTTTTCAGAGTGACATCTAACAATTGTATCCCTGTCAGATTTTTTTTCTGTTTTGGGAGAAGCCAAGTTAGTATATCTGACTCCATTGCTTGCATTTGGGCAAAGCCCCAAGAATGCTGTTACACAAATACGGAACAGCCCTCTAAGACCCTGGCCAATACAATTGTGCAATTGTCCAAATAGTATTCATTATCTTATGTTTATTTAGTATTCATTATCTTATGGTATTACTGTCGGTTTTTCCACTCTTAAAGGGGCAGATTTAATAATTGAGGAAATTTGACTGTGCAGCAATAAGATCGTAAGTTAAACAAACATTTTATTTATCCATCATAATAATAAATATTTTTTCATTCTAAATTAGCTTTAAGATGAATGCATGCCATTAAAAATATTTATTATAAGTTTTAGGGTCAATGTAATGGATAAGATGTTTACAATAACAATATAACATGTGACACCTACACCTCAAGTTAGTCAATGTGACCAAGTATAAATATTGTTGTGTTTTTGTAAAGTTATGTTTACAAAAACAACCAAACAGGTGCAGTGTGGCCAGTTAATGTACAGCAAGTTAGTGTCTTTCATTTTATCTTATAATTATAAGCTTATGGATGGTTGGGATTCAAGAGCAGTCACAAGTGTGCTTCTTCTTCTTTCAGCATATTTGCGTCCGCTGCTGGACATATGCCTCTTCCATGGCTTTCCATTTCGTTCTGGACGTAGCGGTTCTGGTCCAGGTTGGCCCTGCCGTCTTTTTTATGTCATCTGGCTTGCGGCCTTCCCACGCTACGGCTTGCCGCTCGTGGTCTCCAGGGCACTTTGTTGAGTCCATCGGTCGTCGTCTCTTCGGCAAACATGACCGGAAAAATGCCGGGGACTTTGGTGCGTTGGCGAATGTCCTCGTTTCGCACTCTGTATCGTGAAGAGAGCATTGCGCGTTCCATAGTTCGCTGTGCCACTTTAAGCTGGTACAATTATACAAGTGTGATGCCAACCTTATATTGATTTGAGTTTGGAATTCTTTGTGTTAGCAAATGCAGTGCCCTCACTTTCAACACAGCATTTCCTCAGGACCTCTTCGGTGACTACATTTTATTACAATAGCACCAAATACCAGTGCTAATAAATATTATGTTACAAACTTACATAAACCAACCTAGCTTCATAAGTGAGTGAGCAAAAAGTATTTTTACCATAATAAAACAGAAATAAATAATGTTTTGAGCTTCATGAGTGATGTAAACAAAGGTTTTAAGCAAATATTATAATACAGAATGCATTTGCATATGAATTAACATAATTCACTACGCAACCGTGTCCTGTTTGAATATGGAATGAAACCAGCTTTAGTATTGCACAAAGTTGATGTAATCATTAGATAAAAAGCAATTACCAATTAGATAAGATTAAAATATGACGTCTACATTTATTTGATTAATATAAAATATATATATATTTAAAAGACAACTGCTAACAGCCAGGCAATGGCTTTACGCATTTTACTAAACTAAACGACAAATAGATTTAATGTTTCTGAGAAATAATTGCAATCATTGAATTATATCGTGTCGTGACTACTTTGAAAAAAGCTCGTATCCGTTTATTTATTCAATTTTTCGTTTATTTACGCATTAAATGAATAAAAATTATGCGTAAATAAACGAAAAATTAATCAGATAGTAGTGACGATATTATTATTGCCATACTTTGCCTGAATCGAGCTGGCTCCAGCTATCTATAACAATAACCTGAAAATTGCTGAACTGAAAGTAACGAGTCATTGACACGGCATTACTTTCGATTCCTCGCTTTCAGTGAAATCACTTGATGACTTCATTTTCTTTGTTTTAATTTTAGAACAAATAGATTGTCTGTCTGACCTAGTAATGTTTTATCAGTGAATATGCGAAATGTTGTTGTTAATCGTAGCTATGATTTATTTAGGTAATTAACCTTTTAAGTAGATAAGAAACCCCTACCTAAGTATCTACATAAATAGTAAGCACTTGAGAGTTTAAAAGTTGCCTCAATGGTCGTTAGAGCCCGGCTCCCAAAGGCGTTCATAATATTATCTTATTTATTTTCCCCTGTAACGGAAATAAGGATATCATGAGCTCCTTTCATGTGGGATGTCTGGCTATAATATAAAGATAAGTAAAAATGAGCCCTAAAGGTAAGGCCGGCCCTTGATCAGCTAAGGGCCTAGCGCCGGCGGGGCCTAAATAAAGACGTGTTTGAAGTTTGAAGCGTAATTTTTTTCTATCGTAAAATCTTAAAAAAAAATATCCTATTCTCTCTTGTTTTGATTTTCACCCCGGGCGACATGTTTCTAACTTTTCGAGAGTTCTTCCTCAGGAAGAGTGCATCCGCGACGAGGCCGCATTTTATAATAGTGGAATGAAAAGGTTCTTCAGTTTTAGACCTACACAGTGTAGAAATAAAGTCGAAAACCTTTTCATTCCACGGAGGGTTCAGAGTTCAGATGTAAAAATGATAAACAGCACCCCCCAACCCTTCTCCCTAGTCCCTCCTTTCTGAAAGTAGGTACAGCAACGCACCGGTGACTCCTTTGGTGTTGCAGGTGTCAATGGGCGAACGGTAATCGCTGACTATCAGGCGAACCGTACGCTCGTTTGCCCCCCTAGGTATAACATAAAAAAAACGCCTAGAATGCATGACTTATAACCGTTTCAGTAGAATATAGTTTTACCCGTGCGTGGAAGGATGGGAGAAGATCGACAGGTGAAGAGAGCATACTTGGGCCGGCCGACCGGACGACGTCCCGTGGGTCGCCCCAAGTATCGCTGGAGGGATGTGGTGGAAGCGGACCTGCGTGAGCTCGGAGCTGGCGCAAGCTGGCGAGAAATTGCGCAGGACCGAGAAAAGTGGCGTGCTCTTGTGTCGGAGGCCAAGACTCATTTTGGGCCGTCGTGCCAGCCCAGTTAGTTAGTTTTATAGTTTTAAACATGACTCGCGAAAGTTTAAATTCAAAACAAAAAACCATTGTGTTGATATAATTTCGATTATCCAGTGTTGATTGGCTGTGTTGTGAAATACTATTGGTGCACTTGCTAAGCCGAAGAGCATGCGATAATATTCATAACATCCACTAGGGCCACCCGGTATCATGAAAGCAGTCTGCTGCCTTCTTTCTTTTAACGAATAGGTATTTGATGATCATCCTCTGCATTTCTTACCCGCTGTATTTATGAGACTGGCGTCAAATTTAGGTATCCGTGCGCGACATCGCAAATTCGCAATAACCGTGCGGTTATTTTGGAATTGCTGCGTGATAAAGCATTTTGAATGCAAATGCCAGTGTGACGCCGTTCATACGACCTGATTGTTTAAATATACTGATTGTGTTTGTTTGGAAAGTACTGAAGGAATAAAATAACTGACGTCGGCCTGAGCTGAATTGAACACGTTTAATTTTTAAAGCAGTGTTTCACAATCACAACCAATAGATCGTCAATTCCATTTGTTGTATACTTACTTGTATATTTCAGTATAAACAAATGAAGATCTTACCGCGGAAGGTTTATGGTTTATTATAGATATGATACCATGAAAGAATAGGTAAAAAAACTGTCATTATCGCGTTAGACAAGTCACGATACGAGTAGAGAGGTCTATGTCCTATTAATTTCGCATGGCACTTAGATCTTTGTTTTTAACATGTTGGCGTTTGGCGTCATCCTACTACAGGAACTTTTTTATTACGTTCATAGATTTGTGTTATTGTGTTACGCAGAGGTCCAAGTGCCATACGAATTAAAAAAATAGTACGGAGACCTCTAACTGCAACGAGCAGGTTTGTTTTATAGTAGACATTGACCTCTTCATTTATTTGTCCACGTTGTCACAAAGCAAACTCTTGACTGAAATAGACCGTCTAGTCCACTTTTCTTATCTACTTACTTTGTTTATTACGTCTCATTTCCGTTTACAACGGGGTTGTAGTAATTGTTTTTTTGGATAAGATAAGATACTACGTTCTCATTATTGACAACAGTCTGCACTAATTGTTTAATAAGTAATACCTATTTTATTTAGATTAGATTAACTACCGACTTGTCGCGGTTTCGTATGGGTAGATATGTAGATAAGTATAGGTCACAGAATAATCGTTTGATGTGTTCTGCGTCTCCTACTTCCTTGCTTGACTCTTTGATTTCCTATAGTAGCGTGATTGATCGACCCTCTCAGAGGTGCGCGAAAGCCGGTTTTATTCGGAATCCTCAATAGCGATAGGACTAATAATAATATCCTTGTAAGGCGCATCTTCGGGGCTGAACGATTTAGTCCTTGAAATTCTTCACCAAGACCAGGTGCGGATACAGGAGGGTTAGGCGGTGTTTGATTGAATCGGTAGTTCTAAAGTTTAAGTGCTCCTTTTAAACAATTAAAAATACTTAATCCCTCTTGTCTGACATTAATTTGACTTCATAGTTTCTGGAATACTGCAAAGGTTAAATATTAATTTAATTTTCAGGGTGTCGGCGTGTGTGGTGATTGGAGATGAGCTCGCCACCGCCCGTGCAGGTGGAGGTGGAAGTCGGAGACGAATCTATGGAAGACGACTCCGCTGACATGATTCCAGCTGACAGGCAAGTTACAGATGAAATTAGAAAATCTTTTCCCTATATGACTTTGTGACTTTGACATGATAATGCCACACCACGGGCGAACATGACGGACTGCTGAGGAAATTTAAATGCCTTGCGATCCAGTCCTTTGTGACCTTGGTTTGCCAATTTGCCGCGTTCACTGTGCAACCTGCAAGTGTTTAGAGGGCCTACCGCGAAGCAAAAATGACCTTTCGGTCTTCAAGGCGAGAGTGAATCGGTTTTTTACTAGGTAAGCGCGAAAGCGCGTTCCATCCTAGACCACAATATCGCTTACCACCTGATTTGTGGTCAAGCGCAAACCTATTTAGAATAGAAAGGAAAGTTTCTCACTCTCCGTCGCTCGTATGCGACAAGTGCGACAGAGAGGCAGATATCACGTATTCGGTTCACATTAGGCCCTCAGATGGTTGGGCATCGCGCGGCGGACGGCATTTCGCGTCGGTGGCGTTCATGGTCTAAGAAAACAAGGTCTGACAATCCCGATCGTGACACAAAGTGACGAAACTGATGCCGTAGCTTGTGTCACCCACACTATATACTAATCTATGTACCGGATTACTATACCTGGCTATATTATTGTATCATGGTGCCGTTCGCGCATGATGCGCCTGAGTACCTATCTTCAATTTCGCCTGACTTTAGAGATGGGTAATCTCGACTCCGAGGAGCGATTCAAATCACTAAATCCGGCTCCGCTATCGGAATCGACTCCGCTTATCGGCTCTTCGACTCCTTTGAATCCCTCAAACCAAATCACTCCGGACTCGCTTGTTACAATACAAATCCAGTGATTTGGTTGGTTCTTCGGATCAAGTCATTCAAGACCGATTCAAGTCCTTCATTAGGTTCTGTACCGAATCGGAATTAACAAATCCTCGGAGTCGATATGATTTCAAAGGATTTGATAAGGAAACGGATCCGCTTACGGATTCGACTCATTTAAATCTTTAAGTCCGGATTTACCCATCTCTATCTGACTTGTTGAAAATATTTTTTCACTATTCCTTATGTGTGGTAAAGTAACGTGCTCGGTTAATGCCTGCCCCTCTAGCACAACATGCATTCCGTATCTACTCGCGCGCGAGATAAGCTGCCTGTCACTTTTTGACAGCATTAATCAGACAGTGACAGGTAGCCTATCTCGCGCGCGAGTAGAGACGAGATGCATGTTATGCTAGCCCCACTGGTCCACTGCGATAGTATATTCCTATTTTAAAATGTAACATGCTATCCATCCGTGTTTGCGATTACATTTGTTTACATCCTTACTCCGGCAGAAGGTGAATCGACAACGTACCTAATCCTGTCACATGTGTAGGTACACATCTTAATTTTAATGAGTAATACTTAGTTTGATGGTCATTATACATTGATGATCCATTCTAATAGTTCTTTGTGAAGATAGAAGCCAACTTATTTTCGGCGTGCCTTCAAAAATATACATAGGTACTACAAAACACAAAACACCATTAGTGGGTAATGGGTATATCTATTTATTTGGCACGCTTTGTAGCCCAAACAGCGATAGATTTGACATGGGTGGCATCGGCAGATTTGTCTCAATTGTACGAATGACAGGTATATAGGTTGTATAAATAGTTATTACATTTTGTCTGCGAATTGGTCCGCGTAATAGAATCTGTTAATCGTCATAAGGAATGACTTTCATAAAAGCTATACAACTAGGGTTTGTATAAGTTTAGTATGCAACTCACTACTATCAGTTTCACAACTTTGCCATTCGACTTTCACAGGCGTGGCATTCGTTATCGCTTTCCTATAGAAACATTCGACCCTGACTGGGGTTGTCAGGCCCTAAGCTTCAAAACCCGGGGACAGTCGTGTGAATGTGGTCTAACCTTTTCTAACCCATGCCAATAATAGTCGAGTGTACAGGCGAGGGCATAAATTAGTAAACATTTTTAGACCCTATTTCAATGGAATATAGTGAACAAATGTATACATATCAGTGCCCTTGACTGTGTCTCACTAATTCCCGCCACAAATGCCAGAGGACAGGAAGCCGTGTCTAATTTCGGCCATTGATGTATATGTATATTACCTAATTACCTAATACCTGACACGTCCAGACGTCCACCCGAGCGCCAAGTGCTGTTACGCGTGTCTTGTTTATCGTATGTGTATATCTTATGTCTTTAAACGAGCAATTCTTGTATACAGGGTGGATTTTCTTCTTGGGGCAGTGAGGGCAGCTACACTGAGCGACAAAAAATACTAATTATTAGTAAGTTTTAGTGAATCCCAACCCAGGACAAGGAGATTATATACTAACGGTTACAAAACAGTTGTTGATAATAGTAGTTATTTACTAATACCAAAAAAATATCCTTGTACCTACTAATTACTACTAAACTGTTTTGTAACCGTTAGTATATAATCTCCTTGTCTTGGGATTCACTAAAACTTACTAATAATTAGTATATTTTTCGCTCAGTGTACCAGAACAGAACCCCCGTGCTACTACGTGAAATGGTATTAGAAGACCTTTCCTTTGATTTTGAATTAATGAAACTTTGCGTTTTCAGATTTTGGAAAAAAACATACAGGATGCGAGAAAAAGGTAATTATTGACACACTTCCTTGATGCCAATCGATCGCATTCCTATCCAGGATAAAAAGCTTGTATGGGACCAGAAAAAAAATTCCGGCTAGAAAGTCACAAATCGAGGAAAACTTTCCATCGATCGATTGGCATCAAAAAAAAGTTTGTTAGACATGACCTTTTTCTCGCACCCTGTATGTTTTTTTTTAAATCTGTAGACGTCAATCTTCATTAATTTGAAATCAAGGGAAGGTCTTCTAAAACCATTTTCACGTAGCAGCACGGGAACTGGTAGCTGCCCTCACTGACCCAAAAAGAAAATCCACCCTGTATTTATTTATATATTTATTTCGTCAATCTCTGAACGGCTCTAACGATTTTGATGAAGTTCGGTATGTGGGGGTTTTCGGGGGCGAGCAATCTATCTATGTAGATAAGCCTCATGTCTTGGAAAACGCCGAGCAAAGCTCGGTCGCCCAGATATTGTCATTTAATATACAGTCATATTAGTCATAAATGCTGCAGGTTTTTTGCTCTTGAGTATAAAAATAGCAACATACTGAATTGAATATTAGTAGACCTTATCTTATAAAGATAAAGTTTACACACATAAACAAACACACAAACTCTCACCCGTTCCGTCGTGGGTAATAAAGTAATAAATTAATAGTTTAAAAACTAGAAAAACACGCTTTGCGTGTTAATTGAAACCTGATCGTGTTCAAAGTCCATTACGTGACCTTTCTCCCCAAGTGCAAACACGACTATGATACCATATTCCATCATGGAATGCCAGTGCCTATCTTCCGGCTTCATCATCAGACCTTGAATCCTAATCGTGGTCAAAGTTCATTACAAGACTTTTCTAACAAATCAAAACACAGCTATGATACGATGTTCCATCATGAAGTTCCAGTTCATATCTTCCGACTCCATCATCAGATCAGTTCGACAGTACCATATTATTGTATTGTCATCAGAACCACATTCAGCTGCCAATTTTCATGACCCTACGATGCTTGGAAGATGGTTAAATTAGTAACCTTAGATTCCATTACATAGTTAGTTACATACAGGTCGACCTATCAGACCTTGAATTGAAACCTAATCGTGGTCAAAGTTCATTACAAGACTTTTCTAACAAATCCAAACACAGCTATGATACGATGTTCCATCATGAAGTTCCAGTTCATATCTTCCGACTCCATCATCAAATCAGTTCGACATTACCATATTATTGTATTGTCATCAGAACCACATTCAGCTGCCAATTTTCATGACGCTACGATGCTTGGAAGATGGTTAAATTAGTTACCTTAGATTCCATTACATAGTTACATACAGGTCGACCTAATAAAAGCGTGTTAATAAAATAGAACATCAGTTGTGAATTGAGCGACAACTTTGCCACCACACCACATGCCTTTTTTTATACTACGACTGTGGCAAACGAGCTTGCGGTCCATCTGATGATAAGCGGACACCACAGCCTATAGACGCTTACAACTCCAAAACAGTCAAGTGCGGGTTGCCGACTCTTTATAAAATTTGAGGATTCACTGTCATGTCATTAGTGCTGTATCAGCTTAGAACAACGCAACGAACAATGCGCGTTTAATTATTTAATATATGGGCGACCGAGCTTTGCTCGGCGTTTTCCCGGGCATGAGATCGATTGCTCGTCCCCGAAAACCCCCATATATAGTTCGTACACAACTCTAAAGCCAAGTGCTGTCAAATTAACGCAAGCATAAATCTACCTTACAGTCAGAGCTCTAAGTCGAGTATTGCTTGCGTTCGTTTGACAGAATTTGGCCTTAGAGTTCTGTACGAACCATGCCAAATTTCATCAAAATCGTTAGAGCCGTTTCAGAGATCCCCGAAATAAATAAATATATATACCTACAAGAATTGCTCGTTTAAAGGTATAAGATTTATTTAACATGATATTAACACTAACAGAACCGATTAGATAACATCTATAGTTAATCGGTTCTGTTAGTGCTAATACGTACTAATTTAAACAATATGCCAAATGGTGGCTTCTGACACAAAAGGGCAAAGTTATCACTAGATTCGATGTAATATTTCAATGTACTTGATTTAATATGTTAAATGTAGATGCCGATGATATTGATGATGCAATAAGGTGATAATGTGTATATTGGTGTCATCTTTGTTTTCATCACTGTGCAATAATCTAGCACAATAACAGGGGGTCGATTATAAAGATTACTATGATTAGATTATTGATAAATCTACTAGAATTAACACATAAACATGTAAATCCTGTTTACGATAATTTCTTATCGGTTATTAGAGAAATAACAAGTTCAGTAACTGTTTATATTTCCCAAGTGTGTGTCGTATGTACTAAAACGTTTTATTTTATTGTGCTTATTTTAATAGGAGTTCGAAAAATAGAATTTGTGTGTATTTATTTGATATTCGCAAAGTAACTTTCTTGCTGTTTCTCCCCGTCACATGTACGGTCATCCAATTTAATTTCTGGGCCAGATCAAGCTCAGATATTTATGACCATTCTTTCATGTTACGATGTCAAATGATGGCCTGCTATTCAGTCGCTTACAAAAATATGAATACATTTTTTCACACGCTAATGTAAGGTGAAAAAACGTATAATACCTTTCGGTTGTTTTTGTCATATACATTTTCCATCCATACTTAATATTTTAAATGCGAAAGTGTGTCTGTCTGTTACCTCTTCACGCTTTAACCGCTGAACCGATTAAGATGAAATTTGGTATGAAAGACAAAGGATACTCTTTATTCCTTAAGGGGGTGGAAGTTCGTATGAAAAAGCGATAACTAGGTAGTAGGTAAACGTCTAAAAATAAATGAATAGCAATTACATTCTAACGCGTTTTATGCGGACATAGTCGGGGGAAAAAGCTAGTAGTAATTTATAACGTTGCTAATAAACAGAAAACATTGTTTTATTATCAACTACCGCTTTGATAAAAGAATAAAACAATACATTATAATTTTTCCTGTTAGGAATACATACCTAAAAAATCTAAAAATGCGGTATTACCAATAGATCATAATCATATAGATTGTGTTTTCAAAAAGTGCCAGTGCTTAAAATAACGTTATTGTGACTGTGTTGAGTGTATTGTGGACTTTATAACCATGGGGCTAAAGGACATTTTCAAGGTGATTTGTTGTAAGCGTAACAGTAAGACGCCTTGTAAAGTTTGCTGTGACGTCGATGTGGATCTCGTCAATGAGTTTTTTAAGTAAGTATGCATTTCTTAATCGCATTATGTGTCGAGAAATACAAAGATTCACCAATTTTTTACTTTATTTTTATGAAGTTAAGGTCGATTGTACCTAATCGTGAACTGCCACATCCTTGGCACTGCTAACAAATACAGCTCTCATATTTGTGTTTTCAAATAATATCTTCGCTACCTTGGAATGCAGCAAAGTTACACTCTGGTAAAATAAACATACGGCATAACATAATTATACTTACGCATGTCTTTGTATGTATTAATATAAGCATTCATACCATGCAGCAATACCGCCTAATAGATAGCCTATAAATAAATAAACCGGCCAAGTGCGAGTCGGACTTCTCACATTTAGGGTTCCTAACCAACGTCAATAAGTATGATTTATCAATATATTAATATTTGTTGATAAAATATACGTAATAATAAACATTATCACCAAATTTCAAGTTCATAGCTCAAAGGGAAGTTGAAAAATTGTTCGGAACAAAATTTGTGACAGACGACAGACGGGACGGACGCATGAGTGACGACGACACATTGGTAGTAAGGTAACACCTGGTAATTCAAAGAACATAATAATTTATGGTACCTCACGGTACTTCTATAGGGATCGCCCTAATAGGGATGACGACACTATAAAAGAAAATCAATAAATCCAAATACAACATAAAGGCTCAAATTCTCAATCAAATGGCGAAAAAAGTGATTGAAAAAAATAAATAATTACGTAATTATAAGTCTTCAAAGTTTTAAGAGTGGGTATGTTCTGTCCCTTTTCCGCAAAACGCACCTTTGTATTGAACTATCGTCATTTTGCTATGGCGCTACTTAACAGTGACGTCACGGTTAGGTAGCACTTTCTCTCTCTATCTACGAACATTCTAACCGTTGTAGCTTCGTTATTTTTTGAGATATTTGAATAGGATTTTCACTATTTGGCATAGTTTTATGTCTTCTTTCTATTGAAGTAATACAATTTTTTGAGTCGACATCCCTATTGGCGCGCGATCGCGCGATGATCGCGCGACTTCAACTTAGAATATTTACTAGTAAAAGTCGCGATTTCGCTGGATAATCGCGTAGTTGCGCTTGTTTTAGGACGATCCCTTTGGGACACCTAATTCGAGTTCAATATATTCCCGAATTTCACTTGCGCGACCGCGCGATCATCGCGTTGTATTAGGACGATCCCATAGTCACGAACGCGGGTGGGTCATAGCTGCGTTTTGTTTGAGCTATACATGCACATTCTTTATGTGTGCGTCAGCGTAGGAGCTATGAGTTCACATTGTCTATTCTATGTGTTTGTATGTGTCACAACTACAACCACTACAACTATGTTTTTCTTAACCGAAAAGCCACTATTAATATCAAGTAATTATTCATACATAAGTTTTTTTTTAAACTCCGTGGTACGTAAGTCGGGGTTCTCCTCCCCCCGCGACCTCCTTTGCTCCAGATTAAAAGAGGTGTGCCTTAACGCTCTTTCAGTGGCTTAACCTATTTCCACCGGCCTTCTGTATTGGGTTCAAAGTCGCCCGCAAGGTCCCCATTTAGGAAACAGGTAGACTGATGACTCGCCGCCGTGTCATCAGCTGATGGCATGGTGCCATCATCCGTTCAACAACCCAACACCAAAAATAAACCTTGTAGCTATTTATTTAAAGTGCAAAATTCAACATTCTATCGTAGAACTTATTTTCGCGGTGGTTTACACGAGATTCGAAATTCGAATTTTCTTGATGCAATTTACGCTCAGATGAAAAATGTCATTATGTTGATAATGTTGTTATCGTACGTGAAGTCAGTTACTTCTTTTTTTTCTGAAGACGCTGAACTTCACTGGTTTTGATTTCGCTCGCAATCGGAATTTCTACTTTATTTCTTTGCTGCAGAGTAGAAAATGTGATGAGTTTTTTTTAGCTCGGTTATTGAACCTGTTATTTTTATTAGGTTATTGGTATTTTTATGAGGCTCTTTCTAATTCCAGTGTTTGTGTTTGAAGCGTCTCCTTTTCGCAGTCGGTATTCAGACCGGTTTGTGTAGATTGAGTAGCGAGTTTTTTTTTAAACCTGACTGTGCCTGTATAGGCCGGACCCAATAAAGCGATAGGAGTGCGGTTGAAGAGTAGCCTGGGAAAAATCCAGCAGAAACCTCCGACACGGCCACGCGGGTGGTTTAAACACTAGAATACTTTAAGAGTTTGCGCTGCGATTATATATAACGCGTAACTAAAAGACAAAGTATGAGTGGTTGGAGACAAAGGAAGAAGCAAATCAGAGCGCACCGAGAAGAATGCAAGTACGGAAAACATAATATTAATAACAATAAGTAGAAAAATAAATAAAGAGATTAATAACAAGAATTAATAAGAATAGTCTGTACTAACAATATAACATTGTGAATAAAGATTTACTGCTATTGAAGAAAAAAATATATAACATTCCGTCACTCTGACTAGCCTAAGAAAATCTCTGTAGAAATTCTCATTAGATTGGTTTTATGAATAATATTGCAATCGTTCAACATATTTAAAATCTTATATCTTTAAACGAGCAATTCTTGTATATATATTTATTTATTTCGGGGATCTCGGAAACGGCTCTAAAGATTTTGATGAAATTTGGTATGTGGGGGTTTTCGGGGACAAGTAATCGATCTAGCTAGGTCTCATGCCCGGGAAAACACCGAGCAAAGCTCGGCCGCCCAGATACCCTAAATAATACAAATATTGATCTTTTTTCAGCTTTGATTTTCACTAAACCGACTGATTTGAGTAACTTACTTCAAATTATAAAACTATGTACGATTTAAAAAAAAAATTGCATCAACTCTTTTGAAATGGAAGGACGATTAAGTCGCGTGTTGTGTCATTCATTATGCGACAGTAATAATTAATTAATGATTGATAATAAATACGTATGTAAAAATAAATTTAGCAGACGTTAAATTACCAGTAACTTCTGTGGCGGTCTAATAAAAATTAAAATAAAAAAATACGTTGAAGGTTGTCGTATGTAGCCGCCCTAAAGAATTGATTAGAAACAACGTTATCAAATCAAGCATACCTGATTGGTTGTAACTATTTTTTTTATTAATAGCCTCTAACCCTGTCTGCTATGGCCACACGCCAAGCCACCCAGTACATGTATTGTTTACATTCGCGGAGCACGTCTTTAAAAAAAATACTCGTTAGTGATGCGAAAAGTTTTTAAATTTTTACCGTTTCCTAATCTCACGGAGTTAGTGTTGTGCGTGCGTTTTAAACTATGGGTGTTTGACACTTAGCGAATAAGCCACGGCATCGTTATTGGAAATACATACAGGATACGTAGATTATAAAATGGAAAATTGCTTGGCGAATTGGTGATCAAAGTCAAAAGTGATTTATGAATATACATGACCTTTGTACGTTCAAAGTTCAAGATCGGTTGAAAATTAATGTCGAATGATATTTAAATGCAGATTTCGCATTGGTGGGTTTTAGTTTTTCAAGAATTCATTTCCTTCGTTGTTTTGACGGCGGCTTCCTTCCATTGTCCAAATGTCATTCAAGTTTGCATTCGTCATTTGGTTCTTTCAAACTTGTTGTTTGTGTGTTTAATATTCCTACTCATATTAAAGTTCTCATTTGTTGACTGTATTTACTGTTTTCAAAAAAGGAAAAGGAGTGATTTACCTACGTTAAGGATGTACATAGAATGCAATATGATAGCGAATCGATCCCGATCATTATAAACATGAACTCATGAAAATATAAAAACAAAGGAAATGCATGGACAATAGTATTCACACATCTGTTTTGACTCATACCACAAGCGATCCAAAAAGAAACTCGGTGCTGGTTCATTGCTCATTTTATACACACATGTTTCACACCCAGCAGTTGTGAACGATCGTTAATGATTTGGACTTGTGTTGCCTTCTTTGTGATTCTTTCACACATGAGAATGTAGACTAGAGAGTCATGGTTGACATTACAATACAAAACGACTGATGCATCAACGACCACACTGACTAAAACAGGCACAAATCAGTGCTACAGAACCTGCCTCTGATCTCCGTACTTTAACTTGAAAAATTATTTTACTGGAAGTGGAATAAACGTAGCCGCATAGATCATACAAAAAAATATAAGAATCGGCCTCAACCGAGCACGTTCACTTCACGACTGCCAGTTTCGTAGCGTAGACTAACAATAAAGCTGCAATTCGTCGTGTTTTCTTAGCTAAACAGTTCTAAAACAAAGAGTCCCGCTAGCGGAAACATGTCCTAACTAGACTAGTATGCTGAACAGTGACAGACCTGCATGTCTCTGGCAGTCAAGGTAACGAACCCTCAAGTCGCTAAAGGCTCGGCAATGCGCTGATCCTTCTATAGTCGCATGCGTCAATAAGCAACGGTGTCTGCTGGTAGGCCGTAAACTTCTTTGCCACCGTTTAAAAAAAATGAAAGGCTGGAAACTGCACGGCTAGCTGCGTGTACTACAGTCTACCCCGCGGCGAGATAGCTCGCGCGCCATCATCTGCTAGCCGTGCTGAAGTGTCAAAGCTCAGGTTATGTCTCGACGAGTGAAAGTGATGGTCGACTCCCCCAGATTCACGCTGCCCGCGAAGGCTGACGCCGTGGTGGAGCTGTGGCGAGCCAAGATGGAGGAGGGGGTGCTCTCGCCAGCGCACTTCCAGGACCACTGGAGGGTCACCGTGCCGAGGATATATTCGCCGCAGCCGAATAGGAGCTGTTTAGGTATGCTTTCTTTATGTCACTTTCGCCACAGTTGAATAGGAGCTGTATAAGTATGTTTACTTTATGTCACACCTGGCCATAAGGTGGTAATTGTAATTACCGCATAATACGCGTGCGAAAAATGCCTCTTCCTGGCCAGGGAGAAACATAACATTTTGTAGTTACCTCGGGCGGTAATATCAATCAAGAGAGCAATAAAGAGCCTCAGATCGCATATTTATCGAATATCAAATATCTGCGATCTGAGACATTTATTTTATCGCCCTAGGTATGTAATGTACTATTAAATACCAGCAGGAAGCAGACAAGCTCTGAATTGGGTCACATACAAGCCACGTTTTAATGATGTCCAATTCCTAAATGACACTGTTCCTAATTACCTTTTCATTTTTTGAATTCACTCGTTAAATGTTTTTTTAGAAGTCGTCTCTGTCGTTTCATCATCTTGACAGCACACCACACTGCTAACATTTTTTTTTATAAATGTTCTTAAAGATTAGATAGATTCTTGTAGGGCCAGTGTCTTGGATACTTCTCTCATCTACTGCTGACATGGATAATAAGAACTTTACTATAACATTTCTATCTCTGCCAATTCCAGACTGGTCGTTCGACGAAGAGCTGGCAGCCAAGCTGCTGATCCAGCCACTAGAGCAATTGATATGGGGCTCGAGCGAAGGCTCGGCGCCTCCGCCCCCGCGCCGCTCTACGCTGTGCGGCCGCGTGTTCAAGCAAGGAGAGCCAGCGTACAGCTGCCGCGAGTGTGGTGAGTTATCGCTGTTGTAGGTTAGCCTGAGTCACACCTGTGACACGCGAAGGAACGTAAGCGCTGTGGGTAAGTATGTGCGCGTGCGCTGTCGGTACACGCGTCAATTGTTTGCGCGGGTGCGTAGCGCGTGGCGCGGACGAATCGCGAGGCGATACGGCACCCGATCGACACCAGGCGGGTCTCTCAGGGACGAGGTAACTGACCTCGATGCGGGTGTTTCGCGTCCGTTCTGTATGTAATACTATTATACTATTCTGTGTCTGAGTGTAACCGGGTTAACATTAAGATTGGTAGTCTGGTGGCCAAGTCTACTAGAGCAATTGATATGTGGCTCGAGCGAAGGCTGGCTCAGCTGTGCGGCCGCGTGTTCAAGCAAGGAGAGCCGGCGTACAACTGCCGTGAATGTGGTACATTTTAGAACAAAACCAATAGCGTACGTGGAGGGCGGTCCGTTCCCGGTGACACCCTTGTGGAAAAGCATACAATGCTGTGGACTGTGCGATGGAATGGATGGTTGGACCACGAGGTACCCATGTGATTTCCGCTCCAGCAACCCATGTTAGCTATGCTACTGGACGCAATTTTATGCTTAAGAGGAGGGGTAGGGCAAGCTCTCTCCATACAAAATTTGTGCATGATTTACTTCGTTTGTGTTTGCATTAAAGTCACGACTTTTGGTCAGTATGCTTATTTTTCTGATAGCTATTTCGTGATGTAATTTTTTTTTAATTTTTAATTTTTTTGAAATATTTGAAAATTTTCACATCACTATCTTTGCATATCCAATATTTACAACCAAAAAATATATATTATATTCGTTAGTGCCAAAACCTATGAATAAAACGTGCACAGAGTTTGTATGGAGAATGCCTTGCCCACCCCTGCGCCTTAAAGTAATTTAAATGTATTTTTATTGTATTGTATATTGGCTACGGAGACGACGCAGAAGTCGCGATGAATTTCATAATGTGACCTGTAACACATGTTTAATGCCATCTTTGTTTTCCAGGCATGGACAACACATGCGTACTATGCGTGGAATGCTTCAAAGTGTCCGCGCACAGACACCACAAGTACAAGATCGGACAGTCGGGCGGCGGCGGGTGCTGCGATTGTGGCGACACAGAGGCGTGGAAGAGGGACCCCTTCTGTGAACTGCACGCGGTGCGTGTGTCTAATATTCATGTTAAAGAAAAAAGTAATGTTTCATGTAACAGCACAATGAGGGCTACCGCGTATGGATTCGCCGCTAGAGGCGCTAGTGTGACGTGAGTCCTCCGAAATGTCAAATTTCATAGTTTGTGGGCGGGTTACGCGGGTTAATTTCTAATTAGATTAATATGGTGACTATTTTGCAATACCTGAGAATGATAATGACAAATATGAGTTGCGGGTCAACGAGTTTCTGTGCTTTGCGACAATTTTATCGCTCGTAAACTTATTTAATCCTTTTTCCGAACAAAAAGGGACCGCTACAATACGGGATATTCGACAAAAATATTGACGTGCGGTTGGAATACAATTTCAACGTAAATTTAGTTTTTACGCCCATAACAACCAATAACAAACTTTGTCAGCTGGACTGAGAGCGCAGTGGCGCCAACTGGTGAGCGCAAAAACGGTAGCCTTCATTACAATAGGAATCGTTATTGTGTCAACAATCAGCCACAAGATTATCATGATATCATCTCTCCCAATCAACATCAGTTGACTTTTTTGACATTGATGAATAGAATATTATATATCTCGTAATTTGAGAGGCATGCGTGGGGATATAGATCCAACACATAGAGTCCCTTTGGAGAAGAACTTTACTGTCTAGTACACCTGCTGGAACCCATTCACGGCTGCATCGGTGGACTATTGTTATTATTGAATTTCCATTGCTAAATCGCCAAAATTAAATCTTTGTAGTTTCCTGCAGTCTAGCCATATTTCACAGGCAATTTAATCGAATATACTCCATCTTTAACAGGGCCCTGATGATGAGGAGCAAGCACAAACCAGCATCAGCCCTGAAGTCATAGAACGTATGAAGACAGTCGCGTCCGTCTGTCTGTCCTACTGCTTCCGACTGCTCACGCTTGACCACGCGCCCGGCTTGCCTAATGAATTAAGGTAAATCCCATGATATTTATTCAGAACTTATTTATGTATTTATTTTTTATAATTACAATTAGATTTTCTCGAAGGAAGACATAGTGATAATTTGAGAAACCTCCATTCATCTGCGAAGAAATTCAATTGTGTATGTGAAGTCTAGAGCTGGGTCGTTGCGACTTTTAAGTGTAACGAAACGTAATAGCTTTTCATTATCTGGAAACAGTTTCACGAAACAGTTTCAAAAGTAACTAGTTTTTTTCACTGCGGCGCCCGACAAAACGAAACGAACGAAAGAAATATTTATGAATGAATTTTCAAAATTAAGCCTTAATGTCTTGCGTATAGAGCGCATTTTTGTCAATCATCAATACAAAACTTTTTTGGCACAAAGCGCGCCCACCCGAACAAAGCTAAGTTTTGTTTCGTTTCGTCGTTTCGATCGCTACATCAATGAAACAGTTATAGGTTATAGTTTGAGTTATATCAGTTATGAGTTCCGTTTCTATTTTCATGTAGTGTAGTTTCATTGTTGCGTTGCATTGCAGCTTTGGTGGTCGGTGGTCGTTTTTATAAAAACTGTTTTTTGTTCTCATAAGAAACTGTTGTTCCGTTACTGTAAGCGAAAGCGTTTTACGAAACGCTTATTGAAAAAAACGCACAGCTCTAGTGAAGTCCCCAACCAGCACTAGGTCAACGTGGGAACTGTAATTTTCACGTGCTGAACATTCCCGCTCCACGAGAGTTTATATCTGCCTGGCTGTACTACTTACAACCTTATTGCTTTCAATTGTGTTCAGAAGCAATAAGAATAAGATGGCTTTGTTTACGAACTAATTAGGATAAATGAAACCGCTAGGAATATTATCGACGACTGGAGAAATGTGATCAAGACTCGAGTAAGTGCTCTGTACAGTCAGCAGCAATGGTTGCTACGCGGGCGAGGTGTTCAAAATGATCTTCACACGCTCTTATTCCCTTATAATAAAGATATGTGAAGATCATTTTGAGCACCTCGCCCGCGTAGCAACCATTGCTGCTGACTGTACTACTGCCTGCCTGCTTGGTCAGTGATACTTTAAGACTTTTTATGTCACACCTGGCCATAAAGCGGCCATTATCGCACGCTCCGCGCGCGAAAAATGAAGATTGACGTCTACAGATTTCAAAAAACATACAGGTGCGAGAAAAAGGTCATGACTAACAAACTTTTTTTTTGATGCCAATCGATCGATGGAAAGTTTTCCTCGATTTGTGACTTTTCTAGCCGGAATTTTTTTTCTGGTCCCATACAAGCTTTTTATCCTGGATAGGAATGCGATCGATTGGCATCAAGGAAGTGTGTCAATAATTACCTTTTTCTCGCATCCTGTATGTTTTTTTCCAAAATCTGAAACGCTAATTTTCATAAATTCAAAATCAAAGTTAGGTCTTCTAAGACCGTTTCACGTAGTAGCACGGGGGTTATGGTACACTGAGCAAAAAAAAGTACTAATTATTAGTAAGTTTTAGTGAATCCCAAGACAAGGAGATTATATGTGACGTTATCAGGGTTAGGGTACCACTTTGTCGCTTATGGATTCCGAGATATCACTGATTTTGTCAATCAACTCGAAAATAGCGAAAATTTGTTTTGATTAAAAATAGCTTCTACACACTTAAAATAATACGGTGTATTGATAAAAAGTTAAACTTTTCAACTAAAAGTCGGGAAAAAACACGGCCAAAGTTTACCGACTAGGGTACCACATTGTCGCTCATAAGCTTGAAGTAAACTCATTAAACTTATTTGCTTTGAAAATGAAAATATAATTTAGAAAACATAATATGTAATAATTGCAGACGTAAAATCCATACTTCCATGCTAATATTATAAATGGGAAAGTGTATGTGTGTGTTTGTTTGTTTGTTTGTCCGTCTTTCACGGCAAAACGGGGCGACGAATTGACGTGATTTTTTAAGTGGAGATAGTTGAAGGGATAGAGAGTGACATAGGTTACTTTTTGCCTCTTTCTAACCCCCCCTCCCTAAAAGGGGGGGGTGGAAGTTTGAAGAAGTTTGAAGAAGTTTGGGAAAAAACCAACTTCCTGGCCAGGGGGTGACATAAAATTTTGTACTTAACACGGGCGGTAATAAAGAAAGTCTCAGATCGCATATTTATCGCCCTTGCCTTCGGCTCGGGCGTCAAATACCTGCGATCTGAGAAATTCTTTGTTTTACCGCCCTTGTTAAGTAATGCACTATTAGTGGATTAGAGTCGTTATATTTAACGCATTCACTGCCACCCTCTTTTGCTGGACATTCGACAGGTGCCGCACTTTGCTGTGTGCCCCAAACGCACATGTGAGTTCAACCGACTATTCTAAGTCTAAAGCACTATGGCACAGGGTGAAAGTCACTAAATATTATGAACGCGTCTGTGCGTTTAAGGCACTGGGTGAAAGTAACGGAAACGCATATATGCGTTGGTGGCAGTGAATGCGTTAATTATAGCTGCCACATTTTTATACTCGACGGTTCTAGAAGTCATTTGGTCATCAAATAGCAGTCTCCAGTCTGACAAAACAGAGATGCTTAATTTCACTGATTGTGATAGTTCCAGGACCAAATAATGAAGTATGAATTGATTTATTTGAATGTTTTGTTCCGTTGTTTACAGGTTAAAAGACGCGGAAAGGGAAAGGGATCCCTTACAGATCTTAGACCAGCCAGATTGCTACTGTACAGTGCTTTACAACGACGAAACGCACACTTTCGAACAGGTCAGTTGTGGTTATACCTTTACCTAAGGTCAAGTCCATAATTCGGCGGAGTAAACTGGCAGATGAGATGTTGCCAGGAGTAGAAAAAAAAAATAGTGACGGTATATATCGATAAAAATATGTCTATAAGTATAAAGTAACTAACTATACCCTCTTATTCACAGACAAAAATGTGCCAGCATTTTTCGGAATATTAAAATCGATATACTATTCGATAGGAAGTTTTTTCGATCAAGATTTAAGTCCTACTACTTTACTACCTAATTTAATAAATATAAAAGTTTCTACTTTTCGGCAACTAAAGGATCATTAAAAGCGGACAAAAGTAAAATAAATATGAAGAAATATGAAAAAAATCATAAAATTTACAAATAATTTTAATTTGTCTAATTGAGAGCATTTTAGATTGAGAGAAACACTACTAATTTCGATTTTCGATGATCTCGGCAAGCGCCAATGGGTACCCGATAAATAAGGCCGTAAGATCCGTACGTCTAGTGAGGCCTTAAATAATATCGATATGAACAGCCACTGGCCGTACTATGGCAACATTTGTGCATTTTGACTTGTCAAACAACTCCGCCGAATGGTGGACCAGAGCTTAGACCCCACATAATACATAAAATCCTCTTTAACCTATTCGCCGCCACAGTGGATTCTGTAAGTTGCGCCTCACACGCCCCAGTCTTCGTAGCATAAGACTGAAAATGAACCTTACTTGATAGCAGCACGTAGCTTGCTTTTACATCGGGTTCGGCCACATTGGAAACCAAAAATTCGAAACCAGTGTCGAAAACAGAATTATTTTTCTTTTTAGGAAACCGGGTTTCCTAAAAATAAATCAATGTCTGTTTTAGAAACTCCTTACGAATACGGAATTTTAAATCTTTTTCGAAACCTCAATAATACCAACATGGTTTATATACATATACAAAGTATAAATAGCAAATGAGTCGGTGTCCTGTCAATATATTATACCTAGAAATACAAACTCCTTGGAAACAATTTCTTGGCCACTTACAACTTACAAGTATTTTATTTACTATAACTACACACATACTACTAACACACATAACAACACATGCTAACTATACATGTTAAGGTCAGGTAGGTTGTTAGGTATTTTTTTTTATGCGCCTTAAAAAGACACGCACCTAAAGGTACAAATTCTTTTTGATAAACGTACTTTGTATTAAAATGTTAGTTAGTTAGTTAGGCTTTTGAACCTTAAAATTCCGTATTCGTAAGGAGTTTCTAAAACAGACATTGATTTATTTTTAGGAAACCCGGTTTCCTAAAAAGAAAAATAATTCTGTTTTCGACACTGGTTTCGAATTTTTGGTTTCCAATGTGGCCGAAAGGTTTACATCGACTTGATCGACTCCGTATGAAGTCATTGGCGTGTGGGGGGCATCTAATATTCCGACTTTATATCAAGTCAATCGCGGTGATAGGTTAATGTGTTCAAAAACCATACATAAAGACCTACTTTTCAATATACGACGACCTGAAAACCTTCAAGAAAAGAGCTTACTCCCATCTGAAAGGCGGCAATGCACTTGTGACACCTCTAAGTGTTGCAGATGTCTATAGCTACGGTAATCGCTTATCATCAGGCGATCGGTCTGATCGTTTGCCCCCTATACATTTATTGTCAACATTGGTGATGGTATGTTGTATTTACGCGCATGTTTGCACGTGCGTAGGGATGGTGGATGCATTAACCGCATGCAAAAATAAGCATGGTATAAAGCAAGGTAATACGGTGCATCTCATTATCATTACAGGTTTTTTTTCTTCAGCGGAATAGCAAAGGTATATTGTTGGATTTAGCATGGAATTCCGCAAAGTAACGCCTGATTCATCAATTATTTTTAAAGGTGTCGTCGTCCTCAAAAACGCTTTGAGTTTCAGTAGTTATTTGCTTAATATTCTTGGAGATATTTACAAATCACAAATTGTTTGCAGGTAATATCAACACTGACCCGAGTGATGAAGGTGAACCACCGCGACGCGGTTGAACTGGTGTCGTTGATCGACCGCGAGGGCCGCGCGCTCGTCAAGTGCAGCTCGTTCCAAGTGTGCGACAAGCTTAAATGCGACATCGAGATGTGAGTCACACCGTGATACTATTATATACTGCGCCAGCAAAACAAAACAAGGTCTGGGGGCCGATTTTTGATTGTCGAACGCTCGACTTTTCACTCGAGATCTCTCAAAAAACTATGATGTTTTCACAGATGTCGAGTGAAAAGTCGAGCGTTCGACACTCAAAAATCGGCCCCCTGCTGCTAGATTTTTCTCTAGTCGCGTCGCAGCGGCAGTTGTGCTAGCTCTTCGTTGTTTGTTTATTGTTTTTTGAAGTGAAACTTCTTTAGCGGCGCTGTGCACTTTTTGTGATGGGGAAAAAATGTTAAACTCGCGTCAGGGTCACGTGACCGTCAGATCGTCAGACCAGCTGGGCTAGCGTCTCTCGTCTCTACTCGCGCGCGAGATGGGCTACCTGTCACTGTCTGATTAATGCTGTTAAAAAGTGACAGGTAGCTTATCTCGCGCGCGAGTAGATACGGAATGCATGTTGTGCTAGAGGGGCAGCTAAGTTGACGCCTCCTAATATCGTAAGATGGACACGTGACCTGAGGGGCTAAGATGATCGCGTATATGTCGGACATATAGCATTCGTCCCTCTCGCACTTGCATATTTGACAGTAAGGGACGAATGCTATATGTCCGACATATAAGCGATCATCTTAGCCGCTCTGTAGAAGATGGATATTGGTAACAGCGCCACCTATGAACAAACAAGCGGAGTTTCTCACAGTGCAGGTTTACCGTGTTAAGTTACAACCGACAGCAGCGTTCTGTATAGTTAGTGCCTTGTATTGTTCGTAGGTGGCGCTGTTATCAAAAATGTGTTAATTATCATGTCATTGAGTTTTCACTTCTGCTGGCACTCCCGGAGTGCAACCCGTTGTTTTTGTTTCTGGCCTTGTTCTCATAAAATATAGTGTGACTCATATATGAAAACAAAGTTTGCCACTCCGGGTCGTGACTCAACTGACGTCGCTATAGACGCCACACACACACTCACGAACGTATACCATCGATAACTCGATAGCAGTGATGACGTAGCTTGTGTCATCCACACTATAGTGCGTGTGATCCACGACGACGCGCCCCTCCACAGCGAATCTCATACTAACCAAGCGCAATACGCTATTTGACTAAAAAATTTTTATAATGCCAATCGAACCAGTTTTTATAGACGATCAAATGTCTATATGGGACCAACAACAATTAGAGAATAAAGGGCTAAAATTAGGGACACACCTAGCTCGACGCTAGCGGCCGTCAAAAAGGCTCCTACAAATTTGCCCTGGCAAATGACGTCACTTGCACAGCATTCGACCAACCGTTGTATAGGAAAATTAGTATTTTGCTGTTTGAGTCGTAAAATAATGCGTTTAGGTACATAGTTGCCATACAATTTATTTTTTATTTTTACATAAGCATTCTATTCATACCTTTTATTTGAATTTTGGACGGTAAAAAAAAAATTACATAATTTTCTGAGTTTTTGATGATTCATATCTTTTTATGATTTTGGTAAAATTTTATAATTGACGATTTGTTGTGATATTTTGATGGCTAACTATCCAAAAAGTGACACTGTGTTATAAATTTTAACATGTGTCAAATACCGTATTGTACGGAGTGGGCTGTGGAGGGGCGCGCCTTCGTGGATGACACGCACTATAGTGTGGATGACACAAGCTTTTTTACTAATAGACTAAAGTGACAGGATCAAGCAATGTCAATGTCAAACTGTATAGTAATTTCGTGCGTTCTAAGACAAACGAACTATAATTTGATATGAAATTAATAACAGACTAGGGTGACACCACCAGTAATGGACAAGGCCCAATGATGTACATTATATGTAAAAGAAAATAAGAGTCATTCATTTTTTATAGAACAATCAATTTAAAACCGTATGATCTTTGAATAAAGGTTGACGTGTCCATTATTGGTGCTTGTTCTTAAAGTGCCCATAATTGGTGGTGTCACCCTATAGGTTTTATGATTATGATATGTGTGACAAATATGAGAAATCAAACATTCTATGCGGAAAAAGTGACAAAAATATTTAAACATAACAAATACAAGTATTATTTATTGTTCCCCTAAAACAAATAAAATAAATACACCAGGAACCTAAGCTATGTAACGATAGACAATTGCCGGTCTTATCGCTAACGCGCGATCACTTTGAGGCAACTTTAGTTCGAGTACTATGTTTTTGTCACTCGGTTAACGTAAAGTAGATGTTTGTCTGACGTACAGACAGACGCGAGGGCATGAAAACTGCATATAAAAAGATATGCTATACAAATGTCACATTTTTATCAAACACAATCCTTGTGTAGATTATGAATTTAAAAAAAACTAGTTCACCATCTTCTCATGTTCACTTCACCTACTTTCAACGTAGTTTCTTCAATATCTAACATTAATCTTAAGTTTCTTTCAACTAATCCACTTTCGCTTGTTTCTCAACTGCATACTTTTCTTGCTATGGGATCGTTCAACAATTACGTGATCATTTTTGGCCGTTTTTACCCCCCCCCCCCCCCCCCCCCCCCATCTATGTGATCACAGCGTAATCATTTGTTTTCAAACCCCCCTCGCCTTGATTACGTAATCTTCGTCAGTGCTTAAAATTTTTGCTGTTTATTAGCACTGACACGTATGTCATGTCCAAAATCTGGTCACACTGTTCCACAGTTTGTCTATAGCAGGGGAAATCCCGTTTCATCTATCTAATAGTTAGTGTTACCAGTAATAAACTTCAAAATTGGACGTAAATGTTTAAATATAATTTATTTTCGGAAACGAAGCGCAGATGACGTAATCATGGATTCTTCCCCCCCAATAATCCGATCTATATACAAGCACCCCCCCCTCCCTCCGGTGATCACGTAATTGTTGAATGATCCCTGTGCGTACGTACCATTGCCATCAGTAATGATATTAGACGCTTTTAAAGGTTTACTTTACTATTTAATAAATTGCATAAGACATTTACAACTTGAAACTTACTCGATGGCAATGTTACTAGGGCACTTACTCGATATTCGCATATGTGGTCTTACACTAGATCTGGCACGGAATCGCCGTCATATCGTCACTACTCACCTAGGTCTTGTCGAAAGGTCAGCGTCGGCTGTCTGAGTCTGATTACACTGAGGCGAGACATTTCTGGACGATATATGTTTAATGTTTTTCATGTTTTTAAGTCTATAATTCTTTTGGGTTTCGTCACGAATAAATACTCATTTTTTATATATCTATATCATTACTTCAGGTACTTATTTTCTCTTTTTTGTTCATGAAATTAAGTTATGTCTTCGAACGTAGCGTTGGTTGGCAATCAAAACTCGGTAAGAAATTCACTTTAGGTTGCGATGATAGCATTATGCGTTTATGTCGCAGTAAACTATTGTGACTGCTGCACCAACAGAACTGACAGAGCTGACAGAACACCCTTTTTCTCTCGGCCGAGACCGAGAATTTAAAAATGTGAGAAAAAGACTCCAATTTGTATTTTTTTATTTATTTGGTAATGAAAATCAATTACATCGATGTTGAGAGATAAAAATACCGCATTGTGCCCACTGAGTTTGTGTATACGCTCGCAGAGCTGTCCACTCCAGTTGTTATTGCAATTACGGCAAAGTCTCATATATTTTTTGAAATACTAACCAATCAACATCGCGAAAATCAATGGCGAACAAAACTACCAGCCAATAGATCACCTCGAGTGCGGCTCCACAGGCGCGTGGCAAATTCAAATTCACCAATCTTAGATCGTTGCATAGTCTTTGCTACGGCCGATAATCTCGGCTCCTTTTGGCTGAGACCGAGTTCTCGGTTCGAATCTCGGTCGGACCTTACAAAATGATGATGATGGGTTATTCAGCCCATAAAATTGATCGTGTTATTCAGACGGTTAAGCATGTTCCGAATCACGCTTACAGCGCTAATAGCGCGCTTACGATCGGACCGATTCACGCTCATAGCGCTTACATAAGATGTCGTGACGCCACTGATCTGACTGAACAAGTTTAGTCTTGAGAAGTGTAATGGCTGAGGGGAAAGATTGCCCGAAGACCAGAGGTATGTTCCGAATCACGCTCACAGCGCTCAAAGCGCGCTTACCATCGGACCGATTCACGCTCATAGCACTTACATAAGATGTCGTGACGCCACTGATGATGTCATGGACGGCGCTCACGGTGCTCACACTCCCAGGCGTAAGCACCTTGAGCCAAACGTCAAGTTGACGTTTCATATATAAATGAATACCGGTCCGAAACAAAACACTACTCACGCGGCTAATTAATGTATTGACCCCAGGTCATCTATTAATTAATGGGCCATTAGTAGCTCTTCCAGAATATCCATTTACGGAGGTTAATGAGTCTCGGCTGTCTCGGTTTCAACGCATACAAAAAATGACTCAACATTTTTGGAATCGGTGGAAAAATGAATACCTTCACACGCTTCAACAACGCTATAAATGGACTTCTCACACGGAGCCGCCAAAAATTGATGATTTGGTACTAGTTAAAGAAGATAATTTAGCTTCACTTCACTGGAAAAGAGGACGGATAGTTAAACTTTTACCGGGTAAAGACGGAGTAGTGCGTGTGGTTGAAGTTAAAACTCAAAACGGTGTTTTGTTGAGGTCCGTTTCTAAACTTTGTCGATTTGATTTGGACCGGCCGTCAGCACTGTAAGCGCTGCGAGCATTTTTAGCGTGATTCGGAACACGGCTGGTGTATGATCACAATGCGAATATGTTGGTGCCCCGCTGGTGGGTCGGTGTGTATAGTAGCGGTGTGTGTACATGTTAACCAGCTCCACGGCGATGTTCGAAAGGTTCACGTCCCGCAACGGTCCCGCGCTGAAGGTGCTCGTGATGCACGCCCACGTGCTGGCCCATCAGACGTTCGCTATGAAGCTGTTGCAGTGGTGAGTACCTCAAAATAATTCATATACAGGGTGGGCACGGTAATAGGAGGAAAAAAATTAAACGGTAGATTATTAACCTTGCTTGCAATAATTCCTACACGGTTACAGTATAAAAAAAAAAAATCGGCACAGAGAGTTCAGAGTCCTGTATTTTATTACTTTTTGGAGTAGTATTAATAACTATTTTATTTTAAAACATAATTTTAAAAAAACATAAAAAACGGTACAAAACTAATATCAATCTTCACCGCTTCCTAATTCCTATAACAGCATCATTTTGTTCGGTCGCTCAGGCTCCAGAACTTCGTAGCGCAAGAACCCTCGCTCCGGCTCGCGGTCTCGCAAGTGGCCCTCGGCGAGGACGCCGGCGCCGGCACAGCGAGCGCGGGCGCGCTGAGCGGCGGAGGGGGAGTGGCGGTGAGTTCAGTACACTCATTTTATATGACAGTTCATCATCATCATCATCAGTCGAAAGTGCTATGAAAATGTATCGAAATTTGGATTATTTTTGTATAGTAGGTCATATTATCATAATTTTAGTCAACTCATTACGTAGAGACATGCTTTTCCAAAATATTAGTCATAACAAAATAAAAAATCTCGTAATGCCAGAAAATAGTACATTACTTAACAAGGGCGGTAAAACAAATAATGTCTCAGATCGCAGGTATTTGACGCCCGAGCCGAAGGCAAGGGCGATAAATATGCGATCTGAGGCTTTCTTTATTACCGCCCGTGTTAAGTACGAAATTTTATGTCACCCCCTGGCCAGGAAGTGGGATTTCCCGCGCACGGAGCGTGCGGTAATTGCCGCTTTATGGCCAGGTGTAACATAAAATATTTATAAATATTCTTATCTTTATTTTGGCTCATTTATATCTAACAAATAAATCATATAAATATTGACAGTGATTGCTTAACCATCATCCTCCTAGCGTTATCCCAGTACAGTTGCATCCTGAAGGATGCGCGGGTTCCGGTTAAGATTTTACGTAGGCACTAGTTTTTTACAAAACCGTAACGTGACTGGCGCAGGTCGGCGTCATGCAAAACGACTGTCGCATGTGGAAGGCGGCGCGGACCGCGTGGCACCGCCTGCTCATCGCGACCACGCTCATGGACTATACTACTAAGAAGACCATGGCTATATTGTTCACTAAGAACTATGGTAAGTCACCTTATGTACCCGCTTATTTACTTGGAGCATCGAATCACCTAACTTTAGGCTTGTGCGCGCTCGTTCACTGAGCGAATCGCTCCGGACTGGTACAATCTCTCACATGTACTAGTTCGGTCTTTTAGTTCTTTTAGTACACTAGTACACCGAGAGAAACGTGAATATTCGTGCTCCTTTGACTGAATTGAATGAGTGAACTATCGAATGACCATTCGCTCACGTTCGCGCCAGTCGAGAGCCGTTCGGTTTCGTTCGGTTGCTTTGGTCGGTCGGTCATTCGGATATTGTTGTCTCTGTTCAGGTTTCGCTCCGCATGTACTAAATGTACTAAGAGCAGAAACTTTACGGAATAGTTCGCTCTAGTACAGTGTTGGGAACTAGGTCTTTCTAGTTCTTAGTACATGTAGTACACAAGCCTACCTAAATTTATTCAGTTCTACTCTTATTTCCTCGTAGGTTCGCCTTTGTACGTAACTTATTATTTGCAAATTATATAGCGTTTTGTTTTTGTTGGATAAATTGTTACTAACTACTATAGGTCGACCGCTTAACTGAGATCGCGCGAAAGGGAAGCGGAATGCAACGACCCTACGCCTACGTCTCCCCCTTTTGCCTTTCTCTTATCACAGGCGCAGTCTTAGTTAAGCGTTACACTTATAGACGTTCGCTGTAAGATGGCCGTTACCCCCCGCCCCCGCCCGCCTGCTACCCCGCTCACACTGTTGTCAGTATTAGTTATATGAAGTCATTTTGCGACGGCCATTTAAGACGCAGGGTAGGGCAAGGCCTTCCCCATACAAACTTTGTGCACGTTTTATTCGTCGGTTTTGACACTAACAAATATAATATTTTTTTTGGTTGTAAATATTAGATATGCGAAGACCGTGATGTGAAAATTTTCAAATATTTCAAAAAAATTCAAAATTAATAAATTAAGAAAAAAAATTAATAAAAAAAAATTACATCACGAAATAGCTATCAGAAAAATAAGCATACTGACCAAAAATCATAACTTTAATGCAAACACAAACGAAGTAAATCCTGCACAAAGTTTGTATGGAGAGAGCTTGCCCTACCCCTCCTCTTAAAAGCAAACGGCTAATAGTGCTAATACGCAATAAAATTAATAGCACATTTTTATTTAGCGTGGTCGCAACACAAGTCGTAACACGAACTTTTGAATTGCAACCTAACCTGGATTCTTTAAAGGTTAAAATATCTTGTGAGCTTCGTAAACAGAGTTTATCTCAGCAACTACTTTATTGGCTCATTTGGCATTGAACTGTATTGCAAACAATTACGTTAGCTTTTGCTATGTATAAGAAATCACTTACTATCTTATAAGAAATTACTTACTATCTTTTTGCAATAGATTAACTAATTAGCTTATCTTTATGGCTGTTTAGCCTTAGACCACCGAAAAAACTATACTATGAATCATTAGGTATTCCTTATAGCCGAGCTGAGGTGTTTAACTTTTTTATGGCAGGTTCAATCCTCAAGGACTTCATTCGCGACGACCACGACCACTCGTTCTCAGTATCTTCGCTCTCCGTGCAACTTTATACGCCACCCACACTAGCGCAGCATCTCATCGCCAAGCACGACGCGCTCTTCGTCGTCATGAACACGTTCGTCAGCGAATGTAACAGACGGTGCAACAGTAAGGTACACATACTGTAACATAGGCTGCAACAGACCACGACCACTCGTTCTCATCGCCAAGCACGACGCGCTCTTCGTCGTCATGAACACGTTCGTCAGCGAGTGTAACAGACGGTGCAACAGTAAGGTACACATACTGTAACATAGGCTGCAACAGACCACGACCACTCGTTCTCATCGCCAAGCACGACGCGCTCTTCGTCGTCATGAACACGTTCGTCAGCGAGTGTAACAGACGGTGCAACAGTAAGGTACACACAATGTAACATACTGTAACATAGGCTGCAACAGACCACGACCACTCGTTCTCATCGCCAAGCACGACGCGCTCTTCGTCGTCATGAACACGTTCGTCAGCGAGTGTAACAGACGGTGCAACAGTAAGGTACACACAATGTAACATAGTGTAACATAGGCTGCAACAGACCACGACTACTCGTTCTCATCGCCAAACACGACACGCTTTTTGTTGTCATGAACACGTTGTCATGAACCGTCAAGCCTGAAATACGTATGAGACACGCGCGCGAGTTTCAATACATTGCACGGTTTGACAGAACTCATTATACCTCGGTGACACGTAATATAATGATACTCCCATGCGAGTGCGAGTATCGTACGAGTGAAAATATGGCCTTATTAGTCCTGTAGAAGTGTAGATTCCTTCAGGGTGTCCCCACTGTCCCCCTGACAGCAAATGTAGGTACTTAATACGGGTTCTGTCTGTAGTCCATCGCCTGAGGAGCGAATCCGCGAGAGTATTGTTTTCTTGTGAGGTGTGTTCCATAAATACACGCTAAAAGTTACAATGTACACTCACTATGTACACCGCTGCCAGACCATCACCCCGGATAAAACATAAAATTGTCTTTTATGTCATACCTGGCGATAAAGTTGCAATTGCCACTTCCTGGCCAGAGGGAGACGTGAAACTGTGTAATAAAGAAACCTTCGATTGCATATTTATCGCCGCTTTTCGGCTCGGGCGTCAAATATCTGCGATCTGAGATGTAGTGACGACGCTCTAGATATATTATTATTGGGGAACGGGACTTAATCGCGTACAATTATAACTAATTTACCTGTTTTAAGGTTTTGCCCGACGTTTCGAATGTATCACAACATCCGTGGTCGCGAGCTGACTGGCGTGAGCGGGTATCAACATCTTCTAGCCGCACGGGTTTTCCGAACTACCCGCACTTGGTCTTTATTAATCTCTAGATATAGTTCGTACAAAATTGTAAGGCCTAGTGCTGTCAAATTAACGCAAGCAAAAATCTACCTTACAGTCAGAGTTCTAAGTCTAGTTTTGCTTGCGTTCGTTTGACAGAATTTAGCCTTAGAGTTGTGTCCGAACTATACTTAGACAATCTTTTTTTACACGACTGCCCAAAAAAAGGAGTGTAATTTACAAGTAGGTATTGTGATTTTCTAACCTATTTCCTTTTCCTCAGGGTCGTCTTGAATTCGATCGCAACCACGTCTCCATGGCTTTCAAACGAGCCCAGTTCGTCCTGTACGACGTGAAGTACCTCCTCGGTTCGCTGCCCACGAGCTTCGACGATGACTTACGCAAGGGCTTCCTTCACGGGCTGTCGCTCATGCTGAACCTGCTCGTGATGATGCAGGGCATGGATTCAGTCGTGAGACAGGTGAGTGAAAACCCAGCCGTGACTTCGAGCGGTGGCGGCATTGGCAGCGCTTTTCATAATACATTGCGCGTAATGGCTCGTAACATCTGAATTAACAAGTGTACTTAATTTTGATTCGATGAACTTCGGAAAGTTGGTAAAATTTGATCTGCTACTGATATTTGTCCTAAGGACGGAAATGGGTTTCTGTCCTCAAAATCAAACATTTATACTGCAAGTAGGCCTCAAGGGCTCTTTTACATGTCATAAATTACAATAGAAACAATTACAATGACATCATTTAGTAACATGTATACAAAGCAATATCAACTTACAGATACCTGGGCTCATATTTGCTGAACTTATCCTATAATATAGAGATGTAAAGAGTCTCTGTGGTCAAATATACATTAAGCGACGATGTAAAGATGTCCCACGAGTACATCCAGCAGTGGATGTCTTCGGCTGATGATGATGATGACGAAATGTCCTAAGACCTAATCTAAATAAATGTATTATATTCAGGTGGGCCAACACATGGAGTACGAACCGGAGTGGGAGTCCGCATTCAACCTACACGTGAAACTCGCGCACAGCATCACTTTGTCGCTGGAGTGGTGCGCGCTCGAGCGCGCGCTGTGCGCCTCCGCCTACCGCATGGCGCTGCGCCGACACGCCGACACCGCCGAATACCGGCCCCGGCAGCTCAAGGGTGCGTAGCGTACACACGTGCACTCATTACACAACCTGTACCTGTACCCGCTGCAATAGCCACCAGCATAGCTTGTCGGCCATAGTCCAGCATACGGTAGGTATATAATGAAGCAGCATTGGATACGTTCCTTTACACATCAGTTGTATGTTTCAAAACTCATTCAAACCATATTTATTTATTTATTTATTTATTTAATCTTTATTGCACAAAAATAAATTCAAGTACAAAAGGCGGACTTAATGCCATGAGGCATTCTCTACCAGTCAACCTCCAGGCTAAGCAGAAAGATTGTAGGCGGTGCAACTAAATTTAAAAGAAAAGAAAAAAAAAATACCGACTGGAAAATGTACTATACATACAGAATATAATTACATAGACCTACACAAATAAATAAATATATACATACATAATATAGATACATAATATTATATATAAATAATGATGAGGGCTTGCTAAACGGATACTCAAAGAATTACTTACTACCAGCAATAAAATTACGTACAGATTTTTTGAAAGTAAATTTAACCATAAGATGTTTGTGATTCATTCGGAATCAATCGCTTGCGATAGCGGTGTCCCTTAGTACGAGTAGTACGGGAAGTAGTGTCACCCAATGTATGGGAGATGCACATTTTGGTATCGGATGAATTCACTTGGCACAGATGTAATATACGTAAATCTAAGTTAATTTAGCCCGGCCATCCGCCACCGCCTGTATAAATGGGACTTTCTTTCCAGAGTTAGGCAGCCAATCGGCATCAGTGATCCCGTACGACGTGTCAACGGAGCCGGTGTCCATCCACCGGCCGCTGTCCCGGTTCCTGGCCGGTCTGCACCTGTCACTGCACAAACACGGCCTTAACTATCACAGTCCGGAGTTCGACCGCCAGGACCGGCCGAAACCACCGCCGGAGGAGCTCATCGGTGAGTTAGTGCCAGTTGCACCAACGTACGAACACAGACCGGTCATCATCTAATATGGCGCCGGCAGCTGTCATCCCATAGAAACTTGCCAAACTTTCCATACAATCAGATTTGACGAACACCGCTTACGATTACAGACGGTTTGGTGCAACCCAGCCTTAATCTGTCGTCAGTCCCTGGGATTCCACGGCACATAACAAATCAATGCCATTGTTTTTTTTTCGATAGAGGACGGCTTTTAAAGAACAATTATCATCTGTTTAATTCCATTAAAAAAACTGTTTCTAGTCAGAAAACATCTTTTCGGAGGAGAATATCGATACGAATTTCTAATATTAAGAGCGAATCAACGGTTCCACTAGCGCTACTCGTGAATAACTATGATTATTGCCAAGTGTTGGTTACACTCGCGAACTTAAGAGCGCGAGTGTAGGCCAACAAAGTCTACTCCATTTAAAAGAAAGATCTTTAGCTATTTTTTTCTTTTAGCTAATCTTTCACATTTCCAAATTCGACCGAAGTTATTGCCTAAGTGTGATTAATTATTTGAGACGCTTAATTTTTTTCCCCTTAAACCGCCGAACGTCTAAAAGTGTTCCGAAATTTTCAACTCTGTCATAAATCAAGAAAATGTCAAGATATATTAGGCTTTTAAAGGGTTGAAAACACGACCGAGTTGCATTATAAATGCGCTTTCTCTCTATTCCAGAGCCCGTACTGCGAACAATGGCGATGATAGCGCAAGTGCACGCCGGCATGTGGCGGCGGAACGGTTTCGCGCTCCTGAACCAGCTGTACTTCTATCACAACGTCAAGTGTCGCGCTGAGATGCTTGACAGGGATGTCGTCATGCTACAGGTATAGACCCACAGGTGTCTAAGACTGCTCTCTCACTGAGACGAAGAGCGAAGCGTACAGTAGTACCCTCAGTTATAGAACAGCGCCCTTGGTAGTAGTAGTAGAGTAGGCCCATTTTTGAAGAAGTAGAATACAAGAAGCAAATCGTGTAACAGTTGGGGTGACAACGTAATCAGAGGGTTTAGACCCTGCAGAATACGGATCTGCCTGTCTCCATCCCCAAATTTGAGCCGGAAGAATGTTATATCGGAAAAGGTGCAGCCCATACAAATTTTTTCGTTGTACATTTGGTAAATCGTTGTTCCGGTACCCTAACTATGGTCCAATTGTTATGGATTTTTGATATGCCGTAAATAACAATATTTGTCATCGTATCCCGAAATTTTTGACACTCCAGCTCCACGTCTTTCTCGGCCATCTTGGAAAATCTGTCACTTTTTTCAGTTTTTTGCTTGTACTGTCGTTATAGTTCATTTTAGTGCTAAACATGGTTTGGCAATATTGTAAAACACAAAATTTGCTGAAACTTTTGGGTACAAAGATTTTTTCCATGACCCCCTAGGGACGAAGATATGACAGGAGATATCATTATAAATTACCACTTTTTTCTAGTTTTCCTCTCACGTTTACGTTTAAAGTGCATTTTAGCGTTAACTATAGTTCAGCAATATTGTAGATTACAAAATTGGCTACAACTTTTGTATTGAAATATTTTTTCCACAATCATCAGGAAAGAAGATACGATGTCACCTATGGGGTACTACCGTCGATATTTACTACTTTTCCAGTTTTCTTCACATATTTTCGTTTTAGTGCATTTCTCGGTCAGCAATATTATAGAAGACAAAATTATATGCAAATTCAAAGTACCTACGATCTTCTAGGTATCGTGGAAACAGACGATTTTGTCTTCTGAGGGATTGAAGTGGTATA
Organism: Cenopis cana; assembly: GCA_951800055.1. Lineage (NCBI taxonomy): Eukaryota > Metazoa > Arthropoda > Insecta > Lepidoptera > Tortricidae > Cenopis > Cenopis cana. The sequence continues at coordinate 5,187,768 of OX637487.1, read as the reverse complement.
GATCGGAAAGTGACAGATGCTTTATCTTGTCGTCTATCCCGCTATCACTCGACCATCATAGATCCCCTACAGATTGCGATTAAATGCACTCAAACCTAAATATGAGAAGAAAACTGCAAAAGTAGCAAATTTCAACGGTGCTACTCCATAGATGACTTCATATCTTCTTTCCTAATGGTCGTGGAAAAAATATTTCAATACAAAAGTTGTAGCAAATTTTGTGATCTACAATATTGCCGAACTATAGTTAGTGCTAAAATGCACTTCAAATGTAAACATGAACGGAAAACTAGAAAAAAGTGGCAATTTTTAATGATATATCCTGTCATATCTTCGTCTCTAGGGGTCATGGAAAAAATCTTTGTACCCAAAAGTTTTAGCAAATTTTGTATTCTACAATATTGTAGAACTATGTTTAGCACTGGAATGAACTTTGACGACAGTAAAAGCAAAGAACTGAAAAAAATGACACTATTTCCAAGATGGCGGCCAAAGTTATGGAGCTGGAGGGCCGAAATTTTTAGGTTACCATGGCTAATATTGTGCTTCACAACATACCAGAAAAACATATCAATCGGACCTCTTTTAGAGTACCAGAGCAACAATTTACTAAATGTACTACGAATTTTTTTGTATGGGCTGCACCTTTTCCGGTATACCGTACTTCCGGCTCAAATTTCGAGATGGCGACAGGCAGATCCGTATTCTGCAGGGTCCAAACCCTCTGATAACGTTGTCACCCCAACTGTTACATGACTTGCCGCTTGCATTGTTTAGAGACGCCTTTTCCAATTCTGTTCCTCCTCTATAGTAAAACTCATTATTGTACATAAAACAATTATGAAAAATACAAAAGGAATTAGTGTGTACAAAGGTGGTAACTATTTGAAGGCATGTTTACAAAAACATAACTGCTTAGACTGGTTGACACTCTGTCAAGAACAATTGACAACATTTCATATTTTTAAGCCTACAATTTTATTACTTCACTGTATTCTGCTTGAAAAAAGGAACACGCCAACGGTTTTAAATCTTTCATGAGCCTCGTATTTAATTTATTTTATTTTTATTTATTTATATGAAGAACCAACAGCTTTTATGATAGGATAACACTTTAAACATATAAACAGGAAGCCAATTATAGGATTTAATATCATTTTTTGAATTCTGTAATGACATAACTCCAGTTCTACGTCCGAATAAAACATGCTTTAGTCACCTCCCGACAGCTCTGATTAAAAAATATATAGGCATAGACGGCACATTTGACAAGTGTCAAAATTAAGCCCGTGACACACGGGCGGTTAAGTAGGCGAATTTAAGGGGGTGGTTGACGGCGTGATAGCCGGAAATTCGCGAAGTTTACTCGGAACCGATGTCGACATAAATCTACGAGCTATAAAATCATACGTTTTAGCTTGTACGTTTGTCTCGATGTCTATTCCGAGCAAATCTCGTGAATATCCGTCCATCAACTTGTTTATCACCCACTTCAATTCGTGTACTCGTACTTAACCGCTCGTTTGTCATCATCCTCCTAGCGTTATCCCAGTACAGGTGCATCCTGAAGGATGCCTGGGGTCCGCTACCTGATCCCAAGATTTGACGTAGGCACTAGTTTTTACGGAAGCGACTGCCATCTGACCTTCCAACCCCGAGGGGAAACTAGACCTTTGTCAAGTGAGTTAGAAGTTCTCAAACCGCCCGAAGGCCTCCAACTTGACTTAACGACTGCTGCCATAGACAGCAACCGGGATCAACAGCTTGACGTGCCTTCCAAAGTACGGGAGCGCTCAGTTGAAACCACTCAAAGCGGTCACCCATCCAAGTCCTGACCGCTGCCCACGTTGCTTAACCTTAGATACCGCAAGCGGTACCCGGCGCCGCTGGGCCGCGAGCGCTCCGCCCGTTTGTCACGGGCTTAATTTTGACACTTGTCAAATGAGCTATATATTTTTTTAATTGGTCTTATTTCCTCCTTAGATTGGTGCATCACTGATCGAGAGCAACGAGTTCATGATTCACGTACTGAACAAGTTTAACCTGGTCGACTGGGCCGCCGCGGACTTTGAGCAGCGCGGGGTGGAAGACGACGCCCTGCGGCACACCATTAGCATGCTGGAGGAGTTCTTGGGGCTACTTATCACGGGTGAGTGCTCATTCTATATTAAATACTCCTTATTCATAAACGTCTATCAAACTCATTTTAGTTAACCCTTTACCCTTACGCGGGTTGCCTATGGGTCAAGTATAGGCAAAAATCGTACAATGCTCTGCGGGTCCAATATAAATATGGGTTTAGAGCGCTACTGGGGTTGCCACGCTTCTGCAGCGCGTCTACGATGTTTACTGAAGCTCGCACGGATGGTTTTCACGCGGCTGAAGAAAGTAGCATCGCTACTAAGCAGACTGCGGGGCAGCAACAATGGCGTTCTCAAAATGATTGCCGGGTGTTTTGAGTGCCCGATACAGTTCGATTTGATTAAAATAGTCTAATCGAACTTAGAATTTCATTTTTAAATATATTTTGATTTAATTTATTATTATTATTTACTAACTTTAATGATTAATCATAAGCCACTTAATTGCACATTACTAACAAAATTGGATCATTGTTATCTGTGAATAAATAAATTTGTATTTAACCGCCATCGTCGTATAAATTAAAATCAAACAAAGTGACAATGTAAATGACAGCTTCGTGAAATATTGTCAAAATTGAAAATTGCGAGTAACTATTTTGACATTCGGCGGTTAAAAGGTTAAATAGAAGCTAAAATTCGTTTCCGAAACATTTTGAGCGATATTCGACCTTAGACAAGTGAGTGACCCGCTTATTGTATTTCAATATGTCTGAGACTCACGAAAGCATTCTATTTACAAAAGCAAAACTAAATAAAAACGTTATTAGGGTTCCGTACCTAAAGAGTAAAACCCCTACTCTAAGGACCCTATTACTAAGACTCCGCTGTCCGTCTGTCCATCTATCACCAGGCTGTATCTCATGAACCGTGATAGTTAGACAGTTGCAATTTTCACAGATGATGTATTTCTGTTGCGGCTATATGGCGGCTATAACAACAAATACTAAAAAACAGTTTAAAATAAATATTTAAGGGGGCTCCCATACAACAGACATGATTTTTTTGCCGTTTTATAGATAATGGTACGGAACCATTCGTGCGCGAGTCCGACTCGCACTTGGCCGGTTTTATTTTCCTAGTCTTTTCAAGCGTTATGTTTATCGAAGTATTTTATTGTTATTCATATGAACATCCCAATGGATGACGAATTATTTAATTTCTCCAGTGGTGGGCTCCCGCTACGTACCCGGAGTGGGTGAAGTCACCAACGAAGACCGGACGAAGAAGGAAATCATACAGATGCTCTGCGTCAAACCTATGCCGCACTCTGAACTTAACAGGTATGTTAAAATGTAAATAAGAAGTGCCTGGTAACCGAAGCTCGGATTTCTCCGAAATGAGATCAAGCTCAATTGTTCGCACCCGAAAACCGTTATCATTTTATCTTATCTTATCTAGATGAGGGTCCTTGCGGATGCATTTCGACCCAATGGGATCTTTTGTGCAATTACCTCCTAGCCGTTAGCCTTTAATTATTTGTTAGTTTTTAATAGTATAGTACATTACTTACCAAGGGCGATAAAACAAAGAATGTCTCAGATCGTAGGTATTTTACGCCCGAGCCGAAGGCAAGGGCGATAAATATGCGATTTGAGGCTTTCTTTATTATCGCCCGTGGTAAGTACAAAATTTTATGACACCCTCTGGCCAGGAAGTGGGTTTTTTCGCGCGCGGAGCGTGCGATAATGGCCACTTTAGGGCCAGGTGTGACATAAAATAATTTATTTATATTGTCAGATCGTTACCCGAAGACCAACTTCACGAGACCGGTCTAGAAGCAGTCATACACGAAGTGGCGGACTTCATCAAACCCACTGGCGGCAACAACCGCGGCGTCTACAAGCTCAAACCTCATCTATATGACGAATACGACACGTTCTTCTATCATTACACGAGGGAAGAACTGTCTAGGAGCGAGGAGGAACAGAGGAGTAGGCGGAAGACTGCTGGTGAGTTGTTAACTGTATTATGTAGGGCGTAGAGTTTAATTTAGCTTAGCTGTCGTTGTTGAAGCGTAACTAAAGTGTCTACAAACTCTAACGTCATCTATATGATGAATACAACACATTCTTCTATCATTACACGAGGGAGGAACTGTCTAGGAGCGAGGAGGAACAGAGGAGTATGCGGAAGACTGCTGGTTAGTTAAAAAATGTATTGCCTAACCTGTGGGCTCAGTATACTCGAAAGTCATTGGACGCTCTGCGCATCCAATTCCAGTATAACTATTGTTCAGGGCGTTGCTGCGATTGCCGCGCTTCTGCAGCGCCAGAATTTAAATGGAGAGCCAAATATCCAATAAAAACACAATATTCAGGCCCCGCATTATGGTCGGGTGATAGCGTGATAAACGGATCTGTCACTTTATATCAATTGGCATCAGAAAGTGACAGATGCTTTATCTTGTCGTCTATCACGCTATGACGTGACCATCATAGATCCTGGTGGGCTAGCACAACTTGTTGCCAAGTCGTATCTCACGCGAGTCAACGATTTCTGACTCGGTCGAACTGTGCGAATTAGAGAGAGGAGGGTAGTTTTTTTTTCTACTCGCCTCGCGTCGCAGCGGCAGTTATGCTAACCCCGTGGTCTATAGTAAAAACTGTATATTTTGGGCAGGCCTCCCTGAATGCTGTCCACCCCCGCCTCTGCCCAAGCTGACGTCGCCCTTCCGTCTGCTGGCCAGCCTGCTCCAATGTGACGCGGCCATGCACGTTCTAAGGACGGTGCTGGAACGGGCGCTCGACCTCAGGGCGAGGTCGTTCTCGGAGACACAAGTGCACAAGGTAATCCCAACAATTGACAACATTTCATATTTGTAAACCTATAATTTTATTACTTACCTCTATTCTGCTTGAAAAAAAAAGGAACATGCCAACGGCTTTAAATCTTTCATGAGCCTCATATTTCATTTAATATCATTTAATGAATTCTGTAATGAATGACATAACTCCAGTTCTACGCTCGAATAGACCCATTGCTTTAGTCACCTGCCGACAGTTCCGATTTAAAAAAAATAGGCATATACGGCTCATTTGACAAGTGTCAAAATTAAGCCCGTGACAGACGGGAGGTACGCGAATAGAGGGAAGTAATAAAATTGTAGGCATAAATAATATGAAATAATGTGAAAATATGAAACACACTATGAATACACCTACTACATAGGACCTACTACATACAAGTAAAACCAAAATATTAGGTCCCACAACTGCAAACAAAATCTATTTCCTTGAGTTCTTTATTAGGAAACTTGTTTTTATCTTTTTAATGCAGTCGTGTTTTTAATTTTTATAATTATTATTTTTATGCATACATATTATCACGATTATTGGGGTCTCCATCGACATCGTTTTTGGATGCCTGACACTATCATGTCTATTCACCACCACACCACATCTATCCACCTTGTTTTGGGTCTGCCCCTAAAGCTTTGACCGGGGATGGAATGTAGGCTTGTGCGAGCTGACTGTAAATTTGGTCAGAATAATTCACTCAATTTCATGTTTCTCCAGGCTCTGCATCTGATGGGTTACGCTTTGCGTGACGAAGAGAGCGGGCACTACGAGTTCTTGGCGTTCGCGGAGAGCGCTCAGCGGAGCGGTCTTCTGACGCTACTGCAGCGCCTCGTCGCGAGTCCGCGCGTCGACGCGCACCGTCCGCTCGCCAAGTGGCTCCTGCACAAGTGCAAGTACGTATCATACTTGTTAAGTTAGCATCGTAGCAAGGCAGCCAAGATACCCAAATATATCGTAATTAAGCATTATTATTACTCGAAAATAAGTATCTGTTTCGATATGTTTGGCTACTTTTAGGGCGAGGTCACAACACTGCGTTGTGACGCCGCAGCGCAAAAATGATTACTAGATTATACGATTGATTCCTACAGTGCAACGTCGCAAAGCAGTGTCTTGACCTCGCCCTTACCACTAAAGTAAACAGATAACTACTGAAATAAAAAAAAGTGTGATTAAAGCATTTTAGCCTCTGTAAAACGCTAGTAGGGTTTGACTTGTAAAAGTGCCATTGCGGCCTACTTACAGAATAAAGTTCATTTATTTCATTTATTTTATTTATTTATTTATTTTTGTATTTCTTGCCGATATTAACCTTCTCAATTCTCTAAGACTAACTGACGCTATACTTTTTAAGTATAACTTTTTTTTACATTTTGGTGCCGTGACCAGGATTTCACAGTACTAGTTATTTATTATTTTGATGAAGAGAAGAGAAAGAAGCTAAATTTAGTTATGCACGCTAAAGTATAATATTGTTGTTTAGGACGCTCCTAGGGCAAGCGGACGAGCACGTGGGTGACGGAGAGCACATGGAAACAGACCAGGAGGAGAAACCGCCTAGTGAAGACGCTGCCGGTTAGTGATTTATATTACTCCTACTTTTACGTAATCTTTATACAACCAGTGTGATTTTTCATAAGACCATGTCCGCTGCAAGTCCGTGGAAATAACAGCAACGATTAAATAATAGTACAGAATCATCATCATCATCATATCAGCCGAAAGACGTCCACTGCTGGACATACGCCTTTCCCAAAGAGTGCCACAATGACCGATGCTGCGCCACCCGCATCCAGCGGACTCCCGCGACCTTTACCAGGTCATCAGTCCACCTTGTGGGGGGTCTACCCACGCTGCGCCTTCCGGTCCGTGGTCGCCACTCGGCCTGAACACAGCACGCATGATACAGAATAATAAAGTGCACATCCAGGATTTGGTTCATGAGGCCACAATCGATGGGGATCAACCGATTAGCGGAGGGTGGGGACACTTTTTAAACGAGAAAGTCCTTAGGAGGGGGCAATAGGGATGATGACACTAAAAGAAAATCAATAAATCCAAATTTTCTACATAAAGGCTCAAATTCTCAATCAAATGGCGAAAAAAGTAATTCAAAAAATAAATAATTACGTAATTATAAGTCTTCAAAGTTTTAAGAGTGGGTATTTTCTGTCGCTTTTCCGCAAAACGCACCTTTGTATTGAACGATCGTCATTTACTATGGCGCTATTACTCAACAGTGACGTCACTGTTGAGTAGCACTTTCTCTCTCTAACTACGAACATTCTAACCGTTGTAGCTTCGTTATTTTTTGAGATATTTGAATAGGATTTTCACTATTTGGCATAGTTTTTATGTCTTCTTTCTATTGAAGTAATTTTTTTTGGGTCAACGTCCTGGTAAAAAAACAGTGTCTGTGATAAATCTGGACTGGAATTTGGTATTTATTGAAGATAATTTTTGTATTTACCTCTTATTTGCCATGTTCTTATCTACAGAAGCGGAAAGAGCGAGACGAGCGAAACTGGCCGCGGAGCGACGCGCCAAAGTGATGGCTCAAATGAAAGCGCAAATGAACAATTTCATCTCGAATAATGCTGTTCTATTCGAAGAAACCACCACAGAGGTAATCATTATTATATGAGACCAGTTATTAATTTCGTTGTTGATTTTTACGTGGCATTATAAATACTGTAACAAAAAATTAAATCCGGCTGTTTTTTAATTATAAAATCGCTATTTGTAAAATATTTGTGATATTTAGACAACTCCCTCTAGGAAAACACGATGCGTTTTAACGAAAGGGCTGTTTTCATGACGATTTTGCAAGTTTTCGTGCGCAGGCGACGAGCGTGTCACATCGAGTTAAAATTTGCGATAGAGTGGCTTTTCAGGGGTACATATATAATATATATGCCTTAGGTTGGGTTACACCAAATCGTCTGTAATCATATGCGCTGTTCGTTAAATCAGAATGCTCAAGATGCTTGTGTGGGGTGTTTCTTAATGTTGATCGGTCTGAAATTCTTAATTTAGGCTGGGTTGCGCCAAACCGTCTGTAATCGTATGCGCTGTTGTTAAAAACTGCTTGTATGGAAAGTTTGTCAAGTTTCTATGGGATGACAGCTGCCGGCGCCATATTTGACGATGACCGGTCTGTGTTCGTACGTTGGTGCAACTGGCACTAAGGCTGGGTTGCACCAAACCGTCTGCAATCGTAAGCGGTGTTGGTCAAATCTGATTGTATGGAAAGTTTGACAAGTTTCTGTGGGATGACAGCTGCCGGCGCCATATTTGACGATGACCGGTCTGTGTTCGTACGTTGGTGCAACTGGCGCTAAGTGTTAAAATTGTACGTTGTCCAGGTGACGGCGGAAGAGCAGGAGATCCGGCCGCTGTACTGCGGCGCCGCGCTCGGCGTGTGGGGCGGCGGCGTCACCGAGCCGCCGCGCGTCTGCATCATGTGCCAGGAGGAGGTATGCCTTCATCACGAGATCTGGGGCCTATTGCATAATGAATTGTAACTAATATTTTAATTACAAGCGGAAGTCTCAATCAAATGAAGGGGGTTGAAGAAATACTTCCGCTTGTAATATTAGTTACAAGTTCGTTGTTTTTGTACACAAGAGTGTGTTAGAATGTGTACTTTTACGATGCTGACCGTAAATGTCACGAGTTGGGAGCGACCTTTGACATTCTGTGGTCCTGTTGCATCAGATCTTTAAGAGAGACCCTTTTTGGATTATTTTGCGAGGCCCCTGTAATGGCCCGGCTAACCGCGCTGCGTTGCGCGTCTCCGAGTAATGTACAGATGAAGCGCTCGCCGCGCTGCAATTCACGCGAAGTTGTGACCGAGCGACGTTCTGGGTGGCGCCACCCCTGCTTCTAGTGATGAGTGTGCGTGTGTTTGTCCTCGCCTCTTCCTAAAGCTTCCAGTGATGAGTGTGTGTGTGCCCCACAGGCGCGGGTGGAGCTAACAGGCGAACTGTGTTTGTCCTAGCTTCCAGTGATGAGTGAGTGTATGTTCGCAGGCACGCGTGGAGCTAACAGGGGAACCGCTGGTGCTGGTGTCGTTCGCGTGCGGCTCGGCCGTGCTGCCGGTGGCACGCGAGCACGCGCGCGCGCACGTGTCGGTGTGCGGGCACGCGCTGCACGCCGCCTGCGCCAAGCACTACGTGCGCGGCGTGCTCGAGCGCGAGACCAGGAGGTAACGTGTAACGTGTCATGTGTTGGGAGCCCTGAGGGTCCGCAATCCAAAATTCATATTGTGCTATCCCTTTCACTCTCGTGTTATCTATGTGAGTGAAAAAGGGACGGCACTATACGAAGTTCGGATTTCTATGTTCGGAGTACTGGCCCTGGTGCTGGTGTGAGACCTGGGGCCTGTACCACAAAACTTTACAAGCGTACAATTCGACAAATTTTTCATCATTTTCTATGTTTGATTTTACAATTTTGTCGAATTGTAGACTTGTAAAGTTTTGTGGTACAGGGGCCAGGGGGCCGATTTTTGAGTGTTGAAATATGACAAAAAACTATGATGTTTTGACAGATGTCGAGTGAAAAGTCGAGCGTTCGACACTCAAAAATCGGCCCCCAGGAGGTAGTGTGGCTCCGGGCTTTTATACATCGTTAAAACCGTGAGGCTAGACCTCGCCTCCGCCACCTTTATACCTTGTTCCGTCATGTCATGTCAACATTACTGTCAAATATTTAAAAATATACACTACATTGAATACACTGGAAATTTCGGATACTATTCCCAGAAGTGAAAAGTTCAAAACGGCGTCCATTTCAAAATTTATATTTTTTTAAATCTATCATTTGGGCATTTTCACTTTAAAGTGTATTCTTACTCAGAATCACGAGTACTATCCATTTCCGCGAAGAAAAAAAGTGTCCCACCAAAAAAAGTCATTTTTGTGACGCTTTTTTCATACAGTTTATATGGCTCGTCACAAAACTTACACAGAAAATTTGTATGGAAAATCAAGGACATTTTTTTCTTCATCTGAATCAATAGTACTCGTGATTCTGAGTCAGAATACCCAAACTCACAGAGATCCGAAAAAAAAGTAGGGGGTACACTTTAAAGTGAAAATGCCCATTTATGTAAAGACTTTGAAGGAAAGTCTTCTCACTTCTATATCATTGATCCAGACCATACCGGCTCCGGCAACCGGCCGCCTTCGACGCCGAGAAGAAAGAATACCTCTGCCCCCTCTGCGAGCGTCTCTGCAACACCTCCCTCCCCCTCCTGCCGGCGCCCGCGCTGCCCGCCGGCGCGCCGCCCCCCCTCTCCGAGGAGGTGTTCCGGGACTCCGTAGCGCTGATACTCAAGCACCAGGTCTGCTCGGAGGCGGTGCACGTCTGCACGGAGTCCTGCGAGGAGATGCTGTGTCAGGTAACATCCTACCACAGAATAGTATAACAGTATTACATACAAAACGGCCACGAACCCCCCGCACTGAGGTCAGTTACCTCGTCCCTGAGAGACCCGTCTGGTGTTGATCGGGTGCCGTCGCGCCTCGCGATTCGTCCGCGCCACGCGCTACGCACCCGCGCACACAATTGACGCGTGTACCGACAGCGCACGCACACATACTTACCCACAGCGCTTACGTTCCTTCGCGTGTCAGAGGCAGGAGGGGCTTACTACCGTGACGTCATCGCGCCGCGCAAAGTACATGCGGCCGCCGGCTCACACATTGTGTGACTATTCAATGGCTGCGGAGCAGCGTTACGGATCGCGCGCGCACGCGCTTGTACGATCATAATAGTACATTACTTACCAAGGGCGATAAAACAAAGAATGCCTCAGATCGCAGGTTTTTTACGCCCGAGCCGAAGGCAAGGGCGATAAATATGCGATCTGAGGCTTTCTTTATTATCGCCCGTGGTAAGTACAAAATTTTATGTCACCTCCTGGCCAGGAAGTGGGTTTTTTCGCGCGCGGAGCGTGCGATAATGGCCACTTTATGGCCAGGTGCGACATAAAAAATAATTATTATTTTTCGTGTAGTTTCGTGTTAAATAATAATGTCAAAACCACAGCATTATTGTATTGCAGCAGGTTGCACCAATAATAATAAGAACGTAGACGTAAGAACGGTCATTGAGTTTGGTATTCACCAACGGTTGACATAAAAGAAAACGAAAATGAAAACGTTGGTTCTAAGAAACCTCTTTTATTTTTTAAAGTGATGCCTTTAAAAATTATATAAAACTTTGTATCCCCTGGTTACATGTATGGAGTGCCCCCTCCCCCTACTTTAATATTTTTTCGTCATTTCACATCACTTTTACGTAGTGGTTCATACGAGTAGAACACACCTTCCTGCTAAATGTTTTAATTGTATTTGTAGTGCTTATAGTCTCCGAGTACATCGGCTGTCACATACAGACGAAAAGACGGACGGACGGGTTCCGTTTTCACCATTTTGGCTACGGAACCTTAAAAGTACTATTCGTAATTGTATTGTAAACAACACTACTAATAATAAAGTACATATATTAAAATAGGTTCTCGCTGGTGGTAACCTTAGCGCTGAGGACGGGGCCTCGAAAGAGCGCGTTGCGTGCGATAGAAAGAGATGACCACGTTTAGGCACGTTTGGCATACCTAAACGGGGAATTTGTTAGCAGAGAAACTTCTGTACTTGTACTATTACTTATTCTGTGTCAGAGGTGTGACCCTACTATAACATCATTAGTCCGTATCCACCGTCGTTGACAGTGATCTCAAACATGGTCCATGACTGAGGTCCAGAAGTCCAAACTCAAGAGCGATGCAGCGCAATATACTAGGTGTTCGCAGAACACTTATGGATCCAGAATGATGAGTGAAAATAAGTACGCAGTGGACCCCGCAAGATGGGAACTAAAAAAATATATTGAGAGCCCACATGTGCACTTTTGCCAATGTTTATCGACCTAGATCTCAACATCTATAGTGATTAACTATCTGGGGCGGTCCTTTATGTTAAGTCCATTTGACGAAGCCTGTTGCGGATTTCATCTCTGGTGTCTCTGTGTTGTGATTGTTTGTTTATGTACGCACCTGACGAAGCCTGTGTTGCGGAATAAAATTTGTGGACTGTTTATTACCTAGTTTTGGTTTATGAATAAATGATTATATTCGCCAAATATTCAGTTATTAAAACAAGAAGTAATCTGTTTGTGTCAGGCGCGAGCTCGCAGCGTCGGCGCCCAGTCCTCCGACATGGAAGACGGGGACTCGCCCGACGAAGCCCCCGTGTACATGCTCACGCAGTCCCAAGGCCTGTTGCCTCCGGAGTTCCTAGTGCACCTGGAGGGCGACGTGCTCGCGTACACGGACGATATGAAGAGGCTCATCACGGAGTTTGTCAGTGTAAGTGTAGCTCTATTAATCGGCGCCCAGTGTATGATGCCATAGGCATGTTCCGAATCACGCTCACAGCGCTCAAAGCGCGCTTACGATCGGACCGATTCACGCTCATAGCGCTTACATGAGATGTCGTGACGTCACTGATGATGTCATGGACGGCGCTCACGGTGCTCACACTCCCAGCCGTAAGCACCTTGAGCCAAACGTCAAGTTGACGTTTGATATATGAACATGACAGTAAACACGGGCTATGAGTGTGAATCGGTCCGATCGTAAGCGCGCTCAAGCGAATTGCGGTCCAAAACAAAACACTTCTTACGCGGCCTTGAGCGCGCTATTTGATTTGGACCGACCGTCAGCACTGTAAGCGCTGCGAGCATTTTTAGCGTGTTTCGGAACACGGCTCATGATGACCTCTATAGGCCTTTTCATCACCAGCTATGATATGCAGCTACGTTGCGAGGACGCGATAGTTTTCCCTCTCCACCAGTGCTATGTTAACCAATGAATATGATTGGTGGATATCAATAGCAACCATAGCAACGTAAGTAGCATAGCACAGCTCTGATGGAAAGGCATCCATAGACAAGTGCATGGCTAGCACAACTGACGCAAGAATACGTAGGAACGGACGATATGAAGAGGCTCATCTCGGAATTCGTCAGTGTAAGTGCAACTCCATTCATCGGCGCCCAGTGTATGATGCCATGATTACCTCTGCTGAGGCTGCCTTTTCACCAAAGCTATGCTGTAGATAGAGGATGTGATAGCTTTCCCTCTCCACCATTGCTATGCTATGTGAACCAATGAATATGATTGGTGGATATCAACGCATCCATAGCAACGTGTAGCATAGCACATCTCTGGTGGAAAGGCATCCATAGATAACTAACTCACCACCACGTAAGCACCAAAAATGTGCCATCTTTTTCTAATTTGAATAGTGCGAAGGAGAGAAGTCGATGAGCCGCGAACCCCTTAATGGCAAGTTTTGATCGCGCACCAAGCGGTGATGTCAGTGTACAGTCAAGGACATAAATATATATCGTCGGGGATAGTGCAATACCGCGTAACTAGCACTGGTTAATACCGCGTATCTAACAAATGTAGCCAAATTAAGATTTTTCCACCAACGGACGTAAAATCCTGATTAGAATATACCAGTTCAACCAGCCGTTGCATTTAACCAATAGCGAGCTAGTTATTGCTTAATAAAAATGCCGCGGCTCGTATACTCTCAAGCGGCGATCTCCGCATTTTATGCTTCTCCTGTATAGTAGGGGAAGTAGTGTCATGAGGTCCACATTTTGGTATCGGATGAATTCACTTGGCACAGATGTAATATAGGTAAATCTAAGTTAATTTAGCCCGGTAGCCATCCGCCACCCCCTGGGGGGTAGGAAGGGGGGGGCGTTGAAAGTCCCATTTTTCGGTTTTTCATGAAAAACTCATAAACGGAGTTGTCAATATTTCACACAGCAAATATTGCTATCACGTAAGACTTCTTGTCCGCAATTTATTACAATGTGCGTTCTCCTTTCACAGATATTGCCCGCCGTATGCGGTGACACAGAAGCCTCGAATCCGCTGTCCTCCGTAGAAGCTCTATACAAGGCCACGGCATACACGGTCCTTAGTACAAACGCAGTGCTTCAGGCTGAGAAACGACCACTATTAGGCGACTTACCTTCCAGGCACAGAGACGCCCTACAAGCATTAATACGCCTTGCGGCTGTTATACCGTCCGTGTGGCCCTCGCCTAAACAGCTAGCCCATCACGCTTTAGAAAACTTAAACACACTCGAACGCTCCTCACCCTTATCTCACCATCCATTTGAAACTTTAGTAGCTCTAGTCTTAACAGCTCCTTCAATATTCAGTAAAACCGCGGGCCCTGCGCGACCCAACCACCTAGCCAGACAATTCACCATAGAAGTATTCAGATGTCTCATAACCCGAGCCATGATCGTACTAGATGTTAGTAACTGCGTCAACTCCGAACCTATGGAAGGCCAGGAAGACTACAAACCGACGAAACCCGACTTGGAAAACTTGCTCGCATTCATGAAGACCCTCCGACGGGGGAACTTGGATATCGAGCACTTGAGCGCTAATGATGTTTGGGATCAGATTAAGAATCAATGCTACACTTTCTTGAGAGCGTGTTGCCTTTTCTATCACTTCTTGAGCGACATCAGCCCGCCTACGGAGTTAACGGTGGTCGGTGGTGATACTTGGGAGGTTATGTGCGGTTATCTGAATCTGCCGGTGACGTTTAGAGAGTTGATAGACACTCCGATGGCCAGGACTAAGTCGGAGGAGTGGGCAGGGCTGTCCAACGATTGGTTCGCTGGCGAGATCGATCCTAAGTCCGTGGTTGAGACTAATGAGCCGCCAAAGTTGGTGCCGTTGCCGGATGATTTCTCTGAGCTGATGAATGTTGTGTCAGAGTTCTCGTGCCCGAATTCGGAGCGGGAGGACAGCAAATACCCGACCATGTGCTTGGTGTGCGGGCAGATATTGTGCTCGCAGAGCTATTGCTGCCAGACTGAAATTAAAAAGGTGAGTCACGAGTTTTTATTTTATATACGAGCGTAATTTTGTGAATTGTGATCCGCGTAATTTCAGCCGAGGCCATAGTTGGGGCATTTACCAATTATGGTTATCTTGCTAACGAAAGTTTGTAGTGCATGTTCTTTATACAAAATCCCGGAAGAACTTTTTATTGGAAGGAATGGAATAGGATGAAGTTGGAGGTGTTATTATGAAAGTTCAGTTAGACGAAGTTGCGTTAAAAAAATTGGCATGAAATTTAGGTACAATTCTTTTACTTTCCGTTCGAGTTGGCATTTTCTTCCTGTCTCAATACGCATAGCGTGGCGCGAGAAACGCCATCTCTAAGCGAAGGCTAGCCCAGCTAGCACACCTACCTATCGCAGGTTACACGGTCACGTTTTATGTGACGTTTCAGTTACATTTCGGCGATAAAGGATGACGAAAACCTATCGGGCTAGTTGGGTGGGGTGGAAGTTAATACGGAAGTTGAATCAAAGGCCTGAGTGGACGCTCGGAGCGGAGCGTATGGGATCGTCCTAATACAACGCGATGATCGCGCGATCGTGCGAGTGAAGTTCGCGAATATATTGAACTCGTATAGGTGTCCTAAAGGGATCGTCCTAAAACAAACGCGACTACACGATTATCGCGCGAATTCGCGACTTTTACTAGTAAATATTCTAAGTTAAAGTCGCGCGATCATCGCGTAGTCGCGCGCCAATTAGGACGATTCCTTCGGCGGGGCGAGCGAGCGTGCATACTGTTTGTGCAGCGGCGACTCAGGACACCAGTATGAGTTTCAATTGTTTAACATGCACGCTAGCTAGTATGAAATTTAGGTTCTATTGTTTTTTATAGTGAATCAATGATGCGTGTTATATTTTCCAGAGCGGGCGAAGCGGCGGGTCGGAGCTGGTGGGCGCAGTAGTGGCGCACGCGCTGTCGTGCGGCGCCGGCGCCGGCGTGTTCCTGCGCGTGCGCGACTGCGAGCTGCTGCTGCTGGCCGCACCCGCGCGCGGCGCCATGCTGCCCGCGCCCTACCTCGATACCTACGGGGAGACTGACCAGGTACCGAGCGGTACATGTTGTACTGTCCCAGTGTTGCTGAGCTTTATACAATCTACGGGAAAAATTTCTTAAGCTGTTTCACGAGTGTAACACCGCCATCTGCCATGATATTGGTGCACTATAGGAGTAAATAACTAAAACATAGTACAGTAGAATCCGGATACAGCGACCATCAAGGGACTGGCGATATTACGTCGCACTAACAGGACGTCGTACAAAACGGACTGATTTTCTTTGAAAATGTTTGGTATGAATCCTAACCTAACGTCAGTGATTTAGCAGTTGTTAAAAGCGATCATATGTTATAAGCGGAGTCGTTATGAGTGGATTCTACTGTACTTTATACACATTTCAATGTTGGTTATGTTCGCAGGGCCTCCGCCGCGGCAACCCCCTGCACCTGTGCCCCGCGCGCTACGAAACGCTGCGCATGCTGTGGCTGAGCCACGGCCTGCACGAGCGCATAGCGCGGGCTCTCGACACCAACATGCTCGTCACCACGCAGTGGCAGAACATGTGAGCGTGCCCGGCTCACTGTGTGACACCGGCTCACTGTGTGACACCGGTTCACTGTGTGACACTGGGTCACTGTGGGACACCGGCTCATGTGTGACACCGGCTCACTGTGGGACACCGGCTCACTGTGTGACACCGGCTCACTATGTGACACTGGGTCACTGTGGGACACCGGCTCACTATGTGACACTGGGTCACTGTGGGACACCGGTTCACTGTGTGACACCGGCTCACTGCTCCTCAAATAGTATTTATTAACTATTTGGCCACTTTGGCTGCTACATAGTATATGACTCTGACTGTACGTTCACAAAGCGACAAAAGTATCTGCAAATATATTAGGCTGGGTTGCACCAAACCGTCTGTAATCGTAAGCGGTGTTCGTCAAATCTGATTGTATGGAAATATTGACAAGTTTGGGATGACAGCTGCCGGCGCCATATTTGACGATGACCGGTCTGTGTTCGTACGTTGGTGCAACTGGCACTTAATGTACGAGTCAAGAGGCAAACTATTTGACCGATACAAGTCTCACACCACTATAAAATACCCTTTAACCCTTCTGCGAGTCCATACGCGAAGCTGCTAGATAAAAAAAGTAGGTAGATATTTCGCAAAACATTTACGTAGTCGAGAGAGTTAGAATATATTCACTAAATAAATAGATATTGACATTCAGGATACTACAAGATCTAAGAAATAGAGTTTAATTTAAATGCCACTGCCTGGTTCCTAAAAATTTTTTTCATCCAGATTTTGATGTTAGAAGTTAAAATAAACTCAATGGGCCATATGAAAAGTGGACATTTTTACTCCTAATATTTGTAGCAAATGCTTTGTTTTTCAAATATTAGGAGAAAAAGCTTGTATTTCTATTCATACATCCCATTTATTGGCACCTTTTACTATCTTGTTATTTTATAGACTTCTTGTTTTAAGAGTTTGTGAAAGTTGCGAGTTGAAAAAAAGATTGATATTATTACCAAGGCCGTCTTTCCCACTGGGCACTCTGGGCCCCGCGTCGATAGGGGCCCCGTGGCCCCCTAGTTGCTAGATCAAGGCGCTGCATCAAGGCCATAGGCCCCATTATCGCAATGTGCCCAGGGCCTCGAATTGGTTAAAGATGGCCCTGGTTATTACTAAAATCTTAGCTTATAATAATTGTTTATCAGCGATCGGAAAAGAGAAGTGTTTGTTGATTTGTGAAAGGTTTCTGTAGGATTATGTTTGAAATTGTTATTTTAGAACCACTCTGCACTCTGTCTTCTAAGATACAATTAATATTCTAGAAAAGATACCTTTAGTAGAAACCAATGGTAAGAGAAAGCTTATGATATGATTCCGTTGCCGACTGCATACAGCAACAGCACGTTCCGCCGCACTCCAAATTGAACCGTAGGGTCATGTGTTAGACAGTGGCGCGGTCGGGAACAGTGGCGCAAGTATAATTTACGAGAACAGGATAGCTATATTTTGTCCGTTTCGCCACTGCACGATAGCGCTTAGCCCACGAGCACGGACGAACCAGTCAGGTGGCGTCTGCGCCGCATGGTTGTTGTGGCAGGAGGGCTTTTTTGTTTGGGGGGCGCAAATTATTGGACTAAGGTAAGTTTTATTTGTTTTTTCGTAACTACACAGTTAACCATTCAAGCCTATTGTGTTTTTTTTCGCAATATATGATTAACTGGGGAGGCAGTGACATGAATTGCAATTGAAAATAGGCGTTATTATTTCTCATAGCATGTGAGTGTATTCAAAATGGCGGTGTTAGTCCACAGTGGAGCAACTCACGAACGTATACAGTGGATAATGAACCACTGTGTACTGTACTAAATCTACTGTATTATAAAAGAAGGCGATTTATTACATAGCCAATTTTAGTTAAATTTTTTGTATAATTATGGCCTAAACAAGAAAGAAATGGTTTTAATTCTTTTTGTTTTTTTTTTTGTTATAAGGATTGATAAAGACGGCAGGCCCAGACGGAGATGGCGGAACGATCTGGATGCATTTGCACTGGCAAGCGATTCTTCTTCACAGTTACTGAACTGGGAAGAAGAAGCGCTCAATAGGGATACCTGGATGACATGGGGAGAGGCCTTTGCCCAGCAGTAGGACATCCTTCAGGCTATTAAATAAAAGAAGAAATGTTTCTTTTTTATTTGTACTGTGTGATCTCATATAATGCCATAATGACTAAAACAAGTCGTTAAGTTTTTGTTCCTAATAATTATATAATAATAAATAAAAACTAAGACTCATTGTTTATGAATAAAATTGTATTATTTCTGTTCAGTAACCTGAGTGTATCCACTGTGTACCACCCCGAACCACTGTATAAATTAGGCCGAGCCAGTGTTGCGACCCCATCGTACACAGTGGCTCATTTCTAAGTTTAAAAAAAACCACATTTATTATTAAACCTATAGCCTATATGAAAAAACTAATAACACATATGGAAAATAGATTAAATTTGCTATATACACATCCTTAGTGACAATACCCTATGATCATTTATTTCGGAGCTATGGCTCTTCGAAAAAAAGTGACCCACTGTATACCACATGACCTAATCATAAGACTAAAAGTCCTAATTTGGAGTGAGCGGCGTGTGCTGTTTCGACACTTCTCCGATCATGTCAAATTGGGCTTTTTACGCATACCATTACGGTTCAATTTAGAGTGCGGCGGAACGTGCTGTTGCTGTATACAGTCGGCAATGGAATCATACCTTTATGGTCTGCGTTACAGTTTGTTGTAGACTCTCTTAAACTCGATATTGTGCAAGGGATAATTTCTACCGTAGAATATAACATTGACATTGTAATCTTAGCACCAAAATTGTATTGTTTTGTGATTGGATATGGTCTAGTGTGGTCAACGATTGTATTAAAAAAAAACAAATGAGATGACCCGCTTAGGCATTGAAGACGGCTCCTGTACCCATAGTCCAGGAGCCAGCGATAAGGCTGTGGTAAAACTCAAATATAGATCGATTTCCCATTTACATGCGTTATCGTGCAATGAGGTTATTTTTTAAATATAACTGTGTTTGTGCAATGTTTAAAGTAACTTTTTTCTTTAATGTGTGTTGTTTTTTTTCTAATATTATGTTAGTTTATTATAGTATAGATTTTGTCGTATTAGCTGTCAGCTATCGATGTTTAAAATCAAAGTGTTGTTAGGTGTGTTGTCACCTCTATCGACAGAAAGTCGGCTGCTCTTTTCTTTTACTTAACATATATTGTAAAATAAAATAGGTGCTTGTAATAGTGGACTCACAATCACATCACTTATAATTTTCTAAAATACGAGTTGATTTTTATTAGCTTATTAATTACGGAGTCCATTTTAAGGTTATTTTATGTAATACTCCCATAGAACTCAAACGGAAGATTGTGAATTGGATAGGTTACGAGATACTGTTAAAATTACAAATATAAATATATTGCCTCTGTAATTACTTTGTTTATTTTAAATCCCAACAATTTTACAGTCATCATCCTCCTAGCGTTATCCCAGTACAGTTGCATCCTGAAGGATGCCTGGGGTCCGCTACCTAATCCCAAGATTTGGCGTAGGCACTAGTTTTTACGAAAGCGACTGTCATCTGACCTTCCAAACCCAAGGAGAAACTAGACCTTATTGGGATTAGGCTTTGTCAAGTGAGTGGGCAACTTGATTGTTAGAAGTTCTCAAGCCGCCCGAAGGCCTCCAACTTGGCTTAACGACTGCTGCCATAGACAGTAGCCGGGATCAACGGCTGAACGTGCCTTCCAAAGCACGGGAGCGCTCAGTTAGTAACTACTCAATGCGGTCACCCATCCAAGTCCTTACCGCTGCCCACGTTGCTTAACCTTAGATATCGCAAGCGGTACGCAGGCGCCGCTGGGCCATGAGCGCTCCCATCAATTTTATAGTGTGCAATGAAAAGAATACTTAGTTTATCTCACGAGCACGGGGTAGCTAAAGTTGTAGTTATGACACAAACGAACTTATAGACAAATGTGAACTCATAGCTCCTGCGCCGACGCACACATAGACAATCAGCTCAATACACAACCATGGCTCACCCGCGCTGGTGGTATAAAAAACCGGCCACGTGCGAGTCGGACACGAAAGGTTCCGTCTTCTTTAAAAACTGCAAAAAAATCACGTTTGTTGTATGGGAGCCCCCTTAAATATTTATTTTATTCTGTTGTTTAGTATTTGTTGTTATAGCGGCAACAGAATACATCATCTGTAAAAATTTCTACTTTCTAATCATCACGGTTTTTGAGATACAGCCTGGTGACAGACGGACGGACAGCGGAGCCTTAGCAATAGGGTCCCGTTTTACCCTTTGGGTACGGAACCCTAAAAAGTAACCCAACCAATACCCACCTAAGGCACTGGTCCCACCGCCAGCGAGTGCTCATAGTAATTCTACTCGCTTGAAACTATAATGGGCGGTTTAACCCTTTGACCGCCAAAGCGATAGTGTGTCGTCGTGTCCACTACGCCAAGCACTGTTGAATTGGTGCAATGTCTAAACCAACAAATAGTAGATTGTTTGACAAGGGGCTAAAGTAAGCCATATTACTACGAGATGGTTATTTTCCCGAACGTAGTGAGGGAAAATTGTTCGAGTGGTAATATGGCTTTTAGACCCGAGTTATACACTCTACTTTTCACTTCGATTGCGAGAAAACACATTAAATACAAATTATCCACCTTCAATGAATAATTTAACTCTTGGCGGGCGTATGTCTAATTTGACAGCATGTTTTTTTTTCTTAGGCCAGTACCATGCCTCGCTATGCGTGTTCGCTTAAAAGCCTTATCACACTACCCTATCGGTAGGGTAGTGTGATAAGGCTTTTACGTATTCGCCTCCCTTTCTTTTGCTATATTAAAGAAGGAGATGCAACACGCGCTTTTTTTTTTCTTTTAAGAGACGCAAGTCCTTTGACCATAGACACCGCTTAATCTTTAGAGAACTGAAAAAGTCTTTCCTTATTGGTCGAATTTAGTACAGCTGTATTCTGGTTGGTTGATATTTTTACCAAATATTTTTTAATCTGTCAAATTACTGTTCTGTGATTGGTGGATTTAATAGGTGAAGTATTTTGATTGGTCAAATTAAAATGTTTAGTGAATCATAAATATGTATACATATTTTCCCTAGGGCTTAAATGTACTACTTTAGCCCCGCTTCACAAGTCTAATATGACACACTTTTCGAGCATGAGAAGTGAAAAACAAATTAACACAGTTCATAAATGATTTTATTCATGATCAAAGTACACCTTCACTACGACCTTTTAAGTGGTTGTTGGCGTGCTGGGCACGACGACACACAACCACTTTATAGTTTCTTGGCGGTCAAAGTGTTAAACACTGGAATACTCTAAGAGTTTGCGCTCCAATATGGGGGTCTTCAAGAAAGGAGTGTATAATTTTTTAAAAGGGTCGTCAACGCGCGTGTGACTCCCTTGGGGTTGCAAGCGTCCATAGGCTGCGGTGACCGCTTACCATCAGGCGGGCCGCACGCTTGTTTGCCACCGACGTGGTATAAAAAAAAAATGTGTTTGGTTGAGCAGCTTTAACAGAATCTGAGGTGTCAGTGGAATCCAGCTACTGGGAGTTTTAAGGTACAAACACACTAGACCCTTCCGTGTCCGGGTCGGCCCGTTTTCTAGTACAAGAACTCGACGGCAGTCGCGCGTCCTGTATTAGAAAACGGGCCGGCCCGGACACGGAACGGTCTAGTGTGTTTGTACCTTTACTCTAACAACCCGCGAGCGCATTGGTCTATGGCAGGGGAATTACCGTTTTATAAAAAAGTTACCGTTTAAAGAAATATGATAGCCTCTGACTTCAATGGTCACTAACCTTAATTGATTAAGATTTATCTTAGAAACGAGTAGGATGTACGACCAAACATCGTAGAGGTTGCCTACCGAGGAATGGTTCCGGTTTTTTTTGTTGTTTAGGTATCCCTTATTGATATGACCATATTACTTTTTATAAGGTTTCCCGTAATCTAGGGTTATATAAGAGGTTCCGCTTTTTTCCATTTTGGGGTAAGTACGAAAGCCTAAAAAGTTGAATGGTCCCTATAGGTATCTTACTTATCTATTGAAACAAAGTCTTATCGGTCGCCGTACTTAACGGTTGATTACTGTTAGATAAACATTTTAATGAAACAGATTCGTTAAGTACTTAGGTACTTATCGTATTTGAGTAAATTAGATCTGTTTATATTTGCTTGACATGAGGCCCAACCTCTTTAAAATGCCTGTTGAATGAAAAGAATTCGTTAAAAAAACGTTGATCTAATAATAGAATAGAGCGTTAATGCCGATTAAGTGACAATTCACGATAAAATAAAGAATGCGCCTACAACGAAGTGATTGTATTCTCTTTGAATGCGCCTTGTGCGGGTGCCGCACTCGGTCAATGAATAGGCCACTTTAAAGCAACAACGGGTCAACGGTCACATCACATATCACTTAAACACGACTTTATAAACAACCGTGGAGCTCGGTACTCAGTACGCGTCCCGCCGTGGCCATGAAAACACCGGCGATTATACTCTTACTACTGGCTAACTTATTGTTAGTCTCCGCGCTGAACCTTAACTATCTAGACCCGACCAAATTACAGACGAAAACTCCAGCCAACGTCCAACAGAATGCAGCTTCCAATATCATATCGAAATACATGAGTGGCGTCATCGTCGAAGTGAATCCCATATTGTTTAGTGACAAGAAAGATGTGTTTTCGCTATGGACGAGCCAAGGGGTGCTGCACATTCGAGCGAGTACGGGCGTGGCCGCCGTCTGGGGATTCAACTACTACCTGAAGAAGTATTGTAAGAGTCATATCAGCTGGCAGAACCAGCGTATCAGCATTCCAAGCCCGCTGCCTGAAGTCACCGAGGTGGTGACAGCTAACGACAGGTTCAGGTACTATCAGAACGTGTGTACAGCTTCGTATAGCTTCGTGTGGTGGAGCTCCCCAGACTGGCAGAAGCACGTAGAATGGATGGCTCTAAATGGTATCAATTTAGCGTTGGCCCCGGTTGCGCAGGAGGCCGCGTGGACCCGCATCTACCGCCGGCTCGGACTCACGGACGAGGAAATCAATGACTACTTCACGGGCCCCGCCTTCTTGGCCTGGAACCGTATGGGCAACGTCCGCGGCTGGGCCGGCCCGCTCGCCAAGTCATGGCACGACGCCCAGCGCGACATTCAAAGCGGTGTCCTCGACTACATGTTCCAGCTAGGTATAATACCTGTTCTGCCAGCTTTCAACGGGCACGTGCCGAAGGCTTTTGCTAGGATCTATCCCAACGCGACTATTCATGCCGTTGAGAAATGGAACAAGTTCGATAGCGACTACTGCTGCGGATCTTTCCTGGATCCAAACGAGCCACTATTCAAAGAGCTCGGAAAGATGTTCCTCACCGAAATCACTGTCGGATCTGGAACAAATCACATCTACACGGCCGACCCTTTCAACGAGATCAAGATTCAATCCTGGTCCACGGCTCTAGTTAAAAACACAGCTCAAGCCATTTACTCAACTCTAAAAGAATCTGATGACAGCGCTGTTTGGCTTCTGCAAAATTGGATGTTCGTGCACAATCCGATTTTATGGCCGATGGAGAGAGTTAAGGCATTCCTGACCGTGGTGCCTTCGGGCCGAATGTTGGTTTTGGATTTACAATCTGAGCAGTGGCCGCAATACGATTTGTACCAACAGTATTTCGGGCAGCCGTATGTGTGGTGTATGCTGCACAATTTTGGTGGAACGCTTGGCATGTTCGGGAACATGAAGACGATCAACAACGATGTGTATAAAGCGCGCGCGAGAGCTAACAGCACGATGATTGGCGTGGGCCTTACGCCAGAGGGGATCAATCAGAACTACGTGGTGTACGAGCTGATGCTGGAAGCAGCGTGGAGGCGTGCGCCCGTGGACCTCTCTTCCTGGGCCGCAGCCTACGCCGAGCGCCGATACGGCTGCAACGACACAGCTCCCGCTTGGCGTCATCTCCTGAACAGCGTTTACAGTTTCGACGGCCTCAACAAAATCCGGGGCAAATACGTTGTTACCCGCCGTCCAAGCTTCAGGATAATACCCTGGGCGTGGTACAAGAGCCACGACCTCTTCCAGGCGTTCAGAAAATTCGTTGAAGTATCGAATTCTGACTGCTACTCACCAGGGTACTACCACGATTTAGTAGATATTACGCGGCAGGCGCTGCAGTACCGAGCAGAGCAGCTGTACGTCAACCTCCAAAGCGATCGTTTCTCCAACACCTGGGTCTTCAACGCTTCTATAAGCTTGTTCCTCGACGCGATGCAAGATATGGAGCAAATCTTATCCGGCAACCCCGACTTCGGCATCGACGCTTGGCTGTCTAAAGCAAGAGGCTTCGCAAACGGGCCTGAGCAGACCTTTCAATACGAACTGAACGCCAGAAACCAGATAACTTTATGGGGGCCGAATGGAGAAATAACAGACTACGCGTGTAAGCAATGGGCAGAGATGTTCCACTATTATTATATTCCTCGTTGGCGGGCTTTTCTGGACGCAGCACTGACGGCTAAGACGCGTGGAGAATTCTTCGACGAAGCCAGCGTTCAGAGACTAGTTCGAGCTACAGTTGAGGAGCGGTTCTTATATGTGCAGATTGACGGTCTTCCTTCTGTGGATGTGAAGAGTTTGGCTCGGGCGTTGTACCAGAAGTGGGCGTTCGTGCCGGGAGTGCAGGATCTGCCGCTGAGCGTGGTCAGGCCGGACCCTAGCCGCACGATGGTACCAGACGTCTCTGATGAGCTGCCGTCGACTGATGACCAGCCCACTGTGATGATGTTGACTACGCCTTCGTGAAAGTAGCAACTGTAATTAATTTCAACTGGGAGTGTCTTATATTGGAAATATAAATAAGAAATAAATATATTTTTTAACCAATTTTTTTTTGATTCGCATAAAAACTAAAGTCGGGTTCATAAATATGGAAGGTATTGTACGTTTCCAAAGGATCAAAATTATAAAGTTGTGTTCAAGTATTTTTGATAACTTTTTCCGTGCACATGATTCGGAACGGAACTGTACAAGTGTACATCTTCGCCTCCGACACAGCAGCAAAAATATCTCTCTGAGCAACTTTTTGGAAAACGTCAAAAATGCTCTGTTAGCATTTTGTTAGCAAAATGGCCAAACAGTATCAATTGATTTTTATTTCTAGTTAATATGCGTGTCATACACGACGACGCACAGCGAATCTCAAACTAATCTTTCCACCAGGTGAGATGAGACTAAGGTCAATCGCTGTTCAGCCATACATTAAAAAAAAAAAACTATGCGCAATTGTATTGGATTGGGCAGTGGAGGGGCGCGCATTCGTGGATAATTACACCACACACACTACACACTACCTATACCTACTTAGGTATACATACTTAGTACTTTCATCTCACGAGCGCGGGTTAGCCATTGTTGTAGTTGTGACACGTACGAACACATAGACAACGTGAACTCATAGCCCTACGCTGACGCACACTTGACTATATGTGCATGTATCTCGTGAGATAAAAGTACTCTGATTGTGAGTTTTTTGGCACTGTGGTATTGTGTGGGCATTAATTTTTAAATTCTCACTCGAAAAATCTTTAACATTAAAAAAAATCTCGCTATGCTCTCAAGTGTAAAACATAAAAAAATAATAAAAAACTATATGTAACACATACAGTTATAGAGTGACCTAGCATAGTTAGCATTTATATTCGCTTTGTTTCTAAATAACAAAAAAAAAATACAAAAAGACGACGTATGACCCCGACGTGATTTGAACACGCAACCTTCTGATCTGGAGTCAGACGCGCTACCGTTGCGCCACGGAGTCGATGGCGAAGCGAGCGAAAAAGCAACACAGGATCATAAAAGAAATTAACACGACAAAAAAAAAGAAAATCATACAATTCTTTATGATTTTATTCCTTAGGTACATTTTATTAATCTGAAAATAAATAACATTTGGTTTGTTTTTATAATACAATAATATAAAGAATAATATAAGTAAGTAATACAATTTGACGTCTGCCAATTTGATTTCATTATTTCTAATATTAAAAGCAATTATATTATTATTATTTACATTCAGTAAGTATACTAATTTTTACGTAAAGTTACATAATAGGAGGAATAAATCGACAAGTGGACAATGCAGGTATAGATAATACTTCGTCGAATAAATTATTTATTAAATTAATTATTTTTATTATTTATTTTATTTTATTTTTTATTTTATACAACTACTGGAGCCACTAATACAAACTGAAAATATACCAAATTTTCACAGAACTAACCCCTGTTTTTACGCTTATTTATGCTCTGTTAAATAAAATGTGTTGTCACTTTCTCACAAACACGAATGTCAAAGTGACAAATGAAGACAAACGAATTTTAGCTAGCTTGTCGTTTTTAGCTAAAATACGAGTAGATTTGATGAACGTTTATAAATAATGCCTTAAGTCTAAAAGATTAAGGTCTATTTTATCTGAGAACTAGTTAATAGTACATTATTGCCGTGGCTGGGAAGGGAGCAATTGCAGGCCGAGTATTTGTTTAAACGGACGAGCATGCGAGTCCGTTTAATTATAATACGAAGCCTGTAATTGCCATTCCAGCCGAGGCTAATATACATAGTGCTTTTCTCAAAAATGGGGGAAATACGACAAAAAATTCATTAAGATTTGATAAACATAACCTTAAAACGTCAAAAACATCATGCTTTCCCGCAGTTTTTTTTTAATAGAATCGCACGTGTATTTTTCCACCGAAAAACGCAAATTATTCGAGACACATAAAAAAACGTCGCGTTTCCAACAGAAAAATACGAGCTGAATTGGCTGAATACGACCTGTGCCTCCTTTTGTATGACAGTTTCTACTTTTTTTTAAAGTTTATAACTCGACAAATAAAGGAATTTTTATGTGACTGCAATGTTTTTAACTTTTTAATTTGGATCTGCCCTTAAACTATACACTTTACCTTCCAATATGTAGCGACTAAAGTCCAGTTTGCGGGCCATTTTTGAGAAAATGATTTTAAACTCTCGCGATTTGTAAACATAATTAAAAGGTTTGTTTTAAAAAGGTAAATACATAAATATCGCGTTAGACCCGTTAAAACAAACCTTTTAAATTATCTTCTATGTGAGTAGCAATAACGTTAAATATCAACTTTGTATTTGGCACATTTAATGACATTTAAGTGATCATACATATAGTTTTAGATTCACGGAAATTGAATAAAAACTTTTGAGAAGTAATGCTATTTTCGCTTACATGAACTTGAAGAATGAAGAAATATAGGGTGACACCACCAGTAATGGACAAGGCCCAATGTTCGTACAAAACTGTAAGGCCAAGTGCTGTCAAATTAACGCAAGCAGAAATCTACCTTACAGTCAGAGCTCTAAGTCTAGTTTTGCTTGCGTTCGTTTGACAGAGCCTTAGAATTGTGTCCGAACTGTACATTCACTCTTATGTAAAAGAAAATAATAGAGTCATTCGTTTTTTATAGAGTAATCAATTTACTTTGAATTTAGATTGAAGTGTCCATTACTGGTGCTTGTCAGCTTAAAGTGTCCATTACTTGTGGTGTCCGTGTCACCCTAGTACATTATTCACCTAGGGCGTGAAAACAATGAATGTCTCAGATCGCAGATAGTTGCGATAATTATTCAATGCGAGGCAGTGGCGGCGCTTCAGTAATATTCTTAGGGGAGTCGGAAATAATTTGCCTTTTTTTTAATTCGCAAATTATTTCCGGCTGCGTCCGCTCCGCCACTGATGCGAGGCTTTCTTTATTACCGCCCGAGGCAAGTACATAATATTATGTTTTCTCCTAACCAGGAAGGCTGGTGTGAGATAATGTAATTAACAGGATTTTGATCAGATATATCAAAGGCACATCTTGAAATTGAAATCCTATACATACACCTTTCAAATCGTTTAGTCCGTATTTAATACGCCTTGTTAGTCTACTTTCTTAGGGCAGGTTGGGTTTGGTTGTGTGTTACCACACTTCGTCATATGTATATTCATAATAATAGGGTTATAGACTCAATTTGTAATATTACTTCAAATAAAACAAGGCCAAAAAATTTGGCAAATGATGGAAATCTTATCCTAATATCTCAAAAAATGACGAAGTTGTAACTGTTTTTATGTTGCTAGTTAGAGGGAGAGAGAGAGAGAGAAAGCGCTGCACTAGTGACGTCGCTAATTTCTAGCGTTCTTCTAATAATTTGAACATTTATAACTTTTTGATTATTTGTTCGATTAGGCTGTTTTTTTCACCGTTTGATTTTCATACCTTTTCATTAAGAGCCCAAATTTAAAAATTAATGATTTTTTAATTTGGTGTCGACAACCCTATTATCCCCATGTTTGGAACCACTGAGACGCATGTACAGGTGAAATTGAATCACCCTCACCCTACATATATATTTCTATTCATAAACATAAAATAACACCGCGGTAGGCGGCGGCTTAGTTATCAATGTCACAAGACTGTCATGACGGGCTCTCACTACTGTAAGAGTTACGGCCTGTCGACCTCAAAAAGGGCTTAACACTTTCACTGCCAGTATTAATTCCCCCATCCCATTCCTACAGTACCCCAGAAACCGATGTAGCCATCTACCTAACAACCAGGGCTGACCAGCTGACAAAAGTTACGCCCGATATACGGGTTCCTGGCAGTGAAAGCGTTACCACCTTCGTCGCACCGTGTTGAGAGGCCGACAAGATCTAATTTTGTCGAAATTGAAGTAATTTAAGCAGTCTTTTAAGAAAAACTATATGTTCTAGCACATCAAAAAAAATATGTTACTATTCATCATACAGTAGAATCCGCTTATAATATTTGACCACTTTTAACGACTGCTACATCACCTGACGTTAGGATTCATACCAAACATTTTCAAAGAAAATCAGTCCGTTTTGTACGACGTCCTGTTAGTGTGACGTAATATCGCCGGTCCCTTGACGGTCGCTGTATCCGGATTCTACTGTATTTCAAAGACCGTGTACGGGCTCGATTCATAATTGGACGAAATCGGCTCGATAGAAAATAATTCCAAAGGTTGGTCTTAAAATCATCATTAAACGGTTCTATGTCTTTATTTTTATTACGTATGGGTGTGCAATTAAAAACATGAAGTCAACATATTCATACCTAAACCGCCAACGAGTCATATTTCACAAATAATCAACACTTTTTTTATTTTAATATTATTATAGTATTTATATGTTATTCTACGCGCAGAGCTTCCGTAAAAAGCGGGATGGTTACTTCAAAACTCACGCGCGTTAGAGCGGGACTTTTTTTTAGGTCTTGTCAGCCTCTTAAGCGGTCGTCACACTGATGCGGTTCCGCTATAGACACGCATATAATGCGTGTCATCCACGACAACGCGCCCCTCCACAGCAAATCTCATACTAATCTATGGTCAATTCGGCTGTGGAGGGGCGCGCCTTTGTGGATGACATGCACTGTCCCTGTGGAGCGCTCGTGGCCCAGCGGCGCCTGCGTGCCGCAAGCGTTATTTAAAGTTAAGCAACGTGGGCCGCGGTCAGTACATGGATGGGTGACCGCTTTGAGTGGTTACTAACTGAGCGCTCCCGTGCTTTGGAAGGCACGTTAAGCCGTTGATCCCGGCTGCTGTCTATGGCAGCAGTCGTTAAGCCAAGTTGGAGGCCTCCGGGCGGCTTGAAAACTTCTAATAGTCAATTTAAGTTACTCACTTGACAAAGGGGGGTCGAAGTTGCACCACGTCCGTAGAGAAAGTACCCACCGCTACCCTACACGTGACCCCTGGGTGGTTCTAAAAGTGCAACAAAAACTGGCAACCGTACTGTCTTCTCGAAGATGTCACGGTTCGAAATAAATGCCATACGATAAATAAATACTGTCCTCGTTCCGTTCGCACCATGGAAACCGTACACAGAGCATCAGTGTAACAACCGCCTTACTTCAATGTCATATTATATGTGTGTGCCATGTCTTGAGTGCATCTGTGCACGGATGAGGTGTGGTTTAGCTGCAGAGGCAGCTCTCGTTGGACGGCGGGTACCGGGGCCTCTTGCGAGCCAGGTTTACCACGCCCGGGCCGTTCTCACCCTGGAAAATTTAAGAAGTAGGGTAAGTATTATTGAAGACGTTGTAATAAGCATATTTTTGGGGACCACTGATTCAGAAACTATAGGCTTTCTATTTTCGTATCTGTGCGTGTTGTGTGTCGCATGCCCTAGACAGTTAGTATCATAATGAACAGGTAACGATTTTTTTCGAGTTTACCTACCCTTTATTAAATTTTTGTGGGGTAATTAAATTATGTGTGTTTGTGTGTGTGTAAATTGTGTGTATTATGTGTGTGTGTGTGTGTGTGTGTGTGTGTGTGTGTGTGTGTGTGTGTGTGTGTGTGTGGTGTGTGTCTCCGTTGACAACTTGCTCAGACGCCAGTAATTTGCGACCATGACCAGTGACACCCATGTCGCAACGTCATTAATAAAGGTAAATAAATAAATAGACCCTTATAAACAAATCTTCTACGCACCACTCTATCAAGAGTGAAACGACGAAGAAAGATAAAAAAAATGGTAGAAATGGTAGCTTACCTGCACGCTGACAACCCTGAGCGGCTGTTTGGAGTACAGCTTGTGTGCCAGCGTCATGAAGATGGACTCCACGGATCCGCACTCCGCGTCCAGCAGAGCTGACGTCTCGAACAGCTGTAGAAAGACCATTATTGTTATAGCACAGAATAGTATAATAGTATTTCATACAGAACGGACACGAACCCCCCGCACCGAGGTCAGTTACCTCGTCCCTGAGAGAGCCTGGTGTCGATCGGGTGCCGTCGCGCCTCGCGATTCGTCCGCGCCACGCGCTACGCACCCGCTCTAACAATTGACGCGTGTACCGACAGCGCACGCACACATATTTACCCACAGCGCTTACGTTCCTTGGCGTGTCACAGGTGTGGTTATAGTACGTACAAAACTGTAAGGCCAAATGCTGTCAAAATGAACGCAAGCAAGAATCTACCTTACAGTCAGAGCTCTTAGTCGTTTTTTGCTTACGTTTGTTTGGCAGAATTTGGCCTTAGAGTTTTGTACGAAGTATAAACTTAAAATTATTTCAACTGGCCGAGTTGTTTCAAATAAGTCCGTTAAAAAAGCGACTTTACTGTCCAAGCATGAAGATTCAAAGTCCAATGACAGTTTTATAAAATGTCGGACATTTTAAATCTACATAAATTAAATCCATACTAATATTAGAAATGGCAATATAACTCTCTCTGTCTGTTAACTCTTTAAGCTTAAACCGCTAAACCGATTGAAATTTGCTATAGAGATAGTTTGAGACCCTGGATAGGACATTTTCATGCCGGAATTCATTCCTTAAAGGGGTAGAATTTTGCATGGAAGAACGATAACTAGCTAAGCGCCTGAAATAATAGAATAGCAACGAGTTCTACGAGGACAAAGTCGCGGGCTTCTAGTAGGTAATATTACTGAAGTGTGTATAATGCTGTATTCAGGAAATCGATTTCAACGAATGACCGAGTATAATCTTATCAAAGTAATAGGTTGATGATAATATAAAATAGGTATTTCATTGCTCCCAGGTCAAGTGTGATTCTGATTAGATTATAGGTTGTTGCCCTCCTTCACTTTTGTATGGTAATGTTTAACGTTAATAATCTGGAAGGATTCAAAAATAGAACGAGAGAATTCACGGGTAGACTCGGCGCGTTTTCGTCCCACATGTTGTCCACCCGCGGTGACGTCATCAGTGTCTCTCCAGCCAGCTCGCTATGGACTGCAGTACAGTACAGTACTCACCGGCATGCCGTACTTGTCCGCGAGCCGCTGCGCGTACGTGGTCGCGAGCCGCGACTCGGGCGTGCCGCAGTCGCACTTGTTGCCGACGAGCACCCGCGGTGACGTCATCAGCCCGTGGCTCTCCACCTCTAGCATCCAGCTCGCTATAGACTGACAGAAGAATAAGTTATATTTCTGCTGTTCAGAGAGAAAAACTTGTGTTTCACAAATGTCAAATGCCCTGAGAACATTACACTATAATGAATTTACTTATAGATTGTGATATGTAACTTCAAATATTTGAGACATATGAATCAATACGTTAGTATCTCCTTAGTAGTTTGTGATATGAATTGAAGTTTGTAGTGAAATCAATTGTCTGTCAAATCAAGCGATTATTATCGAATGGTTCATTGCATCGATTTTACAGCCGATTTTTGAAATGTTTTTATCAAGCCTATATAAATATATTCCATATCACAATTGTATCATTCTACACAAAGAAAGAATTAATGAATTATACTTTCTCTCGATCAGAAATCGATAACTATTTTATTCCAACATGGCAAAGGTACGTTCACGGTTTGTAGTACATTTTGACTATTTTTCGTGTACTACTTCATAGTTTAATTGTATGATATTTAGTTTTGATCATACATGTATCGTTTAATACCTAATCGTTTCTATCAATTTACGGAAATGTCATATGAATCAAAACTACAGGCTTGGTCACAACCCTGGCTTAAAAAAATAAAAGACATAACACGTAAATGCTTGGATGGTGGATTATTATCGTAAAATCCTCAAAAAATATTATCTGAAAAAATGTAACGTGGGTTAAATTATGTTCGAGAAAAGTAAAATAATGTTTTTATTTACTTGAGAAGCACTGTTATTATGATGTGATTATATTTATAGAGTCCGGCTAACTAAAATTTACTGACAGATATTTACATGTAGTATCACTAATTGTCTATGATTGTTTAAATGTCTGTTGTCAACACGTTGTCAATTTATGTCAATCATTCAAATTGGTCGCGGTTTATAAGGAGTTTATTGTGTTTATTTTAAATAATATTATTAATTACTATACCGATTGAGGTCCGCGAACTATTATTTAAGCCCGTAAATAATTACGACAATGTGCGAAGTGGACGTGAAGCGTTGTATAACGAAAAACTGCAATGTTTACAAGATGTAAACAATGTAGTAGGTTGGTGCTCTATTAATATTTTGATACTTTCAGTACTAGTTTTTGTTATACAACGACGGTGGTAAACAAGCGTACGGTCCACCTGATGGTAAACGGACATCCCAGCCTATAGACGCTCGCAACTCCAAAGAAGGCACGTTCGCATTTTTAATATATACCCTATATAAAATTTGACGATTTACTGTGTTGACAGCAGAAGGGACAAATTTAGGTCCCACGCTCTCAACACAGTGCAACCCGGTAGCTCTGGCAACCTTGCCCACCTCTAGGAACACAACACTACTTACAATTACCTGACCTAACTAAGAACTAGACGTGTCGTAAATCCTAGTTTTTCAATTTCAAGTATGGTACCACTTTTTTCCCCCTATTAGAAGTATGGCAAATATGATGTCACATTGTATCATACATATACTTTCCAAAAATCCAAACGCCATACTGGTACAAATCGTTTGGCAAACATTTAAAAAAATACTCTCTATGGCCATTTGGCCCCATCGGAAAAGTATGGCATGGTGATTAATTTCACTTTTTTTAATTTCCCGCCAAAATTGTGTGTAATATTTCATTAGCCAGACTCTAATTTCGATGAGTCATGGTTGTTTACGTTCTAGATGTAGATGTAGTGTAGGGACGCCTGGCCGGAAACAGGCGGGCTGTCGATCTTTGTTCGGGATCATTCAGCCCAATTCCCCAGAGTTTGAGCTCGAGGTTATTATCCCGGCGGCGCTCCCACATTTGCTCCTTCCAGTCTTCCTGTTTTCCTGCAGAACAGAAGGACATCTTTAAGGTCGACGTCCCTCAATTCTCCCTCCTCCAACACATCTCTACTGAATATATTATAACGCATTGCT
Source organism: Cenopis cana (assembly GCA_951800055.1). Classification (NCBI taxonomy): domain Eukaryota; kingdom Metazoa; phylum Arthropoda; class Insecta; order Lepidoptera; family Tortricidae; genus Cenopis; species Cenopis cana. The sequence continues at coordinate 5,153,360 of OX637487.1, read as the reverse complement.
GCATACATACTACATTCTGCTAATAAATGTTTACTAGTTTCGTCCTCCCCACAGTGTGGGCAGGAGGCATCATCTCTTACACCTATTACCGTTAAGTGCCTATTAAGAGTATTGTGACCGGTGATGATTCCGGTTAACAATCTCAGATTGCTCTTACCCAGCTTCAGCAGATACCTTGTTCTCCTGTGATCTATACCTTCTAGCATCATCTTGGCCTGCCTACATGCGGTTTCCTCCTTCCATCCTCTGTCTGCCTCCCTTAGGGCCAATCTCTCTATAACCCCCTTCGTTACCTCTGCTGAGAAGGGAAGGGCCGGTTCAGGACCCATGAGTTCCCGTTCCGCCCCCTCCCTCGCCAGCTCATCTGCCTTCTCATTCCCTATTACTCCTTGATGCCCCGGCACCCATGCCACCGTTACATCCCGCTTTTCCCCTAACTCATTCAGGTCTCTCTTACATTCCCTCACTAATGAGGAGGTTACTGTTGCCTTGTTTAGTGCTTTTAGCGCCGCCTGACTGTCTGTGTAAATTACTACTCTTCCGGTCTGCTGTTCACTCTCTTTTAAAGTTTGTACGCATCTCATTATTGCATATACTTCCGCCTGAAATACACTGGCGTATCTGCCTAGTGCTACAGACTCTCTTGTACCTAGTTTGGGTATGACTATGCCCGCACCCGCTAGCTTAGTTGATTTCCTCCTTGATCCATCTGTGAAGCAGACGACCATGGGATATTCGACTTTAATCTTCCAGTTGTCTCTCTCCCCTATGTGTATTCTATACTTCTTGTCAAAAATCTCCTGCCTTTTTATTAGATCATTGTTGGCCATTAGCATGTCCAGCTTTAATAGCCCCTCCTTCTGAATAAGTGTATGTCCCTTGTCCACACAGCTTCCTCTCCATTCCTTACATATCTTCATCCTGTACCACTGTTCCGTGGCCCTCTTTTCCACTTCAATCCTGAGGTCCTTCATACCCAGCATTATCTCCATTGCATGCGTCGGGGTCGTTCTCATGGCTCCCGTTACCATGAGGCATGCCAGTCTCTGCACCTTGCTCAATTCCTTATGGTATTCTTTAATACGAGCCCTGTGCCACCAGACCACGGCTCCATATAACACCCTGGGTAGGATCACCGCCTTATAGATCCAGTGGATCATCTCTGGCCTCATCCCCCACTTTCTTCCTACTGCCCTCTTGCATTGGTACAGTGTTCTAATTGCCTTTGCAGATTGCTCCTTTATATGGTTCTTAAATTTGAGTGTGCCATCCAGTATCACCCCTAGATACTTCACCTCTGTCACCATCTCTATCTCTTTACCCTGTATTTCTATTGGTGTCATCTCCCCCTTTTTCCTCTTGTTGGTAAAGAGCACCAGTTTTGTCTTTGATGGATTTAGATCCAGTCCTTTCTCTCTGCACCACCCCAGCACCTGCTTGAGACCTCTTTCCATGATGTCTCTCACGATGCTCAGTACTGTCCCTCTCACTAATAGTACTCCGTCGTCAGAGTAGGCCTGCATATACACACCGCCCCTGTTGACCTTCTTCACCAATGAGTCCAGTAGCAGACACCACATAAGAGGTGATAGACACCCCCCCTGAGGAAATCCTCTTCTAGGACTAATGCTTCTTGAGGTCCCCCCAAGTTCAGCCGTAATGGCCCTATCCTTGAGCATTCTTCCTATCCATCTCGCTACCGCTCGGCTAATGCCTTCTCTGTTTAGACTGCCCTCCACCGCCGCAAAGGTCGCCTTATCAAATGCTCCCTCCACGTCGAAGAAGCAACCTAGCGCGTATTGTTTGGTATCTAACGCTCTCCCCACCCTCACTGTTAGATTGTGTAGGGCGGTTTCCGTCGACTTCCCTGCCATGTATGCGTGTTGGTTCCCATGAAGGGGATTTCCACCGCATTCCACTTTCTCTCTGATTGATTTATCTATCATTTTCTCTAATGTCTTCAATATGAATGACGATAGACTTATGCTCCTAAATGATTTCACCTCCTGGTATGTCTTCTTGCCTGGTTTAGGTAAGAATACCACCCTCACCTCTCTCCATGCTCCTGGAATATAGCCTAGTGCTAGGCTTGCTTTGTATAGATTTAATAGATTATTTCTAATATATTTAAACCCTCTCTGCATCAGTACTGGAAGTATTCCATCCGGTCCGGCTGCCTTGAAGGGTGCGAAGGATTTGACCGCCCATTCCATTCTCTCTTCCTCCACCACCTCCCCCGCAGCCGCCCAGTCTGGTCTCCCGTCCGTTGTTCCTTCTTCTGTTGCTGCGTCCGTTTCACAGTCCGGGAAGTGTGATCCCAACATTGTATCCAGGATCTCCCCCGGGTCCGTGATTAGCTCTCCCTCCACCCTTAGACTACCCAGCTGACACGTTCGTTCCCCTGCGAGCAGTTTTACCACACGTGCCCCCTCGGAGTAGCTGCTTATCTTTTCTGTAAACTTCCTCCACCCATCCCGACTGGCTTTCTCCCTCTGTCGGGTGTACTCATTCCTGATTCCTCTGTACGCATCCCAGCTGGGGGTGTCGCCCTTCTTCAGGGCTACCCTCATCGCCTTGCGCACTCTTTTCCTTAGTTTGCCCAGTTCTTTGTTCCACCATGGCTGCCCCTTGCCTGTTTGTATTTGTCTCTCTGGACACGCCTTGTTGTAGGCTTCCATGATGTTTTCTCTCAGTATGCCAGCTCCCATTTCTAAGCTCTGCACATCCACATACTCCTCACCTGGGTTGACCAGATTCTCTAATTCTTTCTCGTACGTCGCCCAATCTGCATTCCTTGGATTTCTTACCCTAATCTTCTCTGTCCGGTAGTCAATTCTGAAGAGTAGTCTGCGGTGGTCAGACATGCTGTCCTCCTCATCCACCCTCCATCCCGTTACCTTGTCGCTCAGTTCCTTTGATGCTAAGGTTATATCAAGCACCTCCCTTCTGTTCCTGGTCACAAACGTGGGCGTGTTGCCTTCGTTTATAATATCCAGATCGTTACTAGCAATAAACTCTAATAATGATTCCCCTCTACTATTGGTGTCTGAGCTTCCCCACACCTCGTGATGCGAATTAGCATCACACCCAATAATAAGTGGGATTCTCTTACCTCTATATCTCAGTACCGTCTCTTCCAGCTCCTTTGTAGGCACATCCCCGTCTCCCGGCAGGTAGCAGGATGCCATGTTTACGTTCTATGGTAGTTGTCATGTGTCAAATATTTGAAGTAAGAAATCACAACGTGTGTCAATTGGTTCAATCTTTACATAAAATTCAATACTGCAATGCTCATGTGAAGCATGTGATTGTGTGCCATGCTTTGAAAAAGCGCGAGATTTCCATAGAGGATATTGACTACATGATGAATATGTAGTCTATAAATTTTTAAAGGGTCGGCAACGCACATGGGACACCCCTGGAGTTGCAAGTGTCGCCTACCATCAGGCGGGCCGTACGTTTGTTTGCCACCGAAGTGGAATAAAAAAATACATGCATCAAAAATGAAATAATGATATTGGTCTCACATGGAATGTTTCTGGTTTGGTGACATCATAGACGATGACCACAGCATGCACATTCCGGTAGTAGTGCTGCACCATGGACTTGCGGAACCTCTCCTGCCCCGCTGTGTCCCAAAGTTGGAGCTGGAAATTAAAGGACATGATTATTTAGTTAAGTTTTAGAGTGTAATATATATTTTATTTATTTTATTGTGTGTGTGTGTATTTAAACGTAACAGAATAGTTTTTAACTTGAAAATGGTTGATTTAGAGTAGGGCTTTCATGTAAGTAAGCACCTCATTGAATTTAAAGGTCTTCTTTTTAAAAAATATTAAATATTATCCGGGGAAAAAATGCGATTTACGCCAAATGTCCGGGTATTTTTGAATCATTGTCCGGGTTTGGTGAAATTCGAGATGGCAGCCCTAATTTAGAGTGATGATTGAAACAATATTTCTATGAAAAATTCTTAAATAAATTTATTATTTACTTATGACATTAGGTCACTAAAGTCCTGTTCTAAACAGTATCATTGAGAAAATGACCTAAATAGATGATGGTCTTTTAACTGATAAGGAGGACCCATCATTTATAACAATAATTCTCACAGAAAAGTTAGTCCATATGTTTGTATGGAACTGGCAATCACGAGGTGTTTAAGGTGTGACGTTATTTACATCAAGCTAGTTCAAGTACTTACCCTTATATTTTCATTATTAATGCGAACAATTCGCTCCCTGAAGTCAACACCGATCGTGGCCTCTGATTTATCTAAAAATTGGCCCTCACAAAAGCGGTAAGTGAGACAAGTTTTACCCACGCCCGAATCGCCTAAAACTATAATTTTGAACACTTTGTTAAGACTTAGCCCTGGTATTTGCTGACTTACTGATTCCGACATTGTGTTTTAGGAGCGGAGATTTTATTTTATAAAGAATCATAGAATAGAAACATCAATATTTTGATACCCCGTTATTTACATTATGAGTATATTACGGCTAAATAAAAAAGTATATAGTCTACAGTCGGGATAGTTTTCCAGTAGTTCCAGTACGGTGCAATGGAAAGAGACAAAACTATCTATATATGGCTCGTGAAATTAGTCGAGCTATATTGTCTCAAAAGACTTTTTATAGAGATAACTTCTATGGCCTCGAAATTATTGTTGCGGCACCACTTACATGCTTCATCACATTGCTGAAAATACACACAAAATATACAGGATTAACCTTTATTAAAATATAAACAGCGATGAATCCTGTGGACTTGAATATTCGCATACCAAAACATTTTCCATTGTTTTTAGGGTAATATCTGTTTTTTTGTTTTGTTCCTAATAAATAACCTTTTCGTTCAGGAATCAGCGTAATCCACTATTTGACTGACGTTTAAGTTTCGTTCAAAATTCACTAAAAATTAAAAATACGAATATTTTCCAGATGAGGACTATTAAAAGGATTTATTTAATTAATATAATCAAAATTGGTTTTAAACAGCAAAGAGAACATAACCACTACGTCTAACAGTAATTGAGAATGTCAATGGGTGTTCAAAATCACTTGAAAGTCTGTTACAGTAAAGCTTTTATCTAAACAAATACACTAATTTTTGTTTCATTCAAAAATACTCAGAAGTTACGATTTTACAGGCATTTAAAGTTCGCATAAAATATTGCGTCTCGCTTAGGGTCAATGGCCGCGCGTGACGTCATTAAGCAACGCCTCGCTTACTCCTTAGTACGATTTGGTATCTCGCGTGGTGTTTTGTTTTGTTTTACCGCTTATTAATAACACATATTAATAAAAAAATGTTTAGTACAAATTTGTACAGTCAGCAGCAATGGTTGCTACGCGGGCGAGGTGTTCAAAATGATCTACACACGCTCTTATTTAATTTATATGATGCCGCCGGAACGGAAGAGAGGCACTGGAACTGTCTAACAGAAAGTGATAAAGTAGTCGAGTTTGGGCTTGTTTGTTTTGTTGTCTTGAGTACTTACCACTAGACCTGATGTCGAGGGTCTGATGATGCAGCCGGAAGAGAGGCACTGGAACTGCCTAACGAAAAGTGATAAAGTAGTCGAGTTTGGGCTTGTTTGTTTTGTTGTCTTGAGTACTTACCACTAGACCCGATGTCGAGGGTCTGATGATGCAGCCGGAAGAGAGGCACTGGAACTGCCTAACGAAAAGTGATAAAGTAGTCGAGTTTGGGCTTGTTTGTTTTGTTATCTTGAGTACTTACCACTAGACCTGATGTCGAGGGTCTGATGATGCAGCCGGAAGAGAGGCACTATAACTGTCTAACGGAAAGTCATAAAGTAGTCGAGTTTGGGCTTGTTTGTTTTGTTGTCTTGAGTACTTACCCCTAGACCTGATGTCGAGGGTCTGATGATGCAGCCGGAAGAGAGGCACTGGAACTGCCCAACGAAAAGTGATAAAGTACTCGAGTTTGAGCTTGTTGTTTTGTTGTCTTGAGTACTTACCAGTAGACCTGATGTCGAGGGTCTGATGATGCAGCCGGAAGAGAGGCACTAGAACTGTCTAACGGAAAGTCAAAAAGTAGTCGAGTTTGGGCTTGTTTGTTTTGTTGTTTTGAGTACTAACCCCTAGACCTGATGTCGAGAGTCTGATCATGCAGCCGGAAGAGAGGCACTGGAACTGCCTAACGAAAAGTGATAAAGTAGTCGAGTTTGGGCTTGTTTGTTTTGTTGTCTTGAGTACTTACCACTAGACCCGATGTCGAGGGTCTGATGATGCAGCCGGAAGAGAGGCACTGGAACTGCCTAACGAAAAGTGATAAAGTAGTCGAGTTTGGGCTTGTTTGTTTTGTTATCTTGAGTACTTACCACTAGACCTGATTTCGAGGGCCTGATGTTGCAGCCGGAAGAGAGGCACTGCAACAGCCTAACGTTAAGTGATAAAGTATTCGAGTTTCGGCTTGTTTGTTTTGTTGTCTTGAGTACTTACCACTAGACCTGATGTCGAGGGTCTGATAATGCAGCCGGAAGAGAGGCACTGGAACTGCCTAACGAAAAGTGATAAAGTAGTCGAGTTTGAGCTTGTTTGTTTTGTTATCTTGAGTACTTACCACTAGACCTGATGTCGAGGGTCTGATGATGCAGCCCGAAGAGAGGCACTAGAACTGTCTAACGGAAAGTGATACAGTAGTCGAGTTTGGGCTTGTTTGTTTTGTTGTCTTGAGTACTTACCGCTGGACCTGATATCGAGGGTCTGATGATGCAAGCAGAAGAGAGGCGCTGGAACTGCCTAACGAAAAGTGATAAAGTAGTCGAGTTTGGGCTTGTTTGTGTGTGTGCCTCTCCTTCGGCTGCATCATCAGACCCTCGACATCAGGTCTAGTGGTAAGTACTCAAGACAACAAAACAAGCCCAAACTCGACGACTTTATCACTTTTCGTTTGACAGTTCCAGTGCCTCTCTTTCGGCTGCATCATCAGACCCTCGACATCAGTTCTAGTGGTAATTATCCAAGACAACAAAACAAACATGCCCAAGTTCGACTACCGTAGCACTTTCCGTTAGGCAGTTCCAGTGCCTCTCTTCCGGCTGCATCATCAGATCATCGACATCAGGTGTAGTGGTAAGTACCTAAGACAACAAAACAAACAAGCCCAAACTCGACTACTATATCACTTGTCCTTAGGCGGTTCCAGTGCCTCCCTTCCAGCTGCATCATCAGACCCTCGACATCAGGTCTAGTGGTAAGTACTCAAGACAACAAAACAAACAAGCTCAAACTCGACTACTTTATCACTTTTCGTTAGGCAGTTCCAGTACTTCCAGTGCCCCTCTTCCGGCTGCATCATCAGACCCTCGACATCAGGTCTAGTGGTAAGTACTCAAGATCACAAAACAAACAAGCCCAAGCTCGACTACTTTATCGCTTGTCCTTAGACAGTTCCAGTGCCTCTCTTCCGGCTGCATCATCAAACCCTCGACATCAGGTCTAGTGGTAAGTACCCAAGACAACAAAACAAACAAGCCCAAGCTCGACTACTTTATCGCTTGTCCTTAGACAGTTCCAGTGCCTCTCTTCCGGCTGCATCATCAGACCCCCGACATCAGGTCTAGTGGTAAGTACCCAAGACAACAAAACAAACAAGCCCAAGCTCGACTACTGTAGCACTTTCAGGTAGACAGTTCCAGTGCCTCTCTTCCGGCTGCATCATCAGACCCTCGATATCAGGTCTAGTGGTAAGTACCCAAGACAACAAAACAAACAAGCCCAAACTCGACTACTTTATCGCTTGTCCTTAGACAGTTCCAGTGCCTCTCTTCCGGCTGCATCATCAGACCCTCGACATCAGGTCTAGTGGTAAGTACTCAAGACAACAAAACAAACAAGCCCAAGCTCGACTACTGTAGCACTTTCAGTTAGGCAGTTCCAGTGCCTCTCTTCCGGCTGCACCATCAGACCCTCGACATCAGGTCTAGTGGTAAGTACCCTAGACAACAAAACAAACAAGCCGAAACTCGACTACTTTATCGCTTGTCCTTAGACAGTTCCAGTGCCTCTCTTCCGGCTGCATCATCAAACCCTCAACATCAGGTCTAGTGGTAAGTACCCAAGACAACAAAACAAACAAGCCCAAGCTCGACTACTGTAGCACTTTCAGTTAGACAGTTCCAGTGCCTCTCTTCCGGCTGCACCATCAGACCCTCGACATCAGGTCTAGTGGTAAGTACCCTAGACAACAAAACAAACAAGCCGAAACTCGACTACTTTATCGCTTGTCCTTAGACAGTTCCAGTGCCTCTCTTCCGGCTGCATCATCAGACCCTCGACATCAGGTCTAGTGGTAAGTACCCAAGACAACAAAACAAACAAGCCCAAGCTCGACTACTTTATCGCTTGTCCTTAGACAGTTCCAGTGCCTCTCTTCCGGCTGCATCATCAGACCCCCGACATCAGGTCTAGTGGTAAGTACCCAAGACAACAAAACAAACAAGCCCAAGCTCGACTACTGTAGCACTTTCAGGTAGACAGTTCCAGTGCCTCTCTTCCGGCTGCATCATCAGACCCTCGATATCAGGTCTAGTGGTAAGTACCCAAGACAACAAAACAAACAAGCCCAAACTCGACTACTTTATCGCTTGTCCTTAGACAGTTACAGTGCCTCTCTTCCGGCTGCATCATCAGACCCTCGACATCAGGTCTAGTGGTAAGTACTCAAGACAACAAAACAAACAAGCCCAAACTCGACTACTTTATCACTTGTCCTTAGGCAGTTCCAGTGCCCCTCTTCCGGCTGCATCATCAGGCCTGGCCAATTTTACCGGCGCACTGATGGTAGTATTTGTGCATTTTGGCATAACACACGATTTTCTAGTGTTTGGATTGGACAATTTTTTAAAACAATTATTATTTCTTGCGAATCGCAAGGCAGCGGTACGAAAGCGCGCGAACGGAGTGAGCGAGTGTTGCTGTATGACGTCACGCGTATTGAACGCGGCCCGATCGTCGCGCGCTCACTTTAAAATTGCATATCTTGGAAAGTACTTGACGTATCCAAATAATTCTTTCACCGTTATTTTTTATTAATAACAGAGAAGACTCAGAGCTAAAAATCAAAATTGGTTGACATTCTCAATTGTAGCAGTATGTATGACGGAATAATTTAAAAAAATATGTTGGTAGAATTCGATGAATAAGTTGGCAACATTTCTTCAATATTGGCAGTTTTGGTAGTAAAAAAAACAGTTTTTGGGGTATGTCGGCCGAGTGAAGGTCTTTGACGAAAAAAGTGCAAAAATATTTAAAATTATATTACCAATTGCATAAATTCGGTGTAACTACATGCGTATACGTCTCGTTCAGATTTAGATATTATTTAAAAATGTTAAATTGTTAGCTAGTGTAACTGACTATCTTATAACCTCTCAATGAGCAATTAGCCTTTCTTATTGTAATAAAATTCCTCAGCTCGCGATAAATGAAAGTGTTGTTTACATTCCGTGAAGTGCATGGTGTGCAGTTTGCGGCCGTTTTGTATGCAAATCGTAAGAATAACCGAGCGAGTGTTCGGAAGTGAAAATGCAGGAGCAAAGTTTTGTGTGTTCAAAATGTGTGTAAATCAGTTTAATTTAATTACAAAGTGTTATTGTGGTGTTCTGTGCTGGATGCCGCGGTAGGATTGCCATGTCCCGGCTCGTCGACTACTTCGTTATCGTGGGATTCGACCATGAGAAAGAAAGTAAGTGTTAACATTATGTTCTTACAGTTGTTTCGACTGTTCTTATCAGTTACTGTTTTGATCGGAATAGACACATTCTTATTGAAGTCTGACAATACTGATATCTGAAGTCAGGTGTTCTGATAGATTATGGTAGAAATAGTAGTGGTTATCAGATATCTGAACAGATAAGAGTTGGTTTTGAGTAACTTCTTTTTACTATACTCTGATAGTGTTTGGTGTGTTTATATTGTATCTATTCACATATTTCATATTTTATTTATTCAATTAAAATACCAAATTGATATCTATTAAAACACCCAATATCATGACTGTTATAAACTAACTTGATTGAAATTTAAAATGATATTGTCCACAAAAATATCAAATCAACCTAGTACCAAACTAAGCAAAGCTTGTACTATTGGTACCAACTGAAGATATCAATACTTATATAGATAAATACATATAAAACATTCAAGACTTATCACACAAATAAATGCCCTGGCCGGGATTCAAACCCGGGACCTCCATCTTCATAGACAGGGTCACTATCAACTAGGCTAAAGTGTTAGTATTAATATCTCAACTAAATAAACAGTAAGGACAGTATTTGAATGTTAATTTGTGGAGTGATTACTGATTAGTTTAATCTAAATCCAGTGTTTTGTATTGTAGGTGTGAAATATTTTTGGTAAATATCACAGGGAAGCCATTATAAATCTATTAAGGGGCCTATTGCATAATAAACTACAAGTAATATTACAAGCGGAAGTCTCTTTCAACTGAAAGGGATTGAAAGGAGACTACCGCTTGTAATATTAGTTGTAATTTATCATGCAATAGGCCCAAGGTCTAGTTATTCAAAGTATTTTCCAAAGTTATCACACACCATAACATTAAACAGCCATGATCTATTTAATGACTGAGTCATCAAGTTCATTGAACCACAGGGTCAGGGTGTCTATGTACCTACTGTACTGAATACTGATGTAGGTATGTTTAATTAGGTTTAGCTTTATGATTGGTACTGTTAACTATATGATTGGATTTTAAACTCAAGATTTTGCAACTCATGTATTTTTTATATTTTTTATGAGTGTTATCATTAAGGTTAAATAACTTTTCTTGTCTTTATCCTGTCAAGAAATGTGGTTATGGTTAGCCAAGGGATAATTTTATTGTGACAGTTTCCACGAAGTCCCTCACTTCGTGGAAACTGTCACAATAAAATTATCCCTTGGCTAACTAACCTAACAAGTGCGAGTCGGACACGCGCACGAAGGGTTCCGTCCCATTATAAATAAAAACTGCAAAAAAATCACGTTTGTTGTATGGGAGCCCCCCTTAAATATTTATTTTATTTTGTTTTTAGTATTTGTTGTTATAGCGGCAACAGAAATACATAATTTGTGAAAATTTCAACTGTCTAACTATCACGGTTCTCGAGATATAGCCTGGTGACAGACGGACAGACAGACAGACGGACAGCGGAGCCTTAGTAATCGTTGGCCAAACGAAAGTTAGCCGTACAAAATATATGAGTAATCATTACACAAAGGAATCAATAGTTAAGTTTTGTTTTAATTAAAGCCTTAAGGGCTTTGACGTATTTTTTTTTGCAAATGACCCATCTAAAAACCTTAAAAAGAGTTGTCACTTATCTCCTACATTCAGTTTAAAATATACACACAAAGGTAAATACATAAATATCAGAATATTTTATTACATATTGCAATATGTAATAAAATATTCTGATCTCACTTGTTGATATTACTTAACCCACTTAGCAACAAAGTCTTAACTGTTGAACAACAGTGTGAACATGCTAAACTGCCCATTCATTAGCCGAGACCCTTTAATGTAATGCTGTGTTGGCATTGTTAACAAAACTCCTTTATGTTGAGTAGGTTGTAAAAAATGTTTACATTGTAGCCTAGGTTTCTGGTTGTTTCATATGTAAAATCTAATTCAGTCAGCATCAAATGTAATGCATAATATGGGGAGTTCAAAAGACTTTACTGTAATAGACATTTTCTTGCATTGCAAATAAGGAAGTAATATTTGCGTGAACTGTTAGTAAAGTCAAGTGATAGTGGTGTCTCTGTCTATAAATATTCTTATCTCTATACTCCCAGTGACATGTAAATTATTGGTGCTGAAATTATGAACTTTAGATTTTGTGCATTGTAGTTCTCTCGGTAGTCGCCATACTAAACGCAGTCGCTAGCGAGTACGGTAATGCAAACATTTCAAACTCATGGTAAGGGTAATGTTAACTCAAGGGTGTAACACATGGCAAGGGTACTCATGTATCACGAAAGTTTAAATTCAAGACGATCTCCGTTTTTCTTTGGTTTTTGGGCAAACACATAGTTTTACGATTTTATATGTACTATGTATAGGTAGTACCTATTAGGTACCTAGTACCTAGATTAGCTTTTGTCTGCGTTTACCAAGTCCAAGCTCCTATCTCATATTGAAGTAGGTAATTATGACGCGAATAATTCCACTCTCCTGGGCGTCTCATTGAATCGGCCTTGCTCGCACAATACATGTTAATGCTTCTCTTGCTCTGATCTCATCTCGATACGTATTTTTAGGTATTGCCTAATGTAGCGCATTGTATTTAATTTTTGGTTGATTCAGTACAAATGGGAAGTATTAAATATAGGTACCCACGAAATAAAAAAGGTTTTTCCTTGAGGTCAAAAGCCGCATAAATGGTTTGCGTTCGCCGTTCACACTTCCTGTTTCCTAACAAAAACAAAAAAAAAACCGTAAAGCTGCAAACGCACTGACAGCGGTGGCGGCGCGGTGCGGAGGCGGTACCGGTTGTAATATTCGAACTAATGTGAAAGGGTCCGCACAGAACGCTTTTTTCCCGGCCGGTTTTCTGTGCGGACCCTTTCATATTAGTTCGAATATTACAACCGGTACCGCCTCCGCACCGTGACGCCCCGCCCCGCTACCGCTGTCAGTGCATTTGGAGCTTAAAGGTATGATTCCGCTGCCGACTGCATACAGCAACTGCACGTGCCGCCGCACCCCAAATTGAACCGTAATGGTATGCGTAAAATAACTCAATTTGAAATGAGCGGAGAAGTGTCGCAACAGCACACGCCGCTCACTCTAAATTGGGACTTCTAGTCTTATGATTACGGTTCAATTTGGAGTGCGGCGGAACGTGCTGTTGCTGTATGCAATGCACCAAGACATTCTTGCCTACGACAAAGTAATTCATTGAAATAAACTTATTACTATTATAATATTTTTTTTCAGTATCTACTCTTCCTGCTTGGTTTCCTATTTTATTAACAACTAGTGACCCGCCCCGGCTTCGGACGGGTGCAGTGTATACATAGTATAAACCTTCCTCTTGAATCACTATCTATTTAAAAAAAACCGCAAAAAATCCGTTGCGTAGTTTTAAAGATCTAAGCAATTAAGCATACAACGGGACAGACAGCAGGAAGCGACTGTATGTAGTGCCTTTTTATTAAAATCATTTTTAAACCCTTACACCAAAAAGCAAATAGATTCTTTCATCATTTCAGCTCGAAACGCACTGACAGCGGTAGCGGTTCGGTAGTTCTAATATTACAACCGGTACCGCCTCCGCACCGCGCCGCCACCGCTGTCAGTGCGTTTGCAGCTTTCTGTGTACACAAACGCAAAATTCATGTTTCCTCCTCAGATTGTCTAGAAGCATTAGGTCTTCATTCATCGCGCAAATGTGGGACGTAGCCGTAATATTACGCTATGGCGGATGTTATAATACAACCGAGTGTTCTTTTCTAAGGGACAAGTTATTTCATAATCCCGCTTTTAAATCCTACGCCCTATTTTACCCTTACCTACGGTTTAACAAAGCTAACTTTCAAAGAACAGCTGAAAGGAAGATGGAAAAATAAATCTCTCCCTACGAATTTCTAAAAGGAATCCTAATAATCCTATTACGTTCGTATTAGATATTAACTGTATTCGTTCGTTGTAAATTAAATGATGCTGTTACAATGCGTTCAAAGTTATCGTGTGAAGTCGTTAAACCTTAACGATTTAAATTGAGGCGGTTATCACTGCACTCATTTTAATATTTAGCGTCATTAAATTATCATAAATAATAGACGAGTAGACATGACTGAACTGACATGAGAGAAAATGTAACTGGAGGGTCATTCCAGCGAAGCCGACAACACCACAGGCATAAAAATTACATAGGCATTTTCTATACCTGTAAACATTGAAGTGAAAAAAATTTTTTTTTTGGCTTATTGCTCTAAGAAAACTACTGAAATGATTACTTTTCAGTTCAGTTCAGATTTATTTATTTCTCTAAGATTACAAATCACTTATTCGAGAAACAAACAATATTTCAGAATATCTTCATTAAGATTATTTTATAATATAAGATTAATTTATAATATGTATAATAAAAGTTATGATAAAAAGTATGTGAGGGTATTTCAATTCTAATAACACAGTTAAACGCATGCTTGTGCAAACGGCAACATAGGCAACCGACCATTCGTGACCCCTATTACAATGGTCATAAAGTGCACGAACGGTCAGCCGACCGTGCTAGCGATTGCTCCTTAGGCTAATAAGAAGAGACGCGCATGCGTTTAGAAGGTTGAGGTAACTATTGTAAGGCGGCATGCATATTAAACGTAATTACCTATTCTAATCTAATTTTTTCTTAAGTATATTATAACAGTTAGTATGTATTTACTGTAGTAGTAGTGTATTTTTATGTAAGTATAATTTTAGCTTGTTAAGATATTATTAGTTATATATATATATTTATTTATTTATTTTCCATTTTTGCTTTATTTTAACAAACATTGTTAACACAGTTTTATTCTAATAATTTCATAAGTATATTATCCCGGTTAGTATTTATGTACATAAGTAACAGTGTATTTTTATGTAAGAATAATTTTAGCTTGTTAATATATATATATTGTTTTCTATACATTTTTTTTTTTTTAATTTTAACTTTAAATATAGTGTTAACACAGTTTTATTCTAATTAAGTGTAGTTGACGAGCTTCTTCATCTTCTTCCGGAGCGGCATCTAGTTTTTTGTGTGGGATGTAGTAATTTTCGGAATACCGTGAACATATTTAATTATTAAGTTGCTCTCTCCTCTCTCCGTTCTCTCTTTTAGTTCTGTACGTAAGTTTTTCATGAAGGTCTGCTGCTGGGGTGTTTGGTCTGAGTAGATTTTTATATTACTATCAGTCCAGACAGATTGCTTACGCAGTATCGATTTTATAGTTTGCTGAGATGCAAATGAAGCTTTAATAGGACGATTCTTATCTGGTATGTATTTTCCAAGTCGTATAACATTTTCAGGTTGGGGACACTCAGGCAGAATTTTTTTTGTTATTTTGTCTATCTGTTCCATATCATACGCTGCTCTTTCTTCCATGTTTTGTGTGTTAGGTTCAGGAATCCCGACAATAATAACGTTCTTTTCCCTTTTTATTCTTTCATGCAGTTCTATTATCATTTCGTCACAGGTTGTAGGCTGTATTGATGAGCTGGCTGCATTTTTTAGTGAGCTCATGTCCTCTTCAAGTCCTTTAATTTTCGTGTCTGTATCTGCAGCCACTGTTTTTAAGATTTCAACATCGGCCTTTAATTGTGCCTGCTCTTCAGCTAAGTTTTGCGTGCTTATTTGGAGATTTTTCATTTCCTCCTTGATGGATAACACGTCGTCGGATATTTTGGTGAGCATTTGCTTTTGGGTTTCTGTGAAAACCCGGAGAAGACACATTATTTCATTTCGGAATTCTGTAAGTTGGTTGGATACGTTACACTCGTGGTCCGGTTGCTTTCTTTTACGATGCGTGAATTTGGCTTGTTCATTTACTTCAGGCAATTTAGACAGGTCAGGTTGTGACCCTCCTCTAGTAGGTGATAGTAGGGTATCCATAATTGTGTGTCAATGTGAACACGCCCTTAGCCTGATGCGTATGCGCTTGGTTCTGTTGAGCGAGATAACTTAATAGGGATCGTCTCGAGTGCAAGGAGTACTCACCGCTGTGGCGTCAGGCAGGTCCGCGGCAACGTTAGGTGATAATGGCCAATCGTTGCTCAGTGTGAATTCCACTTTGTTCACCTTACTTAGAGTTTAGATTTGTCCGTAACTCTTTTAAAATAATTAAATAATTTTTGTAGCACGTCTATCTTGCACGGTCGCTCGCTCAAAATTTTAACAGTAAATAATTCATTAAAGAGCTGATTTAAAGTAAATACAAAAGAACTATGTTTATATTTTTCATACATTTGTATGCCCAAATGTTACTCGTCCCACCCGTCACAAAGTACCGTCCCACCCGTCACAAAGTACTGTCCCACCCGTCACAAGCATTGAGAAGCAAAATTATTTTACGAGTTATTTGCGTAAATTATACTGAAAACCTAATCTATACAATATCAGGAACTATATAAAAATAGGTTGTTTAACAAAAGTTTCATAGTTTCTTACCAATTGTGAATGGTGTAAGTCAACTCGGAGAGGAGTGGCACTTTGAAGTCCCACCCGTCACACTTCTTATACCATCAATTTCTCATAATAATAATGACATTTTCATACATTTTTCGATGGTACAGTATGCAATGACTATTCAAGTATGTGATAATGTCATATTCAATGCGTAAATCGTTGCCGTTTGGCAGAAATAAAGCAAAGTGTAGGCAAAAAAGAGTATAGGTAGTAGGCGATAAATGTCCCACCCGTCACAATGGAATGACCCTGGAGCAAACGGCTGCAGTAATAGTTATCATTAGTTACATCCGAATACATTTGAATACACAAAAACTAATATAAATGTAAAAGTGTGTATGTCTGGATTATTAGTATTTAATACATATTCGATGGTCAGATTTGGATGAAAGATGAAATTTGGCACACGGATAGTTTAATATATAATTTTTAATATTATTCATATTCTATAACTTCTATTATATTCTAGGCGACGAAGGTTTGTATGGGAATGCACAAAGTTCAACGCAACCACTTACGAGTATAACTTATTTAAAACATAATATCTGGGCGGCCGAGCTTTGCTCGGCGTTTTCCCGGGCATGAGACCTAGCTAGATCGATTGCTCGTCCCCGAAAACCCCCACATACCAAATTACATCAAAATCGTTAGAGCCGTTTCCGAGATCCCCGAAATAAATATATTTATAAATAAATAAATATACAAGAATTGCTTGTTTAATTTAAAACAATATCTGGGCGGCCGAGCTTTGCTCGGCGTTTTCCCGGGCATGAGACCTAGCTAGATCGTTTGCTCGTCCCTGAAAACCCCTACATACCAAATTTCATCAAAATCGTTAGAGCCGTTTCCGAGATCCCCGAAATAAATAAATAAATATACAAGAATTGTTCATTTAAAGATATAAATATGTATTGTACATCATCATTTCGTTATTACAGGAAACTATTTTCCCCCACAAAATAACTTCCTAACAGCGTCTACGCGGTACATAACCATAATTACTAACAGAACGTATTTAGGCATGCGTAGAAAGAAATCAGGCCCTGTAATCAACGTCGTAATGCCCTGAGGGTCCCCGATGGAGCGCCACTGAAATAGGTCAAATATGCCGGCAGCTTATTAAATTGCCTATTTTCGGCACGACGTTAAAAGTAATGTTTGCGCAGAGCGGAGGTGACAACTCGCATAAATTGTGGAAGCATAGCACATATTTGCTATAAGCTATTTGCTTATTTATTTATTTGTTAGAAGCAAATAGCTTCTAGCAAATATGTTATCTGTCTGCAAAGTTCCGTTATTGTTTTATTAACGGCAATGATCTACCCTTGTGTAAATATAAGAGATATCTCTTACAATGTGACAAAGCTTTGTTTTTTCGTTATCACGCGATAAACATGGGTCTATCCTATCGACACATCAACAGACATGGATATATGTCGATATTCGAAGATAATCGGAAATCAGCGTAAGTTCGCTAAAACCATATTCTTTAGATTAGTAAAGGTTCGATTCCGCAGCCGACAGCATACGACAACTGCACGTACCGCCGCACTCCAAATTGAACCGTAATCATAAGACTAAAAGTCCCAATTTAGAGTGAGCGGCATGTGTCGTTCCGACACTTGTCCGCTCATTTCAAATGGAGCTTTTTACGCATCCATTTACGGTTCAGTTTGGAGTGCGGCGGTACGTGCAGTTGTCGTATGCTGTCGGCTGCGGAATCGAAGCTTAAGAGTCACGATTCTCAGCAGTGAGGGAAGAGGGAACTATCAAGAAGAAGAATGTTCTTTAGTGTCCTCATGTCATAAAACAATGTTTGCAATGCAGTTAACAGGGGCCTGTTGCATAGTGACTTGTGACTAATATTACAAACGGAAATCTCTTTCGAATGAAAGGGGTTGAAAAGAGAGTTCCGCGTGTAATATTAAGCCGGGGATTCACTAGGGGACAAATGTCCTGCGACACGTGTCGCCAGCGACATCGGGTGAAGTAGCGCGACGTTGCCGGACTTCGCTCGACATGTCTGGCAATATCGCGCGACACGTGTCGCCAGTGAAGTAGCGCGACGTTGCCGGACTTCTCTCGAAATGTTTGGCAACATCGCGCGACATGACGTCGCTACGGAAATAAGTCGCGCGATGTCGCCAGATGTCAGGCGAAGTTTTGCGAAGTCGCACGACTTCGCCTGACGTCGCTACGGACATAAGTCGTGTCGTGCGATGTCGCCAAGATATGTCAGGCGAAATCGGCCGGCTTCGCTTGACGTGTCGTGATCGTGAGACATTTGTCCCCTAGTGAGTGAATCACCGGCTTTATTTACAATTTTTTATGCAATAAGCCTCAGGTTTCAATTAGTTAGAAACCACTTATTTAAAAGTAGTTATTTATTTTCTTCTAATGCGAATCGCAAAGTCGTTTTCGGGGAAGCGAGAGATGCATAGAACCGGCTTGTGGCCTCCAAACCTGACCACCAGTTCACCTTCCAGTTATGCAACGGAAAAAGTACGTGTGCGCGGACGCAGTTGAAAATATCGAGTGTCAATAGAGAATGTATGGGACATGAGCCCTTTTGACTGCGAATGGTAAAGCTAATACTTAGACTAGCGTACTCTCAAGGATGCTGGAGTAACCCGATTGTTTGCATACACTTGTGTTGCAAGTTACATTGCCATACATGCATGAGCTACTTACATAGGTCGACACAGATCGTTTAATCCACGAAGAGGCGCCCCACCCCTACCTATACTTGCAATCGCAAAAATAATAAATAAGATCGCACTAGCTTGTGTCACAGTGTAATCACCGTGTGGAATGTAATTATGTATCGAATCCATTAACTGGCCGAAATCCCTAAACAATTCGAAGCCCTAAAACACCGCATAAGCGCTACATACCACGAATATTATGCGCTAATTCGAACCCAAAAAGTATCATAACATTCCGCAATAAACTTGCGTTACACTCTTTTTCATTTCGACTCTAAAATCTGCCACGCAAAGCCGAAGGTCGTATGTCCATACTGAACACATATAGGTAAAGACTTTTTGAATCAAGGCAGTAGGCCTGAAGCGCGTAATATGGTTAAATAACAAAGTGGCCGTTGAGCGACGTGACCTGGGTAAAGAATCGCGTCCTCGGTTACGGCACGCTGTGAATTAATAAATAGAGTATTTGCATTTCCGAGCGTCGAAGAGTTTTCTCGTAGGCGGTGGCAGTCGTTGTCAATCTGTCATTCGCTCATCGGTTCCAATTCGAATTTCGAATCGGCATAGTTTACGGGCGGTTAAATAATGGTGTGTGACTCTCTTATCACTTACCATACAAGCTGCCTTCTTCTCGCTGTACGAGGTGATGGTGTGTGGTGTGTGGTGGTGGTGGTGATTTGGCGGTCAGTTTAGCTTGCCTTACTGGGCCGGACGAATGTACCTAATTCTCAATCACATGTATAGTATAGAGGTCAAACATAATCCTGATTTATTTCCATCAACATACGGACTGTTAGCCTGAATACTTACTTGCTCATATGTCCATTACCAAAATCTTGGTTCAATAACAATGCAATGACACCACAAAAAAGACCCTGATAAACATCGTAATGCCAACTAATATGCGATTTCGACAATTGATTCAGACTGCGAGTTTGATCAGGAAACTGTGACATTGAAACATTTCGCGAAGTCTAATAATACTGTTGTTGTAAGGTTGTAACAATTGATGACATTGTTGAATACTGATTGTGAATGTGTTCGTAGGAGGCGGGCTGAGCAGTGGCGTCATCCTACAACGATTTCCAGAGATCAACTGGGACGACACTCCTTTCCACGAAGGCATAGAATGGGTGAGTTATATGACAGGTTTTTTCCTGGCTGTCGGGGCGCAATGGGAATACTAAATAGGGTTTCCATGGTATATCTTTAACGTAATGCTGGTAGTGCTGACAGGCCCATACGCACGATTGCTCTAGAAGCGTTATGGAGCAACGCCGACGGTTCAGTGCTGACAAGCTCGCCGTTCGAGCGGTCAGCAACGGTGACCATCACGACAGGAAAATCAGCCTTAGCCTACTTGACCTACACTACACGCTGACGGTTTATCGGCAATGCTTGTGTACCCATAAATCCTTCCGGCCGCCATCGCAACCAAGTTTCGCAACCAGTGGTGATGAAGGATTTTTTTTTCTTTGTCGGCAACTAGTTGCCATACAAGAGTTTTTTTTTTCTGTCTACGCAACTGGTTGCGTACAAATTGTTTCGGAGAAATCCTAATTACGACAGGAGAATGTTTTTTCTTGATATGCAACCATTGGTGCTTCTAATGTGACATTCGAGTTGGCAATGTCATCATTCACAGTTGTATCAATAGGTATTTTATGTTCATGCTGTTCATAAGCATTTCACAAATACTCACATAAATCTTTCATAACATTGTTACGAAGCGGGACAAGATATCTGCTCTTAAAATAAATTTTAAATAGGTAGTTGTTGAAATGAGTGACTGTGCTGTGGCACATTGGGTCTCTGAGGCGCGCGTATGACGATCCTACTAGATGCGTGTACAATGACTGTGGAAACGAAAATTTTGTAGCCATACCTGACATGGTGAAAGCAAAAATACTGTTGGACACACAACTTATATTTGCCACCTAGATCACAGAATAAGTAATAGTACAAGTACAGAAGTTTCTCTGCTAACAAATTCCCCGTTTAGGTATGCCAAACGTGCCTAAACGTGGCCATCTCTTTCTATCGCACGCAACGCGCTCTTTCGAGGCCCCGCCCTCAGCGCTAGGGTTACCACCAGCGAGAACCTGTTTTAATATATGTACTTTATTATTATTAGTAGTGTTGTTTACAATACAATTACGAATAGTACTTTTAAGGTTCCGTAGCCAAAATGGTGAAAACGGAACCCGTCCGTCCGTCCGTCTTTTCGTCTGTATGTGACAGCCGATGTACTCGGAGACTATAAGCACTACAAATACAATTAAAATATTTAGCAGGAAGGTGTGTTCTGCTCGTATGAACCGCTACGTAAAAGTGATGTGAAATGACGAAAAAATATTAAAGTAGTTTGTAACCAGAGGATACAAAGTTTTATATAATTTTTAAAGGCATCACTTTAAAAAATAAAAGAGGTTTCTTAGTACCAACGTTTTCATTTTCGTTTTCTTTTATGTCAACCGTTGGTGAATACCAAACTCAATGACCGTTCTTACGTCTACGTTCTTGTTATTATTGGTGCAACCTGGTGCAATACAATAATGCTGTGGTTTTGACATTATTATTTAACACGAAACTACACGAAAATAATTATTTTTTTTGATCGTACAAGCGCGTGCGCGTGCGATCCGTAACGCTGCTCCGCAGCCATTGAATAGTCACACAATGTGTGAGCCGGCGGCCGCATGTACTTTGCGCGGCGCGATGACGTCACGGTAGTAAGCCCCTCCTGCCTAGATGCAGAATGTGTGAGCAACACTTAGAAGAGGGCAACTGGAATCATCTGCTAGAGGATTCAGATAGCCTTCACGAGTTCAACCAAGAGTATGCTGAAGATATTGTGCACATTTTTAGAATTGTTCTGCAGTCTCTGAAATTGACAGTACAATCCTTAGTCAACATGGTGCAAAATTTATAGCTGTAAGTGTTAAATGGATTTGACCACCATTCCTTTCAATAAATTTATTTAAAATTATAATAACATACCTTTCATTGACTTATTTATTTTTCTCTTAATAGTACAGTCAGCAGCAGAAGTAGCAATACAATCGAGGTGCTCAGAAAGAGGTGTACGTTTAAATTGTCAAAAAGATATTGACTGCTAGGCTATCATTTACCTGTGAGCAGTCAGCACGTCAGAAATACCTGAGCAGTCAGTATTCAAAAAAATTGACACACATTAAGAATTATTAACACCTTAGCAGTCGGAAAACCACTCGTATCTAAGCAGTCAAAATGTCAATAATATCTGAACAAACTGGATGAAAAATTTACAGCCATCCATTAAATAAGAAGAAAGTTGCATACCAAGAATAAAAAATCGTCTTTCACATCTGGTTGCGAAATTCTGTTTGCCATGGCGTACTAGTTGTGTAGAAAGTATAAAAACTCTTGTATGGCAACTAGTTGCCGACAAAGAAAAAAAATCCTTCATCACCACTGGTTGCGAAACTTGGTTGCGATGGCGGCCGGAAGGGTCGTAGCGCATCAGATGAATTTAAATCTAACCGTACTAAATGCTTTAAACCGATATCGTCTGTTGCGTCACGACACGTCACGTCAGACATGAATCCGGCGCAATTTTCACAGTGCGAGACGCGAGTGAGGAGTCGCTGCGTCACGCTCGTAGTGACAGTGACTTACCAGCAAGTTGTGCTACCACCCCAGGGATCTACAAACTTTTTAGCCCAGGGCCATGTTGAGGACAATTCGCCGGCCAAGGTTTGACTTTCATCACTATCGCCGGTCAAGAAAAACCTCGGGAAGTTCCGTCACCGCTTCTCGGGGCGAATTTGAACATTTTGAACGGCTCAGTTGCCGCAACCAGTCCGCAGGCAGTAGTTTAGATACCCCTATGCTGGTCAACCAGGAGGCCCAATAATCTGAGTATGACCCTATTTTGTTGTCCAGTTCTGCCAGCCGCAAGGATGGGCGCTGTCGACGGAACGGTCGGAGCCGCGTTTCTACGTCTCTGTGCTGACGGACGTGGACGCCAACCGGCACTACTGCGCGTGCCTCTGCTTCAACGAGACCGTCGCCATTACACCCACCAAGCCCGCGGACGAGGTAACTTGTTGTTAAAAAACCAATTAGGAAAAGAGAGGCCTAAACGAGAAAGACGACAATAGCTTAAAAAATATGATTTCTTTGTCGATTATCGTCTTTATTGTCGTTTGAATGACCTACAAACTACTGTACCTACACGTAAGCCCCGTCTGGAGCACCAAGTAAACTAGACAATAACCTAGGCCCACATAATGTCTGCCCGATGTCCGACTAACATTGTGATTGTGCGCGCCCACGCGCTTCCGTTGATAACAAGGACTTGTCCTCAAGGACGGTGCTGTTGTAGCTCTTATAGATGTACCTACGCCTAGCAACGCAACAATGTATTTTGTAGCATACTTGTGAACGGATTTTTAAGATAAGAGAGAGAAATGTGACGTTTAGGACCGTTTCATAAACCATGAACATAACGTACGCTAAGCTGCAACTTTATTTATTTAATGTATCCTTCCATGAAAAATTTCATGTAAAATGTCGCCAAGACGAGACCATATGGCTCGTATTGTCAAAAAATTATCAGATCTCATGTAGAGTCAAGATTCTTTATACGCTCTAACTTCATACATACACCTTAGTCAAAATATGAGGTATTATATCCTGAGAATTTTGTTTGTTTTGTATAATCTAAACCCAAGTTATAAGGACGACCGCTTTAGCTTAGTTGGTAGTGACCCTGCCTACGAAGCTGGAGGTCCCGGGTTCGAATCCCGGCCGGGGCATTTATTTGTGTGATGAGCACGAATATTTGTTCTTGGGTCTTGGATGTTTTCTATGTATTTAAGTATTTATTTATCTATATAAGTATGTATATCGTCGCTTAGTACCCATAGTACAAGCTTTGCTTAGTTTGGGACTAGGTTGATTTTGTGTAAGATTGTCCAAATATATGTATCCAAAAAAAATATGTAAGCGGACAAAAAATTACGAAGCACTTCGGGAAAAGGTAGGTAGTGCCCTCCTTGCGCTTCGCTTGGCTCGTCTTGGCGGGGGTACTACCGTGCCCTCAGATGAAGGCATCCATGGGCTACGGTAACAACTTATCATGCGTTGGTTCAAACGCTTGGTTATCACCGTCGCGTCGTAATGTTAAAAAAATGGCGT
Source organism: Cenopis cana (assembly GCA_951800055.1). NCBI lineage: Eukaryota > Metazoa > Arthropoda > Insecta > Lepidoptera > Tortricidae > Cenopis > Cenopis cana. The sequence goes on along the minus strand of OX637487.1, from coordinate 5,129,264 downwards.
GCATTTGCAAATAATGCATATTTTGATTATGACAATGAATTGAGCGGAGTTGTGACTTTGACAGTGCATGTATAAATCCATGTCAGTTACAGCTTTACAGTTCACTTCTTGCTTGTGCATTTAAATAATGTTTTAAATCCCGAAATATTAGGAATTTAACAATTTACTAAACCCCTCGAACGAATAGATGAAAGTTATGCCAATAAATTCGCAAATATGCGGTTCCAGCACACATGCGGTCGTCCACATTGAAAAAGTAGATTTTCACTCGTGAGTTTTATAGCCGACCATTAAAATTTCTAAACTAAGCGATACCGTATCGCCTAAGTGGAGGTTTCGCGTTTTGTCATGAATATAAATGCAACATTTCGTGCTCCGCATTATTCTTACAATTATTGTAAAAGCGCAAAGTAGGCAATTACTTACCATATTATAGGCGGCTATTTTTCATTTATGAATTTCTGTTTAGTGGTTTTAGGTAGGTATTCGGAAAAAAAACATATTTCATATTTATAAAGTACCTAAACTATATTTCATTTCATAACAGTTTGCCCAGCAGCAGGACGAACAGTACGGGTTAGAAATTAATATAGCATAATGCATTAAAAGAACGGAATGCAGAATTATTGCTAAGCATTGGTACGTAATGTGGTGTTAATATTGCAATTTACTGTCGTAATATTTCTGATATTAATAATTACTACGAGTTTGACACCCCTATTTCATATTATGTCATGTAATACAATATTGCACCTACATCTTGCTAAGTATGTTATAATGAATGATAAATGATAATATTAACCGATAAACGCGATGCATATTTGTCGATAATCAAGTGAATGAAGAATTGATTCTTTTATTATTATTTGAATGAAATTAATAAAAGTAGGTCCTTTATTTTTATGTCAAAAAAAAACTGCACCAATGAACCAAACAATTCCATAAGCTTTATAAATTAATATCCCTATAATCTCTTGATGGTATCCAAAATACGTGCACCGAAATAAACTATAATTTTGGCACAGAAGGACTTACATGCATGATATTCTCTATGACATACGCCTTATTTACCACGTCGTGTACAATCGTACTTGGAATACAGGGGTCGTAAACAATTTACCCCCAGTACGAATATCAGCAATCCTAATTCATGAGTCATAGTCACGGAATCCCTTATCTTTTGCCGTCTGTCTAGCATTGACTGTTTCGTAATCGCTGTTTATGGTACAGTAAAATTGATAGACAAAAAATAGTTATGAGTTATGAGATAAGATATCAGATCAGAGGAATCCAATGCAAGGACAAGTTTTTTACAAGTTACTGCAAGATAAGAAATATGACTTATATGCAGTTGTATGTTGTATCTGTAATTATATGTCAAGCAAACACATTTTAAAAAACAAAAACAAGCAAACGCTAGCTTCTGTGCCAATAGGGATGTCGACTCGAAAATTTTTATTACTTCAATAGAAAGAAGACATAAAACTATGCCAAATAGTGAAAATCCTATTCAAATATCTCAAAAAATAACGAAGTTACAACGGTTAGAATGTTCGTAGTTAGAGAGAGAAAGTGCTACCTAGCCGTGACGTCACGTTTAAGTAGCGCCATAATAAATGACGATCGTTCAATACAAAGGTGCGTTTTGCGGAAAAGGGACAGAACATACCCACTCTTAAAACTTTGAAGACTTATAATTACGTAATTATTTATTTGTCTGAATTACTTTTTTCGCCATTTGATTGAGAATTTGAGCCTTTATGTAGAAAATTTGGATTTATTGATTTTCTTTTATAGTGTCGTCATCCCTATTATAGCATTAATATACTAACAGATCATCAGATCAATGATCAATATTATTGAAGTCTCAAATCGCAGAACTCATATGGGAAATGGAACATTTTGAGTTTAATGGCGAGAACTGACTTACTTTGTGCCTCTTTTACAAGTTCCTGTTTGGTTGTGATGTATAATAGTCATCATCATCATCAAAATTTAAGAGCTTGGCTCTTGTCGGTGGAGTTGAGGCCAGTTCTCACGGTCCTTGGCCAAGTTCTTTAGGTCCCGGTAAGATTCGACATTTACTTTTTCCTAAAGCTTAAGCCACACAGAGAGCGGGCGGGCGGTAGCGGCGCGGGCGCCCGCGCCCGCGCCGCCGCCGCCCGCGCCCGCGCCGCCGCCGCCCGCGCCCGCGCCGCCGCCGCCTGCGCCCGCGCCGCCGCCGCCCGCGCCCGCGCCGCTGCCGCCCGCCCGCTCTCTGTGTGGCTTAAGCTTAACTGCTGTACAAAGCTGCTCCTCGGTCGACCTATACCCCTTGATCCTTCAATCCTGCCTTCGAGAATATGTTTGAAGAAAGTGTCGTGTCGTATTAAGTAACCTGTCATTTGGCCTCGTCTATTTTCAATTGTCTTCAACAAGTTTCTATTCTCTCTCACTATTTGTAACACTTCTTGGTTTCTGTCCAGCTTATTTTTTCTATTCCCCTATAATATTTCATCATCATCAGCATATATACGTCCCACTGCTGGGCACAAGCCTCCTCTCATAGATGAGAGGGATTGGGCAGTAGTCCCCACGCTGGCCCAGAGCGGGTTGGGGACTTCACATACAACTTTGAATTTCTTCGCGGATGTATGCAGGTTTCCTCACGATGTTTTCCTTCACCGAAAAGCTAACGGTAAATATCAAATGATATTCCGTACATAAGTTCCGAAAAACTCATTGGTACGAGCTGGGATTCGAACCCACGACCGCCGCTTGACAGCCGCATGCTTGAACCACTGGGCTACCGTATCTATAATATTACGTATGTTTAAATATGAGTCAGTTACATTGGCATTACAAGTGCTGTTGGCTACAAGACGGTAGAGTAGATAATGATCGTGCCCCGCACACTATCTGCGGTGGGGTGGGCAGCCACCCATATCATTTTACCACCTATATTGTTACAGTGTCTTTTATCTATCGTGTTTCTTATTTATTACAATCATAACCAAGTTTTTATTATCAAGGTGCGTGATAACTGAACTTAAATGTCCGTTGGTCGGTTGTTTGATACACGTATGAACTCGTACCTACTAGTAGAACATGGCACGTTTGCTTGATAAGTATGGTCACATATCACTAGGCCTATTTCACCAGCTTGACAAAAGTTGTCCATTCGACACCTTCACTTATAGAGCCCACATATGCACTTTTGCCAATGTTTATCGACCTAGATCTCAACATCAAATATCTGTCCTTTCAGTATATTAATCTTGAACTATTTTCCTCCAGTCTGTTAAAAATGAAAACACAATTTTAAATTCAAGTCTCTAACATAACATTCGATTAATTTAAACGAGAGACCGTTTATATATACAATAAAAAACTATTTCCTATTAGGAATTAGATAAAGTCACAGTGACAGTTCCACGAGTTCCAAATGCAACCTGCATCTGTCGTACTAGATAAAGACAAACTAATATTAACGGTATTTTAGCTTGTACGTATAGGTTTGATGAAATTATGATTAATGAATTTAAGGTACAAGATTCTAACATTCGATTAATTCAAACGTGAAACCGTTTATACAAAAAAAAAAATCCTATTAGACATTAGATAAAGTCACAGTCCCACGAGTTCCGAATGCACCCTGCACCTGTCGAATTTGATTATCGCCTTCCGCTCGGCGTAAAAAAGGGCATCGCCGTCGGCCGCATTATGTGCGCTCACCGCCGACGTGACCGGTAATTTGAAGCGGGCAGCCGGAGGACATGTAACGGGCGCACGCGGGTACAGAAGCGGAAGCGGGAGCGACTCGTTTGGTAAAAAAGGGCATCCCAATAGAGTACCTACTTTTCGCCGTAAAACTCGCATTCCCTGCGGCCTGCATGCATAGAGGATAAGGACAGCCTTGGCTTGCTGTTCGATGTCTAGAGACTCTGACTAGATGTTAGTTACTGGGTGAAATAACTGTCAAACCGAATTCCTGTTTTTTTTTTCAATAGAAATTAAAAATGGCTTAAGATCCCTGAGATTCACTTTCCCTGTGGTCTGAATATGTATATGAAAACCTAGCCTCTCTGTTTGATAGACCAACCTAGCTATGTGATAGATAGTGATAAACTAATCTTCAACCGTTGCAACAGTGTTGGAAATGTTAGTCCACGACAGAACTTTAGTATGATATGACAAAAACAGTGACTTACTTGACTTAATATTCTATGTCCCCTGGATGAGGCTGAGGGCTTTCACAGTGATTGTCCATCCCGTTCGGTCTTGAGCTTCGCGCTTTATCTCGCTATGGCAAAAACAGTGCTGAAGAAATCTCAATATTTCGTTTCTATCATAGCATTAATTTTCGATGGCACTGATTACTGCTTAAGCACGCGAAACGTTGACAATCATGACTCCGAATAATCACATTATCTGTGGTTTGAATATACATATAGAATACCCAGTTCCAGAGACTACTAGTGATGTGAGTCACTAGACTAGGTATAAATACTGGAATGGATGAAAATGTTATCCCGCCATTCTTAATACACGATGCACCTACCTCTAACATGTATGCCTGCGTAACACTCACATTCCCTGCAGGCTGACCATATAGGCATACGCAGCCTTGCTATTCGATAGACCATGCTAGTGTTGTCATGTAGGGATAGAACTGGAAGAGTTGGCTAATAAACATGAATTTTTACTGCAGTTGAATTTTAAAATGATATACAGAACTTGCCAAAAATAAATAAACAATCGAGTTTGGCTTTTATAATATTTCAGGGTCGAATATTAATAATTTTGATATATAAAAATATTTCTTGAAATCTATAACAATCAATTGCCTTTGGTTAGGTTAAGATACTAGATATCTTCATTAGGTACTTGTCGATCTAAAAATGCGTTTAATAGTAATTGCCAATTTTCTTCAGGTATTCCGCAGACATGTCCGCCCCGCTCACAACCCCATTTCGAGTCGTCTTCACCCCAACATCGGCAATTCGCTTTGAAACTTAATTTCTTGATTAAGACTGTATTTCTTCGTAATTATCTCAAGTGTTTTCGATAGAGGGGCAAACATCTTGAAGTTGTATCAATTACAACACCCTCGAGTGCCAAATGGCTCCCCTTATTGTATTATTTACAGACGCCATTGAATATCCCGGTCGTTATAAACTTGATTGATATTGGTAAGGGGACTAGATTTATGACTCACTTGTGAGGAATTGTTTTTCTTACGGACGAATAACAATGAAATATCAAATGTATGCTCCTGTACATGTCCTGTACCATAGATGTATGTCCTAAATGTTCTATCGGCCTTTTTAACGCGCTGAAAATGACTGTGTTTTGTGGTATTCCCACCCAATAAAAACTCCCCTCCGCTCCCCTGTCCGCTAGCCTTTGACGTATCCCGTCTTACGTCGCGTCTTATTTTCGTAAAGAAAATTGTTTAATAATATGAGAATAGCATCCACACTGCTATATATAAGCCAATACAGTACTGACCTTTGATATTACGAGCACAAATGACGCTACAGCCCTGACGTCATGCTTTGTGAGAGAACAGGAGATACGCTCGACGTACAAGTGACTCACTGTCCCTTGGTTAGGTGCCCACATGTCTTAACAGAAAATAATTGAATCACAAAAGCAGTTGTTTGTTATTAATTGTTGCTCAATTTAAAGGGGAAGATGGATTAAGTGTGAAATGTGGAGCATTTATGTTGTAATTATAAGCTTATAGAAATGTTTCTCTTTGTTCCTACAAAATCTTCATGCTTTATTTTCGCTAGTCGATGCGCTGTAAAGTCAGCATAATAAAAATGTATCCACTTTATTGTTAGGAGTTTTTTTAGGTTATAAGTTTGGTCACCTTTGGGGCCAGTTAGGTACTTGTTTCTGGTGGACTTAACTGCTCGGCACGGCCTTACGTCTTATCCGATGTCAAAAGTACCTAAAAGGATAAATAAAGAGTAGATAGAAATATAGAAAAGAGGAACAGAAAGATTTTTATCTACACACATATCATAAATCCTCTAATATGCGTTCGGAAACCGTAGAAAATGACTCTCATTTCAACATTCAATGAATTTATGGCAATTTTCTTATCTGTGGTTAAGGCTACAGCAGTAATAAAATATTTCATTTTAATCTCATATATGATGTTAAAATATTACGTCAAACAAAACTGTCAAAATTTAAATGTCAAAGTTGACATGTCCCTATTCTAGTATCACTGAAAATTCAAATTCAGTCGATGCGAAATGTCAGCTCGATGTTTTTTTAGTATATATCGCACGAAATTTGAGCTAGAACGACATGATCACATCAGAATAAGGACTCTTTACTTTTTAAAATAACATTCAGGTATCGGTTGCCAGTTCTGATTTCGATATTTCCGCAACCGTGCAAAAAAGGTTGTATTAACACAATTATTGTATTTATTTACTACGGTTTCTGAACCCATCTTAGAGTAATTATAATATGTGTGTAGATAAAGTAATGTATGCAACTGTACATAATTAGGCATTAAAACACTCGTGTGACCTTATTATGAAACTCGCCTTCGGCTCGTTTCATAAAACACACTCGTGTTTTAATGCCCCTCATTATGTACCAGTTGCATAAACTACTATATTGTTTGGACGTAACTGAGATATGGTCGAAAAGTGTATATAATATGATGCTGTCTGTAGAGTCAACTACAAAGCGATGTATACAATTCTGGACCTTATGATATTGCGATAAAATGCAAAACTGCATATAACTGTAGTCGACTACATTGCACTGGTAAATCGTTTAGCCTCCCTGTTTGACAACATCCGCTGAGACGAATGTATCCACTTTATTGTTAGGAGTTTTTTTAGGTTATAAGTTTGGTAACCTTTGGGGCCAGTTAGGTACTTGTTTCTGGTGGACTTAACTGCTCGGGTCGGTCTTACGTCTTATCCGATGTCAAAAGTACCTAAAAGGATAAATAAAGAGTAGAAAGAAATATAGAAAAGAGGAACAGAAAGATTTTATTGTTTGGGCGTAACTGAGATATGGTCGAAAAGTGTATAGAATATGATGCTGTCTGTAGAGTCAACTACAAAGCGATGTATACAATTCTGGACCTTATGGTATTGCAATAAAATGCAAAACTGCATATAACTGTAGTCGACTACATTGCACTGGTAAATCGTTTAGCCTCCCTGTTTGACAACATCCGCTGAGACGTGTGCTACGTAGAACAGCCCAATCGCTTTGTCAATGCACGTGCGATTTCTACCAATAAGGACAGTTACTAGTTCCATCTTTATATGTCATAATCCTAACAATGTATTGCATCCACAGAGGTGGGCCCATCTGGCTACTTGGTGGTTGCCACAGGACGGACGCAGGCGGTGAGGCAGGCCCAGGCGGAGATGGCAGGATGATGTGAACGCATTTGCCAATGATTGGCCATAGATTGCAGGGGACAGAGATGTGCGGAAAATGGAAATCCAGGGGGAGGCCTTTGCCCAGCAGTGGGACACTCTATCAGGCTTACAATCGTAATAATATTTATAAAAATTAAGAGCTTATGACACTAAAGATCGTTACTGTGTTCTTGGTGTTGCAAAGAGCAGTGCGTCTAAGTTGGCGGATCTAATAACCGATAAGTTTGGTCATGTAGAGTGTTTAAGACGATTTCTTACTTATGGACCACTAGATGGCGCTGTGCTTAACAGAAACTAGATAACGGTTGTTTGATACAAATTCCTTAAGACAGAGCCGTCTTGTCGTCATATTTGATTGGTAACCAGGTGAGTGTGCATAGTAACGGTGTAAACAAAGTGGTCCTTCGAGCCGGATCCACAGGTCTATGATCAACTAAATGGACAATGACAATGGCAACCAAGTGAAATCTATGACCACAACCGCTCCCTCTGGCAGGAGAAAGGAGATTGAGGAGATATTTTTTTGCTATTGCAGATACGATACAAAAGCGCGTTTAGTTTCACGCGCACAGGCTGTGCCCACCGCTCGGTCTTGGCGGTTTGTTAGTGGTTTTAGCGGCGGCGCGTGGATTCCGCAGACACAGGAAATGGGATGCATAAAGACCAGCGATGCGTCTGGGTGGCAGTAATAGCTAATATACATTTATTACGTAGTCACCGTCAGTCATCACAAAAATACATCAAAAGTCCTTATTAAAAGGGAAGAAGAACTTGACCTCTTCATACGCGTAGCTAATTTTGACGCCGGCGGTACATACTACATATTATACTGTTATGTGGTAGTACAGTCAGCAGCAATGGTTGCTACGCGGGCGAGGTGCTCAAAATGATCTTCACACATCTTTATTATAAGGGAATAAGAGCGTGTGAAGATCATTTTGAACACCTCGCCCGCGTAGCAACCATTGCTGCTGACTGTACGTAGGTACCTAAAAAGACGTTGCTACCACAGACGCCTTATTGGCAGGGTGCAAAGCGGGTGGGGGGGGTAGCCTAAACGATCACAGCGCTCGCTACGGCTAAAATTTACATTTTGTCGGTGACTTGAGCTGTCAAATCCATATTGCAGTAAACATTTTCTAATCGTTTTTGAGATAAATTTAATATGGCCCTAGTAAAATGTGTTATTGTGAATTGTAAAAACACCACAGAATAGCGACTGTAACTTTTACCAATTTTCAAGACCGTGGTGGAAACGAGACCAAAGAAATAAGTGGATAATTGCCGTAAGAAAAAAAAGTAAGTCACGTAACCTGACCACAACAACTGAAAACAACAATTTTAATGTTATTGGCAATAATGTTACTGACTACCATCGTCCAATATTGTCTAATATAGTAAAATAACACAAGATTTCATTTTTTTTTCACAATATTTACTTACATCTCGCTTGACAGCTATGACATAATGTCCATAATGGCCACCTGTCCGTGGCGCTGTCGTCGTGCACGGTCCCAATACACGCCGTGCCGTGTGGCGTTAGTAATGACTATGCTCGGCCCGATGCGAGTTGTCAAATGTATAAAAACGCATCCTCGCACATCTCTGGTGGAAACGCAGCCTAATGAGTGAAATCCGTACAACTGTTTAGCAAAAATAAACATTTTACGTACAGTGACCCTTTCCCGCTGCATATTTAATACCCACGTCTGTTGGCAATAGCCTTATACTTAGTACTTGTATGACTTGTGTCTCATACGCTTCTTTTAGCCCGCTTATCTTTTAATGCACTTTAAAAATCAAACTCGCATTTTCGTCCACATGACACTATTCGATATGGCTGTTTATACACGTTGCATCACAGTGCATTCGATCTCTATTGTAAATCTAACGTGATAAGATGATATTAATTTGGTAATAGACACATCCGCGTCACGCGTGTCTTTTCAATCTAGAACTTTCTATTTCAATATTTTCTTTCTGAAGCAACTAATGATAACATAGATAACCAATTTGGGTATCGTGGGTTTGAATCCCCGCTTGTACCTTTGGATTTTTCAAAGAAACTTATGTACGAAGTATCATTTGATATAGACATGCGCAAAATGTGTCACTAAAAAGAAAAGAGTGATATACTTCAATCCTTCACTGTGAAGTATATCACTCATTTAGTTCACTAGTTCAGTTTAGTTCACTAGTTCAGTAGCTCAACCGATTCAACTAATCATTGATCAGTCATTCGTCGCGTCGCGTTTCTCTCATTCTAAGGCTAATTCGGGGATAATGATATCAAATTTTATATATTTTTTGAATAATTTAAGTAAAAATATTCTTTTTACGAAAAATTTGTCATTATACTCTATTTCTACTAATTCGGGGATAAGGATTTCAAATTTTACATTTATTTTGAATTTTAAGAATTTTTTTTAACCGTCATGAGATAGATGATTGAAACGATGACGCATGAACTGAAGTACTGAACTAAGTGAACTATTGAAGTATATAGATCCGAACTGAACTAGTGAATGAATGAAGGACACCAAGTAAAATACTTCAATTGAATCATTCATTCGTGAACTACACATGTCTAATTTGATATTTAAAACTAGCTTTCCAGTGAAAGCACCATGAGGAAACCTGTTTAATCCCAATGAGGTCCTGCATTCCCTCTGGGTTGGAAGACTTGAAAGGTACAGATAGCACTCGCTTTGGTGAAACTAGTGCCTACGACAAATCTTGGGATTAGATACCAAGCAGAATATATAGCTCCTGTAGAATATAAGCAAGAAAACGTAAGAAGGAAGACGATAACATACGTTGTGTTATGTGCTTACCACCAAAGTTATTTTCTAGATTAGTATAAGAAATACCTGGGTGACACGGACCGGCAATATATTATTATTGCCTGTCCGTGGTTTCAATTCTTCATAGTTAATCACGAAATCCTCCAAACGATTATCCCTCGCGAATTGGTAAGCTCTAAGCGGCTCTGCTATTTTTGTACTGATCAATAGTTATGCTAAATATAGTGGATTTCAGGACCGTTTTACGACGAAATCGGTTAAGTATGGGCTCGGTTTTTGCACTTCAGCAGAATTACCTACTCATTAAATATAAGGGTCAAACTGCGGTTAGTTTGACCCTTACTGCGAAATGTTTAATGCCATCATTCTTATGAGGAAAATATATTGAAAATGGCACATAGAAATGGAACGCTTATTGTGTATGAAGTATATGCTATTTACAAATAGCTAAAATAGCCTGTTGCACCCAAGGCATCTAGTAATATCATCTATTTCGTCAGACATTTCCTCTGCTCCCGTGGGCCCAATCCGGCCACGACATCATAATTGGCGTTCATATTCGTGATACAACTCTTTGTATGATTTTACAGTTTATCGTTTGAGAGATTCTTGGAGATTGGTGGCTAGCTCTCGGACTAATAGATAGACACATAGTGACATAGGTCGACCTGCCAGTCGCATACGGGTTAAAGTTGACAATCACAGAGCAAGGATCTTAACATCTGACATAACTATTTTTCTAGAGCTGTTAAGACGTATCATATAATTTAGCGCTATTTGCTAGCTGTCAGATGAATGCAGGTAACTTTATGTATGATTTTGCATTTTTAGTATTGCTGACATCTTTATGATTCGAACAAGCATGCATAACATCTATCTCAAGGATACAAATAATTGTTTACATCATAAAACCAGCTCTTCCGTTCTCCCCTAATTAAACAAAAGAGACGTATCGTCTTAAAGGAGACGCGATACTTACGTCTCCCTTCCATTTCACAGTGATCCCGTATTTTGTGAACGTTTCCAGAAATAATGGATTAGACATAGTTAGGAGTGAATGAATTCTTTATGGCGGAAGTTGGATCGGGAGATTGCGGCCATCCAACACCATGTGTGATGAAAACATACGTATATATTTTTGCTATATTGTTGTTTTATGTGTTTATGTATGAGATAGAGGGCGTTATGGCTACAACTAGTAAAACAATGAAAGATTTGTTGCTGTTGTTAGGCTAGCAGTTTCTGTAAATATAGCCACGGAATGCATAATATATGAGAATATATTAAAGAATTCTTCTATGATTTTCTTTTTGGAGCATGCAGCTAAAATTGTTCATGTATATATGGCGGTTTCAACATTGTATTGTACAGTTGAGGTATTTGAGTCTTTGTCAATTCCGGTCCGGACTCTATTTTCAATGTAAATTCAATTACCTCCACTGTACATGTAATTCCGGTCCTGGTACATGTTGAGGGAAACCGCTTATGTTCAGAATATGCAAATATATAATTTTGCTATTTCACAAAGTCAATATTATGAAACTGTTTTGAGTCGCAATCGAAAGAAATAAAAGGGGCTCACTTAATTGTTATTGTTATCTAAGCCACCATTATTATTTATACAATTATATTTTGTGTAAAATGGCATAAACAACTTCACTGTTCAGGTTCGACGGCCTCGCATCTAAGACCGATTGTCCAGCAAATTGTAAAACTTTCTCAGGCTCTAATTGTACATTTTCAATTCATTGAAAAATGAACCTTAGCTTCAGCAACAGGGGTCGATATTAGGAGCGAATAACTATACCTTATAGGACTTTTATAAAGATATTCTTCGATATGCCCATGATGTTGTTTTAACCATATGTTATGGAGCGAATCTAAATGGATGCGTGTCGAGTTTTGACGGACGGTATATGGAGTTATTTATGTGCTAGTACGTTGTTTGATTGAATTGTTTTAACTTTTATTTAGTAGGATTTGTGAAACTATTTTCGACGACTACGATAACTACATGGTTTATCTGTCCGCCGCATTTGAACAACCAGTATTACATTAGTTTATACTCATAACGTCAGGAGATGAAGAATATTTTAAACAAAATTGCACTTTGATATTATGTATGTTAGAAATATCTAATGTAACTTATGTACAAGACTGCAATGGTAGTCACGAGTTCACGACTCACGAACCTCAGTATCCCTCAATGAGGATATGACTAAGAACTTATCAATGTCTTATCTTATCTTATCTTATTAGTATGAGGGCCCTTGCGGATGCACCTCGACCCATTGGGATCTTTTGTGCAATTGCCCCCTCCTTTATACCTACTCCAAGCTGCTCTCCAACATTTCCACAAACCGGATGATGGAGTTCAGCGGGAGTACTCTGAATTCCTTTGGTTCAGGGTACCCATTTCCAAAGGAATTCATTCTCTGTCTGGCAAGGGCGTGACATTCACACAATAGGTGTTCCATTGTCTCGTCATCCTCACCACACATCCTACATTCTATTATATACTTATCAATGTCAATCAAAGTAATCTTTCTCGACGTAGTATTATGTGGTTTCTGTGTATGTTTTTCTTCTGTTACCATTTTTGTCATATATGAGTGTCTTCTGTGTCTGAATAAATGTAATTTTCTTTCTTTAATGAAGAAATCCCAAGCAGTTGAACGTAAGATCACGAAAACCAACCAAATCAAAACAATATTGAGCGAGTACGTTTTTGCCCCGTCCAATTATAAAGTAGACTAATGTAACTTCGTGTTTTTGCACCTCTGTTAATTGAAGCTGAGAGGCCGGCATGGTGGGTGTAAACGGTGTATATATAGTAGTAGTGAACGAACTCCTGTGTTATTGTAATTTTTACTAAAGTGCGAAGTTTGAACCAGAGTAGTCGAAATTATTTAGATCGGCCTGGCGGGCGGCGGTAAACGAAGTTAAGCAACGATGGCCGGGGTCAGTTCTAGGATGGGTGACTGCTATGGTAACATGCTATGAGTGCTCTTTAAACTGTTTATCCTGATTGTTGACCGAATTCGCACCGAGATCTAGTTCCTCTTCTAGAAGGTCAGCTGGCAGTTGCTTCAACAATAGTTCCTACACTAATTTTTGTGACTGCAAGTGGACCTTGGACTCTCCAAGCTATATATATATATATATATATATATATATATATATATATATATATATATATATATGTTAGCGCACGACTTACTTTCGTGCGCTTTTAGTAGTAACTCCTCGTGGACCCGTAGTTTAGGACGATGCAGGGATTAATTTCGTAAAAGAAACTTCATCGTTGGCCTTCTAATTTAGATCATTTATTCATTATTTAGTGTAGCACGCTTTGTAATCTTATTGGATAAATCAAACGGTCTTGGAAGGTTATAGACTAACAATACGATTAACACTAAGAACTCGGTAAATCCAAACGTTATACTTCATAGGTCTTATCGCTAAGGCTGATCAAATGACAATAATCGATCCAATGAGGCATCCAGTCTTTTATAGGCTCGGGCCCCACCTGAATCTCGCCCTACCAACTCCTCAGGTGTCAGGTGCGGTCAGACCGGTAGTGACGTCACATTAAAAGGAATTAGCGTCAAATTAATTCGAAACCTATTAAAATACATCATTTGAGGTACCAATTTTTGAAAAGGCGCTATCACGGCCATACTGACATGTGGCTCGTGCTCTGAGACACTACAATTAACTACGATAGGTAAGTTTAGATCTGGTATTGGTTAGCTAAGTTCGTTTATTTAATGCAAACAATCACAATAATCGAAATTATTAAAGAATTATAAACTATCCGCTATCACGGTCATTCAGTAAAAAAAAAACAATACCTACTCTTAACCGCTCGGTCATTCTGATGTTTAAAAAAAAAATGGTTATTAGGCAGTTTAATTTTTAAGCGTAGGCATCATATTTAGTACTTTGGTTTGGGTCAGTTTTATTTGTTATTATTTCTTTTAATAAAATAAGATTTTATATTTAAATATTTTCATTAGATTAATTTTACCAGCGCTTCGGAAATTAGACATCTGAAGAGAAGAAGCGCCGCAAGAAACTCTTCAGGTTCAGACTTAATTGAATGGTGTAAATTATTGTACTGATGGAAAAACAATATTCTAATACGTAATTTGTATTAAGGTACTGTTTTGATTGTACGCCTTGATAAAGATTTTATTTGCTACTCACGGAATACAATTTATTTGCGTTTAATTACAATAGTTTTGCCTTTTGTTTGCTGTTATTTATTTTGTATTACAGTGAACGTATTTACTTGTGGAAGAATTGAGTTTTGACAACGCTTTTTTCTGCGCAATGAGTTATTACATGAAACTGCATTTAAACTGTTTTCATATTTAAAGGTGTGTGTTTTTTTTTGTTTCAGTTGTATTACAATTTAGTTTTATTCGGCTTGCAATGAATGGAAAGCTTTATTTTTGAATTGAATTTACCTTTAGCATAATGGTGAGCGCAATATTTGCCAATTTATAATTAAGTTGAAAGTCTAAATTTAGCTCATTTACATCCATATAATTAAGTAGTGGCATTGCCAAAAACTCAGTTGATTGGGCAGCTCAGTTGCCGGTATCTGTGTGATCCGTTTAAACAAGTGGCTGGCAAAACACAGTGAGTTTTAAATTGAGCTCAGTCGGTTGGGGAGCCCAGTTGTTTGGAGAGAATCTGTATAATTCCCTTCAAACAAGTAGCTGCCAAACCACAGTGAGTTGTGAGAACCACAGTCTTTGTGCCCAGTTGCAAGCCTGAATCCTCCTGATTCATCCATTGTTCAGCGTCAAGTGGCATCGAATTGTTCAGCACAATGAGCTATAGCCCAGTTGTGGATAAAGCCGCTTAACGACCCATCCAGACAAGTGGCTCCGTAGCCCACGTCCTGGATGATGCCTTTACGGCCCATCCAAGCAAGTGTCTACCTTCTCTTTCTTTTTCCTCTTTTTTTTCTATTTCACATTTGACATCACGTTTCACATTTTTTTTTTACATTTCTTCTCTTTTTCATGTATGAATGTAGTTTTATCATTTGAAAGAGGGTAATTATCACTAAATAATAAATTAATTTGCGGTAGGCCCCATAATGTTTACAAATACTATGTATTTATCTTACTGTACAAGTTATAAATATGGTAATTCAATTTAAAATGAAGTTTAAAGGTATTGAAAGTTAACTTGGACATTACTACTGCTGAATTTAAATTTTTGAAAACTGGGCAATGTTAACAGAACTTGTCATAATACTATTGTGTTTTAATCATATTGGATACTGCTATCTGGCGAGTGCTTTGAACACCCAGTGTTGTATCGTCGTGATATTCCTTCTTCATGTTGTGATAGTAGATACCCATATTGGTTCATCGCAATCCTTTCGGTCATCAACAGCAGGATACACAAGCAGGGTGCAGAGGTTTCAGGCATTGGTCGAAGTTTATCTACAACAAAATAACAAAGGCTGAGGCTACCACTGTACACACTTATATTAATCAAAATAAAGCATTTTAACTGTGGAGGTAAAAAGCAAACTATGGTGTGATGAAGAATCTTAAAAATCTTGATCAATCATAATTTGGAAATATAAGCGTTTGCGTAACTGGTAATACAGTACAAGCAGCAGAATAAGCTAGGTACCTATGATACTAACAAACGACACAAATTTATCTACCAATTCGATGTAAATAAACTATTCTCTGTTGTATTCTATTTTTATGTTTCGTGAAACAAGTTAATTAAGTATTACTTTAAAGACAACCGTAATGTGAATTTAGTTCCATATTGGTATCCATGTTTGTTTTGTAATATTGCTGTTAAGCACCGCTCTTTTTCGTAAAGCCAGGTAAAATATTTTTATTTCATTAAATTATTATTAACACTTCAATAACCTCACAATAGCACACAACTAAAAAGGTTTTACGTAATGGTAACTAGTAATTTTACGTATATTTCACTGGTAGAAAAATGTAAGCGCTGTGGTAAATATTTTCCTACCCTCAACGGTCAGTTTTTAGAAACGAAGATAATAATCAATAGTGAATTGGTTACATTGCTTTTTTTTTATGGCGAGTACCATTCGAATTAGGTTTCCAGTTTCTCTCTTAATTAATAGAAAGTAAATATGGGGAATCTAGAGAACAAAAAAAAAAATACAAAATTTTGCAGATAAGTAGTTCGTATGGGAAAATAAACGAATCGCTGTTTTTCCGTTGTAATACTGCGCTTAGGTACATTGTTATCGTGTTCATTTGTCACATAAGGATTTTGTTGGTATCTGTTACCTAAAATAGCTTATTTTCTGTTGGATAATAAGTAAATAATACTTAATAATTAGAATTAAACTACATATGATTTGGATGATTCATTTGCAACTTGATGCGATATTTTGAGTGTTCCACACATACACAGTGACCCAGTTTTTATAAATTTGTACTCAACTACCCACGTTAGTACCTTGGATTAAATCCTGCTGGCAATGTGTAAAGTAGTGACTTTATAGGCATTATTTGACCATAGCAATCGGTTTTGAAGAATTCGGACCAAAGCATATCAGGGAAGGTATTGTAACTCAAATTATAAAATTATCACAAAATTGGAAATGGTTTAGAACAGAATGAAAGCCACTCACCGGATTTCTATTTGATCCGTTGATCATCAAACGTCGCAGATGCTTTGCTTCATCATCAACTCGTTGATTTCCATCAATTCAGTCGTTATTGATCTTTCAATAGATACTTTTTTCTTGTAGGCCATCAGATTCCATGGGCGCTGGTCTGCTCACTTCTGATGTTAGCGCACGACTTACTTTCGTGCGCTTTTAGTAGTAACTCCTCGTGGACCCGTAGTTTAGGACGATGCAGGGATTAATTTCGTAAAAGAAACTTCATCGTTGGCCTTCTAATTTAGATCATTTATTCATTATTTAGTGTAGCACGCTTTGTAATCTTATTGGATAAATCAAACGGTCTTGGAAGGTTATAGACTAACAATACGATTAACACTAAGAACTCGGTAAATCCAAACGTTATACTTCATAGGTCTTATCGCTAAGGCTGATCAAATGACAATAATCGATCCATGAGGCATCCAGTCTTTTATAGGCTCGGGCCCCACCTGAATCTCGCCCTACCAACTCCTCAGGTGTCAGGTGCGGTCAGACCGGTAGTGACGTCACATTAAAAGGAATTAGCGTCAAATTAATTCGAAACCTATTAAAATACATCATTTGAGGTACCAATTTTTGAAAAGGCGCTATCATATATATATAAGATAACGCAAAGATCAAAGGAGTAGGGAGCTTAGGTAGTCAAAATCAAGCTACATAACTACGATGTTTTCTTTTAAATAGCTGCATCATTAAAAAAAGAAAGGATTCTCTTAATGGTCCTGGTAATGGTAATTCATTATTGCTTTTCGCCCGAATATCTCCAACCTCCAGCAACAGCACTTAAGCCAAAGCGAAGGAATGAGCACTTAAATAGAGTTTCATTCTTATGGCGGAAGCTGTGGCTTGCGATAAAATGTAGCAGGGTGTTTCATTTCCTTATTGTGTGTTTAATAGAATGAAAGTTAATTTGTTTCAAACCCTATACTTACATTCAACTTTAATTATGTGGGTAACAATGTTATCAAAGATTGATAATCGATTTTCACCTATTTATTAATCGTATCATTTTGAAACTCTGCAAGTAGTCATGTACAAAATAGATCGATGACAATAGTTTGCTTCAAGTCAAGTTTATCTGATGATGGAGCCTGAAATCTTAGGTCTTCGATAAGTGATAAGCGATATCTTAATATGGTACACCCTTGAGTAAAACTTCGAATGGGCACGGATATCTCTAAGACTAGACACTACAACAATTGGGTTTTTGAAGGTTGTGTTATCTAGAATGCGGTTCACCACAGTAAAATGTTTTCTGCAAGTTTGTGTTCGTGTAATGGAAGTGAATATTCTTATACAATATTATAAATGCATTACAATATCGGTTTTTATTCTCCGAGCTGCGGGCGGACTGCCTTGGTTTTGTCCATTTCAGAATATATATTTTGGGTTCGTCGTATTTAAAATATAAATATATTTGGATTTGTGATACGTGGATTTTTTCTCGATTTTATTTGTTAACTAAAAGACAAACTAAAAGACAACCTTCACCATTGTCAGCCTATATACGTCCCACCTATTCCTAGCAGCTTTCCTCTCATCGATACACACGATAAAATGGTGTTGGATTGTATCCCCGCACGCTGGCCCATTATGAAATTGACAGTTCATTTCTTCCTCACAATGTTTTCCTCTGTCGAAAAAACCTTACCCGCTACTTATTAACTCTGACATGGTACGTTACGTTAAGGAAATCGAAACACGTACCTTTTTAGCTCTTATCACTATATTACAATAAGGGTTATAAATGTGTTGCTTCCTTTAATGTACTTCAATTTCAAGGAACGCAACACTCGTCCTTCCCGGCCCATTTATTTATAGAGGTATAAATGTGTCAGTGCTTTAGGCATTTTATTGTCCGTCCTACTGATCTTGTCACGCGATGTATCCATTATCAAAGCAAATTGGCTCTTATTTCTTTACGATAAGACTTAACTGCTTAACACTATTTTAATTAACTATGACGGTCAAAATTAAGTAGGTAGAGATAATTAACATTTAGTTTTGTTAGTAGGTCGATAAAGCTGATATTGTACACGGAGGGAGTATAGATTCATAATATTTGTACTAAAATTTAGAACCACCCAAGCTGTGGTTTATACAAACTAACGGGAATCGATGGCATTAATTCTAACAGCTTTTCTGTATGAATATTTTTTTTCTACGCACTTTATTGTAGGGAAAGCGGGAACAAAATGTACCATTGGTAACAAGTGAGAATTAAAAAGTTCTTAGTTCTTGCATAAGTATAGCGTGAGTTAACTTTGTGAATTGTGCCCAGTATAATCGTCTGCGGGGTAATTTTTCAAATATAGTGTTTCCTACAGGGATCGGATACCGGTATTATTTTCAAACCGGTTTCGGCCATTGACCCCAAACCGAAATGAATAGCGTTTGTGGTTTCGTTCTTGTTTCTGGTTTTCGGCACTCAAAACCGGTTAGTGAAGGAACTGTTCTGGGCCCAATTTCGTTTCCGTGGAACGAAATTAACCGGTTTTCGACGGAGACAACCAGTCTTAACTCGAATTTTTGACAGAGGCCGCCAAGGGTTACTATTATCCGCAGCGGGAGTGCACTTACAATTTATTTAAAAGCTAATTTATAATTTGATATTAAATTTTACCACTATACCTGATGTCGAGGGTCTGATGATGCAGCCGGAAGAGAGCCACTGGAACTGCCTAACGGAAAGTGATAAAGTAGTCGAGTTTGGGCTTGTTTGTTTTGTTGTCTTGAGTACTTACCAATGGACCTGATGTCGAGGGTCTGATGATGCAGTCGGAAGAGAGGTACTGGAACTGCCTAACGGAAAGTGCTACGATAGTCGAGTTTGGGCTTGTTTGTTTTGTTGTCTTGAGTACTTACCACTAGACCTGATATCGAGGGTCTGATGATGCAGCCGGAAGAGAGGCACTGGAACTGTGTAACGGAAAGTGATAAAGTAGTCGAGTTTGGGCTTGTTTGTTTTGTTGTCTTGAGTACTTACTAATGGCCCTGATGTCGAGGGTCTGATGATGCAGCCAGAAGAGAGCTACTGGAACTGCCTAACGGAAAGTGATAAAGTAGTCGAGTTAGGGCTTGTTTGTTTTGTTGTCTTGAGTACTTACCACTGGACCTGATGTCGAGGGTCTGATGATGCAGCCGGAAGAGAGGCACTGGAACTGCCTAACGGAAAGTGATAAAGTTGTCAAGTTTGGGCTTGTTTGTTTTGTTGTCTTGAGTACTTACCAATGGACCTGATGTCGAGGGTCTGATGATGCAGCCGGAAGAGAGGCACTGGAACTGCCTAACGGAAAGTGATAAAGTAGTCGAGTTTGGGCTTGTTTGTTTTGTTGTCTTGAGTACTTACCCCTGGACCTGATGTCGAGGGTCTGATGATGCAGCCGGAAGAGAGGCACTGGAACTGCCTAACGGAAAGAGATAAAGTAATCGAGTTTGGGCTTGTTTGTTTTGTTGTCTTGAGTACTTACCCCTGGACCTGATGTCGAGGGTCTGATGATGCAGCCGGAAGAGAGGCACTGGAACTGCCTAACGGAAAGAGATAAAGTAGTCGAGTTAGGGCTTGTTTGTTTTGTTGTCTTGAGTACTTACCACTGGACCTGATGTCGAGGGTCTGATGATGCAGCGGGAAGAGAGGCACTGGAACTGCCTAACGGAAAGTGATAAAGAAGTCGAGTTTGGGCTTGTTTGTTTTGTTGTCTTGAGTACTTACCACTGGACCTGATGTCGAGGGTCTGATGATGCAGCCGGAAGAGAGGCACTGGAACTGCCTAACGGAAAGTGACAAAGTATTCGAGTTTGGGCTTGTTTGTTTTGTTGTCTTGGGTACTCACCACTAGATCTGATGTCGAGGGTCTGATGATGCAGCCGGAAGAGAGGCACTGGAACTGCCTAACGGAAAGAGATAAAGTAGTCGAGTTTGGGCTTGTTTGTTTTGTTGTCTTGGGTACATACCACTGGACCTAATGTCGAGGGTCTGATGATGCTGTCGGAAGAGAGCCACTGGAACTGCCTAAAGGACAGTGCTACGGTAGTCGAGTTTGGGCTTGTTTGTTTTGTTGTCTTGAGTACTTACCACTGGACCTGATGTCGAGGGTCTGATGATGCAATCGGAAGAGAGGTACTGGAACTGCCTAACGGAAAGTGATAAAGTAGTCGAGTTTGGGCTTGTTTGTTTTGTTGTTTTGAGTACTTACCAATGGACCTAATTTCGAGGGTCTGATGATGCAGCCAGAAGAGAGCCACTGGAACTGCCTAACGGAAAGTGATAAAGTAGTCTAGTTTGGGCTTGTTTGTTTTGTTGTCTTGAGTACTTACCCCTGGACCTGATGTCGAGGGTCTGATGATGCAGCCGGAAGAGAGGCATTGGAACTGCCTACCGGAAAGTGATAAAGTAATCGAGTTTGGGCTTGTTTGTTTTGTTCTCTTGGGTACATACCACTGGACCTAATGTCGAGGGTCTGATGATGCTGCCGGAAGAGAGCCACTGGAACTGCCTAAAGGACAGTGCTACGGTAGTCGAGTTTGGGCTTGTTTGTTTTGTTGTCTTGAGTACTTACCACTGGACCTGATGTCGAGGGTCTGATGATGCAGTCGGAAGAGAGGCACTGGAACTGTCTAACGAAAAGTGATAAAGTAGTCGAGTTTGGGCTTGTTTGTTTTGTTGTCTTGAGTACTTAGCACTGGACCTGATGTCGAGGGTCTGATGATGCAGTCGGAAGAAAGGCACTGGAACTGCCTGACGGTAAGTGCTACGATAGTCGAGTTTGGGCTTGTTTGTTTTGTTGTCTTGAGTACTTACCACTAGACCTGATATCGAGGGTCTGATGATGCAGCCGGAAGAGAGGCACTCGAACTGTCTAACGGAATGTGATAAAGTAGTCGAGTTTGGGCTTGTTTGTTTTGTTGTCTTGAGTACTTACCACTGGACCTGATGTCGAGGGTCTGATGATGCAGCCGGAAGAGAGGCACTGGAACTGTCTAAAGGAAAGTGATAAAGTAGTCGAGTTTGGGTTTGTTGGTCATGTTGTCTTGAGTACTTACCACTAGACCTGATGTTGAGTGTCTGATGATGCAGCCGGAAGAGAGGCACTGGAACTGTCTAACAGAAAGTGATAATCTAGTCGAGATTGGGCTTGTTTGTTTTGTTGTCTTGAGTACTTACCCTAGACCTGATATCGAGGGTCTGATGATGCAGCCGGAAAAGAGGCACTGGAACTGTCTAACGGAAAGTGATAAAGTAGTCGAGTTAGGGCTTGTTTGTTTTGTTGTCTTGAGTACTTACCACTGGACCTGATGTCGAGGGTCTGATGATGCAGCGGGAAGAGAGGCACTGGAACTGCCTAACGGAAAGTGATAAAGAAGTCGAGTTTGGGCTTGTTTGTTTTGTTGTCTTGAGTACTTACCACTGGACCTGATGTCGAGGGTCTGATGATGCAGCCGGAAGAGAGGCACTGGAACTGCCTAACGGAAAGTGACAAAGTATTCGAGTTTGGGCTTGTTTGTTTTGTTGTCTTGGGTACTCACCACTAGATCTGATGTCGAGGGTCTGATGATGCAGCCGGAAGAAAGGCACTGGAACTGCCTAACGGAAAGTGATAAAGTAGTCGAGTTTGGGCTTGTTTGTTTTGTTGTCTTGAGTACTTAGCACTAGACCTGATGTCGAGCGTCTGATGATGCAGCCGGAAGAGAGCCACCGGAACTGCCAAACGGACGGAACGGACTACTTTATCCCTTACCGTTAGGCAGTTCCAGTGGCTCTCTTCCGGCTGCATCATCAGACCCTCAACATCAGGTCCAGTGGTAAGTGCTCAAGATAACAAAACAAACAAGCCTAAACTCGACTACCGTAGCACTTTCCGTTTGGCAGTTCCGGTGGCTCTCTTCCGGCTGCATCATCAGACCCTCGACATCAGGTCCAGTGGTAAGTACTCAAGACAACAAAACAAACAAGCCCAAACTCGACTACTTTATTACTTTCCGTTAGGCAGTTCCAGTGCCTCTCTTCCGGCTGCATCATCAGACCCTCGACATCGGTCCAGTGGTAAGTACTCAAGAGAACAAAACAAACAAGCCCAAACTCGACTACTTTATTACTTTCCGTTAGGCAGTTCCAGTGCCTCTCTTCCGGCTGCATCATCAGACCCTCGACATCAGGTCCAGTGGTAAGTACTCAAGACAACAAAACAAACAAGCCCATACTCGACTACTTTATCACTTTCCGTTAGGCAGTTCCAGTGGCTCACTTCCGGCTGCATCATCAGACCCTCAACATCAGGTCCAGTGATAAGTACTCAATATAACAAAACAAACAAGCCCAAACTCGACTACTTTATTACTTTCCGTTAGGCAGTTCCAGTGCCTCTCTTCCGGCTGCATCATCAGACCCTCGACATCGTTCCAGTGGTAAGTACTCAAGAGAACAAAACAAACAAGCCCAAACTCGACTACTTTATCACATTCCGTTAGGCAGTTCGAGTGGCTCACTTCCGGCTGCATCATCAGACCCTCAACATCAGGTCCAGTGATAAGTACTCAATATAACAAAACAAACAAGCCCAAACTCGACTACTTTATCACATTCCGTTAGGCAGTTCGAGTGGCTCACTTCCGGCTGCATCATCAGACCCTCAACATCAGGTCCAGTGATAAGTACTCAATATAACAAATCAAACAAGCCCAAACTCGACTACTTTATCACATTCCGTTAGGCAGTTCGAGTGGCTCACTTCCGGCTGCATCATCAGACCCTCAACATCAGGTCCAGTGATAAGTACTCAATATAACAAAACAAACAAGCCCAAACTCGACTACTTTATTACTTTCCGTTAGGCAGTTCCAGTGCCTCTCTTCCGGCTGCATCATCAGACCCTCGACATCGTTCCAGTGGTAAGTACTCAAGAGAACAAAACAAACAAGCCCAAACTCGACTACTTTATTACTTTCCGTTAGGCAGTTCCAGTGCCTCTCTTCCGGCTGCATCATCAGACCCTCGACATCAGGTCCAGTGGTAAGTACTCAAGACAACGAAACAAACAAGCCCAAACTCGACTACTTTATCACTTACCGTTTGGCAGTTCCAGTGGCTCTCTTCCGGCTGCATCATCAGACCCTCGACATCAGGTCCAGTGGTAAGTACTCAAGACAACAAAACAAACAAGCCCAAACTCGACTACTTTATTACTTTCCGTTAGGCAGTTCCAGTGCCTCTCTTCCGGCTGCATCATCAGACCCTCGACATCAGGTCCAGTGGTAAGTACTCAAGACAACGAAACAAACAAGCCCAAACTCGACTACTTTATCACTTACCGTTTGGCAGTTCCAGTGGCTCTCTTCCGGCTGCATCATCAGACCCTCGACATCAGGTCCAGTGGTAAGTACTCAAGACAACAAAACAAACAAGCCCAAACTCGACTACTTTATTACTTTCCGTTAGGCAGTTCCAGTGCCTCTCTTCCGGCTGCATCATCAGACCCTCGACATCGGTCCAGTGGTAAGTACTCAAGAGAACAAAACAAACAAGCCCAAACTCGACTATTACTTTCCGTTAGGCAGTTCCAGTGCCTCTCTTCCGGCTGCATCATCAGACCCTCGACATCAGGTCCAGTGGTAAGTACTCAAGACAACAAAACAAACAAGCCCAAACTCGACTACTTTATCACTTTCCGTTTGGCAGTTCCAGTGGCTCTCTTCCGGCTGCATCATCAGACCCTCGACATCAGGTCCAGTGGTAAGTACTCAAGACAACAAAACAAACAAGCCCAAACTCGATTACTTTATCACTTTCCGTTTGGCAGTTCCATTGCCTCTCTTCCGGCTGCATCATCAGACCCTCGACATCGGTCCAGTGGTAAGTACTCAAGACAATAAAACAAACAAGCCCAAACTCGACTACTTTATCACTTTCCGTTAGGCAGTTCCAGTGACTCGCTTCCGGCTGCATCATCAGACCCTCGACATCAGGTCCAGTGGTAAGTACTCAAGACAACAAAACAAACAAGCCCAAACTCGACTACTTTATCACTTTCCGTTAGGCAGTTCCAGTGACTCTCTTCCGGCTGCATCATCAGACCCTCGAAATCAGGTCCAGTGGTAAGTACTCGAGACAACAAAACAAACAAGCCCAAACTCGACTACTTTATCACTTTCCGTTAGGCAGTTCCAGTGACTCTCTTCCAGCTGCATCATCAGACGCTCGACGTGGCTGTCTTCCGTTCCGGCGGCATCATATAAATTAGCTTCTAATCTAAATATTATAAGAGCACACGCGCCGCGGGGCCCGCGGGTGATGGTATTACCTGACGACAACGCCTTCAAAAGTGACAGCCGTGACATTTTAAACCGGTTTAATAAAGTTCCACGGAACGTTAAAATTCCGTTCTCCTAGAATACTGATAACCGAAATAATTCGTTCTTTCACTAACAGGTATTTTGATAAACCGGTATTATGTAAGAACGAAATCAAACCGGTTTAGGAACAAAATAATACCGGTATTTGGAAACCGGTTCCGATCCCTGGTTTCCTATGTACTTTTTATTGCCTGTTCGATATAGCGGTCGGTTTGATCGCTTTCAGCTTTATGGGCACGCGTGAACGCTCTGTTTGGATATCGCTTGTTAAAATAGATTTATTGGGCGCCACTACCTCCTCACTTTCCATAAGGTGGATGATTCAGTCTCGTTAACCAAAAATACACCATATGCTATCGGGATAAGGTTTACGAACGGTCAGCTTACTACCTGCAATACTAGAAACAGATTGGTTCTTACGTTCTTTTGGGTGGTCTTTGGAGCCGTTGGCCAGTGTTAATGGCTTTCTGGCGCTGTGCGGTTTTCCACGAAGGGTGGGCAGGGCATTCTTATTTAGCCAGATTCCCTTGTGTGATTCCTAATGAATACCTCTAGTTTGAATATTCTGGTAGGCCACTCATACAAGGCTAGTTTCCTGGCGAGTAGAAACAACTAGTCAAGAACTTTCGTCAAGAAAATACATGCTGTACTCTTATGTCATTACTTGCAATGATCCAACAGTCTCCGTTTATGTGTCGATTCGGCAAAGTAGAGTCTATTTAATGAATGATCAATTCACTTGACTACCCCAGACTAAGTCCTCACACTTGTCCTTTGTCAAATTCGGCCTATGGGACGAGCTATTGGCCCTTATTCTGAATAAGAATTAAAAAAATATATTTCATTTAAACAAGTGGTATTTTAAATGGATATAAGGTTGAGGCCTCCTAGTAGGTACTTTTGTGCCTGTGTCAGGAGGACTCGCTCTTCCAGAACATAAGTTTTATCCACTAAAATTACAAATGAGAAATAACTATTTATTAATTACAATTCACTGTAGTCAGGTAGTCATACCTCACACATTCAGGTAGTCATACCTCAGACTAAGTCCTCACACTTGTCCTTTGTCAAATTCGGCCTATGGGACGAGCTATTGGCCCTTATTCTGAATAAGTATGTACAATTTGATGATGTTTTACATAAATTAGATTAGGTTCATTTATTTCACGATAAGAATTACATTATAAATTTGTCCACATGTCAAAATTACAAGAATTGTTATCATCAGAATAACAGCAGTCAAACTTACCTTAATTTCAGGTTCAAATTATCAACAGTATTTTTAAAAAACATGCACGGCGTTGGCAGGCCCAGTTTGTGTTAATAATGCAGGCAATATGCCGATAAGGTTACAGGTTTTCCGTATCGCGAAACGAATTGGCAAAACGGTGCCTATTTCCATAATAGCCCGATGAAAACGAATGTGTGGGCCAATGCCATATGTTTCTACAACGAAATAGGAATAAAAAGTGAATTTTACTTCCATGCGGGTTACAAAACCGCAATTAACTACATATTTCATAAACAGATTTAAGGGCTACAAAGGCTTAATTTTGGATTGGTCTCGTAACCCGCATAAACGGCGTCTCCGGTTCTATAAATCCATGTACCTAATAAAATCATAACTCACATGCTCATAAGCCGTTAACTATTGACCACAGGAGGGACGACTTTTGTTTTTGCAAGTGTTTATTTATGACCCACAAGTAATAGATATAGTGATGACTAGGTAAGCGCCTGATATAAAAAATAGCAATTAAATTTGATTGCGATGAACGAGTTCCACTCAGACGAAGTCGCGGGCAAAAGCTAGTATTATTATATATCTATATTCAAGTATGACCATTATTTTATGAAAGCCCTGCATAGCGCATTAGGTACTCTGTTCATCATGATATTCGCCCGTTCGTTTCAAAAGCTCTTCCCGAAACTTTCTGCCGACGAAAGCGTAAACAAAGGGAAATCTCTCAAAGGGATTTCTGAGATCCTGGCGCGTCAGCTATCTGCGGAATGAAATAACTTCTTCGTTTCATGTTGTGATGCTTGTACTCGTACAATTCCGTACAGATTAAAGAATGTATGAGAGAGTGATATCTGTTTCACATTTACGCAAGGCCAGGCGAAATTAAGTCATATATCACTGTCATGAAGACCTTGTCATTTATTGAAATGTGTAGCTTAATTTTCTCACTTTTACTTTATTGTGGCCTTTTGTGTGGGCTATCATCTTTTCACACTTGTATCCTAAGGGCGCCTTTCCATCAGACCTGTGCTATGCTATACGTTGCTATGCTATGGTTGCGTTGATATCCACCAAATATATTCATTGCTTCACATACCATAGCACTGGGGAAACTGAAAGCTATTACATCCTCGTATAGCATAACTGCATAGCATAGCTCTGTTGGAAAGGCAGCCTAAAGCCGAGTCCATTTCTTGACACTGTCTTTGCCGTATTTTTGATTCCTCTGTATTCTATTTGTAACTTTGTATTTGTCACGACGACGAGTGAATAGGCATCTCTTGGGTGAGCTCGCCTCACCGTCGGCGTCATCTTTCCCCCTAGATGCTGGCCAAGAGCAATCCCATTTTCCATTTAAAAAAAAACTGAATTTGACTTTTAGTGAGATCATTTTACGGATTGCAATGAGCCATAAAGGTATGATTCCGCTTCCGCTGCCGACTACATACAGCAACTGCACGTTCCGCCGCACTCCAAATTGAACCGAAATTGTATGCGTAAAAAGCTCAATTTGAAATGAGTGGAGAAGTGTCGGAACAGCACACGCCGCTCACTCTAAATTGGCACTTTTTAGTCTTATGACTACGGTTCAATTTGGAGTGCGGCAGAACGTGCAGTTGCTGTATGCAGTCGACAGCGGAATCATACCTTAACTGTAGTCAACTCATATACTCAAGAGCATTGAAAACGGGTATAATTGGCATAGTATTTCTACGCGATGTTTCCCCGTTTTGTTTGCCCGTGAGTGTAGCAATAAACTTGCATGTATTATTAGGCGCGAGGGAACTGAATACCAGATTGCGTTCGGGCTGAAATGTGTAATTGTGTATACAATACATATGAATGCTTTTAAAACGGGCTGCGAAATGAATTGGGTTTCATCCATAACATGTAGTGTACAAACGCCAACACAGTTAACTGACCATTGGTGACCCTTATTACAATGCGCATAGAGTTCACGAATGGTCAGTTAACAGTGTTGGCGATGGTACCTATAGTTCAAGTTGTGTCGGCTGAATAGTAACAAGATATTTAGTTTGATAATAATTTTACTGTTGAGGCGGAATAATGGTTCTTTTAATTACTTGAAATATGACACTGACGTATGCTTTTATTCTTATACTTAACACTAATGTAATAAAGCTTCTATTACATGAACACTATTTGAAAATCGTAAGTTTGTTATAGAAACTATTTCGTCAGCAGAATATCCAATGTAGTCGGTCACACTCTTATGAAACGAATACAGTTTCTATCCATATGTATTTCCAATCCTATCCATTTAAGACTTGGTCATACCGCTTGCGCGACGCAAGCGGGACGCTGCGCTGCACGCCAAAATGTATGAAACCGTCCCGCTCGCGTCGCGCAGCCTGTGTGGCGTCGCTAACCTGTTAGCATACGTTCCGGCGCGCAGCGGTCGCGTCGCGCGGACGTCGCGCAACGCTGTGTGACCAAGCCTTTACCCATATGTAAATAAACCGTCGCTTTTCTAAAGGCGAAAAAGTCTTCTAAAATACGACTAGTCTTTAAAGTTTAGTAATAACATTCCTTCAACGTTTAGTTCAATTTGTTCAAACTCCAAAGCATCTGTTGGCTATAAACGAAGTCTAGCCGTAACGGGTCGTAAGGTAGGGACTAGGGTTGCCATAAATATGGGGACCTGGGCCGGGACCATGAAAGAAAAAGTAGTGTAGGTAGAGAGGCAAAGGTTATTCCTTAAAGTCAAAGGTTAGCTGATTAGACTTGTGGGAGCGTGGCAGGTCCCTGCCGTCCGTTCCCCAGCTACTACCTGCTAGTGGGACCCTTCATGCGCTGCGTACCGCGCAGGCACTGCCTGCGTTACGGTATAGTACGTGTCAACCACGACGACGCGCCCCTCCACAGCGAATCTCATACTAATCTATGCGCAATTGTACGGATTGGGCTGTGGAGCCCTATACGCTTATATTCGGCCGTACTACACACTACGTGCATTATAACTAGCTGGTTCCTACTGGTTAACTATGCTTTTCAAACCGGGACAATTTGCTTAATAGCCGGGACACCTGGACACCACGCGTCAAACGGGGACATGTCGCGGTATACCGGGACGTATGGCAACCCTACCGTAAGGAAGCCGGCACCAGACAGCTCTTTACCATTCATCTCGGCTCGACGCCGGGAAAGCTTCCGTCTAGTAATTAAGCTCCAATTACCGCTACTTGGATAGTTTGACGCGGTAACACTAGACCTGCTCGCTCGCCTAAGGTAACCATTATTGAGATAAACGGTGATTGTGTTATCTATTGGGTTCAGTTCAGGGTAAATTAATGGACATGCATAAGCAAGGCTTTTTTTTGGGTCTTATGTGGTCACTTTATTTGGTCGCATTATTAAACAATCATATTTTAATTATTTCTTTATTTAATATTTATTGCACAAAATACAGTGAACAAATGGCGTACTTAGTGCCAAATGGCATTCTCTACCAGTCAACCACAGGGCTTAACAAGAGGCACTTAAATCAGTGAAGGGTAAATGATTTTATAATTCTGTGCTGACATTATATCCTGATATTAGATAGTTATGTAACATATTCATAACATTAGTACGATTACATATCTTTATTCATGTTTGTAACCGCTTTGTAACTGTTAAACACCTATAACTATCTCTACGATGTATTAATGTAATTATCAATGTTAATTATCAATACCATTGAATATTCAGTAGCTCTAGTATAAGTTTTTTCGAAGCATTAACTAATTCGAACGCGTTTGCGTTTTGTCTCAAAATGTATGAAAACGCTCTCACCGAGTTTGAAATACGCGCGTTCATCGGTTAGCAACAAATGTTATACTCGCTGTTTTAGTTTCCACTAGTGGCCACCAGAGACGCTGTTCACGTTTTCATACCACTTTCATACATTTTGAGACAAAACGCAAACGCGTTCGAATTAGTTAATGTTTCGAAAAAACTTATACTAGAGCTACAGAAATGAAAACATTTCCCACTTACGCAATCGTAAACAGGTTAATTAGGAACGGATATTGCCACACACTGACGACACGATCTTAAACCTTATTGGGACGAAATAAGGCCTAATAACAACCAATAAAAAGTGTTTTGTTTGTATGCAAATCCTGCCATTGTAGAATTGCTAATGACCGTGACTCACGCGTCATCCGAGCTTGCGAAACTGACGTTTAAGAGAAAAATGACGGAACTATGAGTGGGACCTAAATTTAGTTGTTTCGTTTTTCCCTAAGGCACTGGTCACATCGCCGGCGATGAGCGAGAGAGTAAGCGAGTGTTCGAATACGACGGGCGATTACTC
This sequence comes from Cenopis cana, assembly GCA_951800055.1. NCBI lineage: Eukaryota > Metazoa > Arthropoda > Insecta > Lepidoptera > Tortricidae > Cenopis > Cenopis cana. Next base: position 5,098,456 of record OX637487.1, on the reverse strand, counting down.
GAAAAATGACCGCTGTTTAGTCTCTGATCGCTAAGCGAGCATCGCTGAGCGAGTACCGCTGAGCGATGCTCGCTTTTATCGCTGCGATCAACTAGTGAGGAGAGTCCTCGCCGGCAGTGTGAACAGCCAGCGATAAACTATAAATATATCTGTCACTTTTACCGACGCCGAATCTATGTACATCTTTTGTTCGTTTCTTGAGCGAGAAAATCGCCGATAGCTAATCGCTTCCTCGCCCTTGGTGGGACCAGTGCCTAATTTGACGTGCGGTTGATATTAGTTTTGAGTTATTAGCCGCATTCCATTAGGGATCGTCCTAATTGGCGCGCGACTACGCGATGATCGCGCGATCGCGCGACTTTTACTTAGAATATTTACTAGTAAAAGTCGCGAGTTTGCGCGATAATCGCGTAGTCGCGTTTGTTTTAGGAGGATACCTTTAGGACACCTATTCGAGTTCAATATATTAGGTATTCGCGAATTTCACTCGCGCGTTTGCGCGATCATCGCATAATCGCGTTGTATTAGGACGATCCCTGACAATTACATCATATATTCGTAGTTTGGTGTACGAAGAAAGAGTAAATCTATTTATGTTCGTATGTCCCCGGTTATATTCTCAGTGGTGAAAATAATGTGAACAAAATCCTAAGAAAGTTGTTCGGATGCTATCGTTGTAATTTTAATTGGCATTGTAGTTCACGGAGGTTATGTATTCAGTTTAGAAACGTCATTTATAACATTTATAGACGTATACGTACGTAGGCGATAAGTGTACCTACAGTCCAAGTCATAAATTTATGTTCGGCACTTACGCTCTTACCATTAACAAATTTTCCCATATTTTATAAATGCTAATTAGTACACATTGGGCCAAGGTATTGGGTCAGCATTTTGAGCCAACATAACATAAACTACTTACCGGTAAAAACTATCAACTTACAGCCCAACGTACTGGCCCAACTACCTTGCAACCGACTTTTGATGTTGACTGTACATTCTCAGCCAGTCATACTCCATAAAACACTACAAAACAAACGTTTACTTCTTTAACCGTTTTTATGTTACACATACCGGGCCTACGCAAGTTCCCTCATTGTTTTGTAACAACAGATATACACGTCGATGGATGAGTAACAAATACTTATGCCGATAGATTACACATGCTGTCGACACATTCGAGAAAATAAGCAGCCATACACGCGATCTTACAATTTATGGAAGCAGTAAACAGAGGCCCGGTCGATCGGTTGTAAAAATGAATTTTCCAGTGTTGCTGTTGTATAACGCGTGTCATCCACGAAGGCGCACCCCTCCACAGTGGTGCGCCTTCGTGGTGTCGGGGCATAGCAATGTCCCATTGATTTAAAAACTCAGCACTCAATTGTGTGTTCCAGGACGAGGAATCTTTGGAGCCGCGGCCGGTCGCCAACATCACGCACCACAGCATCATGTACGCGCCCAAGTGCCTCGTCATCGTGTCGCGGCAGGACTACCTGGACACCTTTCGGGTGAGGACTTGAGTAGTTTGTGGAGTTTTAAAATGATAACAATCTAGGCGCGTCGCTCACTGGTAATTCGCAGCAGTGTGGCGAGGTTGCTAGGGCGCGGCGGGATTGAGGAGGCGTCGAGGAGCCGTCGCGGCACGATCGAATTCTTCATCGACCACTAAGAACCTACTACTTGGGCCTACTGCTACCCACGGGCCGAGTCGTTCGCGGTCTCCACTCCAGAACTTGTCTGTCACATCGGCCATCGGCTCTTCGACAAATATGCACCGCTCACTGCCACTTCAGCTTGCTTATCCTCAATGCTATGTCGGTAACCCTGGTTCGCCGTCGGATATCCTCATTCCGGATTCTGTCCCTCAGAGAAACCCCGAGCATAGCCCTCTCCATAGCAGGCGCACAAGGGGTGCACAGCATCTCACACATTTCTCACATATTTGTGTGTACTGCCATTTATTTCTAAAGGCATGTTAGAAGCTGTGCACCCCTTGTGCGCTTGCGCCTCGCACTGGCTCGATTCTTGATCATGTGAGCGAGGCGCCTTAGACTTCTTTGATGTTTTGATAGTTGTTACGTATTAGTTTCCACTCGTGCTCAATACATTGGCTCATTATTAGGTCCACCAGGTGTTTTAGAGCGGAGAACTTGCTTAGGCCCGAGTCGGTTGACAAACAATGCTTAACACTGAAACATTCCTATCTGTTTTCCAGAACTGCCTGGGAATAATCTACACAGTGTGGGTGGAGAACCTGGGTGTCCCGCTAGAGACGCTGGTGGGCAACCTTTTAGGTTGCGTGCTGGTGCCGCCAGCGGGTGGCCCGCAGGTCCGCTTCAGCATCGGTGCTGGCGACCGCCAGGCGTTACAACCGCCAGCGGCACCGCCGCTACCTGTCACGCACACATCTGTCCACATGCTACTGAGGCTACTGGGTGAGTAGACAGCTGTGGAATAGAACCTGGTCTAAATCGAACCAAACAATATTCCTTTCGTATTCTGCTGAAAGAAGGTGTAGGTCGGGTAGGAATAGCAAAGGAATATCATTTATCATGGAATTCCGCAAAGTAACGCCTGATTCAATCAATTATTAGAACCTGGCCCTTTAAGTTGCGTGCTGGTACCGCCAGCCAATTAGATTTTAGCTGCTGAGGGTTATGAACATCACTACGTTAAATAGACTGCAGTGGCGGAGCGTCCATACAACTCGATTTCCTCCAGCTGGCCTAATTTTCAGCCACTCCAGTTCTTTTACTACGGCTCATGAAGAATAAGAAAGGCAAATTATTTCCGGCTTCCCCAAGAATATTTTTACGCGCAGCCACTGATAGACTGCTTATCTTTAAGGCCTATTATTATATGTAATTTTAGTCGAATTAATGAATAATCAACCTCAGCAAACAATTGACTGACGAATCCTTTTTTCCAGGCATCCACAACTCCGTGACATTATGGTGCGCCGTTATGTCAGAACACAAGGTCCTCCTAGTGTCGCTAGCGGCGGCGCGGCTGGCGGCCGCGTGTAGAGCGCTCGCCGCGCTCATGTTTCCATTCCGATACGCGCACGTGTTCATACCGCTGCTGCCGGCGGGCTTGGCTGAGGTGCTGGCGACGCCGACGCCGTTCCTCATCGGCGTGCATTCCAGTTTGAAGGAGGAGGTTTCTGAATTGGTAAGGAATCGCGTTGATTCAACAAGTAGTTTTAATGCTTTAACTGCCTAACTGCCATCATCGTATATATCAGACAAAGTGACAAAGATGAAAATTGCGAGTAAATATTTTGATGTTCGGCGGTTAAGCTTGACTTTCATGGGTAGCGGCCGATGCGACAGTCGCGCGCGGCTGACGCTCAGCGACCGTCGCGCGCGAATAACGCGCGCGGCTGATGCGGAGGTGTAACTTTCGTGGGTCGCGGCCGATGCGACAGTCGCGCGCGGCCGCTGCCACGCCATTAGTAACTATTACTGACGCGAGCCGCACGCGACTGTCGCTGAGCGTCAGCCGCGCGCGACTGTCGCATCGGCCGCTACCCATGAAAGTCAAGCTTTAGAAGGATACTGCTATAGACTTTCGGAAGGAGCACCTAATTAACAATATAAAAGAAGTTTAAAAAGCCTGCATATTTGTGAACTCCCATTTATGTCTCATACTTTAACATTGAGGTAGTTGTCCCCAGAACGAGAGAGCCCCGAAATCCTAAAGACGTCACCGACTGTAATTCACAAAACCTTACAATATAACGCGAGATTGTCTTCGCAAGTGTATGCTGACAAAACTTTTCTATTGCAGCTAGATGTAATAGTAGCGGATCTGGACGTCGGCTCCCTCCACATTCCCGCCGGCGTGAACATTCCACGACCCGACGGGAAGCTTCTCTCGTCCCTCCAAGAAGACCTAGCCCTGGTGTTACAACCTGAACTGCGGTCAGCGGACTCTGCCTTCGCGCCGCCTCCGCCTGCCGCGTCGCCGCCGCATATGCTGGATAAGGAGATCAGAGCAGTGTTCATGAGGACGTTGGCGAAGCTGTTGCAAGGCTACAGGTTCGTTATGCAGTAGTAATGTTACTTCAGGGGAAACTGGTGTTCCGACGGGAAGCTTCTCTCGTCTCTCCAAGAAGACCTAGCACTAGTGTTACAACCTGAACTGATCATGAGAATATTGGCGAAGCTACTACAAGGCTCCAGGTTAGTTAGGACTCCTAGAAGACGACCTGGCTTTAGTAGCACTGCTAGTACTGAGCTTAACGGACTCTCCGTTCGCATTGGTGCTATAACTTGGTAATTTATTTGAGATAATTTAGTTTTTTAATCTCGCTTTCTTCTTCCAGACACTGCCTCACAATAATCCGCATCCACCCGTCCCCGGTGCTGACGTTCCACAAGGCGGGGTTCCTGGGCGCGCGGGGGCTGGCGCAGTGCCCGTTCGCGGCGCGAGTGCTGGACTCCATGTTCTTCAACGGGGTGGTCGCCGAGCGCGGGCCTCCGTGGCGGCCCACCGACATCTGGGACGAGCTGGTGCAGTGAGTTCTAATTCTTCTTCTTTGTCGTATCCTCATTGCTTAGGGTCTCGACTTCCGCTGCAGTCCTGTACCAGCTTCCGCGAGGCATTCCCATTTTGCGACATTCGTAAGGAAGCCTGGGCGCCAGTTCCCACTGTTACCTTGACAGTGTCTATCCACCGGGCAGGTGCTCTGCCTCTACCTCTCTTCCCTTCCATGTGACCGACCATTATCAGCTTTTTCAAGCTGTCCTCCCGTGTCCTAAAAATTGAAGTACGCGTTGAGTGCAGATAGTGGAGTCGCGTTCTAATCTTCAAATTAAAACTCATCATGCCCGTTAATGAAGGAAGGAGAGCAAGCTCTTAGTGGCAGAAGGATCCTGAGGAAGATTCTGGAACCTACAAAACGGGAAGATGGTAGCTGGAGGGTTAGGAAGAATGCGGAGGTGAAAGCATTGGTTGTCGAGCCTAAAATCATCGGAGATAGCAAAGCTGTTTGGCTACGCTGGCGCGGCCACGTTGAGAGGATGGGAGAGGGTCAGGCTGCCAAAAAAGGAGTCTGGTCCTGGATCGACGTAGTCCAAAAAGACCTGTGCCAGCCTGAAACGGCCGACTTTGATTGGCCAAAAGCTGCCCAAGACAGACCACAGTGGCGTGTCTTACCGTTGGAGCCCAAGATCCACTCCGGGTCGCTGAGCCAGCATTACTTTGAACTGAAATACATCGGTAACCTTTTTACGTTTAAAATGCCTTTTCGTAAAGGAAATCATTATAATTTAGTTGCATTAGTAAACATTGGGGACCAAAGATTGCATTTTTATGTTATAACGAATGGCTAATACTAAAAATTCCATGTTAAAAGAATCTTCAATAGCCACACGTCAACATTTATTTACCCTACTTCAATTAATGCAATCTTTGTGTGTGGTATACATTTTGTATTTGTATACGAGCAAGCTGTCAAAAAGCGTGTTTTTATGAGATGTCAAACTGAGAAAAGCAGCATACGTCTGCTCCCATTGAGGGCCGGAGCCCATCTGCCGGCAAGAAAACTACGGCGGCCGGTCAAATTTTCGGGATTGCCTTTGCATTGTTAAAAAAATCTCCACATTTTGCAAATGTTAAACACATACGACCTAGATAACATGTAGTTTTGTTACTATTCAAAAATTGAAGACCTTTCATAAAGTATTAACGTTGTAGTTTGCGTTTATTTCCTTTAGTAGAGCTAACTTTGAATTGAATTTTTATGAAGAAAACTATAAGTAATTGTGTTTCTGAAACACATGACGTGTAGAGTGTATCCTTAAATATCATATATAGGAATTACAGAATTCAATCTTTAGTAATAATAATACAGCAAGTGATCCAACCATCGCAATTATTCAGAAATTTGCTCGGTGCAGTCTTAATACAATAAAGAACTCGATATAACATAATTTAATCTAATTATGACAATTCTATGGCCCATTGTGTTGCTGAGCCAGGTAAAACTAATCATATCAGCTAAAGACGTCCACTGCTGGACATAGACCACCTCCAAAGAGTGCCACAATGACCGGTCCTGCGCCACCCGCATCCAGCGAACTCCCAAATTAAAACTATATTTCACTACCTAAACGATTAAAACTCACGTATCAATTATCACTATGGTCGACATGTTTCGTACTACTAGGGATTTCTTCCTCGTGATGAGTGTATTAGTGACGAGGCCGCAACGTACAGTCGGCATCAAAAATAGCTTGACATATGACATATGAAGATGTCAAAAGTTCCTATTCCCTTGTAATAAAGACTTTTGACGTTTTCATATGCCAAGCTACTTTCGATGTTGACTGTACACTGCCGGGGGCTTAATACGTGAGTTTTAACCGTTCAAATGTAATTTTAAGCATGACTCACGCAGGTTTAAATTCAGGTTCAAATTAGGTGTTTAACCCGTTCGCCTTATCGCTGTGTTTTGTATTTTAGCATTAAACTTACCCATTTATCGCACGCATGTCTATTATGGTTGAAATTCTTTTTGTTGAACGTATTTGTATTAAAATGTTATTGGATTTTAAACCTTATTGTTTGAACAGTAAAGTAGCTTTTTGAAGGAATTGCTTTGGCGCAATTCGTTCAACTGTAATGATTTTAAGTATAAATGTGTTGTTTTATTAGCTAAAATGTTTCTCGTTGTTACAGAAATCTGCCAGAACAGTTACGGTTAGAATCGCTAAATCCAGACCTTGTGCTGCAACATATACAGGAACTCGCGATGCAACTACAACTCAATGAGAATCCTAACCCGCAGGTTTGTACAAGATAAGGAAGCACTCATTTGAAAAACAACTAATAAAACAGGCGAAACTGATTGAAGAGAGTAAAGGCTTGGTCACACAGCGTTGCGCGACGTCCGCGCGACGCGACTGCTGCGCGCCGGAACGTATGCTAACAGGTTGGCGATGCAAACACAGGCTGCGCGACGCGAGCGGGACGGTTTCATACATTTTGGCGCGCAGCGCAGGGTTCCGCTTGCGTCACGCAAGCGGTGTGACCAAGGCTTTAATAAATGACATTCTTTATTTTACACCATTTTGAACCATATTACATTCAATCTTAAAGCTAAAGCTGTATGCGTTTATAGAATAGTACCTCTAGTACAAGTTTTTTCGAAACGAAACAAAAAACGACCGCGTTTGCGTTTTTTTGTCTCATTTTGTAAATGTAAGGCAACGCGAGCAGCGCCTCTGGTGGACTTGGATGGTAACTATTTTTTGCCAAATATATTAAGACGCGTTGCGTTTAGCAAACGTATTCGTCTTTGTTTCGTTTCGAAAATACTTATACTAGAGGTATAGTAGAAATTATTTAAAATGTCCGACTTTTTATAAAACTTGTCATTGGACTTTGAATCTTCACGCTTGGACAGTAAAGTCGCTTTTTGAACGGCCTAATTTGATACAACTCGGTCAGTTCAAGTAATTTTAAGTATACTATTCTAAACATAAACGTTCAAAAAGGTTAAATAAAAACTGCTCTTATTTATTTATTTTTTTATTAACACTCTCAGCGCCATAGAACTCAACTAAATGTCTACAGCAGCAGGCCACATGGGCTGCCGGCCGCCCACAAAAGTACCAGCGCAGCAAGCCACATTCGATTTTTTGGATGTTTACCGGCAGCCCACATGGGCGGCCGGCGGGACACGCAAATACTTTACCAGCGGCCCAGGCCAAATCTGTATCGGCTTTTGTAGCAGCCCACGTGGGCTGCCCGCGTACCACAGGATAGCAATCATGTACGTGAACACTTTTGCTGATCTTGATAAATCAAAGTGTATACCGGCTGGCCACCAAAATAAGTGATCGTTTTCGGCGATCAACATTTCAAGCGCAAACGCGCAAACTTTTCTGTGTTTTGACAAGGGTATATCTTATTTAAAAACCATGTCAGTTTTTGTTACATTTCGTCGGCTAAAGTCAAAAACACCATTCTTCGACTTTAGGACGAATTATAACAGAGTTTAATAGAAGAAAAATATGTTCTCAGTGTAATCTTCGTGTTTGCTTTTTATAACAAAGTTTGATTTAACTTGATACGTATCTTGCAATTTATCTTTATTTACCAAGTAATGAATCTTGCGTGTTTGGGACAAATCTCGCAACTGAATTTTAAACTAGTTATCCTGCACCTATTTAGGAGAAGTTTAGACTGTAATATATTCAATCGCCATTAAACAGCGATTAAGACAATTACTTGGTTAAGTATTATCACCATAGTAAAAATTTGTAATTCCAATGTTTATAGTGAAAATGTTGTTATAAAAAGACTCAGCAGCATTGAGCAGCAGCTCCCTGTCTCGCAAAAAAATCTGATAATCTTATTTTTCGATTGGATTTATGACGAATTTTCTTGTCAGTAGACAAGAAACGGTTTTTGTGGGATCATTGCGTACCACATGGCTTGCTGGTAAAGTTAACATGGTGTACCGCCGGCCGCCCACGTGGGCTGCTATAGAAGATAATAAAGTTGTTCAGTTTTAAGACGTGGCGCTCGCCTAAATCTTTTCGGTGTCCTGCCGGCAACCCACATGGCCTGCTAGTAAAAGCCACCCTAACCACGCTCGGCGTATTGCAAAAGGAATAATGTGGTCTGCCGGCCGCCCACATGGCCTGCCGGTAAACCTCAAAAATTCTCAGTGGCTTGCTCTATTGGAATTTTTGTGGGCGGCCGGTGACCCACGTGGCGCTGAGAGTGTTAATAATGGGATAATGGGCTAGCCAGTGGGCAAAGATGACGCCGATTATGAAGCGAGCTCACCCAGAAAATGCCTATTCACTCTTGGCTTAAATAGGTCCAGGTCATATGAACTCGGAAATACAGATGCTGGCAGGGAATTCCAAACCTTAGCCGTGCGCATCTCGCCAGTTGGTTGAGGTGGAGTTAAGTCACAGAATAGTATAATAGTATTACATACAGAATGGCCACGAACCTCCCGCACCGAGGTCGTTATTATTATCTCTTTATTTATTTGGAAACTTAGGCTAGGTTGTTATAATAGCTTTATAAAAAGTAAAATATAAAAATACATTTACAAAACATAAAAATATTATAAAAACCTAACCTAGGGTGCCGCCGGCAGCGGGGCAGGGCCTAAGCTACCGGCGGTTAGGGCGACAGAGAGAGGAACCTCCTGACAATGCGCGCCGTGTCCAGGAGTACCGCCTTCTGAATCTGACCCTTGACCCAGCCATCTAGCGAGAGTCTCTTGAGGTGTTGGTCGAGACTCTTCGCTATTAGACCGTTCGCAGAAACAACTATCGGGACAATGGTCGTTGAATCAACATCCCACATGGCGGTTACCTCGTGGGCCAAGTCTAGGTACTTGCTGAGTTTGTCCTTCTCGGCCTTCACGAGGTTCTCGTCATGGGGGATGGTGATGTCAACGAGCACTGCCTGGCGTTTTGATCGATCTATCAGCACGATATCCGGCTTATTGGCTACAATAGTCCTGTCCGTGATGACAGATCGATCCCAATAGAGCGTGGCACGACCATTTTCGAGAACTGGCGCAGGTGTGTACTTATAGTACGGCACTTCGACGTCCACAAGACCGTATAGAAGGGCAAGTTGCTGGTGAATGATCCTGGCTACAAGGTTATGTCTGTGCAAGTACTCGCCGTTAGCAAGATGACCACAACCGGAAATGATATGCCTGAGTGACTCTCCGGGACGGCGGCATGCCCGACAAATGTCGACCGTACCGTCCTTCAGGATATACCTCCGGTAGTTGTTCGTCATGATAACTTCGTCCGCAATTGCACAGACAAAACCTTCGGTTTCCCCGAAGAGATCCCCGAAACGTAGCCAGTTCACCGACGCGAGCAGGTCTACATCGGGTCCCGTAAGGGCCCTGTAGAACCTCCCGTGTAGCTCCTTACTCTTCCATACGGCCTTGCGGTCCTCGGTACTCATTACTTTAAGTCTGCGCCAGTTCTCTTTTGCCATGGAGAGCGGGGTGTAAGATGCGTCTACTGCAACTACGTCCCGGTGCATCCCGCACTCGCTGTTTAGGAAATAATCCCTGAGGCTGCACACCTCGCGGTTGTGGAGGTCTTTCGCGTTTAAAAAGCCGCGTCCTCCGCACTTCCGCGGTATGTACAGTCTCATAACAGACGAGCGCGGGTGTAGCATGCGGTGCGCAGTAAGCAGTACACGCACCCTTCGGTCCAGGGCGTCCAGCTCGGTCTGAGTCCATCTTAGTATGCCAAAGGAGTATATGAGTAAGGGCATCACCCAGGCGTTGAAGGCGCGCACCTTGTTGCCGCCTGACAAAAAGCTATTATATACTTTTTCTCAAAAATGGCCCGCAAACTGGACTTTAGTCGCTACATATTGGAAGGTAAAGTGTATAGTTTAAGGTCAGATCCAAATTAAAAAGTAAAAAACATTGCAGGTCACATATATGGCCTGCAATGTCACATATAAATTCCTTTATTTGTCGAGTTATAAACTTTTTAAAATGTAGAAACTGTCATACAAAAGGAGGCACAGGTCGTATTCAGCCAATTCAGCTCGTATTTTTCTGTTGAAAACGCGACGTTTTTTTATGTGTCTCGAATAATTTGCGTTTTTCGGTGGAAAAATACACTTGCGATTCTGTTAAAAAAAATAAACGGCGGGAAAAGATGATGTTTTTGACGTTTTAAGGTTATGTTTATCAAATCTTAATTAAATTTTTGTCGTATTTTCCCCATTTTTGAGAAAAGCACTATATTAGCCTCGGCCGGAATGGCAATTCCAGGCTGCGTATTATAATTAAACGGACTCGCAAGCTCGTCCGTTTAAACAAATACTCAGCCTGCAATTGCTTCCTTCCCGGCCACGGCAATAATGTACTATTGTCAGGCGACAGAAGAAACGCTCCTTCACCGCCCGCTTTACGTCCTCACCCTCAATACCCAAAGACTGTGACATACCAAGATATTTATAGGTTTCTGCTTCGGAGAGAGATTTGAGTGACATTGTCTCAGAGAGTTGTAAATTTGTAGAATTTACAACTTTCCCCCGCTGTACATGCATGACCGCACACTTATTATTATTATGTACTCTTTACCATATGACGGGACCATAGGGTCCCGGACCTTTGGAAGGCATGCGTGGGGCCGAAGCCAACAGCGCAGAGGCCCCTTTAAGACAACAATAATCTAAAGGCAATTATTATTATTGGTTTTTGTGGGCCTTCTATGCCGCCTCGACCAGTTATTGATCTATTGTGTCCTTAGAGTTCTTTGCTTAAAACCGTTGCTTCCAGGAATTTCCAGACTCTTTGGGTAGCAATCTGCTGTATCTCCTCTGGATGCATGATGTGCTTCCCTAGGTAGATACTTCTTTTGCGCATAAGTGGTCCACAGGAGCAAAGGTCAGTTACCTCGTCCCTGAGAGACCCGCCTGGTGTCGATCGGGTGCCGTCGCGACTCGCGATTTGTCCGCGCCACGCGCTACGCACCCGCGCAAACAATTGACGCGTGTACCGACAGCGCACGCACACATACTTACCCACAGCGCTTAAGTTCCTTCGCGTGTCACAGGTGTGGTTAAGTGCATGTTACCCACAGCGCTTACGTTCCTTCGCGTGTCACAGGTGTGGTTAAAGCTTAAGCCACACAGATAGCGGGCGGGCGGTAGCGGCGCGGGAGGCGCGCGGGAGCTGGCGGTACACGCGGTGACACGCTCCCGCGCGGCTACCGCCCGCCCGCTCTCTGTGTGGCTTAAGCTTAAGTGTATGTTACCCACAGCGCTTACGTTCCTTCGCGTGTCACAGGTGTGGTTAAAGCTTAAGCCACTCAGAGAGCGGGCGGGCGGTAGCGGCGCGGGAGCGGGCGGTAGCGGCGCGGGAGCGGGCGGTAGCGGCGCGGGAGGCGCGCGGGAGCTGGCGGTACACGCGGTGACACGCTCCCGCGCGGCTCCCGCCCGCCCGCTTTCTGTGTGGCTTAAGCTTAAGTGTATGTTACCCACAGCGCTTACGTTCCTCCGCGTGTCACAGGTGTGGTTAAGTGTATGTTGACTAAAGGACGTTTGGTTGTTGCAGACATACCAACAGCGAATCCTCCGACCACCAGAGGGCGCGTCGGCGCGCATCCACCAGCCGCCGCTGCCCACACTTGATCCCGTGCGTGTCAAGGAGGTCATCGATGAGGTCACTGCCCGGAACGCGGAACATCCCAAGTATGGTGTTTTCTTTCACATATCAACATATAATATCTGGGCGACCGAGCTTTGCTCGGCGTTATCCCGAACATGAGACTCGCCCCCGAAAACCCCCAGATACCAAATTTCCTCAAAACCGTTAGAGCCGTTTCGGAGATCCCGGAAATAAATAAATATATATACAAGAATTGCTCGTTTAAAGATATAAGATACAGGAGGGATTTTCTTTTTGGGTCAGTATTAGGGCAGCTACCACATGTGCTGCTACGCAAAAATGGTCTTAGAAGACCTTCCTTCGATTTTAAATTAATGAAGATTGGCGTTTTCATATTTTGGAAAAGACATATAGGGTGGGAGAAAAAGGCAAGTTTTGACAAACTTTTTTTTTGATGCCAATTGATCCCATTCCTATCCAGGATCAGAAGATCATTAATTTGTATTCGAGGGAAGGTCAGAAGACCATTTTCGCGTAGCAGGACGGTATCTGGTAACCGGCACCGGCCCTCACTGACTCAAAAAGGAAATCCAGCCTGTATAGCTATTGCTAGTCCGAATTCTATAAGTATTCAATTTAAATAAGAGCCAATTTATTTATTTCCATAAAATTAACACTTGTACTCCGCAGGCTGTCTGCGCTGCGCGCGCCCGTGCCGCGCATCGTGCCGCCCGCCGCGCCGCCCTCCGGCGCCGTCGAGGCGGGACACGTGCTCATCACCAACTCCGCCCGGAGACTTGAGGTATGCACCATCCTATACTTACTGCTGCACCGCACCGCACCGCTCCGCAGGCTGTCTGCGCTGCGCGCGCCCGTGCCGCGCATCGTGCCGCCCGCCGCGCCGCCCTCCGGCGCCGTCGAGGCGGGACACGTGCTCATCACCAACTCCGCCCGGAGACTTGAGGTATGCACCATCCTATACTTACTGCTGCACCGCACCGCACCGCTCCGCAGGCTGTCTGCGCTGCGCGCGCCCGTGCCGCGCATCGTGCCGCCCGCCGCGCCGCCCTCCGGCGCCGTCGAGGCGGGACACGTGCTCATCACCAACTCCGCCCGGAGACTTGAGGTATGCACCATCCTATACTTACTGCTGCACCGCACCGCACCGCTCCGCAGGCTGTCTGCGCTGCGCGCGCCCGTGCCGCGCATCGTGCCGCCCGCCGCGCCGCCCTCCGGCGCCGTCGAGGCGGGACACGTGCTCATCACCAACTCCGCTAGGAGACTTGAGGTATGCACCATCCTATACTTACTGCTGCACCGCACCGCACCGCTCCGCAGGCTGTCTGCGCTGCGCGCGCCCGTGCCGCGCATCGTGCCGCCCGCCGCGCCGCCCTCCGGCGCCGTCGAGGCGGGACACGTGCTCATCACCAACTCCGCTAGGAGACTTGAGGTATGCACCATCCTATACTTACTGCTGCACCGCACCGCACCGCTCCGCAGGCTGTCTGCGCTGCGCGCGCCCGTGCCGCGCATCGTGCCGCCCGCCGCGCCGCCCTCCGGCGCCGTCGAGGCGGGACACGTGCTCATCACCAACTCCGCCCGGAGACTTGAGGTATGCACCATCATATACATTACTTACTTACTTGTGGCAATGTGCAGTGTCTACCTACCCTCCCATTTCCAAATTCCTAACTCGCGGCCACCGACATTCGGCGCTGTTACTGTGCGCCCGAACCTCACACACGTCGCACGCGTCCGTTATCTACATTATCATAAGAATCCAAAAGGGTGGAATATCGGCACCCTCCGCGTCGCGAGTGGCCACCGAATCATTAGGCCCTGAAACGCGAGTGAAGAAAGTGAGCAGTGCATTGTGCCTTGGATTATACCTAAAGACTTCGGCCGTGAGTGCCTACTCTTCTTTCCCACACATTGCCACAATTGGTGGATTGTTGGATTGGTGGCTGGTGGACTGCTGCTTACTTAGCCCCTTATTCATAAAAGTTAACAAACCTCTGCCGACTCGAATGTGTTTTGTCCCTTTCTCCCAAACATAAATGTCAAAGTGACAGATAAGGACAAACGAATATTAGCGGCCGTTAATTCGATTCCCGTCTTAGCCACTCTCATCCTCTCCAGGTTAAGAGGGCGCACGGGAGGGGTGTGCGGGGGGCTCCCCGCCCCCCGCCCCCGCCCCGCCGCACACCCCGTTGCTGCTGCGAGCGCTGGCAGGGAGCAGCTAAACTTATGATATGTAATGGGATTTACCACAGAACAATAAATAGGTTAGAAAGGCGATGGGGGCGTGGCACGCGCGCCACATCGTTGAGCATTCGCTCAACGTTCGCGCCACATCGTTGAGCATTCGCTCAACGTTCGCGCCGACGGCACGCGCAGGTCGCCTCAGTCGCTCTCAATGAACGAACGAGTACGTACAAGCGTGAAAAATATTAAAAAATACCTTCCTGTGCGATCATTACATGTAAAGCAAGTAGCCAGGTGCCAAGTACGACTTATGAAAGGATTTCATTTCACAAGTAACGTTATTTCAATGTTAATATTGACGAAAAATTGGTTTAAGTTGAATTTTTTTAACAAAGGCCGACTCGGGTTCCCGCGCTGCGCCACGTACGCGTAGTGATGTGTACCCGTTTGAAAGATTACCGATTTTTATCGGTCTGGGTGGTAGCTATAGAAATCTTATATTCTTTATTTCTAGTTTTTACCAGTACCTGTGCATGGTACTGGTAAAAACTAATATTAAATATGTTACGATGTGTTACCGTGCGATTATTTTATTCTAATTATATTATTGAAAAGTTTAAATATACGTTTTCTTAATATAAAATGTTGTCAAGCGGATGCGTCCGCGTCCGCTAAGGAAATTATAATTTTCAATGAAATTTAAAAAGTAAACGCCACAGGTGAGATTATACCCTCTGGAATTGCTCTAACCAACTGAGCTACCGTGGGCATCCCTTGTGGTGGTGAATTTTTTAAACAAAAACTTAACACCAGAAACAAAAAGACAATTACTTACCTAATACATTCTGTTTCAAGGACAATACAATTTTATCATAAATTGCGTTTTAATATAACCCTTCGCCACTTCACACACTAGTACTCGTTAAACTTAGGCTATTTACTAATTCGAGAACTTCCATCCAGTCCGAATCATGGCATCATGGTATCTAATTATTTGCACTTCCATTTAATTATTTACACTTCCATTTAATTATTTACATTTACATAATAATTATTTACATTTACACCATTTACGTAATAAATATCTGGGCGACCGAGCTTTGCTCGGCGTTTTCCCGGGCATGAGACCTAGCTAGATCATTTGCTCGTCCCCGAAAACCCCCACATACCAAATTTCATCAAAATCCTTAGAGCCGTTTCCGAGATCCCGGAAATATAGAAATATAGATATACATATATAGATATAAACAAGAATTGCTCGTTTAAAGATATAAGATTATTTGCATTTCCTTTGCACTTCACTACATGAACTTTTTTCCGAGATCAAAATGGATGGACGGACGGACGAACGGACGGGCGGACGCGTGAGTGACTGCAATAGGGTCCCCCTTCAGGTACGGAACCCTAAAAAGAATTACTAAATTCGGACAACATTGCTAATTAATTATATTAAAAAACAAAAAAAACCTTCTATCTTATTTGTATTGAAGTCTGTTAGTAAAAGAAAGTCATTTTGCAATTTTTGCATTCGTATCTTTGCAATTACGGATTTTACGGATTTGATGTTTCTGCAGTGAAGTGGTTCGAAAGTTATCTCTCCGGCCGTGCGCAGACGGTAGCGTTACGTGGGATGGATGGTGTCATTTCGTTGTCTGCTCTTTGTCCTGTGTTGAGAGGTGTACCACAGGGGTCAATACTAGGCCCTCTGCTTTTTATATTATATAGTGCTGACATCATCCATAGTATAGAGAGCAGCAAATACCATCTTTACGCTGACGACCTCCAGCTTTACGTATCCAGCCCGCCAACGGACATATCTGCTGCTGTCAATACTCTGAATGCGGACCTTGATCGTATTTTTGCTTGGTCGGAAAAGAACTGCCTTGTTCTGAATCCGAACAAGTCGAAATATATAGTCTTTGGTTCAGAGCATCAAATCCGTAGTACTGTTAATAACCTCGAGGCTTTGACTACCAGTAATGTTGCCATCATGGGTGAGCCAATAGAGAGGGTGGTAGAAGCAAACAACCTTGGCCTCCTCATGGACGGTAAGCTGCGCTTTGAGAACCACATACTTAAAGTTGTGAGTAACTGCTTCTACCGCCTTAAAGTTCTTTACAATATTCGGGATTACCTAAGTGTTGACTTGCGTATCAACCTTTGCGAATCGCTGATATTGTCTAGATTAAACTATTGTGATATCGTGTATGGTGGCTGCATTATAGGTCGTACAAAAAAACTCATACAACAAGTGCAAAACGCATGCACTCGTTTCTGTTTCCGAGTCCCTCCCCGCTCCCATATCACTCCCTACTTGAACGCCGCTGGTCTGCTGAACATGCCTGCACGCAGACGCCTGCACCTCGCCACTCTTCTTTTTGGCATAGTACAGTCTGGAGTACCAGCATATTTGCTGAGTAGACTTGTATGGCCCAAGAGTCATAAATCATAAATCATTTATTTCGTGAAAACAACCTAACAATAGTTACACGTTTTTGAACCCTCCTAGTAGGTATGAAGACACCTGTGTCAGGAGGACTCGCTCTTCCTGTGGTGGTTATTACAATTTGCTTTCTTTATCCACTAGTTATCACAATACAAAGATGTATGTAAATGAACTACTTAACTATTTGTGTGTGTGTGTGGTGTGGGTGTGTGTGTGTGTGTGTGTGTGTGTGTGTGTGTGTGTGTGTGTGTGTGTGTGTGTGTGTGTGTGCGTGCGTGCGTGCGTGCGTGCGTGCGTGCGTGCGTGCGTGCGTGCGTGCGTGCGTGCGTGCGTGCGTGCGTGCGTGCGTGCGTGCGTGCGTGCGTGCGTGCGTGCGTGCGTGCGTGCGTGCGTGCGTGCGTGCGTGCGTGCGTGCGTGCGTGCGTGCGTGCGGGCGGGCGGGCGGGCGGGCGGGCGGGCGGGCGGGCGTGCGTGCGTGCGTGCGTGCGTGCGTGCGTGCGTGCGTGCGTGCGTGCGTGCGTGCGTGCGTGCGTGCGTGCGTGCGTGCGTGCGTGCGGGCGGGCGGGCGGGCGGGCGGGCGGGCGGGCGGGCGGGCGGGCGGGCGGGCGGGCGGGCGGGCGGGCGGGCGTGCGTGCGTGCGTGCGTGCGTGCGTGCGTGCGTGCGTGCGTGCGTGCGTGCGTGCGTGCGTGCGTGCGTGCGTGCGTGCGTGCGTGCGTGCGTGCGTGCGTGCGTGCGTGCGTGCGTGCGTGCGTGCGTGCGTGCGTGCGTGCGTGCGTGCGTGCGGGCGGGCGGGCGGGCGGGCGGGCGGGCGGGCGGGCGGGCGGGCGGGCGGGCGGGCGGGCGTGCGTGCGTGCGTGCGTGCGTGCGTGCGTGCGTGTGTGTGTGTGTTGGTAACAATACGTTTAATTTTCTTCCATTATTTTATTTACTTAATTTAATTTACTTAATTAATTATAAACTGTAACATTAAACTTTAACATTAAACTTTAACATTAAAGTGTGCGCAGGTGTAAGGCAATGATTCTGGTGCCTAAGCATCGGACCGCGGCGTTTCGAGGAAGTTTCAGATTTGCGGCGTCCAAGTGCTGGAATGATCTCCCTCCACCTAT
The DNA here is from genome assembly GCA_951800055.1 of Cenopis cana. Taxonomy (NCBI): domain Eukaryota; kingdom Metazoa; phylum Arthropoda; class Insecta; order Lepidoptera; family Tortricidae; genus Cenopis; species Cenopis cana. Next base: position 5,080,565 of record OX637487.1, on the reverse strand, counting down.
CCAAGGAGCGTCTAGCAAATATACCTTTAAGCGCAAGCTTAAAGACTATTTGTTGACGCTCCAAAGATCCCATCCCTAACCCATCCAGCACTTAAAATATCCCAACTGTATAGCTTTCTTGTGTTTTTGTTGCAATTTCTATTCTGTTCTTCTTCAGTGGTTAATTTTAAATCCTCAAATGTTATAAAGTGTCGGCAACGCGCACGTGACTCCTTTGGAGTTGCGAGCGTCTATAAGCTACGGTGTCCGCTTACCATCAGGTGGACCGTACCCTAGTTTGCCACCGTCATCCTATAATGAAATTGTTATTGTTTTAATTGTTATATAAAGTCAATATTTTTTATACTTGTATTATGTTATGTATGTATGTATATATTGTATAAAGTATGTTGTGTTGCGTTCCGTGGGTCACGTACGGTGCTGTCTGAAAACCAGCGCTCCAGGTGTCTAACAACACCTGAGCATAATGCTGAGACAGCAACCGATTCACTGCCGCGAAGACACACATCATTTATTTGTTAAATGTGGTGCGTTTATTATTATTGTTTTTTTTTTGTATGTGTGTCTTTCGTTTCGTGCAGTGAATAAATGTTTTCTTTTCTTTTTTCTTTTCTTTTCTTTATAAATAAAGGTCGAACACATTAGAAGTATTTTCGTTGTAATGTAATTAATAACCGATAAATATATTTTTTTATTCAATCCCTAGTGAAAGTTTTGCTTTAGCTTGCGTGTGTGCTGTGCGTGTAGGTTAACTTACGTATGTGCGAATGAAATGTCGGCCAATCACGGCGCTTTGTTGTCGTTGCGAGTGTGTGAGTTTCATTGTGTTTATTTTGTTCACGTGTAGTAGTAACATACCTGGAGGGGGTAAGGTGGCGACACTGGTTCTGATACAACTCGCGCTTGGTAGCCTTTCTAACCTATTTAATGTTCTGTGGGATTTACATACTTACTTCCTGGACAGTAGGTGTTACTTCCTGGACACTTCTGGCAACTGTCCAGGATGAGCCTCTTTCGGATACTATCTTCACAGATCTTATGAGAACATCTTATCTTATGAGATCTTATGAGAAGGGTAGATCGAAATCTCGCGCCGTAAACATCGTTGCGTTGCGCTCCTGATAATTAATTCCGAAATATAAGGCTACCATACCAGTTAATTCTGTCGGAAATAGACATAAAAACGTTACTAAGTATATAAGCGAAGTGACTGTAAAGTGTATTCTTGGAACTTTGCGTTGAATTGGGACAAATTGTGTGTAAAAGCGAAGTCACGATCATCTACCTAAGTGCCCGGCCATAGTGATAGCGACCATAGTTGCCTAGTAATTGTGGACTCGTGTCTTAGTGTTTCGAGGCGTTAAAATGTCCAAGGATACAGCTTGTCCGTTTGAACCAAATAAGCGCCTGCAACACTCGCCGAAAAAAGATAACCCTAGCATGAGCGGCAGCGGATATGGCTCGCAACCGGAGCTGTATAATTTGTCACGGGAACGAGAGGAAAATTTTGTTACCCTAAGAAAAAGGAAGCTCCCTGATACTGAACACGTTGGAAACATGGATTTCGAGTCGTTTCGTAAAGAAATCATGTCCGTTTTAACAGACTTCTCTAGAACTCAGACGGAAGCAACTGCCGAAATAAGACAAAACTGCTGCGAAATCAAGGACGAAATTAAAAATTTGAAGCACGTAACGGAACAATTAAGCGAAAAATATGGAGTAATACAGCAGGAATTAACGGACCTTAAAAGTGATAATTTACAAATCCATGAAAAAATTCAAAACCTCGAAGAAAATGTACATCAACTGCAAATTACCAAGATGGACACAGAAACAGGATCCTCAGCCGCTCAATGTGTTAACAACCAGCCGGCTGCCTATCGTGAGGACATAATTACGGAATCACAAGATCGATATATGCGCATGCACAATATTCTGGTGGTGGGTGTTACCGAAATCAATAATAAAGATCAAGCGGCCAGGCAGTGTCACGACCTAAACAAGACAATGGAACTCATAAAATCTATATACAAGGACTGTCCTGCGCCTACAAAAATAGTAAGATTAGGTAAATACGACCCCGAGAAGACACGCCTTATCAAAATATCATTTGAGTCTACGGAAACAGTAAAATATTTGCTAAGAAACAAGTCTAAGATTACCGGAAACTACCGCTTTTACAGCGATCAAACAGCTAGCCAAATGGCTTATCTAAAAAACTTGAGAGACGAACTACGACTACGCAGCACTAACGGAGAAATGGATTTAACTATTAAATTTGTAAGGGGCGTGCCAACTATTGTAAAATGTGAAAGCGAACCAAAAAACTCCTCAAAGTGAGTAGCGAATATCAGCAGAATGTCGGTGTTAATAAATGTACAAAATATGAATTAATAACATGTTTAATAAATTGCGTTATATATTTCTGTATTTATCTATTTATTTGTTTACCTTTATTTTATAGCAAACTTTTAACTATTGTACGAGGCAAATTGTCTCATGTTGTATTGTTAAACGCGATCTCGGGGCGGTTTGGTGGTGGAAGCAAACCCGCCTTGTTTTTTGTGTCTATGGACTGGCGTCATGTTACCTTACTCAGGGCTTATGTTTTAAACAGCAAGTACATCGAAATTGGGTTTTCTTATATCGTACAATTTAAATTTAGGAAAAAACCCTTATTATCCTTGGGCCTGTTAAACCCGGGGTCTCTCGGCACACGGCATGACGAATTCTTAGTAGCTATGGAACGACATTCAGTGGACATAATGGCAATTAACGAGACGTGGCTTCGGGCAGGCGAGGAGGCGCGCGCGCCAGCACCGCCCGGCTACCGGCTACGGCACACGCCGCGGCCGGCGGGTGAGCGCGCGCGCGGCGGCGGCGTCGGTTTTTATCTCAAGCGGGGCGTAAATGCGCGCCTGCTCGCGCACCCGACTGCTCCCTCTATCGAACAAATGTGGCTAAGTCTCACTGTTAACGGTAATAAATTAGCTGTTGGTACTGCATATAGGCCACCCTGGCAAAATCCAGATATTTTTATAAACGCCATAAGTGAATCTGTCTCCTATTTCTCGACTTTTGACCATATCATTCTCCTCGGAGATTTTAACATTAACATGTTTAGGGAAGAGGAACCCAGCACAAAAAAGTTAAAAGATTTTCTTTATTGTCACAACCTTCGCCAATATATAGATCAAGCTACACATTTTACAGATCATAGCGAAACGTTGATTGATATTATTTGTTAGAGTGTTCATCTTACCGATATAGAGGTGAATTTCGTTCCTGAACTGAGCAGTCATGCATTTATATCTTGCAAAGTTAACATTTGTAAAACAAAAACGCCGCCAAAATGCATCGTTTATCGTCCACTTAAGGACATCAATTTGGAAACGTTTATTGTTGACGTTGATCGTATCGAATGGGAACGTGCCTTGTCAGATGATGTGAATCTCTCTGTCACCACTTTTAACGCATTTTTATTAAATTTATTTGATCGGCATGCGCCTTTAAAATCCACTATCATTAAGGAGCAGTCTTTCCCCTGGATAACCTACAACATTAAAAAAATGATGGCCAAACGAGATGAAGCTCATGTACGATCTCGAAAAAGTGGTGCTGATGCTCATAAGACATATTATAAGGAACTGAAAAGGATGGTTATTGATGCTATACATTCTGAAAAAACTGCATACTTCAATACGTATATCGTGTCACAAATAAAAAATACCCGCGCTCTTTGGAAACATGTTAAGCAAAACGTAGCCGATTTTAAGAAAAGAGACAGTGACATACCCCGACATTTACTTGACCCCAACGGTATCAATGACTTTTTCCTTGACGTGCCTGGCGAAGCTGTAACTAAAATATCAGAATTAACATTCTTCGAATTTAATCGGTATAGCGACACACATTTCAGACTTCAGCCGGTAACAGAAACAACTGTCAGTAAAATTATAAGCTCCATAGGTACCCAGGCTCAGGGCAGTGACGGAATTTCCCTTAATATGTTGCTAATGACCTTGCCGCGCACGCTATCTACGGTTACAGCTATGGTTAACCAGTCCATTGTCACGGGCGTTTTCCCAGAAGCATGGAAGAGCGCCGTGGTTAGGCCGATACCTAAAGTAGCATCACCGACAAATTTTAAAGATCTGCGACCTATAAGTATTCTTCCTCTAATGTCAAAGATACTGGAGAGAGCAGTATGTTTGCAACTAGTTGAATACCTCGAAAATAACAATATTTTACCGCAAAATCAGTCAGGCTTTAGGAAGAAACGTAGTACTGCAACTGCTCTTCTTGATGTGATGGACGATATTATAGCAGCTCAAGATGACGGCAAAGCTACGATTCTAGTCCTGTTAGACTTTACACGTGCTTTTGATACGATCAACACAACATTATTGTTATCGAAATTGACGTACTACGGATTTGATTCTAGGGCAGTAAACTGGTTTGCAACTTACCTCAGCCAACGCACTCAACAGGTTGAAATACGAAACTCTGGGGGCGTACCAATGGTCTCTGAAAGATCTGTAGTCAACAGAGGAGTCCCCCAGGGATCAATATTGGGTCCCATCTTATTTATATTGTATAGTGCGGATATAGTAAATAACATTAGTTCTTGTAAATATCACCTATATGCAGATGACTTACAAATACATATCTCGTTCAAGCCTGAAAATGTTAATACAGCCGTCGCGAAATTAAATCATGATCTCAGCCAAATTGCATACTGGTCCCAGAAGAACAGCCTGGTTTTGAATCCATTGAAATCCAAATTTATGGTACTAGGAACCAAACATCAAATAATAAAGACGTTAACATGTAATCCGCAAGTCCGTATTTTAGACGAGAATATCGTTCGTGTGTCTGAGGCCAGGAATTTGGGAGTACTTATGGACGAAAGACTGCAGTTTGAAAATCATGTTTTAGAGAGTGTGCGTAATTGCTTTTATCGCCTAAAAGTGTTGTATAGAATTCGCAATTACTTGAGCGTAGACATGCGTATCAAGCTCTGTGAGACACTTGTTCTATCAAAGCTAAACTACGCTGATACCGTCATTGGAGAGTGCCTGCTGTCACGTACAAAAACGCAGTTACAGAGACTTCAGAATGCCTGCGCCAGATTCTGCTTTCCGATCCCACCCAGAACTCATGTCACACCCTTTTTAAACAATGGCAGTCTCCTTAAAATGAACGCCCGAAGGAAACTACACTTCGCTACCCTATTGTTTGGGATTGTAACGAGTAGGCAACCTTCGTACCTGTACAATAGGCTAACATTTTCCCGCAAACATATCAGACAAGCCCCCCGCCTCATCTGCCCGAGACATAGGTCGGCTAGTTTCCGTGGCAGTTTCAGATATGCTGCCACGCGCTGTTGGAACAACCTTCCACCACCAATAAGAAACGCGAGTTCACCGGACACTTTTAAAATAAAACTAAAACTCCATCTGCTAAAGGAACAAATGTCTTCTGTCTAGCCGACGCGACGATGTGATTGTTTGTATTCACTTTATTTATTATATATTCATTATTTACTTATTTTATCCTATCCTAAATCTATATTTCGCAAAATATCATTACACTGCACATTTCTGCTATATTCTGCTTCTCTTAGGTTAATTAGCTATAAGCATATTATTTTGTAAATGGATCCACTGAAAATCAGCGTCGTGGCACCTCATGCTCCGACACAATGCTGAGTGGACTCCTTTTTGAGACCATCTTCAAATGTGTATTTCCTAGATTTAAGCTAACTGTATTCTATGTTGTGGTTTCAAATAAATAAGTCATTCATTCATTCATTCATTCATTCATTCATTCATTCAACATTACATACTATTTTTGAGAAAAAAACTTTTCATTGATTTGGTATTAGGATGAGCGGTGACCTGATTTTACTTAGTAGTCCTCTTATAGTTAATAGGCGTCTTATAATAATCGCACTCGCTGTTCTCCTGTATCTGTCACTTTCTAACAGCGTCATTCAGAAAAAGACGCGTAGCTCGAGATAAGTTGAGATACTCTCGAGCGCTACATGTGCTACGGGCGCTGGCCGCTACATACTGGATTTCTATTTTCGAAACTGGTAGGCGAGTCAATGGACCAAGTCGGATAGCTTTAATTTTTTAACCAACGCTCGGCCATTAGTAAAGCTGGTCTTCTTTCAAACTTTCCCTTCTCAGCCATTACACTTCTCAAGACTAAACTTGTTCTCAGGTCCTCCGCGCGTGCATAGCGGCCATATTCGAGTGCCGGTACGCGGACGCGCGCAAGTCGTTCCCGGCCGTGCTCCTGGCGCTCCGCGCGTGCACCGCGCGCGCCGCGCTCGTGCGGGACCTGGCCGCGCGCCTGCCCAGCAACAAGCACCTGCTGCACCATCACCAGTTCGAGCTGCTGGTCAGGTATGTGTGGTACAGGCCGCCATGTTCGAGTGCCGGTATTATGTTTGCGTAAGCCTTGCCATTTTTACGCATGGAATTTCGTATAGACCAAAGAAGATATATACTAACGTGACAAGAAGCGACACTGAAGCATGTGTGCTGTAAACCCGTCTCGCGGCTATGTGTGCGTGTCCGGACGCGAGCGGGGGCGCGCGAGGGCGGCGCGGTGTGTGGAAATTACTCCTAGGACGGGCAAAGTATAGAATCTGGACACTCGGTTCACACTGATAGACCCGTGTCGCGCCTTTGTATAGACAACGTATCTTCCTCTTTTTTTATATATTACATCATTGTTAGAAGGCGTTTAAGAACTCTTGAGCGCGGACCTTTTTCGTAGGCGGATAATGGGCGGATAGTGTATCCAGGGTAGGGTCCTTATTAGTTAAAAAAGGCTCATCTATTTAGGCGATTTTCTATTTAATTAACACGTATTATATCATTTTATCAATGTTACTATCTAGAACAGGACTATTGCGACCTAGTGACATAAATTTTAAATGTATTTTTAGGGGTTTTCATTAAGAAATATTGATTCAAACACCACTCCAAATCGACCATTTTCGAGCTAAAAACAGCTTTTTTCCGCTTAAATTCTACTAGACACGATAAAATCACAAAAAGGCAATGTTACTATCTTTAATTTTAATAAAATCATCGTATCCCACTTTATTGGTATTATCAAAACTTTTGTCAAAATTTTTGATCAAATTTTTTTAAAACTAGTATGGCCTCGATGCTTGATAAGCCTATCACTTCTACGTTTAACACACGAATGTTTTTTTTTATTTTTATACAAGTATTTAGTGTTGTGTTCCTGGAGTTGAGCAGGGTTACCAGAGCTCTCAAGGATGCACTGTGTTGAGAGTGAGGGACCTAAATTTGTCCCTTCTGCTGTCAACACAGTGAATCCTCAGATTATATAAAGGCTCGGCAACTCCAAGGGTCCTATGGAGTTACGAGCGTTTAAATGCTGCGGTGTCCGCTTACCAACTCGAGGCTAGTTTGCCACCGACGTTGTATCAAAAAAAACATCGTGCTTGCCACATCTGTGGGGCTAGCATAACATGCATCTCGTCTCTACTCGCGCGCGAGATAGGCTACCTGTCACTGTCTGATTAATGCTGTCAAAAAGTGACAGGTAGCTTGTCTCGCGCGCGAGTAGATACGGAATGCATGTTGTGCTAGAGGGGCTGATCACGTATCGATAGAAAGAACAAAATTGTTTAATGGAATGAGAGAAGAGAATAAGAGATATATTTGTTTCGTTTGGTTTGAATGTAGAGCAATAAAAAAATCAAAACCGTCATCTGGTTCGCTTGGTTTAAATTCCATGGTTTACTTATGTGGTCCAAGAAGGATGTATGTATGTATTGGTTCGAAGCCTACTAATTTACTATTCTTCATCATCTTCTTGTTCTTCAAACAAGACGTGGACCTTAGTGCACGCAAGCTCCCTCGCGTTCTGGATCATGTAACCGCTGGCCATGTACTCGCCGTAGGGCCCCTCTGGCGGGAGTTCGTCGTAGTTGAATATGAAGTTCTTTATGCAATGGGTTCCCTGCGGAATCAGAAGAAAATCAGAAGGCCGCCATGTAGTGGATCATCATCATCCTCCTAGCGTTATCCTAGTACAGTTGCATCCCGAAGGATGCCTGGGGTCCGCTACCTAATCCCAAGATTTGGCGTAGGCACTAGTTTTTACGGAAGCGACTGCCATCTGACCTTCCAACCCCGAGGGGAAACTAGACCTTATTGGGACTAGGCTTTGTCAAGTGAGTGGGCAACTTGACTGTTAGAAGTTCTCAAACCGCCCGAAGGCCTCCAACTTGGCTTAACGACTGCTGCCATAGACAGCAACCGGGATCAACGGCTTAACGTGCCTTCCAAAGCAGGGGAGCGCTCAGTTAGTAACCACTCAAAGTGGTCACCCATCCAAGTCCTGACCGCTGCCCACGTTGCTTAACCTTAGATACCGCAAGCGGTACCCGGCGCCGCTGGGCCACGAGCGCTCCATGTAGTGGATGCAATTTCAAAAATGGGCCGCCATGTAGGGGATGCAATTTCAAACATGCCAATTTAATAAAAAAAATTAACACTTCACCTCGTTCCATAGGTGTGCCGTTTAACCGTGAGAGATTTTAAATATTGTCTATTGTCTCAGGTGACTTACGTATAGACAATATTTTAAATTTATTTATCAACACATTGAATCATACAGATTTGTATTCATAATATCGGTTCGTGTGTAATAGACATTAACGCGGATTTTTGGTCCGATAACCATAAAATACGATAGTGCGTTTGCGGTCTGTCCTGTTCATGGACACAGACGCCATGTTTACATTAAATTAAAATACTTCCCGGCCTAGGCCTTCAATTTTGTATGAAATTCCTTTACAGTTTTTTCGAGTTGTTCCGCCCGAATCGTGATACTTTGAAGCCTGTTATACCGCACGTAATGAGGACGTTTCATTGCATGTTTGAGAAGTTACCGTCAGAAGTGAAAATTCAATTAAGAAAGTAAATAACAAAGATATTCATATCCGTATCGGTATCGGTATCCGTATCCGTATTCATATTCATACTCATGTTCATATTCATATTCGCATAATCCATTTACATATAATACATCGAGTATCATTGTGTCTTACGCATCTAAGACCAGCTGAGTTAGACCCCTCCTAACATCGCAATCACGATACTAGGAGGGGTCAACCAGCTGGTCTTAAAAGAATCTGTCGCGTGTTTAACAATTTTTCCCCAGTACAAAAGTGCTCAGCACCGCTAAACAAGTTTTCACTTCAAAAATGTATGACTTACAGCAGGCACTGGGAACTCCGGCGGGTCCAAGCCAGCGAGTCCCAACACGGTCTCCACGTTTTTCTCCGCATATTTCTTGGCGAACTTTATCATGGAGTCGTCCGCCAGCGTGTTGTAGTCCTTGCATCCGCCGTCTACCACCTTGCAAATGTCCACGCGAATCTGAAATACACGATTAATGAAGTCCGGAGAACGGAGGTATCAAATTAAATGTCCTGGACCTTTACTTTGATACCTTCGTTTTTTGTACACGTCCAGAAAATACAGTACTAGGGAATTAATAATGTACTCTTTGGTACTAGGTACATTCTTTCGCCGATCGGCTCTTCTAGAGTTCCATTATTAAAAGTTTGGTCACACAGCGTGCGCGATGCAAGCGGGACGCCGCGCTGCGCACCATAATGTATTATGAAACCGGCCCGGCGTCGCACAGCCTGTGTTGCGTCGCTAACCAGTTACCGTACGTTTTGGCACGCAGCGGTCGCGCAACGTTGTGTGACCGGCGTACGCGCATTTACCCGCGTCTGTCTGGGCCTGCGGTCACAGAATAGTATAATAGTATTATTACATACAGAATGGACACGAACCCCCCGCACCGAGGTCAGTTACCTCGTCCCTGAGAGACCCGCCTGGTGCCGATCGGGTGCCGTCGCGCCTCGCGATTCGACCGCGCCACGCGCTACGCACCCGCGCAAACAATTAACGCGTGTACCGACAGCGCACGCGCACATACTTACCCACAGCGCTTACGTTCCTTCGCGTGTCACAGGTGTGCCGGTACCTAAGTCCGTGAAAGCATTCCCCCAAATACAAAAAAGTAGCAGGTTCGATAATTATACGGATTTTTATGTCGTTCAGTTTTTCAAAACCACTAACCCCAAATGAGTCATCGATTGCCTCTTCCAGCGTGAGGTTGCAGTTGAAGCCGCCGTGCGTACGGTTGACTCTGCGCTGGTTGGCGTCCACTTTCATGGGCATCATGTTATCGTTGTCGCACTTCATTATGTTCAGCACGGACCATTTACCGGGGCCCTGGAATCGAGGCACTCGTTATAGGGTGGATTTTCTATTTGGGTCAGTGAGGGCAGCTACCAGATCCCGTGCTATTACGCGAAAATGGTGTTAGAAGACCTTCCCTCGATTTCAAATTGATGAAGATTGCCGTTTACAGATTTTGAAAAAAAAACATACAGGGTGCGAGAAAATGGTTATTTTTGATAAACTTTTTTTTCAGGCCAATCGATCCCATTCCTATACAAAATCAAAAGTTTGGACAAATAAAAATTATGGCTAGAAAAGCCACAACTAGAGGAAAACTTTTCCGATCGTGTTGCAATATCTTTAATAAATAGTGAAACGTTTAGTTTTGTAATCATAAAGAGCAGATGCACGTTTAATATATGATTATGATCATTATTAAAAAAAAAGTATTTTATTATCTCCACCACAAAGTATAGATACAGTTTATACAATCGCTTAAGTAATGAACTTATGAGTAGTTACAAATACTTGTGCGGTGGAGGCTGGTGCCCGAACTAGGGGGAACCTGTATGTCAGGTATTATGATTATTTTATATATTTTATTTTGGTAGTTTTTAATTTTTTTATACTTACCACATTCTTTTGTCCAGTTATACCCACTATGAGAAAACTACAGGCTAGAATGCCTCCAACCGCCAGTGATTTCAGCATTTTGCTAAAAACACCGGCACATTGCGAATAACGTGCTCTAACCGATATTTATATCATGACTCGTATAGTTATATGTCGTGCGGTATTTCTATGTAGATGCTATCGGTTGTTTTTACATTATTTTCGCATTGTTTGGATGGCAATGATCAATGACATATCAAGGATACACTTCCATGTACTTAAATATTGCATGACGTGTTCATAACCCGTTATCTCTCAGCAGCAAATGGAGCTAATTAGGGCGGGTTGCACCAACTAACGATTACTGACCTATATCAAAGTTAAATATGGCGTCGGCAGCTGTCGTCGCCTAAGAAACTTGTCAAATATTCCATACAAATAGATTTTAACGAACTCCGCTTACGATTACAGGCGTTTGGTGCATCCATGCGTAGTATGGTATGCCCGTGTGTATCATCATCATCATCATTATCAGCCTATATACGTCCCACTGCTGGGCACAGGCCTCCTCTCATAGATGAGAGGGATTGTGTGAATAATTACTCAAAATGCCGTGGCTTTCACAGGAAAGTACTATAATAGGGGTTAGTAACAACCTCTACAGTACCTACCTTATAACACATACTGGACCACAGGGTCAATAGTATATTTAAACCAGTGTCTTTTAATTTGCCATACGATAAATAAATAAATAACTAGGGAGTTTTTTTTTTCGCAAAAAATACAAAAATATAGGTACGATAACACGTCCTTTAAGCAAAAAGTACAGCCAAAAATTAGGCGTTACAGCCCTTTAAAATTGGCGATGTCCACACGGACGATGCGAACCCACATCTGATTATGACCCACTTCTGTTTGTTATAGTTTGCTTATAGGTGGTACAGGTTGCGTCATGTAAAAAGAACGCTGGAAGAAAGTGGAGGGGGTGTGTTTGCGCATTGGTACACTCGCGTATGAAAGTACTAGCCTTATACCACCAAATAGACCGATAAATCGCCTAATGCGCAGCTTGCCGTCAGCGTTCTCTTTGCATGACGCGACCTATACCTACTCAATTACCATGTCATAAAAAAACATTATCTGTAAAAAATCATCCTAACTAGGAACGTCCCTAATAAATGTATAAATTTGTACATCATAATCATCATCATCATCATCATTGGCCTGTGACATCTATAAAAGATGATTTAAGCAGCGTCCATTAAATTTGTACATAGAGCTTAAATAAATCGCGTGATTTGCTACCTCGTTAAAAATAATTGAACCAGTTAACATATCGGGGTATAAAGGATAATTTATCTGCCATCTTGTCGACTGTGTTACACGGCAAGATGCGTGAGGCTTGAAATTTTTACATAACACGCTGTACCTCTAGTATATTTTTTTCTAAACATCTTATATCTTTAAACGAGCCATTCTTGTATATATATTTATTTATTTGGTATATGGGGTTTCGGGGACGAGCAATCGATCTAGCTAGGTCTCATGTACGGGAAAACGTAATTTAATTAGTAATTGTTAGAATAGATTGTTAACCAAGGATTGAAACCGACCCATTTCACCCAATAGTTCAAGGGTGAAATGGGTGCTTTCACCCGAGTTAAATACTCTACTTTTCATTCCGACTATGAGGAAAATAAATGAGAAGTAAAAGTAATAGTACATGACATTCTAAGAATTCAGTAATAAAAACACACGCTGCAGCCCCCGCGCACCGCACGCGCGGCCAGAGCCAATCCTCGGCCTATTGAACTATTAAAAAAAAATACTTTACACCCTAGGGTCGGAAATGCGACTTCCAACCCGGCTATCTTCTCGTGAAAATTGAACTTTCCGAACAGGAGAGATGAAATAGCAGTTTATGCAACTGGTACATAATGAGGGGCATTAAAACACGAGTGTGTTTTATGAAACGAGCCGAAGGCGAGTTTCATAATAAGGTCACACGAGTGTTTTAATGCCTAATTATGTACAGTTGCATACATTACTTTATCTACACACATATTATAATTACTCTAAGATGGGTTCAGAAACCGTAGTAAATAAATACAATAATTGTGTTAATACAACCTTTTTTGCACGGTTGCGGAAATATCGAAATCAGAACTGGCAACAGATACCTGAATGTTATTTTAAAAAGTAAAGAGTCCTTATTCTGATGTGATCATGTCGTTCTAGCTCAAATTTCGTGCGATATATACTAAAAAAACATCGAGCTGACATTTCGCATCGACTGAATTTGAATTTTCTGTGATACTAGAATAGGGACATGTCAACTTTGACATTTAAATTTTGACAGTTTTGTTTGACGTAATATTTTAACATCATATATGAGATTAAAATGAAATATTTTATTACTGCTGTAGCCTTAGCCACAGATAAAAAAATTGCCATAAATTCATTGAATGTTGAAATGAGAGTCATTTTCTACGGTTTCCGAACGCATATTAGAGGATTTATGATATGTGTGTAGATAAAATATAATAAATATTGGTTGCAGATTGATGAATTGCGCACTGCAGTCGTCTTCCGCGCTGGACGAGCACTCGGTGGCGGCGGCCATGCTGCCGCTCGCCACCGCCTACTGCCGCAAGCTGTGCACCGGCGTCATCCAGTACGCCTACATGTGTATACAGGTCGGTTACTGGCGTCATAGTGGAATCATCATGCAATACGATACAAATACTCTTTTCTCACCTGCTATCGTTTTATGAAAAGATATAGTGCGCGCCATCCACGAAGACGCGCCCCTCCAGAGCCCGCGCCGTACAACTGCGCACAGATTAGTGTGAGATTCGCTGTGGAGGGGCGCGTCGTCGTGGATGGCGCGCACTATACGTACGTTCTGACCGATGCTAACCGTCACCACGTATGCGGCCATACAAAAAACCTGACCGACCATACGCGCTGACCGTTATTCGAGCAGTTGCCAGTCTAACCGGGGATTTTTCAATCACCAGATAAAAGTATCTGTCAGATAAACGTTAGGTCTGTCTTTTTCTTTTATTTGACTTCTTTGAAAAACACGGTCATAATTTTAACCGACCGATAAAATAAAGCCGGAAGCCGGAAGGACCCCCCACAAGGTGGACTGATGACCTGGTAAAGGTCGCGGGAGTCAGCTGGATGCGGGTGGCGAAAGACCGGTCATTGTGGCACTCTTTGGGGGAGGCCTATGTCCAGCAGTGGACGTCTTTCGGCTGATATGATGATGATGATGATGATAAAATAAAACCGGTCCTTAGTGTGGTTTTTATCTTGATAGCCTCTGCTGTTTCACAGGAGCACCAAGTGTGGACGAGCCAGCAGTTCTGGGAAGCGGCCTTTTACCAGGACGTCCAACGGGACATCAAAGCCCTATACCTCCCCAGCCCTACGCACCACCAAAGAGCTCCTAGTCCGAGGTAAATAAAGCGGCAATTACACTTCGTCGGTCACCTAATGCGGTCGCCGAATTAATTTTAAACTACTTAGGCCAACGAACGTCGTCTTTACACTAGTCTGTCCGCCTACTACGGCGACTAGGCAGCTGTCGATCACCGAATGCGGCCGACTAACGTGTTCTTTACACTTTTGCGGTCGCCGCATGCAGCATGCGGCGAACGACGAAGTGTAATTGCCGCTTAAATAAATTTAAACATTGGGACATACACAAATCGATCCAGTCTCAAAGTAAGCAAATCTGGTAATATGTTTATTAGCTTTCACATTATCTACGTTGTAGAGTACTTTTATCTCTAGAGCGCGGGTGAGCCTAGGTTGTGTGCCGAACTATACATGCACATTGTATGTGTGCGTGAGTGTAGGAACTATGAGTAGACGTTGTCTATGTGTTCGTATGTGTCACAACAACAACAATGGCCAACCCGCGCTCGTGAGATAAAATTACTATACAAAAAAGCCCACATCTGCTATTTAGAAAAAAGTTTATAGCTGGTGTGAAAAGCAGTATGTGCCACTCGGTAGCAAAATTATTTCCGTCTTGGGCATTAATACTTGAATCCCTCGTTACACTCAAGGTTCTACCGTAGGATCTTTCGCTTCATTCAGAATTTAATATACCGCCCTCGCCGTAAATATAATATCATTTTGCTCCCTCGAGACACAATTTAATAACGTCAGTAGTACCAAACCTAGTAACAAACCTCTGCTATCTAAAATGTGTTTTGTCCCTTTCCCACAAACACAAATGTCAAAGTGACAGATAAGCAGAAACTAATATTAACGGCATGTTTGCTAAAATAGGTTTGATGAACGTCTATGAATACGGGTGTATGTCAGCGGTCGGCAACAGGCGGCCCGCGAATCTCATTAATGCTGTGGTAGCTTTTGTCTGAAGTCACAAATTGGGCCGCCCGCGATAATTTCGTTAGCAACTATGTCGTGCTTGCTAAAAGGTTGCCGACCGCTGATCTAAATAAACAATAGGCATGTCCCGAATCACGCTCACAGCGCTCAAAGCGCGCTTACGATCGGACCGATTCACGCTCATCGCGCTTACATGTCGTGACGTCACTGATGATGTCATGAACGGCGCTCACGGTGCTCACACTCCCAGGCGTAAGCACCTTGAGCCAAACGTCAAGTTGACGTTTGATATATGAACGTGACAGTAAACATGGGCTATGAGCGTGAATTGATCCGATGGTGAGCGCGCTCAAGCGGTCCGAGACAAAACGCTACTCACGCGGCCTTGAGCGCGCTAATTGATTTGGACCGGCCAGTCAGCACTGTAAGCGCTGCGAGCATTTTTAGCGTGATTCGGAACACGGCTAAAGTTTTGATTGTCGCATTTCATTTATTCAATTGTACAAGTCATGTCTATTTGAGTAAAGATGATACAAATTGAAAATAGTCAGGCCATGACGCCCTGTAAATGTAACTGTAAGGGCACACAAGTTGTTTTGAAGACCGTTTGGTCATCTGATGACATTTGACGTTGTCTTCCAGGGACGATGACGAGTACTCTCTACTGCGGGCTCAAGAGCCCAGCGCGTTGGAGATCGCCGCCGAACAGATGAGATTGTGGCCCACGCTGCCCTCCGGTATGTCCTACTACTATTGTCTTGGAAGATAATTCTATTTAAACATAGTATTAGACAGGTCACTCACGTCTTTGGTCGAATATCGCTCGACATGTTTCGGACCAGGGCGCCGATTTCTGAGTGTCGAACACTCGACTTTTCGCTCGACATCTGTCAAAACATCCTAGTTTTTTGACAGATTTCGAGTGAAAAGTCGAGCGTTCTACACTCAAAAATGGCCCCCAATGTGCCCGATTTTTGAGTGTCGAACGCTCGAGTTCTCACTCGATATCTGTCAAAACATCATTGTAAACATCATAGTTTTTTGACAAATCTCGAGTGAAAAGTCGAGCGTTCGACACTCGAAAATCAGCCCCCAGTTCGACCTTAAAGAGGTGAGTGACCCGTTTATTATATTTATTTATATATGTCTGAGACTCACGGGGGTTTTCTATTTAAAATTGCGTATCAAGTCAGAACAGAATAGATGTATGAACATGTTTTCGAAAACCTGAGAACCATAACGTTGTTTGTTTGTCCATTAGAAAAGCAGCGAGAAATAATAGCCAGCGAAGAACAGACATTGTACAGCCAGGCCATCCACTACGCGAACCGGATGGTATACCTTCTGCTCCCGCTAGAGGGCGCCGGGCGGCGCGCGGACGCGAGGGGAGACGACGCGGACAGAGCCAGCAACAGTATTACTAACAGGTGATACAGCCAGGCCATCCATTAAGCGTACGAGTACCATACACTGGAGCGGCCTGCGGTGGCGGCTGAACTTCAAACTTCAAACTTCAAATTTCACATGTCATAATGTTAATGTACAATTTAAAAAGTCTTACAATATAAGCATATGATAGATTTTTCATGAGAAAATATTAATTTACAATTTAAGAAATATATCAATAAGAATTTAATACATTTTTCATGTCAAAATATTAATTATTTATTAAAACATTACAATAATAGTAAAATTGAGAGATGTATAAGGTCTCAGTCTGAATAGCAAAATTTAATATAATATCTCAAAATAAAAAATGAAAATGAATAAAAAATGAATAAAATGAACTTTATTCTGTAAGTAGGCCGCAATGGCACTTTTACAAGTCAAACCCTACTAGCGTTTCACAGAGGCCACTGCCGAGAAGAAACGCCGAAAGAAACTCGACAGTCAGCCATTTTCTCACAAAAATATGCTTATTACAATGATAAATGATAATACTTAACCTACTTAAGATCAAGAAATCTAAGTATCTATATAAAGCAACACAAAGATGTAAATGGTCTCTGAGCGTCAAAATATTCTTAATAATGACTATTCTAACGTGCTTTGAGATGTACATGGTCTCAAAGCGTCAAAATAAAAATAATAAGTTTTAAATATAAAAGGAAAAAAAACAATTTAATATAGAGGTGTCTCTCAGAGTCAATGTCAACAAAAACTAATCCATAACAGGGTGATGTCTCTCGTCAATCTCCAAGAGAAGACACTAGTATTAGTTACTATGTCCTTGCAAGCATGAACGAACGATGGCCGCTTGCCGCAGGCCGCATTTTCGCGCTAAGTAATTCGGAAATAAGAAATAATTCGGTTAGCTAAGTATAGTGTGTGCCATCCACGAAGGCGCGCCCCTCCACAGCCCAAGCCATACACCTGCGCACAGATTAGTATGAGATTCGACGTGGAGGGGCGCGTCGTCGTGGATGGCGCGCACTATAACCGTCCAAACCACTTTTGCTCACTTTTTAACATTCAAAAGTAAACTTCGTCCCGCAGTTTGCCTCTGTCTAGATGATATATTTTTAATGAGTAGTTTCTATTATTATATATTCATTATATCGGGTACAATGATAATTAAACCCTGCTCTACACCGCGTGAAGGCCGCGTGTGTTTGAATGAATGTTAGAATTTGCATAGTACAATAGTACAACTGGCCGCCACCGCAGGCCGCTCCTAGTGTGTGATACGCTTTAAGCGAAACGAATGGTTTACCTTCTATTCCCGCTAGAGGGCGCGGGCGTGGTTTTTCTCACTCTCTTGTTCAAACAAGTCACACCGACCAACTCACTAAAATATTACAAATATATTGCAGTGTGGCTGAATCGGACAGTGCGGACGCGGAGTCTGGCTTCGAGGAGGCCGACCCGGGCGAGGCAGGGAATAACGTCATCAAAATGGTCTCAAGATTCGTAGACAAGGTATGTTTTATATTTCGAATTGCGGCGCGGCAAGCGTTTTATCTGTTCATTGCGCGGCCGAGATGCACAACGCACTGCGGTTAGTTGTGATCCGAAGAAATGTACTTGGAAAACCGCTGCCGCTCAAAATCGTGACCGGGCCGCAAAGTTTTTCCGAGCTTGATATTAATGTGTGTGTTTGTTAGGTTTGCACGGAAGGCGGCGTAACGGCTGAACACGTGCGCTGCCTGCACCAGATGATCCCGGGCGTGGTGCACATGCACATGGAGGCGCTCGACGCCGTCGCGCGCGAGAGCCGCCGCCTGCCGCCCGTGCAGAAGGTAAGTACGAGAATTGAGTTGCGTTTACATTAAATTGCGGGGCTACGGACTGTCGAGGCAAGATGAATACCATCAAACCCTGCAATGTAATGGAAATTCACTGAAAATTCCACACAAGTTCTTGATAGTCCGAGTCTAAAGGAATAGTTTGTGATGCGCATGTGATGTTGCAGCCGCGCATCGTGGCCCCCTGGCTGGTCCCCGGCGAGGCGGTGTCGGGGCCGGCGCTGCGCTGCTGCCTGGCGGCGGACGGGCGCGCGGCCCCCCCTCTCCCCGCGGAGGGCGCGCTGTTCCTCACCAACTACCGCCTCGTGTTCCGCGGCGCGCCGCTCGATCCCTTCGGTGAGTGTGTGAGGCCTTCGCATCGGCCACCATAGTCCAACATGGTTCCCCCTCATGGGCCACCATAGTCTAACATGGTTCCCCCTCATGGGCCACCATAGCCTAACATGTTCCCCCCCATGGGCCACCAAGTGTCACCCCTCATGGGCCACCAAAGGCTCCATAGTCTAAAATAGTTTCGCGCTGTTCCTCACAAACTACCGCCTCGTGTGCCGCGGCGCGCCGCTCGACCCCTCTGATGGGTTTGTGGGGCCGTCGGGGCCGCTGCCTGACTCTGCACCTGGATGCGCCAGTATCGATCTTTTTTTTTCTGACAACTGATTTGTGACAGGTAAATAAATAAATAAAGTAAAATTCGTTTATTTAGAAGTCATCAGTCAGAACACAACTTAAATTAGCCCATTATCCCACACTAGGCACAGCCTGTATCGTGGTGACCGTTTGAATAAAATTACCAGTACAGAGTTTGTTCGGGTTGATATACTATTAATTATTATAAAAGAAATAGAAATATACATGTGTTTATGTGCTTGTGCGTGTGTGTGTGTGTGCAGTGAGTGTATGAGTATGCGACCAACAACTAATTAAAGTAAATCGCTGGGTTTGGCCAGTGTCGAACTAAGATTATTTTCTGGATTCTTATAGTCGTTTTGTTAAGTTTCATAAGATACGCGTATTTTTTAGATATGCCTCAAGAATGACTAACCCAGTCATATTTGCTGGGGGAAGTGTATCAGGTTATGATCCGTTTGCGTTCGTGTATTGATGACATTGTGTCTCAAATACGTACGGTACATGTGCGTCCGCTCTAAATAGTTGTGTATTCTTACAGCCTGCGAACAGACAGTGGTGCGATCGTTTCCGCTCTGCGCGCTAACGCGGGAGAAGGCAGTGCGGACGCACTACCTCCCGCATCTAGAACATTCGCCGCAAGAAGGACTCCAGTTGAGATCTGCCACATTCCAGCTAATTAAGGTCAGTTCAATCAATCATTATAATTTTACATAAAAACAGACATGTTCGACAGTTTGACATAATACACAGTTTGACATATAGGTGGTGTTAGACGAGGAAGTGAGCTCGGAGCAGCTGGAGCAGTTCCGCAAGTCGCTGGCGCGGCTGCGGCACCCGCAGCACGCCGGCCTGCACTTCGCGCTCGCGCCGCGCGCCGCGCCGCCACCGCCCGGGCCTGCGCCCAAGCACCACACGCTCAGGTACTGTATAATGTACAAATGTACCCCATACCAGGGCGGTCTCGCTCCGTCAGCTCGCCGCGTCGCTGCAACTACATCCGTAGGTGGTACCATTCAGTGGCTGCCGTGCATTGCTACCGCGGACGGTCGCGTCGTCGCATCATTCGCTTGGTGTGGTCAAAGTTTGTCATTTATACCAAGACTCGCAGATAAGCGAGCCAAGAAACATCGACGTGAGACCTGTTCGCCACGGGCAAACTTTACTTGCCAGGGTTGCGGTCGCGTATGCCGCTCTCGCATCGGCTTACACAGCCACAAAAGACGTTGTCACAGAATAAATGATGGTTGGCAGTCCACGACTGTGCGTTTCTCAAGAAATTTCCTGCCCCGCACAACCAAACTATGGAATGAACTGTCGCCTGCGGTATTTCCGGACCGATGCGACCTTCAAACCTTCAAGAAGAGAGCGTACTCCTTTCTTAAAGGCCGGCAACGCTCTGGTGTTGCAGGTGTCTATGGGCGACGGTGATCGCTTACCATCAGGCGATCCGTTTGCTCGTTTGCCCCCTATAACATAAAAAAAAAGTATAATAGTACTATATACAGAATGGACACGAACCCCCCGCACCGAGGTCAGTTACCTCGTCCCTGAGAGACTCGCCTGGTGTGGATCGGGTGCCGTCGCGCCTCGCGATTCTTCCGCGCCACGCGCTACGCACCCGCGTAAACAATTGACGCGTGTACCGACACCGCACGCACACATACTTACCCACAGCGCTTACGTTCCTTCGCGTGTCAGAGGTGTGACGCGTTGTCTTCCTGCTTGACACTGCTTGTATAATCTGTCTCGAAGGCCGTTGATTGAAACAGACAATGTTAACGATAATAGTGTGTTACAGGGGCTTCGCAAAGAAAACACTACTGAAAACCGCGCGGCGCGCGGGCCTCAAGCCCAAACCGTCCAAGCGGCAGAAGTACGTGCTGCCGTCCGCCTCCGCGCGGTCGCTCACGTCGCCTCCGCTCATGTCCTCGCTGTCGGCGGACACGCTCTCGTGTGAGTACTCTCTTACAGATCGCAGGTTCTTTGAATGTATTCGGAGATGTATTTAACTACATTGCGCTTTTTTATACAGCGATTGAACTCGTCATACCTCTTTGACTCGCTGTGTAATGAAACTCGCAAGCGATTCTCGTACGTGTGTAAATAACGCTTGAAAACTTAGGCGATTTTGACTTTTGTTTACTCGTATAACTACTTATAAAAAATCTTTGGTGACTTCATAAATATAAAAAAAAAGTGTGTAGTTTAATAGTGTTAATTAAGTTGTATATTAAACCGTGCTTTGGAAGGCACGTTAAGCCGTTGATCCCGGTTGCTGTCTATGGCAGCAGTCGTTAAGCCAAGTTGGAGGCCTTCGGGCGGCTTGAGAACTTCTAACAGTCAAGTTGCCCACTCACTTGACAAAGCCTTATCCCAATAAGGTCTAGTTTCCCCTCGGGGTGAAAGGTCAGATGGCAGTCGCTTTCGTAAAAACTAGTGCCTACGCCAAATCTTGGGATTAGGTAGCGGACCCCAGGCATCCTTCAGGATACCGCTACTGGGATAACGCTAGGAGGATGATGATAAGTTGTATATTAAACTTGTGTGTAATAACTAAAATAAATAAATAAATATTGGTTTTGATGTGCAAGATTGATGTATTTTGGAATTTCAAACGGTATCCAGTGAAACGAGAAGTAGCTCTCGGAGACCACACATTATATTTTCACATTATAGTCTATTTAGTTCCGTCTTTAATGTTGAGGACGTAGCGTTAGTGTTATAACGTTTTGAACGCGTCAGTGTCGGTCTCAGTGGAGGAGCTGGAGTTGGCCGGCGCGGAGGCGGAGGTGCCGGCGGCGCGCACGCTGGAGCGCGTGCGAGAGCGCGCGTACGCACGCGACTGGGCGCGCCTCGGCCTCGCCGCGCCGCCCTTCCGGCTCGCGCACGCCAACGCCGTCTACACGCTGTGCCGGAGGTAGGTAACAGTGGAACAGGCGGAGGTGCCGGCGGCGCGCACGCTGGAGCGCGTGCGAGAGCGCGCGTACGCACGCGACTGGGCGCGCCTCGGCCTCGCCGCGCCGCCCTTCCGGCTCGCGCACGCCAACGCCGTCTACACGCTGTGCCGGAGGTAGGTAACAGTGGAACAGGCGGAGGTGCCGGCGGCGCGCACGCTGGAGCGCGTGCGAGAGCGCGCGTACGCACGCGACTGGGCGCGCCTCGGCCTCGCCGCGCCGCCCTTCCGGCTCGCGCACGCCAACGCCGTCTACACGCTGTGCCGGAGGTAGGTAACAGTGGAACAGGCGGAGGTGCCGGCGGCGCGCACGCTGGAGCGCGTGCGAGAGCGCGCGTACGCACGCGACTGGGCGCGCCTCGGCCTCGCCGCGCCGCCCTTCCGGCTCGCGCACGCCAACGCCGTCTACACGCTGTGCCGGAGGTAGGTAACAGTGGAACAGGCGGAGGTGCCGGCGGCGCGCACGCTGGAGCGCGTGCGAGAGCGCGCGTACGCACGCGACTGGGCGCGCCTCGGCCTCGCCGCGCCGCCCTTCCGGCTCGCGCACGCCAACGCCGTCTACACGCTGTGCCGGAGGTAGGTAACAGTGGAACAGGCGGAGGTGCCGGCGGCGCGCACGCTGGAGCGCGTGCGAGAGCGCGCGTACGCACGCGACTGGGCGCGCCTCGGCCTCGCCGCGCCGCCCTTCCGGCTCGCGCACGCCAACGCCGTCTACACGCTGTGCCGGAGGTAGGTAACAGTGGAACAGGCGGAGGTGCCGGCGGCGCGCACGCTGGAGCGCGTGCGAGAGCGCGCGTACGCACGCGACTGGGCGCGCCTCGGCCTCGCCGCGCCGCCCTTCCGACTCGCGCACGCCAACGCCGTCTACACGCTTTGCCGGAGGTAGGTCACAGTGTAATCATCATCATCATCAGCCTATATACGTTCCACTGCTGGACATATTTCTCTCGCAAAGAGTGTCACACTTACCGATTCTGCGCCACCCGCATCCAGCGGACTCCCGCGGGTTTCCGCAGTGTCTCAAGACGAGAGTCTTTGACCAGTGTGTGTTGCCAGTGATGACATGGTACTGAAACGTGGTCGCTCACCATGGGCCTCATAAGAAGGCTCAAAGTCAATCAGAGGGCAATGGAGAGGGCTATGCTGGGAGTTTCTCTGCCTGGTCGCATCAGAAACGAGGCCATCCGTAACAGAACCAAAGTAACCGATATGGCTAGCAATATTAATAAAACCGTAAGAAAAAAACCAACACTTTATGAACAGACTTACAATGACAGCATGTTTTTGATGTTATGTTTTCGTTCGGAAACCTTGAAAATGACGACTAACTGGCATTTCCCCAACAGTTACCCGGCGGTGTTTCCCGTACCAGAGAGTGTGGGCGACGAGTCCCTGCGACGCGTGGCGCGCGGATACCGCCAGGCGCGCCTGCCGTGCCTCACCTGGCGGCATCCGAGGACGCACGCTCTACTCGCCAGGTCAGTCAACATCAACCAAGTTAATAATTATTAATGATGTGAATCGTAAGATGGCGACAGCCTTTTATAATGTAAAAAAAACTTACGATAAGGTACTTCTTCTTCTTTTTTGTATTAATAATAGGATTGCTCTTGGCCAGCATCTAGCCAGGGGGCAAAGATGAGGCCGACGGTGGAGCGAGCTCACCCAGAAAATGCCTTAAATAGGTTCAGGTTATATGAACTCAGAAATACAGATGCCGGCAGGGAATTCCAAACCTTATTCAGTATTCAGTACTTTATTTGCTCAAAACATGGTACAAATAGGTGGATGAATGAGTACATGGATCTACATGTTTCGTCATACAGACATGCAAATATAATTTAACGATGTGCTTAGCAGTGCGCATTATAAAAGAGGACGAAAAGCGTTCTTCATCATCCCGTTACCCTCTGTTGGGGTGTAGGGCTCGAATCAATTCTCTCCATTTGCTTCGGTCTTGGGCAATTTGGGTAACCTTTTCCCTATTCATCCCCATAGAGCCCAATTCTTTTATCCACGGAACGCCGCCAAGTTGTTCTGGGGCGACCTAGAACAAGGTTCGGGTGAAATAATTGATTGTGGTACAAGAACATGAATGATCATAAGTATTAGCGTGGTGAGAACTGGATTAACTAACCCTTCGGAAGACGCTGTGAAAAATTGTTATTTATATTTAGACTGGATTTTAAAAGAAAGGTCTGAATGCTTCGGGATAGTTGGGACAGATCCAGGACAACGCATATGAAGGGTTAAACTGGAAATTATCCTGTACAGATTGAAAACTTTTCGGAATTATTATTTATTTTTATTTATTTATTTATTAATAATCAGGGTATAAAAACATAAAATTAACGGGGTCTCACAAAACTGTCGGAACAGTTTGACTTTGCCGGTCCGCTGTTTTCGCCCAGTGAATGTAATGTCGGTAATTGACACAGGTCGGCGGCGCCGCACCATAAAGGAGTGATGGGGATGCTGAAGGGCAGCCACCAGACGCAGGGCGCCGCGCCCAGCGGCACGGAAACCACTACCAGCATAGAACAGGTAACATTTATACCTTTTCTCAAAAATGGCCCGCAAACTGGACTTTAGTGGCTACATATTGGAAGGTAAAGTGTATAGTTTAAGGTCAGATCCAAATTAAAAAGTAAAAAACATTGCAGGCCACATATATGGCCTGCAATGTCACATATAAATTCCTTTATTTGTCGAGTTATAAACTTTTTAAAATGTAGAAACTGTCATATAAAAGGAGGCACAGGTCGTATTCAGCCAATTCAGCTCGTATTTTTCTGTTGAAAACGCGACGTTTTTTTATGTGTCTCGAATAATTTGCGTTTTTCGGTGGAAAAATACACTTGCGATTCTGTTAAAAAAAATAAACGGCGGGAAAACATGATGTTTTTGACGTTTTAAGGTTATGTTTATCAAATCTTAATTAAATTTTTGTCGTATTTTCCCCATTTTTGAGAAAAGCACTATATTAGCCTCGGCCGGAATGGCAATTGCAGGCTTCGTATTATAATTAAACGGACTCGCAAGCTCGTCCGTTTAAACAAATACTCAGCCTGCAATTGCTCCCTTCCCGGCCACGGCAATAATGTACTATTTCTCAAAAATGGCCCGCAAACTGGACGTTACTCGCTACATATTGGAAGGTAAAGTGTATGGTTTAAGGTCAGGTTCTTTTTTAACTTTTTTCAGAAGGCTTCGTTATGTATGTTCAAATAAAATATTATAGTTTTCGACGTTTGTTCAGGAAAGGTACCTAGCGACGCTAGTGGCGTGTACTCCAGCTTCGCGAGGGGAGCTCGAGGACTCGAGCTTAAGTCTGGACTCGCTACTGTTAACGGACGAGCCGACACACACGCCACTGCTCAACAAGCCGGCGGCCACCATCGGGTAAGTCCACCCTAGGATTGGGTTGCGCGCTACGCCACACTTGCCGTCTTCCTACCTAAGTAAACGTCCCCAATCCAAACACTAAACATCCGGTAATTTGTCAATTTGTACTTGACCAACAATACTTACATAGTGGATCTACTGAATGGATCTAATGAGATAGATTCCTTTTTATTCATTTTGCATTATTCAAAATATTGCCGATTTGTTTTGCTTACTTCTTGAAGTGTGCCTATAACCCGACCATGAAAATGCTCGGTCGGTGATAGGGACAAAACATCGCACAATTTTCTACTTGCGCATGGAAGTAGGAATGGGGGAATGTTTTGCAAATTAAAGCGGAAAAATTCGGCTGAAGACTTCTCATGTTTTTAATGCTCTTAAGGATCTAGCATGTGTGTACGACGTGCTCAAATTAAGCATACTTTTTAGTAGCCAGTTGATAAATAATATCTCGTGCTATCTTGGAGCATGCTACTTGAGGTGCGGGTGGAAGGAAGGGGGTGGTTCCCGACCTGTGAGCAGACCATCTCCCACCGAGAACCCTTGCGTCATTACAAGTGTTCATTCCCAGTGCGGGCGCGCGCGGCTCGGGCGCGGCGGGCGCGGCGGGCGCGGCGGGCGCGGCGGGCACGGCGCGGCACTTCGGCCGCTGGGGCTCGCTCAAGGGCCGCCAGCCCTCCTCGCTCGAACTCTACCAGCGGCAGCGGCTCTCCGCCGCCGACTGCGACTCGGGTACGTACTATACATGGCGATAGGGTTACATGATAGCACAGTCTTACTACATACAGTCTGCAATCTCGGCTCTTTTTGGTTCAACGAGGGGTACGCGGGGAAGCGGGCGGCGCGGAAAAAAGGGCATACTCAATAGGACTGTAATGTAAAGTTTGAGATTTTAAAAACATCAAGAAAGGTTATAGAAATTATCATCAAAATTGATATCGGGAGGTCTCTTAATACGAAATGGACGTCAGATTTGAAAAAAGTGGCTGGCTTATTGATTGAACAGTACCAAAAGTTGAACCACCTGGAAGATATAAATCCACAACTTGTTTCTACTCACAAAATCTAATATCTCCCTCATCACGCAGTGATTCGAAAATCGAGCACTACAACTAAGCTTCGAGTTGTTTTCGATGGGACGGATTCGTAATTGGCCTCTGAGGCAGAGACCATGAATAAACAAATTTAATATTGCTGCCACTTTTTTCACATCTAACGTCAGATTCATTCGCCTCTCTAATGCTTAATGCTTAGACTTTGAACGTAATTGGACCGTAAATCAGCAAAATCAATATGGCTGCCACTTTTTTCACATCTGTCGACAATAAATTCCATCACAAATAATTGCTTGTGTCTCGCAGTGTCCGGAGACGGTGCGGGCGGCGTCCGGCGCGCGTCCGTATACATCGTGACGGAGAAGGGACTGAGCGTGGCGACGGCGGGTGGCTGCGAGCCGGTGCCGGCCGAGTACCCGGAGGTGCGCGCGGCGCGGCACGCCTTCAAGAAGTTACTGCGCGCCGCCGCGCCCTCCGCGCCCGCCGCGCCCGCCGACCCCGGCTTCTACAGGTACCGTGTACAGTACAGCCTTATTTACACACATACGAGACTCGCGTGCGACTTTCTTTACACTGCGGATCACGCATGTATAACGAGTTCAATCGCTCTATGAAACCGCGCAATGTAGTTAAAACTCGCATGCGAGTCACGTACGTATACAGGCCTTACATCGTGACGGAGCAGGGGCTGAGCGTGGCGACGGATAACGTAACTTATACAAATATACATTTTGAATGAAACATCGACACTTGCTGTGACAGTTTAGCTTGGGGAAATAAGCATCAATGGCGGCGCGTCAAAAATATTCTTAGGGAAGCCGGAAATAATTTTGCCTTTCTTATTCTTCATGAGCCGTAGTAAAAGAACTGGACTGCCTGAAAATTAGGTAAGCCGGTGGGAATTGAGTTGTATGGACGCTCCGCCACTGATAAGCATTGTATTTTTTTACAGATTGGTGGAAGAGTCTGGCTGGCTGCATCAGCTGCGGCAGCTGTTCCAGCTGTCAGGCTGCGTGGTGGACCTGCTGGACCTGCAGGGCTCGTCCGTGCTGCTCTCGCTCGAGGACGGCTGGGACGTGGTGGCACAGGTACTGTGACGTCATATCCTGAACCGCTAGTCCTGTGTGACGTTACTGGTAGGATTAATAATCTCTAGTGAGCAACGACTAGTAAAATTGGCATGGTACACCGTTCACTGTGATTGAATCGGCATTAACCGCACAATGAAGTTTAGCCAGAGAAGAATCTGCTTTGTGAAAATTACCATCGGTATTGAGCGGCTATCGATCAATTTTGACATTAAAGGCGCGTTGCTTGGTCCGCACCGGAACAAAGACGCTAACAGGTTAGCGACGCCACACAGGCTGCGCGACGCAAGCGGGACTACATCAATACATTATACATTCCGGAGCGCAGCGAGAGTATCGCGCTCGCGTCATGGCCAACCCTTAAGCTGCCTTCAATGAACATCCTAATAAGAATCAGTAACACAAGAATTGATATCATTTTTCCTTGCAGATCTCATCACTAGCGCAGATCTGCCTTGACCCGTACTACCGAACGATAGAAGGCTTCCGCACGCTAGTAGAAAAGGAGTGGCTGGCGTTAGGACACAAGTTCCAGCAGCGGCTGAACATCGGTCCAACTCCTCAGCAGGGCTACACGCCAACATTCCTCATGTTCCTCGACGCTGTGCACCAGGTCAGGCCCCGACAGGTCCAACAGACCAGTCTGAGCTGGTGGAGGAGTGGCTAGCGCTGGGACATAGATTTGGATCCAGGATTGCGCCTGGGTCCAACAGAACGGAACCAGACCAGTCTGTTAGGCTCGATTACTGTTGTTGAACTGTCTCAACATTCACTACGACGACGTTCCTCATTCCTATTCTAATATAGTGAGACCCCGACTGATCCGAAACAAACAAGTTTATTAGCATAGATTCTTGTCACAATCTCCGGTTAACACTTTCACCTCTAGGAACGCGCCTAGCAGGCGCTGCGTAAGTTTTCTCAGATACCGGACAGCCTACTTAAATAACTACGCAAGCTGCGCTACGTTGGTTTCTGGGCTACATTCAAGATTTAAGCCTGGCAGTGAAAGTGTTTACACTGTTTCAAAAATCTTGCTAGAGTGATAACTTTTAGATCCTTATTCGAAAAGATTGATGAGAATCTGTTAGTTAAAATTTATTTTCTTCTATCCGAGTACACTGTACTGTACTGTGTATGTTTCTTTTCTGTAGAATTATACAAATTTTGGTCAGAACGTTGAAAGACCAGTCTTGACGGCTTATTTTTTCTGAATATAATTCGCAAACACAAGCTAAAAGAGTACTCACCTTATTCAAGAATTCATATTCGAAAATTATTTACTATTTAATCTATTTATCACCTTGCAGCTCCAAAAGCAGTTTCCCCTCGCGTTCGAATTCAACGACTATTACACACGACTGGTGGCGTACCACAGTACGTCGTGCCGCTTCCGCACGTTCCTGTTTGATAGCGAGGCCGCGCGCGCCGAGCTCGGGCTCGTCGACGAGCGGCGGCCAGACATCGGGAACAGACTGGTGAGTGGTGTCACCTTCTTCAGCAGAAAAATGTAAAAAAAAAACGCACCGCCTTCTCCGCACGTTCCTGTTCGCGAACAGCGAGACAGTTCGACCTATTTAAGGGTCAATCAACTTTTCCTTGTTGTTATTCTGTCCCGTCAGCCAGGAGACAACAGTAACCGTGTTTCTTAGAAAAAATGCTACAATATGGAGTTCTAGCATGCTCAAGAGATGAGCAACGTCAGAATGGGTTTATACTCGCTAAAAATCATGTTTAATAGGATTAAAGTCGGTAAAATCACAGTTTTTAAGAGTGACCCAGGAGACGTAACCATGGTAACGAGTGACAAGAAATAGTTGATTGACCCTTAAATATAGCAAAAGAGTCACTCACATCTTTATGGTCGAATACCGCTCGACATGTTTCGGACCAATACTTTGTCATTATTCATGTCGCGTCGCAACGGCCCTTGTGCGAGCCCCCCTACTCGACGTCGGTGCCCCGTCGTCGGTGACGTGTCTAAAGGTGTTACTTGCGCCAGTGTCAGGACCGCTAAAGACCGGTTTCAATTTGTAATGTAAACAAATGTGTTTGTCCAGGGCGTGGAGACAGGCGCAGGGTCTGAGGAGGACGTGTACCGTGCGCAGCAGGGGCTCTCACTCTTCGACTACATCGACAAGCTGCACCAGAAGTCCCCCATCCTGTATAACTTCCTGTACACGCCCGACTTGGACAACCCGGTGAGTTGGCGGACTCTTCGGAGATGTGATGCTAGATTAGGTGATCGAAACTGGGGACCGCCGGTCTGATATGTAATTCTAGACATTCCAAATGTCTTTTCGAGGCGCTTATATCTCTGTAGGCTGCTTACACTGCGGTTACGGGGGATGGGAGTGCAGTCAAAGGTCTTCCAATCAGAAAGTGCCCTGGGGATAGGGAAATAAAGTTAGACCACTCGGTGAGTAGGATTCTTTGCGGATGTGATGTGATGCTAGATTAGGTGCTCGAAACTGGGGACCACCGGCCCTAGTCCATATGTTTTGTAATAAGGGAGTTTGAAGATGAAACTCCAAATAGTAATTTTATAATTTAATTTAAAGATACATGCAATGCAAACAGGATCGCCCACTTTCAGATTTGCTCTGCTAGTCCGCTATTTTCTTCGCTGCTGTGCAAAAGTGTTGTTGCATTTTCTCGAGTTGCTAATCTTTGTAGGCTGCTTACACTGCGGTTCTCCAGAACAGGCGATGGGAGTGCAGTCAAAGGTCTTCCAATCAGAAAGTGCCCTGGGGATAGGGAAAGTAGTCGTTGGGCGAGGACAATAGGATATACTTAAAATCATTTCAGTTGAACGAATTGCTCCAAAGCAAATTCTTCAAAAAACTACTTTACCGTTCAAACAATAAGGTTCAAAATCCAATAACATTTATTAGAAATACGTTCAACAAAAAGAATTTCAACCATACAAAGGAAGATTATTTACTATTGCCTCCACTTGAGAGAATTAAAGGTCGCGGGAGTCCGCTGGATGCGGGTGGCGCAGGATCGGTCTTTGTGGCACTCTTTGGGGGAGGCCTATGTCCAGCGGTGTCTTTCGGCTGATATGACGATGATGAAGGACCATTCTAACGGTCGTCGCGGTTGCAGGTACTCCGGCCAATGTCGTCAGTTTGCAGCCTGGAGGTGTGGGAATACTACACTCACGAGGAGCTAGCACATGGTGCGCCGTACGACCTAGAGGCGCAGCCGGCGGAGGACGAGCGGGAGCCGCGCGCGCGCCGCACTGTCACCGCCGGGTGAGTGTGTGTGTGTGGCAGATATTACTAAAGTCTAAAACAGGCGTCTATAATTGTCGATAACTCATCATTCTCGTCAACTGCTAGATATATGGCATTCGCAATATGTCATTTTACCCTGTGTCTGTCTTGTTACATTTGGCTCTTTCTAGCAACTTCTGTGGTTAGTCAATAATAGATCAAAATAACCCTATATCAACAGGTATGACAGCATATCCCGTTCAATGCCAGCATCCTTCAGCGGTCTTCTGGAGCGGATCCGGTCGCTGGAGCTGGAGCTGGGGCACCTGCCGCAGAAGTGGCGCGTGCGCTGGGAGCAGCTGGAGTTGCCCAACACGCTGGAGCTGCAGGTACACTAGAGTCTGTCCACCAGACACCACAGTCTCACCATGCCGTCCTTCAGCGGGCTGCTGGTGCTGGAGCGGATCCGGTCGCTGGAGCTGGAGCTTGGGCACCTGCCGCAGAGGTGGCGCGTGCGCTGGTAACAGCTGGAGCTGCCCAACACGCTGGAGCTGCAGGTACCACAGCATCAATCAATCTATGTCCCATGGGCTGGACCTGGACGTGTGACATATCCTTGATGTAAAGCTTAATTACTGTGGGATTGTCGGAGAGCATCGGCTCCGAACTTGGGCGGAACTACCCCTTGAAGAGCAAACAGGTTCTCAAAATCCTTTGAAATTTAATTAGGATTATTTTTGTAATTTTCAAATTTCTTTTCTTTTTTGACAAAATCATTAAACATACTTTGGCTGGGATGGGGATATTGGGGATTGCCGGCCTCGTATTATTAAACGGCCTCACATACGCACGGCCTTCTATAACATATTAGCGCGGGCTCTCTTATATATAGTGCGCGCTATCCACGACGACACGCCGCTCCACAGCGGATCTCACACTAATCTGTGCGCAGCTGTACGGCGCGGGCTGTGGAGGGGCGCGCACTATACTCATCCTTTTATAACACTGTGGGCTTCGCGGTAACTTAATGTTGTCTGTTGCAGCGCAACTCGTCGCTGTCGTCATCAGTAGTGCGGCGCTGCACGCTGGCGCTACACAAACGTGGCACCCTGGAGCTGTTGGTGCGCGGGCGCCTGGCGCGCGCGCCGGCCGCCGCGCCGCAGCACCGCTGGGGCGCCGCCGCGCACGCCGCGCCGCAGCGGTGCGACCACTGTGACCATCTTCTGTGGGGACCCGTCAAGGTATGTGGCTGTGGCCGGTCGCGCGCCGGCCGCCGCGCCGCAGCACCGCTGGGGCGCCGCCGCGCACGCCGCGCCGCAACGGTGCGACCACTGTGACCATCTTCTGTGGGGACCCGTCAAGGTATGTGGCTGTGGCCGGTCGCGCGCCGGCCGCCGCGCCGCAGCACCGCTGGGGCGCCGCCGCGCACGCCGCGCCGCAACGGTGCGACCACTGCGACCATCTTCTGTGGGGACCCGTCAAGGTATGTGGCTGTGGCCGGTCGCGCGCCGGCCGCCGCGCCGCAGCACCGTTGGGGCGCCGCCGCGCACGCCGCGCCGCAGCGGTGCGACCACTGCGACCATCTTCTGTGGGGACCCGTCAAGGTATGTGGCTGTGGCCGGTCGCGCGCCGGCCGCCGCGCCGCAGCACCGCTGGGGCGCCGCCGCGCACGCCGCGCCGCAGCGGTGCGACCACTGTGATCATCTGCTGTGGGGGCCCGTCAAGGTATGTGGCTGTGGCCGGTCGCGCGCCGGCCGCCGCGCCGCAGCACCGCTGGGGCGCCGCCGCGCACGCCGCGCCGCAGCGGTGCGACCACTGCGACCATCTTCTGTGGGGACCCGTCAAGGTATGTGGCTGTGGCCGGTCGCGCGCCGGCCGCCGCGCCGCAGCACCGCTGGGGCGCCGCCGCGCACGCCGCGCCGCAACGGTGCGACCACTGCGACCATCTTCTGTGGGGACCCGTCAAGGTATGTGGCTGTGGCCGGTCGCGCGCCGGCCGCCGCGCCGCAGCACCGCTGGGGCGCCGCCGCGCACGCCGCGCCGCAGCGGTGCGACCACTGTGATCATCTGCTGTGGGGGCCCGTCAAGGTATGTGGCTGTGGCCGGTCGCGCGCCGGCCGCCGCGCCGCAGCACCGCTGGGGCGCCGCCGCGCACGCCGCGCCGCAACGGTGCGACCACTGCGACCATCTTCTGTGGGGACCCGTCAAGGTATGTGGCTGTGGCCGGTCGCGCGCCGGCCGCCGCGCCGCAGCACCGCTGGGGCGCCGCCGCGCACGCCGCGCCGCAGCGGTGCGACCACTGCGACCATCTGCTGTGGGGGCCCGTCAAGGTATTTTTATCTTATAAAATTAAGAAAAAAATAATGCCCCAGCGCTGCGACTACCTGTTGTGGGGGGCCGTCAAGATATGTGGCGCCCTCCGGTATAGGCACCCGGTCCCTCTCATTCTCTATATCTCTCTCACTACCTGCCGGGGCGCCGCCGCGCACGCTGCGAACATTGCGACCACCTGCTGTGGGGGCCCGTCAACGTTCACACACACACGTGTTCTAATACCTCCCATTATTGACCGAGTGAAACGCAGGTCTCTGTTTTAGGCTGCGTTTCCACCAGAGATGTGCGAGGATGTGTTTTCATATATTTGACACCTCGCTCGGCCCGTTGCGATGTGTCAAATGTATGAAAACGCATCCTCGCACATCACTGGTGGAAACGCAGCCTTAGTTTCGGCAAAAATGCTTTCGTATGTCCGGATTATCGGCTGTTCTCCTCTACAGGTTGCATTTCTTAACCGATTCTCGAAAAATTTTGTGAGCAGGTTCGAAAATTAAAAGAAAGTTTTTTGTCGAGTAATATTTTAGAAATTTAAAAAAACAAACTTTTTATCAATGATTTCGTATTTTTTGCGGCCGTTTTTTCCTCTATAGGTCGCATTTCTCAACCGATTCTCGAGAAATTTTGTGAGCAGGTTCTATGACTAGTGACTACATAGAATTTATTTGCCGAGCAAACTTTTATAAATGTTGAAAATTTTTTAATTGATTGGTTTGGTAATTATTGATGGTAAGAGGTTATTACACAAGTTTCCAGTGATGTCCTGGTTTATGAGCTAAAAAGTAATAAGTGCCACTTTACGAGAAAATGTGTTAAAAACATTACACTTCTTTTTTTGGTCACCCACCTCTTGATATTGCCTAAGAAACCGATCCTCCTTAACCTAACAATTGGAACGGTATTCCAGACGGGCGTCCGCTGCATAGACTGCGGCGCGCACTGCCACGAGCGCTGCGCAGACGCACTGACGGCGCCCTGCACCCGGTACAAGGCGCCGCCGCCGCCCGAGCGGGAGCAAGCCAGGGCTTCAGCCGGCAACAGTAAGCAAAACCCTACAACAGTCTACATTTACGGCGAGAACGGTATATTGAATCCCAAGTGAAGCGAAAAATTCTGCAATAGATACCCTCCTATTGTAGAATCTCGAGCGTAGCGAGGGTTTCTAATATTTACGCCCAAAACGGAAATAATTTTACTACCGTGTGAGACACATAATGATTTTCACACCTTCTACAAGAAAAAGAGAAATTGCCTTGAAATGAGGAAAGAAAAATACGACTACGATCCCTTAGCAATTAAATATCTAACACGATGAACCGAGTTCTTCGCGGACAGTCACGGGCAAAAGCTAGTTTATGATTATAACATGGAAACAAGTGATTTGTATTTATGTATTTAAGTATTTATTTATCTATAAAAGTATGTATATCGTCCCTTACTACCCATAGTACAAGCTTTGCTTAGTTTGGGACTAGGCTGATTTGTGTAAGGTTGCCCACAAATATTTATTTAATTTATTTATTTAAACTGTGTAATTTCAGGTGTGGGCACCCTGCAGTCGTCCTCGCAGCAGTACTACGAGCAGTTCTCGTCGAATGTGGCTGAGAACAGAACGCACGAAGGGCACCTGTATAAACGAGGCGCGCTACTGAAGGGCTGGAAGCAACGGTACATCATTTTGCCTACCGTACACTCATCAAATCTACACTTCCTTTTCACCGCCATTGATGTATGCTCCGAATCACGCTTACAGCGCTATAAACGCGTTTACGATCGGACCGAATCACGCTCATAGCGTTTACATGAGATCTCGTGACGTCATTGATGACGTCATGGACGGCGCCATATTGGCGTTTACGATGCTCACACTCCCAGGCGTCAGCACCTATGAACATGACAGTAAACACAACATGCCCGATCCGAATCAAAACACCACTCACGCGGTCTTGAGCGCGCTTATTGATTCGGACCGGCCGTCAGCACTGTAAACGCTGTGATCGTTGTGGGCGTGATTCGGAACACGGCTGATGTCATGGACGGCGCTCACGGTGCTCACACTCCCAGGCGTAAGCACCTTGAGTCAAACGTCAAGTTGACGTTTGATATATGAACATGACAGTAAACACGGGCTATGAGCGTGAATCGGTCCGATCGAGAGCGCGCTCAAGCGAATAGCGGTCCGAAACAAAACACGTACGCTATTTGATTTGGACCGGCCAGTCATCACTGTAAGCGCTGCGAGCATTTTTAGCGTGATTCGGAACACGGCTCTAGCCTACCTTTCCTATGTCATGTTTGGTTCATACTGTAAATGACATTATGTGTAAAAAAAATAATAAATAAATATTCTTTATGTCGCAGGTGGTTTGTTTTGGACTCCATCAAGCACCAGCTTCGGTATTACGACGCGATGGAGGACTCTCATTGCAAAGGCTTTATTGGTATGTATATGCATTGTTGAAAGTTTTTGTCGACTGCACTTTAGTGGATTGTGTCTCGAGGAAGCAGTTATATATATTTTCTCAAAAATGGCGCGCAAAGTCGCTACATATTGGAAGGTAAAGTGTATAGTTTAAGGTCAGATCCAAATTAAAAAGTAAAAAACATTGCAGGCCACATATATGGCCTGCAATGTCACATATAAATTCCTTTATTTGTCGAGTTATAAACTTTTTAAAATGTAGAAAGTGTCATATAAAAGGAGGCACAGGTCGTATTCAGCCAATTCAGCTCGTATTTTTCTGTTGAAAACGCGACGTTTTTTTGTGTCTCGAATAATTTGCGTTTTTCGGTGGAAAAATACACTTGCGATTCTGTTAAAAAAAATAAACGGCAGGAAATCATGATGTTTTTGACGTTTTAAGGTTATGTTTATCAAATCTCAATTAATTTTTTGTCGTATTTTCCCCATTTTTGAGAAAAGCACTATATTGTCCTCGGCCGGAATGGCAATTGCAGGCTTCGTATTATAATTAAACGGACTCGCAAGCTCGTCCGTTTAAACAAATACTCAGCCTGCAATTGCTCCCTTCCCGGCCACGGCAATAATGTACTATTATGTCACACCTGGCCATAAAGCGGCAATTACCGCACGCTCCGCGCGCGGGATATCCCACTTACTCGCCAGGGGGTGACATAAAATTTTGTACTTAACACGGGCGGTAATAAAGAAAGCCTCAGATCGCATATTTATCGCCCTTGCCTTCGGCTCGGGCGTCAAATATCTGCGATCTGAGACATTCTTTGATTTACCGCCCTTGTTAAGTAATGTACTATTACGGTGAGGGTGTTATATTGAATTCTGAGTGAAGCGGAAGACTACAAAAAGTAAGCACTTATAGTAGGATCCAGACATCCAGACATACGGCAGGTTACCATTCTTACCTGGTTCAAATTCCTCTTACTCGAACCAAGCGCTTTTCGTCATCTTTATAATGCGCACTGCTGTTTGGAATTCCCTGCCGCCGTCTGTATTTCAGAGTTCATATAACCTGGACCTATTTAAGGCAAGAGAGAATAGGCATTTTCTGGGTGAGCTCGCTTCACCGTTGGTCTTATCTTTGCTCCCTGTCTAGATGCTGGCCGAGAGCAATCCCATTATTACTAAGAAAAAAACAGAGTAGGATAGTAGAGGTGTTTACGCTCAAGACGGAAATAAAGCACATATTGCTTATCAGTCTTATCACACATGCTATCCAAAAAAGTTGTTTTATCTACACACATATCATAAATCCTCTAATATGCGTTCGGAAACCGTAGAAAATGACTCTCATTTCAACATTCAATGAATTTATGGCAATTTTCTTATCTGTGGCTAAGGCTACAGCAGTAATAAAATATTTCATTTTAATCTCATATATGATGTTAAAATATTACGTCAAACAAAACTGTCAAAATTTAAATGTCAAAGTTGACATGTCCCTATTCTAGTATCACTGAAAATTCAAATTCAGTCGATGCGAAATGTCAGCTCGATGTTTTTTTAGTATATATCGCACGAAATTTGAGCTAGAACGACATGATCACATCAGAATAAGGACTCTTTACTTTTTAAAATAACATTCAGGTATCTGTTGCCAGTTCTGATTTCGATATTTCCGCAACCGTGCAAAAAAGGTTGTATTAACACAATTATTGTATTTATTTACTACGGTTTCTGAACCCATCTTAGAGTAATTATAATATGTGTGTAGATAAAGTAATGTATGCAACTGTACATAATTAGGCATTAAAACACTCGTGTGACCTTATTATGAAACTCGCCTTCGGCTCGTTTCATAAAACACACTCGTGTTTTAATGCCCCTTATTATGTACCAGTTGCATAAACTACTATTTCGTATGAGGGAAGAAAAGTACAACTTTGTTACCTCATTAGAGGGCAACGATGACTTTTTCTGAACAGCACGTGTAAAAAAAATAGTTCTTTAATTACTGGCCTAGGGGTGTAATGCACAATTTTGTTGCAGACTTAGCAGAGGTGATAACTGTGATGCAGGCACCGCCGGCGCCCGGCCCGCCGAAGAAATGTGACGACCGGTCCTTCTTTGATGTAAGTCTTACTGGTTTTCTCACGGTTACCTAACCTAAAGGATTTGTTATAGTTAACGCGATATTTTATGACCGGTGCAACTCGTGACGAAACGTCAGAAAAAGGTACATGTAAAAAATCT
The DNA here is from genome assembly GCA_951800055.1 of Cenopis cana. Taxonomy (NCBI): domain Eukaryota; kingdom Metazoa; phylum Arthropoda; class Insecta; order Lepidoptera; family Tortricidae; genus Cenopis; species Cenopis cana. Next base: position 5,042,732 of record OX637487.1, on the reverse strand, counting down.
CTAATCAATCACTCTAAGGTTAGCTGCAAGAAATCCCTTATAGGGATTTGCTCGCCTTTGTTCATATATGTCAACGACATGTATGACGACCGCTTTAGCTTAGTTGGTAGTGACCCTGCCTACGAAGCTGGAGGTCCCGGGTTCGGATCTCGGCCGGGGCATTTATTTGTGTGATGAGCACGAATATTTGTTCTTGGGTCTTGGATGTTTTCTATGTATTTAAGTATTTATTTATCCATATAAGTATGTACATCGTCGCTTAGTACCCATATTACAAGCTTTGCTTAGTTTCGGACTAGGTTGATTTGTGTAAGATTGTCCACAAATATTTATATTTATGTCAACTGTTATTGTAATTTTCGTAATATGCCATATGTAAACAAATTTCGCGTTATCGTCCTAACAGTTTTGATGAAGGTAGGTACAGTCAACCAATTTGATTTCTCGGCCACTTCATACCTTGTCACAGTTTAACTCAACATGAAAGCCGCTAGAGATCTTATATGTCACTGTGACAAAGTACGAAATGGCCAAGAAATCAAATTGGTTGATCGTCCGCCGCTTGATCATCAAAACGTTACTGGTTTTTAGGGTTCAATACCAAAGGGTAAAACGGGACACTATTACTAAGACTCCGCTGTCCGTCTGTCCGTCCGTCTGTCACCGGGCTGTATCTCATGAACCGTGATAGTTAGGCAGCTGAAATTTTCACAGATGATTTATTTCTGTTGCCGCTATAACAACAAATACTAAAAAACAGAATTAAATAAATATTTAAGGGGGCTCCCATACGACAAAGGTGAGTTTTTTGGCGTTTTTATAGATAATGGTACGGAACCCTTCGTGCGCGAGCCCGACTCGCACTTGGCCGGTGTTTTTATATCATGTACTTTACTTTATACAGCTCCGAACGAGCCGGCGCATTTACAACTTCTGCGCGAGCGACGCCAACGCGGCGCAGGAGTGGATCGAGAAGCTGCAAGCTTGCCTGCAGTGAGCGCCTCACTCTAATAGCCTGCACGAAGTGAGAGCTCCGCTAAGTGTCACAAACTTAGAAAAGTTTACTCCAGCCTTTTCCATCTCTAGCGATGTAAACGAGATAGCGATAGCTTGCAAGCGAGCGCTTAAGTGTCACAAACTTTGCAAACAGTACTCTAGCCTGTTCCATCTCTATCGATGTAAACGAAATGGCGATAGCTTGCAAGTGAGCTAAGTGTCACAAACTTAAAAAAACTGTACTTTAGCCTCTTCCATCTCTATCGAAGTGAACGAGATAAAGATCGTATGCATAAATAATGTGTCACAAAATTTACTAACTGCGTTCTAGCCTCTTCCATCTCTAGCGATTTGAAAGAAATGGTAATGCTGGGAGTTGTAGTTAAGTACACTCTAGAGATATGACTCCATTCCATTTTAATGGATCGATCGTTATAAACGCTAATTTGAGGCGTTACCACAAAAACCTGTAATCGCAGTTCACATATCTCTATCTCTGTCGGACTTGCACATTGGAGCGATAGAGATGGAACAATACTATTATTTTCGTGGTAATCTGATAGAATTGCGATCGTTCTGTAGCTCTAGTATAAGTTTTTTCGAAACATTAACTAATTCGAACGCGTTTGCGTTTTGTCTCAAAATGTATGAAAGTGGTATGAAAACGTGAACAGCGCCTCTGGTGGTCACTAGTGGAAACTAAAACAGCGAGTATAACAATTGTTGCTAACCGATGAACGCGCGTATTTCAAACTCGGTGAGAGCGTTTTCATACATTTTGAGACAAAACGCAAACGCGTTCGAATTAATTAATGTTTTGAAAAAACTTATACTAGTGCTACTGTCTGGAAAGCGATTAAAAACCGTTTTAGCATGTCTCTTGCATCTCGAGTGACGTCGAACGAGATGGCAATAGTCTATGACAAATATGTACCCAAATGACTAATGTTAAAAGAGTGACGCGACCTTACGGATCTCGTCAACGTAGTGTAGTTATTGTGTAAACTGCTCTTTTCACCATCACTCTTATTTTTAGAGCGGTAGAGTTGAAAATCTTTGGTAAATAAGCGTACGGTCAACTGGTACGAGACAGCGCTATGCAAGACTGTCCGTCTGTCTGTCCCGCTCGCACTGCGGAAACCGTCCGGAAACCGCATCACTGTGACAACCGCCTAAAAGTCGTTGTGGCTTAAGGTCCTTTATTGTCAATATACAGGGTGAATCATGAGTCGTGAACAGAAATATAAAAATATGATTCTTACAATGATTTTGAATCACTTACTATTGGGACCGTGCGCGACGACAGCGCCACGGACAGGTGGCCATTATGGACAATTTGTCATAGCTGTCAAGCGAGAAATAAGTAAATATTGTGAAAAAAATTAATGAAATCTTGTGTTCTTTTACTATATTAGACAATATTGGACGATGGTAGTCTGTAACATTATTGCCAATAACATTAAAATTGTTGTTTTCAGTGGTTGTTGTCATGTTAGGTGACTTACTTTTTTTTCTTACGGCAATTATCCACTTATTTCTTTGGTCTCGTTTCCACCACGGTCTTGAAAACTGGTAAAATTTACAGTCGCTATTCTGTGGTGTTTTTACAATTCACAATAACACATTTTACTAGAGCCATATTAAATTTATCTCAAAAATGATTAGAAAGTGTTTACTGCAATATGGATTTGACAGCTCAAGTCAATAGACCGCGGGCCAACGACAGGTCACGATTACCAATCTCCTCTCGCATGAAAACTACATAGAGTGGTTAAGAAAGATGAATAAAAAATTACTGTGGACGTCTGCCACGATTCCGTTGGTGGGTTGAGGAACAGCAGCCTCCCAAAGACGTAAAAAAAATAATTAAATTCAGTCATTTCCTCTCGACTGAAACTAGGTTTAAATGATACTTAGTTAGGAAAATACCTTAACGAAAAAAAATCGTCTGCCACTTGTAGGGCGGTGGAATACCCGTCTGCCAAGCACGTGAACATGTAAAAAAATAATTAAATTCAGTCATTTCCTCTCGCATGAAATTTTGTCAGATGATAGTTTATGGACTATTATGAAGAAATAAATTCGTCTGCCACTTGTATCGCGGTGGAAAACCCGTCTGCCAAGGGCCTAAACATTGTATGGGATGAAAAGAAAAAAACAATGTACATCGGCGTGTGGGGTATCTATGGATAGGTCTTTAAAAATGATATAGAAGTTTCTAAAAAACTTTTCCATTTAATTCAACCGTTGGTGAAATATTCGCCGTGAAAGTCGTAAAAAGTTCATCCTCCTCTTTAATTTCTAAACTGTGAGGTCAAAAATTCTGAAAAAATTGGGAGGGTGTAAATAAATAAAGACTCGAAAATATTCGGTTTGAATAAACTACGTCAAACGGTTTTTGAATAAACGCTGAAAAACTGTCTTGTTCAAACAAAACGACTTAAGCGACGTGAGTTTCCCATACAGATACGACCATTTTTGCTACGATTTATTGAATAGTGGTTTAAAATGTGAACTAGTACGTGTCGGTACGGAAACCTTCATTGTGTGTAATCCCAGACGCACTCTAGGACTGCTTGAAAGTTATTCGACATGCCTTAGGTCGTGTCTTCATAGGAAACTCACGTCACTTAAGTCGTTTTGTTTGGGCAAGACAGTTTTTCAGCGTTTATTCAAAAACCGTTTGACGTAATTTATTCAAACCGAATATTTTAAACCGATATCCAATAAATTGTAGCAAAAAAGGTCGTATCTTTATGGGAAACACACGTCGCTTAACGCGTTTAGTTTGGACAAGACAGTTTTTCAGCGTTTATTCAAAAACCGTTTGACGTAATTTATTCGAACCGAATATTTTTGAAAGTCTTTACTTATTTACACCCTCCCAATTTTTTTCAGAATTTTTGACCTCACAGTTTCAAAATTAAAGAGGGGGGATGCACTTTTTACGACTTTCACAGCGAATATCTCACCAACGGTTGATTAAAATGGAAAAGTTTTTTAAAAACCCCTATATCATTTTCAAATATCTATCCATAGATACCCCAAACACCGATGTGCATTGTTTTTTCCTTTTCACCCCATACAATGTTTAGGCCCTTGGCAGACGGGTTTTCCACCGCGATACAAGTGGCAGACGAATTTATTTCTTCATAATAGTTCATAAACTATCATCTGACAAAATTTCATGCGAGAGGAAATGACTGAATTTTTTTTTTTACATGTTCACGTGCTTGGCAGACGGGTATTCCACCGCCCTACAAGTGGCAGACGATTTTTTTTCGTTATGGTATTTTCTTTACTATCATTTAAACCTAGTTTCAGTCGAGAGGAAATGACTGAATTTAATTTTTTTTTACGTCTTTGGGAGGCTGCTGCTCCTCAACCCACCAACGGAATCGTGGCAGACGTCCACAGCAATTTTTTATTCATCTTTCTTAATCACTGTACAAGTTTTCGTGCGAGAGGAAATGACTGACGATTTTAACCTTCTGGCCCGCGGTCTACAACAACGAAATGTAAATTTTAACCGTAGTGAGCGCTGTGATCGTTTAGGCTACCCCCTCCACCCGCTTTGCACCCTGCCAATAGGACCAACTTTGACTCTCTCTTTGAAAAATCTGCTTGTTCGAAGAAAAGGTCGCCAAATCAAAATGTGTGAAGAATGTGTGTTTTTTTGTTCACTGTCAAAGTGTCTGTTCACGGCTCATGATTCATCCTGTATAATGCAGCCTTAGAAGCTCTTCAAGACGTTCCTCGCTGTTCACAAATAAGCAATGATGGTCGAACAAAAGAGGTTTACTAATTTAGTATAATTGTCGACAAATATATAGTGTTGTTATGTTGAATTTGTACATATTTTATCTTTAATTATTGTTGTGTAAAGACTTTCGTTCCATTATGTGTAATTCAGTTCGTATAGCGTCTGTCGCGTGTAAACTCATAGCGTGTCTCCATTTGACCGGGCTTCAATGTAATACAATTCTTACAATGTCTATTTTAAGGTTCAAATTCAAATGGTGACATGGCCTTAGCGCGGCATACGCGCCACGATAGTTTAGTTCTAAATATAAATTATATTTCTTAACGGAAGATATTATTTTTTACTCGGGAATCTCGTTGCAATGAGGTACCCTACTTTATTGTTATATACTCATTGATAATTTTGTATGTTTTGTAAATAGTCCTCCACATATCAGCCGCCGCGACGCCCTAAACCTTTAAACGCTGTTTCACGCTTAACCCTTTAACCGCCGTCGCCGTATATATCAGACAAAGTGACAGCTTCGTGATTTATTGACAAAGGTGAAAATTGCGAGTAACTATTTTGACATTCGGCAGTTAACGCATTCACTGCCACCCTCTTTTCCTGGACATTCGGCAGGTGCCGCACTTTGCTGTGGGCCCCAAACGCACATGTGTGTTCAACCGACTATTCTAAGTCTAAGGCTGGGTTGCACCAACGTACGAACACAGACCGGTCATCGTCAAATATGGCGCCGGCAGCTGTCATCCCATAGAAACTTGTCAAACTTTCCATACAATCAGATTTGACGAACACCGCTTACGATTACAGACGGTTTGGTGCAACCCAGCCTAAGGCACTAAGGCACAGGGTGAAAGTCACTAAATATTATGAACGCGTCCGTGCGTTCAAGGCACTGGGTGAAAGTAACGGAAACGCATATATGCGTTGGTGGCAGTGAATGCGTTAACAGGTTTGCTCGATATAGCATCAGTCTTTCTTCAACAATGTAGGTGTAAGAGAGACGAATGGTTAAAAGCCCTTGATATTTATCTACATATGTAATCGAGTCGAGTGTAACGTAAATGCTTATTTACACGTCGTTACGTATTTGTTAATTATTTTTATGTACAGTCAGCGTCATAACAGCCAAAGTGGCCAAATAGTTCGGTACAACATATATTTTGTATGGTGTGCCGAAGTATTTGGACACTTTGTCTGCTACGTACTATATGACGCTGACTGTACAGTTCGCTACATATTCAAGTCTTCATCTGTAGTTACCTATGTGTCGTTCCTAGAAAAGGAAGCTCCGTCCTTTTCGGTGATACGCTAATACGCCCTCTATAAGATCCTCTTTGTACGGGTAACATAAATGCTATGTGTGACGACGTTATAACGGCATAAGCGCCAAATGCACTAAGATCCTATTTCCCAGGAAGCGACACATATGTTACGCATTGTACAGTCAGCGTCATATAGTATGTAGCAGCCGCAGTGGGCAAATAGTTCGGTACACCGTATATTTTGTATGGTGTACCGAACTATTTGGCCATGACTTTGACTGCTACATACTATATGACGCTGACTGTACAGTCACACAATTTCATTTCTGGGCCACTTCGTACCTTATCACATTGATTGATTGATGAAGTTATCTAGCTTTCATATGAATTTTCACTGTGACAAGGTAGGAAGTGGCTCAGAAATTAACTTGTTAACCGTACTAATATCACTTAATTGACCTTACGGAAATATTACTTAACCCTTTGACCGCCAAGAACCTATAAAGTGGTTGTGTGTCGTCGTGCCCACCACGCCAACAATCACTTAAAAGGTCGGAGTGAAGTTGTACTTTGATCATGAATAAAATCATTTATGAACTGTTTTAATTTGTTTTTATTGGTTTAGACATTACACCAATTCAACAGTGCTTGGCGTAGTGGGCACGACGACACACTATCGCTTTGGCGGTCAAAGGGTTATTTGACCATACGGGTCAGGTTATTGGCTATATCTGTGGCATTGTTGTGTACATGTTATTGACGCGAGGTTTGCATTTCGTCGCGGCGGGCGACCGGTATGAATGTTGTGTTGGTGTTGTTGTGAGGGGTAGACCGAGGCTTTCCATTTTTATGCTGAACGTACGGTCAACCAATTTGATTTCTGGGCCACTTCGTACCGTGTCACAGTGACATTGACATGAGATCCATAGCGGTTTCCATATTGATTTTCACTGTGACAAGGTACGAAGTGGCCCAGAAATCAAATTTGTTGACTTTACACCGCCGATTATAATTATAATTGGAACTCTTGTTACAATTATACATTGTAGTTTCTTGAAACGGGCCACCAGTAATATTAATAAGGTGTTAGACATAGCTTCAAATGTTTGAACACACGTTTGAATGTGTGACAAGGGACTTTGACTATGTGTTCAAAGTTTGAACAAAGATTTGCACTTTGCCATGCGGTGTCAGTTTTTCGACACCATGTCTCAAACAAATTTCATTTCATTTTACCCAACCGTTCAAATGTTTGCAAGCATGTCTGACCGGCCGTCAATATGTGTTTGCAAAGTCTTCAAAGATGTGTGCAAATTTTTGAAGCTGTGTCTGACGCCTCCGCAAAGGCAAGACCTCAGGGTCTCTCACAACACTTAGATGTACGCGCATGTAGCGCCCGTAGAGATTAATCGTGCCAAATATGCACAAAGTGCGTCCGGGACTTGCTTTAGGCCATATGGTGAATAAAATAAAGGGTGTCCCAGAAGTCGACGTCGTCCCTTCGGAGGCTGATAGACCAGCTCATGACTCACCAGAATAACGTACCTAACATGACCGTAGTAAAAGAATCTTTAGTTTTCGAGATATTTGAGTATTTTAGGAAATTTTTAAAGCAACTACCCTACCCAGGTTAGTGTTGTGTATATCTCGAAAACTAAAGATTTTTTACTTAGGTCATGGTTACGTTATTCTGGTGAGTCATGAGCTGGTCTATCAGCTTTCGAAGGGATGACGTCGACTTCTGGGACACCCTGTATACACAAAATGCGAAGCTGTTTCATGCATTGGTTCGTGCAAGGGCAAGCTTCACAAAGCGCAAGTTTGTTTGCTAGGTGTCAAAAAATGTAATCATTTGGGCGCTTGCGCCAAATCACTTTCGTGGTCTATTTTTAGGTAAAATTTTGTCGAAATTGATAGATTTTAATGAAGTTTTCGGATGGTTGGTAAAAGTATGGGACCGCTGCCGACTCACTCTGAAATTCCATTAAAATCTACAACGAACGTCACAAACTTGTGTACGAAAGTAAATCGGGTGAAACGCTAAAATAATTACCGTCATGAAAACACGGCTTCGCATTTCTCTAGTGGATATATTAACACTTACCTCTGTAAACTTTAATCAAACATGTACGGCAGAATATAACACTTTCGTCATCCCATGTGGAAGACAACATTCCCTGATGACTAGATCCGTACTTACACTTAAATGGACGGTTTTGGATAACTTTAACCCTTTTCTACATTGGACAGTTTGGTACAGTCGCCTATACCCGTCGAGATATTTAGTATGACAGTTCAAACATGACAAAAAGCGACAACAAATAGGTTATACTCGCTGTGAAGCCGACCATACTAGCAAAATTGACATAAACTAATTCTGAAAGTTAAATGTATAAAACTTTAGGCCGAAATGTACTAGCAAAATTTAGGTAAACTATTAATTTTAAGGTGGGACGCTTTCCATACAAAACGTATTTTGACATTCGCAGGCTAATGGCGTGATATTTTAAGAAACTTATGTAACAGTCTTTCATAAATTGGCCTTCCATTTGCGCGAAATGCCCCCTTTCCCAGAATAAACTAAAAAAAATTGAAAAAAATTATGTCACGTGATACTCACTACTCACGTGACAAACTAATTTCTAAATTTTTTCTAGTTTATACAACTTTATTTTCTAGGAAAGCCAATTTATGAAAGTTTCTTAAAATATCACGCCGTTAGCTTGCGAATGTCAAAATACGTTTTGTATGGAAAGCGTCCCACCTTAACTATCACAAGTATTATCGCCTACGATTTCTTTGAATTTGACACTTAAATATGCTCTTCTGCCATTGGATATTTTACTTTAACGCTAATGTAATAGAGTCTACTACAAGCATACGATTTTAGACTGTGTTTATGTAATAGCAACTCTATTACAGTAGTGTTAAAGTATAGTATTCAATGGAATAAAAGCATATGTCAGTGTCAAACTCGAAGTAATTGAAGTGTATACGGAAAGAACATGTCTAGTCTTTCAAAATTTCATTTTGTAATTAATATGGACTGGACATGTTTTTTTTTCCGTGTAACGTTCAATTTACCAGTATCTCTTGTAAAATCTTGTTTAGTGTCATTTGACCAATCGAGAAGAGTTTAATAGATTTGACGTTTAGCCTCAAACAATCTTGTTTGGTTGAACCTAGCCCTGGTATAACGTCACAACTACTAACTAAAGGTAACGCCTAGAATGCTAAAACATGGATTCATAATTTAATGACCCACATAGGAGTTGTTGGTTAAAATTATGGAATATCGTTGTTTTGTTCCAAGTGTTGATAATTTTGGCCGTACCAGTAAATTTATACAAACAGTCTTTAAGGGAATGTAAGTACGCAAATAATATGTCCAGTCACTTTTGTTAATGAGCTAGCAATGAACTATAAAATGACATTAAAATGTATAAATCTGTACTTTATGTGTACCCTTCATTTGTAGGCCTTATCTCGTTGGAATAAAGTTTACAATCAATGGGCTTTGATACAAATGAAAGCATACTTGTTATGTCAAGTAAATTACACGTTATGTCAAAACAATAAGGTTGATAGTATTGAAATATGCTACTCGGGTGTGCCTGCTTTGCTTGACAGGCCGCGGCCATAACTGTTATATACCGTGCAATACTCTGTGTTAAAGTTAATATGTCCGTTCGTCTCGTTTACTATGTTTATAGTTTCCAAACTGACCAGCCTCGTATGTGCTGAACATCAATAAACTGATTTTAAAAACTACATGTGTTTTCTTTTCTAAAAAGTGAAACCTGATGCGAGTCCGTCTAAGAAACTGGCCAAATATTTAAAAAACCTGATTAGGCCTCTTCACTCAGCGTCATATAATATGTAGCAACCAAAGTGGAAATATACGGGGTACTTACCGATCTATTTGGCCACTTTCAGCGCCGGCCCTAGCCCTAGATTCGGGTGGGGCCAGATGGTCTCTGGGCGCCCTTTGGTTTGAATTTTTTTCGACGTCGCCTGTTTGGCGCCCCTTGACATCCCGCGCTTGGCGCCCATTGACATCCGGCGCCTGGGGCGGCCGCCCCACCCTTGGGCCGGCCCTGGCCACTTTGATTGCTACACAATATATGACGCTGCTCTTTGGTATTTTTTTTTCTTCCTACCTAAAGGGTGTTGCTTTCGCTTGAGCCAAAATGTTTGAAGGCACGTACAGTCTGCAGGGTTAGTGAAAAAGGATGCAGAAGATATCGATTACGCTGTTAGTATAAAGACCGCACTAGGTGACGCGACGCTACGCTACGCGACACGGCTCTAATATTCTTTGTATGTATGAGGTAAACCGCACCACGCGTCGCGTCGCGTAGTGCGGTTTACCTCATACATTTACATACAAAGAATGTTAGAGCCGCGTCGCGTCGCCTAGTGCGGTCTTACCTTAAGACATCTTCTCACTAGGTCTTGTAACGGGAAGAAGCAGGCTGATCCAATTATAGTGCGCGCCATCCACGAAGGCGCTGTGGAGGGGCGCGTCGTCGTGGATGGCGCGCACTATACTCTACCGTGCCCCTTACGAAATTTGTGAAGTATATAAAGATAAAATTCTTAAAGTATAAGAAAGTATGGTCAAGAATTACAAGGCGACATTACAGCACTAACCGAGTGATTAGCGAATCTCCACCTTAATAGCAAAGGGATAAAGTAGATCTAAGAAATGGGTGTGGCATTTTTGTCATAGAAAATAGAGGGTAGGTCAGTCACATGGTTGTAGTAAATAGATAGATATGTAGTTGATATAGTTGGTCGTATCGAGATTTCATAGCCAATCATCGAGCTTAGATTTCGGCCGCGCCCACAATAGTACATTACTTGGCTCTCTTTATTACCGCCAGTGGTAAGTACAAAATTTTATGTCACACCTGGCCATAAAGCGGCAATTACCGCACGCTCCGCGCGCGGGAAATCCCACTTCCTGGCCAGGGGGTGACATAAATTTTTGTACTTAACACGGGCGGTAATAAAGAAAGCCTCAGATCGCATATTAATCGCCCTTGCCTTCGGCTCGGGCGTCAAATACCTGCGATCTGAGACATTCTTTGTTTTACCGCCCTTGTTAAGTAATGTACTATTATGTCACCCCTTGGCCAGGAAGTGGGATTTTTCGCGTGCGGAGGCCGCGGAGCGTGCGGTAATTACCAGTTGCCACTTTATGGCCAGGTGTGACATAAAGGAACTGTAGGAAGGCTGCTATAGCTGGAGCAGAGCTTGGGCAGAGGTTTGTCCTAGGCTGGAGAGACTTCTTTTTGCTTGAGTAAAACACAGTAGACAGTAGAAATTGGAATAATTTTATTTACATAAATGCCTAACTATATACAACTAAAAAGCTTACAACTAATAACGATATCACGCCGAATACTAAATACAAAATTAGAGCGAGACGGATAGCGCGCGAGCGAGAGAGAAATAAGTTTGCGCGCGAAACGCTGACGCTCGCGTAGCTATAAATATTAGTGGCGCGCGAAGCTCGTTCCTTTTTCCCGCGCCGGCCGTCGAGATGAGAAGGATCACTGCGTGCGTCGCTGTCGCTCCGTGCTCTCCGAAGATATTCTTGAAGATGCTGCTACATACGTGGCGTCTTCTTCATAATAAAACTGTCCTTTTCAGGACAAACCAAAACTGCTCTTATCAGAGCAATCAGCTGTTCTTGTTAGAACAGCTGTTTTTCTGAGGTCAATCACTGGTCACTGTTTCTAGTTAACAAACCACACGTCAATCGCTTCTCTATACAAATAAATGCGTTTTCTTCTTTTATTTCCTCCTATACCTACAGAACTTTTAATTGGTTGAAGTTGTGTAGCTAGTCGAGAGCTGCTGTCGAGGGTCTGATGATGCAGTTAAGGAAAAATATTATTTTGGGGGAGAGGGGCACCCTGTAACGGAACGCAGTGCTTTTCTCAAACATGCAATCTCAAATATGTGTATTGTGTATCAATGTGTATGGCAACCTTGAGCTGTCAAATCCCTTCTTGCTCTATCCATCATCGAGTACACATGTCCATATTTAATTGTAATGAAACTAAGTAAGTTAATTAATGTATTTTATTGTTCTGACGATATTTTCCGCATCTCTATATATTGAATAGTCTTCGGAAAAAGGAGCCTTGTGTTTTTACTTCCCTGCTGGAAACCACCACACCACTGCCGACCCACAACCTCGAACAGGTTTCTGGCCCCAGCTCAAGAAGAAATCATCCAAGATCATCACAGTGTGGCTTCGATAGTTTCCAGCGGAAAGACCAAGGTAATTAGTGGTACATCGTGCTGCATCTAGTTCGACGAATATTTTTCTTTATTAACCTCATTATGGCAAACGCGGCCGTAAATGTCTCGAGCCACGTTATCATGGGCGGTGCAGCAGCCATCGAAAAATTGGATGGTACGAACTACCACAGTTGGAAATTTATGATAAAGATGCTCTTAGTCTGCGAAGGTCTCTGGGACATGATAAATCGTGAAGAAGATGCTGGACCTCTCACTAATGCTGACGCCGTGCGCGATCAACGCGCGCTAGCTCGCATATGTCTAAATGTTAAGCCTATATTTTACCAATATGTCAGGAACGCCGTATCTGCCAAGCAAGCGTGGCAAAACTTGGCAGATGTATTTGAGGACCGCGGCTTATACCGGCGAGTGCTCCTGCTCCGACAAGTCCAACCGGGGTGGACTTTACGGAACACGCCGACATGACGCAATATATAGAACATGTCATGTCAATAGTGCATCAGTTGGAAGACATCGACAGGAAAGTAGATGATCAGGAGATAGCGGAGATTCTTCTTAGCGGCCTACCGGCTGAGTGACACTCTAGTATCAAATCTTGAAACGTACTGCATATCATCGGAGAAGTTGAAAAGTGATTTGGTGCGAGCTCGTCTGCTGCAGGAGGCGCAGAGAAAAACAGCTGTCAACGGGTCATCGACTACAGCCTTCATCAGCGGAGCAAAGCCCAAGTGCTCATACTGTCATAAGATAGGACATGTTAAGCAGAAGTGCTTTAAGCTCAAGCGAGAGAAGAGGAAGAAGAACGCAGTTGAGCCATCTGTCAAAGCCTTCTTTGCTGAGAACAGTTCCGAGATTTACTTAGATAGTGGCGCTTCGGGACACCTTCTGAATAAAAGTGCTGTTCTTCAAAATTTGAGAGATACTAAGGTTAATAGCATATGCCTAGCGAATAGTGATGTCATGACAAGTACACAAGTAGGAGATCTGAACATTTCTATGAACGGACAGGTGAGCACCTTCAAAAATGTTTTATTAGTTCCAAACTTGTCGGCCAATTTGCTGTCAGTATCTAAATTATGTAAAGATGGCCATTCTGTTCTCTTTAATAAAGTTGGATGTTACATTTATGATAGGGATAGTCCGATTAAAGCACCTGGCAACCATATAGCCTTAGCTAAATGTGTAAACGGTATTTATAAATTATGTGGGGAAGTCTGTAGGGAAGGCAGGTATGAACCTAATAGGATGCACTCTTTGAATCTGCATACTAGGCAGGTGTCACCAAGTGCTGCAGTCGCTGCCTCTGCTCCATCCATTATAGAGTTGTGGCATAACCGCCTTGGACATTTGCACCCAGCAGGTATGTCTAGATTACGGGATGCATGTGGTGTGCTGTTTCAGAACCATGAGGAACAACTGAAGAACTGTGAGGCTTGCATGAAGGGGAAGCTTTCGGCCGAGCCTTTCCCTTTTATTCTTAAACGATATTTCTTTATAAAATATAAACGCTTATTTACTTTTCTTAACAAATTTCATTCGAATACCGTCAAACTTTTGTTAAATATAGCATTTGTAGTTTTTTTGGATTGTATAATATGTTTCGATTATCCCAAACAAAACAACACAGCAGCTGGTGCACAGCGATGTCTGTGGGCCAATGCCAGAGGCAAGCTATGGAGGAGGAAGATACCTGGTCACCTTCACGGACGACTTCAGCCGGAAAACATTTGGATACATTATCAAGAACAAATCACAGGTACTTGATTGTTTTATTAATTTTAAGGCTTTAGTTGAAAAACAATTAAATTTGCCAGTTCTTTGCTTACGTTCGGACAATGGAGGTGAATATACCAGTGCTAAATTTACTAAATTTTTAAAAGACCATGGTATTATTCAGCAGACAACTATTCCTTATTGCTCAGCCCAGAATGGCGTTTCCGAACGTTCTCACAGAACTATATTTGATAAGGTACGGTGCATGTTACAGCACTCAGGTCTCAGCAAACGATTTTGGGGAGAAGCAGCTATGTCTTCCATCCATATTAAAAATCGTACAGCCACATCGGCTTTAGCTGGACGTATTCCTGAGGCGGTGTGGTCTTGGAGTTTTTGGCTGTAGTGCTTTTTCTCTTGTACCTAAGCATCTGCAAGACAAATTGGATGCCCGGGCTAAAGAATACATTTTTGTGGGCTGCTGTGAAGCTTCTAAGGGCTATCGTTTAGCTGATCCTTTGGACCCCACAAAAGTGATTAAATCACGTAACATTGCCTTTATAGAGAATAGATTTTACAATCCCAGTTTAAAACCTTTGCAGGATTTGTCGGAAAATAATTTTATTTTAACTTACTGCGATCTGCGATGATGAGAAGGAAACAATATGTGATATTTCTAGTCAGAATATTCGTAATGAAATTCAAATAAATTCAGATAATGAAACTATTTTAACCAATGATATTTTAAGTGATGATATTTTAAATGAAGATATTTTAAATGATGATATTTTACAAAATGAAAATGTAAATAATGATGAGAATGAATTGGAAAATAGTAATTTCAATGTATCTGACAAGAATTCTATGTCGATTTCAGGTGAAGAGTCCAAGGTGTACTGTACTGGAAGCAGCGATGACTCGGGACCAGCTGACTTGTCTGTAGGCACCGATGGTACTCCGTCTCTGAGCCCGTCTTCGCCTGTAGCAGCTGGAGATGGTGAAGTGACTCGTCCTGTGGCCGTCACTGAACCACATTGGTCTGTTCGCGCTACACGTAATGTACTCCCTTCGAGATATTTGGACTATGACATGTCTGACATGTCTCTACTCGCTCATGGCCTTTCACCTTTAATCGATGAACCTATCACATATGAGCAAGCATTTAATAGCCCTAATGGGGAACAATGGTTAAAAGCCATGAAATCAGAGTATGATGCTCTAGTTAGTAATAATGTCTGGGAAATTGTGGATAGACCCACTGATAAAAACGTTATTTAATGTAAATGGGTTTTTAAAACTAAGTACAATGTAGCTGGTAATTTTGATCGTTTTAAGGCGAGGTTAGTTGCCAGAGGCTTTACACAACGTGAAGGCATTGATTATAATGAAACATTCGCCCCTGTAGTACGTCATGCGACGATGCGAATTTTATTTTGTATAGCAAACCAGACTTGAATATAGACCATTTAGATGTGGCTACAGCTTTTCTAAATGCTGAGCTGAATGAGACTGTGTATATGGAACAGCCAACTGGCTTCAGTAATAATAATACAAATAGTTTATTAAAGAAAAGCATTTATGGCCTTAAACAGGCAAGTAGGACGTGGAACTGTACAATACATAATTTACTTACTGAACATAATTTCAGACAGTCAAAATGTGAACCTTGTGTTCATGTAAAAGGTGACAAGGATGACATAATAATTTTGGCGCTATATGTTGATGATTTTTATGTATTCTACAGTGCCAACAGCTCGCACAAGTATAGTTTCTTAAAGATTTTAGAAGATAAATTTAATGTTAAAAACTTGGGTGCACTTAAGAGCTCTTTAGGTATAAATATTTCCCGAAATAGAGAAAAAGGAACTTTAACGCTCGATCAGAGTGAATACATTAGGAAACTACTTGTTCGTTTTGGTATGGAAAACTGTAAGGCCGTGTCCACACCTATGGAGGTTAACTGTAAGCTTGTAAAACCTGAAACTAATGACTGTTTGCAGGATGAAGTCTATAACTAATATAACGTAGTGGCACCAGTAATGGACCTGGCTCCAGTAATGGACGCAAAAATCTTTCACGGTCGAAATTAAGCAACGGAAAAGTATTATAGTCATGGCAACACTTTAAGCATAAAGAATAGGCTTCTATGTATCACATTGACAAATGACATACACCTCGGTCATTTTGTTTAAAAATGGCGCGGCGGCAAAAAGTGTGCTCCGGCATTTTTCACGAATAAACTAAGTTTCTTACATAAATAACTAAGGAAGTAGGTTTACGTTTTTGATTGTAAACTTTATTTTCTCTAAACAATATTGTTTTGATATGATTTCGTGAGAAGCGTTACATATTTAACAATACTTTTTTAAAGTGTTTATTGCATTAGAATCTAATTTGAATGATTTAGAGAGGATGTACATTACTGGTTCCTGTTTTTTGTTAATCTCCAATTATGGACAATTTCTCCATGATTGGTTTTCATACTGAATTCTGGTTACCCAATTATGGACACCCAATGTTGGACGGATTTATTGGCGAGGTAAATGTTTGAAAAATGCCACCCAGTTTTATTATAATAGTAGTTTATCGACACAAATATCATAATCCTCTAAAATGCGTTCAGAAACCGTAGGCCTTCATTTTAACATCAATGTACTTATGAAAATTTTCTTACCTGTGGTGAAGTTTACCAGCAGTAATATAATATTCATTATAATGTCCTATTTAGTACTATAATGATTTTTTTTTAAATTTGGAACAGGAAAATTAAAATTCAGTCGATACGAAAGGTCAGCTCAATATAGGTAGTTTTTTTTGGGATAAGAATTCAGGGAGAAGGACTTCAAATTTTACATTTATTTTAAATTTTAAGAAAAAAAATATGTTTTTCGAAAAATCGTCATTATTCTCGATTTCGACTGATTCGGGGATGAGGATTTCAAATTTTATATTAATTTTGAATTTACAGTGAAAACAATTTTTTTGCGAAAAATCGTCATTATACTCGTTTTCGACTAATTCGGGGATAAGGATTTCAAATTTTATATTAATTTTGAATTTTAAGAAAAAAAAAATTTTTTTTCGAAAAATTGTCTTTATACCTACTTGATTTCGACTATTTCGGAGATAAGGATTTCAAATGTTATATAATACCGGCTACTATAACCCATCTCAGAGTACTTTTAATATGTGTGTAGATAATAGTACATTACTTACCAAGGGCGATAAAACAAAGAATGTCTTAGATCGCAGGTATTTTACGCCCGAGCCGAAGGCAAGGGCGATAAATATGCGATCTGAGGTTTTCTTTATTATCACCCGTATTTGAAAAAAAAAATTTTTTACTTTAAATTCAAAATAAATGTAAAGTTTGAAATCCTTATCCCTGAATTAGTCGAAATCGAGTAAACTGACGATATTTGGAAAAAAAAATTGTTTTACTTAAAATTCAACATTAATGTAAAATTTGAAATCCTTAACCCCGAATTAGTCGAAATCGAGTATAATGACGATTTTTCGTAAAAAAAAATTTTTTTTTAACTGAAAGTTCAATATAAATGTAAAATTTGAAATCCTTATCCCCGAATTAGTCGGAATCGAGTATAATGACGATATTTCGAAAAAAAATATTATTTTAACTTGAAATTCAAAATTAATATAAAATTTGAAATCCTCATCCCCGAATTAGTCGAAATCGAGTATAATGACGATTTTTCGTAAAAAAATTACTTAAAACTTAAAATTCTAAAGAAATGTAAAATTTGAATTCCTTATCCGTGAATCCTTATCCCGAAAAAAAATAATACATTATTGCCGTGGCCGGGGAAAAAAGCAATTGCAGGCTGAGTATTTGTTTAAATGGACGAGCTTGCGAGTCCGTTTAATTATAATACGAACCCTGCAATTGCCATTCCGGCCGAGGCTAATATAGTACTTTTCTCAAAAATGGAGGAAATACGACAAAATTTGGATAAATATTTGATAAACATAACCTTAAAACGTCAAAAACATCATGCTCAATAAAAAATAAACAGCGGGATGTTTATTTTTTTTAACAGAATCGCAAGTGTATTGTTTTACCGAAAAACGCAAATTATTCAAGACATAAAAAGACGTCGCGTTTCCAACAGACAAATACGAGCTGAATTGGCTGAATACGACCTGTGCCTCCTTTTGAGTTTTTATATAAGTTTGGAATTCAAGAAATAAAGGAATTTATATGTGAAATTGCAGGCGGTCTACAATGTTTTTAAACCTTAAGGTGTCCAAGATTGGGTGTCCATAATTGGATTTTGTCTGTCCATCATAGGATTTTAGAAGATTTTCAATTTTTTCAGATTTGGAGCAATTTTCTCGGAACTTACAAGTTTATCCAAAACTTTTGTATGTTTATTATAATTAGTGATTATTAAGCTACATTTTCTTTGAAATAACTAACATCAAACTTATAAAATAAGAGAGTTATAGCCAAAAGATGTCGACAGAGTTCTTAAGCCGTCCATAATTGGTGCCATTACGTTAACTATCGACAATTGCTAGTTGTATCTAAGTGTGTGTTCACGTCCAGATATAACATTTGCGTGTAGTCAACTTAGTCAATTTAATAACTGTTTCGATACATTAGTTAGCAGCTAAAAGAATCTTGCGTTATTTGGCAGGTACAATTCAATATTCTTTATGTTTCTATAAAGGTATGAATTGGTCTGTGTGTGCTTTTACTGCCGCAGACTGGGCCAATGACATCACAGACAGAAAGTCCTGTAGTATATCCGAACGTAGTAATGTCTAGCGCGCGTCTCCGAACGCAACCTCTGTGACCAATATAAGCATTCCAAGATGGCGGTGCGCCCTCTTTTCCATCACTGAAGAAGCAACGGACAGCAAGATAAAAAAAGCTAACAAAAATTGTAAAGAAATAATAATAAATGCGTGTATCCTTCACGTTGATCTTTTATTTGATAGAAGAACATTACATGGCGCAGTCGAAGAAGAACCAAGTTCGTGAGTAACAACAATCAACAAAGTAATAAGTCAATGGTAATAAGAAAATTAACAAATCATGGCTGGCGTGGAATACCGTATGCCGGTGCCGCTAAACATGGACGCCATTGGAGATATGTACACTGCATGGCTCAGGTTTAAACAGTCATTTGCGATCTTCGTATCGGCAGCCGGATTGGGTAAGATCTCTGAAACGAGAAAAGCCTCCATCCTCCTTAATTGTATCTGGCAGCCCGCACAAGAGCTGTACTTTAACACGCTGAAGCAAAAAGACAAGAAAGAAGACACTGAAGAACCAAAACTTAATGAGGTAATGACAGCCTACGAAGAATACTTCAAGCCCAGAACCAATGAGGTTATAAGCACGTGGCAATTCAACAAAAGATCACAAGAAGATAGCGAGGGTTTCGACACCTACTACACAGAGCTAAGAAAACTTGGGAACAACTGTAACTTCGTCGACCAAGACCGAATGCTGTCGTCGGCATTAGGGACCAGCGGGTGCAGCAAAAACTTTTAGAAATCAAGGACCTGACCCTGGAGCGCGCGGTCGAGGTCTGCAGATCGGCGGAGCTGTCCCGGGAGCATGCAAAATTGCTAACCAAGTCATCGGATCCGGTCGTGGACGCCATCCAGAGGAAGCTGCCACTGCAGCTTAAGAAGCCAACGCCACAACCAGCGCTTAAAGATAAGTATTACAATAACAATGCCTTTCCTCAGCCTCGAACATATCGATGTAAAAAGTGTAACACTGAACATGGGCCACGACAGTGCCCTGCCTATGGCAAACAATGTGTACATTGCAGACCTACTTTCTCGAGCATACATAAAATGTGCTGATGTAGACGAGCCATATATGTATGATGTAATTCACTGTGTTGGCCTTGCAAACTTTATTCAATGTACTGATGAACAAAAGCAATTAATTATATCAGAAACATGTAAAGATGATGAGTTGTCCCAGCTAATAGACTATACTAAATATGGATGGCCAGAAAATTTAAAACAAGTATGTGATAATGTGCAGTATTACTATAAATTTAGAGCAGATATTACTATTGACGACAACCTGCTATTTTTAAATCACAGGCTTATTATACCCAAAGCACTTAGATTAAATATAATTAAAAAATTACATGAAGGGCATCTAGGCATGACTAAAATGAAACAAAATGCCAGGGAGATGTATTATTGGCCTAAGATAGATGACCATCTAGAAAAAATTGTAAGACAATGTATTGTATGTCAAACCTATCAAAATAATAATACTAAGGAACCACTGTTACCACATTGCATTCCAGACCTACCTTCTCAAAACTGGGCATAGATATTATGGATTACAAAAGTAAAAGTTACCTTGTCATATACGACTATTTCTCTGAGTGGCTAGACTTTAAATTAATACCTAATAAAAGTTCTAAAAGCATCATTAATACTCTTATAGACATATTCTGCATATTTGGCATACCCAAAGAAATTGTATCCGATCACATACTGTTTGACTCGAGAGAATGTAAGGAATTTGCTACCGATTGGGATTTTAAATTTACCTATACCACCGGGTTATTTGGAATTAACCCTAGTAAAGAAAAGACCATACTTTTCCCTGAAGGATATGGAGAATACACGTCTTGGTTTCAGGATGATGATTTTGTGGGTCAATATGGGGTGGAAACAAGCTCTCTCAAACCAGTAGGAGCAAATCCTCAAGATGACTTCAATGCCGTTGCAGCAACAACACTCCAATTATTGAGAACACAAATAATCAATGCTTTTGGAGCCATTTCTAGGAATGTTATAGGATGCGACAATGTTAGGAGGCTATGGAACATAAAGAAGACAGATTACAGAAATCTAAAAAGATAAGCCCAAGATATGCTCAGTCAAATGGTATGGCAGAACGGGCGGTACAGTAGCCTTCGGAAAAAGGAGCCTTGTGTTTTTACTTCCCTGCTGGAAACCACCACACCACTGCCGACCCACAACCTCGAACAACCTTCATGCTGTATGCGAACAAAGATTACGTCGCAAAATCAGTTAGATACAAGCACTATACCCGAGTTATCCTCACTTAACGACGTATTAAATACTTCGATCACCCACATGACATTCCAAAATGAACCACACGAACAGCAATTGTCACATATTCAACGGAATATACAACTGCGTAAAACCCAACCCAATCTAAACTAGAAGAGATGTCCTCTCATGACCAATATCAATATGTAACCATTGGAGCATCATGGATCATCAGCACTGGGGTCCTCCTGAAGTCCTGATGTGTCTCTTCGTGTACTATAAGTACCGCACAGGAACGTGGAGGCTGACACAGCAGCAACTACGCGCCAGCGAAGAAACATGTGATAGTGTTAAAAGTGATGTAATAGAGTGCGGGAGTGCGCGGAAAGCTACGACAGAGTGCGGGAGTGCGCGGAAAGTAATCACTTCCGCGAAGCAAGTGATTTTTGACACTAGCACTAGTACTGAAGTACCATATCAAACTTGTTTTGTTACTAGATATCATATTTTAAGTTTGCACTTTTTACACTTCAGTGTTCAGTTTATACTAGTTTACAAACATAGTCGTAGTATTTTACACACTACTTGTTGTATACACCTTAGTTAACTTTCATTTATAAGCACCTATTGCAAATTATTTCACAAATGTTATTCTTACATGATACTCTTTTGACTTTTTTGAGCCTTCTGAGATGGCAATATGTACAAAGATGTACATTATTTTCTGCAACGATGCACGTGTACTTTGCACTAGCCCCAAACAAAGTCATTCAACCCGCACGCGTATCGATGCAGCTAACCTGTAATGGTAAGTTGGTAACTACGAGTATAAGCTGACCAAACCATCAGTGTACGATTAGCCAACGATAATAAAACATCTCTCGTATATCGCGATCTTTTACTCCGCGGCAATCGTCCTCCCACTGACATAGTGCATCCTTACACTGATTTTATAACATTTGGAATTGGTATAGTTGTTTTAAGACTCGTTTCTGGGCTATAAATATGCCAGTCTGGCTACTGAGAGTCGTTGCGATTAGAAAGGGTGTGTCTTCTACACATGAAGTGCTGATGCATTGCATTTTTTTTTTCAAACCCTATCGTGTTGGATGTCGTTGGATAGCTCTTTCAAAAATATTGTAAGGTTTCTAAAACCATTTTTTGATTAAGAATCTGTTTGCGTGATATTAAGGTTTTATTAATCTGAAAGCGATAGAGTAAACAATCAGTCTGGCAACACATTAGCAACTTCTATTTGGTCTGGCGTTTTCAGAAACGTTAAGCCGATAGTATAAGCTATTGAAATTAGTTTATTTCAACTTTTATAAAATTACTTGAATTTTCTGCTGGTTTCAGCAACTTTTAAAATCAGTCTGGCAGTGTTTTAGCAAGCAGTAAATAGTCTGGCAACACTAATACAAGATTATTTATGTTAATAATTCATGTGAAAATAAAACGAACAACTAGTATTACTCAATACTTGTTGTGTAGTATTACTTAATATTGTTGAATTTTCACTAACTTTCAACCCCCACCCCTTCGAATCACAACGGCTCTCAGTAGCCAGACTGGCATATTTATAGTCCAGAGACAAGCCTTAACACAACTGTACCAATTTATAAAATCACCTTTTTTTGCTGTCAGCTCTTAATCTAGGTAGATTTCGGCCGCGCCCGCAATAGTACATTACTTACCAAGGGCGGTAAAACAAAGAACGTCTCAGATCGCAGGTATTTGACGCCAGAGCCGAAGGCAAGGGCGATAAATAAGCGATCTGAGGCTCTCTTCATTACCGCCAGTGTTAAGTACAAAATTTTATGTCACCCCTTGGCCAGGAAGTGGGATTTTCCGCGTGCGGAGGCCGCGGAGCGTGCGGCAGTTGCCAGTTGCCACTTTATGGCCAGGTTGTAACGCCGGATTTTTTACCTTTACCCTAAACAGCTTGGTTTCTATACTAGCAACATTTGTCTCATAGTTGTTCTTTTTGATGTAGCAACACTCACCGGTTTGCGTTCCGTTATAGCAAGTTTAGACTACGTTTTGTTACATGAAATTAATCATCGGTTTTCTAAATTTGGAAATCACTGTATTTTGTTTTGATGTCAGGCATAGTTTTTCTCGTTCAGATTAATTTTTATTTCTTTTTAGTCTACAATTCAGTATTTACTTCGAGATCAGAATTTTCAGGTCAACGAGTCGAAATTACCATAGACAGTTTTTTTTCCTTGTGAATCTGAGCTGTCAACTGAATGAGGATGCAATTTCGATCACGGCGAGAGAAGAGGTTATTTTTCTCCATGAGGCTCGGTGGAAGTGTAAGAGATATGGGCCAGTAAGCCTGATTGTCCTCGTTTTGTGGAAGGATTTGTTCGCCCCGCCGGCACGCGAAGTAGCAATTTCGTGTATAATCGCGCCCCAGAATGTTGGCGGCTATCTCGGAGGTTTCGGACGCCCTCTCATGTAAGTTGTTTCTCATTGAATACCATCAGCTTTTGGTTGTTTCGACGCAAACCATGAAGCTCGGCGTGAGCATTGAATCTATCGTCTTTGTTGCAGATTTATGAAATTCTAGGCATCGGCCACCCTTCCGGCCCATTGTTCGGCGATGCCATCAACTCCGCTAGTCATGCCCGAGTATAAAGCGACTACTCGCTTGATCTCAAGCCCTTAATGGTAAGTTCGGTATGCGGAATTACTCTATAGGCAGTAATATTTGACCGTTCTGTCTCCATACAAAGTGCGGTTAGGTGTAGCGTGTGGTAGTGTATTAATGATAATCTTGTTTGGTTTCCAGGGTTCCTAGGCACGGGCACAGTGCCTAAGTTCAGGAACCAGTCCCGAATGGAGTGCGGTTTCCTGCGAGGCTCTTTGGATTTTCCCCGGGAGACGGGAAAGACGACGGTTCCTTTTTAGAGCAAGCGGTTAGGCAGGCATTGCAAATGTGAGTCCGTTCCATACTGCTTTAGCCAGCTTCAAAGACATTTAGAGGTACACACACACACACCCGTAGGTTTTAGTTGAATTCCGTCCTCCATAAATATCGTTTTGTAGTTGTTTTCTTTAACATTTTAGTATAAATTGCGACATAGGCAAATTAGATATATATTTAGATAAGCATTAGCGTTACGCGCCTGGGTGTAAAATCCTTTCAAATAAATGTATAAGTAAACATTCAAACTGGTTTGTTTTTGGGGACTCCATACACCACTAGGGCATCGTTTGTGCGGGGCCTGTGTCATAAGTTTAATAAAAATTTCAAGGCGCCCAACATTTTCTCTACCCCTTTTGTTCCACATATGATCCAGGCCTGGCCACGGGTACCCCTCATCCCACGCCCTTAGTCTCATGCCCGGAGCTAAAGCTGTTACAAGGTGTGACATAATAGTACATTACTTAACAAGGGCGGTAAAACAAAGAATGTCTCAGATCGCAGGTATTTGACGCCCGAGCCGAAGGCAAGGGCGATAAATATGCGATCTGAGGCTTTCTTTATTACCGCCCGTGTTAAGTACAAAATTTTATGCCACCCCCTGGCCAGGAAGTGGTATTTCCCGCGCGCGGAGCGTGCGGTAATTGCCGCTTTATGGCCAGGTGTGGCATAAAGGAACTTAATTGGTTGATGAAGTTGTGTAGCTAGTCGTGAGCTGCTGTCGAGGGTCTGATGATGCAGTTACGTAAACATATTCTTTAGGGGGAGAGGGGCACCCTGTAACGGAACGCAGCTATGTGCGTTGGTCACATTTATACATTTGGATTGATCACCCTGTATAAAAATATTTTATCGAAGGGATAGTAGGAAAGATTACATTGTTTTGGATAAGTTAGAGGAGCGCCCATTTTAGAGTTAAATCGCGTCTAAATTATACTCAAGTTATATTGTTTTCATAGCGTTAGTGAATTTATTGAATATAATAAGCAACAGGGACATTTCTAATCTATTAATTGTGCAGAGAAGAGAAATTATATTGTAATTTAATTTATGTCACACCTGGCCATAAAGCGGTAATTACCGCACGCTCCGCGCGCGGGAAATCCCACTTCCTGGCCAGGGGGTGACATAAAATTAAGTGACGATAGTGTAAACAATTCCTTATATAAATTGACTCTATAGATGCGAGTCTATGGTCTATTTTCTTTGCTTTTATATTTCAGCCGAGCGGTCACGTACCATGTGAGCTCCTTATTTTATATCAAATTATTTGGACATTACCTGAGGAATAAAATGTGATTAATACAATAGTTGTTTCTCTCGCCTGCGCTCTGCTCCGCTACCCTATCATGTGAGTACTGTCACCACCCTCTGCTACAATTTACAACAGGTTATGGGCCCAGCCATGATTTAACAGTACTCATTCTTAAAACTATATTAATACACTAAAAAAGTAGCGTTGGAGCGAGCGCCATTGACAGGGCAGAAATTTACACACAGCTATTATATACATTGTCACAAAAAATGGATTCCGTGCCGTCATCTAACCTCAACCCACACGTGGCTTCAGTTGAGAAGCTACAAGGTGCTGCCAACTATCACACGTGGAAGTTCACCACTAAAAATATCTTCATATTGGAAGGGCTGTGGGATGCTGACGCAAAAATGAGACGGGCGTTTGCACGCATTTGTCTTTCAATTAACGAAAGAACTATATCAATACGTCCTTTATGCTAAAACCCCTGCCGAAGCATGGAAGAAACTGTCAGAGGTATTTGAGGACAAAGGCTTTGTGGCGACACTGTATGCACTTGATTATTAAATATCATATTACACTTGTTTATTTGTTTCTCAAATTGCATTGCCTCGAAAACATGAGTGATTGCGCATAGCGGATCCGACTATTAAACTTTGAATAGGTATAAATCCTAAACGGTTGTTTTCACTAACTAATGACTAAAGAAACCTTATAATTATTTTAAAATACCTATTAAATGATACCTATAAAATACCTATCAACTTTATTTTTTATTTGTTTTACAAAATGGTGTCCGGTGGCCGCCATCTTTGTTTTTTTTGACGTCACATTTCTAAGAACACTCTGGCTGGTAAGACAAATCTAACGATATCTCAAACATTAAAATCCGTTCAGGGAATTGGAAGATGGCAGGTAATAAAGAATATTACATACATACAAGATACGCGCGAAACACATAACCCTGCCTTGCAGTCGGCTAAAAAGGGTGCTTTGGGCGATAGTTTCGTTGTTTAAGTGGGATGACGTTATTCATGGTAGCAAAACTTTCACGTTCACTGGGCCTATTTTTCATTAATTTAGTTAATTCTGTCAAAAAATCTGATGCCGAGTCATACCTTAATCGCTCTTGGGAAGGGTCAAGTCTCCCTGTTGATGTGGCCCGTCGCTCGTTTTCACGCCGGTTGGCTCTCTCGCTCTCCAGCTGGCTTAATAAGGCTGCAACTCTTTGTTTTTGTATGTCCAGTTCCTCTTCTTTTTCGCGTAATCTTTGTAATGGACTACGACTGCGGGTACGGGAGCGTACCTGTCGATCACTGCGCCTGTCTTGGTCTAGGCGGCTGGGTCTCTCCGCATTTCTTCCAGGAGTTATCAGGCGCCGTTCCAACCGTCGAGGTCCCAAGATCGCACTCCTAGCACGGCTTCGACTTCGCCGCTCACGGTTTGCATCATTATCGGACTCCATTCCTGAAACTTTTGTGGGCGTCTCCGTCGCACTTCTGAAAGTTGAAACCTTCAGTGCAAAAACGTCAGAGAAACAACGTTTATCCAAGAATACTTTTTATTTACTTATTTTAAAGTAATATTTTAAATACAAAATGTAATTCTCACAAATTATACAGTATCGGTCAGACGACTGGTGTCAGTCAGAATCTGATTGCTGAATGCTCGCTCCGAACTGGATGGCCTTGTTTTATAACCTTCGGTGACGTCCCCACTCAGGGCTGCCTGCCGTATTTCTACCCTCAATATTATAATGATTGGAAATCATAGACTAATAATAAATGAATTGCTACAATTGACAAATTACAGGAACAGGTAAACAATTATACCACCTCAGCGGCCTGTCCCCAGGCCGAAATAGTCGCTGCAGCAATGGAACTGCAAATCCAGGCTGAAGATTACGTATAAGATATGGAATCGGCTATCCAATTTACTTCGGCTTCGTCCCAAAGCACTGCTGAAAATGACCACCACCACCAAAACCACCATCTCCCAAAATTAAACGTTCGTGCGCGGTTAGTTTTTAAGCTCCACGTGGGAGGTTTGATCCGTTACACCGGCCATTCCTCGCCTGAGCGTCCTCGGAGGCGCACTATCATTGCAGCTGCGTTCACAAGCTCTGCTTCGTGTCGTCTTACGCGCTTGCATAAATTTAATTCCTAAAGATGGAAAAATATTAATATTTAAATAGTTACGGCACTGTGGCCGTCTTTTAACAGTTTTCGTTAAATGAGACATCGTAACGTCTTCCATCCACCCCGTATTAAGGGGTGTCGAAACGTTACTTAGTTCTAAATACCTAGTGATAGCGTTTTACAGTGTAATTTATTAATTATGCCAGGCTTCTTGCTTTTGGCTGTTTGATTGCCATGTTATTAGTGTTATTTGCACGTAAGTAATGTACCTAGCCCGCTGTGCACGTTGGCAAATGCACCGTTACAACATGGCGTCTCATACATTTTGTACCGCGATGTCCGCGATCAAAAACTGCATATCACCATCATGTACCAACCAATGCACAGCTTCAGCTAGCTTTCCTGGCACGTTTTTATAGTATTTTAGGTTTCCCTAATTTCTTAATTGAATGTAAATTTTGATTTGGCCCACGCCACTATAACGCTTGCCCTTCATTTCACCTTGTAACTCCGTTCTGGTTATGAACACCCTCCAGCTACTCTCTGTACTCTCTTCTTCTGCTAGCACTGCGACACACCGAAGGTTCATAATCGGCGGCAATTAATTACCTGGCCCTAAATGTGGACGACGTTGATTCCAGGGTGCAACTTTATGGATACAACCGTTGGCGGTTGTTTTTTTATGGAGACCGGGCCCTAGAAGGCCTCCGGACGCTCCCTCCACCAAGCACCAGCTGCCCACGGCGCTCCCCGTGTACCGCCTACACCCTACGGCCCTGCTCGACCACCTCGCAGCCATTTAGGGGAGTACCTGACCCTACCAGTGAAGCCAGACGGGCATATTATTTAATTTACGGAACCACGCCCTAGACCTATTTTACAATATACGAATTTTGATTTTAAATGGTTGTTCAATTTATTTAACCATAACCCAACCGTTTCAGGTCAAGCCATATAGACAAGACAGAGAGAGAGACCGCTGTTTTTATCATGATTGATGATGAAGTTAGCTGCAAATATTGGAAGGGTAATCTCACAGTGGTTCAAGCTTCGGCTGAAACCTAAATATCCGTTTTATACTCTTTGGAGGAAAAACGGTTCTAAACTGAAGCGTGAGAAGAAACCTAGGAACGCCGGAGACCGGACTACCATTGCTGCTGCATTCTTTGCGGGAGAGCGATCAGAAAACTTTTACCTGGATAGTGGAGCAACAAATTGTATGGTTTATAGCAAGTACCTTACTGATATTGTGCCACATCATTCTTCTATAACTGTAGCTAACAATGACACTATAAACTGTGAGGCAGTTGGGAAAATGAAACTCTTATTGTAAGACAAGGTGAGTTCCTTAGTGTTGTCCAATGTAATGTATGTGCCAAAAAAGGGCAATGTTACTATCTAAAACTTTAATTACATCATCGGATCCTTTAATCATTTTGTTGGTATTATCAATACTTTTGTCAAAATTTGAAATCAAAATATTTTAAACCTTGTAGGAGAGAGGGGGGCAAGATGGGGTAGCGGGCAAGACGGGGCAACGACTGAATACTGCACTAGAATCGACCAATCAGAAGCCCGCTAACGCATGACGCTGCGCCGCCATGATGTCTATCAGTTCACACGGTGAGCGGCTAGACTAAAGGTTACGCACGTTATTTAATTTCAAAAAACTGTTTATTGTCGTTTTGCTTGTCATTTTTGCGTTTTATTTGGTGCATGATTGCTGCCTTCACATAAAAAGCACGGAAACGTCGGAAACGGCGTTCATTCATTCCTATGGAGCAATTGGAGCAACAACCACGCAAACTGGTACATACTTGTCGTTTTCAAATGCGACAAGTGTCATTTATTTAAAATTTGTTGAATCTGTTTAGGTACGCACGGCAAAGTTTTAAAATGATTATTGAGTTGTGGATTTGAATATCTTTATATCTTTTGTTGTAGAATAGTGAGAAGACAAGAGGTGGATGACGCTAAAAAGAAAAGGAAGGCTATAAGAGAATTAAAGAAAACTCAGTTTCAATGACAAAAACGCCCCTCGTGCGAAAAACCTGATCTAAGTGAGGCTGATTATGATTTTGCCAAAGCTGAGCATTTGAAAAGGATAACTTTATCCTACGAAGATCGCCATCTCGCTGCAAAGACGTATAGTATTCTGCAGGCAGACTGAATCTATTGAGTGGCGCCAAGAGCGAAAAGTACGCAAAACCACATCTATCTTCGGCAAAGTCTCCAAACGTGAGTTAATCAAATGTGGGCCTTTCGTCAAAAACATATTGTCAGAAAAAAAAACATCACGTGAAATCGATCAAAAAAAAAAACATGGGCAATGAAATGAACATATTATTGCACTTGCACGTGAGCAGCCGAAACTTCATATCAAAAGTCCCATAGAGGCCATAGATCGATGTGGATTATCTACCATTTTTTTTAGGAGCAAGCCCTGATGGGCTGGTAAGAGAAGATAAGGTGGTGGAAATAAAATGCCCATAGGTACTCTGCCAAAGATATGTCGATAGAAGATGGCATTAAAGCTAAAAAAAATTGTAATATTGATTAAAAAGGTAACATCACCTTAAATCGAAAACATGACAGGTTTTACCAAGCCCATGTTAAATAAAAATCTTTAACTTGTTTTTTTTAAAATATGTTTAATAATTGTAGCTTCTCAACGCAACCTATTGAAAGAATCCTGTGGAAGAGTTCTGTACAAAAACTGTTCTTGTCGCAGTCATAAACTTATTTTTGCTAAAATAAACAACCATTCAAGTAAACCTCTTATATCTTTAAAAACCTCACAAGGTAGCAGAGGTACCTTTAATATTTTGCTTCAAAAAAGTCTGTCAACGTGTTTGCCTAAAATTTTTGAAGTACAAATTGAATCCAAGTTTCATGCCTTCTGCCAGATGGGACCGTATTCGTCATATTTTCGAGCTAAGAAGCCGTACTAATATTTTGTTAGATGGCTCTCTTAGAATATGTTTAGATCCCAGACTTTTGAATAAGGCACTTGTGGCGGACGGGCCCAAAACCGGCTAAAATGAGCCTATTTTTACAGTCAATATGACCTGTATAGCCGTCAATAAAGATAAGAAAACAGTTAGGTAAATTTAAGAGTAATCCTGTTTCGTAAGCTCAAATACTTAAGAAACCATGTTATTTACCCAACTAGTTAGCATTCCGTTCACGCTAGGTGAACGGTATAAGTACCTAGGTATCGTCCGTATACTTATTTACTACCTCCTTGGACACAAAGGAAAAGTCCAAAAACTATTGCGCAGTTAGATAGTATCGGCTACGCAGTAGCATTTTTATGTGCGTCACACATCGATGGAAAATCCCATCCAGTATTGCGCAATAGTTCGAGATAGCCCAAAAATATAGACATTTTGGCTATCTCAAAGTCACAAATGGTGACACAGCTCAAGAGCCTGTGACTCGAATCTATATATTAAATTCAGTAATGAAGGAGCCGTTAAGGCGCATCTGTACCACACAGCATCTAGTCTGTGTCGGGTAAATTCAGATCACTAGAAATTCCCGAGCGCGGAATTTTCCCGCAAAGTCGAATATATTCGCACGTCACAGACTCTCAAGCCCGAACACGGTGGATTAGCGCCCCCGTAGTAAGTCTCATGCAGACGCCTCGAATGAGCGATTCATCTGTCCAAAGATGAGCTCATGACGGCCTCCCGTGACGACAGGGGAAGCCTGGAACCATCAGTTCCATAAGCCAAAAGGGGAGGAGTTCCACTTTGGTCGAAACGTATGTCGGTCGAGTCTCTATGTTAGGTCGACCCGTAAGCTAGTTAATAAAAGAGCTTTATTCCTGGAATATGTAAGTTTAGTTCAGTGCTATCCAGTCATCTCTTCAGCAACAACCAGGAACTCCGCTCACCGAAGAAGTTTAGGAAGGCTAGACATTGTAGTCATAGTTTCAGTTAGAATCGTTAAAAGTTTAAGTAAAATCGTATAAAACTGTTTCTTTTGAGCATTAAAATTAGACTAAGGGATCGGATATTTATAATCAATTAATCGTGTATACAAAATAAACCGTGTAAAAAACAAACATAACTTTTATCTTGAAAAACAAACATAAATAAATAGTGTGTGAAAAATAATCGACTTGTAATTTCATCCGTAAACCGAAAGTTAGACATAACCTAACCTAACCCATCCTAACAGCTGTTTTCGTTTCAAAGTTAGTCACCAGCAATTCGCTGATAGTAAGTTAGAGTCAGTGACCGTCTATAAACAATAATAATAATAGTTTCTACAGTCCGCTATTGAAGAATAATACTTTCTCTACTTAGATCTAACGCGAATTAGATTTGAGTGGAAAAGTTAGTGAAGGTGCTCCTTACAATATAAATCGACTCGAGCTATAGCATATGGTCCGGGTCGTTTATAGCACTAAAATGAGCATATTTTCCGTTCCCTAAAATTGAAGACATAACTGCACGCTTAACTGGTGCTAAGTTTTATTGTAAGCTTGATGCTCAGTCTGCATTTTGGATGTGCCCTCTTGATGATAGTTCCCGATTATGCACCTTTCAAACAGCCTGGGGAAACTAAGAAGCCGTAGTAGGTACTACAACGCATTATAATGCAAACTATTGATTAAAAACATCTAACCATGATAATGACATGTGAGTGAAAGTGCCTTCCATGAAAAGACAGACGAACAACAGAGGTGCAAATTAATGCAGAATTTCTTCCAATTTAAATACATAAAGGATCCATTTTGCTCCATGGTGCTCCGTTGCTCCATTGTACTCCATGGTGCTCCATAAGTACATTGCGAAATAGCGCTCCGTGTTCTGCTCCGGGAGGCGCTCCGCGGCGTGCTCCGTCAGAACTAGCGTCGCGAGCAGCGCTCCGAGGAACTTGCGCCGCGGGCTGCACTCCACAAAAATTTGCGCCGCGTACTGCGCTTCCGGAAGTTGTGCCGCGGGCTGCGCTCCACGGAAGTTGTGCCGCGGGCTGCGCTCCACGGAAGTTGTGCCGCGGGCTGCGCTTCACGGAAGTTGTGCCGCGGGCTGCGCTTCACGGAAGTTGTGCCGCGGGCTGCGCTCCCGGAAGTTGTGCCGCGGGCTGCGCTCCACGGAAGTTGTGCCGCGGGCTGCGCTCCACGGAACTTGTGCAACGTGCTGCGCTCCACAGTTTTGGCTAGGTATAGGGCTACGCGGCCGCGTGACCAGTTAGTGCGCCGTTGCTCAGTGAAGTGCTCTGCGCAAGTGCTTGTGACACCATAGTGCTTCCTGCTCCCTAGTGAGCCAGTGACAACTTTCTGTGTCAAGTTGAGGTGTGTTTGTGTACGACCTTGATCCACGCGTAAATACACCCACTTACTATTTCTAACGTGCAATAATTATCTACCTAATTAAATATTTTCGGCGCAAATATGTCTTCAAAGTGAGGCTTGTCGGAGCGAAATTGTGGGGTCTACATCAATAAAATGCTCTGGTTGCGAGTCGATATACCACCGATTGTGCGTTAATATCAATGAAAAGGTTTTTAAAAATTGGACAACGGACGACAAGGAAAGCTGGCAGTGCCCTTCTTGCCAGGGTAAAAAACCGAAAGGGAACTGTGAATTCAAGGAGTTGCAAGAGTCTTTAGTTTATATGTAACATGGACAAGCGGCATTCCAACATCAGGCAAAATTGCTAGCTGTAAATGACATAGAACTAGAAAATGTTATAAACATTTATCGCAGCAGCATGGAAATATGCTGTCAAAGCAACTCATATCTACAACAAGAGGAGATATTAGCTGTCGGAGTGGGAAATAAAAAAACAACAGTTGTATAAAGCAGAATCAATCAGATCGAGCAATGAAAAATTTAAGGGAAAGTTACCGGAATGCATCAGATGTGGTAATGTTCATTACTCACATTGGATAAAATGTCCTGCTTTTGTCAAGTGCATGAAGTGTGGCAAAACTGGACATTTTGCAAAAGTTTGCAAGACACCAATTCACTCCATAAGGTTGGCAGTAAGACGGATTGACGAATTCGTTATCAACTGAAATTGTACGCTCCCGTTTATTTTTATTACAAGAAGATCACCGTTGCAACAACTTTGACAAGATGGACACTGCTTGTATGGCAAACAAGAAGAAGAACACCAAGCTTACTTGCTCGTACCGTACCGCAAGCGTGCCGGACATGTGGCCCGGAGATGTTTTAAGAAGAAGCGTGAGGAAGGCAGATCAAAGGATCCAGATCACACCATGCATACCTCAGCCTACTCCGTATGCAGCTCCGGAGAATTCATAGTCGACAGCGGATGCACAATTCACATGGCCAAGGAACACAATAAGGAAGCCAGAAAGCAGAGATGCACATCGCTTTCATCTTGAGAAGCTGAGTTTGTCGCAATAAGTGATGTATGCAAGGACATCTGTTTTGTTAGGAATTTCTTGACAGAAATAATTGACAAACACTTTGATGTCACTATATTTAATGACAATCAAGGTGCACAGAAACTTTCATTGGTAAAAGAATATTCCCATAAAAGAACACAACATATTGACTTGCGATGCCATTATGTAAAATAGCTGATACAGGAAAACAAGTTTAATGTTATATAGGTACCTATCAACAGATAAAATGCTTGCTGATATTTTTACTAAGCCATTGTGAATAGAGAAACATACTAGTTTTGTTAGAGGCTTGAAATTGAAATGTGTAGGAGCAATACCATTTTTTTTTTTTTGCCTGTGATATGAGCATATTGTGTATATTATATATATGCTGGACCACATAAGGAAGTGTGTTGGAAAAATACACTTTTTTTTATTGACTATGGCTCCACCATATAAAAGGCTATCAGCTATAGAGTCTCGCTCTTTCATAAATGTCAAATATTGCCGTCTAGACATGTAAAATGTAACTTTGTGCCGTCGAATCTTAATTATAATCTTATGATATCAAAGTTATCCTATTTGATAAATATGTAATAACATGTGAAGTTCATAATATATCATCACTTCGATCAAGCTGTGTCTTTGATTTGTCTGTGCGCCACAAGGGGTCCCGCTGCGCAAATTGCTCCGTCTATAATTTCACGAATTCCAACAAAAATCATACCAAACCATTAACGAGTTCGTTGTCCAAATCAAACGAAAAGCCGCACATTGGGGCTTTAAGTCATTTTTAAATGATTATTTAAGAGACTGTTGAGATGTAGCGTTTTTAATATGGTATGAAACATGCTCACATGATTCAACTTGACAGCTCTTCTCTTTTGGTATCTGTATCCGGTTCCCCGACAGAACTGACTATTGTACATCTCGCTTTACTAAACGTTAAATTGTTTCTTATAAGAGTAATCGCTGTGTGTAATTTCTGCTGGTTGCATAAATAAAGAGCATAAGTGTGTCACAGATTATCTGGTGTATTTATTTCATGGGATCTAAATCAAGGGACTTCTCTGCACTCTGCTGGCTAGGCCCCGCCAATCTCCAACAGGTTATGGGCCCAGTGACCAACCCTTGCGTAATCCCATGAAATATATGTGTGATTTTGATACTAACAACTCATCTGGCGTGTTGCTAACCGCCTTCACCCATTTCGCTTCGCGCTGGTGCAGCGAGCTTCATTGCAGTGCTTGGGGCAAGTGTAACGCGGCGCGTGCATGCAAATGGCGGCGGATAATATAAATGCAAATCCTGCCAAGCTGTCGTATACTCCTTTCGAGCGCCTTGAAGGTGTCGGAAACTATTGCATATGGAAGCATTATATGAAGAATGCGCTTATTATCGACGGCTTGTAATGATGCTGTGGATGAGGTCAATGACCAACGAGCTTTAGCAAGAATAAATTTGTCCCTGAAAGCTTCTTGTATACAATATGTCAGAAGTGCAAATACTGCAAAGGAAGCTCTCAGCCA
This sequence comes from Cenopis cana, assembly GCA_951800055.1. Lineage (NCBI taxonomy): Eukaryota > Metazoa > Arthropoda > Insecta > Lepidoptera > Tortricidae > Cenopis > Cenopis cana. The sequence goes on along the minus strand of OX637487.1, from coordinate 5,007,479 downwards.
TGTTTTTGAGGATAAAGGCTTCTACAGACGTGTGATGTTGCTTCGTCAACTGCATCAAGCTAGTTACAATAATTTTAATAATATGAATGATTATATTGAACACATTATGACACTTGTGCATGCAATTAAGCGATATTGGAAGAACGATAGAAGACTCGGAGATAGCAGAACTACTGCTGTCGGGACTTCCTCAAGATTTTGATGTTCTTGTCAGTAGCTTGGAGACTGCTTCGATCACCAACAACCTCAATAGTGAGATGGTGCGGACGAGATTACTTCAGGAGGGCCATCGGAGGAAAAATAATGAAAAACAAAGTGATCTAGCTTTGTTCGCCAAGCGGAAGGACATCATTTGCAATTTTTGCCACAAACCAGGACACATGAAGGCGAAATGTTACGAGTTTAAGAAAAATAAGAAGCTAGATGGCAATCGAAATGAAGCTTTGATGGTGACTTCTTCAGGGTGTGCCTCATAGAAGTACAATTTGGGTTTTGGACTCGGGTGCGACTAAAAACATGTGCAAAGACATCAGTTTATTTAAGGACATAACTAAGTGTCAACAACATGTAACTGTCGCTGACGGTGGCTCCCTGCCATGTCTAGGGTTTGGCGAGGTTAGTATTCCTATGAAAAATAACAAGTCTCAAATAGTAACAGATGTTTTGTACGTCCCAGACCTCTAAACTAATTTAATAAGTGTTAGTAAATTGTGTGAGAAGGCATTTACTGTTACCTTTAAAAATAATAAATGTTATGTTTTTATGGAATATTTAACAATATCTGCCACTAAACTTGGGGGACTTTATATTTTGGATAATGTGGTAAGCCATTCAAATCTGCAGGAGTTGATTACTGCGGTCCTGTAAATATAAGATTTTCACCTGGCAGAGGAGCAAAATCTTATAAAGGGTATATCTGTCTGTTCGTGTGTATGGTCACCCGGGCAATACACCTAGAAGCCGTTACAGATTTAACTGCCAAGGGCTTTATTGCAGCTTTCAGGCGTTTTACGGCAAGGAGAGGTCACTGTCAAGATCTGTTCAGTGACAATGGCACCAATTTTGTTGGTGCAGACAGAGAAATGAGAGATATGTTTAATCGTGCTAAATCATCACTACCGGATGAAATCGCAGCCATGCTGACACTAGAGCGTAAACACATGGCACTTCATCCCACCCCACGCTCCCAATTTTGGCGGTCTTTGGGAGGCTGGAGTCCGTAGTACGAAAGGACATTTACGTAAGGTGGTAGGAAACAGTACACTAACTTATGAGGAGATGGCGACAGTTCTTGCGCAAGTGGAAGCGTGTTTGAATTCACGACCTTTAACATTACTTAGCGACAGTGCAATCGACCCTTCCCCTTGACACCAGGCCATTTCCTGGTAGGTGAGCCGCTATTAAATATAGCAGATGAATGTGACACTAATGTTAGTGGTTTAGATAGATGGCGCTTAACGCAAAAAATTGTAACAGATTTTTGGAAACGGTGGTACAAAGAATATTTAGTTAATCTTAATCAGAGATATAAATGGAATTCTAATAATTGTACTGCTGAACCTGAGATTAATGATGTTGTTGTTCTAAAAGAGGACAATATTCCTCCTGCTAAATGGATTTTAGGCAAAATTGTAGAAAAACATACTGGACCTGATAATATTACAAGAGTTGTTACTGTAAAATGTAAATCAGGAATGTTCAAGCGTCCAGTTAGTAAACTTTGTGTAATTACTAAAAATAAGTGATGTTTTACAAGACTTCTTTGTGCTTAGTTAAGGATCTAGATATTATGTTTTGTTTAACATATATGTTTCATCATTTAGTTCCATATTTTGCCGTGTAATTTAAGAACTATGTTCTTGGTGGGCGGAATGTCCAGATTAGTATAGATATTTACGCATCGTTGCTATGCACGCGAATGCATACCTAGATATAGTGCTTATACAGTCCACGTTGATTTAAAAAGTTTAGTTAAGAATAAAGGAGCATACAGAGCACACGTTTATTTAATTTCAAAATCCCATCAAACGAAACTCATCCTTATCGGCCTAAACAACCATTTTGTGAAAGATGTTGTGAAGAACAAAAATATTGTTGTTCGCTATTTACCTACTGATAAGATGGTTGCTGATCTTTTCACTAAGCCTTTGTGTAGCTATAAGCATTTGGGGTTTGTTAATGACTTAAATCTAAGAGATGTATTGTCTTAATTGTAAGATCATGTCAATCGTCTTAGTGCTTATTGGATAGTTGACATAAGTCATGATTGTCGGAACATAGTCATCTTGACATGGGGTAGAGTCAATGTAGAGTTTTAATTAACTTGAATTGTTAATTACATTATATAGTTATATAATGTTTTTCTGCATTGTTATGTTGTTTTCTCATGTTTTGCATGAGGGGAAGTGTTGAGATGTAGCGTTTTTAATATGGTATGAAACATGCTCACATGATTCAACTTGACAGCTCCTCTCTTTTGGTATCTGTATCCGGTTCCCCGACAGAACTGACGATTGTACATCTCGCTTTACTAAACGTTAAATTGTTTCTTATAAGAGTAATCGCTGTGTGTAATTTCTGCTGGTTGCATAAATAAAGAGCATAAGTGTGTCACAGAGTAAACTTTTGACAGCAGACGAATTTTCACTGGTACAAGCAGTAAAATTACCAACTTCTGAGGAAGTGCTGCTAAGAAGACCAAAAAAATATATAAACCGAGCTTGAGAACAACATCCAAATGATAAATCAAAGGAACAAAGCGCAAAACAGGGGCCAGCCTCAAATTAAACAAGGATATAACATAACACAATAATATTGGAATGCAGATGTTGCGATGGGGCACATTTTAGAGACGCTGTTTAAAAAAAGACTGTGTGCTTCAATTACATGAAACAAAGACAGTTGGCAAACAAATGCAGATTTAGAAATATCAAGAATATGGAGCAGGATGCTGTGGGGACCCAAAATCAGCAGAGGGAAAAGGAATAGTACATACCGGAAGAAGTACTGGGCAGCGTTCGTAATGCGTTTGGGCAAGATAATGCAGAAATTCCATTGTGATAAGGCAGTATAGTAACTAAAGAAGCAGATTGATACAGGAACCTGGAAGTCATTCACAAAAAAAGACTAAGAAACTTATTTTTGGATGTATGAAATGAGAAAGTGTTGTCAAATTAAAATCTGTTTCAAAACCTGAATAGCAAACTTATTATTGAACTAAAATCCTCCCACCTTCGTAATCCAAATAAAATAGGTTGCAACACTAATTTAATAATGGCAACTTATCAAAAAAAAAAACACGGAAATTTCCGACAAGCCACCGCTGATTCTTTCAGGTAGTAACTTGAAACAAGCTTTCAATTAGGTAGTCGAAACAAAAATTCAATTTATATTTCATGGCTAGTGGGGCAAGTGAAAGACTTAGCGAAAAACAATGTTCTTTGCTTTTCCACAGCGTGGGAGATGAGGGTCTCGCTGTTAGGAAAAGATTACCTCAAGTTAGATATGAGCGCCGATGGGCAATTGGCCGGCGGCGGCGCGCCGATCAAAATTGATCGGCGGCGGCGGCGTCGGCGGCGTGACCTTGTAAAAACCTTAGGTTCAAAGCAAAAATACGTTTTTTTTCCTTATTTGATGCCGTACACGCCTGTCAACGCCGTTGTTACTGTCAGGATGACATACACGCCTATTGATATCGATATTCTACGTTTTATCCCGTCCTAGTCGATTACGCATGGTGGTTTACACAGGTAGGTAGGTATGCTCTGCTGTATATGTAACATCTAAGTGCCAATGAAAACAGCAAGTCTATTGCTGCCTGCGGGAAACTTCGCGTCAAGGTGGTCCAGTCACATGACAAAGCTCTAAACTATGATCTTTGTATGTAAACATGACAATTCTGCTCAAACTCTTGGATGCCTCCGAAACGTGGTGTTTCTAACGCAAACACACTCGCATATTAAATATATACTTCTAGGATTTATCACAAATACTAGGAGCGGCATTATGTAATGCCCATCTTTTGGTGAACCTCGAATACTTCGAACCGTGTTAGAAACAAGCAAGCAAGTTGTTGAATTTAAACTTTCCTGAGACATGTTATAATTTTACTTTGCTTAACGACAATTAATACGTGAGTTTTAACCGTTTAGTAATAATAAAAGCAAGTTCTTCACTAAGCCAAGCTAATTTCTTTCAACGGCATTGAAAATTATTTAATACACAGTAGTCGCGTGGACTCTGCTAACTACAGGCCCATTTCGGTCACATCCATTCACTGCAAGATTATGGAGACTGTCCTGACTGAAAAGCAGGCTCTTGGGATCAAATTAGGAGGTCCTCAGTGGCCGACAATACGGCTTTCGTCACAATCGGTCCACTGGGGATCTTCTAGCGTACACCACACACACCTGGAATAAGGCCATAGAGATAAAATACGAAGAAGCCCTAGCGGTTTCTCTCGATTTCACAATGGCCTCACTTCAGTTGTGTTATTGCTTTGACAGGGTCTGGCACAACGGTCTGTAATCAAACTTTCTTCGTATGGTCTGTCCGCTGGTTGTTGTGCTTGGATTGGATATCGGATTTCCTAAGGTATAGAATCTATTGGAGTTGTTATTGATGGCTGCTCGTCTGATTCGATGGCTATAAATGCCGTTGTCCCCCATGGGTCAGTGCTCTCTGAGACTTTCTGCTATGCGCCCGGTATCTTTGGGTATGCAGACTACAGTACTGTTGTAGAGAGCTACATATCCACTGAACGAACCAGTATGATCAAAATTCGGCCTAATGGGAAGTTATGGTTATGCGTGTGAACCTTTCTCTCTTCGATTAGATGCCAGTCCAGCCTGGTTAGGTTCAATGCAACAAAAATTCAAAGATGTCTAATTTCCGCCAAAAAGAGGCAAAAGAAACCCCTACTTTCCGAGATGTAATTGTGCCGATAACCGGCTTTTCGGCGTAACATTGTTTTCGACTCTCAACTTTGGCAAATATATAAGTAAAGTAAAGTAACTAAGTAAACTAGAACATCGGCACAAAGTTGCCAGTCTGCCGAATTTTGTTTAGAATCGCTCATTAAGGATCCCTTTTGTGCATTTTTGGTACCTATTGAACACTAAAATAAATAACCCTATATAACCGTAAAATATCAAATTCCAAACTAGTTTGCCGATCGATGATACTCGTATAAGTGCGTAAAAGATAAGCTACTCAGTATCTCAAACGCGCGCGAGACAGAGATCGGCGCGCCGATCGCCATGTGTCGGCGGCGGCGGCGTGGGGTTTTTGGCCGGCGGCGGCGGCGCGGCGGCGCGGCGCTCATATCTACCTCAAGTTAACAAGATAACCTCAAGTTTGAAGAAATTTTAATGAAAATTAGAACCACACTGCAGTCCGCCTAGCAATGAAACGTACAATAGACACCTTTAATAGAAGACAAAAGGCGGGAGAATCTTTGGAAGAGTTTGTTACAATACAACATTGAAAAAATTAAGCCAAGAGTGCAATTTTGAAAAGAGAAGGTTTAGTAAGGTACCAGATTATTATGGGACTATCCGATAATATGGTGAAAGAAAGTTTGCTTAAAATGCCTGATATGACATTAGAAAAGTGCATCAGTATATGCAGAGCAACGGAAGTAACTAAAGCTGGTGTGGCAGGCACCATGCCGTAAAGTGGTCCTTTCGCACCTCGTTACATGGGTCCTAGTTTAAACTATTTTGCTGTAATTTTTAGGTAAATTCACTCATTCCTCATTGCCTCTTCTGCTAGCTCCAACTTGGGAGTTTCGTTTGCGTTCATTTCCTGTTACTCTGGTTTGCGGGCGTGGTGCTGCGCAAGTGTTGTGAAATGTATTAAAGTTTATTAATAAGCTTTGACGTGAGCTGATATCTTATCTGTCAAAATGACGTGTGTTTGAGACACTTATTTTACCGATGTAAATTATTGATTATATTCGTTATTTACTCCGTGGTATAATAACTTGGAGAGCTGGTATCACAGTGTCTCAAACGCCGCGGATTTCACAGACTCTAGATAAAAAAACAAAATAACCATCACCTGTCAAACAACAGATGTCAAATCATTGGATATCTACGCGCCGAAACTTCGTTACGTCGCGCAGGGGAAAAAAGTATTTTTTCTTAGTTTTTTCAGTGAAATTTCAGGTTTCATGAATATTTCCGACACCCAAACGGATAAATAGAAGCAAAAGAGTTAAGGAGTGGCCCGGATCATGATAGTTATACGTGAAAATCGCAAATTTGAAAAGGGCTTCAGCTCGTAAGTTAAGACCAGAAACTTTTATTTAATTACATGCAATTACACTATTACCGGCATAATATAGTATTTTATACAATCGTTATATAATGAATGCCTTTTTAGTCGAGAACCGCGTTTAGACCACGAGGCTTGCCGAGTGGTCTTAGTAAGGTTCGAGACTCAATAATAATAATTGTAATAAATGTTTATAATTTATTATAAACATTTATGTATGTTTGTAATTTATTATTGCAATAAATGAAATGAAATAAAATAATTACAACAATTTTTACACAATAACCAAAATGGCGGAGTTGGCGAAATCAGTGGCAGCTGAACAAAAGCCTGAATGCTTCTTTTTAAATCATAGTCCAATTAATACTTAGTCCCTATTCTCATGTCGTTCGAGCTAAAAATCGACTGAATTTGAATTTACACATTTACAGTGATAGGTACTAGGATAGGGGTATTTAAATTTAGTTGGTTTTGTATGATGTTCCAAATTTGAAATTTTTTACGTTATCGAATAGGAAATCTTAATTATATTATTAATATGTTACTGCTGTAACCTTTTACCACAGGTAAGTGGTAAGAAAATGCTGGTCATTGCCTACGGTTTCTGAAAGCATTTTACAGGATTTATGATATGGACGTAGATAAAAATCGATTGTGACGAAAGCATGCGTGAATTGAAGATTTTTTTTTTATGTATAAATATGTGGAAAACCGAATAATATTAAATTCATTTTCAATGTACCTGAAGGTCGTGAGAGGCACGAGATCTGTGGATTTTTGTCCATCAGGGGAGGACATTGTTATAATATACCTGGCTGCCTAATTTATTGTCTATGTTTGTTATCTATGACTATGATTGTCTGTGATATCTCACTGTCGCTGCAAGACAAAATGAACCGATGTGGTTGTAATTTTATTCGGCTATAATAAACTAATATTTATATCAGCGTGTTTAACTCATAATAGCTAGAAAACTTAACAGCAGAGCGTGGTTAATCAAATGAAAACGAAAAGATGGCGAGTAATACGTGTATTTTCCCAAAACTATGTGGTGGCATGGTTCTCGAGGAAGCAAACTTGTGTAGCGCTATCGACCGTTGAAGCGGAGTATGTTGCAGCGGCTGCTAGTGCTTGTGATTTATTATATAAAAGGACTCTTAAGTTTAATTTATATGGATAACAAATGTGCAATTCAATTATCTAAGTCTTTTGAAAATAGTACGTAAACGGGCCAAACATATTGACAACAGAAACCATTTTATAAAGGATCTGATTATAAAGACAGAGATAGTTGTAGAGTACATTCCCACAAGTGATAATGTGTCTGACCTGTTAACTAAGAATTTATCTAGTGAAAAACTTTGTTCCATGAAAAAGAATTTAAATATTGTTTAATTTAATTATTGTTAATTGTCATTAAGTATTTAACGATTGATTAATTTTCTTGTTAATAGTTTCAATCGAGGCGGGGTGTTATAATATACCTGGCTGCTTAATTTATTGTCTATGTTTGTTATCTATGATTGTCTGTGATATCTCACTGTCACTGCAAAACAAAATGAAACGATGTGGTTGTAATTTTGTTCGGCTACCTCGTGGCGCCCACGCGCCTTTTGATAAACCAAAATAAACATGGCGACTCCAGCCCAGAACTTTTTTCAAGTAACTTTCAATTACCGCTCATGCGCCTTTCAAAAGGTCATATTAATAAACTCTGTCTAGATTTTTGAAATTTCGCGGGTCAAAGAAATAATTTATTCCGATTTCTGAACGAAATATTAGGGAACAGTTTCCGGTATGCTACCATTAGCTGTCACAATTGACAGATGTCATTTTTTTGACAAATGGACGGTGGTATGGCTGGCTCACGAACACGTGGTAAGTAAATCGCATTTTATTATGATAATCCGTGACTGTCGAGTATGTTTTTATGCAAAAAGTTGCTAATGAATGGGTAATTCTTAAATGGAGATAATTATTTCGCATTTTTATAGCTTAAATTCTTCGAAATCTTGGTTTGAAATAATATGTACTTTGTGAAGTCGGTTGGGTCGAAGCTAGTACTAAAAATATCTTAATGTTTTTAGTTTGTGGCTTTATGTTATGCTGGTTTATGAAATATTACTAATATAAAAATGCTACTTTTTCACTAATAATTTAATACTCTTTACACTACTAAGTTTTCGTGTCTAGTCTGTGTAGATACACTTATCTAGCACTATTCTAACCCAGTATTGTTAGCCAGAGGTTCAGGATCGTCACGCCCCTCAGGCATGATATGACCAAGAAGAAGAAGACTATAACCTACATCAATATTCACGAAAAGAACGCGCTGAGTTTCCGTAGAGAGCGGAATGGTTAATTGCAAACTCACGCGTGTTAGAGTGGGACACTCACAATGGAACAACGCCCTCCTAAGCATAAGACGCTTTGTTCAAAAGTATTTGCAAGTATCAATGTAATAACTGTTGGTAAACCTTCAATAAAAATAATAAATAAATGTGACACTGAAACGATCGTGTTTGTTACCTACCGTCACCTACTTTGACTCTTTCGCTTAGGTCGTCGTTTTGCATTTTCGTTTCATCCTGCGGCTCGGTTCTCAAGAACATTACCAGCTACTAGTGCCAGTGCAGCTACATGTGCCGCAGTCCGATGCAAAACCTCTCATCTCCAGTCCACAGAAGGACTCGCACTCAGGCACTTTTATTGTGTTGTCGAGAGATATCCTGTTCTGGATTAGCTTTATTGTCATTGACTTTTAGAGACTGTTTAGAATCAAATCATGCCTAGGTTAGGGTACGTACGTATCGTACCCGTTGTTCGCTCCAGGACAAACTCAGTGTTGTACATAAGGTTATCTATGGGCCCGTAGCCTTCGAGGAGCCTTGGAGGGAACAATTTTTGGTAAGCACAGCGTGGTTACATATATTTGGTAGCAAGCGCGGCTACATGTTTACGGTAACGTGCCACAGCTAAGTCAGTTAATTAGTGGGTCATAAACAGATTTAGGTTCGCGTCTTTCCTGTGGACAAATCAAAAGTTAAGGGCTACAAAGCTTAATTTTGGATAGGTCTCGTAACCCGCATAAACATCTCTGTGTCTATAAATCCATGTAATAAAATCATAACCAACATCATAAGCCGTTAACTATTGACCACAGGAGGGACGTCTTTTGTTTTTTCAAGTGTTTATGACCCTAGTGCATTTAGCAATAAAGAAGTTTAGTCATAAATAAGTTTATTCGTTAACAAAACGTAGTTGTAACTGGTAATTGGTAGGTAGTTTTAGCACAAGCGTGCCCCATTTTGTTGTAGGTACACTGTTGAAATAGTTTGTCTCAGCACTACTGCTTTTTTATTTGTACCCACATGTCAAATCGTCTTTTTGTGTAGTTCTCCTTAACGAATGTTGAATAAATAATTCAGTGCAAGTTAATGTGTTTATAATCACCACCATGAATACCTAAACATTGTAGCAGAGCGTATAATAGTTAAATAACTACATCGGGTTGCGATCCACGTAAAATTTAAATACAAGAGAAGATGGCCGCTGCGGGGTCACTCTTGCCGGTGCTGACCGACAATGGTAACTTTAGCCGCTGGAAATTCCGCTTTAATTTACTACTGGAAGAAAAACAGCTGAGCCATATTTTGTTGGAAAAACCTGAGGATAAAGATGACATAATAACATTTAACAAGGATGACTCCAAGGGAAAATCAACCTTAGCACAATGTCTTAGCGATAAGTACCTACATTGACATTGTCAAACAGTCGAAGACTACAAAACAAATGCTAACTTCATTAGAAACCATCTTCGAAAGGAAAACAGTATGTAACAAATTTTACCTGAAAAGAAAGCTCATTACACTAAAATACGATAATGAGTGCAATTTACAACAATATTTTCTAAAATTTGATAGTGTGCTAAGCGAGTTAGCCGCAATAAACGTGAATGTTGACGTTGAAGACCAAATATATGCTACCTGCTGTCAATGTCATCCCTGCCAAAAGTATACGACCAGGTAATTACATCCATCGAGACAATGTCAACAGAAAAACAATTAAACTTGGAATTCGTCAAAGCCAGGACAGGGAGGAGACATAACTCAGAATGGACGGATTAGACGCAAGCGACAACAATAATGTTTTTTTCACGTGTCACTCCTGCAAGTTCTTCGAATGTAGAAGTTCAAGACGAGGTCAAGTTCAGCAACCAGGTCGGTCTTTGGCACGAGGTTGGAGCCATTCAAGAGGACGTGGACGCCCATTTAGGGGACGTCAAATATCAAACCAGGCGGCTGCGGCTGCCGAGGTACAAGAAGAAATAGGGTTCATCGCTAGTGATATTACAGCCAATCTAGGTGAGTGTGGTACTATAGAATTGATAGTCGATTCGGGATGCACAGAGAATTTGATAAATGAAAAATATGAACAGTATAGTGACAGTATATGACTGAAATTACATATGCAAATAACAGTGTAAAATATTTGTTGCAAACGGTCAATGTATAACTGGAAATTGCGGATACGAACTATGATACAGCATGGAAATTGTTAGCTACTCGATACAATAATCGACGGTTCACCATTGACGGTTTAATTGATAAAATATTCGACATCCCCAGAATATCGAATGTGTCAGACATAAGGGCCAAAATCCTAAACCCAGTTACGGTGGCCGTCAACACACTGGAACGATTGAAGCTCTCTCTGGGAGATGATAAATATATAATAGTAAATAGGGTTTTGCGAAAACTGCCGAGTGACGTAGGCGCTCGTTTTGAGCTGGCGCACGGTGGGGAGTCATCGGAATTTTTTGGGACTGTAAACAAAAAGTCATGTCAAAATAACTGGACTATCAATTATATGTGTAAGCTTTATTTTTCTTAAAAAAGGGGCATGTTGTAGTCTATGGTCGATGTCTATGTAAGTTGTGAAAAGCAAAAGAAAAATTATCAAACATAACTAAGTACGAAAAAAGTGTATCAAATTATGGAATTCTTCGACTACATTCAAATCAAGTTCAGCACCTTATATGTGCCAATGAGGGAGCTGTCTCTTGACGAGACACTCTTTTGGAAAGTGCGACTACCAAACATGTGATTGTTTATAACCACTTTATATTCTCCTGAGAGCACAATACAAGTAAATGCAGAAATTCTTGTATTGTATAAGTGTTGTGGTGTGAACCCTCTCTATTCAGTAAACAAACGTCTATACAGCTTTGCTTGTTGAGAGTGGGGGCTGAAGTAAACTGTGTATTCCAGGAATTTATTACAAAATATACTGTTCTTAAAGAGTAACCTTAAATTTTTAATGGCATAGATATGCGCAAAGATTTTAAATCGGCTTTTCCTATTGATCCTAATGTAAAATTAGTTACCCAACCTGTTCGAAGACAGCCTTTTCATGTAAGAGCCATACTTAACAAAACTCAATCAAAGAACCAACACATAAATATAAACATAGAACCAACGCTTTTATTCGAAAATGCGACGTTGCCAGGCTGTACAACGAACATAGGTACGCTTCTATGTTGTCGCGTACAATTACCTCATCTTCACAACCACCTAAAGTGTTACCATTTCCTCTCACATCTTCACAATACAAATATAAAGAAAATCTGTATATTCCCCAATCTCCACTGCCCCCAACACCACGAAACCACCCAAAAATAGTTATACAACAATCATTAGCAAACAAACAACCACAAACCAGTTCACAAATAAATACTAACACAATAATTCAAGATGAAGCTCATGATTATGGTGATCATGAATCTCCACTGTCCTCAACACCTCTAAACCACCCAAAGGTAATTATAACACAATCATTTTCAAACAATCAAACAAACAATTCACAAATAAATACTAATACAATAAGTCATGATTACACTGACCATGAAGAATCTTCTGTTATTTATGAAGGAAAAGGCAGTGAGTTAGGGCAGTTTTTATTATTTAATAATAAGTGTAATAACTAGTTTTCAAGATAAGTGATACATAGAATTTATAATAAGACTAAGGTGCAGCGGGGCAATCTAGACTGCGGGAAATTAAAACTAATCCCGCAGTTTACTTAGATTGCCCCGCTGCACCTTATTTAAAAATAGCAGATTAATAAAACTAGCAAAAAGCAGAGCTTTACGAGGGCTCGCGTTTTTTTTATAGTAATGATTTTTATGTAGACAGTTTATAAATAGAATTGAACGCCAAAAACGCCTGAAGGTGTCATGCCTACAGCCAAGACTCGTGAACTGGTTCATTTTTCAAACCGTTATCATTATCATGTATAGTTCGTAAAAAACTGTAAGGCCAAGTGCTGTCAAATTAACGCAAGCAAAAATCTACCTTACAGTCCGAGCTCTAAGTCTAGTTTTGCTTGCGTTTGTTTGACAGAATTTTGCCTTAGGGTTGTGTCCGAACTATACTTGCGGCAAAACTTTTTTATTTAGGTTTAGATACAAAAACCGGTACAACAATAAGGTATAAAATCCAATAACATATTTATCGAAATTCGGTCAACTAAAATAATTTCAACTATACTTATAGTGCGCGCCATCCACTACGACGCGCCCCTCCACCGCCCGTTCCGTACAATTGCGCATAGATTAGTATGAGATGCGCCGTGGAGGGGCGCGTCGTCGTGGATGGAACGCACTATACCTATCGTAATACCTATAGACAGTGACCCCCGCCGGGCCTCTCGTCGAATAAACCGGTTAAGAGTCCACATATGCACTTTTGAAAATGTTTATCGACCTAGATCTCAACATCTATAGTAATTAAATATCTGTCCTTTCAGTATATTAATCTTGAACTATTTTCCTCCAGTCTGGCAAAGGTGAAAACACGTTTTGCAAAAATTATCTAGATACTTTTATTTTTCAAACATAACCCTTCTTTCGATGTTTTTGGTTGGATCTTTAAAACATGCCATCTTTAAAAATGATTTTTGGTTTAATAGTTGTAAAATGATAAGTTCTCAAATCTGATAAAAAAGATTATCCTTATAAATGTACACGTTTGGAATAAACAATATTTACGAAAAACACGCGCTAGAGAGCGGGATTGTTAATTGAAAACTCACGAGTGTTAGAGCGGGACTTTTGCAATGCTATCTAAGCCCTCTTAATATAAAGTTCATAAAAACGTTCGCGTTCTCAATAAAGTTCGGAGCTAAACCCAAATAAACCGGTTTAAACCGATTAAAAAAACCGGTTCCGAGCCTTGCCTACAGCGCCAATAAGGCCTATCGATATTACACAAAAGTTTAGGACAGCATTGTTAGAGCGAGACAGCCATATTTTCCAGAACATGTCCGGGGCGTTCGAAATCCTCCCAGAAGATGCTCGAAGGGTGAAGACTCCATACAGACTTTTTAGACTTCCCGAAGTTTGTAGAAACTAAGATCGCGAACATTCTACAACCTTCGGTACCTATGCCTATAACTTGAAAACCCGTTTTCAGGCGAATTCAGGACCCCTTATGGGCCTCTGAAGTATATCAGTATATGGCGAAATTTCCAGCAGAGATAGCAGGAGTGACAGTGATAGCAGTAGTATTTAGAAAGAGATAGCTATACTCGGAACATTCGAGAAGTAAGAGAGTGACAGAGATAAGCACCATTGGAGAGAAACAAAAACTTCAGACGTAAATTTCATTGCATTGGAAACGTTTTCACCAGGCTGAAACGTCAGTTCAGGCCGTATCAGTAGTAGCTTTATCAGATGATCAAAATTTCACCCAAGTTGCCGTCGTTTTCAGGCTCCTGAAACATGTTTTCAGTCCGTTTCAGGAGTAGCTCTATCACATACCAGATGATCAAAATTTCACCCAAGTTGCCGTCATTTTCAGGCGCCTGAAACATGATTTCAGTCCGTTTCAGGAGTAGCTCTATCAGATACCAGATGATCAAAATTTCACCTAAGTTGCCGTCGTTTTCAGGCGCCTTAAACATGTTTTCAGTCCGTTCAGTCAGGAGCTAGATATAAAATTATAGAGTTATTTTATTTTCACTTTTCATGTACACAGTAAGCGACAAAGGTAAAAACTGCCATACGAATAAATAAATAAGTCCGTTTCAGAAGTAGCTCTATCACATATCAGATTATCAAGATTTCACACAAGTTGCCGTCATTTTCAGGCGCCTGAAACATGTTTTCAGTGCATTTCAGGCCACCCTCTATCGGTTGACGCTAAAACCTGAAAACCCGTTTTCAGCCATTTTCAGGACCCGTTATGGGCCTTTGATTGTACATATCAGTATATAGCGAAATTTCCAGCAGGAGTGACAGAGATAGCAGTAGTAGAAAGAAATAGCTATACTCGGAACATTCGAGAAGAAAGAACATTATCGAAGGGTGAAGATTCCATACCGGCTTTCTGAACTATTTCCGAAGTTTCTAGAAACTTCGATCGCAAACATTCTAGATCGTTCGGTATCTATGCAAGTACCAACACGGCGGGTATAAAATTAGAAATTTCGGTTGCTTACAGTATTTATAATCGAGAGTTAACGCACGTCAGGATAATTGTTAGAGCGAGACAGCTTTATTTTCCAGAACTTTCCGGGGCGATCGATATCCTTCTAGAACATTCTCGAAGGGTGACTACTCCATACAGGCTTTATAAACTATTTCCGAAGGTTCTAGAAACTTCGATCGCGAAAATTCTAGATCGTTCGGTACCTATGCAGGTACCTACTCGGTGGGTATAAAGCTAGAAATTTCGATTGCTGCCGTAAGTAGTAGTAATCCGGTGTAACAATTCAACAATTATTGCGAAACTTACACTTATTGCGCGGGCGAAGCCGCGGGGCAAAAGCTAGTAATTTTTAAGAAAAAAGCGATATATACCTGGCTCGCACTGCGGAAACCGTCCGAAAACCGCATCAGTATGTCAACCGCCTAACCAAAAAATGTAACGTCGCATGAACTCTTAAGTTTTCTTAAGCGTTAGTAGTTACCGTTAGTTCATGACATCATAGACCAATAAGAAGTATATTCTTTGATGACATGAAGCTATTGGTTTCATAACTTGGCTCAACAGATGGCGTTGGTATCGTTATATTTATTTTTCAAATTATAATTAATAAATCGATTTTTTCGTGTTAGATAACACATCTAGACATAATTCTGAACTACTATGCGAAAATTCACATTCAAAAGCTTGATAGTTTTTTCGTAAAATGTACCACAAAATGTATGGCAAGTGGGCTATATATAGGGCTCGCTTCGCTCGCCCTAACAATCACAAATTATATTCCTGTGTATTTTATTGCCTACCTTAATGTATTTATTTAAAGATATATAGATTGCCCAACATGTTTCTGGAATAATTTTACTTAGTGACTGTGGCGAGATTATTGCTCTAAATTTCAAGTCTTCATAACTGGCCCCTGTTGCAAGAAATCTTAAAGTAACAATTAATCTTTCTCTTGCGCTTACAGTATCTCTCATGAATATATCTTTTTTTTCGATTAACGGTGTCACCATTGTCAATAAATTTTCAAACTGCGAGTCATTTATTCTAAGAAAGTTCTTATAATCATCACATTGTAATTCTCTCAATACATTGGTGTGACTCAAAGTCTTACGCAGTAGTAACCATTTTTTACACCAGGAACGTTTTTTTTTCTTTTTAATGCCACAAGTACATAATACAGTCAAAGCCAATGCTATTTTTTGGTGTTTCGATAATGTAGGAGTCATTTTTTAAGAAACCGAAGTATCTATTTAAAGTAAAACACGACTAAACACAACTAAACAACGTAGCCAGAGCCACACTAGGGCCACACTAATGATTTGCAGGGCTTTGTGGAGCAACACCCCCTGCGGCAGTAACTGCAAGCAGGCCCTGCAGGCAGGGCTTTGTGTAGCCGGCTTTAGTGATTTTCGGCATCAAAACAAAAATAAACTTCATTAGCTCTGTCCCTTTTAAATCGTTAAGAAAAAATAGAGAGTGCCAGAAAATGGTCGAATCATAGTTCGACATTTGAATTTCATAGTAGACCCCCAGAAACCGCTAAACATTGAACGCGTTCGGTAACTCACAATTAAACCTAACAATAAAAGAATTAAAAAAAGATTGGTATCTTATTTTTACATTCAATAAATTACAAAACAAAATGATTTTAAATACAAATTAAAGGTGCAAATGAACCTCGGTATTTAATAATTCTAATCTTAATGATAATTACTTTTAGTACTGAAAACGAAAAACTGTGGCCCGCGTGCCATTTCAGAACGCACCTTTAAAAAATTAGCGCCATTTATTTCTTTTTCAAACTATTCTTATTAGGAACCATCTATTGTCTGAGAAATTGTTACAGTGTTGGATTTAATATTAAAATATGAGTGATACGAGCGACGAAGAGAACATTTTGACTCCAGATGAGTTAAAAAAAACAGTATAAGAAGCGGAATTAAGTTTACTCCCGGAAAAATCGCGGGAGAAATATTTAAAGGCATATGATTCCTTTAACAAATGGAGACAGCAAAAAAGCGCCAACAGCTTCTCTGAAACAGTACTGCTATCTTACTTTATCGAGTTGTCGTAAACGAGGCAACCGTCCACAATGTGGAGTATTTACTCTATGTTGAAAACCACAATTAAAACAAAGAATAATGTGCACATTGATAGCTATCCGAAACTGATATCATTCCTTAAAAGAACATCAGTAGTTAGGCCACAAGACCAAAAAGTTTAAAAAAATTACGGCCTCTAACATCGAAACATTTTTAAATAAAGCCCCGGATTGTGATTTTCTCGCTGCGAAAGTAAGTATCATAAGTATTTAAAAAAAATCCGTAGTTAACTTACCCGACTAAATGCTTATAACTAAATATTTGTAATTTTTATCCTCTTTGCAGTTTATATACTTCCTATATCATTTTTACAAGCTTAAGCCAGCCCTGTTAGTTACAATGTACGTGTATGCATGTCTGATATTTTTACATAAATAATTTTAATTGCAGGTAATCCTCATTATTGGAATAAAAGGAGCATGCCGCACAAACGAACTCTTAAATATTAGAGTCAATGACATCGAAAAGCATTCAAACCAATTGCTTTTAATAAACTTGCCAAATACTAAGACAAACATTGACAGGTCCTTTGTTATTCGAGAGGAATATATGCATCTAGTCGAGAAGTATAAAACATTACGCCCGTCAAATACGAAAACAGATCGATTTTTCCTGCAATATCGTAATGAAAAGTGTTCACGACAGCCAATGGGAGTCAACAAAATAGGCGGGACACCTCGAGACATAGCAACATATTTAAAATTAGAAGAGCCGCAACTTTACACTGGACACTGCTTCAGACGAACTTCGGCCACACTTTTGGCAGATTCAGGAGCCGATCTTAACACATTGAAACGCCATGGTGGATGGCGATCCGATAAGGTTGCTGAAGGATATATCGAAGACTCAGTAGAAAATAAATCCAAAATCGTGAAAGTCTCACGTGAAAGTCCTGGAGTGCTACCGCGAACGGCATTCGAAATTTTGTAACTTCGTTTGTGGTTCGCGGTAGCAGCCCTGAGCGGATTTCGGGATTTGAGGTATTGCACGTTGGGGTGGTGGATAGCAGATCACGTTGTGGATGCGTAACGAAGCAGTAACCTCAATTTTATCGGTCTCTGTCTGTGAGTTTGCTCAATAGTTATAGAGAAGGGAGGCAAGAGGGAGGGGCAGGGGAGGTAGGAGGCAGGGTTCCTTTTGGTTCGAAAGCGTTTTCGTGAAACTAGTGCCTACGCCATCTTGGCTTGGACGCCAAAACAGACCCCATGATTCTTAGAGCACAACCGGGAAAACGCTAGAAGGGCTATCATTTTTCTATTCGTCACTAGATTTCGCTACGTTGACGGTTCTAGTTGTTATGACAGTGTTCCAGACAGGACATAATGTTTTTTTTTTTTTTTTTTTTTTTATACCACGTCGTTGGCAAACAAGCGTGCGGCCCGCCTGATGGTAAGCGGTCACCGCAGCCTATGGACGCTTGCAACCCCAAGGGAGTCACACGCGCGTTGCCGACCCTTTTAAAAATTTATACACTCCTTTCTTGAAGACCCCCATATTGTAGTCCCTCGGGAAAACCTCGGCAGGGAGCTCATTCCACAACCGGAGCGTGCGAGGGAGGAAATTCCTCTTAAACCGTACCGTACGCGACCATTTAGGTTCTAAGGTGTGAGGATGAATGCCCTGCCGACGACGAGCGGTGCGATGGTAGAAAGCGGCCGTGGGCATCATGTCGAACAGTTCTTCGGAGCACAATCCATTATACAAGCGATAGAACACGCACAAGGAGGCGAAGTTTCTCCTTAAACTTAACGGTTCAATATCGCTTTTGAGTTTGGGATCGTCTACAATCCGCACAGCACGTCTCTGAAGCGAGTCAAAAGGCCCAAGCTGGCATCCAGGTGCTCCCGCCCAGAGGTGACAGCAATACTCCATGTGGGGACGGACTTGTGACTTATATAATAGAAGTCTCTGTCCCGGGGTGAAGTACCGCTTCGCTCTATTGAGCACACCTAACTTTTTGGATGCCAACTTGGCTTTAAGTAGAATTACTCGCAACATCGTTTTCATACTCTACACTAGATGTCGCTCTGGTGATATTCTCAGCCGTCGGAAACGACTGTTTTACTCTTACTCTTGCTTAAACGAGCTCTTCAACACTGGCTGCAAAATTCACATCGTAAAAAACTAACTAAAAATTCAATTCCTTGACTGATCGGTTTGACGTTGAAAACAATTGACAAGCTGTGTTGACTAAAGATGACAAACACTGAAAATGATGGAAAAATGAAAAATTTAGTTTCAAAAAGAATTTTGAAAGTTTTAGTGGTTCAGGGATTATAATTTCGTGACTGCAGTGCAGAAGCCCAACAATGTAAGTTTCACGAAAAGTCCCCCATAACAGAAAAAACGTGAATTTTCAGCGACCACTTTTCTTATCTTTAATTTGTTTAAGGGCGCCTCGTCTTAATATAAAAAATGAGAGGAAATCCGTTTAACCGTTTCTGCTTTATTAAAAACCAAAATCTCCGAGAGTCTAAAACATGAAAACTTTCATATTTATAATACGAATACCCTTTCGAGCACGCCTGTACAATCGCGTTCGAAAATATGTGGACGGACAAAGTGCTCAAAAAAATGTGAACACGACTTTATTGTAAAGAGCATAAGGTGGCTCAGCTATTTTGGAATTTTTGAGAACGTACAGGGCATAAATATGTATACATTTTTGGACCTTATTTCAATGGAGTAAGATGAAAAAATGTATACATATTGGTGCCCTTGACTGTACATATATTTATGAACTTAACTATACATACACCCCGAGCGCGTTTAGAGACATGATGAAATTAAAGTTTACGTAGGAAGTATAATAATTTAAGCCCATTTTTACAATTAATTATACCAACTAGGACGTTTTAACAACAAAAACTTAAGGTTTGTACCTACCTACAGATAACAGTCCGAGAAATACGTTTAATTTCAAGCGTTGAACAAAACGGAAAGAAAATCCGCTTTGTCCTACGAAAATTGACATACTCGTATAATGTCGTAGACAAAAACGGATTTTTTTCTCCGGTTTGTCCTAAGCTGTGAACAAAATCGTAGAACAAAACGGACAGAACGGACTACTTCGTACCTTTGAACAATGCAGCAAGGTCCAGTCTAGCCAAAATTATTGGCAGGGCAATATCGAGGCAAGACCCTAATAAATCAGTTAGAGCAAGTGTGTATGCGAGCTGGGCACACGCGATTGTGAGTGTATTTCCAAAAGAAGTTATCTCTGCATATTTCCATACCAAAGTGGTGGAATCAACACGTAGTATTAATCAAGATTGGCTGGTAAATTACCAGACCAAATTAGTAATTTAAAGCGAAAGTACAGAAAGCGCTGGGCACACGCGATTGTGAGTGTATTTCCAAAAGAAGTTATCTCTGCATATTTCCATACCAAAGTGGTGGAATCAACACGTAGTATTACGTCAAGATTGGCTGGTAAATTACCAGACCAAATTATTAATTTAAAGCGAAAGTACAGAAAGAGCTGGGCACACGCGATTGTGAGTGTATTTCCAAAAGAAGTTATCTCTGCATAGTTCCATACCAAAGTGGTGGAATCAACACGTAGTATTACATATCTCTCTCTGTCTCTGTTCTCTGTTTTGTGTCTCCTTTTTATTTATGTAATATTAGTTAATTTCATTTAAATAATCTGCATGTATATAGAACTAGCCACCTATTATATTGTCTCGACAACAGTGCCACCTTGAAATAATGCTTTATGTCTCCGTGGGAATTGTTTTAGGATATAGATAGACTATCCTACTTTAAGATAACTCGTGTGTTTCTTTCATTTGTCTACGTTTGTTGCTTTCCCCAATAAACAAAAATAAAATAAAGATTGGCTGGTAAATTACCAGACCAAATTAGTAATTTAAAGCGAAAGTACAGAAAGTCTGGTGTAATTAATTGTGGAGAAGCGTCGGCGTAATTCAAAATCTTCAGTCTTCACAATCGCCGAAGATACGGCTCCCAGAAGGAATAAAGTGATGAAGAAGATGCTGAAGAAAAACTACTGTTATTGACTGAAAAATCTCTGGTTATCCGATCTGTATTTACTGAAGATTAAAGAAAACTGGCATTGCGGAGTTCCAGGCATATCGGGGTAAGCTTAGGGCAAAGTATTATATATATATTTCACAGATTCATTAGTCATTCGACGGGTCAAGGTCCGTAGCGATGAGAATCTAAGAACCTGAACCAGTGCAATCCTTGGCGGTCGAAGAAACAACGAGCCTACCTACAAGCGTCTTTGCAAGCAGTCTGCCCATACATGTGCAGGTGCAAATTCTAGAGCCCACAGATAATTTCCAATTTCCAAGAATTCATTCATTCACATCGAGGATATTGGAATAAAACATTGTATAACTTTTATAGTCTATGCCCAGTAGATGTCAATGTGACACCTGCCTTGTACTGTCCTGTTCTGCTGCGCGTCTAATGGCGGCGAATATACTGTGCTTAGGTGTTAGGATAAGTTAAAAATTAAATAAAGTCGTCTTTCTTGTTATGGGGCTTTTATTGAAGAAATTCCTTTAAGGTTATGGGCCCAGAGCCCATGGTCAGTCAGATCGACATAGTTTAGAGTAGGAGTGATAGTTGTAGGGAAACTGGGTAGCCATCAAACAAGGAGCCACGTGTTTCAAAATTGGGATAGGTAGTGTTTCTACATTTCAGTATATTCAGAGGAAAACAAATATATAGAACTATAGTGGTCGACTCGGGCGCTTCGCATCACATGATTAATAAGAAGTTCCAGAAGTATATGTCAAGCACTAAAGGCATTTTATTCATAGCAGCTGAGGCCCATTCTGCGGACAGCAAAGTTAGCAAAGAACACAAAGATACGACTTTGTTAATTTTTTTATTTATCCTAACACCTAAGCACAGTATATTCGCCGCCATTAGACGGGCAGAACAGGACAGTACAAGGCAGGTCTTACATTGACAACTACCTGGGCATAGACTATAAAAATTATACAATGTTTGATTCCAATAGAGGAGCCCACAAGGTACTTGCTTCTAAATTGTTTTTATGAGTGTTTTTTCTCTTTAAACGAGCATTATGACGGAAAACATTAAAAAATTGCGCAACAAGCGCGGGCAAGTTAAGGCTACAGTGACACGGATCGAGGTCTTCGTCAACGATCCAATGAGTTTTATCTTGGCCACCGTTGACACCTTGGAGGCTAGAAAGGAGAAGCTGATCTTCTCCCTCAAAGAACATGAGGGGATCCACTTGGATATTTTAAACGGAAACGAGACGGACAACGAGAATGTCGGGGCATTTGAGGATAGATTCTTCAATACGCTTGCAAAGCTTGATGAAGGTATAACGACCTTGAAAGGCACCGAGGCCGCCCAGGACAATTATATCTCCACATCCAAGTTACCATGTGTTGACATGCCAACATGGTAAAGACTTTTCGCAATTTAAATCATTTTATGACATGTTTATCGCTGTTATTGATTACAATAAGACATACGTTATCCTAACTTTGATACAACGCCACGACATATGGCGGTCGCCACGCCGCTGACGCCTCGCGACGGTTTGCAAGTTTCTTTTTTATAGAATAAACAGCGTCCATGAATCGACCGATAATGGAAGGATTGTGGGCATCAGCTGAAACGAATCCTTGGACGTGTCATTCGATTCCGTCCAAAACAACCAAGACTGGGAGGACCTAGAAGCGAACATTTTGATATCAATGGCTGTAGTATTATTCCTAATTATGTTACTTCCTATTTGTTAAAGAGAATCAGGAATAACTTAATAACAAAAGACATGAAATATCTTATGAACGGACAAGAAAGAGTAGTAAAATGGCAAAATGGGAAAAGTGAGAAGAAGCTTCCGTTCTTCTTCTACAAAACTATGAACACGCATCAAGAGAAAGAGCAATCAACTTAACTTTACTGTATCTTTACGTTACTTCAATATACCTACTACACAGACAACCTCCCCTAGACACCTCGTATGAGCGATTTAGTTCGAATCAAAAGTCACCAAGGTTAGCGGTAGGTGCGGGCTGAGGGGAGGTCGGCAACAGCGCTGCGATTGGCCGTTTCAAAATGCGCGCGACTTCGCCGCAAAATGGCGCGCGGGCTAGTGATGAGACACGGTTGTTGATTACCGGTTTTTACCAGCACCCCAATTTATTCTAGGTAAATTATTTTACATGGCGTGTATACTTTATCTATTGAATAGACTATAAATTCGAAAAACCCAATTGCAGTTACTCCATCTCTAACCAACTCCGAGATCCCTTATACTTCTTTGAAGTCCAACAGTGGGTCAACTACGTGTCACTAGTCGTAATTGCCCACCAAAACGATTCGAAAAAACCCAATTCCAGTTACTCCATCTCTAACCAACTCCGAGATCCCTTATACTTTTTCGAAGTCCAGCAGTGGGTCAACTACGTGTCACTAGTCTTAATTGCCCACCAAGATGATTCGAAAAACCCAATTGCAGTTACTCCATCTCTAACCAACTCCGAGATCCCTTATACTTCTTTGAAGTCCAGCAGTGGGTCAACTACGTGTTACTAGTCCTAATAAGCCACCAAGACGATTCGAAATAACCTTCTCTCTTCTCTTCGAAATTCAGTATTGGGGGCTACTCGTGTCACTAGTCCTAATTGCTAAAAGAAATCCACCACCACTAATTATGTTACTACTATATAAACTTCATAATAAAATAAGACAACAACAAAACTACAATGAGAACAAACTAACTAAATATTCTATCCCATACAACTACACTGATTTGTTTAGCGTATAAAGTAAAACAAGATAAAAAACACTACACTATTACCATCTTTCACCTCCTTATACGAACCTCTACGATTCATATAGTAAAATAATATTGTCCACGTAAATACTGACATTGAATATCAAAAAATAAAACTAATCAGTAATGTTTACTAATGGAATTTTAATATTTATTAAAATCATTGCGATATATAAAATACGGATGAACCGATAATTAAATGAAATCGGAACCGAACATCACTGGCACAGCACTAGCCCGCGCACGTGCTGTCAGAAAGAGAAAGTATATTGGCATTTGAGGTGGTTGGAAAGGAACAAGCATACTTCACTACGCCTTATAAGCCGGCCCGGCCAGTGTAAAATGATCCCCGCCGGGCAGAATAAAATGTGTATTTGTATTAATTTAACTTACCTATGATATGTAATTCCGCCTTTCTTTAGATTTTTAGTTCGGGAATCGTTCCCACACCACTTTACCGAACAAAAACCCATGCTTACGGTTAGTCGGAACCAAATTTACGTATTTTTTGTGCCACGTGCGTATAGGTCATGAACCTGGACGAGACTGACTGAGCGGCGTGAGGCGGGGCAGTATTATAAGCGCAACTTCTCCCAAGTGTGGCGCGAGCGCGTCGCCCTGAAAGCTCTGTCTAGGGGAGGTTGTCTGTGACCTACTACTATAAACTTCAACGTCACCGCACTTCATCAACTACCCGTAACTACAAGACAAGTGTAGCTGCTAACTGGGAGCTACATAAGCCGTTCCCTGACAATTACGTTCCCGCGCTAAGCCGTCGCAAGGGTGTCGAGAAACGGCTGAGCAAAAATCCTATTTTAAAACAAAACTATGCTCATCAATTTCAGTCCATGTTAGACAATGGCTATGCAGAATTGGTACCAAAGCGCCACCTAGTGGCGCCTTAACTAACTAGGAAAGAGCAGAATACACAGCAGTTAGCTGCAGGAGAGTACTAGATGAAATTAAAAGAGATCTGGAGAAGTTAGGAGAAAATGTTACTGGTAATCATTTGCGCGCCACTATATTGAATTGAGCCAGTTTCCAGAACAGGTGCTCCACCAGTATCATTAATGCACAGACCGGCTCAGACTGACAAAACACCAGCAAATGTGAGAAAAACTTTGCTAGACATAGTGATGGCGCTGGAGAATGCATCGACAACACCAGCAGGACCAAACATACAACCGATCACAACGGAAGTCTTACTAAAACCTGAGATAAGACGTGAACAACGTGATCATCAAACTGCCAATGGAAAACCGAGGAGGCCAAATTTAAAAAGGAAGGCGGAAGGTTTAACCCTAAAGAACCCTCCTAAAAACGGAGTAGGCTCCCGTGCATTTGCCACTTGAAAAACCATATTAGCAGTGCCGATTGCAGAAAATTCAAAAACCTCGAGTCAAATTTTTTCAATCTAGTTTTGAAGACGTGTTTGCTACTACATTCATGTTCTGGAAAGATGGTATTGAAAATGCGTGGTGTTAAATAACTTCGAGTTCATTTGCCGTAATAGTTGTTAGCTGCGGGTTCTACATAATTTCGGCGCGTGGTAACTCTCAGTTTGGGTATACACTCGAGGTGATTTAAATTCCGTTTTTTTGACTGAAAATCTGACGTGTTAAAAACACCCTAAAGCGGGCTCTAAATGTTTAGTTCGGGCCTATTATCTTAGACCAGTCCCTGACTAAGGACAACCGTCACCTGGTCCATTTTCCAGATATGATCGGAATATTTTTTTTTGTATGGGAAATAAACAATTTTTGTTCAAAGACCTATCGAGTGGGGTATGAACTGAAAGAGCTCTTCGAACAGATTCGAAAAATATACCACAACATTAGATTTCAGGCAGTGGTGTAGTAAAAATAAGGACAAAACACAACCGCGCCATTTAAAGCGAACAAGATGATGATATTGATGATGTTGTTAGAAGAAGCGTGCGGTCAAGTGACCAGCGAAGATTGGCGGAAAGTGGTCGAAAAAACAAAAGGAATATGTTTTGAAGACTGGGATCGTGACGTTCCATACGATACGCGTGCGGTCAAGTGACCAGCGAAGATTGGCGGAAAGTGGTCGAAAAAACAAAAGGAATATTATGTTTTGAAGACTGGGATCGTGACGTTCCATACAATAATATAGCCGATGAACCGTTTATATAAATTAATGTCAGTGATTCCTGCATGGAATGCAGGCCTGATGCTACATTTAAATTACAATCATCAGATTTAGATTAATAAATGCTACCTGTGTAGACACACTGGCACCGTGCCACCTCCAACTGACTACAGCAAAAGCGGGCGCAGCGGCGGAAAATGCCGAAATACTAAAGCGTAATAAATATAAGAGCCTTGGCAGAGAGTACAATTTTGTACCTTTTGGCGTAGAAACCCTCAGGGCCCCAGTGCACACAAGTTACTTAGAGAAATCGCGAAGCGTCTGGTTGACACAACTGGTGACCGAAGAGCTGGCGACTTCCTCGCACAACGTATCAGCATTGCGATACAGCAAGGAAATGCCGCCAGCTACCTCGCTCGGTACAATGCCTCAAGGGCCCGCTTTAGATTTAAGTTAGCTTTAATTTTATTTAAGTTATTGTTGTATTCTTGTATATATTTTCTTGTAAATAAATGATTAAAATTCAAGTAATAAATAAATATCTATTTTAACGTTGTTTTATAATTAACACCGTTTCTTTAGTCGATACAGACCAACGATATAACTTTTGCAGTACGTCACCGTGTATGTTCCGTTAAGCATATTTTTGTGGAATTAAGGGGCAATACTCCTTTATGTTATTATTGCGCAAATGTTATATTTATATATTAATTAAATAGCTACATTCCCAAGAGATGCTTATCTCGATGCATCGCTCGATGCTTGCTTATTTCGATGTGACGTGACAGCGACGCTTTTCCAAGGTTATCAGGGGAGTCTGCCAGAAGGTTCTCTTAAAATTTTGAGAAGTCATGTACCTGGCACCCCGATGATTGTCCAAGATGTCCTGGATTGTATAGAAGCCACAGCCACACAAGAACCCTATGACACTGGAACGACCTGTCGATCCAGGACATCTTAGACAATACGGGATACCAGATACATGACTTCTCAAAATTTTAAGAGTACCTTCTGGCAGATTGCCCTGGCTGACGAGTCGAGCTGCCAAAAGACGGCCTTTATTGTACACCAGCGCGGTTTATTTGCATTCGTGAGATTACCGTACGAATTAACAAATACTGCGTCTGTCTACGACAACACGGAGGACGAGCGGTCGGTGTGCGGGCGCGTGGGGCGCTTGACCCCTTCCAGTCACTAGCTCTGAACGCGGCGACCAAAACGCTCGTATCTCATTTTGTATACATATTTTTACTTACATAAACCTAGAAGATTATACCTTAGTTTCTTTTGCCCTTATCGCCTGCAACCAGCGTCCGAAATGCAGCGGTTGACAGATTTTATCGTCAATTACTTCGTCGGTTAGCCGTCGGTGCGAAAAGACGTGTCGTAATTATTGTAAAAATTTAAATCGTGCGCGAAAGCATTAATCTCGATTTGCTTGTGTAGTGCAAATAATTATGACTAATAGTCTGAGTTCAAAAGTCAATACAAAATGGGTGATAATAGCCCATTTGCGCGATGTTCCAAAATGCACCGTAGCCCTCAATAAACACCTGTGCCTTCGAATAGTGGAAAAGAAAATGTCCAACCGCCGAGCCCGAGAGACCAGACCGACCTCAGCACTGTACCAACGTCAGAGATCCAGAACTGGATGACCGCCATAGAGCGGTTCCTTAATGAAATATGCACCATCTCGACGGAAGGTAAATTGAACTCTGAACAAAAATTAAAAGTCCACAACCTTTGCCGTACCGCACGGTACCGCAAACTTGGCAGTTCATTACCAATCGCTCAAACAAAAGGCGTTACTTAACCACTGCACTTGAACCCCTTGAAGAAAAACAAGACCTGTCAGACCATCATCGAGCCCTAAAGGATACTATTGATAAATCTACCCGACCTATGACAGACACACTCGTTCGCCGATATGGTGAAAACTAACAATAAAAACCAAATCCGACCTAGCAACCTGAGCTCCGTGGCTATTTACCCTAAAGACACCTCCACCACGCTCTGCGAGGCGGCAACGATCAACCCACGGAATATAGGAATATTATAGGAAGAAACCAGGAATTTACAAGTCAGAGTGTCACTATACATAATGTTAAAATGACTAACGAGAAGACATCTATTTCGTCTGGCAATGGCGCTAATCTAATACCACATTCAGCGCACAATTAGAACGCTTGGATGGCGCTCGTAACTATTACGCCTGGAAATTCACTATGCGAATGTAGTTAAATCACGACGGCCTCTGGAAATTGGTGGAAGGTGGAGCAGCGCAGGGTGACGTTTTCAACCAGAGTGCCCTTGCTCGGATATGTTTAGCAGTCAAACCAAGTACTTTAGTGAGTAATCATACAAACCTTAAACACACTTGCTTCATACAATGAGCCAGCTGTTTCCAACGCCCAGCCATATCGCACATCACTGGGACCGTCTACATTCGCGGCACCTGAATAGCATAAAGTCATCACAGCCTGGAAGCCAGCAGAAACCTTATCATAATTAAACGTAGTATCGATCGATCGATTTTTGATTTTGTAGCGACATGTGATGACGTAATCAGTGTCAGCATTTTTCTATACGGAGCTCAGGAGCAGGCCACAGGCAGTTGGTATTCGCGAGCCATAGCGTACACACTAATATAATAAACCCGACCCCGCCTGGTCCTGAGCCCGTGTAATTATAGTTGTGTAACTAAGAACAGTTTACGGAGTCAGATCCAAATGTAACAGTGTTTTATGTGAAGGTTAATAAACTTATTCACTGTAA
The DNA here is from genome assembly GCA_951800055.1 of Cenopis cana. Classification (NCBI taxonomy): domain Eukaryota; kingdom Metazoa; phylum Arthropoda; class Insecta; order Lepidoptera; family Tortricidae; genus Cenopis; species Cenopis cana. The sequence continues at coordinate 4,978,932 of OX637487.1, read as the reverse complement.
TATCAAGTTTCATTTATACATTCCCGGGAAGCATAAAATAACTACTAACGTTGTGTAACCTATGACACACACAACAATTTTATTGGCTGCTGTCCAATGGGACAATTACGCCAGCGTCAAGGTTGGAGGCTACACGTTAATCTTGAAAAAGCTGTCCAAAGGGTGAATATATATAGTCGGTTGAAAGATCTAAAACAAAAAAGACAACACAATATTAGACTAACTACAACGTCTACAACATTCACATGGTTATTTTTTTTTTCCCCCTCCATCTCTTCTCTATAGTTAATGAAGTATTCCAAGTTATTAATTTTGAACGAATAAGTATACCACCAGTGTTAAAGTTTAATATTGAACTTATTAATAAAATTAGCTAGAATATGTACAAAGGGAGTATTTACAAATGTAAGGACATAGTTAATATTAGCAGGACGTTGGATATAGTCAGGGAGAAAATCATAAAGGGACGACGAAATATTGACACAATTAAAAAATATATGGTCTGGTGTGCCCTCCTCCAAGCCACATTCACACAACGAATGATCACGAACTCTGATCTTAGCAAGGAAGGATGGAGAACAAATGTGCCCCAGTCGCAGCCGGATAATTGTTGAGGTCGCGGCCTTATTAGCCTTTTGAAATTTGAAAAACCAAGGTCTAACAGGAAGGTTCGCCTGAATACCACCATAATGCCTTCCCTTAGAAAGGCGAGTAATATCCCATTCTTCCGACCAATGTTCAAATAACTGGCACTTAGCAGAAGCTCGCAAATCCTGACTGTAACATCCAGAATGAGTAGTACCAGTGGTATGTATCTGCACCGTGGGAACCGAGAATTATACCTACACCTCGCCAGCCGCGCGCGGTAGGCTCAGTCAGTTGGCTGCCACACGCGCTCACGGCCGGACGCTGCTACGCGTAATAAAGTTGTACCGAATCAAAAATTACTTCGATGCAAAAGGATTTGCAAGTTTACTCCGCAACTGCCATTATATCCAAATAATTTAGTTGTTTGTATTGAATTTTGTTTATATTATTTACTTACTATGATTTCCGAATCAAGTTTTGCGGTGGCATTGTACGGCCTCAGAAAGGGCGTAAGCATTTCCATTACTATAGGGACTTGTGACCTTTTGGAAGGGCGGGAATTCAGCCTCAAATGTGAGACGCTTAATCAGAATATTTTATATTAAAATATTTTTTTCATACTACTACTTTTACACTATTATTACGTTAAACACGTTGTGACGTTATACACGTTATAAATAAATAACGAAGACAGGTGACCACTTTAGTGCTTTCGTCGGAATATAGGTAGTTAGGTACCTACTTATCTAAACAAAGTGTTTCGTTTTGTAATATGTTTGTGGTAGATTAAATTAATTAAGTACTTTCTGTCGTATGTCGTAAACCATAGACAGGGTTAAAAATATACTTGGCATTGAATTTTAGAAAAGCTCTTATTTAACTTGCTGCGTTGATATGCCTGTACCTGTGTATGTAAATGCAGATCGGATACTGGAAGGATCTCTGAAAATCCCAGAGAACCAACACTAAAGTTTATTTCTAAGTGGTGACAACCCTAGCGTCGCACGCTCGGCGCGTGAAGCCAATGACCGGAGCGTTCAAGGTCGCTCCATTGTTAAATTTCGTAGGCATTTAAAACGGTAGGTATGAGCTTTTTTATTAGAACATACGTATCTGTTCGAAGAACTATTATATAATCTGTGGTAGTACTGCCGATCTCAATAGCCTGTTTAGCACAGGCATCAGCTTGCTCATTACCATCAATATTAGAATGGCTTGGAATCCAAGCCAAGGCTACTTCCAAGCCCTGAGCGTCGCAACGATAAAGAACCTCCCGAGAATTCAGGGTGAGTAATAAATTGTCTCTAGAGCGGAGCGGACATTTAGCAAGATCTTGGAGGCAACTAAGGGAGTCTGAAAATATAATGGCTTTAGCAATTTTGTGGGATTCTATAAAACAAAGGACTTCAACTTGTTTTGGTTTCCACGGGACAGGCCTAGCCTAGTGTGGGACCATTGACATTTTGTTTCTGAAATTCTGTATATGTAAGAAATATATATTTCATATTTTCATTTCAAAAAGAGCAATAGCTTCTCCAGTAAAGACTGATGTAAGGGGAGGACTTCTATAACTTAGAACTATTTTATATTGCGGTATCCAGACAGCTGAACCCACACATCCCTCCTTAGACAGTTTGGAAGCATCTGTATAAATAGGAAGCCAACCATTCCAATTCTCAGTTAGTAATTTTGAGAACGTTTTATTAGTTTCTGGTGAAGATTTCTTTAAGCCCAGGGAGAAAACAATATTAGGTTGATATATCAGAGCATCATATGGAAATTGAAACAGAGGGTTTCTTAGGGTGGTCAGAAGAGGAGGCACATCCGCAAGTTTTCCAAAACTTTTAATAAGGCATGGAAGGTCTTTATGGGTCCAATATTTAGAGGAAGTAATTATATTAGCCAAGCTATTAATTCGATACATTAAAATCTAATTGTAACCCGGTTACGACCAGTAGCCTGAATTCCACCTTTGATGATACCTTTCACTGAGTATTTGTGCATGAGCTGGGAGAATTCAAGGATCCTAAATGGTGACCCCGGGGTAGAATCATCAGCTTAGACCACTTGTACTATGAACGGGCCTGAGTCGTTCGCACCATAGTTTAATTTTGTGCCCGGGGCGAACTCTGGCACTGTGTAAGTGTGCTGAATTGACGCAGATGCGGGAATACTAGCGTCCCTTTTTGGATTAGTGTTAACATTGTCATCAGAACACTTACGTTTGTCTACATGGCCATCCACGATCTGGATAGTCACGCCATCCATAGGTTTCGACGAGGTACCGCCCCCATCAGGGGGCTCGTTCCCATTCATTCCCCACACAAAACCGCGTTCACAACACAAACACTTAACTTACCGGTTAGCTATTATACCACCACCAAACACAACAAAATGAACCACAAACCACGAAATTTCAACCAAATAACATTTTTTTTTTCAATAGGTAAATTTCGCACGTGTAGCGACCAGAACGCCGGAAAAGGAAGTCCCAGGGGGGGGAAACTTAAAGAAAAGACCAATTTCGCGTGAATTTGGCGTAGAAGGTGCTGCCTCCTATTATATTTGATGTCGACATATTTTGTGTAATCCGTCTCAAGCAGGTTTCGTTTTCATTTCATCTATGCCAATACAATTAATCAAAGCTGAACGTGAAAAGAAACGTTACAATTAATTCGTAAAATTAAATTTTCAACTCTATGGTCACAGATTTTATAATACTCTATGGTCGTATGGTTGCCATGGTTATTTTTAAATATTGAAATAACACGTGTGTCAATAACGTGTCAACATATTGAAAATAAAATAATGCTAATTATAAAATTTTCTGCATTATTCTTTTGAAAAGCAGTTAGTGATATAGATCTACAAAGTCAAGTTGATTTATAATTTTCTTAAGTGCTTTTTTATGAACTTTTCGGAAACGCCTTTTCCCAGATCGAATACGATGTGTTATCGGATACGCCGAGTTAAGTAAGTATTTTTTAATTCTTTATTTACTATCCCTGTTCACACCGATGCGATGTTATATTTATATTCCAATCGATTTATTTAGGTAGGTAGTCTGTTTTGCCGGGTGGTTATGCAGCTCATACATAAATGAATATCAACGAAAACAGTTGGTTACTTAGCAATATAAACGTTTGAGTATTGAACTACGTGAGCTATACGATAAACGAATATGAAGCCCACTTTCTTCTTGTTGTTGTCTTTGAAATTTGAAATAGGTATAGTAGATAATTAGGAACATAATTTCAAAAATACGTACATACCTCCTACACTCTCATCTCATTATTTAATGTTATGTTTTGCAGGTTCATAGTGCATACAATCATGCCACGTCCTCATGCTGAGAAAAAGTCAGGACAGAGGTATTTTCAACATGGATGTCAATTGTTGGAGAAAACAACAATTATCCTGGGCCAATACATGAAATCAGGAAGATACAGAGTGCATCCATTTCAAGGTGAAAAAATGGATACATCTTTTTGTAGACGATCGTACTTCACCAATTCGTTGACCAGTTAGTGATTGAAGAAGTTAAACAAATCGCGACAAGTTATAGGTAATCGTTTTTAATCCTCCTTTTAATATACTACTCATAAATAAGTTAGTCAAAAATAAATAAATGATATTATATATACAACTTAATTTTATTAGTCTCCTGACTGGAATAATTATTTGTGTACAAATCACTTAACCCTTTGAGTACGGCGTGATTATAATTTGTACTCAAATTGGACGAGTTAACTCGCCAATCCGAGAAAGATTTTTTATAGATAAAAGTAAACAATAAAATACTGTTCATGTACTATCTACCTACTGTGGCATCTTAACCTTCCCGTATAAACTTCCCCATTTTCCAAAAATGATAGTAAATTATGACTTCTGAAAAGAATAACTTTATTACCATTATTCAATTTAAAAAGTGGGAAGTTGCCACGGGAAGTTTAAGATGTCACAGTGGGTGGATGGTACATGAACAATATTTAACGGATAATATTATGAGGGTGTGTGTGTGCACGCACACAGACACACGTAATTAGTCCACATCAAATCCGTGTGCGGCGCTTGTGCTCACGTGTATCCAAGTTTTCACGCGAGATGGCTCTCTTTACCTGACATATATTATTATACTCTTTGGGAAGTCCCTAAACGTAGTATCAAATATCCGATAAATAACCACCAAGAGAACTGTCATCTTGAGTTGACGTATACATAGACGTCTTCCCAAATCGCCGGTCCGAATCGGGCAAGTGCGATCGTCTATGGTAAATCGGCATGTCGTACTGCCTCGGTGATTATCGGATCTCTAATATTTATATTTTAAAATAGCTTTTTCCAATCCATAACGTTCTGCTTAAATAGAAGTTTCGTTTGGGGTATGCTAGCGTTCCGAATTCGACCATAGACTCGAAGGCATCGTGTGGCAACTCTAAAAAGCTCTTTTTCTCTTTGGTCTGGGCCTTGAGGCGAGCGGTCCCGTTCCCGGTGCTTTTGGGGTAAAAACCCTGATTTCAAGCGAAATATGTAAGTTCGGTGTTTTGTGTGAGTGTAACTCTTCCACCCGACCGCCGCGAAGACCACGAGGGTCCTCCGCGCTCTGTTGCTGGGCTCAAACCGCTCGAGAGCGACCGCCGACACCACCGCGTGGGTTGCACCACGCAGCCATGGAGAGCCAACGACTGCCTTAACAGCCAAACGCAGCTACTGCGTCCCTTCTGTCAGGCATATAGATGTCGTAGCGCGACCGCGGTCCACCGTAGGATGCCGCGCGTCCAGTAGGCGAAGCGAGGGTCGCTTGTCACTCGGGGGAGGGCGTCCCTCATACCAAGGAGCGACTCGCGGTCGACGCCATCACCGACATCGCCTCCGCCATGCTGCGCTAGTGGGCGCGCTCCGTGCGCCTAGGATACCCAGCGTGTCAGTATTCCGTCCTGTCCACGTGTGCTGTGAGTCGTATGCGAACTTTATCAATGGTCTGACCAAGACAGCGCCGCCGCTGCCTCGCGTGCGTTAATCTTAACACGAGATGGATCCACTCGATAATTCTAGGTAATTATTTTTATGCTCTATATGTACTCGACACATTGTCCTGGCATTCGCGCCTTGTTCCGCGGTTAAACCTGTTTCACTGACAATATACATGTCTTTAAGCAAGATTTCGATTGTTTAACTTTGCAAACGAAACAGTACCTTCATTGTGTCTAAGCGAACGGCCACTTGAACGAAAGGTCCGGCTTATCCGAGGGCTCATCCGGCAACCTAACAGCTGTCCCTGTCGCAATCCGGCAAGTATCAAATATTATTATAGCACATTAGCACCATCATCCTGTTTAAATACTCGTGTCCCCATTTTATATGCTACACAATATGTCCGCAGCCGCACAGCACAACTGACACTACCACACGGTGCAAATAAATAAGGCACCACATAGCAATAGCCGGAAAGCAGAAATATAACAAGTGGCTATGTTCCAATAAAATTTTCCTCTTGACATTCAGATTTTATTCTAGAAACATGTATATTAGTTTCATTTATTTGATTTATTAAATAAATTACAACACAACACAAAAATACATAACACTTAACTAATATTTATAAAAAAAAAAAACTGAAATAAATTAAATCCAATAAAATTCATTATGAACATACCATTCCAGAACTTCTTGTCTTGGTACAGAAATTAACACAAACCAGACCCAATCTATGTAGCAGATGAAATTCTAAGGCAACATGGTCATGAGGTCTTAAGACTTCCGCCCTATCATTGTGACCTTAACGCCATTGAGCTAATCTGGAGTTCGGCAAAGAGAAAAGTCGCAAGGAAAAAATATTGCCATATCAGCAGCTGCTTGCGAATGCAACAAGTCAGGATCGCGACATTCAAGAAAAACAAACTTAATCATTTCATTGTAAAATATTCAATTTTAGAGGACTCAAAAAAATTAAAATTCAATTAAATGACGCCGGTCCAAACGAAAAAGTAAAGGGAAAAGCCAAGGCAACGGGTAAAGATAAGGGCAAGGGAATGGGAAAGTCGAAAATGAAGACTGATGATATTTCCAGGGAAGTATTCGCAGACCCAATAATAAAACGTGCCTACAGTGCAAGACTTCCTATATCGAAGGCAAAATACAATCTTAACCTTATGCGCCTTTGTGAAAACGGTACTATTTAAACTTATCACAATGAATATCGTCGAATTCCAGTTGACGACAATGTTCATGACTATTTTGCTGACTCCAGCGAAGAAGATGTAGCAGTTAATGGAAGAATGATAATTCCTATTGTAACTTTTTTTTTATGAAGAAACACACTGAATTTGATTATTTTTTGGGCGTTTGTTCCAAATCACTTTAGCGGTCACTATTTTGTCGAAGTATATAAAGATTTTTATCGTGGACAACTATTAAGCTCAGAAATAGCCACCAAAACCTACAGCCACTTCGTCCAAAACTTGTCCAAGAAAGTGACGTTGTAAAAAGTCTCAAATAATTGCCCTTTACTAAGGCTCAGGAAATTAAAAAATTTGTAAAAAAAAGAGGTTCTGTTAAAGGTAGACTCACTAAATTTATAACGTTCATAGAATCTTATGACGAAGTTAAGCTATCGAACATTCAAAAGACCGAAATAAGGCTCCGTACTCAAGGAGCCAAGAACCTATTTACTGGAATTATTTCAAAATCGAAGAGGTTCTTCCTGAAACAGAGTTGACGGCTGAACTCGACATACGCGATAGTTTTGAAGACTTTGAAGCCGAATATTACGGTATAATGGCGGAAGCGGAATCTATGTTTAAAGACGAGATCAAAATTGATTACCAAAATTCAGTTGGATCGCTACAGTCGGTGAAATTACTTAGTATATCTTTGCCTGCCTTTGACGGGTCACATGAGCACTGGATTATTTTTCGGGATACATTTTTATCCTTAATTCACAACTCACAAGAAATTTCAGACATACAGAAATTTGACTTACGGGTAGCGCAAAACTAGTTAAGACTCGCTTGAATTTTCGACGAATATTATAAGATTGCATGGGAATTGTTACTTAGCAGATGCAACAATAACAGATTGCTTGTTCACAACCATGTTAAGGCCTTGTTTTCAATGCAGACGTTGCAAAAAGAATCACCCGCTGTCACGACCCTATAAACCTACGGATTTCCGGTGTCAAAAAAAAAAGAATATTTGCACCTTAAAACTCTGTGTCTGTTTTTCGGTCGGCCATCTTATCATTCCTCTATGAAACCCCGTCGAGCCACTATGCTTTTTGAAGAGATAGTTATTAATTATCCCATCATCTGGGATCCAAATAATTTTAATTATGATGATAGGGTCTTACGAGAACGGGCCCTTCAGAGCCTCCTGCGAGAATGTCGCCGATATTCCACCATCCGTCTCTCAATGTGAGACATCCGGCGAAGGCTGCGGGTATTCAGATCGCGCCTGCGTCACTTGTATTCTTTTATGATGTCCTACTACCACTTATCTCCTTTCTTCATAAATATCTCTTTTGTTTTTAGCAATTGCAAAACATGGCCCGTCACACTTTGTCATTTGTTTCCTTTTTTTTCAGTTTGAAGAAATCCTTGATCTAGAGGCGGCGTTGGGAGCGCCGCCCGCTCAGCCCCACCCCCATCCAAGAGCATTCAGTAGTGAGATAAGGATGTAGGTATGTATGGACAGAATAAGAGGGTTAAAAATTAGTTAGCTTTTTATTTAAGCGTGTGCAGGAGGGAATTCTCATTGTATACGTACAGACCCGTGTCTGTACGCATGGCATGCCCGACTCGGCCGAGGATCACAGTGAGGCTGGTCTTCGATCGCCTACGCTAGTCGCCTCCTCTACCCTAATCCCGTTTTTTTTTCTTTATTTTTCAAAATCATATGTACAATCTTTTAGCTTACGTGTTTAGTCATATAGTTGGCGTACAGTTTTTTTTTCAACACTACAATTTCCTGTAATTGCATTGCATACAAACAACAGCTGCCGAAAGAAGTTTTTCGTAGAGGTTGAAGACCTTCATATCTGAACCGGACAAGAGCCCCTCACTGGTCTGGCACTAATATCTATACATCTTCTCGTAGATCTGATGACTCGGCAGTGTATGTCATACGATTAAATAAATATATAATAAACGCCAAAGAAATAGTACATCAGTTATTTGAAGAAATCTATATTTTTCAATTTGCTTTATTATAAAGTAAAATTATTTTGCTTGTTATACATATAATGATTTAATGAAATAAAATATAGGCAATAACTTACTTTTGAATTTTTTTCACAAACTTAGAGCAGAGCAGATTATCGTGAAAATATGGGGTTCACACAGTGGACCACAAATAAATTAATACAAAATGAATTGAAAATATATAATTTATAGTACTATTTTGCAAGAGCTGGTATGGAATGTCTTTGATATTAATGACAATCTGATGCATGTTCTGCGCCAGCTCTTGGGAATAGACCTGTTTGTTTTTAACAATGTATAATAAAATAATAATTTGCAATATGCCAATAGAAATACAATTTATTTAAAGTGTATATTTAGTGTCCACGCTAGTTATCTATTATCCGTACGTTGATTTTGCCCCGTCGTCGTCGGTGGCCTCGTACTTGATCGAGAGCTGCGCGCACGCCACGTCAACGCCCCCCTTCACGATGTAGCCATCGCAAACGAACTGTCCGTAAATCCCGTCTTCTGGCAAGTCGTCCATATCCACGAGAAAGTCCTTCAAGTGGTACTCGCCCTGCGATATGTCCAATAAATCATTAGATTATCATCCATCAATTGCACACAACACTACGTAGCGCATAGCAGAATATAAGATTTGAAATTAAAATCTTCAAATTTCGAATACCAGAACAAGAAAGGACTCAAAAGACGTTTGTCTACGTTCCCATTTAATTCCTTGTTATTGACACATCTAATACTACTTATATTATAAACGCGAAGGTTAAGAGTTGTTACATTGGTCAATCAATAGTTATGTTTCTGTTATTCTTTGGTTTTGATTCGTGAGTGTAGTACGCGGACAAGTGGTCCAGCCGAGCTGAAAGCTTTCAAACAGTGACCTATGGAAGCACCATAACCCAAATAGCTATATAATATTGGAACCCTGACATTTTTTCCCCGTAGTAGACATGTGTAGTTCACAAATGAATGATTCAATTGAAGTAGGTACTTCACTTGGTGTCCTTCATTCATTCACTAGTTCAGTTCGGATCTATATACTTCAATAGTTCACTTAGTTCAGTAGGTACTTCAGTTCATGTGTCATCGTTTCAATCATCTATCTCATGACGGTTTTTACAAAAAAAAATAATCTTAAAATTCAAAATAAATGTAAAATTTGAAATCCTTATCCCCGAATTAGTCGAAATCGAGTATAATGACAAATTTTTCGTAAAAAGAATATTTTCACTTAAATTATTCAAAATATATATAACATTTGATATCATTATCCCCGAATTAGCCTTAGAATGAGAGAAACGCGACGCGACGAATGACTGATCAATATGATTAGTTGAATCGGTTGAGCTACTGAACTAGTGAACTAAATGAGTGATATACTTCACAGTGAAGGATTGAAGTATATCACTGTTTTCTTTTTAGTGACACATTTTGCGCATGTCTACCCCGTAGCACGTTTTCATTGTTGTTTCCTCGCCCACTTCATCTCACGTGTATTTTAAAGTGGTAATATAAAGCTTTGAACACTTACTTTGTGCACGGGAAAGTCTGTCAGGCCAATACCACCAAGCGCTACCTTTACATTTTCTTCAGCGTAAGTTTTCACGAAATTAGTAAAGTTGTCATCTGTCTGAATCATGTAAGGTTTGCACCCACCGTCCACCTCTTTGCATATATTCATGCGGACCTAGGAAATATATACACTAGTGTTATGTATGTAACTTGTAATCCTTTTTGTAGAACGAATTATCCTTCTCTTTGTGCCTTCTAAACAAAAGCACTGTCTTTCATTGTTAAGCGTAACCACTAATTGATACTGTAAACTAAACGAAGTAAACGTTGACTTTCAGCCAAAAGACGGGTCGTACAAGGAAAGAAAGTTCACATTTAAAAAATACGACTTATCAGTGTTGACCATTTGTATTTAAAACAGCAGTAGTGTCCGTAGAGCAGCCTTTTCATTTATAAGCATTTATGGCACGTGGCTAAACAATGGCATTGTTGGACCGATGGGTAAAAACAACTATGGGATGGGTTTACTAATGAGTAATGTGCTGTACTAACTCCGCAAGAATCGTCAAGGTCGTCCTCGACGTTAAAGTCGACGTCGAAGCCGTCGTGCGTGCGGTTCAGCTTGTGCCGGCGCACGCGCAGTAACCAAGGCATCTCGTCGTCGCGCGCGCATGGCTGCACGTTCAACACCTTCCACTTGCCAGCGCCCTGCAAAGCCGCTCTTATTCATAATGTATTTCATAGAGTAATGTTGGAATTACTGTGTATATATACACCCTTTACACATTTGTCTGTGTCTATTTAAGAAAACTTTGAACGTTATCTATGCCTGCTCTCTTCTTCTACAACCATCGTATCGTGTACACGTATTGCATGCAAGCATAATTTCAATAAATTCAAGTCTGTCGTCAAGATGTGTAGATGTGATTTTCCTGTTCCACGAAAAAGAAAATAAGGAATTAAAAACAGAGGGTACAAGACGAAATAGACAACCTCAGTCCGCTTGAAGGCCACTAGCAACAGGACAAACTATTACAGCTACCTGCAATTTGTATTTAGTGGCTATCGATGGCAAAGTTTTAACGCCTGCTGTACGACATCGTCGCTGATGGGTTGCCTTACTGTGGCCTCACAGCAAAACAGTTAAATGACTTGAAAACAGTGTTTTTAAAGCCCGTAGACGATCAGTTATTCAAAGACGGTATTAGCCCCCTTACGTGCCTGGATAAGAGTTTTAGAATTCCTGCTCAAAACGGGCTATAAAAAAAGGCGAATGGCTGGCACATGTCAAAAAAGTCCAATGAAATGAAGGTCATCTTGTTGAAGAGTGCTAAAAACGAATCCAAAATGAAATAAGACAAAAATTGGAGTGTGTCGTACGCCCAAATAGAGGCACTGCTAATGACGGCAATACCGCTAGAACAGTTTTGTCTGGCAACACTTCATTGATATAATGTACTATTACCTCAAGGATTTACGGCACAGATTTATTGAACAGTAGTAGCTGTTGTGTCTACATGAAATCTACACTAATCAATGTATCTTCAAGTTAATTGTAAAATGGACCACAAATGACTGAAATAAATGATTATTAATTACCAGATTCATCAACGGTTATAAAAACACCAGAACCAAATTTCGAACGTTGTAACAACACCAATTCCTCGGACGACAGGTCGTGGGGGATCATGGTTGCAAGCTGGTCGACCCAATTTTCTACCAGCATGGACAACAGAAGAGTATACTTAGTCCGGATATACATATAGTTGATGATTCAAGTTGAGGTTTAAGACCGATCTCTCGAGTAGTTTTCTAGCATATTGTAGACAACGGATTATTAGATAAGATATGCCTTTATACAAGTAGGAATGCTGAAAAAAAAACGGCTTATTCAGAATACCCAACGAACTGGGTTATATCGACGATTTTTAGAAACTTACCAACATTTTCTGTCCGTTACTTCCAAATATTAGTAAACCATATGAAATTATGCTTCCTATTACCAGATGGACCATCATATTGCAATGTTATGTGAACTACAGGATATACACAAACGATGAGAACATATTTATAGTCTGACACAATGCAGAGTCACGATTGTTTTTATTTACATGTAGATTTTATCGATTTCTAGGGTCACGTTTAATTTTTCTGGTTTTATTTTCAGCTTCAGCGATTTATCGGCAGCTGTACATGTGTAATTAATTGAGGATAGTTACCGTAAGTTACAGTTATCGTCATGTTGCCGCCCAATTCTTCCCATTTAACGCCACCTTAGATGTGTATAATTTTGGCCCATTGGAAAAGCTTTAAGATCTTATTCAACTGTAAAACAAAAAATCCAAGAGGCCCGAATAAACAAATCTGTCCCAGAATTACTGAAAATTTTGAGTAACAAGACAGACAACATCTACAGCGCATTCAAAAGCACGGGAATATTTAATCCAAACGAAGTAATAAAAAAATTGTTCAGCTCTAACATATCACGGAATCATAACATTGACGCAGCAGTTTTAGAATTTCTCAAAGAGCACAGGGCTGTTGACCCAATGAAAAAAGTTCGCAATAAAAAAACAAACTAAATGTGGCTTCTGGAAAATCAAGTAGTGACTTTATTGTTGGTACTAGTACTCCCAAGACAAATGATAAGTCAAATTACTCTTTGCAGAAGAATTTACCTAAGAAACCTAAATAAATCTTCCACCAAAACGCAAAAAAGTAATAGTTCTTTACTCAAAGAAGATAATCACCGCAAACCTGTGGATACACTTTTAATTTTCTTAATGCACTACGCAAAAAGTGTAAAGCGTATCGTGTCAAATACTAAGAATGGTCTTGCTATTCTTAGTGTACCCCCAAACAACACCATAAAATTTAATTAAGTTCCGAGTACTTTCCAGCTACCCCTACCTTGTTAGGACATATGAATTGGATTATTAAATAGATTGCGTGACTGCACGTGTCATGAGCGGAAAATACAACAATAGCAAGAATTTAATCAAAAAAATAGATCAAAACGACATGATATACACGCATCAAATCACGTTAGTCACGTTACATAAACAGCAATAATTGCGTAATATCAGAGATCATCTCATCTCTGTTCCCTGTTCTTAATAAATTAGTGTAAGATTAGCGATTAAAATTGATTTTATTCGCAAGTCAATAAGAACCTCTCCCGTTTTTCTGAAGTCTGTTAATTTTTTTTTACCATTTGTTTCAGAAAACAGATCGTGGAAGATAAACATCAGTTACCGACTTCGCAGCCGCAGTTAAGACTGTGTTAATTTCCATATAACAAAGAGTTAATCCCAAAAAAATGTGCCGACAGTGGCCATATAACCTTGCCGAGCAGATGGGCAAGGGAATTTTTTTCACATGCATGAATGCCCGGTAAGCTGACACAAGACATGAAAACTGGCCTGCCGGACAACCACGAAGAAAGAAAGACAAGGACTGAGATAGAAAATTCAATTTCACTATATGACGATCCCGAGGGGCATCTCAATCCCTATTATCTACCAGAAACAGCAAAAGAATTCTGCCGCATGGGGAAGGACTTCGTATTGTGGTCAAATGTCTTGGACAGTGAGTTGCCTCCCCTTTCATAAGAGGCACTTCAAGTCCTGTGGAATGTTCATTCTCGGAGTTGAAGTGCAATATTTTGAAAAATCAAAGCCACTAAAGGCTAATAATTTTGTGACGACACATTAATGCCATCGAAGGTGCGTGCCGTATGGCTGACGTGACGGCATTCGATGACAATAGTATGTGTCGGAAACGTCAATCATGTGACAAATCGCAATCGCAAAATATCTCAACGAGGTTGAGAATTGGCGAGGTTTAGGAGCTCCCAAACGCTCCAAGTACTTAACAGCTTTCCCCGGAGCGGAGATCGCCGCTGCGTCGACCAATTTTGAGGCTGCGACGCACGGTGTATTAAGAAACGGGAAGGGGAAAGCTGTAGGTACCAAGGACGGAACCGTCTTGATTATAAGCAATACTTGTCCCTTCGACGCTCTTTGTCATTTAATCACGAACGCGTAGATTACTTTTGGGTCGTATCATGATTTAATCAACCAACTTTAGTCACAACACTATCATCATAGACAATGGTAGAATTTAAAAGAAACAAAAACGTCATTGCATCATGTCCTAATAACCTAACTTATGAAACCATTTTAAACTTTTAATTAAATATCCAAGATACAGTTATATATTTTATGAATTTGTATTTTACTATAACGACCGTTTCAATAGTGTATGGTTGCAATATAGTGTTTGATGAGGCGGTGTGACAATTTAAGGAGAAACAGTGACAAAACAAAGTTACGTCTTTTGTTTACATGGCAGTTTAATGGCAAAGAGTGACAATAGTTAAGACGGCATTGATGTTGGCACATGAAGGGCCCAGCACTCATCAGACTTACGTGAAGCGTGCCAAAACGCTGGCTTTAGTGTTAGAGCCTAAAAATCAACTTCTTATGCCAACAACTCGGCGAAGGTCTTTAGCACTGGAGTATGATGCGTTCGGAATCGTAATAAACTGATTCCACCTCTCACGTCTAAGGTAGAAAATCACCTCGTACCAAAATACTTTGCCGACCCAAATTCTTTAACAATTGTGATCCTGTGGCTTGCGGGTCTGAATCAAAGCCTGAGTATTTGCGTTCAAAAATGGGGTCAGTGCACTTATCGATACGGGGGCCACATTTTTGTCGATTTTGCAGGGTGAAATTACAGGAAAAAATACCGACTATTGACAATTGTTTCCTCGGTGCTCTAAAATTAAATGACGAGATCAAAATGACTATGAGCAGTAATGCCAAAACAAGAGATGAGAAGCTCTGTGAAAAACAAAAACAAATCGGAGAAGTAATTGCAAATTTGAATGGAATATTGAAAAAATTAATTGTCAAAAATGACAAAGAAAACATCGAAGCCATGGGTGATTCCATAAGGTTGTTAGCCGACGTCCACTTTATGGAGTCACAAGTCACAAACCCGATGGGCAGTTATCCTGCCCGGGATAGAAGCATGAAAGAAACTTTAGAAAACACTAATTACCCCCTCTCGTGTTTTATTTTTATTTTACTTTGATTAAAACAGAAACGCACAGGGTTGGTCAGTTTTTTACAAAAACGATGTAACTACTTGTTTGCCGTGTTAGTTAAGATTTTTAGTTTCAGGATAATATTTTGGATTTTTAGGTACCTACATCGTCAATGTAAAAAATCCAGTAACAGATAGTAAAAGTTAATATTAAAGCTTGAGGACAAAAAAAAGAACACGTCAATCTCCCGGCAAATAATGGCTGCTTCTCACGGACAAATGGAGGTTGATACTACTCTAAATGAAAAGCGAGATCAGCAAATAGAAATTTTAATAAAGATAGTTAATGTTATAATTTAAGAAGGGGGTGTCAATTTGCAAAAGGTGGTTACAGAAAATGAAGCGAAGAATGTAATAGACATTGATCTTTCAAATGAGATATCAGGTGTTTTAATGACCGTTTACACTTGTTTGAGGAAGGAAGCAAATGATAAAACCGTTAGTGCAAAATATCTTGCTCATAAAGGGAAGATAGCTGGTGTTGAGATACCTATTCAAAATGTAGTAAACAAAATTAAAGAAAATAATCTTATTCCAGATTTCTTAGTGGCTACTCCTATAGTAGAACTTATGACTTTATTCCGACCTTCCTTTGATGAAGTTCGCTCCGGAGTGAATAAGTTTCAAGTTAGGAAAGATGTTAGACTGGGGTTAAAAGGACTGTTACGGGGGAAAGAAAAGAGATATTGGAACAAACAATTTCACAATATGGATTGACAAACCAACACATCTCTTTGCTCCAAGGAATAACATTTGCTCCTGAACGCAGAACAGGATTGATTAGAAGTTTAGGACCATTAAAAAAAAGACTCAGTGTATCTTACTGGTATTAGAAAATAAATATCCTGAAAAATTAGTGAAGTCTCTTAAAAATTGTCTTCAAATGCTTCCCATGGCAGAAGAAATTGCACAGTGCTTAAAAGATGCTAAAACCCCAGGTGCAGTATCAGGCCTTCTCAAGGAGTTAGGTGATTTTTTGTTGCTGACAACGGCTAGATCCACTCAAAAGTTTTATTTACCACTTTTGCTACTCATCCAGATGTGGGAACGCACAAAGGGCCTCGGGGTTGAGCAGAAATGGAGTTTTTCAGGTACGATGCCAATGCATTACTATAACTTGGTTGTTCAAGAAAAATCCTTTAAAATGAAATCAGGGGGAACAGCTTCATTAACAGGAGAGGTTGTTTTTCACCATATTTGGAACCTATCTATCTAGATGATTTAGGAATCCTGTCAACCATCACAAGTCAAAAGGGAAAATGGCATACTAGAAAAGAGGTGAATAGTGTATTTTTGGCCAGAGCCACAAAAGACAAAGTAATTTTCAAGCCTCCAACATTCGTTTTGTTCTCAAAAATGGCGCAGGCACTGCAGACAAAAAGCCTTGGAAATGTAGAGCCTATGGCAATTGGAAGGCCTTCGTTCACAGGTTTTCGCAAGCGAGTCTTCACTAGTGAATTCTTGAATTACATAACAACTGGAAAGAGTGCCATCAGCTTTTCATCGGATCCGATACAGCTACAATTTGCTTTGAAGAAATTAAAAGACACTATATTTAATGAGCGCTCTCAAAATAAAATTGAGAACTCCGGAACAAAAGCTTGGGTGAAGATAGTAAATGATGTTATTGTTGAGACAGATGAAGTTCCAGCTGAATCAGGAATATACTTCTTTGGAATGACCAATTAAGGGACTTAGTGTTGTGGCTATTCTGTGTATTGTGTATTAATAAATACTGTATCTTTTTTTATCAATAATTATTGTAATAATAAAAAAAAAAAAAAATTGGTAATTATGAAATAAGGCTCGGAGAGTGTGAACGGTCGAGGTCACTGAGAGTTGAGAGTTAAAAAAAATGAGGGATCGATGGTTCAGGGGATTGAGCGTCCTTCGGCGCTGGGAAAAAGGCACATCGGTGTGTGATAGATTGAGAAATCGAAAAGAATCGGCCATCAGGCCAAGAGAAAGAAGATGTGCGACGTTGGTTCGTGTTAAGAGAGTTGTGGACAGTGTGGGGCCGTGCCTATTTCAATTTCACCCTCAAGAAGACGATACACTGCTCTCGTCCCACATGGGTCTCGGACGGCCCGCGCATCTACAGGAAGTCTCAATCAGACAGCTGGGTAGGCGTCTTGAAACCACCCCAAGTGGTTCGTTTCTACGATTTTCGCATAATATAGGAGCGCGCCTCATGCCGCAATGATGTGACAAGTGTTCACGGTTTTCTTTCGCCCGTTTAGGTGAGTAGAGGAACGAATGTGTTGTTGTTGGGTTAAGCGATAGTGTGCGTATGGATAAGTGTGGTTAACCTGTGAAATGAACATTCCAGGGCCGTTTGGATGGGGTTATCCCTTGCTGGAGCAACGCGCGGACGTCCACTGAGTGCTGTCACGGCGTGGAAGGTGCCGCGTGTCCTAGTAGCGGCCGATGGAGGGTCGGCGAGTCATTGAGTAGGGACAAAGCATTGTCAGTTTGTTTACCTTCGCGTCGGAGCGTACGTTTTAGACTATATAAGGTGGACATACGTATAGTCGTAAGGTAAGCACTCTGTGGCTACGGCCGTCTAGCGCACACTCACATACTTCTTAACGTTAGGCCCAGTTTAATGGACCCTGGTTACCAGCTGTAGGGATAAATAAATGTTAAATTAGTGTACTAAAGTGTAAAATCGGGGACGCCCGCAAAATTGAAATAGATAGTAACATATATAATAAGCTCTGTAGTGTCAACCTCGCTCGGTGTTGAATAATATATATATTTACCGAGGCTGATTTGGTTTTTTTTTGTACTTTCCCCAGACCAGATATTCCCGCTTGCGGCTAGGGGTCTCAAGGCGCCCATATAAAATACATAAATAAATAGAGACCTCCTCAGTCCTCACGTTCAAGGTAATTTAACCCGAAGGCCCTTTGTTGTGCCCCGAGCTAGTCCGGATTGCCACAACCTTATCCTTGGAAAGAACACACGCAGAACGCATTAGATCCGCTGCTAACTTACACCATGACCGATATAACGGAGACCATTTCCCTGCTCATTTGGAAATTTAAGATAATGTGAGGCCAACCCAACGCTCGAATCGGCACGGAGAAGAGCTTGCGTTCAATGTAGAGCAAATAACAGACGTACTGAAAGTAGCATTATTTGCACAGGAAAGAATCTATTCAAAACGAAATAAAAGTGATCGGATCGCCGAAGAAACTGCACAAGGTACCTACACAGGTACTTAGGATACATCAACATCATACACGAGGTAATCCATTTTTATCCTCTCTCGATTTCCTCCATCCGCCTAGGAACTGAATTTACCGCCATCTTGCAGCTAGCCAGGGTCGTTTGCGCGCCGAGTGGCCTCATTGGCGTTCTGTTTCTTGCAGAAGCAACACCTATTTTGTTAGATTAGTTAAATTTTTCTAACAAAAAAGTTCCATAGTAGTGACAAGCTGGAAGGTGTAGGAACTGTTGCAGATACTGAGGACTTGCCGCGCACATCATCGCCTGACCACGGACCTCTGGCCAGACTAGAAAATGTCGTGAGTAGCTTAGTTATTTTAATTAAAGATGAATGACAGTATCCATCCAGGTACCTCTATAATGACATTTTGACTTCTGACAACTGAAGAAGGTAGTCAATTATTCATGATCCAGGAAGCAGATTCAAAGTATAACGTGTAAAACTGTGAATAAACATGAAATCATCAAAACCAAATCAAAAAAAGACGGCATTCGATGACAATAATATGTATCGCAAACGCCAATCATATAACCAATCGCAATCGCCTAATTATCTCAACGAGGTTTAGAATTGGCGACGTTTGGGAGCTCCCAAACGCTCAAGGTACTTCACAGCTTTCCCCGGAACGGAGATCGCCGCTGCATCGACCAAGTTTAAGGCTGCGGCGCACGGTGCATTAAGAAAAGGGACGGGGAAAGCTGTAGGTACCTCGGACGGAGGTTTTCGGAAAGTTTTCGTTAAAATTTTCTAACAAAAAAGTTCCATAGTAGTGACAAGATGGAAGGTTTAACAGCTGGTACGAGTACTTCGCGGAAATGGACCGTTGCAGATACTGAGGACTTGCCACGCACATCATCGCTTGACCACGGCCGTCTCGTGAGTAGCTAGGCTGATGAGAGACTGTTATTTTAACTAAAGATGAATGACAGTATCCAGGTACCTCTATAATGACAGATTTTGGCTTCTGACAACTGAAGAGGGTAGTCAATTATTGATGCTCCAGGAAGCAGATTCAAAGTATAACGTGTAAAACTGTGAATAAACATGAAATCATCAAAACCAAGTCAAGAAAAGAGGGCATTCGATGACAATAATATGTGTCGCAAACGCCAATCATATAACCAATCGCAATCGCCTAATGATCTCAACGAGGTTTAGAATTGGCGAGGTTTGAGAGCTCCCAAACGCTCAAGTACTTCACAGCTTTACCCAGAACGGAGATCGCCGCTGCGTCGACCAAGTTTAAGGCTGCGGCGCCCGGTGCATTAAGAAAAGGGACGGGGAAAGCTGTAGGTACCTCGGACGGAAGTTTTCGGAAAGCTTTCGTTAAAATTTTCTAACAAAAAAGTTCCATAATAGTGACAAGCTGGAAGGTTTAGGAACTGTTGCAGATACTGAGGACTCGCCCCGCACATCATCGCCTGACCACGGACC
This sequence comes from Cenopis cana, assembly GCA_951800055.1. Taxonomy (NCBI): domain Eukaryota; kingdom Metazoa; phylum Arthropoda; class Insecta; order Lepidoptera; family Tortricidae; genus Cenopis; species Cenopis cana. The sequence goes on along the minus strand of OX637487.1, from coordinate 4,958,853 downwards.
TCTGGCCAGACTAGAAAATGTAGTGAGTAACTTGGCTGATGAGAGACTGTTATTTTATTTAATCAAGGATGAATGACAGTATTTTGGCACCTGACAACTGAAGAAGGTAGTCAATTATTGATGCTCCGGGAAGTAGATTGAAAGTATAACGTGTAAAACTGTGAATAAACATGAATTCATCAAAACCAAGACAAGCTAATGCCGAACAGTGTTGCCAGGTCCAATCTGAAAAAAACAGTAGCTACATGCCCTAAAAAACAGGAGATTAAAAAAAAAACAGTAGACAAAATTTATTTCATAAAATTTACCTAAATGCGTGTTTCATAGTGTTTTAAGTGATACTATAAAAATAAATACTAACTGCCACACTCCGAGAAGTTTCATAATTACTAAGAAAATCTCATTTCGATCCACACCAAGGGTCATGATGGCCCATCAGACAATGACCATTGTCGTGGAGGCCATGGCTGCTTTTTGCTTGCTCATGTCATGTATTGTGGCTAATGTGGCTCGCAAAGACAAATTTAGTTTTGAATGTGCGGTTATAGGCTGCGCAGTGGAGCTGTCCCGTGAAGTTGTAGGTACACGTGTAGCAGGGCTTTGGCCGAGCCTTGCGGATATGCCGCTTCATGTCCAGGTTTTCCAAACGCCGCTCTTCAAAAAAGTTTACTTTTGTATGAACAGTAGAGCCGTTCCGCCATTCCGTTCGACGCTGCGCACTTTCCTTGCACTACCCCTACACTCGCTTCATGAAATTTGACAAGTTATATGTATGTTATTGTTTTTTTCTTGATAATTGAATTTGGACAAGTGAAATTCTAAAATCCAGTAGATTTTTAGAAAACACAGTAGACGTTTCTAACATACAGTAGATTTCTCGGGAAAAACAGTAGAACAGTAGACACACCCCGAAAACAGTAGATCTCCTGTAAAAACAGGAGACCTGGCAACACTGATGCCGAATCCATCTTTTTGATAATAGTAAGTACCCATTTGGTACCTCTATTAATATTCAGTATTGTATTATTATTAGACTTAACAAACGCACGACTTTGATCCCTCATTCAAGGGAATTAATGACTTTCCAGAATAGCAGGTGTTTAAAGCAGTAACAAAATTACACACCGACACGGTACGCACGCACACGCACACGGTAACAAAATTGTTTCCGTCTAGGCCGCAAACCCTTCGCTACGCTCAATTCAATATCCCGCCCTCACCGTAAATATATCAAAGCTCCCCTGAGACATAGTCTACTATTGTAGCAATCTATTCTTAACATTGAACTAAATTTAAGGCCCGGTACACACTGACTGACTGCTGCAGCACTATGGCCATCATAAACATGTACGCATTCTAGCTCTATACTTAGCCTTACCTTCGTCGTCGATAGCCAATGCGATAGGACGTGTTTTAATTGCTTGCAAATTTAAATAGTGTGCAAAAGTATTGACCTCGTTTTAGACGAAATCACGTACGAACTGCATCGTACGTTATTTTTGTTTATGCAGTGCATTCCACTATGTCAATTTAATGTATATTAATTGGATATAAGTGTTGAGCCCATTTGAGTGCCGGAGTTCTAAAACTCAGCGCAGCCCTCCGTCTACGCCCGTGCCTACCTCCCATGTGCCCGTACCTTCGACCGCCAGGACAGAAACTCCCAAATCGCCAAGTGCAAGAGATCAAGACCTCGAATTTGTATCGATAGCCGAAATTGATGAATGGAAGAACTACATAGAAAAGTGTCTTGACGACATTTGTAGCATCTCTACGGAAGGAAAATTAAATACCGAACAAAAACTAAAGGTCAGTAACCTGTGCCGCAAAGTCTCCAATGGCACGTCAAGCATGGCACTTCATTACCAAGCACTTAAAAAAACAGCTCTCGTCAACCAATGTACTCTCCAAGCCCTGAAGGAAAGGCAAGATCTGTCAGAACGTCTCCGAGCTCTCAAAGACTCTATCGATAACGTCCCTAAACCTGCCTCTAATGCATTTTCTTTCGCCGATATAGTGAAAACTACTGGTAATAGTGTAGTGCGGCCTATCAATTTGAGCTCTGTTGCAATTTATTCCTCTGATAAACAAAAAATAAGTGAGTTTTTGTTTTTTTTTTGCAGAAAAAACCTTCGGGTTTTCCCGAGAAGAAACTGCCAACGAATGCGCAAGAAAAGTGCGGCAGAATCAAAATGAAATTAGAAGATTACGCCAGAAGGTAAAAAGGCTACATAATGCGTTTTCGACAATTGAAACGGATTTCACTAAAGACCGATTTTGAAAAATTGACAAGAAAGATGCCTAAAACCGGAAAACTATTCACCCGAATGCAGTTTATGGAAGGTATCAAGAAGTAGAAGGGGCTTAGGTTTACCCGTGGAAGAAAAAATACTGTCGTTATCTTCATATAAGAAAAGTCGAAAGGCGAATGCTTTGATGTGTAAACATTTCACATTGCCATCAAGAAAAGTGGTGAAGTGACTACTGGCACAAGTTAAAATACAACCCGGAACTAACCCCGTTATTTTTAATCAATTAAAATGTTTTAAAAACTGTAGTTTCTGAAATTCAAGTTACCGATCTAAAAGTATAAAAGTATTTAACCACATGTATAAAAACAACAAGGACGCTTCCTTTATTCGAATATTATCCTACACCAAAAAAACATTGTCAAAGTGGCTAAATCAAAGTTAACGCGATTAAGAGAAAAGGACTTCCTTTATTCAAATATTATCCTAAAATCTCATCATATAAAATGCGGAAAACAACATGATCTCACCGATTATAGACCAATTGCTCTCCTACCCACCATCGCGAATTTTTTTGTGTAAAATGCAAGACTGACCGAAGTTAATCTCTAGAAAAATATCATCTATTAGCGGCTAATTTGTTCGTTATGAGGCTTTTACATTCGCGTACGAGTCGCGAGGCGAGGGACGAGGCGAGGTGCGAGTGTGAACAGACGCTCGTAGCTCGCCTCGTCACTCGCGGCGCTCGCGTCCGGAGCGGTCGAGTCGAGTCGTCGCACGCGAGTGGATGTTTACATTCGCCCTCCCGCTTCATTCTGGCTTCTACATCGTGCCGCGCAGGTTGTGTTTAGTTTTAACAAATACGCAAAAACAAAAACGCAGTAATCGTATAATGGGTTGGTCGCAAGACAACATTTAAGTTCATAGAACTATTTCAAAAAGAACGAATAATTTGGGACCCTAAACATAAATGCCACAAGAACAGCCAAAAAGTAAGCGATGCATGGGCGAGATTGTCCGAAGAAATGGGAAGATCTCAAACAGAATTAAAAAATAATTACAGGGTTCTATTGCGATGAATCGATATCATCCACCATCTTGGGCGCCGCCGCCGTTTCTTTAGTACTTTCCTTTTATTTAAATTAGTGACGTAGCAGTATAAGCCCAGTACGCACAAACTTGTTGCTGCTAAGACTTCGACGTCCTCCATTGTTGCTAGCTCAAAGACGACTGAACTCGGCACCCGAGTGTAAACAGGCAACTCATTTACCATCGATCAACACGAGCCTCGCACGAGGGACGAGGCGAGCCACGAGGCGAGGGACGAAGCGCGAGTGTAAAGCCCGTATTACGAACACTTGTAGCGAAGTACAAGTTTCTGTTTACAAGTAGCGCCATCTCACGAATACGCTGTGAAATACTGCCACATGTTGTGCGGAGTTGCGGACGCCATTTTGGAACGCTCGGAGAGTTTTTGTAATATGCCAGTTAGAAGTTTACTTTCATTAAGGTAAGTTTGATTTTTTATTTTTGTTTGTGGTTCTGCATTATCTAATAACTCTTGTGTTGAGGTGCATGTGTTGTTTCTTGCTGCATTTTAATTAGTTTTTGGTTTACCATATGTTGGCAAAATACGTAATCGTCCTAATATGGGATACCAGGCTGTTCCTGATACGGGATATCTACAGCCGAGGGGTTCGTGTTCATGCAGGATAATGCCCCTTGTCACACCGCAAGGGCCACCGCAGAGTACCCTCAAGAGGTGGGTATCGATACCATGGACTGGCCAGCGATGAGCCCGGACCTAAACCCCATTGAGCACATGTGGGACCGCCTGAAGAGGAGGGTTCGGAAACGGGATCCTGCCCCTTCCAATGTTGAGGAGCTGAAGGAGGCATTGATAGCCGAGTGGGAGGCTATCCCTCAGAGATAAGTAAAAAAATTAATTAGGTCCATGAAAAAAAGCTTAAATTGTGTTAGCAGAGCTAGGGGTGGCAACACCAGGTACTGATTTATTTAAATTAATTATTGATTGTTTATAAAATGCCTTTTATCGTCCGTTTTCATACCACCCTTTTTAGACGATTTTTGGCAATTTTCAGAAACATTACCTTTTTTCAGTCATAGGGCCTGAATTAGCATCAAAATTACAAATTTTCCGATGCGTTATATTATCAGCTTTTAGTACCAGAATTTTTAGAATCGGGTAGATACCTATTGGGTGTAGACGAAAAAATGAGAAGTGATGCAATACTTTTGCTCGCGAGTGTAATATATTGAGGTATTTGTAGACCTTGTAGTTTATAGTCCACTCAGTCAAGTCCAAAATTTTAATAATATTCCTTTCCCGTTCACGGGACAATGGTGTCCCGGACCTTTGGGAGGCGTGCGCGGAGCCGAAGTACCAACGAGTACCACATAGCCAACCCGCAGAGGCCCTTTTGACAATTTAATGAAATGCAAGGGATACACCGAGCGGATGCTGTCCCTACCCGTGTCATGGGACGCACACAGAGACAGCACCCGCCAGGGTGTATAGGAACTATTGTTGGTGGATGGAATCTAAATGAACCGTGTTATTAGGTGAAGATGATGGACTAATGGCCGGGCTATTGGGTGAGACATCGGACGCCTGCCTAATAAAACAGTCTCGCATTTTAATTCCGGCAGACGGTGACTTGCTCCCTGCTCGATGGGCCCTATTAAACAGCGACATTAAAAAATGGCCTAGGGGCAACACCTGTCAGAGAGCTGGGGGGGTAGAGAGGTGGCACTGGACTTTCAACATATAGCCAACTCGCCAATCTTATGTAACCACATCTACCCTCGAGCAACAGCTCTTGCGACTCCACTCTGGACGGCCGGTTAAGGCAAGCCAGAGGTGGGGGGGCCCGTCCAACCAACCAACCGATCAGTACATCCTGACCCCAGGCTCACCCCCAGGAGCACTCAGGTACGCAGGGTCGCTACTCCCTAACAGCCCGCCACAAGCTGCCTTACGTTGACTGATTGCACTGGAGAACCAGTGGGCGATGGGGTCGTCACATCCCTACGCCATAATATTTATTATTAGAATTTTTGTTTTACTCAATAATTTATTGCATTCCATAGCATACTAAAGAAAAAAAACGTAAGCTATGGGACGCCGCACTGTGGAACGAAAAACCCCTCTTCAGGAGACGATACAGTATGGACAAATCCCAAGCCTTGTTCAGCTTCATATTGTCGGCCAATACAGTTTACTTTTATCAAGGAAAGCGAAGCTGTTGTACTTGCTCAGAAAATGGAAATGGATAAGGAAATTGAAGATCTGCAACCAACGGAACACAAAAGCACTACAGTGAAGCATGAACTGAAGATGACCATGTTAGATGGAAAAATGTGTACCTATCTTTCAAAAGCCAGATCAAATGCAACTTGCAGTTTATGCTTGGCTAAGCCCACGGAGATGAACTGCCTGGATAAAGTTTTAACTAAACCCGTTGATACTGACATCTACGAATATGGGTTATCATCTCTACACGCCCGAATCAACACTATGGAATGCCTTCTCCACATAGCTTATCGGCTGGACTTCAAACAGTGGGCTGCGAGAGGCAATGAGCTGAAAGAAAAGATGGCATCAAGGAAGAAAATGATACAAGAACGTTTCATGGCGGAAATGAACCTCTTGATAGATGTGGTCAAACAAGGTTCTGGGACCACTAATGATGGAAACACGGCGAGAAAGTTTTTCCAGAACCCTGGTAAAACAGCACGCATTACAGGGCTAGATGAAGAACTGATCAGAAGATTTGCAGTAATCGTGCAAGCAATTACCTCGGGAGAAGTTATAAATGTGGAAAAATATAGAGAATATGCCCACCAAACGGTAAAAAAATATGTAGAACTCTATAACTGGTACCATATGTCCGCAACTGTACATAAATTACTGGTCCATGGAGCGGACATTATTGCCCACAACGCAGTTTTGCCGATCGGTTGCCTTTCAGAAGAAGCATCTGAGGCCCGAAATAAAGATTTCAGACGGTTCCGGGAACACAATTCTCAAAAAAAGAGTAGGCAGGATTCGAATCGTGACATTTTAAATATGTTACTGCTATCCTCAGATCCTAAACTAACTGCAATGAGGCCAACACTACACAAGAGGAAGAGACAAACCTTATTCACTGAAACCCTGAACCTTCTAGACGATTCAGAATCAGAAAATCAATCGGAAATGATGTACGCTTCCGAGATAGACTCCGATTCCGAAGTGGATGATGAAATAAGTGACGCAGAAACCGAAGAAATTGATTAGTTTATTGATAATTAGTGTTTATTTGTATATTAGGTAATTTCTAGCATTTAGTTTTTGTTCCTTTTACTTTATTTTTGGTATTATTTTTATTTGTGTACCTTATTATAAATATTTTTTGTTCATTTTTCGTCTTATTACCAAGCTTAATACATACAAATGTTAATATTTTAGTTTTTGATTTAAAAAAAAAAAAGTGCACCTGTCCGGGAAATAACAAGTATGCCAAAAAATCACAAATAATTAGTACTAAATTCATGCGGGAGGATATTACGGTTTTCCTTGCACTTTTTGAGATATTACGTTTTTTTGCATACTCTCCATACAAAATTTTCGTCAAAAAATTATAACTCATCGGTTTTTCAGCCAAACTTGCCCATATTCATTTTTTGACCTAAAGATAACTAGAGGATTGAATTTCAATCAAAAAAACATACACTTAAAAAAATAAATTCCTATTTCTATGGAGAGGGGTTTTTCGTTCCACAGTGCGCCGGCCACATGATGCGTGCGTACAACGCTGTATATAATAAAGAAGTGGGTTACCTCAAGGCCTCCCAAGTTTTTAATGTACCAAAGTCAACGTTAGAGCGGTATTGCAAAAATGAAACCCATATACGCAGCTACGAGTACGTAAATTCCATGAAAATTGTTTCAGTTCTCTGACAATACTTTCAAGAACTTCTACTATCCTGAAAATCATGACGTCTCTAGCGATGAAGAGGGTACGGTTGGGCGTAAAATAAAAGAAACTCTCGCAAGAAAAAGGCCATCCAATAGTATAGATGGTTTCTTTGAGAGACCTAACTAAAAAGAGACCTAAATAAAAAACATCAAGTGTTCGCAGACATCTTCGCATACATATCATCCGGTCATGACGATATAGCGTATGCGTCACACCTCATAAAAATCGAGGTATACGACATAGATAAAATAAGAAACATTGCGCCCGAAGACCACTAGAAACACTGCGATATTCGGATGAAATATTACTAGATTAGTGAAGATTATTCGAACGTACAAAGTGCTCGTGATGTGATTTATAATATAACAAAACAATTAGCATCTAAGGAAAACTGCACTAGGTACTCTATAGACGCTAAGAAAAAGTAATTACCAATCTAGCTAGTTTATTTAGTTTTGACACAAGAATATATCTTTTAATACCTACGTGTAAATGTATGTAATCCCTTGATAATCAATGTTTCAGATAAATGTAATGATTGATTTCTGTCGTATCTATTAAGGGTTTAATTCAGTTTTAAGACTGCAATAGGTGCTTCTAAAGCCATATCGATGACAATTTAATGCGGATAGGAAGATTGCAGGACTGAAGTGGATAAGGCAATTTTTAAAGGAATTCCTAATAACGTACTTCTGCTAATCGAGCCAAAGGGTTTTCAAAAGAGAAAGTGGACCAGTTTAATGACATCTTGGAGACCGAATTGCCCAAAATGAATTTCTTCCCAACCAAAATCTACAACGTTGACGAGACAGATCTGACTGTTGTTCAACATAAAATGGAGAAAGTTTTATGTCTAAAAGGACAGTAGGAAGGACATACCAACCGAAAAACTATATAACATTTCAAAATATCTTTGATTCAGACAGTGAATACATTTAATTGCTATAACACATTATTAAATTAGGTAACTGAAGTGACGGTTCTAATTTATGACTTTCGTGGTCAACTTTTTATTTATTAAAGTTTTTGTTAAGTTGATTGTTATCTGACTGATCATTATGAATGGTTCCTTAATCATGTTCGAAGTGGTTCAAGCATGCGGCTGTCAAGCGGCGGTCGTGGGTTCGAATCCCAGCTCGTACCAATGAGTTTTTCGGAACTTATGTACAGAATATCATTTGATATTTACCGTTAGCTTTTCGGTGAAGGAAAACATCGTGAGGAAACCTGCATACATCCGCGAAGAAATTCAAAGTTGTATGTGAAGTCCCCAACCCGCTCTGGGCCAGCGTGGGGACTACTGCCCAATCCCTCTCATCTATGAGAGGAGGCCTGTGCCCAGCAGTGGGACGTATATAGGCTGATGATGATGATGATGATATAATTATAAGCCTTTAAAATAAAATAAAATCTTTTTTTTCGTGGCCATCAAGGTCACTTCCGTTACCAAAAAAATCGTTTTTGAGCTTTATTTGCGTAAATAAGCATTACCGATCTCAAATATTAATAAAAATACGATTTATATATGTCTAAAATCTAATCAAAAAACGCATTTTTATTTTTGTAAAATAATGATCCATTTATGGCCAGTTTCTGTCATCTGAATTGAAAAATATGAGTGACCAAAGAGCACTTTTGCAGGCCAAGTATTACATAAATAACATATTGCTACAAGCAAGAAAGACCAATTTCAATAATAATTATTAATATTATTATGGTGGCTATGGAGATGGATGTGCCACGGCTATGGTGATAATGTGTTGCACTTTAGTAATATTGACGAAGTAGTCTCCCAGTTGGAAAATGATACACTATAAAATTATGCCATTTAATTTAAATAATAAATAAATAAATGTTATTTAAATTTATTTTGCTTAACTTTACATAATCCTTCAAACATTTATCAATTCCAGACAAACTTCTGGTATGATCTTGCTGATTGTTTCGGTAGGTTAGGTACTTTAAAAGTACATATATGCCAGTGAGCCATACGAGTCACCTGTGCAAGAAATAAAAAGTTATTGCTAGTTGTCTTTGAGGCTCAATGGGATACCGAAATTTCGTCTCCTCTTTTATAGCGGGTCCAATCAATCTCAATGATATTTCAGTCAGATCGTGCCATTCTGGTAAAATTGTGGAATGACCCATCAAAACCTCTAAGGTCATCAAGAGTTCTATTCAAGAGGTAATTTCTAATCCATCGCCTCTTTTTTTTAGTCTTACTCTCATTGTGAATTATTATATAAGCAGCACAGGCCATCCATCACTATCTCCTCGGGAGATATCCTAGCAACAACTGACTAGTGTATGCTGCCAAGTTTCAGAAACTGTGTTTAAGGTGAACTTGTTGCGAAACATAGGATCCTTCCTTTACTCATGGAGCCTCTTAAAGTTAAATATACAAATACAGTGTGCTATAACCGGTTGGGAACATGAGAAAGGTGACGTAATTTTGTATTTTTTAATATTTTTTTGTGTATAATGATTATTTTTTAGGTGTTTGCAATATTACATTTGGGCGTATGTGGCCCTGTTTATTAATGAGGTATTTTGTAAATGTGCTAGCTCATTAGTAAAACTAAGTACCTAAATTCGTCTCATCACTGCTAATTACCTACAACAGATAATTTACTAATGACCCTAAACTCAAATATAAACCATTTTCCCCATTGATGTCTGCCACACCATAAACATCAACATGGATACCTTGTACTCTAGAAGCGAAGACCAAATAGCACACCAAATTATATCAAGCAAACCTCAACATAGCGTCATTGTCGCCCTGTCTTTAGCAACCAACGAAATATCTACTTCCCAAGATATACCAGCACGGCTGCGCTCGGGCCTTATTCTCAAGATTCTCCAGATTTTGAGGAAAGTGGAGTTTGAGAAGAACCTTCTCGATGAGTGTTATGCGGAAGTGATACCTCACCCGGAATGCGGGGCCAGAATCCCGCTTGGAGAAATGTGGACATTGCCAGGCGAGGACGAGTGGTTGTGTAACGAATGTCGGAAGCCTCTTTACAATATTGTATCTTCTTAGGCATGTTCCAAGTGAAATTTAATGCCATCGACAGAACAAGGATGCCTTAATTGTGCAACCGTAAAAAGGCCCTTTTCAGGGCTACAATTTGTTTCGTTTCTAATAACAAGCGTAAATCGAACGGTGTAAACCTGCGCCGAAAAATTAACAAGCAGTACATTTTAGTAAATTTTACAGGACACCGAAATAAAGGATTTTTATCTTTAAAGGCCAATTTTTTAAAAAGTAAACAATGTATCAAAGCATTTTTTTTCCTTTTGTGTAACATGATGTTCTAATAACCCAACTTATTTAATCACCTGTAACTGAAGTAATCGTGGCCATACGGCTGAAAATCGTTTTTTGCTTAGTAATTTAAAAGGAATAGTATACCTATTTAAAAATACGCGCTATAAATAAGTAATTGTGTATTAATACATGTATCTCGGTTTATGAAAATGTTCGAACGAATGTTTCTCACCACTCCAAATTGACACACCGACCTTAAACAACAATTTGAGAAATATGGTCATTGGTCATACCCACTTTCAACGAGATCACTCATGAAGAAGATTTTTTGAAGACTTTGAAAGTGAAAACCATAAATTTGAAACATAGTGTGAGTATTATCTCAAACATACCCTACAATTATCATTTCATTTTGCCTTACAACCCCATTGATTATTAAGACCTTTAAGAAATCAATTATTACATAGGTAAGTAAATTTTAAATTTGATATTTAAAATTATTAATCAAGAATAAGACATCAATAATATACATTATCTATATTTGAATGATTTCATGTAGTTATGGCCCATTCACCTGAAACATAACCTCGCAAATACGTGTCCGCGGAAAACTTCGAAAATACGACCTGGCTGCAGAAGACCTTAGAGCCTCATTTACTCCTCTTGTAGTCTCCTGTGATGGCATTGTGGGAACCGAATATGAATCGTTCATAAAGAAAACTTCTCTCAAGCTAAATGAGAAATGGTCTAAACCATACTCACAAATAATAAGCTGGCTCAAAGTAAAAATACAAATATCAATAATAAGAGCTGTGTCTATAAGAGGAACAAGAAGACGAATTAGCAGATATGGGTGCGAAGATGACTCTGGAATGCCCATCCTAGATCCTAGATCATATTAATTTATACTTCATATTTATTTTGTGTCAATATTTGTATTATTTATAACTTTTTAACCCTTAATTTGGCATTGTATGGTGTGTCCTACTAGCAATTCAAATAATTCTGGCGATCAAATCTATACCAATATTTATTTTATTTAGTTTTTTTATGGTAGCAACATTGACTACTAAACTGGTAAAAAATAATTCACAACCCTGGCAACTCCAATAATCAGCTGTCAACAAAATGTCGTGGCGACGGAAGAGTGCTGCACTTTCTAAGGTAATTATTTACGTTTTTCTCTATTTTTCTCTATGTCGAATGTTGTTTTTTTTCTTAATTTCTAACACAGAAATGTATTTTGCATCAATATCCATTAAACAATCACACTAACTAACTGAACCATTACTGACTATTCCGCTTCAAACTTGTTGTATGACGTGGCATACACTGCCAAATACTAGATAAAGCATGGTTTTATTTAGCTGTATGACGTGTCATACACTGCCAAATTCACTAAAACTTATGTTTTGTTTATCATGTATGGTGTAGCATACACTGCCAAATAGTGAAGATATAACCTAAAAAACTTTGTGTATGCCACGATATACACTGCCAAATTTTGGGTACAATGTTTTAGTTTGATTTGTTTGCATGTTTTTGGTTTTTGTGAATGAGTGCCATAGCTTTTTTCTTGTTGCCTACAGCATCAGGTTCAAACCCGTGGTGGAAGGTTGCTTGCTCTTGTTCCGGTCGCAAACGCCGCTTCCGATTGCACTGACTCCTCTGATGCCGAACATGAACTGCTTTCTCCTGCACAATCATCTTCTCCGGCACCTTCCATTGCTAGTTCTTTAGAGAATATTAACATTTCTGATTCCGATGATGATAAAAACGTTCGCTTGACACCCATCCTTCAAGAACTTTGTCCAAAGCCTGATGAAGAACCGAACTTAAGCCGAATCCCGATTTTAACTGATTTTCCATCGTCTCTGACTGCCACCCCCACTTCCGAATGCATGCCGCCCCAGTCTCTTGCCTCTGTGCCTGTGAATGTATCCGCACCTGCTACCCCAGCTACGCCTGCGACATCTGTAAGTCTTTCGGAATTCATAAGTCCTATAACTCCGCGAGTGCTCAAAAGAAAAACCAATTCAAGGCCCCAAGAGACAAGATATGTTGTTCCACCCAAACGAACTCGGAAAATACCAAAGTTCGTTCTTGCATATAATTGGCAAAAGGCTATATTTCGTCATCAAGCAACTATTGAAGAAGACCGAGATTGGACAGATATCCCTGAAGTAAAATCGCCGTTGCACTATTTTTACGAGTTTTTCTCGCCAGACATTATAACAGACATAGTGGAACAGACAAATCTTTACTCAGTTTCCATTACTGGAAAATCGATTAATGTTACCGAGGAAGAGATTCGTGACTTTCTTGCAATCGAAATAGTAATGGGGATTGTTAAAATGCCTTCATACTTGGACTACTGGTCTCAACGTCTAAGATACGATAAAGTAGCTGATTGTTTGACCTTAAAGCGATATCAGCAAATTCGTAGATATTTACACTTTGTGGATAACGCCTTTGAGAATACCGACAGGTATTTCAAAGTGAGACCTTTGATCCAAAAGGTACGAAATAATTGTCTAAAACATGAAAATGAACGGACATTCAGCGTCGACGAAATGATGATCCCCTATAAGGGGACCAAAGCTGGAAAGCGGCGGCAATATATGAAAGATAAACCAACCAAATGGGGATTTAAAAACTACGCCCGTGCAGGTATGTCTGGCATGATATATGACTTCATTCTTTATGGAGGTGAGGATACTTTTCGGTTCCATAATTTTGCTGAAAAGGAAACTACCATGGGTTTTGGGGCGCAAGTGGTACTGGCTTTAAGCAAAAGTATTAAAACTAAACCAGCATTTGTATATTGCGACAACTTCTTCACCAGCCCCGAGTTGTTTTATGTGCTGAGGGAAGATTATGGCATTTTTGGCTGCGGAACGATAAGGAGCAATAGGTTGAGAGGAGCACATAATATTTTGCCTACTGAAAAGATCATGAAAAAGAAACCTCGCGGAAGCTATGCAGAAGCAGTCTGCAATAAAACTCGCCTAGCAGCTGTAAGATGGCATGACAACAAAACAGTGACTTTGATAAGCAGTCACGTGGGTGCAGAGCCAGTAGCGAAAATAAAAAGGTACTGCAAAGACGCTAAAGAGAAGAGAGATGTCGATTGTCCTTGTATAGTGAAAATGTACAATAAAAATATGGGGGGCGTCGACCTTGCGGATATGCTCATTTCTCTTTACAGAATACCATACAAGAGTCGCAAGTGGTATTTAGCAATTTTTGTGCAAATGATAGACATTTGCATGAATAACGCTTGGATTCTGTATCGGAAAGAATGCGAGTGCAACAATATAAAAGCGACCTTGCATCTCAAAATATTTCGTTACGAAGTTTCTGAAGGTCTGAAGAAAACAGGAAGGTCCCTAGAAATTGGAGAATCGAAGAAAAAGAAGAAACAGACGCAAGCTCATCCTATTGAAGAGATAAGATATGACAATACAGGTCACTTTCTGAATTTTACCGCTCAAGGGAGATGCCGTCTTTGCTCAAAATTTACTACAGTGATCTGTATGAAATGTAATGTTCGCCTGTGTTTTGTAGCTGGCAAAAACAATAGAAATTGTCATTTAGAATACCACACGAAACCATGATTTCGTCGCCATTACGTTTGCTTTTACATTGTTATGAAATTGTAGGATTTTTTCAGTTTTAACCAATTTTTTTTCCAGTTATGTTTTTTGAGAATATTTAGTTTTTTGTACTGCGTAGGTTTTTTTTATTTGGCAGTATTGTCTTTTATAAGAGATAAGTTGATTACGTTTAGTTTAATGTAATTTGATAAATAACATTACACCGTTTGCTACAATAATTTGTTTTATTTGTTCCTCAATAAATATCCTTAATTTCGCAGTGTATGTCGTGACATACATGGTTTTTTTTCAAGAATAGTGCATGCATTTGGCAATGTATGTCTTGACATACATGGTTTTTTTTTAAACATAAAACATATAGATTTTTTTTTATATTTTTCCATGATTTATTAGACCAGTGTTAGTTCATAAAAACAAAGAAAAACATAAATTATCGATTTTTATTTTGCTGCCAAATTAAGGGTTAATAAATGATTTTATATATATCATGTAGTTATTATTATTATTATTTATTACAATTTTGTTGTACATCACAATTTGAACTGCATTGTGAAACCATAAGAGGTCTCGTTGCAGGCTAATATCTAACATGACAAACAGGTAAGTAGGCTTATAATAACATTTATTTGTTGTTTCAGACCACTCTCTATAAATAAGGACAAAAACAAAGGAATGATGATCGCTATATCATGGCTAGTTTTATTTGTTGATTCAGACCACTCTCCAGAAACATGGACGCAAACGAAGGAATGACATTGCTATATCATGGCTAGATTTATTTGTTGTTTCAGACCACTCTCCATAAATAAATAAAATAAAATAAATATTTGTGGACAATGTTACACAAATCAACCTAGTCCCAAACTAAGCAAAGCTTGTACTATAAAGCAACACAAAATAATAAAAAAATATAAATAATTGTTGTAATATGGACAAAAACGAAGGAACAATGATTGCTATATCATGGCCAGTTTTATATGTTGTTTCAGACCACCCTCCATAAACATGGACACAAACGAAGGAATGATGATCGCTATATCATGGCTAGACACCATATTAAATAAGATTGCGGACCAAATAGCAACTATGGATTATAAGGTCAATATTTTATTTTGAACTGACAACACAATGATACCGCTCAACATCAGAACCTTTCTTGAAGCACAAACTTTTATTTTTCCTTTTAACAGACACTATTAGATGTTGAAAATCATGTCACAGGGGCAGAACCCTTGAAATCAACATTTTTTTTTTGCTGATTCGACAGCACCATACAGTTCAACATTTTATAATAACATGTATCTGACCTATTGATGTTGTTTTTCCTAAAAAAATATTCCGGTTTTGAAAACTACAAAAGCACCACACAAAATCGTTTATGTACAGTCAGCAGCAATGGTTGCTACGCGGGCGAGGTGCTCAAAATTATCTTCACACATCTTTATTATAAGGGAATAAGAGCGTATGTAGATCATTTTGAACACCTCGCCCGCGTAGCAACCATTGCTGCTGACTGTACATTTTGAGGTTTTCTTTTCAAGGACAAATTTGCAGAACACCCATTCTATTTCAACACTGGCATTCCTAGGCCGCAGGACAAGGACATTATATACCTATATTGGTTTACAAAGTAGTAAACGCGATAGAACGTGAGTTCGAGTTCGAAGGTAAAGGTACTAGAGACAAATACAAAATACAACGCAATATTTTTCAAAGCGTCCAAACACGAACGTGACTTTTATCATATCAGTTAAAAAAATCTCGATGAGAAGAACTAGCAAGAAACTCGATTAGGATTCATTGATACATAAAACGAATGCTTTTTACATGCACATTTTTGTGCGAAACCCACGTAGCAATACACTCAACACTAACAACAGAGTTTTCGAATAAAGACATGTTGCAGAATAATTGTCTATTTTTACACGACTGCCCTAACAGAAAATGGGTATGTTTTCTAGCAACTGCACCAAACAATTTCCATGAGGCAAATGATAATGATATAATATAAATATAACCAACAAAATCAAATCAGACAGTTTAGCTAGCGTCATGGCCGACCAGTGTTGCCAGGTCCAATTTAAAAAACAGTAGCTACATGCCCTAAAAAACAGGAGATTCGAAAAAAAAACAGTAGACAAAATTTATTCCATAAAATTTACCTAAATGCATATTTCATAGCGATTTCAGTGATAATATAATAGTAAGTATTAACTGCCACACTCCACAGAGCCATTTCATAAAAGAAAATCTCATCTCATCTGTCCTCCTCGCCGTGTCCGGCGATAGCGACTCCGTCAGTTATTAGTGGCTAGCAAAGCCAAATTTAGTTCTGAATATGCGGTTACATGGTGCACCTGTCCCGCGAAGTTGTAGGCATACGTGTAGGAGATCTTTGGCCGAGTTTTGCGGATATGCAGCTTCGCATCCAGGTTTTACAAACGCTGCTGTTCAAAAAAAGTTCACTTTTGTATGAACAGTAGAGCGCCATTCTGTTTGACGCTGCGCATTTACTCGCACTACCCCTACACTCGCTTTAAGAAACTTGACTAGTTATATGTATGTTATTGTTATCTTCTTGATAATTGAAGTTGAATAAGTGAAATTATAAAATCAAGTAGAATTTTTGGGAAATCCAGTAGAAATTTCTAAAATACAGTAGATTTTTTGGGAAAAACAGTAGAACAGTAGACACACCCCAAAAACAGTAGATCTCCTGTAAAAACAGGAGACCTGGCAACACTGTGGCCGACTCATAGATATAGTATATACTCTGTAGTTATAGATGCGCCAACGAGCGACCGGGGCTATGTCTTTCTCATATTATGACGTCAAAATATGGGGATACCATGGTTACAAAAAATTACCCCAAAAATTTAGTCGGATAGTACTTAGTTACAAGTGATCACTAAATTTACACAACATCGTAGGCGATATCGTAAAATAAGTGATCATGACCGGCCACTCTTTTTGTGATAATCTTACCTATAAGTATATAGTCATGGTTATCACCGTTGCATCAAACGGCGATTTCATTGATCCAAATCAATACATCTTGTTCTCGCCGCTCGCCGCTCTGGTCGCTGGCCTTCCTGCTCGCCGCTTGACTTGCTGGTCCTCACGTCACCCAAAGAACCATGCTAAATGTTAAGTCTCTAGACGATGAAAGTAGTAAGTAATGTAACCAGATAGTGCTTACTACTTCCATGCCCCTTTTTGTCTTTCACAAATAAATTATGTGGTTGTTGGAATAAAAGGATAAACTTCAAATTAAAACAGGTAATTTAATTACTGAAAACATATTATATTTATAATTTTATTTACAATTAATTAACATAACCTACTTATAGATTATTTTATATTTGACCTTTTCTTTGTCAAATCGTCACTATCGTAGTTTACAGGGGTAAGTAATTCGATATATAAGAGCTTAATCATATAACATCAGCCTTAACGCATTCACTGCAAAGAGGGTTCTTTTCCTGGACATTCGGCAGTCAGACTTCCGTATTTTTCATTTGGATCAATTTTATCGCGCTAAACGGACGAGTATATGTTTACGAAAATATAACTTACACGCTCCAGTCTAAACAAAACCTTTTGTATTTAAATGGCTTTGAAACATTAACCGACAGTGTCTCGGCCTAAGATACAAAGTTTAATACTTATTATTATTTATAACGGTATTTTAAACGTACAATATTTTGTAAAGTTAAATGTGCATCAATCGAGATAGTGGCGCCACCTAGTGGCAAAGTTTGCAGCCGCCTACCCCATAGGGACAAAACATGCCACTGGGGGCCGATTTTTGAGTTTCGAACACTCGATGTTTCACTCGAGATCTGTCAAAATACTATGATGTTTTGACAGATGTCGAGTGAGAATTCGAGCGTTCGACACTCAAAAATCGGGCCCCTGTTCTATTTCCTCTTATAGGACTCGCAATAAGACTATCTTTCTCTAGCATAGCGTGTCAGCCCCTTGTTTGTAATGCATGCCTATTGATAGTAGGTAGGTATCAACTACTGGCCTTTGAACAAAATTAACTTTGTGTAAATATTTCGTATTTTTTCTTCTTTGTCTAACATAGTTTTGGCGTTGTAGTGAATTCGAACGTTTAAATATTTTTGACAAATTGCTTTTATTATTAAAGCGTAATGTTCACCTTGGAAGTGTTTCTTTACTCTTGATTCAAGAATTTCTGAAAAGAAATTTAGTCCTATTGATCTTTTCAAACATATCTGAAGGAGATAGTGCATGTGATTTTTTTTCGCACTGATACTATTGGCTTTGAACGTCTCTTCAGCAATTTCACAGATTTTTATAACTGATTTTGAAGGGTAATGCAAACCGCCTTTATCTTTTTTGTACTGCAATGTATGCACATTTTTCTCCGTAGCTAGCAGGACAGATAGGCATTCTTGACATTTGAGTTGTTTTTCTAGGGCTTTAACTACAAAGCCGGCAATATAAGTAACAACCGTTTTAGAAAACTCTGTCAGTCTTGTGGGGTCGGCTATATAGTCGTGGTCCTTGCTCACAACTACCTCTGAATTTAGTGTTTGATGCAAGTCGATGTCTTCATCAATCAGTCTGTAGCGCTCAGCTGTTTCATTAATTCTAATTTCCGGTTTGGTACACGTCAGTATTGAAATTTCTGATAGTGACACACAATTCCCTGTGGCTATATGTTTTAATTCTCCATGCACTATTAATCGTTTGAAGGCTGCTTTGAATTGTGCCGCGGTAGGGTTATTATTATAACCACCTTTTGATCTAATTGCACTGAAAAACATTTCAAGATGGTCCTGGCTTAATTTATAAGTTAAAATAAATTTTAAAGGGCCATTTTGAACATGTTCTCGGTAAATAAATAACAAGCTTTTAATTGCTATCATGAAACCCAAAAAGCCAGTTTTTCGTTGACTCTTTAGAATATTAGTTGTTCCAAGTTTTAGACATTTGATGTAATCGTACGTTTCATTTAGAATAACACTCATCCGTTTGATATTTTTCGGTGTTAAAGGTTGTTTACATCCATAATCTTTTAAATTTCTTGAATTCAAAATATCAAACAATGAGTTTATTTTTCGTATGAACTCTATCGTTGCTTCAGAATTTTGAAATTCTTCTAATTTTAAATTATCCTTGCAGAACTCAATGGAATTTGCCACGGACTCACTAAATATTTGTGCAGCCAGCTTAACTTTCATAATTTGTTTTTTATAATTTATGTGAGCTCCCCTAATTTTGTTGGCCAAGTGACATCCCTCTTTTTCTTGGAGCTCTACAAGGCGTCTTATAAAATCAAAAGCTATTGTTTGGCCTTCGCCGTTAATTATAAACGACTTGTCACCTAAGGTGTTTCTCGTCAGTTTTAGCATATGGGAAGGATCCGGAAAAATCGCAATTTTTTTACCTTTGTGCGAGAATACTGGATCTAATCGTTCTGGGTCCAAGTCACAACCTAATACTCTGGCCATTGATAGATTAGCTGCACAGCCGTCAAAAGTTACAGCAACAATATCTACCCCGCATTCGCTAACCAAGTCTATACACATCTTCACCAACGACGCTTTTTGTTCAGCAGTGATACCATTTATTAGAAAGTGCCCTACGGGCAGCTTCCAGCTTCCATTAAGACACGTGAGCATAAACACCAAAGCTTCTTTTGCCAACGGTATCCTGTCGTCCTTATCAACGGCTGTGTCTTGATCCTGACCGAGATTCATAAAACCTACGTATTGTTTACCATCCCAGTGCACAGACTTGCGTATGGCCATTTCGTCGAAGCATAAACCACAAACAATTTTTTTATTTGGATTGCTTTTAGCTAAGAGTTTCAGAGCTTCCAGAGATTCCGATGAAAAACCCGGCTCCCCATCTACAGTTTGATACCACCTCGTTAATGTCCGCGTATGAGGCAGACATGTATTGAAATGTTTCCGCACAAAATTGTATGCTCGGGTGCTAATGAAATGCAAATTCAATGCAAATTTACGGACTTCTGGGGAGAATTTGCTTTTATTTGAACTCAAAAAGTCTGAGTTATTTTGGTTTAAGGTTGCTAGTAGATCTGCTGACTCTTGGTTTATGAATCTTTTGGTTTTTAAATTTTCAATAATAGCTGATAACTCAGCATTTCTTTTTTTAAGTCGGCGGCTTTTAGATCTCAATGCTTCCATTTTTTTTCGACGTGACTCGGCTAGAAGCATTTGCCGGGTCAATTGCATCGTGAGCTTCAATTTTGTTGGTGACTTAATAGCACATTCAGTCTGAAAAAGGGAAACTGATAATATATTCTAATTTAAAAGATTGGAAGTGCCTGCCCTGCTCAGCCTACATGTCCTGTTTGTCTTAGCCGCAGTACCTACTTTTAAATTGTAGAATTAAGTGTCCCTTCTCATTATCATTCATTGAAATTTTCGCTAACAGAAACATACAAAATACAAGCTCAGGTTCCGCTAAATTCAAATACAAAAGTTGACTATGGATGGGACTATGGACGTACTAAATAGCGATCATTTCCTAGCTGATCAACGGCGCTGGATGAGTGGTAGGAATAGTAGTTAGTTTATTATACTGTGGTGATAGTACGTGTTATGTGTATTTAATCAAGATAACACAAACTTCAAAACTTACACTCACGGATTTTGCTGTCACGCTGGGTAGTAGAACATGCTTATCAGGTTGACTTTCGTAGTCCATGGATTCAGTAGGTAACGGCTCTCCTCGAACTTCACGAGTCACAGGATATTTCTGAAAGTATGCAAACCAAACAAGGAGTTCTTTTAATATGAATGTTACATATATGGATGGTATTGGATATGAACGTAAGTTTTTTTTTACATCGCTGCGACTATAATTACGGTTGTGTTTGAATCATTCGTACCACTCAGGATCCTATTTCTCGACTTTGTATAGAAAAATGTTTATGCTCTATTATAAAATATATGTACCTATACTTACAGGGTATTTTTCTGAGGAAACATTTAGTTGATCTTGATCTTGACAGTCCACGCCCAAGGACGCACCATCTTTGTAGTCGATTTTGTGGACTAGGACATTCTGTTAATAAGCATTAGTAAAACTATAAATAGGCACAACACAAGGACATAGGACATAACATTATGATAAATATAATTGATGGCCAACAAAAACAAAATTCCAGGTTCCCTTAAGTCCAAATAACATATTTGACTATGGCACTACGACGTGAACTTGTTTACTAAGTAGCGGCCGTTTCCTAGCTGATCAAAGGCGTTGGAAGACTGGTAGGAATAGACTTTGTTATACTGTGGTGATATATTTAACGACGATAACCCAGAATTCTGATGCAATAAAGTAAGGGGGCCGCGGGCCAGCCCATATAATGGAACAAGGCTAACAGAACGAAGACAAACATACAGTCACGGATTTTGCTGTCACGCTGTGCAGTTCAGCATGCTTGTCAGGTTGACTTTGGCAGTCCATGGATTCAGTACGTAACGACCCTACTCGAACTTCACGAGTCACAGGATATTTCTGAAAGAATGCATATTATTCATACAAAATAACCAAACCAAACAAGGAGTTCTTTTAATATGAATGTTACATAATATATGGATGGTATTGGATATGTAAGTAAGTTTTTTTATATCGTTGCGACACTTGCGACTATAATTACGGTTGTGTTTAAATCGTTCGTGCCGCTCAGGATCCTATTTCACGACTTTGTATAGAAAAATGTTTATTCTCTATTATAAAAGATATGTATACTTACAGGGTATTTTTCTGAGGAAACATTTAGTTGATCTTGATAGTCCACGTCCATGGATGCACCATCTTTGTAGTCGATTTTGTGGACTAGGACATTCTGTTAATAAGCCATAGTAAAACTATAAATAGGCACAACACCAGTAGATAGGACATAACATTATGATTAATTTAACTGATCGCCAACAGAAACAGAAGTCCAGGTTCCCTTAAGTCCAAATATAATATTTGACTATGGCACTAAGGCCGTTTCCTAGCTGACCAAAGGCGTTGGAAGACTGGTAGGAATAGTATGTACATACTTTATTATACTGTTATGATAGTAAGTGTAATATGTATTTAATCACGATAACCCAGAATTCTGATGCAATAAAACAAGGGGGGCCGCGGGCCGACCCATATCATTGGGACAAGGCTAACAGAAAGAAGACAAACTTACAGTCACGGATTTTGTTGTCACGATGTCCAGTCCAGCATGCTTGTCAGGTTGACTTTCGCAGTCCATGGATTCAGTAGGTAACGGCCCTACCCGAACTTCATGAGTCACAGGATATTTCTGAAAATGCATATTATTTATACAAAATAGCCAAACCAAACAAGTAGTTCTTTTAATATGAATGTTACATATATGGATGGTATTGGATATGTACGGTCGCGCGCTTTAATTTATGATCCATTTCGCAAATTTTTTCTTTGAATTTCTATACATTTTGACAGGACTGGCAACCTCAAGTGGGTCCGAAATTAAAACTCGTGACTGTACGTAAGTTTTTTTTATATCGCTGCAACAATAATTACGGTTGTTATTTAAATCGTTCGTACCGCTCAGGGTCCTATTTCATGACATTGAATTGATAAATATTTATGCTCTATCATAATAGTATTTTATACAATCGTTATATAATGAATGCTTTTTTAGTCGAGAACCGCGTTTAGACCACGAGGCTTGCCGAGTGGTCTAAGTAAGGTTCGAGACTCAAAAAGCTAATTATATAACTATTTTATACAATACTTTTTCTACGAGTCCACGAAAATAACAAAATAACAGAAAGTTGCCGCTGAAACGATCTCATTAGTGCATGAGGGTTACACGGTGATTAATAGCACGTGGTCTGCACATATCACAATACGTATCACGTGGGTATTGATGAATATTAAAAACAAGTCTAAATAATTATGAAATTTATGATAATATCACAAGTATTGTAAATTTGTAATAACAATTCCCACAGGGCCAATGCCTTGTTAAGATGAAAAAAAAAATTAGTCCATGCCCGCCTTTGGCATCATGTCAAATTTCGACCAATCACGACACAAGAGAATTTAAGTTTTTTTTTAATGATTATGGCCAGTATGCAGACGACCGTTTAAGTAGGTAGACATTTGACAAGTGCATTGATGTTTTTACGTTCAGAAGCGCGGGAAGCACTATCAATGTTGAAAAATTCATAAAATGAGTCTCCTTAAACTTAATTTTTTTTCATCAAATTACGGCGTTCTATTTTTGAATGATATTTCGATTCTCCGCGCAGTTGTACAATGAAATATTATATTACTCCATAGAGCATAGACTTTTAGTTCAGCTTAAAATGTATAATATTGTGCAATGGTCTATGAAGTTGTAATTGTAATATTGTAGTCGACGAGTATAAAAAATATATTGTATACTTACGGGGTATTTTTCTGACAAAACATTTAGTTGATCTTGATTTTGACTGTCCACATCCATGGACGCACCATCTTTGAGGTCAATTTCGGGGATTGCGATATTCTATAAATAGGTACAACATAGATAAATCAAATAATACTTTATTTTCGACTACGTTCGCGTAGTGTTTAAATCACACTAACTAGTTTTCCATACAAATTATGTCTCCTGTCTTTCTGCTCACTCAGGCACATACATCATTAAAATAAAAGATAGCTGCTCGTCAAATATTGTCACTAACTTAATGGTCTAGGCCAAGGGCTCGGTGCGAATTCATGCCAAAGTCAGTCAGTCAGCTAGCCAGTTAGTCAAAAAAATCAAATATATACTATTATAGGTATATATGGTAATCGTATTATTTATAACTGCCAACTTACGGGTATGAACAACGTCGGTACAGCGAATTTTTTAATGAAAGTAAGTTTTTGAGTTTTTCGAACACAATGTTGCTCGAAATGTTTTGAGCACATTTTTGAGTATTTGTGTGGAACCCAATTTTCTTTTCCGGTACTCTGAATCCATTCTTTTCGGATTTTATCCTCTGTTGGAAAACTGGAAAAATCAAATTACTTGAAATTCCCGAAACGTGGGGTAATCTTTAGGGGATTTCTTTTTATTTATTGGTATCCCGAAATCGAATTATAAACCGACTGAATAATGGGACATCAATGCTAGTTGGCTTCTATGGTAGATTTATACTACGCAATTTGACCGGTTTTTATGTCAAATGTATTGAGGTTATTTTTGAATTAATTAACACATATTTCCTAATTTATCAAGTTTCTCATGGTATAACTAATGATTTAGCTCAGTAACTTGGTTCCGGTGAGATTTTAGATATAAACACAGGTCCAAAATTCAAAGAAAATGTACTTACGCATGGAATGTAACGTTATCTTCTTTTCGGTCTGAATAACTTTTACAGCCCAAAACTGCACAACTCACCATGTTAACACTCAACACCCAAACACCATAGAGCTGGTAATAGGGAAATTATTATTTATTTATCCGAGACTTTTTATTAATTCGCCACTTATACTCGCACTTCAAAACATTGGATATTTGTTTAGCAATCTTATTGACACTAATGACAGATTACTTTTACCCGACCATGAAAAAAAGTCCGGTCGGTGATAAGGACAAAATATCGCACTATTTTCTACTTCCTCTCATAGGAATCGCAATAAGGCTATCTTTCTCTTACAAAGCGTGTCAGGCCCTTGGGCCGACTAGTGACTACTGGGGATAGGGATGCGAAAAGTCGAAGCGTCGAAGAAGTGTGTCTGTGATGTGCTAGACATCGATTCGATTAATCGATTGTGTTCATTAAAAAAATTAAGCAGTTAATATATTATTCTCGTAAGTTCTGTTTATTGGTGATATATTTTTAAACAGGCATTATAGGTTTAATTTTGTTGTTAAAACTACACTTTTGTTAGTTCTGATTATGATTATTGGTGACGTATTTTTTTACCGCGGTTAAATACGAAGGCGGGGCAGGTAATCAATAAATATGGTATATTGTTGTTATTAGAAATCAATAAAGCTGCCTACACAAAGCCCTGTCTGCAGGGCCCTGCTTGCAGTGCCACTGCCAAATCGTATTGTTTGTAGGCATGCAGCGCCGATTTAACCAAGGGCCTGACACGCTTTGTAAGAGAAAGATAGCCTTATTGCGATTCCTATGAGAGGAAGTAGAAAAAAGTGCGATGTTTTGTCCTTATCACCGACCGGACATTTTTTCATGGTCGGGTAAAAGTAATCTGTCATTAGTGTCAAGAAGATTGCAAAACAAAGTGGCAATATTTTGCAGTGCAATTTATAAGTGGAAAATTAATGATGAATTTGGTTTAAATGAATAATAATTTACCAATCATCAGATCCGTAGTGTTTGGTTGTTCAGTGCAAACATGGTGGGGTGTTCAGTGTTTGGCTGTAAAAGCAATTTCGACCGAAAAAAGGCGGATGTTACATTCCATGCGTAAGTACATTTTCTTTGAATTTTGGACCCGTGTTTATTTCTAAAATCTCACCGGAACCAAATTACTGAGCTAAATCATTAGTTATATCATGAGACAATAGATGAAATAGGAAAAATATGTGAATTAATTAAAAAATAACCTCCAAACATTTGACATACAAACCGGTCAAATCGCGTAGTAGAAATCTACCATAGAAGCCAGCTTAGCATTGATGTCCCACCATTCAGTCGGTTTATAATTCGATTTCGGGATACCAACAAATAATAAAAAAAACCCCTAAAGATTACCCCACGTTTCGGGAATTTCAAGTAATTTGATTTTTTCAGTTTTTCAACAGAGGATGAATCCCGAAAAAATGGATTTCAGGACTGAGGGAACAGGAAATTAAATTGGGTAAAATAATCTATAACTGCTTTTTACATATTTGTTTATTTATTGAAAAATAAAGTTATAAATTAATATATTATTGTAAATAAATTACCTGTTCTAAATTGAAGTTTATTCTTTTATTCCAACAACTACATAATTTATCTGTGAAAGACAAAAAGGGGCATGGAAATAGTAAGCACTATCTGGTTACATTACTTACTACTTTCATCGTCTAGAGACTTAAACATTTAGCATGGTTCTTTGGGTGACGTGATGACCAGCAAGTCAAGCGGCGAGCAGGAAGGCCAGCGACCAGCGGCGAGCGGCGAGAACAAAATGTATAGATTTGGATCAGTGAAATCGCCGTTTGATGCAACGGTGATAACCGGTGACTATGTATTTATAGGTAAGATTATCCCAAAAAAAGTGGCCGGTCGAGATCACTTATTTTACGATATCGCCTACGATGTTGTGTAAATTTAGTTAGTGAGTCAAAATGGCGACTTAGTCACTATGGAATTTGATCACTTGTAACTAAGTACTATCCGACTAAATTTTTGGGGTAATTTTTTGCAACCATGGTATCCCCATATTTTGACGTCATAATATGAGAAAGACATAGCCCCGGTCGCTTGTTGGCGCATCTATAACTACAGAGTATATACTATATCTATGGATTTAACAGATAAAAAAATCGGCCCTGCATGCCTACACACAATACGATTTGGCAGTGGTACTGCAAGCAGGGCCCTGCAGGCAGGGCTTTGTGTAGGCAGCTTTACCCGACATGGCTGCATAAAGCTGGCTACTCAAAGCCCTGCCTACTCCCAATACGATTTGGCAGTGGCACTGCAAGCAGGGCCCTGCAGGCAGGGCTTTGTGTAGGCAGCTTAAGACAGATCTATAAAAAAAATAGAGAATCGATGCTTGTCGTAGAATTAATTAAAAAAAATATTAAAAGATTAGCTAATGTCCAACAGGGACGGAGATAATTTGACTATTTGACAGTTGTTTCTGGGGATACCACAAAAAAAATCTCCCCATTTTTACTGACATAATTAGGTTTTTATTGAGAATCTTCGAAATAAACTCCTAATAAATGTTAGCGGGCAACAAATTGATCTTGTGGCATATTAAGTTACACTTATGGTTAAAACGTCTTAGTTATTCAGCCATTGTAAAAATGATATTTACCCGCATTAGTGCAAAATCTCATTAAGAACCTTATTGACTTGACACCAATCACTATTCAGTATTTTAATCACGACAAAAATGTTAATCTGTTATTTTTAATATTCGAGTCGGTTTGGTTTACCCAACATTATGGGTAACATATTTTCTTATACGCTGGCCACTGGTTCATCGATGACACTTTGGTGGCTCCAGCTCATCTCCAGCTCGAGCTACGTGTCAAATGTATGAAAACATAGCATAGCGTAGCTCTAGTGGAAAACCAACCTAATATGGAGACCTCTAGCGGTTTTCATATTTGTTTTCACTGTGACAAGGTACAAAGTGGCCCCGAAATGAAATTGGTTGACCTTAATAGACGTAAGTTACGTACGTTATTTGAGACGTTTCAAGGATTTTTTCAACGGTGAATAGCATCTACAGCTAACTGTTTTGTTTCATACCGTGGGCAATAAATAAATAATTTATTGAAAGAACGTTTTACAGAGATATACTTACGTACTAAAATGTAATAATAAGGGATAATTGCAAAGAAATAGAAATGAAATAGTAACTCGTATCATCATGCTAGTGGTTCAAGCGTGCGGTTGTCAAGCGGCGGTCGTGGGTTCGAATCCCGGCTCGTACCAATGAGTTTTTCGGAACTTATGTACGGAATATAATTTGATATTTACCGTTAGCTTTCCGGCGAAGGGAAACATCGTGAGGAAACCTGCGTACATCCGCGAAGAAATTCAAAGTTGTATGTGAAGTCCCCAACTCGCTCTGGGCCAGCGTGGGGACTACTGCCCAATCACTCTCGTCTATGAGAGGAGGCCTGTGCCCAGCAGTGGGACGTATATGCTGATGATGAATTGATGATGCCATCGACAACATTCTTCTTATTCAAGTGGACCGCAACTTTGTATTGGTAGTGTTCTCGACTTATTTGTCCATGGCTTTATTAAAACTACAATTTAATAAAATGCACATGTTTTATTAAAAAAAGAAACCATCTTCAAAAAACTCACTACCAACGAAACATTTTGTCTATCCGGAGATAGGCCCTTGCAAAATCTTAAACATAGTTAATTTAAACTTCTAGAATTCCCGATATCTGAAATTAAAAAAATATGTTTTTAATTATCTCCTTATA
Source organism: Cenopis cana (assembly GCA_951800055.1). Classification (NCBI taxonomy): domain Eukaryota; kingdom Metazoa; phylum Arthropoda; class Insecta; order Lepidoptera; family Tortricidae; genus Cenopis; species Cenopis cana. The sequence continues at coordinate 4,930,594 of OX637487.1, read as the reverse complement.
AGTACTTACAAATATTGAGGCCCTTTGCTCGTATCATGGGCTACTTACCACTTATGGACTGGGTTGATCATAAAATGCCTAAAATAAAAAAGCCGATTTCCATCAGCAAGATTCTTAATGACGGAGATTCACTATAGGGCAGTGAAATTGTACCTACATTAAAATCGCAAAGCGAGATGTAAAGCTGCATTTTTGGTATGTTATTCGCACCCCTTAGGAGTATGTGTGACTACATTTTGCAAGCAAAAAAAAGTTGTGCTACCTGTATGATACGTGAAAAACTGCAAAATTTTTGGACTTTTTTCAGGTATTGTAGTTCAATTCAAAAACTATGGGTTTTTGACATTACTTGTCTATGGCATTTTTAAAGTACATTAAATTTGCAACAATTTGAGCCTACCTACAGCTCCGTATGTCTTATAGTTTTTGAGACATGATGTTTCAAAAATACTGCTTTATTGAGTTTTGCCTATAGTGCGTGTTGTTACGGGTTTCCGTCGAACAAACACTTCACCACCGGCCACCAGCGCCGGCTTTTAGTATGTTATCAGGCATATCTCCTGGACCCCGAAACTGCCGGGAGACAATCTCTCCAAGGTCGCTCTCCCGAGTAATGACGTCATGAAAATTGCCACCGAAACGTTTGGAAAAGTGGCAATCACACCCAACCTATGCAACATACATACACGTGTATGGTATCAAATGAAAGCTGAATAAATATGCCATAACGTATAACTAAATTAAGTTTCAATACATTGAGACAATTCAAAACTATAAGCAAAATAATAAAAAAGTAAGGAAAACATTTCCGGGTTTCCAGATTTAACAGAATAACTAGAACAGGTACCCGAGAATTATGTTGCACATAAATAGTAATTAGTATGTCAGCTTTACATAACTATTTATTGTTTCTGGATATGACCAAAACTGGGAGAGAAATGCTGAAAAACCCAACAGCGCGGAGCCATTTTTCCATATAAGATAAAAAAAAATGATGAAACGCCTATTTTCCATGAACCAGCTCAAGCGTTTTAGTATATTGTTAGACATGATATGTTAACCATAAAACAGCACAACTTTTTTTTGCTTGCAAAATGTAGTCACACATACTCCTAAGGGGTGCGAATAACATACCAAAAATGCAGCTTTACATCTCGCTTTGCGATTTTAGCTTTTTTATTTGTAAGATTTCACTGGCCTACTAGGGGACAAATGTCCCACGACATGTGTCGGCGACAAGTCAAGCGAAGCCGGCCGATTTCGCCTGACATATCTGGCGACATCGCACGACTTATGTCCGTTGTCCGTAGCGACGTCAGGCGAAGTCGTGCGACTTTGCGAAACTTCGCCTGACATGTGTCGCGACATCGCGCGACTTATGTCCGTATCGTCGTCAGGCGAAGTCGTGCGACTTTGCGAAACTTCGCCTGACATGTGTCGCGACATCGCGCGACTTATGTCCGTATCGTCGTCAGGCGAAGTGGTGCGACTTTGTGAAACTTCGCCTGACATATGTGGCGACATCGCGCGACTTATTTCAGTAGCGACGTCATGTCGCGCGATGTTGCCAGACATGTCGAGAGAAGTCCGGCAACGTCGCGTTACTTCACTGGCGACACGTGTCGCGCGATGTTGCCAGACATGTCGAGCGAAGTCCGGCAACGTCGCGCTACTTCACTGGCGACACATGTCGCGCAATGTTGCTAGACATGTCGAGCGCCTCGCTTCCAAGTCGCTCGCAAGTCGCTAGTGCGATAAGGCTCTAAGGTTATAACAACACTGCTGCTCAAAATACGGTGAAGGTATTTCAAGGTATACTTGAAATCATTTCAGTTGAACGAATTGCACCAAAGCAATTCCTTCAAATAGCTACTTAACCGTTCAAACAATAAGGTTCAAAATCCAATAACATTTTAATAGAAATACGTTCAACAAAAAGAATTTCAACCATACGTGCCTCGTTCGTAGCGTTTTTAAGTCCATCCCTCTTGTCACTGCGTAACGCACCGTTACACCGGTAAGCAGCGGCACAGAACAGTATAAAAGTAGGTATTACATACAGAACGGCCACGAACCCCCCCGCACCGAGGTCAGTTACCTCGTCCCTGAGAGACCCGCCTGGTGTCGATCGGGTGCCGTCGCGCCTCGCGATTCGTCCGCGCCACGCGCTACGCACCCGCGCAAACAATTGACGCGTGTACCGACAGCGCACGCACACATACTTACCCACAGCGCTTACGTTTCTTCGCGTGTCACAGGTGTGACAGCGGTGTGGTCGCAGCTTAATACAGGTCCTGGAGTGCCACCGCGAACCACAAACGAAGTTTTCCCTCTCTGTCGCACTTATGTGCAAACTTGCAAGTGCGACAGAGCGGGAAAATTTCGAATGCCGTTCGCGGTATAGTAGAAATTATTTAAAATGTCCGACATTTTATAAAACTTGTCATTGGGCTTCTTAACGCTTGGACAGTAAAGTCGCTTTTTGAACGGCCTAATTTGACACAACTCGGACAGTTCAAATAATTTTAAGTATATCAGCTTTTTACTCCGAAATCCGTACTTCGTATCGTGCCGTCCCTTTTGACTTACGACTCATTTGACGTCAGCGCACCAAAAATGCTACAAAATGTGCGATCACTGGTCATTTGACGTCAGCGCACCAAAAATGCTACAAAATGTGCGATCACTGGTCATTTGACCTCAGCGCACCAAAAATGCTACAAAATGTGCGCTCACTGGTCATTTGACGTCAGCGCACCAAAAATGCTACAAAATGTGCGATCACTGGTCATTTGACGTCAGCGCACCAAAAATGCTACAAAATGTGCGATCACTGGTCATTTGACGTCAGCGCACAAAAAATGCTACAAAATGTGCGCTCACTGGTCATTTGACGTCAGCGCACCAAAATGCTACAAAATGTGCGCTCACTGGTCATTTGACGTCAGCGCACCAAAAATGCTAGAAAAAGTGCGATCACTGATTATGAGTGAAAAGGACGATACGATTTCGGATCCCGGAGTACAGGCCCGGGTGTAGGTAGAATGCAGGGTTCTTACGCCTGGATGCAAGGTCCCGGCTCGACCATCTCGTCGGGTCTCAGGTACACACAGTGGGTCTCGGAGAACCCTAGTAGGTCCGCCACTATGTTGATGTCCTTGTAGTGAGGTCGCGAACGCAGTATCTAAACAACAACATTAATCATCATCAGGGGTCGGAGAAAAAAGGAAAGGAGCGCTCGTGGCCCAGCGGCGCCTGCGTACCGCTTGCGGTATGCAAAGTTAAGCAACGTGGGTTGCGGTCTTTGAGTGGTTACTAACAGAGCTCTCGTGCTTTGGAAGGCACGTTAAGCCGTTGATCCCGGCTGCTGTCTATGGCAGCAGCCGTTAAGCCAAGTTGGAGGCCTTCGGGCGGCTTGAGAACATATAACAGTCAAGTTGCCCACTCACTTGACAAAGGGGGGTCGAAGTTGCACCACGTCCCTAGGGAAAGTACCCACCGCTACCCTACACGTGGCCCCTGGGTGGTTCTAAAAGTGCAACAAAAACTGGCAACCGTACTGTCTTCTCGAAGATCTCACGGTTCGAAATAAATGCCATACGATAAATAAGGACCGGTTAAGATACGTGTCAATTCAAACAGAAAATGGTCTAAATTTATAGAAAGATCATTTTTTAACTCATAGAACTCCTAACGCGAGCGGGACGGTTTCATACATTATGGCGCGCAGCGCGGCGTCCCGCTTGCGTCGCGCACGCGGGACCAAGCCTTTAGGCCCTGTACGTGTTGTGTGGGTACCTCAGTGGCGACCTCCTTTCGGCCCTCAATGGGGGGCATGTTCCAGAACACGAAGCCAACGATCGTCTCGTCGCGAAGGTAGCACAGTAGGCCTCTCTTATACCGCTCCTTGTATTCCGCCGCGCTGAAACGGTTTAATGATGCGTTACGGAAACTTTTTAGGGTTCCGTACATCGAAAGGAAAAACGGAACACTTATAGGATCACTTTGTTGTCCGTCCGTCTGTTTGTCTGTCAAGGCCCCTTTTCTTAGGAACGCGTGGAGGTATCAAGCTGGAATTTATATCAAATACTCAGGTCTACTGTCCCTTGGAGGTGTGAAAAAATCAAACTTCTAAGCCAACGCAATCAAAAGATACAGCCGTTTATGCCGCAAATTTTCGACACTCGCAAGGGAATCAAAGCCTACAGGGTACTTTCCCGTAAACTCAGAATCTTAAAATTTGGTACGAAGCAACGTCTTATAGCACAGATAAAGGAAAAATTGTGAACATCGTAAATTTTTTGTTACACCATATAATAAAAATATTCTTAGTTATTTTAATTTTTTTACTTGGACCGTAACTATGACTCGATTGTCGTGATGGGTGAACTTTTACTTATATACCTACAGGTTTGTACGGAACCCTCGGTGCGCGAGTCCGATTCGCATTTGGACGGTTTTTTGGTAGAAAACACATTCCGCAGAACTTTCATTTCATAGAAAAAAAACGTTTTTTTCTATAAGAGTCGCAGTTCTTCTAACCTACTTTTCTGGAAGAGTTACCTAAGCCTAAACCTAAGGGGTTCCTAACAATAAACTTTCAGCTGTACTTCAAAAGTAAAGGTTTTCAAAAACAAAAGTTTCTGCGAAAAGTGTATTTCTGACAAATAGCACAGAATAAGTAGTAATAGTAATAGTATAATGTCAGGTGAGGGTAATCCAACTGACCGTCCGTTCGTCGTCTGTCACACAGGTTTTACAGTCAAACGGCGGGAGCTACAGTCTTACAATTTTCACAGTATAAGCATCTTGGTGGCCCAAAGCCATACAAATAGTCAATATAATATGTTTTAAGAGGAGGCCCCCATACATCAAATGGGGCGCGATAACAAACCCTTTTTATTACACGACTTCCTAAAAAAAGGGCACCCTAAATGTGTAATGCTTCGGAACCCCAAATGTGCGAAGTGTCACTCGCACTTGGCCGGTTTTTTATTTTAATTAAATCAATTATCTGTGCATGTTTCAAATTCTTCGTGTTTTTAAGACTAGATCAATGAAATAATGCAAGTTTCCTATTATTAGTGCTCAGGCAAAATGAACCAGTTTTTGAAGCGAGTGGAAACTTGGGCCATTTTACGGAAAGTTGTACACTCGACTTTTTTTTATTTGGATATAATCGGGTAAAGCACTTTCGAACTAATAGGAGAAAAAAGTGTCCCAAATTTTTCATACAATTTTCAGTTTTTCCATTCCGTTACCACCATACACTGAGAAAACAGTTCATCAATAATTTAGGTGATTCACATAAAGAGGGGATCAAAGTGACAAATATTATGGTGAAGCTAATCACATAATCATGGAGTAATGCAATTATGTGATTAGCTTAACCATAATATTTAAAATTTTCATCATACTTTTTGGTGATTTGTCACTTTGATCCCCTCCTTTATGTGAATCACCTAAATTATTGATGAACTGTTTTCTCAGTGTACAAGCATTACAAACTTAGTATGAAAACGGTAACGGAAAGGAATAAAAAAAATTTGGGTCACTTTTTTTCCCCTTTAGGAGGAATACTTGAGCTGTGCGTCGGAGAATTTCTTGGAAAAGTAGCCGAGCGGTTGCCATGCGTTGTTGGTGAATTGGTTGAGAGATGCGCCGGCACTTTTGTCGCTTGCGTCGGAGAATATTGCGAGTGTTGCTTGATGAGATGGATGAGCAAGTAAGGCGGCGTTTTTAATGCTGTCCTTACATGCGTCAAATGCAAGCGTAGCTTCGTCGTCCCATTTGATTGCAGTTTTATCCTTCTTGCGCGCGTTGTGTAGGTACTTGCAGAGCGGGGCTTGAAGTACCGCGGCGTCCTTGATATTTTCTCGGTAGAAATTAATCATACCGAGAAATCGGCGTAGCTCGTCGATGGTTTGCGGCTTCGGGTAATCGATGATAGCTTGGACTTTTTCGGCGGGTGGCTTGATACCGTCCTTGCTGACTTCGTAGCCGAGGAATTTGACGGATGGCTGGCCGAAAACACACTTCGATGGATTTATTGTTATTCCGTAATCTTCGAGTCGTTGTAGTACGGTGCGAAGGTGTTGGCGATGTTCGTCTTCATTACTCGATGCCACAAGTAGGTCGTCGACGAATGGGAACACGTAGTCGAGTTCGCGAAGGACTTCATGTATGAAGCGCTGGAATGTTTGTCCAGCATTCTTTAGACCTGGACACATCCTGGGAAACTCGAAAAGACCGAATGGTGTAATGATAGCGGTTTTTTCGATATCTTGCTCGCTGACTGGCAACTGTTGGTAGGCGCGATTAAGGTCGATAGTCGAAAAAACTTCTTTCCCGGCGAGTTGGTAGGTGAAGTCTCGAATTCGTGGAATTGGGTAGCGATCGGGCTTCGTAATCGCGTTTAGCCTTCTGTAGTCGCCACAAACACGTAGTTCTCCATTCTTCTTCGGTACGACGTGTAGAGGTGATGCCCAAGGACTTTTGCTTGGTCGGCAAACGCCTTGTTGCATCATGTTGGCAAATTCTTTTTTCACGAGTTCGTATCGATGCGGCGCGATGGGGCGTGGCCTGCAGTGTAGGGGCGGGCCTGTGGTTTCGATGAAATGTTCGACGTTGTGCTTCGGACTCAACTTCATTGATGTAAGTCGCGTGATGCCTGGGTAATCAGCAAGTATGTTGTGATACGACTGTTGCACGTCTATGCTGCGCACGGTAGGTATGTTAGCAGAACAGAGTTGTGCGTTAGTCGTAAGTAGCGTCTTGCCGTCGATGAGTCGTCGATTCTTGATGTCCACGATGATGTGGTGATGTCGAAGGAAGTCGGCTCCCAAGATAGGCTTCGATACGGCTGCGATGATGAACTTCCATTTAAATGATCGTCGTAGATTGAGATCGAGTTCGAGCGTTTTTTCACCGTAGGTAGGTATGACGGTATTATTAGCGGCGTAAAGTTGAAATGGGAGTGGCTGCTCTTGCGTGCCTTTTCTTCTAGGTAGCACGGAAATGTTCGCTCCGGTGTCGACCAAGAAGGTGAGCTTCGACGATTTGTCGGTCACGAAGAGGCGGTGTGAAGTTTCGGTAACGCAGGATTCCGCCGCTGCCAGCGTCACGTCTAGTTTTCCGACGGCGTGTTGATCGGCTTGAAATTGCACGGTGGCGTGCATTTATTCGCGTCCATGCCGAATCGTCGATGGTAATAACAATACGGCATAGGCGAATTGTTGCGGCTGCGATCTTGCGACTGCGATGCGTTGCGGGAACGGGAACGTGACGTGAAACGGCGGCGGTGTCGGCTGTTACGGTGTTCAAAGTGCCCGCGCGGTCGTGTCCGTAGTTCGGCGACTTCGAGCGACAATCTTCGTATCTCGCTTATGAGAAATTGCGTGTCGAGCTGTGGATGTGGTTGCGACGGAGGTGGTGGTGGTGGCTGGCTGGACGTGGATGGCACGGGCGATGAAACTGCGGCGATGTGGGATGACGGCGTGTGCTCCATCATTTTGTCGGCGAGAAGAGCGAGGTCGTCTAGCGTGGTCTTGATCTTAAAGGCTTCGCTGACGGTGAGTACGTATCGGACGTGTGGCGGCAGGTGTTCGAGCCACATCATCTGGATCGTGCTGTCGGGGAACTTCTCGCGGTTGAGATTCTGCATCTGGCGAAGTAGCTGGCTAGGTTTTTGTTCGCCGAGCTCTACTTGTGACAGCAGTCTCTTCGCCTGGGCCGTGCTGGATTCTTCGTACAGCGAGATGAGACGGTCCTTAATCGCCTGGTAGTAATTCTTCTCCGGCGGCGAGTAGATGAGGTCTGCAATATTCTGGATGTCTTGTTTCTCCAGCTGGGCGATAACCATCTGCGCTAATTGTGATTGGCTCCTCTTGAGGTCGGCGGTGGCGGATTCGAAACTGCAGAACCACAATAGCGGCTGGTCGCGCCAAAATGGTGGTACGCGTAGTGACAGCGCTATCGCAGATACGTCGTGGCTGGCTTGAGGTTGCTGCTGGGCTTCGTTTGGTCGGCCGTCGGCGTTTCGGAGTTCCTGGTGGGCGGGCTCGACGATCTCGTTTCCTCCGGCCATCTTGAGACTTGAAGGTTTCTTCTGTGTTCTGGTCGGCTGGTCACCACTTTAGGAGGAATACTTGAGCTGGAGCAGAGCTTGGGCAGAGGTTTGTCCTAGGCTGGAGAGACTTCTTCTTGCTTGAGTAAAACAAAGTAGACAGTAGAAATTGGAATAATTTTATTTACAAAAATGCCTAACTATATACAACCTAAAAGCTTACAACTAATAACGATATCACGCCGAATACAAAATACACAATTAGAGCGAGACAGATAGCGCGCGAGCGAGAGAGTAATAAGTTTGCGCGCGAAACGCTGACACGCGCGGCTATAAATATATGCGGCGCGCGAAGCTCGATCCTTTTCCCGCGCCGGCCGTCGAGATGAGAAGATCACTGCGTGCGTCGCTGCCTCTCCGTGCTCCGTGCTCTCCGAAGATATTCTCGAAGATGCTGCTACACACGTGGCGTCTTCATAACAAAACTGTCCTTTTCGGGACAAACCAAAACTGCTCTTATCAGAGCAATCAGCTGTTCTTATTAGAACAGCTGTTTTTCTGACGTCAATCACTGGTCACTGTTTCTGGTTAACAAACCACACGTCAATCACTTGAATAAATGTGTTTTCTTCTTTTATTTCCTCCTATACCTACACCCCTATATCATTCGAAAGTGCTTTCGATTCTGAGTAGAAAAACCCAATTTTATCCAAATTAAAAAAAAAAGGTGAGTGTACAACTTTCCGTGAAACGGCCCACTTACTCCTTGTAACACGTCATCGCCTTGTTCGCCTCCTGTTCCTTGGCCGGCAGGTCTTCGGGCCGGCAGGGCTTGTACAGCGCGATGATCGGCATACATGCTCCCACGTCGCCGACCACCTTGCAATGAATAAATGTTAGTAGACAATCTTAAACAAAAGCCGGGCTGAAAGGTTGTCAATTCGCTATTTGACTAAATTTTTTTTATAGCGCCATTCGAACCAGTTTTCATAGACGATAAAATGTCTCTATGGGACCAAACACAATTTGACCACAATAAAAGGCCAAAACATGGGAACGAACCTGGCTCGTCTTTCGGCTGATATGAATATGATGACGAATCTTTCACAAATCGAGCTAGCCTAGTAATAAGACTTGTGTTATGGCTACCGAAAAAATCCTGAACCCTGTGGGATCCCAAAAATAGGAGAATTTCGCTTTATAGCCACAGTCAAGTCAAAAAACTCAATTTATGTACTGTACTTACTGTGTTTTTTTGTTTAGGTTGTGCAATATAGAGTAGGTATTTGTGTTGTATTGTACCTTCAAAAGACCAAACCCTCAATAGTACCAACCTGCATCTCAAGGCTAAGTGCCCAGAGTGAGCCAGTAGGACTGCTCGATGTTGCAGGGCTCCCAGTAGCCGGTCATGTTCATTCCGGCGATCCTGCCCTCCTCCTGAGCGGGAGTTTGGTTCTGGAAGCGCTGTCATAGTACCAACCTGCATCTCAAGGCTGTTGCCCAGAGTGAGCCAGTAGGACTGCTCGACGTTGCAGGGCTCCCAGTAGCCGGTCATGTTCATTGCGGCGATCCTGCCCTCCTCCTGAGCGGGAGTTTGGTTCTGGAAGCGCTGTCATAGTACCAACCTGCATCTCAAGGCTGTTGCCCAGAGTGAGCCAGTAGGACTGCTCGACGTTGCAGGGCTCCCAGTAGCCGGTCATGTTCATTGCGGCGATCCTGCCCTCCTCCTGAGCGGGAGTTTGGTTCTGGAAGCGCTGTCATAGTACCAACCTGCATCTCAAGGCTGTTGCCCAGAGTGAGCCAGTAGGACTGCTCGACGTTGCAGGGCTCCCAGTAGCCGGTCATGTTCATTGCGGCGATCCTGCCCTCCTCCTGAGCGGGAGTTTGGTTCTGGAACCGCTGCCGCGTCTGCTTCCACTGGGAGAAGAAGCTGGCAGCGTCGCCCGCCTTAAAATGAGAACAACTCTTAGCCGGTTTAACTCAATTAAAGAGAGACGGATCGACGTTAAATATGGCACCAGTGGCGGAGCAAGACCAATATTAAATGTGGGCAAAGTAAATTTAGCGAGGCCAAATTATCGTTTTGTAACGAATAAAATTTTATTGTTGCGTCCGAGTTATCCGTTGCGTATTTGAGGCACGAGGCCTAGAGATGAGACGTACTAGGCAAATGGCGTACTCAGTCTTGCAAGTACGCGTCCACAAAAAGACTAGATCCAAAGACTAGGTCCAAAGACGCGCTAAACCGACCCCGACCCGAGGTGCCCCGAAAGAATCCGAACGCGCAGACGCATACGAATAGCGCGGAACATTAAGACCCTTAGACGTTTCGAGTCTTCAGAGTCGTCTTACGCCTAGTACCTACTCGATACGCTAAAAGACGCGCGGGCGGGATCGCGTACTTACGCGTCCATGCCAAAACCTATTCCCGTAAATACGTCTCGTCGAGGCCCCTCGGATCGCGAGGCCGTATATAGGCGGTGGGCGACGTCGTCCAAGGAAAGAAGAGTGGAAGTGGCCAAGAGCAATCTCAATTTTAATAATAAATTAAAACAAGAGTCTGAGGCTGAAACGCTCCCCGTCTTGATTCTAACCCAACCCAAATCTAAATCAACAAGATACAAAATACATGTAAGGCTGCGCCTTTGCAAACCAGAGCTGTGCTATGCAGCTATGCTGCGAGGATGTGATAGCTTTCCGTTTCTACCAGTGCTATGCTATATGAACCAATGATGAATATGATTGGTGGATATCGACGCATCCATAGCAACGTAGCATAGCACAGCTTTGATGGAAGCCTTTCCTTCCCTCCTTCCCTTTCCGCCCTTTAATATTATACCCTAACTTGAAATGGTCTCACCGGGAGCGCTCGTGGCCCAGCGGCGCCGGGTACCGCTTGCCGTATCTAAGTAAGCAACGTGGGCAGCGGTCAGGACTTGGATGGGTGACCGCTTTGAGTGGTTACTAACTGAGCGCTCCCGTGCTTTGGAAGGCACGTTAAGCCGTTGATCCCGTTTGCTGTCTATGGCAGCAGTCGTTAAGCCAAGTTGGAGGCCTTCGGGCGGTTTAATAACTTCTAACAGTCAAGTTGCCCACTCACTTGACAAAGCCTAATCCCAATAAGGTCTAGTTTCCCCTCGGGGTTGGAAGGTCAGATGGCAGTCGCTTCCGTAAAAACTAGTGCCTACGCCAAATCTTGGGATTAGGTAGCGGACCCCAGGCATCCTTCAGGATGCAACTGTACTGGGATAACGCTAGGAGGATGATGATGATGATTGAAATGGTCTCACCGCATAGAGATGTGTTCGCGCTTCAAGCTCGGTGTTCACCAGGAAGCCGCCGTTAATGTTATCAGTCTCCAAGTACGACGGCTCGGCGATATCCGTCTGAGCAGTAGTGCCGACGCAGACAAAAGCCTGAGGGACATCGACATCAACTGGGGTAACCTTAATTTTCTATGAGGCTTTACAAGTTTAAAAAAAATGGTCGATTTGGAGTGGTGTTTGAATCAATATTTCTTAATGAAAAACTCAAAAAATACATTTAAAAAGTATGTCAATAGGTTGCAATAGTCCTGTTTTAGATAGTAGGTAACATTGAAAAAATGACAAAATACTAGTTAATTAAACAGAAAATCGCCTAAGTAGATGAGTTTGTTTTAACTAATAAGGACCCTTAACCTATTCACCGCCACAGTAGATTCTGTAAGTTGTCTCACACGCCAAAGTTTTCATAGCAAAAGACTGATAAGGTGGCTGACTTGTAACAACGGTGTAATGAAAGAAGATACAACCCGACCATTACAGCAGTCAGAAATATTTTGCTTTAGGACCTATTAGTTCAAGTCAGACTAATACCCAAAGCAGAGTTCCGTAACATGGTAACCTAACAAATGTATAAATTCTTCTGCACCCGGTTTCAAAATGTTAACAAAGCTATATAATAAATAGACTCACGAACTTTGCCCGTCGCCGCGTTGGTGAACACACGTGCTCTTCGCGACGACGGGCTGAATCCACTACCGAACAAAACCAGTTGCCTACTGTCATGGCGTCGTTACAGTACAACGTCTTTGAACAAGATTGGCGAAATCATCATACATTTTAAAGAGTGAAGTGAAATAGACTCACGAAATCTGTGACTAGCGATGACCCGTTGTTTAGCGTCAGCTCAAGACGACCGTCCTTTGACAGGAAAGCATCGTGCGGTGTGGCTGAAACCATAAGTAGGTATGTATTATTATTGGGGAACGGGACTTAACCGCGTATTAATCGCTTTGTATGCGATTAAGGCGCAGGGGTGGGCACTGGGCAAGGCATTCTCCATACAAACTCTGTGCACGTTTTATTCGTAGGTTTTGGCACTAACGACTGTAATTTTTTTTTTGGATGTAAATATTTGATATGCGAAGAAAGTGATGTGGAAATTTTCAATTATTTCAAAAAAATTAAAAATAATATCAATGAAAAAGAAATTACATCACGAAATAGCTAACAGAAAAATAAGCATATTGACCAAAAATCATAACTTTAATGCAAACACAAACGAAGTAAATCCTGCACAAAGTTTGTATGGATAGAGCTTGCCCTACCCCTCCTCTTAAGTCCCGTTCCCCAAAACAATGTGTGAAAATCGTGTAAGTTCAAATCAATACATAAGTAAGTAATCGTTAGAACTGCGAACATGCGTTTATTAGGATGTAAAAGAGGCCTTGAGGCCTACTCACAGAATAAATGTTTGAATTTTGAAGGACAATCGGGGGGTTTTTAGTCGGTGCAAGTACGGATTTCCCCCCGTACAAAAATGTAGTGTCCGACCGAAACATGTTTTTTTGGAGAAACCGAAACGAAGGTTCGGTTTTGGCTGTAGTTTTGGCCGCAACCGAAACTTTTACAGACGTGTTAAAACCATTGAATAAAAAGCGGGCCGTTCTTTATAGACATATGAAAAATGAAATTATTATTATTGGTGAAAGTGGTATATAAAATAAAACAACTTGAGTAACAAGATATGAAACAAGTGATAATTTTACCTAAGTTGAAACGGAGACGCTTCGCTCACTTCGTTCGCTCGGTCAATAATATCAGTTTCTAGGACTCTCCTCGCTAGTTGTTCGCAGCGATACAAGCGAGCATCGCTCAGCGGTACCTCGCTCAGCTATGCTCGCTTGGCGATCAGAGACTAAGGGTCGGTTGCACCAACATACGAACACAGGCCGGTCATCGTCAAATATGGCGCCGGCAGCTGTCATCCCATAGAAACTTGTCAAACTTTCCATACAATCAGATTTGACGAACACCGCTTACGATTACAGACGGTTTGGTGCAACCCAGCCTAAACAGCGGTCTTTTTTCGAGTAATCGCCCTTTGTATTCGAACATTCGCTTATAGCCGAGCAACAAAACTATCAGAACTACTTACCACTCGCTGCTCGTTTCTATTGTTGTTTTCTATTAGTTTCTAGCTCTAATCGCTGCTCGCTCATCGCCGGCGGTGGGACCAGTGCCTAAGAAAAAGTTAGCCCAGGCAGGGGCGACACACTCGCGTGACGTCATCGCGCCGCTCAAAGGTCCCACGTCGGGTGACTTTCAATGCGAGAGAAGTGATGTAGCGAGTGATGCGCGTGCGATAGAAGGAGATGGCTACGTGGAGCCACGTTTGGCTAGCCTCGCGCGGATTTGTTAACAGTGAGACTTCTTTACTTAGTACTTTTACTTATTCTGTGGCCTAGGCTACTTACTCTTGGGCATCATATGCACGCCCTCACACTTGATCTTCTCAGCTGCCCACTCGCCGAGGTACTCTGGCAGCACACTCCCGAGGATGCCTCCGTCTTTGTACATGTGAACGATCTCCAACGGCGGCTTTTCCTTGTCTGCTTCATCTACCTCGATATAGTCCTCTGAAAATTGATTGATAATATCGATTAGAAGTATTACTCAATGACACTTCGGGTGTAGGTACTCGTATTTCGAGTTTCCCGATGGAAAATTATACACTAACATCTCTACTGAAAAAGGCACTAATACACACGTACAGTGGGCCAACGAAAATGTTGAGCACTTTAGTACTTTGTCAAATTAAAGAGGTTTCAAATTTTATGACGTTTCAGTCTAAATATTTCTTAGATTTCGATGAGACAAGCTTCTAAGTGTGCTCAACATTTTCATGGGCTGACTGTACCACCACGTACGAGAATTGCACGCGAGTAAAACTTACATTGCGCGGTTTTATACACCGATTGACCCAGACGACGTAATCACAGCGTCCATTAAAAGATAGAACGCTGCGCTTACGGCGTCTAACTCAGACACGACGCGTGCACTTAGGTCTTTTCCTATGAAGATACTACTTTTTTCATACAATGTATCGGATGGTGGTTTTAAATGTCGACTAGTAGGTGTCGGTACGGAACCCTTCATTGTGACTGGCCCGACACGCATTTGGTCGCTTTTTAATTTATAACATTGTTTCTTGTGCTATTCTGATCCTCTGGGGCCTCGCTAAATGTATCTACCTACCTCAACCATCATCATCATCATCTTTGGTCATGCCCGCTTTGCATCTGTAGTTCTGTAGTTGACCGAGTGAAACGAGGTCTCTGTTTTAGCTTCGACAAAAATGCTTTCATACTTATGTCCGGCCGGATTTTTGTATGTCCTCCTCTACAGGTCGCATTTATCAACCGATTTTCGTGAAATTTTGTGAGCAGGTTCGGTACCTAACTATATAGATTTTTTTTGTCGAGTCACTTTTTTGAAATTCGAAAAAACAAACTTTTTATCAATGATTTTGTATTTTTCTGCGGCCGTTTTTTCCTCTACACGTCGCATTTCTCAACCGATTCTCGTGAAGTTTTGTGAGCAGGTTTTATGATTACATAGAATTTTTAGGCAAGTAAATTTTTGTAAATTAAATTTCTTTTTTATTCACTGGTTTGTTCTCCTCTACATGACGCATTTATCAACCGATTTTCGTGAAATTTTGTGAGCAGGTGCGGTAATTCTAGAGATTTTTTTTATCGAGTCACTTTTTCAAAATTAATAAAAACATTATTTTTATCAATTATTTTGTGTTTCTGCGGCCGCATTTCGATTTGTTCACCTCTAAGGGTCGCATTTCACAACAGATTCTCGTGAAGTATTGTGAGCACGTTCTTTGATTACATAGAATATTTTTGTCGAGTAATCTAAAAAAAATTCTATGGTTTGTCCTCCTCTACTGGTTCGATATCTAACATAGTTTTGAAGGAAATAAAAAAAACACTCACGAGGTCTACAGCTCGCAGAGCCACTAGTAGGTATAGTAGGTACTTTTATCTCATGAGCGCGGGCGAGCCATGGTTGTGTGTTGCAATGTCTATGTGTGCGTCAGCGTAGGAGCTATGAGTTCACGTAGGTATGTGTTCGTATGTTTCACAATCACAACTACAACTATGGCCAACCCGTAATAAAAGTACAGTCAGCAGCAATGGTTGCTACGCGGGCGAGGTGTTCAAAATGATCTACACACGCTTTTATTCCTTTAAAATAAAGCTGTGTGAAGATCATTTTGAGCACCTCGCCCGCGTAGCAACCATTGCTGCTGACTGTACCTACTTGTATTAATATGAGCACTTATGTACTTAGCCCCTTGCGGTGCCGGATTAGAATAACACCGCCCCCTTTCTTCCCGTGGGTATAGTAAGAGTCGACTATAGGAACCGGGTAGAAGAGTGTTTGTGGGCGATGAGCTAGCAACCTATCACTGCAATATCACATTTACTCCATCTTTAAACCTACAACTGCTAAAAGTGGCACTGGAATTAAATTTCATATGCTGTGCCTACACCTTCTGGGGATACAGGCGTGAAATTACAATTTGCAATTAAAGTTGGTTCAAATCCCAACGATGGCGTTGAATTTTTAAAATTTTCACTTCAATTGGACGCTTACAATAGGATTATAATTATAATATATATATATAATTAACTTTCAAAAAACTCTTGTATGGAATAAAAACAGTTATCTATTAAATATTGGAAATTATAATATCGTTAGCGGACGCATCCGCTTGACAAATTTAAGGCCGGATATTACCACTTTTGAGTTTGTTAAAACCATCTGAGACATAGAATGTCTTAAAATCTAAAAAAAATGTGTTTATAAGGATCTTGTCTAGTCAAAATCGCAGTCAGTTACATGACCTGATGAATTTCACTCGATAGAAAAAAATCGCGAAGATCGCCTTTTTTGGAATGTATTGTCAATACTACGGCTATATTACTGATATTTAACATTTAATTTTTGTACTCTATTAAAGATCCTAAATAGTTATAGATAAATTCGCTGGGTTTGCTTTGATAAAATGTTTGGCTTAATGACTATAGCTAAATATTTACGAAACCACGCGCAGGGCATGCATAGAGAGCGGGATGGTTAATTGTAAACTCACGCGTGTTAGAGCGGGACATTTGCGTTGGGGATACCTCCCCTTAATTTAATACAGTAGCTCTAGTATAAGTTTTTTCGAAACATTAACTAATTCGAACGCGTTTGCGTTTTGTCTCAAAATGTATGAAAGTGGTATGAAAACGTGAACAGCGCCTCTGGTGGTCACTAGTGGAAACTAAAACAGCGAGTATAACATTTGTTACTAACCGATGAACGCGCGTATTTCAAACACGGTGAGAGCGTTTTCATACATTTTGAGACAAAACGCAAACGCGTTCGAATTTAGTTAATGTTTCGAAAAAACTTATACTAGAGCTACAGGCGTGAGTTTATGAATGTGTACTTACTCATCTTAGCCAAATGCCAAGCCAGTTCGCAGCCCAGTGTCCCCCCGCCGATGACGGTGACGTGCCGCGCCGCCCGAACTTTCCGGAACGCGGCCTCCAGGTGGCGGATCGTGCGGAACGTAGTCACCTTTTCGCGCACTTCTTTGGGGGCTATCTTGAATATGTTCAGCTGTACTGGCTTTGAGCCTGAAAATTAATAGTACATTGTGCATTTAGGGAGGTAATAGTTTAAGAGCCGGTGACACTGAACCTAGTATGATAAGATTCCCAGATGGCATATATATAATTAGGTGCGTCATTAGTCGGGGAACACGAAACGGCGATGCTGCAATGCGAAAAACCTGGCGAAGCCATTGAAAATTAAAATTGAAAAATGATGAAAAATCCGGTTTCTAGTATGATAAGATTCCCAAGTTTCGTTTGTTCCTCGAAACAGGGGAGGGGTAGGACTATACGATAGTGCAGTGCTGCAAGCCCTCCTGACTGGCCTTGTCAGTGGCAGCAGTATGATAAGCGACCACTTTTCTGAGGTATCTAGTATGATCGGATTCCTGAAAAAAACAGGGCTCATCTGAAAGATCAGCACTTTCTGTGTAAGAAAAACCACTGCTGCATTTTCCAAACAGTGGAGAAGGTGGTTGCTGCAGCGATTAAAGGAGCCGACAACACTGAACCTATTTCGATAAATAAATTTGAATTTTAATAGGTTTGCCTGCTCATTTGCTTTGCAGCATCGCCATTTCGTGTCCCCCATTAATGCCGCGACTAATTATATATATATATATATTATCTGGGAATCTATCGAAATAGGTTCAGTGTTGTCGGCTCCTTTAATCGCTGCAGCAACCACCTTCTCCACAGTTTGGAAAATGTAGCAGTGGTTTTTCTTACACAGAAAGTGCTGATCTTTCAGATGAGCCCTGTTTTTTTCAGGAATCCGATCATACTAGATACCTCAGATAAGTGGTCGCTTATCATACTGCTGCCACTGACAAGGCCAGTCAGGAGGGCTTGCAGCACTGCACTATCGTATAGTCCTACCCCTCCCCTATTTCGAGGAACAAACGAAACTTGGGAATCTTATCATACTAGAAACCGTTTATTTTTTATTTTTTTAACTTTGATTTTTAATAGGTTTGCGTGCTCATTTGCTTTGCAGCATCGCCATTTCGTGTACCCCCATTAATGCCGCGACTAATTATATATATATCATCTGGGAATCTATCGAAATAGGTTCAGTGTTGTCGGCTCCTTTAATCGCTGCAGCAACCACCTTCTCCACTGTTTGGAAAATGCAGCAGTGGTTTTTCTTACACAGAAAGTGCTGATCTTTCAGATGAGCCCTGTTTTTTTCAGGAATCCGATCATACTAGATACCTCAGAAAAGTGGTCGCTTATCATACTGCTGCCACTGACAAGGCCAGTCAGGAGGGCTTGCAGCACTGCACTATCGTATAGTCCTACCCCTCCCCTATTTCGAGGAACAAACGAAACTTGGGAATCTTATCATACTAGAAACCGGATTTTTCATCATTTTTCAATTTTAATTTTCAATGGCTTCGCCAGGTTTTTCGCATTGCAGCATCGCCGTTTCGTGTTCCCCGACTAATGACGCACCTAATTATATATATGCCAGCTGGGAATCTTATCATACTAGGTTCAGTGTCACCGGCTCTTCTACTATAAGCAGGTTATTACTAACGAAAGTCATAGAAGCCCGAAGCCGAAGGCGGAGGTAGTGATCCTACGGCGCCCCACTTAACAAGGCGTAGCCGGCATTCGTTGCGGTTTTAGATGGTGGTCCAGGGCGTTTGCCGCGGTTAGTCCGTCATACCCGCCCTGGTCCCCCAACCAGGCGGGATGCGTAAACGCATTTCCCCAACCGTAAAAATGAATAAAATAGGTGAGTAGTGACGGCGCATGTAGCGCGCTCCGCCTAAAATTGACCGGGGCCTACGACCTGACATATGTTATTACAGCTGCAATACATGTTGGCCGAGCGTCGCCGAGTGAACGCCAATACCAACGTATAAACAGTACGATACGAGTATATTTGCATTGTCTTGCCATCGCTCGGTGTCGCTCGCCTAGTTAGCCGAGTAAAGTCAAGCGCCAACGTGTATAGAACTCATTTGGCGTAGCTTGTCACAATAGGCGTGATGACTCAAAAAAAAAAATTACTTCAATGGTTCGAATCCCAGCTCGTACCAATGAGTTTTTCGGAACTTATGTACGGAATATCATTTGATATTTACCGTTAGCTTTTCGGTGAAGGAAAACATCGTGAGGAAACCTGCATACATCCGCGAAGAAATTCAAAGTTGTATGTGAAGTCCCCAACCCGCTCTGGGCCAGCGTGGGGACTTACTGCCCAATCCCTCTCATCTATGAGAGGAGGCCTGTGCCCAGCAGTGGGACGTATATAGGCTGATGATGATGAGAAAGAAGACATAAAACTATGCCAAATAGTGAAAATCCTATTCAAATATCTCAAAAAATAACGAAGCAACAACGGTTAGAATGTTCGTAGTTAGAGAGAGAAAGTGCTACTCGACCGTGACGTCACCTTTGAGTAGCGCCATAGTAAATGACAATCGTTCAATACAAAGGTGCGTTTTGCGGAAAAGCGACGGAAAATACCCACTTTTAAAACTTTGAAGACTTATAATTACGTAATTATTTATTTTTTTGAATTACTTTTTTTGCCATTTGATTGAGAATTTGAGTCATTATGTAGAAAATTTGGATTTATTGATTTTCTTTTATAGTGTCATCATCCCTATTTGCGGTCGTGAGCCGACCACTTGCCGCACTTCAGAGCGCTGTCGGTTTTTTTTGCACAAATAGGCGCTCGCGCGCACTCGGCCAATAGTGTCCACATGTTTGACAGCGCGCCATCTGTTGGCCAGCATTGGTTTTCCGATAAACTTGCCGAACGTGTAGGCCTTGTATTAATTTGCCTACGCTCGCGTTGGCCTGAGTTCGACCAACATGTATAGCAGATTAGCAGGTGTAATAGGGAAGTTGAATCAAAATGTATTATTACTTCCATACAAATGAATACATAAAACTATGACAAATAGTGAAAATCGTATTCAAATATCTCAAAAAATAACGAAACTACAACCGTTAGAATGTTTTTATTTAAAGAGAGAAAGCGCTACAGGTTAGTGACGTCACTGACCTAGAGCGCCATTAAATGACGATAGTTTAATACACAGGTGCGTTTTGCGGAAAAGGGACAGAAAATGCCCCCTCCTAAAACTTTAAGGACTTATAATTATGTAATTACGTATTCTTTTGAATTACTTTTTTTGCTATTTGATCGAGAATTTGATTCTTTTTCGAGAAAATTCGGTTTCATTGATTTTCTTATTTGGTGTCAACATCCCTATACCCTTTGACGCGACCAGCGCTGTCTAGTGACGCCAGGCCGTCCTAACACTTACCTGTGGCTAGTAAGCAGCGCTCATAGTACATAGGCCGTTCGCCACACAATGTCTTAATGTAGGCGATGTGATTCTCTGCATCGACCCTGAGCACGCACCAACCAGACGCGATGCCCAACGCCGGACCTTCCAACTTGCGGTCGAATTTGACGGGGTCTATGAAACTTTTACACTTTCCTACGAACATTCTGAAAATTAAAAATATTAGGGTCAATGGCATTGAATTAAAATATAGAAATAGAAACAAAACGCCGAACAGAAATGGCGGAAAATGTGGCATAATTTAACACTGTCAGTTACATTCGAATAGTTAAGAACAACCGGGATTCGAACCCAGAACGTCCAACTTCGTAGGCAGGGTCATTACCAACTAGGCTAACGCGGTCATCAATTGTGATGGTAGGTTATGTCAAAAAATAGAGGTACTTATCTAGCGAGTTACCAACATTTGATAAAAAATTGCCTAATAAAATCTATCTAAAATTCTTCCCGACTGAACTACAAACCTATTGCAGAAAACCGTATCTAAGTCGGTCAAGCAGTTTTGGAGATATTGGTGTGCACACACAAACAAACAAACAAACAATCTCTCACCCTAAACGCATATACCTTCTCCGTTCCGTCGTGGGTAATAAATGAATGAGAGAATGGATGTGAAACGTACGTTTTATATTTCTGATCGAAATATTTCAAGGTTTTCGGGTCAGGCGGAAGTTTGTTCCACCACATAAATTTGGACAAAGGTATTCTTGTGTACGGCATTATATCTTCTTTTGTTATGAAGAACACCTGTAGATATAATATTTTTTATACATATAAGTTAATTTGTAAATGTTTTTCACATCACCTATTCGGATAAGGGCTCTTTCTTCCCTGCTAGGAGGGATCAAAGTGGCACTTTTCTGTAACGTGTAATAAGTTATTGTATCGATTTTGATAAAATAAATGTACCTACCTACTACCATTGTTATTTCAGATCTTTCATTAACCTCAATAGGTGATGTGAAAAGCAGTAAATATATGTGTCACATGGAAGCAAAATTATTTCCACCTTGGGCGTTAGTTCTGGAATCCCTCACTACGCTCAGGGTTCTATTATATAATCCTTCGCTTCGTTCAGCATACAATTTACGCCCACGCCGTAAATATGTCATTTTGCTCCCTTGTGACACAATCTACTATTTCCCTTTGTAGCGAAAACTGTGTAGGAACTGGGAAACCGACGGTCCTCTGCACTGAAACGCTAACTCGCGCGGGTGCACGCGTACACGCCGGAGCGGGTCATACTTTAAGGCACTGGTCCCACCGACCGCCGGCAAGTAGCGAGTACTGTTTTTGTGCTGTCGTTTTTTTTTAAAACTATTATTCAGCTTGCTTTAGTATGACGCGCTCCGTGCCACCCGCGCGAGTTAGCGTTGGCCCTTAAGGCGCCCTGTAAAGATGTGAAAGCTTGCAGTTTCCACCAGTGCTTTGCTATGTGGACCATAAAATATGATTGGTTGATATCAAACCATCCATAGCAACGTAGCATAGCACATCTCAGGTAGAAATAGGCACCATTACCCTATGGCCGGGGCACAACTGCCGATGCGACGCGAGTAGAGAAAAATCTACCCCTCTTTCTAATTCGAACAGTTCGAGTGTGACAGGAATCGCTGAGTCGCGTGAGGCACGACTTGAAAGCATGGTTTGCAAGCCTGCCAGAATAAAATATGGAAGCCGAACGACAATACCTTGGCTTTCGCGTCGTTTTCCATGATCGTGTGGTAGGCAGCCCAGCCGGCCTCCCCAGTGCCTACAATAAGGTACTGCACGCACGCTGGTAAGTCCGCCTCGTGGTACGGGTGTTTCAGTGGGATCCGGGGTTGCCCTATAGAACACAATATTTCTGTCATCATGATATCAGCCGAAAGACGTGCTGGACAAAGAGTGCCACAATGTCAGGCCCAATATTTTAGCTCCTGTGTTGTGTGGTCACATACCGTATTTAATTCAAGTCCAACTTACATATCACATTGTAAAGCCCCGATTTAGTGAGTTTATCTCTATACTCCCAATATTTGTATATCTGAAATGGATAAAGAAGTCTTTTAAAAACGCAATAGCATTATCAATGATCCTTATACTTATAGTAGTCCAGACCTTTACGGTAAAGGCTTTACCTCTAGATATATCTTTTTTCGAAACGAACGCATTTACGTTTAGTGCCAGTTGCACCAACGTACGAACACAGACCGGTCATCGTCAAATATGGCGCCAGCAGCTGTCATCCCATAGGAGGAGGTTTCTATGGGATGACAGCTGCCGGCGCCATATTTGACGATGACCGGTCTGTGTTCGTATGCGGGTGCAACTGACCCTTACACTCTTATCTATATCACAGAAATAGTATAATAGTATTACGTGCAGAACGGACACGAACCCCCACGCACCAAGATCAGTTACCTCGTCCCTGAAAGGCCCAGGATGACAAGCCGGGTTACGATCGGGTTACCGTCGCGGCTCGCGATTCGCCCGCGCCACGCGCTACGCACTCGCGCAAACAATTGACGCGTGTACCGACAGCGCACGCATACATACTTACCCACAGCGCTTGCTCTCCTTCGCGTGTCACCCCCCTGTCTATATATACCTAGTCCTCCACATCAGTTTCGATGACGGCGACTCTGATCACTGCATTCTCCTTCTATGAGCTCTAATATGGCTTGCAAGACCAAACTTGGTCTTAAAGACTCTATGACATTGTTGACAGTAGAGTTGCCTTGCTGAGTTGTACGCGTATGTATATGAGGGCTTAGGTCTATCTTTGCGTAATTGGCGCTTGAGGTCCAAGGTCGAGATTCGCTTTTCCTCGAACAGTTTGACTTTACTATAAATAGTAGATCGTTCTCTTATCTAGGATCAGCATAAACACTCCTAGGTGACGGCGATTATGACGCGCAATGTAGAAAAATTCAAATGTGAGTAACCGTACAGATATTTTTCTCGCTTTGGGAACGTTCCCATATATATTTTTATTTGTGACTGACCAGGATTTTGCCCGTCGCCGCGTTGGTGAACACACGTGCGTGCGTGACGACGGGCTGAATCCACTACCGAACAAAACCAGTTGCCTACTGTCATGGCGTCGTTACCGAACAACGTTTTTGAACAAGTATTGATTGGCGAAATCATCATAAATTTGATGGAAAGCCTTTTTTAAAGAGTTAAGTGTGAAGTGAACCTACCTACCAATTGTACTCTTTGCCTACCACTAATTATTCTGTTGGTTGTTCTTAAAACAGTAGTTAAATGCAATACACAGTGTATACTGACCACTCCCAACGCTGCGAGGATAGCAGTAGGTACGGTGATGTAACGCCAATCGAACGGCTTGATTGACGGAGGCGGGCACGGAACCACCGACGGCGGCGGTTGGCATGGGCCTTTTTTCGGGCAGACGATTGATGGCTGAAAACAAGCCGTAAGGATTGGCCACACGGTGTTAAGAGTGGTGTGGGCCAAGACTGGTCAAAACGCAGCGACGCACCATAAACGCAATGACGTGACTCATGCTGACTCTGAACTGTATCCCTCTCAACTGCGGAACTAAGTCCCCTTACAGAAGGTCTCAGCCATATTATCACCAATACTTGCTCCTTAGGCATGTGATCATGTGATGTTAAGTTCCTGGTGGTAGGTAAGATCGCCAGAGTTCCCGTGAGAGAAAGGTTGCCGCATACATAACGGCTTGGCACCCGACCAGCGCCGCCACTAGTGCCACTACTTGCCGGCTCGCTGTCAACCATTCCTCAACCCAACGCAAGCACGTAATAGCATCGCCTCAGCAGCGCCGAGGTGGCCGCGCGTCGCCGCGAGGTATCCACTGGTGGACACCTTTTTACGTTTGAAGGAGGCCGTTTCGCCGGCAGCGAGCTGCAAGCGCGGCGTTCGCCCTGCGACGGCGAGCTGCCTATCCACCGATAGGCGGTTCCGAGCTGGGGCGATGCCGTTACGTGGTTAAGTGTGCGTTGCAGTATGAAGTTTCTAACAAATAATACTGACGGGCGCGAGCTGGGGCGGCACCGGTCCTGTATAGAGCCTTTATGTAGTGCGACGACCTTTAAGGTGCTTTTCCTACAGAGATCTGCTATGCTACGTCGCTATGGATGTGTTGATATCCACCAATCATATTCATTGATCCACATAACATAGCAGTGGTGGAAACGGAAAGATTTATCACATTCTTACAGCACCTTCCCACTAATGATAAGCTAAGAGATGCGCTATGAAGATGCGCAGCCGCGAGGTAGCTGTGCGAGGAAGATGCGATCGAGCTGGATCGAGCACTCGCGACCATCCATGGCCACACATCCACAGCACGTATCCATAGCATGCATCCAGAGCACGCATCCACAGCACGCATTCTTCCAGAAACAGTTAGTTGAACCAGTTTCCACCAGTGCTATGCTATGTGGACCAATGAAATTTGATTGGTGGATATTAGACGCATCCATAGCAACATAGCATGAGCAAGGATTACAGGTGGGCTAGCACAACTTGCTGTCATATCTCGCGCGACTCAAGCCATATCTGTCTCGGTCGAACTGTGTGAATTAGAAAGAGGAGGGTAGATCTTTCTCTACTCGCGTCGCGCCGCAGCGACAGTTGTGCTAGCCCCACAGGACATATTTGGGATTTCAAAGCAAATCGTCATCGTCACCGCTTTCCTCGCCTTTGTTTTCGTACCTAAAATGTATGCGGGACATTCTACCTAATCGAATGCGCAAAAAAATCTAGGCTGGGTCCATTTACAGCATTTAAGGCGCCTGTATACGCAAGGCCTTCTCCATACAAACTCTGTGCAAGTTTTATTCGTCAGTTTTGGCACTCCCGCATATTATTATTATTTTTTGCTTGTTAATATTAGAATATCTGGGCGGCCGAGCTTTGCTCGGCGTTTTCCCGGGCATGAGACCTAGCTAGATCGATTGCTCGTCCTCGAAAACCCCCACATACCAAATTTCATCAAAATCGTTACAGCAGTTTCCGAGATCCCCGAAATAAATAAATAAATATACAAGAATTGCTCGTTTAAAGATATAAGATATATACGGAGAACGTCTAGAAAAAAATATATTTAAAATATTGAAAAAATAAAAAATCCAATTTTTTTTTCTTGAGGTTCTTGCTAATTAAAAAATAAGCGTACTGACCAAAAATCATAAGTGTAATGCAAACACAAGCGAAGAAAAACTTGCACAAAGTTTGTATGGGGAGTGCTTGCGTATACAGGCGCCTTAACTTGTGCCCGTACTCCCCGTCATGCCCGTCTTCGCGTCTCGGTCTACTCAATCTCAGAAGGATATAAACAGGGGTCGGACAAAAAGTGCGGATGACGTCAAACCACTTATAGGTGATTTCAAATAGTATTTGTGATTTTCATAAACAATTATCACTTATCATTTATCTCTTATTAATCGATAACGCCACCTGAAATGAGTAAGTACGTTTTTGACTGACACATTGTCAATCAGATGAACAATAAACTGACTTCGTTATTGTTTAGCTATTGTATCTTCACGATTATATTTAGCTAAAATTTATATTTACTAATGTATAAAAAAAACGCTGTAAAATGTCATTTCAAATAATCGTACCTTATGGTAACAAGTTTCGTGAAATTTGTTTTATCCACGACATTACCCTGCCACCTGTATTAATTCCATGGATTTATTTACGATTATTTTGTTACTATGAAGTAAGTAAGTAGTAAGTATTAATGACAATACTTCTTTGTTACTACATGTCACAAGGAAGTTTAAATACAAACATCATCCTGTGTGCAAGATTACGTCATTTTTACGTCATCCGCACGTTTTGTCCGACCCCTGGATATAAATGTCTTCCCAAATTAGTTAACCTAGTTACTGCCACAGTAGATTCTGTAAGTTGTGCCTCTCACGCCAGTCTTCGTAGCAAAGACTGAAAATGAAGTTTACTTGATAGCACGTAGCTTGCCTTTACATCGACTTGAGGTACTCGATATGTCATTGGCGTGTGGGGCACCTAATGTCCTGACTTTATGGTCAATCAACTTTTCCTTGTCGTTATTCTGTCCCGTCAGCCAGGAGACAACAGTAACCGAGTTTCTTAGAAAAAATGTTATAATATGGACTTTTAGCATGCTCAAGAGATGAGCAACGTTAGAATGGGTTTATAATCATCGCTAAAAATCATGTTTAGTAGGATTAAAGTCGATAAAATCACAGTTTTTAAGAGTGACCCAGGAGACGTAACCATGGTAACGAGTGACAAGAAATAGTTGATTGACCCAATTATCAAGTCAGACGTTGAGAAGTTTAACTCTCTGACCGCCAAAAGCGACAGTGTGTCGTCGTGCCCAGTACGCCAAGCACTGTTTTTTTGGTGTAATGTATAAACCAATAAAAACAAATTAAAACAGTTCATAAATGATTTTTTTTCATGATCAAAGTACACCTTCACTCCCGACCTTTTAAGTGGTTGTTGGCGTGGTGGGCACGACAACACACAACCACTTTATAGGTTCTTGGCGGTCAAAGGGTTTAAAGCGCTGATACACACTTTCTTGCAGAGTACCTGACACGGTTGTCCCCACTCAAGAGATCAGATGTAGCTTGACTTTTTCGGCCAAAAATGTGTGTAACAGCACTCTAAGAGCAGCATCTCTAACGGTCAAGATGAAAAAAAAAACAACTAAAGTATAATGCGTTTATTATCCGTCCCGTGCGACACTCCAAATAAATAAAACTTAGAATTTACACCCGAAAATTAGGCCTCCCGTGGTCTAATAGCTTGTATCTTTCTCTGCTTTATCAACAGCAGCTAACTCTTTACAATGTTCCATCTCATCTTTTTCGGCCTGTTCGATTAATGAAAGGCGGTCCAGCGGTTTCCAGGGTTCGTGAAATGCGTATTTGTATTTGCTGCGTCCATGGTACCCAAGTTTCGGGAGAACCACCATTGAGTTCGGGGGGTTTCTCACAGGCTCATCCTGGCTGTCATGGCCCGAAGCCCAGGATTCAGGGTCAGGACTCGGCGTCATATTGTTGTACCAGGGCTGGCTGACATTCACCCATGGATCTTCAACGAGCTCGACGCGGTCCTGTTGAGAAACTTTAGTGTACAATCGTGGCTACCTCCCGATGTTACAGTGCGTTTGACAATCAGCTCCTCCAGTTTAGAGAATTTGAATCCGATACCTTTGAAATTATTTTTAACTATTTCATGTCGCATTTTCTGTTTTATCTCGTTGAAATAAGGACGTCCAGCGATTCAGTCATCTCCTCACGATCCTTCTTTCCCCGGAAAAACTTCTTCAGCTTGCCAATGAAGCTGCTGTCTTCCTCTGCCTCCGCTTGGAATTCGGGGTCCATGTTTTGTTGCTGATGGCATGGCGGTTGCTGCGACCAGTCCTTCATGCCCAGGGGGTCGCGGGGATCTGTGTACGTGAGCACCACGCCCATCCTCTGATGACAAAGTATAAGCTGCGTTTCATTAGATATTTAAATCCACGAGAGGCTCTGATCGTCTAACGCACTTTGGAAACATCGGGAGGTCGCATGGTAGAGATAAAAACAAATTTTACAAACAATCAACTGCGTCTACACTTCCTATGAAAATACGTTAAAAAAACTACGAGCACAACTAAACTTATAAAATAAACTTTAATAAAATGTGAAATGAGGTCTGAATCAGACAAAAACGCTTTCAAAAGATTGTCATTTTCTAAATACCAAATTTTATTAAAGTTTATATTCTCAAATTCTTAAATAACAGATCGTTTTTTAAGAATTTAATTGAAGGACACTCTTAAATTATATACAGATTCCCGCATTGTTTACCTAAATGATATTTCGATAAAGTGTGACAAAAATAACGGGATCATGCAGTTTTTGTTTGGTGACAAACAAGTCTACAAAAGTCCGACATAAAGTGCTTGAAATTACCTTGGCATTGCTCGGCGGCAGCGGCGGTACCACTATTTCAGGGACCTTGATTCTATAAGGGTCGTTGTTGCTTGGCATGGGCTCTCGCGGGCACTCGCAGCGCCACGCTGGCGGCGGCGGATCGCTCTTAGGCCACGGCTCCACTCTTCTGCCCGCGGTTTGCGAGACATCCTTACATGAACACCCTTTATCCTTGGCGTACCATCTCCACTGTGATCCTATTGACAATAAGTGTTAGTGTGATCAGTACCCGCTTGAGCATCATTCACATTCTTATCTAGGCGCTTGAATTATCGCATTCACTGCCACCCTCCTTTCCTGGACATTTGGCAGGTGCCGCACTTTGCTGTGGGCCCCAAACGCACATGTGAGTTCAACCGACTATTCTAAGTCTAAGGCACTAATGCACAGGGTGAAAGTCACTAAATATTATGAACGCGTCTGTGCGTTCAAGGCACTGGGTGAAAGTAACGGAAACGCATATATGCGTTGGTGGCAGTGAATGCGTTTAGAGTGCTGCTGAGCGGGAAGCAAGCGTAAAACTTATGTAAACTTCGCTGCACACGTTTTGCTTTAGGTACCCGGCAACGACTTAGGTAGTGTAAGGCCTGAGTGGACGCTCGGAGCGGAGCGTTCGGCAGAGGGGCAGCGGGGCGGGCGAGCGTACATAATATTTGTGCAGCGGCGACTCAGGACACCAGTATGAGTTTCAATTGTTTAACATGCACGCCCAACTCTAGCGTCCACTCAGGCCTTACACTTAGTGCGAATTGCGGCGCGGCAAGCGTGTTATTTGTTCATTGCACGGTTGAGACGAACAACGTACTGCGGTTAGTTGCGATCACAAGCATTGCATTAGGAACACCGCAGCATCACCGCAGTTCGAATTCGTAGCCGGGACATTATTAGGCTTAGCTACTAATTAAAGGTTCTTATAAAGCAAACGTCAAAAAGGCATGGATATCGCTTACCACCAGTTAAACTGTAAAGATTGTTGAAATCGGCGCCTGTGGAACCGATGTGTTTAGTGCAGCATTTCAGTGAGTTCACTAGCATTTTTTACGTGTAGATTTTGAAGGAATTTTCAGTTTTATTGTTGTGTTGTTTTGTGTCTAAAAATTGGCTGTCATTTTGAAAGCATATCGAAAATATGTTTCGTTGAATGTTTGAATTTAGAAACCGGATTTCAATTTTTTTTTATGGACGATCTTTTTTCTTTATAAAGGTTGCATCTAAGAGAATATAAATCAAAATCACTACGTTTCAGATTGCATATTTAGTTTTTTTTTGTGGCTATCGAGATCGTGACTGAGACATTTCGCCAGCATCACGTTAATTTAGATGGTTAAAACCAAAGATTAATAACTAGGAAGGATAAATCAAAAAATTGCTATAAATAAAGATGTTTATTTTTGCTAAGCAGACAACACACGACCGGTTTAACTGTGTTAGCTGCATACATTGCCCTGAATTTAGTATCCTGAATAGAGGAGGGAAGTTGAAGCATCTCGCTTTAACTTATTTTACGTCCCTCTCTAAAGGTTCTGAATTCAAGGTGTAAAATGCTGGCTGTAGGAAGGAAGTACTAGGTATACGTATGTCGTATATTCTAAGTGAATATTAATTACCATATTACTGTTAAATTACCATTTTGTTGTAAAAATTTGACTCAACAAACAGGTCAACACTACCTAAGATGAAATTATTTAAGATCCGACTTTTTTATAAAACTGCCATTAGATTGTGAACCTTCTTGCTTTTACAGTAAAGTCGCTTTTTAAATGGACTAATTTGTTACAACTCTGACAGTTTAAATCATTTTAAGTATGACACAAATACCGATCTAAGCTAATGAACGAGATATGCTGCCAACGAGGGGCTGTGACCAACACGAGCGAAGCGAGTGTTTATACCGATATCAGATTGTATTATATCTGAACTTGTATTACAATCACATATTTTTAACGGTTTTCAAAATTAAATTTACGAATTAGACATGTGACTTCATTAGTCTAATTTAAAAATGAACAGTTGTAGAAAAATTTTGTGGTCCAGTAAAACAATTAAAACAATTATTGCATCACTTTATTCTCACGTTTGTACAAAATAGAAATCCATACCTATACAATACGCACACATTTGTTTTCACATATGCAATTACATAATGTAAAGTGTAACAATCCTATGGGTGAAGCACCTGGCATTGGTACTTATGTGTCAATAATTAAAACAGTACTTATAGCTAGTAAATACATAGTGTTTCTTACATAATCGGATGACAAGTATTCAGTATTGTAGGGCCAGAATGAAACGTGCCAGACTTCTCACTTGCACCTTAGAGCGACTCGCGAGTACAAATGATGGAGTTGCAGCGTAAATTTACGACTCAGTTGGCACGTTGATTTTAGCCTTACTATAGTAATTGCACAGACAGACAATCTCCTAATCTAAAATGCGTTATTCCGAAAAGATAACAGATGCTATTGTATAATGTCACGGTCAAATTGTAAAAAAACATTAGATAATAATCTAACTAGCGAGATTGTAAACTGTCGAATGATTGTAATCTACCGAAAAATAAAATTGCAAAAACCGCTAGATAATAATCTAGGTACCTAGCGAGATTTCGCGAGATTGTAAACTACCGAAAAGTTGTAATCTACTGAAAAATAATGCGTTACATTGTAAGCACTGTGTTACAGTTCACAATCTTTCGACGTTAAACTTCAAACTTAGGTTACCTCTTCTTCTAGTATCTTGTGTTCCTCAGAGCGGAAATAGAAGCCCCGCGCAACTTGCTGGAGGAAAGCACAAAACAATTTTCAGTTCACAATCTTCCGGCAGTTTACAATCTTGCGGAGATCTCGCTAGGTAGATTACAATGTAACAGTTTTTGCATTTTTATTTTTTGTTACATTACAATCTTTCCACAGTTTACAAGCTTGCTAATTAGGTAGATTATAATCTAACGGGTTTTACAATTTTAAGGTAACAGATATAAGTGATATCGGAGCGCCATTTCATTCATAACATAATGGTTAAATTACAATACATTGCGAGCTTCTTAGGACAAAGTCAGTATTTTTAAACTAGTTAAGACTTAAGTCGTATAAAAAAATCGATTGTACTTTGTAATGATTAAATAAATCAACTCTGAGACTTGACTCTAGAGGAATGTCACAATTTATATATACATTTTGAAATAATTCGGAGTATAATACATTAATAATAATTAATTGCTCGTTTTAATTCCAAAAATACATTAAACAATCTATATTTAAATAATTCAAATTGTGGGCATACAACATTCTTTACAACGTACATTAACTTAAAAACGAAATAAAAATCTTTAAAAATACAACAGCAATATAGTAAATTGTAATAATAAATGCAGTCGCATACTCGCATATACAGTACAGTCACATGCATTAACATGGCATCATCCATTTTTGCATCTTAGCGCGCAAAAAATACTATAGATACCTACTACCGAACAGCTCTATAGCGATAAGACTCTTATTCTATACATATAATATATTGTTCAATTCCTTATCAGATTAAAGGTTGTCGCAGAAAACGCGCCGGTCAGTGTAATTTATTAGAAACTTCATACTGCAACGCACACTTATTCACTCCGTAACGGC
This sequence comes from Cenopis cana, assembly GCA_951800055.1. Lineage (NCBI taxonomy): Eukaryota > Metazoa > Arthropoda > Insecta > Lepidoptera > Tortricidae > Cenopis > Cenopis cana. The sequence continues at coordinate 4,898,687 of OX637487.1, read as the reverse complement.
ATCGCCCCAGCTCGGGACCAGCTAAGAATGACTATGTACTTTTTAAAAATTATCTTGATTGTTTCTGATACGTATTAATCTAAAGCAAGGGTTGGCAAAAGGCGGACCGCCAGTACCCGGATCGCGCGCCCCGATCATCATCATTATCCTCCTAGCGTTATCCCAGTACAGTTGCATCCTGAAGGATGCCTGGGGTCCGCTACCTAATCCCAAGATTTGGCGTAGGCACTAGTTTTTACGGAACCGACTGCTATCTGACCTTCCAACCCCGAGGGGAAACTAGACCTTATTGGGATTAGGTTTTGTCAAGTGAGTGGGCAACTTGACTGTTAGAAGTTCTCAAACCGCCCGAAGGCCTCCAACTTGGCTTTACGACTGCTGCCATAGACAGCAACCGGGATCAACGGCTTAACGTGCCTTCCAAAGCACGGGAGCGCTCAGTTAGTAACCACTCAAAGCGGTCACCCATCCAAGTCCTGACCGCTGCCCACGTTGCTTAACCTTAGAGACCGCAAGCGGTACGCAGGCGCCGCTGGGCCACGAGCGCTTCCCCCAAATAATGTAAAATATGCTGCATGCATATTGATTTCATTAAAAGTTTTCTTGACCTCGAAATTTTTTTCTAACATATCCGGACCCCACCTAAACTAATTGCCGACCCCTGAATCTAAAGTGCAAGTTACCACGATAAAATTCTCAATTATTTATATACATAGAACAAATACAAAAACACCGAACTACGATCTCGCACACAGGCAGACGGGAATCGAGCGCCTTTACCACACCTGTGGCGCGCGGAATGTAAGCGCTGTGGGTAAGTATGTGTGCATGCGCTGTCGGTACACGCGTCAATTGTTTGCGCGGGTGCGTAGCGCGTGGCGCGGACGAATCGCGAGGCACGACGGCACCCGATCGACACCAGGCGGGTCTCTCAGGGACGAGGTAACTGACCTCGGTGCGGGGGGTTCGTGGCCATTCTGTATGTAATACTATTATACTATTCTGTGCCACTAGGCTACCCAGACCACTACGTCATCACAGCGAATCTGCCTGGCATTTTTTCTTTGATTTTTTTTTCTCTTTGGGACGATTTTTCAATCCCCAGTCAAAAGCATCTGTCCGATAAATGTCAGCTCTATCTTTTTCTTTCATTTGACTTTAGAAAAAGACAAATGAAATAATTATGTGACAAATCGGCCCTGTATCAAATAATTTCAATGATTATTTAAAACATTCAGTTCCTGTGACACGGATTCGTGTCATTTTTGTATGGTTAATCTCCTTGCCAGCGCCGAATGTGTATGACGATTGGCAATCTTTATTATTTATTCTACTGACGTATGCAAGGCACTACTCATAAACTACGTAAGACAGTTTAGATTAGGGCAGAGAGAGTAAAAGAGTAATTAATTATGTACTTAATCTTAGTAATAGGTCCGTAGAGGTAATTAAGAGTTATTGAAATGTAATAATCGGCTAACTCACCTCTTTAATTTAAAAAAAATACCGGCTATCTGCGAGTCGGAATTCGCACATTTAGGGTCGAACCAACCTCAAAAATATGATTTATAAATATTTAGTATTTTGTTGTTAAAGTATACGTAATAATGAACATTTTCACCAAATTTCAAGTTCATAGGTCAATGGGAAGTAAAAAAATTCTTCGGAACAAATTTTGTGACTGACGACGGACGGACGGACGCCTGGGCGACACCAATAGGGTTCCGTTTTGACCCTTCGGGTACGGAACCCTAAAAATGAAACTGAGGGTGGATTCTCGAGTCCCTCACCACCGCCGCCACCAACATCGAGCAGCCGCGCGGGCCGCCCGCACATGATTAAGGACCACGTACTGGTCCGAAACATGTCGATCGATATTCGACGATAAAGACGTGAGTGACCCGTTTATATAATATTTCAATATGTAATAAAACTTATATGTGCATGTCTAACGTAATCATGAACAGCACCTATACACATTACTTTAGTTATAATAGTTCTTTATAAAATTTCATTTAGTTATTGCTCAGTACTGGGATCTCAATCGAGATCAGCGCCCGTAGCACATGTTGCGCTCTAGAGTATCTCGACTTATCTCGAGCTACGCGTCTTTTTCTGATTGACGCTGTTAGAAAGTGAAGGATAGCTCGAGATACGCCGACATACTCTCGAGCGCAACACGTGCTAGGCCTACTGGAGAGACATAATAATTAATAATAGTCTAATCCAATTTTAATACCAATTTACCTCTTCTACCGACTTTCTTAAAACGGGTAAGCGCCGATTAAAGCTTTAAAAAAACGTAGGGTTATTTCAGTGAACAATAATATACCTTATTACATTGTAATAAGGCTTACACAATGATCACTAAAATGTCTTCGTAGATACATAAGCATGTTCGCAAGCCATTGAGCCAAATATTCGACAGATACTTATTTGAATAACCACAAACATATTTTTCTAATTTACAGATACATAATTCATTGCATAAGAGAAAGTTACAATAGATAAAAAAATAGTGCAGAAAAAATAGCAAATTTACAGTATAGTTGAGATCTTTTGTGCTGCCGATATTTCATAAAATTGTTATTCGTTTCTGAATCTTGTGTCATGCACCATTAAGTCGTCTTTTGTATTGATAACATGACACAATCCGGCCAACACAAATAATCTTAAGTATATTATGAACTGCTGATGTTCAGAACAAAGCGCGGAATTTTAACGTATGTCCATACAAAGCAACATCTATAATACCACGAACATTTTGCAGTGACACTAAGACACACCTGTGACACGCGAAGGAACGTAAGCGCTGTGGGTAAGTATGTGCGCGTGCGCTGTCGGTACACGCGTCAATTGTTTGCGCGGGTGCGTAGCGCGTGGCGCGGATGAATCGCGAGGCGTGACGGCACCCGGCGGCACCAGGCGGGTCTCTCAGGGACGAGGCAACTGACCTCGGTGCGGGGGGTTCGTGTCCGTTCTGTATGTATTACTACTATACTATTCTGTTACTAAGGTGAGCGCCGACTAATAGATAATATACGGTATTCAACTTTTCAGCTCTGTCAAACACAACAGCTGATACTCACACGCCATTACATGGGAATGACAAAAGCGAAGTTGAACCCTATAGAAATGCATGTAGGTTGATATCGCATTGGACGCCGTGACGGATATATGCGTCGTTGGCGTAGAAAATATTAAACAGCATTAAAAAAAAAATCGCGTTACCAATAAATAAAACTTACGAAAATACTTGGAAAACGCTAAACCTCACCTAACCTAACCTATTTAATGCTATTTCAAAGATTTTTAAATACATAAAGACGAAAAAAGGACGTAATTAATAATATTTCCCTACAAACTTTATAACATTATAACCAACCGAGCGTTTTTGAAGTTTCATAAATAGTTGATGACTATGATGGCAGCGTGATAACGACAAGATAATCTGTCACTTTCTGGCACCAGTCGATAGAAAGTGACAGGTGCTTTATCTTGTCGACCATCATAGATCCCAGTTCGCAGTATAGACAATTAGATCCTATACTTTGCCAAGTCCTTAGGACTTAGTTGTCATTACTTCAGCCCTACATTGACTGTATGTTCGTGGTATAACGTGAAGTGCGTTGTTTGTATGGTTACGGACTGTAATTGTTGAGCCATTTAGAGCTCACTTTATACTGGACACTTCATAGCTTAACTATTAAAATAACAAAACTAGTTTGATACCTAAACGGCTCAGTAATTATAGCCCGCGAGTTTATAGTTCGTCCGAAACTGTAAGTCTAAATTGACAACATTTCATATTTTTAACTACTTTATTTTATGGACTAGTTAGAAAATAGGTAAAAATTTAAGCCACCCGTATTTTTTCTTTTTCAATTTAACTCAATATTTCATACAAAAAAAACACGTTGAAAAGTAGGTCATTCCAAAAGGGCGTAAGTAAAATATGACGTCATCTTCCCAACAAGAATCCAGAGCCACTCCAGAGCAGCGATTTAAATTGTGTCTGTACTCTGTACTAAGGTCTCCCTGAATTCAGCGAGGAAGATGACGTCAACTTTCGGTTTACAGTAATTTGCGTTTTTTTCCAAAATTAACGGAAAAAAAACTAAAAAAATGTTTTTTGTGTACTTCACACGTTTTTACCGAAATGGTTTTCGAATTAAGACTTTTGGAAATTATGAAATATTGTCAATTCTGGCAAATTAACGCTAGCAAGAATCTACCTTATAATCAGAGATCTTAGTCGGATTTTTGCTTGCGTTCAGAGAATTTGCCCATAGAGATTCGTAACTATACCTGCATTCTTTGTTGGACGTACGCGCTAACGCAACTTAATCTTGAAGGCATGTGAAAGTGAGGTAGAAGGTGTTTGTGTCTCATTCTAGCCCGAACAGCCAGTTGATGCCCTGAGCGAGGAACATGACCAGCGGCTGCCAAGCCACCAGCCAGCGCAGCCAATCCAGCAGCTGGCCATATAGAAGGTGCGGCCGGTCCCAACTGCTCATAGTCAAGGATTTCATAGTTTACTACGCTGACGGTCAAAAATTTCGGGTCACCCTAGTTTAAATAGACTCAATAGGTTTCGTTAAATATTCTACACTCGTGTTATTTACATAATATACTATTAACTGTTTTAGACTGTATTAGATAATGACACGATAAAAAAAACTTTCAACCTCGCAATATTTTAGGAAATAAGACGGTTTTTTACCGACCCGTATTCTTTGTCCGCGAGTGTAGCTTTTTTCAGGGGGGTCTCACTCCGAGCTCCGTGAGTTCGCCGCGGCGTTGCAAGTACATCCGTATGTGGTACCATTCAGTGGCTGACGCGCATTGCTACCTGGACGGTCGCGTCATCGCGTCATTCGCTTGGTGTGGTCAAAGTTTGTTATTTAACTATTATAATTTGGGGTTGTAAATTAAGGATTTGTAAACAGTGGGACTTCTTTACGTAGTACTAATACTTATTCTGTGCTTTTGTCCACTATTTTGAAATTTCATTGCTATTCATTTATTTCAGGCGCTTGCCTAGTTGTCGCTCTTCTATACAAACTTCCACCAATATTTAGTGTTTTTTTTAATGGGGGAAATAAAACGAAATTTGAATTAAGGTTTGTTAAACATAATGCTATCCCGCTTTTTTTCCAGAATCGCAAGTTTTCGCATACGAATCGGCTGTAAGTATACGACTTGGGCCCACCCTTTATATGGCCACCCAACCTTTAAAAAAAGTTTTAGACTCAACAGTTAATGGAATTTATATGTAACAGTCTGAAAATTCTAGGGGAGGCCTTTGCCAAGGGGCAGACTGACACGAATGAAAACATCCCAGATGTCAGAAACACAATATAGTAACATAAGTAAACACAATATAGTAATATAATTAAGTTTTATTGTTTAATGTAGGTAAATTAATAGTCAGTAATAAAGGCTTATTTTATTTATTTCTATATGTAACATTTAAGGCGCGTGGAGCGAACCTGCATTATTTTTTATTTTTTGCTTTTTATCTGACCTCAAAGTCAGAGTCTGTAGCTTTAAGGTAACATCTGTACGTTTTTTGATATTGCAATAAATTATTGAGTATTGATTAAACTACATACTTTACCTTATAATATGTAGCCTTTAAAAGTTTGCCGGCCATTTCCCAGAAAATAAATTATAAAGGATACGGATTGGTGAACATTCGCTTGAGGTCGACGCGCTCGCGGCAGTATGGGCAAGTCTGCTTCTTGCCGACGATGCACCAGCCGCGGATGCAGAACTCGTGGAACACGTGCCCGCACGACAGCTTGTATGTGTTCTCTGCGATCAAGAAATGCGTTTAAAAAACTTCTCTAAAACACCAGCAGCAAGAAGTTTAGATACATCCTGGAGGAAATATGACCTTGAATGACGTCACTGTTATATAATATATTGCATCTCTTTCATTAGATCCATCTTATATTAGAATGAAAGAGATGCAATATAACTTATATAACTGTAGCCGCCGGTGCCGATGGTGGTGGAACTCGACGACTCAAATAAAACTTCGATGTACAGTAGACTGTGGTATAATTCTCAATAGGTACTGGTTTACAGAGAGATTGGCCAAGGGAGATGTGCAGAAGTGGTGTCTTAACGCGAGGTAAGTAATGCCTGGATGGTTGTCTGGAAGAGATCGCTCTTTAGCGATAAGACCGCCTTTTGTTCTACCTCTGTATCCCTGTTTCTTTGTTTTTCTTTTGTATGTGTGTTTATGTGAGGTGTGCAATAAAGAGTATTTGTTGTTTGTTGTTGTTGTAATGCCTGATGACGAGCAAGATTTGCGTTAACGTATGTTACAATGGTAGGGATAAAGAGTACGTGAAGCGTTCCTATTGGTGACTTTAAAAAAGCCGCTCTTACACTAACTGTGCCCGACGGGCGCGTTTTGCTACTGCATGGTAACTTGAAGTTATATAATAAAAAACCGGCCAAGTGCGTGTCGGGCCACGCGCAAGGTAGGGTTCCGTAGTCGTCCACCCGTTACATTATATGGACTAAAAAGTTCGCAAACTTATATTTACTATGTTTTTGAAAGAATTAACAACAATATCTAAGGTACCAATGGAAATTGTACGAAAGTTTGCTTTTGCAAAGTACATTTCTGAAGTTCGACTATTACTCGTTAACTACTAATGTCTACTTAGATGTGATAGTTTTCCTTTTAAATTCATCGTATATACTACTACCATGATTTTTTTCACATGCCTAGTAGCCACCGTTTAGCTGGCAGGGGGGGGGGGGGGACACTTGACCATAGCAAAAATTATCACTTCAAAGCTTAATATCACGCTAACCAATTCTTTAATCAAAAAATGCTTTTAGAAAACTTATAATATTTTTAAAAGAGCTATCCAACGATAACCCACACGATGGGGTTTGGCAGAAAAAAAAATTGCACCACCACTTTACATGTAGGGGAGGTACCCTAAAAAAATTTTTTTTTCAAGATTTTATTCTACCGTTTTGTCGGCGTCATTGATATGTATACTCATGCCAAATTACAGCTTTCTAGCACTAACGGTTACTGAGAAAAACGGGGGTCGGACGGACGGACGGACGGACGGACGGACGGACATGGCGAAACTATAAGGGTTCCTTGTTTACTACGGAACCCTAAAAAGGGTTGCGTTCGCAACAATAACAGTGACGTCATTCAAGGCCATATTTTCTAGCTTCAAACGAATGTTCGGCACGCAACCTCCAGGATGTATCTAAACTTCTTGGCAGCATGCAATACAATACAGATACTCTTTATCGCACACCTCAATTAAAGCAAAAAGTCACAATAAGTAGAGATCACTAAAGAGTGATTTCTTCCAGACAACATTAGGGTAGCGTAAATCAAATCTAAACATGTGGTGCAGAGTTAGGCTGGGTTGCACCAAACCGTTTGTAATCGTAGGCGAATCTGTTCGTCGAATCTGATTGTATGGAAAGTTTGACAAGTTTGTATGGGATGACAGCTGCCGGCGCAATATTTGACGATGACCGGTCTGTCTTCGTACGTTGGTGCAACTGGCATTTAATATATGAAACCTCCTAAGGCGGTTGCCACTGATCCGGGTTCCGCACGACGGTGCGGTGTGCGAGCGAGACAGCGCTATGCAAGTCTATAGCGGTGTCCCGCCCGCACTGCGGAAATCAATGAGACAATCGATCGCCTAGCAATGCATGGTGAGATGCAGCGATAGTGGGCGCCACCGCACGTGCGCGGCGTTGCGCCCGCTTGGTGGCCCATGAGGGGAAGTCTACTCGGTAAGAAGGAACGGCGCGGCCGTGACTTCCGTGAAGGTCGCTGCCACGTACGTAATTACAGGTTCGTATCGATTTCGTTTTGTTTTGCTTCGTACAAAACCAGATGAGAACGGAGAATCTATCTTCCTTACACGGATTATTGCTGTCACTCATGCGTCCGTCTGTCGTCTGTCACAAAATTTTGTACTTCCCATTGACGTATTAACTTAAAATTGGTGATGATGTATATTGTAATGTACATTTTGCCAACAAATACTAAAATCGAAAAATCAGTTTTTTTTTTTTAAATTTCCTTATTTTTCTATCAAATTCAACTGAATTTAGCGGTTGGTTCGTAATACTAAATGTGCGAAGTCCGACTTGCACTTGGCCGTTTTTTTCTATTCTCTGCAGATCCACTCTCCTCTTTTAAGTCTTACCTATAACGCCCTCCTCATTGACGGCTACTAGCAGCTTGTCCCCGCATACCGCACACACGTCGCTCTCCAGCTGCCGCGTCGGTATGCCCTCTTGTGTGTAGTACTGGGAACATTAAGATACGTTACAAATGTGCTGAGGCTGTTTGTATTTGTAACATACTCGACACTAAGTCCCGCGGTTAAGATAGTTAAAGAAAAGTTATGTCTCTCACTCAGAGCAGGCTTAATATCGACAGTTTTTTTTATATACCTACTAAACTTATTATAAATGTCTAGAATAAAATATAATTATGTAGATTGCGGAAAAATAATATGTAGCAACAAAGGCGCGGGAATTCAAAACAAACATTGACACTTACAGAACATTAGCCCAACAGGCGGTCTTATCGCTAAAGAGCGATGTCTTCCAGACAACATACACACACACACACACACAATATGGAATATGTACCTATACTATATCGTCGACTAAATACCCATAGTACAAGCTTTCCTTAGTTTGGGACTAGGTCGATTTGTGTAAGATTGTCCACAACTATTTATTTAACATTTTATTTATATATGAAATAATTACCCCAATAGACGCGGCCATTTTATCTGCGCAGTACTCGGCGACGTCTCTGCCCAACACGCCGAAGTAGAGCCCGTAGAATAGTAACACCATGCCTACGTCCATCCACGACTGTAAAGACGGGTTGACACCATTGACTTAAATCACAGAATAAGTAATAGTACTACGTACAGAAGCCTCACTGTTAACAAATCCCCGCGAGGCAAGCCAAACATTACACTCCTTTTTTAGGGTTCCGTACCCTAAGGGTCAAAACGGAACCCTATTGGTGACGCCCAGACGTCCGTCCGTCCGTCGGTCGTCTGTCACACAGGTTTTACAGCCAAACGGTTGGAGCTACAGACTTCAAATTTACACAGTACGAGTATAAGCATCTTGTTGGCTCGAAGGCATACAAATAGTCAAAACTTATTTTTAAATGTTTTTAAAGGGGGCTCCCATACCGCCGAGTGGGGTATCGTTGTATAGAGCTCATTGAGTAGATACTTATTACATTTTTAATTTTAAAAAATATTGGAATACAAAGGAATGAGAAGCCACCAAAGTCAGCTTTTTTTACGAAATTTGTTCCGAAGAATTTTTTGACTTCCCAAATAGCTATAAACTTAAAATTTGGTAATAATGTTTGTTATTACTTATATTTTACCAACAAATACGAATATATTTATAAATTAGATTTTTTCTTTGAAATTTCCTTATTTTGCTTATAATAATCAACTTAACTTTGCGGTCGGTTCGGAACCCTAAATGTGCGAAGTCCGACTCGCACTTGGCCGGTTTTTTTGGGCAGTCGTGTAAAAAATTAAAAAGATAAAAACAAGTTTCCTAATAAATAATTCAAGGAAATATACTTTGTTTGCATTCGTGGGACCTAATATTTTGGTTTTACTTGTATGAAGTAGGTCCCACGACTGCAAAAATTCCTTGATTGAGTTCTTTATTAGGAAACTTGTTTTTATCTTTTAAATGCAGTCGTGTTTTTAATTTTCTAACAAAGAATACTGACCGGCGCGAGCTGGGGTGGCGCCAGTTGGGTGCCGAGCCTTTATGTGTTCGACAACCTTTATGATGAGACTTGGTGTACAACGAGTTTATAGCTTGGATTAACATATAATAGTACATTACTTACCAAGGGCGATAAAAAAAGAATGTCTCAGATCGCAGGTATTTTAAGGCGCAGGCGATAAATATGCGATCTGAGGCTTTCGTTATTATCGCCCTTGGTAAGTACAAAATTTTACGTCACCCCCTGGCCAGGAAGTGGGTTTTTTCGCGCGCGGAGCGTGCGATAATGGCCACTTTATGGCCAGGTGTGACATAAAATTATTATAATACCTGTGGTTTCTGACCGAAGAGCAGATTCACCCCAAGGAATGTGAGCATCATGATGACATAGCCGATCACGCCGATGCAACAGCTGATCTTGTAGATTAGGTAGAACCATTTGTACACTAGTCTGTGAAAACGAGAAGTTTTTATCTTGGTTAATTGGCGATCAGTCTGTATACTATTAAGCTGATTTGTTAGCGGAAAGTGACATAGTGACTTGTAGGCGAAGAGGCCAGCACCTCTACTGTCCTTTCACAAAAGATTTTTCCTTTTTAGTCTCCTCTCATTGAGAACAGGCTGTAGAGGCTGTGTTGCCAGGGGATTAGGATGTATAGTCAGGCGTTCCGCATATTTTTCCCTGTGTTTTTCTATTTCGTCTTGCCCGGTTGGCACTCCGAGGTGTTCATGGATCTCAGCATACCCAATGAATGATGAGATCCATGAAAACGAGACTTAATTGAATAATAATGGTTTTTAAACCGCTTCTTCCGTTTGCGAACGGGAATATTCAGTTTAAAGATATTTATTCTCAAAAAAGACAGTGTAGTCACTTACATGAGAACATGGATATAGGTACAGTCGAGGTCATTAATATGTATACACTTTTTTACCCTAATGAATGCGGTCGCCTACAATTTGTAAGCAAACGTGTATATTAATTACCTCGACTGTACATGTACATTTCATAAGAAGTAGACATTTACTACATAGTTTGTGTTCTCGCTTAAGTTATTTTTAAAGAGGGTATTGTTCATAAATATGTAGCGCTACTTTAGTTTTGAAAACCTTAAGTGAGCCCTCATCTTTCAAAACAGGCGGCAGGGGAATATTACATTATTTATTTACCAAGGGCGGTAAGACAAAGATTGTCTCAGATCGCAGGTATTTGACGCGAGCCGTAGAAGAAGGTGATAAATATGCGATCTGAGGCTACCTTTATTGCTTTACGAATGAAATTGATTGATTGCTGCTGTTAAATTTACTAATTTAATGCAGTTACTTCGTTAAAAATGTGTATTTTCGCAGCAAGACCCAGACTGTAATTTTGATAACATCAATAAAACAAGTCGTGAATGGCAGCGATAAATATAATTTTATAATTTTGCTCACAATGTCACAACTTGTGGAACCAAATATAGCAATCTCACTCGTTTTTCCTCCTTCAAGTTAAAAAATTTAGGAAAACGCAGACAATATGTTGTTGAGACTGTGTTGCGAACATAATTGGATTGAATTTGACATTATAATGATTCGCGAGTGCGAGTGAGAGGTGAAGGTATCATATGATGTGACCCTACTCCACTCCACTCTCTTCTTGTTGAAAAATAGTTTCGTATATTCCTCGCATCCTCGAGGATACAGAAAAATGAGGTAACTTTGATAACAATAATTGACAACAGGCTGAAATGCTGCTGTAGCTTCCAGTAGGTAGGCCAAGCAAAAAAGCCTACGTTTTTTTAAAGTTTTAATCGGCGCTTACCCGTTTTAAGAAAGTCGGTAGAAAAGGTAAATTGGTATTAAATTTGGCATAGACTATTATTAATTATTATGTCTCTCCAGTAGGCCTAGCACGTGTTGCGCTCGAGAGTATGTCGGCTTATCTCGAGCTATCCGTCACTTTCTAACAGCACCAATCAAAAAAAGACGCGTAGTCTATCTCGAGCCGACATACTCTCGGCGGCCGTTGTGTGTTAGGCCTACAGGACCAAATGTGAAACATTTTTCATTCAAGAATATAATTGGGATGACGACATTCAAAAAAATAAATAATTACGTAATTAGTCTTCAAAGTTTTAAGAGTGGGTATGTTCTGTCCCTTTTCCGCAAAACGCACCTTTGTATTGAACGATCGTCATTTACTATGGCGCTACTTAACAGTGACGTCACGGTTAGGTAGCACTTTCTCTCTCTAACTACGAACATTCTAACCGTTGTAGCTCCGTTATTTTTTGAGATATTTGAATAGGATTTTCACTATTTGGCATAGTTTTATGTCTTCTTTCTATTGAAGTAATAAAATTTTTTGAGTCGACATCCCTATTACAAAACATTGAGTAACATTTACAACAATTTTTGGACGCCGTAATAATAATAAATAAGACATTCACTCAACTAAATTGCTTTCCTGTCATGAGGGATCGACTACGAAGTGGAACAAATATTCGTGCTCATCACACTAAATAAATTCCCTGGGACCTCCAGCTTCGTAGGCAGGCGTCACTAGCAAATAACCTAAAGCGGTCGTCAAATTCACTTAATTTGCATTCATCACTGACCTTGGCGTGGTGGCGCTCATGGGTTTGATGGAGCTCTTCCTCATCACCAAGCCCGTCAGCAGCGTGAATATGCTCCAGATCACCACGAACCGCCACCAGTGGCTGCGGGCGCTCATTATGAGCGGTATGCACCACATCGCCACCATCGTGAAGAACTGTTGAACAGATGTTGTGTTGATGTAAAGTAAATCAAGTTAATAAGCATAAGCACACCTGTGACACGTGAAGGAATGTAAGCGCTGTGGGTAAGTATGTGTGCGTGCGCTGTCAGTACACGCGTCAATTTTTTGCGCGGGTGCGTAGCGCGTGGCGCGGACGAATCGCGAGGCGCGCCGGCAGCAGGCGGGTCTCTCAGGGACGAGGTAACTGACCTCGGTGCGGGGAGTTCGTGTCCGTTCTGTATGTAATAGTATTATGCTATTCTGTGGCACTGGTCCCACCGCCGGCGATGAGCGCGAAGCGATTAGAGCTACAAACTAGAAACGAGTTGGCGAGCAGCGAGAAGCGAGTGGTAATTCCGATAGTTTTGTCGCTCGGCTATAAGCGAGTGTTCAAATGCGACGGACGATTACTCGGAAAATGAACGCTGTTTAGTCTCTGATCGCCGAGCGAGCATCGCTGAACGAGTACCGCTGAGCGATGCTCGCTTTTATCGCTGCGATCAACTAGTGAAGGGAGTCCTCGTCGGCAGTGTGAACAGCTAGCGATCAACTATAAATATATCTGTCTCTTTTACTGCCACGGGATCTATATCTTTTGTTCGTTTCTTGAGCGAGAAAATCGGCGATAGCTAATCGCTTCCTCGCCCTTGGTGGGACCAGTGCCTGTGCCTAAGTCCCTTCTTGTATGCAGTGCATTTAAAATATTTTAAATTTGGAAACCTATCCCTTTGCTATTCTGCTGAATTTGCTATTTGCTTTGCTTTCAGCGGAATAGTAAAGTAATATTGTTGGATTTATCGTGGAATTTCGCAAAATAACACTTGATTCAATCAATTACTGCTGACACTACCAAACAGTTACCACATCATTTAACTTACTCATAGTTTTGTAAATAAACGTTAATAGGTGACTGGTTTTAAAGCGCAAACAACACTATAGTGCGTGCCATCCAGGACGACGCCCCCTCCACAGCGAATTCCATACTAATCTATGGGTCATTCCATTGTGACGGGTGGGACATTTATACTCTTTTTTTTTTTTTTTTAATACTACGTCGGAGGCAAACAAGCTGACAGCCCACCTGATGCTAAGTGGTTACTGCCGCCTATAGACGCTTGCAACACCAGAGGCGTCACTCACGCGTTGCCGACCCACAAGAACCCTTTTCACGCCTTTTTTGAAGAGCCCCATGTTGTAGCCCATTGGGAATACCTCGGCAGGAAGCTCATTCCACAACCTGAGTGTTCTCGGTATAAAGTACCTGTTGAATCGCACTGTACGAGAACGCAATGGCTCTAAGATGTGGGGATGAGCTCGCTGCCGATGGCGAGCGGTGCGGTGATGAAAGGTGGCCGTGGGCATCATGTCAAACAGTTCCTCTGAGCACACCCCGTTATACAGGCGGTAGAACACGCACAAGGAGGCAAAGTCCCTCCTGAGATCAAGCGGTTCAAGGTCGCCTGTCACACTGGGATCGTCGACGATTCTCACTGCCCGTCTTTGAAGCGAGTCACAAGGGCTAAGTTGGTATTTTGGAGCTCCCGCCCATAGGTGAGAGCAGTACTCCATATGAGGCCTAACTTGCGACTTATAAAGTTGCAGCCGTTGTCGAGGTGTGAAGTACTGCTTTGACCTGTTGAGCACTCCAAGTTTCTTAGATGCCAACTTAACCTTACTTTCTAAGTGACTACGGAATTGCACTTCGCTGGAGATGTCGACGCCAAGGATCCCAATGCTCTGAGACATGGTAAGAGGTGTGCCCTGAAACTGAGGGGCCACAGTAAATGGAGCTTTCTTAGCAGTGAACGCGCAGACTTGCGTCTTGGTGGGGTTGAATTGGACTAAGTTTCGTCGCCCCCAATCGGAAACTCTGGTTAGAGTATTCTCGATTTCAGATGCAAGTACTTTTCGGCTTTCCTCCACATTGCAACGAGGGTTATTAGCTCGGCCTGTGTAAAAAGTGTCGCCGGTACTGTCATCTGCATAGCAATGTAAACAGTCAATTGACAGCATATCATTGATATGCAGTAGGAACAGCGTCGGCGACAGCACAGAACCTTGTGGGACGCCAGCGTTAATGTCCATGCTATCGGAGCAACTACCGTCAACGACGGCTCTGATGCGTCTGCCGGACAAAAAGCTGGCAATCCAGTTGCATAAACCCTCGGGTAGACCGAGCCGAGTTTACCGGCACTTTGCTTTATTTCTGCCAAACGGCAACGATTTACGTATTGAATATGACATTATCACATACTTGAATAGTCATTGCATACTGTACCATCGAAAAATGTATGAAAATGTCATTTTTATCATGAGAAATTGATGGTATAAGAAGTGTAACGGGTGGGACTTCAAAGTTCCTCTCCTCTCCGAGTTGACTTACACCATTCGCAATTGGTAAGAAACTACGAAACTTTTGTTAAACAACCTATTTTTATATAGTTCCGGATATTGTATAGATAAGGTTTTAGTATAATTTACGCAAATAACTCGTAAAACAAAAACAATTTTGCTTCTCAATGCTCGTGACGGGTGGGACGAGTAACATTTGGGCATACAAATGTATGAAAAATATAAACACAGTTCTTTTGTATTTACTTTAAATCAGCTCTTTAATTAATTATTTAATGTTACAAGTATTCATTTCAGTAGTTTTCTTAAAGAAATAAGCAAATAAAATATATTTTTTCTCTTCAATGTTTACAGGTTTAGAAAATGCCTATGTAATTTTTATGCCTTTCGCTGGAATAACCCCTATGCGCATTTGTATGGATTGGGCTGTGGAGGGGCGCGCCTTCGTGGATGACACGCACTATACCTTAACTAGACAACAGAGTATGTGCTATGCTATGCAGTAGAGAGGGACACCATGTTCGGTGTTTTTTCTAGCTGTCAAACATCTGTTTTGTTTGATATTAATTATTGTTATTGTTGAGAGTTGAGCTTGCAATAAGTAATTATTTCTAAATATACAACACTATAGAAATACTCGTATTAATATATAGATGGATATTCTATAACCATAATAAAAAAAGGCTTACCGCATAAGACCTGTAATGTCGTTTCTTCCACTCAACAACAACAATCTGCGCCACAATAAGGGTCCCGATGAGGATAAGGATCATGGTGGTATGCATGCCCTCATGGCCCCGGTGCAGCTCATGCAGCCTCTGATGGTCATATCTTACGGACACCAAAAAAAAAACAAAATCAAATTGGTTCATTCACACAGATAGTCATGTTAAACTTATAACCTTTTTTTGGGTTGCACATTTGAGGCTAATAAAAGGCTATTTATGAAAATGTAATAAAATATAATATATTGTTTTGTGTCCCATTATGAAAAACAGTTAGAAACTTGGATAAAAAGGAAATATTTGTACAACTAAGAAAAATACAAAAATAAAACAAATTTCATATTTTGTTTGTCAATAATATCTGGACTGGACACTTCCCTGGGACGTCATGGCATGCAAGCTCTGTAAGGACGTCATGTATCGAGGTGTACAGAAATTGTGACTTGGCAGTATTTCATACTTGGCTCTTGCTATTCAAAATGTATGCTTTATCTTAGTGCAATATCATGTCTAAATTTAAAGAGCATGATTAACATAAAATTGTACTTCGTAAATCTTGTTCTGAGTACAGAGAGTAATAGATAGTATTCCCATAGTCCGCATATTTTTTATATTACTTGACTAAACATCAAAATTTACAGTAAGTGTGATACACAATTTACATAATACCCATTGAAATGCATTTTGCACAACAAAATGTTTGTTCCATTATAAGACACCATCTGGCACGTATTTACATTAGGATTACGAATACAAATAAAAATCAATGATTATATTCTACACCAAAACTACCTAATTGCCTTAAAAAGTTTTGGCTGTTTTTATTCTTACCTTAGTTTTTCCTCTGATGTTAGTTCCTCGTAAGTCTGTAATTAGAAAGCTAATTAGCATTTACAAATACAATAAATTAAGGAAACCTTATCAATTTTTTCAGGTTGCCTTTACCTTGTTCGGATCAACAGGCCGGTGGAGATCCATTATAAATGCTTTATAAGTAAAATCAACACACTATACACTAATTAACATTTATTCTTACAATTAATGTTAGTAATTATAACAAAACTACAATAGATTAGCGTTTTTATTGGAAAATTAAACGTATGCCGCCGATGGCTATCGTCATTTTGGCAAGTGACTAGGCTGTCATTATGACAGTACGGCTGTCACTTGAAGTGTTACCATTAATAGACAAATTTTACCTGAAAATAAAATTTATATTAAGTTACTTACCTTATTCCAAGCCTAACAAATTGAGATGGCGACATCCGTTTCCGCTGGCAACCTGCCATGTTCCGAGTGACGTTTACCGGTTTTATCCCCACCCTTAGGAACCAAGCGGCGCTATGGCTGCGGACCTAGCAGCCGTCATTGGATTCTCAATTTGATCTACCGTCCAATATGATATAAGTGGACGGTAGATAGCCACTGCAGATAGACAGGTGGCAAATGTAGCCACGGTAGGTAGACCGGTGGCACTGCGTTATGTAAACAAAGCACGAACTAAGGGTAGGTAGTTGATTTGTTTATGCTTAAATAAGATCTGATGATTAACTAGTACAGCTGAAAAAGAGCTTAAGTACTAAATTGTTCCTGAAAAACAAGCTTAAAACTAAGTTTTTAGCTGAAAAATAAGCTTAGATTCTAATACATGCAAGTGAATGTTAATAAAAATGAAATGGTGTTTAAGCACACGCCAGCAGACAGCAATAAAATTAGGCTTGGAATAAGGTAAGTAACTTAATATAAATTTTATTTTCAGGTAAAATTTGTCTATTAAGTACCTGTACCTTATTCCAAGCCTAACAAATTGAGAAGTGTTTGTTATCGGCTGCTGGTTCATAAGGATTAATCGAAACTAAATAGTTTAATTAGAACGCCAATGTGAAGAATAGAATAAAGCATTGTAGAGGAGTGAAAACTTTTATACTTAACACATACAAGTAATATAAATATCATAATCACTCCTTCACCATATATTAAACTACATAACAGGCTCTACTAGTGTCCAAAACGCCTACAGATTTAAAATGAACATTTTTTGAAATACCTAGTAGACCAGCTAGTCACTTACACCTACGTAATCCATAATTACTCCTTCACCATATATCAAACTACATAATAGTATCTACTTGTTTGAAAAACCTAGTAGCACCAGCTAGTCACTTACGTGTTTCTACGTTACAAATATGTCATCTTTATTAACGATTGTCAGCTTAGCAATTGCGAATATTGTTCACACCGTAGCAATCCACAGAATAGATTTCAGCTAGTTAACCACGAAGCTTTTATACCTTCCTCTCGGTTACAGAACAAAACCTAATGATATCCAATAAATAAGTAAAGGTCAGTGGATCAACATTTGGATTAGAACTATAAGCCAAACAATTTGAATGTGTAATTCATTGGTAGGCAATATCGGACCGACATTTAATTGAACTAGCTTCAATATTAGCAGCTTTTCAAAATTTAAAACAAATGTAGTGTAAAAATCCTGTGCACGTCCTTTAACGTGGGATCACAGAATGAGTAATAGTACGTGGAATCCATAAATGCCTATCCGGCTGACAAAATATACTGAACTGAACAACGGTAGTGATTATCTTCTCTTTGAACTGAATCAAGCTATGGGTCCGTTTACAGAACAGTGTTCAAATCGTAGTTTTATACATAAACAGCCTAAAATGCGAGGAATTATCTACTCGAATTGACTTACGTATTACGTCCTATCCCAAATATGCTTGTAGTCTTAGCCAGGATGATTATAAGACGCCATAAAAGACCTTCGCCTACGGCTAATAAATAAACTGAAGTGGGCCACCAGTCATCAGCCACACAGCTATAGAACTAGACAATGGTAAGAGATTTTTTACTATCCAAGAATAAATACTATGAATCTCGATTTCCATGGATAGGGCCTCATTCTCCTGGTCGCTGAATTATAACGCTAAATTGTTAACATATCGATAGGGGCACTAGGTAAAACCTGGTAGATACATAGTTATAAACGGGGACCCTCCTGTATCATACGTATACAAAGGAGAAAGAACGCGCTGAACAAAGAAAAATAAATGTCGACGCTATCAATATCTACCGTCCGATAGTAGCGACGAACTTACTAACAACAACCAACGACAAATACTGCAGTTAGCTGGATCACCTGCGATGTCGAAACTATGTAAGCTTTCCAAGTTGCGAGGAGACCTGACTGATTAAGTATAGGTAGGGTAGGTATACCCCATAATAATTATGTATAGAGTACCTTACAGGGGAGAGAATGTTCTACAATTATTCGACCCTGATTTCGCATGGACTACAATATAGGTAGTCTTAAAAACGCTGAATATGTGCTACTCTGGTGTCTTACTGGTTACTGTCAGTGCGTACATTACTGATTTTGATCATACCCGAAATATAAAAGTAAAGGTATAGACCCTCCTAACCAACGAGGCCGAAGCTAGTAAATACAACGAAGAATAATATCAATGATCATAATGAGGCCATTTTGTTCGGGAATTAAAATCGTAAACAGCTTTTATTTAATTAGCTCATATCGTATAATTTCAATAAAACAGGCGAATGTCTGCGATATAGAAGCTCTATAAACATGTATATGCAGCATGTCATGTCAGTGTGTCAGTTACCGAAGGGAAGGGAGGAAATTTTGTGGAAATCCTTCCAGCTGAAAGTGATTTTAAGCCCAGGATCTCACTGCAGTCCCAAGGAGTAGGTACAATGATTGCTAGACGACCAGTGTTTATTTGTATATAATTTATCGTCAAGCCTAAATGATTAAACTAGAGAAGCATACTAGGTACGCACCCTTGACTCTGGTGTGACCAGATCTAAAGGACGTTTATCCGAGGGCCTAACAAAACTGCCGTTGCGACGCTACGCGAGTAGAGATAAATCTACCCTCTGATTCCAACTCCTAAATTCGAGTGCGACAGGTCAGGAACCGCCGAGTCGCGCTAGATACGACTTGGCAGGAAATTGTGCTAGGCCAGCTGGATGAAAAGCGAAGCAAGGCTATAGGTAATATCATCTGCTGAACACCGGCGAGAATCTGGAAACGTCGCAATCGCAAGTAATGCCCTGTTGTCATGTGACAAGTCGTGTACCTTGCAAAAGTAAACAGACAGAAAGTAACATGGAAATAAAAAGCATTCTCAAACTAATAAGTCTTCTCAACATCCTTTTGTCAATAACTGGGTAATTTGCACAGATGAAGATTATCCAGTATCTAGACAATTATTATGCAGCCTGTTCTAGTCATGAGAGACAGCACCGTAGACTTAACTGCTAAGCACACTTACCCTATTTGCCTCTGTAGCAGCTGTTTCATCCTGCGTACCTCCTACTTTGCCAAAAGTAGTGGAGATTCGAGCTAAAGGAGGAGCTCGAACACAGTTAACCAAGCAATTGTAGACTGAAATGCGTATCTGTATTGCCCAGAAGTTGCGACGAGGTTGTGTTAAACCAAGTCTCCTTAAAGTGCTTTGTTTGTAACTTTTTACGCAAAAGTTTGACTAGTATCTTCTCCTTGCGCAGGAGTGACCGTGCCGAGAGGTTTGCAGCATCATCTTCCGCAAGCGTGCGTAGGCATAGAAATATCCTATAGATTTCCCAAAGTATGAAAAATGTCGGGAGTCGAACCCGTGTTCACTGCGTAACAGTAATTATAGATGCAATAAAGAGTATTTGTATTGTATTGTATAGATATAATATTGCCACAAACTCAAGATACCACCATCAGACACATTGTTAAATATTCCGTCATGTATGCTATTAACTGGCTTATTCATGTAAGCATCTCTCGGACCGTGCGACGGGCGAAGCAAACAATCTGACTAAAAATAAGCCACACGTATTCGGTATAAACACTTAATACCTATATCTTAGCCAAAGTACTTTGAGTTTGCGCAACTACTTACAACTTATAAATTATAAAGATAGACAGATACACCGACAGATACGTTAAACTTATAACACCCCTCTTTTTCCGTCGGGGGTTAAAAATAGACAAACGTTTATTTTTAAAATAAGATTGAGGGTACTCAGATAAGGTTACTTACCTTATTTATTTCAGGGAAAGTCTCCGTTAGGTATGACGACGACCGAAGCGATTAGGAGAGCTATGTAGAACAAGCCGCGAGCGGAGCATGCCGCGGCAGCGGCTGGCGAAGCGTCAGGACCCAATATTTTATATTGGGTACCCCCTGGCACAACCCGATCATCATCAAGAAATAATTATGTTACCAAAATTACACTTGCCGAAATTTCATCTCGAAACTATAATAAACGACTCGTATGATTTTATAAACTTAATTTTGTATTTACTTAAGTTTAAATCGACACTTACGGCAGCTAGCTATTGAGCTATAGCCATAAGCTAAACTCCAGAGGTTCGGTTCGATTAGCATGCATTATAATGACCGGAATTAATAATCCTAAAACCGTAATATGGTAAATACTGATGTGCTCCACAATTGCGATACCAGATGATTTGAGGGTAGTTTGCAAAAGTGAAATGGTTATCCTTCACGAAAAAAAGCAGCACGGGTGGACCGTGGCGGAAGGAACTGCATGAACAGACATCATCGGGTACGCAAATTTACTAAAAAACTTGTAAAGACCTTACCTCCAGCCCCGCTGAGAGCTACTCACGATTATTTTAAATTCCATCATCCGTGGTCAGACATGAAGAATCCTCGCTCTTCAGCAGTCTATGGGTGGAGCACCATCACCCTGCACGTAGTTTACCAGGATCCAACTATCTAATTCGTCACTATCATGGAACTTGATCAGAAAATTTCGAATTATTTTCCGTTAAAAAGGCAGATTCAAGTACCGCCGGAGCAAGTACTTTATGTGTTGCCTCTGCAAAAAACAGAACGCCAATGACGGCTGCTAGGTCCGCAGCCATAGCGCCGCTTGGTTCCTAAGGGTGGGGATAAAACCGGTAAACGTCACTCGGAACATGGCAGGTTGCCAGCGGAAACGGATGTCGCCATCTCAATTTGTTAGGCTTGGAATAAGGTACAGGTACTTAATAAAACTTAGGCGCACGACACACGTCCAGATCATGTTCATGATACAGTTTGGGGATACATTATGATACATTCAGATAGCCATTATTCTGTTGAAGCCTGCTAGAACGTAGTGGTTATATTCTGTTTGCCTGCTACTACATTCAGCACGCCTGTAAATATGAACGGCCCATCCGGGCCCATCCCGGGCCCGGGGTTTATGGCGCAACCCTAAAAAATGTCAACTGTCATTGTCAAGTTTGACATTACTGGCGGGGTTTGGGGTTTGGAGTTTTGTTTAGCATCGTAAAATTTCTTTATTGATTTAATAACTTTTACATTACCCTTTGCTACTAAAGTTAAAGATGTGAAATATTTACTGTTTCGTGTTCAGCGAGGCCCAGCAGTCAAATATGCCGAATAAAGGTAATAATATATATAAATATACAGTTGTAATGATGACTCGTATTGTTGTGGTCTTGTTATTATTTACCTTATCAAGTTATTGTGGTTATTTTGTAATAAGTCTATTCATTATGTATACCTAATTGCTGGACCTGGACCCACTATCAAGAATTCTTCGTACTATATAAACGAAAATAAATCTTTAGTCATTTTTTCTTCACAGAGCTGAATCGTACTCAGAGTCAGGCAACGGATGTCAAATCAGTGCCGGTAGTCCAAAATGTGACTCCAAGCAAGACCGGAGCTGGAGCCTTGGCGGTGAAGACTGGTGTTGCCAAGGTCAGTGGTTATTTCTTGTAGTTGTTTACACTGCAAGTTGATGAACTTGAACTTTCTCATGACATGGGGTAAGAAAAAGCCACCAATTAGTTGTAAATTTCCCTGCCACCTCTGGATGGGAATGCTGCTCACAGGCTTAAACATATAAGAAAGCGTTTTCAATGGTATTGTGTTCATGAACAGATTGCTTTTCTAATTTTCTTTAAGGGAATCAATTGCATATGTATTATTTAAGATTTCTACATATACTAATGCCTATATTGCCAATACTGCTCAAAATATTAGTAGACTTATTGTTGATTGCAAATTTGTGTATTAATTGCTTTGTATTTGTTGGCCGCTAGGCATATTTGTGAAAAGTTGCTGAAGGAAAATGTTAGCACATAACATTGTAACACTTATCTTTTTTGTTTAACACATCTTTTTTTTAGAATGGGGAAATCTCTAAAGTGGAGAAAGAGTATAATGTTTCTGTTTCAAATTTCTGCCTTTACAATGTAACCTAGTTTTTTTCAAGGCACTGGTTAATAAGCTATTACTGAACCTCCTGATCAAGTGAGACTTGGGTTTGATTAGTTCTTGCCTATTGCCACTTGCAGCCGTAGACATTGCGCAGCCCCAGTGATCAAATCTTTGAGAGGCCTTTATTTACATGGGTTGTTGCATCGTAATGCACATTTGTGCAAGGCCCCTGGAAGAACGAGGCTTCAAGTGATTGCTCTGGTTGCCACCTCCTAAGGCTGGCTTGGTTAGCTTTTAAGGATATTAAATAAAACAAAATATTCATGATTCACTGTACGTCGCATATAGTTTATTGATATATTTGACTAAGGGTTTGTTCAGTAGTTTGCCGACATCCTTGGCGAAGACAAAGTCGAGGTGGTTGAATTTCGGCCAATTGCATCCAGGTCGTACATCTTCTAGCATGCCGGTGCTGTTCAGTACTTCAGCCAGCCGCATGACTTGCTGTAAAAAAGAAAATATTATAGTAGCTTACAGCAAACTAATGAGAAATTTAATTTTTACATGAGTTTGATTATTTTATTTAAGGAGGACCGAGTGACCGGTGAGACACCTAAGATACGAAATATGACGCTAGTATTTTGTGTTTCTTATAAATAAATGCCTGCCTCTCTACTTAATGCTGTGCTGTAAAAAAAATCTTAATTTTCCCTTGATCTCTTTCCCTTGATGTTTAAGTGACTATAGTATAAAAAATATTTTTCATGTGGCATCACAACAAAAAACACGGAGACTTCATTTTGAATATTCTACAGCTACCTTTAGAGTCTTTATTTCTTTATGTTATACCACAGAATAGTATAATAGTATTACATACAGAACGGACACGAACCCCCCGCACCGAGGTCAGTTACCTCGTCCCTGACAGGCCCAGGATGACAGGCCGGGTTACGATCGGGTTACCGTCGCGTCTCGCGATTCGCCCACACCACGCGCTACGCACTCGCGCAAACAATTGGCGCGTGTACCGACAGCGCACGCACACATACTTACCCACAGCGCTTACTTTCCTTCCCGTGTCACCCCCGTGGTTATACATAATCGATACTCACAGTTTTCTCAGTGAGTTGGTCATTCATGCCATAGAGCAGCGTCACTGGGACTCGAACGTTGGTGAGGTCATACGGTTTTACATCGCCAAACAGGCCATTCTCCCACGATGTGAACACACCTGTGAATAATTTTGTGTGTGTGTTTGTATTAAACAGTACACTGACTATGAAGTTGAAATACACCCCTACGCACGCATGACACATGATAGCGCGCGAGTTATCTCGCTGCGAGATAGACTATCCGTCTTTTTTAAATTAGCACACGCAGAAACAGACGGATAGTTTATCTCGCGGCGAGATAGCTCGCGCGGCAATTTGTGCTAGCCGCACTGACGAGGATGCCGTACGAGACTGAGCATGAGTGAGTGGTTCTATTCTTGAAAAACTCATGGTAAATAAATAAATAAATAATAATATGATTTTAAAGTCATTTTAAGTTAAAACTGTGGTAAATAAATAAATTATGTGTGTTGCGTACATTTTTCTGAATGTCAATGAAAACATTTCGAACTATCTTTCAACCCCAGCTAAATTGGGTTGAAAGTTGAAAGATAGTAAGAAATATTGAGGATGCTAATGCTATATTTGACTGAAGGGTGTACGCAAACTTACTTGACATGGCGATTTTCGCAAAATGTTCTAACTGCCTCCACGACGCCGGTTGCATTCTGACCATTATAACACTTGCCATCATCTGCAATTTTTTTTATTCTTAATGAAAATTCGATACTATGTATGTACATATTTATAATGAAAAGGTCACAGAACATGCCAAATAGAATATAACTAGATCGGTTTACATGGAATTGTCTTAAAAAATCTTTGTGTTTGCAGTTGCATACAATATACATTCCTCTTATAATTTCACGAACGAATACTGCCTGGTATGGGCACGTTAACAGGGCTTGGCGAGCTTTTCCCGACTTGGACAGGCACCTAATGGCTTTGTTCATGAAATCTTGGTTATGCACCGATACTCACCGGGTCGTTTAGCTCATAGTCCTCGCCAACGATGGTCTAGACAAGTTGAAGACGCAGGTCCTGTCGAGGGTCCCTCGGCTTGTACATGCTCCCAATGGCTGTGTTCACGAAGTCTTGGTGGCGCAAGATACTCACCGGGTCGTTCTGCTCATAGTCGCCGCCAACGATGGTCTAGACAAGTTGAAGACACAGGTCCTGTCGAGGGTCCCTACCCTCCCCTACATGATCCCAATGGCTGTGTTCCTGAAGCCTTGGTGGCGCAAGATACTCACCGGGTCATTCTGCTCATAGTAGTCGCCTACAATGATGGTATAGACAAGTTGAAGACACAGGTTATGTGGGCTCGGTTGCCCATGAAGTCGTCCTGTCGAGGGTCCCTCGGCTTGCACATGCTCCCAATGGCTAGGTTTATGTAGTTTGGTGGCGCACCGATACTCACTGGGTCGTTCTGGTCATAGTCGTCGCCCACGATGGTGTAGACCAGCTGTAGGCACAGATCCTGGCGAGGTTCCCTCGAGTTGCATAGGTTTCCGACGACCGTGTTCATGAAGTTTTGCTGCAGGTTTACTGATATCATACCACGCTGGCGCATGGTGGCCTGGGGAAGAAAGGAGACAATCTTGTTTAATTCATCATCATAATTATTTAAGAGTTTCACTCTTGTCGGTGCAGTTCTCTCCAGTCCGTTCTACTATATCTGACATCTAATGCCAACAGCGACGATACGCTAGTTGTACCCACAGAGTACCTAGCCCACGCACATGTTCTTGGCGAGATCGGTCTCTTCAGGTTCTGGTCTATCACGGCTGGTGTCTTGTGGATTCAGTCGGGTCATTCCCTAACTCCAATAATCATCTGGCTCGTGGATAGTATTGAAGAGCTTCCCTCCCTAGGTGTTATTTGAAAGACCGGCGACGATCATGATGTCTAGTGAATTCGGACGCACCCCCCATTGTCGAATACTTACGGGAACATTGATGGTTTTGATGAACAAGTCGGTGTAAGGTTTGACGTTATCCAAATAAACGGCGGGCGCCAGCGCGACCATGGCTATGATCTTCTCGTTGTACTCCGGGCGCTGGGGCAGCATCGTGAAGAAGCTGGTGGTACCCATGGAGTAACCTACGTACATGATCTTGGGGAGGCCGGTAACGTTTAGGATTTTGTCAATCATTGCCGGTATATCGTATTTGCCGTGCTCGTGGAAACTGGAAAATACAGTATAGACAATTTTACATTTGAAGAATCTTCGTAGGCAGATAAGGGGAATCCACCACTTGTTAATAGGCAGAGGAAGATTGCGACATGTATCATCTAGATCAAATCAATGACAGGTCAATGGAATGTCGTGTCAGCATAAAGACATTACATGAGGAGTGAAAGGCTGTTCAGATGATGTGTATACTCGTATAATATAGAAGTGGCAATAACGGGCAACGGTTTATACCTGTATTCCCAGAAGGCAGGATTGTTTCTCGTCATATTCTGATGTGAAGTATAAAAGTTGCCTCTGAGGTTGCCCAGCCACACGTCGTAGCCGGCGTCAGCTAAGAGGTATCCTGAAAATAACATTTTCTTATTGTGATGTGACTATTTGTGCCCAGAACTCTAATGCTGAAGAAATTTTAATACATCGCCAACGCCATAGCTTATATTTCAATAGGCTACTTACAAAATACAAGCCAACCATGCAATCTTTTGAAACTGACGCTGTCAAATTGCAATGCATAACAATTCTCACTAGGCTTACTGCGCAACTGTGAGAGTCCGCAAGAAATCTTTGAAACACTCTTCGTCCTTCATAGGTGTTTTATGATCTTCACTTGTCAACTCACCGAGACTCCTCTCAGGGCCCATGATGATGAAGTCTCCGCTGCATCCCAACAGTCCGTGCACTAGGAGAACTGCCCTCTTGCCCTTGGACGAGTCGGATCGTCGGGCGGACCGTCTTCCGGTCGGGATCCGGTGCATCTGCAGGATGTACCCGTCAGGCGTGCGGGCTCGGTGCTTCTCGTTCGGGTAGCCAGCTGCTGTTATTAGTTGCGGCTGGAAGAGGAGATAGTGTAAATACCACACTACTACACTACACATATTTGACGAGGAAGACGTACTTTTGCAGTGAATAATATTTTTTTTATTTCTTTCTTTACTCCTTGTCTCAGTTTTAAATAGGTCGTTACAACGCGGGTAGTGAAGGGCAGCTTATGTTATCCTGTTGCCTTAAAGGTACCTTCTACTATTATGTACCTGAATTATTCACACAATAAATGATGACATAAACCTGTTGCCCTGTTTATTTTGTAACTATATATAGCATGAGTTCTCCCATGATATAATATTATACTGCGCCAGGCATGGCAATATTGGCAATCCGGTACATCGGTCAGTAGTGTGGGTGACACAAGCTACGGCATCGCCTATCGATGGTATGCGGACGTAAGCGTGAGTGTGTCGTCAGTGATTTTACTCGTGTCACGATTCGGATTGTCAGTCCTTGTTTTTGAAGTGAAAACTTCTTTAGCGGCGCTGAGCACTTTTGTACTGGGGAAAAATGTATAAACTCGCCATAAATTCCAAGACCAGGTTAGTTGACCCCTCCTAGTATCGTGATTGCTATGTAACGAGGGGTCCCCAGCTGGTCTTCTTAGAAAGCCAAGGTTCTAACTGTTTTAAGACAATCCTAAGATTTTCCATAAAGATCATATTTCAAATAAATTCTCATGGAAAGTAGCTCTTATTGTCCCTAAAAAAGCGTTTCCAAAGTCCAATATCGGATAGCCAGACTGACCGATTTCCGTAAAGATCATATTTCAAATAAATTCTCATGGAAAGTAGTTCTTATTGTCCCTAAATACGGTGACAGTTCCCTTCAAAATACCTAGTGGCCAAGAGTGATGGATAAAATACCAAGGGCCTGACACACGCTTTGTAAGAGAAAGATAGCCTTATTGCGAGTCCTATGAGAGGAAGTAGAAAATAGTGCGATGTTTTGTCCGACCGAAAAATTATTCACGGTCGGGTAAAGGCAATCTTTCATGAAGTGTCAAGAAGATTGCAAAACAAGGCAATATTTGGCAGTGCATTTTATAAATGGTGAATTAATGATAAGTTTGGTTTAAATGAATAATAATTTACCAATTATCAGATCCGTAGTGTTTGGGTGTTCAGTGCAAACATGGTGGGGTGTTCAGTGTTGGGCTGTAAAAGCAAACTCGACCGAAAAAAGGCGGATGTTACATTCCATGCGTAATTTGCGTAAGTACATTTTCTTTGCATTTTGGACCCGTGTTTATTTCTAAAATCTCACCGGAACCAAGTTACTGAGCTAAATCATTAGTTATATCATGAGACACTTGATGAAATAGGAAAAATATGTAAATGAATTCAAAAATAACCTCCAAACATTTCACATATAAACCGGTCAAATCGCGTAGTATAAATCTACCATAGAAGCCAGCTTAGAATTGATGTCCCATCATTCAGTCGGTTTATAATTCGATTTCGGGATACCAACAAATAATAAAAAACCGGCCAAGTGCGTGTCGGGCCACGCGCAAGGTAGGGTTCCGTAGTCGTCCACCCGTTACATTATGTGGACTAAAAAGTACGCAAACTTATATTTACTATGTTTTTGACAGAATTAACAACATTATCTAAGGTATCAATGGAAAAGTACATTTTTGAAGTTATGCTATTACTCGTCAACTAGTAATGTCTACTTAGCTGTGATAGTTTTCCTTTTAAATTCATCATATATACTACTACCATGATTTTTTTCACATGCCTAGTAGTCACCGTTTAACTGGCAGGGGGGGGGGGGGGACACTTGACCATAACAAAAATTATCACTTCAAAGCTTAATATCACGCTAACCAATTCTTTAATCAAAAAATGCTTTTAGAAACCTTATAATATTTTTAAAAGAGCTATCCAACGATACCCCACACGATGGGGTTTGGCAGAAAAAAACATTGCACTACCACTTTACATGTAGGGAAACTACGGAACCCTAAAAACTGAAAAAATCAAATTACTTGAATTTCCCGAAACGTGGGGTAATCTTCAGGGGATTTTTAGGGTTCCGTAGTAAACAAGGAACCCTTATAGTTTCGCTATGTCCGTCCGTCCGTCCGTCCGTCCGTCCGACCCACGTTTTTCTCAGTAACCGTTAGTACTAGAAAGCTGTAATTTGGCATGAGTATACATATTAATGCCGCCGACAAAACGGTAGAACAAAATCTTTAAAAAAAAATTTTTTAGGGCCTCCCCATACATGTAAAGTGGTGGTGCAATTTTTTTTGTGCCAAACCCCATCGTGTGAGATATCGTTGGATAGCTCTTTTAAAAATATTATAAGGTTTCTAAAAGCATTTTTTGATTAAAGAATAGGTTGGCGTGAGGTTGTTATGGTCAAGTGTCCCCCCCCCTGCTAGCTAAACAGTGGCTACTAGGCATGTGAAAAAAATCATGGTAGTAGTATATACGATGAATTTAAAAGGAAAACTATCACAGCTATGTAGACATTCCTAGTTAACGAGTAATAGTGGAACTTCAGAAATGTACTTTGCAAAAGCAAACTTTCGTACAATTTCCATTGATACCTTAGATAATGTTGTTAATTCTGTCAAAAACATAGTCAATATAAGTTTGCGAACTTTTTAGTCCACATAATGTAGGAACCCTACCTTGCGCGTGGCCCGACACGGACTTGTTCAACAGAGGATGAATACCGAAAAAAATGGATTTGAGGACTGAGGGAACAGGAAAAGAGAATTGGGAAAAACATATCTATAAGTAGGTATTTGTTTATTTATTGTAAATAAAGTTATAAATAAATATATTAAGTAAATTACTTGTTCTAATTTAAAGTTTATCCTTTTATTTCTACAACGACATACCTAATGTATCTATGAAAGACAAAAAGGAGCATGTAAGTAGTAGGCACTTTAAGGTTACTTATTACTTATAGTAATTAGTATAATTACTTACTACTTTCATCGTCTAGAGACTAGAGACTTAACGTTCTATGGGTGACGTGATGACCAGCAAGTCAAGCGGCGAGCAGCAAGACAAGACCAGCGACCAGCGACGAGCGATAAGAAGAAAATGTATGGGTCAGGCCGTAGATTTTGCCACTTTTTGTATAACCTAACTCTCCGCCTCTTTTTTTCCTAACTATATTAATGACTATATATTAATCAACTACTGCATTTTATTCCCCAAGAAATGGTGAACCACGGTCACTAGAGATATTTCAATAAATTCATAAGCTTGGAAAGTTATGACGATATATTTGTCAAAAAAGGGCGAAAATTTCATAAAAATCGCGAATCCGCCTTGGTAGTAGTGCACTTTGAGCGAACATAAAATTGAAACAATACCTATTTCTGGTTATCTGTTTGATTTGACGTTATGATATAATAGTTACCTATCCCCCTTTTAAATATCGTTTCGTGTTTGCTAAGAAAGTATATTGTTTTTCGTACATTATAATAAAATGACCAACAGCCATTGTCTGTGCGTGATTTTTATTGCGAGATCATTATCTCCCCAATTTGTGGCGTTAAACAACGGGTAGTTTGTATTCTGAGTAGTGGCAACACCGAACTAACCTAATCTGTGGTCAATATAGCGACAGAGGCCGTTATTTTCGTCAGTTCGATGACGCAGTACTTCGGAGTGAAATGGGTCACTTTTTTTGCGGAGCACATTTTTTGAGATTTCAATGTAAGTGTTGAATTAATATCTGTTATTGTTCTTGCGGCATATTAAGTAAGGTGAGCGTGATCTTTCAAGGTTAAATTCACTTCAAAACATAGTCAATTTACTGAGTAATTGTCGATTTTATTTGCGCTATGTCGCGCAACGGTCGCGCAAATGTCGCACAACGATCGCGCAGGTGTCGCGCAACGATCACGCAAAATGGATGCGTTATCGTTTTGCGTCAATCTGCGCGACCATCTCGGAGAATATTTTGCGCGACCGACTCGTAGTAAAGTGGCAAAATCTACGGCCTGACCCGTATAGTCTTGAATCAGTGAAACCGCCGTTTTACGCAACGGTAATAACTTTATATACCTAGGTAAGATTATCACAAAAAGAGTGGCCGGTCGGGATCCATTATTTTACGATATCGCCTACGATATTGTGTAAATTTAGTTTGTGAATCAAAATGCCGACTTAGGTACTACGGAATTCGATCACTTGTAACTATGTAGGTATTATCCGACAAAATTTTAGGGTATTTTTTATTTAATATTTTTAATATTTATATAATTTTATTATTCAGGTTAGGTTTCGATCGAGTCTACCGTACTGCTTGACGAACTTATTAACCCTTTGACCGCCAAAGCGGTAGTGTGTCGTCGTGCCCACCATGCCAAGCACTGTCTAAACCAATAAAAATAAATTAAAACAGTTCATAAATGATTTTATTCATGATCAAAGTACACCTTCACTCCGACCTTTCAAGTGGTCTTATTTTCTTAAAATCTTATTCTTATTCTTCTTTAAATCGTCTTATTCACAGCTAAGTTAGCATTTAGACATCGGCTTTCAGTACGTCAAAAATTCTTAACGCATTCACTGCCACCCTCTTTTCCTGGACATTCGGCAGGTGTCGCACTTTGCTGTGTGCCCCAAAGGCACATGTGAGTTCAACCGACTATTCTAAGTCTAAGGCACTAAGGCACAGGGTGAAAGTCACTAAATATTATGAACGCGTTTGTGCGTTCAAGGCACTGGGTGAAAGTAACGGAAATGCACAGGGCCGTCTTTAACCAATTTGAGGCCCTGGGAACATTAGGGTAATGGGGCCCCTATGACCTTGATAGAGCACGATTCTGTTAGAATAGACAAAGAAAGTAAACGAGTCACATTAAATGAATAGATATTAATAATATAATATTTCCTAAAAAATAAAATTAATTTTCAAATTACACCAAATTTGGGTTCTTCCTTAGAGCAAACAGCTAAATTAAATTTTCTTAAATAAACGCCTAATTCTAACCAGTCATATATATTTTTTTAAATTAAAAATGAGGCCGACGGTTATGCGAGCTCACCCAGAAGATTCACTCGTATCTTAAAAAGGTCCAGGTTATTTGTACTCGGAAGTACCTACATACGCCATTCGAATACCAAACCAGTAAACATTATAAAGAAAAGATGATTTTGACCAGGTAATGAAAGTAGCCAGTCGTACTTACGTCGTCTGGATATCTGATGGAAGAAAGGGGAAGGCGGTATGAG
Organism: Cenopis cana; assembly: GCA_951800055.1. Lineage (NCBI taxonomy): Eukaryota > Metazoa > Arthropoda > Insecta > Lepidoptera > Tortricidae > Cenopis > Cenopis cana. The sequence continues at coordinate 4,866,484 of OX637487.1, read as the reverse complement.
CTCATGGAGTTCCTGAGCACACTCAACGAATCTAAAGAAATAAAAATGGGAAATAGGTAGTATTGCTTACAATTTTTGAAGTGAAAACTTCTTTAGCGGCGCTGAGCACTTTTGTACTGGGGAAAATTTGTTGAACTCGCGACAGATTCTAAGATTCTAAGATGAGCTAGTTGACCGCTCCTAGTAATCGTGATTGCGATGTTAGGAGGTGTCAACTCAGCTAAACTCAGCTGGCCCCTATACCACAAAACTTTACAAGTCTACAATTTGACAAAATTGTACAATTTTCCATAGAAAAAGTTCACAAATTTGTCGAATTGTACGCTTGTAAAGTATTGTGGTACAGGCCCCTGGTCTTAGATGCATAAGACACAATGATACTCGGCACGTATTATGTATATATGTAAATGGATTATGCGAATATGAACATGAGTATGAGTACGGATACGGATACCGATACGGATACCGATACCGATATGAATATCTTTGTTATTTGGGTCATTGTCAGTCGGAAAAACAAAAGTTGTCCATTCGGTGGACAATAGTTAACGGCTTGTGTGCATGTAATTTACGTTTTTATTACATGGATTTATAGACACGGAATTACAGATTATGCGGGTTATCAGATCAATCGAAAATTAAGCTTTGTAGCCCTTAACTTTTGGCATGTCCTGTCCACCGAAAAGACGCGCACCTAAATCTGACAATGACCCATTTACTATCTTTATTGAGTTTTCACTTCTGCCGGCACTCCCGGAGTGCAACCCGTTGTTTTTTTTTTACCATCAGTTCTTCGCACGCGGGGTAAAAATATGTTATGTATGCATTCATGTAATTCTAACTATAGTTAGGCCAATATATCAGCCACACACATTGAACCGAAATAATGTTTTCTAAAATGTATCGGAAGGAAACAACTATTTAATTTCCACACAATACAACGGAAGGTTGTTCCTTACCAGACTTCAATGTCGCATTGCAGTGACTGTTATATTATTACCTAAGTTTTCATTATACATCATTTGTAGCATAAATAATGACTAAGAGAATTATGCACCAATGCAATGTGACCTCGCGTGTCTTATATGTATATGCTCTCATGTAATCTCAATAATGTACTATTTTCTCTACCTAGTGCTTGTATTGTTACGGGAGTGTATTATACACTATCTATATATCTATCTATATATATTTATTTACGCGGTATATATATTTATGTATTTCTTATATATATTTATTCGGTTCGTTTCGATTCATATTTCTTCGAGAAATTTGAGTTACATTTAGTCACACAATTTTGTCACTTGTACATGTCCTCTCATTTTCTCAAAGGTTAGCTGGAAGAGATCCCTTAAAGGGATAAGTTCGCCTTTGTACAAATATCTACAATTAAGTTTGTTTTCCTTGTATGTACTTGATTTGTGCAATAAAGTGTTTACTACTACTACTACTATCTGATATATACTACATATATAGAATAGAATATTTTTTTATTAAATCCTTCCAGCTAATGTTACATTGTGCTTATAATTCTACATAAGTACATATTTCGTATATATAACAAAGAAGAAAAAAAAACAGGTTATTTATCAGCGTCTTCTTCAGTCACATATTAACTCGCGTGGAAAAATATGTCAAAACCCTACAATAATATGGTCACATGTCGTTTAGTTTTCCATTTTCTGGTATGAACTTGACTATTGGAATATTTTGCAGCCATTGCAGGTTTTTATATGCAATCACCTAACAAAGAACTGTTGGGTGTCGCTCTTCAAGAAAGCAAGAATAAAAACTGAAATCTTATTTCCTACATTTAATCAAGATTTTTTTTGGCAATATTAAATATTATTTCTAGAATATGTGAGTCTCTATATATGGATTACTGTACCAAAAGTTTAGGTAAATCGCATTAGCCAATGCGGGTAAAAAATGTTTTTATGAAAAGTAAAAAAAAACATATCTCAGAAAATAACAAAGATGAAACTTACACGAAATAATACTTGTCATGAGGGCTCTTATAAAAAAAAAATACAGTAAACATTTGGTGAGAGGGCCGCTATTCCATGCAAACACCGCTAGTTTTTTTTGAAGAAATTTTACATACTTATACTTACATACGAACAGAGCAAGAATAAAAGCTTGTAAGTAAAAATAAAAATAAATAAATAGTTCGAGTTAACAACAAATTTTCATCCATTTCTCAGTTAAAATTATTATATCCGAATACAAAATATGCAATACAATACAAATACTCTTTATTGCACACCTTACATAATAATTTAATACAGCAGCACATACAAAAAAAACTAAGAAACAGGATGATATAAATTCCAAAGCGTGTTTTATACAGCACTATATTATGTAAACATACCTAGACCTAGATTAAACTTAGTACCTAAAGCTAGATTTTCGTAGGTCACGGTTCTCAAGTGGACTCGCCTTGGGCTCGGCTCTTGAGCTCATTAATGCTGTTTACTTTGTTCAATTCAAACCCGTTTATTGACATAGCCCTAATGGGTCATTTATTAATGTTTTTGTCACACCTGCTATTACTACTGCTATGACTTCGATCAAAGTCGTACTTTTCTTCCCTCGTGTGAGGGCAACAATGGCTCTTTTCCACACTCTGTGTCACACGGTAGCAAAACTATTTTTAAGACATTTCATGTTTTTTAGCAGTGGGCCTCATAGGCGGTGTGAAAAGCGGTATGCGTCACACGGTAGCAATTTTTTTCCGTCTTGGGCGTAAACAATTGATCCCTCGCTACGCTCAAGATTCTACTTTAGACTCAGATTGCAGAATCTTTCGCTTCACTCAGGGTTCAATATAGCACCCTCGCCGTAAATATATAATTTTGCTCCATTGAAACCCTTGTGAATTTCTAATAGTACTATAATAGGGGTTAGTAGTAGCTCAGTGGTACGGTTGAGGAATCTAGGAGAAGGGTTTAGATATCTGGAAGGAAATACGCAATCCACACACGAATTATAATGTATTCATACTATTTCCGAATACATTCACATTCAATTGTAATCTAATCAAAATAACACATCAGCTGTGACCCCGAGCGAGTCCCAGGCCAGAGTCCTTGGAAAACCCTTTGTTTCCAGCAGAATGCCGCTTTGACAGGCATTCCAGAATATATTCAAATACGAATATGTTACTTTATGGTTCTAGACCAAGCATGGCCAGCCTCATACAGTAACAACCTCTACATTCTCCCTCCTCCTCGGGATGAAGAATGTAGGCAAAGACCTGCCTAACCCTATAGACTAACTAGGTCTTGAAGCAAGTGCCAATAAGAACAGGTAACAACACGGGTTGAAAGCTGAACCAGCAAGCAGTTTGTTTCAAAAATAAGTCGTGATCACCATGATTGGAGACCAAACAAACATATCGAGAATAATTTATTATCATTCGCGCCTATCCGATGACAACAACGCAGGATGATGGTGCTGAGGCCCATGAGAGCCTCCTCGCCCTCTGCTGATGGAGTACAGCGAGTGCCCATCACTGCGAAGTGGTCTTCCTTTTTTCAAACTGCCTGGCTTTCTTTTTTTTCTATACTGCTTAGCTGGTCACCCTTCTCCCCTGGTTGGCAAGATTGCTTCAGAGTCATCACAGCATACAGCATACTCGTTCGCATGAAATTGGATAAAACAATATTAGTTTACTCTAGATAGCAGTCACACAAAATTAATGCTTCTAGAAAATGTTACTAAGTTTCAATTATTATAGATTATCATGAAAATATTTACAAGTCCAAGTTGTATTCATTTTAATAAAATTTTATTAACATTACAATGTTGTTTTATTATTAATTGTATTTCAATATAAGTTCATGAACTTCTGTAAACAATTGGAATGAGTTTTAGTTTGCATAGTCATTGCAAAGTACAACTCAATATTGGGTTTTAGTTTACAATATTTGTAAAGTACAACTCAATATATAATATAATATTTTTCATAAAATAACTATTATTACTAACCTATCATGAGTGAATATGATAATAATGTCCTAACTATTTATAAACACACATTATATTACAATATTTAATACATTTACCATAGCAGTGGTGTATATCTATAAATGATTATGGTATTACTAAACGATTATTATATTTTTTTAACCTATTTACATGTACTAGTGTTCTAGTTATTCTGCCTTTTGGAGAAACACGTTTAATTAAATAGTTAACACTGCCAACTCTGCGTTCCACTATAAAAGGTCCTTTAAACATTCGACATAGTTTAATGCTTCGGCTAGTAATTCTTTTAGGAACATACAACATTACTAAATCATTTGGTGAAAATTCCAGAAGTTTAGCTTTTCTATCATAATAAAGCTTCTGTTTAGCTTGAGCACGTTTAATTCTGGACAACACCGACTTGGTCACAGAGGCTATAGTGTTAACTCTTTCTGTCAATGTCTGAGGTGGATTCAGTTGCTTGGTATTCAGCTGTAAATCACACTTAAGCAATGGTTCTCTGCCATGTAATACAAAATAAGGTGACTCACGCGTGGTTGCTTGAGCACTGCAGTTCAACGCAAATGTCACTGGCAAGACATATGAACACCAATTTTTCTGGTCTTCGGAGATATATTTTGACAGCGCTGCCGACAATGTTCTAAATTGCCGTTCTATAAGTGCATTTCCTGTTGCATGCATTGGCGAACTATGTGTCAGCCTGATTCCCAGCTCTTCAACTGCACGTCGTACTCTCTTGGCTGTGAAGATAGTGGCTCTGTCTGTGATCAGATGCCTGACTCCACCCAACCTATAAACAATATTTTTCAAAATAAATTGCACAACAACTTCCGACGTTAGTCTTGGAACTGCTTCTGTTATGAGGTATTTGCTCGTGTACTCCACTGCTGCGAGCACATACCTGTTACCATGTAACGATTTCCTAAAAGGTCCTAGTGCATCAATTCCAATTTTATCCATAATATCAGTTAATTTCACATTGATTAATGGTGCAGAATTCAATTTTCCTTCTCGCTGTTGACATAACTGACAGGTTGACACATAACGTTTTATTTTCTTTTCTGCGTCAGTGATAAAAAAACGTTTACGGAACTTGCTATAGGTTTTATACAAACCGTAATGACCACCTGAATAAGGGTCGTCGTGCAGCTGTTGCATAATTTCTGTGAACATAGTACACGGCAAAACTACTACATTTATATTCGATTCTTGATTGCGAGTTTTTCTATACAGGATTCCATCTTCAATGAAAAAATTGCCATATTTTCCTTTTTCTTCCAATTTTCTCACAACCTTTGTGCAATATTCATCCTCTGACTGCTTTAATTTCAGCTCGGACTCCGTGAACATATAGAGATTTAAATCCTCTTCACTCCTAAGTTGGATTTCCTTTGGTTCTTCGTCCTGTAAAGGGTTTCTGCTCAAATAATCTGCTACTACATTAGTTTTTCCTGCACAATGGACTATAATGAAGTCCCATGGCTGTATTGCCAAGGCCCATCTAGCCAACCTTCCTGACATATCTCGTCTAGATCGCAACCAAAGTAATGCTCGATGATCTGTCACGACTTGGAACGACTTACCCCATAAATACGCTTTATAATAATTTAAACTCCACATCAGCGTCAAACATTCTTTTTCAGAAATGGAATATTTCGCTTCAGCATCACTCAACTTTCTGGAAGCATACGCCACTGGTTTCAAGACTTCTTTTCCTTGAAATAGACACGAACCCAGTGCCTGGTCACTTGCATCTATGATTAATCTAGTCGTACATTCTGAATCTGTTGAAAAATGTGTTAGTATCGGCGCCTCACATATGCGTTTCTTTAATTCTTCAAAAGCACTTTGCGCTTCGCTTGTCCATTCAAACTTCTTATTCTTTTTTGTCAATGACGTAAGAGGTAAGGCCAAATCTGCAAAGCAGTCGATGAATTTTCTATAATACGAGAATAATCCAATAAGAGACCTTAACTCCTTAAGGTTTTTCGGTGGTTTCGTTTCCTGCATTGCCTTCACTTTAGTTTTATCAGGTCCAATTCCTTCCGCCGACACTGTATGACCTAGCACTGTTATTTGTTTATAACCAAACCTGCATTTTGAGGGTTTCAGTGTTAGATTCGCCTCCTGGAATCTGTTTAACACTTCTTCTAGCGCTTCAAGGAACTCCTGGAAAGTTTTGCCAAACACAACTATATTATCAACATATAAAATAATATTTTTATACTTCAATCCTGCAAGAACCTTATCCATTACACGCTGAAACACGGCTTGGCTAGTCTTCAATCCAAACGGCAGCTTCTTAAACGTATATAATCCGTAATGACTTGTGAATGCTAGTTTCTCCTTGCCTTCACCTAAAGCTAGTTGCCAATATCCAGAATTCATATCCAGGTCTGCAAAATATTGTGCTCCTTCCAAGCATGCTAATAGATCATCCACTCTGGGTATGGGATAGGAATCTGCTTTTATCTTTTTGTTTAACGCTCTATAATCCACACAAAATCTAGGCGTACCGTCTGGCTTTTCAACGATGACGATCGGTGATGCATAAGGACTTCGTGACTCTTCTATAACATCATTTCGTAACATTTCTTCGATTTGTTGCTCAATTACTTCCCTTTGCTTCTCGGAGACTCTATACGGGGCGCGATGCACTGGTACCTCATCCTCGGTCACGATATCTATTGGATAGCCGGTATACGATCCAAGTTGCGCATTGTTGAATGCAAACCTGTTTTCATATTTATTTAATAAATCATTCAACTGACTTTGTTGACATTCTAACAATTCTTGACAAACGTCAAAGCTTTGTTCATCTTTGAACGTATACATTAGTGAGTCGCCTTTTTGTTCAACCATTTGCGTGAAAAACAATAAATCCTTCTTTGTTATTGACAACAAACGTACATCATTTTGGTTGTCACTTGAAATACTGTCATTTGACACTTCTTTGTTTACCTTTGATGATTTTTCTTTTTCCAGTTCTGCAATCTGCATTTTGTTTAACAACGGCGTTATAAAATGCTTCTTCAACACCAACCTCATGTTGCCATAATCCACCATAGCCTCATTTATTTTCAAAAAATCATCGCCAATGATAGCTAAACTTCGAGAAATATCTAAAACAACAAATCTATGGGAAACACACAAATCCGCTACAACTAAATTAATATTCACATATCCTAACGACTGTACAATCTCAGCGCCTACCGTACGCAGTGGCAATTTCGTGCTATCGGAATAAGATAGACCTAGAGATTTAAATAAAGGCAGCGAGATACACGACATGGAAGCACCTGTATCCACTATTCCTAACACGTCTTTATTTATAATTTTACACTTCACACAAGGAATTGTATTAAATAATGATTTGTCGGAGCCCTGTAACCCCTGCAACACTGCGCTCCGGTCATTCAGCGTCGCTGGTTCGCGTTTGGGTGACACGTTTGTTGTTGCTGATTTCTGCTCGTACTCGCTCCATCATTCGTTCCACTTCTCGTTGACTGCTGCTATATCAACACTTTGTACATAGTCTTCATTCTTCTCAATTTCTTCAGTTAGCCAATCCACAGAAACCTTGTCATCTTCTACTACACAGGAAATCTGTAGTTTGTGGATGCCATATGCAAGTGGTACTAGTTTAGCTGCACCCCAGAGGAGGCCGTCTGTGGTAATGTTTCGCACTGCCTCTTCCAAAGCCTTCATGTCCGTCTCGTCATCCCAAGGTTTCACGTCCAGAATTATATTTGATTTGGCAATGAGGACTGGCTTCTTTGATTTCTTTGCATTGTAGGCTGCAAGACGTTCCTCTCTTATTCTAGCTGCTTCTGCACTCTCTTCTTCGTCGTCTGATCCAAAAAGATCTACACCATCATCTGAGTCTTCAGCATCCTTAGCTGCAGACTTAGGAGGCTCCGCCTTGGGCTTTGCGGTCTCGGAACTGGTCTGGGTGCCACTCTCCAGAGTCTCGACGCGGGCCTGCAGGCTGATGACAAGCTTGCGTAGGTCGTCCATGGTCTTTTTCAGCTCAGAGCTAGGCCTACCAATTTTAGTTAGGCCGATACACACAGAAAAATTACTTTGACTAAAGTGATAATCTAGACACACTTCCCCCTATTTTTTAACCCCCGACGCAAAAAGAGGGGTGTTATAAGTTTAACGTGTCTGTCTGTGTATTTGTGTATCTGTCTGTGGTATCGTAGCGGCCAAACGGATGAACCGATTTTCGTTTAGATTTTTTTGTGTCATAGATAATTTTATCCCGAGTGTTCTTAGCCATGTTTCATGAAAATCTGTTCAGCCGTTTGAAGATTATCAGCTCTTTTCTAATTGATGAGGGGACCTGACTAACTTCTTTATGTCCGATCGATACGAAATTTGGTACCGTGTAACTTCAATGATATTGAAAGTATATGGTAAGGTAACCATGACCTGATCAGTGGTTTGAAGATCATCAGCTCTGTTCTAGTTGATGAGGGGATCTGACTAACTTTCTTATGTCAGATCGATCTGCTCTGTCGGGGGGTTTTTAAAATTTAAAATTTTGTATTAATGTAGACATAGCCGGTGGTGACAAATAGTTGGCGATCGGAAGTGCGTTGGCGTTCATTTGTAGAAAAAAATTACATGGTGCCCCGCTGATACCTATACTACTCGTATATGGAAGTAAAATTCGCGATCCCTCACTCCTCTGTTCTTACCTTACTATCTTTTTAAAAATATTGAATCTTTAAAGTTTAGGTAGTGCGTCTACAGGATTTTTTGCTTTTAAAGAGCAAGTTAGGTATGCAATGTCAAGATCGAATTGTACATATAATGTGGACACAGCATTACAAATCGCTGCGGTCATGGTTATCTACAAAACCAGGGCATAACTAGGTCTATATCTGAATGATTAGTTCAAGTTGCCAACCCTGAACTAGTACCTAGGCCTAAATCTCTATAAACGGTATAATGGTTGTCATTAGGCCTAATGATGATGTGTATAGGTACGTGCGATGACATGACTAAGCCGTCAATTATTTATATTGGATATCATTATAATCATTACGTGTTTGATGATTACAGGTTATTGACATTACCTTGTTAATGATAGGTAGGGTGCTAAGCATAGAATGCTCCATAAACCGTCTATAATCGTGAGGTACTCGTTAAAATCATAAAGACAAATATATGTACGTTTCCTAAGCGACAAAACTATCTGTCCACTCTTAAACCCTTTTTTTTATTAGAAATGGGATTGCTCTTGGCCAGCATCTAGCCAGAGGGCACAGATGAGGCTGACGGTGAAGCGAGCTCACTCAGAAGATGCCTATCCACTCGTGCCTTAAAGAGGTCCAGGTTATATGAACTCGGAAATACAGATGCCGGCAGGGAATTCCAAACTTTAGTTTAGCAGTGCGCATATTAAAGTTATGATATTTTGTCATTGGCGTATCTTAGGTATATTCGAAGATTGTCTGATGTATAGGTTTTATTTTAACCCTACATGGTTGCTTCGATGCATAAAGTACCTGACAAACCAAGTGCCTATCACTTATGTAAAATGTAAAGTTTATTGTACGAGTACGTGGGCAATTTCCACTATAAACTCTAGGAAACTTCCTTAGTTTCCTTACTTGGCTATAATGAACCCTAAAATGAATAAGTTATATCTTAATTACCATACCTGCTAATGTATATTGTTCTGTTATCATGATGAAATCATATTAATCAGAGTTGGAGATGAACATTTATTAATGTATGATGATTACTTTATTGTATTGTTTCCGGCACATTGATGCTTAATATTAATTAAGTACTTTGCCACGTGACTTGGTGTCCTTAAAGGAAATTAAAAACACGTACTAACTGCAATTTTTATCTTTACTCCTTACTTTCATGTGGGTATGTAAAGTGTCTGATGCATAAAATGATTTTTTTTCGGTAAGGTAAGGTTAGATAAAAATATAAGAAACTGCGGGCTAGCCCCAAGCGTCTGAAATGTTACATATAAATTCCATTAAAAGTCCGTTTACAAACTTTAAAAAAAAGGTAAGATGGTCATATAAAGGGTACCTACGGTCAGCTGCAGAGAAGCCTGACCCCCCCGTGCATACAAATTTCTATGCAGGGTACCTTTTCTCTGCAACTGACTGTACAAGCCGTATACTTACAGTCAGAAAATCGGTAAATATACCGGGTGTACAATCCAAATGGGTCAGTATGGTGAAGTCGGAAACTATGAGAGATAGCGAGATCTGTTCTTAGGAACCATGACGTCGATTTTAGATTTAATAATAATTACGTTCAAACTATAAACACTAATTTATTCTAGTAAACAAGATTCCATTAGTGTTGTGCTTCTTGCGACTTGCAGAATTTATACACATTGATTTTGACCAGGTTCGATTCCCGGTTATGTATGAGAGTTAATAAAAAAGTTTGAATGTAATTATTATTAAATCTAAAATCGACGTCATGGTTCCTAAGAACAGATCTCGCTATCTCTCATAGTTTCCGACTTCACCATACTGACCCATTTATTTGGATTGTACACCCTGTATACATTTGCCATTTTGTTGAAAAAAATAAACGGAGGGAAGCCATAAGTTGTTACGTTTTGAGGTTTCGTTTACTAAACCTTATCCCCTATTTTTGAGAAAAGCACTATATTATTAGCCTCGGCCGGAATGGCAGTTGCAGGCTTCATTATTATATAATTACTGGATTCCAAATCCTGGATCCGAGCTTGGCTATAATAGTAGTTTATGCAACTGGTACATAATGAGGGGCATTAAAACACGAGTGTGTTTTATGAAACGAGCCGAAGGCGAGTTTTATAATAAGGTCACACGAGTGTTTTAATGCCTAATTATGTACAGTTGCATACACTACTTTATCTACATCCATATATTAAATCCTCTTTCATGTGTTTCGTGTGGGCACTCTTCGCCGGCGTGCGCCATGTTTGCGTCGACAGGCCGGCCCGCGCCTCCGCCGCCAGCCCGCAGCTGTGTCTTAATTTTGTACGTGATCTCGTTAAAGTGTTATATTTCGTGATCTAATAGGGGACGCACGCAACAGCCGCACAGTATATTATAAAGCGGGGTCTTATCTACGGTATTTGAACTTATAAAAGAGGATTTACTATATGGGTGTAGATAAAGTACTATTTTTATATTGAAGAAAAATAAAGCATTTATAAAATAATTGCTTTAATGATGTTAATCAACATTAACCGTTATTGTTGTTGTAGTTAGTAATGAACTTCCGAACTAGATGAATAGGTTTGTTTAGCTATGAAGTACATTTATTGAATACTACGACGTTGGCAAACAAGCGGTAAGCGGACACCGTAGCCTTTATTAGACGCTCGCAACTCCAAAAGAGTCACGTAGGCGATGCCCTTTATAAAATTACAAAATTGTACATGACAAAATTGTATTTATTTAGTTTTTTTTTAAATTAAAAATGGGATTGCTCCTGGCCAGCATCTAGCCAGGGGGCAAAGATGGTGCCGACGATGAAGCGAGCTCACCCAGAAGATGCCTATAAAAATCCAGGGCCCTTAAAATAATATATAAATACTTTTCCAACCGTATCCGAAGATATCGATTAAATCATTAAACGATAATGTAAATATTTAACACGTGTGTATGGTAATATTTACTTTTGTATGTGACTTGTATTTTTAATATTGACATAACCCTAACAAGGAAAACTTAGAAACGTCATCTGAATTTTAGTGGGCTCTTAGCGGTTAGTTAATAGTTAACTTGTAAATGTACGTTAAACAATTTTACATATGTTTGCTTAGCTTTACATATCACTGCTTCGCAAATGCGTTGCGGCTATGTAAATGTTACTACTCTTTATTTTGTATTTTGGTATCTAAACGACATTTAACAACTCTTAATGTTTCATTCGTAGGTAATTATTAGAGACTCTTTTCGCTTCATTCATGTTTAAGTAGTAAGTATAACAATTATTATTATTTATATATCTTGTATCTTTAAACAGCAATTCTTGTATATTTATTTATTTATATATTTATTTATTTCGGGGATCTCGGAAACGGCTCTAACGATTTTGATGAAATTTGGTATGTGGGGGTTTTCGGGGACGAGCAATCGATCTAGCTAGGTCTCGTGCCCGGGGAAGCCCACATACTTATATCTTATATTTTTAAACGAGCAATTCTTGTATATTTATTTATATATTTATTTGGGGGAACTCGAAAACGGCTCTAACGATTTTGATGAAATTTGGTATGTGGGGGTTTTCGGGGACGAGCAATCGATCTAGCTAGGTCTCATGCCCGGGAAAACGCCGAGCAAGGCTTGGTCGCCCAGATATTTATATCTTTAAACGAGCAATTCTTGTATATTTATTTATTTATTTCGGGGATCTCGGAAACGGCTCTAAACGATTTTGATGAAATTTGGTAGGTATGTGGGGGTTTTCGGGGACGAGCAATCGATGTAGCTAGGTCTCATGCCCGGGAAAACGCCGAGCAAAGCTCGGCCGCCCAGATATTGTAACATAATATTAGAGCAGCGGGTCGCATCGAAAATCAGAAATCAGTTAAGGGGAAGGGTAGGGCAAGCTCTCTCCATACAAACTTTGTAAAAGATTTTCTGCGTTTGTGTTTGCACTACAGTTATGATTTTTGGTCAGTGTGCTTATTTTTGTGTTAGCTAAGTCCTGATGTTTCAACTTTTTTTTTTTGTATATTTTTATATCTATTTTTTATGAAATATTTGAAAATTTCCACATCACACCCTTCGTATATCTAATATTTACAACCAAAAAAATACAATTAAGTGAATAAAAGTGCCAAAACCGACGAATAAAACGTGCACAGAGTTTGTATGGAGAATGCCTTGCCCTACCCTGCGCCTTAACGTCAGTTAAATTTAATTAAAGCGCCAGCTCTCATACTAACAGATAGAGAGCTTTCAAACATCCTTATAGTACAGTCAACCAATTTGATTTCTAGGCCACTTCGTACCTTGTCACAGTGAAAATCAATATGAAAGCCGCTAGAGATCTTATATCAATGTCACTGTGACAAGGTACGAAGTGGCCCAGAAATCAAATACGGTATTAAACCCATAGTCAAATCAGCAACTTTTTATTAAATGTCAAAAACGATTTGTTAAGGCGCAGGGTAGGGCAAGGCCTTCCCCATACAAACTTTGTGCACGTTTTATTCGTCGGTTTTGGCACTAACAAATATAATATTTTTTTAGGTTGTATATATTAGATATGCGAAGATCGTGATGTGAAAATTTTCAAATATTTCAAAAAAAATCAAAATTAAAAAATTAAAAAAAAAAGTTAATAAAAAAAAATTTACATCACGAAATAGCTATCAGAAAAATAAGCATACTGACCAAAAATCATAACTTTAATGCAAACACAAACGAAGTAAATCCTGCACAAAGTTTGTATGGAGAGAGCTTGCCCTACCCCTCCTCTTAATATGAAGTTTGTAGGGAAATACTATCTTAGTGACGTCACTAAGACAGTGTGAGTAGGTTTGTTCAAATCAGCGTCCTTTTTAAATCTTTATGCTTATAAAATCTTTCAATTAGCTAAAATAAATTAATAATTGATGTTTTTCGAGTATTTTCGTTAGATCTTTTATTAGTCAAGTAAAATAGTACATTACTTACCAAGGGCGATAAAACAAAGAATGTCTCAGATCGCAGGTATTTTACGCCCGAGCCGAAGGCAAGGGCGATAAATATGCGATCTGAGGCTTTCTTTATTATCGCCCGTGGTAAGTACAAAATTTTATGTCACCCCCTGGCCAGGAAGTGGATTTTTTCGCGCGCGGAGCGTGCGATAATGGCCACTTTATGGCCAGGTGTGACATAAAATAATTTATTTTTGCCTTAGTTTAATACCCTATTGGTTGACCGTACCTATACAAAAAATACTGTGGGACGTTGAGTATGAAACAGTCGATCCATACTCTTCAATCGATTTAATTTTGCATGCTATACCTACAGATTTTAGTACCTACAACGTATCACAATGTATGCTGCCGGAAATAATTTAATACTACTCGTACATGCAATATGCATATATGGTATGCATATGGATTTCACGATAAAATATTATTTTATCGTGATAATTCACCAAAGGAGCGCTCGTGGCCCAGCGGCGCCGGGTACGCTTGCGGTATGCGGTCAGGACTTGGATGGGTGACCGCTTTGAGTGGTTACTAACTGAGCGCTCCCGTGCTTTGGAAGGCGCGTTAAGCCGTTGATCCCGGTTGCTGTCTATGGCAGCAGTCGTTAAGCCAAGTTGGAGGCCTTCGGGCGGTTTGAGAACTTCTAACAGTCAAGTTGCCCACTCACTTGACAAAGCCTAATCCCAATATGGTCTAGTTTCCCCTCGGGGTTGGAAGGTCAGATGGCAGTCGCTTCCGTAAAAACTAGTGCCTACGCCAAATCTTGGGATTAGGTAGCGGACCCCAGGCATCCTTCAGGATGCAACTGTACTGTGATAACGCTAGGAGGATGATGATCGTGATAATTCACCATCTGAAAGGGTGAAAAGAGGGTTGAAACATTGTATGAGCATACTGAGTTTTTAAAAAGCGAGTGACTTTATACTTGGCGGGTAGACTCTCAGTTAAAATATAAGAAATTTTTTTCGGGGTTTTTGAAAATTCATCCCTAAGGGTATGAAAAAGGGGGTTGAATTTCTGTATAGAAAACGTGTAATATTCGAAGTGAGGGACTATAAATTTCGTTTATAGTAGGTAATTTAATAGTAGAAAACATTAAAATACTGGACTACGCGTGCGAAGCCGGGGCGGGCGGGGGCCGCTTGTGTATAATCAAACCTTAAGGCGCTACACTGAGAAATTTGGAGACTTTGAAACGCTGTCCTGCCCAGACTAGCAAACAGTAGGGGCTGATTTTCAGATATATGATTCTCGACTATATGATTGTGGTACTGACAATAGCGAAACATGATTGCTTCAAATTTTCTCGATAGAAAATAAATCCAAAGTTGAGTCTATATTTTCCTTTTTTTCCTCAGCCTACTAAAACAACGCATTATTAAAAGACACGATTAAGTTAATATGATGGTATTTTACCTCATCTAGGTACTGACTAGAGGGAATTTAATAAACCTGCCCACAGTCAGATATTTAACGAGATTTGTCTAAAAAGCCATTCTCGGAGAGGGTTGCATCCCGTTTTGTCGTGAGCGAAAAACAAAGGGTGTCTCTTTCAATCGATATATCGCCTTAAGTTAGATGAAGCGTTAGGTATAAATTATGTACTTATATACATACATGTTTTTATTGCTGGTTTATGGATATGTATAGAATTTAGTGCAACATTTTAGCTACATCGTTAATGATGTTTATTTGTTTATAGCCTTGGGCTATTATTTTTTATAGCCTGGGTACCTGCGAGAATTAGCTTAACGCATTTTTTCGTTTACCAGAATGCCTCCTACACGTTGTGTAAAATCGGTTTCGTTGTGTCCATGTCGGTATCGGTAATCTGATCTCGCATTACATATCTGTATGCTTAACAGGAACAGGAAATGACCGATTTTACTGTAGGTTAGGCAGAATTGAGGTATAAAATTACTGAATTTTTTTTTTACAAAGTATCGGCCAAGAGTGAGTCGCATTCGCACGCATACTCTCAAACCGCCTTTGTTATAAGGACCTAAAAAATTGCGGGTGTAAGGGTAACTCCCTTTAACATTTCGCAACACTTAAGTGATACTTAAATTAAAATTCCGTATAATCACCATTGTTTACTAACAAACCTAAACCAACGCAATTAACATGATCATCAATATCAATTATGACAATTAAGTGTTGCTTAACAATAATGGGGACCAAACCAGTTGTGGTCACGCTCTCGATGTATATAATATAGTAGCATTTTTATAAGTTTGGCATGATATTTACTGATATGTCAATTAGAGTACAATTTGCTATTAATGAACACTGCGGCTTATATGAAAAACATATACTTAGTATGAGATTCCCTTATACACAAACATAGTTGTTGGTACAGTCAGCGTCATATAGTATGTAGCAGCTAAAGTGGCCAAATAAGTAGTTCGGTACACCATACAAAATATATGACGCTGAATGTACAGTCAACATAGTAAATATCTAAGCGAACTCTAGTGACAAAATATGCGAACATGTCTAGTGACAAGGGCGTAAGAGCGTAAAATTTTTGTCACTTTGGTAACGTACTTATATTGCCAAAATGTCACGTAATACATGACCGTAAAACGTATCATGCTAGCTCTCGTTGCCTGTTGCCATGCGTTCTGTAATCGTGAAGCCCGTCACAGACAGAGGTATAATATTATTAATATACAGGATGGATTTTATTTTGGGTCAGTGAGGGAATCTACCAGATCCCGTGCTGCTACGCCGAAAAGGGTCTTAGAAGACCTTCCATGATGATTGGCGTTTATAGATTTTGGAAAAAAAAACATACATAGGGTGCGAGAAAAAGGTAATTTTTGACAAACTTTCTTTTTGATGCCAATCGTTCCCATTCCTATCCAGGATCAAAAGCTTGTATGGGACCAAAAAAAATTTCCGGCTAGAAAAGTCACAAATCGAAGATACAATTTCTATGGAAATGAAAGCTTTTCTATACCAATCGATTCCATTCCTATCCAGTTACTGGATAGGAATGGAATCGATTGATATAAAAAAAATCCTCTATTTCTCCATAGCAAATGTATGGAAAAAAAATCTTTAATTTGTGGCTTTTTGGAGGCCCTAGGAAGCTATTGATACTGGAATCAAATCAAATCAAAATGAAAATATTTTATTACCAGATTGTACACGATACATGATAATCCAGTATCAATAGCTTCCTTAGGGCCTCCAAAAAGCCACAAATTAAAGATATTTTTCCCATACATTTGCTATGGAGAAATAGTGGAATTTATTCACTATTTTCTATCTTGCCGATCAGTCCTGTTATGTTTTACGAAAATTGGCATCAAAAAAAATTTTGCCAAAAATTAGCTTTTTCTCGCACTTTGTATGTTTTTTCCAAAATCCAAAATCTGTAAACGCCAATCTTCATTCGTTTGAAATCGAAGGAAGGTCTTCTAAGATCATTTTCACATAGCAGCACGGGATTTGGTAGCTGCCCTCACTGACCCAAAATGAAAATCCACCCTGTATATTATAGCCAAGTTTGGGGACTCTCTCAACTAGTACGCAAAATATATCGTAAGGTCTCGTAAGATGCCTTGCCTGAATATATAAATATTATAGCACTGTCTGTGACGGACTTTATGTTATGTTATGAACAACATTACTAAAGTGGGAAAGCTCTGTAAATAAACCCCTGCGAAATTTTCTGTAAGTTGTGATATGAGCATTATAATAAAGTATAATTGTATAAATTAAAAAGACACGAGTCGTGAGCACGTGCCCTCATAATAGGTTCATGTCTAAGCAAAATGAGTGAACGATGCTCGAGATAAGCGTAATTGCTCCTGAACTTGAAGTTAAAGCATGCGGGTATAAAAAGTACACAATGGGTGTCATCACGGTATCAACGCACGGTTCTTCACAGTAGATGTTTAATAATAGTAGTACACAGTAGATGTTTAATATGTCTTTTACATTTCACGGGACCATAGGCTCTCGAACCTTTGGAAGGCATGCGTGGGGCCGAAGCCAACAGCGCAGAGGCCCCTTTAAGACAAAAATAATCTAGAGGCAAGGGATACACATGGCGGATATCGTCTCCGAACGCACAAGATGATGCATCCGGAGACGGTCCCCGCCAGGTGCAAAGACTATTGTAGTGCAGCCTTTTGGCTGCGATGGGAACTAAGGTCATGGGGCTATTGAGTTGAATGTTGGATGGACTGGATAATGGGTTATGGGAGGAGACTAGCGGACGCCTGCCGTGACAATCAGTCTCAGAATTGTAAGAAGGCAGGCGGTGACTCGCCACTCACTAGGTGGGCTCCCTATAAAAGGCTACCGGATGGTAGCGAGGGTAGCAACACTGGTGTGAGCGGCTCAGGGTGTAGAGAGGTGCGGCCCCGATTTCACCATCGCGCGGTTTACCCCCGTGAGCGGGTTTCCTCGCTATTACGCCATTACGTGCAATACACTTCCACCCTGCGAGCATATAGCTCAGGCACCCCACTCTGACCGGCCGGTTAAGGCAAGCCAGAGGTGAGAGTCCTGCGGCCTCTGCTGGGGTCCACTCCGCTGGCCAACAAAGGCAAGCGGAGAGAGGGGCCTGACCGACTCTCGGAGGCAAGCGACCCAAGGGACGACACTTCTCATTCAGCTCGCCACAAGCTGCCCTGGGGGTGTATTATTATTGTTATTGTGAGCTCTCGGGCTGCCAGTCAGTGGCGATTTTGGCCCACAGCTCACTCGGCATGCGGCAGACATGACCAGCCCACTCCCATTTTAACTTACCACTACAGTAATAATTGACCGAGTAAAACGAGGTCTCTGTTTTAGCTTCGACAAAAATGCTTTCGTATGTCCGGCCGGATTTTTGTATGTCCTCCTCTACAGGTCGCATTTATCAACCGATTTTCGTGAAATTTTGTGAGCAGGTTCGGTAACTATATAGAATTTTTTTGTCGAGTCACTTTTTGGAAATTCAAAAAAACAAACATTGTATCAATGATTTCGTGTTTTTCTGCGGCCGTTTTTTCCTCTACAGGTCGCATTTCTCAACCGATTCTCGTGAAATTTTGTGAGCAGGTTCCATGACTACATATAATTTATTTGTAGAGTAAATTTTTGTAAATTTTTAAACATTTTTTTTTACGTCGTTGGCTGATCTCCTCTACAGGTCGCATTTATCAACCGATTTTCGTGAAATTTTGCGAGCAGGTTTGGTAACTATATAGAATTTTTTTGTCGAGTCACTTTTTTGAAATTCGAAAAAACATGCTTTGTATCAATGATTTCGTATTTTTCTGCGGCCGTTTTTTCCTCTATAGGTCGCATTTCTCAACCGATTCTCGTGAAGTTTTGTGAGCAGGTTTTATGATTACATAGAATTTTTTGGGCAAGTAAATTTTTGTAAATTTAATTTTATTTTATTTTATTCATTGGTTTGTTCTCCTCTACAGGTCGCATTTATCAACCGATTTTCGTGAAATTTTGTGAGCAGGTGCGGTAATTCTATAGAATTTTTTTATCGAGTCACTTTTTCAAAATTTAAAAAAACAATTTTTTTATCAATTATTTTGTGTTTCTGCGGCCGAATTTCGATATGTTCACCTCTAAGGGTCGCATTTCACAACAGATTCTCGTGAAGTATTGTGAGCACGTTCTTTGATTACATCTAATATTTTTGTCGAGTAATCTAAAAAAAAAATCTATGGTTTGTCCTCCTCTACAGCAGCGGTCGGCAATAGGCGGCCCGCGAGCCCTTTCCGTGCGGCCCGCGAGCCTCCCTGGCTTTATTGTTTGTAAAGGTAAAATTTGAAATTCTTAACATACGTGAAAGCGTCTGTATCGCCAACCACGAATATTTTCACAGTTGGTCAGGACGAGATATGTGTTTGTCAGTGTATTTTACAGTTAAATCTATCTAAATTTTTTTCAAAAATTTCGCGCTAGCCGCGTTTGCGTTAGACAGTATGAAGTATTTTCCACACCTGCATCTTAATGTTCAAAAAATTTCGCGCTCGCTGCGCTCGCGTTTGCGTCTACATGACTTGATGCGTATGAAGTATTTTCCAGACCTGCATAATAATGTTCGCAAAATTTCGCGCTCGCTACGCTCGCTTTTTCAACGAGATTTGTTATGACTTGATGCGTATGAAGTATTTGCCGCGTTTGAATCAGTGTTCGAACAATTTCGCACTCGCGTTTACATCTACATAACTTGATGTGTATGAAGTAGTTTCCGCACCTGCATCATAATGTTCGAAAAATTTCGCGCTCGCTGCGCTCGCGTTTGCGTCTACATGACTTGATGCGTATGAAGTATTTTCCAGACCTGCATAATAATGTTCGCAAAATTTCGCGCTCGCTACGCTCGCGTTTTCAACGAGATTTGTTATGACTAGATGCGTATGAAGTATTTGCCGCGTTTGAATCAGTGTTCGAAAAATTTCGCGCTCGCGTTTTCATCTACATAACTTGATGCGTATGAAGTATTTTCCGCACCTGCATCATAATGTTCGAAAAATTTCGCGCTCGCTACGCTCGCATTTTCATCTAGATGTGTTATGACTTGATGCGTATGAAGTATTTGCCGCATTTGCATCAGTGTTCGAAAAATTTCGCGCTCGCGTTTTCATCTAGGTGTGTTATGACTTTATGACCCGTCCCCCCTTCAAGTTTCTATATCTGCTATTCTATATCGCGATATATAATCGCGAAATTACGATGCGGTTGAAATGCGAATTATCTGGGTTTGGTAAGGAAACTAGCTGGTTTATCTGTGAAAAGTCGGTTTTTTCGTCTTTCTCGTTTTTCACGTAAAAAGGGGTGCGAATTTTTATTACGTTACTGTCGCGTACGACGTACCAATTTGTTTCGAGTTGATATCAACAGACAGTGATCATTATTATCATCTGCGGCCCGCGAAGATTTTTTTAGCTACTATGTGGCCCGTGGGTGCAAAAAGGTTGCCGTCCCCTGCTCTACAGGTTCGATATCTAACATAGTTTTGGAAATAAAAAAAACACTCACGAGGTCTACAGCTCACAGAGCTACTAGTTTAATATTATTTAAGACGAATTTACCTACATTAGCAATGAAGAAGTTGACCCAGTTGGACAGTCTTTATACTTTTTTTTGACCAGAATCGTTTCGGCTGCTCATCGTCACCAAGCCATTGGCCCATTGAATTATAGTTTCCAATGTTTGCATTACCGTACTCGCTAGCGACTGCGTAAACGATTTAGTATGGCGATTCGTAGTTCTATTGCGTAACCGCCAGAGGCGCTGTACTTTTGTCCATACTAAGGGTCAGTTGCACCAACATACGAACACAGGCCGGTCATCGTCAAATATGGCGTCGGCAGCTGTCATCCCATAGAAACTTGTCAAACTTTCCATACAATCAGATTTGACGAACACCGCTTACGATTACAGACGGTTTGGTGCAACCCAGCCTAAATTGTTTACGCAGTCGTTAGCGAGTGCGGTAATGCAAACATTGCAAACACATGGTAAGGGTACTGTTCTCTAATCTGTGTAGTACCGTTTTGTCACAGTCACAAAGCGCGCGCGCCGGCCGGCGCGGCGTGCGAATCCCATTCACATGGTTCACATTGACATTACGGTCACGCGTACGTTGTCATACGGAATCGCTAAGTTTTCCTTGAACGTCAGAGAATCCCGGATGATTGGGCTACGGCAGCTTTGTACTGATGGTGTCTTTTATAATGTACCTTATCTCGGCGCAGTAAGGTATTATACAAGTGCACGAAAAAGTAGGCATATTTTATATTGCGTGTATGTGTGTAAAATAAAAATATGCCGAGTCAAGATGATATAATTCGCTATACTTGTTTTGATTGCAGTGAAGTTTATACCTATGCATATTTTTTTGAAGTGAAAACTTCTTTAACGGCGCTGAGCACTTTTTTTGATGGGGAAAAATAACACGCGATAGGAGTTTTTTTTCTATCGAGAAAAAATTTAGCAATCATATTTCGGCTATTGTCAGAAACAATCATATAGTCAAGAATCATATATCTGAAAGTCAGTTCCTGTTGTTTCTTCGTCTGGGAAGAACAGCGTTTCAAAGTTTCTAAATTTCTCGTTGTAGCGCCTTAAACGTCTTCAACATGTCCGGCTCGTAAGGAGTTTGAACTTGACAGTGATATTAATATGACGTGGGGTACTCATCAGTAATTTGAGCTGATGGCGTATAATCATCCTCATTAGACTAATCTGACAATAATGGCTATCAGTACAATGGTGCCACGTTTTCCTCTTGACATTTATACGATTTTCTCGCATAAATATTGCATAAATAGGAATGTGTCTAGTCACGTTCATTAATATGTACGCATTTTTGGACCTTAAGGGGAGGGGTATCCCCAATACAAATGTCCCGCTCTAACACGCATGAGTTTGCAATTAACCATCCCGCTCTCTACGGAAGCTCTGCGCGTAGTTTTCGTAAATATTTAGCTATAGTTATTAAGCC
Organism: Cenopis cana; assembly: GCA_951800055.1. Lineage (NCBI taxonomy): Eukaryota > Metazoa > Arthropoda > Insecta > Lepidoptera > Tortricidae > Cenopis > Cenopis cana. The sequence goes on along the minus strand of OX637487.1, from coordinate 4,844,336 downwards.
AATCATTTTATCAAAGCAAACCCTGTGAATTTGTCTATAACTATTTAGGATTTTTAATTGAGTACAAAAATTAAATGTAAAATATCAGTAATACAGCAGTTATATTAAAAAAAACATTCCAAATAAAGGGGTAACTGCGATTTTTTTCTATCGAGTGAAATTCATCCGGTCATGTTTAGTGTTAGGGTGTGTAAATTTCAATGTAGAATCCCTGTAAATATACAACTATGTACTACTACAAATGCAAAAACGTCTCGAAAGTAATTTATTTGTATGTCAGTGTCAAAATACCACCTTGTGACTTACGGGGTTGTCCCCTTATAAGATTAATCTTAATCTTACACTCGCGCTGTTAACGCTCAACAACTACAGTGAATGAGCTATTTCAGCTTTCAATTCAATGCCTAGTAAAATTATTTATTCTCACACTTCTTACCAAGAGCACAAATTAAATTGTATAAATAGCTTTGTAGTAAAAAGGTCTTTAATTGTAGATTATAATTGCAGACACGAGATTGTCACAGGGCAATGATAATTGGTCGCCATTGTACTACAATCGGGTAAAGTTGCGGTTTATACTATCGAGATGCCATCTCGGTCGAGTCATGAGGTTAGAGAATTATCGCTTAATCCCAGGAAACTTTTATCTTTTATATCTTTTTCTACTCGACTTAAATTCAAAAATTGAAAAATCAAAATCTTATTTCTTCCTGTAATATCTCGTGTTTGGATTCATTTGTCTTCCCGTCAGCTTCTCTTATAAGCTATTTATCTTATCATCATACATTCCGGTCATTTATGTGTTTTTACATTTTCTCTGTCTATACTATAGCTACAATATTTTGCTTGACGACCGCTTTAGCTTAGTTGGAAGTGACCCTGCCTACGAAGCTGGAGGTACCGGGTTCGAATCCCGGCCGGGGCATTTATTTGTGTGATGAGCACGAATATTTGTTCTTGGGTCTTGGATGTTTTCTATGTAGGTATTTAAGTATTTATTTATCTATATAAGTATGTATATCGTCGCTTAGTACCCATAGTACAAGCTTTGCTTAGTTTGGGACTAGGTTGATTTGTGTAAGATTGTCCACAAATATTTATTTATTTATAAAAAAAAAATATGTATATATATTTTTTTACACCGTCTACACTAAACGTTTTCGATAAGATATCGTTTCTATGTTATAAGTTATAACACCGCCTCTTCTACTTCGTCTACCATTGCTTGTACTATGTTGTTTGCCTATTACATAATTTAGGTATCATGTTACTTTAAAGTTATCTACTTAAGGCGAGGGGTAGAGCAAGGCATTCTGCATACAAACATTGTGCACGTTTTATTCGTCGGTTTTGGCTCTGCAGAATATTATTATTTTTTTGGTTGAAAATATTGGATACGTATGTATATATGGGAACCTAAAGAGGAAATTTTCAAAAACTGAAAAATGTAAAAATACAAAATAATATTAAAATAAAAAAATACCTACTGGACACTGCTAACAGAAAAATAAGCATACTCACCAAAAATCATAACTGTAGTGCAAACACAAACGAAGAAAAACTTGCACAAAGTTTGCATGGCGAGAGCTTGCCCTACTCCTCGCCTTAATACATGAAAAAGGAAATCACAAAAGGCGGTAAAAAAAAACCTAATAATTTACTATTAAAAACTAACTCTAATTGACATCGTACATACGTTATAAGAATAGACTGTTGCTTTTCTGCGTTACATAATTTAATCCCATTTAGCCATCTAGGAGTCGAAAGCCCCAATAAACGAAAAACAATTCTGAAAACCTCGAATATTAGAATGTTTGAGCTCTAACCATATTAAAAACAATAATATACTTACAGTAGAATCCGGATACAGCGACGGTCAAGGGACCGGCGATATTACGTCGCACTAACAGGACGTCGCACAAAACGGACTGATTTTCTTTGAAAATGTTTGGTATGAATCCTAACGTCAGGTGATGTAGCAGTCGTTAAAAGCGGTCAAATGTTATAAGCGGATTCTACTGTAGTCAAGAATCAGATCTGAAAATCAATCCCAGTAGAGCGTTGCCAAGTTTTTTGAACGGTCGGCAATGCGCATGTGACGCCCCTAGAGTTGCAAGCGTCTATAGGCTGCGGTGACCGCTTACAATCAGGCGGGCCGTGCGCTTGTTTGCCACCGACGAGATATATAAGAGATATAAAAGAACGCGATATATTTTTGATTGTTGTGTATAATATATATTTGCATAATGTAACATGGCATATGTGCATGTTTCTGTAGTTTAACCCCTGATCCCCCTTTAAAACAATTAAATACAAAACAATTGACTACCTACTTAACCTACGTCATAGGCTAAGTATATTTAGTCTTCTTACTGAACGAAGGTTGAAACACATGAAAAAATCGAACAAAATAGCAGAATTTAACTCTGCTATTGATTGCTTGTCTGGCGCAAGTCGCCTGGCTAACTCGGCGCTTTTTCCTCCCTTTTTTGCGATCTTTTAAATCGGATTAAGGGGAGGTATCCCCAACGCAACTGTCCCGCTCTAACACGCGTGAGTTTACAATTAACCATCCCGTTCTCTACGCAAGCTCTGCGCGCAGTTTTGTGAATATTTAGCTATAGTCATTAAGCCAATCATTTTATCAAAGCAAACCCTGCGAATTTGTCTATAACTATTTACGATCTTTAATTGAGTACAAAAATTAAATGTTAAATATCAGTAATATAGCTTTAGTATTGAAAATACATTCCAAAAAGGGGTGATTTTTTTCTATCGAGTGAAATTCATCAGATCATGTAACTGACTGCGACTTTGACTAGACAAGATCCTCATATAACACATATATTTTTTTTAGATTTTAAGACACTATATTCTATGTCTCAGATGGTTTTTAATACCTCAAAAGTGGTAATACACGGCCTTAACTCCGAAACACACAGCTAGTGAGAAGTATTCATTTTGATCCAACTAATAGGGGATTCTACCAAAAGGAGAAAGAAAATGTTTCGTATTACGAGCGGTTTAGGCTAGCAAGAACTTGCGTGCAATTTTCAGTGAATTCTCATTACATTGCAGGGTTTGATCGTATTCATATTACCTCGGCAGCCCGCAGGCCCGCAATGTAAAGAAAATTGCATGCAACTTCTTGCCAATGTAAACTCGGTCTTTATATTGGTATAGGCTCGTAAAAAAAACAAATTTCCGACTTTAAAAAAACGTGCGCACAGCACACACTGGCGGCAAATCGCGCAGTTTTCTTTGGCTGAAAATATAATTTTCCCTTAGTCGTTTCGATTTAATATGGCGCTGTGAATGTTTAAAAGTATAATGCAGTGTTATTATATTTCTAGACTGAAAAATGTATTAACCTTTTAAATCTGAAATGTATTCTAGTAAGTGTGGTACAAAATGACCTCTATCATCACTGAAAGTCTTCATCTGGCTACCAAACAGAAAAGCAAAATACATTAACTTTATATTAAGCAGTAACGATGTGAATGGAAACTAATATAAAAGAAATAAATTAAAAGGAAAAAGAAAGCGGAAGGCGAGGCGATTGGTAGAAAACTTTTCTTTAACGTAAGAAAAAACCAAAAGCTAGCGAAAGTATTGTACGCCAAAGGGCCCCAGGTCTGCTTGGACATACTTATCTAAACAATTATCGTAGACACTTTTTATGAAGGCGACTGCCAACTAACCTTCCAAAATACATGGAAAGCTTTTTGAGAAATCCAGTTGTGTGGGTACAAGCCGGGTTCGATCGAACGCGGGACCTCCAGATTTCGCTCCGCTCAGCTAGCATATGGCTTTATCAAAAATAAATAATGTACATCACTTACCACCGTCATAATAGCCTCTTTCCTCATCTGCTGACATTCACATAACAGGAAGTTCATACAAACAACCAAAAACAATCCGAACTTTACCACCGACATTTTCACCGGCAAAGTTCTTTAAAATTCGAAATACAAAAAGAGATGGATTTGTTTTTTTTATTATCAATATTAATAAGTTTTATAACTGGCCAGTGAGATATTTAAACAATCCTTTTTCGCGATGTGCATAACTGGCCGGTACGAATTAAAAACAAATGGTTTTTTTTTAAACGCTCCAGTCAGCGCGGTGCGTGTTGAGTGTGCAAGCGGTTGTCCTGCCGGTGTTTTTATCATTCTGTCGTCTCGCTTAATGTTATTATTGTTTGTGACGTCATGTTACGGGTGAATCTACATTGCAGCTCTTAATACCTTTGGTGGGTTGTTTCGTCGAGTGATTTTTCCGGAAAAATTTAAATGCGTGAAGTTTGGCATTGGGAATCTGAACATATTTGAAAAACCCTACCTAAGTACTAAATGTCAATCGTGGGGTTTCTGAGGTAACTGAAAAAAATCGTACAGTCGAAGCTACTAAAATTAAAGTCGACCTTTTCAAAATTATACAGTACATAAGTGCCCACAACTGCCCACAACACACTTCAACCCTATTTATTACCACAGTCGAACCTTAGCTCTACCTTAATTCATATAAACCAGTGTTTTTCAACGTGTGGGTCGCGACCCTCTGTGGGGGGTCGCGGGGGGTCGCGAGAGGTTGAACGAACTACCTCAGTAAAAAAAAAACAATGTTTGAAAGGATATATTTAGTAAAAAAATATTAACAGAACAATATACTTCTGAACATTTGTATGTTAACAAGAAAATAAATCTTATTCAAAAAACTAAACGAGCTTCCGACACTGCACTAAACTATCCATATTATTGTGAAGGTTGCGCTTCTTTTTGACTAATCAATTTCTCCGATCGTGGATCTGTTTTTGCTACATTAAGAATTAAATCTTTTTCCAGATTTAAGCGATTTCTTTGCTTACTTTTTATTTGGGCCATTGATGAAAACGTCAACTCACACAAGTACGAGGTAGCAAATGGAATCAAACACTTCAAGGCCTTGGTCGTGCGTAGAGTACTTACCGCGCGAAAATTTCGTTAGTTGTCAATTGGCGACGTATTCGATCCCAATTCGAATTATGTAAAATTGTAAACGTATGAAAATATTTTTATGGATTGAATATGTGTAACGACTGTAGCGTAAAATACCATTTACGAAAAATACCCAAGGGTAGGGGGGTCGCGAATATTTTTTTGGTCCTAGGGGGGTCGTATCATGAAAAAGGTTGAAAAACACTGATATTAAACAAAATGAAGATGTACTATTGGTAAGGGGGAGCGCATTTTAAAATAACTATACTCGAATGTACTGATGTTTCTGCTAACATCATCATCCTCCTAGCGTTATCCCAGTACAGTTGTATCCTGAAGGATGCCTGGGGTCCGCTACCTAATCCCAAGATTTGGCGTAGGCACTAGTTTTTACGAAAGCGACTGCCATCTGACCTTCCAACCCCAAGGGGAAACTAGACCTTATTGGGATTAGGCTTTGTCAAGTGAGTGGGCAACTTGACTGTTAGAAGTTCTCAAGCCGCCCGAAGGCCTCCAACTCGGCTTAACGACTGCTGCCATAGATTGCAACCGGGATCAACGGCTTAACGTGCCTTCCAAAGCACGGGAAGCAGTTAGTAACCACTCAAAGCGGTCACCCATCCAAGTCCTGACCGCTGCCCACGTTGCTTAACCTTAGCAAGCGCAAGCGGTGCGCAAGCGCCGCTGGGCCACGAGCGCTCTCCGACTGATGTTTCTGCCAACAACTTAATTAATTAAAGCATGTTTTATTTATTTCATATTTAAATAATCAGGAAGCCGTTTTAATGCCACAGGGCACTCATCCTCTACGAATACTATTATAATTATCGTCTTAAACATGTGACAATTATTGTCGTTATTGCATAGTTATGTTGATTAAGAATGTCAATCTTTGTAGTAATTTGCATTAACGTGTACTATCAGGTTAACGGACTTCAATGAGATGATGATGAGTCATCATCATTATATCAGCCGAAAGACGTCCACTGCTGGACATTGGCCTCCCCCAAAGAGTGCTACAATGACTGGTCCTGCGCCACCCGCATCCAGTTGACTCCTGCGAAGCCGCAACCTTTACCAGTGTCATAAGTCCAACAGCGCGGTGGCGCAGTTTGAAAGCGTGAGCTTACTGAGTGTGTGCTCCCAAATTCGATCCGATAAGTGTTCAGAATTGTTTAACTTTCAAGCAGGCGGTCGAATGATAATAGGGATTCTGCAGCGTCAGCGTCCCACTCAACAAGGCGTAAGTAGCCGGCACTCGTTGGCGTTTTAGACGGTTAGTCCAAGGAGCTTACCGCGGTTAGTCGGTCATACCCGCATACCCACCCTGGTCCCCCAGCCATGCGGGATACGTAAATATCTAAATGCATTTCACCAACGTTAATAAAAAGGTCATCACTCCACCTTGTGGACCACCACAATATCATCAAAATTAATGGAGTAATCTCATCAATAACATTTCATGTATAAATTAGACCGGGCATTTATCAATTGAAATAGTCAATTCTACACGATTGTCAATGAGATTGTGCCTTGCAATTGACGTTACGTTAGGTAAATCTGTCATCTTTTGTACAGTACCTGGAGGCCAATTCTCGGGCCGCTCGAGATGATACTCACTCGCGTGACGTCATCGCGCCGCTCAAAGGTCCCCCTTAGGGGGACTTTCAATGCGATAGAAAGTGATGTAGCTTGTGATGCGCGTGCGATAGAAGGAGATTGCCACGCGTAGGCCCGTTTGGCTTGCCTCGCGGGGATATGTTAACAGTGTGGCTTCTGTACGGAGTACTATTACTTATTCTGTGACAGTATTTACTTTTATTCACTCTACGTGAACTCTTACCTACTATGCTGACGCACACATAGACAATGTGCATGTATAGCTCAAAGCCGAACACACCACCAGTCACCACGGCTCACCTGCACTCGTGAGATGAAAGTACTATTAGGAAAATTACCTTTACGTATAGATTAAAATAAATCTTACGCAGGCTCGAATCCGTTATGTAATCACCCCTTCGGTGCTGCTATTAAATAGCTTATCAGAATCGTGAAGGAGGTTGCGCTATTTGTTAATGGGTTCCGTAAAATTCCATTCATAAAAACAAACACCGGATTATACATACTCGTAACGTATTCGAGAATTAGCCGATCAAAAGACAATTGAGGTACTATTTACATAAGTGCATTTCTATTTTGGTGTTTCTTTCCAATATCGGCTCTATGTGATTTACGTTTAGGTTTAATATAGAACTACAAATGTATAAGGAATAAGCCATTTAGGAAAGATGGTCCGCAATTAATGTACCCATTAAAGGTGCTTATATTGATTGACGTATTAAAGGGTGATATGGAAAATTCCGGACAAAATCGTAATGGGCCTAAAAATGTTGCTGAAAAATGTGTTTCTACAGGCTTATTTTAATTGCTATGTTTGTATATGTTGTACAACTGTGCTCAGGTCAAATTTTGCAAATGTGAATTTTAGACCATCTTCAACGGATTGAGCTGTTTGGCATACATTAATCCTTTTAATAATATTCTAGTTTAGGTAGATTTCGTCGACAACTATTACTGAACCCTTCTGGACTCTTCTCAGCTTGGTTTAGTGAACCAGCGACAAAATCCCAGTAGCTCGATTCCACTGACACCCGTGCTTTGGAAGGCACGTTAAGCCGTTGATCCCGGCTGCTGTCTACAACAGCAGTCGTTAAGCCAAGTTGGAGGCCTTGGGGCGGCTTGAGAACTTCTAACAGTCAAGTTGCCCACTCACTTGACAAAGGGGGGTCGAAGTTGCACCACGTCCGTAGGGAAAGTACCCACCGCTACCCTACACGTGACCCCTGGGTGTTGCTAAAAGAGCAACAAAAACTGGCAACCGTACTGTCTTCTCGAAGACCTCACGGTTCGAAATAAATGCAATACGATAAATAATAAACTGACACCACAGACCAATCTCATTGTTGCGCAAACTCTTACGGTTGCCACACTGATGCGGTTTCCGCACGACGGTGGCGCCATTCAAGTCTATAGCGGTGTGGTGCGGTGTCCCGCTCGCACTGCGGAAACCGTCCGGAAACCGCATTAATATGACAACCGTCTTAGTATTGACCATCAGAGGCGCTGTTCACGTTTTCATACCACTTTCATACATTTTGAGACAAAACGCAAACGCGTTCGAATTAGTAAATGTTTCGAAAAAACTTATACTAGAGCTACAGGCCACTCTCCAACCGCGCAGGCGCGCACTGCTATCGCTTTATTGGGCCCGGCCTATATGTCAGTAAAAAAAAGTCAAGTAAAAAAAAAGTTTACTGAACCCATTCTGCTCTCACCCTTAAGTTGAGTATAGACCTGCACTTGCGCTTGCGCATTCTACTGCGTTGTAAGTTAATGAATTCTCATAATCTCATAAAACATGTCACACATGCATGAATTACGTCGTGGACACGTCACGCAAGGTGTGACAAGTCCTTTAAAGTTTCATACTTTACAATGCAGTTAACGCGTACATTGCACCTGCACGTCTACGCTTACGCATCGTTTGCATGAGTAGATCGGACAAACAGATTGAATCCATATTAATATTATAAATGTGAAAGTGTGTCTGTCTGTCTGTTACCTATTCAAGCTTAAACTCCCGATTGAATATTTTGACGAGATGATTTCCATGGGCGGACCGAATAACCTTTTTAAATCCCGTTCAGAGTGAACGCTTGTTCAAAACGATAGAACCATTATATTTTAATTATAATAAACAATATCGATAACAATCGACAATAACAATATTTAATTTTAATTTGACAATGTTTGTAATATTTGTATTCTTGACAACTGTAAAAATTTACAGCCTAAACCAGAGAGTTTGAGTGTTGGAGTAAAAACTCCTTTCAACAGAAAATAGTCCAAATATATAACCGAATTTTTAATAGGAGTAGATATCTGCCAAAACAAAGCCGGCATAAATATCTGACACGACTCTCTGCTCTCTTTGTAAGGCCCCGTACGGATGTGTCAGATATTTATGCCACCTTTGTTATGGCAGATATTGGTGCTGGTGACTGTACTAATGATATAATTGATATATGGAAAATGATTTAGTAACTTTGTACACCGAGATTCACAGTTGACCTTGCCTAAAAATATGTATGTCCGCGTACACAAGATATAGTCCAGAAGATGTATAAAAGTTTCCAGCTTATTATCTCTCATTCCGAGGTTGAACCCCTAAAATTACTGAATTAATAATAATTTTGTAGCTGTCGGTACTTCTTAAACTAAAGAAATATGATTTAAAGGTTTCAGAGAAAACAATAATAGTTAATCAATTCAAATTTTCAAGGCATCGTCATATCGTTTGTCCAAAATTAACATACATTTGGCATATTGCATAATTAAATATTGTTTATTTGTGCCAAAATTTACATACATTCTTCGCGAATCACATTTTTGAAAACACCCCACATATTTCAAATTTGGACAATTTAGTTTTAGACCCTCACCTTCATTTTCAACATGTCCCTTTTCGAAAGAACATGGATCCAGGCTAGCTTACCCATTAGGTTTCGCGGCCTGGGCATCCGCAAAATTTCCAGTATGGCGCTACTCGCTTTCTTGGCTTCCGTACAAAAAAAAAACCACCGACTCAGCAGTCAGCACCGCCGCCGGCACCGGCTCAGATCCTCATCGGGAAAATTTTAGCCCCCAGTATTGGGGTCCTGGAGGCTGTGCATAGGGCTTCCATTCCGTAATTACGTAATTACGGAATTACGTAATTACGGACAGATATTTGCCTTCTTATAATTACGTAATTCAAAGGTTAAATTCCGTAATTACGGAATTATGTATTACAACTTATTTCTTTAAAATATGCCTACTATTTCAGTCCAAAAATGGAAAAAAGTTTTACGAAATTGTAAATTAACGTATTATTAAATAACATAAAAGATTATGGGATATTATTTGGAGTTAGTACCTAGGTACCTCGACACATCACTAGCGAGAATGGACAGGATTGCGTTGTAACCCTTTCGACTAGGTTACTCTGATGTCTGTGGACTAAATACAAGAAGGAGGTCCGACAGGGGCCAGGGGTGCAATATTTTACCGGGTGGGTGTTCAATGTGGTGGCTGGAATGGCGGAACAGATCAAAAACCTATTAATATCATATTACTATTTGGGGGTTGTGGCTATCATTGCGACCAATGCTGAACTATTGGGATCCTAAAAGTGGGTAAAGTCCTGCAAACTTAAAGAATGGCAGGATTTTGCTGAACTCGAGAAACTTAGTCTCTTCAGGGCACATGACGTGTTTGCCTAAGAAAGATCTACGGCTGTGCATTAGGCTAGGGCAGTCAGTTAGGATGTGTGCAAACGTCTCCTCCACTTCAATGCAGCGTCTGCACCTCCTTGTGTCACTCAATCCTAACGTGTGCATGTGATTATTTAGTAAGCAACCTTACAAACATGCGTAGTCGGTCCCTGCTTAGCAATAGGCATCAGGGGACCCCTTTTTGTTAAAGGCCTTAAATAGCGCCTTGGAATGGTTCAGACCTGGGAACTCTCTCCAGCCCTGAATCGTTTTGTAGAAACAGTAGATTTCCAGGGTGAGCTTGGTTAGACGTATGGGGATGCCACAAAACGATTCTGGCCCACAATGCATCCCCTTCGCCTCCGCTCGTGCAAGCTCGTCAGCTCTTTCATTTCCCGCGATACCTGCATGCCCTGGGGCTCACCGTAAAATAACCTTGTTTTTCGCTCCAAGGTTATTTAATGCTTCCCGCCAATTCAAGAGCACCGCCTGGCTATACGATTGAATATAAATGATTTTTTGATATTGTTGAGATAATTGCTTTGCCGATTGGTTGTCGCACACTCTAAGATGGCGTATACCTCTACTTGGAAAATAGAGGAGTCCTTTCCCAGATTCCAGCTGATAGCAACTGGATTGAGTGCTAGAAGTAAATTTGTGGCATACCTACTTCGAAATGGAGATCGTACCAATTCATCGATTTTAGACTAGCACAATATTCGAATCAGACTGTCCACCGCACTACCATACTTGATTTATAACAACTGGTTGCCAATAATACAAATAAAACTTAAAGACGACCGTATTAGTGGGAGAAGTTCCTCAAGCTGGACTGACCATATACGTTCAGCTCTTTGTTCTGAAAATTACACGTGGATGCTGCGATTTATTTAAATAATGGTGTTAAAAATCGTTTCCCTTAATTATAATTAATAATTATAACAAATACAAATTATTTAGAGATTTTTAATTTGAACTCGGGGTCAGTTACGTAATTACGTAATTACGTAATTCAACGTTCTAATTTCGTAATCAATTACGTAATTGACAAATCCGTAATTTTGGAAGCCCTAGCTGTGCACTGTACCGAGGCCAAGAACGTATGGTCGTTAACATGCCTCAACACGGACCCGCCTGCCAACCCGTGTTCGCAGAAACAATGGGACGAGCCCCTCTGTTGCCTAACAAGGGACAGTGGCACCTAGTCCGTCAGACCGAGCCCGTCTAGGCGCTCCCATCCCCAGCCATATTAGGCACATTGCTGGACAATAATTGGCCACATGTCTTAGAATAGGGGCATCAACAAATATGCCCCACCGTTGCTAATGCGGAGCCATGGTGGACAGTCTGGGCCACCATCGCCTCTCATGCGGCCGAAGTGCTGGGAGGATCCCTCGGTATGCCAGCATCAACGACGTCATCCGTAGGGCCCTTGTCAGTGCCAAAGTGCCGGCAGTCCTCGAGCCCAACGGCCTGACAAGGGATGACGGCAAGAGGCCCGACGGAATGACATTGGTGCCTTAGGGTCGGACTCTAGTCTGGGATGCTACGTGTGTAGATACCCTGGCGCCGTCCCATATTCCAGGCACCAAATTTGTTGCTGGCGCAGCTGCCTCCTCGGCAGAAAACCTCAAGCGTCGCAAATATGCTACTCTCGGCAGTAGCTAGTTTTTGCGGCGTTTGGGATTGAGATGAGACCCTGGGGACATGGGGTCCAAGTGCTCGGCGCCTCTATAACGCCCCTTATAGAGGCTTCTGGTGACCAGAGGGCTGGCCACTATTTCACCCAGCGGATTAGCAATGCCAATATTGCGGCCAGCCTTCTGGGAACCCTACCAAGCACCGAGGATCTGGGGCCAATTGTCTATTTAGTATAAGTTCTTGTTATATTATTTTCTCTACATTTTTTTAGGGTTCCGTAGTAAACAAGGAACCCTTATAGTTTCGCCATGTCCGTCCGTCCGTCCGTCCGTCCGTCCGTCCGTCCGTCCGTCCGACCCCCGTTTTTCTCAGTAACCGTTAGTGCTAGAAAGCTGTAATTTGGCATGAGTATACATATCAAAGACGCCGACAAAACGGTAGAATAAAATCTTAAAAAAAAATTTTTTTTAGGGTACCTCCCCCTACATGTAAAGTGGTGCTGCAAATTTTTTTTCTGCCAAACCCCATCGTGTGGGGTATCGTTGGATAGCTCTTTTAAAAATATTATAAGGTTTCTAGAAGCATTTTTTGATTAAAGAATTGGTTAGCGTGATATTAAGCTTTGAAGTGATAATTTTTGCTATGGTCAAGTGTCCCCCCCCCCTGCCAGCTAAACGGTGACTACTAGGCATGTGAAAAAAATCATGGTAGTAGTATATACGATGAATTTAAAAGGAAAACTATCACAGCTAAGTAGACATTACTAGTTAACGAGTAATAGTCGAACTTCAGAAATGTACTTTGCAAAAGCAAACGTTCGTACAATTTCCATTGATACCTTAGATAATGTTGTTAATTCTTTCAAAAACATAGTAAATATAAGTTTTCGAACTTTTTAGTCCACATAATGTAAAGGGTAGACGACTACGGAACCCTATCTTGCGCGTGGCCCGACACGCACTTGGCCGGTTTTTTTTGTGTTGTTGGCGATAATTAATTCTTTGAACTAACTAAATAATATTATGCACATTATGCAGATAGGTTTTAAATCTCGAGGACTTAACATGTTCTTGTTATTCAAGAGATCAACAAACATATTTTAGATAATTTTCAGTTGTCAATAATATGGAAAACAATAATTAGCATAGCCTAAAGCGTCGACCTTGGCCAAGAATTTCTGAACAGTTTGTATGGAGCGGCCGCTTACGGTCGTTATGCGAATGGAAATGTATGCGTGAGTCGTGACACGCCTGCCATACATATTTGTACCTTTGTTACCATTACCCAACGGTAGCTATTGTTGTGTTTGCTAATGCTTGTTTTACTTCCTTATCGATCGCGTATGTATATTTTTGCATAGGTACAGGCTAGCTGTAGCTAAACAAGAAAAATTAAAACTGGCGATCAATAGAAAAGTTATGCAAAAATTTGTACCCGTTGCGTTGAATGTTATTTTACATTAAATAAAAATTTTAGGTTTAGAATTTGATTAATATTCATCTTATGCGTTCATTGGCTCATAACCGTGCAAAGTGCATAACAGTGCATCACGTCAGATAAGTGGGTATAAATTCGGTTTAAGAGATTGTTTCGCCAATGATGTTACTGTTAGCCATTAGCTTCCTCACTTGCATTTTTCAAAGTGCAATTGTCTTTCGTAATAGGGCTCAAGCAAGAACTTAAAAAAAAAAGTTTTTACACCATCTTACCTACCCACGGGAAGAAAGACGGTGTTGATTCCATATTCGGGGGCAACCATGACTCTTTTCCTCATAGAAGGTGTGAAAAGCAATATGTGCCACTCGGTAGCAAAATTCTGAAAAGCTGGTGTGTAAAACTAATTAGTATAGGTACTATCGAACCAACTGAATCGTGACCCACCGTGGAACCTTGTCACAGAAAATTTCTTAGTGACATCTTACTGCCTGAGAAGGAAAATCATTATGACACTTTCTGTGACAAGGTTCCATGGTGGGTCACAATTCAGTTGGTTCGATAGTGCCTACTTTCTAATCACCTATACAATCAATAGCGGAAAACAATTCAAATAGTAGTTATTAATTTGTGGTTGCGTTCTAATTGAATGTTTTCATTACCTGCTGTTAAGATTTAGGACCGGATGGCGTTTAGGATGTGAATGATGTGCATTTGTGGTTCATCATTCATCTGCTTAATTGATCGGAGTATGTTAATATTTGAATGTGGTTATGATAAATAGAGTACTTTTGTCTCACGAGCGCGGGTGGGTAAGGTTGTGTGTTGAGCTATACATGCACATTGTCTGTGTGCGTCAGCATAGGAGCTATGAGTTCACATTGTCTATGTGTTTGTATGTGTCACAACTACAACAATGGCCAACCCGCGCTCGTGAGATAAAAGTACTATACAAGCTTATAGTTCAATAACGGATGATACGGTACGGACATGTTACATGCGATTGCGGTGGGATGAATGTCATACAGTGAGAAGACAGTTTATATCAATTTAGATTAAATGTTGTATGGATATAGTTGGAATCGACATATATGTAGGACACGACATGTATTAGTAATTCATTACATGTGATAAGATATGTGAATTGAAGATGAAGTGTATTGCTTAGGGGTAGGCGCAGACCGAAGAATGCCAAATACTATGGTCCTTACATATTTTTCGCTTCGATCAAATCACATACATACGAGTGCATGTTCTCATATGAGCCGGGGTTGAGGGTGTTTCTGATCTGCCCTTTACAGTATCGCAAAAACTTGGCCAAGATACCCTCGCCTTGGTCGCACCATCCCACCCTTCCATCCATCTCCTGAACATAAATCCTACAGTTGATGTAGGCATGTTAGTCAGTTGTTGATAGTAGTTTGTATGTTGTCAGTTATAAATAGAGGCATGTTATGTAGGCTTTGTACCTACTAATAAAGAGCTACTCATAAATATAACAATTGGAAATACCTAATACAGTACTGCTGTCCGATTATTTCAATTAAAATGTTAGTTATTAGCAATTAGAACAGATGAACTCATTATTCTATTACCGACCGTCACTCTAGGCGGCCTATTAAGGATATGAGAACTCAGCAATTTAGCTGAGTAATACTAGTATGTCAAACACATGAATAAATTGATAGTGTAATTAAATGTGTTTTTTTTTCTCGTGCAGTAAAAGTCGTGAGAAAAAAAAAATACAACAGTTGATTATAATATCAATGTGGTATTTGTTATTTTTCCTAGCGTTTTACCGCTTATGCCGTATGGAGCCCGCTTTGACAACTAATCCCAAAAATTGGCGTAGGAACTAGTTTTACGAAAGCGACTGCCACCTGACCTTCCAATAGTTCCAATCTAGGGGAAAAGCTTCACCTTGTTGGGATTTGACTGGTTTCCTCACGATGTTTTCCTTTACCGAAAAGCCACTGCTATATCCAATGATTGTACCGTACTTGTTGCTAAGAAGTGAAAATCAGTATGAAAGCCGTTAGAGATATGATATATGTCACTGTGACAAGGTATGAAGTGGCCCGGGCATCAAATTGTGTGTGAAAATTCAATACAGCGGAAGTGTGAGTCCAACGATACAACTTGTTGCTATGATCCTGTTCAGTCTAGCGAAAATTTGGTTAACCATTTGGTTTCCCTACCAGGTCTATTACCTATAAAAGTTGGGCAAAAATATCTGACAACTACTTTCTATATTAAACCGACTTTTCATGACCTCTGCCCTCACCCCGCCAGAGCCCATGCCTTCTACATTTACAGATTGATTATTTTTTGCAGACAACCACAAAAGACAGCGCAATGTCACCGGGCGCCGCTCCGGCTGCTCCCGCCAGCAGCGAGCTGCTGGGATCCCTGACCACGCAGCAGCAGCAACGCACCAGCGCCCGCGTAATCAAGAAGCTTAGGACCGAACCTGTGCCCGACCCTGACAAAAGAGGTGCCTACACTACATCCTCACCTTATTCTCTTCAGTCGTCGGGTTAGGCCTTGGTCGTTCTGACGCCGTCGGCCGCGACAGGCAGCGGCGCGCCGCACGCGGCGTCTGAATGGTATGTTCGACAATGTTCGGGCGCGGTCGTTCTCGCCCGCCGCGAGCAACGTCCAAAACGCGAACAAACATTTTACTAATCGGGACGGGCCGCTGCACGCAGCCGGCGGCGGCGTCAGAATGACCAAGGCCCTTAGGCCAAGAACTTTAGATACATCCTGGAGGTTGCGCGTGCCGAACGTACGTTTGAAGCTAGAAAATATGGCCTTGAATGATGTCACTGTTGTATTGCATCTCTTTCATTAGATCCATCTTATATTACCTAGAATGAAAGAAATGCAATATAACAGTGACGTCATTCAAGGTCATAGTTTCTAGCTTCAAACGAATGTTCGGCACGCAACCTCCGGTATGAATCTAAACTTCTTGGTTTAGGCCTGTCTCATTGGCTCTTTGGCTCCACTCAGCTTTCTCCCAGAGAGTACACCCGATCAGGCCGATCACTTTCTATGTGTAGAGCAGAATGCCATTATTTTAGTTTTCTAGTTATCAAACATAGGTTGTACTAGATGTGGACCTTCTGTCTGACTCTTATACCGACTGTACTTGACCTCCGACAATGACCCAAGCCAACAGCGAGCTGGTGAGGAGTGTTTGACTACGAAGTACTTAACGTTGAAGTGAATTATTAGGTAAGTACTAGTCATTAATACGTCATCAAAAATCTGTGAAAGGAACCAATTCAATTCAAATTTTTTTAAATGGCTTTCCATCAAATTTATGATGATTTCGCCAACCACGTGTTCAAAGACGTTGTTCGGTAACGACGCCATGACAGTAGGCAACAAAGACAGTGTACGGTAGTGGATTCCGCTATAGTCGTCGCTCCGGGCGCGTGCGCTCACCAACGCGGCGACGAGCCAAATCCGTGAAAGGAACCATTGCGACAAAAGAGGTGGAGGCAACTGTCATCTGACAACACCAAGGTCCACGTTGGTGGTTCTTGACAGCCAGGAATGATATATGTTTAGCGCTTTATCAAAAGGTGCAGCCGTGTCAATCAAGGCTATCCGTAACTGTGTTTAATTACAGACAGTCCTGCTTTATAAGTATTGAAAGCACTAGCGAACTAATGAGTACTTATATGGAATAAATACTACTTAATCATTTCAATCAACCAACGTATCTTGGTGATTACTTATTCTTGTTGTCAATAACTAACACTATCTACTATAGCTAACAAATCGTTCCTCATTTCAGACATACCAGAATGCGACACACCAAGCAAACTCGACGAAAAAGACCCTCTAAAATTCCCCACAGTCAAACAGCGTATGCCTAAAGCCCTCTGGTCGGCCGACGAGAAGAGTCTATTCTTCGAGGCTCTCAACGAGTATGGCAAAGACTTTGATGCCATCACGACGCACATCTGTGCCAAGATGAAGAAGAAGGGCATGCCAGATGTGAACCTAAAGACGAAGACGCAAGTTAGCCATTTTTATTACAGGACGTGGCATAAGTTGTCAAAGCATGTGCACTTTGGGGAAAGTGAGTATTTTTTTCAGTCTTCGGGTACTTTAATGGCTGAGGAGAGTTGCTTTTTTAAACTGAGATTGTGCTCTATAATCTATATACCAATCGTATCTTTTGGGTTTTTTTAAATTGTACCTTTGACTTTCCAGATGTAAAGAAAGTAGTTCAAGAGTTGTACGCTCTAATCAACTATGGCGAGCTACGAAAGAAACTCGTATCAGTGAGCGAGAAGACTTGCGCGCGCTTGCACGATATGGTGTTGAATGGGAGTATGATGGTGCGGCATCGAGGTAGGAACGTTCGCGTTCGGACGCCGATGTGTCGCGCGCTGCGGAGACTTAACCAGATCACTGGTGAGTTTAGTTCCAACACGATTTTTATTAATATTATGAGCCTGTAGTGTTCCGAGCAGTCTCTGGCCATTCTTTTAAAAAGGAGTCTAGCTCGTCGCGCCATCGCCGACGAGGTCTGCGGCGATTTCTTATTTTGTTGTCGAGTTACAGTCGTCCTGATCAGAATACAGTTGAATCAATTATTATCTACAAATAATAGTCAAATATATACTTAAGCTTTCGCGTAAAGTGATTTTGAAACTGGCGTCGATTTAAGTCAAAAGTTAATCGACATCGGGGCTGCAATACATATTATTGTGGACTGTGCAAAGCAAGCGATAGCTATGAGTATTGATATTATTTGGTTAAATTGTAATATAGGTACACTAGAGCAGATTTGCAGTCTATTTAGAGCGTGAGACTATAACGGCCTGGTCACGATTTTGCGCGAATTGTGGCACGACAAGCGTTTTTATCTGTTCATTGCATAGTCGAGACGCGCAACGCACTGCGGTTAGTTGGGAAAACACGCGATCTATTAGGAAACCCGCTTCCGCTTGTTCCGTTCGCGTGTCGGTCGCGAGCGTGTCGCTGCACGCGCGTGGATTTTATGTAAATTGACATCCCAATGTCTGTGGTCATCTTGTACGAATGATGATATAGCTACAGTAATTATTTTGTTGTATCTTTCAACAGGGTTGGGTTGGGGATATTTTATTGGGCAATAGTGTATTTTGGGTATTATATGTATGGTTCAGAGCGGTCGATGTTCGTGGGCGTGTCGGTGGCGAGCGTGTCGCTGCGCGCGCGCACGGCGGGCGCGTGGGCGCGCGTGCAGGCGGCCGCGCACAACCCGCGCGCACAGCTCGCGCTGTCGCCGCGGACCGCGCTCAGCGCGCTGCTGCGCGCGCTAGAGAAGAGGTGGCAGGGGAAGGTTAAGAAACGCGTATCCTTTTTAAACAGTTTTATAGAGCGCCCCTCCACAGCCCAAGCCGTACAATGCGCACATATTATAGTATGAGATTCGCTGTGGAGGATAGACATGGGGAAAGACGTTACTTTTCGATCACCGTTATTGTTATTACCGTTCCAAAAAAATCACATTGAAAAATCACCGTGACTTTGTCACTTCGGTTATTTCGTGTCACGACATTTGCGTGTCGATCGTTCCCGGCAGTTACTGATATTTTTGTAACAACTGATGTTAGTAACAGCGGTCACGAGGCACGACGCGACGCGTCGCTTACACACTGTTCCAGTGATATCGTCGCTAAGTAACAACGTTATTTTGTAACGTTGTTACTTCGTGACAAGTCACACTGTTACTTTTTAACGGCGGATCACCGTGATTTTTTCATCGTGAAGTTATTTATCACCCACCTCTAGTGGAGGAGCGCGTAGTCGTGGATGGCGCGCAATATATAGGGTAGGTATTCGCCATTCTCACTGGAACGCAAACTCTTGGAGTAGGTGTTCCAGTGTTTAAACCGGGAGTTTGCTCGTGTCGTAGGTTTGCTCTGGATTTTCTCGTGGCTACTCTTCAACCGCGCCCTCCTATCGCCTTATTGGGCCCGGACTATAAAGCTAGTCAGGTAAAAAAAAACAATACTCTTAAGATTATTGTAATGCAATGGACCCGTAGACTAAATAATACCTCTCGAGACTCTCCTCGGGTATTTGTTTGATACATTTCTAGATTTATGATTACGTTTCACCGAGCTACAATGTCGCAAGTCTAAACTGGCAGTCGTCACCTTGTGGTCAAGCTCATGTCTTGACATGTATTATCTTTGCAATCATTACTCAAAGTCTATCAAATTAGACTAGCTTAACAGGACTGGCTTCCAGCGAGCGGGCTTGTTAAGCGACTCAGTCTCATGCAAGCTACGACTTCTAAAATTGTACTTGTAGCTTCGTAAAATAGCCCGTTGATCCACAATTCCACAATGAAACCGAGTTTAACCGAGTGAGTTTTAACCGTTTAGTAAAATAAAATCCACAATGAAACTTATCTTTTGAATGCAATATATTCCTTAGCATCTACTAGTGTAAACCAAAGCTGGAGAATATAGAGATGGAACCCGAAGAACCGGAGCCGCCTCGTGCTGAGGAGAACGAGGATGACTTGGAAGACCACCTCAATCTGGAGACCGACAGGATTATTGTCCAAGGTATGTCATCTGTTCATGTCAATAATTCATCTAGCGCAGGAATCGGCAAATCGCGGCTCTTTGAAAGGCCAGTTGCGGCTCGTCGAGGTCTTCTAATATAGAGTCTGGCTAATGAAAGCTGAGACTGAGATTTATTTAAAACTTTTTAAATGGCAACTATAATATCCACGTCAAATGTGTCAAACGGCACTTATTTGTATATACTATATCTATCGTACCGATAAGTTTATAATACTTAGCCGTGTCTTATCCAACTTGACATTGGCAGAATCATCAAGGCCTTGATGGAGCCATACAACACAAGAATGAATTGATTGAATTACTATATCTATGGTATGACAGCTTTAACTCCCAAGTATGCAGATCTGGTGCTACTATCGCTCCACAAGCTTGAAACTAATTAGGACCGGTTCCCACTAACCGATACAATATCGGTCACAACCGGTATCGGCGTCAGATCCGATACCGATATTATATCGCATAGTGGGGACGCCGCCTTAAAAAAAGTTCAGACTTTTGTTTGACATCTCTCAATGCCAAATTTCAAAGTACTATAAAATCTTTGAAAACTATATTATTATGTCAAGCTTGACAGTTACTCCCACAAAGTGTGATACTAAAATTTACACTACAGTGGCGCCAAGACGAAAAATTTGAAAACAAGAAGTAACTAATATACAGTGTTGCAACACGTAGATTTTTTAAAATTGCCGCCTTTTTCTAGTCTCAGCTTTCGATAGCCAGACTCTAGTGCGAATACCCTGAAACAGGTATTTGTGCGGCTCTCAGAGGGTCCCAGAAATTCATATTTTTACTGAATTCTTTGATGTCTCTTTGATTAAAAAGTTTGCCTACCCCTGCCTGATCTAGTGATCATGGCCACTGAGAGCGGAATCTTTTTGTGATTTTCCACTTTTATGTCCTGTATTTGACTCCGGTAGTCAAAAGGAAGGGTTAAAGGTGATTTTAGGAGTCTATGTCATGTATGTTTGCATTTTTTGTTCTTCGTATGTGTGACCTGTGATTGTTAGTTCAATCACGACATTATTTACGTCAATGCGTGAAATGCGTCTTTCGAAGATTTAACACAAACTTTTTTTCATTTTAGCCCTCTGTTTTTGAAACCGTACTTCCAAAAATTTTAAATAGAAGGCTAAATAGTTGTAGCATATTGTGTTTAGTATTAAATCTTTTAAAGACGCATTTCACCTATTGCCACGGTTGATCTTTTAAATAACTTGCAGAACAGAAGCTAGCAAAGAAACCGGTGCTCCACGTAGGCCCGCGGCCCACGGCGGCCGTGCGGCTGCCGGTCGTGCGCGCCAGCGAGCAGCTCTCCAGCCAGAAGATCTGCTTCTCCAGCTATCTGCAGCGCATGTACTCGCAGGGGGATATGGAGGACAGTGAGTACCAGGCGTGTCACGGGCGTCAACGGTGTCGGTAAGGGTGTGTGCGTGCGCTGTCGGTACACGCGTCAATGTGTACATGTGAGCTGTCGGTACACACGTCAACGTGTACGTGTGCGCTGTCGGTACACACGTCAATGTGTGCGTGTCATAGTCACTGCGTTGCGCACAGGAATGAGCCGTGACTGATCGGTGACTAAAACGCCGCGCAGGGGCGAGGTAACTGACTTCAGCAGCTCTCCAGCCAGAAGATCTGCTTCTCCAGCTACCTGCAGCGAATGTACTCGCAGGGACACAAGGAGGACAGTGAGTACTGTGATAGGACAGTCAGCATCATAAATATAAATATCTCATCATCATCATATCAGCCGAAAGACGTCCACTGTTGGACGTAGGCCTCCCCCAAAGAGTGCCACAATGACCGGTTCTGCGCCACCCGCATTCAGCGGACTCCCGCGACCTTTACCAGGTCGTCAGTCCACCCTGCGGGGGGTCTATCCACGCTGCGCCTTCCGATAAATATAAATATCTAACAGTAACAAATCATCTGTGTTCCGTCTTAACACTCTGTGTAGTCTGCGGTAGACTGAAAACCTTTTCTCTTCAATAATTTCATGTATCAACCAGCGTATCTGTCCGCTGATCTTATTATGGCCAAAACTATGGCCTCCGCACACCTACAATCGTCGACTAGAACTATATTGCAGAACCATGTTTAGCACTAGAATGAAATTTGACGACAATATAAAAAACTGAAAAAGTGACACTATTTCCAAGATGGCGGACAAAGTTATGGAGCAAGAGGCAAGGGGCTTGCAGTGGGAGGCGCGCGTCGCTTTAAATGCCTACCGCTCGCTCGGCCCGGGGCCGGCCGTCAGTCGAGGGCCGCCCGCCGCCGCGCGAACGCGTCTATATGCACGTTACCGCTGCCGCCGCAGACTAGAACGCGACGAGCGACGAGTCGATAGCCCTAGCGCTACACGTGCCGCGTGTGAATGAATACAAGTTATACGATAGACAGAGATGCACAGAGTAGGCATGTTTTTTATGCCTAAACGCCGTTTTTGTTAGAAAGTGAAGCTTCTGTACTTGTACTATTACTTATTCTGTGCAAGAGGGCCGAAAATTTTGGATCACCACGGCTAATTTTGTCCTATGCAACATATCAGAAAATCATAACAATCGGATCTCTTTTAGAGTACCGGAACAACGATTTACTAAATGTTCGACGAAAAATTTTGTATGGGCTGCACCTTTTTCGGGTATACTTCCGACTCAAATCTCGAAATGGCGACATGCAGATCCATATTTTGCGGCGTCAAAACCCTCCGATAACGTTGTCACCCCAACTGTTAAATGATTTGCTTCTTGCATTCTACTTCTTCAAAAATGGTCCTAATCTACCATGGCTCACCCGTGCTTGTGAGTAGTTTATGCAACTGGTACATAATGCCTAATTTTGTACAATTGCATACACTACTTTATCTACATCCATATATTAAATCCTCTTTCATGTGTTTCGTGTGGGCGCGCTGAGCCGGCGTGCGCATGTTTGCCTCGACAGGCCGGCCCGCGCGCCGCCGCCAGCCCGCAGCTGTGTCCTATAAGGTTGTACGTGATCTCATAAGAGTATTATATTTGGTGTTCTTATAGGGGACGCGCGCAACCGCGAGAAGCTTTCTGCACAGTATATTATAAAGCGGGGTCTTATCTACGGTTTTTGAACTTATTAAAGAGGATTTACTATACGGGTGTAGATAAAAGTACTCTATAGCTAATCAATGTGTAACTTGCAGCTAAGATTCGTACCCCAAAACGCCACCGCAAGGACAGCAGTGAGAAAGAGAAGGAGCTAGAGCAGAAGAGACCGCGGTTGGAGAGCGAGCCCAAACTGGACATCGATGAGACGGCTGTCGACGGTATGGAGCTGATGGCCACCTATAAGACACATCAGGTACGCGCACCCAACTCCTTCTGACTCCTCTATGTTCTTAATGCTACGGCCATGGTCTTAGGCTGGGTTGCACCAAACCGTTTGTAATCGTAAGCGGTGTTCGTCAATTTTGACTGTATGGAAAGTTTGACAAGTTTCTATGGGATGACAGCTGCCGGCGCCATATTTGACGATGACCGGCCTGTGTTCGTACGTTGGTGCAACTGTTACTTAGGCTGGGTTGCACCAAACCGTCTGTAATCGTAAGCGGTGTTCGTCAATTTTGACTGTATGGAAAGTTTGACAAGTTTCTATGGGATGACAGCTGCCGGCGCCATATTTGACGATGACCGGTCTGTGTTCGTACGTTGGTGCAACTGTTACTTAGGCTGGGTTGCACCAAACCGTTTGTAATCGTAAGCGGTGTTCGTCAATTTTGATGGTATGGAAAGTTTGTCAAGTTTCTATGGGATGACAGCTGCTGGCGCCATAATTGACGATGACCGGTCTGTGTTCGTACGTTGGTGCAACTGTTACTTAGGCTGGGTTGCACCAAACCGTCTGTAATCGTAAGCGGTGTTCGTCAATTTTGACTGCATGGAAAGTTTGTCAAGTTTCTATGGGATGACAGCTGCCGGCGCGATATCTGACGATGACCTGTCTGTGTTCGTACGTTGGTGCAACTGGCACAGTCTAAGAAAACAAGGTTTGACAATCAGGATCGTGACACGAACTCGAGTTGCCACTTTATAGTAAAAAAATGCCAAAATGTCCTTATTTGTTTGTATTTTTTGTGTTTTTTTTCGTGTACAATAAAGTTATTACATACATACATACATACACTTTATAGTAACGAAACAAAAATGTAGGAAAGATTTTTCTGCCGTCATTATGCAAAATAAATTATTTACGCATTACAATTGTCATTTACTTGTTTAAGCACACGAAATAGGTCAAGTTAAACATGAATGTACAGTCGACGCCATAGATACATTTACACTTGTGCACCTTATTGCAATGGAATAAGCTGCAAAAGTGAAAATGGATCTATGGCGTCGACCTTACATAATAATTTAATATAATAGGTAATCACAGGATACATGGGAGTCGGGAAGTATAATAAATAATAATACACCACTGGCAACACTGCAGCTACTCACACATATACCTAGCGAGTGCATTTCTTGTGTCACCCACACCCACACTACTAACCGATGTACCGGATTGCCAATGCCGGATGAAGTATATTGTATCATTACTACGTCCACATTCATCGCAATAACGCGAAGAATAGTGTTAACTTTCAACAAAAGGACCCAAGACACATAAAGCGCGTCATCCACGAAGACGCGCCCCTCCACAGCGAATCTCATACTAATCTATACGCAATTGTACAAATTGGGCTGTGGAGGGGCGCGTCTTCGTGACTGACAAGCACTATACTTGCCTATATTTTCAGGAGGACGAAGAAAAACCCAGCACCGAAGACGAAAAGGAAATCAAAGCTGAAGAAACTGCGGAGGAGGAAGGAGAAAGAGACAAATATATGTCCGAGAGGGAGAAAGACAGCTTTTCGGAGATGGAAGACGATGAGAAGTACATTAAGAGCGACAGTGACAACGAGAGTGATAAGGATAAGGCTGAGAAGAAGACGGAGTTTAAGAATTTAAAGGTTAGTAGATTTTTCTGTGGCATAGGTTTAAGAAGGCGTAGATGGCATTGCAAAAGTCCCGCTCTAACACACGAGAGTTTTCAATTAACCATCCCGCTCTCAAAGGAAGCTCAACGCGTGTTTTTCGTAAATATTGATGTTTATTCTAAGCGTGTATATTTATAAGGATAATCTTTTTTATCAGGTTTGAGAACTTATCATTTTACAACTATTAAACCAAAAATCATTGTTAAAGATTTTTGTAGAGGGTTTTAAAGATCCAACCAAAAACATCTAAAAAAAGAGTTATTTAAAAAAAATAAAAGTGTCGAGAAAATTTTTGTTTGTTTGTTTTCACTTTTAACAGACTGGAGGAAAATATTTTGAGATTAATATACTGAAAGGACAGATATTTAATCACTAGAGATGTTGAGATCTAGGTCGATAAACATTGGCAAAAGTGCATATGTGGGATCTTAAGGTTGTCGCATACATAAAGACTCGGCACCCGACTGGCGCCGCTCCAGCTCGCGCCGATCAGTATTCTTTGTTTGAAACTTCATACTGCAATGCACACTTATCCACTCCGTAAAGGCATCGCCCCAGCTCGAGACCACCTAATAGCGAATGGACAGCTCGCCGTCGTAGGGTGAACGCCGCGCTTGCAGCTCGCTGCCGGCGAGCGGAGCGCGCGTGGTCGAAAAGGCCTACTTCAAACGTAAAAAACCGACCAAGTGCTTGTTGATCATGATCATGCACAACGAAGGGTTCCGTACCGTCACCTACTAGTCCACATAAAAAAAACCTTTTTAATACCTTGAATCAAAAAAAGTAGTATTTCATAGGACCGGGTTGAAGCCTGGTGGACGGCGAGTCGGCGAATTGAGGTGGCGCCGGTTGGGTGCCAAACCTTTATGTGTGCGACAACCTTTACCGTTGATACCGTTGACGCTCAGTATAACCCGATCGAGCGAAGTCGACTACTAGGTTATATGGGATCTCGTCATATCTTCCTATACGCTGCCATTGTACTATTATTCATCGTATGACATTAATTTTAAACCGTAAGATCTTGTACGGTTACGGTACGGTACTTGAACAGTACGGTTGCCAGTTTTGTTGCACTTTTAGAACCACCCAGGGGTGACGTGTAGGGTAGCAGTGGGTACTTTCCCTACGGACGTGGTGCAACTTCGACCCCCCTTTGTCGAGTGGGTAACTTGACTGTTAGAAGTTCTCAAGCCGCCCGAAGGCCTCCAACTTGTCGTAGCGACTGCTGCTATAGACAGCAGCCGGGATCAACGGCTTAACGTGCCTTCCAAAGCACGGGAGCGCTCAGTTAGTAACCACTCAAAGCGGTCACTTCCATTGTACTGAAAACTGTAAACTCCCTTTTGCAGGTGAAATTCCGCATACGTCCTAAGAAACGTGGAGGTACCATTTACACCCTGGTCAATGATAAAGAAGGTGATGAGCCCAAAGTAGAGGAACCCAAGGACGAGGAACCTTCGGACATAGACGTAGATAGCGCTATAAAGCAGATTAAAAAGGGATGGAGCGTGTACGACGCGGGTGATCTTAGTATAGGAGACTTGTATCTCATGGTAAGTGATGTCCAAAGAAGAGGAACTTTCGGACATAGACGTAGACAGCGCTATAAAGCAGATTAAAAAGGGATGGAGCGTGTACGACGCGGGTGATCTTAGTATAGGAGACTTGTATCTCATGGTAAGTGATGTCCAAAGAAGAGGAACTTTCGGACATAGACGTAGACAGCGCTATAAAGCAGATTAAAAAGGGATGGAGCGTGTATGACGCGGGTGATCTTAGTATAGGAGACTTGTATCTCATGGTAAGTGATGTCCAAAGAAGAGGAACTTTCGGACATAGACGTAGACAGCGCTATAAAGCAGATTAAAAAGGGATGGAGCGTCTACGACGCGGGTGATCTTAGTATAGGAGACTTGTATCTCATGGTAAGTGATGTCCAACGAAGAGGAACCTTCGGACATAGACGTAGATAGCGCTATAAGGCAGATTAAAAAGGGATGGAGCGTGTACGACGCGGGTGATCTTAGTATAGGAGACTTGTATCTCATGGTAAGTGATGTCCAAAGAAGAGGAACTTTCGGACATAGACGTAGACAGCGCTATAAAGCAGATTAAAAAGGGATGGAGCGTGTATGACGCGGGTGATCTTAGTATAGGAGACTTGTATCTCATGGTAAGTGATGTCCAAAGAAGAGGAACTTTCTGACATAGACGTAGACAGCGCTATAAAGCAGATTAAAAAGGGATGGAGCGTGTATGACGCGGGTGATCTTAGTATAGGAGACTTGTATCTCATGGTAAGTGATGTCCAAAGAAGAGGAACTTTCGGACATAGACGTAGACAGCGCTATAAAGCAGATTAAAAAGGGATGGAGCGTGTATGACGCGGGTGATCTTAGTATAGGAGACTTGTATCTCATGGTAAGTGATGTCCAACGAAGAGGAACCTTCGGACATAGACGTAGATAGCGCTATAAAGCAGATGGAGCGTGTATGACGCGGGTGATCTTAGTATAGGCGACTTGTATCTCATGGTAAGTGATGTCCAACGAAGAGGAACCTTCGGACATAGACGTAGATAGCGCTATAAAGCAGATTACAAAGGGATGGAGCGTGTATGACGCGGGTGATCTTAGTATAGGAGACTTGTATCTCATGGTAAGTGGTATCCAAAGACGAGGAACCTTCGGACATAGACGTAGACAGCGCTATAAAGCAGATTAAAAAGGGATGGAACGTGTACGACGCGGGTGATCTTAGTATAGGAGACTTGTATCTCATGGTAAGTGGTGTCCAAAGTAGAGGACTTTCAGACATAGACGTAGATAGCGCTATAAAGCAGATTAAAAAGTGATGGAGCGTGTATGACGCGGGTGATCTTAGTATAGGAGATTTGTATCTCATGGTAAGTGATGTCCAATGAGAAGGTACCAAAGTCTCAAATAGGTGTGGATAGCGCAGGGTAAGCGGTGTCCATTGAAGAGAACCAATGTCTTCAACGGGTGTTAATAGCGCATTAAAGCAGATTGAAAGGCGATGTAATGGGTGACCTTACTTATAGGTGGCTTGTTTTTCATGGTAAGTGATGTCCAATGAGGAGGTGCCAACGTCTTAAATAAGTGTGGATAGCGCAGGGTAAGCGGTATCCAATGAAGAGAACCAATGTCTTAAATGGGTGTGAATAGCGCATTAAAGCAGATTAAAAAGCGATGTAATGGGTGACCTTACTATAGGTGGCTTGTTTCTCATGGTAAGTGATGTCCAATGAGGAGGTACCAACGACTAAAATTGGTGTGGATAGCGCAAGAAAGCAGATTAAAAAGCGATTTAGTAGGTGACTTTACTATAGGGACTTGTATCTCATTGTAAGTAATGTCCAATGACGAGGTAATAAAGTCTAAAATAAGTGTGTAGTGGGTGACGTTTACTATAGGTGACTTTTATCTATCTCATGGTAAGTAGTATACAACTTCGAGGAATCAACGGCTAAAGTAGATGTGGAAAGCAGATTAAAAAGCGATGTAGTGGGTGAACATACTATAAAAGTGACTTGTCTCATGGTAAGCGGGGTCCAGTAACGATGAACCAACTTCTAAAGCCCGCTCTACATGTTGGCCCAACGTCGGCCAATCTGCGGGACGCAGCTATACGATAGAAGGAGATGGTAATACACCGTGCTCCCTCTATCGTATAGCTGCGTCCCGTAGATTGGCCGACGTTGGGCCAACATGTAGAGCGGGCATAGAATAGGGGTCGATGGCGCAACAAAGCAGATTGTAGTGGGTGAAATGTTAAAAGACGAAGAATCGAATATCGAAACTTAAAGCCGTTGGTCATTTTATCTAATCAAAACGATTGATGACATGTTTCATTTTCAGTTCGGGTCCCGCTCCAAACTGGAGCTCGACTACTGGTGGGCGGAACCCACGCCGCCCCTCCTCAAGGAACCGGACAAGACCCCGCCACTCGACAAGCGGCCCGATCGCACCCCCGACAAGATCACTGACAAGACTGATAAGGTAAAGGCGTCATTCATTACTTATAAACACGTTTTTGGTAATATTTGACCTTCCTTCCTAGTTTTACATAAGGATACAATAAGATTTCGAATTTATGTCATGTTTACGTCTTCTACAGCCTCGGCCAAAAGTGTTGAGCACTCACACGTTTTCCATATAAAAGTTAAACTTTCAATCAAGCATTTCATATCCTTTTATTAAAGAAAATTAAATATCTTTCAAAAACTAGCTACTTTCGTAGACGTTAAAGATAATTGCACGGATAAAAATGCAATTTGTCCTTTTATTGCAAACCCGTCTATCTTTAGTCTTCAGTTAGCAATAGCTACTTCGAAATGATATTATCTAAAGTTCTCTAGATGTTCTTTAGTATATACCTTTCCATATTTTAAGTCAATGTGCATTTTTGTAATTAAAAAATAATAGTTTTTTTATAAGGTACAAAGGAAAATAAGGGGTGCTCAGCACTTTTGGCCAAGGCTGTATATGAATTGTCGTAGTAGAGTTAACATCGCACTCATTAACAATTATGTGAACATGACTAACGACATAGGAGTGTACATATATTATTATCACTTTGGGAAGGTAGGTACATATATTTATGACTTGAACTGTAAGTAATCGCCGAGGCGTGGAAAGTAAGGGGTTGCCTGATACTTTAGCCTTGACTGCTTCTTATTATTCTGCTCTAGGGCACGGACAGCTCGGTGGAAGACGAGAGGGAGAGGCGCGAGAGTGACTCGGACATGTTCTCACCCAAAGCATCAGGACATGACAGCAACGATGGCTCGGGAGATGAGAGGAAACGTGAGTGTATATACGATATTTTCTAAAATATGCTATATATATGTGAGCTTGCATTGTGACTAAGGGTCGAAATTCAATCGCTATATAAAATTATCCGTCAGTTAAATATTATGGTTGTCACTTTCTTATGTCATATGAAAGAAAAGAACAGAGCTGACATTTATCTCTTTTATCTGAGGATTGAAAAAATCGATTTTAAATCCAATTGTCTTGTCGGGTCCACCGGGGCAGGCGTTCATGGGAGAAATCTTTTAAAGATTTAATAGAAACACGGTATTTTAGAGTTACTTTCGCCCTCTATTTTAAAAATAGTACCTAAAGCGGCAATTACACTTCGTCGCTCACCTAATGCGGTCGCCGAATTGATTTTAAACTACTTAGGTGAACGAACGTCGTCTTTACACTAGTCTGTCCGCCCACTACGGCGACTTGGCAGCTGTCGATCGCCGAATGCGGCCGACTAACGTGTTCTTTACACTTTCGCGGTCGTCGCATGCAGCATGCGGCGAACGATGAAGTGTAATTGCCCCTTTACTTTTTAAAATAATTGTCCCGGTTGACTTCTCCTATATAGAAAGAGTAATCAATATTTCTCAGTGGTAGCAAAATTGGAGTAGTCAAGAACTTTTACTCAATAAATGTTTATTAAAACGTACGCATGCAATAGAGTTAATAGTTTGTCAGGGTGGCGTCGTCTAAACATCGATTTCGAGGACTGCTTACATATAAATATTATTTTGTCAAAAATGGCCCGCAAACTGGACGTTACTCGCTAAATATTGGAAGGTAAAGTGTATAGTAGGTCAGATCAAAAAAAAAATGTTACATATAAATTCCTTTATTTGTTGAGTTCCAAACTTTTTAAAAAGTAGAAACAGTCATAAAAAGGGAGGCACAGGTCGTATTCAGCTAATTCAGCTCGTATTTTTCTGTTGGAAACGCGACGTTTTTTTTGTGTCTCGAATAATTTGCGTTTTTCGATGGAAAAATACACTTGCGCTTCTGTTAAATTGTGTTTTTGACGTTTTAAGATTATGTTTTTCAAATCTTAATTCAAGTTTTGTCGTATTTCCCCCATTTTTGAGAAAGGCACTATATAAGCCTCGGCCGAAATGACAATACGGTATTAAACCTCTAGTCAAATCAGCAACTTTTTATTAAATGTCAGAAACGATTTGTTACTATGAAGTTTGTAGGGAAATACTGTCTTAGTGACGTCACTAAGGCAGTGTGAGTAGGTTTGTTCAAATCAGCGTCCTTTTTAAATCTTTATGCTTATAAAATCTTTCAATTAGCTAAAATAAATTAATAATTGATGTTTTTCGAGTATTTTCGTTAGATCTTTTATTAGTCAAGTAAAAAATAATTTATTTTTACCTTAGTTTAATACCCTATTGCAGGCTTCGTATTATAATTAAAATTAAACGGACTCGCAAGCTCGTCCGTTTAAGCAAATAATCAGCCTGCAATTGCTTCCTTCCCGGCCACGGCAATAATGTACTATTATTACAGCGGAACTTCTAGTGTCTTCTCCGGAGCGAAAGCCAACGCTCAGCAGCCTTAACTTGGCCAGCAAACTTGTCAACCGACCGACGCCCGTCGCGCCACCCAGCGACGGCTACAGCCAAATGAGCGAAAGGTACTGTCATCATTTATCGCGTCCATAATGTAGTTCTCACACCCTGCTATTCAGAAAATAGTAGTTTATGCAACTGGTACATAATGAGGGGCATTAAAACACGAGTGTGTTTTATGAAACGAGCCGAAGGCGAGTTTCATAATAAGGTCACGCGAGTGTTTTAATGCCTAATTATGTACAGTTGCATACACTACTTTATCTACATCCAAATATTAAATCCTCTTTCATGTGTTTCGTGTGGGCACTTCTCGCCGGCGTGCGCCATGTTAGCGTCGACAGGCCGGCCCGCGCCTCCGCCGCCAGCCCGCAGCTGTGTCTTAATTTTGTACGTGATCTCGTTAAAGTGTTATATTTCGTGATCTAATAGGGGACGCACGCAACAGCCGCACAGTATATTATAAAGCGGGGTCTTATCTACGGTATTTGAACTTATAAAAGAGGATTTACTATATGGGTGTAGATAAAAGTCATTGTTGCCCTCTAATAAACAAAGTCGTACTTTTTCCCCTTATTTGAGTGCAACAATTACTCTTTTCCTCGTAGAAAGTGTGGTGCTCAGTAGCAAAATTATTTGTAAGACATTTCATGATTTAACAGTGGGCCTCATGGGCGGTGTGAAAAACTGTATGTATCACACGATTGCAAAATTATTTCCGTCTTCGGCGTAAACACTTGAAACCCTCGCTACGCTAAAGATTCTACTTTAGAATCGCTCGCTACGCTCAGGATCGCCGCCTCTAACTCGCCGTAAATATATAATTTGGCTCCTTTGAAACACTATCTACTATTTAAGAGGGGCGTGTGTTCGCGTATTAAAAAAAAACAACGGGTTGCACTCCGGGAGTGCCGGCAGAAGTGAAAACTCAATAAAGATAGTAAATGGGGCATTGTCAGATTTAGGTGCGCGTCTTTTCGGTGGAAAGGACATGCCAAAAGTTAAGGGCTACAAAGCTTAATTTTCGATTGATCTGATAACCCGCATAATCTGTAATTCCGTGTCTATAAATCCATATAATAAAAACGTAAATTACATGCACACAAGCCGTTAACTATTGTCCACCGAATGGACAACTTTTGTTTTTCCGACTGACAATGACCCAAATAACAAAGATATTCATATCGGTATCGGTATCCGTATCGGTATCCGTATCTGTACTGTACTCATACTCATGTTCATATTCGCATAATCCATTTACATAATATGTCCCGAGTATCATTGTGTCTTACGCATCTAAGACCAGGAACCTGTACCACAATACTTTACAAGCGTACAATTCGACAAATTTGTGAACTTTTTCTATGGAAAATTGTGCAATTTTGTCAAATTGTAGACTTGTAAAGTTTTGTGGTATAGGGGCCAGCTGAGTTTAGCTGAGTTGACACCTCCTAACATCGCAATCACGATTACTAGGAGCGGTCAACTAGCTGGTCTTAGAATCTTAGAATCTGTCGCGAGTTCAACAAATTTTCCCCAGTACAAAAGTGCTCAGAGCCGCTAAAGAAGTTTTCACTTCAAAAATTGTAAGCAATACTACCTATTTCCCATTTTTATTTCTTTAGATTCGTTGAGTGTGCTCAGGAACTCCATGAGCTCATACCGCCTTCCCCCTTCTTCCATCAGATATCCAGACGACGTACGACTGGCTACTTTCATTACCTGGTCAAAATCATCTTTTTTTATAATGTTTACTGGTTTGGTATTCGAATGGCGTATGTAGGTACTTCCGAGTTCAAATAACCTGGACCTTTTTAAGGTACGAGTGAATCTTCTGGGTGAGCTCGCATAAGCGTCGGCCTCATTTTCAATTTAAAAAAATATATATGACTGGTTAGAATTAGGCGTTTATTTAAGAAAATTTAATTTAGCTGTTTGCTCTAAGGAAGAACCCATATTTAGTGTATTTTGAAAATTAATTTTATTTTTTAGGAAATATTATAATATTAATATCTATTCATTTAATGTGACTCGTTTACTTTCTTTGTCTATTCTAATAGAATCGTGCTCTATCAAGGTCATAGGGGCCCCATTACCCTAATGTGCCCAGGGCCTCAAATTGGTTAAAGACGGCCTGGCCCTGTGCGTTTCCGTTACTGTCACCCGGGGAGGTACCCTAAAAAATATTTTTTTTTAAGATTTTATTCTACCGTTTTCTCCGCGTCATCGATATGTATACTCATGCCAAATTACAGCTTTCTAGTACTAACGGTTACTGAGAAAAACGGGGGTCGGACGGACGGACGGATGGACATGGCGAAACTATAAGGGTTCCTTGTTTACTACGGAACCCTAAAAACTGAAAAAATCAAATTACTTGAATTTCCCGAAACGTGGGGTAATCTTCAGGGGTTTTTTTTATTATTTGTTGGTATCCCGAAATCGAATTATAAACCGACTGAATGATGGGACATCAATTCTAAGCTGGCTTCTATGGTAGATTTATACTACGCGATTTGATCGGTTTATATGTGAAATGTTTGGAGGTTATTTTTGAATTAATTTACATATTTTTCCTATTTCATCAAGTGTCTCATGATATAACTTATGATTTAGCTCAGTAACTTGGTACCGGTGAGATTTTAGAAATAAACACGGGTCCAAAATGCAAAGAAAATGTACTTACGCAAATTACGCATGGAATGTAACATCCGCCTTTTTTCGGTCGAGTTTGCTTTTACAGCCCAACACTGAACACCCCACCATGTTTGCACTGAACACCCAAACACTACGGATCTGATAATTGGTAAATTATTATTCATTTAAACCAAACTTATCATTAATTCTCCATTTATAAAATGCACTACCAAATATTGCCAATTTGTTTTGCAATCTTCTTGACACAAAACTTTGACACAAATACAACATTTTTCGATCGGTGATAAGGACAAAACATCGCACTATTTTCTACTTCCTCTCATAGGAATCGCAATAAGGCTATCTTTCTCTTACAAAGCGTGTCAGGCCCTTGGTATTTTATCCATCACTCTTGGCCACTAGGTATTTTGAAGGGAACTGTCACCGTATTTAGGGACAATAAGAACTACTTTCCATGAGAATTTATTTGAAATATGATCTTTACGGAAATCAGTCAGTCTGGCTATCCGATATTGGACTTTGGAAACGCTTTTTTAGGGACAATAAGAGCTACTTTCCATGAGAATTTATTTGAAATATGATCTTTATGGAAAATCTTAGGATTGTCTTAAAACAGTTAGAACCTTGGCTTTCTAAGAAGACCAGCGGGGGACCCCTCGTAACATAGCAATCACGATACTAGGAGGGGTCAACTAACCTGGTCTTGGAATTTATCGCGAGTTTATACATTTTTCCCCAGTACAAAAGTGCTCAGCGCCGCTAAAGAAGTTTTCACTTCAAAAATACATACAATATTAGTAATTAGAGTTGTTGTCGAGGTGTTTGTTTGTGTGTGTGTAGACTGAAGCGGCTGCTGGCGCTGGCGGGCAACCCGCTGGCGGGCGGCGCGCTGGCGCGCTGCGCGTGCGGACACGTGTGCGCGCAGCGGAGACAACAGGTACGGTTCACATTCTGTTTTTTCATCACACTTGCTCGAAAAGGGTGTCATTGCACGCAGGCGAACAGAGCAGTTATAGCTGATTTACCTCCCACAATATGAAACACACTCGTACGTCATTTCAGTACAAAATCCTACTTCTGACCTAGAGGAAGACATACAAATAAGCACCTATAAATAACCTAAATTGCAAATGCTAAAAATGTTACCTATTTAAGTACCTAAACATAAATGGAGCCTCGTCTGCCAACAAACCGCATTGTGGTTTGGCAGAAGTGTCTGAAATGTAAACATTTGTATAATTTTGTGAATAAACTATTAATTATTATTATTTACAATTTTGTACTTACCACGGGCAGTAATAAAGAAAGCCTCAGATCACATATTTATTTATTTCCTTTAAGGAGTACCAACAGCTACTAAAATTAACATAGATACTTAGGTAGTAATACAAAGCCAATTACAGGAACTCACAGATAGAAACAGAACAAGAAATTTACCGCCCTTGCCTACGGCTCGGGCGTCAAATACTTGCGATCTAAGACATTCTTTGTTTTACCGCCCTTGGTAAGTAATGTACCATTATGTTGTACAGCCGAAGCCGCTGCTGCAGCCCGCGCAGCCAGTGTTCCGGCACCCCACGCCCATCGCGCCCAAGCCCAGCACCGAGGTAACCTACACCACAGAATAGTATAATAGTATTACATACAGAACGGCCACGAACCCCCCGCACCGAGGTCAGTTACCTCGTCCCTGAGAGACCCGCCAGGCGTCGATCGGGTGCCGTCGCGCCTCGCGATTTGTCCGCGCCACGCGCTACGCAACCGCGCAAACAATTGACGCATGTACCGATAGCGCACGCACACATACCTACCCACAGCGCTTACGTTCCTTCGCGTGTCACAGGTGTGCCTAGCCTACACAACACAGCTCCTTGAAACTTTTACCCCCTTATTCATAAAACTCAGCATGCCTCTGTTAAATAAAATGTCAAGAAAAACTTGTTTGAACGTGTTTACAATTAGCTACCAAACAACACACACATACATATACTCACGCCCATATTCCATTGAGGTAGGCAGAGAATAAGGAACGCCATATACTTCGTTCCTTACATAGGTTACAGTAGCGGACCGTCCATACAACTCGATTCCCACCGGCTTGACTTAGTTTTAGACAGTCCAGTTATTTTAATACGGTTCATGAAAAATAAGAAAGGCAAATTATTTCCGACTTCCCTAAGAATATTTTTAACGCGCCGCCACTGATAGTTTGCTGTTGTAATTGCCCCCGTACCCCCCCCCCCCCCCCTCCCCTCCTTCCAATCCAATCCTTCAATACAAGTTAGAATTGTAGATTGTTAACCAAGGGTTGAAAGTGATAGAGATATTTTGGCCAATAGTTCAAGGGTGAAATGGGTGCTTTCACCTTGTTTGAACGTGTTTACAATTAGCTACCAAACAACACACACATACATATACTCACGCCCATATTCCATTGAGGTAGGCAGAGAATAAGGAACGCCATATACTTCGTTCCTTACATAGGTTACAGTAGCGGACCGTCCATACAACTCGATTCCCACCGGCTTGACTTAGTTTTAGACAGTCCAGTTATTTTAATACGGTTCATGAAAAATAAGAAAGGCAAATTATTTCCGACTTCCCTAAGAATATTTTTAACGCGCCGCCACTGATAGTTTGCTGTTGTAATTGCCCCCCCCCCCCCCTCCCCTCCTTCCAATCCAATCCTTCAATACAAGTTAGAATTGTAGATTGTTAACCAAGGGTTGAAAGTGATAGAGATATTTTGGCCAATAGTTCAAGGGTGAAATGGGTGCTTTCACCCGAGTTAAACACTCTACTTTTCATTTCGACCATGAGGAAAATAATAAAGAAATAAAATTATAGTAAATGATATTCTAAGCATTCAGTAATAAAAAACACGCGCTGCAGCCGCCAGCAGCATGAACGGCGCTCACGGTGCTCACACTCCCAGGCGTAAGCAACTTGAGCCAAATGTCAAGTTGACGTTTGATATATGAAAATGACAGAAAATCGGTCCGATCAAGCGAATACCGGTCCGAAACAAAACACTACTCACGCGGCCTTGAGCGCGTTATTTGATTTGGACCGGCCGTCAGCACTGTAAGCGCTGCGAGCATTTTTAGCGTGATTCGGAACACGGCTCTTGTTTTCTTAGAGCATGTGCTACACTACAGTGACGTGATGTGTTGTCGTTGCAGCCGCCGCCGTCGATGTCGCTGGCGGGGCTGCCGCGATGGCGCCGCGGCCGGCCGCGCCCGCGCGCCGCCGAGCGCCGCGTCGTGGTGCAACGTCTACTGCCGCTCCTACCCAAGCTGCCGCCGCCCAGCAGTGAGACACGACTCTTATCTTATCTAGATCTAGATTGTCTGATAGTCCCATCTTGGCCAAGAGTCCTTTGACCCCGAAGTGACCTGTAAACACCCCAGATATGATTCTGAGCTGCTTTCTGCTGCATTTCCAAAGCTTCTTGGTCCAGCTAGAGTCCACTCCTTCATTGAAGAGCTGTGAGAGCCATGTGTAGTTAGATGTGGTGAGTGCAGTCTGTCGATGTCACTGACGCCACCAGTCTTACAGGAGCGTAAACTACAATATATCAATGTTAAAACCGCCCGCGTAGTAGTGTCGGAGGTTTCCCTTGAATTTTCCCCTGGCCATTTTCCAACCACGCACTCCTATCGCTTTATTGGGCCCGTATATAGAATAGAATAATTTATTAAATATTCATTTTACAATGATGTTCTTATAGTCTAAAACTTGTCTGTAAAGTCACTATCAGATTTAAAAAAAGTCACTTTCGTGCGTGTTGCGCACGAGAATATGAGAACAGAAGCCCCTCACATAGTTCGCTTTCTAAGATACGAGTAGCATCTTCTCATCTTTAACTGTTTCGGAATGCATATTAGATTATTTAAGTGTTTAATACTACCGATTGGATTTCAGACCTGATCCCCGTAAAGATCGCGCCCAAATCGACGCCGGCGCTGCCGCGGATCTTACCCAAGCCGTCGCCTACTAACCAACCAACCCCGCCGCCGCTTACCAACGAGTGAGTGCGCATCAATTGACAATATTTCATAATTTCCAAAAGTCTTAATTCGAAAACCATTTCGGTAAAAACGTGTGAAGTACACAAAAAACATTTTTTTAATTTTTTTTCTCGGTTGATTTTGGAAAAAAATCGCAAATTACTGTAAACCGAAAGTTGACGTCATCTTCCTCGTTGTATTCAGGGAGACCTTAGTACAGAGTACAGACAATCGCTGCTCTGGAGTGGCTCTGGATTCTTGTTGGGAAGATGACGTCATATTTTACTTACGCCCTTTTGGAATGACCTACTTTTCAACGTGTTTTTTTGTGTGAAATAATGAGTTAAATTGAAAAAGAAAAAATACGGGTGGCTTAAATTTTTACCTATTTTCTAACTAGTTCATAAAATAAAGTAGTTAAAAATATGAAATGTTGTCAATTTATTACAAGCGTTTATTTGACTTCCTCTGGTAGTATATAGATACTGTGTGGGATTAATCTTGCAACTGAATTTAAGACCAGTTCTCTTCAACCGATTGATCTTAAATTTGGTATACCTTTGTAAGTTAGGTGACAATGCAATATTATGGTACCATCGAACTGATCTGATGGTGGAGAGAGAAGGGCCATAGCAACTCCTAAACTACAAAAGATGCACCCATCGTGTTTGGACTCATTGGGGCCGTCTCCACGAGTAGTTGATGACTGTGAAGAAAAGTACAGTCCGCAATAAAAGCTTGTACCAAAAATGAAATTTTTGACAGAAACTTATAAATTATCCACTACGTTTATTTTACCCACATGACACTATACTCCGTTTTATTTAAGACTACAATTTTGAACGGTTATTTTCGACCACGTTTCTTCGGTTTTCTAAACAATGTTGCGGTTCACCTGATGGTAAGCGGACAGTAGGTGGTACTTCCCGAACACTTCTGGCAACTGTCCAGGATGAGCTTCAC
This sequence comes from Cenopis cana, assembly GCA_951800055.1. NCBI lineage: Eukaryota > Metazoa > Arthropoda > Insecta > Lepidoptera > Tortricidae > Cenopis > Cenopis cana. Next base: position 4,805,320 of record OX637487.1, on the reverse strand, counting down.
AGATGTTATGAGAACATTACATACTATTTTTGAGAAAAAGTTTTTTTTTTCGTTTGAGTCACCAACCCTATTAATTGGTTGTTTATTTACAGTCTGTCATTCTACGTGCTGAGCGAATCCAATGGACAATTCTTCTTCCACGACGGGGACCGTCGTATACCCATCTCAGCACAGGCGCTGGACGACAATGACGAAGGTACGGTACTAGGGACCAAACTAGACGTATGATACGATGATGATGAGTTCCTGTTATCCCTCATTACGGATTGTACCAGGGAAACTGAGTTTTGCTCGACCTTTTCGTATATTTTTCCGGAAAGAGGTTTCCTCGGGAATGAGACCTAGCTAGATTGATTTATCCGATCCCGGAAACCTTCCTCATTCCAGGGTCAATTTGACAACATTTCGTTTTTCTAACCCCTTAATTTTATTTAGATTTAATAGTACTCAAAAAGTTAGGAGATACGTATTTTTTCTTTTCAGTATATTTTCATTAAATCCCCCTTATTTTATTATTCTAAAACTGCCGCGTTCTAAAAGGGCGTATGTACGTATTTGGGATGAATAAGATTAGCACTCTGGTCAAATATTGAATTATAATAAAAAGTATACTGTATCTGTGTCACTTGCGACAGTAACATTGACAAATTTCAGGGGTCTATCCTGACCACCCGAAGATCGAAATTCGTATTTTTCTTTCTCTATCGCTCGAAGCAAATGAGATAGAGACGGAGATATTCGAAAGATTTTAACCCAGTTACTTCACTTGACAAGATAGCCCCCACATCTGACAACTGTCGAATGTGTCGATGTCAAAATTGTCAATGTCGCATCCACAGACAGTTTTTATTGTTTTTATAGGATACATAAGTCATGTCACGGAATATTCTTATTCAGCCCAGTAATGGCTTCTTATAAGTATTTTCCAGTTTTCTCGAGAACTATCGAATATAAAAATCCAATATTTTTATATATACTCAGCAAGCCCATATCTGTAAATGGACTTCTGCTTCAAGCCGCTAAGGTAAAATGAAATGTTGTTGATTGTTGAAAGAAACAAATGTCTTACTAGATCTTGACATGACATTTAAGTTTCTCGTGTTCTTTATAGAAGAAGAAATTCAAGACGAGTCCTCAAATGACACGAAGGAAGATATCAAAGAGATCAAAATGGAGATATCTACGACGGAGGTAGAGAAACGGCCGTCGGGCAAGCCTGACGGCGAGCCGAGCGCCGAGCCGAGCGTCGAACCGAACGGCGAGCCGGCGCAGAGCGAGGCCAGTCAGCCCAGCGAGAAGGAGAAAAAACCAGAGACTGCAGATATTGCGAGTGAGTATAGCCACAGAATAGTATAATAGTATTACATACAGAATGGCCACGAACCCCCCGCAACGAAGTCAGTTACCTCGTCCCTGAGAGACCCGCCTGGTGTCGATCGGGTTACCGTCGCGCCTCGCGATTCGTCCGCGCCACGCGCTACACACCCGCGCAAACAATTGACGCGTGTACCGAAAGCGCACGCACACATACTTACCCACACCGCTTACGTTCCTTCGCGTGTCACAGGTGAGGTATAGCGAAGCACTAATATTCTGCGATTGCCTACGAATGCGAGAAGGTCTCAGATTTAAATCGTGCTTAGAGCCAAGATTAATATATTTTTTATATATATAGTTTGTGGTCGTGTTGCAGACTTCCTGCCTACGGAGTCGATGTCGCTGTCGCCGTCGCGGCTGCTGGCGGGCGACGGCTGGCTGGCGGGCGCGCACGACTTCAGCCTCAGCTCGTTCCTGGGCCAGCTCGAGCCGGCTCCCGAGCTAGCGGTCAGTCTGTCACTGAGTAAGGCGTGTCGCAGTCCTCAAGCCTGAGGAGTCGATGTCGCGGCTGCTGGCGGGCGCGCACGACTTCAGCCTCAGCTCGTTCCTGGGCCAGCTCGAGCCGGCCCCCGAGCTAGCGGTCAGTCTGTCACTGAGTAGGGCGTGTCGCAGTCCTCAAGCCTGAGGAGTCGATGTCGCGGCTGCTGGCGGGCGCGCACGACTTCAGCCTCAGCTCGTTCCTGGGCCAGCTCGAGCCGGCCCCCGAGCTAGCGGTCAGTCTGTCACTGAGTAGGGCGTGTCGCAGTCCTCAAGCCTGAGGAGTCGATGTCGCGGCTGCTGGCGGGCGCGCACGACTTCAGCCTCAGCTCGTTCCTGGGCCAGCTCGAGCCGGCTCCCGAGCTAGCGGTCAGTCTGTCACTGAGTAAGGCGTGTCGCAGTCCTCAAGCCTGAGGAGTCGATGTCGCGGCTGCTGGCGGGCGCGCACGACTTCAGCCTCAGCTCGTTCCTGGGCCAGCTCGAGCCGGCCCCCGAGCTAGCGGTCAGTCTGTCACTGAGTAGGGCGTGTCGCAGTCCTCAAGCCTGAGGAGTCGATGTCGCGGCTGCTGGCGGGCGCGCACGACTTCAGCCTCAGCTCGTTCCTGGGCCAGCTCGAGCCGGCCCCCGAGCTAGCGGTCAGTCTGTCACTGAGTAGGGCGTGTCGCAGTCCTCAAGCCTGAGGAGTCGATGTCGCGGCTGCTGGCGGGCGCGCACGACTTCAGCCTCAGCTCGTTCCTGGGCCAGCTCGAGCCGGCCCCCGAGCTAGCGGTCAGTCTGTCACTGAGTAGGGCGTGTCGCAGTCCTCAAGCCTGAGGAGTCGATGTCGCGGCTGTCAAGGTACGCGTGAATCAAACAACAAGTAGGCTACTAGACTGATTTATTTATATATGATATCATGTGGGTAGGACATGTAAGTTTCCAAACTACCGACATCTCCCTTTTCAATAAAGTAAACAATAACAAAACATGCGTCTATTATTTAAGCGATGTGGTTCAACTCAAAACATGTATTAAGTAGGTATGCGTGCTAATGCAATGTAAGTATTTATTAACCTAATTAACAAAATTTACTTAATGAATTTATTATCATCGTATTACGATTCTATTCATGCTGATGTTTTACATTGTTGATAAACTTAAATTATAGGTATTAACATCTTTTATATTAATGACCTTACTTGTTCTAAAACAAGCTTAGATTTATTTTATATCATTTACAATATAATGAATGAATTTTAAAACATAATTACTTAATTAATATCTTAAATAACTCTTAGTACCTATTATTTTGGCTGTAAGGTTTTGGAGCAAAAAATCAATCATTGCATATTTACTTATATGGGATGTGTAATGTAATTGTAGGTATTATTTACATCTAGGTTAACTGGCCATAAGTAAGCCTTATCTCGTTGCAATATAAGGTTCCCGGACGGTCAGTTAACTGCTTTTTTTTTTACTTTAGTACTAAGAATTTATAATAAACGTAAGTATTTTAGAATATTGCCATTTCTTAACATAGGTAAGTATTGACAATGAAATTAACATTAATTTAAATACATGCATTTTTTATATATTTATATATATATATTTTTATCATGCATTCTTATGGTCCAGTTTTTCTTAATGGAACCCTTTGCCACATGACGTTAAAAAATATTCGTTTAAATTTGGACTTTGATACTATGCAATAAGGTCTGCTGTGCACTGTTATCTGCCATATTTATAGTTTCGTATGCGGTAACGGGTTAAATAAACTGTTAACTATATTTTATGGAGAACAACTTCTACTGACAGAGTCTGATTTATGTACTTACATAAGCTTATAAGTAAGTTTTAACCATAAATGTTACATTTCTAAACATTGTTTTATACGGACCAAGCTAAGATTAATAGTAACTACCTATAATGTAGGTGGGTATGGTAGGTATAGAACTTGCTGTGTTGGCTTGGAAGAGTGTTTCAGTACAACCAGTTTCCCCATCTACTGGGAGGTATCACTGTCCTGCCGGAACGAGTTACATATTGATTAGTCATGTTGTAGTGGTCAGCTATCAACACAGGGGGCTGAGTCAATGGTTGTGGCCGTGGCGCGCGGATGTCGTCGAATTCGAACCCGCACTCCGTGTCAGCGCCGGGCCGGGAGGGCGAATCGGCTATGATGTGACGCCTATTCCTAATTATCGTACTACCATTATACATAGTGATCTCATAAGAACGACTATTTAATATTTTCCTAATTGTACCGTTTCGCCAAGGTTGTTTACTATTTTCTCTCACCTTTACTTTTTGACCCTCCTTCAACTTACTCAGATTTTTCGCAGAACGATCATACTGCATTTTATATTTATTCTGTCGTTTTATTAACTCGCGTCTTATGTATGAGTTTGAGGAGTTGTTGAGTATTGTTTCGCGTAAAGGAAATATGCTTCTGAACTTCCTATTCTGGAGCAATTCTGCAGGAGAAGGCAAGTGTTCCGTGATAGGGGTGTTTAAGTATTCGATTAGTGCTAAGCGGAAATCGGTGTTAGAGTGCGTACATTTTTTAATGATATTTTTCACCGTTTGCACTGTGCGCTCGGCTTGCCCGTTGGACTGCGAATAGTGAGGAGAGGAACGGACATGGTTAAAACCCCAATTCTTTGAGAATTGACTAAATTCTCTCGATGTGAATTGTGGTCCACCGTCTGATATTACTGTCTCTGGGATTCCGTGACTGCTGAATGTACACTTTAATTCTTCAATAACTGCATTCGAAAGTGTACTGTTTAGGTAACGTATTTCTACAAACTTACTATAGTAGTCTACGATTACTATATAATTTTTTCCATGACTGTGGAACAAGTCTATCCCTACTTTCGCCCATGGCCTTTTTGGCACTGCATGTGGGATTAGTTCTTCTTTCGTGTTACTTCTTCTATGTGTTAAGCAGGCTTGACAGTTCGAAATGAAATTTTTTAACTGATTATTTATTTCTGGCCAAAATAATAATTCTCTCGCTCTTAGTAAACATTTTTCTAACCCTAAATGGGCGTAGTGTATTTTATGGAGCATGTCATTACGCAATTTTTTGTGGAATAATAATTCTTCGACCCTTCCACAGTAAACCCTGGCTCTCTGATAAATCCTCCCTGTACTGCCAATATGGCTTTACCAAGTCTTTTACATCTTTTTTAGTTTCAGGCCATCCTTTTCGGATATACTTCAGTAAGACCTGTAGTTCACCATCCTGCTCAGTCTCTTTCTGCAAACTTTGATAATGCGTGTCCGTTAATTCGTTATCGGCCATCACGCAGCGCACGGCCTCAGCCACGTCCTCGCGCAGCCGCTCGGCGCGCGCGCCGGTGTCCGCCGCCCCTGGCTCGTACGCACGGGACAGCGCGTCGGCGATGTATAATTGTTTACCCGGTTTGTATATTAACTTAAATGTAAATGGTTGAAGCCTTAACAGCATACGCTGTAATCTTGGCGGTGCATCTACAATAGGTTTTTTTATAATGCTTATCAATGGTTTGTGATCGGTCTCGATAGTGATGTCGGTGCGCCCGTAAACATATCCGTAAAACTTTTCACATGCGAACACGCACGCGTAGAGCTCCTTTTCTATCTGGGCGTACCTTTGTTCTGGTTTTGTAAGGGCCTTCGACGCGTAACAAACGGGCAGCCCGTCCTGCAATAGGGCGGCGCCCAAACCACTCTTTGAAGCATCTACCGTAAGAGTTATTGGTTTCTCCATGCTGTAATACTGCAGTACGGGTTTCTGAGATAAACATGTTTTAATTAAACTCCACGTTTTTTCATGTAACTCTGTCCAGTGCCACTCTATATCTTTTCTCAAAAGTTCTCGCAAGGGTTCGGTTTTCTCTGATAAATGTGGAATAAAATTACCTACATATGTTGTTAGCCCTAATAACCTTTCAACATCCTTACTATTTTCTGGCCTGGGCATGTTTATTATAGCCGTAATGTGACTGTCATCTGGGCATAGACCACTTTTTGTAATTCTGTGTCCTAAATATTTTATTTCCTCCAGACCAAATTTACATTTACCGAGATTCAATTTTAGATTAATTTTCCTACATCTTTCCAACACTCGCCTTAGTCTGTCATCATGTTCCGACTTGCTATTGGCATATATTAAAATGTCGTCTACATACATGCAAACGCCTTCTATGTCATCAAAATTCTCGTAAATTTTCCGATGAAAAACTTCACATGCAGATGATATCCCGTAAGGCATCCTCAGGAATTTGTATCTGCCAAAAGGTGTATTAAATGTACACAAATCGCTGTTTTCAATCTCCACTTGCCAAAACCCATTCGTGGCATCGAGCGTGCTAAAATATTGGGCTCCTGATAAATTTGAAACTATTTCGTCCAACGTGGGCAATCTAAAATGTTCTCTTTTTATAGCTGAGTTAAGCTCTTTCGGGTCCAAACATATTCTCAAGTCTCCATTTGGTTTTTTGACTATGGTCATACTATTGACCCAGTCTGTCGGGCCTTCGACTTTCGCTATTATTCCTTGCTTTTCCATATCTTCCAACTTAGCCTTGACCGCATCTCTCAGCGGGATGGGTACTTTGCGGGGAGCGTGTACAACTGGCCTACAATTACTCTTCAATCTTATCTTATAAGTGCCCGGTAAACAACCTAAACCCTGGAAAACATCCTGATATTCTGAAATAATTGAAGGTGAATTTGTTTTCTCAATTTCATTTACTGCAAACACTCTCTGGATTAAATTCATTTCTTTACACGCGTTTTTTCCTAAAATAGGGCTAGACGTCACATCTGCCACTTTAAACTCTAAAAAGAAATATTGACTTTTGTGTTTAACTTTCAGAAAACATTTCCCTACGACATCTATTTCTGTGCCCGAATAACCATGTAATTTAGTATTAGTGTGTAACAAATTCACCTTGTCTACGCCGACATGGGATAAGCACCGCAACGGCAACACACTGACATCAGCTCCGGTATCGATACGGAATCGTAACTGTCTACTGTTAATTTCTAAATCGACCGACCATTCATCAATATCTGACTTAATTCTATGAATTACCTGCTGATCAGACTCTTCGACGTGATAAACACCACACATTCGTGAAAAGTGATTCATGCGCGCACAACGTAGGCACCGTTTTCCATAAGCTGGGCAGAAGTTTCTGTGATGCAAAGTACCACATTGATTACATGTACGGTTCCTAAATACGTGTCCACCTCGGCCGCCTCCGCTGCTCCCGGCCGTCGGGTCCCGCGGGGGCGCCGCGGCCGGCCGCCGCACGCGCCCGCCACCCGGCGCGCCGCGACCGCCGCGCGAGCCCGAGTACCACCCGCGGCCCCGGCCACTGGGCCCGCCGTAACCGTCACGTCGGTGATCTATGCGCCATACATTATTATTATTTTTCTCATTGTCTTGCCTATTGTTGACTTCCATTTCCGTTGTGTTGTAAACTGACTGCTCCTGCCGACTCTCATGGAATATTTTTTCTGAGTAAACCTTTGATACAATAGCGGCACGGCAGATTTCCAAAGCCTCGCCTAGTTTTAGATCTGCTTCACGTAATAAGCGTTCTCGAATACTTTTACTGCTAATGCCACAAATTAGTCGGTCCGTGACTAATGAATCACACAAATTGCCAAACTCACATGTACTCGCCAGCTTTTTTAAATCATAAACATATTGTTCTATAGTTTCACTGTCCATCTGATTCCTTGTAAAAAATCTGTGCCTTTCAACTGTTAAATTTTTCTTTTGTGCAAAATGGCTGTCAAAAACAACCAACGCTTCATCTACTGTCTTGCATTTCACGTCCAATTGCTCGTACAACTCCCTACATTGTTCACCCACTATATGAAGCAAAATATTTAACTGTATTGCCGGGGCCTTATTCGAAAGTTCACACGCGTCGAAGTAAATTTTAAAACCTTTACGCCATTTGTTCCAACTGTCACTCAAACTACCACTTGTAATGTTCATTAAACTTTTATCAAAACAAAAGGGGGGCGGCGGTGCTAACACTGTCTCCATATTTACGGCGATATATTTCTTCGAGCTGTACAACAAATTACTATATTAATACTTTAAATTCTCAAAATTTCCATAACCGGCTGCGCCATGTCAAGGTACGCGTGAATCAAACAACAAGTAGGCTACTAGACTGATTTATTTATATATGATATCATGTGGGTAGGACATGTAAGTTTCCAAACTACCGACAGCGGCTGCTGGCGGGCGCGCACGACTTCAGCCTCAGCTCGTTCCTGGGCCAGCTCGAGCCGGCCCCCGAGCTAGCGGTCAGTCTGTCACTGAGTAGAGTAGGGCGTGTCACAGACCTCAAGCCTGAGGAGTCGATGTCGCGGCTGCTGGCGGGCGCGCACGACTTCAGCCTCAGCTCGTTCCTGGGCCAGCTCGAGCCGGCCCCCGAGCTAGCGGTCAGTCTGTCACTGAGTAGGGCGTGTCGCAGACCTCAAGCCTGAGGAGTCGATGTCGCGGCTGCTGGCGGGCGCGCACGACTTCAGCCTCAGCTCGTTCCTGGGCCAGCTCGAGCCGGCTCCCGAGCTAGCGGTCAGTCTGTCACTGAGTAGGGCGTGTCGCAGACCTCAAGCCTGAGGAGTCGATGTCGCGGCTGCTGGCGGGCGCGCACGACTTCAGCCTCAGCTCGTTCCTGGGCCAGCTCGAGCCGGCCCCCGAGCTAGCGGTCAGTCTGTCACTGAGTAGGGCGTGTCGCAGTCCTCAAGCCTGAGGAGTCGATGTCGCGGCTGCTGGCGGGCGCGCACGACTTCAGCCTCAGCTCGTTCCTGGGCCAGCTCGAGCCGGCCCCCGAGCTAGCGGTCAGTCTGTCACTGAGTAGGGCGTGTCGCAGACCTCAAGCCTGAGGAGTCGATGTCGCGGCTGCTGGCGGGCGCGCACGACTTCAGCCTCAGCTCGTTCCTGGGCCAGCTCGAGCCGGCTCCCGAGCTAGCGGTCAGTCTGTCACTGAGTAGGGCGTGTCGCAGACCTCAAGCCTGAGGAGTCGATGTCGCGGCTGCTGGCGGGCGCGCACGACTTCAGCCTCAGCTCGTTCCTGGGCCAGCTCGAGCCGGCCCCCGAGCTAGCGGTCAGTCTGTCACTGAGTAGGGCGTGTCGCAGTCCTCAAGCCTGAGGAGTCGATGTCGCGGCTGCTGGCGGGCGCGCACGACTTCAGCCTCAGCTCGTTCCTGGGCCAGCTCGAGCCGGCCCCCGAGCTAGCGGTCAGTCTGTCACTGAGTAGGGCGTGTCGCAGTCCTCAAGCCTGAGGAGTCGATGTCGCGGCTGCTGGCGGGCGCGCACGGCTTCAGCCTCAGCTCGTTCCTGGGCCAGCTCGAGCCGGCCCCCGAGCTAGCGGTCAGTCTGTCACTGAGTAGGGCGTGTCGCAGTCCTCAAGCCTGAGGAGTCGATGTCGCGGCTGCTGGCGGGCGCGCACGACTTCAGCCTCAGCTCGTTCCTGGGCCAGCTCGAGCCGGCCCCCGAGCTAGCGGTCAGTCTGTCACTGAGTAGGGCGTGTCGCAGTCCTCAAGCCTGAGGAGTCGATGTCGCGGCTGCTGGCGGGTGCGCACGACTTCAGCCTCAGCTCGTTCCTGGGCCAGCTCGAGCCGGCCCCCGAGCTAGCGGTCAGTCTGTCACTGAGTAGAGTAGGGCGTGTCACAGACCTCAAGCCTGAGGAGTCGATGTCGCGGCTGCTGGCGGGCGCGCACGACTTCAGCCTCAGCTCGTTCCTGGGCCAGCTCGAGCCGGCCCCCGAGCTAGCGGTCAGTCTGTCACTGAGTAGGGCGTGTCGCAGAGCTCAAGCCTGAGGAGTCGATGTCGCGGCTGCTGGCGGGCGCGCACGACTTCAGCCTCAGCTCGTTCCTGGGCCAGCTCGAGCCGGCTCCCGAGCTAGCGGTCAGTCTGTCACTGAGTAGGGCGTGTCGCAGACCTCAAGCCTGAGGAGTCGATGTCGCGGCTGCTGGCGGGCGCGCACGACTTCAGCCTCAGCTCGTTCCTGGGCCAGCTCGAGCCGGCCCCCGAGCTAGCGGTCAGTCTGTCACTGAGTAGGGCGTGTCGCAGACCTCAAGCCTGAGGAGTCGATGTCGCGGCTGCTGGCGGGCGCGCACGACTTCAGCCTCAGCTCGTTCCTGGGCCAGCTCGAGCCGGCCCCCGAGCTAGCGGTCAGTCTGTCACTGAGTAGGGCGTGTCGCAGACCTCAAGCCTGAGGAGTCGATGTCGCGGCTGCTGGCGGGCGCGCACGACTTCAGCCTCAGCTCGTTCCTGGGCCAGCTCGAGCCGGCCCCCGAGCTAGCGGTCAGTCTGTCACTGAGTAGGGCGTGTCGCAGACCTCAAGCCTGAGGAGTCGATGTCGCGGCTGCTGGCGGGCGCGCACGACTTCAGCCTCAGCTCGTTCCTGGGCCAGCTCGAGCCGGCCCCCGAGCTAGCGGTCAGTCTGTCACTGAGTAGGGCGTGTCGCAGACCTCAAGCCTGAGGAGTCGATGTCGCGGCTGCTGGCGGGCGCGCACGACTTCAGCCTCAGCTCGTTCCTGGGCCAGCTCGAGCCGGCCCCCGAGCTAGCGGTCAGTCTGTCACTGAGTAGGGCGTGTCGCAGACCTCAAGCCTGAGGAGTCGATGTCGCGGCTGCTGGCGGGCGCGCACGACTTCAGCCTCAGCTCGTTCCTGGGCCAGCTCGAGCCGGCCCCCGAGCTAGCGGTCAGTCTGTCACTGAGTAGGGCGTGTCGCAGACCTCAAGCCTGAGGAGTCGATGTCGCGGCTGCTGGCGGGCGCGCACGACTTCAGCCTCAGCTCGTTCCTGGGCCAGCTCGAGCCGCTCTCCCCCCGTTAGCGTGCTAAATATCGTAAGGTGTAAAGTCCCTGTCGCCATATACGCTGAGCCACAGAATAATATATTAGTATTACATACAGAATGGCCACGAACCCCCCGCACCGAGGTCAGTTACCTCGTCCCTGAGAGACCCGCCTAGTTTACGATCGGGTGCCGTCGCGCCTCGCGATTCGTCCGCGCCACGCGCTACGCACCCGCGCAAACAATTGACGCGTGTACCGACAGCGCACGCACACATACTTACCCACAGCGCTTACGTTCCTTCGCGTGTCCGCACTTAGAACCTAGAAGTCTAATATCAAACTTATCATTTTCAGGTGGACTCTCACCTCCACTCCCTAATGGCAGAATCAAGCGTGGACTACGTGGCCAAATTCGCGGACTTGGCGGCAGAGGTCTCTGATGAGCGGCCGCCTCTCACTTGAAAACGGAGCTTACGTACCGGCAATAAGGTTTATTTTACAAGCAATCAGATTCTAATCGGTATCTTATGACATGACTCGTATGAGAGATTACCTTTCAATTGAGAATAGACCTTAAGTACAATCAAAAGGGTCTATTATAGTAACAATCAAATCATTTAATTTCGTCGGTTATTTCTTAGCGCGTGTAAGCTAGAACTGACTTTAGAGCCCTGTATTTTATGAAGTTGGGTGTTGTTTATTTACCATAATAGTATTAAGTACAAATACATGGTGAAATGAGAAATAGTTATTTTTAATTTTCATCTTCCATCATTCATTCCATCTGTTCGTAATATTGTGTAAATTAGAAATTTAATGTACTAGCAACAATGAGTGCCTAAGTTCGCTTTTTTGGGCCCGGCCTATAAAGCCAAAGTACCTAAGGTTAAGGCGCAGGGTAGGGCAAGGCCTTCCCCATACAAACTTTGTGCACGTTTTATTCGTCGGTTTTGGCACTAACAAATATAATATTTTTTTGGGTTGTAAATATTAGATATGCGAAGATAGTGATGTGAAAATTTTCAAATATATCAAAAAAATCAAAATAAAAAAATAAAAATTAATAAAAAAAAATTACATCACGAAATAGCTATCAGAAAAATAAGCATACTGACCAAAAATCATAACTTTAATGCAAACACAAACGAAGTAAATCCTGCACAAAGTTTGTATGGAGAGAGCTTGCCCTACCGCTCCTCTTATGAGGGCGTAGATGGCATTGCAAAAGTCCCGCTTCTAACACGCGTGAGTTTTCAATTAACCATCCCGCTCTCTACGGAAGCTCGGCGCGTGTTTTTCGTAAATATCGATGTTTATTCTAAACGTGTACATTATCAGGTTTGAGAACTTATCATTTTACAACTATTAACCAAAAATCATTGTTAAAGATGGGAGGTTTTTAAAGATCCAAGCAAAAACAACGAAAAAAGGGTTATGTTTGAAAAATAAAAGTATCGAGAATGTTTTTTTCAAATCGTGTTTTCACTTTTAACAGACTGGGGGAAAATAGTTCAAGATTAATATACTGAAAGGACAGATATTTAATCACTATAGATGTTGAGATCTAGGTCGATAAACATTGGCAAAAGTGGATACCTATGTGGGCTCTTAAAATAACCCTGCCTTGCAGTCGGGTAAAAAAAGAGTACCTATCTGTTATGTGGCAATAAATATTTTTTCTCTCTTTCTAAGATATACCTAACTACATTGCCATTTATAGTTATAAGTCAACCGCTTAACTGAGACCGCGCGTACGGGTAGCGTGAGGCAGGACCCCGCCGCCCGCTACCCGCGTGACGTCTCCCCTCTTACCCCTCTCCTGTCACAAGCGAGGACTCATTAAAGCGGTGGATCTATAGATATACGATTTTATTGTGTATCCCATAGAATTAAATTTTAGGTAGGTACGCTTATTACGATGGCATAGGAGTCTTGTTTGGACTGCGGTCGAGAGCGGACGCTCCCTAGAGCCCATCCGATCTTTATTATTGCGTTAAAACTACACAATAGTCCCGCAAAACGACGGTCATCACCAGATGTTCTAAGCTAAGTTAAGTCACCGCGCCCGGCCTTCCGCAAGGGATACGATAGTTCGTTCAGACGCGGTCTTTCCTTTTATTATAATCCGGTCAAAAAGTGTAAATATTAAGTGCCGGTTTGTGTAAATTTACAGTGCGTCCAACTCATATAGGTCTTATAAAGTGAGTGCAACCTTAGTGAGTCCAGCCTGAATCTACAGTAACACGGTCATCGTAGGCTTGAACTTACGAACATCGTGTGCGCTAACCCTGGCAAGAAAGGCTCAACTACACCATGAGCCCGGTGAGATCCTCCCATTGTTGTTATTTACTGACCTTGCCTTTTCATTACGAGTACCGGACACCGGACCTATCCGGGTGCTACGCTATAATCTAGAGAGACAGACAAGGCACCCTGATCTTATTAAACAGCAGGTAAGTAACACAAGGCTTCCTGGATGCTGATATAACGTAAGTTATTGGAGGCACTGTAAACGCACAAACGGTTGCAATTACTTAATTGAACAAATCCGGTGACGACCGTCGAATGTTTTGTTACCTAGTGAATTTACTTACTACATAATAAAGAACCACCGTTAAAACAAAGTTCGTGTGATCCTCTACTTATATCAAAAAAATGCTAATAATCGTTTTAAATGTGTAGTGTGTCATATGTTTATTACGTAGCCCAATAGTGATTTAAGGTATGCAACAACTCGTCCTTGCTACTTATAACGATATTAGGGTTTGGTCAACATTAGTGTAATTCTACTTATTCGTTTGTCAATTATAGTTACTTACACAATGAAATGCCCGTTCTACCCAGGCACCACAATCGGTAAACGGTAACGCATTTAACTAAAACAAGAAATACGTAACATATGACACACTGACCTTAGTTAATTATCGATAGATCAATGATTCGGCGGTACCTTTTTTTCCGGAAAAAAAAAACGACATTTCATTCCATCCGTGTGGCTAATACGTATTAAGAAATCTAGATGGTTCTAAGATTATACTTATTCATGATTTTACGAAACGGTTGACGTTATAATATAGCGAACCCCTATTCGTTTCTTTTAAATAGCAACGGTCAAAAACCAAATCATAGATCACCATTCACAGTCATAAAACAAACGCGCCTTCTCCCTGTACCAACTTAAAACCATTATGCTGTCCTAAAACTGCACCATAAAACATTACGTAACGACTAAACAATAACGCAGGAAAGGACACAATTCTTTCATCGAATTCGGCCATGTGGTACCCAGGCCGAGCCAATTGCCTCGAAAGCAATGGCTAACAATTAACTTTTAAAGAAAAAAACCCAAGAAAAAAAGATCACGCACCAAATGTACCGTCTAGAGTTTCAACGACAGCCGCTCTACCTGACCTCTAATGGGTTCACGACCATGAGAATATCATCTCCAAATCAGAAAAACATCAACTTGAATCGCTTAAACCTAGGTGACACTTATCTAAGTTACGACATAGCCTGATCTATTGTCGAAGCACATTATTGGTTTCTACAGAATAATAACGCTTACCTATTCAAAGAAAGAAAGAAAGTGCAGCAATGAGTCACCTTATAATTAGATATATCAATCAATACTCAACTGTGTTCGAGATACATAAAATTAAAAGGTTTAAAATTGGAAAAGATAAACATTCGAGATACCACATAAAATAAAAGAAGAACGACGAAATTTGGCTAATCAACCATGCCGATTAGAGAATAAGGGAATCTCTAATGTCTAGTGTCATGTCATAGATAACCGAAACGACGATATTAGAGCTCCATAGCCGCATTGAGATTATATTGACACCTCAGTAGAAGGTAACGGGGGAGGCGAAGTCAGATAGGATAAGGCACAAGTGAATTTGGTATCACATATACTATTTATTTGACATCTGACTTAATGCGGCAGTGAAGTGCGATTGTTAAAATACTAATAGTTATTTTATCACTATACGTGTCTCATATGCAATTTAATTGACATCTGACTTTAGTGCAGCAGTGAAGTGCGGTTACCTTGTTAAAGTTTTAATAAATATTTAATCACTATACGTGGCTATAGAAAAAAATGTGTGTTGTGTTATGTGTGCAATACTGACTAATAAACGTGGGTAACCTGTGCCGTAACATGTTCTATTTTGCGAGAAAGTTGATCCCAGTGGTGTCATTTCTCATACTAAAAATGGCCCTAACGCGTCTGACACTTTGCGCTACCTAATCACCCTAGGAAGTGAGTGATATATAATATATAGTGACATAATAAGCAACGAGCGTTACACACGAGTGTATCTTGTCAACAGTGAAGCTGATTCGTGAATCTTGTATAGAAGAAGAACATCTAAGTGAAAGGTAGTGCACCCTATATTCATGAGGGAAGACTCATTCAAGCCGGAGATCTGCATTATGACTACAACAAAAACAAAAGGAACAACAAAAAAAAAAACAAAAAAAAAGTTAAAGGGGAACAGGGGGTTAGGGGGGGAGTTGGTGTTAAAGGGGAACATAGCCACGGACAAAAGTCGAAGGAAGAAAAGAGGCGAGAAAATATACAAACATCCAGAAACGGACACAAAATCAGAGCCCGATGGGAATCAAGAGACAGCGACCACACATTTTGCACGACTAAGCATGAAGAGGTTCATTGCCAGAACCTGGGGGTTTAAAATAAAGAGGGGCCCAATGCAGTCACAAATCAATAATATATATTACACACCAAGTATAGTATCTATCTACCCTATGCTGACTTCACGATGCTGGTATTCGGGTCGGCTACACCTCCCGTCTCTCCAAACATCCTGGCTGCAAACCTACATTCCTATCCCTATGTACATGGCTTACCGGTTTCTCGGGCAGGAGGCCGTTGTCTGCGGCGGGGCGGCGGAAGTTGGAGCAGATGGTCAAGCAACCTTGCCTACCCCAAACAGTTTAGTGTTTGCGGCTAAGTTGGTGCGCGGTTAAGGTTCATATACCCCACTAACTTCGTGTCTCATATACTACACTAGGAGGGGCAGGCGAGCCTCCTACGATATTTTGCTCCAGCACCTCCTCCCTATCGTAGCCAGCTCCTCCGAGTCCTTGCAGCAGAACTGCTGGCTGGCTAAGTCACCTGAACTGAACTGAACTGAACGGTACGCTTATTACGATGGCATATCATAGGTGCGTTTAATATACCTAAATTGGAAAATAAATTGAGAAACTCTGACTTTGAAATACAGTGCCGGCCCTAGCACCTGATTTTGGGTAGAAAAAGAAGAAATTCGCGTATTTTATTAATTTTATAATGGTTTTCTTACATTTAATTCGTTATTTTACCACTTTTAACAACATTTTCTTTCGTCAACATGGAGTTAAGCGGCAATTACACTTCGTCGTTCGCCGCATGCCGCATGCGGCGAACGACGAAGTGTAAAGAACACGTTAGTCGGCCGCATTCGGCGATCGACAGCTGCCAAGACGCCGTAGTGGGCGGACAGACTAGTGTAAAGACGACGTTCGTTGTAGTTTAAAATGGATTCGGCGACCGCATTAGGTGAACGACGAAGTGTAATTGCCGCTTTATACAAATACAACGAAATAATTTAACACGGATATTGATACTATTTCCGCATACATACACATGTTTACGTGTAAAGTTCGTACAAAACTGTAAGGCCAAGTGCTGTCAAATTAACGCAAGCAAATGTCTACCTTAAGTCAGAGCTCTGAGTCTAGTTTTGCTTACGTTCGTCTGACAGAATTTAGCCTTAGAGTTGTGTCCGAACTATACACCATTTTAATACCCATCTATTATATAAAACCCATAAACATATATTTTTTTAATACTTAAACTTGACATATAAATCGTCTGCGCAGCGAACAGAATACCCTCGCCCTCGGCACAGATGATATTTCAATTTTTTAATCAAAGTGAAAATTTAAAAGGTCAACACCACAGGTGGGATTTGAACCCACGACCTCTGGAATCCGTCCATTGCTCTACCAATTGAGCCACCGTGGTATCCCTTGTAATGGTGAATTTTTCAATCTTAACACTTATCTATTAAGCCTTATTAGGGAGATTTGAGATTTTCGCTAGCGGACGCATCCGCTTAACAAACATATTACAGATGATATTTGTCAAATAGATCATCTGGCAACTAGGGTCATTAACCCTTTAACCGCCGCATATCATAAAAGTTACTGGCAATTTTCAACTGTCATAATTCATCCGGAATACCACGCTGCGCTCCTTAACACGGATAGCAGATGTGGGCAAGAAGACCGCCTTGCTTAAGAGGAGGGGTAGGGCAAGCTCTCTCCATACAAACTTTGTGCAGGATTTTCTTCGTTTGTGTTTGCATTGAAGTTATGATTTTTGGTCAGTATGCTTATTTTTCTGTTAGCTATTTCGTGACGTAATTTTTTTTCATTGATATTATTTTTAATTTTTTTCATTCATTTTTTTGAAATATTTGAAAATTTTCACATCACTTTCTTCGCATATCTAATATTTACATCCAAAAAAAGTATTACATTCGTTAGTACCAAAACCTACGAATAAAACGTGCATAGAGTTTGTATGGAGAATGCCTTGCCCACCCCTGCGCCTTAAGTGGAACTGGGCCGGCCATTTATGCCGTATGCATCCAGAGAGGTGGGCCCATCTGGCTATAGTGCGCGCCATCCACGAAGGCGCGCCCCTCCTCAGCCCAAGCCGTACAACTGCGCACAGATTAATATGAGATTCGCTGTGGAGGGGCGCGTCGTCGTGGATGGCGCGCACTATACTTGGTGGTTGCCATAGGACGGACACAGGCGGCGAGGCAGGCCCAGGTGGAGATGGCGGGATGACCAGGACGCTATCGCCAATGATTGACCAGAGATTGTACGGGACAGAGATGTGTAGAAATCCAGGGGGGAGGCCTTTGCCCACCAGTGGGACACTATAGCAGGCTAAAAAAAATATAACATCTGGTCTCTTTCTAGAATCAATAGTTTTTATCATCAGCATCAAAATGGACGCCCAGTTGTTCTCGGGCGGTGTCTTCCAGCTTGGCAAGGATGAGGCTCTCGCTGTGGGGCATGCGCGGTGATTCTAACAACCCTGGAACAGTGTTGGGGGTTATTATAGTGGGGCTTAGGTAACACCTTTGTACCGCGTCGCTTTCCATGTTTAAACTGTCATACTACATTTCCAAGGAGCGACAAAATCCCAGTGTCCAGTAGGACACCACCTCATAAGTATATGAGGGCGACTGTACAATATACTCCGAATATAAGATTAGACCAAGGGTGTAACCGAGCGGGTTTGGAGAGCTCCCAGCAGGAGAACAGTTGCCCCTCCCTAGCGTGAGAAACTTGGATAAGGTACCAAAGAGTTTTTTTCATTACAATACAATACAAATACTCTTTATCTACACACATATCATAAATCCTCTAATATGCGTTCGGAAACCGTAGAAAATGACTCTCATTTCAACATTCAATGAATTTATGGCAATTTTCTTATCTGTGGCTAAGGCTACAGCAGTAATAAAATATTTCATTTTAATCTCATATATGATGTTAAAATATTACGTCAAACAAAACTGTCAAAATTTAAATGTCAAAGTTGACATGTCCCTATTCTAGTATCACGGAAAATTCAAATTCAGTCGATGCGAAATGTCAGCTCGATGTTTTTTTAGTATATATCGCACGAAATTTGAGCTAGAACGACATGATCACATCAGAATAGGGACTCTTTACTTTTTAAAATAACATTCAGGTATCGGTTGCCAGTTCTGATTTCGATATTTCCGCAACCGTGCAAAAAAGGTTGTATTAACACAATTATTGTATTTATTTACTACGGTTTCTGAACCCATCTTAGAGTAATTATAATATGTGTGTAGATAAAGTAATGTATGCAACTGTACATAATTAGGCATTAAAACACTCGTGTGACCTTATTATGAAACTCGCCTTCGGCTCGTTTCATAAAACACACTCGTGTTTTAATGCCCCTCATTATGTACCAGTTGCATAAACTACTATTATTGCGCACCTCAATTAAAGGACACAGTACAATACAAAAAACACAATAAGTAGAGGTAAACTACAGGCGGTCTTATCGCTAAGGAGCGATTTCTTCCAGACAACCTTAGGACCTTATGAAATCTAGTAAATTCATAGTAATTACAACTATTTTACTTAATTAAGAAGAACATACATACATAAATACAATATTCAAATAAACATATACAGTCAGCCACAAAGTCAAAAGGAGCAGAGTCTCAATGTGTCATGGGAGGAACAAGTAGTGGTCTTTAAGCTGTTTTTTGAAGATAGCAAGAGATTTAGCACGCCTCAATTCAGGAATTGAGTACGGTACGGAAGCTTGGAGTCGTGCAATTTAAACACTGTTAATACGTAATATTGGTCACCTGCTCTGAGGCACTTCATGACCTCGAGCGACTGGTAGACGTGGCCCGCGCTGGTCGTGCCGAACTTGTACGGAAGCTTCGATTCGTGCAGTCTGAACACCGCTACCGAGCCATCTGCGCGGATCAGTCGCTCGGGGAAGTTGAAGGGCTCTTCTAACTGTGAACAGTGAACTGCCTTTAGAAAGAAAGAAATCATTTATTCGTGACAGATACAAAGAATAAAACATACAAGTGAAAAAAACTTGGCTTTTGTAGGTACCATAAGTTTTACTTTTGGGCAATAAAGATGAACCCCATTCATAAACGTCAATCAAACCTATTTTAGTTAACTGACCGCTAAAGTTCGTTTGTCCTTATCTGTCACTTCAAACTACAATTCTTCAGCACGGCCAGACGTTCTCCTGAGTACTCAAGTATCATATATGGTCTCCCCAGTATCCACTCCGTTGTCGTTGAGTTCGCCGACCACGGTGACCTTGGTCGGCTCTTTGAAAATGAACTGGGCAAACTATATTATCGTACCTACTTTTGTGCAATAAAGATTAAATAAATACCGTAGCGCGTCCCTTAGTCCCGTAAACCGTCGCCCTATTCCACATCTTGATAGTTATATCAATGTTCAGCACGGCCAGACGTCCTCCTGAGTACTCGAGTATCATGGTCTCCCGGGTATCCACTCCGTTGTCGTTGAGTTCGCCGACCACGATGACCTTGGTCGGCTCGTCTTTGAAAATGAACTGGGCGAATTGTAGTGCGTATACTCCGATGTCTAGCAACGCTCCGCCGCCTAGGCTTTTTTTACTGCAAGTAGAATAGATACAGGAGAATAGATGGAGAAGATATCAGGAGATTCAGGAGGTCAATCTGAATCAGAGGCGGCGTTAGGTGAGGGCGACGAGAGCCACCGCCTACGGCCTCAGATTGACATCTGCTAAATTATTCAAAAGTATATTTCAAGGCCGCAAACTTTGCTGCCCATTCCCCCTCACATGCTAGGTACAACCTATATAGGATTACAATGGTTAATATATGTGGTCAACGGAGTATCCAAGGAGGAATTCCTCCACCCACGAAAAAAACCCTAGTGGGTTCATGGGAAGCCTATTTAGTATGCAGAATTGCATCATAATTATGCCTAAAAATTATGAGGGACGATTTGACTTTTTTTTGTCTTGCCATGGACCACCTCCTATTTCCCGGCCTGGCGACGGCTCGGCTCCCTCATAGCGCCACTCTCGCGAGCCGTTGTTTTGTTGATCTTACCTATTCAATATTTTTCTGATGGCTTCGCGGACCATTTGGGTGCTTTCAGGGACCACCAGTGGTCCGCGGACCACCGGCTAAGAACCACTGGGTCATTATTCGGGCGTTTGTTCCAAATCACTTTCGTGGTCACTATTTTGTCGACTTCGGATAAAGATTTCAATGCCGTTCTCAGTTATCTGATAAAAGTACGGGACATCTACCACCAAACTCAGAAATTCCACCAAAACCTACAGCCAATTCGTCAAAAACGTGTCCACGAAAGTGAGGCGGTTGAAACGCGCGAATAATGACCCCACCTGACCTATACCAGGAGGGGCTTACTACCGTGACGTCATCGCGCCGCGCAAAGTACATGCGGCCGCCGGCTCACACATTGTGTGACTATTCAATGGCTGCGGAGCAGCGTTACGGATCGCACGCGCACGCGCTTGTACGATCATAAAAAATAATTATTTTCGTGTAGTTTCGTGTTAAATAATAATGTCAAAACCACAGCATTATTGTATTGCAGCAGGTTGCACCAATAATAATAAGAACGTAGACGTAAGAACGGTCATTAAGTTTAGTATTCACCAACGGTTGACATAAAAGAAAACGAAAATGAAAACGTTGGTTCTAAGAAACCTCTTTTAGTTTTTAAAGTGATGCCTTTAAAAAATATATAAAACTTTGTATCTAGGGGCCTATTGCATAAATAATTACAACTAATATTACAAGCGGAAGTCTCTTTCGAATGAAAGGGATTGAAAGGAGACTACCGCTTGTAATATTAGTTGTAATTTATTATGCAATAGGCCCCTGGTTACATGTATGGAGTGCCCCCTCCCCCTACTTTAATATTTTTTCGTCATTTCACATCACTTTTACGTAGCGGTTCATACGAGCAGAACACACCTTCCTTCTAAATATTTTAATTGTATTTGTAGTGCTTATAGTCTCCGACCGAGTACATCGGCTGTCACATACAGACGAAAAGACGGACGGACGGACGGGTTCCGTTTTCACCATTTTGGCTACGGAACCTTAAAAGTACTATTCGTAATTGTATTGTAAACAACACTACTAATAATAATAAAGTACATATATTAAAATAGGTTCTCGCTGGTGGTAACCCTAGCGCTGAGGGCGGGGCCTCGAAAGAGCGCGTTGCGTGCGATAGAAAGAGATGGCCCCGTTTAGGCACGTTTGGCATACCTAAACGGGGAATTTGTTAGCAGAGAAACTTCTGTACTTGTACTATTACTTATTCTGTGCCTATACAGAAGGTCAAAACCGCTACGCGGGCTCTTTACAATTTCAATAGTGTACCAAAAAGTTTAAGAAATTCTAATATAGTTAGTCCATTGTAAAATAACTCACACAAGCCTTTCAACCGACGTCAACGGCAGTCCAAAATTAACATGCACTCGCTTCACATCCCCTAATTTCCCGTTCGTGATATCGTTTTCCAACGCGAGGTACGCCGGCGAGAACCTCGACCACATAGCTTCCATCAGGAATCGCTTCTGTTGTTTAGCGATCTTAGTGAGGGCTAGGACTTGCTTGCGGTTGAGGCAGAGGGGTTTCTCGCACAGCACGTGTTTACCGTGCTCCAGGAAGAGTTTGGTGACCGCGAAGTGGTCAGGGTTTAGGACGCCGATGTAGACGACGTCTGAAATAATGTATAGATAAATTACCCTCAGACTAACTAATTAGACTCGAAATCAAATAGCAAAATCAATAAGTCCGAATTTTCTCGAAAAAGGATCAAATACAAACCCTTCAAAGTTTTAAGAGGAGGCATAATATTCTGTCCGTTTTGCTCAAAAACGAACGATCGGCATTGACCACTTAGGGCGATCAAAGTCACGGATCACGGATCTACAGATTGCCCACCGTTTTCTCCCTCTTAACTAGCAACATTATAGACCAAGGGGATAAAACACTGTTTTATGTCACGGGTGCGATATTGAATCCCGAACGTAACGAAGGACTCCAAATTTTACTCCCGAGCGGAGCGAGGGAGTAATGACTTAATTCCTGAGCGAAGCGAGGGAATTAAGACTGAGTCCTGAGTGTAGTGAGGGATTTAAGCGCTCCCAAGACAAAAACAGCTTTATCCCCGAGGAGTATACTCTACTTTTCTCACCTCTTGCGAGGCAATAAAAAAACCAAGGCTACTAAAAACAGAATTAAATCAGTCAATCGCAGAAATTTTAGTATCTATTTTAATAGAATCTGTTTTACTCCGTATAATTAAGCGTCTTGTAACTCACGCGGATCTTGTTTTTGGTATTTAATACCTAGTACATCGACGACTGCTTGCATTCATTTGTGTGGTGAGCACAAGTATTTTGTTCCTGAATCTTAGATGTTTTCTATGTATTTTAAGTATATATTTATCTTTATAGGTATATGTATATCGTCGACTAGTACCCATAGTACAAGCTTTGATTAATTTGGGACTAAGTAGATTTGTGAAAGACTGTCAACACCTATGTAAGTATGTATTTATTTACATTGCTGCAACTGCTGCGAAGGGAGGAAGGCCAGCCCTAGCTACGTCCGAGGCACGGATATTATACATAGTGATTTTATTTAAAAATGTAATAAAATATGAGAATAATGTATAAGAAAACTCCAAAATGTAATTCTACAAATATTCAGTACTAAAACCACGCGCTTGACGCGCTACAGGCGGCGGCCGACGACGCAGTCTTTTGTTTCGAACACGACGTTCCAAACAAAACACGGAGCTGGTGTGCCGCCTCCTCGCCGCTTAGTGGACTTCACGACATTAGACTTTAATGACAGAACTATAAGAACTATGAAAAGTGAAATCACATTATTACCCGGCGGGTTATAATGAGATTCAGTACGATATTACTACCCGGCTTAAGCCAAGGGTTATAATGATTTGCTTTCGGTAAGGTTTGCATGATATATAATTGGTCATTGACGAGCAGGTGGTGTGAAATAGTTATTTACGATACAAGGGTTGTAAAACAAAGAAAGGCCGATATCGCAGATGTTTGGGGCCCGAGCCGCAGGCGAGGGTCTCAAATATGCGAGAGAGGGCTTTCTGTTTTACGACCCGTGTTTTGTACACAATTTTACGTCACCACTTGGCCAAAAAGTGGGTTTTTCTGATCGCGCAGCGTGCAGAAAAACGCGCTTTTTGGCAAGGTGTGGTGTAAAAGCTATTGTAGCTTCGTTAATTTTCGAGTTACCTATTTGTATAGGACTTTCACTTTTTGGCATACTTTTTCACCTTGTTTCTTTTGGAGTAATACCTAAATTACCTAATACATTTTGAGTCAACAGTCCTAGTGACGCAGTATGCCGGGCAAATAAATGTACATGCATAGCTAATAAATGTTGACTTTAAGTGATCATAAAACGACGCTCTAGTCACTCTAGCTGACAAAAGAAAAATATTTAGACTTGTTAGAAACCATAACTACTGAACATTACTTTTGTCCTGTTGTACCATGATCTTACCAACAACATCAGAGCTCTCAGCCATATCCTGATAAGAATCGAAGACCTTCGGAATGTTGTGGAGTTCAGCGAAAGCCTCAGCTCTTCTGCGGTCCCTTGCGGCAATGGCTACCACCGCCTGGTCTCCTTTACCTGGGAAGCTGTTGATCGAGTTGACGAAGTCATGGGAGATCTTCGCTGCGCTCACGATGCCCCAGCGGATTGTCATCTGGAAATAGAATCGAGGAGCGCATGCGTAAAATGAGCCTACTTAACCTTTTAACCGCCGAATTTGAAAATGGTTAATCGCAATTTTCAACTTTATCAATATACCACGAAGCTGCCATTTTTGTCACTTTGTCTGATATATATACGACGATGGCGGTAAGAAAATTCGACCACGTCGTTGCTAAAATCACGCAGACGCATGCATTGGAGAGAGGGAGAGAGTTAAGCAGTAATGAAACTCACACGCGAGTCTCATAGGTAAATAGCTGCAGTGGCGGAGCGTCCATACAACTCGATTCTCAACGGCTTGCCTAATTTTCAGCCAGCTCATGAAGAATAAGAAAGGGAAATTATTTCCGGCTTCCCTAAGAATATTTTTGACACGCCGCCACTGATAAGGTGTAAGGTGTAAATAAGGTTTTATGCGTTAAAAATGTCACGGATAGTCCCCTGTCGCTAGAAATCTTTCACTGGTTCCCGAATTAAATAAATCCGAAAACCGTTTAAAATACAAGACCGTAGTTAGAAATTACTTTCTGCCAAGTTTTCAAAAAAAGTTTTTTCAAAAAGTTGATCCAGATATGTTTTATAATTACTTTGCTACTAAGTAGGCACCATACTAGTGAGTACGATGGCAATATAAACCATACTAAAGTACTCATTAATATACTTCATTAGTGACAAATTTTCGTCGAAAAACTACTTACCGTCTTCAACTCGTTAA
The DNA here is from genome assembly GCA_951800055.1 of Cenopis cana. Taxonomy (NCBI): domain Eukaryota; kingdom Metazoa; phylum Arthropoda; class Insecta; order Lepidoptera; family Tortricidae; genus Cenopis; species Cenopis cana. The sequence goes on along the minus strand of OX637487.1, from coordinate 4,780,554 downwards.
CACAGAGGTTATTACAGTGTTAATTAAAATCGTATTTTTAATTAGCAGGAGTTAAACTTACCTACCTACTTTAGCTTACCGGAGTTAATTCCACTAATGGGTAATTGCCTAAAATTTTGGAACTGTAAAAGAGCGGTAAAACAAAGAATGTCTCAGATCGCAGGTATTTGACGCCCGAGCCGAAGGCAAGGGCGATAAATATGCGATCTGAGGCTTTCTTTATTACCGCCCGTGTCAAGTACAACATTTTATGTCACCCCCTGGCCAGGAAGTGGGATTTCCCGCGCGCGGAGCGTGCGGTAATTGCCGCTTCATGGTGTGACACAAAATTATATAATTTTCCGTAGAAAAAGTTATTGTCAAATTGTACGTTCTTGTAAAGTTTTGTGGTAAAGGCCCTAGGCCCAGGTCACCCAGCTGAGTTTCTTGCTAGTCTCATGAACCGCCCGCGTGGTCGTGTCGGAGGTTTCCCCTGGATTCTCCCCAGGCTACTCTCTTTTCGCTGTATTGGGCTCGGCCTTTAAAGCCACAGTCAGGCTAGATATTATTTAACCTTTTCAAGTCTAACTAGTGGCTCTGTGAGCTGTAGACCTCGTGACTGTTTTTTTTAAATTTCCCAAAGTTTGTTAGATATCAAACTTGCTTACAAAATTTCACGAGAATCGGTTGAGAAACGCTGTAGAGGAGGACAAACCATTGAATTATTTTATTTTTCTACTCGACATAAATATTCTATGTAATCAAAAAACCTGCTCACAATACTTCACGAGAATCGGTTGTGAATGTGAAATGCGACTCTAAGAGAAAAACAAACCGAAATTCGGCCGGAGAAACACAAAATCATTGATAAAAAAAATGTTTTTTAAAATTTCCAAAAAGTGGCTCTGAGAAAAAAATTCTATTGAGTTACCGAACAAAACTTCACGAGAATCGGTTTAGAAATGCGACCTGTAGAGGAGAACATACAGTCGAGGTCATAAATATGTATACACTTTTTTACCTGAATCGAATGCGTTTGCTTACAAATTGTAGGCGACCGCATTCGATTAGGTAAAAAAGTGTATATATATAAATGATCTCGACTGTACCACTGACAAAAAAATTTTTTATGAAAATTTACAAAAATTTACTCGACTAAAAAGTTGTATGTAGTCACAAAACCTGCTCACAAAATGTCACAAGAATCGCTTGAGAAATGCGACCTGGGGCCCGATTTTTGAGTGTCGAACGCCCGAATTCTCACTCGACATCTGTCAAAACATCATAGTATTTTGACAGATCTCGAGTGAAAATTCGAGCGTTCGACACTCAAAAATCGGCCCCCTGTAGAGGAAAAAATGGCCGCAGAAAAATAAAAAATCATTGATAAAAAGTTTTTTTTTTTTTTAATTTCCAAAAAGTGACTCCACAAAAATATTATACATAGTTACCGAACCTGCTCACAATATTTCACAAAAATCGGTTGATTAATGCGACCTGTAGAGAAAAAACGGCCGCAGAAAAATACGAAATCATTGATAAAAAGTTAGTTTTTTTAAATTTCCAAAAATTGACTCGACAAAAAACGTTCTTTTAATTTTCATACCTACTCACAAAATTTCACGAGAATATGTTAAGAAATGCGACCTGTAGAGGAGAACAACCGGAAACCCGGACATACGAAAGCATTTTTGTCGAAGTTAAAACAGAGACCTTCGTTTCACTCGGTCAATTATTGACATGTTTAAAATAGGAATATATACTCACATTTAAACAAGAACTACAGCACAGTTGGCTGGGTGAGCATGAAAATGCGCCAGGCATCTAGCTCAACACTGCCGGCACGGCAGCTGAACTACAAATGATCGTGCTCGCATGTTTCTTCGACGTGTTCTTTCCTTGCTCGGCCTCATAATCGTACGAGGCTGTGATTACGGCGATAAAATGCACCCATAAATGAATCCAAAAGAAAAAACAACTTTAACAGTAGGTAAACGTTTGTTATTAATGTTCTTTGACACCATTTAAAATCTTTGGCGTCACTTAGCTGCGAATATGATCAGTTAAACATAGCGATTAAGATTAAAACTGTTGGTCGTCGACGTCGAAATGGACGCTCAGTTGTTTCCGGACGGTGTCTTCCAGTTTGGCAAGGATGAGGCTCTCCTTGTGGCTCATGCCACAGAATAAGTAATAGTACAAGTACAGAAGTTTCTCTGCTAACAAATTCCCCGTTTAGGTATGCCAAACGTGCCTAAACGGGGCCATCTCTTTCTATCGCACGCAACGCGCTCTTTCGAGGCCCCGCCCTCAGCGCTAGGGTTACCACCAGCGAGAACCTATTTTAATATATGTACTTTATTATTATTAGTAGTGTTGTTTACAATACAATTACGAATAGTACTTTTAAGGTTCCGTAGCCAAAATGGTGAAAACGGAACCCGTCCGTCCGTCCGTCTTTTCGTCTGTATGTGACAGCCGATGTACTCGGTCGGAGACTATAAGCACTACAAATACAATTAAAATATTTAGAAGGAAGGTGTGTTCTGCTCGTATGAACCGCTACGTAAAAGTGATGTGAAATGACGAAAAAATATTAAAGTAGGGGGAGGGGGCACTCCATACATGTAACCAGGGGCCTATTGCATAATAAATTACAACTAATATTACAAGCGGTAGTCTCCTTTCAATCCCTTTCATTCGAAAGAGACTTCCGCTTGTAATATTAGTTGTAATTATTTATGCAATAGGCCCCTAGATACAAAGTTTTATATATTTTTTAAAGGCATCACTTTAAAAACTAAAAGAGGTTTCTTAGAACCAACGTTTTCATTTTCGTTTTCTTTTATGTCAACCGTTGGTGAATACTAAACTTAATGACCGTTCTTACGTCTACGTTCTTATTATTATTGGTGCAACCTGCTGCAATACAATAATGCTGTGGTTTTGACATTATTATTTAACACGAAACTACACGAAAATAATTATTTTTTATGATCGTACAAGCGCGTGCGCGTGCGATCCGTAACGCTGCTCCGCAGCCATTGAATAGTCACACAATGTGTGAGCCGGCGGCCGCATGTACTTTGCGCGGCGCGATGACGTCACGGTAGTAAGCCCCTCCTGCTCATGCGCGGAGATTCCAACAACCCTGGAACAACGGTCAACGGTATTGAGAGTTAAGCCCGTGAGCCCGTGCCACAGAATAGTATAATAGTATCACATACAGAACGGACACGAACCCCCCGCGCTGAGGTTAGTTACCTCGTCCCTGAGAGGCCCGCCTGGTGTCGACGTACCGACAGCGCACGCGCACATACTTACCCACAGCGCTTACGTTCCTTCGCGTGTCACAGGTGTGCCCGTGCCAGGCAGTCGAAAACAAGCCCCAAAACCGGACGACCTTGGTTTTCACGGACCGTGTAGACAGTTGTCTCCACCAAGATTTCCTTTGAAAACCGGTCTTTGTGGACCAAGGTCGCTCCGTCCTAGGGACCTGTCGGCGATCGTCTGGATTTGTAGGCTAATGTCACCACTGATTCAGTTGTGTATGTGGGGTGTGCAATACAGAGTAAGTACTTTTATTGTACAGGTATAGCAAGAGTAGTCGCAGTAGCGAAATCCGTTCGAGTTTCATGATCACGAATTAATAATTGTTCCCACTTTCCTTCTAATACAGGCTGGGTTGCACCAAACCGCCTGTAATCGTACGCGGTGTTCGTCAAATCTGATTGTATGGAATGTTTGACAAGTTTCTATGGGATGACAGCTGCCGGCGCCATATTTGACGATGACCGGCCTGTGTTCGTACGTTGGTGCAACTGGCACTTAGGCTGGGTTGCACCAAACCGTCTGTAATCGTAAGCGGTGTTCGTCAAATCTGATTGTATGGAAAGTTTGGCAAGTTTCTATGATAGCTGCCGGCGCCATGTTTGAGGATGACCGGTCTGTGTTCGTACGTTAGTGCAACTGGCATTTATTCTTACCTTCTCTAATGCACCGGGCGACTTCTAGCGACTCGTAGACTAGCCCCGCGCTGTTGATGAAGTTGCTGGGCACTTTGAGGTCGTGCAGTTTGAACACCTCCTCCGAGCCATCTACGCGGATCAGCTTCAAGGGACAGTGGAACGGGTCTTCCACCTGACAACAACAACATAATTTCATCATCATCATCACCTATATACGTCCCACTGCTGGGCACAGGCCTCCTCTCATAGATGAGGGGGATTGGGCAGTACTCAGTAGTCCCCACGCTGGCCTGGCCCAGAGCGAGTTGGGGACTTTACATACAACTTTGAATTTCTTCGCGGATTTATGCAGGTTTCCTCACGATGTTTTCCATCACCGAAAAGCTAACGGTAAATATCAAATTATATTCCGTACATGAGTTCCGAAAAACTCATTGGTACCTACGAGCCGGGATTCGAACCCACGCTGCTGGACTTGTAAAAAAAGAAAAAAAAGAAAAGAAAAATTTATTCGTGACAAACAAAACACTTACAAACAGGACATTACAAAACCGAATTTTGCCACGAAATGGTCACAACTCAGCATTATGCTGGCAGAGCCAGCGCTGGTGGCTGGCTGGTTGTACGTATTTAAGCACTGTTAATTATTCTGTGCCATAACATGATGATGAGTTACCTACAGTTTAAGGGAGCAAAAATTACCGTGGCGTATCCTTTAGTGCCTGTAACAGTAGCCTTATTCCACATCTTAATAGAGGCGTCGACGTTGAGCACCGCCCGCCGACCGCCCGAATACTCCAGTATGATGTGTTCGCCGACGTCCACTCCCTCGTCGTTGAGCTCCCCGACCACGGTCACCTTGGTCGGCTCGTCCTTGAAGATGAACTGGGCGAATTGGAGGACGTAGATCCCGAGGTCGAGCAACGCGCTGCCACCCATGTCCTTTTTACTGTAAAGGCCGATTTACATGAAAAAAAATTGTGCAAGCTTCTTTATTTTGCGTGGCTGCGGGCTACCGAGGTATAAGATGAATCCGATCCAACCCACTGCATTGTAAATTCACTGAAAACTGCACGCAAGCTCTTGGTAGTCTAAACTGCGCTTTATGGTTTTGAAAAGTGGTGATAGGCTTAAGTGCGATTTTCAAACGGCTTTTTGCCCCCTGATTAGATGCTGGCCAAGAGCAATATAATTTTTAATAATAATAAAAACCTTACTATATGTTGCTTGTGAAGAAATTCAAAAATGTATGAAGCAGGTTTGATTGAAGACTAGCCTATGCCCTCTAGTCTACGAGAGGAGGATGGTGTCCAGCATTAAATGTATAAAAGGTGTAAATTAATTACTCCGTTTTGTGCAAGTATATCACGGCCGTGGCTCACAATACCTATGCAGATTTTTTTAACGATGACGATTATGGCAAGATACTCACATTAGCCTGTCAACCGACAAAGCATTAATCCCAAAATTAACTTCCACCCTCTTCACATCGCCCAACTTTCCAGCGGCAATCTCCTTTTCCAGCGCAAGATACGCGGGTACGAATCTCGACCATACAGCCTCCATTAAGAAGAGCTTCTTTTGTTTGGCGATGTTAATGAGGGACTGTGCCTGCTTCAGATTGAGGCAGAGCGGTTTCTCGCAGAGCACGTGATAACCGTGCTCTAGAAAGAGTTTGGCGAGCGGGTAGTGGTCGGGGTTTAGGGCGCCGATGTAGACGACATCTGAAATAAAATGGCTCATTAGAATTTGGGATAGATTCCGTCTTTCCGTCAAGTGTACTTATGGGATTAGATCAGCAACTACGAACTGCCTGAAAGCGCCGTTATTGTATGTTTCCACCCTTTTTAGGGGTACCCTTACCAAGGGTCCAAACGGAAACCTGTTGCTGTCCAAACCTCCGTCCGTCCGTCTTTTGTCTGTCACACAGGTTTTAGTGTTTTACAGCCAAACGGTTATAGCTACAGTGTTAAAATTTTTCAGTCAAAACTTATTTTTAAATGTTTTAAGGGGGGTTCCCATACAGCTAAAGAAGGCACGAAAACAAACCAACTTAATTTTGCGGTTGGAGCGGTTCGATGCTTGTAATATTTTTAATTTGCAAAACTGTTCATGCGCCCTGGCGAGACTGCAATTTCTCGGAACCGCTGACATTGTCTTAATGGTTTCTGCCACGGTTTGATTGACCGCGAGACATCGTGAGCATATTCTTATGCTTCACCCTATCGGTTTACTTATTCTAGTTGAGTCTAGAATCTTACCAAAAACCCCTTTGCTCTCTGCCATAGCCTGGTAACTGTCGAACACCTTCGGGATGCCGTGGATCTTCGCGAATGCATCAGCTCGGCTGCGGTCCCTGGCGGCGACGGCTACCAAGGCTTGGTCCCCCTTGTCGGGGAAGCTGTTCATCGCGTTCACGAAGTCATTGCTGATCTTCCCTGCGCTCACGATGCCCCAGCGGATGGTCATCTGCAAACGAAGTAACTACTTACTTAAATACTTAAGGTTGGAAATATAAAGGCACGAGTGAATAGACATCTTCTGGTTGAGCTCGCTTCACCGTCAGCCTCATCTTTGCTCCCCGGCTAGATGCCGGCCAAGAGCTATCCCATTTTTAGTAATATATTGCTGCTAAGTTCCGTGACCCAATTTGCCCTACTCCTGTCTGTGATAGGGTAAAGGGAAGTTAAGAGTCAAATACCTACGAACTGACACCCTACGTCGCACGGTTAACCAATTTGATTTCTGGGCCACTCGTAGTACCTTTTTAGGCTTCCGTACCCGAAGGGTCAAAACGGAACCCTATTGGTAATTTTTCTTCGTAGAACCTATTTGTACCTTATCACAGTGAAAATCAATATGGAAGCCGCTAAAGATCTTTTCTCAAAAATAGTATGTAATGTTCTCATAACATCTGTGAAGATAGTATCCGAAAGTGGGTCATCCTGGACAGTTGCCAGAAGTGTCCAGGAAGTAACACCTACTGTCCAGGAAGTAAGTATGTAAATCCCATTACATATCATAAGTTTAGCTCTGCTGCTGCTGCGGGCGCCGGCGCCTCCCTGCCAGCGCCCGCAGCAGCAGCAGCGGGGTGTGCGGCGCGGCAGGGGCGGGGGCGGGGGGCGCCCGCGCCCGCACAAACAAAAGCTACTCCGACCTCACGGTTTCAGAACAAACGAGGTGGAATTGGTGAAAAAAATATGATTTTTACCGCTAATTATACAACTTGTTTTATTTTTGAGAAAAGCACTATACATGCCTCGACCATAAGTGCCATCCTGGCCTCGTATTATAGCCGGACCTCGCCTGCGGCTCGGCCGGCTAACTCATACTCGTCCAGGATGACTTACTTACTGGTCTCTGCAGTAATGTACTATATATTAATGTAACACCTACAAAAAAATATGCTCTTCCTGGCCAAGATGTGGGATTACTTACGGAAAATTACTAGCACCTAGTTGGGTAGGTACTTCGAAAACCTATAAATAATCTCATCAGTAACTTAACGACAAATGAATTGTAATTATTGAAACCACTTACCGTATACCACTTGATAACTGAAACTGTTTATTTTAAGAATGATGTTGATTGGAACAAGATTAGACGACGTAAAACATAGAAAATGACGAAAACATAACCTCAAACCATAAGCTATAGTTATATTTCTGAAAAGGTACCTTAGTTACCTAATTATAATCGCAATGCTTTCTGATTGAGTATATGATGTGAAATATATACAGGCGCATGTTCAATCGACAGTGAGACTCGTGAAAATTGAACTATTTTATAATATCACGATATAGTGGCAAACAAGCATACTGACGAGCTGCCTATGAAGCAGATTTCGCAGCCTATGAACGCTTTGTGACTCCAGAAGAAGGACAAAAGTGTTCCTGCCCCTTTAATGATTTTAAATATCTGGGCGGCCGGCCGGCGTTTTCCCGGGCATGAAACCTACCTAGATCGATTGCTCGCCCCCGAAAACCCCCACATAAGTACCAGATTTCATCAAAATCGTTAGAGCCGTTTCCGAGATCCCCGAAATAAATATATATAGATATATGTATACAAGAATTGCTCGTTTAAAGATATTATAATATCTGGGCGACCGAGCCTTGCTCGGCGTTTTCTCGGGCATGAGACCTGATGGCTAGATCGATTGCTCGTCCCCGAAAACCCCCACATACCAAATTTCATCAAAATCGTTAGAGCCGATTCCGAGATCCTCGAAATAAATATATAAATAAATAAATATACAAGAATTGCTCGTTTAAAGATATAAGATATATATATCTGGGCGGCCGAGCTTTGCTCGGCGTTTTCCCGGGCATGACCTAGCTAGATCGATTGCTCGTCCCCGAAAACCCCTACATACCAAATTTCATCAAAATCGTTAGAGCCGTTTCCGAGATCCCGGAAATATAGAAATATAACTATATAGATATAAACAAGAATTGCTCGTTTAAAGATATAAGTTTTAATATTTGTTGTGTTGTCAGGGAGAGACAGTTTATTTTATACAACGACTCAACGACGGTGGCAAACAAGCGTACGGTCCACCTGATGTAAGCGGACACCGCAGCCTGTAGACGCTCGCAAATCGAAGGGAGTCACGTGCGCGTTGCCGACCCTTTATAAAATTTGAGGTTTCACTGTGTTAACAGCAGAAGGGACAAATTTAGGACGTCTATTGGGTAATTTGGGTACGTACGCGTTACTTCGAAAAAGTTGTGTAGGTTTATAGTACGTTTAAAACTGTAAGGCGAAATGCTGTCAAATTAACACAAGCAAGAATCTACCTTACAGTCAGAGTTCTTAGTCGTTTTTTGCTTGTCAGAATTAGGCCTTAGAGTTTTAAATAAACGTGTGTTAAATCCTCGATCCCACACTGTGACTACTGCCTAGTGCTAATGATGTGAATCCATCATTGTCGAATCTATTAAGGCACATTTCCATATACATAAAAATGAAATACTCACGTTTTCTGGTGGACTGCCGGCGAAATACTAATGATAACGCGCCAGTTCAATAATATAACGTACAACTGATATGGGGGGTTATTTAAGATAAAAAACAACAAACAGCTTATGATGTTCGTTATGTAACTTCGTTATCGCCTCGGAATAGATATAGGGACAGTGTGCCTAATGCATAATGACGCATGAAAGAATACTGTGATGTTAAATAAACAACCTAACCTTACGGTGCTCAAACCGCAAACCCGGTCATTGTATATTTTACAAAAAATAATCCAACGGTATCGTACCTGGAGGACCCCAAACCCCAAACTTGGTACCTGTTTTGAAAATGATTGTTATTTTCTTAAATGTAATAATGTGATTTTTTTTAGAACTGGCTTAGAAAGCCCTTTCGTTTGATACCACACACGGAAGGTTTCAGAACATTTTTTTTAATTCCATACAAAAAATATGTCGTCATAACTCCTCTCCTTTTTTTTTCGTCCAGCGGGTCAAATTGATTCACATGTCCTAAAGATCAATCGTACCGATCTACATGCTTTTAACGCCATTTGCAGCATCTTTTGGCGTACCGCTAGCACTACACCCCCTTTTCACCCCTTCAAAGGGTGAATTTCAAAAAACGCTGAAATCAGTTCCTTTTCTTGATACTTAATGCTAGGTCTACAAACGAAGTTTCAAGCTCCTCGTTTAAAAAATTTGCTCCCGATACCTACAAACTTTCAACCCCCGTTTCAACCCTTTAGAGGGCGAATTTTGAAAAACGCTTAAAACTGTTTTCTTCCATTTTAATGCTTAGTCTATTAGGGGAGTTTGATGTTTCTATTTTCTATCAAAAAAAAAATCCATACAAAATTACCACCCCCTTTAAACCTCCTTAGCAGTTGAATTTTGTATGGCTCCCAGGCCTAAGGACCAATACAGCAAAAGGAAATCTTATATCTTTAAACGAGCAATTCTTGTATATTTATTTATTTATATATTTATTTCGAGGATCTCGGAAACGGCTCTAACGATTTTGATGAAATTTGGTATGTGGGATTTTTCGGGGACGAGCAATCGATCTAGCTAGGTCTCATGCCCGAGAAAACGCCGAGCGAAGCTCGGTCGCCCAGGATATTAGTCATTATCGCCGTATAATTTAGTGTACCGACGCGACTCTCATCTCATCCGAATCGTTGACGATGTGAAAAAATAGGTTAAATAGGTGTACAGTCGGAATAAATCTTGTAAAATATGATTTTTCACAGACATTTATAAAATGTTAATTCGCTACATAATTCTCATTGAATATTTTTATGATAAATTATAATAACTATTTAAAATACTAAATAAAGGAAAAATAAATTAAAACTAAATATAAGCAGAAATTAATAGAATTCGAACGCTGCCCAAATTGACAACTAAGCAAGTGACACACATGACTGACAACACATTTGACACACGGTGTTTGTGGATTGGCTGTTTATTGGTATTCTTGTTCAGATATGTAATGTGGAAATAAGTCGTGATTATTGAACTAAATAATAGTTATATCCAGTCTCTGTCTCAAAATGCTGTTTGAGGTTTTCATGTAAGTCCCTTCTATAAACAACAACTATTGTAATTGTAGTACTTACGATTAATACAGTCGGCTTTTTGTTATTTGTATCTAACATAAATCTCACGCGATTTTTGTTTTCACCAGTATTCTACGGCAATTACTATACATTGTTGTGAAATATTTCATTAGTATTATAGTTTTATGCTATTTAATATCTGTTCTATGAATTATTGTACGGTTTTTAGTGTTTACACCTCGTTTACACAAAAAGTCCCAATAACACTCAGTCCACACGAGATCTGTAGAAAGAATTCCCACCGACTGGCTAATTTTAGGCAATTTACTACAGTTTTTGAAAGATAACTTCAAGTTGCTTATAGATTGATGCCACAATATATTATTTTTTAACCTAGGGTGTGCAACGCAAAAGAGGGGCGTAGTTAAACATGTATATGTGCGTCTTTCTGAGGCAACGTAGCTACCTAACAGATGAGCTGAATAGAGTGTTTTTTTTTTCATTTGAATAGAGGGTTTTATTCAAAATTGTAATCTAACTTTTTTTATTTTACAGTTTAGTAGTAGCACTCCCTTTGTTCTTCCTCACGCTGCTGCTGTTTGGAGCGTTTGTGATCGTACCATGCGCGTTCATATTCGCGTCATGGTACATGAGGATTTATGAGAGGAAGCGCCAGCGGAGACTGCGCGATGGTCCTAACCTGGCTTTCTTCCACCCATACTGTAATGCAGGAGGCGGAGGCGAGAGGGTGCTGTGGGTGGCCATTAAGGCTTTATTAACCAGGTAAAACTTTTTCAAATATCCAATATAACATTTTGTACTTGGTGGCTTTTCCAGCTGGATTTTTTTTTGTTGCATTACAAGCTTTTGATCCTGGACAGGAATGGGATCAATTGGAATAAAAAAAAAAGTTTGTCAAAAATGACCTTTTACTTGCACGGCTCGCACCTTGCATGTTTTTTCCAAAGTCTGTAAATGCCAAACTTCATCAATTCGAAATCAAGGGAAGGTCTTCGAAGACCATTTTCGCTTAGCAGCACTGGATTTTGTAGCTGCCCTCACTGACCCAAAAACAAAATCCACCCTGTATTGCCAAGTGTAAATTAAATAAGTATTAAAAATAACCAAAAAAAATTTAGGCATAATTTTTTTACCTAAGTACTTTTGTTTACAGATATCCCGACACCAATATTTACATCTACACAGTGGAAACTGCAGAACCGCAGGCTATTGTAGACAAAGTGCACAATCAGTTTAATGTGAAACTTGATGCTAGTAAAATAAACTTTATAAGGTATGATTATTTATTGGGAACTATTTTTTGTCAGGCTTATTCTCCTGCCAATTTGGCTACTGCGCTTTAGCACATATTCAAGCTATTAATTTATCCAGTCATGCTAGGAATAAAAGAGCTAACAGAGAAATGCTATGCGCCAAACACGTAAGAGCGGGATGCCATGATTTGCTGTCAATGTCGGTGTACTTCTGTATGTACAAGTAAAATACTATTTATTATCTTGTATAGATTTGCTGACCAAGTATTTATAAAAAAATATGACGCAATATGATGCTGAACATGTTTTATTATTATTAAAGCTTTTTATATTTCCACAATATTTGCATATATAGTTTGTTATTTATATTGTTTGTAATTTATTCAGTTGTGGATCCCTTTCGGGTAAAAGCCTCCTCATCACAATTCCATTTATGTCTGTCTTGGGCTACTTGAATCCAGTTTGTTCCTGCTACTGAGTTGATGTCGTCTGTCCATTTCTTTTTTGGTCTACCTCTGTGTCTTTTTCCCACAGGACCATTCCATTTTGTAGATTCCAATGTCCACCTCTTGTCCTTATACCTAGATATATGTCCTGCCCATTTCCATTTCAAACGGAGAGCCTGCTGGAGAGCATCTGTCAGTTTAGTTTTCTTTCTAATGCTTTCACTCCTAATTTTTTGTATTTTCTTTATTTTTAATAGGCTTCTTTCCATTGCTCGCTGGCAGGTTGTGATTGCGTTTTTAACTTTGTCTGTGAAGATCCAAGTTTGACTTCCATATGTCAGGGTAGGTAGGATGCAGGTGTCCATTACAATTTTCTTTAGTGGTAAGGAATAATTGCCCTTAAGAATTTCTTTTTGTGACCAGAACTTCTTCCATGAGATGTTAACACGCCTGGCTACTTCATCTTCGTTACAAGAGGAGCTGAATGATACTTGTTTCCCTAGGTATATGTATTTTTCTACATATTCAACTTCGTTGCCTGCCACTAGTATTGTTCTTCTCCGGCTGTTTGTCATTGCCTTCGTTTTAGTTGTGTTCATGTGCAGTCCCACTTTTTTACTCTCCTCGTCAAGGGTTACCATCATACTTTCGAGGTCGGTGGCGGATTCGGCGAAGAGTACAATATCGTCCGCAAAACGTAAGTGGGTAAGGTGTTGACCAAGTATTCTTATTCCTTTGTCTTTCCAATTTATGTTCCTGAAGACCTCTTCTAGTAGGGCTATAAATAGTTTAGGCGATAAAGGGTCTCCTTGTCTGACACCTTTTCCTATAGGTATCTCTTCCCCTCTATTTTCCATCCTGACTCTGCTTGTACTCTGACTATATATGTTTTTTAGGGTGTTTATATATGTATTATTTATTCTACATGTCTTGAGAGCTTGCCAAATTGAACTATGTGTTATGCTGTCGAATGCTTTGGAATAGTCTACAAAGGCTATATACAATGGTACATTAAATTCTATATACTTTGTTAAGACTTGGTCTAGAGTGTGAATGTGATCCACGGTCGAGTATCCGGATCGGAAGCCAGCTTGTTCGATGGGTTGATTGCTATCTATGTCTGGTGTTAATCGAGTTTGCAGTATGGATGTAAAGAGCTTGTATACGCTAGGTAGCAAACTGATTGGACGATAGTTGTTGATGTCTAATGGGTTTCCCTTCTTATACACTAGGACAATATCAGAGCAACACCATTGTTTAGGGACTTTTTGACACTCCAGGATCATATTAAACAGACGGACAAGATGGGGCACCAGAATGGGTGCTCCGATTTTCAAGGCCTCATTGCTTATACTGTCTGGGCCGGGACATTTTTCTGGTTTCAGTTTAGTAATATGTTTTAGTACTTCGAGTTCACTAATAGGTTCTAAGGTGTCCTGTTCATCATCACATAGTTCTGCATAGACTGTAGTGTTTTGTTCTTCTGATGATGGCCTTTTGTACAGTTCTTTATAAAACTCGGAGGCATGTTCAATGATGTCTTTCCTGGTGTTGGTTTCATGTTGTCCTTCCTGCAGTTTTAGTACCCATTCTTTATGGCTTCTAAGTTCTTGGTGGGCACGTTTAGAGCTTCTGTATTTATTTAAATTTTTTTCTATGACTTCTTGCCTATGTTTTTTATAATCTTGTTTTATTGCTTTATTCGTTATTTTAAATGTGTTCTGCAGCTCCATTTTTATATCTTTTGTTTTGTTTTTTATGTTTATAAGTTCAGTGCGTTTGTTTATCAGTTGTAATGTTTCTTTACTTAATATTTCGATTTTCTTTTCTGTATCTGCATTACTTTTAAGGCTGTTTGTGACGGCAATTTCTAGTTTGTCATAGTAGGTTTGTATGTCAACATGTTCTTTGTTCTCGAAGTTTTTAAGTATATTTTCGTTTAGATTGTTGATGTAAGTAAGCTTTTCATTCTCAGTTTTTGGTGGCTTCGGTAATGGCCTAAATGTCTTTCTACTCTTTTTGGGTTCTTTGATTAGGAAAGAAGATCTCAGTAGTCTATGGTCTGATGGATAGGACACATTGTTTAAAATTTCAATATTTGTTATTCGTTTTGGTTTATTACACATTATGTAATCGATTTCATTTTTTGATTTTTGATCTGGTGATATCCAAGTCCATCTGCGGTGAGGCTTTTTCTTAAAGAATGTGTTCATTATTGCTAGCTTCTGTTCACAGGCATATTGTATTAGTCGCTCACCTCGTTCGTTGCGTTTTCCAAATCCATATCTTCCCATTATTAAATTTTCTGATAGTTGTGGTTGTCCTATTTTAGCGTTGAAATCTCCCATAAGTAGAACAGTTTTATCTTGCATGTCTTGCGCTTTTCTGAGATCATTGTAGAATTTTTGTATATCGTCTTCATTTGCTCTCTCGGTAGGGGCATAGGCTTGTATTATTGTTATAGTTTCTTTGTCGAATTTTAGTTTTAATAATGCCACCCTTTCGGATATTCCAAAAAAGTTGACAATATTTTGTTTATATTTTTTCTTGATTATAAAGCCAACACCATGTAATCCAGTAGTTTCTCCTATATAGCAAAGTATAAATTCTTTATGTTCTTCTATTTTGTAGCCCATTCTTCTCACTTCTGCTAGTCCAATGATGTCGAAATTTATTTTATTGAGAGAATGCATTAATTCTAGTAATCTTTCTGGTGAAGACAGTGATCTCACATTATATGTACATATTTTCAGTGTTTGTGTTATTTCCAAATCTGTGTGAGAGTAGTGATCATACTTCTGATGATGACTAACCGGGTTGGGAATTCCATTGCTCATATCTTGGCAAATCTTTTGTTCCCGTTCTTGTGATGGAGGGTGGTGGTCGTAATCCCCATGGTGACCAGCCAGGTTGGGGAATTTTGGTGGTGTTGTTTTTCCTATGGTAGTTTGCTTTTTGTTGTTTGGCTTCCGGGGTCCGTGTTCTGTTAGTTGCTATGATTTACTTGTGGATGATTGAGAAAAGCTCCTGGGGCGATTCATAAATTCAAATGCATTTGTTTTGTTTATTTTTGAAGGAGCCATCTGTATCGAGTCATCTTTTTGCTTGCTGTTTGACTGTGTGTGTGTGGGCGTTTTTGATGGTGATCTTTTTCTTTTCTCATTGGTTTTATCCTGGTTAGTTCTTTCCTTTATAATAAGTTTATCATATTTTATTACTGCAAAATTCCCTTTCCTAAGTTCTTCCTTTTTCTTGATGTTTAGTTCCTTCCTTCTTTGTAATACATCCCGAGGATAGTCCTCAGTAACATAGGTGTTCGTGGGTAATTGCTTTCCGTTTTTGAGGACATGGAGTTTTCTCCAAGTTAGGGTTAGTTTCACCAGTATGGGTCGCGGCCTGTTGTCATTCTTTGTTCCTAGCCGGCGAACGACGCTTATTTCCCATTTGTCAAAGTTATCAACATTACTATCTTTGGTCACCGTATTTAAGGTGCTTAGAACAAGTTCCATCAGCTCGATATCGTTTTTCTCGGATTCTTCTATGCCATGAAGTATTAGATTGTTTTTTCGCACTTCTCTTTCTAAATTATGCACTTTGTTCTGTAGCGTTGTTACGTCGCTTTTCAGTTTTAAGTTTTCTTCAACTAAAGGTGCTAGTTTTTCTTCTATCGTTGCTGACATGCTAGCCTTGAAGTTTTCTGTTAAGTTAGTAGTATGTTTTTTAAAGTCTTCTTTCAGTTCATCCATTTTATCGTTCATTTTCAGCAAGAACGATTGCATCATGGTTTCTGTTGACAATGTTGACATTTTGCACTTTTCTACTGAGTTGGTCGTTAATTTTTGAGGCTGGTAACCTCGTTTCGTAGTTTTCTATAGCTTTTGACTGGCAACACCGTATCAGCCGTCAGGTGTCAGTGACATCTGTCACTGAGCGGATGTGACTCAATGCCGCTTTTTAAGGTTATGACGGTTATATATGTGTATGTAGATATGTATAAACGTGAATGTTTTTCGCACTATTTTCCTTTCAACTGGCACTTTTTAACGATAATTTTTAGTGAATAACAGACTTTAGTTATTGATTTGTAAGTATTTCACCATTTTATACTGTAACATTTGGTTTTACACTGAAATAACGTTAAAACACTTAGAGACACTCTCGACGGTTATCACTTGTCAGTTGCCGAACCGGAAACTAGTGAATGATGCTGAACATGTAGGTATTTATAAAAATTGTTGTCTTATGTATATCATCAAGTCATCATCATTCATCATATTATGCATACATACACTCAATACTCTCTTACGGAATAATTCTATGGGGGAATTCAACTGATTCAGAATGCAAATGCAAAATATAAAGAGAGCTGCAGAGAGCCCTTTTCTGTATACTGAAACCATGCCATTATGACTATTGAGAAATAAATAATCTGAATCTGAATCATCACTTTTTTACACACTCATGGTCCCCATTATTTGTCCAAAACAGTGTGGGATGAAGTGAAAGTGCATGTGTTTTTCTTTCTTATACTGGGTAAGCCTTATAGTAGAAATAGAATACAAAAGTAAAAAAAAAATATGTTTCAGATTGGTGTCAAAACGGGCCATAGAGGCGAGTTCATATCCATACTTCACCCTGTTGCTGCAGAGCCTCGGCTCTATGGTCATGGGAATGGAGGCATTCATGAAGTTCAATCCTGGTAAAGTTGATTCTTTTTTGTACAAACTTGTTTCAGTTTTTAACCGACTTCCAAAAAAAAATTGGTTCTTATTTTGATCCGTATGTTTGTCCACGATTATCTCGCGTTTGGCTGAACATATTTTGATGCGGTTTACAGAAAATCATTTGTTACATTCTGGAGAAGGTTTCGGTATACAATTTGAAGGTGGTTCCGTTTTAGATCAAAAAGTTATTTGATCTTATTTATATAAAGGAACCTCTTTCCTATATAGGAACAAAATTTCGCCCATTTACATCTTATTTGTTTTGTTATTTATTTAGTTTAAGGAGTATAGTTCGTACAAAACACTAAGGCCAAATTCTGTCAAACGAACTCAAGCAAAACTCGACTTAGAGCTCTGACTGTAAGGTAGATTTTTGCTTGCGTTAATTTAACAGCACTTGGCCTTACAGTAGTTGTGTACGAACTATACCAACAGCTACCAAACTAACACAGAGACTAAGGTAGACATACATAGCCAATTATAGGAGCTCACAGATAGAAACTGATCAAGAAATTAACAAGTACTGCGCACGTATAATTGTTTATTTATCCTTTACAGATATTTACATAGACACAACTGGGTGCGCGTTCACATACCCGATCTTCCGCTACCTCGCGCAGTGTCCGGTGGGTGCGTACACGCACTACCCCACGATCACGACGTGTATGATGCGGCGCGTGCAGCACCGCGTCGTCTCGTACAACAATAGCGGCGTAATAGCGAGGAATCCAGTGTTCACGTGGTGCAAGCTTTTGTATTACAAGGTGTTTGGCTGGGTGAGTACTAGTCCTTGTACAACTCGACGATTGAAAGACCGACTTTCATCTTGGGACATCTTGAATTTCGGAACTCACAACTTCAAAGAAAAACTTCATGAGTCCGCTTTAAGGTAAGACCGCACTAGGCGACGCGACACTACGCGACGCGACGCTACGCGACACGGCTCTGAATCAGTATACCGCACTGAAACTACAGCGACGCGACACTTTGCGACACATTTTGCCAGTCAGTTGTTATAAGTGTTGCCAGAACGTGCTTTTTAGCACGATTTTACGTGCTTTTTTGGACACGAGCGTGCTTTTTACGTGCGCTCCCCGTTTTTGGGGTGCTAAAACCTTGCAGTAATGAAGACTATCACCAAATTTCAAGTTCATGGGTCAACGGGAAGAAAAAATAATCTTATGAACAAAATTTTGTGACAGATTACGGACGGACGGACGCGTGAGTGACAACAATAGAATTCATGTTGGACCCTTCGGGTACGGAACCCTAAAAACGCGCTTTTTATTCCAAAAACGTGCTTATTTGGACACCCGACCGTACTTTTTGACGGAAGTGCTCTGGCAACACTGAGGTCGCGTCGCTTACTACGCGACGCGCCACGGCGCGACAAAGTTGGTCGATTGGTCAACTCAACTCTGTCGCGTCGCGTAGTGTCGCGTCGCGTAGTGCGGTTTACCTCATACAGTTACATACAAAGAATATTAGAGCCGTGTCGCGTCGCGTAGCGTCGCGTCGCGTAGTGTCGCGTAGCGTCGCGTCGCGTAGTGTCGCGTAGCGTCGCGTCGCGTAGTGTCGCGTCGCCTAGTGCGGTCTTACCTTTATGTGTAGAGAAATGCTACGTTTACTTACAATTACAGACCAATGTTAAATATGGTGCTGGCAGCTGTGATTCCATAAAACTTGTCAAACTTCCATACAATCAGGCTCCTATTTCACCAACTTGACAGTTGTCATCTGACAATGACAATTCCAAGTACCCTTCTGAGTCGTTACGTAAAGATGGTCGTCGGATACCATCGATACATACCGCGCCGACAATCTAAACCGAATTGTCATTGTAACGTGACAATTGTCAAGTTGGTGAAATAGGGGCCAGGGGCCTGTACCACAAAACTTTACAAGCGTACAAATCGACAACTTTGTCAACTTTTTCTATGGAAGATTGTACAATTTTGTTAAATTGTGGACTTTTAGAGTTTTGTGGTATAGGGGCCAGATTTTAACGTGCAAAGCTGTATACTTAGGTTTCTATTCCAGCTTTACGGGTTGGTGGGGCGCTGCGCGGACGTAGTGATGGTGAACGGGACGTGGACGGAAGAGCACATTAACCAGCTGTGGAACTCACCCTTTAAGACGCACCGGGTCTACCCGCCCTGCGAGGTATATACTTATAAATTGATTATAACATTCTAACCTAATAGGAGAATAACGGTTGACACTCACTTGGAAAAAGTCACTATTTGTTATTATCTTATTCCTGTGGGTTGACGGCGAAAAAAACACAACAAAACAATGTTTTTGTTTACTTGACTTCTTTTCGAGTCACCGGTAGACATGAGGTTAAGTGTAACTATGTCTCACGGTAGTTTAAATTTATGTAACATTCTAACCCTCTTGTTTATAATAGTTCAACATAAATCGCTAAAATTCTGTTGTCCCTATCTGTCACTTTGACATTTATGTTTGTGAATAAGGGACTGGGATTTTGCCCGTCGCCGCGTCGGTGAACACACGTGCTCTTCGCGACGACGGGCTGGGGCTGAATCCACTACCGAACAAAACCAGTTGCCTACTGTCATGGCGTCGTTACCGAACAACGTCATTGAACAAGTATTGATAGGCGAAATCATAATAAATTTGATGGGAAGCCTTTTTTAAAGAGTGAAGTGTGAATAAGGGACTAAAAAAATTTTAGTATGCTAACTTTTATAATTCAGCCAACGAGGATAATATGCCCGTCACGGCGTGCAGTGCGATGTCAAGATACATGCATTTGTATAGGGTTCAATTGACAATATTTCATAATTTCCAAAAGTCTTAATTCGAAAACCATTTCGGTAAAAACGTGTGAAGTACACAAAAAACATTTTTTTAGATTTTTTTCTCCGTTAATTTTGGAAAAAATCGTAAATTACTGTAAACCGAAAGTTGACGTCATCTTCCTCGCTGTATTCAGGGAGACCTTAGTACAGAGTACAGACAATCGCTGCTCTGGAGTGGCTCTGGATTCTTGTTGGGAAGATGACGTCATATTTTACTTACGCCCTTTTGGAATGACCTACTTTTCAACGTGTTTTTTTTGTATGAAATAATGAGTTAAATTGAAAAAGAAAAAATACGGGTGGCTTAATTTTTTACCTATTTTCTAACTAGTTCATAAAATAAAGTAGTTAAAAATATGAAATGTTGTCAATTGCTTTTATATTTGACAGACCATTGAAAAGGTTTATTTACCGAAACATAATAAACGGGTCACTTACGTCTATATCGCCGAATATCGCTCGACATGTTTCGGGCCAATACGTGGTCCTTATTGTCCTTAATCAAACGCGTGTAACGTGGCGTGGTGTTAAACGCGAGACCGCCGCGACCACTCATGATTAAAGACCACGTATTGGCCCGAAACATGTCGGCCAATACGTGGTCGCGATATTCGACGATATAGACGTGAGTGGAGTGATTTCAATATGTCTGAGACTCACGGAAGTTTTCTAATTAAAAAGGTTTATTTACAATACAATACAATACAAATACTCTTTATTGTACACCTCACACAAATGGATCAGTTACATATAGAAACAATACAGCAACATGTAGGTAAAGGTAGACAACAGGCGGCCTTATCGCTAAAGAGCGATCTCTTCCAGACAACCTTTGGGTAGCGGAAAAAATTAACATTAATTATGCAGTGGGTATTTACCGTTTCGGACTGTCTATAACCCATTTGTTCACTGTGTAATGATGCTATGCAACAGGTGTCAGAGCTGAAACAGCTGCGTTCGCTAGTGAAGGACACGGATCCGATCCGGATCCTGTCGGTGGCGCAGTTCCGTCCGGAGAAGGACCACCCGCTCATGCTGCAGGCCATGTACGAGCTAAGGAACCTTCTCGTCAAGAACGAGGTTCTGTGGCACAAGGTAACCATACAATACTACTGTCAGAGCTAAAGCAGCTGCGTTCGCTAGTGAACGACTGTCCCAAGACCCAGGAACAAATATTCATGCTCATCACACAAATAAATGCCGAACCCGGGACCTCCAGCTTCGTAGGCAGGGTCACTAGTGTCACTACCAAGTAAGCTAAAGCGGTCGTCAAATCAATCAGTGATAAATATAATACTGTCTTCTCGAAGATCTCACGGTTCGAAACATATAAATAATATTGTTGACTAACGGAACTTTTCCAGATTAAACTCGTGCTAGTCGGCTCCTGCCGGAACCCGGAAGACGAGGAGCGCGTCCGGAACCTCAAGGACCTGGCGAAGCACCTCTCCCTCGAGAACAGCGTACAATTCGTAGTCAATGCGACGTACGCGCAGCTGTTGCAGCTGTACCAGACCAGCACTGTAGCCCTGCACGCCATGTGGAATGAACACTTCGGAATTAGTGAGTTTTTGTCTTTTTTTGCTGTTTGACAGGAGTTACAAGCCTTGACAAAGCCCGGCCTCACGATGGAAACCATTCTTCAGACCACCTGCAACCAACTCTGAAAGAGGCCAAAACATCCATGCGAAAAATTCAAAATGTCGGCCATCCCAGTTTCCATGAAAGAGGCCAAAACATCCATGCAAAAAATTCAAAATGTCGGCCATCCCAGTTTCCATGAAAGAGGCCAAAACATCCATGCAAAAAATTCAAAATATCGGCCATCCCAGTTTCCAAAAAGTCTCCTACCTCTGTCTCCCTGTATCTCTGAGGACCTGGCGAAGCACCTCTCCCTCGAGAACAGCGTACAGTTCGTCGTGAACGCGACGTACGCGCAGCTGTTGCAGCTGTACCAGACCAGCACTGTAGCCCTGCACGCCATGTGGAATGAACACTTCGGAATTAGTGAGTTTTGTCTTTTTTTTGCTGTTTGACAGCAGTTACAAGCCTTGACAAAGCCCGGCCTCACGATGGAAACCATTCTTCAGACCACCTGCAACCAAGTCTGAAAGAGGCCAAAACATCCATGCGAAAAATTCAAAATGTCGGCCATCCCAGTTTCCATGAAAGAGGCCAAAACATCCATGCAAAAAATTCAAAATGTCGGCCATCCCAGTTTCCATGAAAGAGGCCAAAACATCCATGCAAAAAATTCAAAATATCGGCCATCCCAGTTTCCAAAAAGTCTCCTACCTCTGTCTCCCTGTATCTCTGAGGACCTGGCGAAGCACCTCTCCCTCGAGAACAGCGTACAGTTCGTCGTGAACGCGACGTACGCGCAGCTGTTGCAGCTGTACCAGACCAGCACTGTAGCCCTGCACGCCATGTGGAATGAACACTTCGGAATTAGTGAGTTTTTGTCTTTTTTATGCTGTTTGACAGGAGTTACAAGCCTTGACAAAGCCTGGCCTTACGATGGAACCCATTCTTCAGACCACCTGCAACCAAGTCTGAAAGAGGCCAAAACATCCATGCGAAAAATTCAAAATGGCGGCCATCCCTGTTTTTAAAAAAGCTCCTACCTCTGTCTCCCTATATCTTTGAGGACCTGGCGAAGCAGCTCTTCCTCGAGAACAGCGTACAGTTTCGTTTAGATTGCCGAATATCTCTCAGGGTCTGACAGGAATTTTATAATAACGAATCTGAAGTGAAAATAAAAAAAGTGGGTGTCATTTTAGGGTTCCGTACCTAATACCCGCAGGGTCAAAACGGAACTTTATTACTGTCACTCACGCGTCCGTCCGTCCATCGTCTGCCACACAGGTTTACAGCCAAACGGTTAGAGCTATAGTCTTAAAATTGTCACAGTATAAGCATCTTGGTGGCCCAAAGCCATACAAATAGTCAAAACTTGTGTGCCACTAGATGAAATGGATACTTAGCTAAAGTTGTATAACGCATTCACTGCCACCAACGCATATATGCGTTCCCGTTACTTTCATCCAGTGCCTAGAACGCACAGAAGCGTTCATAATATTTAGGGACTTTCACCCTGTGCCTTAGTGCCTTAGACTTAGAATAGTCGGTTGAACTCACATGTGCGTTTGGGGCACACAGCAAAGTGCGGCACCTGCCGATAGCCCATCAAAAGAGGGTGGCAGTGAACGCGTTAAGTCACATTGACTCTTTTCAGGTGTGGTGGAGTGCATGGCAGCAGGCCTGGTAACGGTCGCGCACCGGTCCGGCGGCCCGCGCGCGGACATCATTGAGACCAGTGAGCCGTCCCGAACCGGGTTCCTGGCCGCAGAGCCGGAGGAGTACGCGCGCGCGCTGCTCGAGGCGATCGCGCTGCCGCGGGACGAGCGCGGGCGCATCGTGGACGCGGCCAGGTCAGTGCTCGCCATCATGTAGGCTATGTTCCGAATCACGCTCACAGCGCTCGAAGTGCGCTCACGATCGGACCGATTCACGCTCATAGCGCTTACATGAGATGTCGTGACGTCATTGATGATGTCGTGGACTGCGCTCACAGTGCTCACACTCCCATGCGTAAGCACCTTGAGCCAAACGTCAAGTTGACGTTTGATATATGAACATGACAGTAAACACGGGCTATGATCGTGAATCGGTCCGATCGTGAGCGCGCTCAACTGATTCGGATCGGCCGGCAGCACTGTAAGCGCTGTGAGCGTTGTTAGCGTGATTCGGAACACGGCAGTAGTTAGCAGCCATGTATAATTCGTACAAAACTGTCAGGCCAAGTGTTGTCAAATTAACGCAAGCAAAAATCTACCTTACAGTCAGAGCTCTAAGTCTAGTTTTGCTTGCGTTCGTTTGACAGAATTTAGCCTTAGAGTTGTGTCCGAACTATACCAAAAAAAGACCATAGAATAGTAAAAGTACAGAAGGCCAATCTGCCTTAGTAGTGACGTTAGCTGTCTAATTTTAGCCATAAACAATACTAGAGTAAGCGAGTGTTATCATCATATCAAATCAAAGTTCAATAAAATTACTTTCGTTTTTTCACGTTGTTTTAAAAATAGTACCCTAAATACTAGATAGTGGAGTGAGCCTTGGCTAAAAGTATTGAGCACTCACACGTTTTCCATATAAATCCATCCATCCATCGTTTTCAATCAAGCATTTCATATCCTTTTATTAAAGAAAATTAAATATCTTTCAAAAACTAGCTACTTTCGTTGACGTTAAAGATAATTGCACGGATAAAAATGCGATTTGTCCTTTTATTGCAAACCCGTCTATTTTTAGTCTTCAGTTAGCAATAGCTACTTCGAAATGATATTATCTAAAGTTCTCTAGATGTTCTTTAGTATATACCTTTTCATATTTTACGTCAATGTGCATTTTTGTAATTAAAAAATAATAGTTTTTTTATAAGTTACAAAGTAAAATACGGGGTGCTCAACACTTGGCCAAGGCTGTATACTTGAAATCATTTCAGTTGAACGAATTGCACCAAAGTGATTGCTTCAAAAAGCTACTTTCCCGCTCAAACTGTAAGGTTCAAAATCCAATAATATTTTAATAGAAATACGTTCAACAAAAAGAATTTCAGCCATATGCAATGCAGCCTATTATTTGTTCTAACGACTTTATTTTTCCAGGGCATCGGTGGATCGTTTCTCCAGTATGGAGTTTGAAAAGGCCTTCCTCCGGGCGGCAGAACCTCTGATGAAGCTCGATTAATAGTTATTGTTAATATTATTTGTGCATAGCAATAATTTATGTATTTATTTATGTGTAATAAAATATTTTACATTAAGCGTTCCACTAGTCTTAAGTGTAAATTATTTGATATAAAATAATAAAATATAAATAAAAAATGCCAAAGTTTTATCTGATTTTATTGAAAACATCAATTATATTAAGTGATAATGGTAAAATATATAGTATAATATAAATGAATCTTAAAATTAAAGGGGTACTCCCCATTTATTTCATAGCACTGAAAGCCAGAGATCTATTTTTCTTGTCCCATCAAGGTATACTCCATCTCAATATAGATATTACCAAAGCGACAAAACAATGAGTAATTTTGTCTGACATTTTCTTGAAGTCAGCAAAGCTCCTGAACATACGATTCCTAATGAAGGGTACGCTTTTTCTTCTGTTATCGAGCGTCCACAGGCTAAGGTGTCTTCTTACCGTCAGGTAGACAATAGGCTTGTTTGTCACCACCATACTTTAAATAATACCTTTTCGTCATGGGCGTAAACTCATGACTCCCTCGCTACGCTCAGGATTCCATTGTAGAATCTTTAGCTTCACTCAGGATTCAATATACTGCCCTCACCGTAAGAATATCATTTTACTCGCTTCAGATACAACCTACTATTTTTGGTGTCTAAATGGGATCAGAAAAATTGCATCCAAGAAAATCAGTATACGGAACAAATGAGAAGTATCCATCAGAAGGAATGACAAGCCCTAACACACGCACGAGACACGCATGTGAGTATTACATTGCGCGGTTATAAAGAGCGATTGAACTCGTTATACATGCGTGACCTGCAGTATTAAATTCATAGCAAGAAGTTTAGATACAGGTTGTGTGCCGAACATTCGTTTGACGCTAGAAAATATGACCTTGAATGACGTCACTGTTAACTTGCATCTCTTTCATTCTAATATAAGATGGATCTAATGAAAGGGATGCAATACAACAGTGACGTCATTCAAGGCCATCTTTTCTAGCTTCAAACGAAGTTGCGGCACGCAACCTCCAGGATGTATCTAAACTTCTTGATTCATAGTATGCGAGTCTCGTACGTGTGTAGTAAGGCTTTAGAAGGAATGTCTTATGTGGGCGTGTGGCCCACTCGGTCCCGGGGGATCAGTCGCAGCTCGGAGCCGTGCTTCAGAAACACATTGCCTGCAACAATGTCATCATCAATAATTTTAGGTATTTAGTAGGTTTATATAATGTAATGTGAAGATAAAAAATACACTCCCGGTCAAAAATTTCCGGTCACCCTAGTTTAAATAAAAAAAAAAGTTGGGTTTGTTATTGTTAAATATTCTACACTCGTTTTATTTACATATTATTCGTATTGCCCAACTGTATTAGCAATTTCAGGGATCCTATCATAAAAATATCAATGTCCAAAAATGACGATTTTCGCGATATCTCGCTCCGTTAACGTTATTTTTTTCATGGGTTTTTACGAGTGCGATTTAAACTTGGGAACGTTACTTTTTTTGGCTGTTACTTTTGCAGTATAGATGTAAATTTAACTAAAGATAATGACATGATTAAAAAAACTTACAACCTCGCAGTATTTTAGGAAATATGACGGTTTTTTACCGACCCGTATTCTTTGTCCGTGTGTGTACACTTACAAAGAATAAAAACATTATAAATCCCGCGAAGGTAAGATAGCATTTCTTGCACGTGTGTAACAGTAGTTTATGCAATTGCTACATGATGAGAGGCATTAAAACACGAGTTTTATCTACATCCATATATTAAATCCTCTTTCATGTGTTTCATGTGGGCGCGTTGAGCCGGCGTGCGCATGTTTGACGAGAGAGCCTGGCCCGCAGCACCCGGTGGCGACGCGCGCCGTATCTTAAAACATGTGTTCTGAGCAAATAAAATCTTGGGATCCTTGCTGTAATGGGCGAAGATGGCCATAAAGGGCTGTGGGGCGCGTTATATTGCTGGTCTTTACCTACACTTTTTGAGCACATTGAAGAGGAATTAATATGGGTGTTTGTGTTCTAAATAACATGTGGTACCTACCGGCGGTCTGCTGGGGGTTGATGCCGATGCCATCGTCGGTGATGATGGCGCTGGTCGCCGGCTCCACGCGGAACTCCTCCGCCGCGAACTTCAGCACCGCCGTGAACGGAGTCGCCTCGGGTACGCTCAAACTGGAAACCGACAATATATATCAATTCCCTGGAAGTACGCAGAGGTACCGAGCGGATGGTTACGGCATGTAAGGTGCTTCGCAATAAAATCAATAGCACTGAACTACATAACGCACTCAACTGTATTATCGTGCCTCCGAACAAATCTCGTCGGCGCACGTATATCCAGCTGTCGGACGGCACAGCCCCGCGCCCGCGCGCGACCGCCGCGCGCCGCCACGCACCGCTCTGCGACATGGTCGGGTCGCTAAATGGGCTCCTGCGCACTGACCCAGAATTGGATATTTTTGTAGATAGCCTGCCAAGGCTCACGTCCAGATGCCTCTCTTATTATGAGAATGTATAGTGAGAATGAAAGTTTATTCTTATATGCCTAAGACTCTATGTAATTAATTCATATTTAATCTCATTACAAGTGTAATTGGTTGTTACCGTTCTTGTTAATAAATAAATAAATAAATAAATAAATAAATAAATAAATAAATAAATAATAGTACATTAATTAACAAGGGCGGTAAAACAAAGAATGTCTCAGATCGCAGGTATTTGACGCCCGAGCCGAAGGCAAGGGCGATAAATGTGCGATCTGAGGCTTTCTTTATTACCGCCCGTGTTAAGTACAAAATTTTATGTCACCCCCTGGCCAGGAAGTGGGATTTCCCGCGCGCGGAGCGTGCGGTAATTGCCGCTTTATGGCCAGGTGTGACATAAATTAGTATTATGTCACACCTGGCCATAAAGCGGCAATTACCGCACGCTCCGCGCGGGGGAAATCCCACTTCCTGGCCAGGGGGTGACATAAAATTGTGTACTTAACACGGGCGGTAATAAAGAAAGCCTCAGATCGCATATTTATCGCCCTTGCCTTCGGCTCGGGCGTCAAATACCTGCGATCTGAGACATTCTTTGTTTTACCGCCCTTGTTAAGTAATGTACTATTACGTAGACTATCCATACTATATGACTTTATTGTACTGAATGTGACCGTGGCTTAATCAATAATAGCATCAATCAATCAATCAATCAATCAATCAAATTTATTTATTTCTGTGAATGTGGTACAATTTAGGGTCTTATAATTATATTAGTTCAGCACATCCTGCCAGTGTTGGCGTAGAAACAATTAATACACATGAAATTTATTACATATCATTATCAATAATAAAATATTAGCAGTATAATATTAACAACAACATTAACATCTTTAAGGTGTCTCTAAAAACTCTTTTATTGAATAGTAACATTTTTCAACCAAAAATGCAACTAAATGTTTTTTAAATTGGTGTGTCTCTAAACTTTTAATAGTGTTCGGTATTTTATTAAATATTTTTGTTTGCATTCCAAAAAAGCTGTTCCGCATTAATGCTGTTTTCATAGGCTGAGTATACAGCTGTCCTTTATACTGCGAGCGAGTGGGAAGCTTTCGTCTTTCTGATACAAATCTGAACATGTCAATATGGCGTTTAACAAATAGAGCTACCTCTAAGATGTACAATGAAGGCAATGTCAAGAGTTTCAGTGATTTAAATATAGGAACACAGCTGTCTCTTACGTTTATGCCGCAGATAGCTCTAACGCATCTCTTTTGGGCAATAAAGGCTGCCTCACGATTTACAGAGTTGCCCCAAAAGATAATGCCATATCTAATTTTAGATACTACTAACCCATGGTATGCTACTAAGACTGTATCACGGTTAGCTACTTTTGATAGTTTATATAGTGCGTAGGCCGATTTGTTCAGGTGCTTACATACATCATCTACATGTTTTTTCCAACTTAATTGACTATCAACTGATAATCCTAGAAATTTAGTAACAGCTACATTCTCTATTGTTGTACCTTGATAATTAACATTGATCTTACTATGAATATTAGATAATTTTTGTTGATAAAAATGCATTACATTTGTTTTATTTAAATTAATTATTAAATTATTATCATTAAGCCAATTTATTATACAATTTAATTCTTTATTTATGTCCTGTTCATAATTTGTTAAATCATTATTATTACAATTTATAATTGATGTACTGTCGTCTGCGAATAATACTATGGGATAATTTACATTGCTTGGAAAATCATTAATATAAATTAAAAACAACAATGGACCAAGTACACTGCCCTGTGGAACCCCAAGTTGTAGGTAGTGTTCTTTAGAAATATATTTACATTGTTTCTTTGTCTCAGGGCATATCCTGGATATCTCTGTATATTGTATCCTCTTTTCAAGATAAGATGCTATAAGGTTTAATGCGTTGCCTCTTATGCCATACATATTAAGTTTCTCTATAAGTCGACCATGGCATACATGATCAAAAGCCTTGGACATATCGGTGTAAATTGCACAAACCGGATTTTTTCTATCAATGTTCTCCATTACAACTTTAAGCATGTCATATATAGCAATATCAATGGATATACTTTTCCTAAATCCTTTCTGCTCATTACATAATAGGTTAAATTTGTTCATATATGAATACAAGCGTTGGTAAATGATCATCCATAAACTATGATTTGTACACCGAAAGGCAAAACATGAAGGACTACTTAATCTGTAACATCTAAATATATTTTATACTCACGTTTAAGCAAATAAATTATCTTTATCTTTACTACCCATACTAATATTATAAATGCGAAATTGTGTCTGTCTGTTAACTCTGCATGCTTAAACCTCTGAACCGATTTAGATGAAATTTGGCATGGAGATAGTTTGAGTCCCGGGGAAGGACATAGGATACTTTTTATCCCGGAAATCATCCCTAAGTGAGTGGAAGTTTGTATCGAAGAGCGACTAGGTAAACGCCGGATATAAAGACAATAGCAATTTAAATTGACTGAGAATTCTTTGTTTTACAGCCCTTGGTAAGTAATGTACAATGGTTGCTAGTGTTGCTACGCTGGCGAGGTGTTCAGAATGATCTTCACACGCTCTTTCTCCCTTATAATAAAGATGTGTGAAGATCATTGTGAGCACCTCGCCCGCGTAGCAACCATTGCTGCTGACTGTACTATTGTATATGTTTAATATCTAGACATCAACTCATTTTCAGAATTACGTCTTGCCTGTTACTGTTCATATGAACGCAGGTTTCTAATAAGAATGAAAAAATGAAGATGCTTGTAATCAGAAGTCATTATTTTTCAAGTAATTATAGTGCAATAATATCTTTATGTCACACCTGGCCATAAAGCGGCAATTACCGCACGCACCGCGCGCGGTAAATCCCACTTCCTGGCCAGGGGGTGACATAAAATTTTGTACTTAACACGGGCGGTAATAAAGAAAGCCTCAGATCGCATATTTATCGCCCTTGCCTTCGGCTCGGGCGTCAAATACCTGCGATCTGAGACATTCTTTGTTTTACCGCCCTTGTTAAGTAATGTACTATTGTAACATCAGTAGTATCCAAGAAGGATATCAAGTATAAAAGTGGAAATATGTAGGATACAGGTAATGCTGGAATAAGTGAAAACTGATAAAAATCAAAATTCATGTGTATAAAAAAGTGTATTAAAAAATGACAATAATTTATCATGATGGCAACATGTTCTCCCAAAATTCCCAGTCATCAGTACTACTTCTAACTATATCTTCAAATTCTATCCTTAAATTATGTTCTTTGCACATTTTCTGTACAACACCCACTAGTTCAGAGTATGTGAGGTCTATATAAAAGAATTCAGATGACATGTTCTCTTTCAATAACTTTCCGCAGTCTAAAAGAGCATTTACAATCATTTTACACAAATCAGCATGCTCCAAACAAATTTGTAGAAACTGTTTCTCATCGACCCTGATCAAGAATTTCCAAAATTGTTTATATTTGTGGCTTCTTTTTGACAATATCATTAATAATGTATTGATAATATTGTTCACCGCACCATGGTATTTGAAATCCTTATTTATTAAACTTAATACTAACAAGTCAACTGTTTCCTGATTACAGCTATCTAGCATTGTAACTATAGGTTCCCTTGGATCTTCACAGTTGCTTAATTCATTCAATAATATATTACTTTTAAACTGCAAGATTTTACCTCTTGATAACTCAACAGACAAATTCCTGAGTAGAGTCTCCTTTGAGGCTGCTTCTAACATAATATCAGATAAGCAATTTGCCAGTCTATCTTCTGAGTAAATTTGAAGGAATATTCTAAAACCTACATCCATTTGTGTTATTTTTGTGTTAGAGTGTATAATTTTTTTCAACACATATTTTGGTGGATCCGTAAAACAGTTCTTGAGGATCGTATTAGAAGTGTTGTGTCCTTTATTCACTTCGGATAGAAAGTCACTGATAATATTTCTTCTTTGAAATCTATCTAGACATTTTTCTATGTGATGTGCCACATGGAATGCATTTTTGAACTCTGTTTCTGGCGTGTCATTGTTGGGCCAGTCGTGTAGCTGGCAGAGTTGTAGGAAATCTTGGAAAAGACCCAGGAATTGCTTCGCGACCACATCCATGGCAGTGTTGCGAAGATTGCGAAGTAACTTCAAAACACCAGCATCAGCATCTGTTAACACATTAAAAAGATAAAGGCTCTTACTACTGTGAAGTTACTTCGCAAGCCAAGCAAGAATACATCTCAGACATTAGGAAATAAAATTAAAACTCACACTTTGAAAGGCAACTTGGGGTCCGAAGTCAGCGTAATTTTAAAAGTAACTTTCGACCTGGAAACAAAAGGTAATGTTAATGGTGTCGATTTATGTGAATTAATTTATTCAGGAACCGTTCCAAATACGTACATCTTGGAAGAAACTTCTATATTATTCAAATAATTGCCCAAGAGATTGTAGAATGGTACACGAGTCAATCAGTCAAGGCAGACAAGTGACGTTTACATAAAACGTCAACGAAATCAGCTTTTTTATGTTGTTTAAGGCATATTTTTACAAAATCTAAAGCGCTTTGACCGTTGATAAAATGCGATGGCCATGTACATACATGTACATAATCCATCAGAATAAAAAAGTTCTAAAAATATGGGATTTCAAGAAGTTTTAAAGTGCTTATAGGCACAAGAAATACAGTTTCACTTCCCCTCAATCAGTATTAACAGTTAATAATCGAACTTGAATAGTTTGTCAGCTGTTGTGTTGACAGCACAAGCTGTCAGATTTGACGTATGTGAATTTCGTAAAAATCAATAAACAAACCAGTTTCTGCGCTCTAGTTATTACAAAATCTGGTGTTTAATAAATTAAAATGTTGCTAAAAAGAAATTTGCTAGAATGTGTGACTCTTTTCTCGTGCAGTGTATGTGTCGTTTGCATATTTCTTAATTGTGTCACAAATGTATCCCCGATTACCGGGATATGGTTCCCTTTGTACATTATTTTAGTTTTCATCGTGTCAGTATCGTTTAGTTTTAAGTTCATACAGTGGTTACTGCATATGAATAAGCCTATAAAGTATGATCTAGAAGGTTTGTTGAAAGATTATCCCCAGTTCCTGTTTCTGAAGCGATTTTTGCCGCAAGCTAAAAAAAGGGTTAAATCGGAGGATTACGATGAAGGCAAGGAATATGACACGAATGAGCTGAGCGTGATATCGACGGTGCTGGAAAGGAAGCTGGTTTCGTCGTGGTATGTGCCGTATATTTCGCAAGAAATCGGATTTCCATGTGCATGCAAGCAAATGCTTGATGAGATGATTGGGAAGACATTCAAGGTTTGTCGCGAATTAATACATTTATATATAATCTATATATGTACGTATTTAATGAATAATATTTTTGCATATTTATACCTATACTATATTCTTTAAAATTTCCTTATCTTTACCAATTTGTACAAAACATTGAAATATGTATTAATTAATGAGTTCCTAATTAGTAAATTGGAAAGCTTGAGCTTGTACTCCAGTGCGGTCATTAACCCTTGGACCAACCCAACACAGTGAATCCTCAAATTTTATAAAGGGTTGGCATTTTGAATATGACTCCTTTGAAGTTGTGAGTGTCTATAGCTGCAGTGACCGCACTATCAGGTGGATCAAAAGCCTGTTTGTATAATATACAGGGTGCAAGCACGTAGATATAGAAATTCTAAGGGGGGGGACGGGTCATAAAGTCAGTACACATCTACGACGAAAACGCGAGCTTAGCGAGCGCGAAATTTTTCGAACATTATGATGCAAAATGCGGAAAATACTTCATGTTACGCATCAACGTCAAGTCATAACATACCTAGATGAAAAACGCGACCGCAGCGAGCGCGAAAATTTTTCGAACAGTATGTTGCAAATGCGGAAAATACTTCATGTTACGCATCAACGTCAAGTCATAACATACCTAGATGAAAAACGCGAGCGCAGCGAGCGCGAAAATTTTTCGAACAGTATTTTGCAAATGTGGAAAATACTTCATACGCATCAACATCAAGTCATAACATACGTAGATGAGGAACGCGAGCGTAGCGAGCGCGAAGTTTTTCGAACATTATGATGCAGGTGCGGAAAACTTCACACGCATCAAGTCATAACACATCTAGATAAAAACGCGAACGCGAACATTATGATGCAGGTGCGGAAAACTTCACACGCATCAAGTCATAACACATCTAGATAAAAACGCGAACGCGAACATTATGATGCAGGTGCGGAAAACTTCACACGTATCAAGTCATAACACATCTAGATAAAAACGCGAACGCGAACATTATGATGCAGGTGCGGAAAACTTCACACGCATCAAGTCATAACACATCTAGATAAAAACGCGAACGCGAACATTATGATGCAGGTGCGGAAAACTTCACACGCATCAAGTCATAACACATCTAGATAAAAACGCGAACGCGAACATTATGATGCAGGTGCGGAAAACTTCACACGCATCAAGTCATAACACATCTAGATAAAAACGCGAGTGCGAACATTATGATGCAGGTGCGGAAAACTTCACACGCATCAAGTCATAACACATCTAGATGAAAACGCGAACGCGAACATTATGATGCAGGTGCGGAAAACTTCACACGCATCAAGTCATAACACATCTAGATGAAAACGCGAGTGCGAAATTTTTCGAACATTTCGAGTATGATGTGGGTGCGGAAAATACTTCATACGCATCAAGACGTCTAGGATGAAAATGCGAGCGCAGTGAGCGCAAAATTTTTCGGACATTATAATGCAGGTGCGGAAAATACCATACATAATTAATGTAAAGATAGCTTTTGATTCTCCGAAAAAATAAATACCCAATGGAAATCGACACTAAAAACTAACATCCCAGAAGGGTGTCCCACGCCTATGCCACATGGAAGGAAAGCACCTTGAATATTGTAGAACGAAGATTTTACTAATAAAAGACATTATTTTAATGTAAAAAACAATCAAACTGCATTCATAGATTTTTAAATATTTACATGGTTGAACCGGGTATCGAACCTGCTACATGAGAAAAAAAATACCCTGTAGCTTTATCATACCCATCGAAAAGCTTCATCATAAGGATTATTTTTTTCTAAATAACATAGTGTCAGAATTAAAAGCAAAACATGAATTTTAACATTTTGATGTAAAATTTTGTTTAGTTCAGAATAATGAATAGCTGACATTGCCGTAAGGACATACAACTAATTGCTTTTTCTTTTTTATATATATTAAGTAGTTTCCTTGTTGGTGTAAATGAGATTTAATGAGAACTATAATACCACTTCTTATAATATTTTAGATCTGCAACAAAATTGAAACAAAAGAAGTATTTGTAGACACCTGCTCCATATTGACAAGCCATTTAAGGGAATATAGAAAAGCTCTTAAAAGACATGAGAAATCACCAACAAGCACATTAGAGTCTCTTTACAAGAAGTCTCATCCTATATCCGAGAAAAAACTAGAGTCAGCAGACCATTGTACCAACATTCTAAGGATCATATTGAAGGAGTTAGTACCATGGGAACTCTGGGACACACCACATTCAGAGCTGCTGGTACGAATATTATCGAAAAAACTCGATACATTCATTGATAATACTCTGGCAGATCCTGTTTGGATCAATGATAAACTGTTAAATATAATAGACAAAGAAGTAGAGAGTAAGGGAGAGGTGGAAAAAGAAGAACCAAAAGAAGCAGAAGAAGTTGAGAAGGAGGGTGAGACAACAATAGAGTCTGTGTTGTCTACTGTCGCTACTAATAGTGCTGCACCTATATTACAAAGAGGTAAGTTTCATATTATTAATGAAGGGAAGGACTTGCCGCGCAATGTGTGTTAGGGTATTGGAAGTCACACACAGAGCGTGCGGGTGTGTGGCGGGCGGGGTTTCACACTGCAGCGCGTTGACACGCGCCTGCCCGCCACACGCACGCGCCCGCGCGCCAGACGCCCGCGCGCCACGTCCATGCGCCACACGCCCGCGCCCGCGCGCCAAACGCCCGCGCGACAAACGCCCGCGCCCGCGCGCCATACGCCCGCACGCTCTGTGTGTGTTTTAAGCTATCGTGACTGTGGATGGTCTATATCACCCAGCTGGAAAACAGTTTTGGCTATTATGTCAGTGACGCTTGTGGCTGAGACTTTAGCATGTAATGCAATGTGTTTATTTACATGATATGACACGTAATGGATGAATCGACTAGCATGACTGGTTGCTCAACAATTCCTGTCTCACTTGCATTGTGTGGCTTAGAAAATCGAGGGTAGATTTGAGAGATTTAGTTTTTATTCTTCTTGTATGGTCAGCATCAAAAGTAGCTACTAGCTACGCATATGGCGACGTCAAAAGTCTTTATCACAACGAAATAAGAGCTTATAACCTCTTCATATGCGTAGCTATACTTTCTATGCTTAAGACCCCACCACATTGAGCGCGGTTTGACCGTTGGCCCGCGCTGATCTGAATGCACGGCACGTTATGAGCTTTGTCGAGTTTGTCGCACCAGCTATCGCGCGTGTACCGCGCAGTTTGAGCGTGGGCCAGTGTGACCTAGCTCATAACATGCCGTGCATTTAGATTAGCGCTGGCCCGCGCTCAAACTGCGCCCGCCCCGCTACCGCGCTCAATGTTGCCAGACTTTGACGAGTCACTCACGTCTTTATTTATTGTCGAATATCGCTCAACATGTTTCGGGCCAATACCTGGTCTTTAATCATGAGTGGTCGCGGCGGCGTCGCGTTTAACACTGCGCGCGAGCGCGCGGAACGCGCGGCTGCCCGGTGTTGGTTGCGTCGGTGGGGCGGGAGCGGGAGGCGAGAATCCACCCTCATATTCATCATATTTGTAGACATTACCGAGGAGAAGTCTCCGTCCAAGGAGCATATTCCTCCGTCCGCCGTGGAGCGTGAAGCGGTGACGGGTGCGGAGGTGGCGCTGGTCGATGCGCCCGCGCCGGTGCTGCGCGAGCGCCGCGGACGCCAGGGCCGTCAGGTCAAGATATACGACCGCATCATTGAAGGTCATTTTATTATAATGCAGTACAAAGCACTCTGTTTATTGTCATTTCACAATTTTTTTTTATAAATGTTGGGACTGCTCTTGGCCAGCATCTAGCCAGGGGGCAAAGATGAGGCCGACGATGAAGCGAGCTCAACCAAAAAACTCACTATGATGCAGTACAAAAGGAGTCCGACCGAAGTTTCGGTTTCGGCAGGTTTCGGCATAAAAATGATTTACATTTCAAATTAAACCAAAAATCGTGCCATAACCTCACTCGATTTTTATCGCAAGCAGGCAGCGTGAAGACCTGGGATACGGACATAGACCTGCAGTGCATCAGCATGGGGCAGGACCTCCTGGCGAGCCTTGATGGTGGCGTGGTTGGGAGATTGTGGCCAGATCCTGACCCTGACAACAGTCCGCCACATAACACCGCCAAGGATCCGCCGCTGTGGTTCGGTAAGGTTTCTTAGCTGAGGATGTATTCCTTCCTATTTTGTCATTGCCTTAGTTGGTTAGTTGGTAGTGAGAGTGACACTGCCTATGAAGCCGGAAGTCCCGGGTTCGAATCTGCATCAGCATGGGGCAGGACCTCCTGGCGAGCCTTGATGGTGGCGTGGTCGGGAGACTGTGGCCAGATCCTGACCCTGACAACAGTCCGCCGCATAACACCGCCAAGGATCCGCCGCTATGGTTCGGTAAGATTTCTTGGCTGAGGATGCATTCCTATTTTGTCATCTTCCCACTTTGATTACATTGCGGCATCGTTTAATGTCCCAATGGCATCTGATAGGTATCTTTTTTTTGGTCTTCTTTAGGATTCATTGAAAAAAATATACTTGGAAATAAGGCCTTCGAGTAATACACAAATAATTTATTGACAACTTAAGGAAAGACTATCCTTGTACTTGCGTGAGATTTTTCGTTAAGAAATCTAACTGATCATGCTAAATTCATAATATAAGACCGCCTGTTGTTTGCCTCTACTCATTGTCATTATGTACTGTTATGTGTTACTTTTGTTGAGGTTATGCAATGGTCTCATCTATGAGAGGAGGCCTGTGCCCAGCAGTGGGACGTATATAGGCTGATGATGATGATGATGATGATGATGCAATAAAGAGTATTTGTATTGTATAAACTTATTTTCTAGGCGAAGAAGAAACCTTAGAGCTGGAAGCCGACAGCCCGCTAAAAGACAGCCCCGTGAAGAAGGAATACAGTCCAAAACCGGTGGAACTGCTCAAGGAGATTCAGACGACTGTACACTCAGCTAAGAGCAAGATAGGAGGGCTGCAGGTCCCCATACGTTCACTAGATGTCCCGCCCAACGTTAGTCCAGCACGCACTGTCGCTTCTCTACGCTTTTGAGATCGGTTTATCGGATCATTTTTAAGCCAGGTACTCTACCAGCAGGTACTAGCGAGCAGTTACTGTAACCGAACGGTTACAGTAACCAGTGTAAGTATAAGTGCTCGGCTCGCGACCAGCCGATGAATGGCGCTCTCTCTGTTACGTACACACTTGAGAATCCGTTCAGTTACGGTTACAGTTCGCGAATGAGTACCCGGCTTTAGGGTTCCGTACCTCTTCACGCCCTTGCCAGACAAACAATGAATGATTTAGGCAATGGCTACACAGAACCAAAGGAATTCCCGCTGAACTCCATCATCCGGTTTGTGGAAAGTTTGGAGAGCAGCTTGGAGTTGGCATAAAGCAGAGGGCAGTTTCACAAAAGATCCCATTTGGTTGAAGGATAGGAAAAAAATATAGAATCACTTTGTTGTTCATGTGTCTGTCTGTCGTGAACTTTTATCTCGGGAACGCGTGGAGGTATCGAGTTGAAATTAAAACCATATATACTGAAGTTTACAGTCCCTTGAAGCTTTTAAAAAGTCAAACTTCTCAGTGAACGTAAAAAAGGTACGGCGATTTCAATATTTTGGGTGCAAATCAAGGTGAGATTTAGCTTACTTGTATACTTTGACATTAAAATCAAGAAATAATTAACATTTTAAGCTGGTTCATATGACCCTTTTAATCTTGTACTTAGACTGAGTGATAATGTAAACTGAAATCTGACTTTCTACGAAAAAACTGGGTTTACATCAACATATTTACTTCCGATATTCCGATCTCTTTATTTTCCTTAAACTTCGCTGAAGTTGACCGTTGAATCGCAGGTACAATTTTCTCACGCCTTTTAGGCGTAAAGTAGCACTTATTTACTGTACAGACAGTCGCAGAAGTAAATCTCAATCTCAACAATTCTTAGTCGTGTGCTCTTTTTGACCATTACCTTTGCCGCTGACTGTATTCTAAGCCTTTGTTCACACGACAATACACATCGCGTGCTTAGAGATTTTACCGATTTCAGTGTTCGTGTGGACATAGTAGGCTAAGACTGTTGCTACACCACTCGATCGTACGATTCTCCGTTCGATTATTGATGCCAATCGATCGATTGATGTGGTAAGGTAACACTTAGGTAATTATAAAAGTATTGGATGGGGTATCTTTAGCTCGCAAGTCCTGGTACAGTCACAATTCCTTGAATGTATTGAACGTCCATTTGAATGTCACTTTGGTGTTTGGCATGATTTGCATGATGGTGTACGATTACTTCGAGTTTGACAATGACATATATCTAATTCCATTGGATATTATACTCTAACACTAAGTACCTAATAGAGTTTCTATTACAAACATAATATTTTTAGATTGTATATAATAGAAACTATTACAGTACTTTAATCTCACGAGCTCGGATCAGCCATGGTTGTGTTGAGCTATACATACATGCACATTGTATATGTGTGCGTTAGCGTAGGAGCTATGAGTTAACATTTTCTGTGTTCGTATGTGTCACAACTACAAACAGCTAACCCGCGCTTGTGAGATGAAAGTACCGTAATTGTTTAGAATCAAAACAATTAATGCCTAATGTACCGGGGCTATATTCAAAGACACTCCCTTGTGCACGCGTACGGTATGGGTTTGCACCCCGTGTGAAATCTGAGTGATTACGATAAGTGTATGGACATTAATAAGGGCGGAAGCGAAGGTGTACGGAGGCTGAACGGGTCCCGGGCTTGGAGTCCTGGAAGTCATCTTGAAGGCGCTCAAAGGGGGTAACAGACACATACACATTACACAATTCAGCAACACTATCCCCTCGCAGCTAGGAGCGAGGATCGGGAAGACAATTGTAAGTAGGTAGATTAAGGATTGTTAGATTTAAGTACTTAGCGTCGCGAAACGCGACCCTTGTGCACGCCCGGCAGTCTCGTATTGGAAAGGAACTAGCTATGGGCCCCTAGTTTCTCGAAACCCCTGGCGTGGACAGTAATAGTTTCTATTATACATCCACCCTGTCTAAAAATATTATGTGTGTAATAGAAACTGTATTACGTTAGTGTTAAAGTGGAATATCCAATGGAATAAAAGCATACATGCCTGTGTCATACAGTCAAGGGCATAAATATGTATACATTTTTGGACCTTATTTCAATGGAATAAGATGAAAAAATGTATAGGTACACATTGGTGCCCTTGACCTACTAAAAGTAAATTACATGTAAGGCAGTTGACTGATAAACGTTGCATCTTGGGATTAGCTGTTTAGATGAAACAGATTAACGATTCAAAGTTAAGAGGAACACTAGTACATTACTTAACAAGGGCGGTAAAACAAACAATGTCCCAGATCGCAGGTATTTGACGCCCGAGCCGAAGGCAAGGGCGATAAATATGCGATCTGAGGCTTTCTTTATTACCGCCCGTGTTAAGTACAACATTTTATGTCACCCTCTGGCCATGAAGTGGGATTTCCCGCGCGCGAAGCACACACACACTTCATTCACTTCATTTATGTTACACCTGTAACATAAATGAAGTTTAACTGAAGGTATTTTATGGAACGAAATTTTAATGGTTTGTTACAGATACAAGTTCATGTTATGTTACGTGTCAGTCACGAAGGCGCGCCCCTCCACAGCCCAATCCGTACAATTGCGCATAGATTAGTATGAGATTCGCTGTGGAGGGGCGCGTCTACGTACAGTCAAGGGCATAAATATGTATACACTTTTGGACCTTATTTCAATGGAATAAGGTGAAAAAGTGTATACATATTGGTGCCCTTGACTGTACATGACAAGCACTATAGCATGCTTTTATCAAATTTTATGTTATTCTAAATGAAACTTGTGAACAAAACCATAATTTTTCAGTTATAGCAGTTTGTTGTTATTGTAAAGTGAACCGTAAGCGTTGGATAATAAGGTTGCAACTGCCGCAGGACGAGGCCGCTGGTATGATGGAGGGTCTACTCGACTTTGGTATCGCGGGGCTGAAGAAAGGGCTCCGGTTTACTGGCTTGAGTGACGATTCACAGGTAAGATTAGAGAAATCAATAATTTCGAACTTTCTCGAAAAAGAAGATCAAATCTACCTTACAGTCAGAGCTCTAAGTCTAGTTTAGCTTGCGTTCTTTTGACAGAATTTAGCCTTAGAGTTGTGTCCGAACTCTAACTCGCGTTATGTTTGAGGTATAATAGGATTTGGCATATTCTTTTGTCTTGTTTCGTTTAAAAAAAAATTGAGTCAACAACCCTATAGGGATGATGACTTGATGTCTAATGGTAATGACACTTTTGATGATGAAGTTTGTACTGATATTTCAAATCAGATTTCTTTAACGTAACGTTAAAAATGCTCTGTTAATACGAAGTTTGTAAGGAAATACGAAATCGTGACGCCGCAGTTTTTTTATTTTTTATTACAAAAGGCACACTTAACAGATATCACACAGTAAGAGTTAGTTGAGAGTTTACACACGATAGTTTAAAGACCAGCATGACATCCCATGCAAGTCCACACAGCATGCTGATCAATATGTAAGCGCATATATGTACATGTACTGACAAAGTGCACAGTTTTTGACGAATAAACAAATCTTTAAATGTTTTTAATTGTCTAAAATAAGGGAAGTGTTTTTCGGAATTTCAATTCGGTACCGATTATAACCTTAAGTGGTTCACATACAATTTTTGTTACATTCTGTACGAGAGGTACTGTTTTCAGGAAAAATCTCCTTCGCACCTGAAGGATAGGAGTGAGAGGAACTCCCCTCCCGAGGCGGGGAGGAGTGGACCGCTGCCCATGGAGCCAAGAGAGCCGCCTATGTCCTCCGTCATACAGAGGGGTAAGTTTAGCGCACTCGTACTTGAAAATATGTACCAAATACAAATAAGAAAATTTTATTTTCTCAAAAATGGCCCGCAAACTGGACGTTACTCGCTACATATTGGAAGATAAAGTGTATTGCTTCAGGTCTGATCAAAATTAAAAAATTAAATAATAAATAAACATTGTAGGCCGCCTGCAATGTCACATATAAATTCCTTTATTTGTCGAGTTCCAAACTTTTTAAAAAGTAGAAACAGTCGTATAAAAGGAGGCACAGGTCGTATTCAGCCAATTCAGCTCGCATTTTTCTGTTGGGAACGCGACGTTTTTTTTATGGATCTCGAATATTTTGCGTTTTTCGGTGGAAAAATACACTTGCGATTCGCTAAAAAAAATGGCGGGAAAGCATGATGTTTTTGACGTTGTAAGGTAAGGTTATGTTTATCAAATCTTTATTAATATTTTGTCTTTATCCCCCATTTTTGAGAAAAGCACTATATTCGGCAGGAATGGCAATTGCAAGTTTCATATTATAATTAAACGGACTCGCAAGCTCGTCCGTTTAAACAAATATTCACCCTGCGATTGCTTCCTTCCCGGCCACGGGAATAATGTACTAATTATACACATGATCATCAAAACTTACAAAGTATGTAGGTTGGACGTAGTGCAATGTGGACGAACAAACCCTCTTATTAAACAAACCGATTATAGCGGACGTGCCGTTGATATTCGTTTGTCCTTATCTGTCACTTGACATTTGTGTTTGTGGGAAAGGGACAAAATACATTTTAGTTAGCAGAGGATGTACTTATTTTATTACAGAAGACAACGGCACTAGTGCGGCTCCCCAACTAGTGAAGCAACATCGGGTAGCGTCACAGGACAGTGTGGTGAGTATTAGGAGGTTGCCCTTAGCGCCAGTTGCACCAACGTACGAACACAGACCGGTCATCGTCAAATATGGCGCCGGCAGCTGTCATCCCATAGAAACTTGTCAAACTTTCCATACAATCAGATTTGACGAACACCGCTTACGATTACAGACGTTTTGGTGCAACCCAGCCTTAGTCACAGAATAGTATAATAGTATTACATACAGAACGGACACGAACCCCCCGCACCGAGGTCAGTTACCTCGTCCTTGACAGGCCAGGATTACAAGCCGGGTTAAGATCGGGTTACCGTCGCGTCTCGCGATTCGTCCACACCACGCGCCACGCACTCGCGCAAACAATTGACGCGTGTACCGACAGCGCACTCACACATACTTACCGAAAGCGCTTACTTTCCTTCGCGTGTCACCCCCGTGACTTAGTGTAAGGCCTGAGTGGACGCTCAGAGCGGAGCGTTCGGCGGGGCGTGCAGCGGGGCGGGCGAGCGTGCATACTATTTGTGCAGCGGCGACTCAGGACACCAGTATGAGTTTCAATTGTTTAACATGCACGCCCCGCTGCACGCCCGACTCGAGCGTCCACTCAGGCCTTACACTTACAATCGCGGACTCTTTCTCTTGTTGTCAGTTCCTTTCGCACGTCTCAGCGTCTATGCCGAAGAAATGTAGGGTTTTTTTTTTAACCTGCCTGTGGCTTAATTTGTCGTGCCCAATAATTCGATAGGAGTGCGCGGTTGAAGAGTGGCCTGGGGATAATCCAGATGAGCTGACCAGGATTCGAACCCGGGACCTCCAGCTTCGTGGTCACTACCAACTAAACTAAAGTGGTCGGTCGTCACTTGAATGTTTATAATCTACCAACAAACTGGGGTCTGCAGTCCCGGGACTGGTTTCTTTTCGGGACTGGATACCCGGGATTTCCGGGACTTTGTCCAAAAGTCGGTCCCGGGACTGCAAACCCTAACAAATATATTTTTCGCCTTGACTTGTATATTTTTGACGTCAGCCGTCATTACCCCGGCCGATCCCGCACTCGCCGCTGCCACCGGAGCCCGAATCCCCGGAGCCCGAGTACGAAGAGCCCGCCGACCTCTCCACCAGCATTGCCAAGCTTCGCTCGCTGCTGCAGCGCGCCGAGGTCAACCCTGAGCGGTAAGGACTACCGGTCATTACCAGTGGGGTCTGCAGTCCCGGGAATGGTTTGTATAAAAAGTCCGGGAAGTCCCGGGACTGCAAACCCTAATTACAAGTCAGCCGTCATTATATCTGCGGAGGCCTAGGAATTCAGTACATATATTATGCGATAGCATTACAATCGATAGGAATGTTATAAGTCCGAAAGTGAGTCCATCTTGATGAAGTGAGTGATGCCCACGGCCACCTTTCATCATCGCACCGCTCGCCATCGGCAGCGAGCTCATCCCCACACCTTAGAGCCACTGCGTTCTCGTACAGTGCGATTCAACAGGTGCTTTATACCGAGAACACTTAGGTTGTGGAATGAGCTTCCTGCCGAGGTATTCCCAATGGGCTACAGCATGGGGCTCTTTAAAAAAGGCAGGCAGGTGAAAAGGGTTCTTATGGGTCGGCAACGCGTGAGTGACGCCTCTGGTGTTGCAAGCGTCTATAGGCGGCAGTAACCACTTACCATCAGGTGGGCTGTCAGCTTGTTTGCCTCCGACGTAGTATAAAAAAAAAAATCTTTCTGGCTGTCTGGAAACTCTGACCGCTGAACCGATTTAGATAAGAATAAGAATAAGAATAATTTATTGAAAAACATGTTGTACAATAATAATAACTATAGGCTAGGAGCTTACAATTAGATGCTAAATAAATAGTACGTGCCTGAGCTAGGAAACCCTGTATTTCAGGCAAAGAAGGGCTTACAATTACTTAAAATTATTCACATGCAAAAAAAGAGAAATACAATTTTAGCATATTCAGTGGTGTTAACAGATGTTGTTTACAAGTTGTTATGCAGTGAGAGGCAAAAAAGAAAGCTACCCTCAGCAGGGTGTCCCCTTCCCCTCTCTTCCTTCGATGAAATTTGGTATGGAGATAGTTTAAGTCCCGGTAAAGGACATATGATACTTTTTATCCCGGAAATCATCCCATAAGGAGGATTTAGATATCGATTTCACAGTTTCCATTAAAATAGTTTTAAAAAATCTTGGTTTCAACTTTCATTAATAGCCAAGACTCCGTCAAGTTTTTCGAAAGATT
Organism: Cenopis cana; assembly: GCA_951800055.1. Lineage (NCBI taxonomy): Eukaryota > Metazoa > Arthropoda > Insecta > Lepidoptera > Tortricidae > Cenopis > Cenopis cana. Next base: position 4,736,163 of record OX637487.1, on the reverse strand, counting down.
CCATAATTTGACGGATTTTAGACGCAGACATAAATCTGGAGAATGCCCGTTTATAGGCCTTAAGAAATAAGATAAGAATTATTTATTCGAGACAAAAACAACAATTAACACAGCAAAATAAAAATAAAAACAAAAAAGTTGTGTTGTCACGAAACGGTACCATCTCAGCATAATGCGGGCAATCGCCAGCGCTGGTCTTCCGATGGGACTGTCGAGTGATTTCACGGCGAGTAACCTTACGAAAAACCGAAAAAATTATATAAATAAATAAAGAACAAAAAACATGAATTTAAAAAAAATACAATGGAGCATGTTAACTAATTTAGAAATCCATTTTTCTGTATTCTATGTTGAAAATAAAAAATATATGTGAAAGAATTATTTCGATACGTCCATTAGTAAATTAGCCTTAGAGTGGTTAGACTCTAGCCGCTGGAGGGTAGTTATTAATTAGCGAGTGTGTTTATCTACAGAGGAGAGGAGGTGGTGTGGGAAGGCGCGGAAGAGACGCGCGGGCGCACGCAGCGGCACCACTCTTCGCGGCCCGTTGACACCGCCACCCTTGCTGGTATCTACTGAATAGAAATAATATACATTTTCTCAAACATGCTCGGAAAGGGTCGTATTATGTTTGAAAAACGAACACGGGAAGTGTCTAGTTTTTATCCGCCTAAATTCAAAAAGTTAAAATTCGTCCCTGTGGCCTTAATAGGCTATAATAATCCTACCAAAACCCATTTTTTCCGCAGCGTGTCTTTTTTAATTATCTGACAGTTTCATAGTAATTCAGTCAGACTTGAGAAATTTTGCGTTCAGCCAAGCAAACCGCTCGTTTTTCAACACAGTGCGTATGTGTGTCATTTTTTAATTTTACTTTTTAAAATGTCTATGGTTACAAAAATACACAATTTATAAGAAATAAATTGGCGGCAATTACAGTTTATTAGTGCGTGAATTTGTTGTAATTTCGCGTTTTAATTTAAAAAATGAGTTCGAGTGATGAGAATAATAATTATGGTTTTGTTCCGTTTCAGACGAGTATGACATGCAGTTAGAAAGGAACTCGTCACCTTCCGGGCCTTCCAACAGGCTAGATAAGTAAGCACGTTTCATATAATAAGCAAGTTTTCATAAGTGCATAGGTACTACGGCACTCCAGTACCTAAGTAACGCCTATTAACCAAAACCTAGAATATACAGTCGCTGAATCGGTCAGGAGCTCATCATCATCATCATCAAGTGCATACTAATCGCCGCGCCGTTATTATAGTGCATGTTGCTACGGGATAATACTTTACTTTCGGAAATCAGCGCTATCTTTTAGTATGTTGTTAGCATGTCTCATGGACCCCGAAACTGCCGTGAGTCATCAAAAATGAATATAGAAACTGGCAATGTGAAGTAAACATCTCTATTTTTTAGCTTTGTATCTTTTGGAGTAATAATTTAAAAAAACCGGCCAAGTGCGAGTCAGACTTCGCATCATTTGGGTTCCGAACCAACCGTAAAATTAAGTTATTTGGGAGCCCCCCTTTAAAACATTTAAGTTGGGACGCTTTCCATACATAACGTATTTTATGTCACACCTGGCCATAAAGTGGGCATTATCGCCCGCTCCGCGCGCGAAAAAATCCACTTCCTGGCCAGGGGGTGACATAAAATTTTGTACTTACCACGGGCGATAATAAAGAAAGCCTCAGATCGCATATTTATCGCCCTTGCCTTCGGCTCGGGCGTAAAATACCTGCGATCTGAGGCATTCTTTGTTTTATCGCCCTTGGTAAGTAATGTACTATTGACATTGGCAGGCTAACGGCGTGATATTTTAAGAAACTTATGTAACAAACTTTCATAAGGCTTTCCATTTGCGCGAAATGTCCCCTTTCCTAGAATAAACTTGTATAAACCAGAATAATTTGAAAAAACGGATGTCACGTGATATCCACGTGACAAACTAATTTCTCAAATTATTCTAGTTTATACAAATTTATTATGAGAAAGTTTATTAAAGTTTGTTACATAAGTTTCTTAAAATATCACGCCGTTAGCCTGCGAATGTATACGTTTTGTATGGAAAGCGTCCCACCTTAAATATAAGTTTTGACTATCTCTGTGGCTTTGGAGTTTGGACCACCAAGATGCTTATACTGTGGAACATTTTAAGACTGTAGCTCCAAGCTCCAGCCGTTTGGCTGTAAACATGTGTTACAGACGAGGGACGGACGGACGGACGGACACGTGAGTGACAGCAATAGGGTTGCGTTTTTTTTTATTAATAATTGGATTGCTCTTGGCCAGCATCTAGCCAGGGGGCAAAGATGAGGCCGACGATGAAGCGAGCTCACCCAGAAAATGCCTATTCACTCTTGCCTTATATAGGTCCAGGTTATATGAACTCGGAAATACAGATGCCGGCAGGGAATTCCAAACCTTAGCCGTGCGCATTATAAAAGACGACGAAAAGCGCTTGGTTCGAGTATGAGGGATTTGCACCAGGTAAGGATGGTAACCCGCCGTACGTCTGGAAGTCCGATGGAAGAAGGGGGAAAGCGGTATGAGCTCATGGAGCTCCTGAGCACACTCACCGAAGTACAATTTGTAGAAGACGCATAGGCACGCTACTTTGCGTCTATGCGCTAGGCTCTGCAGCTTAGATCCTACTTCCGTACTGCCGCCAATGAGCCTCCTGGCTCTGCGATCCACCGAGTCGAGTGCGGCAAGTTGGTACTTAGCTGAACCATCCCAAAGGTGACTACATTATTCCATGCAGGCGTTTTAATGGAACTCTAATCAAATTGGTATCAACTGACCTATTCTGTGTAAACAAATCGATAACAGGTTGTCTCTTATAGATTGTTCCAGCGGACAGTGACAGGAATGTTCAACTCGATAAAGACGGCGGTAGGTGCGGAGGGGGACGAGGTAGCCCCGCAGCCCCTCCAGGAGTGGACCTACGTGTACACCTCCATCGATCTTAGCGTGAGTCCACAGATTATTATGGATTTTAAGAGGGTATGAACTTATTATCCCTCTCATCTATGAGAGGAGACCTGTGCCCACCAGTGGGACGTATATAGGCTGATGATGATGATGATGATGATGATGATGATGATGAACTTATTACGAGTCCACTAGCGCCTCGTGAATAATGGTGATTATTTAAATTTAACGATGTATATTTAACTATGTACTGTAGTTTGTATTTAAGTGCCTTTTGAAGTGGCGCTAGTGTACTCATTCGTAATGAGTGCTACCGTTTTTGTGCTCACCAGTTGGCGCCACTGCGCTCAGTCTCGCTGTCAAAGTTTATTTTTAGTTATAATGGGCGTAAAAACCAAATTTACGTTGAAATCATATTTTATACATTAAAACAGCACCGTAAATATTTTTATCTACACACATATCATAAATCCTCTAATATGCGTTCGGAAACCGTAGAAAATGACTCTCATTTCAACATTCAATGAATTTATGGCAATTTTCTTATCTGTGGCTAAGGCTACAGCAGTAATAAAATATTTCATTTTAATCTCATATATGATGTTAAAATATTACGTCAAACAAAACTGTCAAAATTTAAATGTCAAAGTTGACATGTCCCTATTCTAGTATCACTGAAAATTCAAATTCAGTCGATGCGAAATGACAGCTCGATGTTTTTTTAGTATATATCGCACGAAATTTGAGCTAGAACGACATGATCACATCAGAATAAGGACTCTTTACTTTTTAAAATAACATTCAGGTATCTGTTGCCAGTTCTGATTTCGATATTTCCGCAACCGTGCAAAAAAGGTTGTATTAACACAATTATTGTATTTATTTACTACGGTTTCTGAACCCATCTTAGAGTAATTATAATATGTGTGTAGATAAAGTAATGTATGCAACTGTACATAATTAGGCATTATGTACCAGTTGCATAAACTACTATTATCGAACGTCACGTATAGGCGTAGTCCGTAGGCGTTTTTTTCGGAAAAAGTATGACATAAGTTTACGAACGATAAAATTGTTGCAAAGCACTTGTAGCTCCCCCCCTCTCTCACCCCGTCTAAACATTATATCCCCCATACTTTAAATAAAAGACCCGTGAAAATAAATTGATTTGGCCATGTGATCGTCTAGTGATAACCTACGTTGCGTACCGAATAACCTCGATTCTTTTATGTGAAACGAATCAGACTTGAACTCTTCACTATTTGACCTAAGACCCTAAATACCTACTAATTTTTCCTACCAAATCTACCACGTATTTTTCTACTAAGTAGAATTATTTCTACCAAATTTCCATACATTTACAATAGGTTTCCTAACATTTTTTCCTACTCAATATTTAGATTCTAAATACATAATAATAATTTTATTATTGGTAATCTATCTCCAACAAGATCTACGTGTTCAGTTACGTTATTAACAGCTGGAGGTTTCCAATGGGCGGCAAATACCCTTGAAAGCCTTACTTTTTTCCCCTAAGTCAAAATCATCCTGCTACCATAAATATGCAGTAGAAAATAGAATCGTTGATACCCAATTTTAAGCTACAGCTAAAAAGGATAATTTTGACTGTTGTATGGTATGTCTTTCATATCTCATACAATGCTGTTAACACGCCAAGATGGAGATGGAACGTATTCTATACCAGAACTAGACATATTAATGAATATAAATCCATACTAATGAAAATAAATTCATTAATAAATCTTTAGATGAGAAGCATCTTTAACTACCAGTTCCCTCTACCCTAAACACTTCCCAATGTTTCCTAACCATTTACAAAAGTATATCTCTACTCTTTCCCAGCAATGAGTATTCTTTCACTCATGATATTGGAAAATAATACTAGTAGACTGCTCCGCCTGCTACTTTCAGAGTTGGTTCCATCTTTCTGAACCAGCCCTGCCATCTTAATCATGATTGGAAGAATTGGACCTTTACAACACATAATACCGATAAAAATCTATGAAACCCAGTATTTTTAGTACCTATTTAAAGAAATTATTAGATACCTCTTATTTTTTTACACAATACACCAATAATCGCGTGAATACCTAATACCTAAACCTAAATCCCTAAACCCTCTTTCCTAACGTCCTAATCCTACACATGACTTTAATTCTAATCTACTTACATCCCCAAATAGCTCTAATTCCTACTCTAGTGTATGCAAACCTCAACCGTGAGGTATTTACCATAGTGTTATGTAGTGAGGCCCTACTTTTACCTATATACCTAAACAGTTCCCTACTAGAACGTTCAAGTGGCTAGCTTGAGAAAATCAACCTAAAGCCTGTGTATTGTGTCATATCACAACTGACCGAAGTCTAAAGGGATCTGTGATATGAAACGCCCTAGCATATAATGTAATATATAAATATACATGATAAAGACCGAATTCCATATACTAGTGAGCCCTCTCAAGCGAAGAATCCTTCTATACCTCCTTCAATCGCGGAGGTCATGATCAGACTACACCAGTTGGACAATGGAACTCGCTAAGGGTAAAATACGTCCCATGTTGATAAATAGGAACGCCCAGACCCCCTAAACAGTCTGGTAATCTAAATGACTCTGGAATAAGCTTGTTTGACAAACCGTTAGGTTAAACGTATTCCATCAGACTAAACTGTATGTCTGGAATGTGATCTGGCTCTCTTAAAATAAATAGCAATAAATTTTAATCCGTAAAATAATAACGAAATTGAAAATAAAGAAGATTCCCTCATTATGCGGAACATTTCCACATAACAACGGAATCTCAAACAAAAATGACGAGAAACCCACCAAAAATAATCTATAGAACCAGAGTCACAAACAATCGAAACAATAATCCGTCCGCTCCGCCTGCCCGGCTATTTATAACTACGAATTGTCCTCGCAGTCCCTAACGACCCTGACGCCCCTGACGCCCCTGCTTTCCCCGCCGCCCCTGCTGGTCTCGCCTCAAACAAAACTACTCCGCGCGTGCTTACGTTTACGGTCGCAATTTATTATGCTCTCACGACATAGGCTCTTATTGAAATATGTTGTAGCCGCGCCGGCGCCGGCCATTTTTGTGATTATTAATAGATCTTGCGTCGTAATTTGTAAAGCGTTTATTTAATTGTGTATATAACTTTGATTAGTTTTTAATGAAATACCTACTTAAGATAAAATTACCGATCTTTGTTTAGCATTCGGTAAAGGACAGGCGTTCATTGTAAGCGTCTAGTTACACACTGATATTCGTTGGCCCGTAACTCATATTTGCCATTATCAATATCAGATATTGCAAAATATCCACCATATTAATCTAATCAGAAACCCGCGTAACCCACCCAACAAACTATTAAATTTGTCATTTCGGAGGACTGACATCACACTAGCGCCTCTAGCGGCGAATCCATACGCGGTAGCCCTCATTGTTTGTATCTACCCTCTTAAAGGCTTGGTCACATAGCGTGCACGACGCCAGCGCGAGGCGTTGCGTACGCTCGCGCTGCGCGCCGGGACCTACAGTATACCTAGTCGTTGGATTTCGATTTCGTCTAATCCGCTTAAATTAACAATAGCTTTGTTTACTATCCCCATGCCAAATTTCATCTAAGCGGTTTAAGCGTGAAGAGGCGATAGACAGACAGATACACTTTCGCATTTACAATTTTAGTATGGATGTGTGTGTGTGTTTCATTCCAGTATACTGTTAAATCACCATAATATGTATATGGCGATCGAAAAGATAATCGACCACAAATATTTGACCACATTTTATAAAAAATGTATGGAAATGTATACATATTGACCAGTATTAAACGCTATCTTATCTTATCTTATTGTCTTTAGGTGGGCGGCGCGGTGGCGCGACTGGTGGGCTCGCGGCGCGCGTACTCGCACGTGGACGCGGCGCTGGACTCGCTCGAGCAGCTCGCCGCGCCGCCGCCGCCGAGGATCGTGCCGGAGGACTTCGGTGAGTGGTGTAGTGTTGTTGCTAGGTGAGTGGTGTAGTGTTGTTGCTAGGTGAGTGGTGGAGTGTTGTTGCTAGGTGAGTGGTGGAGTGTTGTTGCTAGGTGAGTGTTGTTGCTAGGTGAGTGGTGGAGTGTTGTTGCCAGGTGAGTGGTGGAGTGTTGTTGCCAGGTGAGTGGTGGAGTGTTGTTGCTAGGTGAGTGGTGGAGTGTTGTTGCTAGGTGAGTGGTGGAGTGTTGTTGCTAGGTGAGTGTTGTTGCTAGGTGAGTGGTGGAGTGTTGTTGCCAGGTGAGTGGTGGAGTGTTGTTGCCAGGTGAGTGGTGGAGTGTTGTTGCTAGGTGAGTGGTGGAGTGTTGTTGCTAGGTGAGTGGTGGAGTGTTGTTGCTAGGTGAGTGTTGTTGCTAGGTGAGTGGTGGAGTGTTGTTGCCAGGTGAGTGGTGGAGTGTTGTTGCTAGGTGAGTGGTGGAGTGTTGTTGCTAGGTGAGTGTTGTTGCTAGGTGAGTGGTGGAGTGTTGTTGCCAGGTGAGTGGTGGAGTGTTGTTGCTAGGTGAGTGGTGGAGTGTTGTTGCTAGGTGAGTGGTGTAGTGTTGTTGCTAGGTGAGTGGTGGAGTGTTGTTGCTAGGTGAGTGGTGGAGTGTTGTTGCTAGGTGAGTGTTGTTGCTAGGTGAGTGGTGGAGTGTTGTTGCCAGGTGAGTGGTGGAGTGTTGTTGCCAGGTGAGTGGTGGAGTGTTGTTGCTAGGTGAGTGGTGTAGTGTTGTTGCTAGGTGAGTGGTGTAGTGTTGTTGCTAGGTGAATGGTGGAGTGTTGTTGCTAGGTGAGTGGTGTAGTGTTGTTGCTAGGTGAGTGGTGGAGTGTTGTTGCCAGGTGAGTGGTGGAGTGTTGTTGCCAGGTGAGTGGTGTAGTGTTGTTGCTAGGTGAGTGGTGTAGTGTTGTTGCTAGGTGAGTGGTGGAGTGTTGTTGCCAGGTGAGTGGTGTAGTGTTGTTGCTAGGTGAGTGGTGTAGTGTTGTTGCTAGGTGAGTGGTGTAGTGTTGTTGCTAGGTGAGTGGTGTAGTGTTGTTGCTAGGTGAGTGGTGTAGTGTTGTTGCTAGGTGAGTGGTGTAGTGTTGTTGCTAGGTGAGTGGTGTAGTGTTGTTGCTAGGTGAGGGGTGTAGTGGTGTTGCTAGGTGAGTGGTGTAGTGTTGTTGCTAGGTGAGTGGTGTAGTGTTGTTGCTAGGTGAGGGGTGTAGTGGTGTTGCTAGGTGAGTGGTGTAGTGTTGATGCTAGGTGAGTAGTGTAGTGTTGTTGCTAGGTGAGTGGTGTAGTGTTGTTGCTAGGTGAGTGGTGTAGTGTTGTTGCTAGGTGAGTGGTGTAGTGTTGTTGCTAGGTGAGGGGTGTAGTGGTGTTGCTAGGTGAGTGGTGTAGTGTTGTTGCTAGGTGAGTGGTGTAGTGTTGTTGCTAGGTGAGGGGTGTAGTGGTGTTGCTAGGTGAGTGGTGTAGTGTTGTTGCTAGGTGAGTGGTGTAGTGTTGATGCTAGGTGAGTGGTGTAGTGTTGTTGCTAGATGAGTGGCGCGACTGTGAGCTCGCGGCGCGCGTACTCGCACTTGGATGCCCAGGATCGTGCCAGAGGAGTTCGGTGAGTGGCCGGTTAACAAAACACAACGTTTGGTTTTTGTCTTAATTTATATGGAAAAAAATAGATACCATCTCAGGCCACTAGAGGAGCTGCTCGCGTTGCTTTACAAAATGAGTTCGTTTGTGTTTTTTTTTCGAAAAAACTTATACTAGAGGCGCAGGTGTGTGACATAAAGTAACAAAAAAGTTCAAAATGGCGCCTATATTTTCAAGTCCAGCTATGAACTGTAATGTAACGTATTGTTACAGAGGAGTGGTGCTGTGTGTACGGCGGCAGCATGGTGCTGGCACAGTTGGCGACGGCTGCCGGGCTCGGTCGCAGCCACGCGGCGCACCGGCTCGCAACCCTGCTCCTCGCTGGTATGTTATCATTTATATAAAACAACTCACACTGGAATAAAACCCTTCAGCTGCAAACAATGCCACAAGCGATTTACAAACTGGCGACGGTTGCCGGGCTCGGTCGCAGCCACGCGGCGCACCGGATCGCTACCGTGCTCCTCGCTGGTACGTTATCATTTCCATAAAATAACTCACACCGGAATAAAACCATACAGCTGTGAACAATGCCACAAGCGATTTAAAAACTGGCGACGACTGCCGGGCTCAGCCGCAGCCACACGGCGAACGGCTCGCCACCCTGCTCCTCGCTGGTAAGTTATCAATTGTTTAAAAGAACTAACACCGGAATAAAACCCTACAGCTGTGAACAATGCCACAAGCGATTTACAAAACAAGTTAGATGCACACAAAAAAACTCACGCCTGACTCAATCTGTTTTAACCCTTTAAGGGCCCTTATCAATGAAAAAGCGCTCGTATACTAGAACATGTCTGTTTTAATGGACACATATTTTGAAAATTTCTCAATGTTACTACTTTATCTACATCCATATACATACATTTATTTTCTATTATGTGTGTTCAATACGCAAGTCGTGCGCGTTGAAGCCCTTTGTAAGCACAAACCTGTAAGGTAATGTCTAAATTACCTTACAGGCAATTTCATTACGACATCGCTTGATGAAATTATCAAGCGATGTCGTAAGCGATGAAATTATGGAGCGCTCGTGGCCCAGCGGCGCCGGGTACCGCTTGCGATATCTAAGGTTAAGCAACGTGGGCAGCGGTCAGGACTTGAATGGGTGACCGCTTTGAGTGGTTACTAACTGAGCGCTCCCGTGCTTTGGAAGGAACACTAAGCCGTTGATCCCGGCTGCTGTCTATGGCAGCAGTCGATAATCCAAGTTGCAGACCTTCGGACGGCTTGAGAACTTCTAACAGTCAAGTTGCCCACTCACTTGACAAAGCCTAATCCCAATAAGGTCTAGTTTCCCCTCGGGGTTGGAAGGTCAGATGGCAGTCGTTTTCGTAAAAACTAGTGCCTACGCCAAATCTTGGGATTAGGTAGCGGACCCCAGGCATCCTTCAGGATGCAACTGTACTGGGATAACGCTAGGAGGATGATGATGATCGCTTGATGAAATTATGTATTAATTGTTGTAATAGTGGTCATTTGCTAATCGTATCTGAACACATTATAGAGGATTTTTGATATGGATGTAGATAAAGGGTGTATTGTTTCTGAACAGATGTAACAGAACCCCTGATCGAGACGTGGCTAGATGAGCTGGCGTCGTGGCTACGACACCAGGTGTTCGTGGTGTTTGGCAAGATGGCCGACGAGGGCAATGTCCCCGGGAAGGAGCAGCGCAGGGCCTATAACCTAGACCATACGTGCGAGGCCGTTATGGCCAAATTACCGGGTAAGTTATAGTCCGTCCGGCAGTCTAAGGCCAAACAGCCATAAAAAAAGCTAATTAGTTAATCTATTCCAAAAGACCGTAAGTGATTTGACACTTAGCAAAAGCTATGTTAAATGACACTCCAATAAAAATGTTATGCGACAAAACATATTTGACGGTAGTTGGTGAGATAATATCTGTCGGAACACACAAGGTATTTTAAGCTTTAAAGAAGCTAGGCTTAGGTTGCAATTCAAAAGTTCGTATTACTTGTGACCATTCGAAATAAAAAGCCCTGCACTATGTTATTGCTTAAAGTTTTATGGTTGTTTGGGCTTAGACCAACGGACAAACGGATAAAAGGGGTTCTTCAAGAAAGGAGTGTGTAGGTTAGGTTTTTTAAAGGGACATCAACAATAGCTGAGATGCGATTGCTGTGTGTTGTATTTATTGACTATGCGCTGAAACTTGGCTCAGTCGATTCTTAGGTGGTCTTCATTCCTAGAGGAATGCACCGAGAGACACCGCGCATGTAGTGGGGGTGGAGATATTTTTAAGACTTATTTCTTTAAAATCACTGAAAAAATCGTAAAATGTTTGCCACGTGTGGGATTTGGTGGGTTATCTGGGCTGTCTTTTATGGGGTCTACTGGTGACTTCTGCATTCCGTGCCAAACCAACTGGGTTCGAATCCCACTAATTTGTACATTTTCACTTTGATTGAAAATTATAATTTCGTTAAGAGGACAGCTTAACAGAAATGAAAATATAGATTGCTGTTCAAATCACTCATCTGTTTTGTGCTATTAAAAACGCCGCCGCTATCCAAAATAACACCAGCTTGTATTTTCCAGCCTTATCCGTGATATTCGGTGAAGAGGCGCTCGCAGAAGCCGTCAAACTGTCAATATCCAGCTTCAGCCACAAAGAACTCAACAAGGATGTAATATTCCGCGTCCTAGACTTGGTCGCCGTACACTTCAAGAAGTCCGCCGGACTTAGGAACCCTTCGTTTGATGCCAATTGATCACAAATGCCACCAATAACTAATAATTGATTGATTTTGAAGTAGCTCTAGTAAAACTAAAACACATACGAACGCGGTACATATGCATTACCGTACTCGCTAGCGACTGCGTAAACGATTTTGTATGGACAAAAATACAGCTTCTCTGGCGGTTACGCAATAGAACTAAGAATCGCCATACTAAATCGTTTACGCAGTCGCTAGCGAGTACGGTAATGCAAACATTGCAAACTCATGGTGAGGGTACAGATCCATTATCAAATAATACCACTGCCGAGCGAGATGGTCGTATACAAATTGTAATAAGAGCGACAAAGCTTTTTTAACCTTAATATTTAATTTATATGATTTTGAGTCAAACAAACGAATACCCGCCCTAGTTAAGGAGGTTATTTATGTAAACCGTCGGTTATTTTAAATAAGTTATGAATTTAGCTGCATAGAAGCTTTTCAGTCCCTCTTGGCACTTCTATGTTATTCTTCTTTTAATACCAATAATGTCAGACAACGACGGATCTAAAAGGACCTTACAAATGTATGTGAACCACGGTTGTTGTTGAACCAGTTGTATTGCTAAATGTATTGTCATACAACATGGTCTTCATGAGGCAAAGATACTTACTATTTTCAGAAGTTTGTAAATAGGTTAACTTTTTTATTTATGACGTACGTGGCCTTAGTTTATTTATGGTCAAGAGTGCTTTAGAAAATTGTTAAGTAAAATAATTTTCACAAGAGCTGGCATATAATATTCGCGGCATAACATTGTAAATACTATGAATGACTTAAGTGAAAAAGACATGTGAATAATACAAGCACTAGCGTGTGAGTGGCACGATAGTGGCCGCCATTTTTAATTCTATACTTATGTTCTTTTGACAAAAACTGTGAATGGGTCCATCAACTATTTCTTGTCACTCGTCACCATGGTTACGTCTCCTGGGTCACCCTTAAAAACTGTGATTTTACCCACTTTAATCCTGCTAAACATGATTTTTAGCGATGATTATAAACCCATTCTGACGTTGCTCATCTCTTGAGCATGCACTCCATATTTCTTCTAAGCAACTCGGTTACTGTTGTCTCCTGGCTGACGGGACAGAATAACGACAAGGAAAAGTTGATTGTATTGTGAATGAGATTGCGTTATACTTTATTTTATATGATCTTGATTGATGTGATTTTGCTATCTGCAAGTATTTGCAAATTTAAAACCAAAGATTAATATTCCTTTTGGAATTATACATACTTCAGAGTATTTTCATTTGGATCTGATTTTACTATGAAACTGTTTCTTATACTTATACATAGATTTTAACGTTATTTATATTGATGTTGTTATATATTACATTCCATTAATATATTAATATAATAAATGGATGAAAATAAAAACACGTGTTTCCTTACACCATTCGAAAACAATTTTATTTACACACATAAAATATCACAGCTCGCACAAATCATAGAGCACGACACAATAGGAAAATAATTCAATACCTATAGACCTACCGATTAAAAGAGCCGTGTAAACTATGTAGAATTCACATCAAACTATCTACGAGAGTCAAAGGAATTTGAAATTTCTACACTGTAGTTTAGTTACATGCTACATTTAACCTCTAGCCACTCGCCTTACAAGAAAAATTGGCAATGAAATTTTAATGAAATGTCATGTGACTGGAAATAGAGTATTTTGTTTTGGAATTGAATGAAACAAAACAAATGCAACTCTGTTCCTAGTTCGAAAGATACAAATTCTATTGAAGTGAATATGTCCTAGTATTATCACTTTGAGGTAAAGCGCGCTCGCGACTGCCGCGCACGGTCGACCATTACTGCTGCCATTTAAATATGAAATCTATCTTTTGTACAGAAGGTTCAAATTCCCCAAACACTTCCCTACCCTACACTACATAAGCGGCAGGCCTATAAAGCGGCGTGTGGCGCGCAGCGCACGTGACACCTCACAGATCATATCTAAAGGCCGATTTACATTGGCAAGAACTTGTATATAAGTTTGTTTATGATGAGAAATCACTGAAAATTGCACACAAGTTCTTGCTAGTCTAAACTGCGTCCATAGGTAACAACTGTCTACTGAGCAATTATTTACTGAGATGACAGCTGTCATCCGAACTCTGGTTTAATAAAAGTACTAGTCTTAACTAATTTTAAGTACACTGATACCTATTCCAATTCTTCTTATTACAAATCTTAGAAAAAAAATGGATTTTGCTCTCAAAACTCAATGAAAACAGGTAACTTATATTGGTCTTCATTATATTTAATGATTAATTCCTATATATATCGTTCCATGAGTAACTTTAGTTTACATATCACAAAACTTAATGACCTATATATAATAATATCAATCAATTATAAATTCAAATTATTTATCTATTGCATTTTGAGCTATGTCCCGTACCTGTGTACCTATTAATGTAATAATTAATTCCTACTTAATTTAACATTATTAAAATTAAACTAATAAAAATGTTTTTTTAAATATATGGTTGTCAAAACTGGTAACATTGACACAAAAATAATCAATGGCAAGAGTACAATCAATTTACTTAAATAAATAAATAAAATAAATAAATATTTGTGGACAATCTTACACAAATCAACCTAGTCCCAAACTAAGCAAAGCTTGTACTATGGGTACTAAGCGACGATATACATACTTATATAGATAAATAAATACTTAAATACATAGAAAACATCCAAGACCCAAGAACAAATATTCGTGCTCATCACACGAATAAATGCCCCGGCCGGGATTCGAACCCGGGACCTCCAGCTTCGTAGGCAGGGTCACTACCAACTAAGCTAAAGCGGTCGTCAAAAATAATTAATTTGTACATCTAATTAAAATACAAAAATTTAAGGCACAATGGCTGAAGTTTATAAGGTACTTTATGTCACACCTAGCCATAAAGTGGCCATTATCGCACGCTCCGCGCGCGAAAAAACCCACTTCCTGGCCAGGGGGTGACATAAAATTTTGTACTTACCACGGGCGATAATAAAGAAAGCCTCAGATCGCATATTTATCGCCCTTGCCTTCGGCTCGGGCGTAAAATACCTGCGATCTAAGACATTATTTTTTTTATCGCCCTTGGTAAGTAATGTACTATTAAATATTTATAGTTATACTCAGGCTTAAATTAATTAATATGAAATCGTCCAGTATTTTTTGTTATTTTCCGTCAATATATGGCTAGAATAAAATAGCTAATTTTAAGTAAGTCCCTACTATAATATTGTTTGTCCATAATAATTGTTTATTTAACACTTTCACTGCAAGCTTTAAACGTTGAATGTGGCTCAAACACCTTTGTAGCGGCAACCCGCCTAATCGGGCTGTCCGGCATCTAAGTTAGGTGGCACCCGCCAGGCGGGTTCGTAGCACTGAAAGTGTTAAAGTGAAGTAATACTGTCGAGTTGTCCGCTGGCGCGCCGAAGGGGCTCCGGTGAAGGTACGGGCTCCCAGTAGTCCTCTTGAGGTTTGTCGGAGAAGCTTAGGAACATCTACAACAAAAATAAAGTAGGTAACCTTAATTAATCTCCTCAGACCACAAAAAACCGCAAAAATAACTTTGAATACATTGGTGAACAACGAAGTTCTATATTCAAATCTCAAAATTATGTTTTGGGTTTCAGGAGTAAACACTAACAAGTGTAACTATACATTACTGGCTACGAAGGCATAATGAATTCAATGGATCTAATAAAACCAGCAATGTAGTTTATACCATTTTTTCATACATATTGAGAAGTCATCAATGTGCTTAATTCAAGGAACACTGAGTTAGGTACTGTTAGATATTTAGCAAAAGCGATACTCTTAAAAACTCTTTATCTACACACATATCATAAATCCTCTAATATGCGTTCGGAAACCGTAGAAAATGACTCTCATTTCAACATTCAATGAATTTATGGCAATTTTCTTATCTGTGGCTAAGGCTACAGCAGTAATAAAATATTTCATTTTAATCTCATATATGATGTTAAAATATTACGTCAAACAAAACTGTCAAAATTTAAATGTCAAAGTTGACATGTCCCTATTCTAGTATCACTGAAAATTCAAATTCAGTCGATGCGAAATGTCAGCTCGATGTTTTTTTAGTATATATCGCACGAAATTTGAGCTAGAACGACATGATCACATCAGAATAAGGACTCTTTACTTTTTAAAATAACATTTAGGTATCTGTTGCCAGTTCTGATTTCGATATTTCCGCAACCGTGCAAAAAAGGTTGTATTAACACAATTATTGTATTTATTTACTACGGTTTCTGAACCCATCTTAGAGTAATTATAATATGTGTGTAGATAAAGTAATGTATGCAACTGTACATAATTAGGCATTAAAACACTCGTGTGACCTTATTATGAAACTCGCCTTCGGCTCGCTTCATAAAACACACTCGTGTTTTAATGCCCCTCATTATGTACCAGTTGCATAAACTACTATTTCATCACATTACAGAAAACTGAAATGAGAGCCAAAGTATTCAAAAATTTACGTTTTAAGAAAAATAGTACATTGTTGTAGAGGCTAGAAAGTAAGCAATAGATGGACGATTTAGTTCGAGGGCCGACGCGCAGCGGAGGCCCTCGAAAGTACGAGATCCATCTATTGCACTTTCGGCCGAGGCTTAACATAGTGCTTTTCACGTCTACTGAGAGGAAATCAAATCCATTTTTATAGTTTGTTGGTTGCAGCAACACAATCCTTCCCTCCCGCCTTATTTTTTTTCCAGTACTTGCGTTCTTAATGGCCAGTATGTTAGTAGATAATTCAAAGGCGTTTTTATGTAATAAATGTTCAATGCAAACTTTTCAAAGCACATAAAAGTCTTGAAAACGCCTATCAATAACCTTCTTTTTAATAACATAGTCGGCAACACCAAAAAATACCTAATTTTTACGAGTTGAGATTGGTTGATTTTGTGTCATATGAAGTACGGGCGTGTTGTGATTGGACGATAACACTACTATAACCGCTACAACAATATAACATTGTTGTAGCGGTTTAGGTGTGGTTTAGATGTGGGTTAGGTTCATAGGTTGTCCTGTTCATGAGTCTACTACTATTAACAATTTTGACGCCCCGATACCCGCCATCTATAGCCATATTTCCGAGCAGTGGCGTGAAAAATTCTTAAACGTATGGCCCTAAAATAAAATATTGGTCCTTTGACGGTTTGAGTTGTGTTTATTTATTTAGATAGAACATTTCACTGGCTCCCTACTATATGGGCTTATACTAGTGAACCTTATTACGTTTAGATAAGGTCTAGAATGATACAGTACTTCTTCGAGAGAGCTCTGATTAATAGTGTAGTCCTCGACGTCGCACTCGCTTTGCAGCTCGGCCATCAATCTGAAGATGTCACTCAGACGAGTCATCTCCTGCTTGTCATCTGAAAACAAGGTTGACTAGTAGCTAGTAGAAAATGTTTTTGAAATTTAAAAAAAATTGACAATAAAAACATTTGGGGTGGGTGCTGCTTATCTTTTTACAGACTTTTTGTATGTATGTATGTATGTAATAGCTTTATTGTACACAAAAAAAAACACAAAAAATACAAACAAATAAGGACATTTTGGTACAAAGGCGAACTTATCTCTAAAAGGGATCTCTTCCAGTTAACCTTTGAGCAATTGAGTGGAGACAGGAACCAGAAGATAGACAAAGGAACCAGAAGATAGACAAAAGGAACCAGAAGATAGACAAAGGAACCAGAAGATAGACAAAAGGAAGTAGACAAAAGGAACCAGAAGATAGACAAACTTTTTACAGACGAGTTGTCGCTATAGTGCGCACCATCCACGACGACGCGCCCCTCCACAGCGAATCTCATACAAATCTGTGCGCAGTTGTACAGCGCGGGCTGTGGAGGAGCGCGCCTTTGTGGATGGCGCGCACTATAGATACATCAGTTACCTACTGCGGTACATTCAAGATTTAAGGCTGAGAGTGAAAGTGAACCTCTTTTGGCCTTTCTAGGCTGTACTTATCTAGAAGGCTTTGTAAAAAACAAAATATAAATTCAAACTAGTATCGTTACCGTGATTAATTTCAAGAGCTAGGGTACTTATTATGAAAGTACTTATTATGAAAATGGGTCAATCAATTATTTCTTGCCGCTCGTTACCATGGTTACGCCTCTTGGGTCACTCTTTAAAACAGCCATTTTACAGACTTTAATTCTATTAAACATGATTTTTAGTGATAATTATAAACCCATTCTGACGTGGGCCAACGCTTGAGCATGCTAGAAGTCCATATTATAACATTTTTTTCTAAGAAACTTAGTTACAGTTGTCTCCTGGCTGACGGGACAGAATAACAACAAGGAAAAGTTGATTGACCCAAATGCAATCTAATTTGAACCTTAAATTGGAGATCCAAGATTGAAATTCCATTGAAAAGTGTGGTCGATAAACTGGAACCATGGAAGAGTTAAAGTTCTTACCGATAGCAGCTGGCACCACGAAGTGCATCCTCCCCCTGCTGAGGTCCCTGGGCACAGCGTGGGGCATTTTCGCCAGAACGCGCCTCCAAACATCGCGCGAGCTTTGTCGCGTCGCGTCGTCGCGCCGGCCGACGCGGCACGATATCGCGTAGCCGCCGCCGAATCTTTAAAATAGATAGCCAATTTAGTGTTGTGAGTACTCAGACGAGCCTGGAAGGTTAGACTAGCTTTTTACTATAGGTATACCGCGAAGACTCGCCTCACGGCTCGAGACTTTTTAAGTCTCAGCCGAACCTTTACTTATAACACTCATCTCAGCCAAAACAGTATTTTACTCGTTTTTCCATACCCCCGTAGTAAGGGGCACATGCATCTGGGGGCACGGCAGTGCCCCCGCCAAGTCGAGCGCGAAGCAAACACTGCCGTACCATCCTTTACTGGAACCATTTCGCCGCATTTTCAGGCCCCTATTTGAGAACCTCTGGATAAGACCAGAACGCAGAAATTTTCGATATCCAGTAAGCTATAATCACATACTTAAAATCCAAAATTTCAAGTCTGTAGGTCATTTAGTTCCGAAGTTAAGCGAAAGCAAAGTTTCGCATTTTCGAAACTCACACACTCATAATCATAAGAATAGAACTAGTACTTCCCATAAACACAGAGAGCTGAAATTTGGTACAGAGTTAGGGTTTAATGGCCACATAAATGGAAAACTATAAAATCTGGAGTACCTGGTGACCCTGATAAGACACGCAAACTGCATAAGTAAGTTTGTAATTCTATACAAAATACATGCGATTACAAAGTTACTTCTATACAAAAAATAAAGTAATGCCGATGCAAGTCGGTGGAAGTCTTGTTCTGTGGACACCCCTCCGGTGCTATTGACTAAAATATAACCGACTTGGTTTAACATTACATATCATTACTTTTTTGTAGTAGAAGAACTGTGTTGCGAGACTGGCATCTTTTTACATGTTATGTTTTTGATGGTAGTATTGACATTACAAAACACGCTCAATTGGTATGGTATGGAGCGTTTTCAGGGTTCTTCCGTCACGCTGTAATTGAAGTTGTTACATGGAAACATTTGATCCCATCTAAAAGTGGTTCGAACTGCATCATGAGAAAAAGAAAAGCATTTTCTCAATTGCGGCGCGGCATGCAACCACGTACTGCAGTTAGTTGGGATCACACGTAATGTAATGTGTTAGGAAAATCGCTGTCGCTGCCCTTCGAAGTAATGGCTCGGCCGTAACTAACCTTTGTAGACAGTCGTCGACGCTGGCAAGCGCGCACAGCCGCCCGCGCCGCAAGAGCGCGACGCGCGCGCACAGCCGGCGCGCGTCGCGCAGCGCGTGCGTGGACAGGAGCACGCCGCGCCGCGCAGCACGCGCCGCGCGCACGCCGCGACCCACGCACAGCCGCGAGCCGGGGTCCATGCCGCTGCGGGACAGATTATAATATCAAATCAGGAACGTTTAAAGCCTGTCACATACTACAGCGGCCTGCGGTGGCGGACAGTTGTGTAGACTATGACAAATATGACAATCCCTTCGTGTCGTATCGTGTACTGACGCTAATATGGCCGCGAACATGGTGCAACGTTGGTGCTGATTGCTGACACAGCAAGCGCACTCCGTGGAAATGGTAGATGACAATGACACCAGCAATAAAAATCGGCTAAGTGCGTGTCGGTCTAGGGTCTCATTTAGGGTTCTGAACCGACCGCAAATACTAAAAATAAAGCAGCTAAGTGCTTGTCGGATCACGCACATTTAATAAGCTTGCAAACCAACACAAAATTAAGGTGTTTTTTTGACGACGGAAGGACGGACGCGTGAGTGACAGCAATAGGGTTCCGTTTGGACCCTTCGGGTACGGAACCCTAATAAATTATGACTTTCAGTACACGGAACCTGCTAGGTCGGTGCTCGCTCGTCTCGTATGCGCATTTCTCTACAAACACTGAAAGTGATATTCTTGCTTTACCAATAAATAATAGATATAAGGCATAAATATGTACGTTTCCAAAGCGGCAAAGATATGTGTACGCTCTTAGGACCTTGTAACTAAAGTCATGTTTGCATATTTTGCCACTAGAGTGCGATATAAATATCTATATCGAAAATTTTCGATTTGACTATACTCGCGAAAATACTCTAAAATCCTTTTTTACCTTTACCTTTTTTTTAAAGCAGACAACTTTCTCTTGCGTTTTCGTTGGCACTTGAATTGCTAACGTAACACTATCACCTAAAGGTTTATTGTCGACATTGTCGTACAGACCTGGTGGGCTCGTCGAGCAACACTAGCGGTGTCCTGCCCATGAAAGCGAAGGCGAGGGGGAGTTTCGTCTTGTTACCGCCGCTGAGCACTGGAATTGCTAACGTAACACTATAAACTTAAGGTTCATTATCGTAAATACCTGGTGGGCTCGTCGAGCAGTATTAGCGGTGTCCCGCCCATGAAAGCGATGGCGGCGCAGAGCTTCATGTTACCGCCGCTGAGCGCTGGAATTGCTAACGTAACACTATAACCTTAAGGTTTGTTATCGTACAGACCTGGTGGGCTCATTTAGCAGTACTAGCGGTGTCCTGCCCACGAAAGCGATGGCAGCGCAGAGCTTCATGTTACCGCCGCTGAGCGCTGCAATTGCTAACGTAACACTATAGCCTTAAGGTTTATTATCGTACAGACCTGGTGGGCTCATCTAGCAGCACTAGCGGTGTCCTGCCCATGAAAGCGATGGCAGCGCAGAGCTTCATGTTACCGCCGCTGAGCGCTGCAATTGCTAACGTAACACTATAGCCTTAAGGTTTATTATCGTACAGACCTGGTGGGCTCATTTAGCAGTACTAGCGGTGTCCTGCCCACGAAAGCGATGGCAGCGCAGAGCTTCATGTTACCGCCGCTGAGCGCTGCAATTGCTAACGTAACACTATAGCCTTAAGGTTTATTATCGTACAGACCTGGTGGGCTCATCTAGCAGCACTAGCGGTGTCCTGCCCATGAAAGCGATGGCAGCGCAGAGCTTCATGTTACCGCCGCTGAGCGCTGCAATTGCTAACGTAACACTATAGCCTTAAGGTTTATTATCGTACAGACCTGGTGGGCTCGTCGAGCAACACTAGCGGTGTCCTGCCCATGAAAGCGATGGCAGCGCAGAGCTTCATGTTACCGCCGCTGAGCACTGAAATTGCTAACGTAACACTATAACCTTAAGGTTTATTATCGTACGGACCTGGTAGGCTCATCTAGCAGCACTAGCGGTGTCCTGCCCATGAAAGCGATGGCGGCACAGAGCTTCCTCCTGTTTCCACCACTGAGCGCTCCCGTGCGGACGTCCACGTATTTGGATAGGTCGAACATGTTTACTGTTCGTTTTATAACCTGTATCATACAAATCTGTATTTAAGGCAAAAAAAAGTGTTTGGAATAAATATTTAATTTTAAAGTCTATATAATACGATTACTATGATTTTGTCACTGACATGTGCTTTTTATTCCATTGGATAGAGTATTTGAACGCTTATATATTAATAGGGTTTCTATTACACATTTTTTTTTTCTTAGCCTATTTGGGTGTCCCACTGCTGGGCAAAGACCTCTCCCCATGCATGCCACGACTCCCGCATCAGTGCCTCCTCCTGCCAGTTGATGAGGAAGCCGTCCAAATCGTCCCGCCATCTCCGTTTAGGCCGGCCCCGTCTGCGTCGCCCTTGTGGCATCCACTTGGTAGCTATATTAGCCCACCTGTCCGGATGCATGCGACAGACGTGACCCGCCCAGTCCCATTTGAGCCTAGCACTATTACACATACACTCTAAAAATCCTATGTTTGCAATATAAGCTCTATTAAATAAAACAGCATTAAAGTAGATTCCAATGGAACAAGAACACATGTCAGTGACAAAAAAATGGATTTCAAATTTCAACCTTCATTAATTCTTAAGTACTTACATACCTATTGGAGAGATGATAGGCCAAAACTACGTAATCAATAAATAGTGGACACCGCGGGTCTAGAAACAACAGTGCGACAAAGTATGTCTTCTTTTCTGATATCCATTCATTTCTATGGCGGTTGTCACACTGATGCGGTTTCCGGCCGGCGGTGCGGTGTACAAGCGGGACGATGCTATAGACATGTACAGCGCCGTCTCGCTCGCATACCGCACCGTCGTGCGGAAACCGCAGTAGTGTGACAACCGCGAACTCTCTTCCTAGATGGTACGAGTAGCTTTCTCTTCTCGTCCTAATTCTATGGTGGTGGGGTAATTCAATTCAATATCGTTTATAGTTTCAGGCATTGCCCATAAAGTGTTAGTGGATACAAATACCCCTAATGGCTTTACATTAGTTAAGTACCTCATCTTCTTGGTCGATGCTCCGGAGCTGGCAGTAGAAGCTGAGCGTCTCCCGCACCGTCAGCAACGGGTCTAAGGCGTCGCTTTGAGGACAGTAACCTGAGAAAAACATGTTCATTCAATACAAATTTTGTCATATCGGATCGATTAGCTTCTTCTTCAAATAATTTTTTTTTTATTTACATAAAAGGATTTCCACGAAATTGTGCCGGCACGTTACCTTATCTGGATCGTTGGAAGAAGTTATACCTACCGCCAGGGAACAGGCGTAGGCGCATTGATATGACCATACCAGTCACTCGCCTTTGGCAATCGCAACTCTAGAGCCAAGCGTCACCCTTATTACAAGAATATAAAGTTCAATTAAAAACAAGCGAGTAGTTAGTCTATTAAAATGACTCACTGATCAATCCACTGCACAACTTCCGAAGGGAAGCTGGGGCTTCGTTGAGGTATATCTGCCCGCTGGTCGGCCGCGTCTCCCCTGTCAGCATCGCGAACGTGGTTGACTTGCCCGCCCCGTTCTCCCCTAGTAGCGCTGTGCACTGTAAGTTAAGAAATAGCTATACAAAGTGACATCGAAGGCGTGATCTGAATTTGATGATGATTGTAATGGTTGAAGGTTTGCAAACGAGCAATGGAGCGCAATATGCTAGGATTAAAACTGATCGACCGTGTTCGGAACTCTGTGCTGCGCTCAAAACCTATTACAGATGTTGAAGCTAAGACGACTTATAGATTTAGAAAAAAAAAATGAGACATTGAAAATGATTCACATTCGATCGATTTATCTGAACTGGGGGCCGATTTTTGAGTGACGAACGCTTGACTTTTCACTCGACATCTGTCAAAACATCATAGTTTCTTAACAGATCTCGAGTGAAAAGTCGAGCGTTCGACACTCAAAAATCGGCCCCGCACGAAATCTGACGCAGTACAAAGAAGTCCGTACCTGTCCCGGAGGGATGCCAAGCGTGAGTCGCCTGACGGCCGCCCTGGGCCCGCCGAGTGCGCGGTACTGCTTGCTCAACGCGACGCACTGCGCGGCGTCCGCGGTCGTTGACACCATCCGCTTTACTGAATTCTTCTTGCCTTCTGTGTCTATGAAGCCTGCGGGACATTTGAATAAATTAATATTTGTGGACAATCGAACTACTCCCGAGATCCGAACCGAACTACTACGATCGAGAAGCTACGGTAGCCCAGTGGTTCAAGCATGCGGCTGTCAAGCGGCGGTCGTGGGTTCGAATCCCAGCTCGTACCAATGAGTTTTTCGGAACTTATGTACGGAATATCATTTTATATTTACCGTTAGCTTTTCGGTGAAGGAAAACATCGAGAGTAAAAGTAACCTGCGTACATCCGCGAAGAAATTCAAAGTTGTATGTGAAGTCCCCAACCCGCTCTGGGCCAGCGTGGGGACTACTGCCCAATCCCTCTCATCTATGAGAGGAGGCCTGTGCCCAGCAGTGGGACGTATATAGGATGATGATGATGATGAACTACTCCCAAAATCAACAAAAATTGTACTATGGTATCTGGATGCGTAAAGCGGAGAACCAGAATTTGTGGCGCGCCTTGGGGGAGGCCTATCTTCAGCAGTGGACTGCAGTTGGCTGATGATGATTATGATGGGGTCCCAGCAGTGGGCACTCACCAGCGTTGATGTTCCCGATAGTGGGCAGGCGCACGACGCGCGCGCTCGCTGTCTGTATGGCCTCGGCGACGCGTCTTCTCTCCTCCACCACGTCGGAGGCTTCCATCTCGTTGCTGTCCACCGCCATCGGTTTACTGCGGAATCTGGGGACAGAAACTCCATTTAATACTCCGAGTAGGACTTGTAGGCTTTGGGAGAAATTGATATACTTTTTTTTTTCTAAGCCTATAGGGTGTCCCACTGCTGGGCAAAGGCCTCCCCCCTTGATTTCCACTCGTCCCGGCTTTGGGCTGTTTCGGGCCAGTCGTTTAAAAATGTGTCCAGGTCATCTCGCCATCTCCGCCTCGGTCTGCCACGTCGTCTCCGAGCATCTTGCGGCATCCACTCTGTTGCTAATTTTGCCCACCTCTGTGGATGCATACGGCAGACGTGGCCGGCCCAGTCCCATTTCAGCCTGGCAGTCTTAGCTCCAACATCTGCAATACCGGTTTACTTACGGGTTGTAAATGTACAACAAGGGTTGATCGGAATCGCCACTGTGTTTCGCGGCGGAGGCTACAGCACTCGACTTAGTAACCCACAGAAGGTGGTTCAAATCAGAGAACAAACCTGTAGGTAGACGCAAGGTCCTTACCTCTGGCGCAAGAGTGATAAGGCGGGGATGGATTTAAAGTGGATACACATATAATCTAGATTTTTACAGAACGTGCCATAATCTCTATGTCAACAGCGAGGTCTTTGTCGCTCATGTTACAACATAGTGAATTCAGATCGACCTTATGCTAGATTGCCACCATCGTATTAAACAAAGGCGAGCAATCCTTAAAAACAGTCATACTTGACCGCCAGAATCAAAGACGACAACTGCCAATAGGTACGCGAAGTGCCCGACCGGCAAGTTGTCCGATAGCTCTCTTGCAGCGAGTAGTACTACTAGATGTAACTAACCTGGCGAGCAGCCCTTCGAAGCAGTCGTACTCCAGGGCTATATTGAGCAGTAATAGCGCAGTGCCCACCAAGACGGATTAAAATGCCACGTAGTGCCTTAGCAAGTCACTCAATGTGTCCTTATGGCGTGTAGCGCTCCTAGATCCTAGATAAGATATAACTAACCTGACAAGCAGCCCTTCGAAGCAGTCGTACTCCACGGCTAGATTGAGCAGTAAGAGCGCAGTGCCCACCAGGACGGATGCCGCGTAGTGCCACACCAGCAAGTCGCTCGATAGCGGATCCTTGTACGTGTCCATACCGAAGCGCTCCAACACCTGGGCATTTTTAATTGGCATATCGTAGTTCAACTAAGGTACGAAACCATCAGAGTATAAATAACAATTTGTTAGTGTAGCGCGTATGTGGGGCGTCCCTATGGAAAACGTCCCAGATCTCTGAAATGACGCTAGAGGTGGCGCAGAACAGAAAACAGTGGCGTTCTCTTTTGTCAATATTCTCTTTGGGTCATCGAGTCAGCGTAGTAGTAATGTGATTAGCGGAACAAACTCAAAATAAAACCCATAAATGCCTCATCCGCGTTTGTTACAAAGTTATAAATATTGTATGTGTCTTGAATGCGAAGTCCGCTGTCCTCCGTGGAAGGACATGCCTCTCTGAGTCCACCAGTATAAAAATTTAAACGCCAATGATAATGAGGGTCATTTTCTATACTCGATTTTTTTTGTGTCCGAGCTGAAAATCGTATGGTAACATGAGATAATACGTACCATTTATTTTTTTTCATAAAAAATACATGTTTCCACGTTGAGGTCCACTCAAATTCACGGACTAATTTGTTTTTAAAATACATTAAAAAGGCATCGAGTTTTGAATCAATCAAAAATTCCTATCAAAAACTGTACATTAGAATCACTGATTTCGTGTCAAAAACTTTAACTCGATTATATTTACTATCACTGAGCACAGACACTATTCACTTCACTGTGGTGAATAACTTGTAATTGATGTTTAAAAATCGTCCGAGCGCGAGAGTTAAATTTTGTCGTTTACATTTGACCAGCTTCGCGTCCTGCTTCACATGTGCTCTCAAATGTCAGCTATTATATATAAAAAATCTATATATAGCAAACCGCATTAAGTTCGAGTAAACCACCTAAGTACTTCGGTTTCTGGGTGGGCGACAATTTTTTTGCTTTTGCTTGCAATTTCGGTGGCCCTTAGAAATTCAAATTTTACATAAGTAATCATTAACATATGTATGCATTATAAAGCACTTTGGTGTCTCTCGATTTGAATTTTTTATGATTTTTTTTATATATATTTCCAATTCCCGTTTCCTAATTCCCATAGCTTGTTTACCCAAAACAGCTGATTTTGGGACACGGGAATTGGGAAGGGTGACTTATTTTGTTAATAAACCTCATTTAATAACAATAATTATGGATGAAATGCTTAAATAAATATAATTTGTACTAAGTATATCGATTAGAGTTATAGTTTATGCGTTTATTTAAAGAAAACAGGCCAACTGCTACAATTACACTTAGCTTCTTAAATATTTGAAAAGAGTGACCCATAATTGGTAAAATTAGGCTAAATAACTTCAATACAACTGAACTTTATAATTCTTGATAAATTAGATGGTAAATAATAATTTTAATACAATTTTTTCTAAGAAAAGGCAATTCCCATGGACAGATAAATTCCCGTGCCCAGGTCAAATTTTCAAATTGTAATAACTTCCGTAATTTTATAAGTATAAGTACCCCGTAAGAAAATTTGTGTTTATTAATTTTTTTATCAAATTATCAGCATAGAATGTTCTATGTATTATTGGTATTTCTAAATTCCATGGGAATTGGACAAAAATGCCCGTTTGGTGAAATTCACTCTGATGATGTTGGTGATTATTATAATAATGATTGATGATTTTTACAGTATTTGGTAGTATTAAGTAGTAGAATTTGGTTTTACCTGCGCTTGTACAGTGTTCTTTGCGATTTCCAGCAACGCATCGGCGAGAATGAACTGTGGTGACAGCATGAACACTTTGTGTAGGATCCACCGAGCGTCATCAGTCGCCTATGAATAGAAATAGTGTATGTGAAGGTACCAAGTAGTAGTAGTTCGTGAGAAAAGGCCAATATTATTTCTTCAGTCCGATTTTACGTTGAAAATAAAGTTACAAACATGGCTTTCTATTTACAAGAAGCGTTGCATCAACCAAATTAGAATAGGGTATTTGATTCATGTGACGTTGTATCCGACCAGTGACCGTCAGCTTAGTTATTGCAATAGTGCAATATTGGATTAGTGCATTAGGATGGTGGGTGGTGGTGGTGGTGGTGGTGGGATTAGGATGGTTGGGGTGGTTTTTTAGGGGGTTTTTCCCAAGCTTGGAGTACCCACTTGCCCAGTCAGTTATTAAGTTTTAAGTGCTCATTAGATACACATATTCCACCGTTTATTGATAAACATAGCCTTTTTAATTCAAGACTAGAAATTATCCGGATAAAAACTATGTGATTATGCTATTAACGTCAAAATATCTGGGCGGCCGAACTTGGCTCAGCGTTTTCCCGGGCATGAAACCTAGCTAGATCGATTGCTCGTCCCAGAAAACCCCCACATACCAAATTTCATCAAAATCGTTAGAGCCGATTCCGAGATCCTCGAAATAAATAAATAAATATACAAGAATTGCTCGTTTAAAGATATAAGATAAGATTACAGGACCCAGTAACTAAAACAACAACAACACTTGGCTAAACTGATAAACACAATACCAACCTGTGATTCAGAAATGATGTCCATTATCAGCAAGATGGTGATGCCAGACATTCCCAGGAACACGTTTGCGCAGAATATGACCATGTTCGCGAGGCTGGGGTCCGTGAATAGCTTCTCTAGAAGGTGGACCAGGCTGCCGCACGAGTATCTGGTAAACCATCGTAGTATCTTTTCACAGTGAAAATCAATACGAAAGCCGCTGGAGCTTTAGCATATTATTTAATGTACCTAGGACACGGGGGTGACACGCGTCAATTGTTTGCGCGGGTGCGTAGCGCGTGGCGCGGACGAAGCGCGAGGCGCAACGGTAACCCGATCGTAACCCGGCCTGTCAGCCTGGGCCTGTCAGGGACGAGGTAACTGACCTCGGTGCGGGGGTTTCGTGTCCGTTCTGTATGTAATACTATTATACTATTCTGTGTCTAGGATTAAGATCACGCAGCCAAACTTTCTTTTAAGTATATGCTTTAGAAACTTACCCAAACAGGAGCAGAAGCAAGCAGATAGCAGGGAGGTTGCTTCTCGACACGAATACTGGGAATCCAAACGCTTCGAGCACACACACCGAGATCAGTATGTTAATCACCATGATCTGTAAATACATTTAACCAATAATGGACAATTCCCAATGATGTCTTTGACTCTTATGTAAAAGAAAATAAGAGTGATGTTTTTTTTAGAACAATACGGGGAAGCCAAACGCTTTGAGCACGCACACTGATATCAGTATGTTAACCACCATGATCTGTAAATACATTTTTTATTTTATTTATTTTTTATTATTTATTATTATAAAAGGTACAATCTTGCAAATAACGTCTGTCCCACAAAACGGTTTTCACAGTTTGACTGTGGGATCTGAGTCTCTTCGTCTGCGTCACATGAATTTCATGACTTTGTCTCCCCTCCGAGCTTGTCACAGCTGGTCACATTTGTTAGACTCCCTAGTGTGACGATGCATATTTTGCCACACTTCGTCAACCCATAACGTGTGGCGAACTTTATGGATTGCCTTTTGGTACTTACACCCATATCCCAGAGCAGCGCGGCCGCCCAGTACGCCGCAGGGCTGACCCCGCTCAACAGCTGCAGCCGTTTCTGCTGACTGGTCCGCGCGCTGACCAGATAAATGGCCGCCCCGGCGGCCACCAGGCTATACGCCACCATTAGCATTCCTGATATACCAGCGTCGGCCACGTGCTGTAATCTGGAAGTGTTCAATTTAATCATATTGCAAGAATCTTTAAAGAAACTAACTTTACTTTAGCGCATTTCTATTTGGGACCTCCTTAAGGTTGACAGTCCTATCAAACTGTATAGAAATTCAAAGAAGTTTGCGAAATGGGTCATAAATTAACAAGCGTAACTGTACATCATCATTTTTTTTTGTTTATACAAACGTCGATGGCAAACAAGCTTACGGCCTGTCTGGTATGGTAAGCAGACACTATAGTAAATGGAAAGGACAGGTGGAGGTACTTCACTAGTTGGGATGCCGCAAATATGAGCGAGATAACGATCTCTGCCTGATGGCAGGCTGAAAGCTTGTTTGCCACAGTCGTTATTTAAAAAAAGGTAGTGAGCTGCTCCTTGAATACTTGTATCTTCGAGTTAATATTTGTTTACCTTTAGCTGCCCAAAGGCATATCTAAAAGGTTAAAACTCACGTATTAATTGTCACTTCGGGCGACATGTTTCGAACTCTTCGGGAGTTCTTCAGAGCTGCCCCCCCCCGCCACCGCCCCCGCGCTGTCTGCGCGTGCGTCACGTGCCTTGCGGCGGGCGGCGGGTAGTTCGACAGTGTGCAATCGGCGCGGGTCGCAGACGCACTCATCCTGATGAAGAACTCCCGAAGAGTTCGAAACATGTCGCCCGAAGTGACAAATAATACGTGAGTTTTAACCGTTTAGTAAAATAAAGTTATAACATGTCTCACGAAAGTTTAAATTCAAATATTTAAAAGGTATAATGTATAATCCTTTACAATGGAATTTATGTTTCAAAATTGTAAATGAGTTGCATTTGTTTTGTCTGGTTCGATTTGAAAACGAAAAGAACTTCTGTTTTCTTGTATGGTGGGCGGCTAGAGGGTAAAGACGGTGTGGTTTTGCTTGGCTGTCGCTGGCTGGAAAACTTTTTTTAAGCAAGCCGATCAGATATATAAATACTTACAATGTATAGTAGGGAGGCCAAGTGGCTAAAATCAAAATTCCGTTTGTACGAGCAGTCGCCTACCGACGACTGGTATCGTTAGATTCAGTGACGTCTCCCGAGTATGGAACTCGATGTCGTCACTCTCTAAAGTGGTGGAGGGGGTAACTATGACGTCACAAAGATGGCGGTTGGTGGTATCAAGTTTTATCGATTATCTCTTTAACTATTTAACGTATTGCAACAAATGAGGTGTCAAATGAAAGCTCTTTAAATTGCTAATAATTCGTTTTTAAGAATAAAATATGTAAGTCTAATAATTAAAAAGTTTTTCTTAAAAAATCGTACTGTTGAAAAAGTAATTTTTTTTTAATTGCAAAAAACTCGATGAAAGAGGCCATTTCTTTAAAAAATATTTCATATGATTGAAATTTCTAAATTCATCGTCTATACAATGCTTTTTGAATTATTAGAATCAGTTCATAAATGAGTACGCCAGGGACATTTCGCCACGGGCGGGCCAACGTCGCGGCGCGCGTGCGTTTGCTGACGAACGCGACTGTGAAGACATTCTTAAGTGTAGCTCAACAACTACTTAACCGATTTAGACAAATGAGGTATCATATGAAAGTTCTTTAAATTGCCATTAATTTATTTCAAGTAATGAAATGTGTAAGTCAAACAATTAAAAAGTTTTTCCAGAAAATCGTATTTTTGAAAAACTCATTTTTATTTTAACTTCAAAAAACTCGATGAAAGAGACTATTTCTTTAAAAAATACTTCATATGATTGAAATTGTTAAATTCATCGTCTATACAATGCTTTTTGAATTATTAGAATCGATTCATAAATGAGTACGCCAGGGACATTTCGCCACGGGCGGGGCCAACGTCGCGGCGCGCGCGCGTTTGCTGACGAACGCGACTGTGAAGACATTCTTAAGTGTAGCTCAACAACTACTTAACCGATTTGGACAAATGAGGTATCATATGAAAGTTCTTTATATTGCCATTAATCTGTTTCAAGTAATGAAATGTGTAAGTAAAACAAAAAGTTTTTCCAGAAAATCGTATTTTTGAAAAAGTCATTTTTATTTTAACTTCAAAAAACTCGATGAAAGAGACTATTTCTTTAAAAAATACTTCATATGATTGAAAATGCTACATTTATCCTATATATAATGCTTTTTGAATTATTAGAATTGGTTCATAAATGAGTACGCCAGGGATATTTCGCCGCGGGCGGGGCGAACGTCGCGGCGCGCGCGCGTTTGCTTACGAACGCGACTGTGTAGGCTTTCTTAAGTGTAGCTCAACAACTACCTAACCGACCTTTACCAGGTCATCAGTCCACCTTGTCTACCCACGCTGCGCCTTCCGGTCCGTGGTCGCCACTCGAGAACCTTTCAGCCCCAACGGCCATCGGTTCTACGCGCAATGTGCCCCGCCCACTGTCACTTAAGTTTAGCGATTCGAAAGGCTATATCGGTTACTTTGGTTCTGCTACGAATGACGTCATTTCTGATGCTATCACGCAGAAAAACTCCCAGCATAGCCCTCTCCATTGCCCTCTGCTGAGTGACTTTGAGCCCATGGTGAGCGACCACGTTTCCGTACTATATGTCATCACTGGCAACACCCACTGGTCAAAGACTCTCGTATTGAGACACTGCGGAATATTGGAGGAAAAGATATGCCGTAGCATCCCGAACGCTGTCTAGCCGAGTCGGATTCGACGATTAACCTCTTTCTCAAAGTTGGACCTACCTAACTGGACAGTCTGTCCTAGGTATACACAATCGCCTACAACTTCGAGCGTAAAGCGTCCGATTGTAACAGGAGTTGGTGCTACATGGGCATTTGACATGATCTTCGTCTTATCCATGTTCATCCTTAGACCAACTCGTTCGGAGGCTTTACTCAGGTCATTGAGCATTGTACTTAAATCCTCCATGGTTTTAGCCAAGACTTTAGTAGTCTGACGACATAGTTGTCGTCAGCAAACCGCAAGTGAGTGATGTACTCGCCGTTTATTTTGATGCCTAGCCTTCTCCAGTCCAGATTCTAGAAAACATCCTCCAGTGCAGCGGAGAACAGTTTAGGAAAAATATCTCCTTGCCTGCTGACTCCCCGCTGCAGCGGAATGGACTGACAAAGTAGAATTTTCGTACAAACACTTCAGTACTTCGATATAGCGGTAGTCTACTTGGCACCGCTGTAGAGATTGTAGTACCGCCCAGGTTTCGATCGAATCGAAGGCTTTCTCATAGTCCACAAACGCTAAACAGAGGGGCAGGGTACTCTTCAGTCTTCTGTATACAGAGTAACATAGACCACATCCATACGCTTCGTCAGGTTATAACCTGACGAAGCGTATGGATGTGGTCTATGGTACTTGTTTGCGTCTTAACAAGTAATATTCCTTAAACTGCAAAGTTGACCCAATTACACGCTAGATGTCGCTGTACCGGCCGTGCGATTTTCTGAATCACGCGAACGGTGTGTCGACGTAGATTATAGGAGAGGTCGAGACGATTTATTTTTAATATAGGCTTTATGTGTGACTGGTTGTTTCTTTGAAATTCCTCCATGTAAAGAGCGCCCTTTTTGAACGAGATAGGAAGTACAGACATTGGTCCTTCGGCACCGGATGTACTTTGGGCCTTAAGTATTAGCGCTTTCCTGTACCAAGTGGCAACGGATTGTTGTCGAGGGTGCAGCCTTCCAGGACCACAGCGGATTGGAGCAATCAACGGAGGCAGCAGCGTCGTGACCTTGAGTGACGTCACAGGCGATCAACTTGGCGGGAAATTCAACTGAGGTTCAAGTACAAGTGGAGTGAAAAGTGTAAGAAGATTTAAAACTGTGAGTACATTATATTTTATCTGTGGAAGTGTCATAATTTGGAACTGTCAGCTGTCAATTTGAGTTTGAAGTTAGAACTGTCAAAACTGGACTTAGAAAAATTTGCATGACTTGAGTGTTTAGGACTTAGAATAATTTAAGAAAAAGAGATGCGACGGGGAACCTATGTCCGATTTTATAGCGAAGTATATCGGTCAAAACACTTGTAATTTTTTCAAGATTGAGTTTGGACTTAGAAAATTTCGGAGCAAAAAACACTTGTAATTTTTTCAAGATTGAGTTCGGACTTAGAAAATTTCGGAGCAAAAAAGACTTGTGATTTTTTCAAGACTAAGTTGGGACTTAGAATATTTCGGACCAAGAAACACTGGTGATTTTTTAAGAAAATGAGTAAAATGGATGCAAGTATTAACCTTCAAGCAGATCAAAAAACGCGTATTGTTAATGCATTTACCAATTATAAGAAGTCTCCTAAGGATCGTATCACCATACCATATGTAGAAACCAGACTGGAAAACTTAGAACAATTATGGCAACAGTTCGGGCGCATACACACGCAGATGTTAATGATGCCAGAGCGTGAGGTGTTACAAACCTCTACATATATGAAGGAAGACTTTTATGATACGACAAATGAATTATATATGGAATACAAAAGTGAACTCAAAAATGCACTCAGCAAGTTAACGGCGAAGCTTAGTAGCGCTAACAGTCCCACAGATTCAGCTCCATCAACGTCCAAATCAAGTCATGTCAAGTTACCTAAAATTACGATACCTATGTTTTCGGGAAAATATACGGAGTGGACGAGCTTCCGGGATTTATTTATTTCACTCGTCCACAATAACCAGGATATCGATGATGTGCAAAAGCTACATTATTTAAAGGCGCATTTGTCAGGCGAAGCGGAACAGCTCCTTAGACATATACCTATTTCGAGTGAAAATTATACTCAGTGTTGGACCCAGTTAGATAGTCGCTATAATAACAAGCAATATTTGGGAAATTGCATATTAAAAAGATTCTTTGCTCAGAAGACCCTTCTGACTGAGTCTGCCACTGATATCAAGAATTTGTTGGATTGTATAACTGAAACATTAAACGCTTTAGCTAGTCTTAAGATAGATACTAGTTCTTGGGATATTATCATCATTTACATTGTTAGCCATAAGCTAGATCCTGAAAGTCGGAAGTCCTGGGAATGTAAAGTTAGCGAATTTGTGTCGTTGTCGGAACAGTTACCGACTCTAGATCAATTCAAGGACTTCTTGCTCACGAGATATCATTCTTTAGAATTTTTGGAGCCAAGACCAAGCTATGCAAACAAACCTAAATATGTTAATGGCAATAGCAACTATAAGGGTAATTTCAATCAGGTCAAAGGCAATCAAGTGCAGAGACTTAGCAATCTGCACATCACGGATAATGTAACTTGTAGTTATTGTAAGGGTGAGCACAGGATATTACACTGTAAAGATTTCTCTGGGTTAGATGTCGATGTAAAGCGTAATTTTGTCCAAACGAACGGGCTGTGTTTCAACTGCTTAGGTAACAATCACTCGGCCAGACACTGCAAAACCACAAAGAATTGTCAAATATGTAACAGAAGACATCACTCGCTGTTACATCAAAAGGGCGAAATGCAATCAAACGATAAAGAGCCATCAGCACGACCTGCTATGGCACAAGTACATACACAACAAGTCACACATTCAATGGAAGAAGCTTCAACGAGCACCAGCATCACAAACCACTTCGTGAACGAAGTCTCCCAGCAGGTGTTGCTGGCCACGGCGCTCGTGGAGGCTAAATCACGGGAAAGGGAAGAACGCCACATGATCAGAGCCTTAATAGATCAGGGATCACAAGCCTCCTTCATAACCTCAGCTACAGTTCAATTATTGGGTTTAAAACGAACTGCAGCCAAGGGTCTTATATCAGGGTTGGGAGGAGAGCAAAATGTAGTGTCGAAGTCCACGGTTCAAGTCACAATTGCATCACGTATCAATTCCAGATACGTTATCACGGTTACAGCATATGTGCTTGACAAACTAACCTCATACTTACCATCCGCAAAGGTTTCCATGGCATCCTGGCCTGAGCTGCAAAGTTTAGAGCTTGCAGATCCAGAGTATCACACTCCCAACAGAATAGATATGCTGCTGGGAGCAGAGGTCTATGCGCAGATCATAGAGACGGGTTTAATTAAACGGCCAGATCACGGAACTCCAGTTGCGCAAAACACGTCTTTGGGCTGGATTTTAAGTGGTCAAGTGGGTTTACAGGCAAACATCTCCAGCACTTCGGTGAGTATGCACACTCAGGTGGAACAGTTGTTAAGGTCCTTTTGGGAACTTGAGTCGGAACCTAGCAACAAAACAAGGATTTTAACACCCGAGGAACAAAGATGCGAGGAGATGTATCAGGCAACTACTACACGGGATGAGAACGGACGCTACGTAGTAAGGCTACCGTTCCGGGATGATGAACCAGCCTGTGTAGATGGGGGTTCCAGAGAGATAGCACTGAGAAGATTTCACTCTCTGGAAAGAAAACTTGAAAGAGATCAGCATCTGAAAACAGAGTATACAAAGGTGTTTCATGAGTATCGGGAACTAAATCACATGGAACAGTTGTCAGCGAAGGAATCCAAGGAAAAGGGACTTTACTTACCTTACCACGCCGTCGTGCGCGAAGACAAAGATACCACTAAGGTGCGCATTGTATTTGATGCGTCATGCAAAGGCACAAACGGGGTGTCTTTGAACGACGACCTTCTGGTCGGGCCCACTCTACAGTCAGAGTTGCGGCACATAATCATGCGATGGCGTATGCATCCTGTCTGTTTTATAGCGGACATTGTCAAAATGTACCGACAGGTGGTAGTAGACGAAAGGGACACAAAATACCAACGCATCCTGTGGAGAGAGAATCCTGGCGAGGAGATCAAGGAATATAAATTGGGTCGAGTTACCTTTGGAACATCCGCAGCTCCTTACCTTGCAGTAAAGAGTCTGATTCAAGTTGCCGTAGACGAAGGAGAAGGCTTCCCGCTTGCGGCACCACGGGTACGTCAGGACTTCTACATGGATGATTTGATGTCAGGTTGTCAATCGGAGCAAGAAGCAATTGAGATCTACCACCAAATGAGAGCACTATTAAGCAAGGGGGGCTTCGAGTTACAAAAATGGTCAAGTAACAGTAAAACTATGTTAGAAGGGATCAAAGAAAGCACAACAGGGAAAGTAGAGCATAAGAAAATAGAAATGAAGCAAGAGGCAGTAAACAAAATCTTAGGACTTACCTGGGACCGAAATCGGGATGAATTCGCCTATGCAGTTCAACTCCCTCCTCCAACGGCACCTGTAACTAAAAGGAAAGTTACATCGGACATCGCAAGACTTTACGATCCTCTTGGATGGATAGCACCCAGTATAGTCCAAGCTAAAATACTAATTCAAAGGTTGTGGTTAGCAGGCATCGAATGGGACGAAGAGCTGCCGTCGCCCCTGCTCCAAGAATGGTTGAACTACAGGGAAGAACTGTCTCAACTAACCAAATTTCGACTCCCTCGTTGGACAAACCACAGGTACAATGCTAGGACCGTAGAATTACACGGGTTTAGTGATGCATCCAACGCTGCATATGCTGCTGTGGTGTATTTGCGCGTGATCGACGCGGATAGGAGAATCCACGTCAGTCTGGTGTCAGCCAAAACACGGGTTGCACCCATTAAACAGGTTTCCATTCCACGATTGGAATTATGCGGAGCTGTATTGCTGGCAAAACTATTAGTGGAAATTGCTGAGTTGCTGAACGTCCAAAAATCAAACATACATGCTTGGACGGACTCTGAAGTGGTGTTGGCGTGGTTGAGCAGCCACCCAAGCAGATGGAAGACTTTTATCGGGAACAGATGTTCAGAGATCCTGACTGTCACCAGTCGAAGTCAATGGTCGCATGTAAAGTCAGAGCACAACCCGGCAGATTGTGCGTCAAGGGGTATTTCAGCATCCGAACTAAGCAATTTCGAACTTTGGCTCAGCGGGCCTACGTGGCTGAAACAAAGCGTGATTAACTACACGAACTCAAAGCCGTTAAACACGCAACTAGAAGAGAGGAAAATAAAAACTCACCTGGCAACTGCAGCATCCGGGACAGGCAGCATTGATAATAACATGTGGGCGAAGTATTCCTCACTCACCAAGTTGCTGAGAGTTGTCGCGTACTGTCGAAGACTCCTGAAAAATAAAAGGAAAAACCATACTTACCTGCTGAAATCTGAAATAGAAGAAGCATTAGTGATCATGGTAAAAAGGTACCAACAAGAAGCATACGGACAAGACATAGAAGATATAAAGAAAGGGAAATTAAGAAAGAGAAGTGAACTTACCTCGTTTACGCCACAGATAGACGAACTGGGAATAATTCGTGTTGGTGGGCGGCTCCAAAGCGCCAACATAGATTATAACCAGAAGCATCCCATGTTGTTACCAAAGTCAGCGTGGTTAACTCAACTGATCATTCGAGATGCGCATTATAAAACAATGCATGGAGGACCATCGCTAATGATCACGTACATCAGAGAACGGTTTTGTATACCCGGATTGAAGAATTTGATAAAGACACATGTAAAGAAGTGTATTCCTTGTGTTCGTCACGCAGCCAAGATACAAAGTCAGTTGATGGGACAATTACCCGCGTCCAGGGTGAATATGGCGAGGGCATTTGTGCACAGCGGGGTAGATTACGCGGGACCCATTAACATTCGTGTCTCTAAGGGAAGGGGGAACAAGTCGTACAAGGGGTACATTTGCCTATTCATATGCATGGCAACCAAGGCTGTGCATATTGAAGCAGTCAGCGAACTGTCAACAGCTGGATTCTTAGCTGCCTTTAAGAGGTTCGTTGCTAGGCGCGGTTACTGCAGCGATCTATACAGCGACAACGGGTCTAATTTCGTGGGCGCAGCAAAGGAACTCCAATATCTCTTTAACGCTGAAAAATCTAGTTTAGTCCCCGAGTTGGCAGATTGGATGGCTACAAACGGAACTGAGTGGCACTTCATACCCCCATACGCTCCCAATTTCGGCGGGCTTTGGGAGGCAGGCATTAAGTCCTGTAAGTTTCATCTCAAACGCGTTATAGGAAACGCTACACTTACCTTCGAAGAGATGATCACAGTCTTGTCGCAAATTGAGGCTTGCCTAAATTCGAGGCCGATGTGGCGGATAGACGACAATGGACAATCGCTACCATTAACTCCTAGCCATTTTCTGGTGGGAGAACCGCTTATAGTAGCACCAGACCATTGCTATGAACAATCATCAATCTCGCCCTTGCGTAGATGGCAATTGTGTCAGCGCATGATGCAGGACTTCTGGCGTCGTTGGTCCCAGGAGTACCTCAATCAATTTTTACAAAGACACAAGTGGACTCAAAAAACTCCTGAGCCTAAAGTAGGTGATGTAGTGCTGGTGAAAGAGCCCGATTTACCACCAGCGAGATGGCTTCTAGGCCAAGTGGTTGAAACACATCCGGGGTTGGACAAAGTAACGCGAGTTGTTACTCTAAAATATAAAAACAATTTTATAAAAAGACCTACTTCAAGGATTTGTGTTTTGCCATTAGCCGACTAACTTTATTGTTAAATGTTATGTAAAATTGTATTTTTTCTTAGATATGTTTCTTTTATTACGCAACTACTGTTTGTGTTAAATTCGTATGAACGAAGTTTGTTATTTTTTATATTTGTGGCAAATTGGGCCAAGAACTGTTGTTCTTGGTGGGCGGCATGTTTGCGTCTTAACAAGTAATATTCCTTAAACTGCAAAGTTGACCCAATTACACGCTAGATGTCGCTGTACCGGCCGTGCGATTTTCTGAATCACGCGAACGGTGTGTCGACGTAGATTATAGGAGAGGTCGAGACGATTTATTTTTAATATAGGCTTTATGTGTGACTGGTTGTTTCTTTGAAATTCCTCCATGTAAAGAGCGCCCTTTTTGAACGAGATAGGAAGTACAGACAGTACTAAAGCCTCATCGGAAACCGGCTTGTTCGGCAGGCTGGAAGTCATCTAGCGTGCTGCCCGACGGTTCATAATGACTCTTGAAAACAGCTTGTAGACATGGCTCAAAAGCGTGATGGATCGATATTTCTTAACAGCACCACCAGTAAGACAGAGTCGGACAACTTCTGAAGGGCTGTAAGGACCGGTTTTCCACCCTCCTTCAGGAGTTCGGCTGTAATTCCGTCTTTTGAGCTGTTTAAGAGCCATTCTAATCTCTTACAGGCTGATGTCCGGAATGTCATCGGTATAGTGCAGGGTTAGTCTAGCTCTAGGATCTT
This sequence comes from Cenopis cana, assembly GCA_951800055.1. NCBI lineage: Eukaryota > Metazoa > Arthropoda > Insecta > Lepidoptera > Tortricidae > Cenopis > Cenopis cana. The sequence continues at coordinate 4,697,207 of OX637487.1, read as the reverse complement.
CCACTAGACCAACTTCGGGGTCTGCTAGTTGACGTGTATAGCTGTCCATAGAAGCGCTCTATCTCGCTCAGAAGCTCAGGTCTGGATGAGACAATTCTACCATCCTCAGTTATTAATTTGGCGAGCTGGCTCTGCCCAATAGACAGATCTCTTGCGAAAACTTTTGAGCCCTTATCCCGCTCGATGGCCTCTTCAATACGTTTTGTATTGAATTGGCGCAGATCACGGGTCAGGGATTTGGAGATCTATCTATTGTGCTGCCGATATAATGTCGCATCGACTGAAGACTGTAGAACCATCCTACTCCTTTACTCGAAGAGCCTTTGAGTGGAGTTAGAGGGCCTATTGGTTCAGTTGGCCCGGTGGGCTTTAAAGAATTTAGACCCTGTGGTATGGACAGCGTCCACAAACCCGTCATTGAATTCATCCACATCGCCACTTAGGCAATCGAGACGGTTCTGGAGTTCCAGCTGAAAGCTCTCGGGGTTTTGGATTTGGGCTGCTGATGGTCGGAGCGTGGACTTCATCAGACGAGAGCGCTCTAGCTTAACACATATATTCAATGTGCCTCTTACCAGACGGCGATCACTTCCGGTTTTAACCGTATTGATCACAGATACATCATTGAATATATGCTTCTTCGTCGACATGATGAAGTCAATCTCGTTTTTAGTTTCACCGTCGGGACTCATCCAGGTCTACTTTCTATGCTCACATTTCTTGAAGAAGGAATTAATCATGAAGAGATTGTAGAGTCCCTCCTTCTCCAAGAAACCAGCCAGTAGTTGGCCCCGCTGTTTCCGACTTCCAACTCCAAATTCCCCCACTCTCAGCTCTTCACCTCTCTCTTGCCCAGTTTCGCGTTGAAGTCCGGCAGGCTATAACCTGACGAAGCGTATGGATGTGGTCTATGTTACTCTGTATACAGAAGTGGTGGTCTGTATACAGAAGACTAAAGAGTACAACCTGCCCCACTGTTTAGCTTTTGTGGACTATGAGAAAGCCTTCGATTCGATCGAAACCTGGGCAGTACTTACAATCTCTACAGAGGTGCCAAGTAGACTACCGCTATATCGAAAACGCCACTATGTTAGTCCGACTCTAGGACTGGAACTCGAAACCCATTCCGCTGCAGCGGGGAGTCAGGCAAGGAGATATTTTTCCTAATATCAAAATAAACGGCGAGTACATCACTCACTTGCGGTTTGCTGACGACAACTATGTCGTCAGACTACTAAAGTCTTGGCTGAAACCATGGAGGATTTAAGTTCAATGCTCGATGACCTCAGTACAGCCTCCGAGCGAGTTGGTCTAAGGATGAACATGGATAAGACGAAGATCATGTCAAATGCCCATGTAGCACCAACTCCTGTTACAATCGGACGCTTTACGCTCGAAGTTGTAGACGATTATATATAGCTAGGACAGACTGTCCAGTTAGGCAGGTCCAACTTTGAGAAAGAGGTTAATCGTCGAATCCGACTCGGCTGGGCAGCGTTCGGGTAGCTACGGCATATCTTTTCGTCCAATATTCCGCAGTGTCTCAAGACGAGATACTTTGACCAGTGTGTGTTGCCAGTAATGACATATGGCACGGAAACGTGGTCACTCACCATAGGGTCAAAGCCACTGAGCAGAGGGCAATGGAGAGGGCTATGCTCGGAGTTTCATTGCGTGATCGCATCAGAAATGACGCCATCCGTAGAAGAACCAAAGTAACCGATATACACCGATAACATAAGGCGAAATCATTTTTTTTTTTGGATTTATTTTCTTTTTTTTTTAATCTTTGAGCAAGTGTTCTGGCTATTTTTTTTTATTAAGTAATAAAATACCTTTCATATGACACCTCATTGGTCTAAATCGGTTAGGTAGTTGTTGAGCTGCACTTAAGAAAGCCTACACAGTCGCGTTCGTCAGCAAACGCGCGCGCCGCGACGTTCGCCCCGCCCGTGGCGAAATGTCCCTGGCGTACTCATTTATGAACCGATTCTAATATTTCAAAAAGCATTATATAGAGGATGAATGTAGCATTTTCAAACATATGAAATAATTTTTAAAGAAATGGCGTCTATCATCGAGTTTTTTGAAGTTAAAATGAAAATTACTTTTTAAAAATACTATATTTTTGGAAAAACTTTTTAATTGTTTGACTTACACATTTCATTACTTGAAATAAATTAATGGCAATACAAAGAGCTTTCATATGATACCCCACTTGTCTAAATCGGTAAAGTATTTGTTGAGCTACACTTAAGAATGTCTACACAGTCGCGTTCATCAGCAAACGCGCGCGCGCCCGCGACGTTCGCCCCGCCCGCGGTGAAATGTCCTTGGCGTACTCATTTATGAACCGATTCTAATAATTCAAAAGCATTGTAAAGAAGATGAATTTAGCAATTTCAATCATATGAGGTATTTTTTAAAGAAATGGCCTCATTCATCGAGTTTTTTGCAATTAAAAAAAAATGACTTTTTCAAAATTATGATTTTTTAAGAAAAACTTTTTAACTATTAGACTTACACATTTTATTCCTAAAAATGAAATATTAGCAATTTAAAGAGCTTTCATTTGACACCTCATTTGTTGCAATACGTTTAATAGTTAAAGAGATAATCGATAAAACTTGATACCACCAACCGCCATCTTTGTGACGTCATAGTTACCCCCTCCACCACTTTAGAGAGTGACGACATCGAGTTTCATACTCGGGAGACGTCACTGAATCCAACGATACCAGTCGTCGGTAGGCGACTGCTCGTACAAACGAACTTCGTTAATTGACGACTTTTTTTCAAATTGGCCTCTCTACTAGTAGACTTGCTGAGCTGCTCAGCTCCTTCGATATCTTAAGCGGTTACTTGTTGTCTGGCCTGCTTTGGTTTGTCTGTCGCTGGATGAGAAACCGGCTTCTTTATAGATATATACTTACAATGTAGATTTGCTGAGCTGCTCCTTCGATATCTTAAGCGGGTGCGTGTAAGTAGTGATATTTGCGCGGGGCCCCACGCTCGCGCGCAGGATGGCCGAGTTTAGGCCGTTCACGAAGCTCGGCAGGGCGTGGTGGCCCTTGTTATTATACCAGGCTACTAGGTTGCTCACGTTATTTTTTTTAAACAAGCCTGTCATACTCGTATATTATAAATACTTACAATGTAGACTTGCTGAGCTGCTCCTTCGATATCTTGAGCGGGTGCGTGTAAGTAGTGATGTTCCCGCGGGGCCCCACGCTCGCGCGCAGTATGGCCGAGTTGAGGGCGTTCACGAAGCTCGGCAGGGCGTGGTGGCCCTTGTTATTATACCAGGCTACCAGGTTGCTCACGTTGTTTTTGAGGGCTGATGAGTAACCGCCGTAACTGGAAAGACAATCTTAAAGTTACACTAATAGAAGTAAGCAAAACTCTGTTAACTAAAATGTTTTTTTGTCCCTTTCTCGCAAAAATAAATATCAAAGTGACAGATAAGGACAAACGATTTTGTTTATATAATTAAGAAGGATTGTGGATATGTTTATAGTTTGCATGGGCTGGTTTTCTGTTTTACAATTTTGTGTAATGAGTTGATGGCACTCAACCTCAATACTAATTCTACATCAGCAATACGAGTAATTCTTTCCTTTTTAACTGTGTTCCTTTTTAGCCGTCTATGTCTTTATTTTTTTTAATCGGAGCTGACGGGAGGTGACTAAAACAATGGGTCGATTCGGCCATAGAACTGGAGTTATGAGATTACAGAATTCAAAAAATGATATTAAATATGAGGTCCATGAAAGATTTGAAACCGTTGGCGTGTTCCTTTTTTCAAGCAGAATAGAGAGAAGTAATAAAATTGTAGGCTTAAAAATATGAAATGTTGTCAATTGCTAGCACAGCACATGCTGAGTTCGCGCCTTTTGTCACATAAAATAGTACATTACTTACCAAGGGCGATAAAACAAAGAATGTCTCAGATCGCAGGTATTTTACGCCCGAGCCGAAGGCAAGGGCGAATATGCGATCTGAGGCTTTCTTTATTATCGCCCGTGGTAAGTACAAAATTTTATGTCACCCCCTGGCCAGGAAGTGGGTTTTTTCGCGCGCGGAGCGTGCGATAATGGCCACTTTATGGCCAGGTGTGACATAAATATGTTGTGTGACAATATAGTAGATTGTGTCACAAGGGAGCAAAATGACATATTTGGGTAAGGCCGCGAATTTTGACCAATGTGACATAAAAAGTTTCCTTTGCTGATTAAAAAAAACTGGTAACACTTGGATGGTTAAGAATTTTTGTATTACATTACGCATAAAAAGTTCTAAGGGGCATATTTCAGGAAATTCATTTAAATCTTTCTCAAAAAATAATAAAAATATATTTGTACCGTTTACGTAACGAAATTAGTAAAAAAAATCGACCCCGTGTGCTTAAAGCCCTCTTATTTTCATGATATTTAACTTCTCATAATCATGCTTTTGTTTAAACAAAATTATATTATATAACGATAGTCCTATCGTCTGCGGGATTATGATATTCATATAATTTTCTTATTTTATCTTACTTTCTTTTATTGACCAAAATTTCCGAGTTTTCGTTACGAATACTTTCGTAACGCTTTTACACGCTAATTTTTAATCACATCATAGTGGAAATGCGTTCTTGTACACTGGCAACTCATGCTTTACTAGGGCAACACCGGTGAGAAAAGCAAATGGCGTCAGTTTGTTGAGAAATGGTGACCAAAGGTGACGCTGCCCAAGTTTACTAAATTTTCGTGTGAAGTGCTTGTGTGGTTTTAAAGGTAAGTAGTGATTATTTTTAATTGGCTGTTTTTTCATACGATAGTGTAATGTTTTTAATGCAAGAAACATACATTATTATATTAAAAATATCGTTATTTCACCATGATATGCAAGTTTTTTTCGAAAATACGTTACGTTTTCGTAACGATTTTGTTAAAATTTTCTAGATTGTAGATTTCTAGAAAACATGTGGTAAAGGGAAGTGCACACAGATAAATACTAACTTAAGCACAGATTTTTTTCAATCATAAAACACAATATATGTTACCTAGGTGGGTATTTTTGAGAAAAAATAATTCGAATTTGTAGGTATGGACTGGGATCGGCATTACGAGAATTGTAGCGAGTTCTGTGTTTACCTCCTGATATCACATTGTCACAAGTTTTCGCCATTTCTTAGAGATATTTAATAATCACTCGATATAATAGAACACGAGGGTGCTTTATAATAAATAAATATTAATTTACAACAATAATAATATGTATGATTCGATCTTGAAAATTATTTTTTTTAACTCATGTGTCATTGTGTCATTTTTTTAACTCGTTTGATTCACGAATAAAAAATAATAATTATGAATAATTAATATCCATTTTTTTATTTACTATTGCATTGTAAGAAATGTGTACTTCTTCATGCCTGTGTCGAAGAAGATCTGTATAGTAGAAAATATAGTCAACCAATTTGATTTATGGGCCACTTCGTATCTTGTCACAGTGACATTAATATAAGGTTTCTAGCGGATTTCATATAGATTTTCACTGTGACACGGTACGAAGTTCCCAAAAATCATATTGGTTGACAAAGGATAACAAAACTCCCGTAAAATAATGAAACAGCAACAGCCTAATAATAATATAACTACAGCTGTTTTATTATCAAACAGTCGTTTTGCTTCGTTTTATAAAATGTTGTTGTTTTTTTTTTACCTGCCTTAAATCTTATGAGAATATTCACCAGTATGATCTTAGCTTTATAGCAACTTATGTAACGTTTTACAGTAACGTCACGTATTTTTTTTTATGTTTATTTTATGTCACATTGGTAAAAATTCACGGCCTTACCCATTTACGGCGTGGGCGTAACTTGAATCCTGAACGAAGAGAAGGATTATATAATAGAATCCTGAGCGTAGCGAGGGATTCTAAAATATAATCCTGAGCGTAGTGAGGGATTCAAGAATGAACGCCCAAGGTGGAAATAATTTTGCTTCCATGTGACACATACTGCTTTTCACATCACCTATTGAGGATAACGCAAGATCTGAAATAACAATGGTTGTGCATTTATTTTATCAAAATCGATACTAATAACTTATTACTCGTAACAGAAAAGTGCCGATTTGATCCCTCCTAGCAGGGAAGAAAAGTGCCATTTTGATCCCTCCTAGCAGGGAAGAAAAAGCCCTTATCCGAATATATCCTATTCTAATTATAGTTCCTGCATTATTGTACAGTGTACAGCAGTGGCGGCGCGTCAAAAATATTCTTAGGAAAGCCGGAAGTAATTTGCCTTTCTTATTCTTCATGAGCCGTAGTAAAAGAACTGGACTGGCTGAAAATTAGGCAAGCCGGTGGGAATCGAGTTGTATGGACGCTCCGCCACTGGTGTACAGTCAGTCAGCCAAGATACTAACCGATTTTCAATGTAGACCTCTTGCGAGGCGATCAGCCAGCGGTTCAAGGTGTCAGCATCCGGTAAAAGCATCAACTCGGGAAGCGAACTCTCGGTTATATTGCATACTTGTCTTGTCTCGCATCTACATTCCGGTGTGTCCTAGAAAAAAAACTTATTTCAAATCTAGGGCGGTAGTATACGTATTTGTATTAGTCGATAGTAGAAGATCCGAGAAATTACAAATAGTTTACCCTGTTTTTTTGGTCTGTATAAGATTACATACCTGTGTGGTCCAATTCCTAGTGATATCTTTCTGATATAGCAACTCGTCCATCACACTTTGTGCAAACGAAGGATCCATGTCTTCAGAGTATACTGCAGGGCGAGGTCTGAAACATATCACGATTGACTAAAAATATATATTTTTCACACCACCTGCTCGACACAGCCAAATTATATATCATGCAAACCTTACCGAAAGCAAATCATTATAGCCCTTGGCTTTAGCCGGGTAGTAATATTGTATTGAATTTCATTATAACCCGCCGGGTAATAATATGATTTCACTTTTCGTAGTTCTTATTGTTATGTCATTAAAGTCTAATTTCGTGAAGTCCGCACGGCGGCGGGGAGGCGGCACAGCGCCGTTCCAAACAAAACACTGCGCCGCCCCGAGGACGGGGATGCCGCTCCGAACAAATTTGAAAATCGAACGTATTCGTACTGGCCACCATAAGCTGAATGGAACACATTTTGAAAATAAAAACAAAACACGCGAATGTAACAAGACGCTGCGTACAGAGTAAAATTTCAGATTTTATAAAAATTCGTTGGTCCTAATGTCATAAGTGCGAAAGTGCGTCTGTCTGTTATCTTTTCACGCTAAAACCGCTGGACCGATTCAGATGAAATATAGTATGGAAGTAGTGAGTCCCGGGATAGGGCAGGATACTTTTTATCTCGGAGATCATCCCTTAAGTAGGTTTGTATGGAAGAGCGATTATTAGGTAAGAAATTGAAATTAAATTCTAGCAATTAAATTCTAACGCGATGAACGAGTTCTACGGGGACAAAGTCACGGGCAAAAACTAGAAGATAGAATTCTAATAAAATGAGTGCCGAACTTGATTGGGCTTTGAATTACTAATTTGATTCTGTCTCTAGTAGCAGTAGTAGCCTTGGTTTTCTTATTGTCTCGCTAGAGGTGTGAAAATTAGAGTATACTCCTCGTGGATAAAACTGTTTTTGTCTTGGGCGCTTAAATCCCTCACTACACTCAGGACTCAGTCTTAATTCCCTCGCTTCGCTCGGGAATTAACTCATTACTCCCTCGCTCCGCTCAGGAGTAAAATCTGGAGTCCTTCGTTACGTTCAGGATTCAATATCGCGCCCATGACATAAAACAGTGATTTATCCCCTTGGTGTATAATCTACTATTATGAATAGGATGATTCATAGTAGACCGTTCCGTGTCCGGGCCGGCCCGTTTTCTAATAAAGGACGCGCGACGGTCGTCGATTTCTTGTACTAGAAAACGGGCCGGCCCGGACACGGAACGGTCTAGCGTGAATCGTTATTGGATATTTTAATACTTATTCAAACTAATTTTACTGTGGAAAAAACCTAGACAGAGACAATAAAACTAAAAAATAAAATTTGTAGATTGAATGCCCCAAATCGCCGTCAGCGGGCAGGGTGCCCAGAAGGCTTGCCATGTTCGCACACTCGAAATATTGAATTAATGAATGAAATAATTTATTAGTGACATACAACATAAATGAAACAAACAAAACCCACGCCACGAAACGGGCCCGCCGCAGCATGATGCTGACTCACGTGCACGAGTCAGCGCTGGGGGCCGATTTTTGAGTGTCGAGCGCTCGACTTTTCACTGGAGATCTGTCAAAACATCATAGTTTTTTGACAGATCTCCAGTGAAAAGTCGAGCGCTCGACATTCAAAAATCGGCCCTTGGTCTTCCGGCGGGACCTCGCTGGTCTTCCGGCGGGACCATTGGCCAGGCCTCTAGTCAAAACTTCATAAAGTCGACGCGTATGTGGTCCCCCTGGCCAACTTCTATTTCAAAATTCCATTTAATAGGGATGACGACACTATAAAAGAAAATCAATAAATCCAAATTTTCTACATAAAGGCTCAAATTCTCAATCAAATGGCGAAAAAAGTAATTCAAACAAATAAATAATTACGTAATTATAAGTCTTCAAAGTTTTAAGAGTGGGTATGTTCTGTCCCTTTTCCGCAAAACGCACCTTTGTATTGAACGATCGTCATTTACTATGCGCTACTTAAAAGTGACGTCACGGTTAGGTAGCACTTTCTCTCTCTAACTACGAACATTCTAACCGTTGTAGCTTCGTTATTTTTTGAGATATTTGAATAGGATTTTCACTATTAGGCATAGTTTTATGTCTTCTTTCTATTGAAGTAATAAAAATTTTTGAGTCGACATCCCTATGCTATACCTAGTAAATGGCATTTCTCCTCTACACTTAATTCGTAAATAGGTACAAAATATTGTCAAAAGAATCAAATTACAGTTCTCGTTCATACGAGTATCTCTGGTTCCTCTTTCAGTACAAAACAAAAAAAAATACGTACATAAGGAATTCCGTGGCGCCGGAGTACAAATCCGGGTGTAGCCTCAGAGGCAGCTCATTGTCGGCTGGCGGGCGGATCATGGAGAAACCCATGGCGATCGCCACGAACAGAGATGGCAGCACCAATAGCAGGAACACGAGCCATCTGTGGAGCAACAATATTTATTTATTACATAGTTACCCCCCCCCTTTTCCATAAAAAAAATACAAACCTCTTAACTAAAATGTGTTTCGGCCCTTTCTCACAAACACAAATGTTAAAGTGACGGATAAAGATGAACGAATTTTAACGGCATTAGTTACTATCGGAATCAAAGGTAAATGAGTATTTCATGCCAATATATTCCAAACTAATTCAGAGAACGTTAACGTAACATGCATGATGCCAATGCCAATTGCCGCAAGCTAAACGTGCGGGAAATTCCAATTCATGGCCAGAGGGAGACATAGGTACAACTGTGTTCTTACTATGGGTAACAAAGAAAGCATCAGATCGCATATGTCTTCAGTTCAGGCGCTAAATACCTGCGATCTAAGAAATTCTTCGTTGTAACGCCCTAGGCCCCTGGACCTAGATAAGTCATCATCATCATCATATCAGCCGAAAGACGTCCACTGCTGGACATGGGGCGAACTCATAGGGGGCAAAGAGTGCCACAATGACCTGTCCTGCGCTATCCGCATCCAGCGGACTCCCGCGACCTTTATCAGGTCATCAGTCCGCTTTGTGGCGGAATGCGCCTTCCGGTCCGTGGTCGCTACTCGAGAACCTTTCGGCACCAACGTGCAATGTGCCCCGCCCCCTGCCACAAACTGCCTAGATAAGTTTTGTACTATAGGTAACATGTTAATTTCATCAGTTACCTGTTCCGGCTGTAGTGCAGCATACGCGCCCGTAGCATGGCCCTGAGTTGCGCGGGCGCACCGGCGGTGAGCGCGCCGCCGCACTCCACCAGCGGCGCGCGCTCCGTTTTGATGCTAGAGCTTGATGCGCTCTTTGATGGACTCTCTAGAATAATAATACTTTAATAAGTTCCGGGATGAACTGGGAAGAAGTAACCCAAATTGCCCAAGTCCGAAGCAAATGGACAGAATTGATTCATGCCCTACATCCAAGCAGAGGGTAACGGGATAAAGAAGAAGAAGAATAAGTTCTGTGGCTTTCAGTTTTTTTTTGTGTTATAGGGGACAAATAGCCTGATGGTAAGCGATTACTGTCGCTCATAGACACCTGCAACTACAGACGAGTCACATGTGCGTTGCCGGCCTTTCAGGTGGGAGTAAGCTCTTTTCTTGAAGGTTTGCAGGTCGTAAGACGTACAGACTTGCAAGTGCGACAGTGATGGAAAACTTAGTTTGTGCTTCGCGGTAGCCACCCTGAAGAGACATCTATTTCTAATCTTACGCCCCTAGCCATAGCCCCTCAGGCCTTTTAGTCAAACTTCACCAAATAAAAATAATCGCAATAATTTTCGCTACGTGTTTATGAAGTCTCGTTCTATAGTTTTCATCTGACGGGAGTAAGGCCATTCACTGGCGAGTTCAGTTAAGGAAAAGATAACTCTCATTGCACTTTAATTTTAAGGCACAACAGCGGGAGACAATCCTTCGAGTAGCTGATGCAGCAAGCTTTATATTCGTTTATTTAATTAATTTTTTTATTGGAAACTATAGAACGAGTCTTCATAAACTCGTAGCGAAAATTATTGCGATTATTTTGATTTGGTGAAGTTTGACTGGGCGGTACATAACTCCCTCAACCCATGTGACTTAATTTATTGATGGCCTTTGCGACCCGAAGCCGCAAAGAAGATACCTAAGAACTATCTCCAGACAGAGAATGAATGACTTTGGCAATGGTTACCCTGAACCAAAGGAATTCAGAGTACTCCCGCTGAACTCTATCATCCGGGCTGTGGAAATATTGGAGAGCAGCTTGGAGTAGATATAAAGGAGGGGGCAATTGCACAAAAGATCCCACTGGGTCGAAGTGCATCCGCAAGGGCCCACAACTAAACAAGATAAGATAAGATACCTCCAGAGTCAGAAGACGATGTGGTGCCGTAGTCAGGGTGTGATGCGTCAGCCTGCGAGGTGATGTTGAAGAACACCTGTTCCAGGGAGCTGCAGTCCATGGCGAAGGCCGAGAAACCCAGCTCTGGCTGCCGGGCCTCCAGCGTGGTGCAGACCTTCTGGAAGCTGATAGATCAACATTTTAATGAAGGTTGTATTAAAATCTGTTTAAGACGATTTCGCATTTGTGTAAACAAAGTGGTCCTTCGAGCCGGATATGAAACAGTGATCTATTCGCTAGTTTTCACGTGATGCCTAGGCAAATAAACAGGCAGACAAACGGACAGAAATTCTAAGAACCTGGAAGAAGAATGTACAGGTTTTCGACCATACACCTTTACTGTATGTGGATTAAATCAAGTCTTGAATACGGTTACGTCCAGGCGTCAGTGTACGTTACAAACTCGTCGCGAATGCACTCAGCCTGAAGAAGAACTCCCGAAGGGCTCGAAACATGTCGCCCGGAGTGACAATGAATGCGATGCCCAACGGTTATAACGGGCCGAAAGGTTCTCGAGTGACGATCACGGACCGGAAGGCAGCAGCGTGGGTAGATCCCTCACAAGCTGCACTGATGACCTGGTAAAGGTTGCGGGAGTCCGCTGGATGCGGTAGTGCAGGACCTGTCATTGTGGCACTGTTTGGGGGAGGCCTATGTGCAGCAGTGGATGTCTTTCGGCTGATATGATGATGATGATGAATTGATGATGAAACTTACTCGTTGTTCAATCCATCGGCGTCAAAGAACGGCAGTAGAATCTCCACTTCTAACCCGTCCACGTCGACAATCTGAGCATTCTTGACGATGTCCCTCACGGTGGCTAGCAGTCTCTTGGTCTTCTCCTCAAGTTCCTCTCCTTCCCGCCACTCCTCCTCCTCCCATTCATCGTGCGGGTAGTTCACAGTCAGTTTGTACCCGTTTCCGAGACTGCGTTTGATTTCGATGGGTGAGCCCATTGTGTGAATTTGGCCCTGAAGAGATCCAGAAATAAATAAACATAAATATCACTGATCGGGATTCAAATTCTGGGGCCATAGGGCCATACCGACTCAGGACTCAAACCTAGGAGACTCATTGTGATGATAGCTTAAGAAAAAAATGCAGGTACAGTCAGCCGAGAAAAGCGGTCTACCACTTCTGAACCTTAATATATGTATCAACATATTACAAATGCCTTGCCTAATTTCTTGGTCTACCTCGTCATCAACACGGCGCCTCTTCAGTATTCATGTTATTTCTAATGAATACCTTTTTCTTGTATTTGTTCTCTGTATCAAATTATTGACAAGGTTGAAGTTGAATGAAGTGTTACCTTATGCATGATGACGACTTGGTCGCTCAAGAACTCCGCCTCGTCTAAATGGTGGGTAGTCAGCAACACTGTCCTGTCTTCCTTCAGTTTCAGGATCATTGACCAGATGTCTCTGTATCAAATCAATCTTATTAGTCAACTAGCTCAAATGGTATAATACGTCCGAAACTACGTAAGGCCCAATTCTGTCAAATGAACACAAGCTAGAATCCACGTTAAAGTCATAGTTATAGGATAAGTCCAGCAAATATGTGCCCAGGTATAATTTATCTGTTGGTTTATGTTGCTTTGTATACATGTTACTAAACTAAATGATATCATTGTAATTGTATTGTCGGTACCTAATTTGGGACATGTAAAAGAGCCCGCAAATTTCAACCATTTGTTCTGCAAGTAGGCCTCAATTACTTGCAGAATAAATGTTTGAATTTTGAATTATGATAGGTCCGGCTGCCCCACGAACGCCAGCGCCACGCCAGCTTGCTGGCTGGTTGTGGCTTACCTCCTCGCGGCGGGGTCCACGTTAGCCGCCGGCGCGTACTATTGCCCCATAGCAGTATGCCATATCGGAGTATAGAGTGGGCGTAGGCATAATAGACGGAAATGGCGGTTTTTAAATGTGCGGCTGGTCGGTGTGGCTTACCTCCTCGCGGCCGGGTCGACGCCAGCCGCCGGCTCGTCCAGCGACACCAGGTCCGGCTGCCCCACGAACGCCAGCGCCACGCACAGGCGCCGTCGCGTGCCGCCAGATAGCTTGCTGGCTGGCACGTCGGCGTGTGGGCCCAGGGATAGCACGTGGAGCATGCTGTAATGATGATAATGTTAGGGTGATAGAGTCTAAAGTTGCTAAGTAGCAAATGATATTATTGCGACGGGGGCTATAACAGTTTCGTTGCCATAGAAATAAATAAATAAATAAAATAAATAAATATTTGTGGACAATCTTACACAAATCAACCTAGTCCCAAACTAAGCAAAGCTTGTACTATGGGTACTAAGTGACGATATACATACTTATATAGATAAATAAATACTTAAATACATAGAAGACATCCAAGACCCAAGAACAAATATTCGTGCTCATCACACAAATAAATGCCCCGGCCGGGAATCGACCCCGGGACCTCCAGCTTCGCAGGCAGGGTCACTACCAACTAAGCTAAAGCGGTCGTCTAATGGTAGGTCCACAAGGTATTTGAAAATTTGCCGAGTTCGCATTAAGTCATACGTGGCTCAGTGGTATAGCTCATGGCCAAGAGAGTCGATGCACCCTGGTGTCCCTAGTTCAAATCCGGCACTGGCCATACACCTTTTGTAAGTTGTTTTAAAATCTTAGTGTTACATTTTCACAACGCCGAGTAGCATGGAAAGTTCTAGAATAAGTGACTGAATAGAAAAATCTATGCTAGAGAATAGCATGCCTGTTAAGGATGTTACCTGTTGATTTCCTCCTGCACGTCAGCTCTCGACTTGCCGCTCTTCAGTTGCGCATAGAGTGTGACGTGCTCGCGCGGTGACAGGCACGGGAAGAGCACGTCGCGCTGCGGACACGCGCCGAGCTTCGTGCCCGTGGGTAGCTCCGAGCGGATGGTCACGTGCCCGCGAGTCGGCTTCAGCATGCCTGTTAGGATGTTTCTGGAACGACGAATAAATCAAAGAATATATGTGACGGGCGATTGACAGGTATGGAAGAAAAAACAAGCTGTGCCGACCTCTAGTGAAATGCTACTGGCAAGTTAATGCGGATGGTGATGATGGCACGTGTCATTTATGCTACGCTAGCCTAATTAGTAGTTGAACATGAAATAGTCATGGCTTCGCATCCTGACTCGTACCAATGAGTTTTTGGGAACTTATACATTGAATGCAATTGATATTTACTAGCTTTCCCGTGAAGGAAAAATCGCCAGAATATCGTATATGGAGAGTCCACACTGGTTGACGCATGGAGTGCTGCTCATTCCCTCTCATCAATGACCCAGCATTGGGACGTATAGTTTAAAGCAAACATGAGGATCCAACGATAAGTATTTTACTTACATGAGCGTAGTTTTTCCAGCGCCATTATGCCCCAGCAGTGTAGTGACCTGTCCTTTATGCAGCTCTATGGACACGTTGTCGAGCGCTACTTTGGGCCGACGGGAGCGCTCCCCGTATATCTTGGTTACGTTGACGATGCTCACGCCTGCCTTCTCACTGGAGGTCGTTGTGTGGGTTATATTGCTGCTGAGGGTTTTTAGACCTGCAATTGAATTGGTTAAATCATGATACGTCTACCTTTAGCCGTCATTTTTTTCTAGCCTATGGGTGTTCCACTGCTGAACAAAGGCCTCTCCCCTTGAATGCTATATTCGTAAAGCTAGTTACGAAGGAATGCGATATCCCGCCACTTCCGTTTGCGTCGTCCTTGTGGATTCCCCATCCACTTGGTGGCTATATGAGCCCACCTGCCCAGATGCATGCTACAGACGTGATCGGCCCCCCTCAAATGAGATTATCTATCTGGCAGTACCAAGTGGATATTAACAATTTTACATAATGATCAAGATGGAACGCTCGTCGCCCAGCGGCGCCGGGTACCGCTTGCGGTATCTAAGGTTAAGCAACGTGGGCAGCGGTCAGGACTTGGATGGGTGACCGCTTTGAGTGGTTACTAACTGAGCGCTCCCGTGCTTTGGAAGGCAGGTTAAGCCGTTGATCCCGGTTGCTGTTTATGGCAGCAGTCGTTAAGCCAAGCTGGAGACCTTCGGGCGGTTTGAGAACTTCTAACAGTCAAGTTGCCCACTCACTTGACAAAGCCTAATCCCAATAAGGTCTAGTTCCCCTCGGGGTTGGAAGGTCAGATGGCAGTCGCTTCCGTAAAAACTAGTCATCATCATCATCATCATCATCATCAGCCTATATACGTCCCACTGCTGGGCACAGGCCTCCTCTCATAGATGAGAGGGACGAACTAGTGCCTACGCCAAATTTTGGGATTAGGTAGCGGACCCCAGGCATCCTTCAGGATGCAACTGTACTGGGATAACGCTAGGAGGATGATGATGACATAATGATCAAGATAAAAAAAGATAAGCAGAGGATTTAACAAGTGTTACTGACGATTAAGAACCCAACGTGAGATCAAGTTAGATTTTATATTCTTCTTTTTAGGCGTTCACTCTTGACAATTTGTTGCGCTTTTGTTTTCCACCATCCTCTATCAGTTACACGTCACATGGATCTTAGACTTACCAAAATATCTGTCAATCAAACAGCCAACTGCAAAATAAAGCAGTCCATCCACTATCATCATCACGGCAGCCAGTCCGATGCTCATCCCGTCATCAACCTGTGTGGACCAGAGATCCGACCAGTGCGCGCCTTTGCCGACCGCCTCGAGTCGCGCAATGAATAACATGGAGTACGAAAACGCAGTAGACATGGAGAGACACTGGAAAAAGGGGGAAGTAAAATTAGGTTTGGGGAAATTTACTGAAGTTTGTTGATACCATCAAAATGCATCTAATACATATGAAGATGAATAATTATTACTATTAGCTTTTTGTTCATATAAAATTTGGAGGTGCCAATTTGTATGGCACACCGCGGACATAACGCGCCGTGTCTTATGTGTTTGATTCTAGAAAATACTTGGTGGTGATAGTTGTGTCAAAGCAGGCTTCTGATAAGATCAAATCTTTGTGGAAAAGCAAGCTTGTAGCGCTAGCACAACTGACGCCGCGACGGGCACCAGTATGGCTAGCACATAATAGCCTCGAGAGTATCTCGTCTTATCTCGAGCTATGCGTCTTTTTTCGATGGGTGCTGTTAGAAAGTGACGGATAGCTTGAGATAAGCCGACAAACTGACGTTGCCATCATGTGCTAGCCATACAGATGAGAAAATTTATCTCCCTCTTTCATATAACGCGATACACAGTGTGAGTGAAACAGGAGTCGAAGCAACTTGTCAACACGTTCTGCTAGCCTCTTTGGTAAATACATTTTATGTCACACCTGGCCATAAAGTGCACGCTCCGCGCGCGAAAAAACCCACTTCCTGGCCAGGGGGTGACATAAAATTTTGTACTTACCACGGGCGATAATAAAGAAAGCCTCAAATCGCATATTTATCGCCCTTGCCTTCGGCTCGGGCGTAAAATACCTGCGATCTGAGACATTCTTTGTTTTATCGCCCTTGGTAAGTAATGTACTATTACTCACAGCACACAGCCGGGCGGTAAGCGACAGCAGCGCCTCTAGTGACAGTATGATCACATAAGGCATGAAGGTGACCAGGTATGCCAGCGCCGCTGTAACCGCCGCTGAGCTAGCTGAAGAGAACAGCTTCGATATGGCGTAGCTGGAATCAAAGAATAGTAATTTAAAAAAAATGGGATTGTTCTTGGTCAGTATCTAGCCAGGCTGACGGTGAAGCGAGCTCACCCAGAATATGCCTATTCACTCGTGCCTTAAAGAGGTCCAGGTTATATGAATTTGGAAATAGAGATGCCGGCAGGGAATTCCAAACCGTGCGCATTGTAATAGATGATGGTCATATAAAGGACGACTCATAAAGATCACTGTGAGGATCTTCCTTGAAATATTTCAAACTTAGGATTTAGAAGTCCAGCGATCGAAAACGATTAAAAGTGCTACATTTCAGCACAGTGCCCTATCGCCCACTTTTTCGGTGGTATCACTAACTAGCAGGGTTACAAGTACATCATCATCATTATTTAAGAGTTTCACTCTTGTCGGTGCAGTTCTCTCCAGTCCGTTCTACTTAACGCCAGATCTTACAAGTACAGTCAACCAATTTGAATTCTGGGCCACTTCGGACCTTGTTACAGTCAAAATGAATATGAAGTCCGCTAGAGATCTCATATAAACGTCACTGACAAGGTCCGAAGTGGCCAAGAAAACAAATTGGTTGACCGTACTCTTACTCTCTCAGAGAAAAAGATGGACGCCTAAGAGAGAGATTGGGGCTAAAAGTGGAAGTGATAATATAAAATAAGGGAGAATTAAGAAGTCAAGTAGAGACTGGGAGATGGATAGAGAGAGAGAGAGAGAGAGAGAGAGAGACAGAGAAAATGTCTAGTTAGGGCAGTGGACGTGTCAATTGCTCCTTACGAAGCCTGCGTTGCGGATTATGAGAACTTGTGCTTAAATTATTCCAATAAACTGTTTAACGTGTAAAATTTCAAATACTTCGAAAATAAAAGAATACTCACCAGAACATGAGCACTGAGAACCCAAAGACGAGCAGCAGTGTGAAGAGCAGCGTGACGTCAGTGCGCGGGAGCACGCCGCTCGCCGTCAGCACGAGCGTCACGCACGCTGACGTCGCCGTCAGCTCCACTAGCGACGCCACGAACCAGGATAGTGTGTGGTACGCTAGATTCACGCCCATTACAGACATAAGCTGCAAAAGAGGCATAATACATTAAGTAATGTAGTATGTAGTAAGTACCTCTTGGCTCTTCGTGTCGCATGTGTGCCAACGAGCCAAGAGACATGCGACACGGCAGAGACGGCGTGACATCTGTTCGCCAAGGGCAAACTTCACTTGCAAAGCTTGCGGTCGTGTATGCCACTCCCGCATTGGCAAACACAGCCACGAAAGACGTTGTCTCCCTGATTGACACTGCTTGCATAGTCTGATAGACTCTAAGGCCATTGATTGAGTAAGTACCTAGGGAGGAAAAAACAAATAATGTCTCAGACCGCCAATAAATATTTGAGCCTCCTGTACTCACTGCCCGTGGTGAGTACCAAATGTAACGTCTCCGCCAAAAAAAAGGCCAGGATGTTGAATTTTCCAAACTTGAGGAGAACGGTAATTTCTACTTTAAGCACAGGTACGACGCTAATATCATAAAACGGTGTTTCCCCAGCCAGGAATGATTGTATTGCAAAACTCACCATAGTGTTTCCAGATTCCTTGTCAGACACGATGAAGCGCACGGCAGACGCGACAGTGAACAGCAACGAGAAGAAGAATGCGACGATCAGCGCCTGCGACTCATATAGCGATGACTGGAAGCTGTAAAACGAGGGGTTACATTTCAACACCTTTTGCAAAATGTAACTGAGTTGGCTCTGAAGGCTCAGATGGCGGTAGATCCGCAAAACACTAATGGCTACGCCAATGGGGTATGCTGCTGCAAACATGGCCACTAGGTGGCGCCACTAGAGTATGCCACATCTGGATTGATGGACATTTAACTTTAAAAAATATTGTACGTTTAAAATACCGTTATAAATAATAATAATTATTAAACTTTGTATCCTAGGCTGAGACACTGTCGGTTAATATTTCAAAGCCATTTAAATACAAAAGGTTTTGTTTAGACAGAAGGGTGTCAGTTATATTTTCGTAAACATATACTCGTCCGTTTAGCGCGATAAAATGGATCCAAATGAAAAATACGGACGTCTGACTCTGACACAGCTAAAAGCACTTTTAGGGTCGGTGTCCACCAAACGGATCGTATCGGATCGGATCGGATCGGCTCGCCTCGGATCGGATCGGAAAGAATACAAACGGATGCGTCGACATCCGATCGCGTCCGTACGTCGCCGTACGGCCGCTTGCGAACGTAGCTGTATTCGTTTCTGAGCCTAGTCAAATAGTTTCATTGCTACCGTGTAGACGTGTACTATTTATGAAAATGGGTGATGTTGACGTGGTATTGTTGGAATTTGCATTAGAAGAAGAAGAAAATAATCATAAAATACAGAAGAGGGATAGAAAAAATTGGATTGATGGATTATGGCAAAAACGCTGTCAGATCGGCATACACTTTATAATGATTTGAAATTAGATATTAAAAAATTCAAAGATTACTACACAATGGACTATGTATGTAAAGTTTCAAAATTTATTAATTCTTCTTCGTCCTCATATTAGTAGACGAAATACAAATTACAGATGTGCAATTCCAGTTGAAGAACGATTATCTATATGTTTGAGGTAGATATGTTTAATGAAACAAAGTACTAATTGTGATATTAATCAATGGCCGAAACGATCCGATCGGATACGTCGGCATGCGAACGGAGCCGATCGTATGCGTCGGCATGCGAACGGAGCCGATCGGATGCGTCGGCATGCGAACGGAGCCGATCGGATACGTCGACAGGCGAACGGCGACTGTGCGCGGCATGGTAATATAGACTTAAAATACAATGTACTATGATTGAATTTCGTTTAAAAATTGTAAAATTCTTTCCGATCCGATCCGATGCGATCCGTTTGGTGGAAACCGACCCTTACGGCAATGCGAGCAATCAGTAAAAGGACCGCAAAATTAAGGTGGTTGTAGAGGGAAAAATGAGGAAATTTCTGAAAAAAAAACTACTTATTAATATATTAGTATGTGTTTCGTAAAATATACGTAATAATAAACATTATCAGCAAATATCAAGTTCATAGGTCTCATCCCAAAGAGAATAATAATCACGAACGAATGTCTTGGCACAAACTCAGTGGCGCCACCTAGTGGCAAAGTTTGGCAGCCGCCAATCCCATTATTCTCTTTGGGCTGAGACCTATGAACTTGATATTTGGTGATAATGTTTATTATTACGTATATTTTACGGAACACATACTAATACATTAATAATTAGATATTTTTTTCAGAAATTTCCTCATTTTTCCCATTACATCCACCTTAATTTTGCGGTCCTTTTACTGATTGCTCGCGTTGCCGTAAAAGTGCTTTTAGCTGTGCCAGAGTCAGACGTCCGTATTTTTCATTTGGATCCTTTTTATCGCGCTAAACGGACGAGTAAGTATATGTTTACGAAAATATAACTTACACGCTCCTGTCTAAACAAAACCTTTTGTATTTAAATGGCTTTGAAACATTAACCGACAGTGTCTCGACCTAAGATACAAAGTTTAATACTTATTATTATTTATAACGGTATTTTAAACGTACAATATTTTTTAAAGTTAAATGTGCATCAATCGAGATGTGACAAACTCTAGTGGCGCCATCTATGCAGAGCTTTGCGCCGCCTGCCCCATTATTGAAGACTGGGAACTATAGTCGGCTTTTTTCAAACAATAAAAAGTGCCCCCTTCTCCCTCTTTCGCATAAAAGTGCCCCCTGACGGGTATCTCCCCCCCACGATCCAAATCTTGGATCCGCTCAGACCAGCGCAGAAGGACCTCTAGATCTTTTAGTTAGGATGATGCAGTAGGGATTAAGCTCTCTATTTGGAGGTGGATACACTCTCGTTTTGGAAGCAGTTATGTCCATCCAATGCTCAGAAATTAAGTTTCATACCCACGGAAAAAAAATTGGATGGGCTGCTTTCAGTGGTTATGAAGCAAGCGCTTACATGCTTTTGAAGCCACATTAAACTATTCATTCCGATTGTTTTTTATGACAATACCAAGCTAGCCTTCGGATTACTTGATTGAATAGTCAAGTTGCCTGCTCATTCAACAAGTATAATACAAGATTTCAACATAAACCCGTGCCTACCACTTTTATGGTTCAAAATCAATAGCTGCGAGTATACTGTGAAAAACTTACTAGTCCTTCCTATAGCATGGATACGGTATCTGCTGCGTATACACTGCCCATTTCTCGCTCGTTCTAGAACTCACGTCCCTCTTCTGAACTTTGTTCTGGACGCTTCTGGAAGAGTTTGAGGACAACTTGATGATGGAGCTGTCGATCAGGTCCTGGATCTGGACGAAGCCACGGAAGTAGCGCATGTTCTCGAGGAAACTGTCTTCGGGACCGGGCGTCCAAAACCTGGTGGGAATGATTTGAATTAAGTTCCTAATTCTGTCAGATTATCAAGATACCAAAATAAAACCAGGTGGCTAGTGCAACTTGCAGCCAACTCGTTTCTCGCGTGACCCAGAGATTTCTGTCTCGCTCGAACTGTGTGAATTAGCAAGAGAAACCTAGATTTTTCTTTGTGTTTACTGTTCAGTGTTAATATTCCCGCTACTTGATTTTCGTGATCGTGAGTGCAATGCCTGCGGTGTACGTTTCTTCATTGCAAATTTATATTATGTTGTATTTTTGGTAATTGTTATGATATTATGTGTACTCACTGATTCCTTATCCTGGTTGTTGTCGGCACGCTTTCTATGTCCATGCGAATCTTGTACTCCACATTTATTGGGTTACCGTCTTGCTCCTTTACGTTCATGAACACCAGACCTGTGGAAGTGAAGTAAAAATTTCTCATTATCCATATCTCAAAAAATGTGCGATGTTATCTTTCACATCTATCTAACAGAAACAGAGGAGTTTAGATGACGTTGTAGCTTTAATATCTTCTTCTTCGTCAGTTCATCAACGCTGAGGGTTGTGACCACCAGAGGAGCAGTTTTTCATTACCGCAAAACCGCACTATTTTGGGCTAGTTTCATTGCCCCTGAATATTCCGATGAGCTTGTTACAATGGATGATTCAATTTTTTTATTAAAAAAGGTGGCTCGAAATACTCGTTTTCTCAGGAGCCGTTTTTTGTTTTTTAATTAACCGACTCAACTCTCCACTCTTTTTTACCTGCAGAAAACTCGTTGATCCTTGTTAGCAGGGCCGCCTCATTTGTAAGTTCCTTCTCGTTAGGCATTGCTCGGAACCGATCCATGTTGATGCAGTGCAGCAGGTCAGACCCTTTGCGCAGCATACTGCCTACATTCTGAAAAAAAAAACAGACATACTTATTTCAGGAACTAACACTCTCTGACACTCACATTTAGGAACGCGATTTGTAACATTTTGGAAAAAATCTTTATTGCCACTATTGTCAGTCCCCTCAAAAAAGCATTGGATTAGATCTTACAAACATCTGTTTAGCGCAAGTGCCAATGCAATGCACAATGTGCAAGTGCAATGTTTAAAGCTGTTTGTCCCACTGTCGCAAAAACCAGCAAAAGCGAGTCATCGTCATCGGCTCGACCAGACACACAGCACTTCGTCAGTTAGGTAAGTGTAGTAGGTATTCCATTTGAGAGAATTAAGTTTTCCCTTATCGTTAGGTACGTAATGCATAATAAAAAGAGGTAGGTATCTGCTATCTTCAAATGCAGTTAAGCACTTACCTTCAAATCTCCAAACTCATCGAACAACCCATCGACATCCACATCAGGTATAGCAGCGTCTCCAACGACGTTGTTCCTCAGCTGGCTAAACACTGGAGAGGCGATCAGTCGACGTAACACCGCGATGCCGTCTCGATGCTGAGACAGCTTGTCCACGGAGGAAAACGCGTTGGCGAATGAGTGCACCAGGTCGACAAGTTTGCGCATGTGAGCGTAGGTCGAATTTGCCTGAAGAATAACGAAGGTATGTGGGTATTTCTCCGTTTTGGGTCACCGCTTCCGTGGCCGTGTTATTGATGAATTCCTTACAATCTTGAGGACTATTTTGGAATATTTCGTAGTGAGTGGGAATTGTTGCCGTGCATGACAATATTTGCCGACATAAGGACCAACAACACAACAACAAGCTTGAACAAGCTTATTGTTGCGACGATTCAGTGAGCAAAATGGATTGTTGCTCAATCCGTATGACATTCGCTTGGGGCTCAAGATCAGCACTAGCAGCAAAATACATCTTTGCTCTCTTTTTGCACTGTTAACTATTAAACTTGACTGCACACTGTTGATTGATATTAAGTCACGTAATCTTGTGATTGCGACTTGGAAGGTAGTACGGAATTCAAAAGTTTTATTGGTAAATATTTTTACCTGTTCGATTATTTTCTCCACCATGGGATTAACGGGAGTGTACAATATCTTTCCCATGATGATTGGCTTCACATAACTCCACACGATTTTACCGCCATACATGTTCAGGATCTCTTTATAAATGGAGCGACAGAAATCGGCTGAAAATTGAATAAAAATTGTTAGGTTATTAATGCAGCAATTCAAATTACAAGTTGTGGTAAAATTGTGACTCGTCTTACTTGGTAAAACCTCCAACTGTAGAGGATCAGGTTCTTTTGAGAAGTCAGTGGTCTCAACGATGGCTTTGTAGAAACGGTTGTTGGGTACATTCATAGGAGTGCCGCATAACATGTTCCCTGCAGACGCTAGGAAGCTCGATGCTAGAACAAAACATTTTTCACATGATAAGAAACATGATACAACTACAAAAACCTAGCACTTGACTTCAATGGTCCGCTTTGATTTGGAAAATAATGCTTTCCGAAGAAGGACTAAAGAAGTTGTCACTTGAAATTACAATTGAAAATTTAAGTTGAATAATAACAATAATTCACTTATTAACTTAAATATTGACTAGTCTCATCGACATTTACGCTCGCAGTAGGTAATCTGACACGCGTATAACAAACCAGATTGCCGAACGACGTAAAGTTAGCTAGATTCTGCAACAGTTATTCGTTGGCGATCGTTACGCTGTGATTGGCAACGTTATCCTGAACGATGGGGATCAGTTCTGTTATCTTCGGGTAGCTCTCTAAGACACCTACATCAGCAGTGGCGGTCTACACCCATAAAGTTAGTAACACTTACAAGTAATCAGATTGCCAACAGACGTGAAGTCTGCTAGATTCTGGAACAGCGGTTCGTTGGCTAGCGTCTCACTGAGGTTGCCCACGTTATCTTGTATGATGGGCATCAGTGCAGCCATTTGAGGATAGCTCTCCAGGACAGTGGCACCCTCGTCAGCGGTCAGGTTTGAGGCCGCGTATAGTTGGGAGAGGAGGATTGTTGAAATCTGAACATAAAGAGTCTGATATTAATAGCCTAAAATCAGAGACGCTGTATCTGCTACAATCAAGTGGAACATCGTAATCAGGACAGCCTTTCGAGACATCATGCTTCAATCATCGTTTCTATCGGTTTTCCTTTGTTTTTTTTTCGCGTCCATAGGCCTATCATAAGGCAATCCTCATGTTTGTTTGCAGTTTAAAACAAAACAAACCAGGTACATTGTTTATGCAACATGCGTTGGCACAACATTGTTTGTTCTATTTATAAGACGACAAACAGGCACTGTCTTTGTCTAAAGGTTTAGATTAACTGTGATGTAGACTCGTACTTATGTCGTCTACTAACCTTATCCATGACGTAACTGAAATTAACATTCTCCATCAACGCAGGCACGATCTGCTTGGCCTGCTCTTCCTCTATGTTGCAGAACTGCTCTATAATAGCACCATACACGTCATCAAGCGTCACCACGTCTACGTTAGCTGGGACGATGGCTTGGGACATGTTCTCTGTTTGACAGACGAAACTGACAATTTGGTAGTCGGGTTTTGGGGTTATTATCTGAAACAACGTTAGTGCAGTTTGTAATATTTTTTGCCCTCAATGGAACGGAGAAGGTATAATTTCGTTTAGGGTGAGAGATTGTGTTTGTTTAATCACAAAGGTGCCAAAGGATGTAACCCTAGATAAGTGTGTTGTGTATGACTGCGATGTAACAGTTTGAAACCATTGGTTTCCTTGTTTCGATTACGAAGGACTAAAATAAAAGTGACCCACTTCAAAATATGAAATAATATGACATATGAAATCTTCCATGATTATAATCGTAGCTCTTCAGCAGAAGATGAATAATTTATTAATTTTGGTTGAATGGTTTTTCAGAATACACACGAACTGGTACCAACTGTATCGAGACGACAGGTCAAAATCCCCTTATCATGTTTATACATAATTCATTTCAATGGTGGATTTTGGCAGCCCGTTACAAGACCTATTGCCACAGTGCTACCAGTTATTGATACAATGAATTTTGGAAAAAAGGCATTAATTTCATACAAAATCGACCTTAGACTAGAATTTAAAAAATAAACTGAATCTAAACCTAATCTAAAACAACTGATCCCCAGAACGGCTGGTATAGTTGACGAAATATAAGCTGCACCGATTCCTCGAACAACTTGTATGGCGAATCGGTGCAGCTTATATTTCGTCAACCATACCTCATCAATACGCTGTTACCGTCCTGCACTGCCAGCGATATCTGCTGAACCAGGTGCGAGCCGGACCTGGGATCGCAACCGCTCTCCCGCAACCGCTGACTTAACTATTTTAGTTATTTTCAAATTAGGTACTTTTACCTACTCACCGGTTTAAGGTTGATGTACCCCGCATGTACTCTTGGTGCTGCGATCGACCAGAAATTGGTATTGTTGATACCCAGAGCGCTCAGAGCTGACTCTATGCGATCAGGTGAAGAAAACAATTCTGATACTTCCACTGAAATATAATACATAAACAATAAACATTCTCAAGATATAACATAAGATATGACACATCCACACATTAACCCACAGATTTCTGTCTGACACAATACGTATACAATCTCGTAAGGTTATTTGCAGATTTCTTTTAAATTGAAACTTTAGTAAACGGTAATTTACTATGTTTGTTGTCCCATAATAATGTTCATTTATTTCATTTAAATTTACCTTTATACTTCTGTTAAATTAAATATTCTTCACATGTACTTAAATTAGCAACTACGTAAGAGCGGTGTCTCTTAGCACAGGTACAAAGTGTAAAACATATTTGTGAGTGAATATGATTTATTGATATTATTGATTGTTTGATAACAAAAGTGGCAAAGTAGTTAGGATAACACGATGCTTAACAGAAGGTATGATAATTCTTACTTATCCAATATGAATTCTTGGATTCTGAATGCTTTTAATTCAACATATTTTCAATTACTTATCCTGTCTCTTACCTTTGAGGTCTCCTTTTTCCAGGAAATATTTTTTAAACTCTTGTATAACTCTCAAGCCTTTAGTTAAGAATCTTACATCTGCTTCGAAAGTAGTATCCCTCATGATTGGTTGAAGCTCTTTTATGATACTTTTTAAGCTGAAAATCAAAACGTAAAACTATAGTTATTTATAACGTTCATTACCACTATTATCTGCTCAGTAATGATGATTATCTTTTTAATTATAAAACGCCTTGAATTATGCCGATTTAGTTTTATGGCGTCAATTTATTTCACTCGTATTGTAAGGAATAGTTAGGTTAAGGCCACAGATTCAATGTCCTTATTCCTATTAACTACATAAAGTTCGTGAGCTCTTCATATGAGATTAGGGTTTCGGGTAAAATCCGACGTAATGGTGTAATAGAAAATGACCATATTTTTTGTCAGACGTAGTAAATTAAAGTGGCAGTTTCTAAATAAATAATCGCCGCCGGAATCTGTTTTAATTAGATTAAAGAAAAGCCAAATTGCAATAAAGTTATCAACCAAATTTTTAGCATAATACATACCAACAAGTAAGATAGGGTTTATTTTACATTGATGGTTACTTTACTTAACTTTTTACGTTAAGTTTAAAAAGTTTTGTGAGGTATGAAGAAAACAGAACAGCGATATTCATATTTGTGTAGTACCGAAGTATCTTTCTAAAGCTCACAGACTACCAATGTATCGATCTTATCTCAACAACATTTACCTGTAAACAACACTGTCCAATGTTTCATCAGTCAGAAGTCTCATCACAAAATCCATCATGGCCGCTAGTCGCCCCTCCATGAGGGCTTGGACGTCCATGCCACTGGCCACACCAAGGAGACGAGATATATGGCCCAAGAGCAATTCCACATGCTCGACTATGGAGGCAACGAAGGAAAGCCGCCAGAATTCAGCAGCTTGGAGATTTGGTAGCTGAACGATTTAAAAAAAATACATGAATTGGTATTGATCCCTGACCAACAAAAACTTTTGTCGCGAAATTGTTTTGGGTCTAAGAGCAGACGTTTACACGGAAGTAGATCTTTAAAAATACACTAGCTGTATAAAAAGGAAATCATGTTATCAGCTTCACCTACCTGCTTTTCAATCAAGGATTTTTTCAAGTTATCAGTAATCACGTCAATGATTTTGCTGCAGTTCATTTTCTCACAAATATCACCATTCTGCTCTCGTAATTGCATACATTCATTGAAATCCTTGCAATGATTGATCTGTAAAAAATAGGAAATCACTTTATAGACTCATGCGTCAAATCCAAACTCTTTTTGATTTATCTTTGCTTCTTTAAAGCGATATACTTATAATCAATGAAAGTGATTGACACGGTTAATTGAAAAGATAACTTACAGTTCGTAAATTAATCTTGGCACCATCAATATCCATAACTTCGAGTCCCATAGTCTTCAGTTTCACTGCTAATTCACTGTTGTTCTTCAGATATTTCTTCAAAGGGGCCAACACGTCGAGGTTATGCGCTACTTCAGCGAGCAGCTTCTTCATGTAAGGCGTATCACTGATGCCTTCTATTTCCTTTATGTGAGGCAGCTGCGCTCGGAGCAGTTTTAAGGTTTGTGCTACTACTTGTATAAACCTGGATTAGGATTTAGATTATAAACACCCCCGTGTTTATCAACCCGTGGTAGTCTACTTCATATAAAGTTTCGGGACTGGTAAAGTGGTTACATAATTTACATAATTTAGCTGTACTATTTTTGTTGCATGAGACAATATTAATATAAGTATGTGAAAGGACTCCCCAACTCTTATTATTTCTCGTTAGAGAAAGTTTGTTTTAAATTTCTTACAAAAAACTAATTCAATTCAATTCTTTAAAAAATGGCTTCCATCAAATTTATGATGATTTCGCCAATGTCACGTGTTCAATGACGTTGTTCGGTAACGACGCCATGACAGTAGATAAGTTGTACGGTAAGTAAATGGATTCTGCTCGTCGTCTCCCCGGGCACGCGTGCTCACCAACGCGGCGACGATCAAAATCCTCTTAAAAAAACTAATTATTAGGATAATTTGACAAATAATTCATACTCACATGGTAGCATTTCCAAAAGCAT
Organism: Cenopis cana; assembly: GCA_951800055.1. Classification (NCBI taxonomy): domain Eukaryota; kingdom Metazoa; phylum Arthropoda; class Insecta; order Lepidoptera; family Tortricidae; genus Cenopis; species Cenopis cana. Next base: position 4,669,005 of record OX637487.1, on the reverse strand, counting down.
TGCGAGTGACGTTCTTTGCAAGGCAGTCGGATAGTTTGGGTGAATGGTTCGTCAAGTCGTTTAGTAAGTGCAATTCAACGTGCTCCAAAAATTCATTCACTGACTTATTCAACTCGTATTTAGTGTAGTTGCGTGTTGATATTAGCTAAAAGATTTTTTAAAGATAAGTTGCAAACCATAAAAATCTCTAGTCTTCTGGGAATTGAACTTAATCATCATCTTATACGTCATTATGAGCACGGGCCTCTTCTCCTGGACGAAAAGGCATTGGTATTGGTGGCGTGGCAGGCCATGACATCCAAAAACGAGGTTGTAAAGACAAGGCTCAATCTGATACCGTAGGCCTTCGAGTTTTAGTGGTTAGAAATACCATAAATAATCCCTTAATATTCCCCCAAAATATATCTTACAAAATTTATCCATGAAAAAAGGCATACATATTTTATACAGGAAAGGGTTTTTATTTTATTTTGAACAGGAAACACGCATAAGGCATTTTAAATTAATAATACCAATAATTTTCTCAGCATGGGGGCATGGGGGGTAAAAGGCTCAGCAAGGGGCCGAAAGGTTCTCGAGTGGCGACCACGGACCGGAAGGCGCAGCGTGGGTAGACCCCCACAAGGTGGACTGATGACCTGGTAAAGGTCGCGGGAGTCCGCTGGATGCGGGTGGCGCAAGACCGGTCATTGTGGCAGGCCTATGTCCAGCAGTGGACGTCTTTCGGCTGATATGATGATGATGATGATGATGATGAATAATTTTCAGCCAAATGATTCCTCCATAATTCGTCACGATATAATTATTTTAACCTACCTCCCTAAGAGCCATGTCCCAATGGAAGTTGTTCTTCAACGCCTGGTATATTTCGTCCATGGTCATTTCGTTCATATGACACAACAAGTTGTCGTATTCCTGCTTCTTGAAGAGTTGGAGGTTTAATTGTTTGAACCAAGTCGTTAATGGAGAGCAGAGAGAGCATTTGCTGAAAAAATATCTTTGTTAGATATTCCTTTCTTGTGTTTGATTAGACGTTTAATCAGCAATTACGTTTAATGTAACTAACCTGTTATTCAAAAATAATGTCCCAGCATCAACAACATTGGTTAAAAACCCGAAAGCTATTTTAGTCATTGATTCCTGAGATAGCAATTTCATTGCTACTAGCTTCACGAACGCCAGCTTTTCATCAGTTACCCATTGGGGTCTCATTGGAGTTTGTGGGCCATTCTTCACCAAGTCAAATTTAGATTCCAAATTTGTTATGTCCATGTTTAAAGACGTGTAGTCGATATCTTTTGAAAGTTTCAGATCCATGTCATATCCCTGAAAATACATGACCTGGTTTGACCTTCTTTTCAGTACAAAGGTTTAATGATGAGGAAAAAAATATGATAGGTTATGGCATTGACAATTAATTATTGAACAATTATGACGATTATTAAAATGTCGATATCGCCGATGATGACACCGATCATAGCAATAATGGTTATTTGCATAAATTACCTGAGACGCGAATACAAGTAGCGGCAGCTCTTTGTACAACTCTGTTTTTTCCTCCATGCACAACTGGTTCTGTAGGTCAGTGATGATTCCAGTCTTGTCCGGGATATAGTCAGAGAGGGTGATGTTAGGGAGGCAGAGGACGTCAGTGTTATTCAAGTTGATGTCACGAAGGAGACGCACAAACTAAAAACATAGATTGTATTGGTTTTAATTTCAATTGTAAGATGAATGAAGAGGATATAAAATGTTTTATTACAATTAGGAAACATGAATATTGTTTAATGACAGGTTACCGACCAGATGAAATGTAAATAAGCATGTAATTACTTATAAGAATTATTCATTATTCATTGTAATAATACTTACATGGATTTGATCAACATTAGTAACTACATCATCGACAATATCAAAACTATTTTCTAATATGTCAAAGAATCTGGTAGCGAACGGCCCTTTATAGAGATCTCTCAGATCTTTCCACCAATTACCACCGGAGATGAAACTAAGGATGACATTTTGATGCTGAAGACCAGAATGTAGGTATTTGAGGTAAACTGGTAGTCCAAGATCGTAGGAATACTTTATAGAATGTTTTAAATAGGTTACAATTTGGCTCCTGAAATAAGACAATATCAATTAATTATCTTATACAATATGATCAGGAGTTAATGTACCACACACACAAACACATAATGATGTAGGTAAGTTATATATATCTTGTAACATATTTTCAAACAAAAAGTGACTCGAAAATATAATACCTTTGTTTTAAGAAGTTTGATGCTTCAGTTAAATCACTCAATACATCTTGTTGTAAAACATCAAGAAAATTGTATAAACTTGCTCGAGTCATTTCATAGTCATCTTTTACATTATCTTCTACTGCATCATAAACCACTCGGAAATTCTTAGCACATAGCAACACTTTAGTCCTTTGCATGTCAAGTAGAATATCATTTCTGGTATCATTATTTGTCATGTCCTCGCACATTGTCTCTATGCCATTGGTTAAAGTATAATTTTCATCATTTTGCCATAAAACATTTGTAATTACATCAAAATGCAATGCTATTGCTTCCGTAGGTCTCCTTTTAAATATTTTCTGAATAGTTGTCAAATCATTGTCTAGTATTTTGATGTCATCTTCTGTTAATTTTTTGCCAATGTCTTCTATTTTTAAGCTTTCTACTGCAGTGTGAAGTTTGTTTATAATTGCAACAACTCTGGTTAAATAAGCCGTGGCAGCGAATTGCTTTGTATTTATTTCATTAAATATCTTATATGATGCGTCAGTATTGTTTATAGAATAGGTCAGAATTGTATTTAGATTCATTTCAAATTTATCTTTAATTGTATTAAGTTTAATGTCGTCTTCTGACAGCAATGTCTTGTTTTTGACGGAGATGTCTTTTAACAGTATTGTTAAATTATTCACTTGATCGAATGCTTCTTCATATTCGCTCACCAAATTGCTGACATTTACAGTAAAAAAGTAGTATTGCTACAAGAAAAAATATTTCATTAGTGCAAGCAAGTGTAATTTAATTTTTACCCAACCATTTATTACGATCAAGGAAAAATACTAATACAAACTCAAGCAGAAATGCTGGGCTAATACTGTAGATATGTATATACTTAATAGTGGGTAAAGTAAGTAGTCTTAATCTAAAAAAAATAGTGTAGTCCAAGGTACAGTGCAGTACTGAAGTATATGTTAAAGAAGCTACTTACAGGTTTCGCAACAATATCGAGCAAAGTATTTTCACCCCGTGGCAGAGAGATCCAGTATAAAAGTGACGGGCATATGTACGGCTGGATTTTGCGGATGCTGCCAGCATCTATGGCACTGCCAGGCGGTGGAACCAGTGACGAGACCACGGCTTCGCAGTCCCAGAATTGTGACTGGGATGCTCGCCGTATCTGAGGAGTTAGAGGTATGGTTAATAGATCATTACTGCAAACGTCTAATGCGGCACAAAAATCCAAGTTACTATTGTTCAGTCAGTACTCAGTCTCTACAGGATTATGCCCGATACTGAAAAGATAATGTCTAAACCTTATTCTGGAAACCATCTAGAATATTGCAGTACTAAAGTAGAACTGACGTGCGATGGGTCTGCGGTCTACACCTTGTAGGACGTTTCCTGTATAAATTTGTGCTCACCTGATTCATGAAACCATAATCCCAATAAGAGTTAAGTAGCACACCAATGAAGTCGGTCATATTCTCGTATAACATGTAAAGGCCTGTTTTCTTAGTGAAGCCCATTATTTGAAGTAGGTTGCAGTCGGGCTCTGAAAGCATTGTAATTCTGGTTATTTGGTGACTAAATATTTAGAGACAGCGAAGAAAATAAACTAGTGCAAGTTCCACTGTCCACGCAATGCTTATCATTTCCTGTCTGAAAGGGTGTCTATCTAGTGTTAGCTAAATCTAACATCCATTTTTCTTATTAGGAAAAGTACTGATTTGGGTAAGAGAGGCTTCATGTTATTACCATTAATTTCACTAAAATAGGTGTACAGGTCTTCGGCCATATTTTTAACCAACACTGACAAGAACCGAAAAGAGTTCTTCCAAGCACTTCTAAACAGCATCTTGCAGTCTTCTTGAATATACGTATCGTCCGAACACTTCAGGTAGCCCTCCCATAGACCGTGAACCGGCATGGTATCGTGGGAAGCTGGTGTGTCAACGGAGTTCAGGACAGTGTCAAATTTAGTGAAGAAATTTCTGGATCAAAATGAGAAAGCAGGTTAGTCACTGATATTTCATAAATATGTTGGACATATGTATATACAATACGAATGTATTGGTTAAAAAAACAGAATTATGGATAAATTTGCTAACAAGATTCCACTAATTTGTGGTTCTAACCTTTGATAAGCATTCATTACAAATTGTACCTAAACGTTTTCCAAAATTTCCGTAAACAAACACCAACAAATATTTAAGGATAAATTTTACCGTATGAGATCATTTTTTCCTTGTAGCAAGCGCTGTGCGTACCGCCAAGCAGATACGAACGTCATAGGGCTCTGATCTGATATGTCAGACGTATCATCTGCTATTTCTTCTAGAACCGTCTTCAGTGTCGCTGTATCTTTTATCACAGAGTCGAATGTTGACGAGAATCTCAGAAATATGTGTTGAGATGTTGTGGTCCATGTTTTTGTTGTCTAAAATATTGTCCAAAATGATTACTTTATCTGACATTGAACTACGTTAAGGGAAAGCCGTCTTCTGACAATCGCGTGCCCGGTTTCACTAAACAATCTGAAGCATGAACCTAATAAAATTATGGCAACATAACTTACAAGATTGGTCAAGTTTTTCTCCCTCAGATAGTCAACCCATTCCTGCTGGAAGCTTCTATCCAAACAGAGGACTGTTTCTAGCGCCTCCACGGCCTCCTTTGATTTGTCTGTGATGTCCAGCAGATTGGCAAGACTGTTCGAGCAAGGCCATGGCGGCTCTGCATTCAACGCTACTATTATTGGTTCTATCTGGAATTGAATTTCTATCATTTACTCTTCCATTACTTCCAGGCCTTACCTTAGCTGTATCTTCAATAACAGCATTTCTTTACTCTTATCGTGTGCACTGTGCACCATTCTCAAAGTGCATACATGATTGTACTAGTACGTATACTCACCTCAGTATTGTCACTGGCAAGGATGTTAGCGGCGTCAGCAAGCAAGTACGGCAAGTTGGGTATCAACTGACGAACAACTTGCAATGTTGTGGGTGGAAGATCAGACGAATATGACTCATTTCGAGATAGTGCTGGGAACAAAACGAAATCAGGTATGAATGAATTAAGATTTTTAATGTGTCGAGTTGAAATCTCACAATCTCCTTTTTCCTATCGCTAATTCGAAAGAAGCTGACGCTGAAAGTTGATGGAAATAGCCGGCCGGCCGGAATTTTATGGTATAAACGGTTAGCTTTTATTTGAATTACGTGTTCTTCTACTTACATGCGATGACTCTAATGAATTCTTCAGCTACTGCCAAAGGCCCAGTCAGCACACCAAAACTTCCTTTTACTTTCAGCCAACCCTCACTGGTCAGGTTGAAGATCTCACGATCCAGGAGGTCCAAGACACGAAATCCGAACTTAACACTGAAATGAAGAATTAAGATAAAATCTTATATCAAAATCTTCAAGAGTATGCAAAACTTATTTCAATTGACTAACAAATTAGAATAAAATACCTACCTTAAATGCAAGCTTCTTTGAATACTCTGTTTTCCGAACCAGAATTTCTTTGCTTCTTCCAATAAAATTCCCATTTCTTCTTGCATGTCACGGTCCATTCCGAAGGTTTTGAACTCAAAAAGGTAACTGTAATCTCTGTCCAGGGTGGAATACAGCTGTTTAACTCCGTTGATGAGTTCGGTCCATTTTACTTCGTCTAGCGGTCCATGTGAGGAGTTCTTTACCTTTTCTATCTGGAGCAAAATTTTTAGACTCAAAGTTATGCGTATGATAAGGTTATACTTTATCAAGACTATCAAGAGACAGTCAGTCATCAGTTACATTGATATGTTAGTATAGTTTGTAATATACCAAACTTATGCACATTGTATATTGAATTATACTGTAATTGCGATTGATTGCGAATATTTGTTTTAAGTTTTGATTTTTGTTTTTAAAAAATTATTTATTGTACCAATTACAATTATGTAATCATTTATTATGTAAATCTTGACGTGTAAATTATTTTATCAATAAATAAATGAATGAATAACTATCGTGAAAAAATTGTAAAGAAAAAATACTTATTTAGGCTGAAATTGCATTCAACTAATAAATAAATAATAAACTGAGTAGAAGGCTTACAGCTTTCCCAATTGAGGAGTTACTTAAAAATCCCCTTTCTATGGCACTGGACATTTGACAAAGAGCGGAGACCAAACTTTGGCTGTCTGCCGAAGGGGGCATCGATATGTATGTCGATGCTTTGTCGATTCCGTGACATAGCATATCTTCACTGTGTGTAGATAAAGATTTATAAGTCTGAAAAAAAAATGCAATGCCAATAATCACGATCGACGAAATTTCAGTAATACAATTTAAACTTAGATGAATATAAATTAAGAATGGGAAACAACGAAAGAAATCGCTGTAAATTGATTGTGCTCATCATTTGCGAGGTGTAAGTATATTTCTGCTCTGGTCATAACATAGGTATATATATACTTGGGTACCTGTTTTATTGTTATTTACAACCTCATTGTTTAAGATTCACTTCCTTCTTAATTTTCATCAACATCTTCTTCTCGAGGCTTACCTTATCTTCGTCTAGAGCAGTCAATAACACAGTCTTTAGTATATATGGATACATTTCTTTCACAGCCTCTGTCAGCTGTTTCGGCGTTCTTGCGAGCTGGGAGTTCATAGCCATCACTATGGTCGTCGCGGAAATCAGAACCGGAGTAATCTTGAAGTCCAGAATCGTGTTCTGTTTGACTATTTCTTTGGCTAACGCTCCATGGAGAGTTATTCTAAAGAAATAAGCTTTTTTAGTCCAAATAGCTAAATTTAAAAAATATATTGTTTCGAATAAAACAATGGACGAAACGAAACCTCGGTTCCTTAAACTTCATAAAGTTGCTGAAATTAATGATTAGAAAAATAAGACTGCTTACAAAATCTGATTTCTCAAATTATTCTTTCTCTGAAATGTTTCCAAGAAATATTCGTCTTTGGTGCTATTGATCATCAATGCTCTCCAGTTAATTTTAGGTTTATCCTCAGCTTCCATGTTAGATAGCAAATAATAGAATTCTTTAATAACTTGAAAATCTTTATCAATAGTGTAAAGTTGGCTGGTTGTGTCTTTTCCAAGAGTTTTTAGAATCAAAAGTGATGCCATATTGTTGATCTGAAACGGACGTGACATATTTATAAGGACACAATGAAAAAGATGTAGATTAAGTATAATCATTTTTAGGGTTCCGTAGTAAACAAGGAACACTTATAGTTTCGCCATCGCCATTAACGAGTAATGAGTCGAACTTCAGGAATGTACTTTACCAAAAGCAAACTTTCGTACAATTTCCATTGAGACCTTAGATAATGTTGTTAATTCTGTCAAAAACATAGTAAATATAAGTTTGCGAACTTTTTAGTCCACATAATATAACGGGTAGACGACTACGGAACCTTGCGCGTGGCCCGACACGCACTTGGCCAGTTTTTTAAATTCTGGTTCTAAATAGTTAATTATCGGTATCGTTAGAGTAAGCTGTAGGCACAAATAAAAAACACATTAAAATTATCACACAACATATTTGTTTAGGCAAGGTCAAGCTGTTAGGATCTATAAATAATTTGTTGCCCTGATTAAAGGAAAAACTTACGTTATCCTTAACTTCGAAGAAACCAAATGATCTGATTAAGTCCGAAACAAAGTTTTTCCAAGCGTCACTGCAAAGTTTACCCTTCAACATCTCGGCGTCAGCGCTGGGCACGGCAAAGAATCTCTGTAGCTTTAGCTTATCACAGAAAAGTTGATCAGGCAAGTTAATTTTAGAAGAGAACAGCTGCAAACAAAAAGATTATTAGCTTAGTTTTTTGGTAATAAAAAATACTGTCAGGGGTAAAAAAAACTATATATGTATAAGGAAAAATAATAATAACTGATTTAGTGAATAAATAAAATAATTACGTTATTAGGTATTGAAAAAAAAATGTGCAGTAGTTTCAACAATGCCAACTGAGTTCGCAGAATTGCTTGCAAATTCATTATTACTAGATGTCGCCCACAACCAATCATATCATACCTGAGTCTTTTCTGCATCAGCCAATGCTTCTAAACCCTTGACTATGATGGGCGCTGGAATCTCCATCAGTAACTTAAAACCTTCGGAGTTCCGCAATGACGCGTTGTAGGCCACCTCTTCTATGTGAAAGTTTATATAGACGACTTTGTGTGCACCTTCGATTAATTTAGTTAACAGGGTTGAATAGAAAAGAACATCCTGTTTTTGGCTATCCGGAATCCATTTGAATACTAAATTAGCTAGTTTCGATAATCTGAAACACGAGAAAATATAAATCAAACTAAGCTGGTCAAAAAGGCATTTATGTTTAGTTTTGAAAGGCCCAATATTAAAATGCTGCTGCGTTGCATAAAAGAAGTTACACTTACACATCAAAAGCATCAAATGGTGAGTCATTTGAAGTTCCATCAATACCCTGCACAGCATTTCTCACTTCTTCGGAAACTGCTTTGAAATCATTATTGCCACCCAGTTTGTTGCCAACATGCGTTATCAGTAGACTGGATATATCTTCGACAGTATTATTGGAATTTCTATTGGTGAAAATGTTGTTTAAATATTGGATGCCAACCACGGCGGTATCGATTAGTTCCCGTATCGACTTGTACGCTTGAGTGTCAGCGAATGTAGGCTTGAACTGATCCATGAACTTAGAAATACTGAAATATGACAAAGGTTAATAAGCGACAAAGATTTGTTAAGTTGGAGACAAACTCAAAGTTAATTTGGTACGTGAAAGTCTGTTAAGCTTTTGTTGATCAGTGATCATGTGTACGGAGAAAATCTCTTCATTTCAAACAACTCAAAGAAAAGGAGTCGCTAAACCATCATTTCAACCACCACGTGGTTCTGTTACTTACAATGTCAGGTTGAAGTAGCTGAAGCCCTCTTTCCCGAAGAAGACCGTGAGCTCTGGCGGCAAGAAGCTGTTGATGTTGGTCATGCGCAGTACCGCCGTCAACATGTAGCCTAGTTGCGACAACCTGTCGTCCCCGCTTAGCTTCTTGTACATGTCGCCTATCTGACAAAATGAAATTTCACTCAGTAATTGGCTCTCATGGTACCTACATCTCGTAGTTTAGTAAGTTTATTTCACTTACTAGTAGTTGTACGGTCAACCAGTTTAATTTCTGGGCCACTTCGTACCTTGTCGTGATAAAAATCTATATGAATGTCGTTAGAGATCTCATATTAAAGTCACTGTGACAAGGTACGAAGTGGCCTAGAAATCAAATTGGTTGACTGTACAGTCCGTGGGTTCTTAAAATGCCTTTCGGGTTGCGGGTAAAATCAGACGTAATCTTGTAATAGAAAATGACAAAGCCTTTTCTAATTGTTAGCTACTATAATTTCAAACAGAAGTAGTGAATTAAGATGACATTCTGTATTTAAATTACCGTCGGAGGAATTTTATTTAGATTATGACGGAAAATCAAAAATGCAATAAAATTAATCAACCAAATATTAAGCATAAAACCATTAAGTTAAGGTTTATTTTACATTGATGAGTATATTTTACTTAACGTTCTTAATAAAGCAGAGTACCTACCTAGTAGTATCACATTCGCGGGTCACCGCCAATACGCGAAGTATCTTTTTAAAAGCATAAGTAATGCCGTTTTAAGAGCTCACGGATTGTACGAGTGGGTGGTTAATTTCCAGTATCCCATTTTATATTTTATTTAAAAAACTCTTCATCATCATCTCATTTTCTTTGAGTCACACAAGATCCTTGAACGAATCTGTATGTTACATACAAAATTTAACTAAAACAACTCACCATATTTATATATTTACCAAAATTCACTTCCACTATCAGATCGAAGAGTATTTTTCTTATATCTTTGCTTGTTAGTGAACACAGTTTCTCCACAATTATATTCAAATGTTCAACACTCTTCATTTTTAAAGTCTCTTTCATCGAATTTGGATTACATCTGTCTATGTTACCTTTTATTATCTGAAAAATAAAACAAAAATTACAATACGATTGCATTAGCAATCAGTGGCGGCGCATTAAAAATATTATTAGGAAAGCCAGAAATAATTTGCTTTTCTTAATCTTCATGAGCCGTAGTAAAAGAACTGGACTGGCTGAAAATTAGGCAAGCCGGTGGGAATCGAGTTGTATAGATGCTCCGCCACTGTTAGCAATATCAACCAAAGTAGTACAGTACCTTACCATGAGTTTACAATGTTTGCATTACCGTACTCGCTAGCGACTGCGTAAACGATTTAGTATGGACAAAAGTACAGCGCCTCTGGCGGTTACGCAATAGAACTAAAAATCGCCATACTAAATCGTTAACGCAGTCGCTAGCGAGTACGGCAATGCAAACATTGCAAACTCATGGTAAGGGTACAGTACAATATGCCCTTTTTATTGGAAAGTTTCGTCAGCATCCGTCTAGTAGTTTTTTTTTGATATTTTTAAGAGGAACAAACATCGGTCGTGAACAAACTATCACGCTTATACAAACTATGTACCAATTATGTGTAATATGTAATGTAAAATAAGATGTTGTTATAGCCATATTACTCATACTCATACTCTTTATTATCAAACCAAAGTAGTTGTGTTTTAATAGCAACCAAAGCAACATAATAAGGAATTAAGGATTTGCACGGAGTCCGTACAAATCTTTATTAAATCTTTATCGTGTACTACGGACTGTAAATCGCTTTCCAATTTCCAATGCGTAAGTACACAACTCAATCCCGCTTTGGTACATTTGATATACTATTGATTCGAGTATTGAGCGTTGTATTTTGTACCGCTCATAATTTTAATATGGTCATCTGTAGGGTCATTTTCTATACTCGATTTTTTTGTGTCCGAGCTGAAAATCGTATGGTAGCATGAGATAATACGTACCATTTATTTTTTTTCATAAAGAATACATGTTTCCACGTTGAGGTCCACTCAAATTCACGGACTAATTTGTTTTTAAAATACATTAAAAAATACCTAAACGCTCAAATTAAGACTCCGTGCCCTGTCCGGCATCGAGTTTTGAATCAATCAAAAATTCCTATCAAAAACTGTACATTAGAATCACTGATTTCGTGACAAAAACTTTAACTCGATTATATTTACTATCACTGAGCACAGACACTATTCACTTCACTGTGGTGAATAACTTGTAATTGATGTTTAAAAATCGTCCGAGCGCGAGAGTTAAATTTTGTCGGCAAAATTCAAAGGTCCCTGGCAGCCATCGTTTACATTTGATCAGCTTCGCGTTCTGCTTCACACGTGCTCTCAAATGTCAGCTATTATATATAAAAAATCTATATATAGCAAACCGCATTAAGTTCGAGTAAACCACCTAAGTACTTCGGTTTCTGGGTGGGCGACAATTTTTTTGCTTTTGTTTGCAATTTCGGTGGCCCTTAGAAATTCAAATTTTACATAAGTAATCATTAACATATGTATGCATTATAAAGCACTTTGGTGTCTCTATATAAACGATAACTTAAAATATTATTAACATGCGATTTGAATTTTTTATGATTTTTTTATATTGATTTCCAATTCCCGTGTCCTAATTCCCATAGCTTGTTTACCCAAAACAGCTGACTTTGGGGCACGGGAATTGGGACGGGTCACTTATTTTGTTAATAAACCGCATTTAATAACAATAATTATGGATGAAATGCATAAATAAATATAATTTGTACTAAGTATATCGATTAGAGTTATAGTTTATGCGTTTATTTAAAGAAAACAGGCCAAATGCTACAATTACACTTAGCTTCTTAAATATTTGAAAAGAGTGACCCATGATTGGTAAAATTAGGCTAAATAACTTCGATACAACTGAACTTTATAATTCTTGATAAATTAGATAGTAAATAATAATTTTAATACAATTTTTTCTAAGAAAAGGCAATTCCCATGGACAGATAAATTCCCGTGCCCAGGTCAAATTTTCAAATTGTAATAACTTCCGTAATTTTATAAGTATAAGTACCCCGTAAGAAAATTTGTGTTTATTAATTTTTTTATCAAATTATCAGCATAGAATTTTCTATGTATTATTGGTATTTCTAAATTCCATGGGAATTGGACAAAAATGCCCGTTTGGTGAAATTCACTCGTATGTAAACAAAATTTATAGAGTTGTCTAATAGTTGATTGAATGGGATAGCTAACAAATGCATCTGTTGAAATCGGATCAAACGCATTTTATAAAAAGTTTCGAATGGACTAAAGTCTAAAAGAAACATATGAGTATACAATTTCATTGAGTAACAACAACTTACACCTTGGAAACTCAGTTCAGAGTCCATTACAGTTTCTGCGACAGACTCAGACACATTGAATGTTGATGCTATATATCGCCTCACTCTAGCTGGCGAGTTGAACAGGTCTCGCACTTTGAGACCATTTTCTGAAAAGAAGAAGATAAAAATGAATACTGTCGACCACATAGTTGACCATGTGTTAACCTTTTTATAACGTGATATAGTCTTCTCATAATAGTCAGTGTTCACGCAAAATAGGCACGTTGGATGTAACATGTGGAAAATGCCCGGTATAACCAACTAATAGTCAGTGTAGAACAATTTGTACTTAAAGAGAAACCAGCAGCTATCGTGATCCTTTCATGCTTTCTTGTGTCGCCTCTCGTTGATTCTTGAAATGATCATTGATCACCCTTCGTTCCAAAAATTCGGTGAAGTAACAACGAAAAGTGAGCTTAAACATACTGGCAATAGAGACGAAGGTGGGTTCATCGACGATGTCAGCCAGTGTCGCCAACAGTTTTAATGCGTCGGGAACAGTGGCCGCCACGTTCAGCACTGAGTCATTGTATATGAGCGGAGTGAATTGTCGCTGAAGCTTAGTAAGTCTGTAACAAAAGGGTGTAATGTCAGGGGGAGTTTCAATATAATAAATAAATGAAAATAATGTAATGCTGTAAGTAGGGCGCAATGGCAATGTTACAAGTCAAAAACTACTAGCGTTTCTCAAAGAAGACCACTGCCGAGAAGAAACACCGAAAGAAACTCGAGAGTCGAGAGAGAGAAAACAAAGAATAAATTATGTACTAAGATAAAAATGTTTATTTCAAGACAAGAAAACCGGCCAAGTGCGTGTCGGGCCACGCGCAAGGTAGGGTTCCGTAGTCGTCCACCCGTTACATTATGTGGACTAAAAAGTTCGCAAACTTATATTTACTATGTTTTCGACAGAATTAACAACATTATCTAAGGTATCAATGGAAATTGTACGAAGGTTTGCTTTTGCAAAGTACATTTCTGAAGTTCGACTATTACTCGTTAACTAGGAATGTCTACTTAGCTGTGATAGTTTTCCTTTTAAATTCATTGTATATACTACTACCATGATTTTTTTCACATGCCTAGTAGCCACCGTTTAGCTGGCAGGGGGGGGGGGGGGCACTTGACCATAACAAAAATTATCACTTCAAAGCTTAATATCACGCCAACCTATTCTTTAATCAAAAAATGCTTTTAGAAACCTTATAATATTTTTGAAAGAGCTATCCAACGATACCCCACACGATGGGGTTTGGAAGAAAAAAAAATTGCACCACCACTTTACATGTAGGGGAGATACCCTGAAAAAAATTTTTTTTTAAGATTTTATTCTACCGTTTTGTCGGCGTCATTGATATGTATACTCATGCCAAATTACAGCTTTCTACTACTAACGGTTACTGAGAAAAACGGGGGTCGGACGGACGGACGGACGGACGGACATGGCGAAACTATAAGGGTTCCTCGTTTACTACGGAACCCTAAAAAAACTACTAACATAAACTTAAAAATAGACTTATAAATAAAATATGGTGCCCTAGGTCACCTTCGTGGGTTATGTACTTAACCAAACAAGAATACATTTTATAACATATTAAGATTGGTCTATAAAATGTGATGTGACTTAAGTCTTCAGTTTAAGGCTGGATTGCACCAGCTGGTAATCGTAAGCAGTGTTTGATGAAAATCTGATTGTATAAAAAGTTTGATATCTAATTGGTGAAAGGTTTCGGCGCCATATTTATGGTGAATCGGTCTGTAATCGTAATTTAGTGCGACCTCGCAAAAGTCCTTATTCCAATTTGGCCAATTAGTTATTAGGATCTTACAAAAAATACTCAGAGATAAGATGCGTTCTTTCAAAAAAAAAAGATTGGAATACACTGAAGAAGAAATGTCAAAGGTTTATTATAAGGGACATAGAGTACAATATGTGAGACAGACGCAACCGGCCCTATCCCCATGACCTCATAAGTTTACCTACTTATGTACAAATGACAATATTTGCTGAGGTAAAGAAAACTCTGAAATATGACATCGTGATTTGCATAGTCAATATTTGGTGAGTTGTGTTGAAATTCATCTTGTCGCAAACTAAGTGGTCACTTAGCAGACAAGTTTACTTAATACCTACGATTTAAGGATAATTCACGCTAGACCGATCCGTGTCCTGGCTTCTGGCTAGCCCGTTTTCTAGTACAAGAAATAGACTTATTATTTAGGAAAAACTGCCTTCGGAATATTTCCAATTGAAACTCAAATTTCTAAACTCTCGTGAAAGTTTCGGGGGGAACTTGTCTAAAATTTTGAGAAACTTCCGCAACTTGTAGATTATTGGTTAAGTACTTACGTGGAGTTTTCATATGTGGGTATTTCTTCATACTTGTCCATTGGCAGACATTCATTGTTCACACTGCATATGAATGATTGGAGGAAGTTCAGGACTCCAGCACTAGGCAGCGCCCGCGCCGCGTATTGACCTGGTGAAATTCATTAATACATCATCATCATCATCATCATCATCATATCAGTCGAAAGACTTCCACTGCTACCTACTCGACTAGACTACCTCTCCCAAAGAGTGCCACAATGACCGGTCCTGCGCCACCCGCATCCAGCGGACTCCCGCGACCTTACTAGACCTTCCACTTAAGAGTCAATAAATTTTACTTCTTTCGCTCTTAATATTTCTCGTATTGGAAAAGCAGTGTTCTCGGGAACTCGGGTGGAGCCAGCCATTTCAGTCAAAAATATCACGTGTGAAATGCGTGGCTTTCAACCTTTTATCTTAAAAAGAAAAACAACTTAACAAAAACGTTAGGTACCTATCTAAAAGCACCATTCAACACAATCCGGTTTCATGAGAAAAAAAAATGGCGTTCTGGGATTTAAGTTCTTGACATCGTCGTTTTGAGATCTATGAGTATTAGGGAAAAATGAAATTAAGTTGTTATGAAACATAAACAGTGGGAGAAATTTATTATTATATTTGCATTGAACACTTACATGTTTTGTAGTCGACATTATTGACATTTGTCCTTACGATGTACAAACTTAATACAACCACTGTCGCCCATATTACTCCTCCCAATGTGATCTGCAAAGAAAACAACCATTTAGGATACTTCTCTCATACAGTATGTATCAAAATCGATAGATACATCCTGTGTCGTTTTGTGGCAAGGCATATATGTGACCACGAAGAAGACGTCTTATATTTAATTCTTGGTCCGAAAATCTGAAGTTATATCCTACATCCTACTCCGATATACACCCGGATAAAACGTGCCAAAGATACCCGCAGTATTATTCCGCTTTATGGTCAGCTTTTGTTGAACCAGCAGCGTATATCATGTAGCTTGGTTGAACCAGCACCGTATATCATGTAGCTTGGTTGGACCAGCAGAGTATTTACTCATTAGCTTTATGTACTAACGTTAGGCATGTTTTAATGTCATGTTTCGACCCAAGCTCATAGTTCTCATGCTCCAAAAATGACATTAAAAAATATCTACCCTTAGTAACATTGTAGACCTCTTGTTTTTCTCAAGGCCGTCTTACTTATGCAAAGCCAAGTGTAAAATAAAAATTTCGTGTTTTTTGCACTTGGGTACGAGTATCTTGCGGTTCTTGAGTGAAGTGCGTCTGGGAGTCGCTTGCGCATCCTTGTGCGCAAAGGTCAAAAGGCCACAGTATAAAAGGTTGATTCCTTGTTTGAGTGAGCCTATATAAGTAGTTTTCATCTTTATACATTTATATATTTGGAGATATTATTATCCTATTACCTACATACTATTAGTAAAGTGAAAGTTTGGGTTTGTTAAGTACTCAATCAGGAAAACCGATGAATGGATTTGGGTGAAATTTTACACACGGAAAGGTTATCCATACTAATATTATAAATGTGAAAGTGTGCCTGTCTGTCTGTCTGTTACCTCTTCACGCTTAAGCCGCTTGACCGATTTGGATGAAATTTGGCATGGAAATCATCTCTTAAGTGAGTGAAAGTTTGTATGGAAGAGAGATAACTTGGTAAGCGCCTGATATAATAGCAATAGCAACTACATTATATCGCGATAAACGAGTTCCACGCGAACGAAGTCGCGGGCAAAAACTAGTAATTGATAAACTTAATTAATAATTACAAACATGATTAGACCATAAATATTTGTAATTTATTTATTAATGACTAAAACATAACCATAATCCCAAGGAGACAAAATCGATGGTACAAGATGGCATACAACTTTGTTTACGCGAACGCAGTGGCCGGCAAAAGCTAAATATCATTTGGTTTAAATTCCAGATAAGTATTCTCTGTAAAATGCAGAAGAAATAGGCTTTGTCTTTGTTTGTTTGTTGACTTTGTTGTTTGTATTTTGTAGGTCCCTGATCGGAAAGTTAATTTAGTTTTGATTTTAATTCGAGAAATGTATAAGAGCAACGAATGTGGGCTAGCAATCTGTCACTGTGATATCATATTTTGTTGGTCTATAAACTCACAATGCCAGAAGTAGCACAGAACTCGCGTTACGTGTAGGTACAGTCAGCAGCAATGGTTGCTACGCGGGCGAGGTGTTCAAAATGATCTTCACACGCTCTTATTCCCTTACATAAAAGATGTGTGAAGATCATTTTAAACACCTCGCCCGCGTAGCAACCATTGCTGCTGATTGTACTCCGTGTACGCGTTCTGAGAACTCCTACAGGATTATATACACGTGATTATATCTAGGTAAGTAGAAATGTAACGATATAAGACACGTGTTAACTGTCACTCCAGGCGACATGTTTCCAACTCTTCGGGAGGTCATCCTCAGGATGAGTGCATAACCGAATTGCGTGGATCGCAAACTTTACCATGCGGTCGCGCACTTTAAAAAAAATACTACAAAAAAAACACTTTAGTAAAATACACTCACCGGCAGAAAATTTGGCCCAAAAAATTTTTATGATTTCAAACTATAAATTGAATAAATTAAATAATATAAAAATGCATTTTTCTAATTTGGGCCAAATTTTCTGCCGATTGAGGTTATCCACAAATATTTGGTCCTCCAGGCCGTAGCGAGAGGTTATCCACAAATATATCTACTATTGGTCGCCAAGCAGAACAAACAGGAACAAAAAAAAAATTAGTAAAATATATTTATGTGACTCACGGAAAGTAAGGAAATTTTAAATTCAAGAATGTGTAATTATTTATCGCCTACTGCACCCATTCAGATTACTTACATATTTCTACATAGTTTAACTGCGATTTGCATCAAAGATGAATACCCTCCGGTAGTCAAGTAGCACAGCATCACAATAAAATTATTATTTAACGCTGAGAAAACCAGTATATTTTCCTTAATGCAAATGCTCAAGGTGAGGTTATAAATAACTTACCTACATCTTACCTAGCAAAAGGTACAAAAAATAAGTTTGACCGTATGCTTGTGTCATAAGCCGACCGTCTCCCGATACAAACTTTGTGCAAGGTTTTCTTCGATTGTGTTTGCATTACACTTATGATTTTTGGTCAGTACGCTTATTTTTTAGTTCAAGAGAAAAAAAAAAGATTTTTTGATTCTTTCAATTTTTTGGATTTTATTATTTTTAGAATTTTTTGATTTTTTATGCTTGACATTCTTCGTATGTCTAATATTAACAAGCAAAAAAAAGGACACTTGACCATAACAAAAATTATCACTTCAAAGCTTAATATCACGCTAACCGATTCTTGAATCAAAAAATGATCTTAAAGAAACCTTATAATATTTTTAAAAGAGCTATCCAACGATATCCCACACGATGGAGTTTGGAAGAAAAAAAAATTGCACCACCACTTTACATGTAGGGGAGGTACCCTAAAAAAATTTTTTTTTCATGATTTTATTCTACCGTTTTGTCGGCGTCATCAATATCTATACTCATGACAAATTACAGCTTTCTAGTACTAACGGTTACTGAGATAAACGGGAGACGGAAGGACAGACGGACGGACGGACATGGCGAAACTATAAGGGTTCCTTGTTTACTACGGAACCCTAAAAACGGGCCGGCCCGGACATGGAACGGTCTAGCGTGAATCATCCTTAACTGAGACCGCGCGGAAGGGTAGCAGGAGGCAGGAACCCGCTACCCTTTGACGTCTTCCATCTTACTTATCCCTCCTAGGACTCATTAAGACGGTTGATACTATAGGAATATGCTATTTTTAGAAATATGTTATTTTTAGAGATGTTGGTATCTTTTTGCATCATCAAACCAACATCTCGACACCGATTTTCGGTTGTGCCCAAAGGAGCTCTTTCGGACTTGGCATATTTTAGGGTTCGGAACCAACCGCAAAGTTAAGAATCCGATACTGATCCGATATAATTAAGTTAGTATTTGTTGGTAAAATATACCCAATAATAAACCTGAGAAATAAACATAAACTCACGGACGCGTGTGTGACACTGACAGCGATAGGGTTGCGTTTTGAGCCTTTGGGTACTGAATTTATAAATAAAGCGATTTAGATTATTTAGATTTAGTCTAGACTCCTTTATAAAATTATTGTAGGTTCATTTAGAGAGTTAAAATACTTAGTTTTATTTAATTTAACAATAACGGAAACATATAAATTACAAATTGTGCAAGTCATGTTATAGGTGTAATAATAAACTTGTTTTAATTTTCACACATTTCCGTTACGTCATGCTATACGAGTAATAAGATTAACTTCAATGGTTATTTTGTGCTACATTTGACAATGTCATCGACTTGACAGACGCGCCGCCCTTGTTTCTTTGTGGGCTTGACAGTTGACAGACATGTCACTGGCTCTGAATATATTAGGCAAGGTATTCACTTTATGACTATGTTTAAATATTTACGAAAACAACGCGCAGAGCTTCCGTAGAGAGCGGGATGGTTCATTGCAAACTCACGCGTGTTAGAGCGGGACATTTGCATTGGGGATACCTCCCCTTAACGTACAGCGCTACGCCCGACCGACCATACGCGCTGACCGTCGGTCGAACACTATTTCCAGCCTAAAACTGCAAGTGGGGCTAGAGTCTAGATTGCAATACTCACCAGATTGCGTTTGCGCACGAGGTAGTCCTTCCATAGCAGCAGGCGCAGCTGCGCGGCCGCCATCTTGCGGCACGCGACATCACTGCAACAACGTTTATTATTATGTACAATAGAATAGAATACGTAGGTACATTAAGGCGGTTGTCACACTGCTGACGTTTCCGGACGGTTTCCGCACTGCGTGAGGGACACCGCCAAAGACTTACACAGTGATATCCCGGAAACCGCATCAGCAACTGCCTAATAAGAAAATATATTGAAACGGGTCACTCGCGTCTTTAAGATCGAATATCGCTTGACATGTTTCGATCCGGCACGCGTCTTTAATACCTCATCTCCCGATCCCGGAGACGGGCACGTAAGAGTTATTGTTTGTTTTTTTCGCCGGGAGGCAATAAGTCGAATGTAATGAGCCATATTAAACCTTAAAAACCGGAGCGACCCGTTTCATTACATGTACTTTTTACAGGCATTACCATGCCTGCAACTAGCGAGAGTTTTCTATGCAGAACGTAGGTATTATTGAGCAAGTTGAGCAACCCTGTATTTTGAGCTTGATTATGATTACTGATACAGTGCATTTTTTTCAAAAGAATAACTCTCAAGAAAAACAAACAAAATAAATAATAACTTAGAAATACCTAATTTGTTTTTTTTTTAAGTGACAGTGAGATGTGAGTTGTTTTTTTGGTATTGTGATCACTGCAGATTTTTTTGTCAACATTAAGCGTGGGTAAGGAGTCACGTTTTTACGTTATCTAGTATTTTCTTAAAGGAGATAAAAACCATTTGTTTACAAGAAAACAACAATAACTCAAATAGGTATTATTAAAGCTAACTTAAATCTAAAACTGGCCCTTGAGGCATTTCCTCGCTGTAATACGTTGTGTGACGAAGTCGCCAGCTCTTCGGTCACCAGTTAGGCCTTGGTCGTTCTGACGCCGTCGCCGGCTGCGTGCAGCGGCCCGTCGCACGCGACGTCTGAAAAATGTTCGCGTTTGAGACGTCGCTCGCGACGGGCGAGAACGACCGTGCCCGAACATTGTCGAACATACCATTCAGACGCTGCGTGCGACGGGCCGCTGCACGCAGCCGGCGACGGCGTCAGAACGACCAAGGCCTTACGTCAACCAGATGCTTCGTCATTTCACTAAATCACTTGTGCGCGCTTGGACCTCATGGACCTAGACAGTTTTAAATTTATTTCAAAAGGTCTTCTAAATATTTATTAATTGATCCAAGAATTTACAGTTACCAAAAGGTTAAATCTGCCATCTGACATTCTGTACAAACGCACGAAACAACCTTGTGCTATTGCTATTACAGATACTGTAACAATCTGAGGTACTTTTATTTTTATCACAGAAGAGTTTAAAATGGCTATTAAAATACTTAAAAACCATAAACTCAACATCAATGGAACTTGTTCGTTTATTTATAGTCTCAAAGTTAGGTACTCATTGTACCAGGCATGAGACCTGTTACGACCAAGTTAGTCGTGCCGTTGCCCAAGCCGGTACTCTTATGTATTCCACTGATTAATCTGGTTTCTTCAACAGCATTAAAATAAGGTTGTAATCGTATTGAATGGCCAGTCAATGAAAAACGGCGTTCTCTCGGTAGCAAGCAAATATTCTTTGAATAGAAGTTACGAGTTCGTAGTAGCAGGCCTGTCCCAGTCGCATTTTAGCGCGTAATTTGTCTATGGTGACCAACCACCCTGCGTAGGTCTACGTTATTATTTTACCGATCATCACACGTTGTCGTAGGTAGGTAATTCAAATCCAACTGAGTCGAATCATGAAAAATTTGTAACTAAACTTTTTTAAATTTAAGGGTAACGCCGTAAAATTGGGCTTATGTAAAGTTTTTAAGTTACTCTAACTTAAAATCTCAATCTAAAGCGTGCTAAATCGCGAAATAGTGAGCCTCCGATCTCTTCCTTTTCAATTAATGAAATGCCCTAAGTTTATACTCTCCGGAAGCAGACGCTATCTTAAAGATGAAGAATTTGGATATTGTTTTATAAATTGATCTGTGTAACTCTAGTGAACATAAATAAATAAATGTATACCACATGTGTACATGTTACAGCCCAGCAATATGGGAGTGAATCTTCTGAACCTTAGTACGCGAGTAAAGTCAGAAAAACGTGACCTCTGCGCAGAAGTTTGTATGCAACGGGGGTCAGGTTTCTCTGCAACTGACTGTACTATTACTTATTCTGTTTGTGTACATAAACACAATCATTCTGTCGTTTCGAATTTGAACACAAATGTGTCGTAGTATGTTACAATTAGGTATGTTTCCGCAAATCACATCCGCTTTCGAATTTGATGTGCATTGTTTGGACGTGGAAATTAGGTTTCACCTTGACTCCGATGGGGGCTTCTATAGTAAATCGCGAGGGACATTTGAGCACTTAAATGGTAGGTATGTATAGTAAAGTAAAATGACATTTCCATACATTTTAACCTTCATACTTATCTGCCGGGTCTGTATGTAAATTTGACAGCTATCGTAAACAAAACACTGGAATCGGACGGAAAGTTTTACAATAAAATGGCGAGTTAGTGTTAAGTATTGTCACCGTTTTCTGTCCGTCTTAACTCTTATCATACCAATGGACGTAATCCAAGAGGTCGTGGCGACCCTACGACCTCTGGAAAACTTGAAATATATGAGTATATAACTAACTGGGCTGGCACAACGATCCAAAATGAGTCTTGGCCTCCGACATAAGAGCACGCCACTTTGCTCGGTCCTACGCAATTTCTCGCCAGCTTGCACCAGCTCCGAGCTCACGCAGGTCCGCTTCCACCACATCCCTCCAGCGATACTTGGGGCGACCCACAGGACGTCGTCCGGTCGGTCGGCCCAAGTATGCTCTCTTCACCTGTCGATCTTCTCCCATCCTCTCTAGGTGGCCAAGCCAGCGAAGACGATGTGCTTTGGATTCACCTACAATGTTTGGTTCGGCTACCAGCTATTACGCGCGCGCGGTACCGGCTATTTCGGCATTTTTAAGGATCCTCCAACTCCCATCGTCTCCTTTAACTGGCCCCAGGATTTTTCGGAACACCTACCAACCAACACACGAGTATATCCCAAGTGTCAATCAATTACCGTCTATCGAGCCCGCGAAGATTCACAACGATATAGGTACCACTTCCTGTCACTTTTCTGTTGTGTTCCGGGAGGTGAGCAAGGTTGCCAGAGCTCCCGAGAATGCATTGTGTTGAGAGCGAGACTGACACAGTGAATCCTCAAATGTTATAAAGGATTGGCAACGCGCACTTGACTGCTTTTTAGTTGTGGGTGTTTATAGGCCGCGGTGTCGACTTACCATCAGGTTGACCGTACGCTTATTATTTGCCGCCGTCCTTGTATAAAAAACCCAATCAAGTGCGAGTCGGACTCTCACGCCGAGGGTTTCGTACAGATACATATTTAAAAAAATAATATATATTTTTAACAGCAATGTACAATTTTCACATTTTTCCCTGTACTTGTAGTGGACGATATTAACTACTTGCTAAATTTCATATTTGTAGGTCAAAGGAAAGTATACCCCATAAATTTAAGTTCCCACATGAGTGTCGAAACAGGGGGCCGATTTTTGAGTGTCTAACGCTCGACTTTTCACTAGAGATCTGTTAAAAAGTTATGGTGTTCTGTGGGGGCCGATTTTTGAGTGTCGAACGCTCGACTTTTCACTAGAGATCTGTCAAAAAGCTATGGTGTTTTGACAGATGTCGAGTGAAAATTCGAGCGCTCGACACTCAAAAATCGGCCCCCAGGTACGTTTATTTAATTTAATTTAATCGTATGGCATGGCAAGTCGCTTTACACAAATCTATCTATACATATAATAAAGCAGAAGAGGGTCGAAAATCTGTACATTGAAGATATTAGTAAAAAAATCGATGGAGGGGTCTAAGAATCGATAACAGAACACGTTTCAACTGTTTTTAGAATTGGTGTCTGTTTGTCTGTTTGTCTGTCTGTTTATTTGTCTAACTATCACGCGAAAACTAGCGAATGGATTTTAATACAACCTTCACTAATATGTTTATTGGATCTTCGGCCAGGTTATAGGCTATAAAAATCATATAGGTTAGGGATGAAAGGGGGTGAAAAGAGGGGTTGAACTTTGTATGAGAAGTCTTTCAGTTCATGATTTACAGGCTTGAAAATTGGTAAGTATATACATGGACGCAAAGTAAATAGAACACCATTCAAACATTTTATAATAAACAGATAGTACTTGAAAAAATGGGGGGTGAAATAACAATACCTCTGCCTCTCAGGGCTAAAGACAAAAATACAAAAGTCCCTCAAACCATATTAACTGTTTGAAATGAGAGATCTAATTATTATGTTGGTCAGTCAGTCTCTATCAATATTCACAAACCTTACTACGAAACCTCGGTTTTTTTTTTGTTTTCGATGTAGGGTACCTACGCAGAGCGGCGGGCTCTCGGTTGCATGGTAGCACTTGCGACATGTACCTATATATTAGGTATGCGCATTTTTGTATAAAATATTGTTTTTTGAGGTGCTCATTACAAGAATGATATCCATTTTCAAATCGAAGATGGCGGACATTTACTTATTTACTTTTCTTAATAATCGATATGGGTGTCATTGAGGTTCTTCGAGGTGCCGATTAGTTGCGTTTTCCGTCAGCAAAATGTATAAAATACGTTCAGCGCGTAACAGACATAAATTTAGGGTATATTGGTATTCGTTAGTAAAATATACCTACGTAACAATAAACATCAAGTATGACCAAATTCGAAAGTTATAGGCGGATAGGAAGCAAAAAAAACAATTCTCAGAAAATCACATAACTCTTAGAAGCAACCAGGGTGGGTGCGCTATCAACCTAGGCCTCTACTCCATCTTCGAAAGTGAAAGAACAGACCAAAGTAGGTATTCAGTTATACCTATGTTTTACAATAAAGCACTTTGAACTTTGAAAGGTATTCCACTAATTTATGAACAAAAAAATATCTATTCAACCACCTCTTTACAAAGCCATTTGATAGGTCAACAATTTCTTTTTGTTCAATCATCTACATTACTTGACGCGTAGGAATTATTTTCCGCACCTGCATCATAATGTTCAAAAACGTTAGCGCGCGCTACGCTCGCTTTTTCATCTACATTACTTGATGCGTTTGAAGTCTTTTCCGCACCTGCATCATAATGTTTGTAAAAATTTCGCGTTCGCTACGCTCGCGTTTTCATCTGCATGACTTGATGCGTATGAATTATTTTCCGCAATGGCATCATAATGTTCGAAATATTTCGCGCTCGCTACGCTCGCGTTTTCATACACATTACTTGATGAGTATGAAGTATTTTCCGCACCTGCATCATAATGTTCGAAAAATTTCGCGCTCGCTGCGCTCGCGTTTTCTTCTACATTACTTGATGAGCATTTTTCGCATCTACATCATAATGTTCGATAATTTTCGCGCGCCCTACACTCGCGTTTTCATCTACATTATAGTTGATGCGAATGAAATATTTTCCGCACCTGCATCATAATGTTCGAAACATTTCGCGCTCACTACGCTCGCGTTTTCATACACATTACTTGATGAGTATGAAGTATTTTCCGCAATAGCATCATAATGTTCGAAAAATTCGCGCTCGCTGCGTTCGCGTTTTCTTCTACATTACTTGATGAGCATTTTCCGCACCTACATCATAATGTTCAAAAACTTTAGCGCGCACTACGCTCGCTTTTTCATCTACATTACTTGATGCGTTTGAAGTCTTTTCCGCACCTGCATCATAATGTTCGTAAAAATTTCGCGTTCGCTACGCTCGCGTTTTCATCTGCATGACTTGATGCGTATGAATAATTTTCCGCAGACACAGATTTTGACAGACAGACGGACAACAAAGTGATCCTATAAGGGTTCCGTTTTTCCTTTTGAGGTACGGAACCTTTAACCATACACTGAGCGAAAAAAAATACTAATTATCAGTAAGTTTTAGTGAATCCCAGGACAAGGAGATTATATACTAACGGTTATAAAACAGTTTTTGATAATAGTAGTTATTTACTAATACCAAAAAATTTGTCCTTGTAACTACTAATTACTACTAAACTGTTTTGTAACCGTTAGCATATAATCTCCTTGTCTTGGGATTCACTAAAACTTACTAATAATTAGTATTTTTTTCACTCAGTGTAGGTACATACTCTGTTTCCATAATGAGCACAGGTATTTACTATTTACCTAGTTTCTTACGTCATTGCGCATCAAGCCACAAACCATCTCCATAATTGACATGTTCTCTCACGCGACTCCACACCGCGATGGCGTTGACAGGAAATGACAAAAGACTTACAGACGGATGACCATTGACCACCCCGTCATTACACGACCATTACACATCCAACCGATCATTAAATGTAACTTTTCTTGAAGGACGTTTGACACAAATAAATGATTAAACTATATAATTATTGGCACGTGTTCTGGAAAAACTTGGTTGTAATGTTTAATTGCGAGACGGATGCAAAGTTATTACGGTAACTTTAACTGATGCAGGATTTTATTTACAAAATTGCAGCAAGGGTGAGTGACGGTCTCTAATGATAATGTTGTTTATCTTATCTTATATCTTTAAACGAGCAATTCTTGTATATTTATTTATTTATTTCGGGGATCTCGGAAACGGCTCATACGATTTTGATGAAATTTGGTATGTGGGGGTTTTCGGGGACGAGCAATCGATCTAGCTAGGTCTCATGCACGGCAAAACGCCGAGCGAAGCTCGGTCGCCCAGATATCTTATATATTTAAACGAGCAATTCTTGTACATTTATTTCTTTATTTACTTATTTATTTATTTCGGGGATCTCGGAAACGGCTCTAACGATTTTGATGAAATTTGGTATGTGGGGTTTTCGGAAACGAGCAATCGATCTAGCTAGGTCTCATGCGCGGGAAAACACCGAGCAAAGCTCGGCCGCCCAGATATTTGATACTGATAAGACAAAACATAATTTAACAAGTTTCAAGTGAATCAATCGTAAACCAGCGATAGGTTCAATAGCCTCATCGTCAATAGTATCATACCTACCTACGTTTGTCCTCGTATCGTGTGACCAGCCTCTACTTCAATTAAAGTGAGAGTTTCCCAGCAACAATGTCCTACACAAACTGTGATGTGTGAACGCACGCAAAATACTCACGTAGAACAATAGGCCGAATTGGTAATCTGGGTAGGCTTTGTTCACAGTATGCAACCTTTACTTTTGATAAAGACAAATGATTATTGATAAGGCAGCTAGTCAATTATTTTGTGGACAATTTGTGGACAATCTTACACAAATCTATACTAGTCCATCTGTCCATCTAAACATTCAAGACTCAGGAATAAATATTCGTGCTCATCACACAAATAAATGCCCTAACCGGGATTCGAACCCGGTACCTCCAGATTCGTAGGCAGGGTCACTACCAACTAGGCTAAAGCGGTCGACGTCGTCGGAATTGTGAGTTATTATAACTTACTTGGGTATTCTCAAGCATAATGTATCTATAAGGGTTTACCATTAGTTTTGCAGACAAACGTTCTATCGAATTTATGTTGCACACAGAATTTTAATTGCATAGAAAACATTATTTTTCATCAAGGGTCTAAGCTAATTCTAATTTTCCGGTAGATTTTAATGGGTTCTACTCTACATAATGACGTTTTAGCTGTACCTACCTAAAATAATATAGGTTTCTAAAAAAATGATATTAAAGTTCCTCCCATGCCCCCCCAACATAATCCCCTTATTTAATCGACAAATACGTAATGTTACTCGATTAAGTAAGCGGGTATCTCGATGAAATACATCATCAATAAGGCGGGATTTCCTAACTGATGCTAAAAATAATTGCAGGGAATAATTAATGCTATAGCATCTTCATCAAAAAAAAAAAACAGACCGTATTTATGTCCACCACGCTACATATTTACTACTTAGTAGGCAATAATTAAAACAACAGAGTATACAGTTTTTTCGTATAACTACGTGTTTCCTTGGCAATTAAGTTATCTTAACGCCATGTTGAGACGTGTTATTATGCAAAATTAATAAGACATGTTATATTTTTACTATACTAAGGTATTTAAGCGATAAGTAGACGGATAATCCTGGATAAGTATGGTATTAAGTGTAGGTTAGCATCATCATATCGTAAAGACTATAATTAGGTACATTTTTTCTGTTTCACCTTGAGTGTATGTATAGAAAATAATAACAAGAGCAAAAACTAAACTACTGGCATGCAGAAAACAGTAAGAAGGCAATTAAACAACTCATTTAAAACAGATTTTTTCGTCTGTACATAATGATAATACCTACTCGCGATAGAATCTGTTTAAATTGTTTCAATCCTACTAATATTAGAAATGCCAAAATTCTAGATGTTTGTTACTTGCTGAATGGATTATGCTTAAACTTGGTATGTATATACAACGAGTTTATAGCCCGGATTAACATATATAATATATACCTACATAAATTACGTTTCAATTCGAAAATCACCCCTCGAAGGGATGAAATATGGAGTAGAAATCCGTAGATGGCGGGAATAAGATAACTCGAGATGAAAAGTTAAAGATATTTGAACCTTATGCAATGTAACGTAAAATTGTCCCTTCGGGATCAAATATCTAGTGCTCATGATTATGCGTTCCTGTATTCTGAAGTAGACAGGAAAATATACAAACTTTGAGAATTGCTCATTCATCTCATCATTGCTATTCGTATATTTATGCATTGGGGCATAATTTGTATATACGCCGATAATTGTGACCTCGATTACCGCAAGCTTAACGCCACATTTCTATAATTGAGGATGTCACGTTCAGACAACTCATCAACACACGCGTGACACGTAAATAAACCGTAACACAAGCTATTAAAGTTTATTATCGTGTAATTAAGTCGAGTTTTACATTATCTCAGTTACTGGTTCAAGATCGTGGAATTAGGAAGTTCTTTTGTATTAGCATAAAGGTTTCATAATTAGTTACTTAATATAAATAACTAGTGGCTCTGTGAGCTGTAGACCTCGTGAGTGTTTTTTTTATTTCCAAAACTATGTTAGATATCGAACCTGTAGAGCAGGGGTCGGCAACCTTTTAGCACCCACGGGCCACATAGTAGCTAAAAAAATCTTCGCGGGCCGCAAATGATAATAATGATCACTGTCTGTTGATATCAACTCGAAACAAATTGGTACGCCGTACGCGACAGTAAAGTAGTGAAAATTTGCACCCCTTTTTACGTGAAAAACGAGAAAGACGAAAAAACCGACTTTTCACAGATAAACCAGCTAGTTTCCTTACCAAACCCAGATAATTCGCATTTCAACCGCATCGTAATTTCGCGATTCATTCGATCAATGCAAGCATAGGTATAGAATAGCAGATATAGAAACTTTAAGGGGGGGGGGGACGGGTCATAAAGTCATGTCATAACACACCTAGATGAAAACGCGAGCGCGAAATTTTTCGAACACTGATGCAAATGCGGCAAATACTTCATACGCATCAAGTCATAACACATCTAGATGAAAATGCGAGCGTAGCGAGCGCGAAATTTTTCGAACATTATGATGCAGGTGCGGAAAATACTTCATACGCATACGCATCAAGTTATGTAGATGTAAACGCGAGCGCGAAATTTTTCGAACACTGATTCAAATGCGGCAAATACTTCATACGCATCAAGTCATAACAAATGCCGTTGAAAACGCGAGCGTAGCGAGCGCAAAATTTTGCGAACATTATTATGCAGGTCTGGAAAATACTTCATACGCATCAAGTCATGTAGACGCAAACGCGAGCGCAGCGAGCGCGAAATTTTTTGAACATTAAGATGCAGGTGTGGAAAATACTTCATACTGTCTAACGCAAACGCGGCGAGAGCGAAATTTTTGAAAAAAAATTTAGATAGATTTAACTGTAAAATATACTTACAAACACATATCTCGTCCTTGCCAACTGTGACCATATTCGTGGTTGGCGATACAGACGCTTTCACGATGTTATGAATTTCAAATTTTACCTTAACAAACAATAAAGCCAGGGAGGCTCGCGGGCCGCACGGAAGGGGCTCGTCAAGTCATAACACATCTAGATGAAAATGCGAGCGTAGCGAGCGCGAAATTTTTCGGACATTATGATGCAGGTGCGGAAAATACTTCATACGCATACGCATCAAGTTATGTAGATGTAAACGCGAGCGCGACATTTTTCGAACACTGATTCAAATGCGGCAAATACTTCATACGCATCAAGTCATAACAAATGTCGTTGAAAACGCGAGCGTAGCGAGCGCGAAATTTTGCGAACATTATTATGTAGGTCTGGAAAATACTTCATACGCATCAAGTCATGTATACGCAAACGCGAGCGCAGCGAGCGCGAAATTTTTTGAACATTAAGATGCAGGTGTGGAAAATACTTCATACTGTCTAACGCAAACGCGGCGAGAGCGAAATTTTTGAAAAAAAAATTAGATAGATTTAACTGTAAAATATACTTACAAACACATATCTCGTCCTGACCAACTGTGAAAATATTCGTGGTTGGCGATAAAGACGCTTTCACGTATGTTAAGAATTTCAAATTTTACCTTTACAAACAATAAAGCCAGGGAGGCTCGCGGGCCGCACGGAAGGGGCTCGCGGGCCGCCTGTTGCCGACCGCTGCTGTAGAGGAGGACAAACCATAGATTTTTTTTTAGATTACTCGACAAAAATATTCGATGTAATCAAAGAACGTGCTCACAATACTTCACGAGAATCTGTTGTGAAATGCGACCCTTAGAGGTGAACAAATCGAAATTCGGCCGCAGAAACACAAAATAATTGATAAAAAAATTGTTTTTTTAAATTTTGAAAAAGTGACTCGATAAAAAAATTCTATAGAATTACCGCACCTGCTCACAAAATTTCACGAAAATCGGTTGATAAATGCGACCTGTAGAGGAGAACAAACCAATGAATAAAATAAAAAATAAAAAAAATTACAAAAATTTACTTGCCTAAAAAAATCTATGTAATCATAAAACCTGCTCACAAAACTTCACGAGAATCGGTTGAGAAATGCGACGTGTAGAGGAAAAAACGGCCGCAGAAAAATACGAAATCATTGATACAAAGTTTGTTTTTTCGAATTTCAAAAAAGTGACTCGACAAAAAAATTCTATATAATTACCAAACCTGCTCGCAAAATTTCACGAAAATCGGTTGATAAATGCGACCTGTAGAGGAGATCAGCCAGCGACGTAAAAATTTTTTTTAAAAAAATTACAAAAATTTACTCTACAAATAAATTATATGTAGCCATGGAACCTGCTCACAAAATTTCACGAGAATCGGTTGAGAAATGCGACCTGTAGAGGAAAAAACGGCCGCAGAAAAACACGAAATCATTGATACAATGTTTGTTTTTTTGAATTTCCAAAAAGTGACTCGACAAAAAAATTCTATATAGTTACCGAACCTGCTCAGAAAATTTCACGAAAATCGGTTGATAAATGCGACCTGTAGAGGAGGACATACAAAAATCCGGCCGGACATACGAAAGCATTTTTGTCGAAGCTAAAACGGAGACCTCGTTTTACTCGGTCAACTATGACTTTTTGGATGTAGCGGTATAAATAAACACGGTTAAGGACAAAGCTATAGGTACCAGTGGCGAAGCGTCCATACAACTCGATTCCCACCAGCTTGCCTAATTTTCAGTCAGTCCAGTTTTTATACTACGGCTCATGAAGAATAAGATAGGAAAATTATTTCCGGCTTCCCTAAAAATATTTTTGACGCGCCGCCATTTTTAATTCAAGACCAAAAATAACTACGACAGATCTGTCACTGTAGTGTGTTTTTTACATCAAACTGTTGATGTGATTCTGAGTCAGTAAACCCAAAATTACCTAGATCCGAAAAAAAGTAGGGGGTACCTACACTTTAAAGTTAAAATGCCCACCTATACGCACGAAGGATTCCGTACCATTATCTATAAAAACCGGCCAAGTGTGAGTCGGACTTCGCACATTTAGGGTTCCGAACCGACCGCAAAGTTAAGTTGGTTTTTATAGGAAAAATAAGGAAATTTCAAAGAAAAAATCTAATTTATCAATATATTAGTATTTGTTGGTAAAATATACGTAACAAACATTATTACCAAATTTTAAGTTTATAGGTATTTTTAAAGAAGTGAAGTGAAGTTAAAAAAATCCTCGGAACAATATTTCGTAAAAAAGCTGAATTTGGTGGCTTCTCATTCCTTTGTTTTCCAATTTTTTTTTTATTAAAAATATAGTAAGTATCTATTCAATGAGCTCTAAACAACGATACCCCACTCGATAGGGTAGGATAAATATGGTTTTTTTTGTGGCTTCATTTATGTATTTTCTATGAGATCACTTACAGAACCAATCTTATATAGAATCATGTGAAATATTTCATACAATCCCGTCCCGTCGGCCTCATCTTTGCCCCCTGGCTAGATGCTGGATGCTGGCATAGAGCAATCCCATAAAAAAAAAGAAAAAAAACGATTTTTACGAACACCGCATATGATTATCGACAGTTTGGTGCAACCGTAATCATCAATCCAACTGCCTAAACATTTGATTATGCAAAATAAGCATGGCGGACAAAATTGTTACACGCAGATGACAAATTAGGCGTAATTTTTCACATCGATAACCAGACTGAGTGTACGTTTTGCATCCGGTCACGGAGATGACTGTACAGTTAAGGAATTTGCAGGTTGGACAGTTTTGGAGTCTATTGCAATATAAATTGAGTTAAAAATATAAGTAATGATCATTAAAATACCCCGATTACACGCGAATTATGTGAGCAGTTTATGGTTACCTAATATGTGCGTTTTGTACTCATAAATTGTGATAGTCTACATTGAAACTATTGAAAGGCATCTTTTGGCGTCAGGCGGTTACATTTATAAAAACGGAAATAAAGTTGTTAGTGCCGGCCGCCATTAGTTCCATTCAATGTGGATTATCATTATAGGTATCACAATTATTTTTATTGGGTAGAGTTAGCTACAGCCCTACAGTCAAATGTAAAAATATACAGGGTGGCCCAAACCTTGACGTCAATAAATTTTTTTTAGTTTCCTCACGTCGAGGGCTATCAGAATATACCCTTATGTATGTTAGCCGATTTTTCGTAGTTTTCGAGTTATGAATTTTTAAAATTTTCTTTTTTAAGAAATTCCGCCGTTAAGCAATTTACTTATTAAAACAAAAATTGTTGAACTTTTTTGAATGTTTGTGACAGTCAGTGACAGTTGCTCGCTGCTATCGTCAGATTCGCATGTGTTGCTACTGTGTTGTTATGAATAACAGGATTTTTGTTTATGAATTAATAATTTGGGATCTTTTCAGGATTATTAACATTCAACAAAAAAATCGAACTTTTTTGAATGTTTCGTTTTGTAACTAACCAAGGCCACCCTGTATGTTAACTGCAAAAACACTCAACCATAGAGGTAAAGATGGTGTCAATGTAGAAAAAAAATCTAGTTTCTAATATGTATGTTGACAATTTTTGATATGGTGTTGTGATACTGGTAATAAGTAGCGGAAAGTGTCTGTCTTCTTCCTAGGGCTAGATCTTTAGTTCCTAGGGCGATAGGGGATCTGGACACTACGGAGTTGTGCCAGAGCCGAGTTTAGCAGAAGCAGCAATAGGAACAGAAGCGCGTTGCCGACCCTGACTTGAGGATTCGTAGTCGTAGTCGTAGTAGTTCGTATATATAACAGTAAAAGTCCTGACTGACTGACTGACTGACTGACTGACTCACTTAAATCAACGCCCAGCCCAAACCGTTAGACCTAGAGAGCTGAATTTTTCACAATAGGTAGTTTTTATAACGTTATAGTATCCACTAAGAAGGGGTTTTTCAAAATTCATCCCCTAAGGGTCCAAAGTTTGTATGGGGAAACCTGATTCGACTATTTAATTCTAAACTTCACACGAGTATTTCTAACAATAAATAAGTAAATACGTGTTTAGGGTTTTTGAAAATTCAACCCCTAAAAGGGGGAAATGTGGTTACAAAGCCAAAAATTGACATGGGTATTGTTTCTTTGGTTTATCCGGTCCCTGATCATGAAAACAACAACGATTTTAAAATTCAACGTAGCAGACGTGAAATACCATCTTGCCTGTTGGAGCGCATATCAATATGTTTGTCGTTTTTATGTTTTTTTGAGAAGAGCCATAACTAGGTAAGCGCCTGAAATGAACGAATTCTACGCGAACAAAGTCGCGGGCAAACGCTAGTGTATACATAAAGAGCAAGGTGCAACAACGCGTCCATTAAATTATGCATATGGGCACAAAATGTCACGTTCAGTAGTAATAGTAAAAGAGTGTTTTTATTTACCTATTCAGCAAACTAGAAAAGTGAATCAAGGTAAGCCGCCGTCTCTATACTAGCGGATTTATAAAAATCGCGCATTAATCAGCCTATCTCTATCGAGTTTAAGGAAAGGAACAAGGATAGTATGATGGTTTAGAAGTGATACCGAACTAGAAACTGACTAAGGAACAGGTTTTTAGTGTCACGGACTGGTAAGGTGCTAAAAGTTATTTTGTGCACGGAATGAAATGGCCAATCGAATAATTGATGAATGGCTGTCATAACTGTTGCCATAAAATAAAGAAGTACAGTCAAGTTCAAAAATAGAGACAGGTGCGTAAAACTTATTAAAAACAATATGTCCCATGGTTCTTATATCTGCGAATTATAATTACCGTGAATGTGTTCCTTCAATGTGCTCTAATAAAGAGGTTGACATGTTGACATGACACCAAATAAGAAAATCATTAAATTCCAAATTTTCTAGAAAAAACTTCTCTTTCTCTCTCTTACTGAAAACATTCAACGGTTGTAGCTTCGTTATTTTTTGAGATTTTTGAATAGGAATTTCACCATTTGGCATAGTTCTATGACTTCTTTCTTTTGGAGTAATAATAAATTTTGTACATCCCTATCATTTATGGATTTTTGACAGCTAACCTTCGTTACGGATTCGTCGCAGGCGGTTTAAACACTGGAATGAGAGTTTGGCATCAATGGAAACGCAGCCTTAGTTAAGGCCGTGTATTACCACTTTTGAGTTTTTAAAAACCATCTGAGACATAGAATATAGTGTCTTAAAATCTAAAAAAAATATATGTGTTACACGAGGATCTTGTCTAGTCAAAATCGTAGTCAGTTACATGATTTCATGAATTTCACTCGATAGAAAATAATCGCGAAGTTACCCCTTTTTGGAATGTATTTTCAATACTACGGCTATATTACTGAAATTTAACATTTAATTTTTGTACTCAATTAAAGATCGTAAATAGTTATAGGCAAATTCGCAGGGTTTGCTTTGATAAAATGATTGGCTTAATTACTATAGCTAAATATTCACAAAACTGCGCGCAGAGCTTGCGTAGAGAGCGGGATGGTTAATTGTAAACTCACGCATGTTAGAGCGGGACAGTTGCGTTGGGGATACCTCCCCTTAAGTACACTTGTCCTTCTTTATCTACGGGTTTGTCATTTTGATCCGACCACATGTTCGTCATACATATTACATAGGTACCTAACGTACCTACCTAATAACCCTGCCTTGCAGTCGGGTAAAAAAGGTGTTGATATCTCATTAGAATAATATGTCTATGTAAATAGATACATTGACTGTTGACATTATCATTGTTCGTCATTTTCTGAACCTTTCATGACTAGTACATTCCGTCATCCGCTGAACACAGCGCCTAGCCCTGACTTCATCATCTCTAGTGCAAATAGATAGGCATTTGCTTTATTATTGCATAGTGAACAAGAAAATATTGTTTCTGTCTTCTTGGTGCTGTTTAAACTGCTGTGTGTATTAAGTCGAATGCTTTGAGTTGATATTATCTTAAAATTTTTAGCCAAACATACAATTTAGGTTACTGGCAAACTCTCAATAGCCTGATTCAACTGACAACTCAGATTCGGTTGAAGCCCACTGGAGCGCAAACTCGTAGAGTATTTAAGTGTTTAAACCGCCCGCGTGGTCGTGTCAAAGGTTTCCCTGGATTTCCCCAGGCCACTCTCCAACCGCGCACTCCTATCGCTTTATAGGGTCCGGCCTGTAAAGCCACAGTCAAGTTAAAAAAAAGCTTATTGGTAGTAATCCGTTCAAATATCGACCTTAACGGACTTAGCAATCTGACTCTCATTTTAATGGCAAACTACGCAAGATTTTATTTATAAAAAAAAAAAATATTTGTGGACAATCTTACACAAATCAACCTAGTCCCAAACTAAGCAAAGCTTGTACTATGGGTACTAAGCGACGATATACATACTTATATAGATAAATAAATACTTAAATACATAGAAAACATCCAAGACCCAAGAACAAATATTCGTGCTCATCACACAAATAAATGCCCCGGCCGGGATTCGAACCCGGGACCTCCAGCTTCGTAGGATAAAGAGAGGAACATCTATAAAAAAACTTATTTAAATATCGAACTAGCAATCTAAGCTCTAAGGTTCAATTTTTAAGACGACATTTACTTCAAATCATTGTAAACATATCATAATAGTAATTCGACGCGCTCACCGCTGCTGACCCGCTGAGCCGAAGTATATCAACCCATTGAATAACTCATGTTAAAATTACCAAATAATGACGTAACATAAACCACAACTTGATTGATCACAGTATATTTAACCTTTTATACGATGGGACAGCAACTGACGACTGTAATAAGACCATTTTAACGTGACGATGGAGTTTTAAATCGTTACGTTCAACCTCTCGCCCGCTAAAGTAAAGATGTTAAATACCACTAAAGTAAATACCACTGTATGAGCAGGACAGCAATATAATTAGGCGTGTGCGACAGAGATAGGAAATGTTGTGTCAATGTACGAAATTCTTCGTGCTTAGCGTTTTTAGGGTTCCGTAGTAAACAAGGAACCCTTATAGTTTCGCCATGTCCGTCCGTCCGTCCGTCCGTCCGTCCGACCCCCGTTTTTCTCAGTAACCGTTAGTACTAGAAAGCTGTAATTTGGCATGAGTATACATATCAATGACGCCGACAAAACGGTACAATAAAATCTTAAAACAATTTTTTTTTTAGGGTACCTCCCCTACATGTAAAGTGGTGGTGCAATTTTTTTTTCTGCCAAACCCCATCGTGTGGGGTATCGTTGGATAGCTCTTTTAAAAATATTATAAGGTTTCTAAAATCACTTTTTGATTAAAGAATTGGTTAGCGTGATATTAAGCTTTGAAGTGATAATTTTAGCTATGGTCAAGTGTCCCCCCCCCCCCCCCCCTGCCAGCTAAACGGTGGCTACTAGGCATGTGAAAAAAATCATGGTAGTAGTAAATACGATGAATTTAAAAGGAAAACTATCACAGCTAAGTAGACATTACTAGTTAACGAGTAATAGTCGAACTTCAGGAATGTACTTTGCAAAAGCAAACTTTCGTACAATTTCCATTGATACCTTAGATAATGTTGTTAATTCTGTCAAAAACATAGTAAATATAAGTTTGCGAACTTTTTAGTCCATATAATGTAACGGGTAGACGACTACGGAACCCTACCTTGCGCGTGGCCCGACACGCACTTGGCCGGTTTTTAGTTTAGTGTTACGGGTAACTTTCAAATTGAGGGGTTACTTTCAAATTGAGGGGTGATTGTAAAATTCCAGTTTATAGGTATGCAGTGTTTTAGTTTTTATTTGGCTAACCTGGACACTAAATCTACTAAATCTAGAAATACTTAGTGATAATTAATATTGATAGAACACTTATAAGTGTTCGAAAATTATCATAGTGGCCCCTTTTTTCCTAAAGGCCACCCCAGTTTAGGGGGTACCCAAGAGTAGCGAGCGAGGGACCTAATCCCTTCTGCCGTCAACACAGTGAATCCTCAAATTTTATAAAGGGTCGTAAACGCGCACGTGCTTTGTAGTTGCGGGCGTCTATAGGCTACGGTGTCCACTTGCCATCAGGTGGACCGTACACTTGTTTGTCACCGTTTTATGAAACAGACGGACAGACGGACAGCGGAGTCTTAGTAATAGGGTCCCGTTTTACCTTCGGGTACGGAACCCTCAAAATGGCCGGCATGATGGTTTTGTTTATTGATTCTGGGAGAGAAGTATGGTTGAAATTCTTTTTGTTGAACGTATTTGTATTAAAATGTTATTGGATTTTGAACCTTATTGTTTTCACAGTCAATTCGTTCAATTGTTATGATTTTAAGTATACAGACTCGAAGCATTGGAGACTATGACCTCGATTATAGTTTCATATACCACATTTAATAAATAACTCGCCTTTAATATAAAACTACTTGCGTCAGTAAACCTGTTCTTCACAATATTAATTAACAGATAAGACTCCCATCAAGTAAGGACGTTACGATATCTAGAAAACCTAGAAATAAGTGTAACCTTAATGTAAGGAGGTAAGGTTTAAGTTGGCTTATAAACATCTTGGTGAGACGATCTAGAACCAAGTTTTTTTTTTCTTCTAATTCCTTCTCTCAGTAATGATGGCAGTCTCCATGGCTAATTATCTGTCTCCACTTATTTGGTGAAAATTTTATACATTAATCAGTGACCTAAACTCTAATGCCAGGATCACACGTACCGAGTAAAACGGCGAGACAGTAAAATTAGTATGGAAGTTTTACTCGGCCGAGTAATAATTTCACTGTCTCGCCGTTTTACTCGGCACGTGTGACCTGTAGCTCTAGTATAAGTTTTTTCGAAACATTAACTAATTCGAAAGCGTTTGCGTTTTGTCTCAAAATGTATGAAAGTGGTATGAAAACGTGAACAGCGCCTCTGGTGGTCACTAGTGGAAACTAAAACAGCGAGTATAACAATTGTTGCTAACCGATGAACGCGCGTATTTCAAACTCGGTGAGAGCGTTTTCATACATTTTGAGACAAAACGCAAACGCGTTCGAATTAGTTAATGTTTCGAAAAAACTTATACTAGAGCTACTGTAGCTCTAGTATAAGTTTTTTCGAAACATTAACTAGTTCGAGCGCGTTTGCGTTTTGTCTCCAAATGTATGAAAGTGGTATGAAAACGTGAACAGCGCCTCTGGTGGTCACTAGTGGAAACTAAAACAGCGAGTATAACATTTGTTGCTAACCGATGAACGCGCGTATTTCAAACTCGGTGAGAGCGTTTTCATACATTTTGAGACAAAACGCAAACGCGTTCGAATTAGTTAAGGTTTCGAAAAAACTTATACTAGAGCTACAAGGCATAACGTCCAGTCGAAACGACAGCCACGTTACCGTTATGACAGGGTTAACAATTAAATTCTCCAATCCATATCCTACAACTTTCGGAATAAGTAAAGTGTCCAATTCATTGATCATTCCCGGAACTCGAAATAGATGCAGCGCGTACCAAATTGCAAATTGTTTTAAAATCGGTACAACGACATAAGCGTGAAAATGTAACAGACAGGCTGACTGAGTTACTTTCATCTGTAATTTTATCATCATCATTTTCAGCCCATAATCTCCCACTTCTAAGAATATTACTCTTTATCAGTACACCACTCATCCCGATGCCAACAAGTGTCATCAAGGAGTAACCCGCGATCTTTTTAATGTCGTCAACCCACCGTGCCAGTGGACGACCGATGCATTGCACTGCACCGAACCAGTTTTCATAGACGATAAAATTTCTTTATGGGACCAACTACAATTAGACCACAATAAAGGGCAAAAAATAGAGATGAACCTAGCTCGCCGCTAGCGGCCGCCCAAACGGCTCCTACAAATTGGCATAGGCAGATGACGTCACCCGCCTGGCATCGAACCAACCTGTTGTATGGGAAAATAAGTATTTTGCTGTTTTGGTCGTAAAATAATGCGTTTAGGTACATAGTTGCAATACATTTTATTATTTAGTTTTACCATACCTTTTGTTTGACTTGGATGCCAAAAAAGAAACCATAATTTTCCGAATTTTCGATGTTAAATATTTTTTTTCTATTTTGGTAAAAGTTTATAATTTTCAATTCAATGTGATATTTTGATGGTTTACTATCCATAAATTAACACCATGTTATAAATTTAACATGTGTCAAATAGTCGATTACATTGGCTGTATGTTTACAAAAACCTGTTTAGACAAGAAACTTTTAAATGTTTCAATTCCTGGTTGTAGGTACTAAACGAAGCAAAGCAATTAGCTTTAATTAAGTATGGAACCGAGATATATTTAATGATTCTTTAACGCTGATCTTTAACGATCGGTCTTGATGGCAATCCTAATGATGATTAAAGATGATCTTGTCGTGGCTACTGCATTTAAAGAGATCAATTCGCTTAGGCGGATCGTGTATTATTTTGGTCTTAGATATGTTGCTGGCGCACTGAGCCTAACGTGTCAAATGGCAATCGCAAACGCAACAAATCGCATACCTACCTATACCCTCAGAAGCCCACCATACAAGAAAAATTGGCAATGAAATTTTAATCTCGTGTGACAAGAAATAGAGTCGAGTTTGTTTTGTTTTGGTATTGAATGAAACAAAACAAATGCAACTCTGTTCCAAGTTCGAAAGATACAAATTCCATTTAAGAGGAGGGGTAGGGCAAGCTCTCTCCATACAAACTTTGTGCAGGATTTACTTCGTTTGTGTTTGCATTAAAGTTATGATTTATGGTCAGTATGCTTATTTTTCTGATAGCTATTTCGTGATGTAAATTTTTTTTTATTAATTTTTTATTTTATAATTTTGGATATTTTTGAAATATTGGAAAATTTTCACATCACGATCTTCGCATATCTAATATTTACAACCAAAAAAAATATTATATTTGTTAGTGCCAAAACCGACGAATAAAACGTGCACAAAGTTTGTATGGGGAAGGCCTTGCCCTACCCTGCGCCTTAAGTGAATATGGCCTAGATTATCACTTTGAACCGGATCATTATGGTATCAATATGTTGATCCAAATTGTCCTCCTTGCAGGAAGCGTTATTGTCGTAATCGCTGGTAATTCCGTCTGGTATTATGCACGTCGCTGTGGAGCGGTACAATCGGCGACATAAAAGATAAAATCATTTTTTTCTTCCCTTTCGCTATTCTTACCCATTTTAAATACGGGGATGTATAGACACCGAGTTTTATTTTTTCTGATATTGATTGATGTTGGACTTTTATTTGGAGTATTGAATACTTATAATTTTAATTAAACTAAATCTAAGTAGATGCTGCTGTAAGACAATTTAAAACTCCAATGTTAACATATAAATCGTTTATTGAAAATGACAATGTCAAATTTATTACTCTTGGATAGGATTCGCACTCTAATAGTGCAAAGCAAGAATAAACAATAATATTTTATTACTTATGAGCAATGTAGGTACCTACTCTAGTATGTAGTAATGTGATTATATCTGTCATTTGAGGCCATCAACATAGGTACCTATATTTTTTATCACCTTATGTACTTCATTGAGTCGTGAATATTTTATAGTCTTACTACATTCTTTATACTGTGTTACGTCGGTTTCTTGGCTGACTGTACTTCATAATACAAACAAACAGTTTTTTCCAGTTACTGACGGTCG
Organism: Cenopis cana; assembly: GCA_951800055.1. Taxonomy (NCBI): domain Eukaryota; kingdom Metazoa; phylum Arthropoda; class Insecta; order Lepidoptera; family Tortricidae; genus Cenopis; species Cenopis cana. Next base: position 4,627,667 of record OX637487.1, on the reverse strand, counting down.
GCCTCCGGGCATCGTTTACACTTACATGTGATTGTTCTTCGTACGGAATGGACAATAGGGTTATACGACGGTTGAACCCGCTCAACTATCTCATTGGAGCGCACTCTTAGGCTGGTCGCACATTGGACACGTTTTCGTACGAAATATACTCGTCCGAACACACAAGTTAAAAAAATAGTACCTAGATTGTTTGACAAGGGTCTAAAGTAAGCCATATTACCACGAGATGGTTATTTTCCCGAACGTAGAGAGGGAAAATTGTTCGAGTGGTAATATAGCTTTTAGGCCCGAGTTATACACTCTACTTTTCACTTCGATTGCGAGAAAACCCATAAACACAAATTATCCACCTTAAATGAATAATTTAACTCTTGGCGGCTGTACGAGTATGTCTAATTTGACAGCATGTTTTTTTTCTAAGGCCTGCACAATATGCCTCGCTATGCGTGTTTGCTTGGCGTATTCGCCTCCCTTTCTTTTGCTATATCAAAGAAAGAGATGCATAATGCGTTTTTTTTTCTTTTAAGAGGAGTAATTGCTTTGACCATAGACACCGCTTTATCTTTAAAGAACTGAAAAACGTCTTTCCTGATTAGTCGATTTTAGTACAGCTGTGTTCTGGTTGGTTGATATTTTTACCAAATATGTTTTAATCTGTCAAATTACTTTTCTGTGATTGGTGGATTTAATCGGTGAAATATTTTGATTGGTCAAATTAAAATGTTTTGTAAATCATAAATATGTATATATATTTTCCCTAGGGCTTAAATGTACTACTTTAGCCCCGCTTCACAAGTCTAATATGACACACTTTTCGAGCATGAGAAGTGAAAAAATATTTACATGGCGCCAGATAAATAATTGCCATACGATAAAAGTTTCGATCAAAAATCTAATGGCGCCAGTAGGTACCTAGTTTAGTAGGTTGCTAGCACTGGCACCCAGCGATAATTACTTATTGCTTCGAAGAAGAGGAAAGGGTTACCCAGTATTCACTGAGCAAAAAAGTAAAAGGTCGTTTATCGAATAAATCACTTCTTAAGCTTATTGCTAGTCGGGGTATAATCACGTCATTAGAGTGAACTCGTTCATTAGTCGTCATGAACTACTTGCACGATAGCGGCGACCTTCATGCGACTTAACCCTTCGTATGCCTCGTCTCAGATTGACAACATTTCATTTTTCTAACCTCTTAATTTTATTTAGGTATTTAATAGTTCTCAAAAAATTAGGAGATATTGTGTATTTTTTCAGTATATTTTCATTATTTTATTAATCTAAAACTGCCGCGTTCTAAAAGGGCGTATGTACGTATTTGGGATGAATAAGATTAGCACTCTGGTCAAATATTGAATTATAAGTAAAAAGTATACTATATCTGTGTCACCTGTGACAGTGACAAATTTGAGGGGTCTAATCCTGACCACCCGAAGATCGAAATTCGTATGTTTCTTTCTCTATCGCTCGAAGCAAATGAGATAGAGACGGAGATATTCGAAAGATTTTAACCCAGTTACTTCACTTGACAAGATAGCCCCACCATCTGACAACTGTCGAATGTGTCGATGTCAAAAATTGTCAATGTCGCATCCACAGACAGTTTTTATTGTTTTAATAGGATACATAAGTCATGTCACGGAATATTCTTATTCAGCTATTCAGCCCAGTAATGGCTTCTTATAAGTATTTTCCAGTTTTCTCGAGAACTATCGAATATAAAAATCCAATATTTTTATATATACTCAGCAAGCTCATATCTCTAATAGTACATTACTTACCAAGGGCGATAAAACAAAGAATGTCTCAGATCGCAGGTAATTTACGCCCGAGCCGAAGGCAAGGGCGATAAATATGCGATCTGAGGCTTTCTTTATTATTGCCCGTGGTAAGTACAAAATTTTATGTCACCCCCTGGCCAGGAAGTGGGTTATTTCGCGCGCGGAGCGTGCGATAATGGCCACTTTATGGCCAGGTGTGACATAAATGGATTTCTGCTTCAAGCCGCTAAGGTAAAATGAAATGTTGTTAATTTGGCCTTAGAGTTTCGTAGGAACAATACAATATCGTAACTTACATTCACATACATTCACACACATATAATACCTACACAGACTCACACTTTGTATCTGTTTTGGTTTCCACGGGACAGGCCTAACCTAATGTGGGACCATTTTGATAGTAATATCGTGCCAAACAATCAATTGGTAATCAATAACATAATGACAGCATCAACATTATATTATGTCAACACAGCATAAATGCATTGAAAGGGCTTTAATCTTAGTTTGGGAAAAGTGACTCAATTACATCTCCGATTTTACCCTGTATTTAAAATTTGCGAGTTACTTTCAGTAGTTTTGTTAGGACGTTGATTTTTAATATTGATAATATTAGATTAGTACTGCAGTTACTACAAGTTTATTATAAGTAGTAGTAGTTACTTGTATCACTTGTCAAATAATTACTTGAGTATCACTTACGGCAGATATGGCACATAAACGTAAAGGCCCAATTTACACGGTGGAAGGACTTGTGAAGAAAGATCTTGCACCGAACATATGTGGGGGTGGGGAGCTAGTGTCTCGGCAGCACGACTCTCCCGACACGACACATGTGCAACGTTGCCGTATCGCAACTCTTGCGCAACTCTTACGTCAGTGGGTCACATACAACCTAGATTCAATGCTAATCGAATACATTCGATTGCTCAGGCATTCGCCTAAACTGACCTGCGTCATCATTGTCATCAACGTACCAAATAGGTAAGTTTAACTTTTTAGTCAAAATAAAAATCAAATTTGATTAGGTACCGTAAACCGTTATAGGTACAGTCAAGTGCAAAAATATGTATCGAATGAATCCTCTCATAAATATGTACAGTCGGGGGCATAAATATGTATACATTTTTGGACCTTATTTCAATGGAATAAGGTGAAAAAGTGTATACATATTGGTGCCCTTGACTGTACCAAAACCTTAATTCACCGACATTAGACCGATATTATCTTATCTTATCTTATTAGAGCTATGGGACATCTTTTTGAGCAAGTTGTATGCACCCACATTTTTGCACTTGACTGTACCTACTTAAGTAGTAACCTTGACTTAGGAGCAGAGAATTCGAATCCTGGTATGGTCTAATGCCCACGAATATTTGATTATAATCTCGATTGTTTTATTTATATGAAGGTATATTATGTGTACCTATGTATACGAGATTAGTTTTGAATTTAGTTTATATTTTGGAAAATAGTTTGAATTTTTTAAAGGGCTAAATAGTAGGAAATAAATATTTAATGCAATACAATTGAAATTAAAAATAATTACAATTACGTCAATCATAGCTATAACCAAATAACCCGCCCCTCATCGTCTCCGGTGCAAAAGTACCCATAACGCTAGCAGCATTTCCACGCTGGATAGCAATGGAGAGCTTTTGCACCAAAAACGACTCGGAGCGGGAGTCATCCCCTCTCTGCCTAAGGCGACTTCCTGATTTGTCGGTGCGGAGGCAGTACGATATGAGAAAAGTGCCAAATGTCAGTGTCAGCTGTCAGTCGACGCGATACCATTTTTTACTACGCCCATACATTTAAATGAGTGCTTCCTGACTGGCGCGGGATGCGCGGTAGCGGGACGATGCGAGGCGGTACTGCTTCGCTTCTGCGCATGATATCACTACTGCGCAAACGTAATACTGACAGTATTATATCAAGTGGGAATCTTTGCGACGTCAGTAAGTTTACGTCAAAGAAGAAAATGTCACATATCGATCCCGCCCCGCCAAGTCAGGAAGTCGCCTAAGTCGACGGCCTATTTCGCGCACAAACTCCTTAGCGTCTTTCACCCAACAGCCCGCCGTTTCATTTCAACCGCCAAGGGGACGAAAATGTAGGCCGGTCCCAGAGGCATATTTGAGTAGTTTGGTAGTTTTTGTATTTGAGTTCTTTAATCAAAAACATTCGTTCTAGAAAATATTCATTGCAGTCTGGTAATTTATCATGTGGTGGCACTTATAGTTCTTACAGCATTAAATTGTCAATTACTTAACCACCTCAATTGTTCTATTGGCCTTAAAGAAAGGCCAAAATAAAACCGCCATATTTACCCAGCTGGCGAGTAAACATTGCGCGTAAACCTTTGTGGATTCTATGTGTATAAACAATAGGGCTGATATCGAATGCATTTGTGTAAACAAACATACGTAATGTGTGGTTTTTACGTCGTTACCAATGTGACCATGCTTATGGTTATACCCCCTTATTAATAATCGGTTATTAAACCTATTTTAGTTAAATTACCGCTAAAGTTTGTATCAGAATCAATACTACACAGCAGTGGCGGCGCGTCAAAAATATTCTTAGGGAAGCTGGAAATAATTTGCCTTTCTTATTCTTCTTGAGCCGTAGCAAAAGAACTGCACTGGCTGAAAATTAGGCAAGCCGGTGGGAATTGAGTTGTATGGACGCTCCGCCACTGCTACACAGTAGGTACTTATAACACAAAATTACTTAACATACACAAAAATGAAAAAAAAAGCTGTCCTTTATACCTCGCCCAGAGGATCAGCAATTCAGCATTGCCATACAACGTGGCAAATGCTGCCAGCATTCTGGGTCTACTATACTTAGCTCCTGGCAGTGACCTGGGGCTTTTTTTTACATTCAGTTTTAATTTTTTTTCGTTAAAGTTAATTTGTCTTGAGCTGTCACTGTGATATTTAATGTTTGTGAGAAAAGGACAAAACACATTTGCCCAGTATTTATTAACCATGTGATAAGTGAGGGTCGAAGTTCGATGTAACTATATGTACTTACACACGTGTGCGATTCGATAAAATATTTGTAGGTAAATAGCATAAAACTTGACAAACCTCTGCTAACTAAAAAAAGTGTTTCTCTCACAAATACGTACTTAAGTATGTAGGTATCAAAGTAGGTACTAAAAATGAAAGGTCATGAACAATAAATGAATAAGAGGGTTTGTTATTTCCATTGCTACTTACTTTGTTTCTCAAACGTCAGCCACGCAAAATAATTAATTCAATCTAGGTGCTAATAAAGTTCTAAGAAAATCTTGTTAGAAGAAATACCTATTATTATGCATCTTCCAACGTTAAGCAATGGCCTTGCCGGGTTTAACCAACACGATTCAACGCGATAATTGCCTATACCATACCTATACTTATTTATATTTTGCAGTTATTACATTTAACTATAAAAAATGTGTATGAATGTGCATGGCTTCCGTAGTCAAGAATTCATTACGTAGACTAGGTAGCTAGTAAGAGATTTTAAACGAAGTCCTCTACCTCCTAGCGTTATCCCAGTACAGTTACATCTTCAAGAATGCCGGGCTTCGCTACCTAATCCCAAGCCAAGACTTTCCAACCCAAGGGGGAAAATAGACCTTATAGGAATTAGACTTGTCAAGTGAGTGGGTAACAGCAAGTTGACTGTTAGAAGTTCTCAAACCGAATGTCTCTATAAATACTGGAATAAAGAAGTGTTTTAATACATCGGGGATATTATAAGTCAATGCATCAGGGTCGATATTTGGTTTGAAAAGCAGTTCATGTACGAGTAAATGCGACCAGCAAAACAATTTAATAATATGTATCTGAAAATTAACTATAATTGTATTCTAACTGATCAGAACGGTATTTCAAATAATGTGATTTTATGTCACACCTAGCCATAAAGTGGCCATTATCGCACGCTCCGCGCGCGAAAAAACCCACTTCCTGGCCAGGGGGTGACATAAAATTTTGTACTTACCACGGGCGATAATAAAGAAAGCCTCAGATCGCATATCTATCGCCCTTGCCTTCGGCTCGGGCGTAAAATACCTGCGATCTGAGACATTCTTTGTTTTATCGCCCTTGGTAAGTAATGTACTATTTTTTCATTGCATGCCCTTAAAAACTAGGTAGTAGAAAATTGAGTTTACTTTAAAAACGTCCCGATAAGTACCTATTAAAACTAGTCTTTTAGGGTTTTAATTGTTTTATTCGAGCTAGCTAACAACAAAATGTATTGTCATTAAAATAGTGTGTCTCAAGTCATGTTTTTTTGGACTCATAACAATGTAAGATACAAAGTATTTTGTTTCTCCCACAAAAAGACAATAGGTACTCGATGAAAAAATCGCTGTTTTGTTTTCATCAAATCTTACGGAGACTTTTAATTCTTAGTAATCTCGTCATCTTAATTCTCAGCATTGCGAGTTCTTGGAGATGCAAATAAAAGCAAACAATAAAATATGCCCCCCGATGGTAACCCTGTGGGGTTGTGGACTTGCATCACCGCCGATATACCTAGTATATAGTTCCCGGCAAACATCTTGATCCCATCCAAACCTTCCCTCTCTGTCGCACTTATGTGCAAACTTGCATGTGCGACAGAGAGGGAAAATTTCGACAGGTTCAAGATGTTTGCCGGGACGTGTAGGTAGTAGGATACGGACGTCGGTCGACGCTAAAAAAGTCACTTAGTAACAAACACCTTACCAAAACATGTCGAATTTAACGGAACACGGTGAATTTGTTGGCTAGCAGCATACTTAAATATCAGTAGCTCTAGTATAGTTTTTCGAAACATTAACTAATTCGAACGCGTTTGCGTTTTGTCTCAAAATGTATGAAAGTGGTATGAAAACGTGAACAGCGCCTCTGGTGGTCACTAGTGGAAACTAAAACAGCGAGTATAACATTTGTTCCTAACGTTCCTAACCGATGAACGCGCGTATTTCAAACTCGGTGAGAGCGTTTTCATACATTTTGAGACAAAACGCAAACTCGTTCGAATTAGTTAATGTTTCGAAAAAACTTATACTAGAGCTACAGGCCACTATACCACAAAACTTTACAAGTCTACAACTAGACAAAATTGTATTTTTTTTTCAAATTGTGTGCTTGTAAATTTGTGTGGTATAGGCCCAGTCCTTTGTATTTTGCTTTTGATTATTTTGGGATGTGATGACACTGATGACCGGTAGTTGGGATTCGACAAAGTAGTGAATGTGGCAGGGTATTAAAATGATCATCGACTTTTACCGTTGACTGTTCTAGGTAATAAGTATGTTTCGCCACTAAATACTAGCTACCTAATTCAAATTCTTACTTTAAGTCAAGGTCAACACAACAACACCATCACTTTATTTTTGGGATGCATAAAAGGTATTTTTTCGCACGACTAAAAAGGTTATTGTAATTGTTTTGATAGTTGATGCTTATTATAAACAATATGAGTACTGAGTAGGTACCTAAGTACCTATGCGCGGCAAAAAATGCTAACGCAAATTTTATGTGAGAATCCAAAACATGTCGGTTTTAATGATTTTTACGTCACCGCTAATGATAATAGTGGCAATTTCCTACGCGTGCAGAAAATACACGTACCAAGGATGGTAATAAAGTAGACGAGTATATTTATTGTTTTGGCGACAAATACCCTGAAATATTTAATGTTTTATGATCCTGGGTGTATAAAGTAGATCCTATTAGGATCACGTGTATAAACCAATTAGCTTTATATGACATCTGCATCAGTGTTTTGTATCTCGCTCTGTTCTCATTTGATTTTATTTTTAGACTGACACTCAGAGACCTTATAGGTATACATCACTGAAAATACTTATTATATTTAATCATTTTCATATTGACGCTTAGAGACTTTATACATCTCCAATGATATATATATGATGAGTTAGTCTTACATCTCACAATATTTTATCATGATTAGTGTACCTTTTTTTGTGACGCTTAGAGACCTTATACATCTCTAACAATTCTGGATTGTTATTAGTTTCTTAGTCTTATTTTTGACATGTAATACTACATTTAATTCATGTTATTTTGAATAGGTATTGTATTATATTTAATTGATATATTATATACTAACGAGCAAAAATAACGGGTAACTACACTTAGCTTTGTATGGAAGTACCTACCGTAGAAAGTATACTCGTTATTTTTGCTCGTCAGTATAGATAGATTTTGTTTTGTACCTTTGAGGCCTATTTACAGAATAACTGTTTGATTAGGATTTTTTGATTTTGAAATCTAAATATTATTATTTATTAATTTTTTTAATCAAATTGTCAACCCCAATACCTTTATAGCCAATGAATGATTTTTATCTACTGCAAAAAGGTATGTTTAGCATTTTCATAAATTAACAATTAATTTTGAAAATATGCTAACAGAACCCGCGATATCCGTATTCGCATCGTATTAAGATACCATAAATAATATATCCATAAGTAATTAAAGATTTCCTTTTTTCTATTTGCATAAATTTACAATTTTTCTTCCTCAGTGAACACTAAATTAATAATGCTTTTTCCGTCAGTGTAATACTTCTATTACTGCCGTATTACGCAGCAGTTATTTAAAGAAAGGTGTTGTACCTACAACCGCCGCGGTAGCAACATCGACACCGTAAAATATCTTTAACATTATGTTCTAAATACCGCAAAACCACAACAATGCGATTTACTGCAAAGTGAAAAGATGGAACTTGGTAAAGCAACGTATTGAATAAGTAAAGATTTCTACAGTTTTTAGTTGCTATCATTAGCTCTAGTATAAGTTTTTTCGAAACATTAACTAGATACCTAATTCGAACGCGTTTGCGTTTTGTCTCAAAATTTATGAAAGTGGTATGAAAACGTGAACAGCGCCTCTGGTGGTCACTAGTGGAAACTAAAACAGCGATTATAACATTTGTTGCTAACCGATGAACGCGCGTATTTCAAACTCGGTGAGAGCGTTTTCATACATTTTGAGACAAAACGCAAACGCGTTCGAATTAGGTAGTTAATGTTTCGAAAAAACTTATACTAGAGCTACATATCGCTACACACGAACGTCCCTGTATCAATATTTAGGCAACACTGGCATTGTTGTGTCGGTGGCCAGTAATCTCGTGAACATTCTGGCCAATATTTTACTAACTTTACAATTGTCATCTAGCGATAACAATGTTAACAATTGATTTAGGCCCGCGTCTTTTCTCTAGACTAAAATTAAGGGCAGCTATAAAGCCTAATTCTAGGTTGGACTCCTTATCGTATTTGCTTTTGATAAATCTAATTAAATCATTAATTTCAGAATATGTCCATATATTAAGAACACGATATATTTTTCAAGCCACTGCTTCAAAATTGTCAATAGCAGCTTAAACTCATGAACAGGACAACTATGAACCTAAACCACACAAAAACCGCTACAACAATGTTATAGTTGTAGTGTTTTAGGTAGGGTATCGTCCAATCAGAATTCAGAACACGCCCGTACTTCATATGACACAAAATCAACCATGACAACTCGCAAAAATTAAGTATTTTTAGGGTTCCGTACCCACAGGGTAAAACGGGACCCTATTACTAAGACTCCGCTGTCCGTCTGTCACCAGGCTGTATCTCAAAAACCGTGATAGTTAGACAGTTGAAATTTTCACAGATGATGTATTTCTGTTGCCGCTATAACATAACAACAAATACTAAAAAACAGAATAAAATAAATATTTAAGGGGGCTCCCATACAACGAACGTGATTTGTTGCCGTTTTTAAAGATAATGGGACGGAACCCTTCGTGCGCGAGTCCTACTATACTCGCACTTGGCCGGTTTTTTAGTGTTGCCGACTATGTTACGAAATAGTAGCACAGCACAGTGTACCTAATTAATTTCTACATAACCAACTATAAAAATGGATTTTATTTCCTCGCAGTAGACGTGAAAAGACTCTCGTCTTGAGACACTGCGGAATATTGGACGAAAAGATATGCCGTAGCTTCCCGAACGCTGCCCAGCCGAGTCGGATCTTTCGAGTCTTTGACCAGTGTGTGTTGCCAGTGATGACATATGGTACGGAAACGTGGTCGCTCACCATGGGCCTCATAAGAAGGCTCAAAGTCACTCAGAGGGCAATGGAGAGGGCTATGCTGGGAGTTTCTCTGCGTGATCGCATCAGAAATGAGGCCATCCGTAGCAGAACCAAAGTAACCGATATAGCCTTTCGAATCGCTAAACTTAAGTGGCAGTGGGCGGGGCACATTGCACGTAGAACCGATGGCCGTTGGGGCCGAAAGGTTCTCGAGTGGCGACCACGGACCGGAAGGCGCAGCGTGGGTAGACCCCCCACAAGGTGGACTGATGACCTGGTAAAGGTCGCGGGAGTCCGCTGGATGCGGGTGGCGCAAGACCGGTCATTGTGGCACTCTTTGGGGGAGGCCTATGTCCAGCAGTGGACGTCTTTCGGCTGATATGATGATGATGATGATGAGACGTGAAAAGCTCTATGTTACGCCTCGCCCGAAAGTGCAATAGATGGAATCGTACTCGAACTAACTCGTCCATCTATTTCTTACTTTCTAGCCGGACACTCGTAATATTTCAATGAATTGTAATGGGTCCTATGGAGTCCATCGAATTTTTTTCATCCATTTTTGCTTAGTAATCATTAAGAATTAAAGAGATATTACAAATGTCCGGCGATAAATAGGGACTACAGTATGGGGATCTTCAATAATACCTATTTTTTTAAAGGGTCGGTAACGCGCATTTGGCGCCCCTGGAGTGGCAAGCGTCTATAGGCTGTGGTGACCGCTTACCATCAGGTGGGCCGTGCGCTTGTTTGCAACCGACGTTGTATATAAAAATGTATTGACATTTGAGAGCTATACAGACAAACGCTTGCCCCTCTTTCTCAACACAGGGAGCTCTGGCGATCATGGTCGTTTATTTGTATATTAAAGTGTCAATTAGTTATAATCATAATATTAATTAATATACCGGCGCAGTAAATCAGTCTTAATAAACAACTTTTGATCAATGGCCAACGACTTTCAAGGGCAAAAAACCTCGAAACTAAGGCGACTTCCTGATTTGTCGGTGCGGAGGCGGTACGATGTGAGAAAACTGTCAAATGTCAGTGTCAATTGTCAGTCAACTCAGTACTACTTTTTACTGCACCCCTACATTTAAATGAGTGCTTCCTGACTGGCGCGGGATGCGCGGAGGCGGGACGATGCGAAGGCAGTATTGCTCCGCTTCTGCGCATGATATTACTACTGCGCAAATGTAATACTGACAGTATTCTGTCAAGCGGGAATCTTTGCGACGTCAGTAAGTTTATTATGTCAAAGAAGAAAATGTCACATATCGATCCCGCCCCGCCAAGTCAGGAAGTCGCCTTACTTAACATAAACACAAACAAAACAGAGATTGTAAAGACGTACCAACCGGTAGTACATTAAGTTACGTGATTACCCCGCTGGGAACCTATAAGTACCACAAAACTTTACAAGCGTATTACCCCGCTGGGAACCTATTCCACAAAACATTACAAGCGTAAAACTTTATACAAGTTTTTTATTGAAAATTGCACGATTTTGTCCAGATGTAGGTCGATGATTTCCAAATATAAGCTGTTAACCCATTAAGTTAATAAAAAGTGCATTTTGAGCTTCACACATTTAGGGTTCCGAGCCAATCGCAAAATTAAGGTTTTAATAGGGCAAATAAGAACATTTCAAAGAAAAACAAGCTGATTTATGAATATATTTGTATTTGTTGGTAAAATATACGTATTAATAAACATTATCACCAAATTTGAAGTTCATGGGAAGTTAAAAAATTCTTCGGAACAAAATTTTGTGACAGACGACGGACAGACGGAGGCGCGAGTGACAGCATTAGGGTTCCGTTTGGACACTTTGGGTACGAAACCCTAAAAACAAAATTTGGGCACAATCTTACACAAATCGAACTAGCCCCATAATGAGCTCAATAACTCCTATGTTACGGGTACTAAACGACGGTATATTAAAAAAAAACTTACACCAGCAAAACTCCTTAAAAACACCCCTTTGTCACAGAATACACAAAACATCCACTTTGCACACAACAGGCACTCGCGCGCAGGTTCGACTGTCAGTTAAAGTGGCGCGTGCGCTGTTTGCGCAAGCCAGACGACTACTAAACAGGTTGGTCGTGATGCGGTGGTTGGTAAATCAAAGAGTTATGACGACTTTAATACGGCCAATTTTGTGCTTATGTGATGGTGCAGCGTTCTTGAGTTATCACTTTTACTCTCATCTACTCAAAGGTTAACTGGAAGAGATCCTTTTAAGGAAAAAAAACGTCTTAATATCGCATAGGGTGACACCACCAGTAATGGACAAGGCCCAATGATATACATTAACTCTTATGTAAAAGAAAATAAGAGTCATTAATTTTTTATAGAACAATCAATTAAAAACCGTATGATCTTTGAATAAGGGTTAAAGTGTCCATTATTAGAGCTTGTGCTTAAACTTTAAAGTGTCCATAATTGGTGGTGTCACCCTAATGTGCCTGTGCAAATTAAAGGACCATGGGGTGAACCATATGCCATAGGTAGATGTAATCTAACAGTGTATTTAGGTATTAGGCCGCGTTTAGTTCACGCACTTGCGTATAGACCGACCGTCTTAATGAGTCCCCCGCCTGTGACGGGGCACGTAGGGCTGCCATCCGTCCGGATTTTCCCGGATTTGTCCTCGTTTTGAGGCCGTCCGGGAGCCGTCGGGGGGGGGGCAAGAAGTGTCCCGGAAAACCCGGACACTTTTCATGTAAAGAAGCACCTCATTGAATTTAAAGGTCTTGTTTTTTAAAAATATTATTTTCGGACTCGTCCGGGGAATAAATGCGATTTACGCCAAATATCCGGATTTTTTTGAATGGCTGTGCGGGTTTGACGAAATTCGAGATGGCAGCCCTAGCTATAGGTAGATTATGTAATCTAGCCGTGTATTTAGGTATTAGGCCGCGTTTAGTTCACGCACTTGCGTATAGACCGACCGTCTTAATGAGTCCCCCGCCTGTGACAGGATAGTGGTAAGAGAGGAGAGGAGACATCAAAGGGTAGCGGAAGGGTAGTGTGCGGCGGGTCCCTGCCTCCCGCTACCCTTTGGCCATACCCAAAATACAAACATTCTGAAAGTAGATTTTGAACGTTTCTGTACCACGAACATAAAAATCAACGAAAAATACTGGCTTGTGTATGGGATGCTTTTAAGGCGCCTGTATACCTACGCAAGCATTCCCCATACAAACTTTGTGCAAGTTTTTCTTGGCTTGTGTTTGCATTACACTTATGATTTTTGGTCAGTACGCTTATTTTTTTGTTAGCTAGAACCTCAAGAAAAAAAATGTTTTTTTTTATTTTTAAATTTTTTTGAATATATTTTTTTTTGAATTTTTTGATTTTTTGCTTGACATTCTTCGTATATCTAATATTAACAAGCAAAATATATATATATGCGGGAGTGCCAAAACTGACGAATAAAACTTCACAGAGTTTGTATGGAGAAGGCCTTGCGTATACATACAGGCGCCTTAAGTTAATTATTACAAGCTTTTATTTGCCCTGTTACTTTTATACTTGAGTGTATAATTTAAAAGTACCTCTTTGACTTCAATTAGTCAGTCGCTGCCTACGGACGCTAATCGCAACCGCATTGCCGACCCTTTTTGGTTTGAAGATTCGTAGTGTTGCCGAGACAAATTCAGTAGAGTACTTTTATTCTCAGTGAGCGCGGGTGAGCCAATCTTTGTGTGTTGCGCATGTATACATGCACACTGTCTATGTGTGCGTCAGCGTAGGAGCTATGAGTTCACGTTGTCTATGTGTTCGTATGTGTCACAACTACAACAATGGCCAACCCACGCTCGTGAGTAGCCCCTATTCGTCGCGGTACCTCCGCATACCGGGTAGAGTCGGTCCGACCCAGATCGGGCCTAGCTGAGTTTCTTGCTGGGCTCTGCTCAGCTAGGCTAGGTTTAGTGAACCAGTGACAAAACTCCCAGTAGCTCGATTCTACTGACACACATCAGTTCGCTTGAAACCACTCAACCAAGCTCACTGGAGCGCAAACTCTTAGAGTATTCTAGTGTTTAAACCGCCCGCGTGGTCGTGTCGGAGGTTTCCCCTGGACTTTCCCCAGGCCACCCTCCAACCGCTCACTCCTATAAAGCCACAGTCAGGTTAAAAAAAAAACGCTCGTGAGATAAAAGTAGGTACTAAATACAATTCAGATATAAATATAACAAAATTAAAAAATTTGAAAATACCCCCGACGGATGTAGCTAATTGAAAAACAATTAAATAATTAATTTGGAAATCCCCCGACTGTATAGGAAATAAGTACATAAAGACATCTTTTTTTTTTCAATACGGTTAATTGGTTGAGAGTTTATTTACAAGCCCAGAAAAATCCGTCGGGAGCTGCCATTGCCTGCCTTGAAACTACGTAGCATGTTGTACCTAGCGTGTTGCAGTTTATCTTATACATTCGTTTAAGTAACCTCGAATTACTTATATTACTTTTTTAATACAAATGGGAACAGACATGGCAATGGCAGCCCCCGACGGATTTTTCTGGGCTTGTAAATAAACTCTCAACCAATTAACCGTATTGAAAAAAAAAGATGTCTTTATGTACTTATTTCCTATACAGTCGGGGGATTTCCAAATTAATTATTTAATTGTTTTTCAATTAGCTACATCCGTCGGGGGTATTTTCAAAATTTTTAATTTTGTTTTTATTTTATTCTTTTTAGAGAAAGAGCCGTCTAAGCATATATATGAACCCTCGAACGCGCCGGTTGTAGAATCAGCTTCCTACCTAAGCTACCTGATTTTTGCTTGAGGTTTTCCTAAGGAACTACAAAAATAGGTGCCAAGTAGCCACTTTCTATCCCCGAGTGTCTTACAATCGAACCTGAGGGCCGAAGCTCCGATGGTGAGGGGTAAGGCATACGAGGTCAGAAGGCGTATCGCGTAGGGCCGAAGGCACGAAGCTTCTCCTTGGAGCGCGCTCGCTGTTCGAGCTTGAGGGTGGAAGGTCCGAAGGGCGAGCCCAAGTCGACATTTACTAGCCCCGAGTGTCTTATAAGGGAACTTGAGGGCCGAAAGCCCGAAGGTGAGAGGCGAGTCAAGCACAGAAGCGGTCCCACGTAAGGCCAAAGGCCCGTAGCTTCTTATTGGAGCGCATTCACTATAGGAGCCCGAGGGCTGAAGGTCCGAAGGGTGAGCCCAAGTCAACACTTTCAAGGCTAGAGTGCCATACAAGTGAACTTGAGGGCTTAAATCCCAAAGGTAAGGAGCGAGGCATACGAGGTCGGAAGGCGTAACCTGTAAGGCCGAAGGCCCGAAGCTTCTACTTGGAGCGCGCTCGCTATGCGAGCCCAATAGCCGAAGGCCCGAAGGGCGAGCTTATTTAATACTTTCGAGCCCCGAATGTCTTACAAGCCAACCTAAGGGCCGAAGACCCGACGGGCAACCTCACGTGGCTAACTTTCTCCCTAACTCACATTTACCCCTCTTTCAAGAGGTTTAAAGAACTTTATTGTCAAAAAATACATGAAATTCACTTACATGATGTTTACCATATATGCTGGAGCGCTCATGGCCCAGCGGCGCCTGCGTGCTGCAACCGGTTGCAAGGTTAAGCAATGTCGGGCGGGGTCAGTAGGTGGATGGGTGACCGCTTTGAGTGGTTACTAACTGAGCGCTCCCGTGCTTTGCAAGGCACGTTAAGCCGTTGATCCCGGCTGTTGTCTATGACAGCAGTCGTTAAGCCAAGTTGGAGGCCTTCGGGCGGCTTGAGAACTTCTAACAGTCAAGTTGCCCACTCACTTGACAAAGGGGGGTCGAAGTTGCACCACGTCCGTAGGGAAAGTACCCACCGCTACCCTACACGTGACCCCTAGGTGGTTCTAAAAGTGCAACAAAAACTAACAACCGTACTGTCTTCTCGAAGATCTCACGGTTCGTAATAAATGCCATACGATAAATTATAAATAACCATGTATGTACAATAGCAAATGACATTTTCAGTTACATGGGCCACGGATTTTAGGCTTCTCCAACTATTCTCATATACTCATCCAACTACTTAATCGCAAAATATTTAAAGCAGTCGAAACACGGTAATCCACCTATGCGCCCTCGCATCGTTCCCTATGATGCTATTTTTCTTCATCATCAGGTCTTCTGATGTTCATCTACAGAGGCTTCTCAATAAATACAATCAAAACAGTCTTAACACGATTCACTAACTAAATACCTACCTTTATACCCTCGAATATTGTTCTGATCCATCATCAGATCATTAGCAGATCATGTACAGAAGCTGCTCAGCAAACACAATCTAAAGAACCCAATCACGAACAAGACGCTATATGCCGTCGCAAAGTTATCTGCGATATGTTTCTACTTCATCATCAGACCTCCTGAATGTCATGTACAACGTGTGTTAATACAACATAAACAAAAGAGACCAAAAAAAAACGTAGGGATATCTACCTTTGCTTTTACTCTACCATGTTTTTCTGCTTCATCATCAGATCCTCAGACTTCAAATGCATGCAGTACTCTTCAAGTCGTATCGAAATCATAAGCGCTGGCTGAGTATTTTCAAAGAATACGCGCTTAAACGCACTTTAGCAAGTGAAAAATGTTTACTGCAGCGCCCCCTGGCGAGTTATCCTCGTAAAATCTATCTAAAATTCTTCCCGACTGAACTACAAACCTATTGCAGAAAACCGTATCTAAATCGGTCAAGCCGTTTTGGAGATATTGGTGTGCACACAAACAAACAAACAAACAATCTCTCACCCTAAACGCATATACCTTCTCCGTTCCGTCGTGGGTAAAAATAGATAAAATAAATATTTGTGGACAATCTTACACAAATCAACGTAGTCCCAAACTAAGCAAAGCTTGTACTATGGATACTAAGCGACGATAAACATAATTATATAGATAAATAAATACTTAAATACATAGAAAACATCCAAGACTCAAGAACAAATATTCGTGCTCATCACACAAAGAAATGCCCCGGCCGGGATTCAAACCCGGGACCTCCAGCTTCGTAGGCAGGGTCACTACCAACTAAGCTAAAGCAGTCGTCAAAATTTCAATCACCCTCACATGTTATGATGTACTTGCTATGTAATCTTGACTCGTAAGTTCGGCGTGTTTTGTAAACTACAGCCACGTACCACGTACCATTCGTACTGTTTAATCAAACAAAATTGGCTAGCCAACTACAGCACCATAACTTCGAGTTTACACTGACTAATAGTAATATATGTAATAGTAATATATTGTGTCAGTTTAATTTTTATCAAGTACCTTATGTTTCTGTAGAAATTAAAGTTTGATTCATTGGATATTCTATTAAAAAAATAATATAATAGAGTTTCTACGAGCATTAGAATTCCTAATACAACGCGACTACGCGATCATCGCAAGTTCGCGCGAGTTTAGCTCACGCGAACTTGCGATCAAACATATTGAACGCGAACAGGTGTCCTAATTGACAACATTTCATATTTTTAACTACTTTATTTTATGAAATATTTAGAAAATAGGTAAAAATTTAAACCACCCGTATTTTTTCTTTTTCAATTTAACTCATTATTTCATACAAAAAAAACACGTTGAAAAGTAGGTCATTCCAAAAGGGCGTAAGTAAAATATGACGTCATCTTCCCAACAAGAATCCAGAGCCACTCCAGAGCAACGATTGTCTGTACTCTGTACTAAGGTCTCCCTGAATACAGTGAGGAAGATGACGTCAACTTTCGGTTTACAGTAATTTGCGATTTTTTCCAAAATTAACGGAGAAAAAAATCTAAAAAAATGTTTTTTGTGTACTTTACACGTTTTTACAGAAATGGTTTTCGAATTAAGACTTTTGGAAATTACCTATGAAATATTGACAATCGCGTCGCGCGACCGCGTCGTGTGATTGTCAATTAGCACAAATTTTGGAATACGGGATCATTTATCAAAAATCTATCCGGTTATTTTGTTAGAACAATAAAAAAGCTATCGTTTTTGTAAAAATAACATATATATATCACTGCCGTTCCGTCCGCAGGCAGTCGGCTAAAAAGATTGAAGTTGGACGATTTCATAATAGTCGTTACATAAAACGGAGGCCTGAGTCACTGCGTTTAGGATTCAACGCGTGTGTACAGGTACATGGTTACGCTAAAGTGTTCTATTTAAAGGTATCACTTTCCCTATCACGGTGCAAACCAAAGTGACAATAAACAAAGTATACCTAGTTGCCATTATATATATAGGAGAGAACAAGGCGCCTATAAATCGCTGATATTAGGGATTTATTTTTGTAAAACTAGCTTTCGCCCGCGTCTTCGTCCGCGTAGACTCCCTATTTCATCCCTTCGAGGAATAACTTTCGGGATAAGAAGTATCCTATATATGTTAAGGCGAGGGGTAGGGTTCTCCATACAAACATTGTGCACGTTTTTTTCGTTGGTTTTGGCACTCACGAATTTATTTATTTTTTTGGTTGTAAATATTGGATAGTCCTTCGACGTGATGTCGACATTTAAAAAAAATCTAAAACCTGAAAAAAGAAACATAAAATAAAGAAAAAACCTACAGGACATGGCTAACAGAAAAATAAGTATACTGACCAATAATCATAATTGTAGTGCAAACACAAACGAAGAAAAACTTGCACAAAGTTTGTATGGAGACAGCTTGCCTTAATATTATCTATATATGTTATGTTTCATCATAATGTACCTATTCAGCCATTTTTGCGGGAAAGCACGGTTTATCTAAACACCAGTAGCTCCGGTTTTGAAACGAGCTCCATATCGAGGTTTTTCCGAGGAGCTACAGTAGGTATGGGGTTCTCAAGGAGTATATACTTACATTTCTAAAGATAAGGCGACAACCACGTGACACCCTGGAGATGCAGGCGGTCAACGCAGCCTGACCGCTTACCATCAGGCGGGCCGTACTCTTGTTTGCCACCGACGTGGCTTGCTCTTATGTTTTTGCGTACCTAATCTTTATATATATATATATATATATATATATATATTATATATATATAATTCTTCTGTACGTGTGTTAGTTTCATATCTCCTCCTAAACGGCTGCACCGATTGGGATGAAATTTTGTGTGTATATTTGTGTTGGTCCCGGAAAGGTCAATTGAGACAATTGGACCCGGCAGGTGGCGTCGTTTTCGTGTTTTCGTTAAAAAACGGATCTGCTGAACATTTGTGTATCATAGATAGCGTAGAACAAACTCTTTGGCATTTGACGGAATAAGACATGCGAAGTCACTTGCGTCACTGACATATTGCTATCAAACAAATGGAGTAAGCGATATTTATTTATTATTGTAAAATTATGGTAGAGTGGACGTAAGGCAATTTAATATATAAATAACTCTTGAATTATAAAATCAGTAAAAAGCTTCAATACATAAACATAAAACGTAATATGTTGTGGAAATATGTGGTCGTCACACACGAAACTCCAATTGTAAGCAGTTTACATGCGGCGAACAAATATGAATGCAGGAATATGGTTTACGGGAAAATGCAAGTGTAAGTGACCAAATTACCACACAATCCACACAACGGCTTAAATACATTACGTATTACATACGGCCTTCTTCGGCCTAACACTTTAAGGCAAAGACAGGTGCGCCAGAAAATCCGAAAACTGGCACAGTCTTCAAAGTATTGAGCACTGACTAGACTACCACAAGGCGGAGTGGAAGATACAGTCGAGTTCATTGATATAAAGGTAAGTATACACTTTTTTACCTAATCGAATGCGGTCGCCTACAATTTGAAAACAAAAGCATTCGATTAGGTAAAAAAGTGTATACATATTAATGAAGTCGACTGTGCCTAAAGAGCTACACAGGCGCTTCAACGGGGCCCGTACGGGGCCCGACATAGACTGCTCGCGTCTGTGAACTGGGTACGTTGCGGGGAAACCGAAGGTTTTGTCTGTGCAATCGCAGACGAAGTTATCATGCATGACGAAGAATTACCTGGAAATATATCCTAAAAGCGGTACCTACTGTCGACATTTGTCGGGCATGCCGCCGTCCAGGAGTGTCACTCAGGCATATCATTTTCGGTTGTGGTCATCATCCTAACGGCAAGTACTTGGACAAAGACAAACAGTGTCCTTCGGCTTTATAGGCCGGGCCCAATAGAGTCATAGGGGCGCGCGCTAGGTGAGTGGCCTAGGGAAAATCCAGAGGAAACCTCCGACACGACCACGCCGGAAATACCCTAAGAGTTTGCGCTTCACTGAGATTGGTTGAGCGGCTTCCAGCGTTATGAATAACAGCCCAGTATTTTTATGTCACGAGCGCATAAATCCTGCATGGTTTGAAAATACAATTCGACCAGGTAGGTGGCACTGCTTTTCGGGGCAGGACGACGTCTGCCGGGTCCGCTAGTCTATATATATAAAGTTGATGGGTGACTGATTAATCACCGCCCCGCCGAAACTGCCGGTCCTAGAAATTTGAAATTTACACTATAGTTAGGTTATATAACGGAGGCAAGGGATAAGACGGGATTTTTGGAAATTCCACCCCTAAGGGGGTAAAACAGGGGTGCAAAGTTTGTATGGGGGGCAATAATTTTTTAAAGGTATATACTTGAAACTTTGTACAAAGACTCCTTAAAATAAGACAATGAAAGTGATATCTGCGTTTTCAAAATTTTCGTCTCGTAAGGGGTTGAAAATAGGGGTGAAATATTGTATGGGTAGCAATTTTTTTTTAAAGTGAGAGTCTTCAAACTTTGTATAATAGTTCCTTATAATAATACAAAAAAAGTAATTTCAGCGTTTTTCGAAATTCATCCCCTAAAGGGGTTAAAAAGGGGTTCAAAGTTTGTATGGGGAGCAATTTTTTTTAAAAGTGAGGTACTTCAAATTTCTTACAGCGACTCTCTGTTTAAATAAAACAAAACAATTTTCTGCGTTTTTTGAAATTCAACCCCTAAAGGGGTTAAAAAGGGATTCAAAGTTTATATTGGAAGCAAAATTTTTTTGAGTGAAGGACTTAAAATTTCTTACAGTACCTAACTGTTTAAATTAAATACTACAAAACTAATTTCAACGTTTTTTTTTTATTCATCCCCTCAATGGGTTAAAAAGGGGTTCAAAGTTTGTATGGGGAGCAATTTCTTTTAAAATTTAGAGACTTTCATTTCACAAAGAGACTGTCTGTTTAAATACAACTAAACTGATTTTAGGATTTGTGGATTTGGATAGATGTTTAAAACGAAATTTCTACAGGTCCATAATTAAATACGTACAGTAACGAAGAGATAACGACAAGATACGTGTCAACTCACACAAAAAATAGCCTAAGTAAAACCTTTAATGGGATTTTTAGAGGGGTTGAGAATTTGGGTTGACCGATTTATATCTGTACAGCATAATATAGGTAAATAATTTGGTCTCAGACTCAAAATAAAAGAATAGCGATAAAATTCTACCGCGATGACCGAGCTCTACGCAGACGAAGTTGCGGGCAATAGCTAGGTAGTTTACTCATAAAACAAGACAGGGTGTAAAGACGAGTTGAACAAGGCCCACTATTTCTCACAAAAAAATGGATTCACTCCGTTAGTATAAGTAGCTGTCATAATGATTGTAATATAAAACACTTTAGTCATTTAACCGTATTTATTGTACGTTTTCTAATAACATAATTATTAATTAAGTAATTACAATCACCATGTTGTTTCACTTGTTTCGTGAGCCAGCTAAGAGAGAAGAGAGCGGATCCAGTGTTGCCAACTGTAAAGGCTACTAAGTACTACAGTTTATACATCTGACAGTAACCCTTGATTTGGCGTAAATTTTGCGATTTCTATCGCACCTCTTAATTATAGAAGGGCAACTGAGGACTTATTCAATCATTTTATATCCTCCGTTTGTTTAGTCGCGGAACGAAAATGTTCGTTATTTTCCGACTTTATTTCTACACTGTTAAGATCCAAAAGAGACGACCTTTTCATTCTACTATTAAATTCAACAGTCGACATAAAATATCATTGAACGCAAAATGGGCGACTAGAATTCTTGCCCCACTTAGTTCTGTAGGCGCGTTAATATTCGTCCGCCGGCGGGGACGTCCACGTGCACCGTGTTATCGCGACAACACAGACACATATAGTCCCTATTCGTCCCGGTACCGCCGCATACCGGGTAGAGTCAGTCCGACCCAGGTCGGGCCTAGCTGAGATTCTTGCTGGACTCTTCTCAGCTAGGTTAGGTTTAGTGAACCAGTGATAAAATTCCTCGATTCCACTGACACCTCAGATTCGGTTGAAGCCGCTCAACCAGTTTCACTGGAGCGCAAACTCTTGGAGTATTCCCGTGTTTAAACCGCTTGCGTGGTCGTGTCGGAGTTTTCCCCTGGATTTTCTCCAGGCCAGTCTCCAACCGCGCAGCGCACTCCAATTGCTATATTGGGCCCGACCTACAAAGCCACAGTCAGGTTCAAAAATGTATCAAAATCTCAGAAGATATCCCAGATCTATGATGTATACATAACCTACATTATTGACAACAGCTATAAAGACGCCATATAAGACAGTAAAGTTATACTTTACGTTACCGCCAAAATATTTACATCCAACCTAACTCTGTTCAGCCCAGCGTTATCAGCAACGCCCCATATCAAATATCAATGATAGATAACTTATCTGATACCCATGACTCACGCAGAACTGACAGAAGTTTCAACATGTGCTGACTATTGTCCGATGTTCAGTTAAAATAAAGGACAATTCCTTTATATCTATGTGCGTTGTTAAACTGAAGATTTAGAGGAAAATTGGTTGCCTATCAGTGATGTGATTGTTGTGAAATTATTTGAGTTTATTTTTATATTGTTTATGTCTGTGAATACTACGATATTAACGATTCCGTGGTGTTATTAACAGTTTTCGGCAAATTAAATCGTTATAATATTGTTTCTAAAAGTAAAAGAATTCGTCTCCAAAACATTGCTAGAAGTTGGTATTGGATATGTTGTTAAGTTAATAGACATCAAATAAGTGTTGTTAAATAGTGTATATTACGGATTGACTAAGTTTCAAATCCAATAGTGGAATGATTGCAAAATAGCATCTTTATCGAGATAATGTCAAAATGAGTGCAAGCGACAAGGATAAGAAAACGAAAGACAGTGCCTGTTATTTCTGCAACGAGTTGTTCGAATTAGGGCAATTGCAGGTATGTTAAGACACCATCATCATCATATTAGCCGAATGACGTCCACTGTTGGACATAGGCCTCCCCCAAAGAATATCGTCACATCGGCTGGTCCTGCGCCACCCGCATCCAGCGGACTCCCGCAACCTTTACCAGCTCATCAGTCCACCTTGTGTTGGTGTATGTGTAACCGTTTTGCGAAAAACACTGATAAGGTACTTAAACGTCCTTGTGGTTGACATTGAGCCTATACTTGTCAGTAAGGTAAACGCGGGTTTCTTCGGTATAGTGGATATCTTCGTTAATTTTTGCTTTCGGCGTAAAAATAAGAAAACTATAAATAATTATTCATATTAAAAATATGAATATCATATTTCATTATATATGCTATCAAAATAAACACTCGTTCAATGGTAGGTTCTTTAAATTGTATCTTTGCCATACCTTCGAACCTCAGTACCCCGCAATCAGCTGTGTGAGTCGCACATGCTTATTTTTTACGTATGGTTGTGCGCCGCGTTTCTTAAGGTTCTGAGGTGATATGGTAAGTCTATTTAGATAAAACCTATTTCAGTGTTATTCTATGATTCATAACGATCAGTTTTGTGTATATTTCAAGTTATTTGTACTCGTAAATTTGGAAGAAATCGCAATATTCTAACTCACGAAGAAATAAACAATTTGTTTTGCCCTTGTGGATAACTTCGGTACACTACCGAAGTAATCGTTTTGGAATCATGTTCTTTGTTTCATAATTGCGATTAGATATTACTAAATATTATGGTTATTATGTGTTTTATATATCTTCGGTATACTGATTTCTTGATAGATTTCTAGTTACAATCGTTTATATTGTTGCTAGTTTTGCTTATTTTTAAGTAAAAGTTCAAACGAAGTGGTTACTTAGATTTGATTTTTTTTACGGTTTGCGAAATTTAATTCGTATTTTGATATTTTGTCCAAAATACTATGTTTATATATCTATTATTCTAATCATTGAAAGTCAAAAATTATTTCGGGAATATCAAATTATCAGTATCACGAATTTATAATCTCCATTCTTAGTGAATTGTTTACTTCTTCGGGAGTAACATAACGATATCAATTGAACTGATTGGCAACGACTAGATCGATTCTGAATACGTATTTGTATATATATATATATATATATATATATATATATATTTGTATACACACATACTATGTTTCACAGATATAAAAAATCATCCTCTTTTATTAAACGTTTTTAAGTAATATGGATATACAGGGTGTCCCAAAACCACTAAAATCACAGAAGAAAACTGATCATGCGAGTCAGGCACTGTGTAAGGGCATGGGCGCCCCCCCCCCCCCCCCCTTACCCCACCATGTAAAAAATAATATTTTTCTCAGTAGTTTTCTACTTCTACGATAGGTCCTGAATATGCCCTTAAACGGATCACTTCTATTTTCGTTACACCCTGTATTTTGACCAGATATCACTTATCAGTATTATTTTTGTGGGCTTTACTTAAAAAACTAATTATTTTGTAATCATTATGAAAAAGAAGTTGATTTCTTAAATTTTAATAGGAATTGTTTCTTAAAATAATAGCCTAGTCAGGGTTAAAGTAAATTTTTTTCATAAAAATAAAAAACATTTTGAATTTTTTTTTATTAACTAGATCCTTATTCCACCTTTAATCGCTCAACTATCTCAAATCTTGATATATACGTTATATATGGCATTTAATTTACTTTCAAAATATATCCCGAAACAAGACACACATTCTCACGAATTCAAAAGCAGAGCCAGATTTGTATCACGAAGTAGTGAGAAAAGCAGAGGTTTCGTAATAATTTTTTTTTATAATGAAAACTTTAAAAATTTAAAAATTTTGATGTTTATAAGTATTATCCAAGAACGTATCTTTACGGCAAAAAATGTTTGGACTCAATATCGCATTTACTTTAGGCAGAAAAAATCTTGAAGTTGAAGAAGGCTTAACCTCCCGAAGATACCCACGTTTACCTTATATAGGGAATTAAGGTGACAAATATCGGGACATTTACCTTGTTTTAGTACTTAACTAAAATGTATTTTGTACAACCATAACTACACTAGAAGCATTGTCACTGTATCTAAAATATTGTCTGTTTTCGAATCAATAGGTTCAAGTTAACAAAAATTTGGTGACAATCTTGCACAAAGAAACCAGATTAAATTGGTGACGATAGGTACTTAAAAACATAATATGCGACGCACCTACCAGTGGATCGGTCAGATAACCTTGGTTGAAGTTGAAACAGACGCTTACAATGTAGGTATTAAGGATGATTCACACTAGACCGTTCCGTGTCCGGGCCGGCCCGTTTTCTAGTACAAGAAGTCGATGGACGCGCGACGGTCGTTAATCGTGTTACTATAGGTCAACCGCTTAACTAAGACCGCGCGGAAGGGTAGCAGGACGTAGGGCCCCGCCGTCCGCCACCCGTTCGCTACCCTTTGACGTCTCCCCTTTTACCCCTGTTCCTTCACAGGCTGAGTCTGTTAAGACGGACTGTCGATCTATAACTCTGTAAGGATTAAGGCTATAAAATCATTTAGAGATACTATATCATGACTTGGTTTGGGAGCTCAGGGCGTTAAACCATTGACAAACAACTCAAAACCACGGTCTGTACGGTCATTACTGCTTCTCCGGTTCAGTTCACGACTGAATTCAACCAGGGCCGCTCCTGCCGCATTTTCTAGAACTAGGTCTCCTCTTTTAGCCTCTTTTGCTTTTTATACATTTCCTGAGGTGATTTGTTGCCATCAGAACCACCTGAAGCTATGCGGGAGCATTCTCGAGCAGTGTCCGCTTCGCTGTGGCGCCTGGATCCAACGGAAACACAAGGAAACCCATGTCAAGGACTGCCCGAAGCTGGAAAAGGTAACCAATAACATTCACAAAGTCTGCAATGCTGTACACGCATATATAAGACGTCATAGGCTAAAAATGTTTTTTACCTCCTGCGTGCATGTAACACTAGAAAAGTTGCAATGTGCGACGCGCGAAATGAGTTTGAAAATGCCCATGTGTGGATTAATTCAAGGCCGATAATCTAGCTTAGCGTAGCCTGGCCTCGAATCAGGTTAAGTAGGCTGTATGTAAACACTCCCATCCTTTGTCGCGTGTTTGTTTTGCGTAAACAAGTTCATATGTATATTGGAATGGACTGACACTATGTTCGTTTCAGAATCGCTCCACGTCATCTCCCTCGCACGCTCGCAACCCGGACCTTTCGCCTCCAGAACCGATCAAGAACCATACGTGGTCCCCAAGAGCAGTAGCATTAGATGACTGTGTCACATATCTAGAAAAAGAAGTTGCAAATATCAAGTGAGTACCTAGGTACTTTTTTACAGCCTTCGATTCCTTGAATCAGTCAAGACAGAGGTGCAGCTGGCCTCTTGAATACCTAACATTTTCAACAATTGAATTTAAACTTTCGTGAGACATGTTATAACTTTATTTTACTAAACGGTTAAAACTCACGTATTAATTGTCACTTCGGGAGACATGTTTCGAACTCTTCGGGAGTTCTTCCTCAGGATGAGTGCGTCTGCGACCCGCCCGTCCCCCCCCCCCATCCCGTCCGTCCGTGCGTCCGCCGTGATGTCGCCCGAAATGACAATTAATACGTGAGTTTTAACCGTTTAGTAAAATAAAGTTTAAGTGTGGTTTAGCGTTAACTTTATGAGAAATAATTACTAATTTACTACGATGAAGTCCACCAGGACGATGGCATCAATGCGGGAAAAAGATTTAACACCAAATACAGTAAGTACTTTAGAACTAATACAGCCCCTATGTTTAAAAGTTTGGAATTAGGGTTTATAAAAAGTAGTGAAGTAGTTCTAAAGTACTGTGTTTGTGTTAAATCTTTAAGGCGATATATCGATTGAAAGAGACACCCTTTGTTTTTCGCTCACGACAAAACGGGATGCAACCCTCTCCGAGAATGGCTTTTTAGACAAATCTCGTTAAATATCTGACTGTGTGCAGGTTTATTAAATTTCCTCTTGTCAGTACCTAGATGAGTATTTTACTACTATCATATTAACTTAATCGTGTCTTTTAATAATGTGTTGTTTTAGCAGGCTGAGGAAAAAAAGGAAAATATAGACTCGACTTTGGATTTATTTTCTATCGAGAAAATTTTAAGCAATCATGTTTCGCTATTGTCGGTACCACAATCATATAGTCAAGAATCATATATCTGAAAATCAGCCCCTACTGTTTGCTAGTCTGGGCATGACAGCGTTTCAAAGTTTCCAAATTTCTCAGTGTAGCGCCTTAAAAGACTCATTGCTCCGCATTGACACTTTTGTTCCGGTTGACCCTATATCAAAGGAGTGCTGACTGATCTGTGGGGGCTGAGCTCGTCGCACATTTACTGCTACACAATCCCTTGAGAGCTCACGGACGACAACCAGTTATCTAGTGTCTTCTTCTTGTCTCCAGTTGCCGTGGTCAGAATCGGCCGGATAATGATTATGGAAAACGCTTTTTCAGACTAGTCATCACAGATGAAGTCAACCAACGAGATGTGCAAGCCTCAGAGCTCGAGACTCTTCGCTCCAAGCTGGTCATAGTCGAGGAGCGTAGTCAGCATTTCCTCTCCACCCTGGTTTCCTTGCGGGCTGCTGTGGACGATGAGGCAGAACGCTCTGCTAACTGGGCTGGGCAGTTTAAACACGATCTGGCTAATGTACAACTGGCCTTACAGGTATCACACGTAGAACACGTTAATATGCTGATTCACAGAAATGGTGGCATAGTTTGTGGAGTTACTAAACCAGAGAAAAGGGTAGTAGGATACCCTTTAGCTTGTCTAGTTAGCGACATTACTCTACCCCCAGATAAATCAAAGTGACGTAACAAATCATACACTTCTGATAAATAACCCATAGGTATATTCCTGAATGTCCCCTTCCTCTTATTTACCTACTTTTTTTCTACGAATACACACATATACACGAATAAACACTTTGCCGGGCTGTAGGTACGTTAAAACTGAAAACGATTTTTGAGTACCTACACGAAATATTGTACACAAGCAAAAATAAACTTCTCTATTTCATGATATCATCTCAAAGCCTCCCAATCTCGCTAATCAATCTCGCTCTTAGCAGATTCATCTCGATAATCTCGGTCTCATGAGGTTCATCTCCCTAATCCAAACTTTGGGTGATTCACATCCTACAGGAGCTGCAGAGTCAGCAGCTGACAACGGCGATGCGGCTTGAAAGTACAGTCAGCAGTCTACTCCACGAGCAGCACGAACGAGAGCTGCTGGAGACAGCTTTGACGCAGCATGACAACAGGATACGAGCTGTTAACAAGCTAGGTTGGTTCTGGATCTAGCAGGTCTTCTGCATGAAAAATAGTTCTTGAACCATCTATAATCAGATCATGTCTAGCCTTCTGTTTTTGACAATGGATCACCATTAGATTAAATTCAGAGTTCTTCTTCTTTATCCCGTTACGCTCTGCTGGAGTGTAGAGCTCGAATCAACTCTCTCCATTTGCTTTGGTCTTGGGTAATTTGGGTTACTTCTTCCGTTCATCCCCAGAGAGCCCAATTCGTGATCCACGGGAATCAACTTCAAAGTTAATCTACCCATCGTCCATATCAGAAGTCCACCTACATATAGGTCCGACTGTTGGTGTTAGGATTCTACCCACGCTTTCAGTCTCGTCACCGTATTGATGAGTCCTTTCAATTCCAGAGGAAGTAATAGAGTACATAAAGCAGACGGTAGAAGAGGAACGTGCACGTAATGCTGAGAATCGTGCGGTTCTAGAACAGGAGTTGGCGGAGGCACGCAGGTCATCCGCACAGCTGGGGCAGCTGGCGGCAGTAACGGCGCAGCTGCAAAACACCGCCCATGAGAGACCGGTAAGAAATAACGCGACAATACGTCGACCGCTTGAGACCGCGGGGAAGGGTAGCGGGAGGCAGGGATCCGCCGCCCACTATTCCTTCTTACCCCTTTGACGTCTCCGCTCTTGTCCCTCTCTCGTCACAGGCGAGGACTCACCCGTCGTCTCCCAGTCCCTGGGAACCCAAGGATCATTACAAAAGAATGCTATTGTTTATTTTTTTCGCTGGGAGACGACGACTTAAGACAATTTGATCGGTCTATTTAGGTTTTTATACTGTATCAATGAATATGCATATTTTAATAGCAAAACCGCTTCCAGGAAGTCGACCGTCTAGCAGTCCTCGAGCTGGCGACCACGGAAGCCCGCACAGAAACAGCAGAGCAAGCAGCCCGCGTTGACATTCTGGCGCGAGACATGAGGGCTCTCACCAAGTCGTACCTGAAGATGAGGAGTGAGCTGGCAGACTTCCAGGCTAGGGTGGGCTTCGAGCGCGCGGAGCTGGGAAGCGATGATGGTTAGTTTTACAATTATCTTCAGGGATAGGAGCTGTGATCTACGCTCCGGATCGTATCTGGTTCAGCCGATTCCGTCAGCTATACAGCGCGGTAATGCTGCAAGCATAATGGGGACTTTTGAGCCGGCTGCGATTCGGGGCGATCCTATTTAGTATTTTTTTAAGGTTGACTGACGAAGCCTGTTGCGGATTGTTTTATAGTTGTGTGAGTATCTTACATATGATGATGCCTGTTGCTGATTGATTCATAGTTGTACCCACCTGACGAAGCCTGCGTAGCGGATTTGGATTTATCAATGTATTTCTTCTCCTTATTTTGTAAATTATATTAAGAAAAATAATTATCTTTATTTATCGTTCGTAAATCATTATTCATTATCCTCCTAAGTTATCCTCTTAATTTTAAATTGAAAACTCCAGTGAGTCTCGGACATATTTGAGCGCTATACGCGGTGCCGCCGCGACTGGTTCTCACGACTAAGGACCTTGTCGAGCGAGCGATATTCGACGTTAAAGAAGTGAGGAACTCTTACATTTTATCATCCTCCTAGTTGTTCTTCCCGGCTCTAAAGAGGGCTGGGGTCGCTTTGGACCTAGTAAGGTTTGTTGGGATAAGATCGGACTACTTTTCGATACTTTAGTAAGTACTCGGTTTTTTTTTGACTAACTTATCTAACGATTCCTTGAATTGTTATCGTTTGTTATAAATAAGTATGAAATATATTGTTAACCTATATTTTTCATTTATTTCATTTCCTCATATATGCAACCATTTTTATTTTATACGTTTAAAGAGAGTATTTGTTAATTTTTTTCATCGGAAAACTTCGGACGTAAACGGTTAACATCAGACTATGTCCAAAATGAACTCTAAGCAGTTACGCGTATGGTTCGTAAAAATAAATATCCGTTCTTTTCCTGTCAAAACTACAAAAAAACACTAATTTTATATTTCGCGCTGTCAAAGACAACATACCTTACCAGGATTTTGCGTAGGCGTTTTGGTTAAGCGACTGCTATGTGTGCTTCCAACAATAAGGGAAAATTAGAACTTGTTGGGATTACAGGTTGGCAATGTTTTACTTCTGAACAGCTACTGCTCAATTAATTTTGTATTAAGCTGCTAACGCAAACTACAAATTTAGAAATAAAGGAAGAATTGAAAAACTTAGGCACCGAGCAGGATTCGAACCTGCGAACTCCCGGCACTCGCGGCCAGTCGCTCTAGCCAACTGAGCTATGGGTGCGGAAGGATTGACAAATTTCAAACCGAGTAGCAATCGCACCCATAGCTCAGTTGGCTAGAGCGACTGGCCGCGAGTGCCGGGAGGTCGCAGCAGGTTCCAATCCTGCTCGGTGCCTAAGTTTTTCAATTTTTCCTTTATTTCTAAATTTGTAGCTTAAATGGGCAACGGTAATCACTTACAATCTTCTGCTCGTTTGCACCCTTAACATTGAAAAAAAAAACATGATTCTACAGGTTCGAATCACACCTCTGAAGTCGCGTGTGTTACCGCTAGTCTACTAGTTGTTTCTATACTATTTGAAAATACTTGTGGTTTTTAACGGACTGTTGTCCAATTGTCCACAGGACACTTAATTTGGAGAATCGACAACTTCACAGAGCGAATGAAGGATGCGAAGGCCAATGACACTGTTCTCACCAGCCCATTGTTCCGGACTAGCAAATATGGTTACACTCTAAAGGTACGCTTATTAAATTCATATTTTTATACGACGCGACGGTGACAAAAGAAGCTTACGGCATGCCCGGTGGTATAGGGCGCGCCCCTCCACAGCCCATGCCGTACAACTGCGCACAGATTAGTACGAGATTCGCTGTGGAGGGGCGCGTCGTCGTGGATGGCGCGCACTATAATCAGCAGAGCCCGGAATTTTCACGGCAAAACAAAAGACTGTCGCAGTTGCACGGCATGGGCTGTGGAGGGGCGCGCCCTATACCACCGGGCATGCCATTTCACTTGAACATGTTGTATTGACATGACAGCTAGAGACATGCAGGTCTCTCTCTCTCTCTCTCATCTCAACACAGAGCTCGGGAGCCCCGGTGACCGTACTCTCCGCCAGGAACAACACCACATACCTACACATATAAACTCTACAAGAACTGTGTGGCAGACTCGGACCCTCTCGATTTTAAGCATTTCAGCATTAGTCAGATATCGAGAGCTTTACACAAGGGACAAACCTACTGGAAAACCAGGCCTCTTTTGGATTGTGGTAGTTATATTCTGTGATCTAGCAGGGGCAAAGACGTCCCATCAGTCACGGCATGGCGTCATGAGCCCCAATGAAAGACACTAAGATACTGCTAAAATTTGATGCGAGGATATTTACAGGCCGAACTGAACCTGAACGGCATCGGCAAATGGAGGGGACGGCACATAACCTGCACGGTGCGTCTCGTCGGCGGCCCGTACGATGCGCTACTGGAGTGGCCTTGCGACATACCAGTCAACGTCGTGCTGAAGGACCAGCCTAATAATAGGAGTCAGGTATAGCAGATTTCTTTTGCTGGCTGATATTTTCATCATCATAATCATATCAGCCGACAGATGTCCACTGCTGGACATAGCCTCCCCCAAAGAGTGCGGACTGCCAGCGGACTCCCGCGGCGTTTACCAGGTCAATAGTCCACCTTGTGGGGGGTCTACCCACGCTGCGCCTTCGGTCCGTGGTCGCCACTAGAGAACCTTTCGGCCCCAATGGCCATCGGTTCTACGTGCAATATTACAGCTGATATTTTATAAAATTACTAGTTATTGCCCGCGACTTCGTCCGCGTGGAAGTGAAGATAGAATTGGCGTGGCGTGATTTGGGTACCTGATCGATACTTGAATCTTTATTTATTAAAAATACATAATATAGAATAGAAACAAAACAAGATCTTCCTAACTAAACCATAGACCTAACCTAAACTTTAAGGGCATGGGTCGCCCACCAAGTCGCTACCACTGGACAGGGTTCCCATAAGGCTGGTCGCGTTGCCTCGCTGAATGCCAATGCCGATTCGCTGAGCGAGGAACGAACCAGCCCTACGGTCACCTAAGGACCGTTTAGGCAAATAACTTAGTGCCAGTTGCGCCAACCTACGAACAGAGACCGGTCATCGTCAAATATGGCGCCGGCAGCTGACATCACATAGAAACTTGACAAACTTTTCATACAATCAGATTTGACGAACACCTCTTACAACCCAGTTTGGTGCAACCCAGTCTTAATCTTAAATTAAGTATGATTAATTTCCAGGCAATGGACATTGTGAAATCGTTGCAACTTCGTCGGAAATCTTCCTCCAAACGACACGACTACGATTCGACCGACGAGAGAAGTCGCTCCACCGAGGCCCTGGACAAATCCGTAACGCAACTGAAGAGGCAGTACATCTTCATACCGCATACCAGTTTGGATAAGTTCGAGTATATCAAGGGGGATACGGTGTTTTTCGAGTTCATTGCTAACCAGTAACAGTTTAACCAATAGTACCATCGCAGTCACACTTAACTGACCAGTCGTGCACTTTATACGCGTTGTAATAAGGTTTACCAATGGTCAGTTAAACTGTGTTGTTGTTTGTGCATCGTATCACCTACCGTATACGAATTTGGTCAGTGAAATTTGAATCACGTTATTAAGGGCGTAGAGTTGAAATTATCACTCTTTCGGTCCTGTACCTGTAGTGTAAGTTATATCAAACAAAAAAACTCGAACACCTTTGCGTTTAGTCCCAATATTTATATTATTTATGGCAACGAGATCCGCACCTCTAGTGGCCTTAGGTGGTTATTATTTTTTGCCATATAAATAAGACTAAACGCAAACATGTTCGTTTGTTTTGTTTCGAAAAAACTTATACTAGAGGTACTGAACTATCCACCTTGGTGTAAATTAAGGCTTAATTAACTAAGGGTTTATTTACGACGCGGGGCGTTGTATAAGCGTCGTGTGTGAAAACGCGAAATAAATGCTCTCAGCCAGAACGTTGTAAATTCAACGTAAATAAACATAAGCTAAAAGCACGAATGTGACAATTAAATACGTATTAGGTACCGTCGCGTTGTGTGCGCGGACAAAGTGATCAAATATATGTGGACACGGTTTTACCGTTATGGGCATTTGGTTGATTACATATTTTTGAACGGGAATGTACATATATATTTATGGACTCGACTGTACAGCAGCAGAGGTACAGTCAGAATAATAAACATGTATAAAGTTTACGACCATATCTCCATATATTATAGTACAGTCAAGTGCAAAAATATGTATCGAATGAATCCTCTCATAAATATGTACCTACCACAACCTTAATTCACCGACATAAGAGCTATGGGACATTTTTTTGAGCAAGTTGTATGCACCCATATTTTTGCACTTGACTGTACAAGAGTGTATACATTTTTATGAATTTGACTACACCCTAATATAATTTATGAATGTTTACTCGACATTTTTATTAACCCTTTGCCCGCCATTCTCTGTCGGCAGTTACAGCTGCAGACCAACTTATTCCCGTATGGTTGAATATTAACCTTATAGTGTGCACGAAGGTGATTTTACCTTCATAGTAGTTAATGAAACTGCTACTGCTACCTACATAATAACAGGCATTGAAACCCGAGTGTTGTTTTATGAAATGAGCTGGAGGCGAGTTACAAAATAAGGTCACACGAGTGTTTTAAGGCCTAAATATGTACAGTTGCATACACTACTTTATCTACATCCATATATTAAATAAATCCTCTTTCAGGTGTAACCCATGTTTACTGAGATACTCCGACGCCAAGCACGAATTCGCGCGTGTGCTGTAAAGTTGTACGTGATCTCATAACCGATCCATTTATGATGCGGTTATGGCCACCTCCGTCCCAGGCCTGGAACGGCGGGCATGGTATATTGTTACGATCGTCATTACCTATGGTTTTTGAACACATTAAAGAGGATTTACTATGTGGGTGTAGATAAAACCAATGGTCGTTTTTGGCGCTGTAGGCACAACATTCATCATCTTTAAGAGATTCTTGGCGCCCGGACAGTTAAATAATTGTGAGAACATGATACTTTGAATAAAAAACTTGTAAAATAACTAGTAGTATTTATTTCATAACATATACATATATGGACGAATTCAGAAAATCCGGCGAATTATTACAGTACAGTTAATTGAACTTTCTATCACAATTAAAGGACATTTAGTTTGATTGTAACAACGACAGATTTGAAATAGAATGAAATGAAACCAGTTACAGATACTCCACAATTCATGATATAATTATGTGTAATTCGGACAATCTATAAGTCCATAAAGGTCATAATAAAATTGATTTCGAGTATCAATTTTATTCCGATCAACTACTAATTCAATGAAAAACACCCAAAAATATTTAACAATTCATATTTCTTCTCACACAACCTAGGTTACAGCATAAAACCGTGGAGAAGATACTTACGAAACAAAATTTGTTAGATATTTGTATTTAAAAGAATATGGGATATATCCTGTTTACCCCCTGATGTAACCTACAATTTTTGTACTCGGTATGGTGGGGTGCTCAAAACTAGAGGTAAGAAGGAACGCGGCATTGGCCTCTTACGTATTTAAGGTTCAATGCGGTAAAATACATAACCCTAAAGTAGTCGTGTGGAACAGGTTGATGCAGCCTGATGTCTTGTGTTGTCTAACCTTTGTTGCCGAAGTGGTTCAGCGTGATAGTATCCGAGCTGAGCTGTCGCTTCACGGGAGTGTCCTGTTCGGAGTTGTTAGAGTGCTGGCGCTCGACGCGAGGCCGCTCCAAGGGGCCTGTAACTGTCCAAGGGGCCCGTGTATAGGGTTGCCATATGGAAAATTAAAATGTCCTGATAAAAATCCGGACATCGCCCTAAAAATCCTGACATTTCTTCTAACAAGGTGCGAAACTTCGGTTGCCTCGAAAAAAAATATTTAATTTGGTTTCTAATATCACTGTGCAAAGTGGCTTGCTTTCATCAAAAAGTGCAGAATTTTTTTCATATCCCATATGACTATGACCTCGACAATTCAATATCATAGTTCACAAACCTATTTATACTTTATTTGCCGTTTTAGCAAGGAATTTGTTTTTTCTTTTACTTTTTTTTGAAAAAAAAATTCAAAATGTGCTGAGCGCGCTGTGATAAATTTGGCATGCATGGGGACTCGCGAATTGATTGAGATCAACTTTGGCTACACTGTAATTTATCCTATTTTATATTGTTTTCGAATAAAGTATTACTATTTTTGTTGATTACTTACTAATTTATCATTACGTTTATTAAAACTGTGTAAACGTTAAAATAAATGTATCGTAGAAACATTTTTTTTAATAGGGTCATTCCTAAAAATCCTGACACTTGCCAAGTCCGGCCACAATCCGGACAAAGGGTCAAAAATCCGGACATGTCAGGACAAATCCTGACGTATGGCAACCCTACCCGTGTAAAGACAATTTATAGTAGTTTACGCAACTGCTACATAATGAGAGGCATTCACTCGTGTGATCTTAAGTATTGTGAAACTCTCCTTCGGCTTGTTTCACAAAACTGCACTCGTGTTTTAATGCCTAATTATGCGCAGTTGCATACACTACTTTATCTACATACATTGTATTACATCCTCTTTCACGTGTTTCATGTGGGCACGTTTGCCTCGCTAGCACAGCCTGCCAGTGGCGGCGCGTCATATAATCTTAGGGAAGCCGGAAATAATTTTACTTTCTTATTCTTCACGAGCCGTAGTAAAATAACTGGACTGGCTAAAAATTAGGCAAGCCGATGGGAATCAAGTTGTACGGACGCTCCGTCACTGCAGCCTGCAGCCCCGCGGCTGTTAATGTTGTATTTGCACTTTATTAAGCCTTACAAAAGTTAGAATTACGATTAGAAACGGGATATTTACCATGTATATTTGTGGTATTGAGTTTCCGAATGGTTTCCGATAAGTCGGCACTGTTGCAAGCGCCATTATCACGGAGTAACAGGGGAGTAACTGACGAAATAAATACAATGATACAATAGTAGTGACTGTGAGTGTGACACTGTGCGAAAAAAGCGAACCAAGAATAGGGTAGATCGCTATGGTGTGTGGGTAGACCACAAGTAAAACTCGCAGCACGTCAGTTACTCCGTGATAATGGCGCTTGCAACAGTGCCGAAATGTCGGAAACTCAATACCACAAATACACATGGTAAATATCCCGTTTTTAGGGTTCCGTAGTAAACAACCCTTATAGTTTCACCATGTCCGTCCGTCCGTCTGTCCCCCGTTTTTCTCAGTAACCGTTAGTACTAGAAAGCTGTAATTTGGCATGAGTATACATATCAATGACGCCGACAAAACGGTATAATAAAATCTATAAAAAAAAATTTTTTTAAGGCACCTCCCCTACATGTAAAGTGGTGGTGCAATTTTTTTTTTCTTCCAAACCCCATCGTGTCGGTTATCGTTGGATAGCTCTTTCATTAAAGAATTGGTTGGCGTGATATTAAGCTTTGAAGTGATAATTTTTGTTATGGTCAAGTGTCCCCCCCACCCCTGCCAGCTAAACGGTGGCTACTAGGCATGTGAAAAAAATCATGGTATGAAAGACTTGAGGGGGGTCGGTCCGTGAGAGAATCTTAGTACTTGTAGTCTAGTACAACTCACCAGCAGGGGCGGATATCTTCCTACTATTTGTCACAATGGCCAACATCTTCTCTAGGTTCCTCCCCGCCTTCGCCGGGTTTAATCGGTTTTGCGTGCCGCCGATGTTTTTTACCGTGAGCCGACTCCTTCCGATCCAATGGTAGGTCGAGGTCGTCGTACGGCAAATTTAAGCTGGTCATCCACTGTTGGAAGAAGTAAAGAATGTTATTCCAGGTAGACGGTCATTCCACATCTCCTCAGCGTCAAAAAAAAAAAGGTAGACGGTCATACCGATTACCGAACATGTTATGAATGCAGCTATCCGTCAGAGTTGTTTGAAAGTGTTATAAAGTAATCTCAGTCAACCAGAAGGCTTACAAATAAAATGAAACCTTTTGAAACAGATTTGAGTAGTGTTAAAATGTGTTGCTTTAAAAGTCGACAGCTCTGATACATCAGCCCTAGTTAAAATTTAAAGACTGCCACTGTTCGAGAATGGAACTGTTGTGGAGTACACTCGCCACTGTCTCCTCCCTCCTCGCAACCCAAAGTCCAGCACGAGTGGAATGACATAGGTTGCAAAGCCACTATCACTAATCTCATCAATAGCGCCACAGACGTTAACATCGCAAGGCTCCTGGGGGCAATTCGGCCCAAATCAGGGTCGTAGTTGCACGCGCTTCCATCACCTCAACTGGGTACGCTAACTGGATGGCAACTTGTTGCGTGTGGCGGTTACCCTCCGCCTGGGCTGCATTGTGTGTGAACCGCATACTTGCATCTGCGCTTCCATGGTGGGGGCTGAGTGCTGACGGTCATCACGCGTTGGGTTGCCGCCGATGTGCCGGTAGGCATCCGCGTCACCATCAAATACTTCATTCGCGTTAAATAGTGTAGAAGAAAGACGCTAATGCAGCGACCGCGAAATTTTTCGAAAATTATGGTGCAGGTGAGAAAAATACTTCATGTATGCATCAAATAGTGTAGAAGTAAAACGCGAACGCAGCGAGCGCGAAATTTTTCGAACATTATGATACAGGTGCGGATAATACCATAACATACTTAAGTAATTAATGTAAAGACAGTAGCTGTTGGTTCTCCGAATACATAATTATGTAAATAAATACCCAACAAAAATTATAACATCGCAAAGCACGATGTAAATCTAATTATTTTTAGGGCTTTGTACACGAAGGGTCCAAATGGAGTCCTCTGTCTCTCACCTGTGCGTCTGTCGCCGTTTTTTACCATCAAACTATCGATCTCAATAGACCATGAAAGTGTGACGTCACAAGTCTATTAGGGTTGTGTGCATGCCCATCGTGCCCACAACGGTGGATCCGCGCTTGGTCACCATGCCCTCAAACGACATCGTGCAGAGGGCCCTTAGGTCGGCGGGCGGAACGTTAGGTGCTTGAGCCACCTAGTCTTAACCGCACGTATGGCAAGTGGCCTTACTTTAGTGCCGTGGGAAAAGGGGCGGTGTTTGGTGCGGGATGCTACATGTGTCAGCACATTCGCCGCCTCCCATATAAATCGCACTATGTTAACGGCTGGAGCGGCGGCCGAAACGCAAGCAGGGATAAAGCGGCAGAAATATGCTCCCCTAGAACAGGGCTATTTTTGTGCCCTTAGCGGTGGAAACTGCGGGCTGTTGGGTTGGGGTGGGAAAGTTTGTGCGCGATATATAAAGCTAAAACTAATTATACATTTAACTGACACAAAACACATTATATATAAACTAAAAACAAAACACGTACCTAGGGATCGTTACCGGTAAATATCTCATGCAATCGCAACATCTCATGAATTGAATATTTTACAATTATATTCAGGTTTACAGAACTCTAAAATATATATTAGAACTAAAATATAAAAAATAAATAACAACATAAGTAATCGAAATACCTAAATCATATACCGGTTAGTTTGTACTTATTCAATATTTTTCTGATAGCTTCGCGGCCCATTTTGGGTACTTCCAGGAACCACCGGTTAAGAACCACTGATTTAGAGATTGACAAAAGCTGTGCTGAGACTGCTGAGCACTACAATTGCAATGACTTACCAAGCACGCCATAATGCCGAACATGCCGATGAGTAGCCCGGCCACAGTCACAAGAACGACCTCCCACTGTTGGGAGAAATAGAACAGCAGTTAAACATAAATAGGTTTTGATAATAAATAATCGTTTATCTACACCCATATAGTAAATCCTCTTTTATAAGTTCAAATACCGTAGATAAGACCCCGCTTTATAATATACTGTGCGGCTGTTGCGTGCGTCCCCTATTAGATCACGAAATAGAACACTTAAATGAGATCACGTACAAAATTAAGACACAGCTGCGGGCTGGCGGCGGAGGCGCGGGCCGGCCTGTCGAAGCAAACATGGCGCACGCCGGCGAGAAGTGCCCACACGAAACACATGAAAGAGGATTTAATATATGGATGTAGATAAAGTAGTGTATGCAACTGTACATAATTAGGCATTAAAACACTCGTGTGACCTTATTATGAAACTCGCCTTCGGCTCGTTTCATAAAACACACTCGTGTTTTAATACCCCTCATTATGTACCAGTTGCATAAACTACTATTTTCACACATGTGAAAATACGTGCGAGTATACATATACTCGGCTATTTAGAGGACTTTAGAGGATTTATGATATGGGTGCACATGCAGCTCATTGTTTCATTGATTATAAAATATAATCCGGGATCGTCCTAATACAACGCGACTACGCGATGATCGCAAGTTCTGTGATCGGTGTCCTAATCGACAATCGCGTCGCGCGACCGCGTCGTGCGATTGTCAATTAGGACACCTGTTCGCGTTCAATATGTTTGAACGCGCGGTGCAATCATCGCGTGATCGCGTTGTATTAGGACGATCCCTCAAGGTTTATGGTAAGGTATTCTAATATAAGATGGATCTAATGAAAGAGATGCAATATAACGGTGACGTCATTCAAGGCCATATTTTCTAGCTTCAAACGAATGTTCGGCACGCAACTTCCAGGATGTATCTATAAACTTCTTGATTATAATCACTACATATCGACAGTGGAAATTTCAAATGTCGTAAGGGACATGACACAAAATGTCCCTTACGACATTTGGAATTTCCACTGTCGATGTGTAGTGTAAAACAAAGTCGCTTCCTGCTGTCTGTCCCGTTGTATGCTTAAGTAAGTAGATCTTTAAAACTACGCAACGGATTTTGATCCGGTTTTTTTAATAGACAGAGTGATTCAAGAGGAATTAAGGTTTATATGTATAATTCGCACCCGTGCGAAGCCGGGGCGGGTCGCTAGTATCTGTATACTCTGCGTCCCAAGACTATGGTACATCAAGAGAAAGTACTGTAGAGGTTGTTACTGTAGGTATGAGGCTGGCCATGTTTGGTCTAGAACCATAAAGTAACATATTCGTATTTGAATATATTCTGGAATGCCTGTCAAAGCGGCATTCTGCTGGAAACAAATGGTTTTCCAAGGACTCTAGCCTGGGACTCGCTCGGAGTCACAACTGATGTGTTATTTTAATTAGATTACAATTGAATGTGAATGTATTCGGATATAGTATGAATACATTATAATTCGTATGTGGATTGCGTATTTCCTTCCAGATATCTAAACCCTTCTCCTAGATCCCTCAACCGTACCTCTAAGCTAGGACCCCCTGTTATAGTACCTTAAATATCGTAGATAGGATATTTTGCTGAAAGAAGACATTATTTTAATTTAAAAAACAACAAAAACAATTTAAACTGCATTCATAGATTTTTAAATAATGATGTACATGATTGAACGGGGAATCGAACCCACTAAACGAGAAAAAAATTAGCCTGTAGCTTTATCATACCGATTGAAAGGCATTATCATAAGGATTATTTTTTGCTAAATAACATAGTGTCAGAAATAAAAGGAAGAATATGAATTTTAACCATGCATTCCAACCATGTAATTATTTAAAAATCTATGAATGCAGTTTAAATTGTTTTTTAAATTAAAATAATGTTACTTTCCCTTGATGACCCATAGTCTTGGGACACCCTGTATAATATAAAAACAATAAAATACTTACAATATCGTGTCCCAAGTACACGCTGTGTATCTGGGAGTTGATGATGACGCCAACACTACACCTGGGGGTAAGCAGAAAATAAGAATACAATACAATACTATTTACAAAAAAAATAACGTGAAATTAGGAAAAAAAATGGGGGGGGGGGGGGCACTCCAAAAAAAATCAATGCAAGTAGTTGAGCGGTATTTTAAGAATGATATAGAGGTTACAAGAAAAGCTTTCCGTTTAAGTCAATCGTTGGTGAGATATTATTAGCTGTCAAAGTCGTACAAAACGTGCCCCCCTTTCACCGTAGCCTATAGCCCCTCGCTTCAAGCGTGATGGTCAAAGTACGAATAATTTTGAATCGACTTTGTAATCGATGCTTGATTTCCGATTTCAGTTAAAACTTTAACTGTGCAGAAAATTATAATTAAATCCAAAATATACGTGCATGTGAAATGATAAATTCATCTTTGTGTTAATTTGATAAATTATAACGTTTTATGCACCCAAAAACAGCACATTAAGGCATTTTGACGGAGCTCTTCACACGCCGGGAACGATTCTGAGACTGAAGCATAATCGATTAATGAAGTAGGTAGTTTTTAATAAAAAAATAAAAAATCGTTTAATTCAGACCAGTGATCCATACAAATGTGTTAGATAAAAAATAACAACGTGGCAGATTTTTCTCCTACGCTTTTGGCAGAGGGGTAAGTATCTCAATGGTGGCTCCCGTCTTCTGGCAGAAAAAAACCGAATGTATGCGCTAGGCTCACGAAATTCCGAATCCGAGTCCCTGACCAGAAAACCGATTTTTTTTAGGAATCCGTGCGTCTGCGCCCAGCCTAAAATGTGGACTAGTAGGCGTCGCCACGGAACCCTTCGCTGTGCATGATCCGACACGTACTTGGCTGGTT
Source organism: Cenopis cana (assembly GCA_951800055.1). NCBI lineage: Eukaryota > Metazoa > Arthropoda > Insecta > Lepidoptera > Tortricidae > Cenopis > Cenopis cana. The sequence continues at coordinate 4,585,499 of OX637487.1, read as the reverse complement.
TTTTATACTTACAAATCTTTGGCTTTTTCTGACATTTCCTGCGAACAAACGGAGAATTACTATACAAGTTGGAAAAAAAATATGGGCCCTGGGGCAGGCGGCTTTCACTCCGTCAGTTCGCCGCGCCGCTGCAAGTACATCCCCGGGCCGCTGCAAGTACATTCAGTGGCGAATTGCTAATTTGCTACCGGACGGTCGCGTCGTCTCGTCATTCGCTTGGTCAATATTTGTTATTTACCTATTATAATTTGGGTTTGTAAGTTGGCGATTTGTTAACAGTGCAACTTCTGTACGTAGTACTATTACTTATTCTGTGCCTGGAGGGAAACTACCTTCAATTCTTGAGGTATCTCATTTTACTTAAATGAAACATTCTTTTATTTTGCAAAATAAAAATGCATTCATAGATTTTTTTCATCTTCTAAGGTGTTTCTAAGAAATTGCAACTCAATATTCGTGTTTATGGATATTTTGTACGACAGACGATTGTCAGACCTAATATTTCTTAAAGAAATATTATCCTCAGTGACTGTATCGATTAGTGAAATAAAAAAGCGAATGTTTATTTATTTTATTTTTAACTGGTTCGATTCCCGGGTGAAATTGAAATAGGGATGATGACACTTTAAAAGAATATCAATAAATCCAATTTTTCTACATAATAAAGGCTCAAATTCTCAATCAAATGGCGAAAAAAGTAATTCAAAAAAATAAATAATTAGTATAAGTAATTACGTAATATTATAAGTCTTCAAAGTTTTAAGAGTGGGTATTTTCGGTCGCTTTTCCGCAAGACGCACCTTGTATTGAACGATCGTCATTTACTATGGTGCTACTCAACAGTGACGTCACTGTTGAGTAGCACTTTCTCTCTCTAACTACGAACATTCTAACCGTTGTAGCTTCGTTATTTTTTGAGATATTTGAATAGAATTTTCACTATTTGGCATAGTTTTATGTCTTCTCTCTATTGAAGTAATAATTTTTTTTGAGTCAACATCCCTATTGAAATAATTTATTTCGGACAACGGGCAACCATATACAAATACACATCACAAGAAATTGTTAGAAATAATAATAGATTAATAATAAGTTAGTAAAACACGAAATGTTCATTGGATTGCTCATGCAAAGCCATCCAATGAGTAATGATAGGGCTGTCCATCCTTTCCGCAATAACCCTCAGGAGAGTGTTGGCGCTGCCCCGCACGGCGCACGCGGCCCCACAGGGACGCCACGCGCTTGCGCAGTACAGCATGGAAGCCGTCAGTGCTCCACGCGGTAAACATACCTGAGGCACTGCAGCGCCAAGGCAGCCCCAACAATCCCCTGAAGGAGTTATTGTACTGGACACGCAGAGCACAGAGGGTCGTTGCTCCACAGGTTGCACGTCATGCACGTGTACAGATTTTGGCAATAAGTTTTGAACAGGGTTATCTTGACCTCGCGTGAACTGCGCGCAAACCTGCGTGACAGCATATTACCCCTAACCGACAGTGCTCTGCGTTCCCTTTCCATGTCAACATCATCTTTGAGGGTGTCTGTGACCCAATGACCCAAGTATTTAAATTTAGTTACCTACTGTCTGAAGAGGAGAACCATGTAGACTTACTCGTATAGGCGGCCTGGAATACGTTTTAACGCCAGATTTAAAGACAAAAGAAACAGGCGAATTTTAGAAAATTCTTTAACTAACTCAACTAGGGAAGTACCTCCCCCAAGACCTGCACCTGATCCACGGGACGCTGCAGTCCACCCGCGACATCTACAGGTGAGGAGGGAGCGGCTCCCCCTCCCTCCCTCTATTATGCAGCTGCGGCACACTGCGTGCGCGCGGTACGGAGAGCAAAGTATGGTTACAGTGGTTGGCAGTATGTAATTTTTCCTTTGTCAGTTCAAAGTTAGTAAGCAAATTTAGTTAGAGCAGCGGACAATAATATTTTTTCTTGGGTTTGTCATATTTAATATAATATACCTAATGCAGGGAGCCATAAACAAGAAACTTCATGTCTTCATTTCGTGATATTAACACATAACTTTCGGAGCATGTTTGAGAAAAATACTTACCATTTCGGTAGATGTGAGTGACTGCGGGCGGTGGTGGTAGTGGTATCTGGAACACATTTCACGGTGAGGGGGGGGGGGGGGGGGGGGGGGGGTGAAGCGTCAGGTGGAGGGGAGGAGAGAGTTGTGAGTTTTGAAGACCATACCCAAAGATATCATGTCACACAAGTTTCAAAACTTTATTAATTTGTGTGTCTGAAAACATGAACGCCCCTGAACATGAATGTAAATATTATTTTAAGCTCACATGGTAATTAATCGTAGTTCTAAATATTATTCTTCTCCACGAACTTGTCAAGGCAAGAAAAACTTTCTTATTGTCAGTTAAACAAATTAGGGAAGCTTCGTTAGTGGGAAGGGGGATATTTAATTTAGGCAGCATAGAGTAGATATTAAACAAGGGGGAATTTCGCGAGCAGTTAAAAAATATATGGTCAACAGAACTAACCTCTCTCCCACACTCACACAATGGGCGTCTCTGAAGGTTTAATTCCACAGCCGACAGCAGACAGCAACTGCACGTTCCGCCGCACTCCAAATTGAACCGTAATCATAGACTATAGAAGTCCCAATTTAGAGTAAGCACCGTGTGCTGTTGCGACACTTCTCCGCTCATTTCAAATTGAGCTTTTTATGTATACCATACGGTTCAATTTGCAGTGCGGCGGAACGTGCAGTTGCTGTATGCAGTCGGCAGCGGAATCATATCTTAGTCTGAACCCAAACAGGAACTCAAGCGAGCAAATAGAGATGGGCGGCGGGTAAATACCCAAGAAAGATATCGGGTAAATACCCGGTATTTACCCAATCTTCCCGGTATTTACCCATTTCTACCCAAATTGCTGGGTATTTATTTTTTATATGTTTTTATTATTATATAGCGTAAGCATTCTTCATACAAATCAATATAAATTAAGAATAATAGCTTTAATTTGCAATTTACAGCATGCCAGCAGTATATATATACATATTATAAAGAAAATGTCTCGAAGATAATACCTCCAATGGCATAACATAACAAATTTTAACAATATTATATTTCTACAATTACGTTTAAAAAAAAAATAGAATAAATTATGCATGGGACTGCATAATTTTAGATTTTAATAATTTGAGGTTAGTCTGGAAAAGTACCTACTGAGCAATGGTTATGGTTAAAGGAAGGATAGTTAATGTTATAAAATACCATATTTTGGTAATTCTTATTCTAATAGTATAAAAAATTACAAATTTGTATTTGATGTTCACTTATTTAGTGTCAGTGCCACAATACAAACATATCACTGAATTATTATCAGACGCTCGGTAATGTCAGTGTTTCCACGCTGCCTCATTTTTGGATCTTCCCGTTGTAGTTTTCTGTAGTTCAAATTTATTGTTGATTTAAAATATCATCATCCTCCTAGCGTTATCCCAGTACAGTTGCATCCTGAAGGATGCCTGGGGTCCGCTACCTAATCCCAAGATTTGGCGTAGGCACTAGTTTTTTTACGGAAGCGACTGCCATCTGACCTTTCAACCCCGAGGGGAAACTAGACCTTATTGGGATTAGGTTGATTTAAAATATAATAATACAAAATTCTTTGGTAACAAAATTTTAATTTGCCTTTAATCAGTTTAAAGAAGTTTCGGTTATAATGTTTTTATTGACGAAATATTATTAAACACCTAAAACACTATTTAAGCCGTGTTTTTAATAAAACTAATCATAATATTATGGATATATCAGGCCAAATTCCAAAGAAAACGCCATCACTAGTTAATTTCGTTGCAAAGCCAAAAAATCACACGTGGTAAAAAAAACGCTAATTACTAATCACGTCAGGAGACTACACCGTACAAATGGCTTGAAATAAATAGTTACAGAACATGCAAACAGCTTTTTAACGACACATAAAACATGTTTCATCAACTAGAACTCGAGAAATTAACACAAATATGTTATGATCGGTCGCCATATTTATGACGTCTATCCCCAGTTTCAACTTTTGAAATGAAACCAGTAGATTCAAATTTTGGAGATAACAATTAACACGTAAATGCTTGTTTTAAGCATTTACGTGTCACAGTTTAAGCATCGTGTTGACCCAAATCTATACAAATTGTCCAAACATATTTTTATAAGGGGCTTCAACATACAGCAAAAGGGGGGCGCAAAAAAAATTGCCTTCTCCATCAAATGGGGTATCGTTGAGTAGAGCTCGTTGAGTGCATACATATAGTATTTTTTGTTTTTCAAAATATTGAAAAATAAAGGAAAGAGAAGCCACTTAAATTATCATAAAAAAATATTTTCCCCCTTTAAAATCTCAGTAAATATTAACCCTAGCGAAAAAGTGTATATAACCTTTTTTGTAGATAATTTTATGTAGATTACTTATGCTTAAGAACGTTTTTTGATATATGTCACCGTTTACGAGTTTTTTACGAAATACCGAAATATAGGACCTTTAAACCCCTCCTCCCCCCCAGCGGTGGGGGAAGGTGCGGGGACTTTTGATATGTTAACCTCCTCCTAACTAGCCCAAACAAAGTTACCAAGTCAAAAATTGTGTTCCAAGCATTTCCCCTTATACCTTCAAAATGACAGTACTATTTGTTAATTTTGGTCGAGTTATTACACACTATGATACTGAAACAAGTTTTCCTATTTACAATAGCATTCATTATTCATTATTATGTAACTCAAAAGACATTTCCGTAAAAAATAAACATAAAATGTACAAATTATATCTACCCACCCATTTGGGTAGATATGGGTAAATACCGGGTAGATTGGAAAGATTCCGGGTATTTACCCGGTAAATACCCATGAGCGCCCATCTCTAAGCAAACCCGACAAAGGGGAAGTCTGACGATGATGCTGGTGTGTCTTTTTGATAGGGAACGATTCTGCCCTGCTATCTCACCTTGATCCTCCTAATCATAAGAAGGCTGGAGATTAGTCAATAACTTTGGAGGTAATACTCAGCTTTGACATCTCAGTCCTGAGTACCTACTGAAAGGATAACGTTATCATAAGCAGAGGATAATATCCAAAAACGCAGCAGCAACAGACTCATTTCTAGAAAAAGCCAGGCGAATATCTGTTGAAAGGATGCAATGGCTGTACTTATGACGAATTGCTCCTTCCAAGAATCCGGGACTACTGGGACTAGCCTAGGGATCTTGGGTTATTGGTAGATCTAATGAACATTCCATGAAACGCTTGCGTTCTTATATTGTATTATAATACCTACCTACCTAGAACCCATCGAAACTAAAAAAAAATCACCATTTTAGTAATCACCTAACGGTCGCTTTATACTTTACCGTTGCATTCATAATTAGTCTAAAGTCCGTGTCTATTTATAAATGAAACCATAGAGAATATCGTGGATGTGCACTGGCACGTCCACGGTAAAGTATAAAAGTGACCAAATAATAGTATCGGTAGGTGAGGTTTACGGCCTGTTAATTTGAAGCGGCAGTTTGCGGCCACTTCGATGAGTTGATGAAGTGAAAGGATATTTTCTTGCTTTTTTAAATATTTTCCCATTAAGGCGATATATCGATTAAAAGAGACACCCTTTGTTTTTCGCTCACGACAAAACGGGATGCAACCCTCTCCGAGAATGGCTTTTTAGACAAATCTCGTTAAATATCTGGCTGTGTGCAGGTTTATTAAATTTCCTCTTGTCAGTACCTAGATGAGGTAAAATACTATCATATTAACTTAATCGTGTCTTTTAATAATGCGTTGTTTTAGTAGGCTGAGGAAAAAAAGGAAAATATAGATTCAACTTTGGATTTATTTTCTATCGAGAAAATTTTAAGCAATCATGTTTCGCTATTGGCAGTACCACAATCATATAGTCAAGAATCATATATCTGAAAATCAGCCCCTACTGTTTGCTAGTCTGGGCAGGACAGCGTTTCAGTCTTAAAATTTCTCAGTGTAGCGCCTTAAATATAGCTTCTAATTAAAACGCATACGACTCACTGTTTCTTTGGGGCATGTAAATATCTTTAATTGAAAAAACTTCGCTCTTCAGGAGCCTCTCCTCTCTTCTTTAAAAATGGCCTTCCATCAAACCCATGATTTCGCCAATCAATACCTGCTCAAAGACGTTGTTCGGTAACGACGCCATGACAGTAGGCAACTGGCTTTGTTCGGTAATGGATTCTGCTCGTCGTCGCGCCGAGACGTGTGTTCACCAACGCGGCGATGAGCATTAATCCATCTTCAGGAGGCCGCAAAACTGACGCGGACCGCGTAACTGGCCTGGCGATACTACTTACCTGCTTACACGCGTGAACTGCGTGCTGCGTGCGTTTACTGCGTATTGTGGCAATGGAGCTCGAAGAATATAATAATCACTAAAACTTTTTAAAAATAATTTATAGCTATTTATTTATTTTAGAATTTTTCTCTTATTTTGTCGGCCAAAATTTTCCTAATCAAAGTGACATCTGAGACTTTTTAATTTTTTTTAATTTTCTAATACGAGTCTGGCCAAGAAGTTTAGGTTTGAACAAAGATAATATAAATCACAGCTAGAAAATATGACACATAGGGTCAAGGAACCAAAAGCTGAACACTTAAGCGACTAACCCAACTTTAGGATTTTTTTTCGGGGTGTTGTAACCTACTATATACAGGTTTCATTTTTTTATATGAATCGGCATATAATCGAGATTGAATTCCAATATTTTAAATCATCCTATTATAATAGAGTATTTTTAAAAAAATAATCTAAGCAAAAGTATGCCAATTTGCCCAGAAGTTGAACAGTGTGCCCTAATTCTGAACACTTTGACACCATTAGATGAACGAACACTTTCGCACCAATTTACTCCATTGATAACGGTGTATGTTCATAAAGATGAATGAAATATTAGTGTAAAATGAACAAACATATTTATTTATGCATTGTCTGGGCATTTATAAGCAAAAAAAATAATGTGCGAACTTACATAATACAATAAATAATATTTACCAAAATAATACAGTAAACTAGAGAACATGAAAGCTAAGGATGGGTAAAGTTGCCAGGTTTTATGCTAATTAGTAACTTTGGAGTAAAGACGTTCATTTACTAACCACTGCCTAAATCATGAACGACTAAATTATCTTAGTTCAAGTTTTGGACACGATAGCTGTGAAATGAACGAACCAAAATCAACAAAGTGTTCACATATTGGAATAGTAGCCAGAAGTTGAACTAGTTAATTTTATTCGTTCAAGTTCTGGCCTCAGGTTCTATGTTGAACACTGGTATTTTTCATAGTAAAACAAACTCCAAAATAAACGTTTTGTCAATAGAAAGTTGCGTTCAACTTTTGGTTGAAAAATCAACGACAAAGAAAAGATTAATTTAAGCTATAGAGGTTCTTATTATCTCTTCAGAAGGAATTTAAATCAATGTTTGAAAAAACGACACCATGCCCGAAAGTTGAACGCCGTTCAACTATTAGCTCAGGTACACAAAATTGGAACCATAACTTGAACAGCAAATATCTCCCAAATTATTAAAAATATATATTTATCTAATATATAAAAATGTAAAGGCATTAATCAAGAATCTATTTCACTCAAAACCTTGTAAGTATACGTTATATTCAATTTTATACGTAATTTAATGCTTAAATTTGAGAGCGTTATCCTTAGTAAGATCTCCATACAAACGGAGTTTTTGGCGCGAGGCCTGGATTCAACAGCGGCTTATAGCCACGTGTGTATGGTTACAGCCTGGGAATTTAATTATCAGCCTCGACAAAGGATTGCCGCGTTAGAAAAAAAATATTCCGAAAGGGTAAAATGTATCACGATTTTTTTATTTCAATTTTTCGGTCGAATGTTCAACTATTGGGGTGTGTTCATCTTTTGGTTCCTTGACCCTATGACGCCACCGTTACCTTGCATCTCTTTCATTTTAATGTATTAGAAGAAAGAGATGCAAGACTTCTTAAATAAACCACAGTCTCAGCTTTTATTAGCCAGCCTTTAATACAAAGAATATATGATTTAGGTCACCGGGATCAGCTCCACAAATTATTTTCAGTTTCCCGCTAAATTTCCAATTAAAAAGAAAACATTCTATTAGTTCTTGTTTTCCGTAACTTTCAGTTTTCGTTGACCTGTACCAAAAAGTAATAGTAGGTATCTAAAAATTTATAATACTGGGTAATTTTCAAAGAGTAATCCAGACATGGAAGACGATGACATTCAATTCAATGTAGGTACGCCGGAACAAATATCCACAGTGGCGCAAGAAGTGGCAGAAAACCTGTTACCTGAAAAATCTCGGCGCCTGACGCCTTTTCAATAAGTTCTATGATCATTTCATGGTGTGGAAATTAGAAAAATAAATCATCTTCGTTTTCGGAGAAAGTACTGTTGGCGTATTTTCATAATCTCCATGCCAAATTGAAGCCATCTTCGCTATGGACCGATTACTCTACTATAAAAATATATCTATACCACCAGATCAACATATTATCGAAGTACTTGTCTCAGATCATCATCCTCCTAGCGTTATCCCAGTACAGTTGCATCCTGAAGGATGCCTGGGGTCCGCTAACTAATCCAAAGATTTGGCGTAGGCACTAGTTTTTACGAAAGCGACTGCCATCTGACCTTCCAACCCCGAGGGAAAACTAGACCTTATTGGGATTAGGCTTTGTCAAGTGAGTGGGCAACTTGACTGTTAGAAGTTCTCAAACCGCCCGAAGGCCTTCAACTTGGCTTAACGACTGCTGCCATAGACAGCAACCGGGATCAACGGCTTAACGTGCCTTCCAAAGCACGGGAGCGCTCAGTTAGTAACCACTCAAAGCGGTCACCCATCCAAGTCCTGACCGCTGCTCACGTTGCTTAACCTTAGATACCGCAAGCGGTACCTGGTGCCGCTGGGCCACGAGCGCTCCCTTAACCATAGATACCGCAAGCGGTACTTGTCTCAGATCATTCATCAAAAATGCTGATGTGCTCAAAATAGTGAAACATCATCAACCAGTCGACCATCTATTACCATTTCGCACAACATTATACATAATTTCCTCTTGCACTTTCATAAATAAATATTTATTTTGTAATATTTTGTTTGATTGGAGAGGGTAGTCGTAGAAAAAGTATTATATATGCAACGTCAAATAAGTAGGTCAAAAAAAACTCGGGGCGTCTTCCTTTGCGATCGCAACCCACGCCACTCGCATTTTTTGACCCCTGTTATTCAACTGTTGCATAATATACTATTATGCAACTGCTACATAATGACAGGCATTGTTGGACATTATGAAAGGCACTCGTGTGATCTTATTAGCCACACTCGTGTTTTAAGGCCTAAATATGTACAGTTGCATACACTACTTATTTACATCCATATACTCGTATTAAATCCTCTTTCAGGTGTAGGTAACAGTGGCGGAGCGTCCATACAACTCGATTCCCACCGGCTTGCCTAATTTTCAGCCAGTCCAGTTCTTTTACTATGATTCATGAAGAATAAGAAAAGAAAATTATTTCCGGCTTCCCTAATAATATTTTTGACGTGCCGCCACTGGTAGGTAACCCATGTTTACTGAGATACGCCGAGGCCGAACACGCCTGTGCTGTAAAGTTGTACGAGATCTTATAACTGTTCAATTTATGATGCGGTTATAGCCATCTCCGCCCCGGGCCTGGGATGGTGGGCATGGTATACTGTAAAGATCGTCATTATTTTGAGAACATGATACTTTGAATAAAAAAACTTGTAAAATATCTAGTAGTATTTATTTCATAAAACATAAGTATATGGAAGAATTCAGAAAATCCGGCGAATTATTACAGTTCAGTTCTTTGGACTTTATATCATAATTAAACGACATTTAGTTTCATTGTCGCTTAGTACCCATAGTACAAAGCTTTGCTTAGTTTGATTTGTGTAAGATTGTCCACAAATATTTATTTTTATTTTTATTTTATTGTAACAACAACCTTATTATAACCAAGATAAGATATAAAATGAAATGTAATATATCTCCAGTCCAGTGGTGTATATACTCCATCCATAACTCATATATTATATGTCTAATTCGGACAATCTATAACTAATTATAAAATAAATATATTACTGTACTCTGTACTCAATCCTGTATCTAAAAAACACACACATTAAATGCACGTTAAGACTGTACGAACAAAAAGTTGGTATTTTAGAAAATATACGGTTTTTTCTAACGTCATATCTTTGTTCAAGTGACTACATTGTTAAAGTAAACTTCTGTTTTGTATAGATAAACTCTTATTCTAGACCATAGCGTTGCTAAACTTTTATTTCTATGTACGATTATTTAAAACAGTCAGGTTTTCGTCGGAGTGTTTTGCAAAAATACGCGTCAGAGCTATCTTTCAGGTACAATATTTCCATTTTAAATTGTCAAAAACGATTGATTGTTTATCTTTTACAATAGGATGTATAGTCTTTTAGTACATAGCGATCGCACTAGTTCTGAAATATTGGTTTTTACTATCTAAAAAAAATACTACAAAATGTCTAAATCGGTTTGTTTAAACATTTTTTTCCTCACATGTTTTATAATATTTTGGAAAAAAAACTTATTATTATAAAACTACAGGTTTTGCTTGATATTTCTTTTTTTTTTAACGCTTATGGATAACCCACTTAATTTAGACGAATTTTTAAAAACCACTATAATTCACAATATAACAGCGCGCGACAACGTTGTTCAATTCATTACGCGCCGGGCCTTCCCAAGGAACGCACGTGTCGCTCTCCTCGGTGCGTTAAGGTCGGTGACCAAGCTCACACCGATACTGCTATTCTGTAGATGTAGCGCGTTCGCTACAGATTAATAATTTGATACTTGGTAAGTAATTTAACATGCTAAATTTATTTATTTTATTTCTTCTCAAAGCACTAAAGTGATATGATTTTTTACAGAAATGGGCAATAAACGTAAATTGTTTGGGACGAAAAAATCCAACAGTACTACGGCCACACAAGTTAAAAGGTAAAGGTATGATTCCGCTGCCGACTGCATACAGCAACTGCACGTTCCGCCGCACTCCAAATTGAACCGTAATGGTATGCGTAAAAAGCTCAATTTGAAATGAGCGGAGAAGTGTCGGAACAGCACACGCCGCTCACTCTAAATTGGGACTTTTAGTCTTATGATTACAGTTCAATTTGGAGTGCGGCGGAAGGTGCAGTTGTTGTATGCAGTCGGCAGCGGAATCATACCTTAAGGAACCATGTTACCTATTACCTATTGCTGCTAGTGATATTTCTATGTCCGGATATGTGCTTCTATGTTCTTGACGTTCTGTGAACATTTCGGATCTTTCCTTTAATTGTAAAATTCAAACTCTAATATTTTTTTATTCTTAACGAGCGCCCGATAATTTATGATTGCGTTGTTTGAATTAGTTATCGAATTATATGTATGTGCAATTTCAGATTTTTGAGCCAAGTAGTTTCTGTGGAAAGTAATTTAAAGTAAAACTAGTCCCCGAAACACGTGGACTCCACGTAATTATCATTCCAAATTTGACTTTTTTCCTGACAAACTCTTTCCAATTTTGTTGATTATTTCATGTTCATGCACCTCTAAAAATAGTTTGTATAGTCTCCCAACATATGTTTACGGGTTATTTTTTGTGTAAATTTTCTCTCATATTCATATTCATATGCATTTATATTTTTTTATTCTTAACGAGCGCCCGATAATTTATGATTGCGTTGTTTGAACTAGTTATCGAATTATATGTATGTGCAATTTCAAATTTTTAGGCCAAGTAGTTTCTGTGGAAAGTAATTTAAAGTAAAACTAGTCCCCGAAACACGTGGACTCCACGTAATTATCATTCCAAATTTGACTTTTTCCTGACAAACTTATTCCAATTTTGTTGATTATTTCATGTTCATGCACCTCTAAAAATAGTTTGTATAGTCTCCCAACATATGTTTACTGGTTATCTTTTGTGTAAATTTTCTCTCATATTCATATTCATATGCATTTATATTTTTTTATTCTTAACGAGCGCCCGATAATTTATGATTGCGGTGTTTGAACTAGTTATCGAATTATATGTATGTGCAATTTCAAATTTTTAGGCCAAGTAGTTTCTGTGGAAAGTAATTTAAAGTAAAACTAGTCCCCGAAACACGTGGACTCCACGTAATTATCATTCCAAATTTGACTTTTTTCCTGACAAACTTCTTCCAATTTTGTTGATTAATTCGTGTTCATGCACCTCTAAAAATCGTTTGTATAGTCTCCCAACATATGTTTACTGGTTGTTATCTTTTGTGTAAATTTACTCTCATATTCATATTCATTTATATTTTTTTATTCTTAACGAGCGCCCGATAATTTATGACTGCGTTGTTTGGACTAGTTACCGAATTATATGTATGTGCAATTTCAGATTTTTAGGCCAAGTAGTTTCTGTGGAAAGTAATTTAAAGTACCAGGCCGAACGTCACAATGTACATAACATTTATCACGCTCCCAAACGTAAAATTTATAAAAAAATAACGTTGTTTTTGCGTAATTTCTGTATGAAACACAGGTTTTTTATTAATTTCGCGAAAATGAATAGTCATAAGTAAATAGATTAACACATATTTAAGTATTAATAATGTGTAATGAGACAATAAATGGCGATCGTTTTTTGTATGAAAATCGAACCACCTTAATAAGTGCGTAGGTACGTAATGTTAATAAAATAAAAACATTTAAAACTCACCACATTTTTTCCTACCTCACTCTAACTCTATAACAATGATCAAGACTTGTCAGTTCAACCGGCAGCACTCGAACCGCACGCACACAGTAATCGTTTTAGTGTGTAGCTAAACATGGCCGCTCGCAGGGAGATCGCGGCTAGGATGAGTTGGAGCGAAATGTTCGTACCCTCTTAATTAAATAGTTACCACCATTTTTGAATAATCATGTTATATTATTATCGGCACGCTGGAAAAGGGAACCATGTCTATCAAATACTAATTTGAATACGAGAACTTGCAATGGCGTTCTAAAAAGTAATTGCTTGTTAGAAACAGAATATCCCCTGTAGAAAAAATTGAGGAGTTGTTTCATATTCTGCAGTGTTTTAGCTTTTCGTTATGATATTTTAAATTTATAAATCCGCTTTATTTAAATAGAGCCTAAGAGCTATAATGTCAATCCCCGCTCAGGGCGACCTCTGGCGGGGGAAATGTTAAATTAATAAAAAAAAAATTAAGTAGTCTAAAATATTAAAATTGTAGCAGGTGGCGGAAAAGCTAATAATTATTTAGGAATAGATAGAAGAAACTTAACGCTTTGAAATTGGGCTTGTACGGCTACCACTAATAATATACCACTAATAATCGGATATCCTTTGCATGGTTTGGGTCAGTTTACAAATACAAATACAAATACTCTTTATTGCACACCTCAATTAAAGGATACAGTACAATACAAAATCACAGTAAGTAGAGGCAAACAACAGGCGGTCTTATCGTTTAATTTGTAAGCTAGCGAAATCGGCGGCTGCTGTTATGTCACACGTGTCGTCAGCAAACATAAATACTATTTTATACTCTGCGTCCTCAGTGGCGGCAGTGATCTCGTTCACAAGGATCAAAAACAGGTTATTTCCCATTGTTGATCCCTGTGGGACAGCACTGTCGCCCAATTCTCCGAGGTTAGAGTTAAATGATTTTACGTACGTGGTTTGTTTTCGTTCCCCAAGAAGGACCTTAATAACTGAAGGAAGGATCCATTCACTCTATAGTTTTGCAAGAAGCAGTCCGTGGTCAATTTTTTGGAAGGCGCGCGACATGTCGCAGAATATAGCTGCGACATGTCGCCCAGCCTCGAGGTGCGCGGTCACCCGCCGCACTACATCTCGCGCCGCGTCCGCGGTCGACCGCCCAGGTTGGTAGGCGTACTGCCGCGGGGTCAGTAGGCCATTGCTAGTAAAGTAATGCATCAGACTACCACTCAGCAATCGCTCAAATACCGTAGACACAATGGGTATTAAGGATATGGGTCTATATGATTTGAGTGCATCCATATCACCTTTGCCCTTATAAACGGGCTGTAGGTACCTTAACTACTTTTAAAGGTTTGGGATAGATACCGCTTTTAATAGTATTTCTAGTATTTCTCAAATTGTCAATTAATATTTATTTAGTTTGAGATAAGATAGATAAGAGAAATCTTTATTTGCAATAAAATATGGTACAATGTGGTGGTGTGTTACATATTCTAGTAGTATCACATATTTAGCTACATATTTGCATGCAAATGAGCACTTAAATTTGAGTTTACATGTTACTAGTTTAATTTTAAATAAGTCATCTAAAGCATAGAACATATGGTCTTTGAGCCATCGATGAAGCTGCGTTCTGAACTCTTCTAGAATTGCATTGAACATTTTTATACACATACAATAGCTACTTTTCCTAAAAAGGGCGCTCTTGGGTACAAAATCGAGCACTAGTTTGTTAGGATGTCTAGTATTCCTAGGGTAAACATCTTTAGCCTTGTTAAAGAAGTTTGGGTATTTTTTTACGAATAAAGCAGCCTCCAAAATATACATACATGGTAGAGTTAAAATGCCATGCTCTATGAATAGTGGTATACAATACAAGACTTCCGTTGTGATATACCACACATTGCTCTTAAGCATTTCTCTCTGTGTGCTATAAATGTTCTGTATATGTCACTGGAATTCCCCCAGCTTAAAGAGTACCAACAGCTAATAAAATTAACATAGAGACTTAAGACTGTACGAACAAAAAGTTGGTATTTTAGAAAATATACGGTTTTTTCTAACGTCATATCTTTGTTCAAGTGACTACATTGTTAAAGTAAACTTCTGTTTTGTATAGATAAACTCTTATTCTAGACCATAGCGTTGCTAAACTTTTATTTCTATGTACGATTATTTAAAACAGTCAGGTTTTCGTCGGAGTGTTTTGCAAAAATACGCGTCAGAGCTATCTTTCAGGTACAATATTTCCATTTTAAATTGTCAAAAACGATTGATTGTTTATCTTTTACAATAGGATGTATAGTCTTTTAGTACATAGCGATCGCACTAGTTCTGAAATATTGGTTTTTACTATCTAAAAAAAATACTACAAAATGTCTAAATCGGTTTGTTTAAACATTTTTTTCCTCACATGTTTTATAATATTTTGGAAAAAAAACTTATTATTATAAAACTACAGGTTTTGCTTGATATTTCTTTTTTTTTTAACGCTTATGGATAACCCACTTAATTTAGACGAATTTTTAAAAACCACTATAATTCACAATATAACAGCGCGCGACAACGTTGTTCAATTCATTACGCGCCGGGCCTTCCCAAGGAACGCACGTGTCGCTCTCCTCGGTGCGTTAAGGTCGGTGACCAAGCTCACACCGATACTGCTATTCTGTAGATGTAGCGCGTTCGCTACAGATTAATAATTTGATACTTGGTAAGTAATTTAACATGCTAAATTTATTTATTTTATTTCTTCTCAAAGCACTAAAGTGATATGATTTTTTACAGAAATGGGCAATAAACGTAAATTGTTTGGGACGAAAAAATCCAACAGTACTACGGCCACACAAGTTAAAAGGTAAAGGTATGATTCCGCTGCCGACTGCATACAGCAACTGCACGTTCCGCCGCACTCCAAATTGAACCGTAATGGTATGCGTAAAAAGCTCAATTTGAAATGAGCGGAGAAGTGTCGGAACAGCACACGCCGCTCACTCTAAATTGGGACTTTTAGTCTTATGATTACAGTTCAATTTGGAGTGCGGCGGAAGGTGCAGTTGTTGTATGCAGTCGGCAGCGGAATCATACCTTAAGGAACCATGTTACCTATTACCTATTGCTGCTAGTGATATTTCTATGTCCGGATATGTGCTTCTATGTTCTTGACGTTCTGTGAACATTTCGGATCTTTCCTTTAATTGTAAAATTCAAACTCTAATATTTTTTTATTCTTAACGAGCGCCCGATAATTTATGATTGCGTTGTTTGAATTAGTTATCGAATTATATGTATGTGCAATTTCAGATTTTTGAGCCAAGTAGTTTCTGTGGAAAGTAATTTAAAGTAAAACTAGTCCCCGAAACACGTGGACTCCACGTAATTATCATTCCAAATTTGACTTTTTTCCTGACAAACTCTTTCCAATTTTGTTGATTATTTCATGTTCATGCACCTCTAAAAATAGTTTGTATAGTCTCCCAACATATGTTTACGGGTTATTTTTTGTGTAAATTTTCTCTCATATTCATATTCATATGCATTTATATTTTTTTATTCTTAACGAGCGCCCGATAATTTATGATTGCGTTGTTTGAACTAGTTATCGAATTATATGTATGTGCAATTTCAAATTTTTAGGCCAAGTAGTTTCTGTGGAAAGTAATTTAAAGTAAAACTAGTCCCCGAAACACGTGGACTCCACGTAATTATCATTCCAAATTTGACTTTTTCCTGACAAACTTATTCCAATTTTGTTGATTATTTCATGTTCATGCACCTCTAAAAATAGTTTGTATAGTCTCCCAACATATGTTTACTGGTTATCTTTTGTGTAAATTTTCTCTCATATTCATATTCATATGCATTTATATTTTTTTATTCTTAACGAGCGCCCGATAATTTATGATTGCGGTGTTTGAACTAGTTATCGAATTATATGTATGTGCAATTTCAAATTTTTAGGCCAAGTAGTTTCTGTGGAAAGTAATTTAAAGTAAAACTAGTCCCCGAAACACGTGGACTCCACGTAATTATCATTCCAAATTTGACTTTTTTCCTGACAAACTTCTTCCAATTTTGTTGATTAATTCGTGTTCATGCACCTCTAAAAATCGTTTGTATAGTCTCCCAACATATGTTTACTGGTTGTTATCTTTTGTGTAAATTTACTCTCATATTCATATTCATTTATATTTTTTTATTCTTAACGAGCGCCCGATAATTTATGACTGCGTTGTTTGGACTAGTTACCGAATTATATGTATGTGCAATTTCAGATTTTTAGGCCAAGTAGTTTCTGTGGAAAGTAATTTAAAGTACCAGGCCGAACGTCACAATGTACATAACATTTATCACGCTCCCAAACGTAAAATTTATAAAAAAATAACGTTGTTTTTTGCGTAATTTCTGTATGAAACACAGGTTTTTTATTAATTTCGCGAAAATGAATAGTCATAAGTAAATAGATTAACACATATTTAAGTATTAATAATGTGTAATGAGACAATAAATGGCGATCGTTTTTTGTATGAAAATCGAACCACCTTAATAAGTGCGTAGGTACGTAATGTTAATAAAATAAAAACATTTAAAACTCACCACATTTTTTCCTACCTCACTCTAACTCTATAACAATGATCAAGACTTGTCAGTTCAACCGGCAGCACTCGAACCGCACGCACACAGTAATCGTTTTAGTGTGTAGCTAAACATGGCCGCTCGCAGGGAGATCGCGGCTAGGATGAGTTGGAGCGAAATGTTCGTACCCTCTTAACACGTTCACAGTCCCCATACAAAATGTTTCAATTTTCTTGGCTGTCCAAGCAAATTACTTCCATCACACGTCCATGCTCCCCTTCACTATGAAACGACCAGGTACGCACACTACGCACTCGGATTATTACAATATATTATACAACGCTACTTCATATCTAACTAAAATATGAATTTATAAATCATAATTGTCTTTATAAGCCTTTTATCGAATGCAGTTACAGTGATTTGAGTGCATAACTGGTCGGCTATAGTGACCCATGTACGGGGCACGGACTTGTGGAGATAGTTCGTCGTGACCCATATATGGGGCACTGGACTGTGAACGTGTTAAAACATTAAATAAAATATATTTCGGACTATACAGTACTTTTATCTCACGATAACGCACACATAGACAATGTGCATGTATAGGTCAACACACAAGCATGGCTCACCCGCGCTCGTGGCATAAAAGTAATGTACCTAAATGACATATATTCTCCTAAATATGTATGTACGTATAAGTTCCTTGATGGCACATTTATTAAAACGCAAGGATGGGCAAGCTCTCTCCATACAAACTTTGTGACAGTTTTTATTCGCTTGTGTTTCATTATACTTATGATTTTTGGTCAGTATGCTTATTATTCGTTTAGCCAGAACCTGGAGAAAAAAAAACTTTATTTTTTGAATTTTTTATATTTTAATTTTTTGCTTGAGCTTCTTCGTTTATCCAATATTTACAAGCGAAAAATAAAAGAATATTCGGGAGTGCCAAAACCGACGAGTGCCAAAAACGTGCACAAAGTTTGTATGGAGAAGGCCTTGCCCTACCCTGCGCCTTAAGTCAGAGGAAAAGTGGCTTAGCCTTTCAATAGTCAACGTGAAATGGTATAATTATTGTATACGTAGGACGGTATAAACTATTGGATTTGGATTTTAGGTATTTGATGCACGAGCCTAAGGCGAGGGCGAATGAACGCCAAAGTGATCGTGTCTTCGTGCCCACCACGCCAAGCACTGTTGAATTGATGTAACGTTTAAACCAATAAAAACAATTCATAATAGATTTTATTCATGACCAAAGTACACCTTCACTCCGACCTTTTTAGTGGTTGTTGACGTGGTGGGCACGACGACACACGACCAGTTTATAGGTTCTTCGCGTTCAAAGGGTTAAACCTTACAGGTATCCCGTGGATTGAGATCAAAAATTCTTGACGTCATTTAAAAGAGTGGCCTCTTAGGTACAGCTAACCGTTCCGTCTTTATTTTTCTGCTTGGACCCGTGAAAGGTCCATAAAGGTTATGATAATAATGAATTTAGAGTATCAATTTTATTCCGATCAACTACATTAATATTTGATTATTCATTCAATGAAAAGCACCCAAAAATATTTAACAATTCATATTTCTTCTCACACAACCTTACGACATAAAATCGAGGAAAATAGAGGTAGACTCTTACAAAATAGTACATTACTTAACAAGGGCGGTAAAACAAAGAATGTCTCCGATCGCAGGGATAAACATATTTTTCTCAAAAATGGCCCGCAAATTGGACTTTAGTCGCTACATATTGGAAGGTATAGTGTATAGTTTAAGGTCAGATCCAAATTTAAAAGTAAAAAACATTGCAGGCCACATATATGGCCTGCAATGTCACATATAAATTCCTTTATTTGTCGAGTTATAAACTTTTAAAAATGTAGAAACTGTCATATAAAAGGAGGCACAGGTCGTATTCAGCCAATGAGCTCGTATTTTTCTGTTGAAAACGCGACGTTTTTTTATGTGTCTCGAATAATTTGCGTTTTTCGGTGGAAAAATACACTTGTGATTCTGTTAAAAAAAATAAACGGCGGGAAAACATGATGTTTTTGACGTTTTAAGGTTATGTTTATCAAATCTTAATTAAATTTTCGTCGTGTTTTCCCCATTTTTGAGAAAAGCAATAGTGCTTTTCTAGTGCTAATATAGATTAGCCTCGGCCGGAATGGCAATTGCAAGCTTCGTATTATAATTAAACGGACTCGCAAGCTCGTCCGTTTAAACAAATACTCAGCCTGCAATTGCTCCTTTCCCGGCCACGGCAATAATGTACTATATGTCACACCTGGCCATAAAGCGGCAATTACCGCACGCTCCACGCGCGGGAAATCCCACTTCCTGGCCAGGGGGTGACATAAAACTTTGTACTTAACACGGGCGGTAATAAAGAAAGCCTCAGATCGCATATTTATCGCCCTTGCCTTCGGCTCATTCTTTATTTTACCGCCCTTGTTAAGTAATGTACTATTATTTTTGTGGGTACTATGATATAATACACTGCTAAGATGTTATTATGCCGACTTAAGAATTAAATTCTTAAGTAAGTTTGGTAACATTACATTATCATATATATTTATAAATGAGTAACAATAGACATATTTAACACAAAAATCATGACACACACACATTCTTGCTAAAACAAGTTTATAAAACAATAAAATGTAAATCTGTTAAATAGTTAACGATATATCAAAATAGAAAAAAAGTTTCATTTTCGTTTTATGATGTTCGAGAATTTAAAAAAAAAAACCAAATATATAACGCCCAAAATTAGTTAACAAAAAACCGTTTGGACAAGTTATTTTATTATGGAATACAGCCTTGAAGATAAACTTGAAATCATTTCAGTTGAGCGACTTGCACCAAAGCAATTCCTTCAAAAAGCTACTTTACCGTTCAAACAATAAGGTTCAAAATCCAATAACATTTTAATAAAAATACGTTCAACAAAAAGAATTTCAACCATACACTGTTATTTTAAAGATTTAATACGCTACTAGACTATTTTTTTACTATACACTTCGAACCAGTTTTTAGAGACAATCAAATGTCTATTATGGGACCAGTAAGTTGAAAAATGATGTCACTGTCTGGCGGAGTCAGGCGTGTTTGGATGACACCCCGGAGGTGTGTGAGAGCTGAGTTTAGTCGAAGTGACAAGAGAAACAGGCCTGACTGTGGGCAGAAAGCTTTCAAGAGAAATTGTACCCTTTACCATTTAAATAAAATACTTGTATTGCTCGAGCCCCCCAAACGTCCCAATACATTGGCAACAGATACGTTACATGGCAAGCAAAATCAGATCGTATACCGTTTACATAAAGTAATTAATCATATACGGTCAATCCCACACACAACTCATAGTAAGGGAAATTGGACCGTATATCGTTTAGAATAAGGACATGTATGGCGCGAGTCCCTTCATCCACGAACGAAGCTCACAAATGTGCAACGGAGACGCTAAAATGGACCTTATACCATTTACATAAAGGAATTAATCGGGTACGATCAAAGCATCTACAAGTCAACCAATTTGATTTCTGGGCCACTTTGTACCATGTCACAGTGACATTTATATGAGATCTCTAGCGGCTTTCATATAGATTGTCACTGTGACACGGTACGAAGTGGCCCAGAAATCAATTTGGTTGACCGTACATCGTAAATACTGGATAGAAGAGTTCAAGGGAAATTAGACCGTATACCTACTGTTTAGAGTAGGGACTTGTATTGCACGATTACCTTCCTTCACGAACGAAGCACCCAAACATAATGTTTAAGATAAGTTCAAGTACACATTTTGTATTCTTTTGCTATAAAAAAAAGCGGAATACATCGTTAACAGAGGCGCTAAAATAGTTCTTATACCATTTACATAAAGGATTCAATCCGGTACGATCAAAGCATCTACATCGTAAATACTAGATAGAAGAGCTCAAGGGAAATTAGACCGTATACCGTTTAGAGTGGGGCCTTGTATTGCGCGAGTCCCTTCCTCCAAAAATAAAGGTCACAAACGTGCAATACATCGGTAACAGAGACGCTAAAACAGACCTTATACCATTTACATAAAGGATTCAATCCGGTACGATCAAAGTATCTACATCGTAAATACTGGATAGAAGAGCTCAAGGGAAATTAGACCGTATACCGTTTACAGTAGGGACTTGTATTGTGCGAGGAAGTATTCCTCGTCGACGAGAGACGAGTCGAGATGGTCGTCCTCGTCGCCCTGAATTGCTGTCGTTAGTCGATGAAGCGCTTGCTCGCGCTCTCGCCTCCTGAAATATTTTAAATAGAAAACTGTCTGTCCCATACATACTTACATATTACATACACACATGAAACCTGAAAACATTACACTCCTTTTTTTGGGCAGTCGTGTAATAATAAACGGGTCACTCACGTCTTTAAAGCCGAATTTCGCTGGACAGGTTTCGGACCTTGGTTAAAGACGTGAGATTAAATGCTTATTATTATTATGTCTTTCCCGTTCACGGGACAATGGTGTCCCGGACCTTTGGGAGGCGTACGCGGAGCCGAAGTACCGAGGCACCGAAGTGCCAACGAGTACCACATAGCCAACACGTAGAGGCCCTTTTGACAATTTAATGAAATGCAAGGGATACATTATTATTATTATTATTTATTGGGCCCAGCCTGTAAATGAGGTTAAAAAAAAAACTGGTTAACCCTCCGGATGCCGCTGCCAAAATTTTGACCGATATATTGACTGTGATAAAGGTAAGCTTATTTTCTTTGGTTTGAACAGTTAAGCGAGAGGATGTGTAAGCGTAGACTTAAATAGGAATAGTAGTTTATTAACATTTTATCCTTATACCAGTTCCGGTAATTGACCACAAACAAACTACAACTATTTCGAATAGTTTGTTGGAGAATCATACATAAAAAATTGACTGAAAAATTTAGTGTTCTGTGTTTAGTCACTTGTAATTTTGGCCTAATTCGTTTATAATTTTATGAATTATACAATTGAAAACTACCTACATAAATTGTATGACTATCCTCATTATATAATGAAAAACATAGAGACTACTTGCCAGTTGCACCAACGTACGAACACAGACCGGTCATCGTCAAATATGGCGCCGACAGCTGTCATCCCATAGAAACTTGTCAAACTTTCCATACAACCAGAATTGACGAACACCGCTTACGATTACAGACGGTTAGGTTCAACCCAGCCTAAATGGCTCCTTTAATTACTCCTTAGTGCCACGGAAGGTATAGTGCGCGCCATCCACGACGACGCGCCCCTCCACAGCGAATCTCATACTAATCTGTGCGCAGTTGTCCGGCGCGGGCTGTGGAGGGGCGTACCGTATAACCAGACTTTGATTAAAATACTCACTTTTTGTCATCCAGCTTTTTCTTACTACGTTTTTCCTTCTTTTTGGTGGAAGGCGCGGCACTGGTCGAAGGATTCCCAGTATCCAAGGCTGTGGATATAACAAGTATTATATACGAGTTTTTTTTCTCGCAGCATCACAGTTTATTCCTGTGTCTGTGAGTCCGTCATTAAAGCCGGGGACACATTTGTCCCCTAGTGAATTCCCGGCTTTAAGAGGAGGGGTAGGGCAAGCTCTCTCCATACAAACTTTGTGCAGGATTTACTTCGTTTGTGTTTGCATTAAAGTTATGATTTTTGGTCAGTATGCTTATTTTTCTGATAGCTATTTCGTGATGTAAATTTTTTTTTATTAATTTTTTTTTTTTATTTTTTTTTTTTTTTTTTTTTTGAAAAATTTGAAAATTTTCACATCACGAACTTCGCATATCTAATATTTACAACCAAAAAAAATATTATATTTGTTAGTGCCAAAACCGACGAATAAAACGTGCAAAAAGTTTGTATGGGGAAAGCCTTGCCCTACCCTGCGCCTTAAGGACTAGCATCCAGGCATCAATCAATCAAAGCGTCGTGGAGCGCTCGTGGCCCAGCGGCGCTTGCGTGCCCCAAGCGTTATGCAAAGTTAAGCAACGTGGGCCCCGGTCAGTACATGGATGGGTGACCGCTTTGAGTGGTTACTAACTGAGCGCTCCCGTGCTTTGGAAGGCACGTTAAGCCGTTGATTCCGGCTGCTGTCTATGGCAGCGGTCGTTAAGCCAAGTTGGAGGCCTTCGGGCGGCTTGAGAACTTCTAACAGTCAAGTTGCCCACTCACTTGACAAAGGGGGTTCGAAGTTGCACCACGTCCGTAGAGAAAGTACCCACCGCTACCCTACACGTGACCCCTGGGCGTTTCTAAAAGTGCAACAAAAGCTGGCAACCGTACTGTCTTCTCGAAGATCTCACGGTTCGAAATAAAATGCCATACGATAAATAAATAAAATCATTAAAAAAAAAATTACGCTCTGTGACGTGTCCGCCGCCCGCGACGAGTATGTCGACGGCGCCGCTCACGTGGTTGCGCGAGCGCTTCAGAGCGGCCCTCGCCTCCTCCGCCGCGTAACCCATCGCCTCCAGCTGAAACACATTACGATATTACTATTAAGGTACAAACACACTAGACCGTTCCGTGTCCAGGCCGGCCCGTTTTCTAATACAGGACGCTCGACGGCCGTCCATTTCTTGTACTAGCCAAAGGGCCGGCCCGGACACGGAACGGTCTAGTGTGCTTGTACCTTTATTCTCATGTATCTCAGGTTACTATAGACGAAGCAAAAAGGTTCAATGCAATATGCAATCTCAATTCAAATACTATAAGGAATAGAGTTAAATTTTATTCCCTTAAGTTCAGAACTCAGAACAAATGCAAATCGAAATGTATTAACCTGAATCCAAATTTATTAATAACCAAGGGTGGTTGGAATTCCGTTGTCATTTTTCTTTCTTGTATGCGGTATCAGGAGGGTATATGGTGGGTTGTTCCAAATTATGATTAAAGACCGATCAATGTTAAACTATGGCGCCGGCAGCTGTTATCTTACAGAAACATGTCCAAATTTTCATACACTCAGAGTTTAAGGCGCAGGGGTGGGCAAGGCATTCTCCATACAAACTTTGTGCACGTTTTATTCGTAGGTTTTGCCCCTAAGGCATGTAATATTTTTATTTGATGTAAATATTAGATATGCGAAAAAAGTGATGTGGAAATTTTCAAATATTTCAAAAAAATGAAAAATGAAAAAAAAATTACATCACGAAATAGCTAACAGAAAATAAGCATACTGACCAAAAATCATAACTTTAATGCAAACACAAACGAAGAAAATCCTGCACAAAATTTGTATGGAGAGAGCTTGCCCTACCCCTCCTCTTAAAAAAACCCCACTTATCCCACTGCTACACAGTACACGCTCGTTATGCACTGTTTAATTTACGAGGAAGAATTCACACTTTTCATTACGTACTATTAGGGTATTTTGACCATAGTGTAAATGCGAAGGCGTTGTCTCTTAAATTCGGTCTATACGAGAACTATCTTTTTGTTAAAGCGCGAACTCAGCAACAATTACAAACTGCTACAGCAGGCACTTACCTCGCCAACCAGTTTATTGTCTGGCTCAACGAAGGATTCCTCGGAGCTGGGTGATTCAGAGTCATCCTCTTCTCCTTCGAGATCACTATCCTCCAACTGTGAAAAAAGATCAATGAAATAAAACGATTTAAACGGCACTATATCATCATAATCAGCCTGCAGACGTCCACTGCTGGACATAGGCCTCCCCCAGAGAGCGCCACAAAGACCGGTCACGGGCCGCCCGCATCCAGCGGATCCCCGCGACCTTAACCAGGTCATCAGCCCACCTCGTGGGGGGCCTTCCAACGCTGCGTCGTCCGGTACGTGGTCGCCACTCGAGATTCTCGAGAACTCGCTGGCCCCACCGGCCATCGGTCCTCCGGGCAACGGCACTATATACATATTATGTAATAAATACATTCCCGCGCACAGTGGTCCGCAATTTCAATATTTCTTTTCAAATCTGACTATATAATATACATAATACACCTAAGCCTACAATCCTATAATTTTTGAGGCAATTGCCCAATAAACGGACATGGCGAAACTATAAAGGGGCCATTTTTGCAATTTTTGCTACGGCAACCTAATATGTGCGTTCAATGGGAACTTTTTTGTGTGATCGAGGTTCAGGCTTCTTTATCCAACTTTATCATGCTATCGCCCTCATGTTCGTTAGCTTACGCTTAAGGCATTTACATTGCGCGGTTTTATAGGGCGATTGAACTCGTTATACCTCCATGACCCACAGTATAATGAAACTTGCGTACGAATCTCGTACGTCTGTATCAGGGATGTTGCGGATTCAGATTTTTTAACATCCGCGGATGCGTTGTCTAAGCGTTGTTCCAGAGGCCTATTATGGTCTTATTTATCATGTCATAAACGACAAGATAAGGCATCATAGAAAGTGACGGATGCTTTTACTTGTTGTATATCACTTGAGAACTACGAGCAAGGACGTAGCCTGGATGATACGTGGTTGTTGGATCTGTTCCTGGAGAGGTTCTGTCTAAGCTACTTTCCAGCTCGGGCTTGTATTTATTCCTGGCCGAGGTTCATTTTAAGCTACTCACCAGCTCGGGCTGTTCCTGTATGAGCCTCACGCCCTCGGCCACGTGGTTGTTGGAGTTGCGCAGCGCGAGCGTGGCGAGGCGGCGCGTGTAGCCCATGCCCACTAGCGCGTCAACTAGTTGCTTGTTCACTGGCGTGCCGTCTACGCATGTGCCAAGGAGCTTGCGTTCTCTAGAGGCAGTAGGTTACAAAAATTAATACCTACAACTGACAGTCAAGAAGACGTTCACTCAGCAAAAGCTATGAGGGCGAAGAGTTCAAAATTTGTTTCCTATATATCTGATGGCGACTGTTATACGTACAGTAATAAGTATAAGGTACTAGCTGTTGCCCGCAACTTCGTCTGCGTAGAGCTCAGTCATCGAGTTAGAATTTTATCGCTATTCTTTTATTTCAGGCGGTTACCTAGTTATCTCTGTTCCATACAAACTTCCACTTCCTTAAGGTTGGGATGTTCTTACCTCGGACTCGAACTATATTCACAACAAATTTCATCTAAATCGGTTCAGCATTTTATGCGTGAAGGGGTTTCAGAGAGACAGAGCTTTCAAAAACTGAAATTACTTTTTTCGTAATTTAATGCTAGGCCTATAAACAAAGTTTCAAGTCTCATTGAAAATAAAATTTGTTTTCATCCCTTCAGGGGGCGAATTTTGAAAAACTCTGAAATTACTTTTTTTCTATTATTATAAGGAATTTTTATACAAAGTTTGAAGACTCTCACTTTAAAAAAAATTGCTCCCCATACAATATTTCACCCCCATTTTCAACCCTTTAGGAGACGAAAATTTTGAAAACGCAGATGTAACATTCATTGTCTTATTTTAAGGAGTCTTTGTACAAAGTTTCAAGACTGTATCTTAAAAAAAATATTGCCCCCCATACAAACTTTGCACCCCTGTTTTACCCCCTTAGGGGTGGAATTTCAAAAAATCCCGTCTTATCCCTTGCCTCCGTTATATCACAAAGTAAATAGCGGCGGCGCGCGCCGGAGCAGAGAGTCCGCTCAGTACAAAGTGCCATTTTCGCCGCACGCACAATGACGTAACATTTACAGGCATTCTCGGTTGATTTCGGACTAGCTTAGTCGCGACTGTCACTGTCGCGTCGCGAGTGCTAGTTGTGCGCGCGTTGATCACTTGACGTCCTCGCCGCTACGTAGATAGTTTATGTCACGTACGTCAAAATGAATAACCGATATTATTACAGTTGGAATGTATTTTATTGTTTAAATACACTTAAATACAACAAAAAACGGTGCCTACACTTTCTTCAAATTTTCAAACGATATTGAAAGGTAAATAAAACGGTTTTCTCATTTTGGTAGTTACAATACCTAGGTAGGTAGGTAATTTTTTGAAACTTGCCGCTTTGATAACGACGATCAACCATTACACATTCATCTTAAGCGGGTATTACACTGTCCTGAATCAGGCGTCCTAACTAGTGGAGGGGAGTTGAAGCATCTCGCTCTAACGTATAGGTCGGAACCCTTCTAAGTGTCCTGAATTCAGGACAGTGTAATACACGCTTTATCGTTCGCTGGTAAAACGCCAGTATTTAAGTAGTACTATGGTTTAGTTTAGTAGGTACCTAATTAATTAGGTATATTTTTGTTGGCGCTCTCGACCGCCGCCGGTCACAAGTCACAACTCACAGCGGGTCACGCATCAATTTATTAGGGTTCCGTACCCGAAGGGTCAAAACGGAACCCTATTGGTGTCGCCCAGACGTCCGTCCGTCCGTCCGTCGTATGTCACAAAATTTGTTCCGAAGAATTTTTAGACTTCTCATTGACCTATGAACTTGAAATTTGGTGACAATGTTCAATATTACGTATATTTTAACAACAAATACTAATATATGAATAAATCATATTTTTGAGGTTGATTCGGAACCCTAAATGTGCGAAGTCCGACTCGCACTTGGCCGGTTTTTTACCAAGATACGCTGGTTCATATTTAAATGTCATGTTGAAGAATTTTTAATTTATCTGCTCCTTTTTAAAATTCAGAATCAATACAGAAGCAACCCTGTAGTTTAGGTATGTATTTTCAAGAACGGCGGGAACGGACCTTCTGTATATTCTTTATTTTGTGGTTATATACTCTAACTACAGTGTAAATTTCAAATTTCTAGGACCAGCAGTTTCGGCGGGGCGGTGATTAGTCAGTCACCCTATCAACTTTATATATATAGATTAAAGAGGGGGCAACAGATTTTTTTTATTGACTGTGGCTAGGCCGGGCCCAATAAAGTAACAGGAGTGCGCAGTTGGAGAGTGGCCTGGGGAAAATCCAGAGGAAACCTCCGACAGGACCACGCGGGCGGTTTAAACACTGGAATACTCTAACCCCCTTATTCATAAACGTCCATCAAACCTCTATTAGTTAACAAGCCGCTAAAGTTCGTTTGTCCGTATCTGTCACTTTGACATGTACGTTTGTGAGAAAGGGACAAACAACATTTTAGTTAGCAGAGGTTTGTTAAGTTTTATGAATAAGGGGGTTAGAGTTTGCGCTCCAGTGAGATTGGTTGAGCGGCGTCAACCGAATCTGAGGTGTACAAAATATCTCATTAGGTCGAAGCATACGAGAAATCTAGGATACCTGTCTGCCTTGTGTCGCTGGCGTGCGTTATCCCGCGCATCACTGGTATCGGCCAAGTAGTGGTGCGCGCGCGACACGTCGCCTCGCGCCGCGCGCAGGCCGCGCCTCGCCGCGCCGAGGGACCAGCCTAGCTCCATCAAAGCTGATACCGCGCTGTCGTCCACCTGATCAAACACATGTCATGTGGATCTTTTAATCCATGAAGCATCACCCATCACCCATTCCTATTTCCTACCTAAGCATCTTACTCTACTAAAACATGCCACATGTGCTTCTGCAAACATCCCCGATGCGCTGCAGTATCGTGGCAGCCCCTTCAGCGCTCTGAAGGCGTTATTGTATTGGTCTTGTAGGGCCTTATATGATCGCAACCTAAATATTCTCCACAAGCTGCAGGTTTAAAATCTACGTGCAATCATATTTGCTCTAATCGATAGTGCTCGACGTTCCTGTTCGATGTTAGCATCGTCTCTGAGGTCGGAGGTTACAATATGTCCCAAATAATTGACAACATTTCATATTTTTAACTACTTTATTTTATGAACTAGTTAGAAAATAGGTAAAAATTAAGTATTTTTTCTTTTTCAATTTAACTCATTATTTCATACAAAAAAAACACGTTGAAAAGTAGGTCATTCAAAAGGGCGTAAGTAAAATATGACGTCATCTTCCCAACAAGAATCCAGAGCCACTCCAGAGCAGCGATTGTCTGTACTCTGTACTAAGGTCTCCCTGAATACAGCGAGGAAGATGACGTCAACTGTCGGTTTACAGTAATTTGCGATTTTTTCCAAAATTAACGGAGAAAAAAATAAAAAAAAATGTTTTTTGTGTACTTCACACGTTTTTACCGAAATGGTTTTCGAATTAAGACTTTTGGAAATTATGAAATATTGTCAATTGTACTGGTTTGTTTGTACAGAAGCTGTTTGATGTTTACCCTGAGTGAATTGAGCTCGGCCTCTGCTTTCTCGAGCAGCCGCCGCGCGTCATCTCGCTTGTTCTGGTGGAAGCTGACGATGCCTTGCAAGAGGTGCAGGCGCATCATCAAAGTACGCTCGTTAGCTGAAACAAACATTCACTTTTGAGAAAATTCTTGTTCTCTGTGAGCTAACACCTTTTGGTCTTCAAGGCGGGAGTGAATCGGTTTTTACTAGGTAAGCGAGTTCCATCCCAGACAATATCTCAACTATGTCTAACTGCAGTAGGTACCGCTACGTCTTCCACTGATGTTCTCTCCACCACACACCACCAAACCGAGCTAGACACACTCACCATCCGTCCCCTTCAAGGCCACGACACGCATGTGATCCTCTCCGTAGCTGCGCTTGAGCGCGCGCTCGGCGCGAGCCAGCCTCGCGGCCGCGTCTCCCGCCGCTGAGACTCTCTAGGCACAGGTAGCACCACGCTATGTCTAACTGCAGTACCGCTACGTCGTCCACTGATGTTCTCTCTATCACACACCATCAAACCGAGCTAGACACACTCACCATCCGTCCCCTTCAAGGCCACGACACGCATGTGATCCTCTCCGTAGCTGCGCTTGAGCGCGCGCTCGGCGCGAGCCAGCCTCGCGGCCGCGTCTCCCGCCGCTGAGACTCTCTAGGCACAGGTAGCACCACGCTATGTCTAACTGCAGTACCGCTACGTCGTCCACTGATGTTCTCTCTATCACACACCATCAAACCGAGCTAGACACACTCACCATCCGTCCCCTTCAAGGCCACGACACGCATGTGATCCTCTCCGTAGCTGCGCTTGAGCGCGCGCTCGGCGCGAGCCAGCCTCGCGGCCGCGTCGCTCGCCGCTGAGAGACTCTCTAGGCACAGGTAGCACCACGCTATGTCTAACTGCAGTACCGCTACGTCGTCCACTGATGTTCTCTCCACCACACACCACCAAACCGAGCTAGACACACTCACCATCCGTCCCCTTCAAGGCCACGACACGCATGTGATCCTCTCCGTAGCTGCGCTTGAGCGCGCGCTCGGCGCGAGCCAGCCTCGCGGCCGCGTCGCTCGCCGCTGAGAGACTCTCTAGGCACAGGTAGCACCACGCTATGTCTAACTGCAGTACCGCTACGTTGTCCACTGACGCTAGGATTGATGAGCTGCATTCGCTGTGAATGAACGAGATTTGTTCTTGTACAAACCGAATTGAAAGAACAACGACTTCGCATTTATGCTATGGGTTAAACAGCAAATAATACACAGTGTGAACTGTGTGAAGAAGGCTCTTTCTCACATATTAAACAAGCAGTGGTATCATGTAATTAGCCGTTTTTTTTACACAACAACGGTGGCAAACAAGTCCCCAGTTAGGCTGCTCCAAATTCGAGCAAGATAACATTTTGCTGTGCCCTACCTTAGCACTTTGCACGTGGTTTAGTGTCGTGTCGCCAGTGGGCTAACAGTAACAAAACCACCTGTAATACCTCAACTGCCTGTCAGCTTCCAACAGCAGCACGAGCGCTAGCGGGTAGTCCTTCTTCTTAGCGGCGGCCCGACCCCGCTCGTGTAAGGCCAGGCCAACCATCAGTGCGCGCTGCTCGGCCTTAGGCAGCTCTATCGTCTTGCCTGACTGGTCTTCCAACTAAACCAATCATAAAGGACGATTATAATAGGGTATTAAACTAAGGTAAAAATATATTTTTTTATGTCACACCTGGCCATAAAGCAGCAATTACCGCACGCTCCGCGCGCGGGAAGTCCCACTTACTGACCAGGGGGTGACATAAAATTGTGTACTTAACACGGGCGGTAATAAAGAAAGCCTCAGATCGCATATTTATCGCCCTTGCCTTCGGCTCGGGCTGCGATCTGAGACATTCTTTGTTTTACCGCCCTTGTTAAGTAATGTACTATTTTACTTGACTAATAAAAGATCTAACGAAAATGTTCGGAAAACATAAATTATTAATTTATTTTAGCTAATTGAAAGATTTTATAAACATAATAAAGATTTAAAAAGGACGCTGATTTGAACATACCAATTCACACTGTCTTAGTGACGTCACTAAGACAGTATTTCTCAACAAACTTCATAAGCCAGGACGGCTTATAATCGTCGGCGCGGCGAAAAAAATATACAATGCCATTCTTTTGTTATCTGCCCTGGGATCCCAGGGACTGGTAGACGACGGGTTCTAATCGTTTTTGACATTTAATAAATAGTTGCTGATTTGACTGTGAGTAAAATACCGTATTAACAAAAATTTGCGTGCAAGTTTATTTACACTGCGGAACTGCGGGC
This sequence comes from Cenopis cana, assembly GCA_951800055.1. Classification (NCBI taxonomy): domain Eukaryota; kingdom Metazoa; phylum Arthropoda; class Insecta; order Lepidoptera; family Tortricidae; genus Cenopis; species Cenopis cana. Next base: position 4,553,683 of record OX637487.1, on the reverse strand, counting down.
TACCTAGCGCGGTTTATACTAGCAAGAACCTGCGCGAAATTTTCAGTGAATCTTGATTACATTGCTGGGTTTGATCGTATTCATCTTACCTCGGTGAGCCGCAGCCCGCAATGTAAATAAACTTGCATGCGTTTTTGGTAGTGATAACGTTAGCTGCCGAATTTTAGTCATAAACGATACTAGAGTATGATTATAGTAACCGGCGACACGTTTAACCGGCCAGTTGTGAACCTTATTGCAATGAGATAAGGACTTTCATTGAACAAGAGGCTGACCGGTACGGCGTGACGTCGTTGGTGCACACACCACGTATCTTTATTGTTAGATCTGTTAGTCTGTCATTTAGTTTATAGGAAACAAGTAGGTGTAAGTTCCGAACCTGTATAAGTGAGAGAGCGCAACACTTGTCAACAAACTGTATAAATATATAGTTTGGCGACATAATTTTATATGCCTACTGTGGCTAGTGTAATTTATGTCTTTGAGTTAAATAAATAAAAACTTATTTTTATCCTGTATTCAATACAAAGAGATAAGAGCTAGAAAAAATACCTTCATATACTCCTCAGTCTCGAATTCATCAACACACTCTGAGAGTAACATGGCGTCATCACGGGTCGCTTTCATCTCTAAATACAGCTCATCTTGCTTCTTGGCTTCCTCAGGGTTCACTGAAGGAAGAAATGGATCATCATCATCATCATATCGGCCGGAAAACGTCCACTGCTGGACATAGGTCGCCCCAAAGAGCGCCACAGTGACCAGTCCTGTGCCGCTCGCATCCAGTGGACTCGGAAGAAATGAATATTACAACACACATTGATTTACCACCCTAGTTAAGAAATGCACTATACATTTCTATATAAATAACTCTATTTGATTCAATAGTTTTCGGTTAATTGGTAGATACTATATCAGCGTTAAGTCTGACGTTAGTACGTTATCGTTGTTCCCTTAAGTACAAATACACTGACCTTAGTAAGTTTTTATTGTGCCAAATTCAAAATATATTTTATGTTACACCTGGCCATAAAGTGGTCATTATCGCACGCTCCGCGCGCGAAAAAACCCACTTCCTGGCCAGGGGTGACATAAAATTTTGTACTTACCACGGGCGATAATAAAGAAAGCCTCAGATCGCATATTTATCGCCCTTGCCTTTGGCTCGGGCGTAAAATACCTGCGATCTGAGACATTCTTTGTTTTATCGCCCTTGGTAAGTAATGTACTATAGTAAACAAATACTTGCCTTTACTTCTTCCCAATGATCCCTATCTAGTAAAGTGTCTTTCAGCATTTTTGTGTGTCATAAATCCACTGTTAAGTTTTACTTTTGTGAAATAAATTGATAAATACATTAAATATATACATTGAATAGGTACATTAAAGTAAGAAAACAATAGTCCATTTATACCATAATTAAAATGTGTCATTGTCAGCAAAAAAGTAGGTACTGATAATATGTAACATTGACTAATGTTAATTTGTCCCTGTAACCAAGCATTACTATCGGGTCACCCAGAAATCCCAGAATATGACGCTGCGCTCTATAATGACGTCACACCGCAATGTGCACAGATATTCTGACTGACCGGTTAGTTGATAGTTGATACAGATTGTGAGCGGTAGGATACTCACCAGCCATTATTAAAGCCATGATTTGCACTCCATTCTTGAGTCCTTGCTCTTCCAAGCTCGGGACTGGTTGTATCACTTTACCATTGAATATCAGTTTCACTCTGAAAAATATACAACATATGTCATAGTGGATTATATTTTTTTATAAACAAAAAAGAATAAATAAATACGAAGACATTTTATTATGCAATAAAGTCTATTTTAGTTATTTCAAATTAACTAGAAAAGAGTATTGAATAATAAGGAATTACCGGCTCTCGCTGACTTTCAAGTCCTTCGCCACAGCTTCAATCAGTCCCTTCCCAACAGAATCCAATGTCTGCTGGATCTTCAGCACCTGAGGCTTTTGTCCAGGCACTGTCGCTTTCACACGCAACGTTGCCAGCCCTGTTTCCTTGAACTCAGAATTCGCCTTGGACCGGTCAATGGAATGTAATTGCAGCTCATGCAACGCGGTCAAAACTGTGTCATTGGGAAGACTTAATTCTGTTGCAAATTTTTTTGAAAGTTCCTGTAATGTGAGATGTTGGTATGGTCAACAAGTTTATGTTTAGCCACATTGGGGGTCTTGTCATAATAAACAATCTGTATAATTTATTTACGTTGTCGTTGTGATTAATTTATTATGACATATGCTCCTTTAGAGTCCAACATAGGGTTTAGGGCACAAGAATGCGATGGACTGACCAAATAAGGGCTGTGGTAGAATCACCTAGGCAAGCCGGTGGGAATCGAGTTGTATGGGCGCTCCGCCACTGCAGCCTTGAGAGACAAATAACGACGGATTGTCAAACTTGCCACTAAACCGAGATGACAACCATGACCATGACCGTACAGTCAAGAGTGAAGCAACTAAAAAGAAGAATTCTCCTTTACATCTCCTTACTCGTCCCACCCATCTCCATCTACCAGTCCCACCCAGAAATGATTGCATGCAATAGATGATGGGTTAGAAATAGAATTTCACTTATATTATACAAGTTTTTATGCATTTCAGTATTTATTTTATTGAATTGGATAAAGATTTTTTAATGCTGTTTTTCGATTATTAAATTTGGTAAAAGCATGGAACCACTATCAACTACTTAACTCAGAAATGCCACCAAAATCTACAACCAACTCGTCAAAAAAGTGTCCGTGAAAGTGAGGCGGTTGAAACGCGCGATTAATGACCTAAATAACATGAAATAGGACCACCTCATGTCTGGTTAAGTATGCAATATCTGTAAAAGATCTTCCAATGAGAATCTTAAAATAAATGTTTATTCTGGTAACAGTCCTAGTTATTGCATCTGAATTTCATAATATATTTATTTGTTAATGTAAAAAACTGTTACAAACAGTTGCGTCGCACTTCTTCGACGCAATACCTATTGTATAAATAAATTCAGCCTTTATATTAAAGTATAGTAAAATACCTAACAACTCTCAAATAATACCTAATTGTCGATACAATTGTATAAACAAAGAACTAACCTTTAAACTTTCCGAAATAGATTGATCAGGCAAAATAAACGGTGACTCCCATAATTTTATTCTTTCTTCGTTCAGCTTAGCCCGTAATTTTATCAGCAAATCTTCGTGTTGTAGGTTCGTCTCCATCTTGAGAAGTCAGTTCAAGAAATGGTAAGATCTCATACGGGGACGTGAGTTGCTAAATTTGATTCTGCGTTGAAATTTCCCCGATTCTTTTCTCGGAAAGTTAGCAGGAAAACAATAATACAATGGATATTGCATTGACAGTCAAAAGACGTTTTTACTCCAATTTAAACAGGAACGTTGAATGCCTGTTTGTTTGCTCTAAACTAAATTAAATATCACATAATAAAATACACAAATTAAATCAAACACTATTTTAAAATTATAATACAGTGAGTACAAACGATAATATGAGAAATTTACTCGCCAATCCATATAAGTAAAAGAGTATATATTATATCTATGCGTAAAATACGTTGAGAGAGATGGTGATACAAAAACGTCTCAGCGTTGTCAGCTCAGCTGACAAAGTCTTTATTTACTGTCATTGGCCAGCTGTTAAATGTTTACTAACAACCACCTTGCAACCAACTATCCACAAAATATAGTGCAGCTGCTATCAAAGAGTATATATATAATTTACCTGACTAAATCAAGATAGTCTTATGATAACGAGAGAAATAATAAAATATGATATAATATTTTGTGCATGGCAGGAATACGTCTGTCTATACACTATATACTTACTATACCTACAGGTAAGGGTGAAATCGGAAACTTACCTAATCAGAAATCCAGAAGTTGGTAATTTGATAATTTCTTCTGACTACAATAATCGCCTTTTTCAAAATTTTACCAGAAAAAGAAAATGTGGGTGACCAAGTTGTAATTTTTGAAGTGAAAACTTCTTTCGCGGCGCTGAGCACTTTTTTTGATGGGGGAAAATTGGTAAACTCGCGACGATGCGTAAGACCAAGGGCCTGTACCACAAAACTTTACAAGCGTACAATTCGACAAATTTGTCAACTATTTCTATGGAAAATCGTACAATTTTGTCGAATTGTACGCTTGTAAAGTTTTGTGGTATTGGGGCCAGTAAAAGTCCCAATTTAGAGTGAGCGGCATGTGTCGTTGCGACACTTTTCCGCTCATTTTAAATTGAGCTTTTTATGCATACATTTACGGTTCAACTAAGTCCAATATCGGATAGCCACACTGACCGATTTCCGTAAAGATCATATTTCAAATACATTCTCATGGAAAGTAGTTCTTATTGTAAATACGGTGACAGTTCACGTCAAAATAGTGGCCAAGCGTGATGGACAAACTACGAATAATTTTGAATCGACTTTGTAATCGATGCTTGGTTTCCGATTTCAATTAAAACTTTAACTGATTCTGAGACTGAAGTATAATCGATTAATGAAGCTGTACAAAGATGTACATTATTTTCTGCAACGATGCACGTGCACTTTGCACTAGCCCCAAATAAAGTTATTAACCCCGCACGCGTATCGATGCAACTAATCTGTAACGTTAAGTATAAGCTGCACAAACCATTCAGTGTACGATTAGCCAACGATAATAAAACATCTCTCATCTCTCATCTCATCTCTTTGGCATTAAGCCCGCCATTTGTACAATTCTGTGTATTTTGTGCAATAAAGTTTAAATAAATAAATAAATAAATCTCTCGTATATCGCGGTCTTTTTACTCCGCGGCAATCGTCCTCCACCTGACATAGTGCATCCTTACACAGAAGTAGTTTTTAATAACGTGGCAGATTTTTCGCCTACGCTTTTGGCAGAGGGGTAAGTATACGTATATCAATTGCGGCTCCCGCCTTAAATGCTCTAAGGTATATATGTAGATGGATTATTCGAATATGAATATCTTTGTTATTTACTTTCTTTATCATGTCATTGAATTTTCACTTCTGCCGGCACTCCCGGAGTGCAACCCGTTGTTTTTTACCAAAATATCTGATCATGACATTTCTGAAAGAAAATCTCAGTGGGTAGGTTGTATGGGTGTCCCATATCTACCACGCCACAGTGGCACCGGAGGAGGTAGGTCAACTCAAGAGGAACATAACCAGCCTAACATGACCTCAGTAAAAGTAGCACGGTTTTCGAGTGGTTTCCTCTTGAGTTGACCTACCTCCGGTGTCACTGTGGCGTATGGTAGATATGGGACAACCTGTATAACCTATAGTACGACTCAAACTATGGTCCGTGTAATGAACCCTTGGGATCCAACTTATCAAAGTGCGTCAGTAAATTGATATACCTACCTAGTGTTAGCGTCACGTTAAATAGGGCTAGTTATAATTCTAGGTATTAATCCGGTATACGAACAAATTGAGGTACTGAACCATCGATATCGCAAGAAGCCTTTAATCATATAAGTCTGAAGAGTTTTAAATGTGGCGATACCGATGACGTAGACAGTGGCGCCACGGTGGTGGCCGATATGGGTAACTAATCTATTTGCCGCGGCCTCCTGTCTGACGGGTAAATTAAAAAGTTAAGGAATCAGATGATAATTCATTATCGATCGGTAAAAATGTTTTGTTGTAACGTTGAGAATTAATATTATTAGAATATAAGCATGCTTAATGTTAAAGATTGACTATTTCAGCTCTTGTAATACAGGTATTGTATAGAATTGTGGGGTTTTATTTACACTCTTTACACTAGGTATTAGGTACATGATTTCCGAAAGGGTCCGTGGGCACTTCCTGATTTCAAAAGGGGTCCTAAATTAATTGTATTAAGCATTAACGCTGTTAACGCAACAACAAATTTCATTAAAAAAAAATAGACTATCTATGTACGCCATTGTACGCTAGTAACACCCTCGGCCTCATCATCACTTACCAACAGGTAAGTAGGTCAAATGCTTACCTACCTACCTATTCTAGTATTCTACATATATATATTAAAAAATAATAATTCGAGCAGGATTCGAACCTGCGTGTTTCTGGCACGGCAACCCTAAATCCGGAATGCCTAAATTTGTCAATGTTTCTTTCCTCGTGTTGCGAAATCTAATACTAATTAAGTGCCTTTATGTCACACCTGGCCATAAAGCGGCAATTACCGCACGCTCCGCGCGCAGGAAATCCCACTTCCTGGCCAGGGGGTGACATAAAATTTTGTACTTAACACGGGCGGTAATAAAGAAAGCCTCAGATCGCATATTTATCGCCCTTGCCTTCGGCTCGGGCGTCAAATACCTGCGATCTGAGACATTCTTTGTTTTACCGCCCTTGTTAAGTAATGTACTATTATGTACCTACCTAGGTCAAGGGCCTGACACGCTTTGTAAGAGAAAGATAGCCTTATTGCGATTCCTATGAGAGGAAGTAGAAAAAAGTGCGATGTTTTGTCCTTATCACCGACCGGACATTTTTTCATGGTCGGGTAAAAGTAATCTGTCATTAGTGTCAAGAAGATTGCTAAACAAAGTGGCAATATTTTGCAGTGCAATATATAAGTGGAAAATTAATGATGAATTTGGTTTAAATGAATAATAATTTACCAATCATCAGATCCGTAGTGTTTGGTTGTTCAGTGCAAACATGGTGGGGTGTTCAGTGTTTGGCTGTAAAAGCAATTTCGACCGAAAAAAGGCGGATGTTACATTCCATGCGTAAGTACATTTTCTTTGAATTTTGGACCCGTGTTTATTTCTAAAATCTCACCGGAACCAAATTACTGAGCTAAATCATTAGTTATATCATGAGACAATAGATGAAATAGGAAAAATATGTGAATTAATTAAAAAATAACCTCCAAACATTTGACATACAAACCGGTCAAATCGCGTAGTAGAAATCTACCATAGAAGCCAGCTTAGCATTGATGTCCCACCATTCAGTCGGTTTATAATTCGATTTCGGGATACCAACAAATAATAAAAAAAACCCCTAAAGATTACCCCACGTTTCGGGAATTTCAAGTAATTTGATTTTTTCAGTTTTTCAACAGAGGATGAATCCCGAAAAAATGGATTTCAGGACTGAGGGAACAGGAAATTAAATTGGGTAAAATAATCTATAACTGCTTATTACATATTTGTTTATTTATTGAAAAATAAAGTTATAAATGTAATATATTATTGTAAATAAATTACCTGTTCTAAATTGAAGTTTATTCTTTTATTCCAACAACTACATAATTTATCTGTGAAAGACAAAAAGGGGCATGGAAATAGTAAGCACTATCTGGTTACATTACTTACTACTTTCATCGTCTAGAGACTTAAACATTTAGCATGGTTCTTTGGGTGACGTGATGACCAGCAAGTCAAGCGGCGTGCAGGAAGGCCAGCGACCAGCGGCGAGCGGCGAGAACAAAATGTATAGATTTGGATCAGTGAAATCGCCGTTTGATGCAACGGTGATAACCGGTGACTATGTATTTATAGGTAAGATTATCCCAAAAAAAGTGGCCGGTCGAGATCACTTATTTTACGATATCGCCTACGATGTTGTGTAAATTTAGTTAGTGAGTCAAAATGGCGACTTAGTCACTATGGAATTTGATCACTTGTAACTAAGTACTATCCGACTAAATTTTTGGGGTAATTTTTTGCAACCATGGTATCCCCATATTTTGACGTCATAATATGAGAAAGACATAGCCCCGGTCGCTTGTTGGCGCATCTATAACTACAGAGTATATACTATATCTATGACCTAGGTACTTACATATTTATCACATCGTATCACACATATCACGGACTGGAGAGAACTGCACCGGCAAGAGTGAAACTCTTAAATAATGATGATGATGATCACACATATGTAGGTAGGTATATAAAATAAGATGAAAAGTTTTCGAATCCCTCACGTATCACGTTACCTAGTGCTTCTCCGAACTCAATACAACTTATCCAATTTTTTCTTTGTTATAAATACACTTCCAATCCCTAATGTCCCAAAGGTTATTGTTATTAACCACGAGAATACAAAAGCTTTTTATTTCCTTTGATGAACATCAATAAATAGATAGGTAGGTACGGTAAATAGGGCGGCACTGGCGCCTTCCTTTCCTTGGGAGATCCCAGAGCCGTCCGAAATGGGTTGAGGAATGGTTGAGGAGGACAATGCTGTCGGGAAGAAGGTTCGCGATTAAGGCGATATATCGATTGAAAGAGACACCCTTTGTTTTTCGCTCACGACAAAACGGGATGCAACCCTCTCCGAGAATAGCTTTTTAGACAAATCTCGTTAAATATCTGACTGTGTGCAGGTTTATTAAATTTCCTCTTGTCAGTACCTAGATGAGGTAAAATACCATCATACTTGATGGTGTCTTTTAATAATGCGTTGTTTTAGTAGGCTGAGGAAAAAAAGGAAAATATACACTCGACTTTGGATTTATTTTCTATCAGTACCACAATCATATAGTCAAGAATCATATATCTGAAAATCAGCCCTTACTGTTTGCTAGTCTGGGCAGGACAGCGTTTCAAAGTCTCCAAATTTCTCAGTGTAGCGCCTTAAATATATATATTACTTATGCAGAAATTCAGAGAAGTACATGTTACTAGATAACTATTCAATATTGCTGGGAATCCTGGTAAGGTTTTGAAGTACTTAAGTACCTAATATGTTACTTAAATACAGTTTTGTTCGGTACCTCTATCTGTATTCTGCGAAATGTAATTGAGCGTACGCAAAGAGTATAATAATATATGTGAGCGTAAGTAAAGCGGGTATTATTACACTGTCCTGAATTCAGGACACTTAGAAGGGTTCGGACCTATACGTTAGAGCGAGATGCTTCAACTCCCCTCCACTAGTCAGGATTCTGAATTCAGTAGCTTTAGTATAAGTTTTTTCGAAACATTAACTAATTCGAACGCGTTTGCGTTTTGTCTCAAAATGTATGAAAACGCTCTCACCGAGTTTGAAATACGCGCGTTCATCAGTTAGCAACAAGTGTTATACTCGCTGTTTTAGTTTCCACTAGTGACCACCAGAGGCGCTGTGCACGTATTCATATCACTTTCATACATTTTGAGACAAAACGCAAACGCGTTCGAATTAGTTAATGTTTCGAAAAAACTTATACTAGAGTTACAACTTACAGGACAGTGTAATAACCGCTTAAGAGACCGTCAAACTTTGCGCTTTTATCATTTTCACGAAATCTTACTCGATAGATGGCGTTGGCGAGCTATTTACAATAGTCAAGCATCGATCACCTCACCAGTTACCTCTAGTATATCTTGACACTAGGACACGTAATAACTACACGCAATCGGAGGTCTGAAGCATTGGTTCTCCTACGGTGAGGTCAAAGCGTTGGAAAATATTACTTAATTACCTAAGTAACCTACTGCCTGGCGTAAAAATCTTGATCGTTTTGTTTACTTAAAAAAGAATTATTACTTTGTATGAAATTTCAAAGTTCACATATATACAAGTAAATAAAATGCCCATTTTGATTTAAAAAATGTATACATATGGTACGATCATATGCCGTACGTTTTATTAAAAAGAAATGTAGTTTGATTTATTTATATCTGTGATGAATATACAAAAATATTAAAAAAATAATCCCTATAGTTATTTGTTAAAATTCATTTTAAAATTTTCATTCCTCATTCATTTGTGACTCAGCATCACGGCGTTCAGCTATGAAGAAAACTATAAGCAATAATTGATTTTTAGTTCGTTAAGACATTGCCACTACGATTATTAAAAAAAAAACTATTTCTCAAAAATAAGACGGAACGGAAATGAGACAGATATATAATAAGAATTTGAATTAATTGAAATGTCAAAAAGTTCATGCTTTCCCGCCGTTCATTTTTTTTTAACAGAATCGCAAGTGTATTTTTCCACCGAAAAACGCAAATTATTTAAGACACATACAAAAACGTAGCGTTTCCAATAGAAAAATACTAGTTGAATTGGCTGAATACGACCGGGCCTGTACTCTGAAATTCGAAATCCGTACTTGGTATTAGTGGCTTCCCTTTCGCGCGAGAGTGAAAGGGACGGCATGTGCAAAGTATAGATTTCGGAGTAGACACTCTGTGCCTTCTTTTATACGCCTGTTTCTACTTTTAATAAAGTTTAGAAGTCGACAAATAAATACTTAATAATATATGTGTCAGTAAAAATTTTTCTTGTTTCCTGTTTCTTGTTTACTTTCAGTTTCTATAAAAATCAAAATTGATTTCTAGGAGCTTTTTTGATTTATTTCATTGCATGTTTGAGAAAAGCACTATATCGGTGTGAAAAGGGATTGTCAGTCTCGTAACTATCTGTATGTACTTGGCCGGCGACCCCTTACTTCGCGGCATCTGTAGTAATGTACTATTTTTCAAACGTGCAATGAACTGTCGTCATTGTTCAGATCAAGATTCAGACCTCGTATAATTTTGAAAAGTTTTGATGGAAAGGACATAATGGATTATCATCCATTTGTAAATATGTTTAAAGCAGTTATCCATTCGGATGTTAAGTTGAGTTCTTGTGAAAAGATGTATTATTTGCGCTCCTATTTGACAGGAGAAGCATTTGATTTGATTAAACATTTAATGTTCAATGATGGCAGTTATGAAGTTGCTCTGAAACTTTTAGACGATAGGTATAATAACATACCCAAAATTGTAAATTTTCATGTTAATAGTATAATTGACATGCCAGCTTATACAAAGTGTACAGCTCATGGTTTGCGCTCCATTGTTTCGAATGTAAATATGCATCTTGAAGCCTTAAAAAATTTAAAGGAACATGTTGAATACTGGGACACTTTGTTGGTCAATATTCTGGCAAAAAAGATAGATTCCTACACTTATCGCGGATTCCATTTGGAGCGTGACATGACTAAGGTACCTTCATTGTGTGAATTCCTGACATTTTTAGAGAAGCGTGCTGTAGCAATGGAAGCCACAATGAAGGAGGAGCATTCTAAGCCAGTAAAATCTGTAGTGAGTGCGGCAGCTGTTACTGGAGCGCAATGTAAGTTTTGCTATTCTTCCCACAAGCTTTACCAGTGTGCTAAATTTAAAATGTTGCCTCCTAAGGAGCGGTATAATTTTGTGGACACAAACTATTTGTGTAAGTTGTGTCTGAATAGTCACCGAGGAAGGTGTCTATTAAAATTAAGGTGTGCGGCATGTCATATGCTACATAATACCTTGCTGCATAATGCTATCCCAAGATTTGATATCCCAAGCCAGAGTGTAAATAATAAACCTGTTGCTGATGATAAAAGTTTTGCTACCAAGGCTTCCAATTTAGTTTCTAATATTTGTGCAAAGCCACAAGCCCATAGTGTCTTATTACCGACTGCTATTGTGAAATTGATTAATAATGATGGCACATTTACCCGTGTTAGGGCATTGTTGGATTCAGCCAGTCAAGTGAGTTTCATTTGTGAAAAAGTTGTTAATAATGTAAATAGTTGTGTATATAATACAGATGAAGTTGTGACTGGAGTGTGCAATGGGCAGAATAATACCTGCCAAAAGGCTGATGTAGTTATTCATTCTTCTGTGAATGATTTTAAAATCAATGTGTCATGCTGTGTGACCAAAAATATAACATGTCCTCTCCCGCAGCAAACATTTGACATTTCACAATTTAATATTCCTTTGAATGTTAAGTTAGCGGATGAAAATTTTAATGAAACAGATGAAATTTCACTGTTATTGGGATGTGATGTATTCTTCCAGGTGCTACAGAGTGAGTCATACCCGCTAATGCCTTGTGGCCCATTTCTGGTGAATACTAGTTTCGGTTATGCTGTTGCCGGGACATTGCCAGTATCTGCTGGCAAGATTTCATCATGTAACCTTTGTGGAACTGCTGAAGGTAGCTCTTTAAATTTTGAAGACGAATTGCAGTCACCATCCTCATGACAAAGAGGTGAGAGGATATCTACTGTCAAATGATACCTACTTCTGTAAATAGTGATGTGTTTATGTCTATATTTTGGGAGTGTAAAAAGTTGCCTTATGTCATCAATGAGTTAGGTACTGAGCAACAATTATATAAGCTTTGTCAGGAATCCTACAAATTAAAAAATGAGAAGTATTCAGTGACTCTGCCGTTGAAGGTTGACTTAGAAAAGTGGGATCGAGGTATTCTAGGTAAATTCACTTTTGAATAATTCACTAATGATGTAAATAAAAAATGTTATTGAGTAGTTTAAATAAACAATATTGTATTATAAATTCAAATAGAGAGCTAAAGTCCGTGTTGTAAAAATGTATAAAATGTTTTAGATTTAAGGCAAAAATGCTGTAATAACGAAGGCTTATGTTGTTTTCTGACATGACAACTAAACGAATACTTTGTTAGCTTTACCAATTGATTACAATTAACTCTTATATTTGTTTTTATATTAAGTTTTGGTTTGGCCGCCAATATGTTCAGATCAGAACAAGAAGGTTTTATATATTTGTGTCAAAGCCTGGCATAATAGAAAAGAAAAAAGTTGAAGAGAGAGAACAGATAGAGTTGATGACGTGAGTTGAGTTGTGAGTTGTTAAAATATAAATAAAATAATTTGATGAGAAAAAGTGAGTTGTTTTATGTTCAAACACAATAATAAGAAGAAAGGCAGTGTTTGTAACAGTCATTACGTGCGTTTTATAACAGGATTCAAAGTATAACGTTTCAGGCGGAATAACCCGAGAGAACTGTAAAGAAATTTCGTACAAAATTGAAGGCCGGGAAGTATTTCTTTTTTGACCGAGTGAAACGACGCATTTTTAAACCGATTCTCGTGAAATTTGGTGAATAGGTTCGAAAATAAAAATAAATTTATTTGTCGAGTCAGTTTTTGTGTTTATCTGCGGCTGAATTTTGGTGGATAGAATCGTGCGCCTACATTTTGAGCATCTACGTAGATGCTTATTGTAGCATTCTGAGAGACAATATTTCGCAGAACTGCATAGTACTACCTAGGTATAGTTCGGACACAACTCTAAGGCTAAATTCTGTCAAAGGAACGCAAGTAAAACTCGACTTAGAGCTCTGACTGTTAGGTAGATTTTTGCTTCCGTTAATTTGACAGCACTTGGCCTTAGGCCCGTCTCTCACGGCGCTACTTCCAAGGGATTTGAGTTTCGTACGCGTATCATACGCGTCGCTTGTGAGTCGCCGCCATACATATTCACTTGGTTGGTCGCAGGTCGACGACGCGTTTGACTATCTTGCTGGTCGCACCGTCGCACGCGACCCGAGTAACATACGCGTCGCATGCAAAATGGCGTCGGAGCAAACTTTTAATGTTAATTTTGTTCAAGAGGTAGAAAAATTTCCATGTTTGTACATTTTAATGCCAGAGTATGTTAAAAAAGATGTAACAGAAAAGGCGTGGATTGAGATTGAAAAAAAAATCAATTTGACAGGTTAATTTTTATTTACAAAATCAAACACATTAATTGGATTGCCAAGGAAGTGCAGCACGTGGGGTTATAAAATAGTTGGCAAGATAATTTCTCAGATCAGAGATCATACGGACGTGTTGTATTCGGGACGGCTTCTCACTCGAATGGAAAAATAGTCTCATTTGGGTAGCGCCGTGTGGGGAAATGAGTAGCATACCAGTAGGCGACCGAGGTTTGCATCTCAGTCGCGTTGCATTTAAATAGCGCCGTGAGAGACGGGCCTTACAGTTGTGTACGAAATATACTTTGACAAATGCCTAGTTGCTAAATGATTACCTTCCAGGTTAAACCACTAGATGCTGATTGCTGACTTTAATAATAATGAAATGCTCATCAAAATAAATCATTTTTCTAAATAGGTATAAAAAAGTCACGAGTAGATAAACTAAATCCACCAAGTATCAAGGACAGTACTTGAAAAGCATTTGACAACTGCGTTATCAGCTATGTGATTCATAAGTTGTCTCGATTTCGTTCACAATTACGTTCCTAGTATACTTTGACTGCGACTTTCATAATAAATACACATAATGGGAGGTCACAATTTGTATTGGTTTCTTTGAGCGGGTTGTGGTAAGCTTTGTAAATAGCCACAAAAAAACGGTATATACGTCCTCCTCCGACGGCCGCTCGGCCGGTACCACAAAGTACCTTTCTATATATAATGGCCGGTACTGAGTCACTATGACCGTGTCAATGAAAATGTCGTGAAAAAGGCATGTTGTAAATCATTTAGAATTAATATATTTCTATCTTAGTTGCTACTTTCTATTATCTCAAGTCATAAAATAGAAGTTATTTTATCATAGTCATATAATCAAAAACCTTATTATTAGCTTTAATATTACTAAAAGATGCAATGAAGATTGAAGTTTTTCAGAAAATCTACAAATTGTAAAATGCAATGAAATGTCAGCGTATACTTAGGTACAGTTCAGATTACTTACATTAGTTACATTCACGTCTGCAAGGTGAGCTGCAGGTACCTATGTTATGTATTCAGAAACTACCTAAATCAGGTGGAAAAATACGCGTGCAATGTACTAGACACACTGACTAGACGGATTTCGTGTCTAATATAAATTGCGAACGGTTAGCCGTAGCCAGCACTTGGGCTATAATCTTTCAAAGTTGGCCCCTCACACGTCGGTTGGACAGCCGCGCATCCATCACGCCGTAAACTAGTCGAATTTGTCGTTAGCATGGCCCTTCGACCGTCACGGTGATGACGATACTTACGGCACTTGAAGGTCGGTTTTACTATACGGGTTCCGTAGGCAAAATTTCGAAAATGGAACACTTCAGAAACGGAATGGTTTCATGTCCATACGTTTTAGGTATTAATTTTATTTAAAAAACTATAAAGGTTCCGTTTTTGCCATTCTGGCTACGGAACCCTAAAAACGGATAATTGGGACTCGGACTCCGCTCTGCGAACCAACCGGAAAATTAAGTTGATTTTAATAGGAAAAAAAAAAAAATTAATTAAAAAACAAAAAACCCGCCTGCACTAAAAATACCGAAACAAGCAATAAAAAGTTTTGTTAATATTGCATTGTCACCTGAACTACAAGTGTATTCCTAATTTCAGCTCAATACTAGTTAAGGATAAAAAGCAGTCGGAGGCATGGAGTAGCATTAAATGAGACTTTTGGGCCAAATCCATGCCTCCGACTGCTTTTTATCCTTAACTAGTATTGAGCTGAAATTAGGAATACACTTGTAGTTCAGATGACAATGCAATATTAACAAAAACTTTTTATTGCTTGTTTTGGTATTTTTAGTGCAGGCGGGTTTTTTGTTTTTTAATTAATTATTTTTTTATTAAGACTTTTTAGTTTCAACTATGGTCCTTGCAATAATTCAGTGGCGGCGCGTGAGATTTTTATAGGGTAACCCGGAGCAAAAATTAGAAATTGAAGAGTCATCAACTAGGTACCTCGTTGAGAGAATTGTAATGATCCCAAACACGATAGTTATATCTAGTGAAGTTTATGAATTGCTATGACCACCTTCCGACTTTCTCGTCAAAACGGCTTTATGGCCACATGATATTGCAATGAAACTTGATTTACAGATATATAAAATTTCAACCCAATTGGACTACGAGAAGTTTGTCAAATTTAGTATGTAAAGTTTGACCCAAGGAAACAATTTAAACTGAACCTACTTATTTATTACTTACTTTACGAGGTAAATAACACCTTGCAAAAATATCTTCACGTGACTCATTTCAGCAAAAAACAAGTGCGTGTCGGATCACGCACAAAGAAGCGTTCCGTACCGACACCTAGCAGTCCACTTTTAAAAACACTATTTAATACCTTAATAGGGAAGAAACGGCACTTACGTCCTTTTGTTTGGGCAAGACAGTTTTTAAGAATAAGAATAATAAAAGTCATCATCATCATTCATTCATAACTCAAAAACCCTTAATCCCATCTTGTTCAAACCAAAAATCGTTGAAAGTATTTATTAAATATGTACACCGCCTCAATTTTTTTCAGAATTTTAATCTTCTTCGTTTGGAAATTAGAGGGGGGGGGACACATTTTGTACGACTATAGATGCTAATATCTCTCCAACGATTGACTTAAATGGAAAACTTTTTTAGTAACCTCTACGGTATTTTTAAAGACCTATCCAAAAATACACCTCACAATTACTTGCATTGTAAAAAAATCCCCCGGTTACATGTATGGGGAGCCGCCCCTAAAATATTTTTTTTTCCTAATTTGACATTACTTTTATGTAACGGTTTATAGAATACATCTTCCTACCAAATTTCATAATTGTAGTACTTATAGTCTCCGAGTAAATCGGCTGTGATATACGGACAGACAGACAGACAGACCGAAACTATAAGGGTTCCGTTTTAGCCATACTGGCTACGGAACCCTAAAAACAACGGGTTGCACTCCGGGAGTGCCGTTAGAAGTGAAAATTCAATGACATGATTTAAAGAAAGTAAATAACAAAGATATTGATATTCATGTTCGAATAATCTATCTACACATACTCGTATACCTTAAAGCATTTAAGTGATATACTTCTCTGCCAAAAGCATAGGAGAAAAATCTGCCACGTTATTAAAAACTAGGTACTTCATTAATCGATTATACCAACTTCAGTCTCAGAATCGTTCCCGGCGTGTGAAGAGCTCCGTCAAAATGACTTAATGTTCTGTTTTTGCGTGCATAAAACGTTATAATTTATCAAATTAACACAAAGATGAATTATCATTTCACATGCACGTATATTTTGGATTTAATTATAATTTTCTGCACAGTTAAAGTTTTTATTGAAATCGGAAACCAAGCGTCGATTCAAAATTATTCGTACTTTGACCATCACGCTTGGCCACTATTTTGACGTGAACTGTCACCGTATTTAGGGACAATAAGAACTACTTTCAGTATGGCTATCCGACATTGGACTTAGTGGAAAAGCCAGTAAGAGGAAACTTCATTCCTCAAGTTTGGTGTTTAAAGTCTTACGATTGGGAAGACCAGCTGAGTTGACCCCTCCTAACATCGCAATCACGATACTAGGAGGGGTCAACTAGCTGGTCTTATATTACCACCTACGTGACCAGCTGAGTTGACCCCTCCTAACATCGCAATCACGATACTAGGAGGCATGCTAAACTCCGCCGGCTTGTTTGGCTTTATGAAATGCGTTGCGTTTGGCGTTCGCGTGCGTAGATTTCGTAGTGGTTAGTTTAAATCTATTATGACTCTAAAGTAAATCGTATTATTAAATTGTATTTAGGTAATGGATATTTTGTATTCATAAATTGATGATTTATTAAATTAAATTAACAGCAAGTAGTTTGTAGCAAGATTTTGTAAGGCAAGCCGGTGGGAATCGGGTTGTATGGGCGCTCCGCCACTGTTGCAATTGTTAAACGTGTGTAAAGCAAACCTCGAATGACGATGACAATGAAAACATGAGTGATTGCGCATAGCGCATAGCGGATCCGACTATTAAACTTTGAATAGTTATAAATCCTAAACGGTTGTTTTCACTAACTAATGACTAAAGAAACCTTATAATGATTTTAAAATACCTATTCAATGATACCCCACATGATGTAGTTCGTCAACTTTATTTTTTATTTGTTTTACAAAATGGTGTCTGGTGGCCGCCATCTTTGTTTTTTTTTGACGTCACATTTCTAAGAACACTCGGGATGGTAAGACAAATCGAACGATATCTCAAACATTAAAATCCGTTCAGGGAATTGGAAGATCTCAGGTAATAAAGAATATTACATACATACATACATACATACATACAAGATACGCGCGAAACACATAACCCTGCCTTGCAGTCGGGTAATAAGGAAATAATTAATAAATGTGATTTATCAACATATTATTAGTATTAAATGGAAAATTTATTAAATACAAATTAAACTACATGCAGAATGTATTCACAACGCAGGTTTCGTCCAAATCATAACATAGTGAGAATCCGCAAACAAACTTCGTCAAAATTTCCAATTGTACATAATCCGCAACATGCTTCGTCAGTCCATAACACCTAAAAAAAATTACAATTTAAAGAATAAAGGGGGCGCGCTACAACAAATCCCCAGCACGGCAGGTACCCGAAGGAAATGTGCCAAATATACTAGCAGCGTTCCCCCGCTGTACTGCCAGCGATATTTGCTGCACCAGAAAAGAACCTGACCTAGGATCACAACCTCTTTCCCTCAGCCGCTGCCCAAACTTCCTAACAAAAACTTTTGCCTCTGAGCCCCATGGACCACCCGTTTCAACCGCTACAGGTACAAATTCGTAAAGCGGTTCTAAAAGAATATTTACTATGCTTGTTCCTAGCTGCATTTTCCGCAGCATCTCCAGCCCAACGCACAGTGTGGCTCAGATGCGAAGGAGCGAACGTGCTAACACACGTCGCATCCCAAATTAAACTACGACCTCTTGCCCAAGGCACTAAAGTTAAACCGTCTGGCCTTTTTACCCGACTGCAAGGCAGGGTTATGTGTTTCGCGCGTATCTTGTATGTATGTATGTATGTATGTATGTATGTCATATTCTTTATTACCTGAGATCTTCCAATTCCCTGAACGGATTTTAATGTTTGAGATATCGTTCGATTTGTCTTACCATCCCGAGTGTTCTTAGAAATGTGACGTCAAAAAAAAAAACAAAGATGGCGGCCACCAGACACCATTTTGTAAAACAAATAAAAAATAAAGTTGACGACCTATATCATGTGGGGTATCATTGAATAGGTATTTTAAAATCATTATTAAGGTTTCTTTAGTCATTAGTTAGTGAAAACAACCGTTTAGGATTTATAACTATTCAAAGTTTAATAGTCGGATCCGCTATGCGCTATGCGCAATCACTCATGTTTTCATTGTCATCGTCATTCGAGGTTTGCTTTACACACGTTTAACAATTGCAACAGTGGCGGAGCGCCCATACAACCCGATTCCCACCGGCTTGCCTTACAAAATCTTGCTACAAACTACTTGCTGTTAATTTAATTTAATAAATCATCAATTTATGAATACAAAATATCCATTACCTAAATACAATTTATTAATACGATTTACTTTATAGTCATAACACATTTAAACTACGAAATCTACGCACGCGAACGCCAAACGCAACGCATTTCATAAAGCCAAACAAGCCGGCGGAGTTTAGCATGCCTCCTAGTATCGTGATTGCGATGTTAGGAGGGGTCAACTCAGCTGGTCACGTAGGTGGTAATATAAGACCAGCTAGTTGACCCCTCCTAGTATCGTGATTGCGATGTTAGGAGGGGTCAACTCAGCTGGTCTTCCCAATCGTAAGACTTTAAACACCAAACTTGAGGAATGAAGTTTCCTCTTGCTGGCTTTTCCACTAAGTCCAATGTCGGATAGCCAGACTGAAAGTAGTTCTTATTGTCCCTAAATACGGTGACAGTTCACGTCAAAATAGTGGCCAAGCGTGATGGTCAAAGTACGAATAATTTTGAATCGACGCTTGGTTTCCGATTTCAATTAAAACTTTAACTGTGCAGAAAATTATAATTAAATCCAAAATAAACGTGCATGTGAAATGATAATTCATCTTTGTGTTAATTTGATAAATTATAACGTTTTATGTACTCAAAAACAGCACATTAAGACATTTTGACGGAGCTCTTCACACGCCGGGAACGATTCTGAGACTGAAGTTGGTATAATCGATTAATGAAGTACCTAGTTTTTAATAACGTGGCAGATTTTTCTCCTATGCTTTTGGCAAAGAAGTATATCACTTAAATGCTTTAAGGTATACGAGTATGTGTAGATAGATTATTCGAACATGAATATCAATATCTTTGTTATTTACTTTCTTTAAATCATGTCATTGAATTTTCACTTCTAACGGCACTCCCGGAGTGCAACCCGTTGTTTTTAGGGTTCCGTAGCCAGTATGGCTAAAACGGAACCCTTATAGTTTCGGTCTGTCTGTCTGTCTGTCCGTATGTCACAGCCGATTTACTCGGAGACTATAAGTACTACAATTATGAAATTTGGTAGGAAGATGTATTCTATAAACCGCTACATAAAAGTGATGTCAAATTAGGAAAAAAATATATTTTAGGGGCGGCTCCCCATACATGTAACCGGGGGATTTTTTTACAATGCAAGTAATTGTGAGGTGTATTTTTGGATAGGTCTTTAAAAATACCGTAGAGGTTACTAAAAAAGTTTTCCATTTAAGTCAATCGTTGGAGAGAAATTAGCATCCATAGTCGTACAAAATGTGCCCCCCCCCCACCCCTCTAATTTCCAAACGAAGAAGATTAAAATTCTGAAAAAATTTGAGGCGGTGTACATTAATAAATACTTTCAACGATTTTTGGTTTGAACAAGATGGGATTAAGGGTTTTTGAGTTATGAATGAATGATGATGATGACTTTTATTATTCTTATTCTTAAAAACTGTCTTGCCCAAACAAAAGGACGTAAGTGCCGTTTCTTCCCTATTAAGGTATTAAATAGTGTTTTTAAAAGTGGACTGCTAGGTGTCGGTACGGAACGCTTCTTTGTGCGTGATCCGACACGCACTTGTTTTTAGCTGAAATGAGTCACGTGAAGATATTTTTGCAAGGTGTTATTTACCTCGTAAAGTAATAAATAAGTAGGTTCAGTTTAAATTGTTTCCTTGGGTCAAACTTTACATACTAAATTTGACAAACTTCTCGTAGTCCAATTGGGTTGAAATTTTATATATCTGTAAATCAAGTTTCATTGCAATATCATGTGGCCATAAAGCCGTTTTGACGAGAAAGTCGGAAGGTGGTCATAGCAATTCATAAACTTCACTAGATATAACTATCGTGTTTGGGATCATTACAATTCTCTCAAAGAGTAGCTACCTTGATGACTCTTCAATTTCTAATTTTTGCTCCGGGTTACCCTATAACAATCTCACGCGCCGCCACTGAATTGCAAGGAACATAGTTGAAACTAAAAAATCTTAAATAAAAAAATAATTAATTAAAAAACAAAAAACCCGCCTGCACTAAAAATACCAAAACAAGCAATAAAAAGTTTTTGTTAATATTGCATTGTCATCTGAACTACAAGTGTATTCCTAATTTCAGCTCAATACTAAGTAGTTAAGGATAAAAAGCAGTCGGAGGCATGGATTTGGCCGAAAAGTCACATTTAATGCTACTCCATGCCTCCGACTGCTTTTTATCCTTAACTAGTATTGAGCTGAAATTAGGAATACACTTGTAGTTCAGATGACAATGCAATATTAACAAAAACTTTTTATTGCTTGTTTTGGTATTTTTAGTGCAGGCGGGTTTTTTGTTTTTTAATTAATTATTTTTCCGTTAGTATTTGTGTGTTAAATATAGCTACGTAGGTACTCTATTAAACAACATCACCAAATTTCATGTTTTAGTATCGATTGGAAGTAAGAAAGTCCTTCGGAACAAAATTAAGTAAAAGGAGCTGAGTTGTTGACTTCCCATTACTTTATTAAAAAAACCCAATCATGAAAAAATACCCAGTTGGTGATAGAGACGAAACATGGCACTCTTTTCTATTTTGTCTTATTGGAATCGCTGTAACGCTATCTTTCGCTATCAAAGCGTGTCAGGCCCTTGGGTAAACGCATCAGTGACCAAACAGATGACACGAATTAATCACCACTGTCATCATGACATAAGATTGAAAGTGGATAAGAAGCGTTAGTGTCGAGCACAGGGGCGTTTACCCTAATCTACAAATCTCTGGTTCACATGTAATTAAGCGACAGATTGCCCGAGCCGGCTCGGCAAAAACATTCCCCTAGTTCTTGTTATCAATACCCTTCATCTTGGGAAACTTGTTTTTAGGATTCTTCATAAAGAAAATTGCTGAGAGCGGCATCTAGGTCATAAGTACACAGGCCGGCCGTACACATGATTTCTTAAGGAAAAATGTAATCCCCGACGTAAAAGAGGGCTTGGATTAAATGTATGTCTGTCTGTACGCATGTGGCTTTGTAGCTATCAAACGGATGAACCGATTAGCGTTTTTTTTAATTGAATGTCGGTTGGTCATGGTGATTGACACACGGCACGGATAAGTAAGGAAGTCGTCTTAATAGTAGATTGTGTTTCAAGGGAGCAAAATGACATATTTACGGCGAGGAGAGACAGAACCCTGAGTGAAGCGAAATATTTTACTCAGGATTCTAAAGTAGAATCTTGATCGTAGCTAGGGATTCAAGTGTTTACGCCCAAGACGGAAACAATTTTGCTACCGTGTGACACATATTACTTTTCACACCGCCTATGAGGCCCGCTGCTAAAGACATGGAATTTTCTTACAAATAATTTTGCTATCGGAGAAGCGAAACAAGCTTTTCTCTCAGTGCTGACACCTATGAGGAAAAAAGTAATTGTTGCCCTCAAATGAGGAAAGAAAAGTACGACTTTGATCCCTCATTCGAGGGCGACATTGACTCTTTTCTGAATAGCAAGTGTGAAAAGGAACTTTGTTCTTTTGATGTCGCAGGAATTTCTTTTCTTGTCGGGATAATGTCAGTACCTATTACGTTTGTGCAGTCGCAGATGGACCGTGTATTGCATTCGTATCATCCCGCTTCCGTGCATCCCGCACCGCGACTTCCCCATACATTGATTAGGTAACACAGAATGACTGAATTAAAAAATATTGTACTTACCTATTTATTAAGAAACCATCTCGACGAGTTAGTTGACGCCTGTGGAAAATAGACTGTAAGAATTAATACTAAAAATGTTTTTTTTGCCAGAAACTTATTGACATACTTATATTGAAACTGCGACTGTATTTTTTAAGGGTCCTTATAAGGTAAAACATGCTCATTTATTTAGCCCATTTTCCGTTTAATTGGCAAGTTTCATGACATTTTATCAGTGTTACTATCTAGAACAGGACTACTGCGACCTAATGACATAAATTTTAAATGTATTTCTAGCATTTTTCATTAAGATACGAGTATTTTGTTTCAAACATCAATCGAAATCGACCATTTTCGAGCTAAAAATTGCTTTTTCCCGCTTAAATTCTACTACACACGATAAAATAAAAAACCGGTCAAGTGCGAGTCCGACTCGCGCACCGAGGGTTCCGTACACAGTTCTTGTATATGTAGTTGTGTACCCGTCCCGACCCCATTAATTCAGGAACAATCTTAAAAAAACATGACAGCACCATCTATCGGCGCATTGTGTTACTAATTTGCGCGACTGAATAACTTAGTACGTATGTTGGTTTTTCAAGGATAATTCTTTATCACATCAACCGATTTCAATAATTGTTTTTTTATTTGAAAGAAGGTATTTTCAACGTAATTTTGTAAATTTAAATATAAAACAAAAATATATACAAAGGTGATTAAATTACAAACTTAGTATAGAAGAGTTTTTTGATGATTAAAAAAAAGAAAAACTAGATAGAGCTATGGCTATAATTTTCCTGTAAAATATACATGCATATTAATGTTGTGTAATAATTTCAAATTTTTTTCTTCGTAAACTTCGGAGATAAGGGGGGGGGAATGGTATTTTTTTTTAAATTTTCCCTCGTAAATCGAAATTACCCCAACGAAAAAAAAAACTAAAAATTGTTTTGGAATGTACAAGTCAAGCCCTTTCATATGATACCCCACTTGACATAGTCGCCAGACTTTAACATTTTGAACCCCCTTTTATCTGTCATTATTCACAGAAAATAAAATAAAATAATTTAAAAAACCATCTTCTATGTATCTGGGTTACCCTTGTTTATAACTATTCCAAATTTCAAATCGATAGGATAAGTAGTTCCTGAGATATTTAGCAATGTGACAGACAGACAGACAGACAGACAGACAGACAGACAAAGTGAAACCAATAGGGTTCCTTTTTTACCTTTTTGGTACGGAACCCTAAAAAGGGCAATGTTAAGTACTATCTAAAACTTTAATCAAATCATCGTATCCTATAATCACTTTATTGGTATTACTTTTGTCAAAATTTAAAACTTGTAGATTGTGAAGAAACAATGACTGTTAAGAATAACGCATGCGATAAAATTCAGCTGTGTGGAATTCATATTGTGCAGAATCGCGAATAGGAAGAAATAAGATTGTGAAGAATCAATGACTGTGAAGAATAACGCATGTGATAAAACTCAGCTGTGTGGAATTCATATATGTCCAGAATCGCGAATAGGAAGAAACAATAATGGCATAAACATCGAATAATCCCTCTTAAGGAATAATAATAAAACTTGAGTCATGTACAGTATATAATTTTATTGTTTACATAAGTATATATTTACATAATGAATGTTCTGTGTCAACAATGTTATTAAAAATAGCACTGCGAGATAGCAACAGGATTTTCGTGACCAATTTCTCGGGCGATAACTTAGTAAAATGCTCTAAAGAGTTGGCTTGGCTGTTCATGGTTGTATCATGAAGCCCCGTGACTCGCATGAACATCAGCTTTGGTTACGTGAGTGGGTTGAGCAGCGGTAGCGTCCCACGCATGTAGCACATCAGCTGACAATCTTAATACATATCTAATCATGCTATATTCATTTCGTACCATGAATGCTTACTAATCTGGCATTTGACATAACATTTATTTCCTTTCACAGTATTTAATTAATAATTACCCATTTCACAACTTTTACTTAAACATTACAACATTAATGTAAAAACTTTCGCCTCAATAAAGAAACGACAGAAAGATTGGAGTAGTTTTCGTGACGTTAACATTAGATTTCGATAAGATACATACAAGGAAAATTTAATTCAACCGCGAGACCGCAGCCAGAACAATTCGATTTCTGCGCGCCACAAAGGCAATAGACCTGTGCTTGAGCTTTCGACCACTGCTTGAGTAGTTTTATATTCTCTTTTGTTCTTGCACACAAGCTTGTTCTAGAGACTTGTAGAGCTCTTTATCGCCTTAGAAATTACTTTAGGCGCACGCTCTACATACAAACTTTTGTTTCTACCAAGGTTTGTAGCTAGCTGCTATTCAGGATGTCTAGCGTGTATCATCCTTATCATTCCGTTTGTCACACGTTCAGTATATAAATATGGTCACGCTTAGAGACAACTACTACTCGTATTTTTTTAGTTGAATAATGAATGTAGCGATATGCAACTTGCAGAAAAATCTCGAAAACTCAGGAATGCTTTCATGAAATTTCAGGTGTATTTTTAATATATTTTTAATTTGCCGCTCTTTTCTGGTCTCAGTTTTCATTCAATATTATACACACTAAAGATTTTACAATTAAAAACTTTTGTACTACTTATAACTAGAAATATACCTATTTTTTAACATTCAAACATACTTAATAAAAAAGATATGTACAATTGTACATACACTTAACATTCTAAGTTGATTGTTAAGCGCGCTCGTTCACAATGAAACCAAAATGTAGAATGCGAAATTTCCCAGATTGACTATAGGTACCCTACTGCATAGGTAGCCGAAGTATCACAAAGATTAAAAATTTGATAATATACCTATTAGTAAATCGAGAACGATTGACATATTACAAGATAATATTATACACACTAAAAGCCTATAAATAGAAATTGTCGTATAAAAATCTACACTTTCATATCTGTCCTTAAATAAGACTGATCTAAAATTATTTATGTAGGTAGAATAATAATAAGGTCCCGATGAAAATTTCGTATTTATCTACTTTAGCCGATTTAACAGCATACAATAACAGTAATTCCCAGGCCATCATAATGTCAATAGTTTCATTTTTCATAAGCATTCCCATTTATACATATATATTCCAATTACAGACATTAAAAATGAAATGAAAAAAAAAAATGAAAAACGAGAATGAAGTAGATATTTACACACATACACAGACACTGTTTATTCACACACACAGATATTCACAAATTACCTAAGCTATGACACCAAGCTGGCCCATATTTCACCGACTTGAAGATTGCCTTCCGAAATTCAACGTACATTGCTGAGTCGACAAGTGAAAGGTGGTCGTTTCACAACGTTGACACAGCAATGTACATGAAATAGTGGAATGAAAACAAGACAAAGCAAAGTAAAATATACCTAGGTGAAAAACTTAAATTGTAAAGCCCCTCTTGCATATATGACAATTGTGGACCGAATAGGCATTTGTTTTGTTTGTGTACCGAGCTTTGCTCGCCATTTTCCCGGACATTAGACCTAGCTAGATCGATTGCTCGTCTCCAAAAACCCCCATATACCAAATTTCATCAAAATCGTTAGAGCCATTTCCGAGATCCCCGAAATAAATAAATATACAAGAATTGCTCGTTTAAAGATATAAGATATCTGGGCGACCGAGCTTTGCTCGGCGTTTTCCCTGACATGAGGCCTAGCTAGATCGATTGCTCGTCCCCGAAAACCTCCACATACCAAATTTCATCAAAATCGTTAGAGCCGTTTCCGAGATCCCCGAAATAAATATATATAGATATATACAAGAATTGCTCGTTTAAAGATATAAGATAAGATAAGATAGGTAAATTATGTAGGTAATGTCTATTCGAATTCGAAGATGGCCGAAGGGGTTTTATATCACGTCGGTGGCATACAAGCTAAGTGGTCACCGTCGCCTATGGACGCTTGCAACACCAACGGTTACTCGCGCGTTGCCGACCTGTAAGTAATCTTATCACGCCTTTTTTGAAGTGTCATGTTGTAGCGTTGGGTAGGGCATTGGGTAGGTAAGAGATACTTCGTATACTTATACGAGGCCACACAAAGATCTCTACTTCTATAGGCTGCGGTGTCCTCTTACCATCAGGTGGACCGTAGGGTTGTTTGCCACCGTCGTAGTATTAAAAAAAAACTCGGAGATCCTTGTGTGGCCAAGAACGTGAGCCTGAAAGGGACTCACTTTGTCTTGGCGTGTCCCTTTCTAATTATCTACACAATAAACGTATTTTTTTTAATACAGCAATGTGTGGGAGAGTTACACGATAAGATAAATTGAGTCTCTAACTGCTCGTTTGTAGCTTATCTATGATTAATTTAAAGACAGTCTTGTGGCTAAACAACATAAGTTAAGATTTATAAGTCATTGTTGTCCGATCGATGGGTTCCGGTTTCGGGTGTCACCCGGGTCAGACCGCTTCACCGCTCTTCTCTTTCTTACGTCGCTAGATAGAAAGTGACGGATTTACCTTATCGTTTCAGCGGTAGGCAACAGGCGGCCCGCGAGCCTCCTTATTGACAACCAACAATGTGGTACCTTTCGTCTGATAGAGTGACAAATTAACACGCGACAATTTTGATAGCTAAGGCCCTTGCTGCACGGGCATAAGAATATGGCTACGGTATCCTCTGCCCGTCGTAGAAGGCGACTAAAAGAGGGTCCTCGGGGCCGAAGACGGTCGTAGTTGGGGGCTGCGATCGTCCATAAAAACATGGCGGGACCCATGTAGATTTCCGGCGGCACTGGAGATTTCCAAAATGGGTTGAGGAGGACAATCGGGGGTTTTTTGACGGTGCAAGTCCGACATAACCTGCGCACTGCTCCCGCGGTGCGGACGTATCCATAAAGGATTTTCCCCCCGTACAAAAAAAGGCCCTTGGCTGCTAAAATGTTGCCCTGGCTTTATCATAACCGCGCCCATAATACGTCCAGGAAAATTAATTCTTCAAAAACTAACGTCACTATCTTTCTTCAAATCAGAACCGTTGACGACATCCTTCGTTTCCTTGCTATGGTAGGGGGATGATTCGGCGCTGTTAAGCAGACATGTGTCCTTGGTCTTGAAGTAGTTGACCTTCCATCTGTCGGTAACTGTGCTGGTGGTAGTCTCCGTGTAGCTGGACCGTCTGAAGACCTTTTGGCTGATCCGGTTTCTTCTACGGACAAAATAAAGGGTTAGAGTAAAATTTTACAGCACTAGTATTAGCATGTCAAATGGCGTTGAGAGAACTTGAGTTTATGATATAGAAGGTGCGGAAAAAACCTCATACGCATCAAGTAATGTAGATGAAAACGCGAGCGTAGCGCGCGCGAAATATTTCGAACATTATTAATGCAGGTGCGGAAAATATAATACGCATCAAGTAATGTAGTAGAAAAACGCGAGCACGAGCGCAAATTTATGAACAAAAAAAATGTTGCGGTAAATCGAGTTAAGATGTTGTTGAATAGATAATTTTTTGTTTAAAAATTATTGGAAAACCCTTTGTGCTTTCACTTTCAAAGGTGGAGTGGAGGCCTAGGTTCTTGAGGTTGTTTTTGCTTCCCATCAGCCTATGATTTTTTTTTGGTTTGTAATTGTAATAATATTTCTGAAATATTTTACTTCTTATTTTTAGCGCCACCTAGGGGTCACGTGTTCCCACACGGAGCGGTAACGGATGGTACTTTGTGCCTACGAACTTGGTGCAACTTCGACCCCCCTTGTCAAGTGAACGGTGAACGGGCAACTTGACTGTTAGAAGTGCTCAAACCGCCCGAAGGCCTCAAACTTGGCTTAACGACTGTTGCCGTAGACAGCAGCCGGGATCAACGGTTTAATGTGCCTTCCAAAGCACGGGAATCTCAGTTAGTTACCACTCAAAGCGGTCACCCATCCAAGTACTGACCGCGGCCCACGTTGCTTAACCTCGCATACCGCACGTGGGCGCCGCTGCGCCACGAGCGCTCTCACGTGATATTAAAGCCCCACCATCCTATGATTGCGGACAAAATAATTAACTGTCGTGGAACTGACAAGCCCAGTAACAGTGAATCGCTTTATAAGGCAAGGCCCTCTCACGATTTATTCGTCGTTTTTGGCACACCCGCATGTATTTTTTTTTTGCTTGTTAATATTGGATATACGAAGAATGTCAAGAAAAAAAAATCAAAAATGTCAAAAAAATTAAAATTAAATACGTAACGTAGTGGCACCAGTAATGGACCTGGCTCCAGTAATGGACGCAAAAATCTTTCACGGTCGAAATTAAGCAACGGAAAAGTATTATAGTCATGGCAACACTTTAAGCATAAAGAATAGGCTTCTATGTATCACATTGACAAATGACATACACCTCGGTCATTTTGTTTAAAAATGGCGCGGCGGCAAAAAGTGTGCTCCGGCATTTTTCACGAATAAACTAAGTTTCTTACATAAATAACTAAGGAAGTAGGTTTACGTTTTTGATTGTAAACTTTATTTTCTCTAAACAATATTATTTTGATATGATTTCGTGAGAAGCGTTACATATTTAACAATACTTTTTTAAAGTGTTTATTGCATTAGAATCTAATTTGAATGATTTAGAGAGGATGTACATTACTGGTTCCTGTTTTTTGTTAATCTCCAATTATGGACAATTTCTCCATGATTGGTTTTCATACTGAATTCTGGTTACCCAATTATGGACACCCAATGTTGGACGGATTTATTGGCGAGGTAAATGTTTGAAAAATGCCACCCAGTTTTATTATAATAGTAGTTTATCGACACAAATATCATAATCCTCTAAAATGCGTTCAGAAACCGTAGGCCTTCATTTTAACATCAATGTACTTATGAAAATTTTCTTACCTGTGGTGAAGTTTACCAGCAGTAATATAATATTCATTATAATGTCCTATTTAGTACTATAATGATTTTTTTTTAAATTTGGAACAGGAAAATTAAAATTCAGTCGATACGAAAGGTCAGCTCAATATAGGTAGTTTTTTTTGGGATAAGAATTCAGGGAGAAGGACTTCAAATTTTACATTTATTTTAAATTTTAAGAAAAAAAATATGTTTTTCGAAAAATCGTCATTATTCTCGATTTCGACTGATTCGGGAATGAGGATTTCAAATTTTATATTAATTTTGAATTTACAGTGAAAACAATTTTTTTTGCGAAAAATCGTCATTATACTCGTTTTCGACTAATTCGGGGATAAGGATTTCAAATTTTATATTAATTTTGAATTTTAAGAAAAAAAATTTTTTTTTCGAAAAATTGTCTTTATACCTACTTGATTTCGACTATTTCGGAGATAAGGATTTCAAATGTTATATAATACCGGCTACCCATCTTAGAGTACTTTTAATATGTGTGTAGATAATAGTACATTACTTACCAAGGGCGATAAAACAAAGAATGTCTTAGATCGCAGGTATTTTACGCCCGAGCCGAAGG
Source organism: Cenopis cana (assembly GCA_951800055.1). Lineage (NCBI taxonomy): Eukaryota > Metazoa > Arthropoda > Insecta > Lepidoptera > Tortricidae > Cenopis > Cenopis cana. Next base: position 4,523,490 of record OX637487.1, on the reverse strand, counting down.
CAAGGGCGATAAATATGCGATCTGAGGTTTTCTTTATTATCGCCCGTATTTGAAAAAAAAAAATTTTTACTTTAAATTCAAAATAAATGTAAAGTTTGAAATCCTTATCCCTGAATTAGTCGAAATCGAGTAAACTGACGATATTTGGAAAAAAAAATTGTTTTACTTAAAATTCAACATTAATGTAAAATTTGAAATCCTTAACCCCGAATTAGTCGAAATCGAGTATAATGACGATTTTTCGTAAAAAAAAATTTTTTTTTTACTGAAAGTTCAATATAAATGTAAAATTTGAAATCCTTATCCCCGAATTAGTCGGAATCGAGTATAATGACGATATTTCGAAAAAAAATATTATTTTAACTTGAAATTCAAAATTAATATAAAATTTGAAATCCTCATCCCCGAATTAGTCGAAATCGAGTATAATGACGATTTTTCGTAAAAAAATTACTTAAAACTTAAAATTCTAAAGAAATGTAAAATTTGAATTCCTTATCCGTGAATCCTTATCCCGAAAAAAAATAATACATTATTGCCGTGGCCGGGGAAAAAAGCAATTGCAGGCTGAGTATTTGTTTAAATGGACGAGCTTGCGAGTCCGTTTAATTATAATACGAACCCTGCAATTGCCATTCCGGCCGAGGCTAATATAGTACTTTTCTCAAAAATGGAGGAAATACGACAAAATTTGGATAAATATTTGATAAACATAACCTTAAAACGTCAAAAACATCATGCTCAATAAAAAATAAACAGCGGGATGTTTATTTTTTTTAACAGAATCGCAAGTGTATTGTTTTACCGAAAAACGCAAATTATTCAAGACATAAAAAGACGTCGCGTTTCCAACAGACAAATACGAGCTGAATTGGCTGAATACGACCTGTGCCTCCTTTTGAGTTTTTATATAAGTTTGGAATTCAAGAAATAAAGGAATTTATATGTGAAATTGCAGGCGGTCTACAATGTTTTTAAACCTTAAGGTGTCCAAGATTGGGTGTCCATAATTGGATTTTGTCTGTCCATCATAGGATTTTCGAAGATTTTCAATTTTTTCAGATTTGGAGCAATTTTCTCGGAACTTACAAGTTTATCCAAAACTTTTGTATGTTTATTATAATTAGTGATTATTAAGCTACATTTTCTTTGAAATAACTAACATCAAACTTATAAAATAAGAGAGTTATAGCCAAAAGATGTCGACAGAGTTCTTAAGCCGTCCATAATTGGTGCCATTACGTTAAGTCCAAAAATAACAAAAAGATTTTTTTTCTTGAGGTTCTGGCTAACAGGAAAATAAGCATACTGACTAAAAATCATAAGTGTATGCAAACACAAGCAAAGAAAAACTTGCACAAAGTTTGTATGGAGAGGGCTTCGACAGGCGCCTTAATTTAACCTGTATTTCTCGTAAATTTGTTACTAGTTTGTAACTTACTTTTTATGGGTCATGATGACCTGGAAATAAACGTTAATTAAATTTAAAAGGAAGGGGACTCAGGGGACTGAGCCAAATCTCCCCTAATCTCACTATAGTGGGAGAGAGGGCAAGAATTCGCCAAATTTACCTCAAGTAATTTACGGACCCTGAATAACATAGCTTGTTGGTTTATTTGATTTGATCATTACTTGGAAGAGAAGCAACTTTTAAACATCTTCGTAATTTCTTCTTACATAAATTGTATTTATTTTCTCCTTAGGTAAGATTCCGTTTCAGCAGTAGGTATTTATTTACGTGTGAATAGCAAGATTACTGACAAGAGCAAACAAGTTGTTGGATTTACGTTTCCGAGATTTACTTTGAGACATCTTTTCTGTCTGAATAGGGAATACCTTTGCGTTTCCACCGTTACCAAGGCCACGTTAAAAGTAGTGTAAGGAAAGGAAAGGAAAGTAGGTAAAAGAAATTCTAAGACTGTGTTCTGTAAGTTGTTTAGTCAAGCCATGACTCAAAGTTAAAATTCAGTAAGTATAAGTACTGAAGTCTTTGGAAAGAGACAATTTCCGCGAATATGAAGCTGAAATTAGTAGAGTCTCTTTCAAAAGGTTGATGTGAAATCCCGGATCATCGCCAGGTACTGTACCTACAGATATCGATAATAATTATAGAGCGGTGTCTATATGAATTAGAGGAATCAGAAGACGAATATCTAGATATGGATGTGAAAATGGCTGTGGGCCCATCCTTGATCACTAATAATCATAGGCAAAGCTGTATATTTTATATTTATTTTATAACTTAAAAAAACTTTTTATTTTTATTTATTTTCTTTTTTGGTTAATCGGCGATCAGTCTGTAGACTATAAGCTGATTTGTTGGCGGGAAGTGACATAGTGACTTGTAGGCGAAGAGGCCAGCACCTCTACTGTCCTTTCACAAAACATTCTTCCTTTTTAGTCTCTTCTCATTGAGAACAGGCTGTAGAAGCTGTGTTGCTAATTTTATAACTATATTTGTATTATTTAAGGTTTTCCATAGTCACTCTCCAACCGACCGCTCACTATCGCTTTATTGGGCCCGGCCTATAAAGCGGCAATTACACTTCGTCGTTCACCTAATGCGATCGCCGAAATCATTTTAAACTACTTAGGCCAACGAACGTCGTCTTTACACTAGTCTGTCCGCCTACTACGGCGTCTTGGCAGCTGTCGATCGCCGAATGCGGCCGACTAACGTGTAACACTTCGTCGTTCGCCGCATGCAGCATGCGGCGAACGACGAAGTGTAATTGCCGCTTAAAGCCCCAGTCAGGTTTTTAAAAAATCGAAAGAAACTGTCTGTCTGTTACCTCTTCGCACATAGACCACTGAGCTGAACCGATTGAGATGAAATTCGGTATGGAGATAGTTCGAGACCCTGGGAAGGACAAAGGACAGTTTTTATGAAATGAGACCTAACACTGTTTGTATGGATGTTCACGCGGACGAAAGCACAGAATAGTATAGTATTACATACAGAACGGACACGAACCCCCCGCACCGAGGTCAGTTGCCTCGTCCCTGACAGGCCCAGGATGACAGGCCGGGTTACGATCGGGTTACCGTCGCGCCTCGCGATTCGCCCACACCACACGCTACGCACTTGCGCAAACAATTGACGCGTGTACCGACAGCGCACGCAAACATACTTACCCACAGCGCTTACTTTCCTTCCCGTGTCACCCCCGTGACGAAAACTAAGTTTTAATCAAATACCTGTCTTGGGTTTGTGAGCGGACCCGGACAAGGTTGGAGCCATCCGAAGTGTGGTTGACCGTAGTTTCCCTGATGCTGGAGTGCTCTCGGTAATAGTTGCTCTTGCGCCGCGATCGGCCGAAGCAGAGCGTTTCTTTGAACGCTATCCTGTATCTGAAAAAAAAAAGTTTAGTTAGACACGTCAATTAAGGCGCTTTTTGTTTTTTTCGCTGGGAGAGGACGGGTTCCGAAAAGCCACTTGAATATCAAATGGGCCAAACTGAGTTTCTTGCTGGACTCTTCTCAGCTAGGCTAGGTTTAGTGAACCAGCGAAAAAACTCCCAGTAAGTAACTCGATTCCACTGACACCTCAGATTCAGTTGGAAGCCGCTCAACCAATCTCACTGGAGCGTAATAGTACATTGTGCATTTAGGGAGGTAAGCAGGTTATTACTAACGAAAGTCATAGATATATTGACTTGAGTTTGTAATAAAATAACCCTTACCTCGTGTGATACACACAATGTTTTTCATCACATTTGCGAGGAAATTAATAACTACAAAAGGCAGAAAAATCCATGTTTCATACACTCACACCAATCGAATCATAAATCATAAATCATTTATTTGCTAAAAACATGGTGGTTACAAATGTGGTACAAACTAATAATAGCAGTGCAGTCTCACATGTTTTGCCAGTTGATGGCATGCAAATATTAATAAAATGGGAATTTATTTTACAATTAAACAATGTCAATGTTCTATTTTAATAGCTACGACCAATTTGGTTTCTTTTCAAAAAATCGTTAGTGGAGTAAAAACATTCAGTTAGTAGCCAGTCCGATAGATTGTGCTTGAGTTCCTTAAGAGTTAACTTTTTAAATTCATTTGGAAGAGCATTAAATATTCTTATAGCCATCGGATAGCAACTATCATTGAACAATTTTGTCTTAATTTTAGGCATACATAGGTTTTCAGGATATCGGGTGTTAAAAGTTGAAACATCACTAAGTTTCTTGAAAAAGTTTGGGTGGGACTTAACGAATATACACATTTCATAAATATAAAGCGAAGGTACAGTAAATAATTTAAGGCTCTTAAATAAAGGTTTACATGATACTCGTTGTCGGACATCACAGATGCCACGAATACATTGTTTTTGGGCAATAAAAACTCTTTTAATATGTATTGAATTACCCCATACCCCATTACCCAAAATTGACGAACTTGACAACTTCACCTCCAGTATCACTGCGAGAGGAGCGCAACGCGCAACCAATCACAGAGCAGTATTCTTGCGGCGCGCGGCCAACTAGATTTTTTTAAACCAATCAGATCACACACAAACTCATAACTCCCACGGGAGTTATAAAATTCCATAAATCCCGCGGGAGGTAAATCGGCTATAACTGCTTTATACGCACGGTGTCCCCTTCTTTTACAGAAAAATGTTTCGTAGAATGAATTGTTTCGCAGAGTTTTCGTTTCACAGAAACTTTTTTTTTCAGAAACCGGTAACTTTTTAGGTACAGTTAAAATGAAATTTTGTAGAACCCAATTAGATCTACCAGAAAAGTAGGTTAGGTTAGGTTAGAACTGCGATCCTTTTGCACGTGTGCAATAACTTACTTTTCGAGCAAGTGTGAGTTCCACTCTACAACCGCGCCCTCCTATTTATTGGGGCCTGGTCTATAAAGCCATAGTCAGGTTAAAAAAACATATGATATTAATATAATAAGGTTTGAAATATCAATTGGTAAAAGCGGATTAAGTCCAGCGATCATTTTTCTGCTACCGTAACGTCTAGGGATTTTTGTAAACGACCTGCCGATCCATATCTTAATCCTCAGAATGATAGATGTGCGGTCAAGTCTTCAAATTTACTTTGATTTTGATCCTTAGCGCATTGCAATAGATCTGAAAACTGCGTATATAATCTGTGGTATAAATATAATTTAATTTTATGATTGAAGTATTCTCCCGGAAAAGTCTTGACTTAATGTTATGTTTCTCCGAACGTTATTGATCATTTTGGTTTATTACTTATTGCACAGGGGCACAAATGGATATTAAGGAGGCATTCGTTTTCGCGTTGGTTCCTTTTATCAGGGTTGACTTTGATAAACCAAACATGATCGCTTTTGATGAAAAATTAGCGATACCTAATGATTTTCCGTTTATTAAGGATCATCATCATTCGCTTGCCCTGTTCCCCTTTTACTTGGGGTCGGCGCAGCATGTTTTTCTCTTCCATGCCTCTCTGTCGCTCGTCATCTCATCGCTCACATCCTTCCTCGCCATATCCGCCAAACTAACCCACGTGATGGGCCCCACGGTATACAACCGACTGCCGGCACGAGTAACGGATGCCTCGTCACTGGCCAGCTTCAAATCGTAGCTCAAGCGATGGCTTATCGAGCACACTTTCTACAATGTTAACGAGTTTATTGAGTACAAATGTGGTAGTATTGTATAATTATTTAAAATTGTATAAAACTGCCATTTTAATTTTATTCTACAATGTTGATTGTATGTATTTGATTTGAACTTAGTCTTAATTGTATTATACCTATTTCCTTATTGACATGTAATATGAATTATTATGAATAAAATGATTATGATTATCATCTTATTCACCGCTTTAGCTTAGTTGGTAGTGACCCTGCCTACGAAGCTGGAGGTCCCGGGTTCGAATCCCGGCCGGGGCATTTATTTGTGTGAATAGCACGAATATTTGTTCTTGGGTCTTGGATGTTTTCTATGTATTTAAGTATCTATTTATCTATATAAGTATGTATATCGTCGCTTAGTACCCATAGTACAAGCTTTGCTTAGTTTGGGACTAGGTTGATTTGTGTAAGATTGTCCACAAATATTTATTTATTTATTTATTTATTTATCTCTCACGCAGTCCATCCATCTTTTCCTTGGTCTACCCCTTTCATACCTAATGCCTTTCGTGTCACATGACTTTTTCCCTCCGCATAACAAGCCCGTACCACCACCGTATTCGGTGTGCTCTTAATTTATCGACTATAGGTGTGTAGGGTTGGCGCTAGAGAAACAACAGCTTCGTAGGAGATATGATTTATTACTACTCAAATTAGGCTAGACACATGTTTATATAGGCACTTACATACTACTTATAGGTATATACTATATACTTACGTAGGGACTACACCACATGCCCTACCAAAAAAGGAAAAAAAAAAGAATTAATACCCTTTTTTTTTTTTCTTACATTAATACACAAAATGTATGTATCTACCTCTATTTATGACGAATACAATCTCGTTCGGTTTTTATGAACCGTCACTTCTTTTCCCTTGTCTACTACAATGACATTGGGTTCTGCTTCTCTAACAACTACAAAAGGCCCTTTATATAACGGGTCTAACTTATTATTAAGTGCTTCATTTTGTATCATAACCAAATCACCTGCTTTATAGTTTACAGAGTTAACATAACGGTCATACTGTTGTTTTCTTGTTGCTTTACTTTGAATTAAATTACATTTTGCATCGTACTGTGATTTTTGTAACCGGTATTTTAACTCAAAAGCATAGTCATTGAAGTTATAAATAGGGTCTAATGATTCACAAAGATTACTCGGAATATTACACCGTCTTCCAAATACAAGCTCGTATGGAGTGTATTTTGTTTCTGAATGAACTGTCGTATTGTAAGCAAAACACCAGTAGGGTAACCATGAACTCCAGTTATTAGTTTCATTGTTTGTTTGAATGCGCAAATAGGATATTAAATGTTTGTGGTTGTTTTCTAAGGAACCAATAGTTTGATGATGGTAGGATGTTGATTTTAAGTGTGTTATGTTTAGTAGTTTGCATACCTCCTGCATTGTGGATGATAAGAATTCTGTGCCACGATCAGTTATTATTTCCCTAGGAATACCGTATCTTAATATGAAATTATTGACAAAGGCAGTTGCTACCGAGACCGTATCTTTTGATGTAAGCGGATACGCCTCTACGTATTTTGTTAAGTCGCACTGAAGCGTTAATATGTATACATAATTACTGCTATCCTTAATTAACGGGCCCACTAAATCTAAAAATAATCTATCGTAAGCACAGTTACCAGTGGTCGTGATGACCATTGGCTCTTTCGTGTTTTTAAAATACTTTTGACGTTGGCATTTGTCACATCTTTTAACAAATTCGGCCACGTCTTTGTCTAATCCTGGCCAAAAAAAGCGTTGGCGAATGTTATTCAACATCCGTCTGACTCCAGCATGTCCGCTGGTCGGTAGCATGTGGTAGTCATTGAGTATTACGCGCTGCGTATCCTTGTCATCTATTCGTACTCTACCTTGTAATATGCGCAATAAGGGTCCCGACCATTGCGTCATACTATTTATGATTTGGGCTAGCTCCTTGACTAAAGTCATATTTTCGCTGTTTCTAAAAATGTATAAACAGTCGATTGATTTTATTTTACAAAATTCGCTCAGTTCCCTCGCAAAGACAACTCGTGCGCGTTGCGATCGGGTTACCGGCTTCACGTAAACAATACACTTCGTCTTATTAAACGCAAAGTTATCATAACACTCGTCACAGTTTAAATTATTTTACAAGTATCCCATTCATTTTCATGTATAAATCTTAACTCGGTATACTTTTTTGGAGGTTTAAGTACTTCCACGACTCTAGGGTCAAGCATATCGTCTGTAGTCCTGTTGTTACCGTTGGAGTAATTTTCCTGCTCCATTTGTTTTCTCTTTGACCTTGTTAGTACTGAAATACAATTTTTGCTCATTTCTTTTAAGTCTTTAATTGTTAACGTTATTCGCGACAGTGCATCCGCGGCAGCATTGTCGCCCCCTTTCACATACTCTACACTAAAATCATATTCCTCAAGTTCTAATCTAAATTTCATTAATCGGCTAGTGGGATTAGACATGCTAAATAAATAAACAAGCGGCTTATGGTCCGTTTCCACTATGAACTCTCTACCATAGAGATAAGGTCGGAAATATTTGATTGACCATGTGATTGAAAGAAGTTCTTTCTCCACTGTTGGGTAATTGCGTTCCGCTTTGTTTAGGCTGCGGCTCGCGTATAAGCTACAGGGTTTCGGTTCGCATTGCAAAGAAGTGAGCCTATAGCTATTCCACTTGCATCAGTTTTCAAAATGAATTTATTTTCCTCTCTGAAGTCTGGGTAATGGAGTACGGGTGGTGTTATTAATGATTGCTTTAGCGATAAGAAGGCCTGCCTGCATTGTTCATCCCAATTAAACGGTACATTTTTACGCGTTAACCTATTTAATGGTATGCAAGTAGTAGCGAAATTCGGGATAAATTTCCGGTAATAGTTTGCAAAAGCTACGAATCTTTTGATGCCATCTGTGTTCTGCGGTTCTGGATAGTCCTGTAATACTTTTACCTTATTCGGGTCAGGTTTTATGCCGTCTGCCGTTACTAGATGGCCTAAATATAGAATTTCCTTTTTCAAAAACTCGCACTTGCTTGGATTTAACTTTAAATTAAATTGTCGTAAGCGATTAAAAATATCCATCAGATTCTTGTTATGCATGTCTAAATTCCTTCCGAAACATACTAAGTCATCCATATATATTAAACACTTCTCGTAATTAAGACCAGACATTGCTATTGTCATAGCCCTTGTAAAGCAACTGGGGCTAATTTTTAACCCCATTGGGAGTCTAGTCATGTTATATTGCCCTGAAGGGGTCGAAAAACTTGTGTAGGGCCTACTTTTCTCATCTAAACTTAATTGGTAAAATCCTTGATACAAATCCAGATGGCTAAAATACATTGAACCTGACAGTGAATCTAAAATGTCATGTATGTTTGGGAGAGGGAATTTATCATCCCTTATACAATCATTTAATTTTCTAAAATCGATCACTAACCTCCATTTTTTGTTACCTTCCGAGTCTGATTGTTTTGGTACTAATAATACCGGACTAGACCATTCACTCTGCGATGGTTCGATTATTTTTTCAGTCATCATTTTTTGAACTTGTTTTTCGAGTTCCGATTTTTGAGAATGTGGAAGCCTGTACTGCTTTACATAAACTGGGGTTACATCGGGCTTTAAATTAATAATTTGGGGGCTCAATTTGGAAGGTGTTAAAGTATCGCCCGTCATATAAAAAATGTCAGAGAACTTTGCACATATGTTTTGGATCGAAGTTCTTTCCTCTTTATTTAAGTGTGATAGTTCTAATAAAGAAAACATTTTACGGACCCTATCCCCGTTGATCTTTGAATCCTCAAACGCACATATATTATACTGACTGATGCTATGTATCTCTGGGCGGAAGTAGCTCAAGTGTACTTCACTGTCCCTTGTATTGAGTAATTGAATTGGAATTTTCCCTTCTCTCGGGGAACATATTCCTCCTGCTAAATAAACTCCGTTACATAGTTCATTTGGAATGACTAAACAGTCCTCATTAATTTCTGTGTCAACATAAAATACCTTTTCACACCTCGCTGGAATTGTCAGATAGGTTTTCTTACCCGATGATGCTAACTGTAAGGGAATCGTAATATTTTCGCAATTGTTAATATTTAAAGTTACCGTATTTTGTTCAAAGTCAATTATTGAATTATATTTACGTAAAAAGTCTTGCCCCAATATACCACTAGAAGAGCAAGCTAAGTTTCGAAGTACGTGGAATTTCTGACACAAGCGGTGTCCATTTAAAGCTAACTCTATATAAACAAAACCTTCTGTAAATAGTTCGCCGCCAATACCGTTTATAGATATCATTTGTTTATGGATTGGGATGTTTAAGCTTAAAACTGTTTCGTATTTCACGGCTGACACGGAGGCGCCGGTATCCACGAGCCATAGGAATGTGTCATCTCCAACTGCTATTTCTAGCGAACTACCATATTTGACTGCATTTATCGTGTTAGAGACGAAAAAATCGTTGCCCTGATTTTCCGCCGCACTTATAATTTCCTGACCTCCACCCGATGTCGAGGGCTGAGGCTCTGGCACATCAGTTACATACATTCTAGGTTGACCCCTGGATGCGCTATATTGGCTTGGATTGTCTGAACGGCGAGTGAAACTCCGGGTGTATTCATATTTATCCCTGCTGCCATAGGAGTACCGTGTCTCCCCCGCATTTCCGAACATTTCCCTGCGCGGCCTGTAACAGCCACGCCTCGTCGATGCATTGTACTGACCTGAACGTCCCCTCTGACCGACGAAGATTTCACCTTCTTCGCTCCTAGTCGTGGCCAAGACCTCCTCGTCTTTGGCGGCTTGTATAGCGTCCGCCAATGTTGGTAAATTTCTGGCTGAAAGTATAATGCTTAACGTAGGGTTCCGCAGCCCGCTGGTGAACCTTTGTATTGCCAACTTCTCGTTGACTTTTTTTAAGACCTTATATGCGCTTTGGTCACCGTCTGCTTGGGAAATTGTTAAATCAACAAATAACTGCTCAATCTTTGTGCCAAACTCGTCGACGGAAAGAGAATTTTGTTTGGCACGCATCAAGTTACAATGTAGGGCTGTGCTTGACTTTTTAGTCAAGAAATATTTTTTTAGATCTAAAATAAGCGATTCGCAATCTGTATACGACTGGGCCATCCGCAACTTCGCGCTTTCCGATAAGCGTGTCTTTAGTATAAATTTAATTAATGTTGGAATACTGTCTTTTTCCAACATTGAGTTATAAAGCTCAATGGCATCTATGAGTTTTTTTGTCACATCTTCCGCTCCTGTCATAATAGGTAAGAGGGAGACCGCCGTTTTGAGGTCAAATTTCTCCATGGTGTTTGCTTGTACAATATGACTGCTCGTACAAAATTTGTGTATTTTACTGTACCTACACAGCCTTAATTAATACGCAATTCGTTAATAGCGCTTATATATCAACATTTCCTTCCAATATATTTATATCTACTAATTTCGTATAAGCTACGAACGTATCATATAGCTCACTAGCTTCGATCAACATCATTCAACTTTTATCAGTTCTTTTCGCAATGCTTAACTTAAAAGGATTTCTTTAAATTGGCAAAATTAATTAATATAGAAGTCTGTAAACTTCTGAAGTTTTATGAAGCTCATGATACGTTTTGTACGTACTATAATATATAACTGAATTAATCTATAATATATTAGTAAGTGTCTAAATATAGCAACTCACATTTAAATCACTGATCACTTCACTTTACGGGTTACGCATTGCCGACGCTGGTCGACACGCCGGTTACATGACGTCCTCCGTCGGGATGATTTATCGTCCAAGCCCGAAAGACCGCCTGAGAAAGCCACCTGCCCGTTGATTAGCCTCTGGATCATCTTGTGGCATCTCATATAAGCTTTATATAGTCCATACATGATGATCAAAATTATGATGGTTAGAATCGTCAACAAGATGGTTTTCGTGGTGCTTACATGGAAAGCCAAATCCTTTATTGTGACATTTGCTTTCGTTTCCGTTGCCTCTTGTGGTTGGGATGCACTCTGGAACCCATTTCAGCGACAGCAACGTAGAATCACTATTGTGACCAACAAAACACCAGCAAGGAGCAAATAACAACGGGAACGTAGTTCCAAAGAAACTGTTCAAATTTCCGCAATACACTGTTATCTACCGCCGACATACTCCACACTATACAGTTTATTCACATTAGCTTTTACATAACTTTGATTTATGCTGCGCACTACCGAACGCGAAACCACTGCACTTAAATGGCAGGGTCGCCATGTAGGGTTGGCGCTAGAGAAACAACAGCTTCGTAGGAGATATGATTTATTACTACTCAAATTAGGCTAGACACATGTTTATATAGGCACTTACATACTACTTATAGGTATATACTATATACTTACGTAGGGACTACACCACAGGTGCCACTTTCGAGCTTCCTCTTATATACTCATTCCTAATCCGATCCGTTCTCGTCACGCCACTCATCCATCTCAACATTCTGATCTCTGTAACATGCAATCTCTTTTCATCCGTCACCTTTGCGGCCCAACATTCCGATCCATACATGACGACAGGTCTTATTATAGTTTTGTAAACTTTTCCCTTCAACCGAAGGGCCATTCGGGCGTCACAAATTGTTCCCGAGACCTGTCACCATTTCATCCATCCTGCGCTGATTCGGTTTTCGATGTCACGGTCAATATCGCCATTTTTCTGTACGAGTGACCCGAGGTATCTAAAATCTGACCGGCAGCGTTATGCCGTCGAGCACAATGGGCGTAAAATTGGAGAGACCGCCGAAGTCAAAATTTAACTGGGGCCTAATATGTACCTACTATGTGTAGGTCGTCAGGAGGATAAAGGGTCAAACGATCGTTGATTAGTAAATAATTGATTGGTGTTGTACAAAAGGGTTCATTACGTCGGGCACATACTCGTACATACCCTAATCAATCAGGTTATGTTGTAGATATGAGTGTGTCGGGTACGGGTTGAATATAATGTTAATTAAAAATTAATTGTTTAATGTTGTTTGTAGTATTGTTTGAGTTTGAAACTTAATTTATAGCGTAAATAATAGTACTTACGTATACGATTGCTTTGTTTATTGGAGAATGTACAATCGAGTTCATAAATATACGAGCATTTCCAGGGCTACAAAAATAAATGTACTTACTAAGGTACAAATACATCTGACCACATTAATCGTTCAAGACGTCATATTTATCTAAGCAAGCCTCTCAATAATATGAAGCAACTGAAAAATTATAGATCTGTACTAAGATTTTTTGAAACTATTTATACATGTGGTAGGACATAAACATAGGCACAAGGAATATTTTCAAATAATATTTTCAAAGTAAATATATGTTTTACCATTTTTCAATGTTTTGTGAACAAGTGGAAGCCTATAAATATCTGTTTAAATAAAACTTTTCGAATTTTCAAAAATGACAAAACAATCACCGACAAGATTACCATTCTGTACTACCAGGCCTAGAGTAACTGACAGTTAGGATGATTCAAAGTACCTAATAAAAGTGACAGGGTACTAAAATGATCATCTACTTTTGCTGTTGACTGTACCTACAGCCGTGAACGTTTCCATAGTTACCTGATACACATCATTATAAAAGTCTGGAAAGATGTTTTACAACCATCCAAGCAATAAATTATCTAAGGTATCCTTTATAAAAATATTTACAGAAAAAAATACATACATCTACATAATTATTGAATTCTAAGAAATAATTTTGCCCTTGTATGTAGGTTACTTGTAAGTGATATTTTACGAAGGAATAACTTTTTATCGGTAAACTAAACAAGAACATTAAAGAAGCAAGAATCACTAAGGCCTGGCCCAAACTTAATCACCTCTATAATATATTTACTATCGAAGGCACTCCACCTTATATTCAAAATTGGTATATTTCGAAGTAGAAAAGAGCGGTCCAATTAAAGACTTAAGTTAAACTTACGCATTTGGTTAAAATCGGTGGGGTTTCTATGAGTGATTATTAATGTAAAATCATACTCATTAAGTAAACTACTGAAAAGAATATCTTAATATTAAGGGATAGTCAAAGACGAATTGATATAGCCCCAAACTAACCTGTAATGAAGGTATAAAATGATACTTAGACAATTAAACGCATGCTTAATATTTATTAATGAACTGTAGACAAACCTAAAAATTTACATGATACAACTAAATTAGATCCCCCAGATCGGAACCCTGGGGCAGGGTTCACATAAGGTAATTGAATATAGCCCCAAAATACCCTTCACTTCACGAACGCTTAAAACCTGGATGTACTTTTGTTTTTTTTAAGGGTCCTTATAAGGTAAAAAATGCTCATCTATTTAGCCCATTTTCAGTTAACTGATAAGTTTCTTGACATTTTATCAATGTCACTATCTAGAACAGGACTATTGAGACCTAATGACATAACTTTTAAATGTGTTTCTTGCATTTTTCATTCAGATATTTTGTTTCAAACATCAGTCCAAATCGACCATTTTCGAGCTAAAAACTGCTTTATCGCGCTTCAATTGTACTACACAGAATTAAATCAAAAAAGGGCAATGTTACTATCAAAAACTTTAATATAATCATCCTATCTTATAATCATTTTATTGGTATTAACAATACTTTTGTCAAAAAATGAAATCATAAAAATGTCAAACTTGTAAGGCCTCTTAATAAGGTTTATAATTTTTGTACGGTAATAATGATCAACAACATATTGGGAAGATAGATAAATTTGTCATCATTTAAATGTACGTCGATATTTGTGACATACTTAGACGTATATAAAAAATATTTTATGTCACACCTAGCCATAAAGTGGCCATTATCGCACGCTCCGCGCGCGAAAAAACCCACTTCCTGGCCAGGGGGTGACATAAAATTTTGTACTTACCACGGGCGATAATAAAGAAAGCCTCAGATCGCATATTTATCGCCCTTGCCTTCGGCTCGGGCGTAAAATACCTGTAATCTGAGATATTCTTTGTTTTATCGCCCTTGGTAAGTAATGTACTATTTAAAGTTTTTGGTATCGATTACACTGATTTGTCACAATCAACGAACTAAGAAACGTAATCTGCACCCATTACCGAATCAGCATGCCGATTCACCGAACTAGGGAAGAAATGTCGTCATGTATGGATCGGAATGTTGGGCCTCAAAGGTGACGGATGAAACGAGAATGCATATTGCCGAGATAAGAATGTTGAGATGGATGTGTGGTGTGACAAGAATGGAACGGATTAGGAATGAGTATATAAGGGGAAGCCTGAAAGTAGCACCCATTACCGAAAACCTAAGAGGCAATCGCTTGGCGTGGTACTGTCATGTAATCCCTCATTACAATTGAAAGTCATGTAACAAGAAGAGAACTAGACATGAATGTGGATAGATACATGAAACGAGGTAAGCCAAAGAAAAGGTGGATGGATTGTGTGAGAGTTGATATGAACAAGAAAGGTGTGAATGAAGAGATGACGAGTGACAGAGATGTATGGAAGAAAAAGACATGCTGCGCCGACCCCAAATAAATGGAAAAAGGGCAAGCGAATGATGAAAAGATGACTAAATTAGATCCGCCAGATCGGAACCCTGGGGGCGGGTTCACATAAGGCTGGCTGCGTTCCCCCGCTGGATGGTATGCCAATTCGCTGGACAAGGAATGAGCCAGCCCTACGATCCCCGGAAACTTCGACTATAATTTTGAAATTTGCCTAAAAAGTTTGTGGACGTTTGAGCTACAGGGCTCGAGGGTTTCGACAGCGACAGGCAGAAAAATATATGATAGACTTACGGGGTTTCGCTCTCTCAGCTCGCTCTGATCTAGCGAGATCTCACTAGATTATAAACTGTCGAAAGGTTTCAAGCTCACATGGTCTTTTACATTCGAATTACGATTAATAACCGGACATTTAGCGTGCATATTTTTGTTATTGAGTTTCCGCTATTTCGGCACTGTTGCAAGCGCTATTATCACGGATGAACTGATACATGGTAAATATCCCGTTATTAATCATTATTCGAATGTCAAAAGTTTGTAATCAACGTTGAAACCGAAAAATAATGCGTTAAATTGTAAGCAGTACGTTTAGTTCACAATCTTTCAACGTGAAGTTGCAACTCAGGTTAGGTTCGTTCGTTATCTTGTGTTCCTCGGAGCGGAAATAGAAGCCCCGCGTAGCACAACACATTTTTCGGTTAGTATAATAGACTATACTAAGATATATGAAAATAGATAGATGAAAACTTTATACTAAGGGTTTTTACAATTTTACGGTAACATTATCAAAATAAATGCCATACGATAAATAAATAAATCAACTGGAAACAAGGGATGGTCCATGTCCATTCCTATGGAAAAAAGGCATTATTTTATGTATCAATAGGGACGATGACACTATAAAAGAACATCAATAAATCCAAATTTTCTACATAAAGGCTCAAATTCTCAATCAAATGGCGAAAAAAGTAATTCAAAAAAATAAATAATTACGGAATTTTAAGTCTTCAAAGTTTAAAGAGTGGGCATGTTCTGTGCCTTTTCCGCAAAACGCACCTTTATATTGAACGATCGTCATTTACTATGGCGCAACAGTGACGTCACGGTTAGGTAGCACTTTCTCTCTCTAACTACGAACATTCTAACCGTTGTAGCTTCGTTATTTTTTGAGATATTTGAATAGGATTTTCACTATTTGGCATAGATTTATGTCTTCTTTCTATTGAAGTAATAACATTTTTTGAGTCGACATCCCTATTGTATGATTTGTAAATTTTCAACCATAAAAGATGAAACTTCATTAAAAATTGGAGAATTTCGCATATTTATCATAATTTGGTCGGTCCTCACTCAACTTTTGAAAAAAAAATCTTAGATATTCCATTTTTAGTACAATAAGAAGGAGCGTATTGTCAAACAATCCTAACGGGTATTTACTTGATTAAGGTCTAAACAATTGTAAGTCTAAGTCTAAAGCACAAAAGCCAATTATAATACTAAGCCTCTATTATTTGTACGCAGCCATTTTCGTAATATAAGAGTGGAGAGAACTTATTTTCGCCTGAACTTGGAAATATTTTGCTTGCTTGGAATCCGTAATAATTTTAATATTTTATTACAAGTTTTTAGACACCGTTAGTTTGTTGGGTAGATGTTCTAGAAATTAAATTAAAACAATAAAGTCAAGGAATCACTTGGTATGAACATTAATTCGCCAATTCGAAAGAAAATAGGGATTATCCGATAGTTATATTTTAATTTAAGCTCCGATAGTTTAATAAATAATTAGGAAATTTACAAAGATTCACCAAATAAAAACTAAAGCACGACATAAAATCTGGATTTTAAAAATCGGCCCTCAATTTGAAAGTAATCCCTGTAAGTGTAAACGGTATTTTCATCTTACATACCTAATTAGTTTTACGGTTAAAACGCGAAAAGGAAAGTTTAAAACACAATCCCAATGTACATAGTTGTTACGAGGAAGAAATCCTCCCCAGATTCCTGAGGATTTCGGTACCTATCTGTAAGAAACGTCAGGGCATGACGTTACGAAGATAAACGTTCATTACTTAATTACCCTTGTCTTTTAAGCTTGGTTGGTTGGTTGGCTACTAGAATAATATTGTTTCGCTATTCCGCTAATGAACAACAATAATAAGTCAACAACACAGTAAGATGTTGTTCTGGAGCGAATGGCCAAATAGTAGTTGTAGTAGTAGGTAATTTATATCATGTCATGTCGTAAATGTCGGTGGACATATCAAAAGTTAAGGGCTACAAAGCTTAATTTTGGATTGGGGTAGTAACCCACATAAACAGTCTCTTCGTTACTATAAATCCATGCAATAAAAACCTAACTTACAAGCACATAAACTATTGACTTTTGTTTTTCCAACGACAATGACCCAAATGGTGACTTTTCCAAGTGAGTGTCAACTGTGTGGTGTGTGTTCTCATCTTAAAGTTTTGACTATCTCTTATTAATTATATTTACTTCGCACCAAGCGCTTTCATAATGCGCACTGCTAAGGTTTAGAATTCCCTGACGTCGTCCCCTATTTCCGAGTTCATATACTTAAAATCGACCTTTTTAAGGCGCGAGTGACCTCTGAGTGGTGCTAAAAGTGCAACAAACTGGCAACTGTACTGTCTTCTTTAAGATCTTACGGTTCGAAATAATTGCCATTGCATTGTGTTGTTGATTATTGGGGCGTTTGTTCCAAATCACTTTCGTGGTGACGATTTTTTTGTCGAATTCGGATAAAGATTTTAATGCCGTTTTTGGTTCGGTTCAGGTACGTGACATCTACCAACTAAATTAGAAATGCCACCAAAATCTACAGCCAATTCGTCAACATCGTGTCCACGAAAGTGAGGCGTTTGAAACGCGCGAATAATGACCTGTACTAGATAAATAAATAAGGCATCTTCTGTGAATAGGCATCTTCTGGGTGAGCTCGCTTCACCGTCGACCTCATCTTTGCCTCATTACTAGATGCTGGATAAGAGTAATACAATTTTTAATAAAAAAAAACGAAAAGTAGGTATGACACTCAAATATGCAAGTGCGACAGAGATACAGATATCTCGTTTTCGCGGTAGACTCCCTGATTTAATTAATTCCAATTTTTTTCGGTAACAGTTCATATTTGTTATCCATAATGCAGCCACAAGATGTTGCTCTCATAAATATTCTAATACCTTTGTGAAGTTTAACAAAAGTTAGGCAAACAATTTAGCTAGCGTGTTTGAGAAAAATCTGAATATAGACGATATTAAAACCGTTAGAAATAAATGAATGAGATTGCATTTGAGAATGAAAGGCATCATTTACACGGTGATTATTACTGACAATACTGGGGTGTCAAATTGACCGTGCTATTGGAAATTGTATGGATTTTGCTTCAATATTCATGAATACACGAGTGATACGTGTTGTGATAATATGATTGTATCACGATAGTCACCGTGTAACTGATGCCAACAGGATTTTTTATAATTTATAAGTACCTAGGTACTCGTACCTTATTACTTTTTTGTATGCAAATTTCATATTTACCTACCTACCTATGGTCGCTCATGAAAAAAGGCGTAGGTCGCACTTAAAAGAATAGATATTTATAATGGTTTCTAAGCATTTACGTAAGTTTTGTTTTTTGAACAAAAATAACATTTTTACCGTTGTTTAATGCCTTATTGAGCTGCTCCAAATTGGAAAGTAACTGCCAGGCTTAAATCCTGAATATATATCCCAACATTAACAGGGCTAGGACGATAATCGTGACGATAATGCTCCGACATATCACCGTTTATTAATAGTTTTGACGAAGGAAATGAGCATATTACAGAGTTCAAACGCAAAGGTAGGTCCTATGATAACCCAATATTCGATCAAGACCATTTTTGGTGGAAATTCCGAACCACCTGTCAAAATTCTCAATAGCTGTGTTATAAGGGTAGCATTTAACGAACCACCAAATTAGTTGCCGAATGATGCTCTAAAAAATTACATTGATTACCAAAAATACTAGATTCGCACCAAATTTTCAACTCCTTTTAAATATAAAGTGCAACTCAAAAAAGTAACATGTCGATAACCTATTAAATTAAATTGTTACCAAATAAATTAGTCGCTACCCAAAAATACTTAATGATCACCTAATTTCAAACACCAAATTTCATATAATTTACATCCAAATATTACAGGGCTCGTAATCCTATTAAAATTAATTACACCCAAATAATTCTTTCGATACCCAGAAATACTACATGATCACCTAATTTCAATCGTCATTTGTTTATTCAATTTAATATCTAGTCTAATGCCGAATCTACGCAATGGACATAATGGCGCAATGTAAGGAACGCAAGCGACATGTTTCGGATTGATCGAGCGACATGTGTCGGACCCACACGCGACATGTTCGGGCTAATCGAGCGACATGTTTCGGACTCACACGCGACATGTTGGGGTCATCGAGCGACATGTTTCGGACTCACACGCGACATATTCGGGCTCATCGAGCGACATGTTTCGGACTCACACGCGACATGTTAGGGTTACCGAGCGACATGTTTCGGACTAACACGCGACATTCATAATAGGGTCACACGAGTGTTTTTTAGGGTTATGCTACAATGTTTCGGACTAACACGCGACATGTTCGGGCTCATCAAGCGACATGTTTCGGACGCATCCAGGGACATGTTTCGGACTCACCCAGCGACATGTTTCGGACTGAACATGTGTTGGTTCTGGCGCTTCGCCGGCCGCTGCCGCGGCACGCTCGCTTCGCTCGCTCGGCTCGCGCGTTGTATATATATATATATGTATATTATATACACACGCTAACGTTTGAGTCTTGGGTATCAACAATATCAACATAAGGTGTCAAACATTGCGACGTTTACCTTAATTGGAAGTTTAACTTATAATTCAATGCTAATAGTAGTTTATGCAACCGGTACATAATGAGGGGCATTAAAACACGAGTGTGAGTTTTATAAAACGAGCCGAAGGCGAGTTTCATAATAGGGTCGACGTCGACGAGTGTTTTTTAGGGTTATGCGACATGTTTCGGACTAACACGCGACATGTTCGGGCATTAAAACACGAGTGTTTTGATACACATTTTTTTTTAAAGTTAAAATTCAAAATAATTGTAAAATTTGAAATCCTTTTCCCCGAATTAGTCAAAATCGAGTATAATGACGATTATACGTAAAAAAAATTTTTTTTACCTAAAATTCAAAATAAATGTAAAATTTGAAATCCTTATCCCCAAATTAGTCGAACTCGAGTATAATGACGATTTTACGTAAAAAAATATATTTTTTACTTGAAATTCAAAATAAATGTAAAATTTGAAATCCTTATCCCCGAATTAGTCGAAATCGAGTATAATGACGATTTTACGTAAAAAATTTTTTTTTTTACTTAAAATTCAAAATAAATGTAAAATTTGAAATCCTTACCCCTGAATTAGTCGAAATCGAGTATAATGACGATTTTACGTAAAAAAAATTTTTTTACGTAAAAAAATTTTTTTTTACTTAAAATTCAAAATAAATGTAAAAATTGAAATCCTTATCCCCAAATTAGTCGAAATCGAGTATAATGACGATTTTACGTAAAAAAAATTTTTTTTAATCAAAATTTCAAAATAAATGTAAAATTTGAAATCCTTATCCCCGAATTAGTCGAAATCGAGTATAATGACGATTTTACGTAAAAAAAATTTTTTTTTGCTTAAAATTCAAAATAAATGTAAAAATTGAAATCCTTATCCCCAAATTAGTCGAAATCGAGTATAATGACGATTTTACGTAAAAAAAAATTTTTTTTTACTTCAAATTTCAAAATAAATGTAAAATTTGAAATCCTTGTCCCCAAATTAGTCGAAATCGAGTATAATGACGATTTTACGTAAAAATTTTTTTTTTTTGTCAAAATTCAAAATAAATGTAAAATTTGAAATTTTTAACCCCGAATTAGTCGAAATCAAGTATAATGACGATTTTTCGTAAAAAATTAAAAAAAAAAACATTGTTATTATATTTAATAACATAATGAACAATTTTAATTCATAATCATTATGTTACTGCTGTAACCTTCTCCACACGTAAGAACATTGAATGTTATTATGCGAGTCATTTTCTACGGTTTCTGAACGCATTTTTTAATTTGTATGTATTAACTACAATATAGCTTGTAATGTGTATAATATTTGGATGTAATTCTAATAACAAATGATGCACGAGATTAGGTGGTAGTTTAGTATTTTTGGTGGTACTTGACAATTTTTTGATGCGATTGTAAAATTTCAGGGAACGCAATAAGTAAAATAGCTGCAAGTGCTGGAATAATAGGCATGAGTGTTTAGGTGACCTGAAATTGATGGTCGATACATTTTTTTGAGTGTTCAGCCTTATTTTAGGGTTCGAAAATTTGGTGATATCAAAAGTTATTTAGGTGATCATTTTATTTGTTCCCGTGTTATAATATGACGTAAAAAAAAATTGAAATAACATATTGACGATATAACTTGACCATAAAAGCTGTCATTTTGCTATCATCCTAGCCGGACAGAAAACGAAGTAGGCATTTGAAAAGAGTTACGCAACACCCGCTAGGCGAGTTCCTGGGGGTCTATGATGACGTTTATGACAAGGTAAAGCATCGATAGAAAGTGACAGATGCTTTATCTTGTCGTCTATCACGCGATACTGCGACTATAATACGGGGCTTGGCAGTGGAACTGTTAACCGATTATTAAACAACGCACGAGTTAGGCATCTTCTGGGTGAGTTCGCTTCACCTTCGGCCTCATTTTTGCCCCCTGGCTAAATGCTGGTCAAACGCAATCCCATTTTTTGATAAATAAAAAACATACTTAACCCCATCACACACTGTGGCCTGCGGTGGTGGTATCGACCAGCTGACAGTATGAAAATCAAGGCCGCTAGTGTCTGAAAGAATGTTGGGATTGCTATAGTCTATGACTGACCGCCGCCGCAGGCTGCTGCAGTGTGTGAAGTCTTTAAGGTAATATTATAACCCACCTGTGACTCATAACGTTGTACAGTATAGGGTTGACGGTAGCCGAGACATAGTACAAGCCTCCCGCGACGAAGAACAGGTATTCATTGATGGTCGAGAAGTGCGGTGTCGCCTTCCCGTAGATGTAGAACAGTCGTTGGAAGTGAAACGGGGCCCAGCACACGAAGAAGGCCACAACGACCGCCGCTGTAAAAAAAGTGGTTGACAATTAAATGAATAATGTTAAAATTTTCTCGAAATAGGATCAAAATTCCTTATAATTCGAGACGAGTGGCGAAAATGAGGGGAGGCCTTTGCCCAGCAGTGGGACAATAAATAGGCTAATAAAAAAATAATAAGGATGCAAAATCTAACACAAAATAAAAAATAATTGTATACTTACAAGTTTCCAAAGTTTTAAGAGGACAAAAAAAACAGCAATAGATTCTATACATTGTCAACTTTTTCATACCATTTTTTAGAGTTTTTACTTTTTTCTTTTGTTGTGTTGTATTTTCACAAATAAATGATTCTGTTCTATTCTACTTATTCATTACACAGATAATGACAAAAAATTGTAACAATTGGCAATTGGCAAAAGCCCATATACGAGTATAGTCAGTTTTTATATAGTCAAAATATATTTCGCTGAAATAATTGTAAAAGTAGGATAAATATGGCGTAAACGTTTTAATTAATATTTGTAGAAGATTCGGAGATGTAAAAAGGAATGTTTGTTTTATGACCTCTTTAGATACCTACGAGTGAATGGCAAATTTTAAAACCAAACCTGTTACTCCCTTGGTAATACAAAAAAATACTCTCTACTATTCAGTATGCCTGCGTACAATAAGACTCTTTACAAGCAAATATGATGAAAAAATACTTTAAGTGTAAGGCCTGAGCGTACTCTCGAGTTGGGCGTGCAGCGGGGCGTGCATGTCAATTGAAACTCATACCGGTGTCTTGAGTCGCCGCTGCACAAATAATATGCATGCTCGCCCGCCCACTGCACGCTCCGCTCCGAGCGTCCACTCAGGCCTTAGTGTATGTGCTTCGTGTTTTTTTCAGCTTATTTGTTTCACGCACTATAGGCCCCGCCACATTGAGCGTAGTAGCGGGGCGGGCGTAGTGTGAAATAGCTCATACCAGTCATAACGTGCCGTGCATTCAGATCAGTAGCTCTAGTATAAGTTTTTTCGAAATATTACCTAGTTCGAACGCGTTTGCGTTTTGTCTCAAAATGTATGAAAACGCTCTCACCGAGTTTGAAGTTCATCGGTTAGCAACAAATGTTATACTCGCTGTTTTAGTTTCCACTAGTGACCACCACAGGCGCTGTTCACGTTTTCATACCACTTTCATACATTTTGAGACAAAACGCAAACGCGTTTGAATTCGTTAATGTTTCGAAAAAACTTATACTAGAGCCACAGCGCGGGCCCTCGCTCAAACTGCGCCCGCCCCGCTACACCGCGCTCAATGTGGCGAGCCTTTAATTTGGTCAATAAACTGTTCTCTCTCTTTTCTGCTTTTCCCACAAAAAATATATACAAAGATGTTTAAGGTTAAGGTAAACCCAAGGATTCGCTTCATACGCTAAATGTGTTCGTTCCGTGACACGGGTAGGGAAGGAGGCACGTTTTAGGCCCCATCAAGACCTAATTTTATCGGGACCCTAATAAATAAATACATAACGTTAGCGAATGCGGTATCCTCGACATAGGTATTTCAAGTTGAACAAGATATATGTAGTTGAAACATTTGAGGGCCGATGTTTCAATACATAATTTTCCGTTGGTGACAATTATGACTGGCTTTTTCTGAAGTCAAATGAAAGAAAAATATAGAGCTGGAGATTAGAAAATCGGCCCTAAAAAAAGTTGACTGGTTTTGTTTTGTTTTTGTTTTGAATCTCGCAAAAAAGTTGGGTATCCGGACATAGAAACTAGGAACATTATTTAATTTTGTATTTGTTACGTTTGTCTCATTTTTGAGAACCTGTTTTTTACCCACGACGGAACGGAGAAGGTATACGTTTTGTTGAAGGTATTGTTTGTTTTTCCTATAAGGCATATCTTTTGGCAAATATTATGATTACGAGCCTCACCTGGTAATCTTAGCGAATCTTTTGTACCTATAATTTAATATTTGTGTGATGAACTTAATATTTAAGATAATAACCCTGCCTTGCAGTCGGGTAAAAAGACACCATAGCCTTTAGATACTTGCAATTCATAAACCCCTTTGCCAACCCTTTATCTTGTCGATTCGTTGTTGTACCAAACTTGAATGCGAAATTGAACTGTGAAACAGTCCCGAATTAATGCTGCAATAAGGCAGCCTTTACCAACTTGGTCGAAACGCGAGACAACACAAACTTCGAACTTCGCTCAACTATGACATACAATTGGCAACTTTCACCCAACTATTATCAAGTCGCACCCAAGAGCCAAGTTTGATCAAATATTGACCAACTTTGCCCATACTTCGGTTCCTGGGCCTGGCGTATATTTAACGTTATCATTCAGGGCATTGAGGTATACTGTAGGTAAATATTTACGTAGGTAGGTACAGTCGCAATTTTGTGTTCGCAATGGCAAAAAAAAAAGTTATTCTGAGATTTCTGAGTGAACAAGCTGCTCAAAATCTAAACTCGATTGTATTGTTAAGGCGTTAGAGTCTATTTTGAGATATTTGAGTTCACATAATTACCCAATGGCGACTGTAGGAAGATGGCTTACAGGAAAATTGGATTAGTACAGGCTGGATGACAGAAAAAATGCCAGTCGAACCAGTTTTTGGAGACGATCAAATGTTTGTATGCGACAAACTACAATGAAAGTAACACAAAAGACGAAAATGAGAGGCAAAGTATAGCATAGCTAACGAGCACTGAAAATGCTCCATGCTAATTGATAGCTAGATTAGATGTGACGTCACGCCTGCCATTGTGCAGGAGGCGAGGCAGGCGACGTTAATATAATTATTTGCTGACAGTATAATATTGGAGTGTTCTGTAGGAAAGTTTTAGCTCTAATTAACCTAGTTACTGTGTTATTTATGAAAATTCAGGCTGTGCTTTTTACTCGTTTAAAACTGTTTATTTATCGAAATATGTGTTGTTATTACTGTCCGTAAATAATTATGCACAATATTGTTTCTTTCTATTTATAGTAGTTTAACTACCACTTAAGTCGGTTTTGGTGTCATACTGTAAACTTATGTGCGAATAAATAAATTGAAATTTAAATTGTGTCAGAACTTTCAACTCATCCGACGTGCGTGCAGCCATGCCCAAACTCGTCACAAATGTAATTAATTACTGCTAAACAAGTAAACTACATTATTAACATTTGTAAAGGCATGCTAATTACTTGGAAGTAACTTACTAAGAATTATGCTTAGTAGCAACATTAAACATGTTGGTTCTGCTGAATCTATTTGACTGTATTGTATTGTAATTCTATATATTAATATCTATGGAAGAGCGAAAACTAGGTTTGCCCCTAAAATAAAGGAAAAGCAAATTTAACGCTGACAAAGTTCAACGCGGATAAAATCGTAGACAAAAGACAGTAAAGTAGATAGGTACTTGATCATACAGAGCATGAGATACACCACTTTGAACCAAGAACTGTACCTGAAGTATGGATAAGTTATTTCGAAACAAAACACAAACGAACGCGCTTGCGTTTAATCTCAATTTAGTATGGCAACGCGAGTAGCGCTTCTGGTGGCCTTTCGTGGTAACTATATTTTAGCATAGAGTTACAAATTGAGACTCGGTTCGTTTGTGTTTTGTTTCGAAAAAACTTATACTAGAGAAACTGTTAGAAGTTGGCGTGGAAACTTTCGCATAACAGCCACTGGTAAAGGCAGTATTGTGGGTAGACTCCTCGCAAAGTGCACTAGAATTTTCAATTACGTGATTGCCCATAGCGTAAAGTTTAGGAATGGAGTTGTCTAGTCAATGTTTCGTAGTCTAGTGGTGAAAGCATTTTGCTGACAGGAGGTCGAGGGTTGGAATGTTCGTACCAGTGAATTATTCGAACTTAAGTACGAAACATCAGTTAACCTTTTCGCGCCATTGACTTGATATAAAGTCAGGACATTAGGTGGCCCACACGCAAATGACTTGATACCGAGTAGATCAAGTCGATGTAAAGGCAAACTACCTGCTATCAAATAAGGTTTATTTTCAGCCTTTTGCTACGAAGAAGTCAAAGACTTTGAGAAGACTTTGGCGTGTAAGGCACAACTTACAGAACAAAGACATCGTGCGCTGCTTCGTTTTTGGATTGTCTCGGCCATTAAGCAAATTGTTCCGGTTTGTAAATAATAATTTATTAGTGTAGGTGGTCCCTACTTGAGAAATAAGTATGAATCTACGTTGTACGGACGACTATTAAAGCCTACCGCGTAATACAGACAGTGCCTGCGCGGCGCGTAGCGCATGAAGAATATCGTCCGATGGCTGGGACCTGCCCCTCGTCCATGTCTGCTACCCTGTGACTTTGTGCTTTGATTTTTTCTCTTTGACCTACACTACCTTTTCTTAAAATGAATGAATGAAATCATTTATTTCGTACGACGGGGATCCATATACGTTAATACACATCACAAGAAATTGTAAAACACGAAATGTTCATTGGATTGCACATGCAATTGCAAAGCCATCGAGTGAGTAATGATAGGGCTGTGCATCTTTTCCGCAATAACGCTCAGCGTGCGTTGGCGCTGCCCCGCACGCGGCTCCATAGGGACGCCACGCACTTGCGTAGCACACTCAGCACAGCATGGAAGTCGTCAGTAGCTCTAGTATAAGTTTTTTTCGAAACATTAACTAATTCGAACGCGTTTGCGTTTTGTCTCAAAATGTATGAAAACGTGAACAGCGCCTCTGGTGGTCACTAGTGGAAACTAAAAGAGCGAGTATAACATTTGTTGCTAACCGATGAACGCACGTATTTCAAACTCGGTGAGAGCGTTTGCAAAACGAATCGAATTTTCTTATTAATGCGAGTATAAGTTACTATTTTGACATTAACTTTGTAGTTTAAACGTAAACTTTTTAGTTTAGCTTGTGAAAGGGCGCGTTTGGGTGTAGAAACTTTGTTTTTTAGGGTTCCGTAGCCAGAATGGCTAAAACGGAACCCTTATAGTTTCGTCACGTCTGTCTGTGTCCGTATGTCACAGCCGGTTTACTTGAAGAATAAGTACTACAATTATGAAATTTGGTAGGAAGATGTATACTATATCGTTGTATCTATATACAATCGTTGGTGAGATATTAGCTCCCAAAGTCGTACAAATTGTACAAAATGTACCCCCCCCCCCCCCCCCTTCAATTTCCAAACTATGAAGTTTAAAAACCTGACAAAAATTGAGGTGGTGTACAATAATAAATACTTTCAACGAAAATTGCACTGAATAACGTCTTGCCCAAACAAAAGGACGTAAGTGCCGTGACTTCCCTATGAAGATACGACTTTTTTGATTTAAGGTATTGGATAGTGTTTTTGGTGTGGATACTTGGCCGGTTTTATAGGAATTATTGCAATAATTGTGCGCAAAACCTGTCTGCTCGTAATTTCTTTGCTTTGGAACATTCGATCCTGTACTATAAGAAAACCTGTAGGTAGAAAACTTAAGGCGAGGTTCTTGTACCGCGCAATGCTAAATTTCACCCCCGCACCCCGCATCGTGTGCGACAGAGACAACACTTTGTCCGAGCGCTCCGTCCTATACAAGGACGGAGGACACATGCCGGTGAGTCTACCACAGTGTAGTAATTAAAGTAGCGCAACTAGTGCAAGTCGTCACGTCACAGAAAATAGTGCGCGAATTTAGTTAGTTACAATACGTTGAATTCAAGTCCAATCAATCAAATACATACGTGTATGTTTGTAGTACATAATACATATTTATATTGTATTAACATTTGATAAAATTTAACGTAATTGCAAAAGGAGTTATTTTAATTTACATGTTTAGTTTAATTTGTTTAGGTATGTATAAGGCCCTACAAGAATGGAGTGTATATCTACATTTCTAAAGGGTCGGTCATGCGCACGTGACACCCTGGAGTTGCAAGCGTCTATAATCTGCGGTGACTACTTACTATCAGGCGGGCCGTACGCTTGTTTGCCACTAACATGGTATAAATATGTTATTTATATTTTTTTTACATGTGTAATAGGCATATAAATAAGCACTTTCAAAATGTCAAGTAGGTACTTGACATTTTGAAAGTGCTTATTTATATGCCTATTTGAAAGAAATAAATGACTTTGAACTTTAAAAAAATGCATATTTTTTATACCACGTCGGTGGCAAACAAGTTTGCGGCCCGCCTGATGGTAAGCGGTCACTGCATCCTATGGACGTTTGCAACCCCAGGGGCGTCACATGCGCGTTGCCGACCCTTTTAAATATTTATACACTCCTTTCTTGAAGACCCCCATATTGTACCTACCTAGTACCTTTCTTGACAAACATAACGAAGAGAACAAATCGCGAAACGTGAACTATGCGTCTTTGAAGAGTTCAATTCTGATCATCATCAGCAGTTCCACTTCAAATCAAATGTGTGTGTCATCAAATGTCACTTATTTAAATGTAAATGCTTGATTTGTTTGAAAATACTAAAGTCACTATATGTATGCCTTTCACATTTGAGGAGTTCCCTCGATTCCTTATGGATCCCATCATCAAAACTCGAGCATGAAAAAAATTACCCGCGAAAATAGAACTTGCTTAACAAACACAGCTAGGAGGACAAATCGCACAAACGTGAACTTTTCGTCGTTGAAGAGTTCTGTTCTGATCATCATCAGCAGTTCCACTTCATCAAATGTCACATTTTTGAATGAAAATGCTTGATTTGTAGATAAAAATACAAAAATCACTATGTGTTTGCCTTTAAGATTTGAGGAGTTCCCTCGATTCCTCAGATCCATGAGAACTGCGTTTTGACAAAAACGGGACCAACTTGTATACTTACAATCTAAAAAAGAATTTTCAAAATCGGTTCAGAGATGCCCGAGTTCTGGAGTAACAAACATTAAAAAAAAACAACGGGTTGCACTCCGGGAGTGCCGGCAGAAGTGAAAACTCAATGACATTTAGGTATCCCTGAATTAGTCAAAATCGAGTATGCTGATTTTTGGAAAAGAAATATTTTTTTTTTACTTAAAATAAAATAAATATGAAATTTTAAATCCTCGTTCGTTCGTTTGAAATTTTCGTTTTTATTCACTTAAAATTCAAAATATATGTAAAATTTGAAATTCTTATCCCCGAATCAGTCGAAATCGAGTATAATGACGAATTTTCGTAAAATATATTCATACTCATAATTCATGGGCGGTCGTGGGTTCGAATCCCAGCTCGTACCAATGAGTTTTTCGGAACTTATGTACGGAATATCATTTGATATTTACCGTTAGCTTTTCGGTGAAGGAAAATATCGTGAGGAAACCTGCATACATCCGCGAAGAAATTCAAAGTTGTATGTGAAGTCCCCAACCCGCTCTGGGCCAGCGTGGGGACTACTGCCCAATCCCTCTCATCTATGAGAGGAGGCCTGTGCCCAGCAGTGGGACGTATATAGGCTGATGATGATGATGATTAATATTCATACTCATATTCATATTCGAATAATCCATCTACATATATACATTTGTCCCGAGTATCATTGTGTCCACAATAGTTTACAATGACCAGCCAAGTTGACCCGTTCCAACATCGTAACCACGACACTAGGAGAAGTCCCCTCCTAACATCGCAATCATGATATTAGGAGGGGTCGACCTAGCTGGTCTGCCGATCTGTCGCGAGTTTAAACATTTTTCCCCATTACAAAAAGCGCTCAGCGCCGCTAAAGAAGTTTTCACTTCAAAAACATACAAACCTCCCCTTTTGAAATCTTGAAGTCGGTAAAATAAAAAACATACGACCGAATCCGAATTGAGTACCTCTTTTGAAATCTTGAAGTCTGTTAAAAATATGGCCTTGAATGACGTCACTGTTATATGGCATCTCTTTCATTCTAATATAAGATGGATCTAATGAAAGAGATGCAATACAACAGTGACGTCATTCAAGGCCATATTTTCTAGCTTCAAACGAATGTTCGGCACGCAATCTCCAAGATGTATCTAAACTTCTTGGTACCCAATACCAAATATTTTTGAAGTGAAAACTTCTTTAGCAGCGCTGAGCACTTTTTGTGATGAGGATAAATTGTTAAACTCGCGACAGATCGACAGACCAGCTGAGTTGACGCCTCCTAGTGTCGTGGTTACCATGTTGGGAGGGGTCAACTTGGCTGGTCATTGTAAAGTATTGTGGCCACAATGATACTCGGGACATATATGTATGTATGTAGATGGATTATTCGATTATTGCGAATATGAATATGAATATCTTTGTTATTTACGTTTTTTATCATGTCATTAAGTTTTTACTTCTGCCGGCACTCCCGGAGTGCAACCCGTTGTTTTTTTTAAATCAGTCAAATACTGTTCTGTGATTCAAATTAAAATGAGGCCAAATTAAAATGTTTTGTAAATCATAAATATGTATACACGCTTCACAAGTCTAAATATGATACACTTTTCGAGCATGAGAAGTGAAAAATACTTTTAGTAGGTAGTGCTTGTACTGTTTTACTCGATACTGTGGAACTGTACGATGTGCCGTGTATAGGTACCTACTGTTTGTGTTTGATGTATTAAATAGAGGAATGTAGATTTTCTAGACACTAACCTTTTCTGTTTATTCAATCTCCAGACCCTCAGAGACGATATCTTCTTTTTATTTCGGTTGCAAACCATTTTTTTTCGCTCGTGGCGCTGAAAAAAAATTGCGTACGTCCGACCTCCAATGCGCTCCGCGCGGGACTGACGCGGTGGAGCAAGCGCGGAGCGAGCGTGAATGTACCATAAATTTCGTTGTTATTGGGTGAAAAAATACAAAAATAAGTATATTAAAAATTTTAGTCCCGAGTGTCCTCACACCATCAAAGACGTTTATTTTGGTGTAATTTCCAATTCATAAAGTTACGTAAGATTGAAATAAAATGAGTTTTAAGATCAAGAATAGAGGTATGTTTGGCATTTTTTTCTATCGAACAAAGTTTGTCCAATTACGTAACGGAGTCCCGACTGTACTAGTTGAAGGTCTCAAATATAACCCTATATTTTTTTTGGATTTTTAATAAGTGGTGTTTCAAAATAAAACCGTATTTAGAATCACATATTTTACAATGAGCCCGCCTTAACTAAAATGACCTGTTGTAATGTAGTTGTGTACAGTTTGCAAAAAAAAACGCATAAGCAAATCTCAGACCAAATAAAAAATATAGACGGAACGTCACGAACAACAAAATGAAGCCACTTTTGTAAAGATGTGTGAATGTCAGTGTGGCCACTGGAAGGAAAAAGTCCCCATAATTGGGGTGATTTTTAACGTTACATCAACCGTGATGTTTGTATTATATAAGATTGATATGAAAATAAAGAAATAAGAAGAAAAAAAATTGGCCATTTTCATACATTGTAGGTATGAGTCGCATTAACTTCGGCTCGGGTTACAGTTACAGTAATGAAATGAAATTTATTTTCAGTGTTTTGGAATAAAATAAAGCAATTTAGGGGGTATGCTTTATTAATTTTCACCTCACTAGCTAGGAAAGCCCTTTTTTATTCTTTAAAAACAGATAGCAAAACTGCATTTTATCCACAAAGTAATTTTGAAATCCGAACGTGTTCCTAGTTACTTTTTTCACATAATAACATGTAAGGCCGTGATCCCACTATCCGATACAATATCGGTGTGGGATTCATTACCGATAAAAATGTTTGGAAAACTGCTTAGTGCTCACACTATCCGATCCGATATCGGTCAGATTCGTATCGGATACGATATCGGTTAGTGTGGGTGGACACAAAACAGCCAGGACAATTTTCGCCCATCTGATTTTTTTTTCAGGTGGTGTGAAAAAAAACAGTCCTTGGACTTCAGATTTTATATTTATTTTGAATTATTTTTTTTTTTATAATTATTTGAATTTTAAGCAAAAATAATATTTTTTTTGCAAAGAATCGTCATTATACTCCATTTCGACTAATTTAGGGATAGGGATTTCAAATTTTACATTTATTTTGAATTTTAAGTCGAACAAAATCGTCATTATACTCGATTTCGACTAATTCAAGGATAATTATTTCAAATTTTATCATTATTTTGAATTTTGACCTAAAAAAAATTATTTTTTTTGCAAAAAATCGTC
Source organism: Cenopis cana (assembly GCA_951800055.1). Classification (NCBI taxonomy): domain Eukaryota; kingdom Metazoa; phylum Arthropoda; class Insecta; order Lepidoptera; family Tortricidae; genus Cenopis; species Cenopis cana. Next base: position 4,491,002 of record OX637487.1, on the reverse strand, counting down.
ATTATACTCGATTTCGACCACAGACCAAATATTAAAATAGACGTAATAAGCACCTCGATTTGTATGAGAACCAACCGTGCCGATTTCGTCGTACCTACTGTGACGTCACAAGACCACTTTAGTGATGTGAAACACTAGGTACTAAGTGCGTTGAATCGATTCAAAGGTGCTGCGCGGCCGATGTCGATATTGGATAAATAACTTCAATGGAATTGATATCTAAGCAATTCCATTGAAGTTATTTATGGTTACATATTAAAATACCTAAAATTGATACCTATTATCAAAATACCTATGTACGAAATACCAATTTTTTAAAATACCAACTTTACGTATTTTAATATGTACCTAACCTTATTTATAGATAAATGTAACAAACACCCTCAATATGTATAAAGAACCAACTATGTCAATAAAATATCGCTATTGGATGAACACTGAATAAAGTCATCCGATTTCTTTTATAAAATCACATTAGTCCGAGATATTGGACATTATTTGAACAGGTTTAATGCCACCATCAAACAAAATTGGAAAACTGAAATATTTTGTTTATGTTAAATTGAATAACACAGTACCTACTTACAGAATACTTAGGTAAGCTAAAACTTTATAGATATTTAATTGCAACGCAACGCAACGCAACACACAATTATTAGTTGGTCACCAAAATCCAACAGAATCGAATGTTACAGCGATACTGCATCAAAAATCGCAGCGCACAATACTACTTCGTTAAATCGACAGAAATTCTCATTTTCTGTCCGGTCGTCGCTTATACCACGCAACTTGATTTTAACGAAAGTATCGCTAGCTGCACTATCCATTCATCATCATCCTCCTAGCGTTATCCCAGTACAGTTGCATCCTGAAGGATGCCTGGGGTCCGCTACCTAATCCCAAGATTTTGGCGTAGGCACTAGTTTTTACGGAAGCGACTGCCATCTGACCTTCCAACCCCGAGGGGAAACTAGACCTTATTGGGATTAGAATGGGGCAAAGATTCCATTAATGTAAAATTAAAAAAAAAAATATATTTTAAATTCGAAGCAAAAAATTTTTTTTTTGCAAAAAATCGTCATTATACTCGCGTTCGACTAATTCAAGGATAAGGATTACAAATTTCATAACTATTTTGAATTTTAAGCAAAAAAAAAATTTTTGCAAAAAATCGTCATTATACTCGATTTCGACTAATTAAGGGATAGGGATTTCAAATTTAACATTTATTTTGAATTTTAAGTTGGAAATTTTTTTTTTGCAATAAATCGTGATTATACTCGATTTCGACTAGATAGTACATACTTAGATTTCAAATTATATTTTTATTTGAATTGAAAGTAATTCATTTTTCACGCAATTTTGCTTTATATTTGTTTACATGTTTTTTGTTGCTGTTTGCTTTATATTTGTTTACATGTGTTTACTGTTATATTACTTTGCATTTGTTTTTGAATTTTGCTTAATTTTTTTTTGCGTTTTTTTGTTCAAATTTAGTTTTTATTTTCTATTTTAATGAAATGAAAAATTGGAAGAAACCCAATTTTTTTATTGTTTTACTTTTGTTTTTCCTTTGTCTATTTCCTCGCTTTAGTGAGGTGAAAAGATTTGTGTTACACACGGCTGCAAAGTTATTTTACCTCGTGTGTTGCAACACTCGCTATGCTCAGGATTCTAATTTTGAACAACTCGCTTCGCTCAGGATTCTATTTTCGAACCACTCGCTTCGCTCGTGGTTCAACCATAGAATCCATTCGCTAGCTCGTGGTTCAACCCTAGAATCCATTCGCTAGCTCGTGTTCCAATTCCACACTCGCGGATAAAATACAACTTTGCACCCTTGTATAACAAATAACTATTATGAAAATCGTAAAATAAGGGACACCCTAATATAGAATGTAACAAAAACAGATCAGCTGCAGCCGACTTGAACTTTTATTATTATAGCAATCGTATACGATCTTCATAAACAGTTCGCTACTTGGGGGGTTAATAAAAATCATACTCTGCTATCACTAGCGCGTCACATTACGTCAACCAATGTCAACCGAAAAACAATGTTTTGAGTTAAGTATTATTTTAACACTTGCAAGTGGCAGGTAAGTTACGTTATTCATTTTATTAGCCGTCCTGATATAATTTTTACATGCTTTCATTGTGCAGTAGACCATCATTTAATGTTTTTTGAACTTACGTAACTGACAGCGTCTTGTCATGTACTGAAGAGCGCTTGGTTTTGGTTTGTATATGTGTGAGTGAGCGTGTGTTTACATGATGGTTTTTGATAGCTTCATTAGGTTGTTTTTCATGCGTCGTCTATAGTTTTTATTTGAAGCAAATAATGAGTTTGCAAACCATATTACAAATTTCAAAAATGGAATATCTATTCGCACACATTACTCACACATACAACAGGTCATTTACTTAAGTTTTTCACCTATACCACAAAATATAATAAAAAGGAAGGTCCGTTCCCGCCGTTCTTGAAAATACATACCTAAACTTGCCCGACTCACAGGGTTGCTTCTGTATTGATTCTGAATTTTAAAAAGGAGTAGGTATATTAAAAATTCTTCAACATGACATTTAAATATGAACCAGCGTATCTTGGTAAATTGGTAATCGCATATTTATCGCCCTTGCCTTCGGCTCGGGCGTAAAATACCTGTGATCTAAGACATTCTTTGTTTTATCGCCCTTGGTAAGTAATGTACTATAGTAATTAATTTTGACATGTTATTTCATTCCTAATTTCAATTGTTAATTATAATATAATAAATTGTATACTTAGGTACCTACTCATTCATTTGTAAAACATTTGCATGCCTTTATCATGGCTGAATACATGATACCTACAAAAACAATGTAATACCTTAAGCTAAATTGTAATAACTTTAGTTAATTTAATTAATATCAACAAAATATGTTATAGGCGAATGAAAGAAATGAAATAAAACATGTTTGTAACATACATTTTAATTCATCAAACTTACAAACAGACGCTGAAGTTATCCAATACAGTATCATAGTTAGACCAGGGCCCTATGCCACAAAACTTTACCGGCATAGAATTTAACTAATATGACCATTTTTCTATGGAAACAGGTACTATTTTCTCCCGTCATAGCCCACATTAGATAGTTATATACCTACATTACAAAGGTATACAAATACACTTTAAAATAAACCACCTTCAAATTGTATACCAAAACCTCCAGAAGGTAACTACCTACTGCACTTCTGAAAATTGTAATAATGGATGCACTTCCTTTGTGAGACGATTTTCATATTGTGGGCCGGGCCTCCGCCCTACTCCAGTTCCTCGAATGGATTTGTTAAATTTTGCTGCTTTATTGTATTGTTCTTGAAATTACTCCAAACTTTTTCCACAATTAGCCTTCCTCTGTACTCATTTTTGTATGCACTTAACTCTGCCGTCACTGCCGTCAGCTTCTATCGCGGGTTTACAAGTTATGTCACTATGTCTGAATAGTACATTACTGCAGAGACCAGTAAGTAAGCCATCCTGGACGAGTATGAGTTAGCCGGCCGAGCCGCAGGCGAGGTCCGGCTATAATACGAGGCCAGGATGGCACTTACGGTCGAAGCTTGTATAGTGCTTTTCTCAAAAATGAAACAAATTGTATGAATAACGGTTAATAGTACCTGCATTCTGACCAACTAGTACTTTCATGTTCCGCTTTGCACTTGATGAACTTCTTATAAATGGTCAAATACCACCTTAGATTTGGATGGAAGTATTTTTTTCAGTACCTAGTGATGTCTGTGTATGTATTGCAATCTGATTCATCTACATAAACTCATTTTTATCAATTATACTTCTTACTTTATATATTAAATCAATGAAGTCAATCCCGTCAAAATACAAGTGAACTTTTTTTAGCTAGATGTTATGTTAAGACACTGATATTATGCCACAACCCCAATAGAATAGATTTATAAAATCGTATTTAATTAATCGTAAATAGAATCGTATTTATTTTATGTTTACTATTAGTATTTAATTTCATTTAATCTATTCATGTTAATTTCTAAATTAATCTCGAAATAGTTAAAAACATGATTGAACTGTATTTCCCGCCAATTCACATCGTGCAATACGGACACGTCAACCTCCATGGTACCTACATTTTTTTTAAATGTCAAAAACTGCCATCTTTATTTTCTAGTTCTAAATTCAAATATTATGATATGTAATGGGATTTACATACTTACTTCCTGGACAGTAGGTGTTACTTCCTGGACACTTCTGGCAACTGTCCAGGATGAGCCACTTTCGAATACTATCTTCACAGATGTTATGAGAACATTACATATTATTTTTGAGAAAAATTAATTACACCATTCAATTATCTGTACTACGATCACAGAATTACACGATAAGATCTTATTCTACTGTACTTAAAATGCAATACAATTTATTTCGTAACGTAAGGAGACTTAAGGTTACAGTACAGTAGCTAGGTACTTACATCTCCAAAATTTGCCGAATTTGGCACTTGATACCATTAATATCATCTTGTTTTCTTATGAAGAATGTGTAAATATTGTACAATGTTATTTAATAAATATACTAAAGCTCGGGACCCCGCGCATATTTCACTTTTCACTGTGCAACAAACAACAAGCGGTTGACATGACAGTGACAGGTGCGTTTTATCCTTGTCACTCTTGCATTTAGACATGAAACAGCATCAAAAACTATTCAATCACGTTAATCGAGTAAACTACTGTCGATCCGTTTTCTGTTAACTTGCGAGTATGTTTTGGAACGTAACATTCGATTCGATTTGCGTTTACTCGAATTGGTTTAAGTTAACTTTTGTGTTGGATGTTGGCTGCCTTGGAATGACACGCGACTATATTACAAAGTACGAATAAGCACGAAACGTATTAGCACGTTGCGAGCACTACATTTGATCGGGTTATATCTCTTATGATGCTATTTCATGTCTAAGTGCAAGAGTGACAAGGATATAAGAAACTCGCCTGTCGCTAGTGTCGCTGTCATCAGAGATGCGCAAAACGTGTCACTGAAGTGAAAGGAGCGATTCATATCTTCATGTCACAAAGATATATATCACTCTTTTCGCTCATTTCGCTCAGTCAATCTGTAGCCCATAACAACTCTTGAAATCGCGACATACGAAAGATATGATGTAATTGAAGGTTACCTCTAACTGCTTTATTAAATATAAAACATATTATCGCACATTTTCCTTCATACAATTATTTTTAATTGTTTATTAGAATTTACTTCAACATTTTGTCGATATTTTTATTATGCTAAATTTTGTGAAATGGAACGTAGCTGAATCACGCACACAAGTTTAACTGAGCGAAAGGAGCGACTCACACATTTTCAATCTTACGTAAACACGTGCATGCGTGAGACGGGCTTATACGTTCGATTCGTGAGTGCGAAGAGCGCAACCTGCTTACACCAGTCAGTTCGGCTCACCGCTCACCCGCTCAGTTGAGTTGGTGATTGAGTTGTTTCATTCTTCAGTGAGCGAGTGAGCGAGTGATATATACGAAAAGATGCAGTTCATTTGAATCACTCCTTCATGAGTTACACATCTCTAGCTGTCATGTCAACCGCTAGTTGCGTGCGAAGGAAGATGCGAAGTGAAAAGTAAATAAATATGCGTGCGGCCCCGAGCGCCCTTTTACTTATAATTTACTTTTTAAATAACATTGTCGAACGAATAAACAAATTTCAATAATATTTACACATTCTTCACAAGAAAACAAGATGATATGATAACAAGTGCCACGCAAATTTTGGAGAAGTAAGTACTGTACCTTACGTGTGTAACCTTACGTTACGAAATAAATTGCATTGCATTTTAAGTACTTACAGTAGAATAAGTGATCTTATCGTATAATTCTGCGATCGTAGTACAGTTAATTAAAGGTGTAATTAATTTTCAGACATAGTGACATAAGTAAACCCGCGATAGAAGCTGACGGCAGTGACGGCAGAGTTAAGTGCATACAAAAATGAGTACAGAGGAAGGCTAATTGTGGAAAAAGTTTGGAGTAATTTCAAGAACAATACAATAAAGCAGCAAAATTTAACAAATCCATTCGAGGAACTGGAGGAGGGCGGAGGCCCGGCCCACAATATGAATGTTGAGAAAAAAATAACTTCAAATTATTGGAATACAGGCTGTTACCGGCATACCTACCAGGTATTAGAAAAGCAGGATTATTACCACACTCCCAGGTACCTGTCAACAGTGTCAACCAACCAGCATTACCGGACAGCAATATGACAGAATACATTACCCCGTCTCACAAAGGAAGTGCATCCATTATTACAATTTTCAGAAGTGCAGTAATTACCTTCTGGAGGTTTTGGTATACAATTTGAAGGTGGTTTGTTTTTTGAGATGTGCAATAAAGTGAATATACCTTTGTAATGTAGGTTCCATAGAAAAATGGACATGTTAGTAAATTTCTATGGCTGTAAATTTTGTGGCATAAGTAGGGCCCCGGTCTAACTATGATACTGTATTGGATATCTTCAGCGCTTGTTTGTAAGATCGATGAATTAAAATTAATGTATGTTACAAACATGTTTTATTTCATTTCTTTCATTCACCTATTATAACATATTATGGTGATATTAATTACATTAGCTAAAATTATTACATTCTTAATGATACAAAGAATATCACACACCTAAATCATAAGTCACGTTAATTTTGAGTTGGATTTAAATACAAATAAGCAAGATCAAAACAAAAGGGAGGTATATTATATTATATAAAAACAAAGCTATTTTAAATCAATATTTAAGATCCACCAATAAAGAGGGCTGTATGATTTTGTATGGAGATCTTAGTAATGCCTATTTGCACATTTAATGAATGGATAATGTTTTGTACGGGCAGCCAATTTGATTTCTGGGCCACTTTGGAACTTGTCACAGTGACATTATATAAGATCTCTAGCGGCTTTCATATTGATTTTCACTGTGACAAGGTACGAAGTGGCCTAGAAATCAAATTGGTTGACTGTACAGTAAAACAGGTGTTCTATTTCCATGGGTGGTGTAAAGTGAAAACAATGAAGTAATTCTCAACATTATGAGCATGTGATATACCATTGGTATGGTCGTGATCACAAACCTTTTTTTCCAAGCTTACTTGCAGAGTTATTTTTAAGCTTGTCAATTCCTGAAGCTCCTAATAAAGGAATATGAATGCTTCTTTGGTTGAGCAGTATTGTTACCTAATTTCGATATGACCTAGACTAGATCCTGTACAGAATCGAATGTTCCAAGCAAAGAAATTACTAGCAGACATGTTTTGCCCACTATTATTGCAATAATAAGACACACACACTTGTGGCGGGTGACAGGAGCCAATGGAGGAGTCTGGTCGGCAAGAATGGGACATGATGTCACGATCCTCAGCATTGGGGGAGCGACTGATGATGATGATGATTGCAATAATTCCTAATATCTGGGCGGCCGAGCTAAGCTCGGCGTTTTCCCGGGCATGAGACCTAGCTAGATCGATTACTCGCCCCCGAAAACCCCCAAATACCAAATTTCATCAAAATCGTTAGAGCCGTTTCCGAGATCCCCGAAATAAATAAATATACAAGAATTGCTCGTTTAAAGATAAAAACAAACTTTCATTTCAACACCCAAACGCGCCCTTTCACCAGCATAACACCAAGTGAGTAACTAAACTACAAAGTTTACGTTTAAACTACAAAGTTAATGTCAAAATAGTAACTTATACTCGCATTATAAAGAAAATTCGATTCGATTTTCAAACGCGCTCACCGAGTTTTAAATACGCGCGTTCATCGGTTAGCAACAAAATGTTATACTCGCTGTTTTAGTTTCCAGTAGTGACCACCAAAACGAATTCGAGTAAACGCAAATCGAATCGAATGTTAGGTTCCAAAACATACTCGCAAGTTAACGGAAAACGGTTCGTCAGTAGTTTACTCGTTTAACGTGATCGAATAGTTTTCGATCGTTTTGCTTAAAACCTATACTACGCCTACAGTATTCCACGCGGTAAACATACCTAAGGCACTGTAGCGCCAAGGCAGGCCCAACAAGCCTCTGCAGGGGTTATTATACTGGACACGCATAGCACTGAGGGTCTTTTTGGTGTCCCGGTCTTCGTCCCCATAATTATGGCAACCCTAGTATAGGAACCTGGGTAGACCCTTGACTATTCTCTGGACTCACCTAGCATCCTGATGATGGTCTTCCTGGACTGTGCCTGTCTCGCTTCCCCGTGGACGCTGCCGTTGACACCGTTCAGCGTGCCAGGACTGCCGGCGTTGGAGCACGACGACCTACCAAAAGATGAAGGGTAAATGCACCAGTGGTCAGCCCCTTAGCATAATTTTCTAGTTCGAAGTCTTCTAAAGGATGATTCACGCTAGACCGTTCCGTGTCCGGGTCGCCCCGTTTTCTAGTACAAGAAATCGACGGACGTGCGACGGCCTTAATTCCATGTAACGTAGGCCATTAAAGATAACATCATTATCGATTATAATGAATTTATTAATATTGAATTTCGTACGAGAGTTCTTAATGATAAACGAGTAGTATAAATACCTACTGTCACTAATGAAGTACCTAATACAAATGAGGTTAGGTCATCATCATCATCATCATCAGCCTATATACGTCCCACTGCTGGGCACAGGCCTCCTCTCATAGATGAGAGGGATTGGGCAGTAGTCCCCACGCTGGCCCAGAGCGGGTTGGGGACTTCACATACAACTTTGAATTTCTTCGCGGATGTATGCAGGTTTCCTCACGATGTTTTCCTTCACCGAAAAGCTAACGGTAAATATCAAATGGTATTCCGTACATAAGTTCCGAAAAACTCATTGGTACGAGCTGGGATTCGAACCCACGACCGCCGCTTGACAGCCGCATGCTTGAACCACTGGGCTACCGTGGCTTGTCAAATGAGGTTAAAAAGCGAGTAATTCCCCATAAAATTAACCCCGCGTATGCAGAGAGTGAACCTCACCAACACTTCTTCTTCCGTGCCCATTCCCATTAGAGGTGAGACGTACTAGGCAAAACGCGTACTGAGTCTTGCGAGTACGCGTCCACAAAAAGACTAGATCCTAAGACTAGGTCCAAATACGCGCTAAACCGACCCCGTCCCGAGGTGCCCCGAAAGAATCCGAACGCGCAGACGAATACGAATAGCGCGGAACGTAAAGACTCTTAGACGTTTCGAGTCTTCAGAGTCGTCGTACGCCTAGTACTCGATACGCTAAAAGACGCGCGAGCGGGATCGCGTACTTACGCGTCCATGCCAAAACCTATTCCAAAAACCTGTTCCCGTAAATACGTCTCACCTCTAATTCCCATTTCATTTGGGGTCGGCCCTCTGAATATGTTTGCGCCAGCTGGCTCTGTCATTATAACTTGCTGGTATAGTTTTAGATAATTTTTCTAAGTTTACCTCACCAATTTGAACCACCAACTCACCGTTGAGTAATACAGAAGTCAAGTGAAAATCGGTATGTCTTGTATACCTACCTAGGTATATAGAGAGTTAAGTGGTCGAATTACTGGATAGGCCGAAACTCATAAAAAAGTTATATTTTCAACAAGGGGACAACATAAAAAATTAACAAGTTTCACTGGCCGCGAGCGAAACGAAGCAAAACAAAGCAAAGCTGAGGAGCGAAGCAAATAGAAGTGAAAAGTTACCTTGACGTAAAGAACTCTGAAACAAGTTGTTCAAGAAAGTCGTCGTCAAAGATGTTTACAGCTTTTCACCTTATTCCATTGTAAAACACATTCTCATTTGTAAGGATTTAATTTCGCAAAAAGAAACACCATGTCATTTTCTTATCCATTTAAATATCCATAATCCTTAGCTTAAGCTACGGTAGCCCAGTAGTTCAAGCATGCGGCTGTCAAGCGGCGGTCGTGGGTTCGAATCCCAGCTCGTACCAATGAGTTTTTCGGAACTTATGTACGGAATATCATTTGATATTTACCGTTAGCTTTCCGGTGAAGGAAACCTGCATTACATCCGCGAAGAAATTCAAAGTTGTATGTGAAGTCCCCAACCCGCTCTGGGCCAGCGTGGGGACTTACTACCCAATCCCTCTCATCTATGAGATTAGGCCTGTGCCCAGCAGTGGGACGTAAATAGGCTGATGATGATGAATCCTTGGCTTGAACGTCGAACTGACAAATAAGTACGTTGGTTTCTGGCAGCGTCTTATTCATTGTCCTTTTGTGCGGTATTGCTACCTCATTATGGCCCGTCATGAAAGTTAAGCATAATCACAGAATAAGTAATAGTACAAGTACAGAAGTTTCTCTGCTAACAAATTCCCCGTTTAGGTATGCCAAACGTGCCTAAACGTGGCCATCTCTTTCTATCGCACGCAACGCGCTCTTTCGAGGCCCCGCCCTCAGCGCTAGGGTTACCACCAGCGAGAACCTATTTTAATATATGTACTTTATTATTAGTAGTGTTGTTTACAATACAATTACGAATAGTACTTTTAAGGTTCCGAAGCCAAAATGGTGAAAACGGAACCCGTCCGTTCGTTTTAGGGTTCCGTACCAAAAAGGTAAAAAAGGAACCCTATTGGTTTCACTTTGTCTGTCTGTCTGTCTGTCTGTCTGTCTGTCTGTCTGTCTGTCTGTCACATCGCTAAATATCTCAGGAACTACTTATCCTATCGATTTGAAATTTGGAATAGTTATAAACAAGGGTAACCCAGATACATAGAAGATGGTTTTTTAAATTATTTTATTTTATTTTCTGTGAATAATGACAGATAAAAGGGGGTTCAAAATTTTAAAGTCTGGCAACTATGTCAAGTGGGGTATCATATGAAAGGGCTTGACTTGTACATTCCAAAACAATTTTTAGTTTTTTTTTTTCGTTGGGGAAATTTCGATTTACGAGGGAAAATGTAAAAAAAAATACCATTCCCCCCCCCTTATCTCCGAAGTTTACAAAGAAAAAAATTTGAAATTATTACACAACATTAATATGCATGTATATTTTACAGGAAAATTATAGCCATAGCTCTATCTAGTTTTTCTTTTTTTTAATCATCAAAAAACTCTTCTATACTAAGTTTGTAATTTAATCACCTTTGTATATATTTTTGTTTTATATTTAAATTTACAAAATTACGTTGAAAATACCTTCTTTCAAATAAAAAAACAATTATTGAAATCGGTTGATGTGATAAAGAATTATCCTTGAAAAACCAACATACGTACTAAGTTATTCAGTCGCGCAAATTAGTAACACAATGCGCCGATAGATGGTGCTGTCATGTTTTTTTAAGATTGTTCCTGTTTTAATGGGGTCGGGACGGGTACACAACTACATATTCAAGAACTGTGTACGGAACCCTCGGTGCGCGAGTCGGACTCGCACTTGACCGGTTTTTTTTTCGTCTGTATTCAGCCGATGTACTCGGAGACTATAAGCACTATAAATACAATTAAAACATTTAGCAGGAAGGTGTGTTCTACTCGTATGAACCGCTACGTAAAAGTGATGTGAAATGACGAAAAAATATTAAAGTAGGGGGAGGGGGCACTCCATACATGTAACCAGGGGATACAAAGTTTTATATAATTTTTAAAGGCATCACTTTAAAAAATAAAAGAGGTTTCTTAGAACCAACGTTTTCATTTTCGTTTTCTTTTATGTCAACCGTTGGTGAATACCAAACTCAATGACCGTTCTTACGTCTACGTTCTTATTATTATTGGTGCAACCTGCTGCAATACAATAATGCTGTGGTTTTGACATTATTATTTAACACGAAACTACACGAAAAGAATTATTTTTTATGATCGTACAAGCGTGTGCGCGTGCGATCCGTAACGCTGCTCCGCAGCCATTGAATAGTCACACAATGTGTGAGCCGGCGGCCGCATGTACTTTGCGCGGCGCGATGACGTCACGGTAGTAAGCCCCTCCTGGCATAATCCATAGATAAAGACTACAAGTGCATGAAAATTTTACCGAATTATCAACTCTAGAGCCTTTGCCAAAAGTTTAAATTGCTTTAACATAAATGTGACCTTACAATGATTCTGCACCAACGACTTAGTACATATGTATTGCAAAATGGCTTTCCTTCAGGAAAACTCGGTTCTCAATCAGAATACGATGGCACCCGAACTGTCAATCAATCATTGTATTAAATAAGTGACGTTTTCATATCCATTATTATGGAACTTTATAATTTAATGATAAGATTTAATATTTGCCTACTAACACCTATTTATTTTTGAGATGTAAATACTAACAAATATGGATTCTATGAGTCTGAAACAAATGTTTTTTTTTTTTTTTTTATTGTTTTGTGTCAAATGTCAAGTATGATGTTAAAGCGAGAAGGACAAGATGTTAAGCCGCTTGGGAGACCAAACGTAAAAATAACTTACATATTTTTATGTACACTATCCGTAGTACGAGTACCTACCAATTGGCGAGTTGGGCAATAAAAGTCAGTTAACGTAGGGATGGAAGGTACCATGTCGATAAAATATTTATTTAAACGTCGATGTGATTATTTATTTCTTTGACTTCATTGCAAAAAACACAGAATTGTACAAATGGCGGGCTTAAGGCGATATATCGATTGAAAGAGACGCCCTTTGTTTTTCGCTCACGACAAAACGGGATGCAACCTTCTCCGAGAATGGCTTTTTAGACCAATCTCGTTAAATATCTGACTGTGTGCAGGTTTATCTAATTTCCTCTTGTCAGTACCTAGATGAGGTAAAATACCATCATATTAACTTAATTGTGTCTTTTAATAATGCGTTGTTTCAGTAGGTTGAGGAAAAAAAGGAAAATATAGACTCGACTTTGGATTTATTTTCTATCGAGAAAATTTTAAGCAATCATGTTTCGCTATTGTCATTACCACAATCATATAGTCAAGAATCATATATCTGAAAATCAGCCCCTACTGTTTGCTAGTCTGGGCAGGACAGCGTTTCAAAGTCTCCAAATTTCTCAGTGTAGCGCCTTAATGCCCAATCGCATTATTATACCTAAGTTTAAATGTAGTATAATCTTATAATACTTATATCAATATTAAATTTGTTTTTACCTGTATGATAATTTATTAGCTAAATTGAAAACTAGGATTATTTAAATATTTAGTTAGCTAAATCATGATTAGTAATAAGCTGATAATAATGTTATTGAACTACAAGACGACTGAAAATGAATATATAATATATATATATTAATCATAATTTGCATGGTTTTTTTTGTTAAGCATTACTGACTTTCTTGGTTTCGTTTATTTTTCGTGTTTCAAATCGTGCTTTGGAAAATTATTGTGGTTTACAAAATTGTAACGCTCTACTGAGCAGATTAGGAAACAATAAAGACGATTATCAGATATAAAATTGTTTCTCTGATTATAGAGGTATCCAAAAGACTGTTGCTTAAAACTTATTCGATAAAAATAAATAATAATAATATTACATTATTTTTCTTTTTACCTCGGCCCACTCAAAGCGCCCACCTTTTTACTGAACGACACAATTTTCAATTCGCAAAAGAAATTCTTCCAAATATTTATGTATCTCCAGGCACCTTAATCTAAACTTGGCAAACTTCTCGCGAAATTGAATTGGTATCAAGCATAATATGTAACCCTACCTTTCACGTTTTTAGGGTTCCATAATGGTTCCATTACAAGAATGTGCAAAAGAAGAAGGTAACGCGACTCTGTCCGTCTGTGGTTAAAATGATTTTTGCTGTGTAAAATAAATTTAAAAAATCATACCTACATCTGAAAAACCACGTCAGTGGCAAACTAGCCTACGGCCCGCCTGATGATAAGCGGTCACGGCAGCCTATGGACGCTTGCAACTCCCGGGGGATCACAGTGCAATCGCATTGCCGGTCCTTTAAAAAAAGGAATACACTCCTTTCTTGAAGAAACCCAACATGTAGTTTTAAAGAAGGCGTAATTTTCCAAGACACGCTCTCAATGCAGCGAAGTAGATAAAACGCTTCGCATTTTTAGTCTTATTTTCCACTCAGAAGTAAAAATAATACGAACTTTATGGCGCAAAATACGACGTCGTAACCTCGTAATTTCTAACTAAGTAGCTACATATGCCGTATGCGGACTTGAAACATCACCAGTAGCTCTAGTATAAGTTTTTTCGAAACATTAACTAATTCGAACGCGTTTGCGTTTTGTCTCAAAATGTATGAAAGTGGTATGAAAACGTGAACAGCGCCTCTGGTGGTCACTAGTGGAAACTAAAACATTTGTTGCTAACCGATGAACGCGCGTATTTCAAACTCGGTGAGAGCGTTTTCATACATTTTGAGACAAAACGCAAACGCGTTCGAATTAGTTAATGTTTCGAAAAAACTTATACTAGAGCTACAGGCCACAGAATAAGTAACCGACTCTGGTGCTACAAATCAACAAGTCCGCGCGAGGCATGCCAAACGTGCCTACGCGTGGCCATCTCCTTCTATCGCACTCGCATCACTCGCTACATCACTTTCTATCGCATTAAAAAGGCACAACGCGGGTGTATTTTTAGCGGCGCGACGAAATCAAGGAGTGAGCTGGCAGGCCTCTTGTCATTTCTGGGCCAATTTTTTTGGCGTTGTAGTTTTTTTTTCGTTAGAATTGCATGAATATTGGTAGGTTGGAAGAGCTCCTGATTCTGTACATGTAAATAAAAAATTACAATATGGCGCCCTGAGATGGCGCCGAAAAGATTTCATTCCCCATACATTTTATATCCACTGAGTTACGAAAATCCCATACGTTTTTTCACTCAATGGAAAAAATTGTGGGACACTGTAGGAAATCGTGCATATATTGTTCAGAATCTGGAGCTCTTCCAACCTACCAATTTTCATTACTGCTGGTTATTTAAATATGTTTTTTTTAAACATGTCAGTTGACGGATTTTCTCGGCGGTTTGGGGCTATTCCGTCAACCAACGATTTTTCTTGTATCGTGATGCATTACAATCATATACGTCAAGTGAACAAATACCGCTGAACTCTTAATCGTTACTAAACTCTAGCGAACTCAATTTAAGGTTTATTTTAGATTGTATTGCCAAATATATTTTTTGGGCCATTTCCAGCCTATTTTTACAATCAGGAGTAGTAAACTTTTTGAAACAAATTCCCAAACCCTAGGGAAAATCCGTCAACTGACAACATGGTTTGCGGAGTTTTCACTTACCCCACAGATGAAAAATGTCATAGTATTAAAAGATAATATGTTGTGGCAAAAAGGGACAGAGATGCTCCTAAAACTTTGAACACTCAGAACTTTGTGATTATTTATTCTATTACGCTGTTTTTTTCGCCATTTGTAATTTACACTTTGTAAAATTTCACATTTTATAAATAAATGAGTATGAGTATGAGTAAAATAAAATTTGATGTTTATTGTTTTTTATTCATTTGCTGCCAACAACCCCCATTGAAGGAGATGTCATACAATAAGCCATATATCATTACGACACTCGAATCCCACCCAAATCCTGTAACAATATTTTATACAGGGTGACTTCTGGGTCGTGTATCAGGAATCAGGTAGATAATCAGGCCCATGAAACTGAACACCTTTCCCAAGAAACCACGGGCCGAAATAATAAAATTAAAAATCAACTTTCATACACAGAGGCTGGTTACGTGACTAATTGACTATGTGAAGTTGGGTTTTATGTTTTCAGATTTCGTCCTATATTCCTAGGGGAAAGTTTCATGGGCCGGATTATCTACCTGATTCCTGATAATATATACGACCCAGAAGTCAGTAGGTAAGTATACAATTAACTTTAAGTAACATGTAACGTTTCTATTTTGAATGACCGCAGTCTAATAAAGAAAAAATATTACGATCATAATTATTAGAGAGAACAGCGGCCCAACAAAATTTCAGTAAAAAAAAACCGGCCAAGTGCGTGTCGGGCCAGGTGCAAGGTAGGGTCCCGTAGTCGTCCACCCGTTACATTATGTGGACTAAAAAGTTCGCAAACTTGATGTCGCTACGAGCCTCCCTAATAAGGCTTAATAGATGAGTGTTAAGATTGAAAATTCACCATTACAAGGGATACCACGGTGGCTCAATTGGTAGAGCGATGGACGGATTCCAGAGGTCGTGGGTTCAAATCCCACCTATGGTGTAGAATTTTTCAATTTTCACTTTGATTAAAAAATTGAGATTATCTAAGGTATCAATGGAAATTGTACGAAAGTAGATACATTTCTGAAGTTCGACTATTACTCGTTAACTAATAATGTCTACTTAGCTGTGATAGTTTTCCTTTTAAATTCATCGTATATACTACTACCATGATTTTTTTCACATGCATAGTAGCCACCGTTGACCGTTTGAAACCTTAACCCTATAATATTTTTAAAAGAGCTATCCAAAGACAACCCAAACCATGGGGTTTGGCAGAAAAAAAATTGCACCACCACATTACATGTAGTAGAGGTACCCTAAAATTTTTTTTGAGATTTTATTCTACCGTTTTGTCGGCGTCATTGATATGTATACTCATGCCAAATTACAGCTTTCTAGTACTAACGGTTACTGAGAAAAATGGGGGTCGGACGGACGGACGAACATGGCGAAACTATAAGGGTTCCTTGTTTACTACGGAACCCTTAAAATAGGTAGTTATTCACCAAAAAATCGTTACAATTTCATTCAAGTAATATTCCAATAATTCAAGTAATTTGGGCTTCCACGGGCTAATACGTGGTGGCAACTTGTACCCGTAAATTTTTGTCATGTTCACGCACCTTCATGTACATATGTACATACTTGCAATAATCACTAATCCAAATGTAAACCGGCCCTTAGACTTCCCAAACTTGGCTTGAATTGTAATGTTATTACGAAAAACAATCATTCCTCCCGCAAAATCATGATTGATGTGAATTAACTCCAATCTCACTTCCTTCCCCTTACAAATTCAATCAGGGAACTTCTGAACAAACTCTTTACTAATTTCTTAAGGGTTTCGTGGGAATTTCATCATTATTTTTAACAATGTTACGTAAAGAAACAATGATTTATTTTCGGAACCGCTTGTTTTTAGGTTTTCGTAACTTAAGGCGCAGGGTAGGGCAAGGCCTTCCCCATACAAACTTTGTGCACGTTTTATTCGTCGGTTTTGGCACTAACAAATATAATATTTTTTTTGGTTGTAAATATTAGATATGCGAAGATCGTGATGTGAACATTTTCAAATATGTCAAAAAAAATCAAAATTAAAAAAAATAAATATATATATACATCACGAAATAGCTATCAGAAAAATAAGCATACTGACCAAAAATCATAACTTTAATGCAAAGACAAACGAAGTAAATCCTGCACAAAGTTTGTATGGAGGGACCCCTCCTCTTAAAAGGCAAAAACGGAACTCTTAGAACTTCGTTACAAACTATGTGGGTTCCGAAATTTCTTCGCAGATGTGTGCAGATCTCCTTACGATTTTTTCCTTTACGCAAAACGTAGGTATAAGCATCCCACATAAATTAACCAAGGTATAGTTGATTAATTAAATTTGTAAGGTATTCGTTAAAACATGACTGGCTATGCCGATAATATCCTATTTGCCACTGGTGATTCAATAATATCAAACAATATTGGTCGCAAAGCTTAGCATGAAGACAAAAGAGGCATGAAACAATTGATAATTAACGAGCAATACTAGCATATTCATGTACGTTAGGTCAAGGGCTTCAATTATTTTCATCATACTATGATCTAATATATAGTTACCTACCCTATTAAATTTGGTAACACCGTTTATGTCTCGGTCCTTCTGACTTGTTATTTATTTTATTCCTCCGCTAATACGCCAAAATAAAATAAATTCTTTCTCATTCTGAGAATACTCAGAAAAGTGCGAATCCATAATTTGCGGAAAGACAGAGCGTCGAACGTTTTGGCATGTGTTAGATATGGACCGGCATACTCGATTAGGTTCCCATGAACCTTAATAACGGGAGACAGATGCCAATGAGGCATTCCATTACGTACAGACAAGAGTAAAAGCTAATAAATATAAGTATTACATCGATACCATGGTAGGTATTATGAAAAATGAGGTAAGCAGTCGAAACAAATAGAGTTGTTGTTAGTGTAAAGGACTAGAAACGAATAATTGTAAGAGGAACAAACCTCTGATACGTACCCCTCTGATAGGTACCTAATTTGCAAGCCGATCCGTACATAATATATAGCCCCAGAATGATGAGGGCAGGCAAGAAGAAATCAAAATAGAATTATAAACAAAAACAGGCGAAATATTTACACCCATACGCTATACCCTTGATACTTACCCCATGACGTACCTAATGCGCAAGCCCATCTGCACATACAGCCCCAGAATGATGAAGGCAGGGAGGAAGAAGTAAAAAAAGAAGCATGCATGAAATTACACACATACCCCTGATACGTACCCAATGCGCAAGCCTACCGCACACTACCCCAGCATTAATCATGCAATGCAGGCAGGAAGAAGTCAAAAAAAGAAGTATAAATAAAAACAGGCGAAGTACACCCATACCCCTGATACGTACCCCATGACGTACCTAATGCGCAAGCCCATCCGCACATACAGTCCCAGGATGATGAAGGCGGGCAGGATGAAGAAAAGGAGGCTGCTCAGCTCACACCAGAACCAGGAAGGCATGGCTAGCATGGCGCAGAACGCTGACTCTTGAGAGGAGTTGCCGGAGCCTGTAACAAACACCATGTTTCAATACTTGAATTTAAACTTTCGTGAGTCATGTTAGGGCAAATTTTTTAGCGTTGTAGTTTTTTTTTTCGTTAGAATTGCATGAAAATTGGTAGTTTGGAAGAGCTCCTGATTTTGCACAAGTAAATAAAAAATTACAGTATGGCGCCGAAAAAAAAAATCCCCCATACATTTTATCCACTGAGTTACGAAAATCCCATACGTTTTGTCACTCATTGGAAAAAAAATGTGGGAAACTGTAGGAAATCGTGCATATATTGTTCAGCATCAGGAGCTCTCCAACCTACCAATTTTCCGGCAATTCTAAAAAAAAACTACAACGCCAAAAAAATTGGCCTGTTAAAACTATATTACAGTAAACGGTTAAACTCACGAGAGGAGTTGTCTCTCGCGGTTTAAATCATCTGTCAAGATGTAATAGGCCCGATGATGATGATTAATCGTAATTCTTAACATATTTCAATTTCATCATCATTCTAATATTATCCAGTGGGCAATTTAATTTGACTGTGAGAAGTTCTCAAGCCGCCCGAAAATATTTCTCATTCCTCTGACTAGGGAAAAATTTAGGCATCTAGCTAGAAGACTCAGGCTTCCTCAACGGCACTGTCGCTGTACGCGTCCAAGGCGTTCGTCTAAGAGGGAACTGGTTGAAGGATTTGGGAACCGAGCTTGATGGTTCCGATAGCTCAGTGGGTAAGTGCGATTGGCCGCGCCTGCCAGGAGGAACCTTACATTTTTAAAATTTTACCTTTAATTTATAATTTGCGTTACCTTAGTACCTTACCTGCTTAATAAAACGTATTTAAATATTCATTTGTTTTTAATCTGGCTTTTGTATGTTAGTTAATATGGCGATGTTAGCATTTTAACGCAGCGGCAAATGTTTGGTTTTGGTAGGATTATATAGATTTTAATTTTAGGGGATAAAAAATAGGCACTTACCGTGTTTGCTTTTTAAGCGTTTGTTTACTTTTGCGAGCGTGTGCGTTAAAAAAGAATTTCATTAAAATCCATGTCAGGCAATTATAAACTTGAAATAAATTACAAAAGGTTTAAAGTTCAAGGACGCGAACCCACTTTTGATGTAGAGGCTATCAAGAAGTCAAAGGGCTGGCGTGCGACAGGGAAAAATGGAAAATACTCCACCGACAAGAGGATAACTCTTAAATTTGATGATGATGAGTTAATTACGAACAAGATATTTAAATTATGTACTCGTCAGCTAATGACTAGCTCATTATCTTTAAAAACGGCAAAAAAATCACGTTTGTTTTATGGGAGCCCCCTTAAATATTTATTTTATTCTGTTTTTTAGTATTTGTTGTTATAGCGGCAACAGAAATACATCATCTGTAAAAATTTCAACTGTCTAACTATCACGGTTTTTGAGATACAGCCTGGTGACAGACGGACAGCGGAGTCTTAGTAATAGCGTCCCGTTGGGTACGGAACCCTAATAATAGGGTCCCGTTTTACCCTTTGGACACAGAATCAGATAGACTTGCGTGTTGCAATTTTCCTGTAAGCTAGAACTTATAGAACTTCTACGTTCGCGATAATATACATCGTTGTCAGGGTGTCGCGAATTTATTAGGTCGGTAATGGAATTTCATAGTAAATTGCTGTCGCGTTTTCAAATTGCCGGCCCCGGCGCGCCTCCGCACCCGACCCAGCACGGGGCGCGGTGGCGCTGGCTGCTGCAGCGCAAGTTTCCGTCATCTACCGACCCCGGATACCTCCTTCCACACTGTATTGTCATGCTGTTGTTATTTTTTGTGAATCTTTAGAATTCCATTGGGATTGTACCAACTTAAAATGTTTAAAGATTCTTCTCATTTTTTGACAAGAGCCCTATACCTCCGAGTGGAGCCATGGGAGGTGCTGAGCCATGTTTGTGTGTTGAGCTATACATGCACATTATTTATGTATGCGTCAGCGTTAGAAGCTATGAGTTCACGTTTCTTATGTGTGCGTTTTTTTTTAAACAACGACTGTGGCAAACAAGCATACTTTCCACCTGACGGTTAGCGGACACCGCAGCCTATAGACACTCGCAACTCCAAAGGAGTTACGTGTGCGTTGCCGACCCTTTATAACATTATGTGTGCGTATGTGTCATAACTGCAACTATGGCTAACCCACGCCCGTGAGATAAAAGTATACTACCTCTATACTAAATGTAGAGTCTATAAGCAATCCCTTTCTTCTCGGCCTTTGTATAGTAATGTATTATCATGGGTTTTCATGGCGTGTCCTTACTTAGTCTAAGGACCGACATTGTAGGTCACTAACATTTAATTTATGCATGACACAGATCCTCCGATCACTAGAATAAACTTAATGTATCACTGCCCACTGAATTGAGAAAGGTAAATCAAATCTCTGCCATTTTTCTTGGGCTTTTCAGACTGCGAAAATTAATTATCCGAATCAAATGGGTCTTCTACTATGTTTTTTAGGCTTCGTATCAAAAACACTACAGTATACAAAAAGAAACCCTTATGTACCTACGTCTGTCTAATGTTATCTTATATCTTTAAACGAGCAATTCTTGTATATATATAGATATATTTATTTATTTCGGGGATCTCGGAAACGGCTCTAACGATTTTGATGAAATTTGGTATTTGGAAGGTATTTCGGGGACGAGCAATCGATCTAGCTAGGTCTCATGCCCAGATATTATCTCATTATATTCTCATATATTCTGGGGCTCTTGTGAAAAGGGGTAGAAGTGGGTACAAGTCCTATACATATTTTGCGTAGGTTTCTATGTGTTTTTAAAAGCTAGCTAGCTAGCGTTTTTGTGTCTACGGTTGTATTTTTGCGACACATGCAGTCAATAAAAAATCTTTATCTACACCCATATAGTAAATCCTCTTTTATAAGTTCAAATACCGTAGATAAGACCCCGCTTTATAATATACTGTGCGGCTGTTGCGTGCGTCCCCTATTAGATCACGAAATATAACACTTTAACGAGATCACGTACAAAATTAAGACACAGCTGCGGGCTGGCGGCGGAGGCGCGGGCCGGCCTGTCGACGCAAACATGGCGCACGCCGGCGAGAAGTGCCCACACGAAACACATGAAAGAGGATTTAATATATGGATGTAGATAAAGTAGTGTATGCAACTGTACATAATTAGGCATTAAAACACTCGTGTGACCTTATTATGAAACTCGCCTTCGGCTCGTTTCATAAAACACACTCGTCTTTTAATGCCCCTCATTATGTACCAGTTGCATAAACTACTATTATCTACACCCATATAGTAAATCCTCTTTTATAAGTTCAAATACCGTAGATAAGACCCCGCTTTATAATATACTGTGCGGCTGTTGCGTGCGTCCCCTATTAGATCACGAAATAGAACACTTAAATGAGATCACGTACAAAATTAAGACACAGCTGCGGGCTGGCGGCGGAGGCGCGGGCCGGCCTGTCGACGCAAACATGGCGCACGCCGGCGAGAAGTGCCCACACGAAACACATGAAAGAGGATTTAATATATGGATGTAGATAAAGTAGTGTATGCAACTGTACATAATTAGGCATTAAAACACTCGTGTGACCTTATTCACACTCGTGTTTTAATGCCCCTCATTATGTACCAGTTGCATAAACTACTATTATTTTCAAGGGTTAAAAGCTTAGTGTGAACGTTACTAAAGCTCTGCATACATGCCAGTTATACACGAGCTTAAACACAGCCACAGAAAAACTCTCGTTTGATGAGGGTTCTTTCATTTTGTTAACTTATTGTTTTTCATAGGAATTTACCTAGTTTTATCGCCATCAGATAAACGAAATGTGCGAAAGATATATAGGGTGTAGTGGTAGCGAATAAATGCCTTAACCAGATCGCCGCCATTCTTGTTACACCATGTACAAATACAATAGGTACAATGCAATACAAGTTTTCTTTATTATTCAGTGTGTGTGTAGTCACTCGTTGGTTGTAATTTTGGCCGCGGCTTGCCGTTGTACTATGCAGTCGGGTTGTACTATGAGAGTCATTTGCTACGGTTTCCGAACGCATATTAGAGGATTTATGATATGTGTCTAGATAAAATATTTTTCACTTCTCATGCTCGAAAAGTGTGTCATATTAGACTTGTGAAGCGGGGCTAAAGTAGTACATTTAAGCCCTAGGGAAAATATGTATACATATTTATGATCTACAAAACATTTTAATTTGACCAATCAAAATACTTCACCGATTAAATCCACCAGAAAGAACAGTAATTGGACAGATTAAAAAATATTTGGTAAAAATATTAACCAACCCAGAACACAGCTGTACTAAAATCGACCAATCAGGAAAGACGTTTTTCAGTTCTCTAAAGATTAAGCGGTGTCCATGGTCAAAGCAATTACGCCTCTTATAAAAAAAAACGCATGTCGCATCTCTTTCTTTAATATAGCAAAAGAAAGCGAGGCGATTGCGCAAAGCGAACACGCATAGCGTTATTCATTTAAGGTGGATAATTTGTGTTTATGTGTTTTCTCGCAATCGAAGTGAAAAGTAGAGTGTATAACTCGGGCCTAAAAGCCATATTACCACTCGAACAATTTTCGAAAATAACTATCTCGTGGTAATACGAGTATGGCTTACTTTAGACCCTTGTCAACCAATCTACTATAGCGGCGCTGAGCACTTTTTGTGATGAGGAAAAATTTGTATTGAAGTGAATCATCATCGTCCTAGCGTTATCCCAGTAGAGTTGCATCCTGAAGGATGCCTGGGGTCCGCTACCTAATCCCAAGATTTGGCGTAGGCACTAGTTTTTACGAAAGCGACTGCCATCTGACCTTCCAATCCCGAGGGGAAACTAGACCTTATTGGGATTAGGCTTTGTCAAGTGAGTGGGCAACTTGACTGTTAGAAGTTCTCAAGCCGCCCGAAGGCCTACAACTTGGCTTAACGACTGCTGCCATAGACAGCAACCGGGATCAACGGCTTAACGTGCCTACCAAAGCACGGGAGCGCTCAGTTAGTAACCACTCAAAGCGGTCACCCATCCACGTCCTGACCGCTGCCCACGTTGCTTAACCTTAGATACCGCAAGCGGTACACAGGCGCCGCTGGCTGGGCCACGAGCGCTCCTTGTATTGTATTGAAGAGAATATGTCCTCGTATTATCACTTTGAACCCCAGGAGGCTAAATATCACAGATGTAGAAGCAAATTTCAAGTCGAATTGACCTTTTCTTGACGTAGAATAATACGATTCTTAAACATTGTATTCTTTTTACAATTAATAAAAGAGAAGAAAATATCATCTATATTACTTGTTATTCTTTTAAAGGTTTTTCGCCTCGACACCTTGACTCTCCTTTGTAAAACGTCAACAAAGCGGAGGAGCGTTTAGATATAAAAAGAAATATTTTGCTGTCCATTACACCTGTCCTTACCCTTGTCTCTTAGATATACCTTACTGTCCCTTTTGTGATAAGAGGGGCCGTATTCACGACCTAAAAGGGTTTTTCCAAGTAGATTTAAAAATGCACCTGTAGCGAACGCTAAAGTTACAAAAACCGAGATATAACTTAGTAAAGTTAGTAGGTACGATAATTATAAATGTAATACTGGCAGTACTTATAAATATTACGATACATAGCTTTAGAGTATTCGAGTGTTTAAACCGCCCGCGTGGTCGTGTCGGAGGTTTCCCCTGGATTTTCCTCAGGCCACTCTCCAATGGCGCATTCCTATCGTTTTATTGGGCCTGGCTACGGTCTAGTTCAAACGGTCTACTAATCCACAGTCTAGTTCAAAAAAATTAAATAAGAAAAAGATACATAGCTGCACAGCACGGTTTAATCGATACGGTACCCTAACTATCGTCTAAAATTGAAGCTCCCGCTTACACTGATGATAAATTATTGTTTCCAATAGTGGGTTAACTAACCCCGATTGCCCATGTATACGAGTAAATGGAGCGTGCCTGTGCGCTTTAATTTAAAAAAAACCACCCACCGATGGTCCGTACAAAATTTTGAAAACACAAGGCCTCATATGTCATGATGCAAAAGTGAAAAATATGATTACTTATTCCATGATTCTGAACCACTTTTACTATGGGCCCGGGAACTTGAACGGGCGAAAATAACACTGCTATTTCACAGCACAGGAAAGGTCTTCAGTCGACTAATCAAAACGTATGGAAAGCAGTTTTTTCTCCCGTACAAGATAGGTCCCATAGTAAAGGTGGTTCGGAATGAAGGAAATAATTTTATATTTTTCTATACCTAATTGTATATTTTTACGCGAGTTGAAGAGGTTCAGAAAACTTGCTGTATTTCGTAGAGTATCCATAACAGAAAGGATCTTCCTTCACTATATTTAGTATGAACAAAGGATGGATTGCGTTCTGTTAAAATACGAAATAAATAAACGAATATAAAATCGACTTTTACTTCCAATTACAGTTTTATCACGGAATAACCAGAGTTTACCCTACCTTAATTAATCTGCTATGTTAAATTTGCATGCAATTCAGTTTCTAAATGGGGCTCTAAAAGAAGAGCCGACGAACCAAATACGTACCTAAATCTCATTTGTGTGATAATGATAAATATATATTGATCTTTAATTAACGGTAACAATCTCATTTTATTTTGCCCCTGCCGCAAAAGCTTGAACTAAACTTTACATTGTAAACAAT
Source organism: Cenopis cana (assembly GCA_951800055.1). NCBI lineage: Eukaryota > Metazoa > Arthropoda > Insecta > Lepidoptera > Tortricidae > Cenopis > Cenopis cana. The sequence continues at coordinate 4,465,528 of OX637487.1, read as the reverse complement.
GTAGTGACGAGATTATACTCAAACAAATTGGACATCTTCGAATCAGATGTCTGAAGCCGAACCAGCCACGAAAGGATCCTCGGGAGAACTTTGGAAGAAGGTTGATGGCTCGGTACTACCGCTACGGAAGAAGGCTCGGAGAAGGAACAATGGCCTGGCTTTATCACCCAGTTCGACGTAGACGGAGGCTTCAACTTTTCTCGGGGGATCATATACGACGGTTGGCACGGTATGCGGATTTTTGGATTGAATCATGCTCGGGACGAGCATAACTTAGCGGAGGGCAATGTTGCGACGGAGGGGTATAAACAGTTCGGTTGTCATGGAGATGACAAGTCATCAAGGGATTCGAATATTCGCCGACTCTACTAAGAGACAAGTGGCCCAGTGGTATAGCGCATTGGGTTTGCGTCATTGCAGCTGATGATGGAGCAACAAGCGGAACGGCTAGCGCAACAGGCCCAGGAACAAGCAGAGACTCGCCGCTCTTTGGAACTACAGCTGGCGCAACAGGAGGCGAAACGGGCCCAGGAACAAGCAGAGACTCGCCGCTCTTTGGAACTACAGCTGGCGCAACAGGAGGCGAAATGGGCCCAGGATCAAGCGGAGATTCACCGCATTTATGAAAAACAATTGGGACGGCAAGCGGAATGGACCCATGAGTATTATAAGTCATTACGTAAAAATGTGACTGCAGCCATAGAGCAAGAGTTTGCTCTGTTTAATGAAGGCATCCAGCCAAATACAATAGATCGCGTGGCAGAAGACGACGGCGTTGTTGGCAGGAAAAATGGCGATGTTAGAGAGATGGAGGACATTGCTGGAAATGTGGTCGATGTTGTTGGTGAGAAGGACGTTATTGTTGCTGAGGTAGATGATGTTATCGGAGAAGCGGATGACGTTGTCGGTGAGGAGGACAACGTAGTGGTAGTAACAGTAGCGGACCAGTTAAAGGAGGAAATAATCGACTCGGAGTCCAGTGATGGTGTCAGTGTACCAACCATCTCGGTGTCAGAAGAAAAGCCCGAAGTGCCACAGTGCGACAGTTGTTCATCCTGGGCTGGAGAAGAGCAACAAGATCACGCTCAGTCGAAAGGGCGTGGGCAGAAAAGCGATGGGATCCGGCGGCATTTAGCAATTAAAGCTGCGATACTGGTTCGAAGGGCATACCAGACTCAGACCGATAGTGGCATGTTGAAAGCGAAAATTGGACATCTTCGAATCAGATGTCTGAAGCCGAACCAGCCACGAAAGGATCCTCGGGAGAACTTTGGAAGAAGGTTGATGGCTCGGTACTACCGCTACGGAAGAAGGCTCGGAGAAGGAACAATGGCCTGGCTTTATCACCCAGTTCGACGTAGACGGAGGCTTCAACTTTTCTCGGGGGATCATATACGACGGTTGGCACGGTATGCGGATTTTTGGATTGAATCATGCTCGGGACGAGCATAACTTAGCGGAGGGCAATGTTGCGACGGAGGGGTATAAACAGTTCGGTTGTCATGGAGATGACAAGTCATCAAGGGATTCGAATATTCGCCGACTCTACTAAGAGACAAGTGGCCCAGTGGTATAGCGCATTGGGTACAGAGTCATTGTGACCCGGTTCGAATCCCGTCGGCGATGCACTTTTTGGAAGTTATTTCAAAATGTTAAGTGATAATTTTCATTAGGCTGAGTAGCATGGAAGGTTCTAGAAGAAGTGGCTGAATAGAAAATTCCATGCTATAGAAAATTAAACGACAAATGTATGGGATTGGAACATTCGAGAATCGACGTTAAGGCACAGGTTTCGGGAATAGTGAACGCTACTCGAAACAGATGAATAACGAAAAGACAACCGTAATGACTATCGAAATGAAGATCGAAATTATCGTCTAGAATATTCGATAGGGGTATATAATGGGAACAAGCTCCCGGCGCAGGGCAGTATTAAAGTGAGTGAATACCGGAGCGGAACGGAGAGAGAAATAGTAGTACAGTGGAAAAGTGAAGTGATAGTAGTGAGTACAGTGAAGTGTTAGTAGTGCAAGTGACAGTGAAGTATACTGTGTCAGTACTAGCAGGCGCGGACTCAGTGGACTAGTGCGTAAGTCGAGTCAGTGTACTAGTGCGTGTAGACTCAGTGAACTTATCTGGCGTTTTCTAAGTCGCTAAATAAACCATAGTTGCGCCTAACAGGTGTTTAACTCTATCCCGTACCCCACGCTCGTAACAATATGTATTATGTATGAATTATTTGTTTCTAGTCTAATAAACGAGGACTATGTTTAGGAACTCGCACCTTCACCGTGAAAAAATAAACCTAACAGACTGACAATTAATATTTAGACACCAAATATTTTCTTATTTTTAATTTATCAAAAATAGTATCAGAATGAGACAAAAGCTCTGCCTTTGTCACGTGATCCCCAGAGTGAAGGAGGTTTCAAATAGAAAAAAAAAAGTTTTGCTGTTTGGCCTTAAACCGCCGGACGGAGTATACCTACTTACTTCATCGACATCATTATTGACTTCAAATTTCTTGTCCGTGGAGTAAAGTGAGGCAGTTATTTTCTCATTCCTTGGCTAGCAATACAAAACAAAACTGTACCAATACTCTCCATTACACACCTCATACAAATTGCAGAAAAACAGCAACATGTAGATATCTTATTTTTAATGGTTATTAATAATGATAATGTGACGGAACATTTATATCGAAATTCGGTTTCGCGAGCCATAAACGGGCTCATTAGAGAAAGTTGTAAGGGTCGTTGTGGAATGCGATTGGATTGGATTGATTATATGTATATAGGTATACTAATCATAATATTATAGAATACAATGCTCAATACCTCTTCACTGACTGAGCTCTTAACACCTTAACCTTTAATAAGGCCCTAAATTTGCATCCCACTGGGGAATATAGAGAGGGATAAAAAAATATATAAATTAAAATAAACAGGCGTAGTTTACATATTTGACCGTAAACATTGTTTAATTAATTTCTCCAAAATTAAACACTGACTGGAAATAACAGGGAACGAAAGTGAGTTAATTGTCAGCTGTAAAATACCGTTTTAATTAATTAAAACATGCGAGGACTCGAGGGTCTTTTCCGTAAATGTTTATTAACTCTGTGGTCGATAAATCGCTGTTCTGATAAGGGTTAAGAGGCTATCAAGACCTGATTTTGTTCAAATTGATGTTATTTAAGCAGTATTTTAAGAAAAAAACTATTTATTCTAGCACATCAAAAAAAAAATGATAATATTCATCAAATCATCATATTTCAAAGACCGTGTACGGACTCGATACATAATTGGACGAAATCGGCTCGATAGAAAATAATTGCAAAGATTGGTCTTAAATTCATCATTAAACGATTCCATGTCTTTATTATTATTACGTATGTGTCTGCAATTAAAAACATGAAGTCAACATATTACATAGTCACATTTCACAAATAATCCACACTTTTTTTTATTTCTATATCATTGTAGTATTTATAAACTATTCTACGCGCAGAGCTTCCGTAAAGAGCGGGATGGTTAATTGGAAACTCACGCGTGTTAGAGCGGGACTTTTTCTAAGTGTTGTCAGCCTCTTAACTCGTTGGTTACCGGTGTCGCCGATGTACGCTATCGTAACAAAAGATTGTTTTATTTTGTTTTTTTCGCCGTCAACATTTCGGAATTCGCGTTTCAATTTTCGGAGTATTCGTTGATTGGCCTAACAGCTACTAAAACTATGTAATTTAAACAGTACTCAGGACCGCAAATACTCGTAAAACGTTTTGAAATATTCGCGTTAAATATAAAGGGGTCGTGTTAGTGTACCATTCACACGTTGTAGACAAAGAGAGGCTACGAGTCGGGATGAAATAGTTTTGTACAACTCAGTTTGGAGTTTGGCCTGAATTTAGACATGAGCTGAGGGTTCAAACAAACAATTGTGAATTTGGTTCAACATGTATCTAACTTTATTATACTCGTAATTAAAATAAATTAATGAAGCTTTACTTTTTGCGAAAGCGATGTAAAGATTTTTGGTGTAAAATTAAATAAGCTTTCCTTTTATCAAATATCTCATATCTATAAAGTCAACGGATTTTGAAAAAATGGGAATTTCATAAAAAATCGCATATTTGAAGGTAGCGTTTTATCCCCATGGTCCCCGAAGTTCAAATTTCAAGACATGTAAACAGATGTTTCAATGTGCGTGTATAGTGAACGTGACAGCTCTCACTTGCATTTTGATCCCATTTATACCGTGAACCAGTCACTACATTGTAAACTCCCCCTAAGACGTCCTGCTTCAATAATATTTAATTCATGGTGTATAGCGCTGGCGTGTTCTTGGGCCGTCTACTGTTGTCACGATCATTGAAATCCGGCCGATAATTTAGGCGCTAGATGCAAAGATGATTTCAGACTTGACGACCTCTCACTCCCGCCATGTTGAATTTTCATAAACTCTATATGCGTCAACATGTAGTTAGAATTAGGAGAAATCTAACACCACTTCAATTGTTGGAATTTATCAAATATCTTGACTTGGAGGGGGCAGCAAATTATCAGTACTTGACGATCTATTTAAACCATAACCCTTCTCTTTGGTTTAGTCGTAGTTGGGTAAAATGTTAATATTATTATAGCTCATATCCTATTGTATAAATCTAAGTACATTTGAAATTCTGCCAAGCCTCATGTTCAGATATTCTCCCCTGGAATGACATTAACGCAAAACCTCACACGTGGGTGGATTTTTCTCCACGAAGACATGTTTTCTCGTCACAGTTATGTATTACAGGTTAGTGCAGAATTTATTAAGCTTCAATGTTGCCCTTGACCATATTTTAATAGGGTACGAAGATTTCACACAAATTGCGAAAATCTAACGGATGGAGTACGTTTCCCAAGATAGTGGCGGCTCTAGAAGGTCCTGGCGTGGGGACTTTTGGGAGACGAAAACAAGGCCTTCAATGCACATTCGTGCCAAATTTCATCAAAGTTACCGACATTTCGAGGTTGTGCATATCTCGACTGGGTTAAATATGTATCTAGCTTATTTGGCAATCCTTATACCCTATCAGACTAATATTTAAATGGTGCCATTCGAACCAGTTTTTAGAGACAATCAAATGTTTTTGTGGGACCAACTACAATTAGAACATAATAAAGTGGTTAAACATAAAAAAAATACCTTTTCTGTGTAAAGGGCAAAGAAGGGCTAGTGCTGTGGGATAGTAAAGTACACGCGTGCAAACAACTACTTTTTTATTTTGGGTATGAAAAGTAACCGCAGGGAGACAAGTGTATTTTTTTCAAATTGCGGGTCATAAGAGTTGCTATGGGAGGATATGTATTTTGAAAATGAAATAATTTATTCGTGACATAATATATACAACAGACAAAACTAACTAATTAATAAACTAATAAATTTGCCACGAAACGGGCCCGCCTCGCCTCAGCATAATGCTGACTCGACTCACAAGTTCTCATTTTGCTGTTTTAGTCGAGAAATGATGACTAGGTAATATTATAAATATTTAGATGATTAGATATATTTAGATGTAATTTGGCATGGAGATATTTTGAGTTCCGGGAAAGGACATAGGATACTTTTTATCGTGGAAATCATCCCTTAAGTGTTAGAAGTTTGTATCGAAGAGCGATAACTAGGTAAGCGCCTTAAATAAAAGAATAGCAATTAAATTCTTATGCGATATAGATGCCCGCAACTATAATGCGTTAGGACTTTTGGCATAGACCTTTGACTTCAAATAACCCCATAGAAGGAATCTAATGGTGTTAAATCACATGACATAGGGAGCCAAATCTGCTACCGAAACGAATCAGAAATTTGCGAGAATTCGTAGTCAAATTTTCATTATTTTTTGTTCAAGAATAAAAATGAGGTGTTATCTCGTATAATGTGCTACATTTTTAAAAACCCTAAACTACCAGCTGTCAAATAGATTTTTTTAGGGTTATCAGCACTAATATGCAAAACTGGCGGCAAATTAAAATGTTGCGTCCTTTTTGGGAGACCTGTACAAAACAGTCAGTTCGCATTCCAGCAGACCCTTTATAAAATTTAAGGATTCACTGTGTTGACACCAGAAGGGATAAATTTAGGTCCCTCGCTCTCAACACAGTCTTTCTGGCAAACTTGCTTATCTCAAGAAACACAATACTAGTACATACTTTATTATGGACGAAGAAAAATACAGGGTCTTCTGCAAGACCCAGGTTCAAAAGGAGATATTACCCCACTTGGGCTGCTCCAAATTCGAGCAAGATGACATCTCATACAAATACAAAAACACAAAATAGTTTATTTGGTTTTACATTTGTGTGTTTACATAGATAGCAATGTACCTTCCAGTAAGCATAGCAATGCTTGTGTCGGAAGATGCCGCTCCTCCACACCTCGGAGTTGTTATTTGTAAAACAACAAACTGAATACATTAAAGATGCTACAAGGACTATACATATCATTATAGTTTGTAATCCTAATCCTAATCTATATATATATAAAGTTGATGGGTGACTGATTAATCACCGCCCCGCCGAAACTGCCGGTCCTAGAAATTTGAAATTTACACTATAGTTAGGTTATATAACGGAGGCAAGGGATAAGACGGGATTTTTGGAAATTCCACCCCTAAGGGGGTAAAACAGGGGTGAAAAGTTTGTATGGGGGGCAATAATTTTTTAAAGGTATAGACTTGTAATATTATAAACGTGAAAGTTTGTGCGGATGGATGTAAGGATGTACGTTCCGGTTAATCTCAAAAAGTACTGAACGGATCTCTATGAAACTTTCCAGTACTATAGCTTAGACATCAGAATAGGACATAGGCTATAATTTATTTGAAAATTCATCCCCTTAGGGGGTTAAAAGGGGGTGGTCATTTTATATGGAGAACAAAATTATATTTATGATAGAAACTTAAAACGACCCGAATAGACTAAGCATTAAAATCGAAGCAAACCGTTTTTAGCGTTTTTCAAAATTCGCCCTCTGAAGGGGTGAAAAAGGGATTGAAAGTTTGTATGGGGAGCAAATATTTTTTAAAACGAGAAACTTGAAACTTCGGTTGTAGAAAACTAATTTCAGTGATTTCGGAAATTCACCATCTGAAGGGATGAAAGGAGGGCTTAAACATTGTATGGACATACTGAGTTTTTAAAACTGAGTGAGTTTATACTTGGCGGGTAGACTCTCAGTTAAAATATAAGAAAAGATTTTTCAGGGTTTTTGAAAATTCTTCCCTAAGGGTATGAAAAAGGGGGTTGAATTTCTGTATGGAAAACGTGTAATATTCGAAGTGAGGGACTAGACATTTCGTTTATAGTAGTATATTAGGTAATAGGTAAGTTGACCAAACATTAAAATACTGGACTACCTGTGCGAAGCCGCGCTAGTATAATATAATCATAAAACCATAAGTTACCTTACCTAAATAATATCACGGCATTGCAATTTTAATTAAATTGTCGTCTTACCCACTGATAGTAGAGAGGCCAAGTTGAAAAAACGCAATTTCCGTAGGACTGAAAAAGTTTATACCGACAAGTGGTATCGTTGGAATCAGCATGCTCTACCGATTATCGAAACGCATGTTGTCGCTTTCTAAAGTGGTGGAGTGAGTTTTTATGACGTCATAAGTTTTATGTATGAAAAATAAACTATTTTTCTTCAATAACCTATCGAGTGGGGTATCAAACGAAAGGGCTCCATGAGCTGATTCCAAAAATATACCACACCTTTAGATTTCGGCCACTGGTATCGTAAAAAATACAATTAATATTCAAAACACACCAAGTTTGGGCTCATCCTAACAGGAGATGCTTGAATGAATATTTTTTAAATTTATGCTGAACGACTCACTGTATCCTTAATATCTAAACGCAATAAAAGAAGTTCGGAAAATATGAATGCCTACCATTTATTTCATTATTTTAAAGCAGCAAAACTAGTATTTTGTAGGCCTGACTGCAGTTCACGTATGGTGATTTTTTTCCGAACTCCTTTCATTGCATTTAGATATTAAGGATACAGTGAGTCGTTCACCATAAATTTAAGAAAAAATCATTCAAGCATCTTCTGTTAGGAAGAGCCCAAACTTGGTGTGCTTTGAAAATGAACTTTATTTTTTACGGCACCACTGGCCGAAATCTAATGGTGTGGTATATTTTTGGAATCAGCTCATGGAGCCCTTTCGTTTGATACCCCACTTGATAGGTTATTGAAGAAAAATTGTTTATTTTACATACATAAAACTTATGATGTCATAAAAACTCTACTACACACACACACACACACACACATATATATTTCTTCTAAAATGTAGTTACTTTTTATAATGTTAAATAACAATTTGTTGCTATGGAGGAGCGGGGCTTCCTGATACAGGTATTGCATACTTAATAGGAAGCCTCTACCTTGTAACTTGTAAACCAAATTACTGTTTACGGAAATAAAATATTTTTCATTTTTTTCATTTTCACTTGATAGGTTTTTGAACAAAAATTTATTATTTTTCATACATAACATTTATGACGTCATAAAAACTTATTCCACCACTTTAGGAAGCAACAACATGCATTTTGGTGATCAGTAAACGATGCTGATTCCAACGATACCACTTGTCGGTATAAACCTTTTCAGTCCTACGAAAATCGTAAATAAGGCACTTTCGACGAATTGGCCTCTCTACTATGAAGGAACTCAAGCGAAAAAATCCCGTAGGATAACAACGCGACATATTTCATTACTAAAATTAACAGTCGGAATTTATGGACGCTCGTTCGAAACGTTATGCAATTACCCTGCTGTAACAGATTTCTTCTAGGCAATGGTTAAAGACATGCTATTCTTTGGGTAATGGCGTATTTTTTTCAAGCTCAGTCGACTCGCTAACAAGACGACATGCCAAATGAATGTAATATGTCTCCTTCGGTCCTTAACGACGTCGTATTTCTCATTATACGCTTTGACGTGTAGGTATTCGGGTCGTAAATGTTACGCGTAACATAAACACTAGAGATGGGACTAGCCGACTAGGCGACAAATCGGTGCTGAGGTGGCCGACTAATCGCCGACTATATATGTGGCCGGCAGCAGCAGCGTTGGTAGGCGCAATGGCAACGGCGGCTGCAGGATAGGTGGATGCGGCGGCGGCCGCAACGGTGGCGATTTTATTTATTGTATGGCATTTATTTCGAGCCGTGACATTTTCGAGAAGACAGTACGGTTGCCAGTTTTTGTGTGGTGGCACTACCTATATATTCTCATACTATGATGAGATTTTGTTGTCTGTCATTGGCTGCACTTAATCTATGTTCAAACACCATTGATTAAGTTTTAATTACAGCGCTTTTGATGTGAAATGTCAAATAAAGTGATGTGGCTAAAGCGAATCGATTGGCATATTAATATTAACCTATCGCGATTTCGGCGAGTAACCGGAATCGATTTTTGATGTACGTATATGATTATTATCAATTCCAATCTTAAGAAACAAGTAAACCCAAATAAATATATTCTTCTATTTAAGAGTTTTGTAGGTACTCTTGTCGGTGGAGCCATCGCCAGCCGTCTCTGTCCTCTGCTGTCTCCTTCACTATCTGATATGACATGACCTTAACCTTCTCTTTTATTTGCTCAAAGTAGTTTCTTCTTGGCCTTCCTCATCCTCTCTTTCCTTCAATCTTCCCTTTTATAATGGTCTTAAGGAAGCATATTTTCAATTTGTTAACGTAACGTATATACATAAATATGTTTTATCTACACACATATCATAAATCCTCTAATATGCGTTCGGAAACCGTAGAAAATGACTCTCATTTCAACATTCAATGAATTTATGGCAATTTTCTTATCTGTGGCTAAGGCTACAACAGTGATATAATTTTCATTTTAATATATGATGTTAAAATATTAAACGTCAAACAAAACTGTCAAAATTTAAATGTCAAAGTTGACAATACATGTCCCTATTCTAGTATCACTGAAAATTCAAATTCGGTCGATGCGAAATGTCAGCTCGATGTTTTTTTAGTATATATCGCACGAAATTTGAGCTAGAACGACATGATCACATCAGAATAGGGACTCTTTACTTTTTAAAATAACATTCAGGTATCGGTTGCCAGTTCTGATTTCGATATTTCCGCAACCGTGCAAAAAAGGTTGTATTAACACAATTATTGTATTTATTTACTACGGTTTCTGAACCCATCTTAGAGTAGTTATGATATGTGTGTAGATAAAGTAATTTATGCAACTGTACATAATGAGGGGCATTAAAACAGGAGTGTGTTTTATGAAACGAGCCGAAGGCGAGTTTCATAATAAGGTCACACGAGTTGCATAAACTACTATTATAGGTTACCAGTTGCATAAACTACTATTATAGGTCCGGTATTAATGTCACGGGAATATACATTATACGCTCGTTAGTATTTTACAACCTGTATAATGCCGCTTTAATAGGATAGCTAAATCTTTCCATTTTGCCAAAGTATGACATTTATAATTTGATAAAAAGTCAGCCCAACAAACTGGCAGGAAAACTGATGGGCGACAATATCCCCGCCCATAAATCAGCTCAACGCCAGCGGAGCTAAATAAATTGTAGAGTATGCTGCAGACCTAAGTGTACTTGCTTTTAGGGTACCGTACCTCAAAAGGGAAAAAAATGAAACCCATATATAGAGAAAGTACTATTATGCAACTAGTGCTTGAGGGTTATAATAGTTTTTCATGACAACCAACCCACGCCATCATTGTGCCAGCATCATAAACAAGTCTGCAAAAATCAGAACTACTAATAAATAAATAAATAAATGTAGTAGTCCTGATTTTTGCCATGTACAAAGTTACTGTACTATATAGATAATTCCCGGGAAAACGCAACGTTAAGACAAGACGACATCGCACGTAGGTACTGAAATTAAATGACATATCATAATTTATTTTATCCGCCATTTAATCCGCATTTAATCTGCAAGTAATCTACCTACGTACGAGAATGCTTGCATCATGGGATATCTTCATTAATTTCTACAAAAAAATAACCTAAAAACGGCGAACCCATTCAAATCCCTGTTTATATAATTTTTACGCAATTTAAACATCAGCAAGAACATATTATACTACTATAAGCTCTCGCAATTCATGAAGGCGAGCGGAGTAGTTCCTATTACTATGACGTTAAAGTCTAATTATGTTAAATCCACTCGCCTTCGTGAATTGTAAGAGCTATGCCGAAAGCAAAGGCGGCCATAATGAATGTTCATTGTCGATCGGAACAGGTGCAGTTCGAGTTTATTTATTTACATGAGAAAATAGACATGGAATATATTTTTTCCCTCATTTCAGATAAAGGAGGTCTATTTTTATTCATCGCTGCGTGTTTCGTGTTATATTGATGCATGGGTGGTGCTCTCAATCAGGGCGGGTTTACGCACAGGACATGCTGCGCGGAAAGACGCGCGACCAGTCAGTATTACGACTTTTTAAAACATGAAGCTTGTGTATCTTCATGAAATTAATCTTTAACGTCATAGTAATAGGAAGCACTCGAATTGTCAAGTGAACATAAATGATCTCCGGTTCGCAGTAGTCTCTGTATTGTAAATTACCAGGCGGATACTCCACATAATACGATCATCGCTAGCGCCCATCTGGCCCCGACGATGCGCATCGTGTAAGATGAGACCAAATGCTAGTTACCACTCTAAGGCGACTTCCTGACTAGGCGGGGCTGGATCGATATGTGACATTATCTTCTTTGACGTAAACTTACTGACGTCGCAAAGATTCTCGCTTGACATAATACTGTCAGTATTACGTTTGCGCAGTAGTATCTAATATCATGCGCAGAAGCGGAGCAGTACCGCCTTCGCATCGTCCCGCTACCGCGCATCCCGCGCCAGTCAGGAAGAACACATTTAAATGTAGGGGCGCAGTAAAAAATGGTACCGAGTCGACTGACAGCTGACACTGACATTTGACACTTTTCTCATATCGTACTCCCTCCGCACCGACAAATCAGGAAGTCGCCTACAGAGAAAGCTACTAATGCTCCTCTATAGTCAAGACTGTAAGTCACAAAACCAGGGGGACGTCTTAACTATAATGTAACTTGTCAGGCGGATACTCCAGATAGTGTACGTAGCGACTGGTATGGCCACTATTATCGCTAGTGCCCATATAGCCACGACGGTTGGAGCGGGCGGAAAATCACCAGAAACTACTCTAGCGAGAAAGATACTAATTAAATGCTACTGTAGTCAAGACCGATAGTGAAACTCATATAATTATAACCCGGAGGACCGTTTGATTATATTAGCAATACTATGGGGACAGGCTCATCAAAAAGCGCTTACGATACTTAGATACTTGACACCTTACCTGCGGCTATTAGAAATGAGAGTAACAAAATACATTTAAAAGAGCTTTGTTCCAACACTACCTCGACATTATTTGAATATCTTATATTTAGCTACATATTTACTTCTTGCCACAACATTTAAGACTGCATTTTTACCATAAACTCATGGATCCCAGCACAGCACAGCACAGACAAACTGTACAAACAGTTTTGCGCGACGATGTATTTAGTCATAAATAAGTCATTGTCAAATGCTTTATTTAAGGCGGTTCCATGAGCCAGATATGCGAAAATATCCCAAGAATTATCCCATTTTTCTCAGAATCGTTGATATTTGTAGACGTGGGAAAAAAATATATTATTCGTGATTATATTATCTTTAATAACACAGCTTTCGATACACGATTCATAACACTTCGCTCGATACAATTAATTCCCAAAGTAACCTCCAATTTGATTTCTTTTTCCAACTTTACTTGTTTCTTTTACTATGTGACACTAACACTATGAATCATAAAAAGGAGAAAAATCACTCATACCTAAAATAGTAATTCGACAGCTTCCGAATTTCGATAATTTGAGGCAATATTTTTAAATAAATAAAAATCGACAAATTCTACCGTAACAAGATATGCGGCCTGCAAGTTCTATCTCCGTTACCCTCTCGAAATGTGACAGTGACGGCTGAGCAGCTCTCGATGTTCGATTTCATCTGGGTACATGAACGGCCTTAATAAATAATAATGAATATTGTACATTACCAGGCGGATACTCCAGATAGTTTATGCTAGTGTACGTAGCGACTGGAATGGCAGCGATCATCGCTAGCGCCCATATGGCGACGACGATCCGCAAGGCCCGGCGGAGGCCGGCCATCGTGTAGAGGTGGAGCGGGTGGCAGATCGCCAGGTACCTCTCTAGAGAGAAGGCCACTATAGTCAGCACTGACACGTAGGATGCTCTGGAACAACAGATAAATTACATCAGTATCATCATCCTAATTATCATGATCATCACCAGCCTTATATATTTCCCACTGCTGGGCATATGCTTCCTCTCACGAATGAGAAGAAAGGGCAGAATGGCTCAATATAAACAGTTAAAAAAATTCGGATGGATGGAAAATTCGGAGGATTATTCACGCTAGAGCCTCATGACGGTAAGCCTGTGTCAAAACTTAATACCACCTTTGATATCGTAAAATGCTTTCAGTACCCTTACTTTGAGTTTGAAATGTTTGCATTACCGCGTACTCACTAGCGACTGCGTAAACGATTTAGTATGGACAAAAGTACAGCGCTTCTGGCGGTTACGCAATAGAAAGAATCGCCATACTAAATCGTTTACGCAGTCGCTAGCGAGTACGGTAATGCAAACATTTCAAACTCATGGTAAGGGTACTGCTAATTCAAAGTAAAAAAAAAGAGTATACCGCGTATCAGGTACGTCACCAAATGATTCTTGCAACAATTTGTCTTATTTCTTCACATTGTTTGAGAAAATCACTAAAAAAAGCTAATAAAAAACGTTATCACGAAATATCAAGTTAATAAGTCAATGGTAAGTTAAAAATTAATCGGAATGAAATTTCGTAAAAAAGGTTGATTTTGGTGGGTTTGTAGAAACCAATATTTATTAAAACAAAAAAAATCTGTATTAATCGTAACAAGCGTCTATAGGCTGCGGTAACCGCTTACCGTCAGGCGGCCCGTACGCTTGTTTACCACCGACGTGGTATAAAAAATATGTTTTGACAATATGTATCGCTTTCAACAAGATGCTTACACTGTGAAAATCTGCCCCTCTAGCACAACATGCATTCCGTATTTACTCGCGCGCGAGTTAAGCTACCTGTCACTTTTTGACAGCATTAATCAGACAGTGACAGGTAGCCTATCTCGCGCGCGAGTAGAGACGAGATGCATGTTATGTTGAATACTGTAGATCCACCCATCTGGCTGTAAAACCTGTGTGATAGACGAAGGACAGATGAACGGACGCATGAGTGTCAGCAATAGGGGTCCGTTTGGCCCCTTTGGAGATGGAACCCTAAAAAGAACCGCAATCAAATTCCCTAGAACTACTTCGCCGCTTCGCAACAATCGAGAGCACAGATTGATATTTGTGTTATTCGTGTTTCGGAAGAGTTTTTGTAACTTTTGCGTGCTTTTGCTCGCTTGTGAGCCACAGAATATGAATGAATACACGAAGTTATATTTATGTCACGTATCTTTATACTTCTTCAACTTATAATAATACTAGCTTTTGCCCGCGACTTCGTCTGAGTAAAATTCGGTCATCGAGTTTATTTCAGGCGCTTACCTAGTTATCTCCCTTCCATACAAACTTCCACCCCCTTAAAGAATGATTTCCGGGATAAAACGTATCTAATGTCCTTCCCTGGGACCCAAACTATGTCAGTATCAAATTTCATGTAAATCGGTTCAGCGTGAAGGGGTGGCAGACAGACATACTTTTGTCATTTATAACCCGCCCCGACTTGGCACGGGTAGGCCACTTTTCAATCTATTTATATACTACTAGGATCAGTTTAGCCATCCAAAGGGGCAACTCTGCCAGCCTTCTGGGCACCATTGCCAGCGATGGGGACTTGGGGGGCATTTACTTTTTATAGGTTTAGCTAGTTTAGTTATATTTAAGTAGTTTTAGGTACGTTTTTGTTTTTTTTTTCTTTCCAAATAATGATTTATTAATATTTACATGTAATTAAACTACCAAATTACATATCTATATATCATCATCCTCCAAGCGTTATCCCAGTACCTTTGCATCCTGAAGGATGCCTGGGGTCCGCTACCTAATCCCAAGATTTGGCGTAGGCATTAGTTTTTACAGAAGCGACTGCCATCTGACCTTTCAACCCCGAGGGGAAACTAGACCTTATTGGGATTAGGCTTTGTCAAGTGAGTGGGCAACTTGACTGTTAGAAGTTCTTAAGCCGCCCGTAGGCCTCCAACTTGGCTTAACGACTGCTGCCAAAGACAACAGCCGGGATCAACGGTTTAACGTGCCTTCCAAAGCACGGGAGCGTTCAGTTAGTTACCACTCAAAGCGGTCACCCATCCAAGTCCTGACCGCTGCCCACGTTGCTTAACCTGAGTAACCGCAAGCGGTACGCAGGTGTCGCTGGGCCACGAGCGCTAAACTGTAACTTAGTCTTTTTCCATACTAACTTTCAACCCTTTTTATACACCATTAAGAGACGAATTTTTAAAAACGCTGCAATAATTTTTTTATGTTTTAATTGAGAGTTTAAACGCAAAGAATTAAGTTACTTACTCACTTAAAAAAAAAACAGGTTGCCCATAATAATTTTCAGCCCCCTTTTCACCCCCCTTAGAGGTTGAATTTCCATAAACGCTGATAATAGTTTTCTTACAATGTAATGGTGTCTATACACCAAATTTCAAGTTACTCGTTAAGAAAAATTGATCACCACACAAACTTGCAACCCCTTTTTCACCCCTTCAGAGAGCGCGAAAACGCTGAAAACAGTTATTACGAAAGCTTTAAGTTTCTATCTTAAAAATAATTTCGTTCTCCATACACAATGACCACCCCCTTTTAACAGTTTTAACCCATGGGCACAGATTATATAATAGTTCTTCGAACAGATACGTATGTTCTAATAAAAAAGCTCATACCTACCGTTTTAAATGCCTACTAAATTTAACAATGGAGCGACCTTCAACGCTCCGGTCATTGACTGCACGCGCCGAGCGACCGACGCTAGGGTTGTCACCACTTAGAAATAAACTTTAGTGTTGGTTCTCTATAAGAGCTTTTCTAAAATTCAATGCCAAGTATATCTCTCACCCTGTCTATGGTTACGTTACAACATACGACAGAAAGTACTTAATGAATTTAATCTACCACAAACATATTACAAAACGAAACACTTTGTTTAGATAAGTACTAACTACCTATATTCCGACGAAAGCACTAAAGTAGTCACCTGTCTTCGTTATTTATTTATAACGTGTATAACGTAATAACGTGTTTAACGTAATAATAGTGTAAAAGTAGCACTCCAAACTTGAATTAGTCACTAAGCAAAAAATATTTTAATAGAAGTATTCTGATTACGCGTCTCACTTTTGAGGGTGAATTCCAGCGCTTCCAAAAGGTCACAAGTCCCTATAGTAACGGCGATGTTTACGCCCTTTCTTAGTCCGTACAATGCCACCGCAAAACTTGACTCGGAAATCATAGTACCTAAATAAACTATATTTAATACCACTTACTACCCAAGGATAAATATAAACATAAAAACCAATACAAACAACTAAATAATTTGGATATAATGGCAGTTGCGGAGTAAACTTGCTAATTCTTTTGCATCGAAGTAATTTTTGATTCGGTACAACTTTATTACGCGTGGCAGCGTCCGGTCGTGAGCGCGTGTGCCAGCCAACTGACTGAGCCTACCGCGCGCGGCTGGCGAGGTGTAGGTATAATTCTCGGTTCCCACGGTGCAGATACATACCACTGCCATGGGGATGAATTTTGATATACGGCAGACGTACGGCAGGTTACCATCCTTAGGCGACTTCCTGACTTGGCGGGGCGGGAACAATATGTGACATTTTCTTCTTTGACGTAAACTTACTGACGTCGCAAAGATTCCCACTGACAGTACGAGTATACTGTCAGTATTACATTTGCGCAGTAGTAATTCGCATCGTCCCGCTTCCGCGCATCCCGCGCCAGTCTGGAAGCACTCATTTAAATGTAGGAGCGCAGTAAAAAGTAGTACTGAATTGACTGACAGTTGACACTGACATTTGACAGTTTTCTCATATCGTACCGCCTCCGCACCGACAAATCAGGAAGTCGCCTTACCTGGTTGAAATTCCTCTTACTAGAACCAAGCGCTTTTCGTCATCTTTTTATTTAGATTTTCCATGCCGGCTTCGGAATTTTCGAGTTCATATGAATTTGATTAAACTACGAAAGGGTAGAACAAGGGAGAGAAAATAAATCGAGCGCCTCAGATTTTCAAGCAGAATGTTACGTAGACTCTAAAGAAGCTCTTTTGTAATAATTTGACGATTTGGACGTGAACGCTTATGGCGGCCTTTTAAACTATAAGCATTCCTTGTATACTACGGAACCCTAGTTCCGTAGTATACAAGGAACCCTTATAGTTTCGCCATGTCCGTCCATCCGTCTGTCCCCCGTTTATCTCAGTAACCGTTAGTACTAGAAAGCTGTAATTTGGCATGAGTATAGATATTGATGACGCCGACAAAACGGTAGAATAAAATCTTGATTTTTTTTTAAAGGTACCTCCCCTACATGTAAAGTGGTGGCGCAATTTTTTTTCTTCCAAACCCCATCGTGTGGGGTGTCGTTGGATAGCTCTTTTAATATTATAAGGTTTCTAAGAGCATTTTTTGATTCAAGAATCGGTTGGTGTGATATTAAGCTTTTTAGTGATATTTTTTGTCATAGTCAAGTGCCCCCCCCCCCCCCCCCCCCCCCCTGCCAGGTAAACGGTGGCTACTAGGCATGTGAAAAAAATCATGGTAGTAGTATATACGATGAATTTAAAAGGAAAACTATCAAAGCTTAGTAGACATTACTAGTTAACGAGTAATAGTCGAACTTCAGAAATGTACTTAATATCTAAATTATAAACTAAGTCCTCATTGATTCCCATTCATACTTCTCTCTAACACTCTCTGACATTCGGTCATCAGTCTTGCCATCCCTGTCACAAACACATCACATTGCGGCGACGCTGCGAGCACGGAGTTGAGTACAACAGTCGAGCGAGGAATGGGCGAGTTTCGGTAGAGGTTTGTGCGTGATGTCGCAGTGGCTAGTAGCGGTACTCTGAGCCGCTTGTTACGATAATCGTTCGGGACATTGAGTATAAGCGTCTTTTCTAAGAGATTTATGCAGTCCACCTTGCTCTTTATAATATTCAAGATGAATTTAATTAGGGTTAAGTTACGCCGCAGCTCTAGGGATTCATAACCCATATTGACCCTGCAGAAAGCGTGTTGGGTACATGAATGGGTAGTACCAATTATTCTTTTTATAAGGCGACTTCCTGACTTGGCGGGGCGGGATCGATATGTCACATTTTCTTCTTTGACGTAAACATACTGACGTCGCAAAGATTCTCACTTGACATAATACTGTCAGTATTACGTTTGCGCAGTAGTAATATCATGCGCAGAAGCGGAGCAGTACCGCCTTCGCATCGTCTCGCTACCGCGCATCCCGCGCCAGTCAGGAAGCATTCATTTAAATGTAGGGGCGTAGTAAAAAAGTGGTACCGCGTCGGCTGAAAGCTGACACTGACATCTGACACTTTTCTCATATCGTACTGCCTCCGCACCGACAAATCAGGAAGTCGCCTAAAGGTGCCTTAAAAGCCTTTTTTGGACTTGTTCCAACATGAGCGTATATTTACTCTCGTGCGGAGTCCATACTACCGCGTTCGTTTCAAGGATACTTCTCACTAGCGATGAGTACAAAGCGCATTTACTTGACGAATTGTAATTTGTATGCGAATTGAAGATTTATATTGGTAAAAACAACCCCGAAGCGTTGCCTCCGCCTACACCTCCTACAGTATGACGCCTTCTCTGTGTTAGGTTTCATTGAATTCAAGGCTGTCTTAAATTGTATTATGGAGCCAGCTATATCGGCATCATGTTGTCAATTAGTTCCCCTTACGTCAGTAACGTAATTATACGACACCGTCATATAATACAATAAAGCGGGTACGCATTAGTATCTAACACTGTTTAATTATTTATATAGGGTGTTAAAGGCGAGACAGACAGGCGAGTAAGCACGCGTACTTAAAACCCGCCGATTAAGTTCGCCGGCGATCGAACAGGTTTGATTTTTGCTGTCACTTCCATGAGCCACGCACGACTTTGTTTGTGCAGTTCGGTGTGTGCAGTCTTTTTGAACCATAACGATAGAACCATATCTAAAGATCTATATATAGAATTTTGAACCATATCTAAAGATCGCTTTAGACATTTCGCTTTTGCGTTTTATTTTGATGTTTGAGAGCGAGGGGCCTAAATTTGTCCCTTCTGCTGTCAACACAGTCAATCGTCAAATGTTATAAAGGGTCGGCAACGCGCACGTAACTCCTTTGAAGTTGCGAGTGTCTATAGGCTGCGGTGTACGCTTACCATCAGGTGGATTGTACGCTTGTTTGCCACTGTCGTTTTATAAAAAAAATATTTTGATTTATTTTGGTTCAATACACCTTAACGTTATTAAGTAATAAGTAATATGGGTTATTTTAGACTTCATTCGCGTTCGAAATTACGTTGAATGACCAATGTTTTACGTGTGTGTCATCGATGTCGAGCCGCGAGTTTTAAATTCGTATATATATCTGTCCCGACGTCCAGCCGAGTAAGGCGACTTCCTGACTTGGCGGGGCGGGATCGATATGTGACATTTTCTTCTTTGACGTAAACTTACTGACGTCGCAAAGATTCCCACTTGACGGAATACTGTCAGTATTACTTTTGCGCAGTAGTAATATTATGCGCAGAAGCGGACCAGTACTGCCTTCGCATCGTCCCGCTTCCGCGCATCCCGCGCCAGTCAGGAAGCACTCATTTAAATGTAGGGGCGCAGTAAAAAGTAGTACTGAGTTGACTGACAGTTGACACTGACATTTGACAGTTTTGTCATATCGTACCGCCTCTGCACCGACAAATCAGGAAGTCGCCTAAACATCGTGATCTTTAAGATCTCGGTTTTAAAACTCGCCTGTCTGTCGCCTACTTTACAGGTACCTAAATTACCTTGAGTTTGACTGACATTTGCTCTAATATAATAGACAATTTTGGACGATGGTAGTCAGTAACATTAAGATTGTTGAAATCTAATAAACGCGCCGGGTTACTCACGTCTGTATCGTCTAATGAAACATGTCGAGCGATATTCGACGATAAAGACGTGAGTGACCCGTTTATTATATTTCAATATGTCTGACACTCACGGAAGTTTTCTATTATTATTAGTTTCAGTTGTTGTTGTCAGGTTAGGTGACTTACTTTTTTTTCCTTACGGCAATTATCCACTTATTTCTTTGGTCTCGTTTCCACCACGGTCTTGAGAATTGGTAAAAATTACAGTCGCTATTCTTCTTGGTGTTATTACAATTCACAATAACACATCTTACTAGGACCATATTAAATTTATCTCAAAAACGATTAGAAAATGTTTACTGCAATATGGATTTGACAGCTCAAGTCAGCGACAAAAAAATTTGCCGTAGCGAGCGCTGTGATCGTTTAGGCTACTTCCTCCACCCGCTTTGCACCCTGCCAATAGTTCCGATGACGTCATTCGTGCCTGTCACCAGAGATAAGTATGTGTAACGCGCTAGTGCTGCCATCTAATTTTTAGGATCTAAACTACTACTTTTTTACCACATTGGTGGCAAATGAGCACCCGGCCCACCTTATACCGCAGCATTAAATATTGCCTATAAATCATCAATTGAAAGTGCCTAACAACGCGTGTGTATAATTTAATACAAAATCAGCTGTTACTATGATCATTGATCACAGAGGATTAAAAAGGAAAATAAAATTGATGTATAACTTTATTAGCATATAATTACAAGAATTTAAAGGTTGCAACAGAAGCGCCGGCCGCATGTACCGCCACGGCACCATAAACGACCTGGTACGTCGCGCGCTCGCCACCGCCTCGATACCCTCATCATTAGAACCAGCAGGTATGACAAGGGACGATGGCAAGCGCCCTGACGGGGTAACTTTGGTGCCGTGGAAGCTCGGGAGGGCCCTGGTGTGGGACGCGACGTGCGTCGATACGTTCGCTCTGTCCCACATTCAGGCGACCCGTTCCCAGGCCGGCGCTGCGGCTGATCAGGCCCAAATACTCAAGCGCCGCAAATACTCGTCTCTAGTGCAGAGCTACGAGTTTGCGGCGCTTGCAGTCGAAACCATGGGACCCTGGTCAGCCGACATGAAAGCGTTCATGAAGACCTTGTCGTCGCGGCTGGTCCACGCCTCAGGAGACCCCAAAGCTGGCGCGTACCTCTCCCAACGGATCGCTCTCGCGGTTCAGAGAGGTAACGCCGCCAGCGTTTTGGGGTCTATGCCGCAGGCAGAACTTTTAGAGGGAGTATTTTTTTTGTAATTCGTTTTTATTAGTTTTGATAAATAAAATTAAAAATATTGCATGTTGCCAATTGTAGTGTGTATCAATCTATAGATGTAGGTATTCCCCTAATATTATCTTAGGTACCACATTTAGAATAACCCTGTTCCTCTTCCAAATGTAGGACACACTGTGTTAATCAGCGCCGTATCTAGAAATTTTTCGAGGGGGGGGGGAAAAACTACCAAATGCCGCCCCCGTCTGCATATATTGTCTTACAAATTGTTACTTTTACCATTTCAGCACAGTGCGAAATTTTTTGTCCTGTCAAGACGTATTTTGGCCTGTCAAGTAGTTCGAATTACCGCCCCCCTGCGCCCCTAAATTTGCCGCCCGGGGCATGGAGTTAATGGCTGGTGTTAATAGCGAGGGACCTGAATTTATCTTCAGCGAATAGCGCAACGAATCTATAAAGATTTCCACATTTCCAAACATCTCGCGGTCGAATAATAGTTTTATGAGCTGAGGAAGCGATCACGGCAAAATTGTTCGTAAAATTGTTGCTGAATTAATAAATTTGGACTCTGGTAGCACGTGAAAAAACATGCATTTACGACCAAAATGAACGCTGAACGGATTCACAGGGACTCAATTCCGTTCACCTCTTTATATCCCAACCATTTCAAATTTTCAATGTGTTTAGTACCTATGCTCGTTTATTAGAGGATAGCTATGCAAGCGTGGAAGAACAAGAACACATTGAAATGAGATTGGGAATTGAAACGAGAACTGAAATAGTCTCGGGGATAAAAATATTATTTTAATAACACATGCTTCCGACCCATTTCTCTTCGGTTTCATCAAATAACAGAACACTAAAAAAGCAATTGAAATCGTGCTCACCTAGACATCTCTGAAATCTAAAATCATCTGGGAAAATTAATAAAATCAGGGGAAATAATTCGTGTGGTTTTGAAAATTGGTACAGTTATACCTAGCGGTAACCAGATGAACATACTAAAATTCCCCAATGGTGTGTGGGGGGGGGGGGGTGCTGAGGGTGTAGGGGCAGATACAGCAGCAGATGCATGCAGATGATTTTTTAGTATTACTCGTAACGGTAGCCCATAGTGAAAAACGTTCTTAGGTATGAGTAATCTACATAAAATTATCTACAAAAAGGTACCATATACTGCTAGATATTCGGTGCCAATATAATTTCGTTTTCAGTACCGAAAACTATAGCTTTTATTTGCCGCTTTCACGGTCCCTGCCCGCCAATAATGGCCAATAGACATTCCATTGTTGTATATTCTATTGTGTGTCTCTCGCCGACTATTATAATACGAAACAACAAAGAAAGTGGCTCAGAAATAGTATCTTCATTAAGTCAACCTAGGTACCTAAAAATAATCAAGTGAATCTGTTAATCAATCGACAGTATAATGTTACAGATGATGGATGGGACAAAACGGAATAACTGAAATGGGCCCTAGCCTTACACACAATAAAATACAAAATCATCTGCGTACATTAAATTTTATCGTATTTAAAATTAAGAGGGGATAGTACATATGTTTATGCGTATTAAGAGTGCAACTATAAATAAGGATTTACTTAAATAAATATATAAATAAAAATCTCATTTTATAACCAGTATATAAATCTAAAAAGAAACTTAGGTAATTAACAAAATTAGGGTTAAAATTAGGTTCCACATGCGCCAACTCGTGAACTACGACCACGGAAATCTTACGAGAAAGTGATCTTTATTTGTTAAACTAAGTACGACTTATTTGATACAGACAACAAATGCTATGTATGACTTGATATGTACATTCCTGTTGTAAAAACACTCGGCTCATAAACCAATTAAACCTTAAACAGTTGTAAACATGTTACGAAACAGCACGGAAATATTCAACAACCGAACTACACTTGAAGCTTTCATATAGTTGAACAACTAGAGCTTGAACACTTAAATTTATACTCATATATTATAACCGTTAATGCTTAGGAATAAGGTTCAAAAATGTAAACATATTTTTGACGCTAACCGAATGGAAAGAACTCCAACTGAAACTTTCAATATGTTTGTACGGCGTTTGGGTTTAAAAGGACTTAAGTGTATTTAACTGAGAGAACATTTATGTCATGCATATTATTAGTGAGAATGCTGTAAAGGGTTACACGTGCGTGCGTGGGTAAAATTACCATTATACTATGTAAGTATTATTTATAATAAAAAAATGAAATGAAAATGATAAAATGAACTTTATTCTGTAAGTAGGCCGCAATGGCACTTTTACAAGTCAAACCCTACTAGCGTTTCACAGAGGCCACTGCCGAGAAGAAACGCCGAAAGAAACTCGACAGTCAGCCATTTTCTCACAAAAATATGCTTATTACAATGATAAATGATAATACTTAACCTACTTAAGATCAAGAAATCTAAGTATCTATATAAAGCAACACAAAAACAAAGAATAAAATGAGGAAAAAAATAAAATAAAAATAAAATAAAATATATATATATATTTATTAATACATACGAATGCGTACACTTATTAATATGTTCCGTAATGTAATACTATACTACTATTCCGTGGTTCCTTATTAAGGCGTATTCCGTATTGGGTTTCATTGCACGTGATCATAAGTAAATTATATTATAAATAAATAAAATATTCCAGAGAAAGTGACAAAGATCTTGTCGCTCTAAGACGAGGGTTCGCTATGAGATGCTGAAGTCCTAGCTGCAGTAAAAGTGATGGTTTTGGAGGTGGTTTGGATATAAATACCACCATAACCCTAACTGGGTTGGTACCTGGATGGTATTTTTTAATTATAAATAAATGATTATGATTATGAAATTTACCTTCCCCCATCGAGTGGGGTATCGTTATTTAGAACTCGTTGAGTGCATAAGCATAAATACTGTATATTTTTATTTTTAAGAATAATGAGAAACAGAGGTATGAGACCCACCCATGAGGCCATTTATAATTAATTTTCCCTCCTTTAAAATCTCATTAAATATTCATCCTAGCGAAAAAGTGCGAAGAACCTTTACGAGCTTTTTTTTAAAGAAAAACTAAAAAAATTACCTATATAAAGCGCTGGTAAGTTCAGTCATAAACTTAAAAATGTTTTACTTCTTCTTTCTTCTTCTTTTTCTTACCGGAGCAACAAATTCCTCCTTAGGTATTGTAAGATGGAATTTTAACCGCCGTGACTTCGGTGGTCGTATTATTTACGATGTTATTAGGATTCTGTGGTCCATTTTGAAAAGAATGATAGCCCTCCCTACTAAATTCCTTTAATTTGAAATTTGTAGCTTGCGTTAGCAGCGTTACCGCAGGCGACTTCCTGACTTGGCGGGGCGGGATCGATATGTGACATTTTCTTCTTTGACGTAAACTTACTGACGTCGCAAAGATTCTCACTTGACATAATACTGTCAGTATTACGTTTGCGCAGTAGTAATATCATGCGCAGAAGCGGAGCAGTACCGCCTTCGCATCGTCCCGCTACCGCGCATCCCGCGCCAGTCAGGAAGCACTCATTTAAATGTAGGGGCGTAGTAAAAAATCGTATCGCGTCGACTGACAGCTGACACTGACATTTGACACTTTTCCCATATCGTACTGCCTCCGCACCGACAAATCAGGAAGTCGCCTAAATTTGTAAAATACTGTTTACTCCTTAGTTACGTGCTTACCTAGATTGCTAAACTAAATAAACTAAACTTGTTAGGATTTCAGATTTGTCAATTTTATAGGTAGGTAGGTCACTATAGGTACTCGATGGCTTTATAGTAGACGTTCTCAATCACAGACCACTTAACCTAAGTGGCCTGTGCCGGTGTGTGCCAATTAAATGATTCGGATCTGTGAAACAGAGCCAAGGTACTTTTCAAGGAGAGCCGTCAAAGTTTTCGTAAAGAAAATAATTTACAACACAATAACGTGAAAAAAATTGATAAGTACTAATTTTTCTAGTTGATTTTAAATATGTGATTGCTATTGCGTCGTTTACAGTAAACTCATGTTAAAATGAACACGCCTCACCAAAATTATATACCTATGACTAGCTTTTGCACGCCACTTCGTCCGCGTAAACTTATTCAATTCAATTCAATTCAATTCAATCATTTTATTTCAGATAATATATAATAATCCATACAATTTGTTAGTAATACACCAAGAAAATAAAAATAATAATATAATGGTTAGTAAACAATATATTATACTCCCTATGTCATCCCTTCGAGTAAATATTTTAGGGATCAAAAGTATTATTATTATTGGGGAACGGGACTTAATCGCGTACAATTATAACGAAACCCGTGCGGCTAGAAGATGTTGATACCCGCTCACGCCAGTCAGCTCGCGACCACGGATGTTGTGATACATTCGAAACGTCGGGCAAAAACCTTAAAAAAGGTAAATTAGTTATAATTGTACGCGATTAAGTCCCGTTCCCCAATAATAATGTGTGAAAGTCGTGTAAGTTTCAATCAATATAAAAGTATTATTTATCAAATTTTTGAATAATTGAGTAACATTTTTGTAATTTTTATTTTTATTTGTTTTGACGATCATGATAACAATTCTTATAATTTGGACATGCAAATTTATAATGTAATTTTTTATCATGAAATAAAGAATATCTAATCTAATTTAACAATTACGGGTTCGTACTTCGTGCAGTGCAAAGGTTGTCGATCGCCATTCAACGTGGCAACGCGGCCAGTGTGATGGGCACCTTTGCACCAGGGACAACTCGAGGGGGACTTTTCGATTAGATTTTTCTTAAGT
Source organism: Cenopis cana (assembly GCA_951800055.1). NCBI lineage: Eukaryota > Metazoa > Arthropoda > Insecta > Lepidoptera > Tortricidae > Cenopis > Cenopis cana. Next base: position 4,439,179 of record OX637487.1, on the reverse strand, counting down.
TAATTTATTGTTATTTTATTATTATTGTATTTTATACATCAATTGTAAAATTTATTGAGTAATTATAATAAAGTTTTTAGACTGATTTAACAATTATCGAAACATTTAAACTTTCGCAATTATAGTAGGATTTGATTGTATCACTCAGCTTTTGCCTCCGACTCATAATTATGTACACCACATTTAAAGCAAAATAAAGATATTTGTATTTGACTTCGTCGGCGTAAACTTCCTTTCCCTAATTCTTTCCTTCGAGGGAATATTTTTGGGATATAAACTAGTCTATGTACATGTTAAACCAGGCTATAAACTCGTTATATATCAAGTTTCCTCATTATTCGTTCAGTCGCTTTTGCGTAATTGAGTAACAAATATCCAAACATCTAAACTGCACTATCATTCTTACTGGCTTATTATACCCTTACGCGAATGGGAAAGCTGAACCTTGGATTCAAATCTAATTTTAATGTTTCGTAACGCGGCTCAGAATAGAAGCCTTGATTATATTAGCAATTCGTTGAATATGTTGATTGTTGTTTCTTTGTTTGGCCTTTTGAGCGGGAGTTTTTTGATTTCTTTGTCAAAATAGGTTTATAAAAGCGTGAAAAATACCTAATAATGTTGATTAGGAAAGGGGTCGATAAGAAAATTACATTTTGCGTTTTCATTTGATGAGTAGGTACTAGGTACTGTGCGTCGATTGAACGTATCAGTGTATTCAGTGTGGAAAATAAATTCATATCAAATTGGAATTATGTAACCTAAGTTTATGATCGACCCCATGACGAGAGTTGTTAATAAAGCTATGACTGCAGCGCACAGCGCAGCGTTAGTTACACCACTACTTAATTTGGGTTTGTGGTATTGGAACACGCGCCGACGACCGCTTTAGCTTAGTTGGTAGTGACCTTGCCTACGAAACTGGAGGTCCCGGGTTCGAATCCCGGCCGGGGCATTTATTTGTGTGATTAGCACGAATATTTGTTCTTGGGTCTTGGATGTTTTATATGTATTTAAGTATTTATTTATCTATATAAGTATGTATATCGTCGCTTAGTACCCATAGTACAAGCTTTGCTTAGTTTGGGACTAGGTTGATTTGTGTAAGATTGTCCACAAATATTTTATTTATTTATAACACAAATAGATGTAGAGTACTTTTATCTCATGAGCGCGGGTGGGCCGTGGTTGTGTGTTGAGCTATACATAATTGCACATTGTCTATGGAAGCGTTGGAGCTGGCACATTTTCTATTGTGTTCGTAGGCGTTACAACTATATACAACTATGGCTAACCGCGCTCGTGACATAAAAATACAATACAATACAATACACATATTCTTTATTGCACATCCCAAAACGAACACAGGACAGAACATTAGGCTTAAAGTAGAGGTAAACCACAGGCGGTCTTATCGCTAAAGATTGATCTCTTACAGAAAACCTTTAAAAATACTGTTAGGTTTGCAGTGTTTTATCCCTGGTGGTGTAACTTGTGTAAGGTCAACAGAGCTCCTGAGGATGCACTCGCGTATCATCACGCGATCCTCAAACTGCAGAAGGGTAGGCAGCGCGCTTGTGATTAGGATTCGTAAACGTCCATAGGCTACGATGTTTACTTATTATTATTATTTTATTATTCCAAATAAAGTAACATTTCACTTATATGAAGATATACTCGCCAAATTAAAAGTTTGATGGCGAGACGCGCTCAGTTTCTAAAACATGTAAGGCGTTGGTCTGCAACAAACGCCGTAGGTCGCGTCTGGCGTCTGCTGGAAGCCGCGTCGCGGACGCTGCGCTGGACGCGGCTTCCAGCGCAAACTGCCATGGTCGCTCTGAGACGCGGCTTCCAGCGCAAACTGATCAGTCTCTTCCCAACGTTTGTGTTTCAACACATTGTTTTTATAATCTCTATCGCTGGCATCAAATAAAATTCTGTTGAATTTGACTGATTCAACCAGTAATTCATCTTGTTCTTTTGTAAATTTCACCATCTTCGATTTTTCAATGGCAAATACGCGACGTCCGTTCCGCCTGAATGCTCCGAAATGACTGCGTAGGCGGCGCACGACCTACGGACGCGGCGCACGGCCCTCGTGCGCTGCGTCTGGCGTGTGAGAGAGACCACTATAGTGCATTTCCGTAAGCATTCGCACATCGCGTACAGCGTTACGCCAGACGCGACCTACGGCGTTTGTTGCAGACCACCGCCTAAGGTAAATTAACTTATTTTACTTAAGGCGATATATCGATTGAAAGAGATGCACTATGTTTTTCGCTCACGACAAAACGAGATGGAACCCTCTCCGAGAATGGCTTTTTAGACAAATCTCGATAAATATCTGACTGTGTGGAGATAAATTAAATTTCCTCTTGTCAGTACCTAGATGAGGTAAAATACCATCATATTAACTTAATCGTGTCTTTTAATAATGTGTTGTTTTAGTAGGCTGAGTAAAAAAAGGAAAATATAGACTCAACTTTGGATTTATTTTCTATCGAGAAAATTTTAAGCAATCATGTTTCGGCTATTGTCAGTACCACAATCATATAGTCAAGAATCATATATCTGAAAATCAGCCCCTACTGTATGCTAGTCTGGGCAGGACAGCGTTTCAATGTCTCCAAATTTCTCAGTGTAGCGCCTTAATGATAGTGGTTTATTCATAAACCTTCATCAAATCCATTTCAACCAAAATGCCGTTCAAGTTTCATTCACTGTGGGTATCAGTCACTTTTAAGATAAAGGCAAAACACATTTTAGCTAAAAGACACCGTAGCATAAAAAAGGGTTATACTTTTATTATTATGCTAAAAAGATTGACCCTTTTTACTACGGTATTAAAGTACTAATACGGTATTAAACCGCTAGTCAAATCAGCAACTTTTTATTAAATGTCAAAAACGATTTGTTAATATGAAGTTTGTAGGGAAATACTGTCTTAGTGACGTCACTAAGACAGTGTGAGTAGGTTTGTTCAAATCAGCGTCCTTTTTAAATCTTTATGCTTATAAAATCTTTCAATTAGCTAAAATAAATTAATAATTGATGTTTTTCGAGTATTTTCGTTAGATCTTTTATTAGTCAAGTAAAAAATAATTTATTTTTACCTTAGTTTAATACCCTATTCCTACCTCTACATACTTACTGGTATATATTACGAAAATGGTAATAAGATTAGACATTATTAATATTATATTACGGACTTCCGAGAATTTCCACTGACGAGAAGAAAAAGAGAGGCAATATTAATGAAACTGCAACTTTAACGGTATGAGATTAAGGTTCATTATTGTTTAACATGCTCAGGCCCTTAATGTCCTGCCGGGTATAAGATGCCGAAAATCGAGATTTTATCAGCTAACACGTACCTAACGACGTTACAAGTTACAAGGAAATACATTTTTCTCAAAACCGGCCCGCAAACTAAACGTTACTCGCTACATAATCTACATTAGGTAAAGTGTATAAGTAGTTTAATGTCAGGCAGATCAAAGTTAAAATAGTAGTTTATGCAACTGGTACATAATGCCTAATTATGTACAGTTGCATATATTACTTTATCTACACACATATTATATACTCTAAGATGGGTTCAGAAACCGTAGTAGTAAATAAATACAATAATTGTGTTAATGCAACCTTTTTTGCACGGTTGCGGAAATATCGAAATCATAACTGGCAACCGATACCTGAATGTTATTTTAAAAAATAAAGAGTCCCTATTCTGATGTGATCATGTCGTTCTAGCTCAAATTTCGTGCGATGTATACTAAAAAAACATCGAGCTGACATTTCGCATCGACCGAATTTGAATTTTCAGTGATACTAGGATAGGGACATGTCAACTTTGACATTTAAATTTTGACAGTTTTGTTTGACGTTTAATATTTTAACATCATATATGAGATTAAAATGACAATTATATTACTGCTGTAGCCTTAGCCACAGATAAGAAAATTGCCATAAATTCATTGAATGTTGAAATGAGAGTCATTTTCTACGGTTTCCGAACGCATATTAGAGGATTTATGATATGTGTGTAGATAAAATAATAAACAGTGTAGGCCGCCTGGAATATCACATAGAGGTATAATAGTAGATTGTGTGACAAGGGTCTAAAGTAAGCCACTGCCTAATCTTTAGAGAAATGAGAAAAGTCTTTCGTGAATGGTCGATTTTAGTACAACAGTATTCTGGTTGGTTGATGTTGATACCTAATAGTCCCAATACCATTTTTTTTAAATTACTATTCTGTGATTGGTGAATTAAGTAAAATATTTTGTGGACAATCTTATACACAAATCAACCTAGTCCCAAACTAAGCAAAGCTTGTATTATGGGTACTAAGCGACGATATACCTACATACTTATACAGATATAAATAGATACTTAAATACACAGAAAACATCCAAGACCCAAGAACAAATATTCGTGCTCATCACTTAAATAAATGCCCCGGCCGGGATTCGAACCCGGGATCTCCAGCTTCGTAAGTATTAGGCAGGGTCACTACCAACTAAGCTAAAGTGGTCGTCGTGTCGTGCGTGGTGAGTAGGTGAAGTATTTTGATTGGTCAAATTAAAATGTTTTGTAAATCATAAATATGTATACATATTTTTCCTAGGGCTTAAATGTACTACTTTAGCCCCGCTTCACAAGTCTAATATGACACACTTTTCGAGCATGAGAAGTGAAAATTCCTTTAATTGTCAAGTTCCAAACTTTTTAAAAAGTGGAAACAGTCATATGAATTCGGCAAATACCGTTTTTATGGCTCGAAAGACCTCGAAAAGTTAAGTATGATACTGTTAAAAGCCCAAAATCATAAAAAATGGAGTTACAGTGTTATGCTTCTCAGGTAATATCCTCCGTACTTTCCGTCCCCTGCGGTTCATTAGCTTAGTCTATGGCACTTATTACACGGGTCTGAAAGCATTCTCATTACTTTCTAGGGTACTAGACCCCTTTGGGTAGTATCGTACTTGAACTGACCGAGTGCACCTCGCGAGAAACTCAAACGGGCCCCAGAGGCTTATAAACTCGTCAATTAGTCTGAATTTATCTTAGCTAGCTACGGGATTCTGCGTGATAAATGTATTTAATACACATTAATTTCTTGCCGTCTTCAAAAAACAGCTTAAAGACCAGTATCTGTCTCTCCCGTGACACATCTAGACTCGGCTTTTATTAGACTTAGTGGCTGGATGTATACGTGTATATGTTTATGTATAAGGTAGGTATGTTGGGATAAGACCGGATCGGGTCAAGACCGGATAATTCAATTTTCTTCTAAACTAGAAGAGATTTTCGATTTGAAAACACACCTGCCCTGCCTACCCCATTTTAGTTACGCCCTACACCTCACCTCAGCCGCGTTGATTTAAAGCGACAGGTTGTCTGTGACAGCGTGAAATATAAAATTAGTGTTTTTTTGTAGTTTTGACAGGAAAAGACGAGAGACGATCTTACCCCAACATACCTTATATATATATATTTGTACATTATACACATACGTATATTATTATTAATATAGAATAATTGTTGTAATTCTTAGGTTTCATATATTCACTCTGCACCACTTATATACTATCGATCGTTATGTTTATACTTGATTTCCGCTAACCTAAGGTTGACTGGAAGAAATCGTTCTTTAGCGATAATACCACCTATTGTTTGTCTCTCTCTCTGTGTCCTTGAAATAAGGTGTGCAATAAAGAGTATTTATATTGTATTGTATTTAATGTACATCAATACATTCAAAACTTAGAAAGTTCTTCATTCATTCAATCATTCACGACCGGGATTTGATTTGAACCCAGGAGTCAGCTCTGTAAGCATGCTCTAACTACTAGGCTATACGGGTCGTCTAGGATATGTCCTATTGGAAAACTTTTAGTATAGTATTCGTCTCATGAACTTATAATAGTTATTTTTCATTAGTCCATGACTTTACGTCGGAAATTTTTAACCTAATGCCCTTTTCTGAAGTCTTTTAAAGAACCACAGGGGGTCGATTTTTGAGTGTCGAACGCTCGAATTTTCAATGGACATCCTGTCAAAACATCATAGTTTTTTGACAGATCTCGAGTGAAATGTCGAGCGTTCGACACTCAAAAATCGCCCCCCAGTTCCAATTTCCAGACTCGTCAAAATCCGCTTACGTAGTCGTTTTTGAAAGAACAAGAACAAACATCGGCACTAATTTCCACGTTTAAAATATACATTAAATATTTGTAGAATATTTTAAACATTTAAATTAAGGGCCTACTTTTAATTTTAAGTACTTTTTCTGCCCTGGGAATCAAACAGAAATCATACCCACTTTTTCTACATCAGTTCATCAGTATCCTCTTAGCATTTATACCTGATTGGATCCTAAGGGACTTAGTGCTGAATCCCAAGATTTAATTTCGTTGGCACATTTAATAATTTTTTTCTCAAACATATTTGAAAAGGCCGCATTTTGTTTGAAAATACAATTACATGCGAAGTCCCTCATTTCAGTTCGCCCAAATGTTAATATTTATATCGTCTGTGCCTGGGAGCATACTAATAAAACCAATCGCCCTTTTTTGTGCAAAACTATACATATTTCTTGTTTGCTCACTGTTATTGATTAAAAAAAAGTAGAGCAGACAGTCTGAAAGCAAATACCGCGTTTGATGAACACGTAGAAAAAAAGCATTCAGCTTAATCAAAGTAAAAATATCACGAAACTGTTATTTACACACATTGTTTGAGTAAATTACTGTATTTACCTTGACAGGAACCGGGGCTGCCTGAATAACCTTTTGGCAGGTCACGGCAAAGCCTCCGTCAACTCAGCCTACCCACTAACTTTCCGCACCTGGGCAATAATATACACTGGAGATCAAACATTTCGGGTCACCCTAAATTAAATAACAGCAATAGACACTAAGGCCTTATTTACACACGTACGAGACTCGTATGCGAGTTTCATTACATTAGTGGTAGCGGTACAGGCCCAATTTCAATGAAAAACCGCAAATCGATGTACAGTTTAGCCGTTTGGCACACGCATACTACTTAGAGGTGAAAACAAAATTTTTGACCCGCAGTTCCTATAAAAATTTCCCTTAGGGGGGGAGTGCTTCAACATTCTTTTTTTTGTATGGAAAAAAAAAAATTTTTTTAGAAACCTATCGTGTGTGGTATCATATGAAACGATTCTAAAAATATTAAAATATACCACATCATTACATTTCAGCTATTTTTTTTTTAATAAAATCAAAAATAATTTTCGAAACATACCAAGTTTGAGGTCCTCCAGACACGATATGGCTGATTTTTATTTTGTTCTATATACCAGAAATGATACGTTATATCCTCATATCTAACCTCGAAAAAGCAATTTTGAAATGATTTTCGCGGGAAGAAACTAGTATGTTATAATAAACATTGTCACCAAAGTTCAATGAGAAGTTAAAAATTCTTCGGAACAAATTTTGTGACAGACGACGGACGGACGGATAAGCAAGTTACAGCAATAGGGTTCCGTTTGAACCCTTCGGGTACGGAACCCTAATAACTGTAAAACCTTGCAGTATTTTAGAAAATAACCCTTATGTTTTGTCCGAGAGTGTACCTATTTACGTCCTTCGCAAAGTGTTATACTCACGCTGTTGAATAATTACAAAATGCAATGACTAGGCATATTGTACTTTGTAATACTGTTCTGTGATTATACTCCTGATATTTAAAGGGTGCTACGTTCATTCGTATGACGTCATACATCAGTAGCCTTTTCTCTTTCTATTATATTAAAACTGTTGTATCTGTGTAGTGCTAGCGGTACGCCAAAAGATGCTGCAAATGGTGTTAAAAGCATGAAAATCGGTACGATTGATCTATGAATCAATTTCACCCGTTGGACGAAAAAAAACGAAAAGGAGAGGAGTTATGACGACATCTTTTTTTTGTATGGAATTTAAAAAATGTCCTGAAACCTATCGTGTGTGAAAGGGCTTTCTAAGCCGGTTCTAAAAATACATCACAACATAACATATAAGTCACTTGTCTTAAATATAACGACCGCCGACCGCTTTAGCTTAGTTGGTAGTGACCCTGCCTACGAAGCTGGAGGTCCCGGGTTCGAATTCCGGCCGGGGCATTTATTTGTGTGATGAGCACGAATATTTGTTCTTGGGTCTTGGATGTTTTCTATGTATTTAAGTATTTATTTATCTATATAAGTATGTATATCGTCGCTTAGTACCCATAGTACAAGCTTTGCTTAGTTTGGGACTAGGTTGATTTGTGTAAGATTGTCCACAATTTTTTTTTTATAAAGATATTTTATTTTAAGACAAGTGACTTATTTAAATGTAATGATCATGTAATGATGTGATATATTCGTCTTTAGACGTAGGTATATTTGAGTTTTCAGTCATTTCGAGATATTAAGCCCGCGCCAGACGGTCGAAAATAAGCCCCGGACCGCGCGGCCTTGGTTTGTGGCTCGTCGTTAAGTCCGTCCAAGTGTTCTGGCTAGACGATCGGCCGACCACGCTACAGCGTCGTTAAGTAAAGTAGTTTAGTAAAAGTACATGTGTTTGTAGGTGTAGGTGTAGGTTTGTGACCAGTTTACCGGGGGTGAGCTTCTGGCCTCTGTCTCCCGAGGTTTGAGGTCGTGATTTGGAATAAATGGCCTGTAGGAAATGTTAGGGATCGTCCTAATACAACGCGATCACGCGATGATCGCAAGTTCGCCGCGCGTTCAAACATATTGAACGCGAACGTTCAATATGTTTGACCGCGAGTACGCGCGAGCAAAAGTCGCGCGAACTTGCGATGATCGCGTAGCGCGTTGTATTAGGACAATCCCTTAAGTACTTATAGTGATTAATTTTCATGCAAAGTATTGTATTGAAATTCAAATGGTAATGAACTAATTTACTTTCAGTCGCAGACAGAGATAATAATTCAATCGGCTTTGAGAAACGAAGATTTCAGTTTTAATTAGCAAGGCTTTAATATGCACATTAACTATTAATCGCGTCATTACTGCAGTGTTATTCTAGTAGAACGTAGAACGCTTCACCTCACCCTAGCTGAGCCAGTGCGTCTGACCTATGGTTACGTGTGTTTATTACGAATCCCAGCGTCAAGATATACTAGGGATGAGTGGTGAGGTAAGCGGTGAGGTGGACGTCGTAAATATTTTAATAAATAGCATAGCTGGCAAAGTCAGAACTACCTACTTAAATATTCTCTTAGACGTGGATACTTTGTAACTAATTTACCTTAGAATACTGCAAGCTTGTCTCCAACAACGACTGTCATGACGTACATTGTCAAAGTCACCTTCATGCTTTAAACATTTATTCATGAAGCAAACTAAGTACCTACCTACACGGTCCTCAAATTCTAATCAGCAACATAGGTTTCGTCAGGTAGGTACAAAAACAAATCAAATATTTGCAGTATAGGTTGGCGTCAGAAGCTCTAACTAGTTCCGATTTGATGTCTGCGCAGGATGTCTGCGTTAGGCGACTTCCTGATTTGTCGGTGCGGAGGCGGTACGATATGAGAAAAGTGTCAAATGTCAGTGTCAGCTGTCAGTCGACTCAGTACCATTTTTTACTACGCCCCTACATTTAAATGAGTGCTTCCTGACTGGCGCGGGATGCGCGGTAGCGGGACGATGCGAAGGCGGTACTGCTCCGCTTCTGCGCATGATATTACTACTGTGCAAACGTAATACTGACAGTATTATGTCAAGTGAGAATCTTTGCGACGTTAGTTTACGTCAAAGAAGAAAATGTCACATATCGATCCCGCCCCGCCAAGTCAGGAAGTCGCCTTAGATAAGTTATTTAAATTATGTTGCGATTCCGATTCCCGCGTCATCGTTCGAGCAATCTGCCTAATCGAATCAGGCGTCAGATCAGTCGGCTTCGTTCCATTAGGAAGTTTTCGTTAATCTAACTTGGAATCAAATAAAACTGGAATGATTGAAGTCGAGTATTACGAACGGTATTGAATTCCAACTCACATTATTCAAAATGTGCACATTAATTTACACTTTCTGTACGTGATTGATTTTCAGTAAATTACGATAAACGTCTAGTGCTCGACACTAACTTCTGGATGGCTAATAAACCACTTGGACCACAATCCACAATATTACATACCTACGGAGCTGGTAGTTGGTGTTATTATATACAGGTTGTCCCAGAAGTCGACGTCGTCCCTTCGAAGGCTGATAGACCAGCTCATGACTTACCAGAATAACGTAACATGACCTTAGTAAAAAATCTTTAGTTTTCGAGATACTTAAGGCGCAGGGGTGGGCAAGGCATTCTCCATACAAACTCTGAGCACGTTTTATTCGTAGGTTTTGGCACTAACGAATGTAATATTTGTTTCGGATGTAAATATTAGATATGCGAAGAAAGTGATGTGGAAATTTTCAAATATTTCAAAAAAAATAAAAATTTAAAAATAATATAAATGAAAAAAAATACATCACGAAATAGTAAACAGAAAAATAAGCATACTGACCAAAAATAATAACTTTAATGCAAACACAAACGAAGAAAATCCTGCACAACGTTTGTATGGAGAGAGCTTGCCCCACCCCTCCTCTTAAGTATTTTACTATTTTGAAAACTACATAAAATGAGCATTTTTTTAAAGTAACTACCCAGGTTAGTGTATAAAAATACGGTATTCTGGTGAGTCATGAGCTGGTCTATCAGCTTTCGAAGGGACGACGTCAACTTCTGGGACACTGTATAGCCGCGTAGGTACAGTCGACGACATATATACATTTACACTTTTGCACCTTATTCCATTGTAATCTATACCTTCCCAGCCATCTTCAAATATAAGCGAGATTCCTCTGAATACAACCTCTTCAAAAACTTAGTACATTTACTTCGGAGCTTTTCGTAGGTTTTCTAACTAAACGCATGCTACGGGTGTATGAGCAAGAGCGCCGGCCAGGCGGGTTCCTGGCAGGAAATATGATAACTAATAACCGAGGATTGTGTAGCAAATTTTTTCCATACAAAAACTTGCTTCAGGCGCCAACGTTTTCCACCCCCTAAACCTGAACCGATTTGCATATTTTTTGGAAATGATGTAAGTATCATTAAATACTAGGTTTATACGTTTTGATTTTTTGGAAATATTGCATACAATTGAAAACATGGACCCTTAAATTTCGATTTTTTGACACGAAAACTTCGTCCTGGGTTTTTGTTATTATTTCATAAACTAGAAAGAATTACGAAAAAAGCAAAACGAATAAACCTAGTTAAGGATGTGAGGAATCGATCAAGGTCAAAATTGTCTCATTTTATAAAGGTTTAAGGGTGGAAATCGTTGGCGCCCGAAGCACTTATTCTGCTAGAAATTACCACTGTCTCTATCGCACGCAAGAATATTCCGGAAAGCCTGTTCTCGCTCGCACGATAGGTTTACAATAGTCTTAATTAAATTTGCTCAAAATATGTCGATTATGGATGGCTGATATGATACACAATCATTTAGTGCTATCATCAGATTGCTATGATAATGGAGCCAGAAAGTGTATCTATTGACTAACGCCCTTAAAACTGTAATGTTGTTTTGTTCGCTATGCGATTCACTAAAGCACCACCCTGCATGTCACCTCATCCCTCACCCGTTCTCTCAAATGTCCTTTGTTACTTACAGGGTGTCCAGTAATTAATAGACAAGCTTCTAACTGATGGAGCATCTGAGGCTGTTCCAGAAAATGGACATTTAGGTTTAGTAAAAGTCCCTTGGTTTTGGAGATAATCGAACTTTTCTATTTTCTTAATAATTGACCGAGTAAAACGAGGTCTCTGTTTTAGCTTCGACAAAAATGCTTTCGTATGTCCGGCCGGATTTTTGTATGTCCTCCTCTACAGGTCGCATTTATCAACCGATTTTCGTGAAATTTTGTGAGCAGGTTCGGTAACTATATAGAATTTTTTTGTCGAGTCACTTTTTGGAAATTCAAAAAAACAAATATTGTATAAATGATTTCGTGTTTTTCTGCGGCCGTTTTTTCCTCTACAGGTCGCATTTCTCAACCGATTCTTGTGAAATTTTGTGAGCAGGTTCCATGACTACATATAATTTATTTGTAGAGTAAATTTTTGTAAATTAAAAAAAAAAAATTTTTTACGTCGTTGGCTGATCTCCTCTACAGGTCGCATTTATCAACCGATTTTTGTGAAATTTTGCGAGCAGGTTTGGTAACTATATAGAATTTTTTTGTCGAGTCACTTTTTTGAAATTCGAATAAACAAACTTTGTATCAATGATTTCGTATTTTTCTGCGGCCGTTTTTTCCTCTAGAGGTCGCATTTCTCAACCGATTCTCGTGAAGTTTTGTGAGCAGGTTTTATGATTACATATAATTTTTTAGGCAAGTAAATTTTTGTAAATTTAATTTTTTTTTATTTTATTCATTGGTTTGTTCTCCTCTACAGGTCGCATTTATCAACCGATTTTCGTGAAATTTTGTGAGCAGGTGCGGTCATTTTTTCAAAATTTAAAAAAACAATTTTTTTATCAATTATTTTGTGTTTCTGCGGCCGAATTTCGATTTGTTCACCTCTAAGGGTCGCATTTCACAACAGATTCTCGTGAAGTATTGTGAGCACGTTCTTTGATTACATCGAATATTTTTGTCGAGTAATCTAAAAAAAATTCTATGGTTTGTCCTCCTCTACAGCAGCGGTCGGCAACAGGCGGCCCGCTAGCCCCTTCCGTGCGGCCCGCGAGCCTCCCTGGCTTTATCGTTTGTAAAGGTAAAATTTGAAATTCTTAACATACGTGAAAGCGTCTGTATCGCCAACCACGAATATTTTCACAGTTGGTCAGGACGAGATATGTGTTTGTAAGTATATTTTACAGTTAAATCTATCTAAATTTTTTTTCAAAAATTTCGCGCTCGCCGCGTTTGCGTTAGACAGTATGAAGTATTTTCCACACCTGCATCTTAATGTTCAAAAAATTTCGCGCTCGCTGCGCTCGCGTTTGCATCTACATGACTTGATGCGTATGAAGTATTTTCCAGACCTCCATAATAATGTTCGCAAAATTTCGCGCTCGCTACGCTCGCGTTTTCAACGAGATTTGTTATGACTTGATGCGTATTAAGTATTTGAATCAGTGTTCGAAAGATTTCGCGCTCGCGTTTACATCTACACACTGCGTATGCGTATGAAGTATTTTCCGCACCTGCATCATAATGTTCGAAAAATTTCGCGCTCGCTACGCTCGCATTTTCATCTAGATGTGTTATGACTTGATGCGTATGAAGTATTTGCCGCATTTGCATCAGTGTTCGAAAAATTTCGCGCTCGCGTTTTCATCTAGGTGTTGACTTTATGAACCGTCCCCCCCTTAAAGTTTCTATATCTGCTATTCTATATGCTTGCATTGATCGAATGAATCGCGAAATTACGATGCGGTTGAAATTGCGAATTATCTGGGCTTGGTAAGGAAACTAGCTGGTTTATCTGTGAAAAGTCGGTTTTTTCGTCTTTCTCGTTTTTCACGTAAAAAGGGGTGCGAATTTTTACTACGTTACTGTCGCGTACGGCGTACCAATTTGTTTCGAGTTGATATCAACAGACAGTGATCATTATTATCATCTGCGGCCCGCGAAGATTTTTTTAGCTACTATGTGGCCCGTGGGTGCAAAAAGGTTGCCGACCCCTGCTCTACAGGTTCGATATCTAACATAGTTTTGGAAATAAAAAAAACACTCACGAGGTCTACAGCTCACAGAGCCACTAGTTGGTACCTTGTTTAAGTACCCATTTCACCCTTGAACTATTGGCGTTCTCACTTCGTTCGAGCGCCAAAATATCTCGGGTGAAATGGGTCACTTTCAACCGTTGGTTAACAATCTACTATTTATTTATGGCCTCAACGGGCATTAAAGCGAAACAAGGTACCTATTATAAGAAAATAGAAAAGTTCGATTATCTCGAAAACCAAGGGATTTTTTGCTAAACCTGAATGTCCATTTTCTTGACCAGCCTCAGGTGCTCTATCAGTGGTTAGAAGCTTGTCCATTAATTACTGGACATCCTGTATAATACAGTTTCCAGTGAAGGGTGAGGTAGCAGGTGACGACGAGTCGGTTCGTGAATAAGAGCCCTGTAATCTGTAATAAGTGGACTGTATCTGTAATGTTTTGTTGTTCTGTAATGGCCCTTTAATGGGCATGGATTAACATCGAAACCCCCTGGATTTTGGTGAACGAGGAACAAAGCTAATCCTGTGAAATTCCGGGTAAATTACCTCGTCCGCAATCCCTTGATTGGCAACAATGTCACGCACAACGCACAATATTAATCTGTGTCCCGAATACCTTTTTTATAAATAAACGTTTTATTTTTATCACCATTATATTATCAGCATTATATTGTAAAGGACACGTGCCTACTTACTCCCACACTTGTATGGTTGAAATTCTTTTTGTTGAACGTATTTCTATTAAAATGTTATTGGATTTTGAACCTTATTGTTTCAACGGTAAAGTAGCTTTTTGAAGGAATTGCTTTGGTGCAATTCGTTCAACTGAAATGATTTCAAGTTTACCTACACATAGATACAGTAATCATGAACGACGCGGGTGAGCCATGGTAGTGTGTTGAGCTATACATGCGTATATGTGTGCGTCAGCGTAGGAACTATGAGTTCAAATTGATTAGGCATGTGTCACAACTAAAACTATGGCTCATCTGCGCTCGTGCGATAAAACTACTGTACGTATGCAAACTCAGCACCATAAATATGTACACATTTAGAGATTATCATTGTCGAATTGTCTATGCTATATTTTCATTTTTTGCGACACGTAGCTCTAGCTGGAGCTATGTGTCAAACGTATGGAAACATAGCATACATAGCTCTAGTGGAAAACCAGCCTAATTATGTACATATTTATGATAACGATATTTATGGCGAGCTTGCCTCTTTCTGAATGAAATATTTATCGTCCCATCAGGGACCTAAATGTGCCACCCAGTATATACATACCGGGTGGCACATTTAGATCGGTCGGTACCTATGGGCAAGTTTGTAATTATTATGATATACACAGATCTTGTTAAAAAAACATAGGAACTATGTCATATAACTACAACTACTACTACTGTGGAGTGTGGAACTATGTGTACCTATGGTTTTCTGGAAGCGATCGCTTTTTAGCGATAACACCGCCCGTTGTTTATCTCTGCTTGGTTATTTCGCTATGTTGTGTTTCTGAACTGTTTTTTTTTAGGTGTGCAATAAAAAGTATTTGTAACTGTATTGTATGTCATCGATTTTATCGACGTTTCCTAAGCACAGATCTGTGTATTTTAATGAATTGTTTAGTAACAATGTAAAAGTTTCAGGTATATTTAATTCAGAGGCTTTGAACCTCAAAACCGTAGGGAGGATTCGGCTTAATAGATACTTAAAATAACTGAAGCGCTTGAAGTTAAAATAAAGTCGGTTTTAACATCCAAAATGAAATACCAAAAGCTCGCTCAACCATTAACAAGATTAAATAATTACAGCACCTGAATTATTTCACCCTGTACAGTCATTATAACAGAGATTTGCTTGAACACCTAAAAATAATGTTTCAATTTACAATATTAACCATCAGTTATAGCTCTTATACCAACCACGGAAGGTTCTAATTCCTTTGATAAATAAAGGTAATTACAGTCCAATGAACCATAAGAATCGTGGATTTCAACTCATGCACGGTTCGCACTTGGCTGCTTCGGGAAACGTCTTTTTGTTGAGATAAATCGTGTCGTAAAATAAAGAATAGGGGGTGATTCCTATTGCAAAATTTAACATTTAACATTTAATTTAACATTGTCCACACCGGGCCCCAATTGTTAACGACTCTTGAGTGATTATTTTGACGTTAACTATTTTAACAGTTACGGACCCAGCTATAGAGTAAACTGAAGTTAACAATAAGTTTAAATTGCAATCTGATTAATTTTTTAATCAAAGTGAAAATTGAAAAATTCAACACCACAGGTGGGATTTGAACCCACGACCTCTGGATTCCGTCCATTGCTCTACCAATTGAGCCACCGTGGTATCCCTTGTAATAAAAAGCAATCAGATTGCAATCAAGCTTGCAATCTGATTTCCTTAACTTTCACTTAACGTTCGGGCCGGAGCGGACATCAATTAACTTTAACGATAAGAATCACCCAGGGCCTTTGTTGTTTTAGTAAAAAGAATGTGTGGAATTTGGTCCTCCAATGTGCTCCAACAGATAACAGCCTGTTGTCGTACCGGTACCGGTGCCGCAGATCTCGCGGGGTTAGGCACTGGGGGCCGATTTTTGAATTTCGAACGCTCTTCACTCGACATCTGTCAAAACATCATAGTTTTTTGACAGATCTCGAGTGAAAAGTCGAGCGTTCGACACTCAAAAATCGCCCCCCTGGTCCCACCAAGGGCGAGGAAGCGATTAGCTATCGGCGATTTTCTCGCTCAAGAAACGAACAAAAGATGTAGATCCCGTGGCAGTAAAAGCTACAGATATATTTATAGTTGATCGCTGGCTGTTCACACTGCTGGCGAAGACTCTCTTCTAGCGATGCTAGCTTATATCGCTGCAATCAACTAGTGTCGCTTGGCGATCAGAGACTATTAAACAGCGGTCATTTTTAGGGTTCCGTAGTAAACAAGGAACCCTTATAGTTTCGCCATGTCCGTCCGTCCGTCCGTCCGACCCCCGTTTTTCTCAGTAACCGTTAGTACTAGAAAGCTGTAATTTGGCATGAGTATACATATGAATGACGCCGACAAAACGGTAAAATAAAATCTTTTAAAAAAAATTTTGTAAAGTGGTGGTGCAATTATTTTTTCCAAACCCCATCGTGTGGGGTATCGTTGGACAGCTCTTTCAAAAATATAAGGTTTCTAAGAGCATTTTTGAGCGTGATATTAAGCTTTGAAGTGATAATTTTTGCTATGGTCAAGTGTCCCCCCCCCCCCCCCCCCTGCCAGCTAAACGGTCGCTACTAGGCATGTGAAAAAAATCATGGTAGTAGTATATACATCATCATCCTCCTAGCGTTATCCCAGTACAGTTGCATCCTGAAGGATGCCTGGGGTCCGCTACCTAATCCCAAGATTTGGCGTAGGCACTAGTTTTTACGAAAGCGACTGCCATCTGACCTTCCAACCCCGAGGGGAAACTACACCTTATTGGGATTAGGCTTTGTCAAGTGAGTGGGCAACTTGACTGTTAGAAGTTCTCAAGCCGTCCGAAGGCCTCCAACTTGGCTTAACGACTGCTGCCATAGACAGCAACCGGGATCAACGGCTTAACGTGCCTTCCAAAGCACGGGAGCGCTCAGTTAGTAACCACTCAAAGCGGTTACCCATCAAAGTCCTGACCGCTGCCCACGTTGCTTAACTTTGAATAACGCTTGCGGCACGCAGGCGCCGCTGGGCCAAGATAAATATATATGGTAGTAGTATATACGATGAATTTAAAAGGAAAACTATCACAGCTAAGTAGACATTACTAGTTAACGAGTAATAGTCGAACTTCAGAAATGTACTTTGCAAAAGCAAACCTTCGTACAATTTCCATTGATACCTTAGATAATGTTGTTAATTCTGTCAAAAACATAGTAAATATAAGTTTGCGAACTTTTTAGTCCACATAATGTAACGACGACTACGGAACCCTACGACACGCACTTGGCCGGTTTTTCGAGTAAATCGCCCGTCGAATTCGAACACTCGGTTATAGTCGAGCGACAAAACTATCGGAACTACCACTTCTCGCTGCTCGCCAACTGGTTTCTAGTTTCTAGCTTTAATCGCTTCGCGCTCAAAGCCGGCGGTGGGACTAATGCCTAATTAATGCTTTCCGTGGATTGACCAGGATCGCGCCATCGTGCACCATTGTTTGACGAACCTCTATTTGTACCCCCTGACTTGATTACCCCGGAGATCTCCGGGCACTCACAAGTGAAAAAAGTCTTTCATTTAGGGTTCCGTAGCCAGAATGGCAAAAACGGAACCCTTGTAGTCTCGTCATGTCTGTCTGTCCGTATTTTAAGTCAATCGTTAGTGAGATATTAGCTGTCAAAGTCGTACAAAATGTGTCCCCGCCGCTCTCTAATTACCAAACAATGAAGATCAAAATTCTGCAAAAACGATTTTTGGTTTGAACAAAATGGGATTAAGGGTTTTTGAGTTATCACTAAAAAACTGTCTTATTTTAGTTTTCGTAAGCGTGGGTAAAGAGCATGCAAAGAGCTGTTCAGCACTACACTAGCGAACGAGCAAAAAAAATTTGGAATCACCACAGTAGCTCTAGTATAAGTTTTTTCGAAACATTAACTAATTCGAACGCGTTTGCGTTTTGTCTCAAAATGTATGAAAATGCTCTCACCGAGGTTGAAATACGCGCGTTCATCGGTTAGCAACAAATGTTATACTCGCTGTTTTAGTTTCCACTAGTGATCACCAGAGGCGCTGTTCACGTTTTCATACCACTTTCATACATTTTGAGACAAAACGCAAACGCGTTCGAATTAGTTAATGTTTCGAAAAAACTTATACTAGAGCTACAGGCCATAAAAGGGCATGTTGAGGAAGTGGCCGTCACATCCATCTTATTTATTTTCAGGACATCATATACATACAAAGAAATTGTAGTATCTATTGTTGACTTTATTCCATAGCAATAAGGTCAGTTAAATGTGTTTTATTTCGTACGGGAGGACTCACATAAAGTGCTATTACTTTGATTTAAGGAAACATTTAGCGGAGTCGTTTAGATTTGAGATCTCGAAGAATGTTTCTGTCGCGCTGACGAAGGCGCTAGGCGCGCATCGCAATTAGTGCGATAAGTACAACTTCAGCTTTTTTTATAGACCGACGGTGGCAAACAAGCGTACGGCCCACCTGACGGTAAGCGGACACCGCAACCTACAGACATGATTTACTATACAAGTCACTGAAAAAACTACAAAAGAGCTGAAAAATGATAGAAGAGAGAAAGAAAATTAGTTTTGTACATGTTTTGTATCATGCAGAGAGGTAACGGAAAAACATCTTGATCATATTTGGAGCAGCCGAACTGGGGAAGTATACTTCCTTCTTTTCTTACCTACAGAACAGCGATGCCATAAAAACAGGCTGTAACTGTTGAGAGGTAGGGCACAGCAAAATGTCATCTTGCTCGAATTTATAGCAGCCGCCCAACTGGGGAAGTACCTCCGCCTTGCAGAAGACCACAGCCATAATAACATTATTTACTATGCAAGTATGTAGTGTTGTGTTCCTGGAGGTGAGCAAGGTTGCCAGAGCTCCCGAGGATGCACTGTTTTGAGAGCGAGGGACCTAAATTTAGCGCTCTGTGCTCAAACCGATTTTTCCATGTTAATTAGACATGTAAAACCTTACTAACCGATACACCATTGTAATTTAAAGTGAAAAATAAACGTTTTCGTATTTGTATTTAAATTTATCCCTACTGCTGTCTGTGTTATAACACAGTCAATCCTCAAATGTTATATAGGGTCGGCAACGCCCACCTGACTCCTTTGGAGTTGCAAACTTCAGCTCCGACTAAAAATAGTAAAAATATACCATTAAGTAAAAAAACTCAATAATCGTGGTTTCTTTCTCGACTTTCCTCCTCCAAAACGTAACAAAAGAGGTAACTGAATGGAAGGGAAATAGGATAGGGAGGATAGGATAGAATAGGATGAGAAAACATTCTGTCAAACCGTTATGATATTATTCAATCTGCACATTGATCTGCACAAATAATTTCTACCGAGGCTATACTTGTGGCATTCACCGAAATTTTCGGTTAACGTCAAAAGTATAGCCTAGGCAGAAATTACGCGGCTCACAACTCACAAAATTACACTCGTCCTCCGGTTTGCTCGCTGCTCAAAGACGTGGCCAGAAGGCCTACCGCGAACCGAAAACAAACGAAGTTCGAATATACCCTCTCTGTCGCTCGAATAAGCAAGTGCGACAGAGAGGGATATATACGAAAATCGTTCGTTTTCGGTTCGCGGTAGACCCTCAGGCGAGATGAGATTTCACTGCGCCCTATGTCTGTGTTTGTCTCTTACAAAATGCTAGGAGTACTTACGCTTCAGAAATGAGCGCTCTCAACTTGCAGAAAATGATGCCCAAGAAGTAAGGGTACTGGTGCCAGCAAACGAGCAAATCGTTAGGCAGACCTGCAAATAAACGACAACAATTAATATAAAAGATAAAATTAGTACACTTATACAAATTGACCTAGTCCCAAACTAAGTGAAGCTTGTATGTACTCTGGGTATATCTACCAGGCAACGATACGTTACATACTTTAATATCCAAGACTGAGGAACAGTTATTCTTGCTTATCACGCAAATAAATTCCCTAATGGAGATTCAAACCCGGGACTACCAGCTTTGTAGGTAGGGTTGGTTAAGACAAACCCTACCTACGTCTTTACATGAATTGTTAGACGTAGTAAATGCTCAAATTATGGCACTTATTGTCTACAAATAATAAAGCAACTATTACCTATTTAAACACCCATGTTTCTTTTTTGTGTTTTGATTAATTAGTGTAGGTTAATATACACATAATACACTGATGTTTTATCTACTAGCAACGGTATATAGTCAGACAGGTCGCTGGCAGACGGACGGAAATCAGAGACTTTGTAATAGGGTACCGAACTCTAAAAAGGTACAACAAAAAGAAGATAATATAACTACTTAGGTATATCGTACATTTAAATTGAAGAAAAACCAACTATTACAAATGAAAGCAGAGGAGAGAAGTTTAATAGTGGCCTGGCAATTGTACCCAACCCATCCGCTGTCAGACTAAAAAGGAACTCGAAAACAGTAACAAAACAGTTGGACATTCAAAACTTTTCTCATTTTAGTTTCCTTTGAAAATGGGTAAATGTCCCATCCACCTAAGTCGCTGAGAGTAAAAGATCGGAAATGCTTATTCCGGTGCTCTGGTGTAACTGGTATGGTGTTCGTACACGTGTGGCTTATTTGGAACGTATTGTTTTACATTTCAAATTGATATAATTAAATTCATGCACACGTTCAGATACTTAAAACCGCCACCTGAAGAATATATTGGAAAACAAAGGAGAAGCCACCAAAGTCAGTTTTTTTTAGGAAATTTTGTTCCGAAGAATTTTTTAACTTCCCAAATACCTATAAACTTAAAATTAGGTAGTAATGTTTGTCATTGCGTATGTTTTATTTATAAAAAAAATTCTTTGAATTTTTCTTATTTTTCCTATAAAAACCAACTTAACTTTGCGGTCGGTCCGGAACCCTAAATGTGCGAAGTCCGACTCGCACTTGGCCGGTTTTTTTTATAGGCCGGGCCCAATAAAGCGATAGTAGTACGCAATTGGAGAGTGGCCTGGGCAAAATCCAGGGGAAACCTCCGACGCGGGCTGTTTAAACATTGAAATACTCTAAGGCGACTTCCTGACTTGGCGGGGTGGGATCGATATGTGACATTTTCTTCTTTGACGTAAACTTACTGACGTCGCAAAGATTTTCACGACGGAACACTGTCAGTAATATTTTGCGCAGTAGTAATAGCATGCGCAGAAGTGGAGCAGTACCGCCTTCGCATCGTCCCGCTACCGCGCATCCCGCGCCAGTCAGGAAGCACTCATTTAAATATACGGGCGCAGTAAAAAATGGTACCCAGTCGACTGACAGCTGACACTGACATTTGACACTTTTCTCATATCGTACTGCCTCCGCACGGACAGATAAGGAAGTCGCCTAAGAATTTGCGCTCCCGTTAGACCGGTTTTGCGGCTTTAACCGAGTCTGAGGTGTCAGTGGAATCGAGTTACTGGGAGTTTTGTCAATGGGTCAACAAACCTAGCCTGGGAGCTGGGAAGAGTCCAGCAAGAAACGCAGCTAGGCCGACCTGGGTCGGACTGTCCGTATCCGGTACGCGGCGATAAGCTACTCTCATCGTCATCATCCTGACCGACTTTTACCACGGCGAATGGAATGAAACTGGCTAGTGAGAGTGTTGCGAGAGAGGTGACTGACATAGCCTATCTTTGCGAGCACACTCCCCACATGTCAGCACCCGGCGGAATTCGGTCGCGGAATTTAGCCTGTATGTGGAGAGCCTTAACCAGGGGCCCAGAACAGACAGACAGATAAATTCCGCCGGCGCGTTGCCTGGTCGGAATCAGCCTGTGTGTGGCGAGCCTAAACGCGCCGCGCGTGGATCGAGTGCGAGTAAAATATGAAAAATCAACTTGAAATGCAAAACGTGACTCTCTAAGTATCATTCAGTTTAAACTAGTTAGAAAACTGCTTTTCATAAAATCGAGTTGTAAAAGGATCGAATTTCAATTGCAGCTGCGCAGTTTAAGTGATTTTTCGCTAATTGCCAACTGTTTTTTTTTTCAATTAGTCTTTCAGTCTTGATTTTTTATTAAATATTATTGAATTGAATGAAAGAAAACGTCCAGTTCGAGCCAGATACACACGCTGAGGGTTTTGTACTGTAGGTAGTTATTATTCCGTGTTAAATATGACGGATTTTTTTTTCATTTTCCATCATACACAGTAAATAACCACTTTAAAAAGGAATAATGGTTGTACATAGAATATGTATGTATTAGTCTAAGTATTTTTATATGATACAACACAGTTATTCCAAATTTCAATCTATAGGGTAATTAGATCTTGATATAGGTACAGTCAAGTGCAAAAATATATATCGAATGAATCCTCTCATAAATATTATTGTGGCACTCTTTGGGGGAGGCCTATGTCCAGCAGTGGACGTCTTTCGGCTGATAAGATGAATTACAGATGCATAGCATAATAAATAATAGAACGTCAGCTCAGATCAGAAAGGAAGAAAGAAAAACATTTATTCGTGGCACAAATACAGTACAAATAAACATAACACCACAATACAGAACATAGCCATGAAATGACCCCAAAATCAGCATAGTGCAAATGTCTGCGTCGTAGTCACAAAACGAGACAGAGAATAAACATCGCAATGAAAATCAGCAGATATAAACGATTCAAAACAAACTTCACGCTAAACGTTCATCGCCGCGTTTTCGGATAAGGGTCCGATATTGACTTCGAAGTTTTCTTTGTCTCTGGCTTACGGGGTTATTGAGCGAGGTTATTTGTTGACAAGTTTGGGGTCCTTTATTTGACCGGCGATAGCTGCTTTTAATAATTAAAGGGACTTTTCGGATGGGCATAATTATTTCCGCTTTTACCCACTACGAAACGGAGAAAATGAGGATTAATTCTGGCTATGACACGTTGTAGAGCAAATTTCATCGTAATCCATTCAGCCGTTTTTGCATAAAATTCTAAACTTTAGCAACTGAGTACGAGTTGATGACAAGTGTAGTTATACGGATATATAAGCCGTCATATTACCTATCAAGATAAATAGTATTTTTAGACAAATCATTCAAAAATGTAAAAAGATTTGGGACTATAAATATTCGAGTTTTTTATAGGCCAACGTAAATTGAAAATTACCAATAGAATTCTCATAAACGCATATTTCACGAGAAAAACGGGAAATTCCCCCTTTTTCTTTACAAAGGTAATATGAGGAAGCCGTGTAACGTCACTCCTGTGTTAATCAGTATGGAGCGTTTTCAATGCTCGTCCGCTATTCTGTACTTTGCCTCCGATTTTCTTCTTTTATGTTGCTCTAATTGTAGGTGGTCCCATACAAACATTTGTTTTTTTTAAATTTAAAATGGGTTTGCTCTTGGTTAGCTTCTAGCCAGGGGGTAAAGATGAGCCCGACGGTGAAGCGAGCTGGGTGAGCTCGCTTCACCGTCGGGCTCATCTGAAAATGCTTATTCACTTGTGCCATAAATAGGCTTAAATCGTCTCTAAAAACTGGTTCGAATGGCGTGAGAAAACAAATAGTCTTCATACCTATTATAATACCAGTCGGTATAGGTATACGTACCTTACAAATATAGCAATGGGAATATTATATACCAACAGCACCTCTTATCTTAATAATAAAATAGTAATTTTTAACATGACTCACGAACGTTTTAATTCAAATAAATATGTAATAATGTTAATAACTAATGTATTAACTAAACAAAGTTCAGCAGATTTCGTTAGCTATACAGCGCGGTAATCCTGCAAGCATAATGGGGAAGTTTGAGCCGGCTGCGATTCGGGGCGATCCTATTTAGTATTATGTATTAGGGTTGACTGACGACGCCTGTTGCGGATTGTTTCATAAAAAAATATGTATTAACCAGGTAATCAATATGAATGTATTAACATGAACAAAACAACGCTTAAAATAACGATGTTATGAATAATTTTTTCATTTTCATTTTAATATTTACATTTACCCCAAGGGAAACTCTAGGGAAATTACATCGGTTCCGGAAGAGATGGATCGTACACGAGTCTAGTTATATCATGACGTCAAGAGGCCAATATTGCTAAGAGTTTTTGACGGGTAATGATTAGATTCGATGATTTATGAGTATACTTGTGATCTTAAAATGTACATAGCTTGTGTGTGCGACTGATATTGAGATTGATGATCAGAGGTAAACGAGGGCTCTAAAAGTAAACGACGAAAAAGGTTGAAATAAATATTCTACACTTCGACTTGCTCAGAGAACAGGCAGAGTTGTTCCTTTGGACAGCTAAACCTATCCTTTCACAAAAATAGCTGCCAGCCCTCTGTACCCTTACCATAAGTTTGCAATGTTTGCATTACCGTACTCGCTAGCGACTGCATAAACGATTTAGTATGGCGATTCTTAGTTATATGGCGTAACCGCCAGAGGTGTTGTACTTTTGTCCATATTGAATAGGCTAGCCGTAATGTATACATTAATTGTATTATATAATTCACCGTAATATATTACGGAGAGTTATACAATCTGACTGAACCGCTTTTTTTACATTACGACTAGGCGAATTGAAGAATGCAAAGCGCCGGACACATTTCGGCAGATTTTCAATCAGCCATAGCGGATTGAATAATACACCTAAACGTAAAACAGCTGTTTTGTAAAACGCCTAGCCATAATGTAATACGGCGGATTATACGATTTGCCTGCGACATATCTACTATGTTTATATAAAGTGAGGTATTTAACCCGGTCTTATCAGAGTCCGAAATTGAATTTTAATTGAAATTTTGTTTTCCTCCGTAAAAAAAAGGGTTCGGATGTCCAAAACCGGCTTAAACTTAAAACCCTAATTGATAATTTGCAATGAAATGGTGACAAAATCGTGGTACATTTGTATAATGGCGACATCGTACCAATTTCACGGCCATGGACTGACACGATTAGTATGGAATGAATACATTAAAGTAACCGATATAGCCTTTCGAATCGCTAAACTTAAGTGGCAGTGGGCGGGGCACATTGCACGTAGAACCGATGGCCGTTGGGGCCGAAAGGTTCTCGAGTGGCGACCACGGACCGGAAGGCGCAGCGTGGGTAGACCCCCCACAAGGTGGACTGATGACCTGGTAAATGTCGCGGGAGTCCGCTGGATGCGGGTGGCGCAAGACCGGTCATTGTGGCACTCTTTGGGGGAGGCCTATGTCCAGCAGTGGACGTCTTTCGGCTGATATGATGATGATGATGATGATGAATACATTAAAAGCATTTCGATTCCGAGCGAATTTGTGGGCGGAATATTAGAAATGTTTACGTTAGAAGCCACGGAATGAGATTTAGAAGTTCGAACTGGGAAATTTATTTGGATTTCAAAATTTGTTTCAATACGTACCTACTATACCTACGTGTTTACGTTTAGGAGCGCTCGAGGCCCAGAGCGGCGGGGACCCGCGTGCCGCGTGCAGTATGCGAGGTTATGCAATGACCAGGTCAGTTCATAGATGGGTGACCGCTTTGGGTGGTTATTAACTGAACGCTCCCCTGCTTTGGAAGGCATGTTAGGCCATTGATCTTCCGGTGGCTTGAGAATTTCTAACAGTCAAGTTGCCCGCTCACTTGACAAGCCTAATCCCAATAAGGTCTAGTTTCCCCTCGGGTTGGAAGGTCAGATGGCAGTCGCTTCCGTAAAAAACTAGTGCTTACGCCAAATCATGGGATTAGGTAGGGGACCCCAGGCATCCATTAGGATGCAACTGTACTGGGATAACGCTAGGAGGATGAAAGCGTACGTGTTTACGTTTCCCCTACTGTACTATCGTATGATAAGTATGTACAGTCAGCAGCAATGGTTGCTACGCGGGCGAGGGGCTCAAAATGATCTTCACACATCTTTATTATAAGGGAATAAGAGCGTGTGTAGATCATTTTGAACACCTCGCCCGCGTAGCAACCATTGCTGCTGACTGTACCTATATACCTACAAACTAAAGTAGACTCCGTAACCAATATGACGAACGGCATAATAGCAATATACGAGTAGACAATGCCCCGCTGCGAGACTAATCAACTCAACAAATTGCAGCAAAACCAATCTTATCTCAATGGTCTAAAGTTTAAATTACAATAGTATGTAGGTTCGTAATAACGCTGTCTGGGTATCGATAAACCGATGCGGCTGATTACTAACAGAACTCCGTATACTGTTTTGACGTGCTTTTTAAAAACCAACTGTATTCTTATTTGTGTTAGTTTGCTTTAGAATGATGATTGTGTAAAATACGAGTTTGGGAAAATAATAAGTAGCTGCTCCTAACAAAATTGGAGGATCAGGCTTAGGTAGCGTGAAACAGCTGATTATCTACCATTATTTTCTTGTATTGCGAGTTTGTCTCACGCTGTCCAAGATCTATCGAAGGCTTCATCAATTGATGAGCCTACGAAGCTGACTCAAATGGAAAAAGATTTTTAGAAACCTCTATAGGCCTATACGCCTATAGGATACCCCAGAGGCCTACTATGTGTATTTTTTTTTCATTCCCCGCTTAATTATATGATATCTTATTATGTTTCAGGCGGGAGGCCCCTTATGTTTTTCTTCATAATTTCACATCACTTTTATGTAGCGGTTCATAAAATACACCTTCCTACCAAATTTCATAATTGAAGAGAAAAAGATAGTTCAGAACAGAAGCACTAGTGACGAGCATATGATTGTGCAACTTATAATTAGACACAGTAATTTAATACTTGGACAACTATAAACTTTCAGCCCTAGAACGGGGGATGGGAAGGATTTTAAAGGTACCGGGGTAAGGGTAGGTGAATTACAGGCATGCGGGCTTTTCTTTAAGTTTGGTTTTAACGTAACGTAGTTTCTTGACCTAACCATGCGTATAATTATTAAACCGAAATTTCGACGTATTTGTAAAAAAAAAATTGCCAGCAATGCACAGTCAGCGTCATACAGTACGTAGCAGGCAAAGTGTCCAAATACTTCGGCACACCATACAAAATACATATATGGTGTACCGAACTATTTGGCCACTTTGGCTGCTACATACTATATTACGCTGACTGTACAGCAAAGTAAATTAACAACTAAGTAAAAATGACAGCCCTATGAAGTTAATTATCTTAAGCACTTAGTACATTGAAGGTGCGGAATTAGGAAATTTAATTTGCAGTTAAAATTCTTTGTACCTGAATAGGTAAATTCAATGTAAAGAATTTTGGTGTATTTAAAATGTAAAGAATTTTATGTCACACCTAGCCATAAAGTGGCCATTATCGCACGCTCCGCGCGCGAAAAAACCCACTTCCTGGCTAGGGGGTGACATAAAATTTTGTACTTACCACGGGCGATAATAAAGAAAGCCTCAGATCGCATATTTATCGCCCTTGCCTTCGGCTCGGGCGTAAAATACCTGCGATCTGAGACATTCTTTGTTTTATCGCCCTTGGTAAGTAATGTACTATTACATTGAATTTAATCTTAGTATTTTATTGATTTGTTAGTGTAGTTTGATCTTAAATGCTGTTTTTACATATAAAGTCATATACCCCTAATTAAGTCACATACCGAATTATGATTTGCTAATTTATGGAAATAACAGCTAATTGGAACATATTACTCATAATTCATAATTCATAATTCATAATAATTTATTCGTAAACATAGGTAACAGTGTTGGTACATAGATAATAGTGAACGCTATGTTTCGCCGATAGGCATACAAATTAAAAACTTATAATTAAATTAGTCAGAATACATTATACATTGTCCAATAATTTTTATATATTAATATCATAATTATCATACATTTCAAGTCATATCAAATTGAATTTATATAAAACAACAATTAAAATAAGTAAAAATAGAATGAATGTTAAATTAGATTATAATAAGTAATGTCGACAAATAAAAATTTATAAATGCATTCAACAATTAAAATAAGTAAAATAGAATGCACATTATATACTTAACCACTTAAATTATCTACAAGGAAGTCGCACAGATTATAGTAACACTTAGCTATTAATAATTTTCTTAGGTCATTTTTAAACACGTGCAATGGCTTAGTTCTTATAACTAAAGGTATTTTGTTGTAGATTTTGACAGCTAAACAGAATACGCTCTTTCTCATTAGGGCAGTGCGAGAAAACACTGTGCACAGATTATGAGCGCGGTAAGTTTCTCTATTAAACATCTGAAACACTCGTAGAATCAGTTTTAATAAATGCCCGCGTGCCGGTAACGCACTATATTAAACGTTCCTGAGTTAAGAATGGACCACACCGCTGCAAAAAACGCTGACACACCGGACCAACGTGACGTGACTGATGAGTTAACTCATAACTCTTCCTCACGTCACTGCGTTTAGGTTGCGTCAGCGTATTTTAGCGGCTGTGTGATCGAGCCTTAAGGCGCTACACTGAGAAATTTAGAAACTTTGAAACGCTGTTCTGCCCAGACGAGGAAACAATAGGGACTGATTATCAGATATATAATTCTTGACTATATGATTGTGGTACTGACAATAGCCGAAACATAATTGCTTTAAATTTTCTCGATGGAAAAGAAATCCAAAGTTGAATCTATATTTTCCTTTTTTTACTCAGCCTACTAAAACAAAGCATTATTAAAAGACACGATTAAGTTAATATGATGGTATTTTACCTCATCTAGGTACTGACAAGAGGAAATTTAAAAAATCTGCACACAGTCAGATATTTATCGAGATTTGTCTAAAAAAGCCATTCCCGGAGAGCTTTGCATCCCGTTTTGTCGTGAAGAAAAACATACGCGCGTCTCTTTCAATGAATATATCGCCTTAAGGCCATTATGTTTGTGTTTGCGTGACTCACGCCGCTGAACCTCGTACACTTTTTTATTATTGTTAAAAATGAGATTGCTCTTGGCCAGCATCTAGCCAGGGGGCAAAGAAGGCCGACGATGAAGCGAGCTCACCCAGAAGACGCCTATTCACTCGTGCCTTAAAAAGATCTAGGATATAATGAACACAGATGCGGATGCGGATACAGATGCCGGCAGGCAATCCCAAACTTAGCAGTGCGAATTATAAATGATGATCAGTCGGTATACGTAGTTAAGTTGGTGCAACCTCTCTCAATGGGCACTTTTGTACTTTACCGTGGACGTCCACGACACGGTAAAACTCTATGGTTTCATTCATAATTAGTCTAAAGTCTAATATACCTGACAAGCATGTGGTCCATTAATGAATGAAACGTAGAGTTTTACCGTGGAGCGCTCGTGGCCCAGCGGCGCCGGGTACCGCTTGCGGTATCTAAGGTAAGCAACGTGGGCAGCGGTCAGGACTTGGATGGGTGACCGCTTTGAGAGGTTACTAACTGAGCGGTCCCGTGCTTTGGAAGGCACGTTAAGCCGTTGATCCCGGTTGCTGTCTATGGCAGCAGTCGTTAAGCCAAGTTGGAGGCCTTCGGACGGTTTGAGAACCAGTCAAGTTGCCCACTCACTTGACAAAGCCTAATCCCAATAAGGTCTAGTTTCCCCTCGGGGTTGGAAGGTCAGATGGCAGTCGCTTCCGTAAAAACTAATGCCTACTCCAAATCTTGGGATTAGGTAGCGGACTCCACTCCAGGCATTCTTCAGGATGCAACTGTACTGGGATAACGCTAGGAGGATGATGATAGAGATTGACCGTGGCTCGGCCGTCGCCGATAAAGCATCCAATGTAAGCAAATCTAATTTACTTGAGACCACGGCAGTTAAAAAATTAGTAAATGGTGGTCGACAACCTTTTACTAATTTTTAATAATATAAATTTTATTTTGCATTAACCTTTTGGGTTCTATAACTTCTACATTTGCAAAATAAGCAACCCTTTGAGAGAATGAAAAAGGTTGCCATGGCAACCTACGACTCACCACACGGCAATAGAGTAGAATAGACACATCCTATTTATTTGACGAGGGCACTCGTAATAAAGGTTTACATGAGCAATAGGAAGTGGAGTCGAAAAACATACTCTGCTTGCATACACTGTTGTGTTTATGTTGTGTCATTTTATCTGTTTCACACTCAAACTCAAAATATTTTGTATTCAAATAGGCCTAGCAACAAGCACTTTTAAATCGTCAGTTTTATATTGAAAAAAAAAATATTAACAACAGTAAAAATATATTACATAGTTTGAATCGAATTATTCAGAGCAATTTATTGATGCAATTATAGTTTAAAAAAAGTTGAATTGCTGTAATCTATGTCAAACAGAATATAACAAATTCACAAAAAGATCGTCAATAAGTAAAATAAATCATCATCATCATCTTCAGCCCGTAATCGCCCACTGCTGAGCATAGGACTCTCTTCTTGTACGCCACCCGGTAATTAAAGTAAATCCATATAAAAAATAGAATAATCTAGACAGTTTCTAGAATAAAATCTGAATGTCAAGAGGAAAATCTAAAATCGTTAAGATGTAACGTCATAATTATTAAAATATTATTAGTATTTCAACCACAATTATACCCACGGTGTTTTATCATTCATGTAGTCTTTTGTGCTATAATATGCTTTCGATATGAGTTTACGCTTTACACAATAGGGATGTTGACTCAAAATTTATTATTACTCCATACGAAAGAATACATAAAACTATGCCAAATAGTGAAAATCCTATTCAAATATCTCAAAAAATAACGAAACTAAAACCGTTAGAATATTTTTAGTTAGAGAGAGAAAACGCTACAGGTCAGTGACGTCACTGACCTAGAGCGCCATAGTAAATGACGATCGTTCAATACAACGGGGCGTTTTCCGGAAAAGGGACAGACAATGCCGCCTCCTAAACCTTCGAAGACTTATAATTATGTAATTATTTATTCTTTTGGATTACTTTTTTCACTATTTGATTGAGAATTTGATCCGTTTTCGAGAAAATTCGGATTCATTGATGTTCTTATTTGGTGTCCCTATTCTTGAATTTATTAATAGATTTCTTTTTATGTACCCTACTGCGACAGCGGCATACAAGCATAAGCCATGCTATAGTAAGCGGACACCAAATCCAATAGACACTCGCGACTCCAGGACAAGCGGCATTTTACACACAATGAAATTTATTGTGTATACTAGTATCATATAATGATACTTAGATCATTTAAAGTCACAGAAATCTCTATGAACTATCTCCCATAGCTCTGGGATAAGTTGAAGTTTCCACAAATTCTAGTCTTACTTATATACGGCAGGAGAACGTGATAGCTTAAGACTAATAGTCCAAACATTTTAGGAACAAGTATGCAATCTCCTCTCCTCTATTAACTTAATTAAAATATGCCACTTTTATTGCTGTAATACCGTTTTAAGCTCTAAAGGAAGGGCGGTATCTCCTGACTCAGGCATCTCAATTACTTAATACTTAAAAAGGGAGGCCGGACTAAATTCTGTAGTGTTTGAGTTTTTTTTAACAAATTATTATTTGTCGTCGAATACGACCAATTCGTCGACCACTCAACGATGCAGATGACACTCGACACGAGTGGAACTATCAAAATATTGGTGCTGGATTTTTTGTGTTTTTAATTTATGAAGTTGGTAAGCTGTTTTTATTAAAAGTGGATATTCAATTTGAAAATGCGGTATTGTTTTCTGAACGATTTATATTCAACAACCAATGCAATTTCATTAAGTCGTAGTTGGATAATAAAATATCGCCGTCCCTTACGCGTCCGTCCGTCCGTCGTCTGTCACAAAATATTTTTTTACTTCCCATTGAGCTATAAACGTGAAATTTAGTGATAATGGTTAATGGTTATATTTTATATTTATTATTTTTAACTCACGAAACCTACGAAATTCAACAGAAAGTACCTTCTTTCAAGTAAACAAAAATTACCTATTAAAATCGGTTCACGTGATAAAGAATTGTCTTTGAGTTGTCCCCTTGTTTCATCGACTTACGTTTCACAATTTATTTTTCACAAAATTAGAATTGTTTCGCAGAAACATTACAACTAAAATGCCAGTGTATCGAACCCATTATTACTAGAAAAGTAGGTTAGCTTGGAACTGCGAAACCTTTGTGAAAATAAAAAAGTTATCAGTGGAATGAAAATTCTGCTAAACATAAATTCGATCTGCTTGATTCTGTGCCTTTACCATGAGTTAGCAATGTTTGCATTACCGTACTCGCTAGCGACTGCGTAAACGATTAAGTATGGATAAAATGGCTCTGGCGGTTACGCAATAGAACAAAGAATCGGCATACTAAATCATTTACGCAGTCGCTAGCGAGTCCGGGAAGAGTTTCGATACAAACTCATGGTACTGCAAAACAATGGTAAACTTGGATTAACATATAGAATACTTTTATCCCGAAAATCTTTCCTCGATGAAATATAGTAGAAGTTTACTCGGACGAAGTAGCCGGCAGAAGTTAGTGTAAAAATAATTTAATGCACTGAGCGAAAAAAAAAACTAATTATTAGTAAGTTTTAGTGAATCCCAGGACAAGGAGATTATATACTAACGGTTACAAACCAGTTTTTGATAATAGTAGTTATTTACTAATATCAATGCCCTTATAACAACTAAACTGTTTTGAAACCGTTAGTATATAATCTCCCTGTCTTGGGATTCACTAAAACTTACTAATAATTAGTATTTTTATTCGATCAGTGTGGCTTTTATATACAATGAAGGTGGCAAACAAGTGTGCAGTCAGCCTGATGGTAAGCGGTCATCGCAGCCTATGGACGCATGCGACTCCAGGTGTGTCAAATGCGCGTTGCCGACATTTTTTTAAATTTATACACTCCTTTCTTGAAGAACTCCGTCCGTACTGTGTCCTATTGTCCTTCCCCAGAACTAAAACTATCTCCTAGCTAACTCAAACTACCTCCTCATTAAATCAAACTATCTCCTAACCAACTCAAACTATCTCCTAACTCCAACTATCTCCTACCTAACTCAAAATATCGTCTAACTCAAACTATCTCCTAACTAACTCAAACTATGTCCTAACTAAATTTCATCAAAATTGGTTCAGCGGTTTCATGTTTAATGAGTCTGGATATGGATAATATGGATTAAACTTACCAAAGAGCAGAAGCAGCAGATCGCTGACGGCCAAGCTGAACAGGTAGTAATTGGTGGCGGTATGCATCGCGGGATGCCGCACGATCACCACACACACCGCCACGTTCCCCGCCACTCCTGTCGCGAATATCAATATCAACACCAGCACCACTGTCACTGGCGCCAGTACACTCAGCGATAGTCACCGTGGCCCTATCAGCCGCCACATTTTACACCACAGTGTTTTATACCACGTCGGTGGCAAACAAGTGTACGGTCCGTCTGATAGTAAACGGTCATCGCAGCCTATGGACGCTTGCAACTCCAGGGCTGAGCCTATTGTCCTTCCCCGGAACTCAAACTATCCCTAGCTAACTCAAACTACCTCCTCACCAACTCAAATTATCTCCTAACTAACTCCAACTATCTCCTAGCTAACTCAATCTATATCCTAACTAACTCAAACTATCTCCTAACTAAATTTCATCAAAATTGGTTCAGTGGTTTCATGTTTAATGAGTCTGGATATGGATAATATGGATTAAACTTACCAAAGAGCAGAAGCAGCAGATCGCTGATGGCCAAGCTGAACAGGTAGTAATTGGTGGCGGTATGCATCGCGGGGTGCCGCACGATCACCACACACACCGCCACGTTCCCCACCACTCCTGTCGCGAATATCAACAGCAGCACCACTGTCACTGGCGCCAGTACACTCAGCGAGAGCCGCCGTGGCCCTATCAGCTGCCACATTTTACACCACAGTGTTTTATACCACGTCGGTGGCAAACAAGTGTACGGTCCGTCTGATAGTAAACGGTCACCGCAGCCTATGGACGCTTGCAACTCTAGTGCTGAGCCTATTGTCCTTCCCCGGAACTCAAACTACCTACTCATTAACTCAAACTATCTCCTAACCAACTCAAACTATCTCGTAACTAACTCCAAGTATCTCCTTACTAACTCAAAATATCGCCTAACTAACTCAAACTATCTCCTAACTAAATTTCATCAAAATTGGTTCAGCGGTTTCATGTTTAATGAGTCTGGATATGGATAATATGGATTAAACTTACCAAAGAGCAGAAGCAGCAGATCGCTGATGGCTAAGCTGAACAGGTAGTAATTGGTGGCGGTATGCATCGCGGGATGCCGCACGATCACCACACACACCGCCACGTTCCCCGCCACTCCTGTCGCGAATATCAATATCAACACCAGCACCACTGTCACTGGCGCCAGTACACTCAGCGATAGTCACCGTGGCCCTATCAGCCGCCACATTTTACACCACAGTGTTTTATACCACGTCGGTGGGAAACAAGTGTACGGTCCGTCTGATAGTAAACGGTCACCACAGCCTATAGACGCTTGCAACTCCAGGGCTGAGCCTATTGTCCTTCCCCGGAACTCAAACTACCTACAAACTATCTCCTAACCAACTCAAACTATCTCGTAACTAACTCCAAGTATCTCCTAACTAACTCAAAATATCGCCTAACTAACTCAAACTATCTCCTAACTAACTCAAACTATCTCCTAACTAAATTTCATCAAAATTGGTTCAGCGGTTTCATGTTTAATGAGTCTGGATATGGATAATATGGATTACACTTACCGAAGAGCAGAAGCAGCAGATCGCTGATGGCCAAGCTGAACAGGTAGTAATTGGTGGCGGTATGCATCGCGGGATGCCGCACGATCACCACACACACCGCCACGTTCCCCACCACTCCTGTCGCGAATATCAGCACCAGCACCATTGTCACTGGCGCCAGTACACTCAGCGACAGCCGCCGTGGCCCTATCAGCCGCCACATTTTACACCACAGTGTTTTATACCACGTCGGTGGAAAACAAGTGTACGGTCCGTCTGATAGTAAACGGTCACCGCAGCCTATGGACGCTTGCAACTCCAGGGCTGAGCCTATTGTCCTTCCCCGGAACTCAAACTACCTACAAACTATCTCCTAACCAACTCAAACTATCTCGTAACTAACTCCAAGTATCTCCTAACTAACTCAAAATATCGCCTAACTAACTCAAACTATCTCCTAACTAACTCAAACTATCTCCTAACTAAATTTCATCAAAATTGGTTCAGCGGTTTCATGTTTAATGAGTCTGGATATGGATAATATGGATTAAACTTACCAAAGAGCAGAAGCAGCAGATCGCTGATGGCTAAGCTGAACAGGTAGTAATTGGTGGCGGTATGCATCGCGGGATGCCGCACGATCACCACACACACCGCCACGTTCCCCGCCACTCCTGTCGCGAATATCAGCACCAGCACCACTGTCACTGGCGCCAGTACACTCAGCGACAGCCGCCGCGGCCCTATCAGCCGCCACATTTTACACCACACTTTTTTATACAACGTCGGTGGCAAACAAGTGTACGGTCCGTCTGATAGTAAACGGTCACCACAGCCTATAGACGCTTGCAACTCCAGGGCTGAGCCTATTGTCCTTCCCCGGAACTCAAACTACCTACAAACTATCTCCTAACCAACTCAAACTATCTCGTAACTAACTCCAAGTATCTCCTAACTAACTCAAAATATCGCCTAACTAACTCAAACTATCTCCTAACTAACTCAAACTATCTCCTAACTAAATTTCATCAAAATTGGTTCAGCGGTTTCATGTTTAATGAGTCTGGATATGGATAATATGGATTAAACTTACCGAAGAGCAGAAGCAGCAGATCGCTGATGGCTAAGCTGAACAGGTAGTAATTGGTGGCGGTATGCATCGCGGGATGCCGCACGATCACCACACACACCGCCACGTTCCCCACCACTCCTGTCGCGAATATCAACACCAGCACCACTGTCACTGGCGCCAGTACACTCAGCGACAGTCGCCGCGGCCCTATCAGCCACCACAGCATTTCTTCCTCCGTACAGTCGAACATAGTTTCGTTCGTGCATCGTTGCTCGAACGCTTCGTATGATTCGTTTAGACGTAAGAACTCAGTCATTGTGCATTGAGTTTTGATATAGAATTAGACTTATTTATTACATTTAATGTGTTATTAATTTTATGAATAACGAAATGATAGTATAATTAATGTTTATTAAGAAAATATATACAAGAACACTCGATGAATAATTAATTAGATTGATTAAAATTTTATATTATTTAGATTTAAATTAAGAAAACTATTATATTGTGTCAATATTTTATCACCACAACATTACGAGTAACACTTTATTTGCTTTTACAAACTTGAATAACTATCTTACACAAAAGTTTAAATATATATTTTTTGATTAAGATTAAGAAAACTCTAAAGTATTGATTGAATCCTGTCAAAATTTTATCAGCACAACATTAAGAGTAACACTTAATTTTCTTTTACAAACTTTTTAACTATTTTAAACCGCCACTTTTTGTAGACCAGATAATAAATAAACTTGCTCCGCGTGTAATATTAAAATCATTTTTTTTGCACTTTTATAAATGCATACGTATCAATTAATATCTCACACTTATCAAAACTTTTCAAAGCACCCACAAACTTTTATCAAAATTGAATTACATTAATTAAAAATCATTTCAACAACATTCAATTTATTTAACACTTATTTGTTTCGTAGCAGATAAATCGAATAAACATGAAAAGTTTCAAATGATCGTAGCGGAGATTCGTAGCCGTGCTACGTCGCTACGCGTCCGTAGCGAGCCGCTTACTTTCGCTCACTGAGCGTTGCTCGAGGAACGGAATATCTTTAGCGATCAGTGTGGGTGTGAAATGTAATCAAATGTTAGCTAACAATAAAAAGTAACCAAATATTATTATTGCCCTTTATACAGGATGTTTGATATGAGCATGGAATTCAATACTAATTGAATCATCCGCCCCTGTGTGTACGTACGTATAAAGATAAATGTGACTTTCCATAACAAAAGGGTCCTTATGGCCTTATTTTTTATACAAAGACGACGGCAAACCTGTCCACCTGATGTCACCGCAGCCTATAGATGCTCACAACTCCAAAGGAGTTTGCGCGTTGCCGACCCTTTATAACATTTGAGGATTGACTGTGTTGACAGCAGAAAGGACAAATTTAGATTCCTCGCTCTCAACACTGTGCATTCTACCAGACTGCTTCTGTGCAGACTATCTAGATGGGCGTTCGCAATGCACAAGAATAGATAATTTCATGAGTTTTGACCTAAAAACTGCCTCTTTTGGGGTTCCCCAGGGAAGTATACTGGGTCCCACACTATTTTTAATTTATATTAATGACCTTTGTAACCTAATAATAGACCACGGTAAAATAATTTCCTATGCTGATGACACTGTTCTACTTTTTTCTGCAGATTCAATAGAGGAAGTTTATGCCTATGCACAACAAGGCTTTAATGTTGTAAATAGCTGGCTTCAGCATCACCTACTAACCCTGAACTCTGACAAAACAAATTATATAAAATTCTCCATGCGCAAATCCAATTTGGATCCCACTAACCCTAAACTCCGCGCTCACAATTGTAACGATAGCACAAATAGTCAGTGTCAATGCCCAGGTATAGCCCTCACTAACAAAACAAAGTATTTGGGAATTATAATTGACGAGTCACTGTCTTTTAGATATCACGTAGAAGCTTTATGCACTAGAGTTCGTAAGTAAATATTTGTTTTTAAAAAACTACGTACGATAGCAGACTGGCACTTAATCAAACAAGTTTACCAGGCGTTATGCCAATCTGTTTTAACATACTGCATTTCTACGTGGGGTGGCTTGGCTAAAACCACATTACTAAACCTAGAAAGAGCACAGAGAGCCATCCTCAAGGTTTCAACTTTCCGCCCTTTCCAATTTCCCACTAACCTTCTATATAAAAAATGTGAAGTTTTAACTGTCCGACAATTATTTATATTTAACACAGTTTTGAAGCAGCATACCAGAATCCCATACAACTCTGATCATGCTAGTAAAAGGCGTAAAGATTTTGTTTGCCCTATAAATATTAACAAAAGGCACGCCTTCTCTTCAAGATTTTTCAACTTCTTGGGTCCTCTTCTCTACAACAGGCTTAATGCGCGGCTGGATTTATATCCATTAAACTACATGAAATGTAAATTTACGCTACGAGAAGCCCTTCAAAACATGTCATATGACGATACAGAAAAATTATTGATTGTT
Source organism: Cenopis cana (assembly GCA_951800055.1). NCBI lineage: Eukaryota > Metazoa > Arthropoda > Insecta > Lepidoptera > Tortricidae > Cenopis > Cenopis cana. The sequence goes on along the minus strand of OX637487.1, from coordinate 4,400,529 downwards.
TTAAAATAAACTTGCAACATAGCATATATCTTCTTGTTAATTATTTGTACTACTTATTAAGATAAAATTGTATTTCTCTTTTTGCATGTGAATATTTTTAAGTAATTGTAAGCTCTTCTTTGCCTGAAACACAGGGTTTCCTAGCTCAGGCACGTGCTATTTATTACCATCTAATTGTAAGCTCCTAGCCTATAGTTATTATTATTGTACAATATGTTTTTCAATAAATTATTCTTATTCTTATTCTTATTCTCGGGAGCTCTGGCAACCTTGCTCACCTCCAGGAAAACAACACTACATACTTGTATAGTAAATAATGTTGTTATGGCTGTGGTCTTCTGCAAGGCGGAGGTACTTCCCCAGTTGGGCTACTCCAAAAGCTATAACGCTACAAATATAAATTAAATATGCTCCTGTTAAGTTTCCTGAAAAAAAAATCACGATGCAGTTTTATACACATAATTAAAAAATAAAATAAAAAATAATCCGACCAAGTACGAAGTTACATAGTCGAAGCCGTACATACTCGTATATATAGAAATAATTTTCAAACACAGCAGCACCTGCGGTTTTCCTAATACATTGCGTTGGATCAGAACTAACCGCAGTTCGTTGCGCGTCTCGACCGAGCAATGAACTTTGAAATTTGCGCAAAGCCGTGCCTGGGCTGTTACGCCGTCGCTAGCGAGTATGGTCACTGTAAACAACTCATGGTAACCTTTCTTGTATAGAATTGTATGTAGATTACTCATGTCTAAGAACATTTTTAGCTATCGGCTACCGTTTAATAATTTTATACGAAAAACTAAAAAAATGACCTTAAAATGACCTTTACACCCCCTTCTACCCGTTATCTCCACCCCTATCCCCCAGGAATTTTAGTATGTTGTTAAGGACACCTTTATCTACAAGTATGCCAAAATTTGCTTATACACGAATTATTTCCGCTAATTTATCCTTCATTAACTGGATCATGTAGATAATCCAAGTTATTGTGTATTCTGTTGTACTTATTTTAATTGCTGATTGTATTTATATATTACCGTCAGATTGTAATAACCGTTAGTTTATAATCGAACGTAGCGAGATCTCGCGAGATTGTAAACTGTCGAAAGTTTATAATCTACCGAAAAATAATGCGTTAAATTGTAAACTGTATGTCACGGTTCACATCTTTCGACGTGAAACTTGCAACTTACGAGTAGGTTAGGTTCGTTCGTTTTCTTGTGTTGCTCAGAGCGGAAATAGAAGCCCCGCTGCGCGGGGCTTCGTCGACTTGCCGGATGCAAGCACAAAAAAATCGGTTCACAATATTTCGATAGTTTACAATCTCGCTAGTTAGATTATAAACTAACGGTGTTTACAATTTTACGGTGACATATACATTTAATTTGTTGACATTATTATGACTTGGAGGATATGATAATTGTGATATTAATGCATGAAATATCATTAGAAGATACAAATAACTTTATTTCGATGAATGTAGTTACGATGGATGATTGATTAATTTTGTTTTAATGTGGTGTTGCCTATAGGCGACACATAGCGTTACTATCTTAGTACCAACTTCGTGACTTATGTTTACGAATAAATTATGACTTATGACTTAATCTTAAGGCGCCTGTAGAGGCAAGCACTCCATACAAATTTTGTGCAAGTTTTTCTTTGCCTGTGTTTGCATTACACTTATAATTTTTGGTCAGTATGCTTATTTTTTCTGTAAGCCAGAACCTCAAGAATATTTATTTTCATTTTGTTTATTTTTTTATTTTCATTTTATTGAAATTATAGAATTTTTTTTCTTGACATTCTTCGTATATCCAATATTAACAAGTAAAAAAAAGTAATATGCGGGAGTGCCAAACCCGACGCATAAAACTTGCACAGAGTTTGTATGGAGAAGGCCTTGCCTCCATAGGCGCCTTAAAATAAAACGTCCCCTTCATATAAGCTTGTACATTAATTCAGATTAATACTCCCATGTGTCAAAATTAATTCCAACGTAATTAATCAAAGTTGACATTTCAGTTAACGTCAATTAGATATATTCCTTATTATAATGGAGTAAGGTGCGAATTTGTAAGTATGTCTTTGATGTTGAATGTACCCAAATAACCCTGCAGTCTCTTTCATTTAAGACTAAGAATGAATAAAGTTTTCCAGTTAGGAAAGCAATAATAAGAACTTTTATTTGTTTAGTAAAAGCACTTTTCTATTCATTCTATCAGTGGCAGTGACATGTAAATGAGAATAATTTTAAATCGAATGAAAATTGATAAATTAAACGCCACAGGTGGGTTTTGAACCCAGGACCTCTATCCATCCTTTGCTCTTAACCAACTGAGCTACCGTAGGTATCCCTTGAGGTGGTAATTTTTTTAATGATTACACTCTTCTAATTAAGCCTTATTAGGGAGGCTAGTAGCGACATCTACGCTCAATGAGAGTCGATAAGATAAATTTGTTTTGCATTCTAATTTGATATGGAATCGGAGTTCGACATATTTACGACTTTTACTTATTTCAGATAACGTACCGTAAAATGGGGTAAGTAGGTATTGCGACAGACGGTTATGAATGGGGAGAGTAGGGATGGCAGAGGGGAGAGCTGGTTTTTATAGGCTACTGCTACGTAATATATAAATTCTAATTACAAATCATGCTATCAGCGCACTGGCTTTCCCACTGTCGGACGAGGCCAGGGCTAAGATTTAAGCTAGTAAGAATAGGTATTAATAACCGTAGCTAAACAGAACTGTTGTTGCCTTATGGAGCGCCATAATCGCAAAGCGACAAAGCTCTTTAATAAAGATTAAAAAAAAAACATGCTATTATAATATGCATAATCCCAAAGTGTCGATCCTACAATTTCCCAAACTCGCCTTAGTATGAAATCCCACTTCACCCCAGCCTTGAACTACGGGGTGAGGTGGGATTTCCAACTTTTTGTGTTTATCACTTTTTTGTAAATAAATCAATGCGCCACATAAAATAATAAACTTTTATCCGGGTTTGAACTTCGGTGTTTTGTTCCAACTCACCCCATTTTACGGTGCGAGTACGACCCTTGATACTTATAAATAAAGGGATTTACTTTAGGTATAATTTATTTTTGCTCTTATTAGATTTAAAAGATTTGTTTAAACGGGTCTAACGCGATATTTATGTATTTCTTATTATTAATAATTAGTTACAACTATATCTAGTTTTTGTCCGCGACTTCCTCCGCGTGGAACTTGTTCATCGCAATAGAATTAAATTGCTATTTGTTTATATCAGGCCCATACCTAGTCATCGCTATTCCATACAAACTTCCACCCCGTTAAGCGATAATTTCTGGGACAGAAAGTATCCTTTGTCCTTTCCAGGGTCTCAAACTATTTCCATACTATATTTCTTTCTAAATCGGTTCAGCGGTTTAAGCGTGAAGAGGTAACAGACAGACACACTCTCACATTTATGATATAAATACATTTTATTGCTAATCTTAATAGAAGTACCAAACTGTTGAGAACATAGCAGAGGTAAACAACAGTTGGTACCTAGATACTTTATTCACAAAAATAATTCTCAAGTTACGCCCTTTAGCAGTAAAGGGTTGCACATACATACATGCTTAAAAGCTACATATGTAAAAAAATTATAATGCAACCCATAAACGACTGCAAAATCGGGCATTCATCTCCCAATAAATCAGGTTGATTCAGTTTAATATAATGACATGTAAAACCAATTTACAGTCAGTCGAATACAGAACACAGTCATGCTTTATTTTTACACAACGTAATGAAATGTCTCTTGCATATAAAACTGTACATTCCATTTCCGCATTGAAGTACACACTTGCGTAAACATACCTATATGAGTATTTCAATCTGGTAACAATCAAACACATTCCTACATCCACCGATAACTCGTGTAAAATTTTATTTCACAAATGAACGTTGTTTAAAAAACAACTCAGTGTTTAATGAATAAGGTTTAAATCCCAAGAGCATGTAAGAGCAGCAAGTGAGGTTTTCAATGATACATCGGATATGATGTGTACAAAACTTCACTTGAGTACTGTACTTAGCCTGCCCTAGGCATACATATAAAGCTTCAAGTGACATATAATGAGTTCTGTGACTAAACTGGAATGATGTTGAGTAAAAAATAAACTTAAACAGCTAAAATGCAGAGTTTCTGGCTCTATCTTAGGTTCTTACTATCCAAATATTTTGTTCTGCTAATCCTACTAATATTATAAATGCGAAAAATAGTATGTTTGTGATGTGAGGATGTTTGTGACTCAATCACGCAAAAGGTGCAAACAACCATACGGCTTGACTGATGGTAAGCAGATGTAGCCTATGGACACTTGCGACTCCAAAATAATCACAAGTGCGTTCCCGACCCTTTATTGACTTGAGAATTCAAGTAATCAAGTAATTTATTGCGTTCATGTTGTTTTACATATTATATGTAGGTGACAAAATTTACATTAAGTAGTAGTATCAAACATGAGCCCTGCGAGGGCGTCGCAATTGACAATATTTCATAATTTCCAAAAGTCTTAATTCGAAAACCATTTCGGTAAAAACGTGTGAAGTACACAAAAAACATAATTACACACAACATAATTTTGGAAAAAATCGCAAATTACTGTAAACCGAAAGTTGACGTCATCTTCCTCGCTGTATTCCGGGAGACCTTAGTACAGAGTACAGACAATCGCTGCTCTGAAGTGGCTCTGGACTCTTGTTGGGAAGATGACGTCATATTTTACTTACGCCCTTTTGGAATGACCTACTTTTCAACGTGTTTTTTTGTATGAAATAATGAGTTAAATTGAAAAAGAAAAAATACGGGTGGCTTAAATTTTTACCTATTTTCTAACTAGTTCATAAAATAAAGTAGTTAAAAATATGAAATGTTGTCAATTGTTGCCTTAAAACTAAGTAATTAAAATGGACTTAAATCTATTAACAAATTATTATATTGTGGCTGTTAGATACCATATATGTATATCACACACACAACAATATATTATATAGTATACCTCAGACATTTTTACATTACATTATTTAGGTTAAATGTGGGTTAATTAATTTATCTTCAATGTATTCATTTAAAGAATAGTTTGCTTTGTTTATTAAAATCTGCTTTAATATACTTTTTTTTTTCACTGTCTTCTTTTTTTATTTTTTCAGGTAATTTGTTGTGTATTTATTATAGGTATTCGTTGTGTTGTCGACAGCCAGAGACATACACAGGTCCCTCACTCAACACAGAGCATCCTAAGGAGCTCTGGCTACCTTACTCACCTCCAGGAACACAACACTATATACTTGTATAGTAAATAATGTTATTATGGCTGTGGTCTTCTGCAAGGCGGAGGCACTTCCCCAGTGGGGCTGCTCCAAATTCGAGCAAGATGACATTTTGCTGTGCCCTACCTCTCAACAGTTACAGCCTGTTTTTATGGCATCGCTGTTCTGTAGGTAAGAAAAGAAGAAAGTACTTCCCCAGTTGGGCTGCTCCAAATATGATCAAGATGTTTTTCCGTTACCTCTCTGCATGATACAAAACTAATTTTCTTTCTCTTTTCCATCATTTTTCAGCTCTTTTACATGCAAATGTTGCCCTAGGACTGAAATCACGAGCAAGCGTTATTGGAAAGACTTTTTACGTGTGGCCCACGGCTTTGCTCTTTTTTATTTAGAAACCATCCGGGATTTAACGAACCAGGGATAAGTCCTTTTTTATTTATATGTATATGATTTGAATATCCGGTGAACTAGGTTACATATTTTGCTGCCCGCCCCAGCTTTACACGGCAGTATTTTTATTACGGAAATATTTTTTTATTATCTTTAGGTTAGAATGTTACAATATTTATACAAAAGGCCTTTTTTCGCCTAAATACCTGTATATTCTCCGCTGTTGCCCGTTATGGAAATTTCCTTTATTGACACCAACCATAGATAAATACATTAAAAGAATCAGTTATTAAAATTTGAAACGTTTCGCACTATCCTCATAATATTTATTATGGTCCCAGGCATCTCTGCCTATAAAATACTCATACTCATTTAAATTCATAAAATGTGAGAATGACACACATCATCATCATCATGTGTGTGTGATGTGTGTGTGTGATATGGTTGACTAGGATCCTCTGTACAGGTGATTTTGCTCTTCCTGGTTTTCACTTATCTGTCCACAGCACTGTCGCTCTCATTCGTGGAATTCTTAATGTAGCGATTTAGGGGGTCGGGAAACCTGGCGAGAGCCCACCTGCTGAGAAAGCGAGCCAAACTGCCTGGGATCTTTTAAAAGTCAACTCACAGACCCACTAGTAAAGTTGTAAGTATGTTATTTTTTACTTTCCCAGTGACCTTGTTGTAATTGACTTGCGGGGTACCCCCGCTATTGCTTCAAAGTTCTTGCCGGTAACTTTACAATATTCTCGGGACCGGCCCTTCACTATTTACCTAGGCTATCGAGTTAATGAAATCGCGATAATATTAAACTCATTTCGTTTCGCCCCACGGTCGCTAGTGAAACAGAATTCCTAGAATGTAATGTAATTGCACTCTGGCGCTCGAAACACGGCGTATTCACGTGAATGGGCATTTAGGCTACATTTAGGCTAATTTGGGGTCGTCCGTAACATACGTTACCTAGGTATTCAGACTAATTTGTTAATAGTTTTCTAGACCACTAATTTCGGTGAAAGGAGTTCTGGAAATAATACTCTTCATTAACAATATTAATTGATAAAAGATTATTTCATCAGTCTTACAATCTAAAGTCGTAACGCTGCTGCCAGACTTCTGGTCACCATTGCCAGTTTTTAAATTTACATTAGCTCAATACGATAAAAAAAATCGATACAACAAATATACCTAAAAACTATAGAACTAAAAAAACAAGGTTTTTAAAATGAAAAGTTTTATGTTTGTGTATTATTACGTTTTTGATGTTTGACTAACAACAGTAAAAACAAAATCAAACATTTAATTCAAAACATCGATATAGCTAGCTAGGTACATTATATTGAATTCCTGATAATTGTAAAAAAATATTATTTTGACTAGTTATTGCCCGCGACTTCGTCCGCGTAGAACTTGTTTATCCCTATTGAATTGAAATGTTATATTTCTACCTGCCTATAGCTACTAGATTAAGTTCAATATCATTTTCACATAATTTAGGGACGAATATTTCATTTATGTATATCACTTTTAACCTGTATTTACAAAAAAACCGAAAAATGCGTAATCAAAAATTTCAAATTTTCATAGAAAAAATGTTCATATTATTGTAGTTCGTTATTTTACTTATTATACATGTAATATAGCAATTTTAGTAAAATAAACTACATACTCGTAGATATATAGTTCGTTCATCTTTCTATATAAAACAAACTAGATTATTATAATTCTAAGTAAATACCAGATAAAATTTGAATTTTTATAGCGCGAAGGACCTGAAGTCTACGGCGGGGAGGCAAGTACGGTGTGGCGCGGTAACCGAAATCAAACTAGCTGTAACTTCAATACCGTTAAGCCTATCAAAAAAAAATTACGAACCTTTTTTGTTAAGAATTTAAAGAGGAATATTTTTGTCAACAGCTTTTTCGTATCTGCAATAGTTTTCGAAAAAATACTGAAAAAACCGGAAAATGGGATACATTTCATGGTGAGGGGGGGTGAAGCGTCAAGGGGAGGGGAGGGGAGAGTTGTGAGTTTTAAAGGCCATATATACCCAAATGTATCATACCACACAAGTTTCAAAACTTTATTAATTTGTTTGACTCCCCCATACCTACATTGATTACACAGAATGACCGTATTATATATGGCGATTCACATCTACTACGTTATTATAACACAGTTCCGACAGTTAGTACGACTTTTAAGGGTGACCCAAAGGGATTTGTGAAAATGTCGTTTGTCGGAGGGAAATTATGCAAAACGATGATTCGGCGAAAGATTACATTGGGCTAGAGCATTATGCAAAATATAGGCCGCTCATCGAGTCTCCTCTTTGTCACTTTCGGCAAAGATGGATAAATTATCTTTATAGTAAATTTATCTGAGAAAAGTTCTCTGTATGGATCGGTCACCCTTCATTACGTGTTAAAATGTTTTATGTAGGAGAGGGCCCGTCCTCGTTGATCGTCATTCTACTCATTCAGAATTCATTGGAGTTTTTGAAGAAAAACAAAATAATTTTCTTTTATTTCGTGTCTTTGTCAGCCGCCGGCGGGGATACCGCGCGTGAAAGCTACGCTTTCGATGTTTGTGTAAACAAGGAATAAATACGTAAATAATATATATTTATATATATATAAGATAAGATATATCTTATGTAGGTACCTATGTTATGTATGTTTGTGTTAGGAGCGCTCGTGGCCCAGCGGCGCCTGCGTACCGCTTGCGATATCTAAGGTTAAGCAACGCTGGCAGCGGTCAGGACTTGGATGGGTGACCGCTTTGAGTGGGTACTAATTGAGCACTCCCGTGCTTTGGATGGCACGTTAAGCCGTTGATCCCGGTTGCTGTCTATGGCAGCAATCGTTAAGCCAAGTTGGAGGCCTTCGGGCGGCTTAAGGACTTCTAACAGTCAAGTTGCCCACTCACTTGACAAAGCCTAATCCCAATAAGGTCTAGTTGCCCCTCGGGGTTGGAAGGTCAGATGGCAGTCGCTTTCGAAAAAACTAGTGCCTACGCCAAATCTTGGGATTAGGTAGCGGACCCCAGGCATCCTTCAGGATGCAACTGTACTGGGATAACGCTAGGAGGATGATGATATCTTACGTCACACCTATCCATAAAGTGGCAACTCGACAGGGACGTAACTTGTGACACAACCTGGAGTAGCTGATAGTTTTTCCTTAGACCATGTTTCGCGGGAAGCACCGCGTGCTACTGAGATGGTATCATCATCATCATCATCATCAGCCTATATATGTCCCACTGCTGGGCACAGGCCTCCTCTCATAGATGAGAGGGATTGGGCAGTAGTCCCCACGCTGGCCCAGAGCGAGTTGGGGACGGTATGCGCCAAGATTTTTTTTTATTTGTTTCCTCTTTAGTATGCTTAGCAACTATTCACAAATGTATTTAGGCCATTTAGGGATAATCTATCCCTATTTGGCCTTAAGGGCCAGTATGGGGAGAGGGACAGATTTGCGTTGCGTTGACGCCGGGTGGACAGCGGGTGGGTCGCGTATGTCAGAACTTGGCCAGGACGGAGGCGATAAGACTGCGTGCAACCTTTATTAATTTTGAAAGACAGGGGCATGCGATTGGGAATATCCCTAGGCCAAAAGCTTAAGTCTATAGTTATATACAAGTAGTTATAGATGCGCCACCTAGCGACCGGGGGTAAGAGAAAGAATTAATTTTGTATTAGGTGACTTCCTGACTCGGCGGGGCGGGATCGATATGTGACATTTTCTTCTTTGACGTAAACTTACTGACGTCGCAAAGATTCCCACTTGACGGAATACTGTCTGTATTAAATTTGCGCAGTAGTAATATTATGCGCAGAAGCGGACCAGTACTGCCTTCGCATCGTCCTGCTTCCGCGCCTCCCGCGCCAGTCAGGAAGCACTCATTTAAATGTAAAGGCACAGTAAAAAGTAGTACTGCGTGGACTGACAGTTGACACTGACATTTGACAGTTTTCTCATATCGTACCGCGTCCGCACCGACAAATCAGGAAGTCGCCTTAAGCAGTAAGCGTTACTATATATATAATTTCAAGCCGGGTAGCAATCGCACCTATAGCTCAGTTGGCTAGAGCGACTGGCCGCGAGTGCCGCGAGGTCGCAGGTTCGAATCCTGCTCGGTGCCTAAGTTTTTCAATTTTTTCCTTTATTTCTCAATTTGTAAGAGAAAGAATATTCATATAAAATTTATACTAGGCAATTTGACCGGTTTGCAGATCCAATGTCTTGCTTATGGAAGTGTGTCTGTGCCTATAACCCAACCATGAAAAAATGCTCGGTCGGTAATTGAAACAAAACATGGCACTCTCTTCTATTTCTTCTTACAGGACTAACAATAAGGCTATCTTTCTCTATCAAAGCGTGTCCTGGCTTTAGTCGTGAAATTGATAGTCATTTGGATCTTGAATTCGACTGTCACGTATGTTACGAACGTTCCTTTGTTGCTCTTGTGTACGTGAATAGGTATTTAGGCTCATTTTGGGTTTAGAGAGACCGACAGCATTAAGGCGGGGCTCCGTTGACTCTAGGGAAAGTAGTGGTACACTTGCGTGTGATCACTTATGTATTTGGATCGCGTTGCACTTTAAAATGGAGTGATGGTACATAAATATACAGGGTGTCCTAAAACTTTACCACACGGAGGGAAAGTACCTTAAATATTGACGATAGGAAATTTTACTGAAAGAATACATCATTTTATTTTTAAAAATATGTGTTGCGGTGTGTCAAATGGTGGAACTAAGAAAATACAAAGTATACATATATTTTCTGATGTTACGTACAGCTAAGTCTATCCTTCTTATAAAAATATCAAAAAATCCACCCAATCAGAGCCATCATCTAGAAGTAAGGGCACTGTAGGATAGCGATCCGTTTTACAGGTCGGTTATTTGATGGCGTATGTAGTTGTATGAGCGAATTCACACTAAAAAAAACAGTATTCCTAATCCAGTAAGTAGTAGTAGCGCTATCAGTTAAAAAGGATGTAAAAACAGACGTTTAAGGCGACTTCCTGACTTGGCGGGGCGGGATCGATATGTGACATTTTCTTCTTTGACGTAAACTTACTGACGTCGCAAAGATTCCCACTTGACAGAATACTGTTGGTATTACATTTGCGCCGTAGTAATATTATGCGCAGTAGCGGACCAGTACTGCATTCGCATCGTCACGCTTCCGCGCATCCCGCGCCAGTCAGGAAGCACTCATTTAAATGTAGGGACGCAGTAAAACGCGGTACTGAGTCGACTGACAGTTGAGACTGACATTTGACAGTTTTCTCATATCGTACCGCCTCCGCACCGACAAATCAGGGAGTCGCCTTAGGTTTACGCGCCCTAACACCGACGGTAGCAGCCCCCAGTGTTACTATAGGGTCAAAATCGAAATGTTTATTTAGATAAGAATAATTATATTTGAATAGAAATTGAATACTTATGCAGGACAACCCCAGACTAAACTTAATTATAAGTTATGTTGTAACTCGTATGTAAGATACATTTTAATAAGCGAAGTTAGGTAGGTAATGCAATGTTTGCGAACTCGTTCGCTAACTTTTAATGGAAACGTCGGTGGAGCTGGATGGTGACGAAAAAGGTTTCAATATTATTGGTTAGGACTAGACACTGCTTAAATTTTGTGTACGTTGTGGTACGTTCTAAAAAATCACAAGAAAACTTATTAAAACGACCAATATAGCCTAGTTGGTAGTGACCCTGCCTACGAAACTGGAGGTCCTGGGTTCGAATCCCGGTCAGGGCATTTATTTGTGTGATGAGCACGAATAATTTGTTTCTGAGTCTTGGATGTTTTCTATGTATTTAAGTATCTATTTATGTATATAAGTATGTATGTCATCGCCTAGTACCCATAGTACAAGCTTTACTTTGTTTGGGACTAGGTCGATTTGTGTAAGATTGTCCGAAAATATATTTATGTATTATCTTCTTCTTCTTTATCCCGTTACCCTCTGCTGGGGTGTAGGGCTCGAATAATTTCTCTCCATTTGCTTCGGTCTTGGGCAACTTGGGTTACTTCTTCCCAGTTATTTATTTAGTTAGTTATTTTATTTATTATGACGATGTTTTAAAGGGTACCACACCGGTCGAACCGCCTGCTCACGAATCTTGGATTAAGAGACGAGTGGCACCACTGAATAATTAACACGTTCCCTGTCCGGGTGGCGTATTTACAATCCCTATACTATTTGAGTCCGAGTAAGAACTGACCTCGATTAACTTTTGTTTAGGCAAAATATTGACAAAACCCTAATCTGTTACAGTACAAAAATTGACTAAAATCCGGTACGCTTTGTTAACTACATTCGTAACTGGCATTCCAGCAACAAAAGCTAGTCTATTACGGTCTATAACTTGAACCAATTATCAGCCTTTTTTCCCTTGTTCTATCTTCTCTCCGAACTTTTCTTTTTTTCCTCGGTCATTTTTATGATCACGACATACATATTTATGATAATAAAGATGTTTACATATTAATGTAGGAACGGAACGCAATCTGTGGGAGAAAGGGAGTGAGTGAGACGGAGCTAGACTGGGAAGATGGCGGTTACGGGTTGTAATGGGGTCGTGTGGTCTGATTTTTAATAAATTAGTATGTTTTTAACTATTTGTTTTACTCGAAGAGTCCAATCCCACATTAATGATCATTTAAATATAACCTATGCGATGTAAGCTTAAAGCTGTTTAGGTACATAATGTTGTGAAATACACACACATTATTTTATATGTTCTGAGTTTTGTACGTCTATTATTTTTTGTATCTGTGTGTCTTTTGTGCAGTAAATAAATGTTTCTTCTTCTTCTTCTTCTTAAATATTAAGCATGCAAAACTTTACAATATTAGAATGCAAAATGTCTTCCCAAATTGAAGGCAGAAAAGGTTTTTACTTTTTCGTATTTCATACATTTTCATGACTAACGGGTAATTAAAGCCCGGAAGAATCTTCATAATGAATGCAAGTGAATAAATGTAAAAAGCCTTAACGAAACAGCCTAGGGTCTATCTGACTTAACGCATTGGGTTCAAATCTGATTAAGGCGATATATTGATTGAAAGAGACGCGCGTATGTTTTTCGTTCAGGACATAACGGGATGCATCACTCTCTAGGAATGGTTTTTTTAGACAAATCTCGATAAATTTCTGATTGCGTGCAGGTTTATTAAATTTCCTCTTGGCAAAATATAGATAGATGAGGTAAAATACCATCATATTAATTTAATCGTGTCTTTTAATAATGCGTTGTTTTAGTAAGCTGAGTAAAACAAGGAAAATATTAATAACTCAACATTGGATTTCTTTTCTATCGAGAAAATTTTAAGCAATTATGTTTCGGCTATTGTCAGTACCACAATCATATAGTCAAGAATCATATATTTGAAAATCTGTCCCTATTGTTTCCTCGTCTGGGCAGAACAGCGTTTCAAAGTTTCTAAATTTCTCGGTGTAGCGCCTTAAATTGCCATGCGCGCACTGCCTAGTGCGCGCATGGCAATTTAAGGCGCTACACCGAGAAATTTAGAAACTTATATCGTACATCGAGAAATTTTAGATAGTTAGACCTATATAGATGCACTATCGAGCGACCGGGGGGTAAGAGAAAGTCAAGAATATTCATATAAAATTTATACTACGCAATTTGACCGGTTTGCATGTCCAATGTATTGCTTATGGTTATGGAAGTGTGCCTGTGCCTATAACCCGAGCATGAAATATTTTTCGGTCGGTGATAGAGACAAAACATGGTACTCTTTTCTATTTCCTCTTATAGAAATCGCAATAAAAAAAGGCTATCTTTCTCTATCAAAGCGTGTCAGGTTCAAGCCTAATGTGGCATCCAGCACGTGCACAAAATGTAAATTTTATTTCAATCCAATATTAGTGAGGTAGACCACCTTGGAATTTCTTACGGAGTTTACTTTTGTGAAAAACGTTAAGCACGTTGAGCGTTTTATTAAGTCAGGTCAATTTGACTTAAGGCCCTACACTGAGAAATTTGGAGACTTTGAAACGCTGTCCTGCCCAGACTAGCAAACAGTAGGGGCTGATTTTCAGATATATGATTCTTGACTATATGATTGTGGTACTGACAATAGCGAAACATGATTGCTTAAAATTTTCTCGATAGAAAATAAATCCAAAGTCGAGTCTATATTTTCCTTTTTTTCCTCAGCCTACTAAAACAACGCATTATTAAAAGACACGATTAAGTTAATATGATGGTATTTTACCTCATCTAGGTACTGACAAGAGGAAATTTAATAAACCTGCACACAGTCAGATATTTAACGAGATTTGTCTAAAAAGCCATTCTCGGAGAGGGTTGCATCCCGTTTTGTCGTGAGCGAAAAACAAAGAGTGTCTCTTTCAATCGATATATCGCCTTAACATTTCGCATACTAATTAAATACTATTGTTTCACTGCCCTCACGAGGTTATTAACCCATTAGGATGGGTTCTTACGTGCAAAAATGTTCCCAATTCTTGAGATATTTTATTGGGAAAGTTTTACCTATTCTGAGATAACGCAGATGAGTCACGGAATCAATAGGTAATATACACGCGAACAAATAATACGGGTCACTAAAATGCCGTCATATTTTATGAAATAATGCGGGGTCGTACAGTTTTCGTCATAATCTCTGTTGAATTTTACATCTGAACTGCTAAAATATCAGTTAAAAAATAACGTTGCCACGTTTAAACCCCGGACTTTAAAAAAAAGGAAATATCGTTAACGGAGCAAGATATCGAAAAAATCGTAATTTTTGGATGTTGGTGGTGTTTTGATAGAACCTCGGAAATTGGCTAATACAGTTGGGTTAGGTTAGGTATTGTAAAATATTTAAAAAATACCTACCGATTTTTTTTAACCTAGAGTGAATTTACCAAGAATGGTGAAAACTCTGTGGGGTATATTTTGTTCATCACTTGTGAAAGTCACGGATCAAAATGACGCTCAGGCTTTTTTGAAAGTCACTACAGGCATTGTTTGAAATAAATGACCCAGGTCATATCGCATTTTGTCGATCGCAACTTCGGCAAGGACAAGTACGGAAAGAAGAAGATTGATTGCTTGTAGCATAACTGTGCCTGCTATCATTTTTTATCGGAAAAGTACACGAACAGAACATTGAATCCATAATAACCTTTATTAAACATGAACTGAAGCTTACATTGCCGCGGAATGGTGAGTTCAATTTATTATTAAATCGAAAATAAAAACCTACTAATAATACCTACTAAAAATTAAAGTCTAGCTATTTTTAATAATATTTAAGTTTTCCTTGTTAGGTTTAATTTTGTTATAGTTTAGTTTAAATAAAATGGTAGCATGATAGCTACCTAACACCAGAAGACTAAAAGTCTTCTGAACCTAACAACATTAGAGTCGGTTTTGCTCCGGAAGGTTACGGTTACGCTCGCTCGCTTTGCTCGCTCGCCCGGTAGCCAAGTTTGTTGGTTGTAGTTTGCTGTAAATTTTAACACTGGTGATACAATTTTCTATGTAATAAGAATTCTGGGAAATAAAACCTTCGTTGGGTTACTTATGTTTTACTAAATTATATTTGACAAATTTATTATTCATTTATCGTATATGGCAATTATTTCGAAACGTGAGATCTTCTAGAAGACTTACGGTTGCCAGTTTTTGTTGCACTTTTAGCACCAATCAGGGGTCATGTGTAGGGTAGCGGTGGGTACTTTCCCTACCTACGGATATGGCGCAACTTCGACCCCCCTTCGTCATGTGAGTGGGCAACTTGACTGTTAGAAGTTCTCAAGCCGCCCGAAGGCCTCCAACTAGGCTTTACTACTGCTGCCATAGACAGCAGCCGGGATCAACGGCACTCCGTCATGTAGTTACACTTACATGTATTTTTTTTTACTTACTCTAAATAAGTTTTCGCACAAATAACTGGTGAGCATTGGTCTAGGAAGGAACGCGCTTACCTACTTAATAAAAACCTGTTCACTCTCACCTTGAATACCACAATGTGTTAGAAGACGGGGAGCACTATTCCAACAAGGACTACAACAGCTGGCTCAGCGGTTCATAATATAAGTGGAAGGAAAGCGCTTCGTGCGAGTTTTCGGAACTGCCACCGTAAAACGGTGTCGCCTTGCCGTATCCCTGTTTAAAGTGTTCGTCCGATGATAGAAAGGGGCGGGAGGAATTAAGTTGTGTAATTCCTCAGTATACCTAGGTACTCCTCAAAATTCTTGCAAGTGTGTAAATAGGGATGTGCCATTATAACCAGTCAAGGAGGAGAACCTAAACTTTAGAAAGTGACAGTTTTTGAACGTTTTTAGACGACGGTACCTATAGTGTCGATGCATCTCGCAAACTATTCTTAATAACTTGGTACAGAGTTCTGAGCTAGGGTGAACGTCATCTCACCATTCACCTATTAATTTATTATTTAGTGAATAACATAACTAAATATAAGTCATGAGACGTTATAAATGAATTAACAAGATCCGTATTGGTACAATTTAGCTAGTTTGGGAAGGAAGTAAGTACTGAAACAATAGGCAATTCTGAGCGCTTTTCGCATTCAGCAGTATGTACCAGATTAGCATATCTATTGGATGTGCAGTGAAGGGCCTTTGGGTACGTGAATTACAAATGCATGCAACGGCGAGGTAATCACGTAACGATATGTACGTTGGTACGTATTTAATGTCAGTTTTAGTATGGAATTGGACATTTAAATCTATCGTACTAACGGTCGAAAACGTTACGTGTTAACTAATTAAGTTGATATTCAATTAATAGTTTAGTTTAATTTTATTCATCTCAAAATACATTTTTGCGTATACTACTATTGTACAATGATCGTTAAGCGCTATCAATTGCGTAATAAATAATGAAAATAAGATAATAAGTAGGTAAGAATATACAGTATATATTCTTACACAACACAAAATGAATAAAAATGAAAATACAAAAATGTCAATGTTGGACAATGTCGCTGGTTTCACACACTGTAATTTTTAAAAAACTTCAATTCTGGAACTTGTAACCACGTGTGTAACTGTTTTTTGTCCCCAATAAATTGAAAAAAAATAAAAAATAATAATAATAATAATAAAAACTTCGTTCCAATAAGTAACTAGGAAAAACTGTTACCCTTGCGAGATCTGGGATAGCGGAGGATGAGAATATAGTAATTGTAGTAATAGTAGTGGTAATAATAGTACATTACTTAACAAGGGCGGTAAAACAAAGAATGTCTCAGATCGCAGGTATTTGACGCCCGAGCCGAAGGCAAGGGCGATAAATATGCGAATTGAGGCTTTCTTTATTACCGCTCGTTTTAAGTACAAAGTTTTATGTCACCCCCTGGCCAGGAAGTGGGATTTCCCGCGCGCGGAGCGTGCGGTAATTGCCGCTTTATGGCCAGGTGTGACATAAAATTATTTATTATAAAGCTGGTGATTCACTAGGGGACAAATGTCCTGCGACACGCTAGCTACGTCGGGTGAAGTAGCGCGACGTTGCCGGACTTCGCTCGACATGTCTGGCAGCATCGCGCGACATGACATCGCTACGGAAATATAAGTCGCGCGTAGTGAATGATAAAAATACCTACAAAAATAAATGGTTAAATGGATATTTCATGAAGATTAAACCATTTTTGATTCAAGGTATTGGATAGTGTTTTTAAATGTGGACTAGTAGGTGTCGGTACGGAACCCTTCAGTGTGCGTGATCCGACACGCACTAGGCCAGTTTTTTTCTTATTAGTGAAATTAAGTGAAATGTTCTAAAACCTATGTGAAAATTCGGTTTACCCAAACTTCAAATGAATGTTAATTGGATAATGAATCATAAAAACATTTATTTTTCAAAGACGAAAATGGGCCGAAATTCAACGTCAAGTTTGTTAGGTGTTATTCTTCTATAGGTACTTATTATATTTCGTTGGTTAGATGATCAAAAATACGGCGATGCCGCCCTAAATACCATTCCCCTGCGCCTGATTTCCGCAGACAATTTTTTTATATATAAAAAACTCATTTTACCATACCTACATCGCAAGTATTCAAATTCCGAAGATTTCGTAATGAATATTTTCTTTGTATCGCGCTTCTTTCAAGGATTCAAATCTTTACTCCCAAGACGGAAATAATTTTGCTACCTTGTGACGTATATTTTGCACACCGCCTATGACCCGCTGCTCAAAACATGAAATATCTTACTAATAAACAATGCAACAATGGCTCTATTCTGAATAGCATGCATGAAAAGGTTTTTGTAGGGTTGAAGCTAAGATAGTAAGGCACACAGCTTCCTGAAAGTCCAGGGTTCGAAACTCTGCTCCGTACCACTGGATTAAAAAAAAAACTTGTATACGACCATTTAGGAGGGGGCATCTCCTGTCCTTTTTGCGCAAAACGTAGGCCGTAGCCTTGGCAAGGCGTATTATTCCATCGATGAATTTAGAAGGGACCATTTCTAGGTTTACTCATATTGCTGTTAACATTTAAGTCAACATTGTAATGTAGTAGGTACCTAGACTGAGTAAGCAATAAGCATGTTGCATGACTTGCATGTAAAATTCTACATTCGTTTTGTATACCTTCTGGTCAGGCATAGTGATACTTATTGACCAAAATGTAACACCTTGTACTTAACCTGTGTCATACAAATAAATAATTTGAGTTTGAGTTTGGTATGGAACGGAATGATCGTCATTTACTATGATTTCACTCTATCCAAGGAAACGAGTTAGTAGGCACTAGAAATCTGAGAAAGCATGCAATTGGTCAGCTATAAGCGTAACGACTGCTCATGAAAAAATGAAAATGAAAAAAATGAAAAATGTTTATTGTGTCTTTTACATGTTTAGATACATAAGATTGGAATCCCCTTTTAAGCATAAAGTAAGCTTGTGTCAGGAAATTCCGCTCTTCCATAAATACAAGAGGTTTGACAAAATAAAATAAAATATAAAAACCGGAATAGAAATCATACAATCTTAAAATCTTATATTAATACATTAATTATAATATTCTGCTGATTTTAATTATTAAAACTTGGACTTGGTGTGTGTGAGTGTGTGTGTGTGTGTGTGTGTGTGTGTGTGTGTGTGTGTGTGTGTGTGTGTGTGTGTGTGTGTGTGTGTGTGTGTGTGTGTGTGTGTGTGTAGTGTGTATGAACGCGGGCGTCTGTAAGTGTATATTTAAACATTTTGTAATAGGTTCTCAATCTCATTATATGTTTTAGTTTTTAGCCAATTCGTTACTTTTATTTTACATTCATGTACAGTATTTTGATAAATTTGAATTTCTTTGTGTATTGCATTATACAATTTTGCAGATTGTGTGACGTATTGTCTTCTTGCTAAGGCAGAACTGACAGCAGGTGTCGAAATGACATTTACCCTTCTCCTTCTTATTGGGATGTTCTGAAACACAAACGTTGTGTTTTTATGTCTCCTTGTGACTGCGTTTAATATATATAATTTCCTCACCGATAATAAACCACAAAGCTTATAAAGCTCAGTAGTGGAAAATCTCCGTGGTTTAAAATACATCACTTTGAGCAATGCTCTCTGAGCCCTTTCTACCTCTAGGAATTTAGTTTTTGTAGCCCCTCCCCAAACTGGTATACAATATGTAATTACTGATTGAGCAAGCGATATGTAGATTTTGTTTATAAGGGTTTCAGAGGCTATGTGTCTTAAATTCTTGAAAATCCAGATCAACTTGCGAACTCTTGCCATTATAAGCTCTATGTGAGAGTGCCACGATAGTCGTTGATCAACCATAATCCCAAGATATTTTATATTTTCAACTTTCGCTATAGTTGTACAAGAACAGTTGGATTGCGCCAAATTATTGCAAGTGTGGATCTTAATTTCGAAGTTAGTCGCGGGTTGAGTGGATTTGTTCTTTGTAAAGCAAATATAGTTTGTCTTTTTTGTATTTAAAGTTAATAAATTAGAGTTTAGCCACTGAGCTATTCGGGCAAGGCCTTGTTCAGCATGTTTACGGACATCGTTCCAGGTATCGCCTGAGAAGACTACTGCTGTGTCATCTGCATAGGTAAAAACGGTTCCATTTACCAATTTTATGTCGCATAACTTGTTTATGTATATTAAGAATAAGGTAGGTCCTAGGACGCTACCCTGGGGTACTCCGTAAGTTAAGTCACATTCGTCACTCGTGTGGTTTCCTATTTTTACTACTTGCTTCCTGTTTTGGAGATAATCTTTCAGCAGTTGGAGCGCAACTCCTCTTATACCTATTTCTTCCAGAGAGTTTACAAGGATTGGAACAGAGACCGTGTCGAAAGCCTTTTTGAGGTCTAAAAATACAGTAAGGCATTTTTTATTTTTATCTAGCTTATCTGTGATAAGAGATGTAAGGGCTGTGACTGCATCTTCAGTTGATAGACCTTGTCTAAACCCGTACTGAGCTTTGGATAGTATATTAAATTTATTTAAATAATTTATAAGTCTAGTATTTATAAGTTTCTCCAATACCTTTGAAATAACTGGTAGCACTGATATAGGCCTGTAGTCGGAGACATTGTCTCTGTTCCCTCCCTTGTAAACTGGTGTTATAATTGCTTTCTTGAGTGTTGCAGGAAAGATACCGTTTTTGAAACACAGATTGGCTAGACGTGTTATTATAGGAACGACTACACAGTTAGCCATTTTTAGAAATTCAGTAGGAATGCTATCTATGCCTGGAGCGCTACTATTTTTTAGATTACTTAATACAATAAACACTTCATTGGGATTGGTTTCAAAAAAGTAGAGGGATGAAGTAAAGTTATTGCAGCAGAAAATCATGTTTGCTGAATGTGGGCGAGTGTTAGACAGGATATCTTCTGCTAGAGCCTTGCCAGCATTCGAGAAGTAATTATTGACGTCATTTACAGCGTCATGTGGAGAATCTCGTATATCTAACAGTTCCAAATTTTCGTTTCTGTGTTCTTTTCGGTTTGTAATATTGTTTATTGCCTTCCATAAGTGTTTGGAGTTCCTACCCGCCTGGATTAGCTGTTCTTTTTCGTATTTCCGCTTTAGTTTTTTAATTAGTCCATTACAATAATTTCGGTACCTCTTATACGTAATACTCAGAGTTACGTTTTCCGGTTCCGAGCGAAGCTTTCTTTGCATATAATTTCTGTTTCTAATACAGCGCAGTATTCCTGTGGTTATCCAGGGTTTTATTATACGATTATTACGAGGTACTAATGTTAATATAGTATTTTCAATTAAGCTTTTACGTATCTTACTTATTAGAAGTTCAGATAAAATATTAGGGTCGGAAATCGTGTACAGTTCAGATATATTGTCCTCTGAGAGGGTGCTAAGCGCTTTGATAAAATCCGTTTTGGAGCGTGTTTTTTGAACAAAATTTGGCGTACTAGTACCACTTAGTTTTAATAATGTCATTGCGTGATCAGTTATGGTAGTGTCTAAGATAAACACAGCCGCCTTTGTCTTGACTCTTTTTATTTTTATCATAAAATGATCAAGGCAAGTCGTACCTCTGGTAGGTATCAAATGGCCTGGAAGTAGTCCATGTGATGCTAGCATGTTTAGGTAGTTTAGCCTATTAGTTTGTTCATACAGATATTCGTTCTCTTTATGTGCTATATTTATGTTTAGATCTCCAGTAAGGATAACAGTCTCATATGTGGTAATAGTTTCGAGGTGAGAGTTCAGAGAAGTAATGAAACCTTCAGCATTAATATTTGATGGTGATCGGTAAATACCCAGGATCTTCATATTCATATTTAATACTGAAATTTCTAGACAGGAGGCATGTGTTAATTTTATTTCACGGACTTTTATTTTATGCGTATTCTTAAGGTAAGCCACAACACCATCATTTTGGTTCAGGTGGTGAGTTGTGCAAAAAGCCGTGTAACCGTTTAAAAGAGGTACATTTTTAGACTGCTGTAGTCTACATTCGCTTAGGATTATGACATCAATATTAAATTTGAATTGAATCAAGGCCGTGAGGAGGTTATCCATGTTACAATAAACGCTTCTAATATTTTGTGAGACAATTGTGAAGTCTGAATGTCGAAAGTTAGTATATGATGTAATTTCACTAATTTTACAGCACGTGGATTCAGCTATACGCATTTCGTCAATTTGATTTAGAGTAGTGATTGCGCTATCCATTTTTTTTTTTTTTTTTATTAGTATAAATTTAGTTTACGGTGTAAAAACTTGTGATTTGATTGTGTTTTTAACTTGTGTATTACCAGGAGAGCATAATATAAGGATGTTATTTGTTTTTGATTGTAAGCGAGATTTCTGCGTGTGAGGGTGTAATTAGTTGCAGCGTTACTAGGAGTGCATAATTTGCGGGTGGTACTTTCTGTTATTAATTTATTTGTGTTCATTTCGTGTAGTGTGTGTAAGTGTAAGCAGTGTTTGAGTGTTATTTTTGAGTAGGTCAATGTGGACGATGTACTAGGAACACATAAGTCGCAGTAGACTATCTTTAACTTAATTACTCTAATTTGATGTAAAATTAGCACATAGCAAAATAGTTCCAAGCCAGGTTTGTCACCAGGAGAGCATAATTTGAAGCCGTTATTTGTTTTTAACCGTGAGCGTATAAAATGATTTCTGTGTGCAAGGGTGTAATTTGTTACAGCGTTACTAGGAGTCCATAATTCGCGGGTTGTACTCTTTGTAACTAATTTATTTATGATTATGACGTGTAGTGTGTGCGAGTGTAAGCAGTGTATATGTGATTTATTTGAGTAGGTTAATGTGTCCAGTTGACTAGGAGCACATAGTTCATAGCAGACAGTTTTTAGCTTAATTACCCATAATAATATTAGGATATAGAAAAACAGCTCCCAACTAGGTTGGTCAGGGTTAGCGGTACTAGGGTTACATGTCTCATAGGAAGATGTGCATGTACAATTTTTACGTAGTATGTTACTAATAATTATGTAGGAAATACTCATCCATTCGGAACGTCCATTATAACTATAACTATCACTAGGAGCACATAGGTCACATAACACATAGATAATAGTCGATAGTCACTTGTTATAGGACTTAGTTGTTAGAGATTCTTCATTTCGGGCAGTTAGGGTAATGGAGTTGTCTTCCTTTCTAGTGCGGCCATCTTTTCCGAGCATGTCTAGCTGTGTTTCATTGTTCACTAGTACGATTTGGGAGCTCTCGTCCCTCCTGAGGTATACCTTCCCATTACTTGTCCAGCAGTATTTCCACCATTTAGGAGGGGGCATCTCCTGTCCTTTTTGCGCAAAACGTAGGCCGTAGCCTTGGCAAGGCGTATTATTCCATCGATGAATTTAGAAGGGACCATTTCTAGGTTTACTCATATTGCTGTTAACATTTAAGTCAACATTGTAATGTAGTAGGTACCTAGACTGAGTAAGCAATAAGCATGTTGCATGACTTGCATGTAAAATTCTACATTCGTTTTGTATACCTTCTGGTCAGGCATAGTGATACTTATTGACCAAAATGTAACACCTTGTACTTAACCTGTGTCATACAAATAAATAATTTGAGTTTGAGTTTGGTATGGAACGGAATGATCGTCATTTACTATGATTTCACTCTATCCAAGGAAACGAGTTAGTAGGCACTAGAAATCTGAGAAAGCATGCAATTGGTCAGCTATAAGCGTAACGACTGCTCATATGATGGGTTTACATGGAGCCAAAGTTCAGTAAACATCCTGTCTCTAGCTTTATGCTCTTTTTTACTAACCCCATTTCCTACTTACGCTGCGACTCGGCGTGTACCCGGTTAACGTAGTAAATCAAAAGTAGCCTAGGTATGTAAGCCTGCCCAGCCATGCAGATGCAATGGTTTACGCCCAGCGACATTCTTCTATCCCTTCCATTTGCATAAAAACGTGCAATAGAGAGGACGCTAGACTAATTCGTTTCCGTGGATAGATTTTAATACTATGTAGTTACGTAACAAGTGCAGCGCTTTCTCCATCTAACGAGCATGCAGCATTAAAATTTTCATTTGCACAATATCCAAGATGGCGGACTAATTTATGGAGCTGGAGGGTCGAAAATAAAAACCATAGCAATCGGACCTCTTTTAGAGTACCGGAGCAATTACTAAATGTACAACGAAAATTTTTGTATGGGCTGCACCTTTTCTGGTTTACCGTACTTCCGGCTCAAATTTCGAGATGGCGACAGGCAGATCCGTATTCTGCAGGGTCCAAACCATCTGATATCGTTCTCACCCCAACTGTTACATGATTTGCCGCTGGCATTGTTACAGACGCCTTTTCCATTTCTGTGCCTAAAGGATGATTCACAGTAGACCGTTCCGTGTCCGGGCCGGCCCGTTTTCTAATACAGAACGCGCGACGGCCGTCGATTGTTTGTACTAGAAAACGGGCCGGCCCGGACACGGAACGGTCTAGCGTGAATCATCCTTAAGGCGACGCCCTGACTTGGCGGGGCGGGATCGATATGTGACATTTTCTTCTTTGACGTAAACTTACTGACGTCGTAAAGATTTTCACTTGACGGAATACTGTCAGTATTACATTTGCGCAATAGTACTTAATATCATGCGCAGAACCGAAGCAGTACCGCCTTCGCATCGTCCCGCTACCGCGCATCCCGCGCCAGTTAGGAAGCACTCATTTAAATGTAGGGGCGCAATAAAAAATGGTACCGAGTCGACTGACAGCTGACACTGACATTTGACACTTTTCTCATATTGTACTGCCTCCGCACCGACAAATCAGGAAGTTAGTCGCCTAAGGCGACTTCCTGATTTGTCGGTGCGGAGGCGGTACGATATGAGAAAACTGTCAAATGTTAGTGTCAACTGTCAGTCAACGCAGTACTACTTTTTACTGCGCCCCTACATTTAAATGAATGCTTCCTGACTGGCGCGGGATGCGCGGAAGCGGGACGATGCGAAGGCGGTACTGCTCCACTTCTGCGCATGATATTACTACTGCGCTAATGTAATACTGACAGTATTCCGTCAAGCGGGAATTTTTGCGACGTCAATAAGTTTACGTCAAAGAAGAAAATGTCACATATCGATCCCGCCCCGCCAAGTCAGGAAGTCGCCTTAGTCTATTAAATAAATAAACCAAATACTGGTGAAAAAGTATAACAGTATTTGGCCAAGCGCTTTAGGTAATGTTGCCAGGTCAGGCATATAAATAACTTGTGGTTTCGCAAATTCGCTCCTAGTTGTTACTTATTGTAGGGTTCATTGATCTACCTACCTTTATTACCAACCTTTATTGGGAGCATTATTACCGCCATTACTATCCAATTAATGTACCATAATTAATGACTGACACCGGCTGTCTTTACCGAAGATTAATTACTCTGTTTTATACAATATCCGATAATAGTTCATAAAGACGTGATGGGCAAGACATTTGTGTTATCGGTCTTTTTAGGGTTCCGTACCCAAAGGGTAAAATGGGACCCTATTACTAAGACCCCGCTGTCCGTCTGTCACTAGGCTGTATCTCAAAAACCGTGATAGTTACACAGATGATGTATTTCTGTTGCCGCTATAAAAACAAATACTAAAAACAGAATAAAAATCAACCAGTTTGCGTACTGTTATACAATACTTACAAACCAAAATACCTCTATACATAAAAAAAACTCCCTGGGGACCGCCTCAGGCGACAACGAATGAAAGTTTCATTTGAATTCCTCTGATAAGGGCACTGAAGTTGCCTGATACCTACGCCCCTGTTGTTTTGCTTGTTTTAAACTGCTTAGATTTCTTTGAGGTGAAAAGTAAATTCGTAAACTAATTCTGTTTGGGGAATAGGGAACCTAAAGTCTTTTTAACTTAGGGTCAACAGACGCTGGTGTTTACAATCCTTTTTAGGCGACTTCCTGACTTGGCGGGGCGGGATCGATATGTGACATTTTCTTCTTTGACGTAAACTTACTGACGTCGCAAAGATTCCCAGTTGACGGAATACGTTTGCGCAATAGTAATATCATGCGCAGAAGCGAAGCAGTACTGCCTTCGCATCGTCCCGCTACCGCGCATCCCGCGCCAGTGAGGAAGCACTCATTTAAATATAAGGGCACAGTAAAAAGTAGTACCGAGTTGACTGACAGTTGACACTGACATTTGACAGTTTTCCCATATCGTACCGCCTCCCCACCGACAAATCAGGAAGTCGCCTTAGGGTTCCGTACTAAAAAGGTAAAAAAGGAACCCTTATGGTTTCAGAAATCAGAAATCAGAATGTTTATTTGCTAAGATACAGTTTTACAAAGATGTCAAGTTTTAATGGTAGGTACTGTGTATCTAGTGCAAATTTTTAAGATATTAATTTTACATATACTCAAAAATGAAGTCAAAAATTACAATGTCAAACATTTTAGATAATAGGTTTCAGGCTCTGTCTGTCTGTCACATCGCTAAATATCTCAAGAACTACTTATACTATCGATTTGAAATTTGGAATTAATGTCAAGTGGGGTGGGGTGTCTGCTCTTATGAAGGGTAAGAGGCAGGTGCATTTAATTTTCACAGACTACATAATATAACCTGCGATCGGTATAATAATTAATTATACATTTTTCTCAAATGTCCGTCTACAATATTAAGGCGCTACAACGAGAAATTTAGAAACTTTGAAACGCTGTCCTGCCCAAACTAGCAAACAGTAGGGGCAGATATATGATTCTTAACTAAGTATATGATTGTGGTAATGACAATAGCCGAAACATGATTGCTTAAAATTTTCTCGATAGTAAAAAAATCCAAAGTTGAGTCTATATTTTCCTTTTTTTACTCAACCTACTAAAACAACGCATTATTAAAAGACACGATTAAGTTATTATGATGGTATTTTACCTCATCTAAACTCTGTCAAGAGGAAATTTAATAATCCTGTAGCTCTAGTATAATTTTTCTCGAAACATTAACTAATTGTCTCAAAATGTATGAAAGTGGTATGAAAACGTGAACAGCGCCTCTGGTGGTCACTAGTGGAAACTAAAACAGCGAGTATACCATTTGTTGCTAACCGATGAACGCGCGTATTTCAAACTCGGTGAGAGCGGTTTCATACATTTTGAGAAAAAACGTAAACGCGTTCGATTTAGTTAATGTTTCGAAAAAACTTATACTAGAGCTACGGCATACAGTCAGATATTTAACGAGATTTGCCTAAAAAAGCCAGTCTCGGAGAGTGTTGCATCCCGTTTTGTCGTGAGCGAAAACATAAGGGTGTCTCTTTCAATCGATATATCGCCTTAAATAAAATACTACAGACGCCGAGCAACGCTTGGTCTCTCAGGTATTTTTTGCCACCATGCCTACCATTGATTTATTGGGCGATTTTACGAATATAGCATGAAACGCTTAAAACGTCTGTACAGAGAAAAAGGTCGATTTCTCGATCATCACTTCACATCTTATATTAGTTATATTCGCTCTTGCTCGCTTATTTAAGGAATTCACTGGCGGCAACGCACATGTTCACGCCATTACAATTTTGTTTCTCCTGAGCTTATTTTTTAGTTAGCTAGAACCTCAAGGAAAAACAAATTGTTTTTTTTTATTTATTTAATTTTTTTTTTAACCTTTTTATTTTTTTTTGCTTGACATTATTCGTATATCTTACATTAACAAGCAAAAAAAAATTATTTGCGGGAGTGCCAAAACTGACGAATAATACTTGCACCGAGTTTGTATGGAGAAGGCCTTGCGTATACAGGCGCCTTAAATGTTAATCTCAAACCTAGTAGGAGGAACTTGTACTTAGTCCTAAATAAACTAGCAATCAGTCTCATTTCAGTCAACAAGAGTAGCGGATGTGTTTGTGTCAACATAATATAAGGATATTAAGAAACATTAATTGCAGTAAATTGACCGGAGGACCATAAGGAATAAACAATGTTAATCATTATTATATTACTGTTTTCCTTCGTCGCAAGGTTCGCTACGCAAACAGGTCAGTTAAGTTCTATTCACAAACACAGAGTTTCGTTCTTTAAACGTTCCTGGACGAATCAACTTTTTTTTACCATGTAAAGCGAACAAATAAAGCGATAGGAGTGTGCGATTGGAGAGTGGCCTGGGGAAAACCCAGGGGAATCTTCCGACACGACCGCGTAGGCAGTTTAAACCCTCTAATACTCTTAGTCAAATTAAACATGTTTAACCGGCGGGTTGGTGATTACGTAGTGTTTTAGTAGTAGTAGATAGTAAAACACTTTATTGTACAGTCAAGATCACCAATAATGTATAATTTTTTCACCTTATTCCATGGAAATAAGGACCAAAAATATATTAAGTACCTAAATAATTTTTTGGTCCTTATGCAAGCGACTGTACACAATCATCATCATTATTTAAGAGTTTCACTCTTGTCGGTGCAGTTCTCTCCAGTCCGTTCTACTTAGTTCTTTGACTTCTCTATACGACACGACGTCTATCTTTTTCTTTATTTTGTCCATGTAATTAATCCTCGGCCTTCCTCTTCCTCTTCTTCCCTCAATTTTACCCTCCATTATCTTTCGTATTAGATCGTCGTGTCGTATCAGATGACCTATCATTTTCCCTCTTCGAGTTTCTATTGTACTCGTACGTAGCAAATGTCTTTTTTCCTTTACTCCTTCCTTTACTTGTACACAATAACACAGATAAAAAAAATACGAAAGGAAATGTGTGTTTTCAAACGGAGGTTGATTTATATTAAAAAATACCGCTTCATCGTCGTTACGTACGTTTGAAACGATTTGTTACATCGGTGCCCCGAACGCATTTTTCAACGGTCCGTTTTTATCCCTTCGCTTTTTGACACGATCGTGTTTTGTCACAATTACTTTGTTATTTTATGACCCTGAATCGACGAGTCATCCATCCATAAAAATATTCTTACACTGTTTTTTTTTAAACTGACTGTGGCTTTGTAGGCCGGTAGCTCTAGTATAAGTTTTTTCGAAACATTAACTAATTCGAACGCGTTTGCGTTTTGTCTCAAAATGTATGAAAGTGGTATGAAAACGTGAACAGCGCCTCTGGTGGACACTAGTGGAAACTAAAACAGCGAGTATAACATTTGTTGCTAACCGATGAACGCGCGTATTTCAAACTCGGTGAGAGCGTTTTTATACATTTTGAGACAAAACGCAAACGCGTTCGAATTAGTTAATGTTTCGAAAAAACTTATACTAAAGCTACGGAGCGGTAATCACGTAACGTTTTCGACCGTTAGTACGATAGATTTAAATGTCAAATCCCATACTAAAACTGACATTAAATTCGTACCAACGATAGTACATATCGTTACGTGATTACCCCGCGGGTCCAATAAAGTGATAGGAGTGCGCAGTTTTAGAGTGGCCTCGGGTAATGCAGGGGAAACCTCCGACACGACCACGCGGGCGGTTTGATGATTTGAAACGCTGTCCTGCCCAGACTAGCAAACAGTAGGGGCTGATTTTCAGATATATGATTCTTGACTATATGATTGTGGTACTGACAATAGCGAAAAAAAAAACATGATTGCTAAAAAAATGAGTCTATATTTTCCTAGTAAAACAACGCATTATTAAAAGACACGATTAAGTTAATATGATGGTATTTTACCTCATCTAGGTACTGACAAGAGGAAATTAAATAAACCTACACACAGACAGATATTTAACGAGATTTGTCTATAAAAAGCCATTCTCGGAGAGGGTTGTATCCCGTTTTGTCGTGAGCGAAAAACAAAGGGTGTCTCTTTCAATCGATGTAATGTAATACTCTAAGAGTTTGCGCTCCAGTGAGATTGGTTGAGCGGCTTAAACCGAATCTGAAGTGTCAGTGGAATCGAACTACTGGGAGTTTTGTCGCTGATTCACTTAACCTAGCCTAGCTGATAAGTGTCCAGCAAGAAACTCAGCTAGGCCCGACGTGGGTCGGACGTACTCTACCCAGCATCCGTTCCGTGCGGCGATCGCTTGGTCCCCAGCGTCCCCGCCGGCGGGAATTCCTAATTTCCGTTGTGTCTGAGTTGGAGTGCATCTTTCGATGGACGCTGTGATTACATCTTCCGGACCTTAATATACAACTATTAGACCACTTTCGTGGCTTATAGGTACCTATAATAGTTCTCCAAATCGATTTCAACGACGGCGACCTTATTCCGGTTTTTTTCTTCTATGAGCTCTAATAGGTATGTCTCGCTTGAAGTACGTGATTGATGAGAATCTAATTATGTACTAATAATTTTTCCAGAAATATGCGTAACTCCCACAGAACAAAAAGGAGTCTGCAAAAGCATCCTAAATTGTCCTTTTCTAAAAGGAATGGCGACCAAAACTGATATTACCCGAAAGGACGTTTATTTTCTGAGGCAGTCTGCGTGTGGATTTGAAGATTCTGTCCCGAAGGTAAGACTGAAAATTTAATAAAATGCGTTAAAACCACGATAGCAATTATACAACAGTAACTATCAGTGGCGGCGCGTCAAAAACATTCCTAGGGAAGCAGGTTTTTCTTTAAATATTTTTTCTTTCTTATTCTGCATGAGCCGTATTTAGTAAAGGAACTGGACCGGCTGAAAATTAGGTAAGCCGGTGGGAATCGAGTTGTAACGACGCTCCGCCACTGGTAACTATTATTCCGAAATAAATCAATGAACTACCTACAAAAAATAAAGTACCTACGTTATTTAGTAAAACGGCCGATCTTTTCGTGAGCGTAAGTATGGACCATTAAAGGGGTAGTATAGTCCCAATTGAACACACCCTTATCCATAGGAAAGTAATGAACAACACAAACACAACAACAACAAGTCTCCAACACAAACAGCAGCAGTGCAGGTCTTCATCCCCGTAGCTGTGATCTTACGGTACGGTAAGAGTATAGGGCACAGTAAAATGTCATCTTGCTCGAATTTGGAGCAGCCCAACTGGAGAAGTACTCCACCTTGCAGAAGACCACAGTCATAATAACATTTCCTAGAGTTAGCAAGGTTGCCAGAGCTCCCGAGGATGCACTTTGTTGAGAGCGACGGACCTAAATTTGTCCCTTATTCGGTCAACACAATTAATCCTCAAATTTTATAAAGGGTCGGCAACGTGCACTTTACTCCTTTGTAGTTGCGAGCATCGACTGGCTGCGGTGGCTGCTTACCATCAGGTGGACCGTACACGTGTTTGTCACCATCGTTGTATAAAAAAGTGTACATTTGTAGTCAAGCGTATTTAACGTCGGCGTTATCTTTAAATCTCTTTTTCCACATGTATGCTGCCCCGTGGACGACCGCGGTCCATGCACGCCCACTGACGCCCCTCCAGACCCTTGGAGCGGTTGCTGCGGACGCGCCGTGGAGAAAAGCTACAGAAAAGGTAACCAGGGACACAATTCCATTCGAAAAAAGTGACAGAAAGCTGCATCCCTAGGATATCGTTTTTATTTGAACAGCGCGATAATTACGTAACGTTTTCGACCAGTACGATAGATTTAAATGTCAAATCCCATACTAAAACTGACATTCAATATGTACCAACGCTAGTACATATCGTTACGTGATTACCCCGCTGATCCAGTAAACAGTCAGTTGTTTCTTTCAGATACAAATTGAGTTTTTAACTCGCCTACCATATGTATGTTTTCGAATGTATTTTACTCGTAAAATTCGATAAAATCCGAGATGTTCATCAGCCATTAGGGCTCTTCACGCATATTAATTAATAAATTTGAATACTCATCCGTTTAAACTAAATTTAACCCGTGGAACGATATGTCAAAAAAATTATACACTGCCTATAAATATATAAATAGTAGGTTCTGAATTCAAACTCTATCCCTATACCATTTGACTTCAGATTCCATTGAACCATTTTGTTCCCCAGTAACCCGCGACTCAGGTGGCTATACCCCTTATAACGTTCACAGGAACTTCCACCCCCGCCATAGACCAGTACCCCTGGATGGCTCTCGTTGAGTACGAGAAGGGTAACGAGACCAAACTCTTGTGTAGTGCCACGCTGATTAGCGGCAGGTATCTCCTCTCCACGGCACATTGCTTTCACGGAGCACTACAAAGATTAGGGGAACCGTAAGTGAATATTTGGTTATCGCATTTTATTTTTAACTAGTTTTTGCCCGCGACTTCGTCCGCGTGGTACTCGTTTATCGCGATAGAATTGAAGTATTTTTTTACTTATATCAGGCGCTTACATAGCCTCGCGGCCGGAGCGCTCGTGGCCCAGCGGGGAGCACTCGTGGCCCAGCGCGGCGCCGGGTACCGCTTGCGGTATCTAAGGTTAAGCAACGTGGGCAGCGGTCAGGACTTGGATGGGTGACTGCTTTGAGTGGTTACTCACTGAGCGCTCCCGTGCTTTGGAAGGCACGTTAAGCCGTTGATCCCGGTTGCTGTCTATGGCAGCAGTCGTTAAGCCAAGTTGGAGGCCTTCGGGCGGTGTGAGAACTTCTAACTGTCAAGTTTCCCACTCACTTGACAAAGCCTAATCCCAATAAGGTCAAGTTTCCCCTCGGGGTTGGAAGGTCAGATGGCAGTCGCTTCCGTAAAAACTAGTGCCTATGCCAAATCTTGGGATTAAATTAGGTAGCGGACCCCAGGCATCCTTCAGGATGCAACTGTACTGGGATAACGCTAGGAGGATGATGATCAGGCGCTTACATACTCATACTCATCGCTCTTTCGTACAAACTTCCACCTCCATAAGGGATGATTTCCGGGATAAAAAGTATCCTATGCCCTTTCTTGAGTCGGTGGGAATCGAGTTGTATGGATGCTCCGCCACTGATAAGGAATATGCTTGCGGAAGCAATAGTAAAATAAGATGACTGTCACTATACCTAAACCATCAAATTGTCACAAAAAAGCAAATTAATAAATATGATCAAAATCTTAAAAAGATATGAAAGTTTCAAACATTTTATAGGTAGGTAATTTATTTTAGTGACTAAAAGTAAATTAAAAATTATCATCAGGATTCTTATTATTTGATACACAAAATATTGTATGTAACTTTACCTAAACGCAATATTTTACGACCAAAACAGCCTGTTCGTCGTTTTCCATACAATGGTGTTCCATAATATAATGGCACGTAATGGGTGACGTCAAATAACACGCTGAATTAGTATGGGACGTTTTCAGGGCTCGGCAGTTTTGCTGTACTTTGACATCCATTTTTGTCTTTTGTGTTGTTTTAGTTGTTCCATAGACTCCATAGAGGTATAAACATTTGTTCCTCTCTAAAAACTGGTTCAAATGACATGTAAAATGGCATACTAATTAAAATGTTCTAGTCCCATAACAAAGGAGGAGTAAAATAATTTACCCTACTTCAAAAATAACAAGGGTAAATACTTCATTCATCATTCATTATTATTTAAAAGTTTTACTTTTGTCGGTACAGTTCTCTCCAGTCCGTCTGTCTGTCCGTCTTCTCGATATGACACGACGTCTATATTTTTCTATAATTGGTCTATATAATTAATCCTCGGCCTGCCTCTTCCTCTCCTTCCCTCAATTTTCCCCTTCTATCTTTTGTATTAGATCGTCGTGACGTATCAAATGACCTATCATTTTCCCACTTCGAAATTAAAACTTACTGTAAGGTTTGTTGGGTTAACATCGGACTAATTTTCGATACATTGGTAAACACTCGGAATTTTTTTTTTACTAACTTATCTATCGATTCCTTGAATTGTTGTCGTTTGTTATAAAGAAGTATAAAATATATTTTCAACCTATATTTTTCATTTCCTTATATATGGAACCGTTTTTATTTAACATACGTTTAAAGATAGTATTTGAAATTTTTTTTCATCGAGAAACATCGGACGTAAACGGGTAACATCGGACTATGTTGAAAAATGAACTCTGTGCAGTTACGCATATGGTTCGTTTTAAAAATAATCCGGTCTTTTCCTGTCAACACTAGAAAAAAACACTTATTTTATATTTCAAGCTGTCACAGACAACCTGTCGCTTTAAATCAACGCGGCTGACTGAGGTGTGGGGCGTAACAAAAATGGCGTTAGTAGGCAGGTGTGTTGTCAAATCGAAAATCTCTTCTAGTTTAGTAGAAAATTGAATTATCTGATCTTGACCCGATCCGGTCTTACCGCAACATACCTTACCTATTTCAGTAAAAGAGTACGTCTCGGCGAATTCAACACCGCAAACGACGGTCCAGACTGCGTAAAGAACCAAGGGATGTTGACATGTAATGCTGGAGCTATCAAAGTGGCTATAGAACGAGCAGTTGTTCATCCGCGCTACGATGAGAAAAACAAACTAAACGATATATCAATTGTTCGGCTTTCTGAAAGAGTAAAGTATACAGGTAATATTTTTTTCAAATAAATATACGGCCTGCCAGATGATGAACTTACATCGTAGCTTATTGATGCTTCAAATACAGAACGATCAAGCGCTAGATGTGGGTGATAAGATAAGATAAATAACTTCACGATGAAAAAATCACGGTGATCCGCCATAACAGTGTGACTTGTCACGAAGTAACAACGTTACAAAATAACGTTGTTACTTAGCCCTGCGATACGCACTGGAACAGTGTCCATACCAGCCGATATCATTATAGACTTTATTAAATCGTATCAAGGTTCAAATAATTCGCGACAGTCTTGTAACGTCCGGAACAGAACGTAGAAGTAGCAGTCACAGTAGTCACAGAGTAACATCAGTTGTTACAGAAATATCAGTAACTGCCGGGAACGATAGAAACGTAAATGTCGTGACACGAAATAACCAAAATGACAAAGTCACAGTGATTTTTCACTGTGATTTTTTTGGAACGGGAATAACAGTAACGGGGATCGGAAAGTAACGCTTTTGCCCATGTCTATCAAGCGCTCTGTTGACTGAACTCTCGCTCTCAATACAGCTTTAGCGACCTATTCGTAAAGTATATCCTAGAAAAATAATGGTATCAAAATGGGATGTCCTTTAACTCATTCAGCCCAGAAATCCACCAACACAAAAGTTGGTAATTTTGTATTAAGAAGTAACGTCTGCTAAAGAAAATTATTTTCACATAAGGGAGAAAAATTTAAAAATGCTTCACGCAAGATTCGAAGCTACGACATACGCGGCCAATTGTGCCAGCCAACTCGATTACAACGCCTTGCCAGGATGTCGAATCCTGCTAATTCTTTTCTTTCATTTGAAATTTATTTCAGTTTGTACTGTCCAGATTTCATCCGGCCAATCTGCTTGCCTTCAAAGGACATAACTGAAGCGCCGCCAAGCTACTTCCCTTTATATGCGGCTGGTTGGGGCTCGACCGCCGAAGGAGCACAGAGTGATGTCTTGAAACACGTCGGTTTACCTTATGTTAAACCCGAAGTAAGTGAACATAGATTACGGCCTGGCCACGATTTCGAACGGTAGCAGTTTTCCTAATACATTGCGTGTCATCCCAACTAACCGCAGTGCGTTCCGCGTCTTGGCCGTGCAATGAACAGATAAACCGCTTGCCGCGTCGCAATTCGTGCTAAGCCGTGGCCGAATCGTTAATCTGTGGAGTTAAGGGGAGGTATCCCCAACGCAAATGTCCCGCTCTAACACGCGTGAGTTTATAATTGACCATCCCGCTCTCTACGCAAGCTCTGCGCGCAGTTTTGTAAATATTTAGCTATAGTCATCAAGCCAGTCATTTTATCAAAGCAAACCCTGCGAAAATGTCTATAACTATTTACGATTTGATTGAGTACAAAAATTAAATGTTAAATATCAGTAATATAGCCGTAGTATTGAAAAAACATTCCAAAAAGGGGTAACTTCGCGATTTTTTTCTATCGAGTGAAATTTATCAGGTCATGTAAATGACTGCGATTTTGACTAGACAATATCCTTATGTAACACATATTTTTTTTTTAGATTTTAAGACACTATATTCTATGTCTCAGATGGTTTTTAAAAACTCAAAAGTGGTAATACACGGCCTTAAAGCAATTTTTAAATGAAATTTGCTACCTAAGTACTAGTACACATTGCTTCAATGTGCTTCTGAGCATTGTGCCTATATTATGCTTACGTCACATGTGATAACGCTCTGGAGACGCGTTCTTGATAAAATAAAAGAGAATAATAAAAAGAAATAAATGCCGTATTGAGAAATTCTTGCTAATAATGCTAATACAAAGAACATTCATCCAGCATTCATCCTTGAGCTGAAGTAAAATACGTATTTGAACGTGAAGGTCTAGACCAATTTTAAGTTATAAGCGGTCGGTAATGAGCGATATAAGTACCTACTGGTGAAACGTAGTCCCACTTTTTCAAAGCAATTGATCCATTCCACGGATTCCACAAATATTATAAATGCGAAAGATGAGATATTTGAAAGGTTAAGTAGATGATGGCGCGGGCAGAAGCTAGTTATACAATATAAGAGGTTTGTCTTGGGGTTTGACTCATTTTCCTGATTAATGATACAGTTGCCGGCAAACTTCTTGACATGACCTTGAGTGCGCAGCAGCCGATTTATGTACAAATCACGCTACTGCACTCACGGTCATGTCAAGATGTTTGCCGGCAACTGTTACAATGTCATTTATTTCAGATTTGCAAGGAGCACTACAACATAAGAGGACTTCGCGTAAAGATAGAAAACAGTCACATTTGCGCTGGTAAATCTGGGAGAGACACGTGCAAGGGAGACACAGGCGGACCATTGATGTACGAAACGGAACTCTTCACGGAAGCTATAGGGATCACCAGTTTTGGACCATTTCCGTGTGGCACGAAGGTCCCTGGAGTGTATACTAAAGTGTTTACTTACGTTCAGTGGATCCGCAAAGCAATCGAGCTGTGGGATCTGCGTTTTCCACCGAGCAAAGCTACTACTAATTAACTTTAAATAGTGACAGTTGTATAAAACAACAGCTTATTATTATTACTTGCATGACTTGAGTAGTTTATAACTACTATCTATATCTATGTACCATCTTGACGATTTTTTTAAACATCAACCCAAACTTCAGGTCTTTCACTTTTTACTAAAATACTATTAGTAAGGTAAATACCATTTTTGAACTCATATACGAACATGTATGAGCTAAATACTATTTTTGAATTCAAATAAAAGGAAATTATTGGTTGTACTTGTAATTTTATTGATTGTAAGACTGTAAGACCTATTATAAACCTATGTTTAAAATGAAAAATTTAATCTTATTTCACTCACTGCTAGACAAAGCCCCTCCATACAGTATATACATTGGTACAGTCAGCATCAAAACTAACTACGCATATGAAGAGGTCAAAAGCTCTTATTCCCTTACAATATAGACTCAGGTCTTCATATGCCAAGTAACTTTTGATGCTGATTGTACAGTCGGGGTACGAAAACCTTCGTCAGTTATTAAATGAATTCCTTTATAAAATCAGAGCTCTTAGTACCTTTTGAAACCAAAGAACTAAGTAGACAAGTGCATATAAAATTATACTTATTTGATATGACAACAAGCGTCAAAATAGTATATACCTCTGGACCTATATCTAATTTCAAATCAACATCAAACCTTTTTAATGACCTAGTCAAATAAACAACTTTTTAAGAGTAATAATCAAAAATGTTCTATTTAATTGACAGTGTTTGTCAGTGTCAATATTTTCTCTTATAAACCTTGACCTGTCATTATCAGTTATTGCAAACGTCAATGCGATATTTCTGTTTCGTTGAAAATTAAAGGTTGGCAGGACCGATTATTGCCATGGTGCAAGCAAATTTCGACTTTAAGGTGACGAACCTTTTCTTACCCCGACTGTACACCTACAGCACGTTTATCATTTTTCTTTTTTATTGCTGCTTCAATTTAACAAGCTCTCAGACGAAGCCATCAAGTCACTCAGTCATGCGTGTTTGTTTATCCTAACAATAAAAATAACTTTATACAGTCAAGGGCACCAATATGTATACACTTTTTCACCTTATTCCATTGAAATAAGGTCCAACCAGGTCCAGGGGCGCCCTCATATCCTACGCTTCTTCTATTTCCGAACAGAATCTACAGTCAAAAAGATAAAGAATAAATTGACAAGAAAATATATACAAGAGTACAACAAAATAACAAATGGAATATAAAACTAAAACTAACTATGATTAAAACTAAAGCTAAAAATTAAAAATACCTATCAAAATTTTTTGCCCTAGCAGGGGCGACTCACTCGCGTGACGTCATCGCGCCGCTCAAAGGTCCCACGTCGGGTGACTATCAATGCGAGAGAAAGTGATGTAGCGAGTGATGCGCGTGCGAAAGAAGGAGATGGCCAAGCGTCGGCACGTTTGGCTTGCCTCGCGCGGATTTGTTAACAGTGAGACTTCTGTACGTAGTACTATTACTTATTCTGTGGCCCTAGGTAGGGTACCCATCACGCAGGCAGCGTCCCCGCGCTGGATTGTGATTGCAATTCTCTGCGCGAGAAAGCTGCCTGCGCGAGGGTCGCCCGTTGCCTCCAAATAAAGTCAAACATATACGTACTAACAATTGTCAATTAGCAAATATAGTTCGTCTGTTTTAAAATTGTTAAACTAATGAAGTGCCACATTGCGATATTTACCGCTCCGAGTGCACTAAAAATATTTTGATATCACCTTTAAAAGTTCTCTGAACCAAATCAGCCAGTTTGCGTACTGTTTTACAATACTTACAAACCAGATACCTCTATACATAAAAAAACTCCCTGGGGACCGCCTCAGGCGACAACGAATGAAAGTTTCATTTGAATTCCTCTGATAAGGGCACTGAAGTTGCCTGATACATACGCCCCTGTTGTTTTGCTTGTTTTAAACTGCTTAGATTTCTTTGAGGTGAAAAGTAAATTCGTAAACTAATTCTGTTTGGGGAATAGGGAACCTAAAGTCTTTTTAACTTAGGGTCAACAGACGCTGGTGTTTACAATCCTTTTTAGGCGACTTCTTGACTTGGCGGCGCGGGATCGATATGTGACATTTTCTTCTTTGACGTAAACTTACTGACGTCGCAAAGATTCCCACTGGACGGAATACTGTCAGTATTACATTTGCGCAGTAGTAATATTATGCGCAGAAGCGAAGCAGTACTGCCTTCGCATCGTCCCGCTACCGCGCATCCCGCGCCAGTGAGGAAGCACTCATTTAAATTTAAGGGCACTGTAAAAAGTAGTACTGAGTTGACTGACAATTGACACTGACATTTGACAGTTTTCCCATATCGTACCGCCTCCGCACCGACAAATCAGGAAGTCGCCTTAAGGTTCCGTATCAAAAAGGTAAAAAAGGAACCCTTATGGTTTCACTCTGTCTGTCTGTCTGTCACATCGCTAAATAAGGTATCTCAAGAACTACTTATGCTATCGATTTTAAATTCGGAATTAATGTCATGTGGGGTGTCTGCTCTTATGAAGGGCAAGAGGCAGGTGCATATAATTTTCACAGACTACATAATATAACCTGCGATCGGTATAATAATTAATTATACATTGTTCTCAAATGTCCGTCTACAACATTAAGGCGCTACAACGAGAAATTTAGAAACTTTGAAACGCTGTCCTGCCCAAACTAGCAAACAGTAGGGGCTGATTTTCAGATATACGATTCTTAACTATATGATTGTGGTACTGACAATAGCCGAAACATTATTGCTTAAAATATTCTCGATAGAAAAGAAATCCAAAGTTGAGTCTATATTTTCCTTTTTTTACTCAGCCTACTAAAACAACGCATTATTAAAAGACACGATTAAGTTAATATGATGGTATTTTACCTCATCTAAACTCTGTCAAGAGGAAATTTAATAATCCTGTAGCTCTAGTATAATTTTTCTCGAAACATTAACTAATTCGAACGCGTTTGCGTTTTGTCTCAAAATGTATGAAAGTGGTATGAAAACGTGAACAGCGCCTCTGGTGGTCACTAGTGGAAACTAAAACAGCGAGTATACCATTTGTTGCTAACCGATGAACGCGCGTATTTCAAACTCGGTGAGAGCGGTTTCATACATTTTGAGACAAAACGTAAACGCGTTCGATTTAGTTAATGTTTCGAAAAAACTTATACTAGAGCTAAGGCATACAGTCAGATATTTAACGAGATTTGCCTAAAAAAGCCATTCTCGGAGAGTGTTGCATCCCGTTTTGTCGTGAGCGAAAACATAAGGGCGTCTCTTTCAATCTATATATCGCCTTAAATAAAATACGACAGTCGCCGAGCAACGCTTGGTCTCTCAGGTATTTTTTGCCACCATGTCTACCATTGATTTATTGGGCGATTTTACTACTGTAGCATGAAACGCTTAAAACGTCTGTAGAGAGAAAAAGGTCGATTTCTCGATCATTAATTCACATCTTTGAGTTATATTCGCTCTTGCTCGCTTATTTAAGGGGCTGACAACACCTAGAAAAAGACCCGCTCTAACACGCGTGAGTTTCCAATTAAAAAGTGTGGATTATTTGTGAAATATGGCTCGTTGGCGGTTTAGGTATGAATATGTTGACTTTATGTTTTTAATTGCAGACCCATACGTAATAAAAATAAAGACGTAGAACCGTTTAATGATATATTTTCTATCGAGCCGATTTCGTCCAATTATGTTTCGAGTCCGTACACGGTCTTTGAAATATGATGAAGATTAACATTTTTTTTGATGTGCTAGAACAAATAGTTTTTCCTAAAAAACTGCTTAAATAACATCAATTTCAACAAAATTAGGTCTTGACAGCCTCTTAAGGAATTCACTGGCGGCAACGCATTTGTTCACGCCAATACAATTTTGTTTCTACTGAGCGTGGCTTGGCAGCGAATAGCTATATTGTTAAGGCGCCTGTATACACAAGCACTCCCCATACAAACTTTGTGCTAGTTTTTCTTGGCTTGTGTTTGCATTACACTTATGAATTTTGGTCAGTACGCTTATTTTTTAGTTAGCTAGAACCTCAAGAAAAAACAAATTGATTTTTTTTTCAATTTTTTTTTGAACTTTTTGTTTTTTTTTGTTTGGCATTGTAACGGATCGCAATTGCTTATGAGGATCATATTCTGGTTTATCGAAGGGATTTAAGGAAAGGCAGTACTGGGAGAGAATGTTCATAGAAGGAACAAACCTTCGGCAGCTTTACTGGTTTTGAAATTCTAGTTTTTAAGGTTAGCAAGCATTGCATATCTTAATTGTGGAGAGGATCACTGACCTTTTTAAGTTTTGCTTCATTTTTGCGCAGATCGGCAGCGATTTTTCACACTTTATACTCTGAGGTTATAGTATGTAAATAAAACACACACATAAAACTACCAAACAACTTTAACTTAACCGATTTTGAAGTGGGAGGCTACCAAGCTTGGAATGAACCCTAAATGTCGCGGAAGTCTCGAAAGTTGTCTTTAATGTCGCGAATGTTGTCGCGATTGTCTTCAATGTCGCGGAAGTCTCAGAAGTCTCGAATGTCGCGAATGATGTCGCGATTGTCTTCAATGTCGCGGAAGTCTCAGAAGTCTCGAATGTCGCGAAAGTTGTCGCGAATGTCTCGGATATTAAGGTATAAAAGAGCCGCCAATTTTCAAGGTGGGGCACTTAGATTTCGTCATTCAGACTGTCAAGGTCTCTGGCTTGCATAGTGTAAAATTCTTGGTGGGTGAAATTGCTGACATAAGAGTGGTCCGTCATTTTGAGGAGTTTCTCTTCATCATGAGGCATCACTTTTTAATCATTTTATTTAATATTAATTGGGGTTTTAAGCTATTTTTCCAGTCAAATTAAAAGCCAGATCCTTGTCCAGGTTTACAGTATACCTGAGGAGTTATTCCCGCCTAACGGTGTCAATGGGCATGACTCAGAGTCTTTAGCTACCAGATCTGAAGGTGGTCTGGCATCTCCTTTTTAACGACACAGGAGATGACTTATCCTTCACATTCTTTCAATGCCCAGCTGTCAGTGTAACCATGGCCTATCTGCTAGTCCAGTCCTGGCACAGGAGGGTTCTCCGCTTGGTGAAACTGAGCAGTATTTGAAAGAGTGGTCTTGTTAAATATATTTATATGTTATCTTTATATACATAATAGGGCGTCTTACTCACTGTACCCAGTCTGCGGACCAGTGGGGGGAGACACACAACACACAGGCTTTAGCATTGCAATTCTCAGTTTAGCCGACTGAACTTTAAGAGCTTAGTTAGGGAATACGCATTCTTTGTAACTAAATCTGGTAAGGGATTTATGTTTCAATAGCTTAAATCTTTTGGGAGGTGACAGGTTAACTTCACACACATTTATTTGGGATATCAGGTTTAAGAAAGCAATTTTAATTAGAAGTTTTTGATTTTAGAATATATTTATTAATATTTCTTTAATAGATTTTCATTTTCATTGGGATCTTTTGAATTTATGTTAGTGACGAGCTGAGCAGTTCATTAATCTAGCAGTAGGGCTTTTCGTAGAATTTAAATTATTTCTTTAGAATCTATGAAATAGATAAAGGTTAAAAGGGTCTATTCTTAAATCTACATATAACACAGACTGGAGAGTTTCTTGGTGTTTCTTCTCTTCAGATAACTAGGTTCCGAAACACTGGTAAATTCATTGTGATAGGACAATATCTATTAAAAATCAAATACAATAAAATAGATATTCTTTAGCTAGAGTGATTTCCCCCATCCAGGCGTATACAGTAGTGAAGTAAGTGCGTAAGTACAGAACAGAATAATTGGTATTCATTAGCTAGCTAGGTCTGGTTATAAATCAATTAGTTGTAAATTTAGGCATATTATTCTGTTCTTAGATAGGTTTAGGCTCACTACTGTTACGGGATCGGATCACCGGTAGGTCCTGGTAGGGGCTAAGATTTCAAAAACATTAAAAAAAAACAATATAATTTTAAAAACGTTTAAGAGTTCAATTGTGTATAGACTAGATTTTATTCATTAAGTTAAGGCAGGAAATGTTTCAGTAATTAGTAATAGAGGGTTCCCAAAACTGACATGAATTCACATAAAAGATAATGGGTTTTACGGATCACAACTTAAGGTGTCCTTCCCTAGACGATTCACTTTGGCCAATTCTTAATAATTCATATAATTTTTATTAATTATTTGAGGGTTATTTCGTTAGAGGGGGGGATCGTTACAGCATTCTTCGTATATCTAATATTAACAAGAAAAAATAATTATATGCGGCAGTGCCAAAACTGGCGAATAAAACTTTCACAGAGTTTGTATGGAAAAGGCCTTGCGTATGCAGGCGCCTTAAATGTTGATCTCAAACCTAGTAGGAGTAACTTGTATACTTAGTCCTAAATAAACTAGCTAACAGTCTCCTTTCAGTCAACTAGAGTAGCGGTTGTGTCAACATACATACATAATTAAGGATATTAATAAACATTAATTGCAGAAAATTGACGGAGACTATAAGGAAAAAAACAATGTTAATCATTATTATATTACTTCTGTTTTCCTTCGTCGCAAGGTCTACGCAAACAGGTCAGTTAAGTTTTATTCACAAACACAGATAGTTTCGTTCGTTAAACGTTCCTGGACGAATAAACTTTTTTTAACTGGGGAAAACCCAGGGGAATCTTCCGACACGACCACGCGGGCGGTTTAAACACTGGAACACTCTTAGACAAATTAAACATGTTTAACCGGCGGGTTGATGATTACGTAGTATTTTAGTAGTAGTACGAGTAGATAGTAAAACACTTTATTGTACAGTCCACCAATAATGTATAATTTTTTTCACCTTATTCCATGGAAATAAGGACCAAAAATACATTCAGAAAATAAATTTTTGGTCCTTATGCAAGCGGCTGTACACAATAACACAGATTTAAAAAATACGAAAGGAAATGTATGTTTTCAAACGGAGGTTGATTTATATATAAAAAAATACCGCTAAATCGTCGTTACGTGCGTTTGAAACGATTTGTTACACTGGTGCCAACGCATTTTTCAACGGTCCGTTTTTATCCCTTCGCTTTTTGACACGATCGTGTT
The DNA here is from genome assembly GCA_951800055.1 of Cenopis cana. Classification (NCBI taxonomy): domain Eukaryota; kingdom Metazoa; phylum Arthropoda; class Insecta; order Lepidoptera; family Tortricidae; genus Cenopis; species Cenopis cana. The sequence goes on along the minus strand of OX637487.1, from coordinate 4,356,835 downwards.
TTGTCACAAGTACTTTGTTACTTTTTGTAACGTTGTGTAAATCGGCTAAATGGTCACATCAAGAGTACCCTGAATCGACGAGCATGTACAGTCATCCAAAAAAAACACGACTGCACTAAAAAGATAAAAACAAGTTTCCTAATAAAGAACTCAAGGAATAGTAGATTGTGTCACAAGGGAGCAAAATGACATATTTACGGCGTGGGCGTAAATTGAATCCTGAACGAAGCGAAGGATTATATAATAGAATCCTGAGCGTAGCGAGGGATTCTAAAATAGAATCCTGAGTGTAGTGAGGGATTCAAGAATTAACGCCCAAGGTGGAAATAGTTTTGCTTCCATGTGACACATACTGCTTTTCACATCACCTATTGAGGATAATGAAAGATCTGAAATAACAATAGTTGTGCATTTATTTTATCAAAATCGATACAATAACTCATTAAGTTACCTATTACTCGTTACAGAAAAGTGCCACTTTGATACCTTCTAGCAGGGAAGAAAAGTGCCATTTTGATCCCTCCTAGCAGGGAAGAAAAAGCCCTTATCCGAATAGGTGATGTGAAAATATATTTTGTTTGCAGTCGTGGGACCTAATGTTTTGCTTGTACTTGTATGTAATAGGTCCCCCGACTGCAAACAAAATATATTTCCTTGAGTTCTTTATTAGGAAACTTGTTTTTATCTTTTTAGTGCAATCGTGTTTTTAATTATTATAATTATTATTTTATTTCGAACTTTTTTTGCTTGAAATACATACATTATATATATTTTTGGAATCGTCTCTTCAAATGCTTCATTTTGATACCCCACTTGCTAGGATAGAAAAAAAAATGTTTTACGGAACACTCAAAATGGAGTCTACAGTCCGCCATATTGTTTTTATTGCAACGTCACATATCCTATGTCACCCGGGATGACGTAAGGATTCCAACGATACCTCACACATCTAAATCGAGGCTTAAGGCGTTGAGAAGTTCTGGGGGAACAAAAAAAGTTCACATACATACATACATACATACATACATGAAACCTGAAAACATTACACTCCTTTTTTTGGGCAGTCGTGTAAAAAAATATTCTTACACTGTTTTTTAACCTGACTGTGGCTTTTGTACCCAATAAAGCGATAAGAGTGCGCAGTTTTAGAGTGGCCTGGGATAATCCAGGGGAAACCTCCGACACGACCACGCGGGCGATTTAAACAGTGTAATACTCTAAGGCGACTTCCTGACTTGGCGGGGCGGAATCGATATGTGATATTTTCTTCTTTGACGTAAACTTACTGACGTCGCAAAGATTCCCACTTGAAGGAATACTGTCAGTATTACATTTGCGCAGTAGTAATATCATGCGCAGAAGTGGACCAGTAGGTACTGCCTTCGCATCGTCCCGCCTCCGCGCATCCCGCGCCAGTCAGGAAGCACTCATTTAAATATAGGGGCGCAGTAAAAAGTATTACTGTGTTGATTGACAGTTGACACTGACATTTGACAGTTTTCTGCAGCTGCAGGCCGCGCGTGTGCGCCGCCGTCTCTCCACGGACGGCATGGACCTACCCGGCGGATCGCCCAGCCCCTTTTACATCAACGAGCGTCTCACACGACTTAATAGACAACTTCACCAGCAAGTGCGCGAGACCGCTAAAAGGCTGAACTGGAAGTACGTGTGGACGCGCGGTGGCAAGATCTTCGTGCGTCAAGAAAATGGCAAGGCGCGACACCAAGTTCGCTGTGCTGGCGACATAGTCAAGGTTTTTGGCGTCAATTCTGTTAGTGACACAATGTAAACTTGCGTATTCATCTTGTAAAAATACTCAGGTCATTATTAATGGTATTATTTACTGCAATGTTTTCTCTATACAAACTTTACTGCGTAGATATGTGATCAGTATTTGTAATCCTCCTGTACGCAATCTCCACACATTTATTCTTACCGCCATAGACCGACGTCATGCTACAATATTGCTCCGATACTTGCTACATTGTATGTACATTTGTAACATACATTGTTTTGTTATCAAATTCAAACCTAAATATCTATCTTTTGGCTTTTTGAATCCGGGCTCTTTGGGCACTAAACACGATGAGTTTGTTGCTGCTTTAACTCGTTATGATGTGGATGTCATGGCTGTAAATGAGACGTGGTTACGCGCAGGCGAGGAGGAGCGCGCGCCAGCGCCGCCGGGCTATCGGCTGCGGCACAAACCGCGTCCCCCCGGGGGCGTCCGTGCTCGCGGCGGTGGCGTAGGTTTCTACCTCAAACAGGGCATCGCCGCGCGCCTCATCTCGCATCCGCAAACGCCACTTGTAGAACAAATGTGGCTCAGTATGACCGTGAATGGAAATCGAATAGCGATCGGTACGGCGTATCGCCCACCTTGGTTTAATGTTGATACTTTTCTAGATGCTCTCAGTGAATCGATTTCATCTTTGACCAGGTTCGATTTTATTATTCTTGTAGGAGACTTCAATATTAATCTACTAAACCAACAAGGGCGGGATGTAAAACAGCTTCAAGACTTTCTAAAATGTATGAATCTCAATCAATTTACTGACCGACCGACTCACTTTACTGACCACAGCGAAACCCTAATCGATCTAGTTTGTTCAAATATGAGTGTCACAGATTTATGCGTGAACTATATTAAAGATCTTAGCAGTCATGCGTTCATTACATTTGAAATTTCTGTTAAAAAGAACAAACCCCAACCTCATTGGATAACATATAGGCCAATTAGAGACATTGATTTAACAGTGTTAAACGAACGTGTCGAGTCTATCCCCTGGAACAATCTAGCTACAAATGATGTTAACCATATGGTAAAAATGTTTAATACTTACACATTACAACTGTTTGACGAATTCGCCCCATTCAAGTCAGTTCGCATCCAAAACAAATCATACCCGTGGATAACATTTACAGTTAAAAGCATGATGAAACTTCGTGACGATGCGTTGGCTCGGAGCAAATTAACCAAGATAGACTCGCATACTAAATACTACAAAGATTTAAAACACATGGTGAATTCAGCAATCTACAGTGAAAAAACTGCATATTTCAACCAGCATATTAACAACAACCTAAAAAATCCGCAAGTTCTTTGGAAAAATTTAAAAAACGACGTCGCCAATTTCAAACGTAAAGGTCATGAAATTCCAGTACATTTAAGTGATCCGGATAAATTAAATGAACATTTCTTGAATTTACCGGGAGAAAACAGTGTTGACATCTCTCTTTTAACCAAATACGAGTTTGACAGATTTGGTAGCTCAGTTTTCTCTCTCAGACCAGTAAGCGAAACACATGTGCTAAACATTTTGAAATCGTTTACCACTAATGCCCAAGGCACCGATGGTATCACTTTAAATATGGTTTTACTGACGCTACCTTATTCGCTTTCATTAATCACCACTATAATTAACAAATCTATTGAGTCAGGTGTCTTCCCTGACTCCTGGAAATCTGCTATAATTAAGCCCATCCCAAAAATACCTAACCCAACATGTTTGAAAGACTTTCGTCCCATAAGTATTCTACCCTTTTTATCAAAAATTTTAGAGAGAGTCGTGTGCTTTCAGTTAACAGATTATTTAGAGGCGAATGACATTCTCCCGAAGAAACAGTCTGGTTTCAGAAAAGCTCGTAGCACTACGACAGCCTTACTAGATGTGGTCGATGATATACTGGCTGCTCGAGATAGTGGTGAAAATGTCATGCTAGTATTATTAGATTTTTCACGAGCCTTTGACACTATTAATACTACGCTTTTATTATCCAAGCTGGCCTTCTATGGAGTAGATACAAGTTCTCTCAACTGGTTTACGAGCTACCTCACTGGGCGAACCCAATCTGTCGAAGTGCGTGATGAAAACGGTAAGGTTTCAGTTTCCAGTTCCTTGCCTGTGGAAAGGGGAGTGCCACAAGGCTCTATTTTAGGACCGTTATTGTTTATCCTATATAGTGCAGATATTATAGAGAATTTACACAATAGTAATTACCATATGTACGCTGATGATCTTCAAATTTATTTATCATTTAAACCTGACGAAATCAACTCGGCGGAAAACAAATTAAATTCAGATTTAGATCGTATTTTTCAGTGGTGTAAGAAAAATAAACTTATGTTAAACGCAAGTAAAACCAAATTAATGGTGTTTGGCTCAGACAAACGCTTGCGCAACATTGAGAATTATGACCCACAGGTATTTGTCATGGGCGATAAATTAGAGCGCGTCTACGTAGCCCGTAACTTAGGTCTTATAATGGATTGCAGACTTCGTTTTGAAGAACATATCTTAAATTTGGTGCAAAATTGCTTTTATCGACTTAAAGTCTTATATCGCGTCCGTGACTTCATTAGTGTCGATTTACGCATTAAACTTTGTGACACTCTTATTATGTCCAAATTGAGTTACGCTGATGCTGTTTTCAGTGGGTGCCTCCTTGCGCGTACTTCCGTTTTGATACAGCGCATCCAAAATGCATGTGCGCGTTTTTGCTTTAATGTTCCACCCCGTTCCCACATCACCCCATTTTTAAATAATAGTAAGTTATTAAACATGGCTGCCAGACGAACCTCACACTTTGCTGCACTAATTTTTGGAATAATTCATACCAAAAAGCCACCATACTTATATAATAAATTAAAATTCTCTACATGTGAAAAGCGAGGAGCCTTGAGACTCATTTGTAATCAACACAACACGTCCGCTTTTCATGGCGGTTTTCGATATGCCGCGACGAAATGTTGGAACAATCTACCACCACCGATCAGAAATAGTAAATCCGTAGCATCATTTAAGATCAATATTAAAACCTATCTTATAAACTTGCAAATTTCTAACATATAACTGTGAGTCCATACATACAAATAAGAACCAGTACCTATGATCATGTCGTGTCACCTACATATTTAACTTTAAACGAATTGTTATTAATTTTCATGCCATTTAAAATTGTATTTATTGACCAGCGACCTTTCCTTCTCCATCATTAAGATAAGCTGGCTAGTCTATTTAGTTATGATGTACCTATTAAGTAAGTAATAGTTAAGATTATATTTGTATCTCTCTTTGGGTGCCCTGAAAACCAGCGCCTTAGCATTTTTTTCTATATTGCTATTGGCATATGCTGAGTGGTATCCTATTTAGTGTTAAAATTTCCATGTTTAGTTTAGTTAAATTGTTGATTTCATTTATCCGTGTACTCCAAATATTGTACAATGATTTAACACTAAATAAATATTTTTCTTCTTCTTCTTCTTCTTCTTCTTCTCATATCGTACCGCCTCCGCACCGACAAATCAGGAAGTCGCCTAAGAGTTTGCGCTCCAGTGAGATTGGTTGATCGGCTTACACCGAATCTGAAGTGTCAGTGGAATCGAACTACTGGGAGTTTTGTCGCTGATTCACTAAACCTAGCCTAGCTGAGAAGAGTCCAGCAAGAAACTCAGCTAGGCCCGACCTGGGTCGGACGTACTCTACCCAGTATCCGTTCCGTGCGGCGATCGCTTGGTCCCCATCGTCCCCGCCGGCGGGAATTCCTAATTTCCGTTGAGTCTGTGTTGTGTTCCGTAAGCGCAGCGTTCCATCTTTCGATGGACGCTGTGATTACATCTTCCGGACCTTAATATACAACTATTAGACCACTTTCGTGGCTTATAGATACCTATAATAGTTGTCCAAATCGATTTCAACGACGGCGACCTTATTCCGGATTTTTTCTTCTTTGAGCTCTAATAGGTGTATGTCTCGCTTGAAGTACGTGATTGACGAGAATCTAATTATGTACTAATCATTTTTCCAGAAATATGCGTAACTCCCACAGAACAAAAAGGAGTCTGCAAAAGCATCCTAAATTGTCCTTTTCTAAAAGGATTGGCGACCAAAACTGATATTACCCGAAAGGACGTTTATTTTCTGAGGCAGTCTGCGTGTGGATTTGAAGATTCTGTCCCAAAGGTACCACTAAGAATTTCATAAAATGCGTTAAAACCACAATAGTAATTATACAATAGTAACTATTCGCTCAATTTAAAGAAAACCGAGGATTTATGGGGAACATCAGTAAAAGTTATTAATCATATCATAGATGTCATTGCGCCCCAATTAGCTTTGATTTACAATAACTGCATATCTGAGGGTATTTTTCCTGATCTTATGAAGTTTAGTAAAGTCATACCTCTATTTAAATCGGGTGATTTAAACGACCTAACCAACTTCCGTCCCATATCGATACTACCTGTATTAAGTAAGGTTTTTGAAAAATTAATGTTAAACGATATGCTAATGCACTTTAATAGAAATAAACTGCTTACAAGTAAACAGTTCGGTTTCACAAGAGGGCGCTCCACGACTGACGCTGCATCTGTGCTTATTAAACATATTTACGATATTTGGGAGAATTCCTGTGATGCGATAGGTATTTTTTGTGACCTTTCTAAAGCTTTCGATTGCGTGGATCATGGGACGCTCGTTTTGAAACTTAAACATTATGGTTTGTCTGCTAATGCGTTAAGTCTTATGTCTTCATATCTCAGCAATAGAACTCAAGCAGTTGTTGTAAATGGAACCCAGTCTAGTGGGGCAATAGTAACGTTAGGAGTGCCTCAGGGCTCTATCTTAGGTCCATTTTTATTTTTGGTTTATATAAATGACTTGCCGTCTATAGTAAGTAATCTTTGTGATATAGTTTTATTTGCGGATGATACATCTTTAATCTTTAAGGTTGACCGAAAATCAGTTGACTATAGTAGAGTTAATGGCACACTGGACAAAGTACTTGACTGGTTTACCGTTAACAATCTGTTACTTAATGCTAAGAAAACTAAATGTGTCAGATTTTCTTTGCCTAATGTTAGACCGGTGGAAACTAGTATACTCTTAAATAACGAGTGCTTAGAAATAGTAGATAAAGCAATATTCTTAGGTATAACATTAGACAAAAATCTACAATGGAGTCCCCACATAGCCGTTATGGCGCGTAAATTAAGTTCAGCCGCATATGCTATCAGAAAAATCAGGCAACTTACCAATGTAGAAACAGCTCGCCTAGTTTATCATAGCTATTTTCATAGTGTTATGTCGTATGGTATCCTGGTTTGGGGTAAAGCAGCTGACATACAGACAATTTTTGTGTTACAAAAAAGAGCCATTCGCTCCATATATAACCTAGGCTCACGTGAATCTTTAAGAGAACTCTTTAAAGAAATCAACATTTTAACTGTAGCGTCCCAGTACATCTATGAGAATATTGTTTATGTCCTTAAGAACATAGACTCCTTCTGTAAAAATTCTGATATACATAATTTTAATACTAGAAATAAAAATAAAATTGCCACTAAAAAATTTCGTGTCCGTAAAGTATACAAATCTTTTGTAGGTCAATGTGTCCGTTTTTATAATAAGTTACCTGAGGAAGTTTTGAATTTACCTTTTCCAGCTCTTAAAAAGTACTTGAAAAAATCATTGATGTCGAAGGCTTATTACAAGGTTGAGGACTATCTAACAGACAGAAAAGCATGGCCCAAACCAGATACTTAAATAGAGTAAAGATTCATATATTGTGTATTTTTTAATTTTATCTAGTTGACGCAGTTCTTGCAAGAAAACATATCAAAAGATTTATAACTAAATTTATAGTCTAAAGGATTCAATTTGTTTTTTTAATTCCTAAATAGAATTTGATAATGCTAAGGTATACAGTTTCGAAATGTTTTCTTGCAGAATTACACACTGTACATAACTGGTTTTTTTCCTCATTTTATTCTTTGTTTTTGTGTTGCTTTATATAGATACTTAGATTTCTTGATCTTAAGTAGGTTAAGTATTATCATTTATCATTGTAATAAGCATATTTTTGTGAGAAAATGGCTGACTGTCGAGTTTCTTTCGGCGTTTCTTCTCGGCAGTGGCCTCTGTGAAACGCTAGTAGGGTTTGACTTGTAAAAGTGCCATTGCGGCCTACTTACAGAATAAAGTTCATTTTATTCATTTTATTATTCCGAAATAAATCAATGAACTACCTACATAAATTAAGTACCTACGTTATTTACTAAAACGGTCGGACTTTTCGTGAGCGTAAGTATGGACCATTAAAGGCCTAAAGGGGTGATATAGTCCCAATTGAACACAACCATAACTACTAGGAAAGTAATGAACAACACACAACACAAATACAACAACAACAAGTAACATGTTTCTCGTCAATCTCTTCGTCCCCGTAGCTCAGTGATCTTACGGTACGGTAAGAGAGCAAAATGTCATCTTGCTCGAATTTGGAGCAGCCCAACTGGGGAAGTATCTCCACCTTGCAGAAGACCGCAGTCATAATAACATTATTACTATACAGGTATGTAGTGTTGTGTTCCTGGAGGTAGCAAGGTTGCTAGAGCTCCCGAGGATGCACTTTGTTGAGAGCGACGGACCTAAATTTGTCCCTTCTTCGATCAACACAATGAATCCTCAAATTTTATAAAGGGTCGGCAACGTGCACTTTACTCCTTTGTAGTTGCGAGCATCGACTGGCTGCGGTGGCTGCTTACCATCTGGTGGACCGTACACTTGTTTGTCATGCACAATCGTTGTATAAAAAAAGTGTAAATTTTTAGTCAAATACGTAACTATTAATGAATAAATAAATTCTTTAGGTATTTACCCATAAATTTACAAGTTATAAATTATTACACATTTTTTACATTAACCAATTAAAAAAAATTAAATGCTAAAATTAAAATTTCAATACCTCAAATAAGCCATATTTGAGGCCCCACTCATTATATAACATGTCGTGTATATTACGTTAACAATGCTGTTCGTCGATTCGCTCACTCTCCCGACAAAGGGCCAGTGTCTCTTACGCATTATAGCGTAGAAGTCGTCCACTCTGTTTGTAGCGAACATACCAGACGCACTACACCGCCACGGTAGCCGCAACATCGCACGAAACGCGTTGTTGTACTGTACTTTTAGGCGACTTCCTGACTTGGCGGGGCGGGATCGATATGTGACATTTTCTTCTCTGACGTAAACTTACTGACGTCGCAAAGATTCTCACTTGACATAATACTGTCAGTATTACGTTTGCGCAGTAGTAATATCATGCGCAGAAGCGGAGCAGTACCGCCTTCGCATCTTCCCGCCACCACGCATCCCGCGCCAGTCAGGAAGCACTCATTTAAATGTAGGGGCGTAGTAAAAAATGGTAACGCGTCGACTGACAGCTGACACTGACATTTGACACTTTTCTCATATCGTACTGCCTCCGCACCGACAAATCAGGAAGTCACCTTAGTCTGTTGAACGATCGTTTCGTGAAATGGTACCACAGGTGACTATTTAACGTCGGCGTTATCTTTAAATCTCTTTTTCTACAGGTATGCTGTCCCGTGGACGTCCGCGGTCCATGCACGTCCACTGACGCCCCTCCAGACCCTTGGAGCGGTTGCTGTGGACGCGCCGTGGAGGAAAGCTACAGAAAAGGTAACCTGGAACACAATGGAGAATGTTCACTAATTTAGGAATCCATTTTTCTGTATTCTCTGTTGAAAATAAAAAATATATGTGAAAGAATTATTTCGATGCGTCAATTAGTTTCCAAGATATTGAATTTTAAAGTGACGCGCGACGACCCGCCCTCGTGACGTCATAGTGCAACACTCGCCCACTCCCGTTCGCGCGCTTCAGTACTAGACTAGCGATACAAAATGACGTCACAAGCGGTTAGCAGGACTCACTTTAAATGCCTGTGAAATTATAACTACTTGGTATTTTTGAATGAAACAAAAACTAATAATGTATTTTTATGAATAAAAGCTTTACCGTAATAAACTTCCAAGTGATTTTGCAGACCTATTGACATTCCTCATTCCATTCGAAAAAAGTGACAGAAAGGGGCATCCCTAGGATATCGTTTTTATTCTGATCCAGTAAACAGCCAGTTGTTTCTTTCAGATACAAATTGAGTTTTTACCTCACCTACCATATGTATGTTTTTAAATGTATTTTACTCGTAAAATGCGGTAAAATCCCACATGTTCATCGGCCACGAGGGTTCTTCACAAATTAATTTGAATTCTCATCCGTTTAAACTAAATTTAAACGAGCCAAAACAAATGAAACTCTATCCCTATACCATTTGACTTCCGATTCCATTGAACCATTTTGTTCTCCAGTAACCCGCGACTCAGGTGGCTATACCTTTTATAACGTTCACAGGAACTTCCACCCCCGCTATAGACCAGTACCCCTGGATGGCTCTCGTTGAGTACGAGAAGGGTAACGAGACCAAACTCTTGTGTAGTGCCACGCTGATTAGCGGCAGGTATCTCCTCTCCACGGCACATTGCTTTCACGGAGCAATACAAAGATTCGGGGAACCGTAAGTGAATGTTTGGTTATCGCATTTTATTATTATTTTAACTAGTTTTTGCCCGTGACTTCGTCCGCGTGGAACTCGTTTATCGCGATAGAATTGAAGTAATTCTTTACTTATATCAGGCGCTTACATACCTACTCATCGCTCTTTCATACAAACTTCCACCTTTTTAAGGGATGGTTTCCGGGATAAAATGTATCCTATGCCCTTCCCCGGGACTCAAGCTATCTCCATACCGAATTTCATGTAAATCGGTTCGGCGGTTTAAGCGTGAAGAGGTAACAGACAGACAGACAGATACACTTTCGCATTTATAATATTAGTATGGATTACAAGTGGGAATGCTCTTGGCCAGCATCTAGCCAGGGGGGCGATTTTTGAGTGTCGAACGCTCGACTTTTCACTCGACATCTGTCAAAACATCATACTCGTAGTTATTTGACAAATCTCGAGTGAAAAGTCGAGCGTTCGACACTCAAAAACCGCCCTCCAGGGGGCAAAGATGACGCCAACGAAGCGAGCTCACTCAGAAAATGCCTATTCACTGGTGCCTTAAGGGGCTGACAACACCTAGAAAAAGTCCCGCTCTAACGCGCGTGAGTTTCCAATTAACCGTCCCGCTCTTTACGGAAGCTCTGCGCGTAGAATAGTAAATAAATACTACAATAATATTGAAATAAAAAAAAGTGTGGATTATTTGTGAAATATGGCTCGTTAGCGGTTTAGGTATGAATATGTTGGCTTTATGTTTTTAATTGCAGACCCATACGTAATAAAAATAAAGACATAGAACCCTTTAATGATGAATTTAAGACCAATTTTTGCAATTATTTTCTATCGAGCCGGTTTCGTCCAATTATGTATCACGGTCTTTGAAATATGATGAATATTAACGTATATTTTTTTTTGATGTGCTAGAACAAATAGTTTTTCTTAAAAAACTGCTTAAATAAAATCGATTTAAAAAAAATTAGGGTTTGACAGCCTCTTAAAGACCAGGACCAGGTTATATGAACTCTGAAATACAGATGCCGGCAGGGAATTCCAAACCTTAGCAGTGAGCATTGTATAATGATGAAAAGCGCTTGGTTCGAGTAAGAGGAATTTGAACCAGGTAAGGATGATAACCAACCGCAAGTCTGGATGTCAGATGGAAGAAGGGGGAAGGCGGTATCTTCCATCAAAGCATGTGGTTCTGAATTCGTTTCACGTAGAGTTTCACTTTTGTCAGTGCAGTCCTCTCCAGTCCGTCTGTCCGTCCGTCTACTTAACGCTAGTTCTTCGACTTCTCGATACGACACGACGTCTATATTTTTCTTTAATTGGTCTATATAAATAATCCTCGGCCCGCATCTTCCTCTCCTTCCCTCAATTTTCCCCTCCTATTTTTTGTATTAGATCGTCGTGATGTATCAAATGACCTATCATTTGCCACTTGGAAATTAAAACTTACTGCACCTATTTCAGTAAAAGAGTACGTCTCGGCGAATTCAACACCGCAAACGACGGTCCAGACTGCGTAAAGAACCAAGGGATGTTGACCTGTAATGCTGGAGCTATCAAAGTGGCTATAGAGCGAGCAGTTGTTCATCCGCACTTCGATAACAGAAACAAACTAAACGATATATCAATTGTTCGGCTTTCTGAAAGAGTAAAGTATACAGGTAATATTTTTTTCAATTAAATATACGGCCTGCCGGACGATGAACTTACATCGTAGCTTATTGATGCTTTCTTATAATTAAATTAAATACTTGAGCTGTATATTAGACAGGCATATTGATTCGCAGTTATTTTCAGAAGATGAACGTTTCCTAGGTTACAGGTAAAAAGTAAATGTATGAAGTATACCGTTGTCTATTGGTGGGTAGGTATTATACAACCTTTAACATGCTTTAAATACAGAACGACCAAGCGCGTTGTTGACTGAACTCTCGCTCTCAATACAGCTTTAGCGACCTATTCGTAAAGTATATCCTAGAAAATTAATGGTATCAAAATGGGATGCCCTTTAAACTCATTCAGCCCAGAAATCCACCAACACAAAAGTTGGTAATTTTGTATTAAGAAGTAACGTCTGCTAAAGAAAATTATCTTCAAATAAAGGAGAAAACTTTAAAAAGGCTCCCAGCAAGATTTGAAGCCACGACATTATAGTATATGCGACCAATTGCTTTAGCCAACTGAGCTACCGGAACAATCAAGCTCGGGCACGAAACCTTTCAACCAGCCCCTTTCCCTTACAACGCCTTGCCAGGATGTCGACTCCTTTTTTTGTACGGGGGAAAATCCGTTATGGATACCTCCACGCTGCGGGGGCAGCGCGGAGGTTACTCGTATGTCGGACTTGCACCGACTAAAACCCCCCCGATTGTCCTCCTCAACCCATTTCGGACGGCTCTGGGATCTCTCATGGAACGCTCCAGTGCCGCCCTAGAGTTCGCCTTTATGGGTCCCGTCATGTTTTTTTTAATAGACAATCACAGCCCCCAACTACGATCGCCTACGACCCCGAGGACCCCCTTTTAGTCGCCTTTTACAACAGCCAGAGGATACCGTAGCCGTTTTCTATGCCCGGGCTACAGGGATGTCGACTCCTGCTCCGAGCATTAAATTTTTCAATTGTTTTCCTTCATTTGAAATTTATTTAAGTTTGTACTGTCCAGATTTCATCCGGCCAATCTGCTTGCCTTCAAAGGACATAACTGAAACGCCTCCAAGCTACTTCCCTTTATATGCGGCTGGTTGGGGCTCGACCGCCGAAGTAGCATACAGTGATGTCTTGAAACACGTCGGTTTACCTTATGTTAAACCCGAAGTAAGTGAACATTGATTACGGCCCGGCCACGATTTCGAGCGGCAGCGATAGCGGTTTTCCGAATACATTGCGTGTGATCCCAACTAACCACAGTGCGTTCCGCGTCTTGGCCGTGCAATGGACAGATAAACCGCTTGCCGCGTCGCAATTCGTGCCAAACCGTGGCCGGATCGTTAGAATTAAAACAATTTTAATAACGACGCTCTAGAACGCTCGAAAACGCTCTAGAGACGCGTTCTTAATAAAATAAAAGCCAATTATAAAAAGAAATGAATGCCGTATTGAGGAATTCTTGTTTATAATGCTAATACAAAGAACATTCATCCTTGAGCTGAAGTAAAATACGTTTATATACACACATATCATAAATCCTCTAATATGCGTTCGGAAACCGTAGAAAATGACTCTCGTTTCAACATTCAATGTATTAATGTCAATTTTCTTATCTGTGGCTAAGGCTACAGCAGTAATATAATTTTCATTATAATTTCCTATTTAATGTTATAATATTAAACGTCATACAAAACTGTCAAAATTTAAATGTCAAACTTGATATGTCCCTATTCTAGTATCACTGAAAATTCAAATTCAGTCGATGCGAAATGTCAGCTCGATGTTTTTTTTTGAAATTTGAGCTAGAACGACATGATAATCAGAATAGGGACTCTTTACTTTTTAAAATAACATTCAGGTATCGGTTGCCAGTTCTAATTTCGACATTTTCGCAACCGTGTAAAAAAGGTTGTATTTATACAATTATTGTATTTATTTACTTCGGTTTCTGAACCCACCTTAGAGTACTTATAATATGTGTGTAGATATAGTAATGTATGCAACTGTACATAATTAGGCATTAAAACACTCGTGTGACCTTATTATGAAACTCGGCTTCGACTCGTTTCATAAAACACACTCGTGTTTTAATGCCCCTCATTACGTACCAGTTGCATAAACTACTATTTTGAACGTGAAGGTCTAGACCAATTTTAAGTTATACGCAGTCGGTAATGAGCGATATAAGCACTGGTGAAACGTAGTCCCACATTTTCAAAGCAATTATTCCATTCCACGGATTCCACAAATATTATAAATGCGAAATAAATGCCATACGATAAATAAATAAATATAAATGCGAAAGATGAGATATTTGAAAGGTTAAGTAGATGATGGCGCGGGCAGAAGCTAGTTATACAATATAAGAGGTTTGTCTTGGAGTTTGACTCATTTTCCTGATTAATGATACAGTTGCCGGCAAACTTCTTGACATGACATTGAGTGCGCACTAGCCGATCAATTTATGTACAAATCACGCTACTGTGCACTCAAGGTCATGTCAAGATGTTTGCCGGCAACTGTACATGTGATTTATTTCAGATTTGCAAGGAACACTATCGTCGCGTAAAGATAGAAAACAGTCACATTTGCGCTGGTAAATCTGGGAGAGGCACGTGCATGGGAGACACAGGCGGATCATTGATGTACGAAGCGGAACTCTTCACTGAAGCTATAGGGATCTTCAGTTTTGTATCATTCCAGTGTGGCTCGAATGTCCCTGGAGTGTATACTAAAGTGTTTACTTACGTTCAGTGGATCCGCAAAGCAATCGAACTGTGGGATCTGCGTTTTCCACCGAGCAAAGCTACTAAGTAACTTTAAATAGTGACAGTTGTATAAAACAACAGCTTATTATTATTACTTGCATGACTAGGTACTCTTTATATGTACCATCTTGATGATTTTTTTAAACATTAACCCAAACTTCAGGTCTTTCACTTTTTACTAAAATACTATTAGCAAGGTAAATACCATTTTTGAACTCGTATACGAACATGTATGAGCTAAATACTATTTTTGAATTCATATAAAAGGAAATTATTGGTTGTACTTGTAATTTTATTGATTGTAAGACCTATTAAAACCTATGTTTACAAATAAATATCTGATTCTGATTCTGAAAATTCTGCTCATCGCCGCGTTGGTGAACGCACGTGCTCGGCGCTACGACGAGAAGAATCCACTACCGAACAAAACCAGTTGCCTACTGTCATGGCGTCGTTACCGAACAACGTCTTTGAACAAGTATTGATTGGCAAAATGATCATAAATGTGATGGAAAGCCGTTTTTAAAGAAGAATAAAAAAATAAAATAAATACAAATTTGTGGACAATTTTACACGAATCAACCTAGAAGAAGTATAAAAGGAAAATTAGCAGTCGTATCATATAAGGAGGTCAAGGAGAGGGCCCTCACCGACAAGAGTCTAATTCTTAAATTGATGATGATGATATAAGCTACAAAGTTTCGAAGTTTACGCAGTTACATTAACCACTGTCTACGTTTAGTGTTGCATCAACCGCGATGTTTAATTTAGGGCGTAGGTACTGGAAGCACACGGCAAATCGATAATGTTCTCTTGAAAGAAAATGATTAAGCGAGCAAAACGTCCGCAATAAGCCTTATTTTCTGTCTGTCTCGTGCCAGGTTCGGTCTAACCGCATCGAATAGCTAGACTTCGTTTGATAAATACTCTTTGTTGTGGTAAATTGCATCTTCTTCATGCGTCCAAACAGAGAGAAACCAATTTAACTTACTGTGTTGCCGTCTGCGGTCTGAAAAAGGTCGGTGGCCCTTTGAATTACATGCACATACCATTTGGGCTTAATGATACACCCTCTTCTGACTACTGTTTCTTTACAATTGGACTTTGGAAACGTCGAATCTTGAGCAGAAATAAAATCAGGGTTACCATTTTCTAGTTAGTAAAATGAAATAATATCTTTTTAACCGTCTCCTAGGACAATGACAATGAGCGAAATTCTAAGGAAATTCGATAAAAGTGTGCCTTGTTCAGTTGCTTATAACCATGACAAGACGTAGATCACTTCATATTTGGACATGAAGTAATTATATTATATAATATATACAAGCTTAATATCCTCGGTCGTGTCTAATTTCGTAGGTGTATCAAACGGCTCCGAACGGCAACCTACCAAACCCTATATCTGAGCTGACGATGCAACGGAGGAGCCTCACCGTTACGTTGCGTTAATAAACTCTTCTTTTTTATTTTTGATAGAAATATATATAAATACATATTTGTGGACAATCTGACACAAATCAACCTAGTCCCAAACTAAGCAAAGCTTGTACTATGTATACTTAGCGACGATATACATACTTATACAGATAAATAGATACTTAAATACATACATACATTGTAATTAAGAAGGTGCCAATTACACTGTCACTTTGTATGATATCTGACAAAAATTATAATAATTCATTGTTATCTTGAATACATAGAAAGCATCCAAGACCCAAATACATATCTATACAACACATACATACACATAAATATCTTTCACACATACATATTATTTAAAAATTAAGAAATTAACATTCATTGGCCATTATTATTATTATTATTATTATTATAGCCATTTATTCCAATAAATATTGCCTTGTTTCACATTTCAAAAAACATGCATTATTTGCTTACTTGGTAATATTAATTATATAAATTAAATACTTAATCCTAAATAGTTAAATAACAAATTTCATTTTAATAAGCTTATGTTACATGCATTATTGTAATAACATTCATTTTTAATTATTTTAATACCTACATTAAACAATTCAATTAAATGATTCGATTACGTGTATTATTTTAATTACATAAGTACATTTAACTATTTATGTAAATAATTTGATTCGTAAAATAGTACATTCATTTTATTTATAAATTTGATTTAGGTGATTATTATATTAATACTCATTTAATTTTATTTATTTATCAATATCACAGACTAGGTATATTTATTGGGATGTCCACTTGCGGACATAGGCCTCCTCCATCGTATGCCATGTAAGTCTATCCATGGCTAGTCTCGTCCAGGCGACGCCTGCCACGGCTACAATGTCATCCCGCCAGCGGCGCCGAGGGCGGCCCCGTGCCCTCTGCCCGTCGCGCGGGTACCAATGTAACATTTGTTCGCTCCAACGGCCGTCTTTTGTTCGCGCTGTGTGCCCGGCCCATCTCCATTTCAGGCGGCAGATTAGTTCGGCTGCGTCAATGATTTTGGTCTTTTTACGGATGTCGACGTTCTTTATTTTATCTAATAGTTTGATGCCAAGCATACTGCGTTCTGCGGCTCTTTGGAATACTTGTATTTTACTTATTAGCTCGTAAATAAGAGTTGGAGTGATGACTGAATCCATAGCTTTCTTTTTAAGTCTATTATCTAATTTTGACTTAAATATGTGTTTCAATGACCAGTAAGCGCTCCATGCTTTCTTTATGCGTTTCTCAACTTCGTCCAATATATGTTTGCTGAAGGATATATTCTGGCCTAGGTATAAATAGTCTTCGGCATAGGCGATAGTTGTTGATTGTATAGCGACTGGTATTGGTTCACTATTTGTCATTACGCGGGTTTTATCGGGGTTCATCTGTAATCCGCATTCTCTACTTTGATGATCTAAAGTTTCAAGCATGAATTGAAGCTCTACATGGCTCTCTGTCATTAAAACAATATCGTCAGCGAAGCGTAGATGGCTTAACCGTTTTCCGTATATTCTAATGCCGCACTGGCCCCAGTTTAGCCTTCTAAAGATATATTCCAGCAGGGCAGTGAACAAGTTTGGTGAAATAGGGTCTCCTTGTTTTACACCTCGTTTGACCGCGAAGTTGGCTCCATTCCTTTCTAGCTTCACCACGGCCTTGCTTTTCCTATATATTTCTTGTAATAGATTTATGTATTTATCATTAATACCCTGCTCCTTCAATGCTTTCCATAGAGTCTGGTGCGAGATCGAATCGAAGGCTTTAGAGTAGTCAACAAATGCTAAGTAGATTTTTTTTCCATATTCTTTGCATTTTTCAATTACTTGCTGTAATGTGAATATATGGTCCACCGTCGAGTAGCCACGTCTAAAACCGGCTTGTTCGATTGGTTGCTCAAAGTCTAGGGTTAGTTTTATTCTATTGAGTATAATATTTGTGAATAGCTTGTACGTTGACTGCAACAGACTTATCGGGCGGTAGTTATTAATGTTCAGCGGATCGCCTTTTTTATATAGAAGCGTAATCAATGAAGTTTCCCAATCCTCAGGAATAGTTTCTTCGTAGATAATTCTGTTAAAAAGATCTGTCAGTATCGGCGTTAACGGTTCTTGTAAAGCTTTGATGAGATCGTTAGTTATGCCGTCTTGGCCCGGGCTTTTCATTGTTTTTAGAAGGTTAATAGCGTAGCGTGTTTCGCTCTTTAGTAGAGACGGTACTTCACCTGTAGACGTAGCACGAGTTCTCAGCTCGGTACTTGATTGAGATTGGTAGAGCTTTTGATAAAAGTTAGTCGCTATTTTTAAAATGTCCCTTCTATTTGTTGTCTAGTTTCTTTTTTTAGAGATGGTATCCAAAGTTTAAATTGTTTAAGTCTTTTGTTTGCTCGTTTTGCAGAGCTTCTTTTTTCTAGTTCTTCTTTTATAATGTTCATTCTATGGTGTAATTTATTTCTTTTAATTTTTTTCCTGATTTTTGGGTAGAGCGATTTTAGTCTCTTTCTTTCTTTTTTAGTTCTAAGTGTGCTCTTGTCTTTTAAAGTAGTTCGTTCCAAAATTAAATCCTTAATGTCGTCGGTTATTATTGGGTCTATTTTATGTATTTTTTGTAAACTTGGCAGTTTATTCACGCATTTTTTTATTGTTTCTGTTATGTTAAAGTAAGTTTCTTGTACAGTAGAGTGATCGCGAGGTGAAAACTCTTCCTCAAAAATATTTTTGAGAGAGTCCTGTTCTGCGGGGTTGAAACCCTGATTCCTTTTATTGTTGAACGTTTTTCTAGGTTTCTTGTTATGAGTTTGCAGTGTGTAAGTCGCTCGCACCATTCTGTGGTCCGTGGGGTGTGTAGTGCGTAACACTTCTATATTTTCAAAATGGGTGGTTTTGTTTCTTTTTGTTATGATGAAGTCTATTTCATTGACTGTTTTACCGTCTGGCGATTTCCACGTCCACTTCTGCTTGGACTTCTTCTTAAAGTGAGTGTTCAGTATGTAGAGTTCATGTTCTAAGCAGAAATTAATAAGAGTTTTGCCTCTTTTGTTCCTTTTACCGTACCCCCACGGACCAAGGACTGATGTGTCGTCTGGTGTAGAGTGTCCAATTTTGGCGTTTCATTGGCCATATCCTTTCTTATATGTGTATACCTACGAGGGTATTTAAATTTTGTTAACATGACCAATCATCGGTAGCCGAAAATTTCCTTTTCTATATTTACATTTGCCAAAAATAGTCTAAAACATATGCAATTTTGCCAAAAATACTCTGAAATAACCATAGTTTCCCGCTTTGACATGTTTTATAATACATACATGCGTAGGTACTAGGTACCCTACTTTACGAGAGAAGCAAACTAACCTCATAACTCTACGCGTGTCTGAAGTGTCTGAACCCTATTAACCGACATTAAACGGAAAAGTAAGTTCCAAAGTATACATTTATTGTTAGTTGTAACCAAAGTATATATTTCTTGTTAGTTGTTACCAATGGAAGTACTTTTATTAGCCTTAATTAAACTCTTGTTACTAGTTTTAATATAGTTACATCTTTGGTTCGACTTGACCGGAATAGAGTAGTGTAAATCTGTGATTATAGAATGTCGAACCAGTATTTAACCATGTAACAAACCATTAATGAACCCTGCTCTGTTTTGGTCGACTTGATGTATTGTGCACTTTGTCAGTACATGTACATATATGCGCTTACATATTGATCAGCATGCTGTGTGGACTTGCATGGGATGTCATGCTGGTCTTTAGACTATCATGTGAAAACTCTCAACTAACTCTTACAGTGTGATATCTGTTAAGTGTGCCTTTTGTTATCATCATCATCATCAGTCTATATACGTCCCACTGCTGGGCACAGGCCTCCTCTCATAGATGAGAGGGATTGGGCAGTAGTCCCCACGCTGGCCCACGCCTTTTGTTATAAAATAAAAACTTTACCAAGAAATCTTTTCAAGACAACCCTAAATAGTCTTAGTTCATTGTGTACCTTTTGTTTCACTCTATTCAAATGTCTTGTTCCAAGTTACCCTAAAAGAGATTATGGTTATTGGAAATAACGAGCCGAATGGAAGATTGTTTACATTAGATCCTCTCGTAATTTACAATTGGTCCGTAGTGCAAGAATTAATTAAGCTGCAGTCTTTAATTAACTACGAATCGCATTGTGCGTCATTATGTACGATTATTTCCAACCGAGACCGGACTAAAACGCGCCTTAAGGCACTGACATAGATGTCAAAGTTATTTGAAGCATGAATGCATTACGTCGTCTAGCTAGCCAGTGATTTTAAAGAAACAACAACCAGAGACTAGGAATTATATAGACTGCCAATGCCTATACATTGTGGCGTAATTTTAAAATAATGGGCCTGCTGTAGCTAGTTTCACTATGGAGAGATCACTTTACCATTTAATTCGTATGCCACTAAAACCTCTGCTTAACACATAGCGCCATCTGTTGAGAGCTTCTTCGTTGTGTTCATAGATGGCGCTATGTTTTAAGCAGAGGTCTTAGTGGCATACGAATTAAATGGTAAAGTGATCTCTCCATAGTGAAACTAGCTACAGCAGGCCCATTATTTTAAAATTACGCTACAATGTATAGGCATTGGCAGTCTATATAATTCCTAGTCTCTGCAACAACTAAATATAGCTGAATCATAAGACTACAAATGACTTTATTTCCTTAAACAAAAAACACATTTACAATATGACACAGATATAAAGACCTAAGTACAAAATACCAATGTCTATACTGTTATAAAAGTACGGCGTTAGATAGGTAATAAATAGCCAGGGGAAAATCAAGGGAAGACCTCCGACACGAACAAGCGCTGGAATACTCTAAGAGTTTGCGCTCCAGTGAGATTTGTGAGTGGAATCGAAGTACTAGGAGTTTTGTCGCTGGTTCACTAAACCTTAGCCTAGCTGAGAAGAACTGTTAATATCTATCATACGTGTTGTCTGTGATGTATCTGAAATGTCTATTTATTAATTTTTTAATCAAAGTGAAAATTAACCAACACATTGGATACCACGGTGGCTCAATTGGTAGAGCAATGAACGGATTCCAGAGGTCTTGGGTTCAAATCCCACCTGTGGTGTTGAATTTTTAAATTTTTACTTACATTAAAAAATTGAGATTTTCGCTAGCGGACGCATCCGCTTAACAAACATTTAAATGTCTATTTATCTACTACCTACTGCCCACAATTTGTATCATGATAATAGAAGATCAAGATTGATGTAAGTAAAATTATATAAATCTTATTCACTGACAATACAAGTCTGGTTAATGTACGTTCAGAATCAAAAACAATACATTTGTAGAATAGGGATGGTCAATTTTTAATCAAAGTGAAAATTGAAAAAAATTCAACACGCGCATCCGCGAGGGGTATAAACAGTTCGGTTGTCATGGAGATAAAAAGTCATCAAGGGATTCGAATATTCGCCGACTCTACTAACAGTCTCCGTGGCCCAGTGGTATAGCGCATTGGGTACGGAGTCATAGTGACCCGGTTCGAATCCCGTTGGCGATGCACTTTTTGTAAGTTATTTCAAAATGTTAAGTGATAATTTTAATTAGGCTGAGTAGCATGGAAGGTTCTAGAAGAAGTGGCTGAATAGAAAAATTCCATGCTATAGAAAATTAAACCACAAATGTATGGGATTGGAACATTCGAGAATCGACGTTAAGGCACAGATTTCGGGAATAGTGAACGCTACTCGAAACAGATGAATAACGAAAAGACAACCGTAATGACTATCGAAATGAAGATCGAAATTATCGTCTAGAATATTCGATAGGGGTATATATATAAAGGGAACAAGCTCCCGGCGCAGAGAAGTATTAAAGTGAGTGAATACCGGAGCGGATCGGAGAGAGAAATAGTGGTACAGTGGAAAAGTGAAGTATTAAAGTGAGTGAAAACCGGAGCGGAACGGAGAGAGAAATAGTGGTACAGTGGAAAAGTGAAGTGATAGTAGTGAGTACAGTGAAGTGTTAGTAGTGCAAGGTGCCAGTGAAGTATACTGTGTCAGTACTAGCAGGCGCGGACTCTAAGGACTTGTGCGAGTAAGTCGAGTCAGTGTACTAGTAGTGGCCTCGGTAAGAGGACTTATACGGCATTTCGTGAACAAAAGATTTCCTGTATCAGGGTAGGTCCTTTAGGACCCAGAGATGGATTTTCGAAGTAGAGCCCTGGAAATTTTTTATGTCAAATTTTTGAGGGGGGGGTGTGTCCAGGTTAATCTTGATATCTGCGCCAGTTAAGCTACTGGGTCAAGTTGGGTGTCAATTTCGAGTAAATCAAGGATGCTAAATTCATTTCTGGAATTATTTTTGTACCATTCCATACAAAATTTTCGAAAAATAACAAAAAATAGGTAATTTTTCATCCATACTGAAAACAGAAAAATGGCCGTAACTTTAAAAAACACCTACACATTTTGGAAAAAAAATAGGTCTTCAGAAAACCCTGTTAATATCATATTCAAAAATATATATTTCAAAAATATACCTACTGTGGAAGTATTAAAAAAATTAAAAATTAAAAGATAGAACAAAAAATCAAATTAATTAAAAAACATAGTTTGTGATCTTGGAATCGTAGTGGTGGGTTTATTAACTCAATAAAAACATATTTCATGCCAATATACGTCTTAAAATATTAAAAAAACAATGAAATATATCAATTTCGCCCTAAAATATCTCGTAAAAATTTATCAAATTTTAGAGAGCCGCCCTGCTTCGTACGAGTTAACGATTTACAAAAAGTCTTAGCTTATGTTATTAAGGACTAATGTAGGTTTCTATTACAGAAAGAATTTTTAAAATCGTTTGATTACTTCTAAAGATAGGCCCCTATAAACGATAGTACAAATTCGAACTCCATGAATTATATGGATCACGGCTAAATTTAAAAAAAATGCCAACTAACATTAACGGATCCTGTCCAAAATAATATTGGAACACCCTAAAAGTACAGCCTTATTAATAATAATAAAAAAAATGATATTGGTCCACCTTGTAAGTAATAATTAGCATTCATATACCGCGGAGATACCTTTGTAAATTGAAGAGTGTCAATTTTCTCATGGATCCCATTATCAGATCTTGACCAAATTTAAAAGAAAACATCATTGAGGCAGCCCCTTCCAAACCAAAAAAAAAACGCGAAATCGGTCTTAAACTAGCAAAGATATTTGTGAACATATCTAAAAAATATTTACAGTCGAACACAGGACCTCATCTTTTTTGAAGTTAGTTATGATTTTTTAAACCCAGGACCAGTATAAACTGATAAAGATGTTGTACTCTCCTTCTTCGGCCTCCTCGACGTCATCTTTGCTGAAACCCCTGGTCCACACTGGACACACATTTAAAACCATCAGTAATCGCATTTGCGACTACCCACAGGTCTTGAAGCAGCGTGCATGGCATTCATTCTCGCTTTCAAGGACAGTGGCCTCTGCAGCTGTTCTTGCAGCTAAGTTCTCGTGCCGCATTCCAGATTCTGTGTTGGATTGTCCATACGGGCTGCCACTGTTCCTCCTTTTATCCACTCGTCTGTTAGGGAGGGTATATATTGTGTGTCATTTAAAGTTTGTCTCCACAAGTGACCTGCTTGATAGGCTGCCCTAAGCGCATGCATACTGAAACTAAAATCCATAAAATATTACAGTGTAATTTTTATCACAGTCATCGTTTTAAAACCTGAAAATAACTTGGAGGAACTATCATTGTTATTAGTCAGACACGTCGGTATAGTCAGGTAAGATTCTCTATTAGTTATTTTTACTCTTAAAAGTGGAAAACATTTCAATTCGGTGACTGTACCCAGTAGCTAGTAACGTATTTCGGTACTTACCGACCCGCCCGCGCAGCCGTCTTGCGACCCATGATGTTTTTTTCTGTCATAATTTTGTAGGCAGAGCTATATTAATATTTATATATTTAGAATCTGCATAAAACGAGCTTTCTTATAGTATTTATTTTATTATTTAAATCAACTTTTTACATCCAATATCAGAGCGCTGAATCAAAAAGTAAAAATTAAAAATGTATAAATTTGCGATTTTAGTCAGAAAATTGTTCCAAAATAGTAAAATGTACGATCAGAAATGATGTCGGTGTATTCCTTTTATACAAAAACGATACCAAACTTGCCTTAGTAGATATTAGAAAGGAGTCAGCTTAGTTTGAAATGTACAGGTCGGCTGCTATGTTTGGACCCCCCCCATTTCTTACCACGTGAAAAATCCGGGGGGCTCTACTTCGTAAATGCATCTTTAGACTATAGATATCAATCCTGCCAAAGGAAATCTTTTGTTC
The DNA here is from genome assembly GCA_951800055.1 of Cenopis cana. Classification (NCBI taxonomy): domain Eukaryota; kingdom Metazoa; phylum Arthropoda; class Insecta; order Lepidoptera; family Tortricidae; genus Cenopis; species Cenopis cana. The sequence continues at coordinate 4,332,236 of OX637487.1, read as the reverse complement.
ATTAAACGCCGTATTTTCCCTTTTCTTGTTCCGTACAGATGCCACTATAGTACGTGTAGACTCAGTGAGCTTATCCGGCGTTTTCTAAGCCGCTAAATAAACCATAGTTGCGCCTAACAGGTGTTTAACTCTATCCCGTACCCCACGCTCGTAACAATATTAAAATAGGGATGGTGACTCAAAATTAATTAAAAGAAGGAAAGCAAAAAAACTATACCAAATGGTGAAAATCCTGATAGCAAAAAATGGTTAGAATGTTGCTAGTTATGCCAGGATCACACGTACCGAGCAAAACGGGCGAGACAGTAAAATTAGTATGGAAGGTTTACTCGGCCGAGTAAAACTTTCATACTGTCTCGCCGTTTTACTCGGTACGTAGGTAGGCATTAGAGAGAGAAAGCGGTCGAGGACCGTTACGTCACGGACTTAGCCGCATGATAGTAAAAATGTGAATCGTTCCTTGGAATCTGGCGTTTTGCGGAAACGGCCAGAACCCCTCCAAAAACTTCGAAGACTTATAACTTTTGAATTACCTATTTAATCTTTTGAGTTACTTATTTCGCCATTTGATTCTTTTTGAGAAAATTCGATCTTATTGTTTTTTTTCTTTGGTTTCATTTCATCATCCCTATTCGTCAACTCGCATTTCATAACAAGGAAAATGTCGAGCCTTTTGTGCAACTGTCACAGGCAAATACCTATTTAATTATTTCTCATTTAACTTGAGCTTTGTTTTACTGGTGGTAATGAGATTTTTGGTAATACTACATACATATCCTGGCATTGCTTAGCGATTTTGTCTTGTAATTTAATTTAATTGAATAGCAGCTAATTTTGTTAACTTAACTGAGTATGAACCAGTCCACTAGCGCCACCAACGCATATATGCGTTTCCGTTACTTTCACCCAGTGCCTTGAGCGCACCGACGCGTTCATAATATTTAGTGACTTTCACCCTGTGCCTTAGTGCCTTAGACTTAGAATAGTCGGTTGAACTCATACGTGCGTTTGGGGCACACAGCAAAATGCGGCACCTGCCGATAGTCCAGCAAAAGACGGTGGCAGTGAATGCGTTAAATACAAAATGTAGTACATACATAGCGTTCCCCTTTTTAGGGTACCGTACCCAAAGGGTAAAACGGGACCCTATTACTAAGTAGACATGAGTAGTTCACGAATGAATGATTTAAATGAAGTACTTCACCTCGAGTAACTCATTCACTAGTTCAGTTCGGATTCATATACTTCAATGCTTCAGTTCGTTCAGTTCATGATTCATATCTTTTACCTACTCATTCGCTCCGAGAGTGACATAGACGACATGATTGAATGAATAACTGATATGTTTACCCAATCTATATCGTAGATGGATCTGTTGAGCTACTGAACGAAACTGAACTAGTGAACTAAATGAGTGATATACTTCACAGTGAAGGAATGATCACTCTTTTCTTTTTAGTGACACATTTTGCGCATGTACTAAGACTTCGTTGTCCGTTCGTCCGATCGTCCGTCCGTCCGTCTGTCACCAGGCTGTATCTCATGAACCGTGGTAGCTAGACTTGAAATTTTCACATATCATGTATTACTGTTGCGGCTATAACAACAAATACTAAAAAACAGAATAAAATAAAAATTTAAGGGGGCTCCCATACAACAGACATGATTTTCTATAGAGAATGGTACGGAATCCTTCGTGTGCAAATCCGTGTTAAAATAATAACAACTTGTCACGATTGGCGCCAATTGTTCATACCTACTGTTGCGACGGAGGCTATAAACAGATTCGTTGCCATGGACATGACACGTCGCAAGGTAGTATATATAGTTATAAGACTTAAGTCAAAAGAGTACCTTCTTATGTTCTTAGTTATAAGACTTATAAGTCAATTTATATGTTGCGATGCCCTTACAGGGTTCATGTTTGATACTTATATTTTAACATATAACACCTATGTATTTGTAACAACATGAGTGCAATAAATACTTGAATACTTGAATACAGGTATTTAAAAATTCGCCGAGTTCAAATAAGTGATATTAAGTAACCCAGTGGCATAGCACATGGCTTACAGAGATGGCCCTTTTTGTAAGTTTAAAATTCTTGCGTTAATTTTTATTACACTGAGTAGCATGGAAAGTTCTAGAATAATTGACTGAACAGAAAGTTCCATGCTATAGACTTACATCAACGTAATAACTAGTCAGACTCAGAGTAAATCTGTTTTTAAAATGAACGCCGCTCACCTGAGACAGAATCTTGAATACCTACTTTTTTCCCCTATAGCATTCGAAAGTAGAGTTACTTTCGATTCTGAGTAGAATAAACCGGACTTTATCAAAATTTAAAAATAATATAACATTTTAAACTCTCGCCTTTTGTAAATATACTTAAAAGATTTGTTTAAATGTTGAAGTATTAAAAAAAGTCGATGTACATTCGACTTTCCGTAAAATGGCCCAGCGTTGATTTTAATTAAAAACGATTCTACATTTATTAAGCACAAACTCTCAAACAAATATCATTCTGCGTAGGTACCTATTACATTCTCCGTCAGTTTGTATACGTACTTGTGTAATTAAAGAAATCTCAATCATAAAGTAATTAGATTTTTTTTACTCATTAGATTGTTGTGATGTCAAATATTTTTGGTGTAATTTATAATTACATGAGGAGCTAAGATGATCGCGTATATGTCCGACCATATAGCATTTGTCCCTTACTGTCAAGTATGTAAGAGGAAGAGGGAATAATATGGTCGGACATATATGCGATCATGTTAGCCCCTCAGATACCGATACTGTCTACAACGTCATATAAGTTCAGTGCGGGAAATGCGTCTTTTAAATATTTAACACAAAACAGTACTTTAGAACTACTTTAGCACTCCATCTGAACAACCGTGGGCCCAAACTTTTAAGCTGAATTACTTCTAAAGTAGTTAAGTACTGTGTTTGAGTTACCTTAATCCTTAAAAGACGCACTTCCCCGCATTTATTTTTGTTTTATTTTCTCTGTTGACCCTATTTTATATAAATTATAACCTCGCGCTCCCCCTTGTAGCCAAATTACTGGAAACTTCCATAATAATCCTGAGATTAAGCGGAACAAAACAGCGACACAAACTTCTAATCGTATTATATTATAATAATAACATAACAATTCCAATGCCTTCAAAATTACGGCGGTGTCAAAAATTCGAACTCGAAACTGAAATAAACAGAAGGACCGACTAAATTATCATCAAGATCACGGTTGATTTAGTCTTGTGACAATAAAATCCGATTAAGGCGCTACACTGAGAAATTTGGAGACTTTGAAACGCTGTCCTGCCCAGACTAGCAAACAATAGGGGCTGATTTTCAGATATATGATTCTTGACTATATGATTGTGGTACTGACAATAGCGAAACATGATTGCTTAAAATTTTCTCGATAGAAAATAAATCCAAATTCGAGTCTATATTTTCATTTTTTTCCTCAGCCTACTAAAACAACGCGTTATTAAAAGACACGATTAAGTTAATATGATGATATTTTACCTCATCTACATAGGTACTGACAAGAGGAAATTTAATAAACCTACACACAGTCAGATATTTAACGAGATTTGTCTAAAAAGCCATTCTCGGAGAGGGTTGCATCCCGTTTTGTCGTGAGCGAAAAACAAAGGGTGTCTCTTTCAATCGATATATCGCCTTAAGTTTCTAACTCGCGCGCCGTAAAAATGCTATAGGTATTACCTAAACAGAGATATGGTTATTCTTTCTCAAACATGCTCGGAAAAATGCTTATGTTCGCTATTATATTAGACTGCAAAACATCGTTGCAGGACTTGCGGGGTGTTGCGAACTAATAGGTCGTTAATGGAATGCACAAGTACTTGCAGTTCTCGCCTACAGTGCACAAACTTGGTCGTTGACAGCATCTCATAAGTGCAAACTCTGGCTTTGCCAGCGGGCCATGGAGCGCAGCATATTAGGAGTGAATTTAATGGATCGTATCCGGAACACCACGCTGCGTTCCAACTTCCAAGACGCAAATAAATAGTCGAGCGATAGCTCGGAAAGTGGCTATCTATCTAGATGAGGGCCCTTGCGGATGCACTTCGACCCAATGGGATCTTGTGTGAAAGTGGCTAAGTTATGGTCTAAGAAAATAACGTCTGACAATTCCAAACGTGACACAAGTGACGTCACTCTCGACGACACACTCGCACTTACGGCCGCAGATAGGTTGATACCGTAGCTTGTGCCACTCACACTGTTACACTACTAATCGATGTACCGGATTGCCATGCTTGGCACAGTGTATTTATTTATTTATTCAATCTTTATTGCAGAAAAAGAAATCTTAAAGTACAAAAGGCGGACTTGATGCCATGAAGCATTCTTTACCAGGCTAAGCAGAAAGATTGTCGGCGGTGCAAGTGAGGTGCAAATAAATTCAGAAAAACAACTAGAAAAAATACTATACATACAAAATAATCATATAACCATTATATTCCAGTTATATTCCACCATCCTATCGATAGTTCCTGAGATCAAAACATGTAGGGAGTTGGGACAGACGGACTGAGAAAGTCCCCCTTTGTGAAACCCCTCGGAGTTGCAAGCGTCCGTAAGCTGCGGTGATCACTTATCATCAGGCGGACCGTGCGCTTGTTTGTCACCCACGTGATTTAAAAAAGTCGCACCTTTTGGTATGGAACCATAAAAACTCCAATATTCCACTGTCTAGTTCAATTTCATTACTTAATATTTCTTGTGTTAATCAAGATAGCCTGATGCTTTCACAAAATATTCTGATTTGAGCGGAAAAGTGTTACAAAGTAAATTAAACAAGTTTAACTCTGTTAACTGTGCTGAAATTTAGTTTAGATTGTAAACAAAAAGTTGGAGATACAAGAAAAGGTTTGTAAAGTAACAGTCCGAAAGCGAATTCGAAATATTTCTTACGAATTGAGTATATTTTTATATAATGTTTGTAGGTAGGTATTTTAGACATTATTTATTTGTTACTGTTTATAACTGTCTTATTATATACAAACAGTGACACAAAGGAGAGGAAGACCACTCTCAGAATGAAGTGATGACATTAAAAATGTAGCAGGAAGCGGCTGGAGGCTGGTGGCAGTACTTACGTTACAAGGATGTCCTAAAACGTCACTTGTCAGCCACCGGCATTCCGTGTGAGTCGTGGGAGGATCTTGCGACTCGAAGATCGGACTGGCGTACTGCTGCCAGTACTGGTATTAAAGACTTTGAACGCGCCCGTCTTGAAGATCTAGACGCCAAACGCCAGTTCCGTAAAACTCGGCCTAAGCCCTTCTACCAATACACGTATAACAGTGACGGACAGCTTCACTGTGTTTCTTGCGACCGCACATTCAAAACGAAATTCGGTTTTGCGAGTCACATTCGCGCCCATGCGCGTAGTCTCCGGACCTTAAATATTAAAGGTAAATTTTGCCAGGATGTCGCCGTCGACGGGCTGGACAAGAACCGCATATATAAAAAACAGGGAAACCTGGACAGCTTTGGAGGAGGCTAAGCCCTTCTAAGTGGTCCTCACACAGAATAAGAAGAAAAGTGAAAAAGTGGTATTCAAAAATATTCTGTAATTGTTCTTGAACATGTGGCGAAAGTAATTTACCTGTACAATTATTTACACAGAAAAATCAATAACAATAACGTATTTATGGCGCTACTACACTTCGCTATTATAGAAAGATTAAGAAATTTTGCGATATTATAGAAAGAGATGCAACACGAATACTTGCACACGCATAGCGAAGTGTGGTGGCGGCATTATAGTTTGACACAAGGAAGATGAGTGAAGTATATTTTAGAGTTATCGCATTGACATTTCAATAGGAGTAAACCGTGTAGCCTCCGTGTAGGTTGAAAGCCTCTATGCGCCGGGGAGCCGACGATGCTAAATGCGGATTTACTTTGAGCGTCTTTGGGGCCTATTGGACGATAAGAAAAAAAGGCCTATCCACACATCCATGTGCACATTACACATTCTTATCTAGGCTTTATGTATTAGGATTAGGAAGTGCCTATACTTACCCCTTCTGAAGTTGTCGGTACTTATGTCTATAGTCCAATAAAATGCGACTCGTATTTGCACGAAACAAATCCTATGTTCACGTGGCCAATTCGTGCCCCAATTTAATCGGGATAGGTTGTTTGAATAGTTGATTGGTTACATTGGGTGACCAAACATACATGGTGGCATGATTGTGGTTTTCGCTCTTCTATATACTACCTACCTACATTGATACTGTAATTTTGTTTAGCTACACCCATATAGTAAATCCTCTTTAATGTGTAAGTACAAAAAACCGTTGGTAAGGACCAGCTTTTCTATACACCATGCCTGCCCCCGACCAACGCGCGTGTACCGTAACCACACCACAAACGATGCCGTTATGAGATCACGTACAACTTTATATCACAGGTGCGGGCTCCCGCCGGGGACTCCAGGCAGGGGTATTTCATCAAACATTGCTTCCGCCGGCTCAACCCTTGCACATGAAACACATGAAAGAGCATTTAGTATATGGATGTATGTAAACTAGTCATTTACACCCATTATAGTAAAATCCTCTTTTACGTGCTCAAAAAGTGAAGGTAAGAAACCAGCTTTATAATATTCCGCGGCCTGCGCCCACTGGCCGTCATTAGGATTACAGGATCATAAGTTAACATAATATTACCACTACCTACCGAGCGAGATGGTCGTATACAACTTTGTATAATAGCGACAGAGAGACATAACCATTTGTTGGTCTTGTCATAGTTTCACTTTTTCATCTGCCTGCTGCATGTTCGTATAACTTTTCCAATTCCTCTTTTCCCATTAATTTTCCCTTCTATAACGTTTCTGATGAAGTTGACGTGTTCTAAAAAGTGGCTGAAAATGTTTCCTTCCTAGTTGTAATTGTGCTCATTGAGCTTCTCTTTTCTTTTACTCTATCTCAGGACGGCTTCGTTGGTCAGAACCGGTACGTATAGTTCGTACAAAACTGTGAGGCCAAGTCAAGGGGCTTGCAGTGGGTGGCGCGCGTCGCTTTAAATGCCTACCGCTCGCTCGGCCCGGGGCCGGCCGTCAGTCGAGGGCCGCCCGCCGCCGCGCGAACGCGTCTATATGCACGTTACCGCTGCCGCCGCAGACTAGAACGCGACGAGCGACGAGTCGATAGCCCTAGCGCTACACGTGCCGCGTGTGAATGAATACAAGTTATACGATAGACAATTAGACAGAGTAGGCATGTTTTTTATGCCTAATCGCCGTTTTTGTTAGAAAGTGAAGCTTCTGTACGATTTGTTAGACGCATTTCCTGATATATTGCGTTCGTTTGACAGAATTTAGCCTTAGAGTTGTGTCCGAACTATATACATTAATACCAGATCGAAATGCCATTTTAGCAAGTCCGATCGACCCTGTATGGCGCAAAATTGCAGCGCTTCGCTGAAATTCTCGGCACCTAGTTGTGTGTTTTATCCTGGTAATTTAATTTACTCGGCACAACTTTGCCTAACTCCTTAACACCTAAAAACCGCGGCGTTTGAATGCACAGTAGCCGTAATAACATAAGTACGTAAAGTCTATGCATCCTTACGCGTCATATCATGTAAACAAACTCTTTTTGAAGACATTTATCATTATCACACTTTTCCCTTAGGATTATAAAGGATTTTCATTAATAAATATAATAATTACTTATAAAAAAAATACTTTGTGAGCTCCTTTAACTATACAACAAAATTTTAAGTGATGATTATTGTGTAGTCCTAGAGAAAGTTTGCTAATGATTAAATGTCTTCAAGAAGAATTTGTTTACATGATATGACACGTAAGGATGAATAGACTGTACCCACGAATATATTTGGGCTTTCAAACTACACTTTATGTAATACTGAATCATGTATTTAGGTCACAACTTCGTATTATTATATTGTCCCATTAAAATTTAAATAATAAACCAAAGAACGAAAAATAACGTAATAATATTTATGTCACACCTAGCCATAACGTGGCCATTATCGCACGCTCCGCGCGCGAAAAAACCCACTTCCTGGCCAGGGGGTGACATAAATTTTTGTACTTACCACGGGCGATAATAAAGAAAGCCTCAGATCGCATATCTATCGCCCTTGCCTTCGGCTCGGGCGTAAAATACCTGCGATCTGAGACATTCTTTGTTTTATCGCCCTTGGTAAGTAATGTACTATTATGTCACACCTGGCCATAAAGCGGCAATTACCGCACGCTCCGCGCGCGGGAAATCCCACATCCTGGCCAGGGGGTGACATAAAATTCTGTACTTAACACGGGCGGTAATAAAGAAAGCCTCGGATCGCATATTTATCGCCCTTGCCTTCGGCTCGGGCGTCAAATACCTGCGATCTGAGACATTCTTTGTTTTACCGCCCTTGTTAAGTAATGTACTATTTTGTATGTTATACCGGTATCCGACTCCTTGGCTACAGGAGAGTCGACTATCAATCAGGGCTTGCGTATGGATTGAATAGAATATAATATTTTAGTTTGCGTTACCAGCGTTACTGCTAAATACAAAATTAAAATAAAAGTTCTACACATCTACCTTTTTGTTGTACTTAAAAAGTTAGCGGTTGCTTCGAATTTCTGCGAAACAATAAATTGTATGGAACGTTTGAAACCGGCCTTATCACACTAGCGTTTTGCGAGCGGTTTGCAAGGAACGTGATCCAAAGCGTGCTCGTAGCGTACCTAGCGATTACGCAGCGAGCTACGTAATTGGTTCACCTAACTAGCAAACCGCTCGAAAATAACCTTGAACATTTTCCTTAACCGTTTCAAAGAAAAAAAAAATATGCATATCTTTAATAAGTTTAACGATTGTAACTTCGAGTAACTTTTTAACCCTCATTTGCATCCTTTTGTGCCTTTGTCGTGTAGGGAGGAAGGTCGAAATGCGGATTTAAGTTAAAAAGAGCCTGTCATATATATATGAAGGTATTCAGTATACCTACAGAAATATAATATATCAAAATATTTAATTAAATGTATAGTGTAGAGAAAGTAATATCAATTATTTTCCCTTATCTCGTTTATTTTTTTTATTACATTATAATAACTTTTTTTCTCGTTTTTAGTGTTACATACCCAAAGGGTTTTTTTCTTTCTTTTTTTTGATTCGTGTTAATTTAAAAAGGTGGTGTAAAGGTAAGCACGCTGGTCCGGCAAACCAGAGGGCACGGGTTCGATGCCCGTCAGAGGCTGCGTGCGTGATCACGGTTAATTTTTCCTTTGTATCTATTGTCTGTATCATATAATTGGAAATTTGCTATTAGTTCAGTGTTTACTACAGATTTATATTGAGGCTTTATTTACTACGAACAAATAGACATCGTAACAAAATAAATAGACAGACGGGCTAAGCTAAATATGAGCGAGATTACATTTCCCTTTGCTCAACCTCTCTAAAACGTAGTTTATTAATGGCATGGATACCCCATATACAAACCTATTACATTTTTACAACGGTAAGAAAAGGCGTACGCCACTCGCTTTTCAACCACAATCTATACAATTATGTCCAAAAAAACACGTTTTTATTGCCTTTTTTCTTTTTTTTATACTACGACGGTGGCAAACAAGCATACGGACCACCTGATGGTAAGCGGACACCGCAGCCTATAGACGCTCGCAAATCCAAAGGAGTCACGTGCGCGTTGCCGACCCTTTATAAAATTTGAGGACCCCTTGCCCTCGAGGTGCCCTTGGGTGCACTAAGTTCAAACCAAAAAGCATTTTCCCAGTCGGCTGTTTCAGTGATATTTTCAGCTACACACTCGTTTTTCCAGATTTTCCTTTGACGGAGCGTGTAAATGTTCTGTGAATAACGGAATATACTGCATTTTATATGCAAATAAAGTTGAGTAACCCTAGATCCCTAGAATGATGTACCTCTCTGTAAACAAAATGGACGTGATGAGGTTGTTGCGCTTCAAAGTAAAATTCTTACCCGTCGGCCAGTGCAGGGATATTTATTAGGTACTCCGAATTCAGATTCAGTGTTTAAATTATACCATGACAGTGACAAACAAGCATACGTGTCTAAGAGAGGTAGGGAGCAGCCCAACTGGGGAAGTGCCTCCACAGTCATAATAACATTATTTACTATACAAGTATGTAGTGAGTGATGTGTTTCTGGAGGTGGACAAGGTTGCCAGAACTCCCGAGGAATGCACTGTTAAGAGCGAGGGACCTAAACTTGTCCCTTCTGCTGTCAATACAGTTAATCCTCAAATGTTATAAAGGGCCGGTAACGCGCACGTGACTCCTTTGGAGTTGCGAGCGTCTATAGGCTGCGGTGGCCGCTTACCATCAGGACCTGGTGGACAGTACGATCCATTCAAGAACCGGCTTTCCCTGTTCTGTTTAGACGCTTAATGGGAGTCGATAGCATTTCGCGTGCTTTCTCATTGATAATCCATATTCACAAGCACGACTAATAAACCACTTCAGCCACATAATTAATTCCTAAACCGTATGACCAATATTATCAGCCAGAATGTATGATGAGAATCGATATCATCCAATCAATTAACTGACTGATTTCCACATCGAATCGTTTTGTGTGCATCCGATTATCAGAGTCGGTTTGAGATATGGAGGCGAGAGTGGTTTTGGTCGTGATATTTACTGTTGCATTTGTAAAGGTAATCTTTGAACGTTTTATTTGCACCAACCATCATATCATCTGGCTGCCCAAAGACGTTTTCGATATGATTTCGAAGCTGATCTAAAAAATATATTTGCAATTCGAAACAGATCAACGACCAGTAAATTGTTACTTCTGCAGCGTTAAGAGGAGGGGTAGGGCAAGCTCTCTCCATACAAACTTTGTGCAGGATTTACTTCGTTTGTGTTTGCATTAAAGTTATGATTTTTGGTCAGTATGCTTATTTTTCTGATAGCTATTTCGTGATGTAATTTTTTTTATGAAATATTTTTTTAAATTTTTAAATTTTGATTTTTTTTGAAATATTTGAAAATTTTCACATCACGATCTTCGCATATCTAATATTTACAACCAAAAAAAATATTATATTTGTGAGTGCCAAAACCGACAAATAAAACGTGCACAAAGTTTGTATGGGGAAGGCCTTGCCCTACTCTGCGCCTTAATTGGAGCACGTGCATGTAAGCGTAAACGCGAAAAAAAACAAGTACATGAAGGGAACCCTTCCAATATCTTCAAAACAAAAACTGACGGACATGTTCATTCTTCCAATCCTTACCTACGGAGCACAGACTTGGTCTTTGACAAAAGTTCAGAAATCTGCCCTCAACAGATACAATACTGCGTTCCAAAACCCAGATAGCTGACGTGGCTCATACCGCCGCTAAACTAAGTGGAACTGGTTTGGGCACGTTTACCGTATGCCGGAAGACTTGTGGGCTAAATCTACCACCAAATGGGTCTCACAGAACCGAGCACGGTGTCGAGACAGACTTCGTCGGAGGTGGCGAGACGAACTTGACGTCTTTGATCAGGACTGGTGGAAGACTGTCCAAGACAGGGATGAGTGGAAGAAAAAGAGGGAGGCCTTTGACTAGGAGTGGGACACTTTAAAAAATGTATCTGCGAATTGCAACTAGTGGGTAATCGTGTGACAAGCTGCAACAGAACGCTAACTTTCCTTTGTTTATACTTAACCCCTCGTATGCGGATGTTAAATTTGTTCAATAAAGTTATGACCCTGAGATGTAAAACAATAGGTAATGTTGGGCATGGATACGGGTCTTCAAACGAAGGGTAAGCGTTTTTCAGGCTAGAGCTTGTTACCACGTAGCATTGGCGTGCTAAGTTAAGGCGAGAACGAAGATTGAAGTGAGAGCGGAGCGTTGTTAGATCATCAATCACTCCGTGAAGTTTTGTTATAGCGGGTCCTAATTAACTGACTGAAATGTTCATCCAATGCCGGAAAGATCTAACCAACATTAAGTAAAAACCTCAATGTCCATGCACAAAATCATCCTAATATTTTACATGTTCATTTCAGAACACTTTAAGTATGTGCGATGCTAGGGTACGTATTATTATGTCACATCAATACTTACACAAATAAAAAAATAGTTAATGCCCTATACAGGGTGGCCCGAATCTTGGCGTCAATTTTTTTTTATATTCCTCACTTCGTGGGCTATCAGAATATACCCCATGTATGTTAGCCGATTTTTCGTAGTTTATGAATTTTTAAACTTTTCTTTGCTGGCTTTCTATGTCAACTGGTGGTCAACTGTCTGTTATGTGACAGACAGTTGACACTGACAGCTGACAGTTGTCTCATATATATCGTACCGCCTCCGCACCAACAAATAGAGATAAGAGGCGACTTCACAAGTCTTGTGAGTCCAGAAGACGTTTAAAATAATATACACGGCAAGACCAAAAACAGGTGCGCAGTTTACGAAATCCTTTCTCTGCAGTGTAAGGGGCAAGGCTGCACGTCTGGGGTATGGTTTCTTATATTATCTTTCAAAGACGACGCGCATTTAGAGTAAGGTTTCTGTCATAGGCGGATAAGTTTCAGTCTTGTTTCTTAATATTTAAGCACGTAGGAATAATTCCCTCAGGCAAAACATAAGGCGACGGTTTAGTGGAACATAAAGTTATATAAGACCAATAAGACGCTCTGGACGGTCTTGCATTATATACTGCAATTGCAAAATATAGAATGAGACAAGGATAAAGGATGATTCTCGCTAGACCGTTCCGTGTCCGGGCCGGCCCGTTTTCTAGTACAAGAAATCGACAGCAATCGCGCGTCCTGTATTAGAAAACGGGCCGGCCCGGATACGGAATGATCTACTGGAATCACCTTTAGAATTCCAACTTTATTTGTATCCTATCTCATTCTATCATGTAGCTTCGGTCTGTGATGTTGAAAAGCAAAATTCTACGTCCTTAACTTTGGGAACAAGAAGTTTTTTAACAGTCCGCCTATGACCAGCTTCTTTTTTTTAAGGCATGGATTAAAGGTGTTTTAAGAAGACGAGTTTGGGTAAGTGGGCTTTGAGGCCCATGAACTTGGGAAATATGCCATTCAATCTTTATTTCTCTGGAAGAAATCCCTTATAGGGATTAGCTTGCTGCTGATGTTACCTGTTGTTATAATTCTTGTTTTATCGGTGTGTTTAATTCTATATACATTAAATAATAATACAATAGTAGGTACTTCTTTGCCGTGGCTGAGAAGGAGGCAATAGCAGACTGAGTATTTATTAAAAGGGACGAGCTTACGAGTCCGTTTGAATATAATGCAAAAGTTTGTAACTCGACAAATAAAGGAATTTATATGTAACATTCCAGGTGGCCTGCACTGTTTTTATTTTTTTAATTTTGATCTGACCTTAAACTATTCACTTTACATTCCAATAATATATAGCGTTCAGTTTGCAGGCCATTTTTGAAAAAAAAATGTAACCCGTTTCTCTTACGTGATTCCAATCATCGGTATTTTATGAAATAAATATCTGGGCGGCCGAGCTTTGCTCGGCGTTTTCCCGGGCATGACACCTAGCTAGATCGATTGCTCGTCCCCGAAAACCCCCACATACCAAATTTCATCAAAATCGTTAGAGCCGTTTCCGAGATCCCCGAAATAAATATATATACATATAAATAAATAAATATATATACAAGAATTGCTCGTTTAAAGATATAAGATATGATTATAGCCTGAATTTAAGAATTAATTTAATCATCAAAATTAAATTGACAAGGCGACGACGATGATATCTATATGTATAGTCTCTATGTCTCTATGTAACTCCAATTACATAGAGACATACATACATACATACATGTGTATTTAGTTTAGTAGTAATTTAGTTTAGGTATACATAAAAGGGATCAGTCCGAAAATCAGCAGGATGTGCGACACCTACCCAGCTGTGGCTGAGACTGGTACCCATTGCCCAAATATTTTATTGTTAAAATGTATTTTAATTTTAATTGAATGTTTAGTTTTTTTTTTTTTTTTTTAGGAAATATTTATGTTTAATATTAAGTTTGTGGCAATAAAACATTTTTTTTTTTTATAATTATAACGACCTATTATGATATTGTTAAACTTTAGGTCAACGATCACGCTATATGTATTTCTAAGGTGAGAAGAAAAACTACAATATTTTACAAGCTATACTATATACGTACGTGTATGGGTGTTCGACTGTTCGCAGCAAATCTTGCAACTGAATTGTAGACCAGTTATCCTCTACCGATTTAGCTGAAATTTGGCATACCTACTTATTGTAAGTTACACACAATATTATAGTACAGTCATCTACAGAGAAAAGGGACCCCCCTGCATAGAAATTTGTATGCACAGGGGGTTCAGTTTCTCTGCAGCTGACCGTACCACCGAGCTGATCTTTTTTTTATACTATGACGGTGGCAAACAAGCCTACGGGCCACCTGATGGTAAGCGGACACCGCAGCCTATAGACGCTCGCAACTCCAAAGGAGTCACGTGCGCGTTGCAGACCCTTTATAAAATTTGAGGATGCACTGTGTTGACAGCAGAAGGGACCAATTTAGCTCCCTCACTCTCAACACAGTGCAACCTCGGGAGCTCTGGCAACCTTGCTCACCTCCAGGAACACAACACTACATACCAGAGTATATAATGTTATTATGGCTGTGGTCTTCTGCAAGGCGGAGGTACTTCCCCAGTTGGGCTGCTCCAAATTCGAGCAAGATGAAATCATATGTTAGTCGCCACAGGTCGCAATAAAAAATATCGAAAAGTGCATGTCTAGTAAGTCCTTTAATGTTTTCATTATTTTTACCAGTGCGCTAAGGACTCATGTGTGGCTTCTGTGAGTATACATTTTTAACTGTAAAAGAAAAAAACTAGGGCTGCAATGCCTGCAATCGTTAATTTGATCATATTGTTAGTTAACAATTTATCAACGCACAATATTGGCGTCGTCGTAGACCGATAATCGAACTCGGTTTCTGTATTGCTGCACCGATGGTTGAGTGAGCGAAGTGATCGAAGATCGCCGTTTCAGCTTGGGCAAAAATGCTTCCGTTACATGTTAGTTAAGTTAGTTTGTCTATCTTCTCAAGACATGCGCAAAATGTGTCACTAAAAAGAAAAGAGTGATATACTTCATTCCTTCACTGTGCAGTATATCACTCATTTAGTTCACTAGTTCAGTTTAGTTCAGTAGCTTAAAAGATCCCTCTACGATATAGATTGGGTAAAAATATCAGCCATATTATCTCAACTATACAAGTTTTGAAGAACGCTTTAAACAAGTGACTAGTTCGAAGTGACTAATCGATTAATTAAGTCGAGATCCAAGCTCCATTTTTAAAAGCTCGCCTGGGTCTGTGTCTATTCGGATAACGTTGGGTTACGCTAGTTTAGAACAGAATAATTTATTATAAAATTCTTACAACTAATGTTACAATTAATAGTACAAGCTTTGCTTAGTTTGGGACTAGGTTGATTTGTGTAAGATTGTCCACAAATATTTATTTATTTAACTCTGTTCTGACCTGACAGCATTTTCATTATGTACTCAGGCAACCTTTTTGCATGCCCACAGTGTATCGCGCATGGATGTGTTGCTCAGGTAAAATAGTGGATTGTGCCTCAAAGGAGGAAAATTATATATTTACGGCGAGTGCGGTATATTGAATAGAAGTAAAATAGAATCTTCAGCGTAGCGAGGGATTTAAAAGATTACGCCCAAGACGGAAATAATTCTGCTACCTTGTGACATATACTGCTAGGCGACTTCCTGACTTGGCGGGGCGGGATCGATATGTGACATTTTTTTCTTTGACGTAAACTTACTGACGTCGCAAAGATTCCCACTTGAAAGAATACTGTCAGTATTACATTTGCGCAATAGTAATATTATGCGCAGAGCGGACCAATACTGCCTTCGCATCGTCTCGCTTCCGCGCATCCCGCGCTAGTCAGGAAGCACTTATTTAAATGTAGGGGCGCAGCAAAAAGTATTACTGAGTCGACTGACAGTTGACACTGACATTTGACAGTTTCCTCATATCGTACTGCCTCCGCACCGACAAATCAGGAAGTCGCCTTAAGCTGGTATTACACTGTCCTGAATTCAGAACGTTCAGAGCGGTACGTACCTATATGTTAGAGCGAGATGCTTCAACTCCCCTCCCCTAGTCAGGATTCTGGATTCAGGCCCGCTGCTAAAAATATGATATGTCTTACAAATAAATCTACTACCGAGTGACACATACTGCTTTTCACACCTTTTATGAGAAAAAGAGTAATTGTTGCCCTCAAATGAGGGACGAAAAGTACGTATTTGATTCTTCATTCGAGAGCCACGATGACTCTTTTCTGAATAGCAGGTGTGAAATTAGTACATTACTTACCAAGGGCGATAAAACAAAGAATGTCTCAGATCGCAGGTATTTTACGCCCGAGCCGAAGGCAAGGGCGATAAAATATGCGATCTGAGGCTTTCTTTATAAAAAAAAACCCGCCCGCCCGTGGCCCGTGGTAAGTACAAAATTTTATGTCACCCCGTGGCCAGGAAGTGGGTTTTTTCGCGCGCGGAGCGTGCGATAATGGCCACTTTATAGCCAGGTGTGACATAATAGTAGTTTATGCAACTGGTACATAATGAGGGGCATTAAAACACGAGTGTGTTTTATGAAACGAGCCGAAGGCGAGTTTCATAATAAGGTCACACGAGTGTTTTAATGCCTAATTATGTACAGTTGCATACATTACTTTATCTACACACATATTATAATTACTCTAAGATGGGTTCAGAAACCGTAGTAAATAAATACAATAATTGTGTTAATACAACCTTTTTTGCACGGTTGCGGAAATATCGAAATCAGAACTGGCAACAGATACCTGAATGTTATTTTAAAAAGTAAAGAGTCCTTATTCTGATGTTATCATGTCGTTCTAGCTCAAATTTCGTGCGATATTTACTAAAAAAACATCGAGCTGACATTTCGCATCGACTGAATTTGAATTTTCAGTGATACTAGAATAGGGACATGTCAACTTTGACATTTAAATTTTGACAGTTTTGTTTGACGTAATATTTTAACATCATATATGAGATTAAAATGAGATATTTTATTACTGCTGTAGCCTTAGCCACAGATAAGAAAATTGCCATAAATTCATTGAATGTTGAAATGAGAGTCATTTTCTACGGTTTCCGAACGCATATTAGAGGATTTATGATATGTGTGTAGATAAATGGTATTTTACTCACCTTTGAACCATAACCAGACAGCACTTTAATTTTCGCTGCGAATACAAATTCGCTGAGGTAAACTGAGGTGTCACGTACTGGGTGTACGTGACACCTGAAAACCTAATAGACACCTATTGTTATGAATTAAGATTGAAAACGTCAGTAATAATAATATTAAGTACACCATAATACACTGACCCTTACCGGTATTGCTCTTTAGCGATGTTAAACCAATGCATATATTTTTCATATCAACATATTAATTGACAATTTAAGAAATACCAGAATAAGAATATAATACATTTTTCATGTCAAAAAATTTAATAAGCCCGCGTTAATGAGGATGGAGGCCACGTAAAACAAATAATTAAAAAAATAAGTGACTGCACATAAAATGTCGTTTCTCCTATATTATTTATCGCAGAAATAAACATGCTACCTATTCCTATGCCGGAGATATTTTACTTCCATCGTGATGCAATATTCACGCCTCGTCCTTTTTTTTTTAACGTTGGGGAAATGCATTTACGCATCCCGTCTGGTTGGGGGACCAGGGCGCGTATGACGGACTAACCGCGGCATACACCTTGGACTACCGTCTAAAACCCCAACGAATGCCGGCTACGCCTTGATAAGTGGGACGCCGCAGGATCCCGGCCGCGTGCGTCCCGGCGGGCAGCCCAGGGTAATGGGCCGCAAACCTTTACGCGCCAGTGGAACGGGCGCATTGAATTCTGTGGGATCTTCTTTGCAGGGTATCCCCTGACCCCCGCACGATCCCACTACGGTGGAGGCAGTAAATGCGCATAGCGCCTGGCTCTGCCTCCAGCCCGTCGCCGGCGTAGCGGATCCGCGAGAGGATTATTCTCGCGTTCCCGCTCCGCGGCCTCCTTCTGAGACATAGATTCACGCCTCGCCCTGTATTAGACCAATTTCATGCACTGCAAATTTGACTGTAGGTTTAGTACGGAAAATAAACGTAACATAATCATCCCTCTGACTTTTCAGTGCAAAGGACTGTTATGTCAAGCTAGTGTAAGTAATATTTTTGATACTCGTGCCAACAAACTCGTACTCATGCCAAATTACATACACAATTACTTTTTAGTAAGTAGTAATGGTTACTGAGCTAAGTTGGGGACGTACATGGCGACACTATAAGGGTTCTTTGTTTACTGCGGAACCCTAAAAACGAGCTTACCTTTGAATCGAAATTAACGAGTGTTTTCTTATAATTAATCTTTATCTTAAGAAAATTAAGTTAAATTTGATAATATTTTGGGAAAACAAAGGTAGGTATGTTAAAAGTCCCATAATTGTTATAGTACATTACTTACCAAGGGCGATAAAACAAAGAATGTCTCAGATCGCAGGTATTTTACGCCCGAGCCGAAGGCAAGGGCGAGAAATATGCGATCTGAGGCTTTCTTTATTATCGCCCGTGGTAAGTACAACATTTTATGTCACCCCCTGGCCAGGAAGTGGGTTTTTTCGCGCGCGGAGCGTGCGATAATGGCCACTTTATGGCCAGGTGTGACATAAAAATATTTATAATATTTTGTCATCATAAAGAGTTAGACTCTTGTCGGTGTAGCTCTCTCCATCTGACTCTATCTAGGGCCGTCCCCTTGACCTCCTTATACGACGCGACTGCTAATCTTCCTTTTATTTGTTTCATGTAGGCAGTAGTCCACGGTCTTCCCCTGCCTCGCTTTCCTTAAGAGGAGGGGTAGGGCAAGCTCTCTCCATACAAACTTTGTGCAGGATTTACTTCGTTTGCGTTTGCATTAAAGTTATGATTTTTGGTCAGTATGCTTATTTTTCTCATAGCTATTTCGTGATGTAATTTTTTTTAATTACATAATTAATAATTAATTTTATTTTTTTATTTTGAATTTTTTTGATATATTTGAAAATTTTCACATCACGATCTTCGCATATCTAATATTTACAACCAAAAAAAATATATATTTGTTAGTGCCAAAACCGACGAATAAAACGTGCACAAAGTTTGTATGGGGAAGGCCTTGCCCTACCCTGCGCCTTAAATTTTGCCTTCTATGATGTTCTGTATAACAGCGTCGTGTCGTATAAGATGATATGTCAATTAATAACAAATATCATGTAACATGCACTTTTAGTGTGAAGGACAAGGATGTAATGCCACAGTAAGTAATATTTTTTTACCCAACTTCACAAACGAAGAAATCAAATATTAAGATCTCTTTTATGTACGATCAAGTAACCTGCGTGCATACAAACTTCTAAACAGGAGGGGTCCCTATTCTCTGCAGCTGAAGCATTTCTCTTTTCGGTCGTCAGTTTCATGTATGTACAGTCAAGGGCATCAATATGTATACATATTTTCACCTTATTCCATTGTAATAAAGTCCAAAAATGTATATATATTTATGCCCTCGACTGTACCTAATTGACACGTAGTCTTGCATCCAATTCTACTGATATTATCAACGCGAAAGTTTAGATGTTTGGATGGGAAGAAAACAGCTGAATAGATTATGATGAAACTTGGTAACTATATATATAACGAGTTTACACATATGATACTTTTTATCCCAAAAAAATCGTCCCTCAACCCGCAAAGGGATGAAATACGGAGTGGAAATTTACGCGGACAAAATCGCGAGCTAAAGCTAGTTTACATTTAAAAAATAACTTGTTTCTTCTTTGGACGAATTACGTTCACCCTCGAATTATCGCCATTGTCGTTATTCAATACAAAATCAACAAAGTGGTAATTTCGATTTTAAACTAAATTTTACATACTTCTTTAAATAAAAAATATGCCGCACTAACGTCAAACTACGAATTCACCCCATTTGCCGTCGAAACTGCTGGCCCTTCACTGAGCGAAAAAAAATTTAATTATTAGTAAGTTTTAGTGAATCCCAAGACAAGGAGATTATATACTAATGGTTACAAAACAGTTTAGTAGTAATTAGTAGTTACAAGGACACATTTTTTGGTATTAGTAAATAACTAATATTATCAAAAACTGTTTTGTAACCGTTAGTATATAATCTCCTTGTCCTGGGATTCACTAAAACTTACTAATAATTAGTATTTTTTTTCGCTCAGTGTTGGGGTGAAAGGCTAAGGCGCTCTTGAGGGAGCTAGGCCGCCGGCTGCGTGACCGCGGTGCCGATCCCCGCTCTGGGTCGTTCCTGGTGCAGCAAATTTCTATAGCTATCCAGCGAGGCAATGCTGCCAGTGCTATGGTAACTTTTGCACTGGATGCGACCCAAAGTAGTTAAAGGGCCTCTACGTGTTGGCTATGTGGTACTCGTTGGTACTTCGGCTCCGCGCACGCCTCCTAAAGGTCCGGGACACCATTGTCCCGTGAACGGGAAAGACATATTTACAAATATACATACAGACTTATAGATATGCACATTTGTACAAAGAAAACCTAAGCTAACTAGAGTAACTACTAGTTACTAGAGACCTTTAGGAGGCGTGCGCGGAGCCGAAGTACCAACGAGTACCACATAGCCAACACGTAGAGGCCCTTTTGACAATTTAATGAAATGCAAGGGATACACCGAGCGGATGCTGTCCCTGCCCGTGTCATGTAAATATGTAATTATTAATTTGTTAGGACACGTTAATAAATTGTCATAGTGCTTCTTTAACAATTGTTATAGGTATTTACCAAGTAATTATTAATTAGTGCACAGGTCTCAAATGCCAATCCACGGTGAGTATTCATTTATTAATAGACATTAATCCGTCATCTATCGAGCCCGCTATTTACCGTCCAGCACGTTTTATTTTTTATAGAACGACGGTGGCAAACAAGCGTCAGTCCACTTGATGGTAAGCGGACACCGCAGCCTAATAGACGCTCGCAACTCCAAAGGAGTTAGGTGCGCGTTGCCGACCTTTTATAAAATTTGAGGATTCACTGTGTTGACAGCAGAAGGGACAAATTAAGGTTCCTCGCTCTCGACACAGTCCGTTTTTATGGTCGGTAGGCGAGAGGTCATACACCCTTTGATTTACGAGTAGTAACCCGTCTGATTGTACAGTCAACATCAAAAGTAACTACGCATATGAAAACGTCAAATGTCTTTATTGTAAGGGAACAAGAGGTTTACATCTCTACTTTTGTTACTGAATGTACATAACAGGAGGTACACAAGGTAATAAACGAACCTACTTATATCGCACTGTTTATATCATCACGGAACAGAAAAAAACAACTGTGTTTTTATTGTTCTGTGAATATCACATTTTAGGGACATGCTCTGTATTCGGTAATACATAATGGCCCACTTTTAGAAAACAGCTCGCCGTAATTATACCGATAATTCGCCGTAATTATACCGATAATTCGCCGTTATTAATATCTACGTATTTATACGGCGAATACAATTCGAATGCGATATATGTGTTACCGTAAAATTACAAAAACCGTTAGATTTTAAACTTACTAGTGAGATTGTAAACTGTCGAAAGAGTGTGAGCCGCGCGGGCCTTCTATTTCCACTCTGAGGAACACCAGACAACGAACGAACCGAAGTTGAAAGTTTCACGTCGAAGGATGTGAACCGTAACACACTGTTTACAATTTAACACATTATTTTTCGGTAGATCATAAACTTTTGACAGGCTGCGCCGACCCCAATAAATGGGAAAGAGGCAAGGGAATGATGCGATTATAAACTTTTGACAGTTTTCAGTCTCGCGAGAACTCGCTCGTTTAAATTATTTTTATAATTTGTTGTAAGTGTAGTATTTTTTTACAGTGTACAGGCGAAGGATGTTTTAGGTCCTCGAATTTATGGTAAAAAAAATATATAGTCACGCCACCCGTACCTTGTTTCACTTACCCGTAATATCCCGGAAAGCAAATAGTTGCGTGTTTATCACGTGATGATGCCAATTGTACCGCAGTTAAAAATACGCTGACGCACCGTAAACGATCTAACAAGAAGGAGTCAGTTATGAGTTAAAAAAGTCACGCATGAATCGCGCCAGTGCGTTTACGGTTACGTGTGCGTTTTGAGTAGCGATTTGGTCAAATCTTAAGGGGTATCCCCAACGCAAATGTCCCGTTCTAACACGCGTGAGTTTATAATTAAACATCCCGCTCTCTACGCAAGCTCTGCGCGCAGTTTTGTAAATATTTAGCTATAGTCATTAAACCAATTATTCTATCAAAGCAAACCCTGCGAATTTGTCTATAACTATTTAAGATCTTTAAAAATACTTTACATATTTATTGAAAATACATTCCAAAAAGGGGTAACTTCGCGATTTTTTTCTATCGAGTGAAATTCATCAGGTCATGTAACTGACTGCGATTTTGACTAGACAAGATCCTTATGTAACACATATATTTTTTTTAGATTTTAAGACACTTTATTCTATGTCTCAGATGGTTTTTAAAAACTCAAAAGTGGTAATACACGGCCTTAAAGCCTGTCACCTACCTGTTTTTTGTGGTGATTGAAAGCGCAAAACATCCATTTTACAAGCATAGTAAAGGTGTTAGGTACTAACATAAGATTAGGTATAGGCCTACGCTGCGCCATCTGTTAATCCTATAATGTTTTAATAACTATATACCAATTTAAGGGTTTTACCAGATTCTTAGAGAATCATCTACCTTGTTTAATTAGCTATAGTTTACTATCAAGTATTGTAATTAGTTCATGGCTCTGCCAACAGATATCGCTAAATTTACCTATATAAGGAAGCGGCACTGTGGCCCGCGCTCTTCTTCTAAAATCCGAACCGACACGGTCGACACCCTTTGTATTTAATATTAATAAATATAAGTCATTTACTGTCTCCATCTCTTTCTTCTGCATAGGCGCAGTCTCCATCCCAACAAAAGGTATAGGTATAGTATAGGTAAAAGTCAAAATATCGACTTTCGAATTTATCGGTGCGGCGTGGTCAACGGTCAGTGGTCAAATGTAAGGCGAGGCCTGGTTGTTCATCTTAGAAGAACGCTGACGGAATTAATAATAGCGCCACCTATTTTCATGGTTATTAAACTTGCTCGAATAGTCAGCTAAAAAGTAAAAGAAGGTAGACTGTTAAAAAGGTATTCAAATATTCGATGCGTACCAGTATCACACACGTGGCCCTGTGGTATAGTACTCGTATATTGTCTTTAGAGACAATGTACCCGGGTTCGATCCCCAGCGGCGGATGCACTTTTTGTATGTTTTTTCACGTGTATCTAAGATAATAATTACTAACTTTGGCACTTGGTAGCGCTTTAGTCGGGATCAGAATATACGAGAAGTTGGCTATCTATTTCCAGTCATTACACTCTTATCTAGGGGCGAGGCAGTGGAGCCGCGAACGGGGAGTGTTGAGCCACTTGCCATAGTTCGTAATTCAGGATAAGCTTATGCTGAGATGCAGGCGACGCAGTTTCCACGCAGCGCAGGCAGAGCGGAGCAGATTGCTTAATGCTTTAAGAGGGCGTAGATGGCATTGCAAAAGTCCCGCTCTTACCACTCGTGAGTTTTCTCTCTACGGAAGCTCAGCGCGTTTTTCGGAATTATTAATGTTTATTCTAAACGTGTACATTTATAAGGATAATCTTTTTTATCAGGTTTGAGAACTTATCATTGTACAACTATTAAACCAAAAATCATTGGTAAAGATGGGAGGGTTTTAAAGATCCAAGCAAAAACATCGAAAAAAGGGTTATGTCTGAAAAATAAAAGTATCGAGAAAATTTTGCAAATCCTGTCTTCACTTTTAACAGACTGGAGGAAAATAGTTCAAGAATAATATACTGAACGGACAGATATTTAATCACTATAGATGTTGAGATCTAGGTCGATAAACATTGGCAAAAGTGCATATGTGGGCTCTTAAACTTCTTTGAGATGCGTACAGCAGGCACGTGTCTGCGCTGCGTCTCCTTGTAGTGCCAGCACATTCAGTGGCAGTTCAACGACACGTACAATATATTTGACGGTAGTTCAATGACATAACTTTACTTGAGACGGTTCATTGTGAACCTTGTTTGTATAATAACAATATATATGCCTACAAAGTTGTCGTCATTGATAATTGATACAGCGTTTCAAAACGTATCAAAACAAAGGTTGAATAGAAGACTAATTCCGTTACACTGATTCCAATAAGGATTAATGTACCTGTAACCGCGGATTAATGGTGGAGGGCCACGACACAAGCGGGGGGAAGGGGGTCAGCGTACTACATTTCAAAGTGAATTTTTTTTTCTTAAATTTCAAATCTTCTTCTTCGTAGTCGATCCCTCATGACTGAGGATCGTGACCGCACGCAATTGCCCTCCATGCAGTTCGGTCCCTCGCCAAATGGACCGCACGGGGAAGGCTGCATTTGGCAGCATTCTTCACTGCATCGGTCCAGCGCACCGGAATCCTTCCTCTAGGGCGTTTGCCCTCCACAGATCCGAGAATAATTTGTCTCTCTAGTTCATGCCTAGGTGAGCGCATGATATGTCCGAAGAAACAAAGAATCCTCTCTTGGCAGATGTCCGAGAGTCGTCTGGTGATGCCGAGTTCCTCTAAGATAGAGAGATTTCAAATACTGAAGTCTAAAGTTGCAATAAATTTGTGGTTTTGTTTCCAAGCCGTTACCATAGTGATTCGTTTTAACACAGAGATGTCATTATCATCTTCATCTTTTATAATGCACACTGCTCACTGCTACGGTTTGGAATTCCCTGTCGGCGTCTGTATTTCCGAGTTCATATAACCTGGACCGGACCGGAAGGTGCAGCGTGGGTAGACCCCTCACAAGGTGGACTGATGACCTGGTAAA
The DNA here is from genome assembly GCA_951800055.1 of Cenopis cana. Classification (NCBI taxonomy): domain Eukaryota; kingdom Metazoa; phylum Arthropoda; class Insecta; order Lepidoptera; family Tortricidae; genus Cenopis; species Cenopis cana. The sequence goes on along the minus strand of OX637487.1, from coordinate 4,307,152 downwards.
GGTCGCGGGAGTCCGCTGGATGCGGGTGGCGCAAGATCGGTCATTGTGGCACTCTTTGGGGGAGGCCTATGTCCAGCAGTGGACGTCTTTCGGCTGATATGATGATGATGATGATGATAACCTGGACCTGTTCAAGGCACGAGTGAATAGGCATCTCCTGGGTGCGCTCGCTTCAAAGTCGGCCTCATCTTTGCCCCCTGGCTAGATGCTGGCCAAGAACACTCAATGAGCTTATAACAGGCGCTGTATGCAGCGCATCATCAGTATATGCCATGGTAACTCGCCAACAGATGAACCGATTCGAGTACGGTTTTTTTAATCGAAAATGACAGGGATGGTTCTTGGCTATATATCAGAATAATAGAGTTAAACAACAGATGTCAACTATTAGGTATTAAGGTTTCAACAATTGGGACATTTACCTAATATTTCGATGAAACTATTACTGATTATATTTTTTTCTCTCAACCACTAAAACGATCTAATTGAAATATGGTATAGAGATAGTTTGAGCCCCGGGGAAGGAATACTTTTTATTCCGGAAATCGTCTCTTAAGGGAGAAACAGAAAGCGAAAACTAGGTAAGCGCCTGGAATAAATGGATAGGAATAGGAATTCATTTCTAACGCGATGAATGAGTCCTACTTGGACAAATATTGTCATTATCATATCGATTGGTACCCAATCTCTCCAGTTTTATGGCCCCACCTAATCAAATCGATTACTGCCAAGTAATAGGTTTTCAGCAAACTCGAAATGTGCAATTACAAATTTAATTTGTTAAAATAATTAGGTACTCACAGCAAACGAGGTGTACAATTTCACACACAGACACACATACTCGCACTCATACGACTTACACATTCCTCTATTAGGTATAACAATGTCATTAATATGTACACGGGCCACTTTGTACCATGTCACAGTGTAAATCTAATATGAAAGCCAATAGAGATCTCATATTTGTGTCACTGTGACGAGGTAAGAAGTCATCAAAATGGGTTGACAATACACTGAGAAAACAGTTCATCAATAATTTAGGTGTTTCACATAAAGAGGGGATCAAAGTGACAAATCACCAAAAAGTATGATGAAAATTTTAAATATTGTGGTGAAGCTAATCATAAAATCATGGAGTAATGCAATTATGTGATTAGCTTCAACATAATATTTAAAATTTTCATCATACTTTTTGGTGATTTGTCACTTTGATCCCCTCTTTATGTGAATCACCTAAATTATTGATGAACTGTTTTCTCAGTGTAAGTACATACAAATGGCAGTCACTATTCTATATTGATAAACTCGGCAGTAATAATTTAATCAGCGCTTTTATATTTTACCGTGGACGTCCACGGTACGTTAAAACTCTATGGTCTCATTCACAATTAATCTAAAGCCTGTGGTCTATAAAATAAATAAATTGCGTTTAGAAACTCGAAAAGGAATAAATCTGACTTGATATTATTATGCGAACATGCCTTTAATAACGCGTAAGCGGTAGGGGACCATGGGCGCATGCAGGCAAGAATCAAGAATCTACGCGTCATTGGGCCTACCACAAGCGCCTGGCCGCCGGCACAGAGTAAGTAATAGTACAGTACAGTCCCACTGTTAACAAATCCCTAATTTACAACCCCAAATTATAATAGGTAAGTAACAAACTTTGACCACGCCAAGCGAATGACGCGATGACGCGACCGTCCGGTAGCAATGAGCGGCAGCTACTGAATGGTACCACCTACGGATGTACTTGCAGCGGCGCGGCGAACTGATGGAGTGAGACCCCGCTGCCGCCGGCATCAGAAACCCTCTGACGAGGCGCCTGAAATGTTTTTTATTGAAACATCCGTACTAATATTATAGAGGAGGAACAGAATTGGAAAAGGCGTCTCTAAACAATGCAAGCGGCAAATCATGTAACAGTTGGGGTGACAACGTTAGCAGAGGGTTTGGACCCTGCAGAATACGGATCTGTCTGTCGCCATCTCGAAATTTGAGCCGGAAGTACGGTATACCGGAAAAGGTGCAACCCATACAAAAAAATTCGTAGTACATTTAGTAAATTGTTGCTCTGGTACTCTAAAAGAGGTCCGATTGATATGGTTTTTTGGTATGTTGTGAAGGACAATATTAGCTACGGTAACCTAAAAATTTCGACCCTCCAGCTCCATAACTTTGGCTGCCATCTTGGAAATAGTGTCACTTTTTCAGTTCTTTGCTTTTACTGTCGTGAAAGTTCATTCCAGTGCTAAACATAGTTCTGCAATATTGTAGAATATAAAATTTGCTAAAACTTTTGGGTACAAAGATTTTTTCCATGACCCCTAGGGACGAAGATATGACAGGATATATCACTAAAAATTGCCACTTTTTCCTAGTTTTCCGTTCATGTTTACATTTTAAGTGCATTTTAGCGCTAACTATAGTTCGGCAATATTGTAGATCACAAAATTTGCTACAAGTTTTGTATTGAAATATTTTTTCCACGACCATTAGGAAAGAAGATATGAAGTCATCTATGGACTAGCACCGTCGAAATTAGCTACTTTTGCAGTTTTCTTCTCATATTTAGGTTTGAGTGCGATTAATCGCAATCTGTAGGGGATCTATGATGGTCGAGTGATAGCGGGATAGACGACAAGATAAAGCATCTGTCACTTTCCGATCTATACCACTTCAATCCCTCAAAAGACAAAATCGTCTGTTTCCACTATACCTAGTAAGATCGTAGGTACTTTGAATTTGCATATAATTTTGTCTTCTGTAATATTACAGACCTAGAACTTGAGCTAAAATACACTAAAACGCAAATATGGGAAGAAAACTGGAAAAAGAAGCAAATCTCGACGGTAGTACTCCATAGATGACTTCGTATCTTCTTTCCTGATGATCGTGGAAAAAATATTTCAATAGAAGAGTTGTAGCACATTTTCTGATCTACAATATTGCAGAACTATACTTAGCGCTAAAATGCACTTAAAACGCAAATATGGGAGGAATACTAAAAAAAATTGCAGTTTTAAAGATAACTCCTGTCATACCTTCGTCCTTAAGGGTCATACAAAAAATCTTTGTAGCCAAAAGTTTTAGCAAATTTTGTCTTCTACAATATTGCCGAACCGTGTTTAGCACTAAAATTAACTTTAGCGACAGTACAAGGAAAACACTGAAAAAGTGACAGATTTTCCAAGATGGCGGAGAAAGATATGGAGCTGGAGGGTCAAAAATTTCGGGATACAATGACAAATATTGTCCTTTACGGCATATCAAAAACCTATAACAATCAGACCATAGTTACGGTACCGAAACCACGATTTACCAAATGTACAACGAAAAAATTTGTATGGGCTGCACATTATCCGGTATAACATACTTCCGGCTCAAAGTTGGGGATGGAGACAGGCAGAACCGTATTCTGCAGGGTCTAAGCCCTCTGATAACGTTGTCACCCCAACTGTTACATGACTTGCTTCTTGTATGCTACTTCTTCAAAAATGGGCCTACTCTATTACTACTACAATAGCATTCAATGTCAACCACAAAGTAATCGTACGCGTACTGTAGCCTTAACATGAGTTTGCAATGTTCGCATTACCGTACTCGCTAGCGACTGCGTAAACGATTTACCACCAGGAACATAACAACACGTATACATAAGGGGTCATCCATAAAATACGTCACACGTTAACGCATTCACTGCCACCCTCTTTTCCTGGACATTCGGCAGGTGCCGCACTTTGCTGTGTGCCCCAAACGCACATGTGAGTTCAACCGACTATTTTAAGTCTAAGGCACTAAGGCACAGGGTACAAGTGTCAAATATTATGAACGCGTCTGTGCGTCGAAGGCACTGCGTGAAAGTCACGGTGACGCATATATGCGGCGGTGGCAGTGAATGCGTTAAGGGGGAGGGAGGGGGTCGACAAAGTGTGACATTGTGTGACAAGGGGGTGGGAGGGGTCCTAAATTTCGTGACGTCACATTTCAAAATCTATTATAATCTAAGTGTTAAAACACGAACTTTAAACTATTACTTTACGAAAACCTCAAAAACATATACAACTATATCTGTGTAAATATAAGATACCATTTGTTTTGTCGACCACTCGCTCTACTAGTATTACCATAAGAGAAGGTTTAGAAAGAAGGTTTCGCGCCAAAAATGAAGTTTAAATCTCAAAAAATTTCACATGAATTTTGTGGCAGTGAAATTGAATATTTACGGAAGTATTTCTAAATGTAAATTTGCAAAATATGTGACGTCACATTAGGGAGGGGGGAGTCTCACAAATGTGACCAGCTGTGACAAGGACGGGGGGAGGGGCAAAAAATCATGAAATTCGTGTGACGTAATTTATGGATGGCCCCTAAAGAGCAAGTTGAGGTACTTCCCCAGTTGGACTGCTCCAAATACAGCGACGATGACGACGTTTGTGACTGTGACGGTCTTCTGAAGACAGAAAGAATAAAGAATATTTATTTGCATAAACATGGTAAGTACATGTCAGGTGGTATTATAATTACCTATTAGTTTCACATGTTTAGCCTATTATGGCATGCAAATTTACGTTCTACACAATAATTCATCACATTACGCCATATATATGCGGCTATAAGTATATGATATGAGCCATTACATTAATTACATCACCTACAATAAATATTTTGATAATAATTCAAATAAAGTTATAATTAAAAATATATCAAATTATCATTCCATATATTCTAAAAACTCTCTAATACTATAAAAACATTTCTCTATCAACCATTTCCTTAACTTAATCATGAATAAATTCTCTTGTAGTTGGCGTAGTTCTAGTGGTCTGTGCCCTATAGTCCCTATACCTTTGTTCAGTCAGGCGCATGACATAAATTTTCGCGCGAACATAAATTTTCGGCAGTTGATAGAATATTTTATATTGCGATACTTATAATATAGGTGCGATATGATGAATGAACGTAAAACATGTGAGAAAATTTGCGGCAAGTTTTCCTCGTCCCGTAGAGGATTTATGTTGTTTTTACTTAAACAATATATCACGTTGAAGACAGGATTTTTTATAAAATACGGAACATTCTACGGAAAATATTAAAGATTCTAATTGGAACAGTTCAAATTGTCATCGCTCTTTACTGTTAATTCTCCAACGATTCATTGAAATTTTCTCCAATAGCGTTATTAGTTTAAATTGTCGATCCTCATTAAATATATTGAAGTGGGCATTTCGTGGCCTATTTCGGTAATTCGCCCTGTATAAGAATGACTTTTGCTCGGCGGCCCAAAAACCTTAGGGAGATTTTTCCGCTATGTTACCTTTCCTAAAAGGCTAATCATGTTCAAAACGTTTTGGGTAAGGATAAAAATGGGTATTGTGCGATAGACATTTTTGCCGTTTTTACTTAGTGGGTTCTTCAAATGGGTCTGAAGGGCGCAGGTCTTGATGTAAGGAAAACGCCTTCATATAAATTTTAAATAACTGTATTTCCACTTTTCCTAATCTAGATCATTACAAAGGATGCGTTGCGTGTCGCGGTTAACGTTCAACTCCACTCTTTCTCTTTCTACCCACATATCTCAATTAATATGCTACCTACATTTAATACATATGGATATATTTTGACGTACGGGCCTAGGCAATGTAAAGGCTCGATCGTACAATTGCGTTTTGTATTCCAAATTGGTATCGATGTTTCGGGTAGGGACCAACGCTGAAGCTACTAGTCTAGTGGTCCGAGCGTGCAGCTGTCAAGCGGCGGTCGTGGGTTTGAATCCCGGGACGTAGATACCAATGAGTTTTTCTAAACTTACTCAAGGAAAATCATTTGTAACTGCGGAACCCACATTATAAGTAACTGCGGAACCCTACATTGCGCGTGGCCCGACAAGCATTTGGCCGGTTTTCTAGTTAGTTTAAGAATGGTCGTGAAGGCTTAACTCTGTTCGGGGTTTCTACCACATGACACACATGACAACATTTATGACAATATATCAAGTATTCGTGGTATGCCTCTAGGTATGTAATTTTAATTTATGGAATAAAGAAAGTTAGACTCATTTTGATTTTTCCATTTTATAATTTGTTATAGCATATTGTGCTCGCTTGTTATTGGATTGTAAATTTAAAACTGTTTTTTCAAATAATTTACATTTTGTTACCGTGGCCTAAATAAACTAAAAAAAATTTAAACGAGTTTTTGTTTTTCTTTACAAGCTACCGAATGGTTAAAATTAATACTGTTATAAAACAATAAGCATGAGAATTAATCCAATTGTTAAAAAGTTCTTGTTATGCTTAATTTAATGAGTGTACAACATAGAATGAATGACTAAAATAATGGTTTTATTTTTAAATATTTATTATTAAAATAATCAGTCAGTAAATAAGAAATGAATTAAAACTAAATATAAATAAACTTATTACTAAACAAATATATTAATTCCAAATCCCAATGAAGCCTACTCCCAATAAGGTCTAGTTTCCCCTCGGGGTTGGAAGGTCAGATGGCAGTCGCTTGCGTAAAAACTAGTGCCTACGCCAAATCTTGGGATTAGGTAGAGGACCCCAGGCATCCTTCAGGATGCAACTGTACTGGGATAACGCTAGGAGGATGATGGCTAAACAAATATATTAATTACGAAAAATTAAAAAAAAACCTAAACCTAAACACCGTCCCCAAGTTCACTCATTGTCGGAAATGATGATGGATTCCTACACGTATATTATTTGAGGCTGAATTTCGTGAATGCAGCGTTGAACCTCCTACTTTAATGCCGTTAGTGGTTGTGGGCTTATTGGCATAGACCTTTGTCTTCAAATAACCCCGTAGAAACAAATCTAACGATGTTAAATCACATGACCTAAGGTATATAGATAGTACACGAATTTTGTACTAAATTTGCGAACTATCACAGCCAAACTTTCATTATTTTGTTGTTAAAAATGCGCTGCTCTCTCGTGTAGTGCTCCATTTTTAACAATCCTAAACTGTCAGCTGTCAAATTGTTTTATTATTTTAGTGGCCATCAGTTCTTTTCCCTGTTTTCCATACAAAATAAGGCCAATTCGAATCTTGCGTAAATTTTGGGACACCCGTTAAATGATGAATTGATTCGATGAACGGTCATTCATTTCTCTCTCTTCTCAATCAATTCTTACCGTCGTCAAAACACCAGCTTTGCGTATAAAATTAACTAGTTTTCTCAAATAAACAGAGAATTTAACTGTAAATTGTTCTTAATCAACCACCAACAATATTGAAAACCCCTCCAGGCTGGAGGGGCTTTCAATATTGGTCTTAATTACCAAACTTTGGGTAGGTAGTTGGTTTGGTACCTACATAATGATTAAACTTAAGTTTATAAATAAACTAGCTTTTGCCCGCAACTTCGTCTGCGTAGAGCTCGGTCATCGCGTTAGAATTTTATCGCTGTTTTTTTTATTTCAGGTGGTTACCTAGTTATCTATGTTCCATACAAACTTCTACTTCCGGGATGGGATGAAAACTATCCGATGTCCTTTCCTCGGACTCGAACTATCAGTGGCGGAGCGTCTATTCTATACAACTCGATTCCCACCGGCTTACCTAATTTTCAGCCAGTGCAGTTCTTTTACTACGGCTCATGAAGTATAAGAAAAGCAAATTATTTCCGGCTTTCCTAAGAATATTTTTGACGCGCCGCCACTGCGAACTATATTCGCACCAAATTTCATCTAAATCAGTTCAGCAGTTTAAGCGTGAAGGGGTTACAGAGAGACAGAGTTATGCTAGGCCTATAAACAAAGTTCCAAGTCTCATTGAAAATAAAATTTGTTTTCATCCCTTCAGAGGGCGAATTTCGAAAAACTCTGAAATCTGTTTTATTTTTAATTTTGATGTTTAGTCAGGAAGTTTTAAAGTTTCTATCTTAAAAATAATTTTGTTCTCCATAGATAATGACCAAGAGGTAATTTAGGGAGTTAAATTAAAAGATTAACTAAGTTTCACAGAAACCCTTTTTTAAGACATTTAGGGATGAACTTCGAAAAACGCTGAATTTGTTTTGTTGTATTTAAACAGAGACTCTGTAAAAAATTTGAAGTCTTTCACTTAAAAAAATGTTGCTCTCCATGAAAACATTGAACCCCTTTTTAACCCCTTGAGGGGATGAATTTAAAAAAACGCTGAAATTAGTTTTGTTTTATTTAAACAGAGTCTCTGTAAGAAATTTGTAGTACCTCAATTAAAAAGAAATTTGCTCCCCATACAAACATTGAACCCCTTTTTAACCCCTTTCGGGGATGAATTTCGAAAAACGCTGAAATTACTTTTTTTGTATTATTATAAGAAACTTTCATACAAAGTTTGAAGACTATCACTATAAAAAAAAATTGCTTCCCTTACAAACTTTGAACCCCTTTTTAACCCCTTTAGGGGATGAATTTTAAAAAACACTGAAATTACTTTTTTTCCATTATTATAAGGAACTTTTACACAAAGTTTGAAGAATCTCACTTTAAAAAAAAATTGCTCCCCATACAATATTTCACCCCCATTTTCAACCCTTTAGGAGACGAAAATTTTGAAAACGCAGATATAACTTTCATTGTCTTATTTTAAAGAGTCTTTGTACAAAGTTTCAAGTCTGGACCTTAAAAAAATTATTGCCCCCCATACAAACTTTGCACCCCTGTTTTACCCCCTTAGGGGTGGAATTTCCAAAAATCCCGTCTTATCCCTTGCCTCCGTTATATAACCTAGTTATAGTGTAAATTTCAAATTTCTAGGACCGGCAGTTTCGGCGGGGCGGTGATTAATCAGTCACCCATCAACTTTATATATATAGATGTGTATTCTTGTGCTCTGCTCGTGTATCCAGAGGACTTCTAACACAGTTTAAAACGTTTTAAATTCAATTTATGGGGAAAGAATTGACAATGCCTATCAAAATACCGATTATAAGAAGCTTTGATTTTATAGAAGAAGAAAATAGTACATCACTTACCAAGGGCTATAAAACAAAGAATTTCTCAGATTGCAGGTATTTTACGCCTGAGAGCCGAAGGCAAGGGCGTTAAATATGCGATCTGAGGCTTTCTTTATTAAACCCACTTCCTGGCCAGGGGGTGACATAAAGTGAGTCATGCTCGAAAATTAGATTAGAATTTAATGCCAACGTAGAATTAATTTAATTTAATAAATTACAGTGCGTAGTTCCGACCTAAGATCAAAATAATATTTGGGTTGGCGTCGAAACTGACAAATACAATGTAATATTGGCGAGGATTAGAATTTGGATGCTTTCATACTTAAATCCAGTGAAAACCGAGCGGAAAGAAGGTACTATAATTATTGATGGATCATATTACGCAGCCAGTTTGGATTCTGTAATGAAACTCGTTGGGCAAAACTTTCAATACATTATTAAGAAACATCCCTAGGATATCACTATTGTTTCATGTATAAGATTCTTCGCTCGCTTCTACAGTAGTAAATAGTAATAGTCCTCTTCGACTAATAGTAAATTAACTTGCGACGACAGAGAGGGACATGGTTCCACTTTCATGTATATCCCCGATTTTAAGACAACATTGCGATGAGATCCAAAGACCAAATTTCAGTATTACATTCCAGTGAATGTAATAATATATTGAGCCTTCAAATATCAATATCTGCGTAATACCGAGGTATCGGTGTTACAACACGAAGCAGCTGAAGATAAAACTTGTATAATTTTATTGAGTAAAAAAATAATGTTTATAAATCGTCGAAAAGAGGGTACCTACATCAATGTCGTGGTTTGGTACAGTCGCGGAATGAAAAGGTTCGTCATCTTAAAGATGACTTTTGCTTGTAGAAAAGAGCACAACAAGTATTACAACAACATTGTCTTAATCCTTTACATTTTTGAAACTGCAGTTTACGTTAAAAACAATTTGCATCAGTTTTCGTTTTTTAATAGTGCTCACCGATGTGATAATACATAAGTATATAAAATTAATTAAAACAGCTTTTCTGGCAAAAAGCATTTCCGGAATGGCGCCTCAAATATATATAACAAACTAGCTTTTGCCCGCGACTTCGTCTGCGTAGAACTCGGTCCATATCAACTTTTATACCGTATTTCGCCGTCACCAGGTACTGCGGGCCGGGCAATCTCACTAAACATTGCGCACGCCGGCTCAACGCGCCCGCATGAAACACATGACAGAGGATTTAATATATGGATGTAGATCAAGAAACGTAGATGAAAATTAACATGATGCAGGTGCGGAAAAAACTTCATACGCATCAAGTATGGAAACGAAAACGCGAGTGTAGCGAGCGCGAAATGTTTCGAAAATTATGATGCACGTGCGGAAGAGACTTAATACGCCTCAAGTGTAGGTAGATGAAAACGCGAGCGTAGCGAGCACGAAATATTTCGAACATTACGATGAAGGTGTGGAAAATACTTGATACGTATTAAGTAGCGTAGATGAAATAATTTCGAACGTTATGACGCAAGTGCTGAAAAGACTGACTGAAGGTGAGAACTGGAAGTATGCTCATGTCCATGAGCCTACGTTTAAGTGAAAGAGGTAGGTCGCCTTTCATTGGGTGATTCATAGACCAATAGCTCTTCCAGGCGTTTACTGTCCTCCTATCGACCTCTTTTTCTTGTCTTTGTCGACAATCTTAATAGCTCATCATAATCAAGTGGTGGCGAAATTACTCAGTTTATAACTACGGTGGAAAGAATAAATAAATCATATCTAAATCATGCAAATACCTATTTTATCTTGCCACTTTAAGACTCAAATTAGTAAATTGTGCAAGTGTAGTTCTACATTAGCTTCCTTCAACTTTAACGAATGACATCTGTATACTGACCAAGGGGCTGACACGCTTTGCTAGAGAAAGAGAGTCTTATTGCGATTCCTATAAGAGAAAATAGAAAAGAGTGGCATGTTTTGTCCCTATCACCGACCGAACATTTTTTCATGCTCGGGTTATAGGCAAAACGCAAACTTCCATAAGCAAATACATTGGACATGCAAACCGGCCAAATTGCGTAGTACAAATTATGTATGAAAATTAGCAAGTATGAGAAAGACATAGCACCGGTCGCTCGTTGGCGCATCTATAACTAAAGAGTTTATATTATATCTATGATCTGTATATTGACACTTGACACACGTCTCTGACATGTCAAACGTCAAATAATATCGTAATATTAACAAATGTCTAGACTCACCTCACCATACGTCCCAATTGTATCTTGAACCTGAGATTCGTGAAAACTGTGAGCATGTTCGGAGGTCAGGCTTTCACTGGTTCTGCAGAGACGAATTTTCGTGGGCATTGTAAATACTTAACATGGATCCGGTTCATAGATTGGAAGTTGAATCTAATTAATCAGTTTGAGGGATTATTTCCAGGATAAAAAGTATCCTATGTCCTTCCCCGGGTCTTAAACTATCTCCATACCAAATTTCATCTAAATCTGTTCAGCGGTTTAAGCGTGAAGAGGTAACAGACAGACAGACAGACAGACAGACAGACAGACACACTTTCGCATTTATAATATTAGTATGGATTGCCAAAAAAACTATCCAAATACAAGATTTGGTACAATAAAAAAAAAGCCTATACACACTTTTAGTCGAAAAAGCGTACTACTTATATTCACTGCAGGAATACTTAGACGGATTTTGAACTTTAGCTGTATCCGGACGCATTTTTAGGGTTCCGTAGCCAGAATGGCAAAAACGGAACCCTTATAGATTCGTCATGTCTGTCTGTCTGTCTGTCCGTCCGTCCGTATGTCACAGCCGGTTTACTCGGAGACTATAAGTACTACAATTATGAAATTTGGTAAGAAGATGTATTCTATGAACCGCTATATAAATGTGATGTGAAATAAGGAAAAAAAATATTTTAGGGGGTACATGTAACCGGGGGACGAAATTTTATTTTTCAATGCAAGTAGTTGTGTGGGATTATTGGATAGGCCTTTAAAAATGATACTAAGAAAGTTTCCATTTAAGTCAATCGTTGCTGAGATATTAGCTCCCAAAGTCGTACAAAATGTTTATGGCCAGGTGTGACATAAAAAGTTTTATGTCACACCTGGCCATAAAGCGGCAATCACCGCACGCTCCGCGCGCGGGAAATCCCACTTCCTGGCCAGGGGGTGACATAAAATTTTGTACTTAACACGGGCGGTAATAAAGAAAGCCTCAGATCGCATATTTATCGCCCTTGCCTTCGGCTCGGGCGTCAAATACCTGCGATCTGAGACATTCTTTGTTTTACCGCCCTTGTTAAGTAATGTACTATTATGTCCGACTAATAAAAAAGTTTTAGCTCGACTATTCATAGTCATAGTCAAGGAACACTAGTTCGGCTAAATATGAAATCCTGCCGACGAGAAGAGGAGCTAAGTATAATTTTCTATACAACAGTGTGGTGTGTTACTCAGTTAAGGCGCAGGGGTGTGGCCAAGGTATTCTCCATACAAACTCTGTGCACGTTTTATTCGTAGGTTTCGGCACTAACGAATGTAATATTTCTTTTTTGATGTAAATATTAGATATGCGAAGAAAGTGATGTGGAAATTTTCAAATATTGAAAAAAAAAAAAATGAAAAAATTAAATATAATAACAATGAAAAAAATATATCACGAACAAGCTAATAGAAAAATACTGACCAAAAATCATAACTATAATGCAAACACAAACGAAGAAAATCCTATTACCTCTCCTCTTAAGAAAGGTAATATGTGCTTGCTAAGTGTTTTGTAAGTGTTAAATTAAAGCTTAAGCCACACAGAGAGCGGGAGGGCGGTAGCGGGACGTGAGCGGGACGGGAGCGCCTACCTATCCCGCGCCGCTACTTACCGCCCGCTCCCGTCCCGCTCACGTCCCGCTACCGCCCGCTCCCGCGCCGCTACCCCCGCTCTCTGTGTGGCTTAAGCTTAAAGTATTTCAAAACTGACTAACCTTTTCATTCCGTGAAACACACATACTTATAAGTAAGTATTTTCAAGCTTTGCTTAGTTTGGGACTAGGTTGATTTGTGTAAGATTGTCCACAAATATTTATTTATTTATTTATTTTATTTTATTTATTCATACAGTATAAGTATTAGGTATCTTATTAGCCGCCATAACAACGTACCTAATAGAATTATATTAAAAATTCATTGGATCTTTCTTGTTTATGATTCGGGATAATGTGTGTAAGTCATATTTGGAGAATGTTTATGATTATGAGCACTAGATATTAAATATTGAATGCAAGGGCCACATTCGAAAAAACCTCCTAGAATATACGTGAATTTGAATTAGCGCTAAACAATATGCATACCTAATGTTAATCTGTTATTGTGTACAATGAATAAAAATTAAAAGCATTTTATTTAATTCCAAACAGCACAAGATGTATTTATTTCACGGTTTATTTCAACGCTTACAGACTCTCGAACATCTCTCTCAAGTATATGGAAGCGTTGCGTCCCAAATCTACTAGGTTGTTGAGCGCCTTACGCCGTTGGATCTTCAGCTTCTCTGTATCGGGCCTCTCTCTCTCGTTGCTGCCAATGTCTTCATCTGTATTTGATAACACCACAATAGTACATTACTTACCAAGGGCGATAAAACAAAGAATGTCCCAGATCGCAGGTATTTTACGCCCGAGCCGAAGGCAAGGGCGATAAATATGCGATCTGAGGCTTTCTTTACTATCGCCCGTGGTAAGTACAAAATTTTATGTCACCCCCTGGCCAGGAAGTGGGTTTTTTCGCGCGCGGAGCGTGCGATAATGGCCACTTTATGGCCAGGTGTGACATAAAACTATATTTAAAATAATCTTAAATTTTGGCCGTCCAAATATTCTGCGGGCTAGCACAACTGCTGCTGCGACGCGACGTGAGTAGAGAAAAATCTACCCTCCTCTTTCTAATTCGCACAGTTCGAGTGGGACAGGAATAGCTGAGTCGCGCGAGATACGACTTGGCAGCAAGTTGTTCTAGCCCACCAGACTACTTCTACAGCACTCTCCGCAAGCGGTGCGCGAACAGAATGCGCGGCAGTTGGAAAAGTATCCTGGCCATGTTAAGCGGGTATTACACTGTCCTGAATTCAGAATCCTGACTAGTGGAGGGGAGTTGAAGCATCTCGCTCTAACGTATAGGTCCGAACCCTTCTAAGTGTCCTGAATTCAGGACAGTGTAATACCCGCTTTAGCAGACAGTCTGGATTGCCCCTAAAGCAAATCATGTACCAGTTGGGATGACAGCGTTATTAGAGGGTTTAGACCCTGCAGAATACGGATCTGCCTGTCTCCATCCCCAAATTTGAACCGGAACTATGTTATACCGGAAAAAGTGCAGCCAGTCCCGGTACCCTAACTATGGTCCGAACATGAGGCGCTGCTGCATGCACTTCCATGTAGGGAGTAACCCATTGACTGCCAACTACGCAATGTTACGTAGGTATCTGGTAGTCTTGGCAGCATATACCTTCGGCAATCAATTTAATTCTTTTTTTATATATTTGTATGTAATTTTGATGTATCATCGTTATTATAATTCAAATCAAAAGGAGCTGAGACATCGACGCTCCTAAATGAGTCTGTGAATAAAGAACCTGCGGGTAGCACGAACAGCCTTGGAGCTTAGCTGATCTACTACTCATACTGGTAATGACTGCAAACTCTGCTGAATCACTCGACAGACGAGACGTAAGCAACATTTCCTGTCAGCACCTCTTCTTTAAGACAGCATCTTTATGCCTCGGAGAGAGGCGAAACAAGTGTCGAGGTTTTTGTCTATAATGATAATGCATTTATTTCAGACATAGGTCCATACATATTTGTTAGTAAATACAATAATAACCTTATGATCTAAAGTTGTTAGTAAATACCTAAACTACTAAAATCTACTTGTTTTTTTTTAATACATGCATGGACGTCCAGCAGTCATACATGGGACTGTCCCAGCGATTAGCAAACACGTTCAAGATGCTGTCTATATTGGTGGTAGTTTGTTGTATTTACTTGCATATTTGCATGTGCGGAGGCAGGGTGGGTGCATTAACAGCATGCAAAAATAAGCAAGTGGGTGCATCTCATTATCACTTATAGACCTACACGGTCTTTCAGCGGAATAGAAAAGGAATCTTGTTGGATTTATCATGGAATTCCGCAAAGTAACGCCTGATTCAATCAATGAGCGATACTTGGATTTACATTAATAAATAAAAAGTACCTGACTCTTCCGCGCGAAACCTCGTGTAGTGCTTGTTGAAAGACCTGCTGGCGCGACGCCAGATGTCCTTAATCTGCTCTACCACCGGCGATTTAGCTAGCTGGTTGGCGATTGCATGGATGTCATCTACGTTGGCCGTGAGAAGGACGTACGACTCGGCTCGGACGAACAACAGGAATGCTGTAGAACAAAGGTTTTGTTATAAAAACACAACCCTGCCTTGCAGTCGGGTAAAAATAGCAGAGAACAGGACAGTTATTGCAAGTAGAACCGATGGCCGTAGGGCGGAATGGTTATTAACCTTAAATGTTTGTTAAGCGAATGCGTCCGCTAGCAAAAATCTCAATTTTTTAATCAAAATGATAATTGAAAAATTCAACACCACAGGTAGAGGAGAGGAGGATAGGTGGGGTGGTGGAGGTTTGTATGGGTGTATCACATTGTTATCAACGATTCTCAATGCAACTTGGGACGTTGCGTTGGTGCCGTTTCAGAAGTTGTAACAGCTTCAGGGAAGATGTCGCTACGAGCCTCCCTAATAAGGCTTAATTAGGTGAGTGTTTGATTGAAAAATTCACCAACACGGGGGATTACCACGGTGGCTCAATTGGTAGAGCAATGGACGGATTCCAGAAGTCGTGGGTTCAAATCCCACCTGTGGTGTTGTATTTTTCAATTTTCACTTTGATTAAAAAATTGGGAATGGTTATTATTATAATTATTGAAAATGGGATTGCTCTTGGCCAGCATCTAGCCAGAGGGCAAAGCTGAGGCCGACGTTGAAGCGAGCTCACCCAGAAAATGCCTATTTATTCGTGACTTAGAGAGGTCCAGGTTATATGAACTCGGAAATACAGATGCCGGCAGGGAATTCCAAACCTTAGCAGTCCGCATTATAAATGAAGATGAAAAGCGCTTGGTCCGAGTAAGAGGAATTTCAACCAGGTAAGATGTTAACCAGAAGTACATCTTAAGGACTAAGTCTTGTACTGGAAGGCGCAACAGGAGACAAAAATATTGAGGTCTATGAGGTTTTGGATCATTTAAGAAATTTAACAATCCACTTAGTTAACTACATGAGATAACACATAAATAATTAACAAACTTTGTATTCTTCGCTGTAAAAGTTGATTGGCTCAAATGCATAGGTTAATAGTACATTACATGATTTAATAATTTACTAATCAATGCAATTGACTAACGATGCTTCCCCTAAGTACACTACATGTCGATCGATGAAGGGCTTTCAACGCAATGTTAATGAATGTGACATTTGCAGGATTGCAATTCAAACCGCTTACTCGTACCAATATACTATTTCAGAACCAGCACAAGCTTGACCTCCCTTAACGCATGTAGCATGCATTTTGAGGAAGATAGGACTGGTGGGTCGTCTTAGGTGGAAAAAATAACTGAACGTATTCCGAGTTGTTCCCAATTCTAAACCTAGTACACGGAGAAAAAAACTTATCATCACTAAAGTTTACTTAGATTCTTTTTGTAATAACTACAAACTGGTTTTGTAGGGATGACTAAAAAATTGTAGGTAGGGAGGGATTACAAAAGCTTTTACTAGGGTCGTGTAAAACATAGCTTTTGCTAGTAATGTCAGCTAAACTTAAGTATAATTACTAAATGAGAAAAAACAACTAGATTTTACAAAGTCGTTTTGTTACTGCCCTAAATACAAAATTTTAGTAATTAATACTAAAGTTTAGCTGGCATTACTAGCAAAATCTATGTTTTACAAGACCCTAGCAGGTAATACCTTTTGTTACCCCTACAGAACTAGTTTGCAGTTATTACAAAAAAAAACTATTGTCGTGCCGTTAAGTAAAAATAGGTAAAGTTTAGTGATAATAAGTAATGTGTTTTTCTCCGTGTAAGTCTCATCGACCACGCCAAGAAACCGATTAAGGCGCAGGGTAGGGCAAGGCCTTCCCCATACAAACTTTGTGCACGTTTTATTCGTCGGTTTTAGCACTAACAAATATAATATTTTTTTTTGGTTGTAAATATTAGATATGCGAAGATCGTGATGTGAAATTTTTCAAATATTTCAAAAAAAAAATGAAAATTAAAAAATCAAAAAAAAAAAATTACATCACGAAATAGCTATCAGAAAAATAAGCATACTGACCAAAAATCATAACTTTAATGCAAGCACAAACGAAGTAAATCCTGCACAAAGTTTGTATGGAGAGAGCTTGCCCTACCCCTCCTCGTAAGTCTCAGGAGCTTGCTAGGTTTTTGAAATGGTTTATGTAAGTTGCTATATTTAAACTGGATTACTAGGTTTCGCAGTATTAAAATATTCGATAATTATGACGACTACTAAACCAGTGTCTTCGAAAATGGATGAGAACTTACTTGGTATGTAAAAATGTGTCTTAAATCGTTTTCCTAAAAAAATGCCGTTTACTAGGTTTTGACATATCAACCCACCGTTACCCTACACCCGACCACTAGGTGGTGCCAAAAGTGCAACAAACTAGTATAAATGAATACAAAATTGATTTAGGTAAATGTGGTGACGAACGATTGTGAATAGCTGATGATCTGCACACTAACCTAATGAGGACCAAGCGGACAGGCTCCTAATGAATCTTTACTAGGTCGACTAGAGACTAACGTTTTGCATACAGATTTTAATGAGTTCCGCGCGAGATGCTGGTGTCAAATTTAAATGCGATTGAAAATGTGAAGTTATTAACAAAAAAGAGACGTACTTTTTTAAATGCCTTGATAAATTATAAAGTAAATAATAAAATTACGGAGACAACCTTACACAAATCGACTTAGCCCCAGACTAAATGCAATGCATAGGCGACGATATACATACTTATAAGTACATATAGGTAAAATAGATACTTGTGTTACATTTGTCGATATTTTTCCGTTATCCAAAGGTTGTCTGGAAAAGGTCGCTCTTTAGTGATAAGGCCGTCTGTTGTTTACCTCTAGTTTTAAATCTAAATACTCTGTAATAGTTTCATTTATTTAGGTGTGCAATAAAGAGTATTTGTATACCTACTTAAATACATAGAAAACATCCAAGACTCTCAGAAACAATTACTTATTGTGCTCATCGCACAAATAAATGCCCTGACTGGGATTCAAACCCGAGACCACCAGCTTCGTAGGCAGGGTCACTACCAACTAGGGTAAAGTTGTCGGCATCGCTTTGATCTACGCATTCCGCCTCATTAGGTATTCAATTAAAACTCAAAAAGCGGTCAATTAAGTTAAAATAAATGTTAATTCTCTCACAGTTCTACGAGTAATGGATTAGTTATTTTTGCATTGCTTTTTTGCACATGTTATTGTTTAACAAAATATTTTCGTAATTTGTGGGTAGATCAAAATCGTTGTTGCAAACCCATTAACAAGTTAGGTTTTATTTTGCGAGTGCGTCCGATTTTTATTGATTAAGTACGACAGTTGTAGTCCATTTTAATTAAATTTCGTTAAAAGCCTTTTATCACTGGACATGGCTGAATTCTGTGAAAGCCATTGCAGCGGAAAAGTACGTTAATTTTGGCACAAGCATTACAGCTTTAGCTTCGACAAAAATGCATTCGTATGACCGGCGGATTTCCGGTAGTTTTCCTCTACGGGTATAGTTCGGACACAACTCTAAGGCTAAATTCAGTCAAACGAATGCAAGCAAAATTTTATACTTTCTAAATATTTAGTTTAAGTTTTTTATAATTGTTGCCAATTTGTGTTTCTTTGGTTAAAATGTTTACTTACCACAAATCCAGACAAGACAGCCCATATTGATTACAACAATAAAATTATTCTAGACGAGAAATAAGTGTTAAACACCAGAAAACGATTTAATCAACGAAATTTATCGCCCAAGAAATTAACGTTAGTTGTATTACATTATTTCATGGCAATTATAATAAAGCATAAGTGGATATTTTATAATTATGTATGAATTACACAATTTAGGGTGGGACGTGGGATTGAAACACTGAGACACGTAATAGTGATGGGCCCAACCAATTCATCACTAATATATATAATTACCTATCTTCCTAGCGTTTACGGATGTGCTTTAAGGAGCTCAGGGGGGCGATTTTTCAAAACATCATTGATTGTGTGTCAGAATACCCAAAATCGCCGAAATCCGCAAAAAAAGTAGGGGGCACATTTTAAAGTGAAAAATTTAAAATGCCCATTTATCAAGTTAGCGATAGAAAATTGCACCGTTAGTAGCGGACTGCAAATTTTCCGTAGTACCTACTTGATACCGCGATGAAATGCACAATGGTGACCCATAAAAGTGATGCTGAGTCCGAATCTAATAGTCTGCCAAGGCGGAACTTGCCGAAAGGAACAAAAAAACGTTCACTTCCGATGCGAAAAAGGGCGTGTTATACGTATAACCCATCTGATATTGAAATAATAATAGTTATGGCAACAGCAAGAAATTTAGTGGTACGGTCACGTGCATTAATTTAGGACCCATTTCGCAAACTTTTTCTTTGAATTTCTATACTGTTTGACAGTACTGTCAACCTTAAGGGGGTCCCAAATTAAAACTCGTGACTGTAGATACAGAAAAGCGAAATCTGCTAATATTTTTTTTGCCGGAAGTGCCTCGCACTCTCTCAAAGGTGACCACCGAAAACCGGAACCCCTAAATTAACCCATCTGATACCATCACGAAACCAATTCCAGTCGTTACGTCCTTTCAAAAATATATATTAAGTCGCAAAGTCTTTTTCTGCCGCCACACCTTGACAAACGATATTGAAAACCCCATCTACCGCGCTGCACTCTGAGCTCGATTTCTACATACGTTTAGTAAATAGGTCATGTTTCGCTGGCCGCAAACGGGCGCATCAAATTAGCTGGGCGCTAAACTACCTAAGATAAAAAGTTAAGTTAATGCACGGTAACCCTAGTAAAACTATTTAAAATTAACCTAGAGTTAAAATTGCCATACCATTTTCCGCATAAATCACAAGGTGCCGAGCCACGCATATACTTACCGGCAAATATTTACAAATATACCGTTTAATCCGCTGCCGCAATTCAGGTCGCGAGCTGCTGCCCTTAAAAATATATTAAAAAAGCCAATTTATTTCAGCTACATAACATAAGCGGCTTTTAAAGGCTTACCCAAACCCACCTTAGTTTTTAAACATGTATAATAGTGGTTTATTTTATTTCAATTAGATTAATACATTAAATTAATACATTTTACTTAGTTACAGATTATACAGATAGGTTAGTACCTACATTAATACCTAATGTAAATAACTTACTGCCTTTCAATTCAAGATATGAACTAAAACCTCATAATGAGATCTCTGAAGACTGTACAAGTGTACAGTGTGTATCAACAAATAAAATGTATTAATCTAATTGAAATAAAATGAAAACGGAGATATCCTTTTTTAGAGGAAAGTTAAGAAGACCAATTCGTTCATATTGAAAATGATCCTAATGCACGGCCTACTCTACCAAATTGATATAAAATTAAATCGTTTGTTTTTCACCCAAACGAATTAGGTACGAGTTATGTACAGTCAAGGGCACCAATATGTATACACTTTTTCACCTTATACCATTGAAATAAAGTTCAAAAATGTATACATATTTATGCCCTCGACTGTACATTCATGGAAAATAATCCTGTGGAGGATTCGTCACTTTTGAACGTAGAAATAAAGTCGAAGTTCGAAAAACGCTTTTCATTCCTCGTGCATGCAGTATTACATATACATGGTTGAAACATGCAGTATTCCAAGTCTTATTTATATATGGTTATAACACATAAGTCTAAATTCTTCTACGTCAAAAACTTACCTATTGGGCTTCCTCCGTTTATTTTTTAAATCAAAATTTTTCTACAGATTTCCGCATTTGAATCGGGTGTATACAACTTGCACCATCTCTTTATAATTATGACCACCTTACCTTTTAAAAAAGTTTGGAACCGGACTTTTAATACTTGAAGTAAATCCACTTCTATCACGTGAAACTTCTTAAAGTTAAATCGTTTGGCATTTCAAAGGGAATTAGATTCCTTCGTCACGAACTGAAAATTATTGAAATCATCGTTAAGGTTCGATTAATTACTTTTATTAGAAAATAATTGCCTGAGGCTGGCTTACAAGGAGTCGTTAATGGAAACAGTTTAACAGCCTTTCTCTATATTTATTCCTACTAATATTACTAACGCGAAAGTAATTAATTACCTTTTCACGTTTAACCTACTAACCCGATTAAGATGTTCTGAGAAAAGACTGTAGACAACAACGCACAGTGGATCGAAATGACTAAAGAATGTACATTCGCATTTTTTTAAAACCCTATTTGAAAAAATGTTTTTCGGTTGAAAATGATGTAAGGAATTAAAAAAGTTATATATATATATTTTCAAAATAGGCTTATTTAAAAGAGAAAAAAATAGTCGTTTTTTTGTATGAAACTGAAATATAGGCATCTTATTATAAGAAATCCGTTACCGATCTCGCTTTCTAACCTTTAGAATATTATTCTCCTACTTAAAAACAGTAGAAAATAAATAAATAAATATAAATAAATAAATATTTGTGGACTATCTTACACAAATCAACCTAGTCCCAAACTAAGCAAAGCTTGTACTATGGGTACTAAGCGACGATATACATACTTATATAGATAAATAAATACTTAAATACATAGAAAACATCCAAGACCCAAGAACAAATATTCGTGCTCATCACACAAATAAATGCCCCGGCCGGGATTCGAACCCGGGACCTCCAGCTTCGTAGGCAGGGTCACTACCAACTAAGCTAAAGCGGTCGTCGATAGAAACAGCTTATCTCGGTAGGTGCCCGTTTTTTTTATAGTCCAGTTAAAAGTCAGTAAAAAACAACATTTTTCTTGGTGTTTTATTTTCAATACTTTAACGGTATATTAATTGACCGAGTGAAACGAAGGTCTCTGTTTTAGCTTCGACAAAAATGCTTTCGTATGTCCGGATTTCCGGTTGACCTCCTCTACATGCCGCATTTTTAAACCGAGTCTCGTGAAATTCGGTGAGTAGGTTCGAAAATAAAAAGATTTTTTTATGTCGAGTCAGTTTTTGGAAATTTAAAAAAAACAAACTTTTTATCAATGATTTTGTATTTTTCTGAGGCCGTTTTTTTCTCTACAGGTCACATTTCTCAACCGATTCTCGTGAAATATTGTAAGCAGGTTTTATGACTACATAGAATTTTTTAGTTGAGTATTTTTTTGTAAATTTTCAAAAAAATTTTTTTTGTCAATTGTTTTTTTTTGTATGGTGTGTAATGGTATGTTCTCCTCTACAGGGCGCATTTCTAAACCGATTCTCGTGAAATTTTGTGAGCAGGTTCGGTAACTCTATAGAAGGTTTGTACAATAAAACTTTACGGTTGATATCAAAATTAGCACAATAATTTGAGATATTAGGTACTACAATAAACTAAAATAAGGAGGAATAAAAGAAAATGTATTATTTTCTCCGTGGGAAATAATTCATAGGTATTCAAAGGAATCATCTTACCACCTACCTTGAAAAGTAGGCGTTATTATGGCTGCCTCTGGGGATACTACTACTCTCTCCTAGCCGTTTGCCGGCTACAGCGACTGCTTCACCTCCGATGTTGGTTGCGTTCGTGCGCTCTAGTGTGGCTTACGTAGCCGATCTTGTTAGCGAAGACCCGCGCACACAACGGGCATGTAAGCACACCATTCACATACTTGTAGCTGATTGCCGCTGGTGGTCGGGCTTTCAGCTCATCTCGCTTTAAGTCCAGCTCAGTGCATCGACGAGATTCAAATTTTTCCGTTGCCTTTTTAACAAGCGATCTCCATACCTGGCGGTTGGCAGCCTGTTTCTCCCACTGGAATGGGTCAATGTCGCAGTTCTTCATGTGGCGCTTAAGCACATCTTTATATCTAAGGAGTTGTCCGCCATGCTTTCGCTTGCCCTCCTCTAATTCCGAGTAAAAGATGCGCTTAGCCACTCGACCCTCTGTCATCCTTGAGACGTGGCCGCTCCAGCGAAGTTGTCGTCGCATTAAATAGCTTTCAATTCCACCTACTTTGGCTCTCCGTAAAACTTCGGTGTTCCTTACGCGGTCGGACCAGCTGATCTTTAAGATTTTACGGAGGCATTTCAGATGGAATCGATCTAAAGTGCGGATGTGACGACGGTATACGGTCCACGTTTCTGAGGAGTATAGAATATTAGGCAGCACAACAGCCATATATATGGAGATCTTTGTGGCCAGTTTCAGGTCATGTGAGCAGAAAACCTTGGTATCCAGCTTACCAAATGCCGCAGCAGCGGCACCGATTCTGCTGTTGATCTCAGCGTCAAGGTCGCACGCAGAGGTTACCGTACTCCCCAGATACCGGAACTTGTGGACCTTGTGGCCTCTGGGGATATTGGATTCATGAACGCCAGAAACTGCGTTCTAAAATCGTAATAACATTTATGAGTAAAAAAGGGATGTACTTAGTAGCTCTGTTTCATCAGATATAGGTTGCATTAGATGCAGACAAACTGTCAAAGATTTTTCAAGGTGTCGAGAAAACCAAATATCTATGCTAAAAACGCTTGGAAGAAAAATAGGCAACAGCGATGTATTTTCTTGGAAAAAAAGAATAGGTACACTTATGTCATTTGGTATGGAGATTAAAATCCCAGTGAAGCACATAATAGGATAGTCTTTATCCCGAAAATAATCCCCAAAGCGCAAAGGAGGTGAAATAGGTGAAAATTTGTATAGTATAAAGGTGCGATATTAACCAGTTCCACATGGTCGGAGTCGCAGACAAAAGGTTTAATACCCAACCAACGTTAATTTCCCCTCTGCGTTGAAAGGTCAGACGGCAGTCACTCCCGTAAAAACTAATGCCAAACAAGACTCATTTATGCGTCATCATCACAAACAAAAAAACAGATTTAATTCTAAGAAATTGTTTATTGAGCGGATGTTAAAGTTTGGTTTATTTTATATTACTCAGAAGAGAACTAAAAGATATTCACCTTTCCAGTTGTCCACTATCATTCAGGCACGGTCCTTATTTGAGTGTCCCACTGCTTTGCAAACACATTTGCAAAGAACCCCCCCTCTTTTCCTTCATCCGGCCCTATTTTCAGTTTGTGCCTGCCAAGTCGAGCAGAATGCGTCCAAGTCGTCCCGCTATCTACGTTTTGGTCGTGGTATATGAGTTATATTTGAGTTTATTCTCAGAAATACAGTATAAAGAGAAAATCATATAGGTATTACTAATGGACACAAAAGGAAACGTACTTAGTCCGGTCCGATCCTATTATTTACCCAAATCGAGGCAGTCGTGTATGAAGGCCAGTGAGTAGTAAATAAAAGGGTATTGCTGAAATGCGCTAGAAATGTAGCGAGCAATTTTGGTCAGTGTCAACAGTACGTAGGTAATATTCAATATCGTGTAGCGGTTGCCACATTTTTATATTTCCTTTTTAGATTTGACTTCTGTCTTTTGCTTTTTAGGGTTTATGGGTCCACATGGAACCCCATTGCTGTCACTCATGCGTCAGTCCGCATGTCCGTCCGTTCGTCGTCTGTCATTGAAGATTTTTTTAACTTCCCATTCAACTATGACTTGAAATTTGGTGACAATGTCAATTCAATTCAAAATTCAATACGTTATTATTACGTATATTTTAACAACAAATACCTACTAATAATTATATTGATAATCAGATTTTTGAAGTGAAAACTTCTTTAGCGGCGCTGAGCACTTTTTGTGATGGGGAAAAATTGCTAAACTCGCGTCAGGGTCACGTGACCGTCAGAGCGTAAGACCAGCTAAGTGACCCCCCCTAATATCGTAAGATGGACACGTGACCTAATATAGAAGATGGATATTGGTATAGTTCGTACAAAAATGTAATACCAAGTGCTGTCAAATTAACGCAAGCAAAAATCTACCTTACAATCAGTGCTCTAAGTCTAGTTTTGCTTGCGATCGTTTGACAGAATTTAGCCTTAGAGTCAAAGGCGCGACACGGGTCTATCGGTGTGAACCGAGTGTCGGTGACCTTAAAACGCTACGATTCTATACTTTGCCCGTCCGAGGAGTGATTTCCACACACCGCGCCACCCTCGCGCGCCCCCGCTCGCGTCCGGACACGCACACATAGCCGCAAGACGGGTTTACAGCACACATGCTTCGGTGTCGCTTCTTGTTACGATTAGTATATAGTACCTGGGAGACCGAGCCTTGCTCGGTGTTTTCCCGTAAACCAGGCAGACTATAGCTCTACAAAGATGTAAATAAAGATATTAAGTAGTCAAACAAACCTATATAAAGCTGCAACCCGACACATTTCTATTGACATAATTGGGTCATATCAAAAGTTAAGGGCTACAAAGCTTAATTTTGGATTGGTCTAGTAACCCGCATAAACGGCGTCTCCGGTTCTATAAATCCATGTAATAAAATCATAACTCACATGCCCATATGCCGTTAACTATTGACCACAGGAGAGACGACTTTTGTTTTTTGCAAGTGTTTATGACCCAATTGTTCTCCTAGTGAGGTCCCTCAGGTCTAATACGATGTCTGGGAAAAGTGTAGGGGGTGGCTCCGTGACTACCAGAGAAATACCTCTGAAAACCTCTGAATACCTCTTTTATATCTTCTAATGTACACCATGTTTTAATGTAAAATAAATAATTGATTGATTGATTGAAAACCAAAAAGTTGGTAACGGCCTGGCTAAACGGTAGGTGGGGGGATGCTCGACCAAATGTCATAGAGAACTGCAAGCCATTTGGTGAGGTGACTTTTTTTGGCGATTATTTTTTGGCAAAAATTTCAAAATGGTCCTAGCGCGTTGAGATTTCGCATGCGGGGACTCAGAGGGCAAAACTACTTTTGAGTAATTTTTGCGAGCCCGAAGGGCGAGCTTCAGGCCGCCAGGCTGCAGGCATTCAAGTGGTCAGGTGCGCGCCCCCCCCTCAAATGCTAGGCGAGGCCGAAGGCCGAGCCGCGGGAGTACCAAACCACCGAAAATCCTATATAAATACAAGGATTCGCGAGCCCGAAGGGCGAGCTTTAGGCTGCGAGGCCGCAGGCCGAGCTCGGTCGAGGGCCAAAGTCCCGGAACCCCACCCCGAGTGCCCAAGCGTCCCCCCCCCCAAGTAATTTTCGCGAGATCGATACGGGAGGAAAGGGTTGCCTAACTATTCATATGACCCATGTATCTTACAAGCGAACCTGAGGGCCGGAGGCCTGAAGGTGAGAGGCAAGGCTTCGCGAGGCCCCAAGGCCGAGTGTCCCATCAGAGCGCGCTCTCCATGCGAGCCCGAGAGCCGCTTGCGGCCCGAAAGGCGAGCCCACGCAAACACTCACTATTCCTATCATTGTTACAATCGAACCTGAGGGCCGAAGGGCGAGCTTCAGGCCGCCAGGCCGCAGGCCTTCAAGTGGTCAGGTGCGCCCCCCCCCCCCCCTCCTCTCAAATGTTTGGCGAGGCCGAAGGCCGAGCTGCGGGAGTACCAAACAACCGAAAATCCTATATAAATATACAAGGTTTCGCGAGCCCGAAGGGCGAGCTTCAGGCTGCGAGGCCGCTGGCCAAGCTCGGCGGAGGGCCGAAGGCCCGGAGCCCCATCCCGAGTATTTTTTGCGAGACCGATACGGGAGGAACGGGTTGCCCAACTATTCATGTGCCCCATGTATGCCTCGCAGGCCCGAAGGCCCGAAGCGTCCCTTAGAGCGCGCTCTCCACGCGAGCCGGAGAGCCGCTTGCGGCCAGAAGGGCGAGCCCACGCAGACACTCACTATTACTATCGTTGTTAAAATCGAACCTGAGGGCCGAAGGCCCGAAGGTGAGCGGTAAGGTTTAGCGAGGTCGAAAGCCGGGCTCACGCGGACACTCGAACCTGAGAGCCGAAGGCCCGAAGGTGAGCGGTAAAGCTAAGCGAGGCCTGAAGGCCAAGCTCACGCGTACACTCGCGTACACGCGGAACCTGAGGGCCGAAGGACCAAAGGTGAGCGATAAGGCCGACCTCACGCGTACACTCGAAGTTTAGGGCCGAAGGGCAATAAAGGACAACTAAGGACAAATACACAACAACAACACAAATGTTTTTCCTCAGGTCTGCCTTGGATGCGTACATTAAACGTTTTTCTCAAAGGCTTCCTAGGCATTTCAAAGTCCTCACGACACTTGCATATAGGTACACATTTTAAAATAATAGTAGTTTATGCAACTGGTACATAATGAGGGGCATTAAAACACGAGTGTGTTTTATGAAACGAGCCGAAGGCGAGTTTCATAATAAGGTCACGCGAGTGTTTTAATGCCTAATTATGTACAGTTGCATACACTACTTTATCTACATCCATATATTAAATCCTCTTTCATGTGTTTCGTGTGGGCACTTCTCGCCGGCGTGCGCCATGTTTGCGTCGACAGGCCGGCCCGCGCCTTATATAATTTTGTTCGTGATCTCGTTAAAGTGTTATATTTCGTGATCTAATAGGGGACGCACGCAGCAGCCGCACAGTATATTATAAAGCGGCGTCTTATCTACGGTATTTGAACTTATAAAAGAGGATTTACTATATGGGTGTAGATAAACATTATTATTTAATTCCTGGCTACTCGACGAATTCCTTCTCCGATCTATTTTAATAACGCATTCAGTAAATAAATGTCAGTGCGAAATAAAATGATAACAATTTCTTCATCGAGATTCAAAATATATTTTTTTTAAACCGCGATCAAAATATACTAATAAAATCAAAATAAACATAAATAAACGTGAAACCCGACCACATAATGGGCTATGATGGTGCGAGAAAAGGACGCAGCTATGCGGTGGAACGAGACAAAATTGTAAGCATATTAGAACGATTTTAATACTCATTGCAAGAAGCTTAGGGTTGCGTGCCGAACATTCGTTTGAAGCCTGATAATATGGCTTTGAATGACGTCACGTTATATTGCATCTCTTTCATTCTAATATAAGATGGATCTAATAAAAGAGATTAAATATAACAGTGACGTCATTCAAAGTCATATTTTCTGGCTTTAAACGAATGTTCGGCACGCAACCTCCAGGATGTAGGTATCTAAACTTTTTGATTCATTGAGATTATTTGACACCGCAGAACGTGCCCATAGATATAGTATATACTCTGTAGTTATAGATGCGCCTATTTCCTCTTATAGGAATCGCAATAAGACTATCTTTCTCTAGCAAAGCGTGTCAGCCCCTTGAACGTGCCTGATAAAAAACCTCGTAAGTCGTTGTCATGTGTCATTCTTTATAAATGCTACAAATAACAAAATATAAACTCGCCTCACCATACGTCCTTATATATCTTGACCCTGAGATTCGTGACAACTATGTGCATATTCGTAGGTCAGGCTTATACTGGTTCTTCTGACACTAATTTTCCGTACGTCAGCAGCCATTGTAAATATCAATCACGAACAAATTTAAAAACATGAAAACTCGAAAACACGCATTTTCTCAAATATAAGACTGAGCTAGATCGATTGCTCGTCCCCGAAAACCCCCACATACCAAATTTCATCAAAATCGTTAGAGCCGTTTCCGAGATCCCCGAAATAAATATATATATATATATATATACATATAAATAAATAAATATACAAGAATTGCTCGTTTAAAGATATAAGATATCTTCTTTGTTAGAGTTGTGTCCGAACTAGTTGTAACGTATAGACATTAGTGTCGTACCACAGCTCTGGCAACACTATGCTATTCAATTGTCATGAAAAATACACGCCGCTTACTTAATTCCAAAACTATTGTTTTAATAAGAAAACCTACGTTACATGGTGTCAGAAGTGAAAATGATATGTTAAATAAAAGGAAATAAGTGAGAAAGTTGCAAAATGGCTACGAACGAAGCTGTGTCTGGAATAAAGCCGCCATCTAACCTACAAATTGACTCTGAAAAATCAACGAGCTGGAAAAAGTGGTTACAACAGTTTGAGTGGTATGCGACTGCTATTCAACTAGAAAAAAAGCCAGCCGAGGTCCAGGCAGCAACATTTATGGCTGTAATAGGTCCAGACGCGATTGAAATATACAACAGTTTCAATCTCAGCGGCGCAGAACAAAATAACCTGCAAATCATCAAAAACAAGTTTAAAGAATATTTTGCGCCAAAAACAAATATATCTTTCGAAAGATACGTATTTTTCAAGATTGAACAACACGAAGATGAACAATTCAACGAGTTTTTGACCAGAATAAAAACTCAAGCAAGCAAATGTGAATTCGACTCTTTACTTGATCAAATGTTAAAAGACAAGATAGTGTTCGGAATCAGATCTAATCAGGTACGAGAAAAATTATTCACAGAAGACAATTTAGACTTGACAAAAGCGATAACTATCTGCAAAACAAGCGAACAAGCTACCAAATAACTAGCTCATGTACAATTTCAATATAAGTACTAGATTGTCATGTTAACTTAAAATGTAAGTTTAAAATTATAAATATGTTTTCTGTTTTTCCACAAAGAAAGGGAGATGTAACGTATAGACATTAGTGTCGTACCACAGCTCTGGCAACACTATGCTATTCAATTGTCATGAAAAATACACGCCGCTTACTTAATTCCAAAACTATTGTTTTAATAAGAAAACCTACGTTACACTAGTGTTGGTAAATTTTTGAAGTCTACCCGACCCATATTTACAGGACTATGAGCTTAAAAGACTTCCGAGTCTTTTAAGTCGTGAGTCGAGTCCTTTTTCAAGTCTTATCGAGTCCTGTAGTCTCAGTCTTTAGAAAAGACTCAAGCCATATCGTGTCTTTTGTAGTCTTTATTCAACTTTAGATGTGCTTCAAGACTGGAGTCCTATAATGAGACTCACTTTTGAAGTTTCATCCAAATTCAGCTGTTTAGCCGTATTTATTTATCGTATGGCATTTTATTTCGAACCGTGAGATCTTCGAGAAGACAGTACGGTTGCCAGCTGTTTAGCCGTGAAAAAGTAAGTCAGTAACAACTCTATTTAGCACTCATTTTATCAGCACAGATTCCCATAGGATACAAGGTAAAAAAAATGTGGATTTTCAACCAACATTATATACTGATTGCTAAATACGAGTACACTACTTTACTGAGTAAGTTGCGTAATCTCAAGCGTCCCTTTGAGTTTTAATAATAATTTGTACCAGAGTAAGGGCAGGGGTCTAAGAAACTAGATTTGAAGGCAAGAAAACAAAATATAATAAAGACTATGATCTATTGTGTACAAGTCCGTCTACTAGGAGCAAGTAAATGGTCGAGTCAATTACTAATTAACAAAATTTTCAAGGGATGTAGTTTAGATTGGTTCTTAACTACGGGAATTTAGTAAAATATTAATAATAATGGATAGAATCAGTAGGGAAAAGTATTAAGCATTCTATTATAAATACCAATCGGATAAATGAATAAATGTGAAAAAAAAGACAAACAAAAACACGGAATAAACATTAGTACAGCAATCAGTAAAAATATGTACTTAAATCTTTCTATTTATACAATATATCCTTGTTTATTTGGTAAATATTGCGACTTGAACGAGAAAGTTAATATATAAAATATTAGCTAAGTGATTAGCAAATATCGACATTACGAACAAACAGAATAAAGGTGTGGCAGTACTTAATCAAACACTAGCTCAAATTCACAGCTCAAACGGGGCATCAGTAAAAACGAGTCTTGAGACGAACAACGGCACAAGCAATTCTTGTCTTGGAAGAGAACTGATACGTCAGCTGCTGATAGGTCAGCTTTCTTAGTAAGGGTCAAAACTTTGAAAATAATGAATAAAATGGGATGGAAGCCGGGACAGTTATTGGGAATTAATGGTAGGGGCAGTCCCCTACGCGGACCCTTAGAACCAAGCCAGAATTATAGTAAACCAGGTGAGGGGTTGGGGTACAATCTGCATCATTGCAATCAATAGCTGCATCATTTAGTTGACATATTGAAATATAAGTCGGAGAATATAGAATTGAAAGGGAATGAAAGTATCATCACTTCGGTATTTGAGGAAGAAGAAGACGCGTCTCAAAACCAAAACTGACGAGAGCGGAAATGTCACTCGTTTTAAAGCAAGACTGGTTATAAAAGGTTACAGACAAACAAGAGGTGTAGATTACACTGAAATTTATGCACCTGTTGTTAGAAACTCCTCGATCCGATATTTGATTGGTTTAGCTGCAAAATATAAACTAAAGATCCATCAAACCGATGCGGTAACAGCCTTTTTACAAGGAGATATAGACAGAGACATTTATATGTCACAGCCGCCACACTTCGAACAGGGAGAAAAGGTCTGCAAATTAAACAAATCAATTTATGGACTGAAACAAGCTAGCAGACAGTGGAACATGAAATTGAATGCCGCCTTGCTTGAAATAGGTATGAAAAGATCAAAGTGTGATCCCTGCATATACTTTCGAATTGCAAACGAAAACGATATTTTATTTATTACGGTATATGTCGATGACCTACTTTATTTCTTTAACAATGACGATACAGCCCTGGATATAAAAAATAAAATCAAAGAAATTTTTTTTATGAAAGATCTAGGCACGGCAAAATATTGTGTGGGTTATAAAATCACTCAAGAAGAGAACGGAGATATTTCGCTCGACCAGTCGGCCTATATACAAAAAATACTCACCAGATTTAGAATGAACGAATCTAAGCCGTTGTCTACACCATGTGATGCAAAAGTTGCGTTAAAAAAGGCAGCTAATGAAGAAGATATTCTTGAAGATGTGCCATACCAAGAAGCCGTGGGATGCCTACTATATCTATCACAAGGCACAAGGCCTGATATAGCATATATTGTAAACACACTCAGTAGATTTAATAATAAGCCCACTTCTCAACATTGGATGGCAGTAAAAAGAGTGCTTAGATATTTAAAAGGCACAATACATACAAAACTTACATATAAATCCGATATGAACACCAGTATTATTGGATACAGCGACGCTGATTGGGCAGGCGACGCAGAAGATAGAAGATCTTGTACTGGATACGTTTTTCTCTTTCAAGGAGCGGCTTTAAGTTGGAACTCGAGATAGCAACAGACCGTGGCGTTATCTAGTACCGAAGCCGAATATATGGCGCTAGCATCGGCTACTCAAGAGTCAGTATGGCTCAAACAATTAGAGGAAGATTTTTTCCCTAATCTTTCAGGCATTCCTACTATATTGTACTGCGATAACCAAAGTGCTATCAGTCTTTCAGGCAATGACATGTATCATCCCAGAAGTAAACATATCGATGTCCGCTATCACTTCCTGCGAGAGCGGGTATCCTCCAAAGAAATATGCGTGCAATATATATCTACTCAAGAGATGATTGCTGACGTACTAACCAAGGGGCTGCATGGACCGAAGCACAAGAAATTCACACAATCAATGGGTTTGTGTTCAGGAGAGGATGTTGGAAGTAAACACAAACCGAATGAGCGCCTGCGGCATTGCGATTAGCAATTCTCCTCTTGTCGTCGAGATTGCCTGTCAAGCCCTTCCTTCGCTATACTTACCGTGTTAGTGACACTGCATTTTATAGTTATTCTTTTGTATTTAATCCTAATTAAAAGAGTCTTTAGTAAAAGCCATTTCTTTCATTGCATTACAGATATTATTAGCTACTATAAAATCAAAGCAGTTAGGGGTAATAAACGGTGATGTGTTAAAAATTACTGCGGAATATCCTCTCGAAAGCATCACAAGTGGCATTATGCTTGGAACGCAAGACTGAAGACGATTCTAAGTTATTTTAGTGAAGTTTATTTTGAAAATCGTTGAATTCCAGTGTATGGACTTTTGCTTTACCGAGGTTATAAACGAATTTTATCAAAAATGTCGTGCAAGTACTTTGGTTCCAGTCATTAACTGGGCGTTTATTTTAAATTTCCTGAACTGTCAAACTATTAAGCCAAAGCCAACCATCGCTTCACCCATTTTTTCCCCTTTTGTTTCTTAATTACACAGCATACACTGAAACAGGTTTGAAATAAAAAAATACTTAATGCAGTTAAACATAGCGCTAACATTTTAATTAAACTAGTAGAAGTTTCCATGCAGGAAATAAAAAAACATGTGCACACAATCTCCGAGTCTACGGCATATTTTAAAACTTAACCTCTTCTTAGGAAATACTCGTACTACAAAGCCAATACTCCTCGGGGATCAATTTAGGCAATTGTCCTTATTACCTAGCGATAGCAGCGATAAGACCGCCTGGCCCCTATTTCACCAACTTGACAATTTGTCACCTTACAACGACAATTCGGTTTACATTGCCGGGCCGGTACGTATCGATGCTATCCAACGACCATCTTTACTTGACGACTCAGAAGTATACTTGGAATTGTCATTGTCAGATGACAATTGTCAAGTTAGTGAAATAGGGGCCTGTTTTACCTCTAGTCATTGTCACTATCTAGGTATCTGTCGTCAATGTTTTAATTACTAACTCGTCATATTTAATTTTGCCCTACTAACGCTAAAATACTACACTGTGAATGTGACGTGTGCAAATAATTGTAAACTCGATTGACCTAGTTTATTGGTGTCGTACGTATTTAACGTGTCAGGTTAAAATAATGTACGCAATAATTACCTATGTCTTTCTTGTGTATGATTTAATTTGATATTCTTATGTATAAGTAATTACTTAGTTCTATATTAGCCTAAGATACAGGAATAAATAAGGAATAATTTTAGGCACATGCAACAATTAAACTAATGTATATGTAGTAAGCCCAATGTAAACGTCAGTTATAAGGATTATAAATAAATATTCTATTCTATTCTACTATGTAGGTGTACTGTACTGTGTTATTTTTTGGTAAGGCTGTGCAATTAAAGATTTATTGATCACATTAAAAATAGGCACATATAACAAATGCACGTAATCAACTGCATTAGTTAAAAATAACTGTGTCGCAGTCGGTTACGCCCTAAAGAGTATTTGTATATCAAGTATGATGTTTTTGTTTAAAAATGGATTTCCATCAAATTTATGATGACTTCGCCAACCGCGTGTAAAAGACGTTATTCGGTAACGACGCCATGACAGTTAGGCAACTGGTTTTGTTCGGTAATGGATTCTGCTAGTCGTCGCGCCGAGAGCACGTGTGTTCACCAACGCGGCGACGAGCAAAATCCGTATGAATATTTACATACTAAAACCAGAATAACTTTTAAAGCATTTAATATGCACAAATTAGCTGTAAATGTGTGTATTTATTTGTCTTTACGTTTTTATCCTGCACCCAACAAATGTTCCTTTTTGGCCCAGTGGTTGACTGGTAGAGAATGCCTTAAGGCATTAAGTCCGCCATTTGTACCTTTTTAATGTGCAATAAAGTTTAAATAAATAAATAAATAAATTAGTTTAAAAGACGTCGTATTTTCCTTCTGATAAATAGTTCGATACGTTTATTGAATAAATGGATTCTTTTACACGTCTCTGGAATGGAAACCAACAACAAGGCATGATCAAAAAGAAAATTGGAAATGTCGTGACAATGACGTGAACCATTTGTAAACATTGGCTCTCCGGCAAAATATGAATCATGGTGGTCCATCGCGTTTGGGCAAAACATATTGTGTGATGAAACTCTATATCATAGGGAAAAATCCATTCATGACAATCCGTAACAAATGTGTTCTTATGACACTTTCTACTTACGTAGATATCAGCGTTTTAGCAAAATAAAGGACTAGGCTAGTTCAAGTTTAGACTTAGTGCAGTTGTAGCTTGGTCAAAGGGAAAAATCCATTAAATAAATTTTATTTTGAGTGAGTATAACCTATAAGTATAACCTATCTTAATTAATGAATTGAAGCTCCGTCCTCCATCCATATAGATGTGTGTTATTATTTGAAGATTTGAACTATGCAAGACAACTAAGAAACACCGTTACATACATTTTATTTCATCCCTCGTGTTTTAAGC
Source organism: Cenopis cana (assembly GCA_951800055.1). Classification (NCBI taxonomy): domain Eukaryota; kingdom Metazoa; phylum Arthropoda; class Insecta; order Lepidoptera; family Tortricidae; genus Cenopis; species Cenopis cana. Next base: position 4,271,928 of record OX637487.1, on the reverse strand, counting down.
GACTAATTAAAAAAACACAGTTGGTTCCTGCGTCGGAAATTACCGTTGTTTACACAAGAATCTTTGTTAAATCTTCTTTTAGAGATAAACTCTCCAGTTTTGAGTAGGTGCTTAGAAACTTTGTGTTGAGTACCTACTTAATCTACTTATATCTCACGACCGCCGTTGAGCTATGGTTGTGTGTTTGAGCTATTTCTGCACATTGTCTATGTGTGACTCAGCCTAGAAGCAATGAGTTGAAGTTGTGTGTATGTTCGTATTGTGTCACAACTACAACAATGGCCAATCCGCACTCGTGAGATAAAAGTATTATATCTATCAGATGCTTAGCATTGGCATGTTTGAAAAGTATAACAAACAAACCTATAATGATGTATATTTCCCGCAAAATGACCAAATAGATCATTCTATCCATCATGAAATTACACGCGAGAATAATTGTTTCCATTAAAGCAATTCGCGTCAGCAATTTGATTGTCATGTTTCATTTGTGTTTCCAGATGAATTCTTCATCAGCTTCACACTTATTTGTTAGTTCACTGCATAATAAACCTATCAATACTATGTTACAGTTGCTATTTACCAAATATTATCTATGTATAACTACCGAAAAGCTTTGTTTTTATGGTGCAACCATGTTGCGACCCTCAATATTTAAAACGGCCGTTCCTTACTTCTCTTCCGAACTTCGAAGTGTTAAAGTATTCGAATAAAATAAAAGTAATTTTTCCTTTACTCATGTTTTATAATTCCAAAGTGCTACACCGATATATACCTATTTATCCTCGCCCTTCCCGACGTGATACGTGGGCTCCAGTCTCACGCGTGGCCTCTGAAATAAGTTTCTCCACATTAAACAACAAATTAGGTAGGTAATAAGTATAAAAATAGTCCAGAACATGAGACGCCATTTTGTCTGGGTCAACCGGCAGTTGAAAATTTTAAGTAAATTATATTTTGGAGATTCCTCGTGACGTGCCCCAGTCATGTACCTACGCTGTTTCATGTCTTTGTCATTCATTTTAAAGTCAGAGATATAGGTATCCACATGACACGTTGAGGACATTCTTTTAAGTAGTTATCGGCTCTGTTGTGTGAGAATTAGTCTAAAGCCCCTAGTATCAGTCCCAAAAAGCAGGCCATCATTTCATCCATTAACAGTGTGTGAAAAATCACTGGCCCATTAATCATTTTCATCGTTACACGGGTTTTTATTCCAGCGACGTTCGACTTTTGTAATTCAGACAACGTTCAAACATCTACGACGAGCGTTGCAAGATCTGAAATGTAACTTTTTGTAGGTACTCATAGTTAGTTATACTATGCAGGCCATTGAATAATGAGAGAAAGTCAAGAAGAATATATTTATATGCCGGAGTTATACAAGTTCCTTTTTCCGAAAGAATATTTCCTGTTTTATCCATGATTTCGGCAAAACATAACACTAATACCATTTTTAAATTCCTCAATGACTTCAAAGTCTTTTGTATTTCGCGAAATTGCTGGCCGTGCTTTTCAGGCGTTGTCAGTGATTTCAGTTTTGCGATTATAAACGCCGTTTCGCAATCAATTAACAATTGTTCGCTTGCGGATTATTTAAAAAGAATTTATGCGAGTTTAGAAGAATGTACAGGGATAAAAAAACCGTTAATTCCTATATTTTTATGTTGCGCGCATTTAGTTAAATGTATATGTAAGGATATAGATAAATGCGTGTCAACTAAAAAAATATATATTAAAAGATTATTTTTTTCAGGTTAATAATAATGAGCGATTTAAAAACGATTGATGCTTACATATCAAATTTGTACATTGTACTTAATACAAAATATTACACACGAACTGTTTTGAACGCATACAATAATCTTGTAAGTCTTTGCCGTGATAGTAGCGAAAATAACATAGAGAATTTTAAAAACATGAAAAACGTGACAATGTCTGCAGATCTGGATGATAGACCTAGAGTGTGTACCAGCGGCGGCGCGTCAATAATATTCTTAGGGAAGCCGGAAATAATTAGCCTTCTTATTCTTCATGAGCCGTAGTAAAAGAACTGGACTTGGCTGAAAATTAGGCAAGCCGGTGGGAATCGAGTTGTATGGACGCTCCGCCACTGGCCCGCCACTATATGAGATGTAAAGAAAATGTGGCAAATATAGTAGGTACTTGACACACAGGGCCAAGATATTAATCCGTTTTACGACCCAAACATTTTTGAGGTGTTTCTGACTAAATACATTCTAGGTAGTTTATAAAGAAGGATCTAACGATGCCCAAAAGGGAAAGCATGGTTTCTATTCGGTTCACACTTTCACATTCCATTACATTGCAAAGAGCGGCCCGCTTGGAAACAGAGCCCTGCGTGTAAAATGTTGAAAACAATCGGGGCAAAAAGCGACGAACAATAAAATAATTGAATGAAGCCAGCTGTAATGTTATTATTTGAACTGTTTCCTATCAAAGAGTAATTTACTAGAGTTGTCCTGTGAGACCTACGAGAACCAACTCAATTAAAATTTAGTAACAATTTTCTTTGCCAGTTAGTTCTTTACAAACTAAATTAAATTATAGTCTATTTTTGATGTTCACGTGAGCCAACTTTATTGTACTGTTAATTTTTTTAAACGGATTAAGTAAAAAATATGGCGATTTCGCCGAGTTTGCTTATATATTATACCTAAAGAGGTTTTTCGGTACTTTGGTCAAGAGAAGATAATAAAATTAAAACCAACAAATCAACATTTGGTAGTTTGATACAGCTTCTGTAGCAGGTAACATTCATAGTGAGCATGAGTATTTATTCAATTTGCGACTATAATAATTCAGCCGCTAATAAGAAGACCCGATCAATGAGAAAGTAGCCGAAAAAGCGGAAAATACATTTGCAAATATTAATACGATTTACATATGATTATCTTACCAAAAACTCTCATGAATTACAAACAAAAAGGCAATTATGCTTTGTTAATCCCGTTTAAAGAGAAAGTAAATAACATGTAAAACGAACCGGACCCTAAAAACATAATTGGTGTTGGTAACATAAATTGGAAGATGATATTTTTAGGTGCCTCGTATGGACTCGAAACGTGCTAGAGCGTATGACAGGACCAAAAAGTCTACTAATTTCAACGTCTAAGGGATCTCTCTCCAGTGTTATTTTCTAGCCCATGTAGACATAATCGTTTACTTTTTCTATCGTTTTGCCGTACAATGAAATGTTCGAGGCGTCTGTAGAGCTCATCCACTTTGTCTTCTCCATATTCATTTTCAAGCTAACTTGCACAAGCGAACTGTGTTTATAAATCCGCCCAATTCAACAACATCAATCAGTATTTACAATATGATACAACATTTATATATAACTTGGATACAGTGTTTCCCGAAGTACTACGTTAGACAAAATTAATTGTTTCTGTTACCGCGAGCAGTGCTCCCACCGAAAGGTCATTCTTGTCGCTGAAACGAATACACACTTATCTAAGAAAGTCAGAAGGTCAGCAACGCAACGACTTATAGACCTGTCCAAGATTTCAACAGAGAAAACTCTTCTTACGCAAATGAAACGCCTTCCTAATTTTTACCAGGGCCGTCTTTCCCACTGGGCACTAGGATCTCCCTACAATGGAAACTATTTGGGATGTGCTGAATTACGGCGTGAATTTGATCAATTTGTTGCAGATTACTTTAAATAATTTATGAATCCTGGAAAAGGGTAACATTTCATATTTATCAGCGAATATCTGTAATGAGTTTATTGACGAAATGGGAAAACGGATCCCGAAAATAATTATAAATGAAGTCAAATTAGCAAACCATTTTTCCGTACAGTAGACCTGCAAATAAGTCGTGCATATTTCTTTTTGTACTCGTGCACCATGGCCCCCGCGACTAAATTAAAACACGAGACGGAACCAATACGCGGGCTGAGAACAAGAAGTATTTTAAATACTAAGAAAACACATCGAACAAAATAATCGCCGAGCCGCGATTCCGAGAATTTAATTAATTACAGAAAATACAATTTTACTGTTAGATAATTATATTGAGGAAGATTTTACTCAGGAATTAGACCTCAGAAAACTTTAAAAACATAAATTTTTTGCTCTAAGATTAATACTGGGAATATTTTTGGTCGATGTGGTGTCAGTATGACACTATTTTTAAATGATTGTAATGTGTAGATCACGTCAAAACAAGCATCTTTTATTAGAACTTTTTTTCTCTGAAATAAAAAATGGCCGAGATAGATGCTTCTAAAGATTGTTAAAGGGAGCTGAAGTGATGTCATTAAACCATACAGATTAAATGATTGTAACGTGTAGATTACGTGAAAAGAAGCATCTTTTTTAAGAAAAACTTTTCGCTAAAATTAAAGATGGTCGAGTTAGACCCCTCCAAAGTTTGACTTTTTTAAGGGAACTGGGACTAGTAAAAATTTTCGAAAATGGTGTCATTATTTGTACCTGTTTACAATGATTGAAACGGGTAGAACACGTCAAAATAAGCATCTTTTATAAGAAAAACTTTTCTCTAAAATCAAAAATTACCGAAATGGACGCCTTTTAAGATTGATATTTTAATACATTTTCCGATGTTATAAGAAAGGATGCAAACTAATAATATCCCCCAATAAAGATACCTTCTTCGACCGGACTCATGTGTCAATTAGGATCACCCTGAGACTTCTAATGCACTTTTTTAGGCGGGACAAAGTGACTCTAGCGGCGAAAGATGTTGGAGTCACAGCAAAAACTGCGGTACAAATGTATCACTTCTTTCGAGAAGTATGCGAAGTAGCTGAAGGACACGATCGCGAAATGATTGGCGGGGAAGATGACGTCGTTGAAGTCGACGAAACCCACCTATATACCCGAAAGTACCATCGGGGCCGGGTACTGAAAAGCCAAACATGGGCTTTCGGGTGTATAAGCCGGTTGACTAAGAGATTTCACGTCGAGGTGATAGCGGACAAATCTAGAGCGACACTGGATCCCATCATGGCGGCTAATATAAGAGAGGATACCTATATTATTTTCTACTGTCACCGGTCCTACACAGGCGTTCACCTACGCTTGGGTATGCGTTGGTCATGCCACAGTGAACCACAGTGTGGAGTTTGTCAACAAAACTGTGAACATATACCTGTGAACGCCGCGTTAGGAGAGCCGATTCTGGTGACAGACCTGGTCCGTGTTAAAGTCCATTCTAACACGGTGGAACGGCAACGGCTTGAATTGAAACGCCATTGTCGTACGTGCCGCAGTGACAGGCGTATCAAATGGTACATGGGTGAATACATGTATCCTCCCCCCTATCCCAGATTGAGTCAAAGTATTATTATTTATTTATCGTATGGCAGTCAAAGTGGCGGGGAGTTACTGCGGAGAACGAAGTACTGCAGCCTGCAGCGTCGAGGAGATCGCACCGCATCCGTCGCCCCTACAGCCGCCGTGGCTGGGGAGCATGCCACAGAAGGGAGTGGAGAAACCAGAGGAAATAATAGAAAAATGCATTGCTTGCAATGGGGAGGGGGGGGAGGGAGACTTCGTAAAACAATAAAACATAACTTGCTAATAGTTTTTATACTGCCGTCCATTTCGGTGTCGCGTCGTATTATTATACTACATTACACTAGCCATGACATGACCTAAATCCTCTTAACGCCGAGCTACCACAAAAGGCTAGTTTACACTAGTTTACAATGAAAGTAACTTGGCACGCTCCTAACTAGCTTCTAAAGCTAACTCAGTCGGTATGATATGATCTAGGTTTAGAATGTCTAGGACGTGCGAAATCAAATGAGACGGTAGCGCAAATAATACGTGGTGGTTAAATGACTGGGCTTGACATTTGCTTGTAATAAGAACAAAACTTTTTTCGAGAAAGGTGGGTAAAAAAAAACGAATGTCGAGTGGGTTGTCAAATGAAAGGGTTTCCAAAAATATAAGCTATAAAGCTTGTATTAATGTCTTGAAAAAAAAAACGGGATTAGGATAGAGTAGGCGATCTTCCCCATCCAAGAGCAGTCAGTAGTAAAGTATGAATGTATGTATGGACAGAATAATGATTTATTTAGTTTAGCTAGGGATACACAAATAATAATTCATTATATCATAAGAGGCATGCAATATATGTAATAATATTAAATCTGCTATTGTACAACATACATGCATGAAAAAAAAGAGGTATGAATAATTTAAAAAGAAAAAAAAACATTATTCTGTCAGTTGTCTGAGAGACAAGTAGGCTTACTACTGACGTGGTACCGGATCGCTTATTAGGGCTTGGTTGGGGCGTGTCCCGAAAACACAATTATTATTATGTAATAATAATAATAAAATTTAAAACTAATAATAATAATATATACGATGGGTTTTGATGTACGCCATTTCTTTTTGTGTTATAAAACAAAGATTAACTTCATGTTAATGGAAAAAAAAAAGTAAGTTACTAAGGGTATTATTACATATATTTCTTTCCGTGAACAATTTGTTTCCTTTGTGGTACTGTACTATTAAGAAAAAAAAAGGGTGAATGAATAATAATCGAATGATATTATATTAAAACAGTATTAATAACATTGGTTAGTCACTTGAGGTTTTATTTTGACGCTGGAGTCTCAAACAGCAATTGGTAGAAAATTTGTTGGCTTTTGCTGACAACACTGCCTTGAACGACGCAAGAGTAGCTATCCTCCTTTCTAGATCGGTTCAGAAATTTCATGTACAAACAGCCAAGGAAATGTCAAATCATTGTGGGTTTTAAATGAAAAAAAAAAATGCAACAGGGAATGGATAAGGATGTAACTAATATGATAATGGGAATTTAAATAAAAATATTATCATAAGCAGGTCTATGATTAAAACCTTATCTATCAGCTACTATTTTATAGAAAGATTTATTATTTTGCTATTATGGTTCACGATTTCCGATTCAGTTGCGTTATTTTTGTTTGTATCCCTCTCTCTTTTTCTCTCGCGCTCTTTAAGCTGTTGCCTGCAACTACTTGGCAACATTCAGCAATTGTTGTTCTATTCATGCTTCAGCGCAACCAATCAAAATTAAGACATTTTAGCCAACCTTATACGTCTAACAATCAAATTTCTTCCATCCTTATCCAATATATATATAGGTGTGAAAGAGATAAAAAAAAGAAAGTCTTAGTTTTACCAACATTATAATTTTCAAATTTCCGGAAGTCAACAAAACAAAACCGTTTTTTTCCTCCCTATAAAAACCTTGCCCGAGCCAGGTTGTGTTCACATTTTCACTGTATTCTCTCTGTGTAATCTCGCTATTCAAAATTTTCGAAATGTACTTTGAGGATTTGGTCCTGTATTACCCTGTCCTATGGGACAGGGGAAATTTCAATTATAATGACCCTGCAGTCCAAAGTAGGGCGTAATACAGACTGTTGCATGACTGTAGGCAGTACTCCACGGATCCCATCGGGATCCTGGACGTGAAACATAAGCTCGAGATCTACAAACAACGGCTTCGTCGATTGCATCGTAGACAGCTCGCGGCTCCGCCACCTGCAGTTGCTGCTCCACCAGCGTCCCCCCAACTGATGGCCATACTTAATGATTTCGACGGCTTGGAAGAACTTTTGGCATTGCCATCTACTAATGAAAGGGGGACAGAGCAAGCTTCTCGTTTTTATGAAGCGCAGACGTCCCAGGACCACGTGCTGGATCAAGCTCAAGAAGGACCAACTACCTCTGTCCCGGCCGACTCTGGAGAGAATCTTGGACTCTACAGCGATGAGACCTTGGAGGGGCCAACTACTTCTGTCCTGGCTGTCCCTGGAGCGGATCATGGACTCCACTGCGATGGGGGTTTCGAGGAGTCAACTGACTCTGTCCCGGCCGTCTCGGATCCTGAGCATCACGATTATGATGATTTCGTAATACTAGAGGACCTGGAATTAATAAGGGAACTAGATGGGATATTGGAAGATTAAAATTGTTGGGTTAAACCCAATAACTTAAAGTTATTGTTATTCATTGAGAAAAGTGATAATTCATTTAATTTTTGTTAGTATTTATTTGACAGAATCAAGAAAAAGTTATTAAAATTAAAGGTTTTTGGTATCATTGTGTTATAGATATAAACGTTGCTTAAATGTTTTTATCTTTTATAGAGTTTTATTGTTTGGGTTGATATTTAACACTAAATAAATAATGTTATTTTATGACTATTTACGAGTGAGCGGTGAATCTTAAATGAACATTAAATCAAAGAACCTAAAACCCCTCGTATTCACACGTTGCAAGGCTTTCGCGACTCGGCTATTGCTCGCGGCCACCGACCGCTTAAGTGAACTCACGCAACTTGTGCTCGATCACGTCAATATAGTAAACAAACATAGAGTGCTCTGATGAAGAAGAGGAACCTACGAATACTTATTGCCAAAGACGCCGAAATTAGAACACCTTTTTACGCGTGCATTAGGGAATTATCTTGAGCAGAGTCTATTCGAGCCGGTGTACCGACTTGGGTGTTTAAGACACCTCGTTATACTCGCCGGCGACAGACACGGAACTAGAAGCCGTTGCGCGTTGCTGCCCGCACCTACAAAGCTTGACGTTGGAATATTGTAGTGGTGAGTGTCCCTGTCATTGTTACAATAGTAGATTATACACCAAGGGGATAAAACACTGTTTTATGTCACGGGTGCGATATTGAATCCCGAACGTAACGAAGGACTGCAAATTTTACTCCCGAGCGGAGCGAGGGAGTAATGACTTAATTCCTGAGCGAAGCGAGGGAATTAAGACTGAGTCCTGAGTGTAGTGAGGGATTTAAGCGCTCCCAAGACAAAAACAGCTTTATCCCCGAGGAGTATACTCTACTTTTCTCACCTCTTGCGAGGCAATAAAAAAAAACCAAGGCTACTAAAAACAGAATTAAATTAGTCAATCGCAGCAAATTTTAGTATCTATTTTAATAGAATCTGTTTTACTTCGTATAATTAAGCGTCTTGTAACCCACGCGGATCTTGTTTTTGGTATTTAATACCTAGTACATCGACGACTGCTTGCATTCATTTGTGTGGTGAGCACAAGTATTTTGTTCCTGAATCTTAGATGTTTTCTATGTATTTTAAGTATATATTTATCTTTATATGTATATGTATATCGTCGACTAGTACCCATAGTACAAGCTTTGATTAGTTTGGGACTAGGTAGATTTGTGTAAGACTGCCCACAAATATGTAAGTATGTATTTATTTACATTGCTGCAACTGCTGCGAAGGGAGGAAGGCCAGCCCTAGCTACGTGCGAGGCACGGATATTAGGTAGTGATTTTATTTAAAAATGTAATAAAATATGAGAATAATGAAAACTCCAAAATGTAATTCTACAAATATTGTACTAAAACCACGCGTTTGACGCGCTACAGGCGGCGGCCGACGACGCAGTCTTTTGTTTCGAACACGACGTTCCAAACAAAACACGGAGCTGGTGTGCCGCGTCCTCGCCAACAGCACTATCGCGAACGATCTCAAGTGGACGGGCCTGGAGTCGTTCATCGGTCGGCTCGCAAGGGCCATGTACGACCGAGCGGACAACTCCAGTCACGTCCACTTACAGGGCATCGCCCCACAGCATGCCCGCCCGCCAGAGCGCAGTTCTCGGGCGTTGCCCAGAGAGCTGCTCTCCATCGATGACTAAAGTAAGTAACACTACTACTGTCAAACATCTATCGACTGCGTCGTAACAAATAAAAATATGTCAGGTGTTACTGTGAAACCCATCCCAACCGGTATCTCCGATCACGACGCTCAATTATTAGAGTTTCCCTATAAATTGGTGCGTCAATCAGAATATAGAGAAATTGTAAGTAGACCATATAGCGCGCAAATAGTTACTGATATGTGTCAAGCAATGTTATCATATAACTGGCAAGAAGTAATTGAACATGACGCTAGCAAACAATTTGACATCTTCATGAGGAAATTAATATGGAATATGAGCCTGCATATGCCGATTAAGCGGTCACAGAAAAAGTTGAACTACCGTGCACCTTGGATGACGGAAATGCTACTAAAAGTGCAACAGGATATAGAAGATTTACACCTTTTCAAAAGACAATATCCTGAAATAGAATTAGGGGATACAATAAATAGTAAAAAAGTCATGAGAAAAATCCTATACGAAGAAAGCAAAAGAATACATATAGACAAAAGAATACGAACATCTAAAAATCCAAAAAAGGAAGTATGGAACATCATTAAGGAAGAAACAAATAGCACTATACTTGAAATTAAATGGGACATTGTTGATCGAAACACAAAACAAATGGTAACTTCCGAAGACTTACCCAACTACATAAACAACTACTACGTAGAAACAGGTCTGGGACTCAAACAAAACAACCCACCAGACCATACAGAAGTCATGCGAGCGCTTCAGAATCAGACCCGATTGCCAAAAGAGAAAGATATACCAGAATTTAAATTTGACACTGTTAGTTCTGAGGAATTAATAAACCTTACAAAAAACAAAGTATCTAAGTCGTCAACTAAAGATATCTATGATATTTCCGGCACGATGCTGTATGACATTATATTCAACTTGAAAGACCTTGTAACATCACTTATTAACAACGTTTTAAAATCAAGTAAATATCCAAAATCATTAAAACACGTTCGGCTGTGTCCTATTTACAAAGGAAAAGGAGAAAAATCAGACATCGCCAACTACAGACCGATAAGCATAGTGCCAACTATTTCTAAATTGGTGGAGTCAGTTATATCCAGAAATCTAATGCAGTATCTTGAAGAAAATAAATTGCTAACCAACGCACAATATGCATATAAAGTTGGCAGATCCACAACGACCGCAACGCTGAAGTTTACCGAAACGGTTGTAAACCTCTTGGAAAGACAAAGTAAAGTTGCTGCAATATTCCTGGACCTTTCGAAGGCTTTCGATACCGTAGATCATGAACTCTTGCTTTCCAAACTAAATGCCTATGGTGTGAAGGGAGAAAGTGCTAAACTGCTGAAATCATTCCTGGAAGAACGAGAACAGTTCGTAGAAATAAATATCGATGGTAAACGGCAGCGTTCCGAAGCACAGACAACTAGAATAGGCGTCCCGCAAGGATCTGCATTAGGAAACAGCTTCTTCTCTATATTTCTGAATGACTTAGCGAGTATTGATATCGACGGTGACATGATCCTGTACGCAGATGATACGACAGTAATAGTAAATGCTAATACAAAAACACAGTTAATAGAAAAATAGGAAATACAATAACAATACTAAGTAAGTGGTTTGCAATAAATGGCCTGAAACTAAATGCTGAAAAAACAAATATCATGATGATTTGAAACTAAAAATCGTCTCATAGAGAAAGCGGACATTGCACTACCAAATGGTGTCAAAATACAAAATGAACGAAGTGTTAAACTTCTCGGCTTTCATATTGACCCAATAATGTCATGGAAAGACCATATAAACTCATTATGTAGTAAGTTATCAAGAGGAACCTATGCTCTAAGACAATTAAGACCACTTGTATCAGAGAGTTGCTTAAAAGAGACGTACTACGCGTATGTACACTCTCAACTTTCATACGGGATTATACTTTGGGGCAACTCTACGGATTATGAGCGCATACTAAAGATGCAGAAACGTGCAATAAGAGTACTTGCTTATGCAAAGAACAGAGATTCGTGTCGGGAACTCTTTAAAAAATTTGGAATTTTAACATCTGTCTCAACTTATATACTGGAAGTATTGATGTATGTGAAACGTAACCCAAATGAGTTTCAAAGGAGAGGTGAAAATAGTACAAGGCCTATCCGAAATGTTCATGACATAAAAATGACCTCGTCCAGACTTAAAATCGCAAGAAAACTACCGAAGGTGATTGGTCAAAGATTATTTAACCAGCTTCCAACAAGCCTTAAAACAATCACTAACGAAATCCCATTTCGCCATAATGTAAAACGACTATTGCTTGAGAAAACACTGTATAGCCTACAAGAATTCTTTTCGACCGATTACGCGAACATTACTTCCAAGAATAACTAATTTTTGTTGTATCTGTAGGAATACTTAAATATTATTAATTAGCTATAACTTGCTATAGGTATTTTATTGAGATTTCTGCTGTTTTGTTATGTTTTGGTTTTGTATGCTATTCTATTTAATAGCACACACCTTTTATTCTTAATTGACAAGTATTGTAGTGATAATTTGATAAACTACTCAAATAATGTGTATTGTGTACAACTGACGAATCATAATTTTGAAATTTTATCGTGTATACTCATTGTATAATGATTTAATTGTATTATTATGATAATAAACGAATCTGAATCTGAATCTAATCTGAATCTGTCTTTCCAGATGGACACCAGCCGCACGAGTCACACCAGCAGCAGACGCCGTAGCGGGCCCCCTACCCGGGGACTCGCACGGCAACCTCACCAGCAGCAGACGCCGTCCCCCAATCGACGGCCAGAAGCCCGTCCCGCCGCAGCGGTGACGCGACCCGCAACAGCTTTCGATGCGCCCAGCGCAGGAAGAGCCACCTGCCACCCCTAGGAAGGGGTGCAGAAGATTCTCATCATCATCATCAGCGTCCTCGCCGCTTAGTGGACTTCACGACATTAGACTTTAATGACAGAACTATAAGAACTATGAAAAGTGAAATCACATTATTACCCGGCGGGTTATAATGAGATTCAGTACGATATTAAAGATAAAGATAAAGATAATTTTATTGTCAGAAACTGTGTACAATTAGGTCGAATGTAATAAGGTATAATAGTCCAACAGTTTGCCCATTTCGGGCGTACAATATTAACACATTAAATAAAATCTTATACATCAAAACATCTAAAATATTCATTAAAATTATAAAAACATTATTACTACCCGGCTTAAGCCAAGGGTTATAATGATTTGCTTTCGGTAAGGTTTGCATGATATATAATTGGGCATTGACGAGCACGTGGTGTGAAATAGTAGATTGTTTGACAAGGGGCTAAAGTAAGCCATATTACCACGAGATGGTTATTTTCCCGAACGTAGTGAGGGGAAATTGTTCGAGTGGTAATATGGCTTTTAGACCCGAGTTATACACTCTACTTTTCACTTCGATTGCGAGAAAACACATTAAACACAAATTATCCACCTTCAATGAATAATTTAACTCTTGGCGGGCGTATGTCTAATTTGACAGCATAGCCTTTTTTTTCTTAGGCCAGTACCATGCCTCGCTATGCGTGTTCGCTTAAAAGCCTTATCACACTACCCTATCGGTAGGGTAGTGTGATAAGGCTTTTACGTATTCGCCTCCCTTTCTTTTGCTATATTAAAGAAGGAGATGCAACACGCGCTTTTTTTTTCTTTTAAGAGACGCAAGTCCTTTGACCATAGACACCGCTTAATCTTTAAAGAACTGAAAAAGGTCTTTCCTGATTGGTCGATTTTAGTACAGCTGTATTCTGGTTGGTTGATATTTTTACCAAATATTTTTTAATCTGTCAAATTACTGTTCTGTGATTGGTGGATTTAATAGGTGAAGTATTTTGATTGGTCAAATTAAAATGTTTAGTGAATCATAAATATGTATACATATTTTCCATAGGGCTTAAATGTACTACTTTAGCCCCGCTTTACAAGTCTAATATGACACACTTTTCGAGCATGAGAAGTGAAAAATTAATTACATAACGTTGAAACTCGTAACCTCGCCTGTGACGCTTATCTTCGCCTACCTACAGGCACGACTGCCACTGCCACGCGCCATCTTTCAATTCAACACATCAATGGATAGATATTAGATAGTCAGGACAGGTGAAGTAATCACGGGATTCAAAGCTTTGCAGCTCGCTTGGATGACGATTAAACGAGCCAAATATAGGTGCCAAATCCATGTTACGAGTTTAACTGTTTAACCAACTAATTTACTTATACGTGAGTGACCCGTTTATTACATTTCAATATGTCTGAGACTCACAGGAGTTTTCTATTTAAAAAAAAGGTCACTACCAACAAAGCTAAAGCGGTCGTCATGTGTAATTTCAGCTGCTCATTTTGCATTTTATTGCACTACGCGAAGAGCAAATGCTCAACAATTCATATGAGGTCTTCACACGGCTGCGAAGGCTTCGTTTCGAAATCTGTGACGTAAGTGAATCACAAGTAAATACAAGCAAGCACAGTAGTAAATAGTGAAATTGGTAAAAAAAATATTACTTTAGAGACCACAGTTTGGAGACCCCTAGACTAGAACAAAATCCGACTTAATCTAATCCGTTACAGGTATCAGACAGTTGTGTTAACCAATTCATATCCAGTGCGGTCTTGGAGGAATTTGAAATCACTGACAACACACGAGTGAGCGGTGAATGTGTAATGAACATTAAATCAAAGAACCTAAAACCCCTCGAATTCATATGTTGCAAGGCTTTCGCGACTCGGCTATTGCTCGCGGCCACCGACCGCTTAAGTGAACTCACGCAACTTGTGCTCGATCACGTCAATATAGTAAACAAACATAGAGTGCTCTGATGAAGAAGAGGAACCTACGAATACTTATTGCCAAAGACGTCGAAATTAGAACACCTTTTACGCGTGCATTAGGGAATTATCTTGAGCAGAGTCTGTTCGAGCCGGTGTACCAACTTGGCTGTTTAAGACACCTCGCTATACTCGCCGGCGACAGACACGAAACTAGAAGCCGTTGCGCGTTGCTGCCCGCACCTACAAAGCTTGACTTTGGAATGTTGTAGTGGTGATTGTCCCTGTCATTGTTACAAAATTAAGTACATAACGTTGAAACTCGTAACCTCGCCTGTGACGCTTATCTTCGCCTACCTACAGGCACGACTGCCACTGCCACGCGCCATCTTTCAATTCAACACATCAATGGATAGATTTTAGATAGTCAGGACAGGTGAATTAGTCACGGGATTCAAAGCTTTGCAGCTCGTTTGGATGACGATTAAACCAGCCAAAGATAGGTGCCAAATCCATGTTACGAGTTTAACTGTTTAACCAACTAATTTACTTATACGTGAGTGACCCGTTTATTACATTTCAATATGTCTGAGACTCACAGGAGTTTTCTATTTAAAAAAAAGGTCACTACCAACAAAGCTAAAGCGGTCGTCATGTGTTAATCTCAGCTCCTCATTTTGCAGTTTGTTGCACTACGCGAAGAGCAAATGCTCAACAATCCATATGAGGTCTTTACGCGGCTGCTATTAAGGCTTCGTTTCGAAATCTGTGACGTAAGTGAAGCACTCAACACAGTAGTAAATAGTGAAGTTGGTAAAAAAATATTAGTTTAGAGATCATAGTTTGGAGACTAGAACAAAATCCGACTTAATGTAATCGGTTACAGGTATCAGACAGATGTGTTAACCAATTCATATCCAGTGCGGTCTTGGAGGAATTTGATATTACTGACAACACACGAGTGAGTGGTGAAGGTTTAATGAACATTAAGACGAGGCACCCGAAAAAAAATCACACGGTTGCTCCACCCATCACCCCCACCTGCCCGCCACCGCTAGCGAAACTCGTAGGCCACGCTCGCGCGCCGCGTACTGTGAACGCTGCGCTAAGAACAAAGAATGAATAGAGAAAATATATTATTTATTAATTTTGCAAACTGCTGGAAGTAATTAAAAGAATAAACCATTAGATTATTTATTGAATAGCGGTAAATAAAAATCTTTGTTTGAGCTTTTATTTAATATAGTATATTATTTATTATACATAACACGCTTGAGAAAGACTAAACCGCTTTGACTTTTTTTAATGTTCATAATCAATGTTTACATAATTTTTGATTACCTATATAATGAAACGTTTTATGTATTTAATTTTTGTTAAAATTGATATTTTTTTACCTTTTTGTGGGTTTTAATCAATCAATCAAATCTGTTTTTCCTAATATAAAGTATTATAAAATATAGAATGACATTTTAACTGAATTTTGATATATCAAAGTACAAGATAATTTACAAATTAAAGTGTTATGAATTATACATGTATAAATAAAGTTACTTTTGTAAGTGGGTATGTCATATCTTGCCACATACTCCTAGTTACGTTTGGTGACCACACTCCCGCCGGGTTAAATGGAAAACTTTCTTAGTAACCTTTATATAATTTTTAAAGGCCTATTCAAAAATAACCCACACAACTAATTGCATTGAAAAAAAAAATCGTCCCCCGGTTATTTATTTTTCCTTATTTCACATCACATTCATATACGGCGGCATTTATATATAGCGGTTCATAGAATACATCTTCCTACCAAAATTTCATAATTGTAGTACTTTTAGTCTCCGAGTAAACCGGCTGTGACATACGGACGGACGGACAGACAGAAATGACGAATCTATAAGGTTTCCGTTTTTGCCATTCTGGCTACGGAACCCTAAAAATCACAATATTAAAATAGAAATATTAGAAAAAGACGATAAGTTTTAACTTAGGTAAAGTACATACAGTCGAGGTCATTAATATGTATACTCTTTTTTACCTAATCGAATGCGGTCGCCTACAATTTGTAAGCAAACGCAATCGATTAGGTAAAAAAGTGTACTCTAGACACTCGGCAGCGTAAAGAAGTCAAGTAAAAAAAAAGAACTGGCGACGCAGCGGCCGTGTGTTATATTACACTAACCATTTGGTGCCACTTTTGACCCTTACGTAACTCAAAATGTATTGAACGTACACATATGAAATTTGGTACGTTTATTAAGATCCTTAAGGCTAACTAGATTCCCAAATTCATGAATATAGCTCAATCGGTTATTAAGATACAAACATCTAAAAATAGGACTTTTTTCGACTAGGATGGATGGGGGAATAATCAAAAACCTAACCCACTTCCAGGTGACCTAGAAAGTTGAAATTTGGCATGGAGCTGGGTAAATGTATGGTTACGAACCTGAAAAACATTAACAGTGTTTTTTTTACGATTTTAGTTGCGATAATCCATAAAGCTTGAATGCAAATAGGAAGATATACATTCCATCTGCATATTCTCATTCAAACTTTATGGATTATCGCAACTATATTTGAATAAATTCGTTACATATAAGTGCAGCGGGTCAAACGCTCGTGGCCCTTACCCATTAATGACCTCGACTGTACCTTCAAAGGAAATTCGTTTTCTCCTAATTCTTTCTTCGGTCTAGACAGTTTCTGCTTCGACACAATGACACCAGCAGCGGTTGACGAGACTGAAGGTTGATTGTTATGCTCAGTTAAAGAAATCTTTTCTCTAGAAGAATCAAATCTAAAGTAATAAAAAAGAGCGCCCAAGTGCGTGTCGAATCGGGCACAATGAAGGGTTCCATACCGACACCTAGCAGTCCACTTTTAAAAACACTATTTAATACCTTGAATCAAAAAAGGTCGTATCTTCATAGGGAAAGCCACGGCACTTAAATCCTTTTGTTTGGGCAAAACAGTTTTTCAGTGATAAACTCAAAAACCCTTAATCCCATCTTGTTCAAACCAAAAATCGATGAAAGTACTTATTAATGTACACCACCTCAATTTTTTTCAGAATTTTAATCTTCATAGTTTGGAAATTAGAGGGGTGGGGACACAGTTTGTATAAGATAAGATAAGATAAGATAGAATTGATTGCCAAACAAAGAACAAAAATACAATATCTCACCAACGATTGACTTAAATTTAAAACTTTTTTAGTAACCTCTATATTATTTTTAAAGGCCTGTCCAAAAATACCCCTCACAACTAAGTGCATTGAAAAACAAGTGCGAGTCGGACTCGCGCACGAAGGGTTCCTTCCCATTATCTTTTAAAAACTGCAAAAAAATCACGTTTCTTGTATGGGAGCCCCCTTAAATATTTATTTTATTCTGCTTTTTAGTATTTGTTGTTATAGCGGCAACAGGAATACATTATCTGTGAAAATTTCAACTGACTAAGTATCACGGTTTTTGAGATAAGGCCTGGTGACAGACGGACAGACGGACAGTGGAGTCTTAGTAACAGGGTCCCGTTTTACCCTTTGGGTACGGAACCCTAAAAAAATGTATCCCCCGGTTACATGTATGGGGTGCCTCCCATAAAATATTTTTTTTTCCTAATTTCACATCACTTTTATGTAGCAGTTATTAGAATACATCCTTCTACCAAACTTCATAATTGTAGTACTTATAGACTTTTATGGACAGAATAGTCGACCAAATCTAAAACTGTCAATGGCGACTCCATCAGTTTTTGTTCTACTGTGCTCGGTTCGCTTTCATTTAAGAAATTATTAATTTCATCCAATTGTTTGTCTGTTTCATTATCATGGTTCAAATTTGTTACTATAGTATGCAATAAGTCCGATATTATTTTATAATAACGTTGCTCGGTGGGTAATCAACGCAAGCGCAATTTAGACACACATCCGTCGTCGGCAAAAATCACTGGCGACTGAAGGCGGAGTCTTGATGAGACAGCGTCTATTGCTTCCGCGCGCAAAAAAAGAGACGAAAGACAGTGATGCCGCTCATGAACACAAAGGCGTATGCGGCACAAGTTCCGAAAGTATAAAATAATTCATATAAAATAAACTATATGATGAAATAAAAAGATTTATCCCAGTTCGCTAGAAAGATAGTATAACTGTCGTTTCTGAAAATTTCAAAGGATGAATGCTTATAGTTCCGGAATGATTAGCAAAATAAAATAAAAATGGACACTAGTTTGGAATGAAAATCTATCGAGAAAATTTTCACTGATCTTGTTTTCCTATCCCAGTTCGTTAGAATATATAATGAAATATAACATACTGAAATTTTATTCTCGTAGTTTACCTGGTTTGCTTACAATATCGATTGGAAAACTACCAAAAAATCTAAAGCCTCGTCTTAAATCAAAGAACCTAAAATCCCTCGTATTCACAACTATCAAGCACAGTAGTAAATAGTGAAATTGGTAAAAAAAAATATTAGTTACGTTGTTATTGTAACTTTGTAAACATCCCTTCAGTACCCTTAAGATTAAGACAAGTCAAAGAATGGTCCTTAAAAGTAATTATCTGAGTTCCGTGTTTGGAGAAAAAATAACCTTGGTTTATTAACAAAAGCCTAGACACGAGGTTTATTAATTACTTCCTTTTACTCAGCCCATTTTTTATCAAATTTTAAAAGGAAAAATCTACATTGCGCCCATAAAACCGTAGTCCAAAGGAAATTAAGGGCTTCTCTCACGAGGCTACTCCTAAGCAATTTTTGTTTAAGCGACGAGACGCGTTGACGATATGTATGGCGGCGACTCATATGCGACGCGTACGAGTGTGATACCCGTATGAAACACAAATCGCTTGAAAGTAGCCCCGTGAGAGAAGTGCCGAAGTGCATCTTATCCGTTTCTTTGATCGGGATTGATTGGTAGCCCCGTGAGAGAAGTGCCGAAGTGCATCTTATCCGTTTCTTTGATCGGGATTGATTGGTGCGCTACAATGTTCCGGACGGTTTCCGCAGTGCGAGCGGGACATCGCTATACACTTTCATAGCGCTGTCTTGGTCGCACAACAGGACCGTCGCACGGAAACCGCATCAGTGTGACAACCTCCTTAGCCTAAATTGATCGCTTGGAGAAAACATGACACTATCGTAGAAATGATCGATCTTCTCAGGTAACCATTTTCAAGGGTAGGGAGCGGAAGTCAATGAAATCGAGCCCGTTCATTATTCGACAGTAATTTTACCTACTTAATACTTATACAGATATTATTAGCTTATATAAAATCAAAGCAGTTAGGGGTAATAAACGGTGATGTGTTAAAAATTACTGCGGAATATCCTCTCGAAAGCATCACAAGTGGCATTATGCTTGGAACGCAAGACTGAAGGCGATTCTAAGTTATTTTAGTGAAGTTTATTTTGAAAATCGTTGAATTCCAGTGTAGGTATGGGCTTTTGCTTTACCGAGGTTCTAAACGAATTTTTTATCAAAAATGTCGTGCAAGTACTTTGGTTCCAGTCATTAACTGGGCGTTTATTTTAAATTTCCTGAACTGTCAAACTATTAAGCCAAAGCCAACCATCCCTTTTGAAATAAAAAAATACTTAATGCAGTTAAACATAGCGCTAACATTTTAATTAAAACTTGTAGAAGTTTCCAGGAAATAAAAAAACATGTGCACACAATCTCCGAGTCTACGGCATATTTTAAAACTTAACCTCTTCTTAGGAAATACTCGTACTACAAAGCCAATACTCCTCCGGGATCAATTTAGGCAATTGTCCTCATTACCTAGCGATAGTAGCGATAAGACCGCCTGGCCCCTATTTCACCAACTTGACAATTTGTCACCTTACAACGACAATTCGGTTTACATTGCCGGGCCGGTACGTATCGATGCTATCCAACGACCATCTTTACTTGACAACTCAGAAGTATACTTAGAATTGTCATTGTCAGATGACAATTGTCAAGTTGCTGAAATAGGGGCCTGTTTTACCTCTAGTCATTGTCACTATCTAGGTATCGGTCGTCAATGTTTTAATTACTAACTCGTCATATTTAATTTTGCCCTACTAACGCTAAAAATACTACACTGTGAATTTGATGTGTGCAAATAATTGTAAACTCGATTGACCTAGTTTATTGGTGTCGTACGCTGACAAGTTAAAATAATGTACGCAATAATTACCTATGTCTTTCTTGTGTATGATTTAATTTGATATTCTTATCTATAAGTAATTACTTAGTTCTATATTAGCCTAAGATACAGGAATAATCCTAGTTTAGCCACATGCAACAATTAATCTAATGTATATGTAGTAAGCCCAATGTAAACGTTAGTTATAAGGATTATAAATAAATATTCTATTCTATTCTACTATGTAGGTGTACTGTACTGTGTTATTTTTTGGTAAGGCTGTGCAATTAAAGATTAAAGATAAGATTTATTGATCACATTAAAAATAGGCACATATAACAAATGCACGTAAACAACTGCATTAGTTAAAAATAACTGTGTCGCAGTCGGTTACGCCCTAAAGAGTATTTATATCAAGTATGATTTTTTTGTTTAAAAATGGATTTCCATCAAATTTATGATGACTTCGCCAACCACGTGTAAAAGACGTTATTCGGTAACGACGCCATGACAGTAGGCAACTGGTTTTGTTCGGTAATGGATTCTGCTAGTCGTCGCGCCGAGAGCACGTGTGTTCACCAACGCGGCGACGAGCAAAATCCGTATGAATATTTACATACTAAAACCAGAATAACTTTTAAAGCATTTAATATGCACAAATTAGTTTAAAAGACGTCGTATTTTCTTTCTGATAAATAGTTCGATACGTTTATTGAATAAATGGATTCTTTTACACGTCTCTGGAATGGAAACCAACAACAAGGCATGATCAAAAAGAAAATTGGAAGTGTCGTGACAATGACGTGAACCATTTGTAAACTTTGGCTCTCCGGCAAAATATGAATCATGGTGGTCCATCGCGTTTGGGCAAAACATATTGTGTGATGAAACTCTATATCATAGGGAAAAATCCATTCAATAAATTGTGACAATCCGTAACAAATGTGTTCTTGTGACACTTTCTACTTACGTAGATATCAGCGTTTTAGCAAAATAAAGGACTAGGCTAGTTCAAGTTAACATTTAGTGCAGTTGGTAAAAGGGAAAAATCCATTAAATAAATTTTATTTTGAGTGAGTGAGTTCCTATCTTAATTGATTAATTGAAGCTCCGTCCTCCATATAGATTTGTGTTATTATTAGAACTGTAAGACAACTAAGAAACACCGTTTGAAAAGTATAACAAAACAAACCTATAATGATGTATATTTCCCGCAAAATGACCAAATAGATCATTCTATCCGTCATGAAATTACACGCGAGAATAATTGTTTCCATTAAAGCAATTCGCGTCAGCAATTTGATTGTCATGTTTCATTTGTGTTTCCAGATGAATTCTTCGTTAGCTTCACACTTATTTGTTAGTTCACTGCATAATAAACCTATCAATACTATGTTACAGTTGCTATTTACCAAATATTATCTATGTATAACTACCGAAAACCTTTTTTTTTATGGTGCAACCATGTTGCGACCCTCAATATTTAAAACGGCCGTTCCTTACTTCTCTTCCGAACTTCGAAGTGTTAAAGTATTCGAATAAAATAAAAGTATTTTTTTCTTTACTCATGTTTTATAATTCCAAAGTGCTACACCGATATATACCTATTTATCCTCGCCCTTCCCGACGTGATACGTGAGCTCCAGTCCCACGCGTGGCCTCTGACATAAGTTTCTCCACATTAAACAACAAATTAGGTAGGTAATAAGTATAAAAATGGTCCAGAACATGAGACGCCATTTTGTCTGGGTCAACCGGCAGTTGAAAATTTTAAGTAAATTATATTTTGGAGATTCCTCGTGACGTGCCCCAGTCATGTACCTACGCTGTTTCATGTCTTTGTCATTCATTTTAAAGTCAGAGATATAGGTATCCACATGACACGTTGAGGACATTCTTTTAAGTGCTAATCGGCTCTGTTGTGTGAGAATTAGTCTAAAGCCCCTAGTATCAGTCCCAAAAAGCAGGCCATCATTTCATCCATTAACAGTGTGTGAAAAATCACTGGCCCATTAATCATTTTCATCGTTACACGGGTTTTTATTCCAGCGACGTTCGACTTTTGTAATTCAGACAACGTTCAAACATCTACGACGAGCGTTGCAAGATCCGAAATGTAACTTTTTGTAGGTACTCGTAGTTAGTTATACTATGCAGGCCATTGAATAATGAGAGAAAGTCAAAATAGTAGTTTATGCAACTGGTACATAATGAGGGGCATTAAAACACGAGTGTGTTTTATGAAACGAGCCGAAGGCGAGTTTCATAATAAGGTCACACGAGTGTTTTAATGCCTAATTATGTACAGTTGCATACATTACTTTTTCTACACACATATTATAATTACTCTAAGATGGGTTCAGAAACCGTAGTAAATAAATACAATAATTGTGTTAATACAACCTTTTTTGCACGGTTGCGGAAATATCGAAATCAGAACTGGCAACAGATACCTGAATGTTATTTTAAAAAGTAAAGAGTCCTTATTCTGATGTGATCATGTCGTTCTAGCTCAAATTTCGTGCGATATATACTAAAAAAACATCGAGCTGACATTTCGCATCGACTGAATTTGAATTTTCAGTGATACTAGAATAGGGACATGTCAACTTTGACATTTAAATTTTGACAGTTTTGTTTGACGTAATATTTTAACATCATATATGAGATTAAAATGAAATATTTTATTACTGCTGTAGCCTTAGCCACAGATAAGAAAATTGCCATAAATTCATTGAATGTTGAAATGAGAGTCATTTTCTACGGTTTCCGAACGCATATTAGAGGATTTATGATATGTGTGTAGATAAAGAATATATTTATATGCCGGAGTTATACAAGTTCCTTTTTCCGAAAGAATATTTCCTGTTTTATCCATGATTTCGGCAAAACATGACACTAATACCATTTTTAAATTCCTCAATGACTTCAAAGTCTTTTGTATTTCGCGAAATTGCTGGCCGTGCTTTTCAGGCGTTGTCAGTGATTTCAGTTTTGCGATTATAAACGCCGTTTCGCAATCAATTAACAATTGTTCGCTTGCGGATTATTTAAAAAGAATTTATGCGAGTTTAGAAGAATGTACAGGGATAAAAAAACCGTTAATTCGTATATTTTTATGTTGCGCGCATTTAGTTAAATGTATATGTAAGGATATAGATAAATGCGTGACAACTAAAAAAAATATATTAAAAGATTTTTTGTGAGGTTAATAATAATGCGCGATTTAAAAACGATTGATGTTACATATCAAATTTGTACATTGTACTTAATACAAAATATTACACACGAACTGTTTTGAACGCATACAATAATCTTGTAAGTCTTTGCCGTGATAGTAGCGAAAATAACATAGAGAATTTAAAAAACATGAAAAACGTGACAATGTCGGCAGATCTGGATGACAGACCTAGAGTGTGTACACACTCTGCAAACTATGCAAACAGCCCATTTTATATGAGATGTAAAGAAAATGTGGCAAATATAATAGGTACTTGACACACAGGGCCAAGATATTAATCCGTTTTATAACTAACTAACTGGGCTGGCACGACGACCCAAAATGAGTCTTGGCCTCCGACACAAGAGCACGCCACTTTGCTCGGTCCTGCGCAATTTCTCGCCAGCTTGCACCAGCTCCGAGCTCACGCAGGTCCGCTTCCACCACATCCCTCCAGCGATACTTGGGGCGACCCACAGGACGTCGTCCGGTCGGTCGGCCCAAGTATGCTCTTTTCACCTGTCGATCTTCTCCCATCCTCTCTTTTCCGTTTTATGATCCAAACATTTTTGAGGTGTTTCTGACCAAATACATTCTAGGTAGTTTATAAAGAAGGATCTTCTTCTTCTTGGTCGTAACCTCATGTCTGAGGGACGTGACGACTATGGGCGACTCTCTCGACTACTGCTCTCCAGGCTGTTCGGTCTTGTGCCATTTGTACAGTTGCCTGTAAGGTGGACCCGGTGACTTCTTGGACCACATCTGTCCATCTCCTGGGTGCTCGTCCTCTGCACCTCCTACCATCGACGCGCCCAGTAATTATGCGCCTTTCTAGCGCATCCGCGTCGCGCCTGACCATGTGACCGAAGAATTTGAGGACTCTTTGAGTACAAATAGTGGACAGCCTTGTTGTTATATTGAGCTCCTGTAAGATAGACTCGTTAGTGCGACGTTGCGTCCAGGATATCCGGAGCATTCTTCGCCAGCACCACATCTCGAACGCGTCTATCCTTCTAAGGATCCGGGCTTTCAGCGTCCAGGTCTCTGCAGCGTACAGGAAGATTGAGAAGATAAGGGTACGCATGAGCTTTATCTTTGTTTTGCGGTTGATTCCCCGGTTCCTCCAAATCTTCTCCAGCCTCTTCACAGCAGATTTGGCCATTTGGCCTCGTCTGACCATCTCCTGTTCACAGGCCCCATCGCTGCTGATTTGCGATCCTAGGTACACAAACTTGTGCACTGTATCGAGGTCACGCAGTTCATTGGTTCTCACTGGACCGCCGCCCCGGTCGATGAACATCAATTTGGTTTTGCTGCGGTTGATCACAAGCCCATATTCTGCACTGATGCTACCGATTCGGTCCAGCAGTTCAGCGAGTTCCGCTTCAGTGGCGCCTATGATTGTCGTGTCGTCTGCAAACCGCAAGTTGTTAAGGAGATAGCCGCCAATGCGTATCCCACCATGCCAGTTCTCCAAGACCCTTCTCATAATGTGTTCACCGATGAGATTGAACAATTGCGGTGAAAGGATGCATCCTTGGCGCACTCCACGCTCTGTTGGAAGGGGTGTGATACGCAATCCTCCATTCTCACCCTCGATTTGCCACTCAGGTAGAGATTTTGCACGAGACAGGTGAGGTGCTTCGGTACTCCCATTTCGCTCATCACATCAAACATCTTTTTCCAGTTGATGCAGTCGAAGGCCTTCGCGTAGTCTATGAAGCACATAGCGGCACTGATGTTATGTTCCCTACACTTTTCGATTACTAATCTGATGTTGAGAATCTGCTCCCTTGTGCCTCTTCCTCTCACAAATCCTGCTTGTTCTTGCGGAATTTGCATTGCTATAAAGGACTCCAGTCTTTTGTTCAGGATATGCAAGAGAACTTTGCTGGCATGGGAGATGAGCGAAATGGTACGATAGTTCTCACACTTCCGGGTTGAGCCTTTCTTGTGCAAGGGTACCACTGTTGACTCTGTCCAATCTTCTGGCCATTGTCCTGTCCACCAGACTTTCCGGCATATGATATGCATGATCTTCATTCCTTCCGGTCCCAGGTTCTGAAGCATTTGAGTGGTGACACCGTCGCCACCGCACGCCTTGTGCTTTAGTTTCTGTATCGCCGACTCAACTTCACTTAGAAGGATATCGGGTTCTCTTTCAGTATAGTCAAACCAGTCTTCATCATCGTTTATGGTGTTATCACAGTATAACTGCTGACAGTACTCTCTCCATCTCTCAAGGATTGCACTCTTGTCCAGTAGAGGCGTACCGGTTTCGCTTTCGATGGTCCAGTGTTGGGGTTTAAATTCCTTGGCCAGGGTCTTGACTTTCTGGAACATATCGCGGGCGTGAGCCATTTCTGAACACTTTTCAATTTCGGTGCAAATTCCGTCTATATATGCATCTCTGTCTTTTCTACAGTGCTTTTGGATTGTGCTGTGTATATCGGCATAGCGTTTACGATCTTCGTCTGAGCATAAACCGTCTTCTTTAAGGGCTTTCCTCTCTTCAATCATCCGCCACGTGTCAGCGCTGATCCATTCTGCTCTTGGTCCTACTGTTTTGTGTTTACTTGCAGCTTGTTTAGCCACCTCTAAGACTGTACTTTTTAGGTTTGACCACAGGGCCTCTGGTGCTTCGAGTGGGTCCTGGTTTACTTGCTCGAGCCTACTGTGGATTTGCTCTTTGAACATCACTAAAGCGGGGGCGTTCAGATGGATGGGTTTATTAAGATTTGCCTTTTTTGCGGTTTTCAAGCGTACTCTGAACTTGGCTGCTAGAAGCTGGTGATCGCTGCCGCAGTCCGCTCCGGGCCGTGTTTTCGTGGCATAAATCGAGGATCTCCATCTTTGACTTATCAGTATGTAGTCAATTTGGTTTCTGTGTAATCCGTTCGGTGACGTCCATGTATAGAGGCGTCTAGGGTGTTGCTGAAACCAAGTATTCATAATCGCGAGCTGGTTCTCTGCACAGAAATCTAAGAGCATCTCGCCTCTATCATTCCGAATACCCAGTCCAAACTTGCCTACCGTGTTCCTCAGATGGTTATCGCAGTCTGTTTTCCCTATCTTCGCGTTAAAATCTCCGAGAATTACTACCGGTTCTTTCTTGGGGGTATCCTGAAGAGTTTTTTCCAGCACGCCGTAGAATTCTAGAATTTCTTCCTCACTCGATGCTGACGTTGGTGCATAGACTATTATCAGGTTTATAGGATGCGGGTTTGCTCCCATTTTGACTTTTAAAAGTCTATCACTGATGCAGTCGTACCCCAGCACTTTATCAGCCAGCGGCTTAGAGATCAAGGCTGCCACTCCACTGTAGCTGTTATCCGCTTTGCCAGACACAATGGCCATTTTCCCTGTGACAGTTGTGTAGTGGCCTGTTTCTTTGATGTGTGTCTCGCTTATGCCCAGGATGTCCACCTTGTATCTGTCCATTTCCTTCTCCACGACTTCCATTGTTCCAGGTTTCGATAGACCCCTTACGTTCCAGGTGGCTATTGTGAGAGAGCAGTGTTTGTGCTTGTATGGGATTTGTCTGTTCTTGTCGTTCTGGGAAGCACTTGGTGCAGCAGTAGCAAAGAAGGATCTAACGATGCCCAAAAGGGAAAGCATTGTTTCTATTCGGTTCACACTTTGGACACCGGCTTGGAAACAGAGCCCTGCGTGTAAAATGTTGAAGCGTTCAGTCCCAGGATGTGGTTTAATAATAATAAAAACAACTGAACGTCTACAAAAAATATAATTTATTTTAAAAAAATCTAAAAAAGGTCGGTGGGTTAAGCCCGTCTGGTTTGGCGCCGCAGTTCGGTACTCCCCTAGGGCGACGGCGGCTGCTAGGTCTTCGGTACTAGGGCAGCGGTCAGTGGAGCTGATGGTAAGGCTCGGGAGCGCCGAGGCAGCTGGTGTGGTGCTGTTCCACAATAAATATTCCGCTTAAGCGCGGGCGGCTTCTTAGCCTAAAAGTCGCACCCTGTGAATAAACGTCCACAGTTAAAATTCATCCAGACTCCTCCGCTGATAGTGAACCCTCTGTAGATTTGCGCCTAGGTATGAGGAGAAGCCGTAAGCAGTTGGTGTAAGTGTTCACTATCAGAACGGAGTTTAAATATAAGAGTGGAAGAACAAAGGATTTTAGCAGTGCAGTAAATTACTTGCAGTTTTTAGAAAAATAAAAGAAGGTAATTGTATAAAATGGTTTGCCAAGCGGTGAAATCTAATAATTAGGTTGTTACAAAATGGCCGGAACAAAGTACTGACAAGCGGCGAAATAAAACTATAA
Source organism: Cenopis cana (assembly GCA_951800055.1). Taxonomy (NCBI): domain Eukaryota; kingdom Metazoa; phylum Arthropoda; class Insecta; order Lepidoptera; family Tortricidae; genus Cenopis; species Cenopis cana. Next base: position 4,243,807 of record OX637487.1, on the reverse strand, counting down.
TGTTCCGATAACTATTTATGGTAATAATCACCAAACAATGATTGAGAATGCAAACGTAGGTGCAAAACACTAATTTAAATTAAGCACAGGCTATGACTGAAGCTATTTTAGCACTTAGGTACACTAGGGTTTAAAATGAGCACTAACTTAAAGCTAAGCACTGTTGGATTATAACACTTGTTCAAAACTTACCCAATTGGGGTGCGAGAAGACACTTAATACATTGTGATATATATTTATGTAAAAATAGGCCCTCCCAAATACGTTGGGAAAAAAGACACTTTTGACACGTCCGGTACGCATGATGACGCGGTATAGTACGATACCGCGAGCGCACCGGACAGTGTCCAGCCTCTAGGAGCCTCGGTGGTGGAATGGGTGAAGGCGCGGGCGTCGCAGGCGCATCTAGATGTTCCTTTATCGCCGCGCGACCAATCGGCGCGCGGAAAGAACATCACGCCACCCATGCGATACCATCGCGCTCACAAGTGTTAAGAATACCTAAAGTAATATTCTTGTTATTTATTTCATTATTTGTAAATAGTTTAAGTGTTATTGTAAGTAATTACTTAATTTAGATGTTTATTTTGATAAATTATAAGACATGTAACATACAACGTTACAATGTTGAAAACAATCGGGGCAAAAAGCGACGAACAATAAAATAATTGAATGAAGCCAGCTGTAATGTAACTAACTTTAATTTTTTCTACTTATTTGAACTGTTTCCTATCAAAGAGTAATTTACTAGAGTTGTCCTGTGAGACCTACGAGAACCAACTCAATTAAAATTTAGTAACAATTTTCTTTGCCAGTTAGTTCTTTACAAACTAAATTAAATTATAGTCTATTTTTGATGTTCACGTGAGCCAACTTTATTGTACTGTTAATTTTTTTAAACGGAAAATATGGCGATTTGTTGAAAGTAAACACAAACCGAATGAGCGCCTGCGGCATTGCGATTAGCAATGCTCCTCTTGTCGTCGAGATTGCCTGTCAAGCCCTTCCTTCGATATACTTACCGTGTTAGTGACACTGCATTTTATAGTTATTCTTTTGTATTTAATCCTAATTAAAAGAGTCTTTAGTAAAAGCCATTTCTTTCATTGCATTACGATTTCGCCGAGTTTGCTTATATATTATACCTGAAGAGTTTTTTCAGTACTTTAGTCAAGATAATAAAATTAAAACCAACAAATCAACATTTGGTAGTTTGATACAGCTTCTGTAGCAGATACCATTCATAGTGAGCATGAGTATTTATTCAATTTGCGACTAATTCAGCCGCTAATAAGAAGACCCGATCAATGAGAAAGTAGCCGAAAAAGCGGAAAATACATTTGCAAATATGAATACGATTTACATATGATTATCTTACCAAAAACTCTCATGAATTATACAAACAAAAAGGCAATTATGCTTTGTTAATCCCGTTTAAAGAGAAAGTAAATAACATGTAAAACGAACTGAACCCTAAAAACAATTGGTGTTGGTAACATAAATTGGAAGATGATATTTTTTAGGTGCCTCGTATGGACTCGAAACGTGCTAGAGCTTATGACAGGACCAAAAAGTCTACTAATTTCAACGTCTAAGGGATCTCTCTCCAGTGTTATTTTCTAGCCCATGTAGACATAATCGTTTACTTTTTCTATCGTTTTGCCGTACACTGAAATGTTCGAGGCGTCTGTAGAGCTCATCCACTTTGTCTTCTCCATATTCATTTTCAAGCTAACTTGCACAAGCGAACTGTGTTTATAATTCCGCCCAATTCAACAACATCAATCAGTATTTACAATATGATACAACATTTATATATAACTTGGATACAGTGTTTCCCGAAGTACTACGTTAGACAAAATTAATTGTTTCTGTTCCCACGAGCATTGCTCCCACCGAAAGGTCATTCTTGTCGCTGAAACGAATACACACTTATCTAAGAAATTCAGAAGGTCAGCAACGCAACGACTTACATACCTGTCCAAGATTTCAACAGAGAAAACTCTTCTTACACAAATGAAACGCCTTCCTAATTTTGACCAGGGCCGTCTTTCCCACTGGGCACTAGGATCTCCCTACAATGGAAACTATTTGGGATGTGCTGAATTACGGCGTGAATTTGATAAATTTGTTGCAGATTACTTTAAATAATTTACGAATCCTGGAAAAGGGTAACATTCAACAAACACAAACAACAAACTGCCCTCAGTTTGGCGAAATTTGATGTATACCTACCACCTAAGTTTGTTTTTGAATATAAATAAACAAAATAAATAAATTTCTTATTTATCAGCGATTATCTGTAATGAGTTTATTGACGAAATGGGAAAACGGATCCCGAAAATAATTATAAATGACGTCAAATTAGCAAAACATTTTTCCGTACAGTAGACCTGCAAATAAGTCGTGCATATTTCTTTTTGTACTTTGTGCACCATGGCTCCCGCGATGGAAGAAATAACTAAATTAAAACACGAGACGGAACCAATACGCGGGCTGAGAACAAGAAGTATTTTAAATACTAAGAAAACACATCGAACAAAATAATCGCCGAGCCGCGATTGTGAGAATTTAATTAACTAGTGGCTCTGTGAGCTGTAGACCTCGTGAGTGTTTTTTTTTATTTCCAAAACTATGTTAGATATCGAACCTGTAGAGCAGGGGTCGGCAACCTTTTAGCACCCACGGGCCACATAGTAGCTAAAAAAATCTTCGCGGGCCGCAGATGATAATAATGATCACTGTCTGTTGATATCAACTCGAAACAAATTGGTACGCCGTACACGACAGTGACACACCCCTTTTTACGTGAAAAACGAGAAAGACGAAAAAACCGACTTTTCACAGATAAACCAGCTAGTTTCCTTACCAAACCCAGATAATTCGCATTTCAACCGCATCGTAATTTCGCGATTCATTCGATCAATGCAAGCATATAGAATAGCAGATATAGAAACTTTAAGGGGGGGACGGGTCATAAAGTCATAACACACCTAGATGAAAACGCGAGCGCGAAATTTTTCGAACACTGATGCAAATGCGGCAAATACTTCATACGCATCAAGTCATAACACATCTAGATGAAAACGCGAGCGTAGCGAGCGCGAAATTTTTCGAACAATATGATGCAATGCAGGTGCGGAAAATACTTCATACGCATACGCATCAAGTTATGTAGATGTAAACGCGAGCGCGAAATTTTTCGAACACTGATTCAAATGCGGCAAATACTTCATACGCATCAAGTCATAACAAATCTCGTTGAAAACGCGAGCGTAGCGAGCGCGAAATTTTGCGAACATTATTATGCTGGTCTGGAAAATACTTCATACGCATCAAGTCATGTAGACGCAAACGCGAGCGCAGCGAGCGCGAAATTTTTTGAACATTATGATGCAGGTGTGGAAAATACTTCATACTGTCTAACGCAAACGCGGCGAGCGCGAAATTTAAAAAAAAAAATTAGATAGATTTAACTGTAAAATATAACAAACACATATCTCGTCCTGACCAACTGTGAAAATATTCGTGGTTGGCGATAAAGACGCTTTCACGTATGTTAAGAATTTCAAATTTTACCTTTACAAACAATAAAGCCAGGGAGGCTCGCGGGCCGCACGGAAGGGGCTCGCGGGCCGCCTGTTGCCGACCGCTGCTGTAGAGGAGGACAAACCATAGATTTTTTTTTAGATTACTCGACAAAAATATTCGATGTAATCAAAGAACGTGCTCACAATACTTCACGAGAATCTGTTGTGAAATGCGACCCTTAGAGGTGAACAAATCGAAATTCGGCCGCAGAAACACAAAATAATTGATAAAAAAATTGTTTTTTTAAATTTTGAAAAAGTGACTCGATAAAAAAATTCTATAGAATTACCGCACCTGCTCACAAAATTTCACGAAAATCGGTTGATAAATGCGACCTGTAGAGGAGAACAAACCAATGAATAAAATAAAAAATAAAAAAAATTACAAAAATTTACTTGCCTAAAAAAATCTATGTAATCATAAAACCTGCTCACAAAACTTCACGAGAATCGGTTGAGAAATGCGACGTGTAGAGGAAAAAACGGCCGCAGAAAAATACGAAATCATTGATACAAAGTTTGTTTTTTCGAATTTCAAAAAAGTGACTCGACAAAAAAATTCTATATAGTTACCAAACCTGCTCGCAAAATTTCACGAAAATCGGTCGATAAATGCGACCTGTAGAGGAGATCAGCCAACGACTTAAAATTTTTTTTTTTAAATTTACAAAAATTTACTCTACAAATAAATTATATGTAGCCATGAAACCTGCTCACAAAATTTCACGAGAATCGGTTGAGAAATGCGACCTGTAGAGGAAAAAACGGCCGCAGAAAAACACGAAATCATTGATACAATGTTTGTTTTTTTGAATTTCCAAAAAGTGACTCGACAAAAAAATTCTATATAGTTACCGAACCTGCTCACAAAATTTCACGAAAATCGCTTGATAAATGCGACCTGTAGAGGAGGACATACAAAAATCCGGCCGGACATACGAAAGCATTTTCGTCGAAGCTAAAACAGAGACCTCGTTTTACTCGGTCAATTACAGAAAATACAATTTTACTGTTAGATAATTATATTGAGGAAGATTTTACTCAGGAATTAGACCTCAGAAAACTTTAAAAACATACATTTTTTGCTCTAAGATTAATCATCTAAATTGGCTGACGGGATGCGGCGGCCCCTGCGCAACTTGGTGAAGCTGTCCTCTTAATAAAGAATGAAGGAATGTGCATGACGCACCTTTTTATAGAGTTTTTTACTTATCTGTTCTTTGCTTGTTTATGTTCTATCATGTCAGTAAAAGACCCATAATATTTCCATACCAAATTGAGAAACAGTGCCTTATCATTTCACACCACTGCTGGATGGAACACTGCGCAGTAACCGAAAAGAGATTAAGCAGAAAAGAAATCAACCAGGAGAGAAGAAAAATAAGCATCTTTGGGTTCCAAAAAATTAAATTTATGTGTCAAAATGGGCAATTGATGACAGACTTGTTCTAATGATAACTCCTTCGAATCATCCCAATCTGATAGAAGTTTCAAATAGATATGGAATCAGACTTATGAAACCAAAACAAGTCCCACAATATAACGAATTCATGTCGGGTATAGATCGAGCTGACCCAATGGTATCATACCGTTCCTCACTAAGGAAAACATTAAGATAATACAGGAAGGAAAACGACCTTATCAATAGCGTTTACAAGCTGAGACAAGTAAGAGGTATTTTCGGCATCGGAATTTCAGTAACATCAATTGCAGTGATATGAATAAAAGGTTGGACGAAAGATTACCCAGGAACTTTTGCAGAAAGTAAGTCTAATTGTGAAATATGCTGTGAAGAAAAACAGTCAAGGTTAACCTGGTCTTCGGGTAAGAGAAACACAGAGGTTCTCCAAAATGCCCATAGGCGATGTCTGTCTGAGGAGAAAACTTCCATTGGCTAAAGATTTTTCATAAATTTTATCGATGACTTTAGCAGTATGACTTTCATATATTTCTTAAAAGCGACAAGTGAAGTATTAAAATATTTTAAAGAGTTAATATTAATGATAGAAAATTGTCAAAACAAGAAAATCGAGATCTTCGTGACAGACCAAGGATGTGAGTACTGTAGTAAAGAATTTTAAGATTTCTTTAAGAATAAAGGCATACCTCTAGTGCACCAGAAAACCAATCCCTACACTGCAGAACAGAATGGTCTCAGCGGGCGCTCGAATCACACTTAAACTTGAAATTCTTATCCCTGAATTAGTCAAAATCGAGACTAATGACGATATTCTCAAAAAAAATGTTTTTCATCAAAATAAATATAAAATTAGATAGTATAATGTCAATTTTCGAAAAAAAAGTATACCTCCTTAAAATAAAATTAAAATGCAATCACCCTATTTATAACGAGTACTTATTGTGAAATACATATCCACAAACTGATTCGTCTTTTTCTACGTTTCTTAACTCCCGTATATCATTTGATCTAACTTAGTCTCAATAATCAACTTGCTAAGAAATATTCAATGTAAAACCTTTAGCCGTCCGTTAAACCTCTACGAAATTGTATCATAAATATTTGAAATGACATAAAAGCTTCCCTTTGACTTTTCTTACTTCAAAACTGTTCTTTTGAGAATTTGTGGTTAAATTGGAAAAATAATCAAAAGAAATGGAATTAGATGATCTTATTAAAAAATTCCCGATTCTTTATGAAGAACAGCAAGTTCGAAGTCACATTTTACGAAAAAAAGCTAAACTGGAAAATTATTAGCTTATTCCATTCCCAATTCCAGCTGCGTGACATAAATCGAAGATTAAATAGTATGAGACGACAACGCGTCCCGCCTACGAGTGAGTTTGATTCAAATTCTTTGCGTTTTTTCTTCAAACTCATTAAATAATGCCTGTCCACTGTGACCTACGCGCAGGTGCCTGCCAAGTCCAAGGAGAGCATTCATAAGGTTTAAACGGACGGCCGCTGTTGCCAGAGTTCCGGAGGTCACGGGAACAGCCTGTGGGAAGAAGGCAGATTCCCTAGCCAAAGGGCTACTTCGAGAAGCTTCGGCAGGAGTTGTACGGATTCGCGGAAGAGTGCATGTACGTCCCTGTAACCCGGCAATATGGTGACGAGCTGGAACACCGTGGGGTTTTAGTCGGTAGTCCGGGTGGTTCCCGGGGGGAGTCCGACATATCCGTCCTAGCTTCCCCAGCCAGGCGGAAGGCGTAAAAGCATTTCCCCACGTAAAAAAAGGAGTTGTACGGATATGTCAGATATCCAGGCCGGCGAGGTGTGCAGATCGGCGCCTTATGCACTTGAATGATTCGTTGTTGCTGTCTTTGCCAAGGCTAGCGGTCGTATTTATTTATATTTTATACGGTGTTACTATACAGTTCAGTACTCCTTTAAATCTTAATACAGATTTCATTTCGTTTCGTTAGATTTGGTTAGGTTTCTTTTCGGAAACTCGACAGGGAGTTGGTTTAAGAGGCGGCGATTGTTGAGTCTTGGGGGACCGGCTCTGGTAGAAGAGGGACAGGCGGAGCAGGAGGCCGAGCGTTTGGGGGCCGCTCTTACCCGCATTTGTGATGCGGCGATGCCCAGGGCGGAGACTTTTGCGCCAAACCGTCGAGTGAACTGGTGGCGTCCAGAACTCCGCCAGTTGCAGAAACCCCATACAACACCTTCAGCGTCGAGCTATCCGCACATGCGTCACGTGCCGAAAGATATCCAGGCTGGCCCTCAGTATGTATTTGGAAACTGTTTGAACTATTCTGCTTACTTCTGCACTCGGAGACAATAGAAGCAATTAATTTAATTCCTGCCTTTGTAGCCTCTGGTTTGGAAGTTGTACAGAATTTAAGTAAAAATGTCATTACACGTAAGAAGTTTGATAGTCAATAACGTAACTAGTAATTTAGTTGAAAAATTTAAAGCCCAGGAAACCAAATATATCCTTGGTGAGAGATTGTTTTTTTTTTCTCAACAGCGCTCTTAATCTGCACGTTGTGCTGCTTCTGTATTGGCTTTCAATACTGGTGCGCTACATACAACAGTTGACAAAGTAATATGCGGCAAAGAGAAACATAATGGAACTGGACTGTAGCAAAGGGGGGGGCTGGGACTGGGAAGTGGTGTCAGTATGACATTATTTTTAAATGATTGTAATGTGTACGAGGGGCGTTCAATAAATTCTCGGTATTGATATCTTTTAAACCTTTTTAGTAAACTTTTTAATACTGGCCGGTAAGTGTCATTCATTAACATAAAAAAAGGTAAAATTCAAACGGCGATGTTCTTTTGTTTTTCTGCAACTGCCGAACAAACGTGATCACAATGAGCGATTTTTCAATGTTAATTAAATTAGAGCACCGAGCGGTAATAAAATTCTTGACCAAACAAGGAAAAAATCAAAAAGCTATAAAAGAAGAAATGGATTATGTTTACCGAGAGTCTGCTCCTTCTTTATCAACAATTCAAAAGTGGTCAAGTGAATTTAAGTGTGGGAGATAGAGTATCGAAGACGACCCCAGACCTGGTCGGCCCGTCGAAGCTTCTTCACAAGAAAATATAAAAAAAGTGGAGAAAATTATATTGGAAGACGCTCGAGTGAAGGTGACAGCAATAGCTCAAATAACCAAGCTTTCTATTGGTACTATACACAATATAATCCATGACAATCTTAATATGTCAAAAGTCAGTGCGAGATGGGTACCGTGAATGCTGACGCCGCTTCAGAAAAATACGCGCGTTGCTTGTTGTTCCGAATTTATTAAGCTGTGTGGTGAAAATCCTGATGAGATACTGCAAAAGTTTGTTACCGGAGATGAAACCTGGGTTCATCATTATGACCCTGAGAGCAAACAAGAGTCCATGCAGTGGCACATTAAAGGAAGTCCTCACCCTAAGAAGTTCAAGGTCATGCCTTCAGCTGGAAAGGTCATGGCCACAATATTCTGGGATTGTGATGGAATATTGCTGATCGATTATAAAGAAAAGGGTGTAAATATCACAGGACTACGCTAATATTCTACGCCAATTAAGAGAAGCAATCAAAGAGAAGAGAAGGGGAAAATTAACCAAGGGAGTTCTGCTTCTGCACGACAACGCCCCTGTGCATACTGCTCATATCGCCAAGGCTGCTGTTCGGGAATCTGGGTTCGAAACTATTACACACCCACCGTATAGTCCAGACTTAGCCCTGAGTGACTTCTTTTTGTTTCCCAACCTCAAAAAGGACCTACGAGGAAATCGATTTTCTGACGATGAAGCTTTGAAGACAGCAGTGGAGGAGCATTTTGACACTAAAGATAAAAAATATTTTTATGAGGGGTTAGAAAAACTAATTGACCGATCTTATAAGTGCATAAACATAGGGGGGGAGTATATTGAAAAATAAAATAAAAAACCTATCGTATTCTTTTGTTTTCATTCTCATACCGAGAATTTATTGAACGCCCCTCGTAGATCACGTCAAAACAAGCATCTTTTATTAGAGCTTTTTTCCCTGAAATAAAAAATGGCCGAGATAGACGCCTCTAAAGATTGTTGTTTTTAAAGGGAGCTGAAGTGATGTCATTAAACCATAGAGATTAAATGATTGTAACGTGTAGATTACGTCAAAAGAAGCATCTTTTTTAAGAAAAACTTTTCGCTAAAATTAAAAATGGCCGAGTTAGACCCTTCCAAAGTTTGACTTTTTTAAGGGAACTGGTACTAGTAAAAAATTTCGAAAATGGTGTCATTTTTTGTACCTGTTTACAATGATTGAAACGGGTAGAACACGTCAAAATAAGCATCTTTTATAAGAAAAACTTTTCTCTAAAATCAAAAATTACCGGAATGATATTTTAATACATTTTCAAATTATTTGTTAAAAGTTATGGTTATAACACCTGTTTTAAATATAAAAATATGTAGAAATTGTTAAAATAAGCATATTTAACTTGAAAAACAGTTCGTCAAGTTTTAAGATGGCTAATTTTAAAGGTATTATTTCTTTAAAAATCGGAGCACACCACGGTGCCGTGTGCCCGCGCGGTTTGATGCATAAGGCCTAAACTCCCCACCACGTCTCGAACCGAGGTGATATGGGCGCGTGAATATCAATGAAATTTTCATACTAATTTCTTCGGATTTTCAGTGTTCTAGTGTTTGATTTCTTGGTTTTGGGTGTTCTTTTGTCAGGGTTTAGAGTTTGTTTGGGTTCTTAATATTGTCGTAGTTTTCTTTTGTCGGGGTTTATAGTTATTTAATATTTTCGTAGTTTTCTTTTGTCGGGGTTTAGTCTGGGTTTTTAATATTTTCTTTTTGACGGGGCTCGTTTTGTTGTGGTTGATTTTATAGTCTGGGTTAGTAGTTTTGTCGGGGTTTTGTTGTAGAAATGTTGCCTCTACACGTAATTTTGGCGCGTAATTTTAATATTTGGAATTACGCAGCCACGATCGCTACTAGGAGCAGGCAATAAACGCTGCTCAAGAGTGGCTTTTGTTGCCCACTGAAGTCAAATGCCCTACATGTAGGGCATTAATGGCTAAGGAGGTAAAAGATTCATACAAGCTGGGATTCCAATTCCGATGTTATAAGAAAGGATGCAAAATAATAATATCCCCCAATAAAGATACCTTCTTCGACCGGACTCATGTGTCAATTAGGATCACCCTGAGACTTCTAATGCACTTTTTTAGGCGGGACAAAGTGACTCTAGCGGCGAAAGATGTTGGAGTCACAGCAAAAACTGCGGTACAAATGTATCACTTCTTTCGAGAAGTATGCGAAGTAGCTGAAGGACACGATCGCTATTGTCAAGTAGCAGAAAATGGCCCCGTCACTAAAATGCTCTGCTTGTGCGAAGTTTCTGGCGTCTGCTTTGGCTGTCAAGTGCACCCTTTGCCCCTGCGTGTACCATAGAGCCTGCCTGACGATACCGGACGGTGCCGCTGTTGCCGAGGACTGGTCCTGCCCCGAGTGTAAAAGAAGTCAGAGGCGGGCCGACAACAGCAGCACCCCGGTTAAACCCGCCTGTGGCAGCCAGGAGGTCACGACGACGCCTCCAGTGGATGCCCTGGTTAAGGGGGCGCCCGAGGTTACGGCGTCCTGGGTGATGCCGCCCGAGCTGGCCAAGTACATAGCCGAGCAGAGGGAGTTCCGGACTGAGGTTCGGGCCATTCTAGGCAATATGGCCGTGCGAATGGACGACATGGAGCGCCGACTGACGGCCGTGGAGCAGAGGGCGGTGGCGGAGCCGACGGCGGCGCCGAGCGGGGGGGAGGTCGACGAGCTGCGGAAGAGCGTGGCGCGGCTGCAGAGCGAGCTGGCGGAGCGCGACCAGGACGCGCTGCTGGCCGACCTCGACATCGGGCAGCTGCCCGAGGAGCGCGGCGAGAACGCCGTCCACGTCGTCACCGTGCTCGCCGCCAAGCTCGGGGTGCAGCTCGAGCCGCGCGACATAGTGTTCGCGGAGCGGGTGGGCGCGGTGGGTGCGGCGGAGGCGGGCGCGGCGGGGGCGGGTGCGGCGCGGCCGCGACGCCTGGTGGTGCGGCTGGCCAGGCGCGGGCTGCGGGACGAGTTGCTGCGGGCCGCGCGCGTGCGGCGCGGGTTGTCGTCCCGCGACGCGGGGCCGGCGGGCGCCGAGCGCCGCGTCTACGTCAACGAGCGGTTGACGCGCGCCAACCGCCAAATGTTCCACCGCGTACGCGAGGAGTGCCGCAAGCGACAGTGGAGGTACTCGTGGACCAAGCGGGGCCGAGTCTACGCCAGACAGACCGATGGCTCGCAGGCATACTGCATCCGGTCCGAGGAAGATCTGCGGCGTGTTTTTGGGGATGGCGCCGTTTGAGGAAAAAGTATTTGTAAATGTTATTGTTCAGTATCCTTCTATTTGTTTACATGTTGTTTTAGTTTTTAATGGTAAACACCAGCATACCCGCCTTTGTCAAGTAAATAATAAGTACAGTCAATGCCTCTTGTGTCTTAATATACCTACCAACTTGCTAATTTTGTTATATATGTTTACCCTAAGCTATGATTAAGAAAATGATTAGGATAGGTTTGTACAATCCAGGTTCTCTTGGCACAAATCATGACAGCTTCATAGCGGCAACTACTCGGCAGGATGTTGACGTGCTCGCAATCAACGAGACGTGGTTAAAAGACGGAGAAGATGGAAAGGCGCCGGTACTGCCTGGTTGGAAGTTACGCCACTTACCTAGGCCACAGGGCGCACGGTCGCGCGGGGGAGGCGTAGGTTTCTACATAAAACGCGGTATCAATGCACGTACCTGGCCTCACCCGGTCGATCCTCTGCATAGGACAGTTGAACAAATGTGGGTGACCCTAACCGTAAATGGAGCAAAGTTAGTGATAGGAACAGCGTATCGACCACCTTGGTTGGATATTGGTCTTTTCTTTGACGCTATTTATGACACGATTAGCTCTATTCCGAATTATGATAATTTGATAGTCTTAGGTGATTTTAATATAAATTTATTAGCGAATCCCGACAACAAAATTACAAAAATGAATGACTTTTTAACGTGTTTTGGGTTAACCCAGTTAGTGTCACAGCCTACGCATTTCACAGACAGTACTCAGACACTTATTGACGTAGTGTGCACGGACCTACGGGCAAAGAATGTGACCGTAGAACATGTGGGCTCGCTTTATGGACACTGCCTTGTGGTCTGCGAATTTAACTTTAAAATTGTCAAACCTAAACCTCAACGCGTTACCTACAGACCTCTCAAAAATATTCAGCTTAACAATCTAGATATGGACTTGCAGTGTGTGAGGTGGGACTCAATGTCAAGGTTAAGCAACGTTAACGACATGGTCGCAGACTTCAACCTACATATGACTATACTATTTGATATACATGCGCCTATAAAAACAATCATAGTCAAGGGATGTTCTCACCCCTGGATCACAGACACTGTTAAACTAATGATGCGTTTACGAGACAACGCTGCGGCTGAATTCCATAAATGTCAGAGTGATAGTAAAAAACTTTATTATAAAGACTTGAAATCTACAGTAAATAAGGCCATATACTATGAAAAATCTGCTTATTTTGAACAAAACATTAATAAAAAATTACATGACCCTAAAACTCTATGGCAAAACCTTAAATCTACAATATTACCTAAAAAAAACACAGAACTGCCTAGCTTTTTTGACGAGCCTAACATCATAAACAAACATTTTTTAACCTTACCTAATACTTTAGAAGTGCCCATATCTTACCTGACTTATTTCGAGTTTCACAGGTCGACTGACTCTGTTTTCCACTTAGAACCAATCAACTCAAATCAAATTATTAAAATCATTACAGGACTAAAATCAAACGCCGAAGGGTGTGATGGCATTAATTTGAACATGATATTATTAACATTTCCATATACTTTAGACATAATCACAAAAATAATAAACACCTCTATTTTGACATGTACTTTTCCAGACTTGTGGAAATTGGCCATTGTACACCCACTCCCTAAGAACTCAAATCCGTCTGAAGTAAAAGATCTTAGGCCTATAAGTATATTACCATGCCTTTCAAAGATACTGGAGAAAACAGTCTGCAAACAATTAACTGACTATCTTGAGAGCAACAACATTTTACCAGATGTACAGTCGGGTTTTAGGAAAGGGAGAAGCACCACAACTGCATTGCTCGATTTCACCGACAACATTTTGCACTCCCAAGACAGGGGGATGTGTACACTGCTGGTACTGCTGGATTTTTCCAGAGCTTTTGACTGCCTGAATATTAATATATTACTTTCTAAATTAAGTTATTATGGATTTGATAGTAATACACTGAGATGGTTCCATAGTTACCTTACTAACCGGTTTCAATATGTAAAACTGACTCTTAATGATGGTTCCACACTATATTCAGACAAAATTGGGCTCACCGCAGGGGTACCGCAGGGTTCTGTGATCGGGCCGATCCTGTTTATTTTGTACACTGCTGACATTGGAACACATATCACGCACTGTAAGTTCCATATCTACGCAGACGATATTCAGGTTTATATTTCATGTAGGCCTTCAGACATTGATAGTGCAATTGAAAAACTTAATTCCGATCTTACTAGAATAACTTCCTGGGCCACTAGTAATTGCTTGCTGCTAAATCCTAGCAAAACTAAATATTTAATTTTTGGCAGTAAACATCAATTAACTGGTATCCGGCCCACACTTAATGTCACTTTGATGAATGAACCTATTGAGCGTGTATATGAGGCACGTAACCTGGGGCTTCTGTTAGATTCTGGGCTTCGTTATGAGAAGCATACTGTTAATGCTGTTAGGAGTTGCTTCTACAAACTTAAGGTCCTTTATAAAATCCGGCCATTTATAAATGAAGACTTGCGCATTAAGCTGGTGGAGTCGTTAGTATTATCCAAATTGAATTATATGGATACAGTGTCTGGACCATGTCTGCTTGCCAAAACCAAAAGACTCATTCAACGCGTACAAAATGCGTGTGCTCGCTTCTGTTTCAACGCTCCGTTGAGGGCCCACGTCACACCGTTCTTGAACAAAAACAACATTCTTAAAATGCAACACCGACGTAAGCTGCACATGGCTTGTTTGCTCTTCGGGGTAATCAAATACGAGTCTCCCAAGTATCTTTTTGAAAAGTTGTCTATCCGCCGATCACGTGGTGCCCGGCCGTGCGCATTACAACTGTTGACGCCTCGTCACGCGTCCGCAGCTTTCCGAGGAAGTTTCCGTTATGTAGCAACTAAATGTTGGAACTTGATCCCGCCGCCTATAAGAGATCTGGAAAATGTTTACAGTTTTAAAATCAAACTTAAAAAATTCTTGTTTGAACATCAGCAAAGCCAGGAAACTTGCCGGTTAGACACAAGTTGCATTTAGGTAGGAAATATTTTATTCGCTTATATGTACTCACCACTTGGGTATGTCTCATAGGCATAGGCATTGGTATGAAGTTATTGTTCTATTTTCGTCTTCAGTTTAAGTAAAGTAGTTATTTTATGTTTGTTTCCTTATCGTTTCTATGTAGGGTAAAATGGTAACCTCGTATTTTGTATCCTTTGTGAATAGAAACACCATTTACAAAGCAATCTGGTATGAAATTTCTTCTGGAGCATTATAAAAATTGTATTTTATTCATCTGCGTTATAAATGTTTCACTTTTTTGTTAATTAATAGAGATAAGATAACCAGTAAATGACGCCATGTTCTGTTTATGTATGTATTCATTAGATAGTTCTTGGCGTTTGCCACTCCAACTGTCACTGTCATTGGCGCTAGTATATAGCGATAGCCGGCGATAGGGTGGCGCCAGGCGAAATATGCTGCGTTCCATTTTACGGTTTTGTTTTTGTTTTTCAATGTCAAACTTAGCTTTTTATATCCTTCTTTTATTTTAAGTTAATTGTATATTATTATTATTATTTTTTCTCTCTTTGATTTTCTTTAATTCATGTTTGTTATTTTTTATTTATGTATATTCTTTTTTCGGTTTTCGTGTTACTCACCGTGAACTCACTCGACGGTTCCATCGGAAGACCAGCGCTGGCATTTGCCCGCATTATGCTGAGATGGAACCGTTTCGTGACAACACAACTTTCCTGTTTTTGTTTATTTTTATTTTTGCTTTCTTATTTGTTAGTTGTTTTGTCCCGAATAAATATTTCTTATTTCTTATTTCTTATTTCTTACGATCGCGAAATGATTGGCGGGGAAGATGACGTCGTTGAAGTCGACGAAACCCACCCCGGGTGTATAGACACCCGAAAGTACCATCGGGGCCGGGTGCTGAAAAGCCAAACATGGGCTTTTGGGTGTCTAAGCCGGTTGACTAAGAGATTTCACGTCGAGGTGATAGCGGACAAATCTAGAGCGACACTGGATCCCATCATGGCGGCTAATATAAGAGAGGATACCTATATTATCCGACTGTCCCCGGTCCTACACAGGCGTTCACCTACGCTTGGGTATGCGTGGTCATGCCACAGTGAACCACAGTGTGGGTTTGTCAACAAAACTGTGAACATATACCTGTGAACGCCGCGTTAGGAGAGCCGATTCTGGGGACAGACCTGGTCCGTGAAGTCCATTCTAACACGGTGGAACAGCAACGGCTTGAATTGAAACGCCATTGTCGTACGTGCCGCAGTGACAGGCGTATCAAATGGTACATGGGTGAATACATGTATCCTCCCCCCTATCCCAGATTGAGTCAAAGTATTATTATTTATTTATCGTATGGCAGTCAAAGTGGCGGAGAGTTACTGCGGAGAACGAAGTACTGCAGCCTGCAGCGTCGAGGAGATCGCACCGCATCCGTCGCCCCTACAGCCGCCGTGGCTGGGGAGCATGCCACAGAAGGGAGTGGAGAGAAACCAGAGGAAATGGAGACCTCGGAGAGGTAGGGCACAGCAAAATGTCATCTTGCTCGAATTTGGAGCAGCCCAACTGGGGAAGTACCTCCGCCTTGCAGAAGACCACAGCCATAATAACATTATATACTGTGTTGTGTTCCTGGAGGTGAGCAAGGTTGCCAGAGCTCCCGAGGTTGCACTGTGTTGAGAGTGAGGGAGCTAAATTGGTCCCTTCTGCTGTCAACACAGTGCATCCTCAATTTTTTTAAAGGGTCGGCAACGCGCACGTGACTCCTTTGGAGTTGCGAGCGTCTATAGGCTGCGCTGTCCGCTTACCATCAGGTGGACCGTATGCTTGGGGGGGGGGGGGGGAGACTTCGAAATACAATAAAACATAACTTGCTAATAGTTTTTATACTGCCGACCATTTCGATGTCGCGTCGTATTATTATACTAGATTACACTAGCCATGACATGACCTAAATCCTCTTAACGCCGAGCTAACACAATAGGCTAGTTTACAATGAAAGTAACTTGGCACGCTCCTAACTAGCTTCTAAAGCTAACTCAGTCGGTATGATATGATCTAGGTTTAGAATGTCTAGGAAGTGCGAAATCAAATGAGACGGTAGCGTTTGTAATAAGAACAAAACTTTTTTCGAGAAAGGTAGGTAAAAAAAACGAATGTACTTCGAGTGGGTTGTCAAATGAAAGGGTTTCCAAAAATGTACCGCACTATACATTTGGGCTACTGTTTTTTTTTAATTAATTCACTTTCAACACACACTCTTCGTGACCGAAAACGGCTGAAAGATTTTTCTAAAATATACCTCTAATGACTCGTCCTCATAAACACAGTTCCACCCACAACTCATAGCACTAATGGACTGCCCCGAGTACACTACGTTCTGTACCTAATAATATGTTTTTCGTAAGTTCCTTTAAAAATTAGGTTTCTTCAAGCCACTTTATTCCTAAAAGCAATAGATAAGAAAAAGCGTGTTTTCGTAGCCTTGCCAACAGTTTCTCCCGCGTCCGCGTGACTTCAAGTTGACTTAGAAAATATTAAGATAAGGCGCAAGGGCGAAAATCACGTTCCTATTCCTACATAAACGAAGTTGGGTTAATTAATAGGAAAAACTTTCAGTGGTGACTTATAGTTTGGTAGTTTTCGCTGCGGGTAGGTAATATAAAAAACCGGCCAAGTGCGTGTCGGACTCAGACACCGATTTATATCGACATGATTAGTTTCGCACATTCTGGCCAGTTCTACACTCTTGCCAAGTTTTAATGAACCGACGACGACAATCTCAGGAAGATACATGCTTATATGAAAATGTAACTTCAACAATAAAGGCTACTTTTCTTTTTTATTTTATTTATTATTTGAGTCGTGTTTCGAAACCAGCCAATATGTTTCGAAATCAAAAGCTATTACGGCGTATTAAGCGGTAAATGAACTTAATCACACTCGAATTGCTCGCAGTGTCACCCTCGTTAAAGATCTATCTGTATCTTTTTTGTGATTTGTTGCCCCAGGATAGATGGTAAACAATTAGAAGGCCCCGTCTTTTGTTTCGTCGCCTAGGGCAAAACGGACGTAGACTCATTAATATTTTGCGAAACTCTTCATTAAGTGTCAGTGTCCAATGTCAAAGTCAAATAATGTTACGAGATGACTGAGAGTAATAACAGGAATAGGTAGCCTAGACGGCAGTAACGTGACCTAGGAAGGTTTTTTTTTCTTTTCTTGCTATATTGTAAGAAGTTCCGTAAAAACTTTGAAAGCACTCCTTTGTCCCAAATTTAATTTCCTGCCGAACGTTGAACCATCGAAATCAAAGCGAAATAATAAAATATATTATCTTTCTTATGAAATATTCGCATTTGCGAAGACAAGTGAGTTATGAAGGCGCTGATTGAAAGCCGAAATCAAATTGGGGAGATGGGGTCGTCTGTAGCACATTTTGAACCCGAGATTTGTAATAATTATACGTAAGTGCACGTTATAACTCTAAATTAATTATACACTGGTTTAGGTAAGACTTTGTCACTAAAAGCGCAAAATAAGGAGAAGCGTGATCTATGAGGCGAAGTTCTGGAGTTCGTTAGGACGATGTTTTAACTATTGAAGTTTAATTAGAGCTAGGATCATCGCTTAAGGTTCGAATTTTAACGAGCATGAAGGGTAAAATACCATATCCTTAATCTATAATAATCTGACCAGGCCCATATACCACAAAACTTTACAAGCGTACAATTTGACTTTGTCAACAGTTTCTATCGAAAATTGTACATTTTTTTTCGGATTGTAGACTTGTAGAGTTGTGTGGCAGGGGCTGGTAAAGGTCACGTGATTCTGCTGATTGCGTGTGGCGGACAAGGGCCTGACACGCTTTGTAAGAGAAAGATAGCCTTATTGCGATTCCTATGAGAGGAAGTAGAAAAAAGTGCGATGTTTTGTCCTTATCACCGACCGGACATTTTTTCACGGTCGGGTAAAAGTAATCTGTCATTAGTGTCAAGAAGATTGCAAAACAAAGTGGCAATATTTTGCAGTGCAATTTATAAGTGGAAAATTAATGATGAATTTGGTTTAAATGAATAATAATTTACCAATCATCAGATCCGTAGTGTTTGGTTGTTCAATGCAAACATGGTGGGGTGTTCAGTGTTTGGCTGTAAAAGCAATTTCGACCGAAAAAAGGCGGATGTTACATTCCATGCGTAAGTACATTTTCTTTGAATTTTGGACCCGTGTTTATTTCTAAAATCTCACCGGAACCAAATTACTGAGCTAAATCATTAGTTATATCATGAGACAATTGATGAAATAGGAAAAATATGTGAATCAATTAAAAAATAACCTCCAAACATTTGACATACAAACCGGTCAAATCGCGTAGTAGAAATCTACCATAGAAGCCAGCTTAGCATTGATGTCCCACCATTCAGTCGGTTTATAATTCGATTTCGGGATACCAACAAATAATAAAAAAATCCCCTAAAGATTACCCCACGTTTCGGGAATTTCAAGTAATTTGATTTTTTCAGTTTTTCAACAGAGGATGAATCCCGAAAAAATGGATTTGAGGACTGAGGGAACAGGTAATTAAATTGGGTAAAATAATCTATAACTGCTTATTACATATTTGTTTACTTATTGAAAAAAAAAGTTATAAATGTAAGATATTATTGTAAATAAATTACCTGTTCTAAATTGAAGTTTATTCTTTTATTCCAACAACTACATAATTTATCTGTGAAAGACAAAAAGGGGCATGGAAATAGTAAGCACTATCTGGTTACATTTTACTTACTACTTTCATCATCTAGAGACTTAAACATTTAGCATGGTTCTTTGGGTGACGTGATGACCAGCAAGTCAAGCGGCGAGCAGGAAGGCCAGCGACCAGCGGCGAGCGGCGAGAACAAAATGTATAGATTTGGATCAGTGAAATCGCCGTTTGATGCAACGGTGGTAACCGGTGACTATGTATTTATAGGTAAGATTATCACAAAAAAAGTGGCCGGTCGGGATCACTTATTTTACGATATCGCCTACGATGTTGTGTAAATTTAGTTAGTGAGTCAAAATGGCGACTTAGTCACTATGGAATTTGATCACTTGTAACTGTACTATCCGACTAAATTTTTGGGGTAATTTTTTGCAACCATGGTATCCCCATATTTTGACGTCATAATATGAGAAAGACATAGCCCCGGTCGCTTGTTGGCGCATCTATAACTACAGAGTATATACTATATCTATGGTGGCGGATGACGGACCGCGGTCATTGTCAATTTTTGGAGGATGCCTATGTCCAGCAGTGGACGTCTTTCGGCTGATTTATGATGACGAATTGTCATCGAACAAAAAACGAACACCGAATTTAGAGCTTACAGAGCTCTACTGACCATAAAGCCAACGTCAGCGGAGAGTGAGCATTCTCCTCGGTGGCTCGATGTTTCATTACTAAAGTGTGAAACACCCTTTCTGATAAGTCATTAAACGCAATGGTGTTTCTTAAATCGAGATTTAATTCGATTTAAGAACGACTATTGAATTTCAAGGCATCACCTAACGAATAATTAAGAAGTATAATATTTAGTATAATAAAGCTATAATACTAAACCAATAAAGCTTAAAATGCTAAAAACCATGTTTTATTACAAATTTTAATATTTTTACCATAAATATTTGTAATTCACGGGTACCCGGGAATTACTTTTTATTTTCCCGGGTAGTGAATGCCTAAAATTCCCGGGAAATCGCGTCCCGGGTACCCGCGAAAAGAAACCCTAATAACGATTATTTAACTAGATGGTCTAGATGACACGTACGGACGGGGTTGCGTAGGTTGCTTGCAACGACGAAGTCTGTGTTTTGAAGACAACTTAGTAAGGTCTGGGCAAGAGAATGCCTCTGATAAAGTGAAATTCTCGCCAGTATTCCACGCCTTTTCTGTGTGTGATAGTTTTGTGCCGGTAAAGGGAAGAAAAGCGATTTAGATGATATTCAACTGCAACGGAGGGCTTCCGATATGCCGAAGCAGAAACAGTCCTGTTTTAAAGTTATTATTTGACTGACTTTCTAACAACTG
The DNA here is from genome assembly GCA_951800055.1 of Cenopis cana. Taxonomy (NCBI): domain Eukaryota; kingdom Metazoa; phylum Arthropoda; class Insecta; order Lepidoptera; family Tortricidae; genus Cenopis; species Cenopis cana. Next base: position 4,223,313 of record OX637487.1, on the reverse strand, counting down.
TCTTACTTTATCCAGTACGTGTACTGATATCAACCACTGCGGGAAAACTCTTCACCAACGAAAAAAGATAGCTGGAAAGTCTGCCGCCAACGAAAATAATGTATTGCAAGGGGCATATCAGTGAGCAGATATACCTATGGGGAGTATGGGGTCAAGTATTATAATCTTACTCAGTTCTCCAAAGTAAGTCGCCTACCTCAAACAATAATGTTAGCGAGATCAAACTTTGGCTGACTCAAAATAACATACCTTATAATGGCTTTTGCTTCCCTTGGTCGGCGGTGCACGGCAAAAAGAGAGCTGTGAAATTGGCACCATTTTGTTACACTATTTATAGGAATGCGTACCTAGTCATGTCACAGAGAAGTATTTTTATTATCAGACACATGCGGTGGGTGAAACCGGAACCAATTTGTCACAGCACTTTTCATGTGGACTGTAAACAGAATACCAGTAGTTCTTAGAATCCGGCCATTCCTACATGGAAGCTGACTCAATGCACAGGGCCATTGTTTATTAAAAGACATTCTGATGTATTCTCAATCACTGATTGGAATAATATTTTCAAAAAGCCAGAACTGAGGCATTCTTTCACGAATTAACCTCTAATAAAAAGGTAAGAAAGCAATTTAATGAATGTTTTGTCCCAAAAACGTTAACAGAAACTTGGTTACTAAATAAAAAAGGGCAATAATGACAACCAAATAAGTTGGTTGAAAATTAAACGCATAAAGCATGTAAAAGGGGACAAGAACGTATACTTCAACTACGACATGTCTAATGACTTTAAGAGCTTTAACCCTAGCCTGCTCAATCTGACTCTCGCATGAGAAAAAGCAGTCGTAAGCTTGCTTTGTGGAATCAGTGGCAGAAGAAGATTTACAACTTCCCACGACATGACGACACTGAATCAACTGCATCAAAACCCCCAAAATTTGTTAAACCTCTGTGTAACCCTTTACAGATCAGGTGCAATGCTTTATGTACCTTGGATTTGGCCACTTAGCCGAGACATGCACGCGGGAGCAGAGATGTTCTTGTTTGAGAAGCTCCTGTTTAACCGAATGACCTGAGAGCTATCGAGACCGGGTAGATCCCGTAACCCAAGACAGTACTACTCCACTACACAAAAGAGCAACCCTCAACTATCTGGGCGAGAGATCTGAAATGGAGACGAGGATGCAGACAACGCTCGATAGAAGATTTTCGACATTTCATAACAGGCCAACAATTTGTTAAGTTGGTACTAGTAGTATAAGAAAATTAGCATCAAAATCGTTGATCAGACCAAATAATTCGTGTAGTTTTGAAAGTTGGTACAATTATTCTTTAAGGTGTCCAGATGAATATACTCAAAGTCCCCGGGGGTGGGACCGGAGCCGGGAGGGGGGGAGGGGGGAAAGGTATCTTTTTCAACTTGTTTCATTATAACTCCAAAACTATTTATAATATCTCTTTAGTGAGTTCTAGATTATTTATCTACATTAAAATTCCTATAAGTTATGTCTAAACATGTTTACTCTACGATCAATACTTTAGGAGATACAGAGTGTTAAAGGTGATACAAATCGTTAAACTTTGACGAAGATGATTAGTCGCGCCACAGAGACCGGCATAATGCGTTATTTGCCTCGCCGCCGCATAGCAACTGGCAGGCCCGACGCTCGTGCGCTGCCCCTCCCGCGTCTCCGCATACCGCCCCTCGATACTCACGCGTCGGCCTCGCTCGCCAGTACGCTCACAACGCTTACGGAATGTGCACGCTGCTTTTGTTCGCAAACGTGCCGCGTTAATAGTTAGTGTTTCGTTGGTTTATTTGTTAAAAAATGCAACCATCATGACTGATAAGTGTACAATTTGTGAAAAGGAAGTGACGAGTGACCGTATTGTAGTATCCTTAAAAGGTATTGACAGCTTGATAAAGGCTAGTAAACATAGAAAGGATGGAAAACATATTCAGCTGGCAGGCGTTAGAAGTGTTGTTGTTCATAGTATTTGTAGAAAACGATACACACGAACCAGTTCAATAATTGCTGATCTCAGAGAATCAAGGCCATCTACGTCTTCTGCTGCAACACCTGGCTTGCGCTCATTGCAGCCGCTGTTCGATTTTGATTCACAGTGCCTCTTCTGTACGGAACGTATAGATGATGAATTCCATGCCAAAGAAAAGAAAAAACCTAAAGAAAGACGTCGTGAGATATACCCGGTTCGCAGTTTAGAATTTTCTGCTACAATTATGGATGCTGCTAAAAAACGGAATGATGAATGGGGCAATGACGTTTCTCGAAGAATAACAAATACCGTTGACCTTGTTGCTGCTGGAGGTATATACCACGTCGACTGCTATAAGCGCTTTTTATTGACACGTGAATCTACTGCAGGGAAAAGTAGCGGTCGTCCTAAGGAAGAATATGTCTCTAAAGCCATGGAACAAATACAATGTTTTATGGAACAAAATAAAGACTCTTAGATGTCCATAGATAATTTGATGGACCAAATTACCGGGCAAAAGCCAACTACAGACACGGTTAAATCTAAACTTAAGGAGATATATGGCGATAGAATATTGATTAGTCATTCAAAATCACATAACACCGTTGTATGCTTCCGTGACATTGGGCACAAAATCTTAAATGAGACATGGTACAGCTCGCAGTGTAAAACTCAGAATGAAGAACGCCTAAGAATAGTGAAAACGGCAGCAATAATAATTAAGCAGGATGTGCAGTCTCGCGTCTATGAAACGAGTCACTACGCACCCAGTGGTACATTTCTTGACGATGCAGAGACCGTGGTCCCTGAATCACTCAACTTATTTTTGGATGCACTTCTCACCCGCAAGACGAATGATCAGAAAACCAAAATAAGATTAATTGCATTAGCACATTCTATCATCAGCATAATTCGGCCGAGAAGCTTCATTTCTTCGGTGCTTCAAGGGATTGCGTTTTTTATCCACAGAAAGTTCGGTTCAAGAAGCTTACTAGATCTTCTATCTAATCTAGGGTTCAGTGGTTCTTACTACGATGCTACCATGCTGGAGTTGTCTGCAATATATCACGACCAACAACCTTTACCGCCTGAAACTTTCGCGCAGTTTGTATTTGACAATGCAGATTTTAATGTGGCTACTTTAGACGGCCTGAATACGTTTCATAGCATGGGAGGCATTTCGTGCATTACACCTGCTGAATCTGTACCACCTGGAAATGCAATAAAAAAATTAACTCAAGCTCCCGCTGCTACACAAACCGGAACGTTGGGAGTCCAGCAACTGCATACATATAGCAGGCTTGCTAAGGGAGGACTAAAACAAATTATGATACAAGATGTTAACCAATCAAATTTGTTGCACCAAGACACGACAATACCAAGTCTAAGTGATATGTTATGGATAAGCGGCAAGTGGCTCGAAGTGCCTGATGTACCCGAATGGAAAGGTTTCATGCGCTGTATTCAGCCAATCCAGAACTTTGATAAAAGTGCTGTTATCCCCTTACCTTTCATAACTTCACCTCCAACTGACTATGACACAATATACACTGCATTGAAATGTGCCACAGATCGGTGCCTAACCCAAACATGTTTTGTCACATTTGATCTACCCCTTTATATAAAAGCTCGGGATATTATTGCGTCTAGTCAAGATGATTCAAATATCAAAAATATCATCGTGAGGCTTGGCGGGTTCCACATGTTAATGTCTTACCTGGGTTGCATTGGACAAATAATGGCAGGAAGTGGCCTAAGGGATCTACTATGCAATATTTTTGCTCCAAACTCAGTGGAACACATTTTGAGCGGTCATGCTTACGCAAGAGCAGTTCGTGCACATTTATTAGTGCACACGACTATATCACAAATGATTTTAAACGATATGGATATTAATGATAATGAGAAGGAAACTATAAATACCCTTTTAAAAGACATGCGAACTAAGCCTCTAAGTGAAGATAAAATAATGAACAATGAGCAGTTGGCTTCACTTCAATCAAAACTTATGAATAAACTAAATGATTTAAAAGAAAATGGACCTACCGCTGCATTATGGATCCAATACTACCACATGGTGACTATTATGAAACAGTTCATTGCTGCAGAGCGAGCTGGTGATTGGAAGGGTCATCTTAGCTGTGTCCACAAAATGATTCCATTTTTTCATGCCAGCGGTCACTTTCAATACGCACGATGTGCACATTTGTATCTGCAAGATATGCTTCAGCTTGAAACAAGAATGACGCCCCACGAATATCATTTATTTGTAAAAAAAGGATATTTCACAATAAGAAGAGGCGATACATTTTGGTCTGGAGTTTGGTCAGACATGACCATAGAGCAGACCTTGATGCGCAGCATGAAGAGCTGTGGAGGAATGACCCGAGGAAGGGGAATCACGGATTCGACACTGGCAAAATGGTTACAGGCGACGGTTGTAAGCCATGCCATATGCTCTGCACTTGAGGTATTTAGTGGAGTATATTTTTCTTCGGGAGATCAACATGCAGATCTTCTTTTGTCTCGTCAGCGCAGGGATCAAGAGGATAGAAAAAAGCTTTACGCGTGGCTTATGGATCATTATCCATTCCCAAAGATAGGAAACATCATGTCCTTATCAACTGGTATTGTTGGAAATAGCAAAGTTAATTGCCACCATGCAGAAGAAATCGGTAAACAGCTCATGGAAAAAACGCTGGGGAATAACTTCGCAGACGTAAAACTACAGCGTAAAGACAAAGTTCTATCATTGGGAGCCATGCACAGTGCTGTCAAGATCAATGATGAGACAGTAGTCGTCGATCCATTGCTTCTTTTTCAAAGGATTGCGATTGCCAAGAAGGATGATGAACATTTAGCATCACATTTGGAGTACGAATTGGCTCCCTATCCACTGGCTTTATTCAATAATGGCTTAATGAGGAAAACAAAAAAAGCGGCTTTATATGACGTTTTATCGAAATCCGACAGTAATGTAAATTTGAAGAATAATGAAACGGTTATTGATGGTGGCTTTCTTTTGCACCGTACCAAGTGGTTATTGGGCTCCTCTTACTCAGATATATGTGATCAGTACATAGATTATGTGAAATGTCATTACGGGCCACATTCTACCGTAGTGTTTGATGGGTACGATGACTTAGAAAACAGTACAAAAACATCTGAACAAAGAAGGAGGGCGGTGAAATCGTCTGTTGATATAAACATCAATCTCTCGATGAAGGTCACTGTTCAGCAAGAGCATTTTCTATCAAATACAAAAAGCAAGTCTCAACTGATCAAACTACTGTCAGAAAAAATGCAGGCTGCCAACATAGAAACACGAATAGCTGCGAGAGATGCTGACTGCACAATTATTCGCACTGCGATTGAAAAAGCTGTAGACAATCTTGTGGTCACTGTTATTGGAGAAGATGTTGATCTTTTAGTCCTTCTCATGGCTCTTACTCCTCCAGAAAAAGAATTTTTTTTTGTCAAACCGGGAAGAGGGAAAGTGGAAACCAAAATATTTTCCTCCCAAGAACTTCAACAACATTCATTTTGTTGTTCTATTCTCTTTCTGCATAGTTTCAGTGGGTGTGATACAACTTCAGCTATTTACAGGAAGGGCAAAACATCAATTATCAAGCTTTTTGATCAAAAGCCAATCGTAAAGGAAATAGCAACTGTGTTTTATGACCCAACATCAACTCCGGATGTTATAGCAGAAGCAGGAGAAAAAATGTTTCTTGAAGTATACCGAGCGCCCTGTACTCAGTCTGAGATTAACAGATATCGATTCACAGTTTTTCTGAAATCTTGTACCAAGCCCAAACCAGATCTTTCTTCCCTCCCCCCTACCAAAGGATCAGCAAAATATCACTCTTACAGAGTATTCCATCAAGTACAAGAGTGGCTTGGGAACCAACTGCCTCCTGAAATATGGGGTTGGAAGCGAGGAGTCGATGGAAACTTAGAACCAATCACGACCTTGGATCCTCCTGCTCCTGAAGCGCTGTTAAAATCTATTTTTTGCCGATGCAAAAGTGGTTGTCCTGGAAAATGCAGTTGTCGAAAAGCGGGCATTAAGTGCAGTCTTATCTGTAATGGCTGCCTGGGGGCTTGTACTAACGGAGTCCCCATCGATGTTAATGATAAAGATGACGAAGATGAAACACAATTTGATTAATACACGGCATACGCATGCAAAAGTTTGTTTCTTATTTTTATCACTTTCAACACTCTGTATCTCCTAAAGTATTGATCGTAGAGTAAAAATGTTTAGACATAACTTATAGGAAATTTAATGTAGATAATTAATGAAGAAGTCACTAAAGAGATATTTTAAATAGTTTTGGAGTTATAATGAAATAAGTTGAAAAAGAGACCTTTCCCCCCCCTCCACCCCTCCCGGCTCCGGTCCCACCCCCGGGGACTTTTAGTATATTCATCTGGACACCTTTAGGAATAGTTGTACCAACTTTCAAAACTACACGAATTATTTGGTCTGATTTCTTTAATTTTCTCACACTATAGTGGAGAATACACAACACATAAATAAGTCTCTCACATAAATAATATGATGGATATCCCCAGAATAGGCCATGAAAATTTTACGAAGATAGAAAAATCACTCGGAGATGCATGGAAAGATCAATTGACAGAAGAAATATAGAGAATAGGACACCAACAGAGAGCAATAGCTATTGAAAAAGGTCAAATTACTGAAGATAGTATTCCATACATAGAAGTTGAGGTGGATGGTGGGTGGCCCAAGACGAGTGTGCGAGACAGAGACAGAATGCTCACCGGAACGGTTAGGATAAGACGTGTCAGACAGTGGTACTTTAAGATTTAAAAATTAATACAGTTCATTTAAAATTCCTTATGGTTGGTGTTTTCATTAAGATCCCATCATAAAATGGTCCTTCGAGAAGAGAAGAATCAGTGCCGCCGTTGTGTTGTGAACTTTTATCCGTCTTCCTAGTCGTCGGGAGTGTCTCACAAGAACTATCCGCCATTGTCGCGAAGTGAATCGTGGTTTTTTTTTCCGATTCAAAGCTTCTAGTTGTACGTTACGACGGGACAATTAGTTTACCGTAACAGAACTATAAATTAGAAGTGCAAATTAAAAGTGAATTACGTTATTTACGGAATAATTCAACATCATTTTCATATATATGACATCTGTTGCGACGGGACGTCACGTTTACCGCAACTGTCAAGTCAAAAACGAAGAACATTGGCTATCTCCCTCACTCTCAGGTGGCGCGCCATTAGCGTGCAACAATTCGACAACGTGTGAATATCGAACTGGGTCGATACGAGATCGAGCGAACACCGCATGCATCTCGGACACCGGTTGCCCCGTCTTCGTCGCGCGCACAGGTGCGCGTATGTGCTACGCTGCTTACACCGTTGGTGCTGTGAGAACCCCGCGGCGTGGATACTCGCCGCTCTCGCTTGCGTAACTTGGTATCGGCTGGCGCCGTCCCGCTCACTCGTTTCGTGGGCATTTGATTCACGTGTTTCTACGAATTCGACGGACAATTCGATATCGACTCGACTGGTTAATTGGTTATTGTTTCAAGTTTCATTTAATGACTTTAAAGTTACTTTTAAATCATAATAGGAGTGATTTATTTGCAAGTTGTATACGTTTACTACGTTATTAGCCGAATAATTAAGCATTACAACTATGTCAGAAGAATTAAGACGACTTGTAGCCGCGAGGGGCCAAGTCAAGGGAACGATAACAAAATTATATAAATTTATATCCGATCCTGAAGCTAAAAAAGGTACTCAGGGTGAGATGTCTGTAAGAAGGGACAGGTTAATTAAGGCCTTTGCCGAATACTGTGAACTAAATGTAGAAATTTCAATTCTAGATTCAGGAAATCAGGAGGACTTCTCCGACATGGAGGATGAGTACTTTAAGGCTCTAGCCTTTTTCGAGGAGTCCCAAACGATGCTCGCAGGTCTAAGTACCAACGCCAGCGAAAATGCCTGCCGATTGCCGCCTATATCCTTAAATAAATTTGATGGGGAGCGAGCAAGTGCTTTGGAGTTGGTCGCCGATGGGAGCCAGGCACACCCTAGCCCTCCATTGAGCAATCGCAGGACAAGCCTGGTAGCAGCGGGGAGCAAGCCAGCATTGGAGAAAAAACCGGTACTTTGCAATTTTTGTCAAAGTAAGTTTCATAAGTTATACCAGTGCGAAAAATTTAAACTTGCAAATATAATAGATAGGATCAGTCATGTCAATAAAAACGATCTGTGTGAGCTGTGCTTAAACAAGCATGGCAGTAGCAGATGCAGACTTCTTCTGAAGTGTACAATTTGTAAACAAAAACATAATTCCTTGTTACATCAAGACGAGACCAGCGAGCCTGTAATGCCTATGCTACCTAAAGTGAGTTCCTTGTCAATGAGTAGGAATGATAATGTTTTATTACCTACATTAAAAGTAGGGCTGTTAGATCCTAATGGCAAGATGATCCACGTTCGTGCACTATGTGACTCGGGTAGTCAGGTATCGTTTATTTTATCTTCCCTTGCAACCAAATTAAGCTGTAAATTATACAATGAATCTACTTCCTTAGTAGGTGTATGTGATTCTACAAACACAGCAAAGCAAAAGGTGGAAGTAAGTATGTACTCAACCGCGAGTAAAAATCATATAAAGGTAACATGCTGTGTTGTTGATACTATAACCTGTGACCTGCCTCAGTTTGAAATAAATAGAAGAAAAATTAACTTACCGCCAAACATATCATTAGCCGATCCTGAGTTCGATGAAAGTCAACCTATAAGTATACTTTTAGGGTGTGATATTTTCTTTAAAATCCTGCGTCGTGAACAGCTACCCGTCATCCCGTCAGAGTTATACCTACACAACACATCATTTGGGTACGTCGTGGCTGGCAGGGTGCCGCATGGCAGCAGGGTAGGGCAGCCCACAGCGGGCAACTTTTGTGGTCATGTCTGTGCACACCCATCCGAGCTCATTGATCAAAGCGAACCAGTTGATGATATGGAGTTAATCATGCAAAGATTTTGGAAGTGTGATAGTGTACCTGAAATCTATCGAGAAGCCACAACAGAGCAAGATTTAGCCGAAGAGATTTTTTCAAAATCTGTGGTTCTCAAAGATAATAGGTTTCAGGTGGACTTACCTCTCAAACAGAGTTTAGATGATATAAATATGGGCGATTCGTTATCGCGCGCGCTCAAACGCTTCAATAACTTAGAAAAAAGGTTTTCTAGGGACCCTGTACTGTTTGAAATGTACAAGGCCTTTATTGAGGAATATTTATCACTAGGGCATGCACAGTATATAGATATAAGTGAATATGACTTGGAAGGTGGAAAGGCGTTCATTTTAGCACATCATCCGGTCTGGAATCCGAATAGCAAAACAACTTCTATGAGGACGGTTTTTGACGGATCTATGCGCACAAGCCGCAACATTTCACTTAATGACATGTTATTAAATGGTCCAGTTGTACAGAATGATTTATTCAGTATTCTGATTTTATTTCGGCTGCATCAATATATACTCATAGCGGACATTCAAAAAATGTTCAGACAAATAAAACTGAATCCCGAACATTGCGCGTTGCAAAATATTCTCTGGAGAGATTCTCCAACGCAAAACATTAAATGTATTCAACTACAAACCGTAACATATGGGTTAAAGAGTTCAAATTTCCTGTCAACCAGGTGTTTAATTGAACTAGCTCACAGATATAAGGAACATTATCCATTGGCAGCGGATGTTCTGATAAATAGTACATATGTAGATGATGTCAACACTGGGTCTAATGATTTAAATCAATTAATTGAGACAAAACGTCAACTGACCGACTTATTAAGGCTGGGTGGATTTGAATTGCACAAATGGTGCGCCAATAACAAGCAGCTGCTAGAGGATATTCCTAAACAATTTCAAAACATGTCGGACATTGACTTTTGTCACGATGAAGATACATCAATAAAGACATTAGGTATCACGTATAGGATAAAATCGGATACTTTAAACATTAGCTGTCCCGGAGGGCTACCGTGTGATGATGATCGCTTTACAAAGCGTCAGGTACTCAGCGTGATAGGTAGGTTTTTTGACCCCCTTGGGTTAGCAGGACCAATTGTCGTTGCGGCGAAACTCATCATGCAGAGAACCTGGCAGCAAAAAATATCATGGGATGCATACATACCTAATGACTTAGCTAATGAATTTAAATGCTTTCTTCACGGTTTAAATATAATGCAAAACATCCCGGTGAATAGAAATATAAATACAAAAAATTTAATAACTGCACAATTAGTAGGATATGCAGATGCTTCAGCCAAGGCTTACGGTTGTTGCATATACTTCAGAACCATAAACAAGGATGGCCAAGTGAACGTCAGCTTATTATGTTCAAAATCAAGGGTCAATCCTATCAAACCTTTGACAACTCCACGCTTGGAACTTAACGCGGCATTGCTGCTAGCGACTTTAACGCGCAAAGTTCATGATCAAATATCCAAGCTTGGAATTGATATTAAGGTCCATTTACACTCTGATTCACAAGTTGTGTTAGCATGGTTGGGAACGAGGACTGCGAGGTTGTCTGTGTATGTAGCTAACAGAGTAAATCAAATAGCAGAATTGACAAAAGAAGCTACCTGGTCCTACGTAGGCACAACAGACAACCCTGCAGATTGCTTGTCAAGGGGAGTTGAACCTCATATGCTAAAAGGAATTGAACTGTGGTGGAATGGCCCCCAGTGTTTAAAGGATCCAAATCATATTTATAGCAATGAGTTTCAACTTCCGTCGAGTCTCCCAGAGATGAAGGTTTGCACCAATGCCGTTGCTTCGAGTCAGGGCTTTGAGTTGCTGTCAAGATACTCATCAATTCACAAATTAAAAAGAATAGTTGCTATAATATATAGATTCTTTAACAATTGCAAAGCCAAAAGGACAAGCAGAATATTCACTAGAATATCTTGCAAAGAATTGGATTCAGCACTCAAAGTCATTATTAGAACCACACAAAGAGAACACTTTGCTCAGGAGGCACAGGCGTTGTCGTGTAATAAACCTATAGAATCAAATTTGAAAAGATTAAACCCATTTCTTGATGCACAAGGGGTAATGCGTGTAGGGGGAAGGTTGCAGCAAGCAAACCTGCCTTTTTATCAACGGCATCCTATTATTTTGCCCAAAAAATCGAACATTACTAAGTTGATTATAAGTGATGAACATAGAGTGTCACTACACTCAGGTACAAAAATAATTATGGGAAATCTTAGCCAGAGATATTACCTGGCTGATTGCAAAAGGGTAATAAAGAACGTTGTTCACAGATGTATCACATGCTTCAAGTTAAAAGCAAAAGCCAGTGAACAGTTAATGGGTTCTTTACCCGCCGATAGGGTAACACCCCATAGGGTTTTTGGTAAAGTAGGGGTTGATTTTGGAGGCCCTTTTTTGATTAAAATGCACAGGGTTCGTAAGCCCATAATTTATAAAGCCTATATTGCCTTATTTGTCTGCTTTACCACTAAAGCCATTCATATTGAACTGGTTTCAAACTTGACTACGGAGTATTTCTTGGAATGCTTGAAGGGGTTCATCGCGCGGCGAAACCGGCCGTCGGTAATCTACTGTGATAACGCCTCAACCTTTAAGGGCGCACAAAATTAACTCCGCCAGTTGTATTTGTTGCAAAATAACAAAGATCACCAAAATGCCGTCACAAATTTTGCCACAGAGCGGGGTATTGAGTTCAGTTTTATACCCAGCTATTCTCCGGTGTTTGGAGGATTATGGGAAGCCGGGATCAAAGGAGCTAAATATCATTTAAAAAGAGTGGTAGGCCAACAGGTTCTCACATATGAAGAGCTTAACTCTGTAGTGATTCAGGTAGAAGGTGTATTAAATTCTAGACAGCTTTTAGCGCTGCAAAGCCTCGAGCTTGATGGCATGGCTTACTTATCACCTGCGCACTTTTTAACAGGATCTTCTCTATCCACATACCCTGAACCTGACGTCACAGAGGTGCCTATCAATAGGTTATCTTTCTGGAAACAGTGCACAAGGATGATGCAGTCTTTTTGGAAAGAGTGGTCAAGATTGGATTTAACACAGTTGCAAAGTAGGCCAAAATGGTATAAATCAGTTCCTAACATTGACAAGGGAACACTGGTGTTATTAAGGGACAATAATGCTCCGCCACTCACTTGGCAGACTGCTCGAGTCGTAGAAACCTTCCCTGGCCCAGATGGCAAAGTCAGGGCTTTATCTGTCAAAACAGCTAAAGGTAGCATTATTCGCACTAGTGTAACAAAGATTAGTGTACTTCCCATTGATGATGAAAATTGAAAGGTAACTGGTATTCCATTGTGTTAGCATTATTTAAATTATTATTGTTTATTTCCAATTAATTAAAACATATTCTTAATATTGATATTTTCAAACTGGCAGCACTAACTTTCATTTGATTGGCCGCCTTCTCTGATTGGTTGAATAACCACCAATCAGCGAACGCAGAGTGGGTAGCTGTAAATTGGCGGGAATCGTAACGACGATCAGCCCCAAGCGATGGGCTACGGGTCATTCTGTGTTGAGCCCTCGAAGGAAGAACATTTCCTAAAAATATAATTCATAAAGGCGTTGAAAGTTAGTGCGGCCAGAAATTATTTAAGGTGAGACGTGATTGTTTAAATCAGTTATAATGATTTACTGATTTTGTGGAAATTTATCCTAAAAATAAATGAATTTAAACAAGCTTGGTGTTTCCCTTTCATATCAGAAGTGGGATTCCGGAAAAAACTATTTTTTTTTTCGTTAGACTCAGCCCACGTGGTCTGCATTATTTGTCCATTTAGGTTATTACAATTTGAAATGGAAGTGTTACACTAAGCTTAATGGTATTTACACAGTTCAATTGGGTGATACTCGTGAGTATAAATTTCTTTTTGTCAGTGTATTCCATAACTGCTAAATATAGTCGAGAGACAAACCTATGGTCACGTGACTGTTTCATGTCACAAACGTTAAAAAAAAAGCTATTAAAGTGTAAACAATTTGCCAGGGCACTCCCTGGGATTGTTTACATGTTCACGTAATGCATTTAATACCAGGGCTACTCTCTGGAAATGCATTATTAACCTAGTAATATATATTTAATTATTACAGTGTAAACAATTTGCCAGGGTACTCCCTGGAGTTGTTTACGTGTTCAAGTAATGCATTTCTACCAGGGCTACTCTCTGGAAATGCATTATTAACCTAGTAATATATATTTAATTATTACTGTCTAAACAATTTGCCAGGGTACTCCCTGGGGTTGTTTACGCGTTCAAGTAATGCATTTATACCAGGGCTACTCTCTGGAAATGCATTATTAACCTATTCATATATATTTAATGATTTCTGTGTAAACAATTTGCCAGGGTACTCCCTGGGGTTGTTTACGTGTTCAAGTAATGCATTTATACCAGGGCTACTCTCTGGAAATGCATTATTAACCTATTCAATATATATTTAATGATTACTGTGTAAACAATTTGCCAGGGTACTCCCTGGGGTTGTTTACGTGTTCAAGTAATGCATTTATACCAGGGCTACTCTCTGGGAATGCATTATTAAATTAGTACTGTGTAAACAATTTGCCAGGGTACTCCCTGGGGTTGTTTACATATTTATATAATGCATTATAACAGGGCTACTCTCTGCTAATGTATTATAGTGATGACTGTATTGACAAATAAGATTTTACTGTGTAAACAATTTGCCAGGGGACTCCCTGGATTTGTTTACATTTTAAAACAATACATTGGTACCAGGGCTATACTCTGGAAATGTATTGTAACAAGAATAATGATCGACATAAGATTTATGTGCTGGAAATAGTTACGTGATCATCGACAGGGTTTTTACCTAAGACTTTTCTCTGCTTGAGCTTAGAAGGCTGAACTGGCTGTAATGATTGCTTTAATCTGTTCTAAAATTGCCTGTAAGAGTGAACAGCATTTCTTTTCATGGAATATTCACTATTAATATTTTCAATTCAGATCATGAACAATCAGGGCGAAAGCCCACACGATGACGTCCGCAACTTCACGGAGGGTGAGCCAGTCAGCATGGGTCGCCGTAGTCGCGACCCGGCAAGGCAGACTCCGCAGCGGCGCCATATTCAGAGCGAGGGAGTGGATGGGAGTCTAGTAAGCAGGCAAGTCCACAAGCGCTCAACTAATAAGTCACGGAGTAGGGAGCCGTCGAGGGTCATTTCAAGGACCGGGCAGTCTCGACGGCAAAACTCCGAAGTTAATAAAGTCACAATAACTGATAATAATAACGATAAAAGGGGCCGGTCACGTTCGCGCCGGCGGGAGACGCCGAGACGATCAAGAAAGCGACATCATGATCATTCTCGTAGACGTAGGCACTCCGATACGAGCTCCTCTGACGAGGCGTGCGAGGCGAGGGAGTCACGACGACGCCGTCGTAGTAGTAGTTCTGGTAGTTACGATAGTCCAGTCAGAAGATTATTGAAAAGAAGACGGTCACGTGAACCCTCGCGCCGTTCGTCTCGTAGATTACCTAGTGATTGTCAGAATTTTCCGGATAAGGACCAAAATATTTTACATAAATTTCTAGATGTACTAGCAAATGTAAAAGGGCAATCTACCTCTAAGCTTTCTCTGACAAACGTAGTCCCTGAATTCGACCCTATGTCCAAAGACCAAACTATAATCACCTGGCTAACTAAAGTCGAAGAATGCGCAGAGATCTATAATTGGAATGACCGTGAGATCATACACTTTGCCATACCAAAATTGGTAGGCGTTGCCAAGTTGTGGTACCAAGGCCTAAACTCTGTACTCTATAGTTGGACCGAATGGAAGAGAAAGCTTATTGAGTCGTTCCCATGTAGACAAGATTACGCGGATTTATTGGTAGAGATGTTGGCCAAGCGTGCGCGATACGGAGAGTCCCTAGAACAATATTATTACGCGAAAATAAATTTAATAAATAGATGCGGTGTTAGGGCCCGTAATGCTGTAGATTGCTTATTACACGGTGTAGACGACCGCGCAGTTAGGGTAGGTGCGCAAGCAGCACGTTTTCGTACGCCCGAGGACGTGTTAAAGTATTTTAAGACCGTTAAGTCGAGTAGTAATAGAGATCAAGGCGACAAACAAATTCGTGATAAGAAGTTTACTAGGACGACTAGTAACGATAGAACCAGGACGGAAGGGACAAAGAAGACTGGCACAAGCACGAATAGTATGATAAAGTGTCATAATTGCAACGAAGAAGGGCATAAAAGTTATCAATGTAAAAAAGCACCTAGTAAGTGTAATGCGTGTAATAAAACTGGTCACCTTGATACGTACTGTCGAATAAAAGCCGCTGGTAATATTCCAAACACCGAACGTTGCAATAATGACACTAAATCCGAGAAACAAATAGCCGTAGTAGATCAGGCAGGTGAATCTAATCACAAATACGTAATCGAAATAGACATTAATGGCGTTCCCATTATTTGCCAGGTAGATCTAGGCAGTCAATGCACTCTTATTAAAGAAACTGAAGCTAAGCGACTTGGGCTGAACATGATGACTGATGAGCTCCCGTCATTACGCGGCATCGGCGGTCACCTTGTTCAACCGTTGGGGAAATGCTTTACGAATGTAACGGTTCAGGGAATACAGGAGCGCATTGAGATTTTAGTAGTGGGAGATCACGTTCTGAAATATCCTGTCCTCTTAGGTCATTCGTTTACAGAAAAACCACACATCACAATAGTTAAGACGCCTGATCAGATCTTGTTTGAAAAAAATAATGAGGAAAAAATATACCTTAAGGTTCAGAAAGACATGACTATTGCATCAAATCAAATGTCGGCAATCCCCGTAGAATCTATAAATAAGCACAACGGGCCAATATACGTAAATGGCACCGTTCGTGGTATAGAGGGTAGCGAACACTACCTGTTTCCCGGTGAATACCAGTTGGCAAATGGACTAGGAAATTTACTTGTACAAAATATTTGCGATAAATCAATTTTGTTTAAGAAGGGATCTTTACTTACCCGTTCGGTTCCGATTACAAAAGAGTGTAATGTATGTTCGGTATCGTTTGATGAAAATAGTTTTGATGAGGCGGTTCAATGCGGCAGTCAAATGTCAGTGGAGGAGCGGGTACAGTTGAAAGATTTGCTCGCAGAATTCACGGATTGCTTTTCGTCTGGACTAAAAGATATAGGGTTCACTACAGCGGGAGAAATGATCATAGAGCTTGACAATTTAGAGCCCGTAGTCTATAGGCCGTATCGGATGTCTTATAGTGAGAGAACGCTAGTGAATAACATGGTCCAAGAAATGGTAGAGGCTGGGATCGTTAAGGAGTCTTCTTCCCCATATGCCAGTCCAATTGTATTGGTTAAAAAAAAAACGGGCGAAAAGCGCCTGTGCGTAGATTATAGGGCTTTAAATAAGCGCACCAAAAAGGACCATTACCCCTTACCTCTGATCGATGATCAACTCGACAGATTAGCAGGGCATTCTCTTTTCATATCATTGGATCTCGCCTCCGGTTACTACCAAATCCCCATAGAACCAGCATCCCAGGATAAAACCGCTTTCATTACCCCAGATGGTCAATTCCAATTTACTAGGATGCCTTTTGGTCTTGTCAACGCTCCATCCGTTTTCCAGAGAACAATCAATAAGATTCTAGCGGAAGCTAAGGTTAAATATGCCCTCGTCTACATGGACGACATTTTGATTCCGGCACATTCATTCAAAGAAGGATTAGATCGACTAAGGGAAGTCCTCACCTTGCTTAGACGAGGAGGACTTACTTTAAAGTTGTCCAAGTGCAACTTTTTATGGATAGTTTAGAGTTCCTCGGATTCGAGATCAACGCAGACGGAATAAAGCCAGGTCAGAGGAAGACGGAAGCCGTCTCTAGTTTTCCTGTCCCTAAAACTCAGCGCGAATTGCAACAATTCATTGGACTCGCTAGTTTTTTTAGGAGATTCATTCAGGGGTTCGCGACAATAGCTAAGCCGCTAACGGACCTTCTCAGAAAAAACACTGACTTTAAGTGGGGATCAGAACAGGACGGAGCTTTTGAAACCATCAAATCTCTACTAACCCAGAGACCACTCCTAGCTCTCTATGATCCAAAAAGGGAAACTCAAGTCCACACGGATGCTAGTAAATCTGGTGTAGGCGGAATTCTATTGCAAAAGGATGACTTAGGAGCGTATAAACCGGTATCCTACTTTAGTAGAAAAACCACACCAGATGAAAGCAAATTCCATTCATTTGAACTGGAAACCCTCGCTGTAGTCTCATCCCTCAGTCGGTTTCGAGTCTACCTGTTAGGAATTCATTTTATAATCATTACAGACTGTAATGCTTTAAGGACTACGTTATCTAAAAGAGACCTAGTTCCGAGAATAGCGCGTTGGTGGGTGCAAATACAGGAATATGATTGCGAAATAGAATATAGACCAGGAACGAGGATGTTGCACGCTGACGCATTGAGTAGGAACCCGGTAGATGATGCTAGGGAAGAACCACATGTCCTCGATGTGCTTACAGTTGGTACTGAAGACTGGATCACGACAGTCCAAAATAGCGATGATGAAATATTGCGTATTAAAGAGATACTAGATGATTCGGGTTCCAACAAAATAAAAGAAATTGTAAATAATTATAAAATAAAGAATGGTAAGGTTTACCGTATTGTGGGTAAAGAAGACTGCGACATTAGGTGGGTTGTCCCTAGAGGCGTGCGATGGCAAATAGCTAAAATGAATCACGACGATATAGGGCACTTCGGTTTCGACAAGACATTATCGCGGATACAACAGACCTATTGGTTTCCAAAAATGAGGAAATTTGTGAAAAAATACGTACAGTCGTGCTTAGAGTGCGCCCATAGCAAAGGTACTACTGGCAAACAACAGGGTTTATTACACCCAATCCCCAAACCTGAAATACCGTTCCATACAGTGCATGCGGATCATTTAGGCCCATTTGTACGTAGCAAGAGGGGAAATTGTTATTTGCTGGTAATTGTTGATGGGTTCACAAAATACACAAATATCAAACCAGTAAGAAATACAAAATCATCTACCACAATATGGGCTCTAAAAGAACATATAAGTTGCTTTGGAGCGCCAACGAGGTTAATTACCGATAGAGGGACGTCGTTCACTAGTAATCAGTTTCGCTCGTTTGCTAAGGATAATAAAATAAAACACATACTAAATGCGGTAGCGACTCCTAGAGCAAACGGGCAATGTGAACGTTACAATAGGACTATCCTTAGTGCATTAACCTCAAAAACGAATGGAAAGGACGATAAAAGCTGGGACGAGTACATATGTGACATTCAGGTAGGGTTAAATACAACAATGCACAAAACCACAGGTAAAAGTCCTTCAGAGCTCCTGTTTGCTTTTAATTTCAACAGCAACTCTGAAAATGTCCTAAGTGACGTATTCGACGATACTAGGGAATGTACAACAGGCAATATACATGACATAAGAACAGAAGTAGGCGAAAGGATAGTAGAACAACAAAAAAAGGATAAAGTGCGCTTTGATTCTAAACGTAAATTAAACCACGTTTATTCAGAAAACGATTTAGTGAGCGTACGGCGGGAGGTACCTAGTGACGGCACGTCTAAAAAATTAGCAAGGAAATTTCAAGGTCCATATCGTATCACTAAAATATTACCAAATGAGCGCTTCGTAATAGAAGACACCCCGTTGACGCGTAAGCGTGGCCATCGTCGGTATGAAAATGTTGTATCAATAGATAAGCTTAAGCCTTGGTTAGTGTTTAACAGGGATCTTGAAACTACAGAATCTGATTCAGCAGAACAATCAGACTCTGATTGTGATACGTAAGTTTCAAAATTTGACGTAGTGTAAATAAGAGATATATCGTACTAAAATATATTTAGTATTTTTCAAAGTTGTGTCATATATTGATTATATTCGAATGTGTGTATTTGTATATATATATATTTACAGATAATAAGATTTGTAAATACTTTTTTCAAAGTTGTGTCATATATTGATTATATTTATGATTAATCTGTTAAATAACGAATAATGCATTGATGATATTAACGGAGCAAATGTGGATTATAGATTAAGGTATTTCATTGAATGTGTGTATTCGTATATATATATATATATTTACAGATAATAAGATTTGTAAATACTACTTTGATTCCTAATTAGTTGTTTGTATATATAGATTATTCAGATAAATTTGCATTAATAACGCGAAGGGACTCGCTTTTGGCAGGACGGCCGAGTTGATAGCATTATTTAAATTATTATTGTTTATTTCCAATTAATTAAAACATATTCTTAATATTGATATTTTCAAACTGGCAGCACTAACTTTCATTTGATTGGCCGCCTTCTCTGATTGGTTGAATAACCACCAATCAGCGAACGCAGAGTGGGTAGCTGTAAATTGGCGGGAATCGTAACGACGATCAGCCCCAAGCGATGGGCTACGGGTCATTCTGTGTTGAGCCCTCGAAGGAAGAACATTTCCTAAAAATATAATTCATAAAGGCGTTGAAAGTTAGTGCGGCCAGAAATTATTTAAGGTGAGACGTGATTGTTTAAATCAGTTATAATGATTTACTGATTTTGTGGAAATTTATCCTAAAAATAAATGAATTTAAACAAGCTTGGTGTTTCCCTTTCAATTGTTTAGTGCTGGTTGCTTCCCGCTGGTGCCTGGTTTGCATTGTAACATTCTGGCATTTTCTGGTACTAGCTGTACCTTGCACTTGAAGTGTACCCTGCCGTAGGTCTTAGAATGCATAATTTGTTATGATACCAAGGTAGGACAGAACAACAAATATTGTTGTTTTTTAGCATTAAGGATAGTATAAGGAAAACTAGACTAAGAAACCATGTAAGAATGGTGATACTTCCATTCGTTGTATATGTCACCCTTCGATCAAGCTCAATGTATTGTTGATGTGAAGCAAAATAAAGTGCTTTACTTGTGCTATACTTGTTAAATAGTTTTGATAAGTTAAAGTTCAAGTGTTTTTTCCTATTTTTGTATTAAGGGTTATTTAAAATGCATGAACAGTATAAAAACTTATATTCAATACAAAAAACAAATGTTACAGAGCTATTGAGTATATGTCTCATATATACACTGTTATTTAAGAACCTGTATTTGTAAGAAGCATGCCAAGCTTTGTTTGCTACCGTAGGACTTAGACTGCATAACTTGTTATGATTCCAAGGTAAAAAACAATGTGTAGGTTGATGTAAATAATGATTAACATGTACTTAGTTAAAGCAAACTGGCTTTGGCATACAAAGATGTAAAAACCTAGAGGTATTTAACCACTTTGTATCGATTACTGTTTAATGTATGAATAGTTTGTACTTAGCTAGCTATTCTAGATAGCTTTTAAAGGATAGTTGTTAGTTTTCACTATTCCATAAGAATTTTCTGGTTTTTTTTGGTGTTGGGAGTATGTGCGAGACAGAGACAGAATGCTCACCGGAACGGTTAGGATAAGACGTGTCAGACAGTGGTACTTTAAGATTTAAAAATTAATACAGTTCATTTAAAATTCCTTATGGTTGGTGTTTTCATTAAGATCCCATCAACGAGCTACGGTCATAACTATAACTCAGCATCTGGTATGGTACGGGACTACAGTTATTTTGTATTATTGATTTTGAAACTTCAGTGTTTATTTATTTATAGTTTACTTGGTTTCAGGCTTGCATCATTGGGAAAAACACAAACAAGTGCTTGTATATTGGCATAAAAATACAATTATATTGTTATCATTGTCATTTATGAGAGAAAGGCAATAAGGATAATTACCAGGGCTCATCAACTGGCAGGTAAGCATTGCACTAGTAAACATGTGTTAGCAAAATCTATTATGTACGTTGTACGCTGCAATGCGGTTTAATATATTCGGTGGAGATATGCTAGAGGAGAACGATTTAAGGGATGTCAACCTTAAATATGTCCTTCTGTTCTGAAGGAGAATTGGAAGAATGGAAGAAGCTGATGTGGGAAGGCCGCCGGGAAGGTCCGGCTTCAAAGGATAGGGGCCGAATGAACCTGACCTGCAATCGACAGCCCGCCTGTTTCCGGCCGGACGTCCCTTCAATACATCTAAATCTAACTGGCATAGAGTCAGAAATATTGTTGAAGGATTTCAAAAGTCAGAAGAAATGTATTTAGTATGTACGATATTGGGCTTCAGAACTGTTTATATTCGTTCACTGTTCAGAACATATTCCTCTCAAAATGTGCAATAAACATCTAACGCTCCTGTCATGAAAGTGCGGCCATATTTCGACACATTAGCAATCACCGGCCGGCATGTAACACACATAAAATCTCAAAAGTTTTTCAATATTGTGAAAACCCTGTGAAAAGTGATGCAAGTAATCTGGAAACTGCGTGTGGTCTTGAAACCTAGGGATATGTGAGTGAGACCCTTTTTTTCTTTAACACAATAGTTCTGTCTTAGTCCAAATAGTGTACAATATCTTTCCTTTATTGGAGTTAGCGGATAGCGATTAATCTGTTTTCGTTCAATTGAAGAAAAATAGTTTCATATGGTAAAGAAAATATTATACAAGTTACGGTCTCTTTCTTATATTAGCAATGATAATCCGTACATATAATTATATCATAATAATACAGAAATACATAATCCCTACTAATATTATTTCAGATACTGACTAATACCGAATTACCTTTGCATAGTCGAAAAACGTTGAAAGCCCGGTTATGAAAGCCGACTGTAATTCCAAGAAAAGTTCTCTTGCATCGTGCCTACAATAGATTGGCCATGAAAAATGACAATGACCTGCAGCATGACCCTTCACATGTGTTTTTTGTGAACATGAGAAATTCAAATATTATTTTTGCAAATGTTGCAGATGTTGGTTTTTATAACCTCTCGGAACTGAAAATAAATGTGAGGGTATTGTGTCACGTACCTAAAGGTGCGAGAAATCTAGCTGCTGCAAGACTGTCTAAAGAACAACGAATTAAGTGATTGGTTTACCCTTCTCTCATTTTCTTTTACAGCTCTTGAGGGTTCCGGAGGAAGCTGATCGCATCTTTGACTTCAAGGGTCAAGGAAAACATTGACAGTTCTTGCCTGTACTTTCCAGCAGACACCAGTCACAAGCCGCGTTCTTTCGTAGCATTGAACTCAAGGTACCTGACAGGGACTTAAGGCATGCAGTCCTCTTCTCCTCTCCGACTTGCGCCTGATGATGCGGACACACTGAGATCTATGTGTGTACTCTATTTATTTCATCCAGTGTGTAAAGTGATATTCCGCAGAAAAAATATTTTTATTCCTATCTTTTGGTAATTCATGCGGTAAGGGGTTAAAACAACTTTCTTAAACAAATTAAAGAAGACCTCTGAAGAAAGGGAACAAATTAAAAGAAAGACAGTTCTACAAGCAGAAAGCGGGAAATGGTTACAACGGCTTCAAATTGTGGTAAAGTAATCAACAGACGTCCAAATACCAGTTGCGCTATTTACTACACAAAGTTAACGTTGATCACGTGTCTTCCTAACACATTGTAAAGACAACGAGCCACTGAAACAATTGGAAAAAGAACACAATCTCTGTCCATAAAGCCATGTGGTCTATATATTGACGCAGAGTTGCTTTATCTAGGTGCAACACCAGGTGGCCTTTGTGGAGATGATATGATCATTGAAATAAAATGTCCGAATGACCGAATGGGCATTGACGAATCCATAAAAAGTAAAAAAGATAACGGTTAGAAGATAACCAAAGAAGGTGAAGAGGTTAATAAAAAGCACCCATGGTTCTATCAAATCCAAGGTCAGCTCCATATTACAGGTCGGAGTAAATGTTTGTTTTTCGTTTGGAATAGTGAAAAAGAAAAACTAAAAACAGAACGAATTGTCCGAGATAATCACTTTTGGTCAAAGAAGATTTTTAGATACGGTGTATACTTCCAGAACGAATAGACCCGAGACCCCTCGTGGGTTCGGAACGTAATCCAAAATAAAGACAAAGAAAATCATAAGCCATATGATAAAATAGGACAAGACATTGCTTAATCTAGTATTCGTTTGTCTACTCCTACATTTTCAGTTTTTTTATGATTAAATTTAATTAAACGGATCAAAAAGTTTAAAGTGAGTTTTTGCAAGTCACTCCCAAATTTGGATGCGCTGGGAGCGTGCAACGTCGAGCTGGGCGCTTCTGAAGATCGGCAGCATATGCGCTATCCACAAAGCATTTCGGGACGCTTGTTTTTCAAAAACATACTTCATTCAGTGTTCTCGAAGATCAAGTATTTTACAACATTTGTCTGATAGAGCCCAGGGGTACTGAAAGGAGGGTTTAGGCCGAGTTTTGCGGAACTGACGTTTGGCGTTCGAACAGAAATTCTGAAAATTGGCGTAGGTACTTTAAAATCACTAGTAGGTACTATGCGCTGAACTATGTAGGTTAGCCTGATCCCTACACAAGGTCACCGCCTTGTTGAAATTTGAAATAAATGCATTTAAAATTAATAAACAATACATAAAGTTAATATCTTCTGAGTCTCTATTTTTTCAATTACATTGTAAATTTTACGCATGAAACAATAATCCTCACATCAAAATGTTTGTATTCATATTCCGCGGAAATTTAAGAATTACAGTTTCGTCAAAATTTCGTGCAGGACCCCCTTAATGGATAACGCTGGGTTCGTGGTCTTTGGAACTGAAAAAGAGATTAAAAAATTAATAGTTTTTTGGCTGCAATTTCATCTCACAGTTCTAATATCGGAATATAAAAGCAACCATTTTCTATACCGAGACGTCAGTCGCGTAAATAGAATCCTTTGTCGCGGCCTGACAACTATGAATGAACTCTAATGATTGGAAGTCCTTTGTACACTAAATTAATTTATTCCGAGAGAACAATGACGTAATGTCGCACTCGGAAACCAGCCTAGACGGGGTTCCATATTTCATTCCTCCATTGGCGTGGCCTCGCAGGTAGGCCACGCCATTATCGTTCCATGGCCAGCTCCACTGAATGTGAACTGCGACCCTAAGGAAGCATTCAACACTTTAAGGAATCCTGTAAAAAGTGGTATTATAGTTCAAGAACCAAGGAAATTCGGCGTTGAGTAACATAAGCGAGGAAGCCTCAAAAAATATTATAACAATTTCGGGATCCATGATTCGGACAATAACTGCGAAAACATTCTCGATTTCTTCTTTTTTAGGGTTCCGTGGTAAACAAGGAACCCTTATAGTTTCGCCATGTCCGTCCGTCCGTCCGTCCGACCCCCGTTTTTCTCAGTAACCGTTAGTGCTAGAAAGCTGTAATTTGGCATGAGTATACATATCAATGACGCCGACAAAACGGTAGAATAAAATCTTTAAAAAAAATTTTTTTTAGCGTACCTCCCCTACATGTAAAGTGGTGGTGCAAATTTTTTTTCTGCCAAACCCCATCGTGTGGGGTATCGTTGGATAGCTCTTAAAAATATTATAAGGTTTCTAAAAGCATTTTTTGATTAAAGAATTGGTTAGCGTGATATTAAGCTTTGAAGTGATAATTTTTGCTATGGTCAAGTGTCCCCCCCCCCCTGCCAGCTAAATGGTGGCTACTAGGCATGTGAAAAAAATCATGGTAGTAGTATATGGGTCAGGCCGTAGATTTTGCCACTTTTTGTATAACCTAACTCTCCGCCTCTTTTTTTTCTAACTTTATTAATGACTATATATTAATCAACTACTGCATTTTATTCCCCAAGAAATGGTGAACCATGGTCACTAGAGATATTTCAATAAACTCATAAGCTTGGAAAGTTATGACGATATATTTGTCAAAAAAGGGCGAAAATTTCATAAAAATCGCGAATCCGCCTTGGTAGTAGTGCACTTTGAGCGATCATAAAATTGAAACAATACCTATTTCTGGTTATCTGTTTGATTTGACTTTATGATATAATAGTTACCTATACCCCTTTTAAATATCGTTTCGTGTTTGCTAAGAAAGTATATTGTTTTTCGTACATTATAATAAAATGACCAACAGCCATTGTCTGTGCGTGATTTTTGTTGCGAGATCATTATCTCCCCAATTTGTGGCGTTAAACAACGGGTAGTTTGTATTCTGAGTAGTGGCAACACCGAACTAACCTAATCTGTGGTCAATATAGCGACAGAGGCCGTTATTTTCGCCAGTCTGATGACGCAGTGCTTCGAAATGAAATGGGTCACTTTTTTTTCGGAGCACATTTTTTGAGATTTCAGGGTAAGTGTTGAATTAATATCTGTTATTGTTCTTGCGGCATATTAAGTAAGGTGAGCGTGATCTTTCAAGGTTAAATTCACTTCAAAACATAGTCAATTTACTGAGTAATTGTCGATTTTATTTGCGCTATGTCGCGCAACGGTCGCGCAAATGTCGCGCAACGATCGCGCAGGTGTCGCGCAACGATCACGCAAAATGGATGCGTTATCGTTTTGCGTCAATCTGCGCGACCATCTCGGAGAATATTTTGCGCGACCGACTCGTAGTAAAGTGGCAAAATCTACGGCCTGACCCATATACGATGAATTTAAAAGGAAAACTATCACAGCTAAGTAGACATTACTAGTTAACGAGTAATAGTCGAACTTCAGAAATGTACTTTGCAAAAGCAAACGTTCGTACAATTTCCATTGATACCTTAGATAATGTTGTTAATTCTTTCAAAAACATAGTAAATATAAGTTTTCGAACTTTTTAGTCCACATAATGTAAAGGGTAGACGACTACGGAACCCTACCTTGCGCGTGGCCCGACACGCACTTGGCCGGTTTTTTCATACAACGACAGTGGCAAACAAGCGTACGGTCCACCTGATGGTAAGCGGAAAACGAGAGCGATACTAATGATGAGATCATTCCAGGTACGCAAGGAATACCTACTATCTAACACACTGCAGTGTGTCAGCCAATGCAAAGCAAAACAAGATGTACACATTTGATTTGCTTTTTTTTATTGTCGAATGTTCAAATCCTACTAATGATTAAAAAATGCGAAAGTTTAGACTTTAGACGTTTGGTTAAATTGCATATTAAGATGCTTGTTACTCAATCACGCAAAAACGGCTTGACGGATCGTGGTGAAACTTGACATACAACGAGTTTATAGCCTAGATTGACATATAGGATACTTTTCATCCCGAAAACCACCCCGGGAAGGGATGAAACAAGGAGTGGAAGTTTACGCAGACAAAGTCGCGGGAAACAGCTACTCGATGATTATAATGCTGATGTAACTATGTAATCTGTAAATTCTTGGTATTGACGCGTTATACGCCAGTGTAAATTCAAAATTCAAACGCAATCTTAAAAATCGCTTTGTTGAAATTTGATCCATACTATATCGCTTGACCGAATTATCACGTGTTTATACTCATTAGACGCAGAATTTAATATTCTTTAACTTTCTTGTAGGTAACTTTACGCTAGGATGCTTCGTATAGAACATGTAAGCGATAAATCGAAAAAAAAGCTTGGTTAAGTAGCTGCCAAAAGTTGTCCCGAGATATGTCGTGCTAATACCATTTTTGATATATAGTCAGTAGCATCCTTATGCACAATTTAATAAAACAAAATCTCTCCACCACCTTTTGCAACATAGCCCCTGGCGTTGATCCTCTACTGACCGGCCTATGTAGTAAAGCGGTCACATCGAGAGGAGCTCTTTTAAGTTGAAGTGAAAACTTCTTTAGCGGCGCTGAGCACTTTTGTACTGGGGAAAAATGTATAAACTCGCGATAAATTCTATGACCAGGTTAGTTGACCCCTCCTAGTATCGTGATTGCTATGTTACGAGGGGTCCCCAGCTGGTCTTCTTAGAAAGCCAAGGTTCTAACTGTTCTAAGACAATCCTAAGATTTTCCATAAAGATCATATTTCAAATAAATTCTCATGGAAAGTAGCTCTTATTGTCCCTAAAAAAGCGTTTCCAAAGTCCAATATCGGATAGCCAGACTGACCGATTTCCGTAAAGATCATATTTCAAATAAATTCTCATGGAAAGTAGTTCTTATTGTCCCTAAATACGGTGACAGTTTACTTCAAAATACCTAATGGCCAAGAATGATGGACAGGGGGAGGAAACTTAAAGAAAAGACCAGTTTCGCGTGAATTTGGCGTAGAAAGTGCTGCCTCCTATTATATTTGATGTCGACATATTTTGTGTAATCCGTCTCAAGCAGGTTTCGTTTTTATTTCATCTTTCCCAATACAATTAATCAAAGCTGAACGTGAAAAGGAACGTTACAATTTATCGTAAAAATTTAATTTTCAACTCTATGGTCACAGATTTTATAATACTCTATAGTCGTATGGTTGCCATGGTTATTTTTAAATATTGAAATAACACGTGTGTCAATAACGTGTCAACATATTGAAAATAAAACAATCGTAATTCATTGTAAGATTTTCTGCATTATTCTTGTGAAAAGCAGTTATCAGATACGCCGCCGAGTAAAGTAAGTATTTTTTAATTCATTATTTACTATCCCTGTTTACACCGATGCGATGTTATATTTATATTCCAATCAATTGATTTATTTAGGTAGGTAGTCTGTTTTGCCGGGTGGTTATGCAGCTCATACATAAATGAAAATCAACGAAAACAGTTGATTACTTAGCAATATAAACGTTTGAGTATTGAACTACGTGAGCTATACGATAAACGAATATGAAGCCCACTTTCTTCTTCGTGTTGTCTTTGAAATAGGTATAGTAGATAATTAGGGACATAATTTCAAAAATACACACATACCTCCTACGCTCTCATCTCATTATTTAATGTTATGTTTTGCAGGTACATAGTGCATACAATCGTGCCACGTCCTCATGCTGAGAAAAAGTCAGGACAGAGGTATTTTCAACATGGATGTCAATTGTTGGAGAAAACAACACTTAGCCTGGGCCAATACATGAAATCAGGAAGATATCTACAACGTGCATCCATTTCAAGGTAAAAAAAATGGATACATATTTTTGTAGACGAATGTACTTCACCAATTCGTTTACCAGTTAGTGATTGAAGAAGTTAAACAAATCGCTATCAAGTTATAGGTAATCGTATTTAATCCTTCTTTTAATATACTACTCATAAATAAGTTAGTCAAAAATAAATAAATGATATTATAATATATACAACTTAAGTTTATTAGTCTCCTGACTGGAATAATTATTTGTGTACAAATACCCTTGACGTTGATAGAGCACGATTCTGTTAGAATAGACAAATAAAGTAAACGAGTCACATTAAATGAATAGATAATAATAATATAATATTTCCTAAAAAATAAAATTAATTTTCAAAATACACCAAATTTGGGTTCTTCGTTCTTCCTTAGAGCAAACAGCTAAATTGAATTTTCTTAAATAAACGCCTAATTCTAACCAGTCATATATATATTTTTAAATTGAAAATGAGACCGATGGTGATGCGAGCTCACCCAGAAGATTCACTCGTACCTTAAAAAGGTCCAGGTTATTTGAACTTGGAAGTACCTACATACGCCATTCGAATACCAAACCAGTACACATTATAAAAAAAAGATGATTTCAACATTTTCAACCAGGTAATGAAAGTAGCCAGTCGTACGTCGTCTGGATATCTGATGGAAGAAGGGGGAAGGCGGTATGAGCTCATGGAGTTCCTGAGCACACTCAACGAATCTAAAAAAATAAAAATGGGAAATAGGTAGTATCGCTTACAATTTTTGAAGTGAAAACTTCTTTAGCGGCGCTGAGCACTTTTGTACTGGGGAAAATTTGTTGAACTCGCGACAGATTCTAAGACCAGCTAGTTGACCGCTCCTAGTAATCGTGATTGCGATGTTAGGAGGTGTCATATCAGCTAAACTCAGGATGCGTAAGACACAATGATACTCGGGACATATTATGTATATATGTAAATTGATTATGCGAATATGAATATGAACATGAGTATGAGTACGGATACGGATACCGATACGGATACCGATACCGATATGAATATCTTTGTTATTTGGGTCATTGTCAGTCGGAAAAACAAAAGTTGTCCATTCGGTGGACAATAGTTAACGGCTTATGTGCATGTAATTTACGTTTTTATTGCATGGATTTATAGACACGGAATTACAGATTATGCGGGTTATCAGATCAATCGAAAATTAAGCTTTGTAGCCCTTAACTTTTGGCATATCCTGTCCACCGAAAAGACGCGCACCTAAATCTGACAATGACCCATTTACTATCTTTATTGAGTTTTCACTTCTGCCGGCACTCCCAGAGTGCAACCCGTTGTTTTTTTAAACATGTAATTGTGCCTGCAATAAATGACCTCCCGCCCCGGTCATTGACAAGAAAGAATTGCGGCAATTTGTATAGGTACCAGCAAATCAGGGGGCAAAATCAACATTATGCCACAAGATTGGGAGGCATTTAAAGGAAGATTTGCATTCCATACACAAAACTTGCTGGCGCATATTTTTTATATACCTATGTGAGCACGGACTCAAGGCCCCGCCACAGCTTGTGCTATGTGAGCACGGACTCAAGGCCCCGCCAGCAACCCAGCTGCAATTTTTCAGCACATGGAAGCTTCTGCATTTTTGAATCCCTTTTAATTAAAAAGTCTGATGTATTGATTTCCGATAGTAATGATAATTCTGAATTATACTTTCCGGGCATTACAATAACACCTCTAGAAAAAAAATTGACCCTCGAATAATTGGAGGCTTACAATACGTCACTGGTTTTTTATCAAAAGCGCTAAAAAGAATGTGTTCCGGAAATGTGAATAGAAAAATTACGCCAGGAATACCCTTAAAAGAAAACGGTCTTCTTTTCAACGTTCTTCTAACTCTGTGATTGTGATGTGTAGTATCTGCGTACAACGGATCGCTTTCTTCTTGTACGGTGTTTATCATAAAAACTTACGCTCTAATAAAATAAATAGTACAAAAGTAGTCGCTTTATTTCAAGACAACATTGGCGACGACGATTTTAGGCCACCGTAGTGCAGCGAATATAGAAACAATCAAGACGAACACGAAAACCATTAAAAGTGAGAAATTAATTACTTTTTTGCATTTTGAGATTATCACAAATTAAACGTCATACATTAAGTGTGAGCAATAAGGTAGCAAACGTGAAATGAAACGTAGCATGTCTGACGACAGTGACAAATTGACAATGCAGCCAACTTGTAAAAACAATTAGCAGAAGACGAAATAATTTCACTCACACAAGGAAAAAGAACTTATATTTACCGATGTGCCAAAGTCAGTTTACTGAAAATATTAGTGGAAGAAGGTTTACACTGCCCGTTAAACCCGACCGTATACGGTTTATATAAAGTGAATATTACCAAAACAAAGACGCGTCGGTATCACAACCTAAAACGCATGAATCTAACTGGACTCAAAAAGAGAACAATGACAAGTAGTAGTTACGAAATGGAGATAATTGGGAGGTGTTCGAACAACAACTACAATCGTTAATATTGTTAAACAATGTGCCTGATCATGAACATGAACAAGTTCCTTCCGTTACTGATTACCAAACTAACTCCCAGAGTGTTTGAAACTTTACAGTTGTTTTGTGAATCAAGAACACCGGTCTCATTAAGTTTACTGTTTCCGTGTGTGACATACGGATGTGTATGGCAACACCCGCGGTTAGCAGATTGCATATGGCGTCTAAAGATACAATACACAAATAATTATTATAATCACTATGCAGTTATGTGTAGGTACAACATTAAAAGAATTAGTACATTGTATTGAGGCAGAAATAGTGTATGGGTTAGAAAATGATTTACAAATATCAGATAGGAAATTGAAACATTTGCAAGATGAGACAAATAAAGATTGTAATTTACAACAGATTAAAATATGGTATAATTCAGAATGGCCAAAAATGATAGAAACATATATGGTAGAGAGTTAAAAAAGCTGTATAAATTAAGAAAGGAGTTGGTAATAAAAGATGATATAGTTTATTTTAGGAATGTGGTACTTGTCCCTAGATCATTGAGGAAGGAAATGTTAGAAATAGTACATTCAGGACATTCAGGGGTTGTGAAATGTAAAAAACGAGCAAGAAAAGTATTGTACTGGCCCGGAATGTCAAGAGATATAGAGGAGTATGTATTGGCTTGCAAAGCTTATGAAATGTATAGAGTATCAAACTGCAAACAGCCTCTTATATCTCATGAGATTCCTGACATTCCATATAGTAAAATAGGCATGGATGTGGGTCAATATGCAGGTGAAGACTTCCTGATATAGTAGTGGATTATTTTTCAAAATGGATTGATGTTGCAAAGTTGAAAAACAAATCAGCCGCTAGTATCATAGGTGAATTGTTAAAAATGTTTAGTACACATGGGTTTCCTAGGCAAATAGTCAGTGACAATA
Source organism: Cenopis cana (assembly GCA_951800055.1). Lineage (NCBI taxonomy): Eukaryota > Metazoa > Arthropoda > Insecta > Lepidoptera > Tortricidae > Cenopis > Cenopis cana. The sequence goes on along the minus strand of OX637487.1, from coordinate 4,191,829 downwards.
TGCCTTTCGGTAGTTATGAATTTGAGCAGTTTGCACGGAAAAATGGCATAGAATTAATAAAATCTAGCCCACATTATGCTCAATCAAATGGATTGGCAGAAAAAGCTGTGGGAATTGTTAAGAGGGCGCCGAGCATATTTAGCAAAAACAGCCTTCACCTCTCAATCTGTGCAGGTCACGATTCTCTACAAAAATATATAAAATATATGTAATTATTATCACAAAGAGTGTGTTTACAAGTTATCACTATTAGTAATCTATAATAAATTACACTTTAATAAATACAATACCGTAAAGTTGCACTAAAAATGAGAAGAACACGTGTCGGCGTTTAGGCAAAATTGAATTGAAAAATCTATTATTTCGTTTCAAAATCACACTCAAACAAATCTCAAAAGTATTCACTATAAGTTATCACACTTTTCACATTTTTCCTCGCAAAGACCAATGAGAATTTCAAACGTAAATCTAAACTTTAGTACTTTTCCATACATTTTCCCTGCCACCATACTTTCGAAAAATCGACAGATGGGCATTGGCCCTCGGTGAGAGCAGACGCATGCTCCTTTTTTCGCTTTGACAGCTCTGTTTTTGACATTTTGCCCGTATACGAATACAATATGTATACCACACACAAAGATTGTATTAATTGAATTAGGGTAAATAAATATTGACGTGTGGCGTTTTAAGAACCTTTTAACATGGAATTTTTGGTATTAGCCTTTTATTTTTCAGAGAACATACAGTGTTTGGTCCCGAAAGTTTACTTATGCGTTCAAATTATAATGTTTTCCTTCCCGAAAACGCATTCTAGACGCTAAAAGGTTGCCGATGCGTTTCATTACAATGGAAATTAATTTCAATGAATGGTCACCCTGACGGAACATCTTTATAACGTAATGACATTTGTCACTTACTTCAAATGAAAATTTGTGTACATTTTTCTTTCTTTATATTTCAATAATTTTAATTGAAATTGAAATTGAAAATAATTTATTCGTGACAAACAGTGTTTACGTATCTAATGTTGATATCGAACACCAAATACGCATGCACACACGCCTCTCGACAGTTTGCCAACAACGCATACTTATCTACTGGCATTTTTTGGACATATCGCGCGTCGTCCCTATTAGCCTCGAGTACATCATGATGACGGGAAAGGTGGAGGATAGACGAGCTCGGGCCAGCCAGGTGGATTGAAAAAATCTCCAAATTCGCCGGACTCCGAGAACACCAGGCGCTGCATGCAGCGCATCATCGGAACCACTGGCGAGCCATCTGCACTCCCCGCCAGAGACATAGCGGTCACGATCCTCAGCATTGAAGAACCCACTGATTGGATTGATTGGATTGGAATACTTATTGAAATTTGTGTGGATATTCACGCTTTCTCGTCAAATAGGAATACATTTAATGGCTAAATATATCTCAGATGTCGTGATATAACTTCAGGAATCGTGGATTATCAATCTGCAGTGTCACACAACAAAGAAAGTAATAAGCAGCAGAAGATTGTATTGTCGAAGCCGCATGGTCATACTAATTATAGAATGAAAATATAAATGTGTTTTTTTTATCTTAGTTATATCTCTAACGACGACGTATAATCTGAGTCTTATACAAAATATATGTATGTAGTCCTACTTATTTCTGCAGGTCTGTAAGTACGGTTTCTAATTTCTATTTGATTGTTTTTTATGGTTTGAAATTATTTGGTTCACTGCTTTGATTTTGGATATACGGATATACGTACTTTAGTATATACATTGTAGTCTTTCGATATACGTAAGTACGTCACACCGGGTAGAGTCAGTCCGACCCAGGTCGGGCCTAGTAGAGTTTAGTGAACCAGCGACAAAACTCCCAGTAAGTAGCTCGATTCCACTCACAACTCAGATTCGGTAGAAGCCGCGTAACCAATCTCACTGGAGCGCAAACTCTTAGAGTATCCCAGTGTTTAAACCTCCCGCGTGGTCGTGTCGGAGATTTCCCCTCGATTTTCCCCAGGCCACTTTCCAACCGCGCACTCCTATCGATTTATTGGGCCCGACCTATAAGGCCACAATCAGGTTGAAAAAACAAAAAAAGTACGTCGCAATAATTGTTTGGACGTTACGTAAACGTAGTAAATAATAGTAAGATTGCAATTTCAATTGCGTATATTATAAGTATTATAACTGTTACATTACAGCATGTATGCAGCATGTACATGGATTTAGCTATACGCAACCATTGTCCAAGTAGTGTTAAAAGTTCAGTAAAATTTACTCCACTAATTATTCTATTCAATTATCGTTCTTATAAGAAGGAACATGTGAGCTAATTTGTCATAACATAACTATGGACTCGTACATTCAACCATGCACACGATAGCGCGTCCGGCCGGCCAAGTTCCAATTACAGATAGTGACAATGATTTACTAAATCCTACTTGATCATATTTGTCCTACTTATTTCATTATCATTAGGTTTTAAGAATACTTAACAAACTTATTTCAAAATACTGCCATTAAGTTTCATTACATAATATATATCGAAATAAAACAACCGCATCTTCGCTTAAAACTCGCATTACCTATAAAAGCCGCTTTAGCTTAGTTGGTAGTGACCCTGCCTACGAAGCTGGAGATCCCGGGTTCGAATTCGTTCTTGGGTCTTGGATGTTTTCTATGTATTTAAGTATCTATTTAAATCTGTATGTATAAAGTATGTATATTGTCGCTTAGTACCCATAGTAGTACAAGCTTTGCTTAGTTTGGGACTAGGTTGATTTGTGTAAGATTGTCCACAAATATTTATATATATATATATATATATGTTGAAGAATGCTCCAGTGGTTTAAGAAGAAGAGAAGCTCCTGACGAGATTCTAAGAGCAACGCAAAATGCGTGCCTATGTGATTCGCATGTATCATGTAGGATATTAGTTTTTAAGCACTTACTCATAAGCTTTGTACCGAGAGGCAATAAAATAATGTCTCCTCAAAAATAATTACGCTTTTTTTTTTTATTCTTCTCCTGGAACTCCTAAACATGGTCCTAACGAATCGGATTGAAGATACCAGCGACGAGATTTACAAATTCGAGTAAAATATGGAGATAATTAACGGAGAGTTAACCTAAAGCACCGGGTGACACATTCCATGGAACAAAGGATCGTCTTAAAGTGGTCGAGATTTAAAATTAATATTGAACTTTAATGGAAAAGTGATTATCCAGTGTTAAGTGTTTTTAATATATTTCACCCAACACTCTACAGGTATTATTTAGCGTAATTATTAAATTGTGACAAGGTTAGTATCCACGTGCTTAGCATTAGCAGTGTTCAAAGTTAAAGACAATTTATAGTGTACCGGTCTGATTTTACTACAATATATTAAATTTATCCACATTATAATTGTGATTATTGTAATAATTTTATGCTATTCTAGCTCAGACCGCTTATTAACACATGTAATTAAGTTTGCGTTAAATTGAAACTTTAATTGAAAGCTAACTTTACACTAGCCCTTAATTGTATTCTGATAGATTCAAAATCCATCATTGTTTAAATCAATTAAAAACCTAAGAGCTTATTTTATTAAATTACTTAAATTTAAACGTGAATTCCAGTTCGCTTCCGTGCTAGAACCTTAAGTTAATTGTTGCCTAATTAGTGAAGATTTGTAACTTAAATATTCCAGGTTGACTACACTCGCTTCCCAAAATGTCGGATGCAAGGGAAAAAGAGCTGATCGGCAAGCGTGGAAGCTGTAAGGGCAAGTTAACAATATTTGAGAGGTACCTAGATGAATTGGGCACTTCTTCATTGACGTCAGCACAGGTAAACGAGTTACGATTGCGAATGGGTAAAATTGAGGCTTTGTATGAGCATTACGATGAGATTCAGCTTAAAATTGAGTGTAGTTCTGCCAATGTTGATGATCAGATGTCCGAACGAGCTGAATTTGAAAGCAGATATTTTAAAATACTTGCTTTGGCACAGGAAAGGCTGGACATTAACGCCAAAACCTTAGAATCTGCTTTCAATTCGGCAGCAAGTGAGCAGTCGTCTCGAAGGGGAAACAATAACATTGTTCGTCTGCCGACGATACAACTGCCAAAGTTTGGTGGTAATTATGACAATTGGCTATGTTTTCGCGACACCTTTACCAGCCTTATCCACTCAAATGACGAAATAGACGACATAAATAAATTTCATTACCTTAGGGCTTCCCTTGAGGCTTCCGCGGCAGTCGTCATACAGTCAGTAGAATTCTCGTCTGACAATTACTCCATGGCTTGGAAACTCCTATGTGATCGCTTCAATAACAAGCGACAGTTATTGCAAAATCACGTATCGGCACTGTTTAATATTGAACCGATCACTCGAGAATCGTCCAGCCACATTAAACAGGTTATCGACCAGGTCAACAAACACCTACGCTCCCTGGAGACACTAGGCGAGCCAGTCAAACAGTGGTCAACACTTCTCATTCACTTAATTTCACACAAGTTGGACACTAAAACATTTCGTGAGTGGGAGGAGTTCAAAGGTGGCTTAGACAAAAACGAATCAGTTACTTTTAGTGAGTTCTTAGCCTTCCTACAAAACCGTGCCGACTTACTAGAAACACTAGAATTCTCATCCATTCAGTCATCACAACAAACTAGGAACGTAACTAAGGTTAAGTCTATGATAACGGTGCACGAGCGAGTAGGTAATAATAGCAATAAGCAGCCTCCGCCGACTAAATCATGTCCGAGATGTAAGGGCGATCATTGCTTATCAAATTGTTCGCAATTCCTTGCGCTTAGCAATGCGGCGCGTTTGCAATTATTACCTAACTTCAAGGTATGTTTCAATTGTTTTCGTAGTGGTCATTACGCCAATCACTGTAAAAAACCTGGTTGCAAGATATGCAAACGTAAACACCATACACTTATTCACGTATCGGATAGCATGCCTAGACCTAACGTAAACAATAATAATTGCACGAGCGTCATCAGCGGCGAGCTGCAGCAGACTGCGCCCGCACACCTCCCGGCCGGCGCCGGCCGCGCCGAGGCAGCCCAGGTTGCACTGTCAGCAAATGTCGCGCCGAGTACATCGCAGTCATTCTGACGGGCACAAGACGTACTGCTATCAACTGCTTTAATTAAATTATACGATTGTAATAATCAGGAACACGTTGCACGTTGCATTCTTGATAATGGCAGTACGTCCTGTCTCATGACAGAAAAAATGTATACTAGGCTAAACCTGGCTACTGATTTTGTAAATAAAAGCGTACTAGGTATAAACAACACTTCGTCACAAATAAATAAGATGTGTCGAGTTCAAATGAAATCGCTTAATGGGCGTTTCGCAACAAAGTTGCAATGTTTTGTTTTGCCCGCAATTACAGATGTAGTTCCTACTCATCAGGTCGATTTATCGAACTTAAATATACCTACAGATATTTGCCTAGCAGATCCGTACTTCTACACTCCGTCGGATGTAGATATGATAATTGGAGCCGATTTATTTTGGGATTTATTAGGAAGCCAGAAAATTAAACTGGGTGATGGGCAACCGATCCTTTGTGAAACCGAACTTGGATGGTTGGTTTCAGGTCCTCTCACAAGTCGCCATGGATCCCCATCCCCACCCATTCGGTGTAATTTCTTAGCAGTTAATTCTGATAGTGATACCTCCACCTTTGATGACGACATACAAAACCAATTAACGCGTTTTTGGCAACTGGAAGAAGTTAGCCATCAGTCGTCTACTTATTCTCAGGAAGAGAAATTATGTGAGGAACACTTTAAGGCAAACACTGTTCGTTTAAATGACGGAACCTTTAGTGTTAGGCTGCCATTAAAACAAAGTCCGAACCTGCTAGGAGACTCATATCAAAGAGCTAAACACTGTTTTTTGGCGTTAGAGCGTAGATGGAAAAATAAACCATTATTTAGAAAGATGTACGTTGAGTTTATGTCGGAGTACCGCGCTTTAGGTCACATGTCCGAGTACATACCTACTAATTTAGATAATGGTAATTATCATATCCCTCACCACGGTATACTACGCGAAAGTAGTTCCACTACTAAATTAAGAGCGGTTTTCAATGCTAGCAGTCCTAGTTCTACAGGCGTATCTTTAAATGACATATTAATGGTGGGACCGACGGTCCAGGACGACCTACTGTCCATACTTATCCGTTTTCGACAACACAAATATGTGATATCAGGCGATATAGAAAAAATGTACAGGACTGTATTAGTACATCCTGCTGACCGAAGTTTGCAGCTTATACTTTGGCGAGAATCTGACACTGATATTTTAAAAACGTATCAATTAAATACCGTCAGTTACGGAACTGCTAGTGCCGCATTTCTGGCAACCAGGTGCCTCAAGCAAATAGGTTTAGAGTGCAGTGATCGAAAGCTAGGTGAGGTGATTATTCACGATTTTTATGTCGATGATTTGCTGAGTGGGGGCGATGACTTTGATGAGGTAGTTAGGTTGCGTCAAGGATTGACTGACGCTTTAGCTGCGGCTCGCATGCATTTACGCAAATGGAAATCTAACGATTCTCAGTTAATAAGTCCCTCGGGTTGTGACCCTGTAAATTTAAATATTGGAACCCTCGAGGCTAGTAAAACTTTGGGACTAGGCTGGCACCCAGATGCCGATCATTTATATTTTCCTATTGGTGCATCTATCCCTACGGGAAATACTAAAAGGGATGTTCTGTCAACTATTGCACAGATCTTTGATCCCTTAGGGCTCTTAAGTCCTTGTGTCATTAAAATGAAAATAATTATGCAGCGACTCTGGTTGCACAAGCTTTCTTGGGACGAGCAACTACCCTCAGATGTTCTGACACAATGGACAGAAATAGTTTCAAACCTGCCTGTTCTCAATACTATTCGCGTCCCACGACGAGTTTTGTGTGACTCCTACGAGCGCCTAGAATTGCACATCTACTGTGATTCTTCAGAGCGAGCCTACGGTTCTTGTGTATATGCCCGTAGCATCAACAGTGAGGGAGAGGTTTTGGTAAGGTTATTATTAGCCAAAAGTCGCGTAGCCCCTATCAAACCTTTGACTATACCGCGTCTCGAGCTGTGTGGAGCTCTAGTCGGAGCTCGACTGTACCAAAAGGTCATCAGCTCAGTTCGAGCTCAAATCTGCAGTACTACTTTCTGGACAGACTCAACCATAGTTCTGGCTTGGCTCAAAACATTACCGATTAAGCTGCAACCTTTTGTTAGAAATCGCGTAGCCGAGATTCTCGAAATTACAGGCAATTGTTCTTGGCGACACGTTCCTACAGACGAGAATCCCGCTGACCATGTTTCTCGAGGCGTCGATTTCAAATTGATAAAGTCACTCGACCAATGGTGGTTAGGGCCGAGTTTCCTAAAGCGTGATGCTTCGAGTTGGCCAACGAACTTAAGTGCAGTTTCGGTAACCAATTTACCTGAAATCCGAACCGAAATTACACTGTCCACACGCGTTCAAGAACCTTTCATCGACTTTAATAGGTTTTCTAATTTCTCACGTTTGAAACGAGCAGTTGCATATATGTTACGTTTCACATCAATCTGTAAGAGGCAGCCAATATCAACCACATATTTAAACGATGGCGAGCTAAAAGCCGCATTAAAAGTGATAATTAAAATCTCTCAAGCCGACTCATTCACGGAATATAAGTTATTGTTAAACTCACAAAGTTTGCCCAAGGGTAGTTCATTGCTAAAGCTGAACCCCTTTTTAGACGAAGACTTAATCATGCGTGTTGGTGGCCGTCTGGCAAATTCGGAGTTCTCATATGAAAAGAAGCATCCAATCATCTTACAGTCCAATCACAGAGTTACGAAGCTACTTTTTCAATATGAGCACAAACGATTATTGCACGCGCCACCCCAGCTATTACTAGCTACCATAAAGGATAGGTACTGGCCAATCGGCGGGCGAAATTTGGCTAAGCAATGTTATAGGCAGTGCATCCTATGTATCCGAATGAAAGGACGTGTACTTAGCCCTTTAATGGGTAATTTACCCAAATCTCGCCTGTCCCCCGAAGGTCACGTGTTCGTCAACGTAGGCGTGGACTATGCGGGTCCAATCAGTTCGGCTAGTCGTCAAGGGAGAGGTTGTAGGATGGTAAAGGTGTACGTTGCTATATTCATATGTTTTACTACCAAAGCAATTCATTTAGAGTTAGTCGGTGACCTAACTAGCAACAACTACCTAATGGCTTTAAGCAGATTTATATCGCGTAGAGGAAAGCCCGCGAACATCTATTCCGATAATGGAACCTCATTCGTTGGAGCATACAACGAACTGTCAAAATTCCTCAAATCCAATTGTAACTCGTTAGCAGAAAGTGCGTCCAATGACGAAACAAACTTTCATTTTTTGCCAGCTTATGCGCCACATTTTGGCGGACTTTGGGAAGCGGGTGTAAAGTCGACGAAACACCACTTAACCAGAGTGCTGGGAAATTGTAAGCTTACCTATGAGGAACTTAACACCACCTTAGTTAAAATCGAGGCAATTTTAAATTCTCGGCCACTCACCGCGCTGTCTACGTTACCCGAGGATTTAATGCCGTTAACTCCAGGAGATTTTCTCATCGGCCGGCCAATGACCGCCCTGCCTGCTCCTGACTACCGAGACCACTCCTTCAACTATTTAACACGCTACCAACGAGTAGAGCAATTGCGCCAACATTTTTGGACCCGTTGGAGCAAGGAGTACATTTCCGATCTCCAACAACGAGTGAAGTGGCAGTCCAGCGGTGACTCCTTGTCCCTGAACACACTGGTTCTTCTCAAGGAAGATAATCTTCCTCCTTTAAAATGGAGACTTGGACGCATTGTTGCAGTTCATCCAGGAACTGATGGAGTCAACCGAGTAGCCGATGTCAGAACAGCACAAGGAATAGTGCGAAGGGCATTCTCCAAGATTTGTCCACTGCTGAATGCTGATGCTCCTTGTCAATGAAAGCTCACCCTTCAGCGCGCGGGGGCATGTTGAAGAATGCTCCAGTGGTTTAAGAAGAAGAGAAGCTCCTGACGAGATTCTAAGAGCAACGCAAAATGCGTGCCTATGTGATTCGCATGTATCATGTAGGATATTAGTTTTTAAGCACTTACTCATAAGCTTTGTACCGAGAGGCAATAAAATAATGTCTCCTCAAAAATAATTACGCTTTTTTTTTTAATTCTTCTCCTGGAACTCCTAAACAATATATATATATTAATTCTGGCGCAAACCAAAACCATACAAAAAATAGCCAAATAATGCAATATTTTTTCTCACTTTGCGTTGTCTGTGTATTTTAGGACGCCATGGCACGGGAATGCCAAGTGTGAGATTGAACCTGCATGTAGGTTTTGATGTCTATTAGACGCCATAACGGATATATGCGCGTTGGCGTCGGACCAATCCGAAAGGTTAAGTAGGTATAAGTCGTGTAAAAAATGGGTTTGTGAGAAAGAAGGATTACACATTCTTAAGTTTTATTCACCATTTATTCAATTAAATATAATTTAACAACATAACAGCTTAAGCCATGGCATTGATACACTTAAATATAGGTATTTTAATCTTTTTGTATATGAATAATTAGGAGCGTTTTACTAAAATCAAATCCCAATTTTCAGAAGTAAGGTTTTGGTGACAGATCAGAACTTGACTTTTATTTTTACATTTTTATCATGCCTTAATAAATCATCAAATATTGTAAATCAAAACTTTGTATTCCTTACAGAAATTGACAGAGCATTGTCATTGTACAGTGACAAGTTATGACAATTTCGATTTCTCTAAGGAGTTTTTAACTCTGATTAACTGGTGGCAATACACAACCGAAAATACTTATTAAAAAAAATGTAAGTCAATGACCCGGGCCAACAAAATGAAGTAGTGTGTGTGAAATATGTATGTGTGAGTTACTAGGGAAAATAATTAAAAAAAATAGAAATTTGACAGGCGCTGATAATTTACCCTGCACGACGCAGTCTTAAGAACTTGATGAAAAAATGTAAGGAAAGTGGTACTAATTTTGACTTAGCATTGTTACACTATAGAACCACACCAGTAACAAATTTGGATTATAGTCCATCAGAGTTGTTAATGAGCAGGTTATTAAGAACAAATTTGCCTTGTTCAAAAGAAGTATTAAAACCCAAGTTGTGTGTAAATGTGAAAGAACAGTTGTTGATTAACAGTGAAAAATCTAGGAACAATTATAATAAAACTGCAAAACATAAGAGGTATTTTCAGAAGGGGGAAGAGGTAATTATACATGATGCAAACAGGAGCAAATTCAGGGAAAATAATGGAGAAAGCTAGTGGTCCTAGATCTTTCATTGTTAAGAATGAAAAAGGTAACTTGTTGAGAAGAAATGAAAAACATATCAGACCAAGTAGAAATAAGTTTATTGAAAAAAAGATAACCTATTATTGGATACTTCAAATGTAAATCAAGCGTCTAGTAGAGTAAGTAGTAACCTAGATACGCAGGCTGTCCCTACCACCTGTTCAGATGTACCAGATAGGACGCAAGAGCCTACAATGACTAGGTCAGGAAGAGTGGTGACAAAACCTGCCTATCTCAGGGAATATGATTTAAGTTAACTTTATGTTGTAATTGGTTGTTGTGGTTGTTAGTTATTATTTTAGCATAAGCGGGGGATGTGACATACGGATGTGTATGGCAACACCCGCGGTTAGCAGATTGCATATGGCGTCTAAAGATACAATACACAAATAATTATTATAATCCTATTTCAGTGTTTTATTAAATAATAAAAGCCCTGAACCACATACTTGGAGTAAGTATGTAACACCGTGTGTTAAGATTACAGTAGTGGTGGTCGAATATAAAACGTATAAGATCTTGAAACGAGTGTTGGAGTTATACTACATATGTCAAAGGGAGAAGCAGGTCATAAATGTTTCACGTATATTATAGTTCGACAACATTTTGTTTCTTTGCCGGCATCCACCATTTTTTTTACAAACGGAGACGGTGTTACATATTTATCTTGCAATGATCATAGTATAATTCAGTAAAGCACCTAATAAAATACTAATTAAAGGACCATGGGCAATTGGGCAGCGTTGTATGGAAAGTGGACCAAAAACCAACAGACCTGAAAGTTGTATCATTAAATAGGTTACATTTATTTTATTTCATTCTATGGGCACTATGTTTAATTCCATTGCAAAACTGAGATATTCATATTTTAGTCAGAGTTAATACTATCTAAGAGAAACTGTGATTTACTTAGAGATTTACTTACTAATGAACGTTAGATAACTTGATGTATATATAACATAGTAAAATAAAGGATTTGATAATCTACAAATATACTTTATTTTACACACCTTAGTACCTGAGTAAATCTGTCTTAACTACCCTCCAGAATTATTAAAAAAATTATAAGACGTACTGTTCATATAAAACACAATTTCTTGAAGATCGTACTTGAACTGACTCAAATGTGTATATCTCGGTTATGCAATGGAATTCAACTTTGCACCCATATAATGAAATAAAGTTCATAAGCAGACCTTTTAAATGACATTACTCCCAGCTCTGTTGGCTTTTGGTCCATTTTGACGCATAGTCCTTTCACGAAGTATACTTGGGAAAATACGATGGCAATATATTGAAACGGAGTTGCTTTTGAGACAAATTCTGTGCAAGTATCGGGAATAAGATTATAGCTGATGTGGAGAATTTTCACATCTGTTAGGTTAGGTTAGAGTCTTTAGAAAGTCCAGCTCTCCAAGCAGTCGAGGGCTTGGAAAATGGAAACTTCCAACAGCAACTATCCCATTGCCGTTGGGAAGAAAGAGTCGGGGGAACAAACATAATGTGGTCGATGCACACAATGAAGCCCTACATAATCTGAAGAAATGAACTTCAAAAATAATTGAGACACACCAGCGTGTATAGCGCACGGGAAGAGATTATCGTTTTATTTAAATTTGGCTTTCTTTTTATGGTAACAGCGACTAACGAAGATTTAGCTGTAAAAATAGTTCTTTGTCAAATTTTAAATAATTGATTTCCTAATTTTCAACAATGATTTGAAATTATAAAAGAAAAACTGACCGTGCATCTTACCCACGACAAAAATTAAGAGAAGCTGTTCATGCGGTCAAAATTAGTCGATTGTCTGGTTCTGCCGCAGGTATGAATTCATTATGCTGGGGTTCCAAGATCAACAATAATCAACCGAGTTATATATATTTATTTATAAACCTTATATATATTTTTAGAATATACATACATACATCATGTGATACCCATGTGCTTTAGATTACAAGCACGTGATCGCTTTCTTGGAAGCCTGGCTTCATATTTTATGCACCAACTACTGGCTCCCCACCCGCCTTCAACTAGACGAATATTCATGAAATCCTGACGGTGGTCTTGATCGCTCCACCATTCTTTTTAAAAGCAATCTACTTGGATTATATCTATTCTAGCCGATCACAACCCGGATCACCGAGCCGCACCAACCATAACAACCATTCGATACTCAAGGAACTCGGCATATAGAATACTCGAACATTCGTCTTCGGAGGACGTTGAGTTTTTCGGACACATTGCCAGAAAAATTGGAGACAATTTCGAGTGTCTCGTTGTAACAGGCAAAGTAGAGAGAAAACGACCGATCAGATCCCCCCTTTATTTGTTAGACCCTTTATTAGAAAAAGAATATCGCTACAAGTTTACAAGAAAGCACACCAAATGGTACAACTAGCGCCATCTCAACTGGCGAAGCGGAGACACTTGAATGAACGCCATCTACCTGAACATAACACTGTCCAAGATAGAGATATCTGTGGAAGTCTCGAGCAAGGCGTTTCTTTTGATGACCGAAGAGGGCAGCATGGAAAATGGAGTATGTGCTTTACTACCGATATTTATACTTTATTAAGAGTAAATGCAATCGTACGTTAATACAATTTTACGTGCTTAAAGAAAAAATATAGTGCTTAATAAAAATTTCAAAATAAATTGCAGCGATCAAAGGGAATTATCTAGATATATTTTTTTTCGGTTTTAATATCGGTATGATTCCAAATGTATGAATTAGTTAATTTTTCAATTACACAGTTATAAAAAACAGTTAAAACGGGACACACGTATCTACAACTCTTTGGTATGAAGACATTTTGATGTATTTACAACACTTGCCAGTTCCTCGTTGTATTCATATTATATTAAAATACTGACCGTAATCATCTAAACGTGACACAATCACAATGGTCCTCACTTATGCTCAAGGACGAGATAAAAAAATAAATATTTGTGGACAATCTTACACAAATCAACCTAGTCCCAAAACTAAGCAAAGCTTGTACTATGGGTAGTAAGCGACGATATACATACGTTTATATAGACAAATAAATACTTAAATACATACAAAACATCCAAGACCCAAGAACAAATATTCGTGCTCATCACACAATTAAATGCCCCGGCCGGGATTCGAACCCGGGACCTCCAGCTTCGTAGGCAGGGTCACTACCAACTAAGCTAAAGCGGTCGTCAAAGTCAGTCAGTTTTGTTTATGCGGTCACGGTCACGGTAGCTTTCAAAACAATATTTTGAAGCAACTAAGATAATAAGATCTGACTTAGAGCAAAATCCAAACCAAATGTGGAATTTAAATGAGACGTCAATCAGCCTAGACCCATTTTAAACAAAGATAGTAGGCCAAAAAGAGCACCGTGTTCGAGAATCACTTGTGGCGGAGTCACCTATATGTATATACTAATAAATACATATTAGTTATTTACTTATATACATAAAGTTAAAGACTACGTCAACGCGGCGAGGGCGGCGCATTGTACAAAACAGCGCGCGCGCCGCCCCTTCAGTTCACCACATAACCTAACGCCGGACGCATGTCGCTCGCGCGCGCATCGCGCCCTCCGAACCAACTCGTAATCGTTACGAATTTCGTGTGTTTTATTTAATTGTGTTACTACTAAACGTTTGTACCTGATTTCTGAATTATTACACGCTTAAGGATAAAGCTGGTGTTTGTGTTATTATATCTGCAACCCTTCTCAGCCCTGCAAGTTGTAGTGATTTAATACCTAGATAGTACCTAACTACCACTACACACTCATGGAACCGGTAAAGAGAACATTACTGCATTAACCTCTGTTAATCACGACCCCAAACCATTTGCAACACCGTCATCTAGGCTATATGGGCTCACCAGACCTGGACCCAGTACGAAACTATAAAAAAACATTACCCTCATGTCACCAAAATCCACTTTTTTTCCGGCGGTCCGTGTATACAATACATACAGAAGAAGAATTTCTATTTATTTTCAAAAACCACGAAAGAACGGGGATTCCCTCACTATAAGGTCTAATCTTTACGGATTTGCCAAATTAAAAAGGATGCTTCTCCACTGTATTTTAACCCTTTTTCATTTGGGTTTCGTGTATTGACAGCTAATGTCACGAAAAATATTTTTTCCCTTAACCATGGGGCCCAGGACCGATTTATAGGACTAAGTATGATACTAATACACTAAAAAAACCCAAGTTTCGCATCCTGGCCATTGAGGATTTCGGGGTTTCAACTGGCGGAAGACCTGTGTGCCAGGTTCCGGAAGGAAGGGTCGCTTGTCCCCTCGTAGTGACCCTAGCTCCAGCTCAGGCAATGCCTGCAGAATAGACCTAGTTTTCCAACACTTTCCAGATTTTACGTTCGCTAACGAAATCGACACTGGCAGCAAAATAATATTACAGTTAAAAGAAAAAATTCAATGATCCGTCCACGTCTGTTTCTAACTATGATTCTCACTTTGGCTCCTCAATCGTGCAGCAAGACCAGGCTTGCCAAAGAGTTTCATGGATCTCGAAGACAAGCAAGAAAAGCTAAAGAGTTGGTCGAGAAGAATGATATTTTATCATCACCTAATCCACGGGCATTCTGAACGCCTTTGTTAATTTGAAAGTTAGAAGTGAGATTGATGAATCTGATGGCCGACTCGACAATTTACTGCAGGTCCAGATTGTTGCAGAAATTAATTATTGGAGAAATGTTCTGAAGAGAGTTGTTGCCGTAATGAAACGACAGTGTTCCATTCCGGAGGCTTAGCTTTTAGAGAAAAAAAAGAAAAGTTCCGTGATCAGAATAACGGAAATTATTGCATGATTTTGGAACTCGTAGTGGAATTCGAAATTTTGGAATCAGTCAAGGATGATTGTACCGAAAAGCCTGTAACGCGAAACGAAGCGGGAGGAATACTATTATTATTATTATTAGGAACAAGTAGTGTCCCACTGCTGGGCAGAAGCCTCCCCCCTCCGTTTCCAGTCCTCACGATCGTGAGCTGCCTCCGGCCACTCCTTCAAAAAGGAGTCTAACTCGTCTCGCCATCGCCGGCGAGATCTGCCTCATCCCCGTTGCGAGCTGTCAGACTGCCAGTAGGTGGCGATCTGAGCCGACAGCTCACTCGGCAGACATGACCAGCCCAGTCCCACTTCAACTTAGCCGCTTTTTTTTTGTCTTGGAGAAATGCCGGGCAATGGTGAACAGTTGAGTGAGGGAAATGTGGATTTGAACAGAGTAGCCCGCGAATACGCTATAATGCGGCTTGAATTTATTGCCGGCACGGATTTGGAAGGTTGTCGAGAAAATGAGTTACTCGTATTGCCAATAGCCGATAGTTTTCATAGTGCTCAGCAAGCAATATTAGCTAAAACTCAAGATAAAGCTGAATTCTTAGTAACAGTGAATATCGAAACTAAAATGAAGGACATTCTTTCAGGAATGCGACAAAGCGTAAAACCTGAAAGTTCAACTGTAAGAAATCAATCTTTTGTTAAATAGCCAAAAATAGTTATTAAACCGTTTGACGGGAAATTAGAAAATTGGATTTCGTTTAGTCAACTTTTTGACTCATTTCGATACACACGAAAAACATATCAAATACGGAAAAGATGCATTATTTGTTAACCAGTGTACAGGGCAAAGCTTATGACGTAGGTAATAAAAAACTATCCAATCGCTAGTGAATCGATTAGAGTGGTTTTCCATGCAAGTTGTAGAGATAGCAACGGCTTCTCTTAATGACACCCTTATAGCTGGTCCTTAGTTGCAGACAAACATCTTCGATATTCTTACCTGATTTCGGTGGCAAAAGGTGGTGTTCACTGGGGACATAAAAGGCCATGTACCCGCATATTCTCGTGCCTGAAGGATTACCAGCGGATTGTGAGGCGGGATTCGGTCGACGGTCCAGTAAAATATTACATTCTGTTGCTTCATTATCAGCATGTGGATGTGCTGCAGAGTGAATTTTGTTTTGCCACGCAGTAACGCATATTTAACGTAACTGCGATTTTCGACATGCGTGCTGCATGATGGCTTCGCCACTAGAAAGAACGTTCGACACCAGAATGTGTACTTTCAAAGACAGAGGCCGACATTTTGAGTCTGAAGAAGTAGCCGAGTGAAATAGCTTTATGGACCGCACCAAAACCAGTCAACCCACTAACTGCCATAACTATTTTCTAATGCTTTATTGCCCGCATATGGATGTGCAGTGACATTTTTTTGATAAATGATTTATTCATGTATGTGGGAAATGGGTTACAATTTGCAGTTTTTGTAGCAGTACATCTGGTGGACTACTGATACCCTGGTGATATCCTAACTTTTCAGACTTTTTTGAAAGATAAAGGCCATTGATGTATTTTGGAACGCATTTGTTGTAAGCTGTTTATGTTTGATAATCTGTGGCTCTCTCTCTACTGTCAGGGCTTGCTATGTAAGTGTTCTTGTGTTTTTCTAAATAAAAAATTCAAGTATACAAACATTATTAAAACATGGCGCAGTCGGAAAGTCACTAAATTTAAAGTGGTAGTTGGTTAAATATAGCAAATTTATGCAAATTTGGAGATCGCGTCGCGTGTAAGAAAATGGAGTTTAATTCCGTGAAGCTGCCACCGAACTTTGATGTTAGATCTCAGTCGGCGTACCCCCAATGGAAATTTTGGAGATGTCTATTTGATGACTATTTAGTGGCAACAGGGAATGACCAAGCCACGGATAAAATCAAGTTGTCGTTGTTGAGAAATATGATGGGGCCGGAATCGACTAAGGTGATTCAATCTTTTAAGGTACCAAAAGATGCTCTTAAGTATGACAAAATTTTAGAGGAAATAGAAAAATATGTGAATCCAAAGTGTAATGAAGTTATAATGAAATACACGTTGTGGTTTTCTGAGAACTGACTTTTAATATTTATAAAAACAGGTTAATACATGTGACTCTACAGATGGCGCTAGTAGTAACTTAAAACTATAAACGTTTAATGTATTTCGATACATATCAACACCCTCACTTATCGAAATATTTAAACGTCGACTAAACCTAATGTTCTTACAAAGTTGTAATGTTTATTTGCACACAAGCCTTTAGTAAAGATATCGGCAGGCATATCTGCTGTCTGCAGATATTCTAATTTCACAACTTTATTTGCTACACACTCCCTACAAAAGTGATATTTCACATCGATATGTTTGGTATTTTTGTGAAATACAGGGTTTGCTGAAAGTTTCTGTGCACTCATGTTATCATTGAATAATCTAAAAGTATACATTTTGTTTGTGATTTCATATTGCAAATTCCTTAAGTACACAGCTTCTTTGCAAGCCTCTGATATACTCATATACTCCGCTTCAGTACTCGATAGCGCAGTAGTTTTTTGCTTTTTACTTTCCCAGGCAATAACACCATTGGATAATAAAAAACAAAATCCTGTATAAGATTTTCTATCTACTATATTATTTGCCCAATCGGCATCAACATAGCCTGTAATTTCAGAATTACCACCTTGAACATATTTTATGCCGAGAGATTTAGTCTTTTTGAGATATTTTAAAACTCTCTTGGCATAGGCCCAATGTTCAGTAGTATGACAGTTATTGAATTGACTCAAAAATCCTACTGCATAAGTTATATCAGGTCGAGTCAGAACTGATAAATACATTAAACTGCCTATAAGTTGTTGGTAAGGCACCTGATCATTTGTGACAGAACTTTTACTTACACTCAACTTACTTTCTAAAGGAGTATTAGCAGTCTTACACTCCGTCATGTGAAACTTTTCTAACAATTGATCAATATAGCTCTCTTGACTTAATGAAACTGAGCCTTCTTGCTGATTGAATTTAACATTCATGCCTAAGCATTGCTTTACCTGGCCTAGGTTTTTAATCTTAAACTGACTTGACAAGATATTCTCAAGATTTTTAGTTTCCATGACATCATTGGAAAAGATGAAAAAATCATCAACATATAAGGTAACAATGGTTTTACAATTGTTCACATTTTTTGTATACAAACATGGCTCTAACTGTGATTTTTTATAACCGTTACTCAATAAACAACTGTCAACCTTTTTGTTCCAAGCCCTCGAAGCCTGTTTTAGGCCATAAATGGCCTTGTTCAGTTTCAAGACTTTATTGTTGCTGTCGGAGGGCTCAAAACAATCTGGCTTATACATGTATATTACTTCTTCCAAGTCACCATTCAAAAAAGCAGTTTTAACATCTAAGTGAGTTACATTTAGCCTTAGCTGAACCGACAGCGCAAATAACATTCTAAGAGTGGTATGCCTAACAACTGGTGAAAATGTCTCTACATAATCTACACCATGTTTTTGTGAAAAACCTTTAGCCACTAATCTGGCACGATAACGCACTTTATTGTCAGTGTCAAATTTCTTACGAAGCACCCACTTGCACTGCACAATTGTACCGTCTTTAGGAATATCAACCAGGTCCCACGCTTCGTTATCTTTGAAGCACTGTAACTCATCTTGTATTGCCTCTAACCATTCTGATCTCTCGGGTCCACATAAAGCTTCCTTAACGGTAAGCTCTCCAGTATCTTCCAAGCGTTCAGCCACACACGCATTTGTGAAACCATATCTCTCTGGCTTTCGTCGCTCCCTCACTGGCTCCCGTGGTCTCTTGGTTTCAATGTCATTCTCACTAGCAGGAATAGAGTAGCCGACTTCATCAGATGCATCGGCAAACTCTTCCACACTAGAAGTGTGGCTGTTTTCTTCAGGATAGCTCAGTTCTTGTTGCTTCTCCCCTTGAACTGATTGTACCTCCTCGGGAACTGATGGTACCTCGTCTGGAACTGGTAGTACCTCATCTGGAACTGATAGTACCTCGTCCGGAACCGATTGTACTACATCTTGAACTGACTGTACTACCTCTTCCTCTGGTTTCATCTCTTCAACAATTTGCAGCATGTCTTCCAATTTATTCTCATGATGACTGTCTCCATCACCCATCTTCTCTTTCTCAGGTAATGTTTCCTCAATAATAATAACATCCCGACTGGTCATGATGCTTCTAGTCCTCGGATTGTATATTCTGTACCCTTTTATACCATCTGGGTATCCAACAAGAATACATTTTTCAGACTTCTTGTCTAACTTGAGGCGTTTTTGTTTTGGAATGTGTGCCATGACTGTGCTGCCAAAGATTCTTAAATGACTGATATCTGGCTTTTTCCCTGTCCACAACTCGAAGGGTGTCTTGCCATTCAAAACAGATGCCACAGTCCTATTATACAAGTACACAGATGTATTAGCCGCTTCTGCCCAAAATGCCTTGCTCAACCCTGCATCAAATAATAGGCACTTGGCTTTCTCTATGACCGTTCGGTTAAAACGTTCAGCTAATCCGTTCTGTTCACTTGAATATGGATTACTTCTCTGATGGACTATTCCTTCTCTGCTTAAAAAGTCATCAAATTCCTTGTTGCAAAATTCTGTACCTTGGTCACTTCTCACTATTTTGATTTTTCTATCCAACTGTTTCTCCACCTCAGCCTTATATTTCCGGAACGATTCCAACGCTTGACTTTTATATTTCATAAAGTAAATGTAGGTCATACGACTATAGTCATCTACAAACAGGATAAAATATCTAGATCCTCCTATGGACACATTTTCGATTGGCCCACAGACATCGGAATGCACTGTATGTAAAAGTTCTGAACTTCTATTACCGTTATCTGGAAATGGCAATCTACTTTGCTTTCCCTCGCAGCAAACAACACATGAGGATTTCGTAATATCAGCCTTCTTGTCAAGCACAAATCCTTCAACTGCATCCTGCATTTTGTTGAGGTATTGACTATTGACATGGCCAAGCCTGCGATGCCATGTCTCGCCTGACACCATGACAGCAGCCGCCAATGTTGATGGTGCCGCGACCGTGTTCAATTTATACACTCCATTTAACAGACACGCTGTAGCAACAATATCACCCATCTGATTATGAATACGGCAACCATTTTCGGTAAACACAACTTTGTTGCCTTTCGCGATCAGCTGACTCACTGATAGTAAGTTCGTCGTTAAAGTGGGAACACACAATACGTCTTCAACTACGATGTCATAATCACAAACATCTGTACGTGTTGAAATCTGCACGTCACCGGAACAAGTAACCTCCACTTTTTCTTTGTTTGCCACCACAATTTCCTTAATACTGTGGTCATATGAAATATTCTTCATCCAGTGTTTATTTGGACAAAGATGGACGCTTGCACCCGAGTCTATATAATAGTCGGATTTACTAAAGTTACCGTTCAGGAACACTGCACTAAATGCATTTGTTTGTTTACGTTCGAAGTTCGTTTTATCCGATATGTTTTTGTCGGAATATGGGCACTGATTTCTATAATGTCCGCTTTGTTTGCATCGATAACACTTAATTATTTTAGGTTTTGTTGACTGACGCGACTGATGCATACTTGACGTTGACGTTGACGTATGAAATCTATTGTCTCTGCCCCCGCTGCCAGTACTGCCACCTTTGCCTTTTTTATAACTATAACTCATGAATGCTCCGCTGGTGTCACCACTGCCGTCTTCCATATCTAACAGTTTTGTTTTAATGGCGTCGGCTGTAATTGGGATACCGGAATGCTCGATGGCCATGATCATTGGTGAATACTTTTCAGTTAACCCGGCTAACAACAACGATCCAACCCATTCGTCGTTTATTTTAAATCCAGTACCACTTAACTTCTGGCTAGTTTCAATAATCTGTGTCACATACGAAGTCATTGATGTACTGTTTTCTAAACGAATCGAAATTAAAGTTCTTAGCAAACTGATTCGTCTTGTAAATCCTGAGTCGTCGAATAAATTTTTCAGCTTTTCCCACAGTTCTAGAGTAGTTGTAACTCCTTTTATGTGTATATAAAGCGACGAGTCGATGGTCAGTATCAATTTTGCTTTAGTCTTCGCATCATCTGCAGCTTCTGGTCCTTTCTGATCTTGCTGAACTGGCTTAATACAAGCCAACATTCCTTCTAGGACCAAAAAATTCTCTGCGGCGAAGGCCCACTCACTGTAGTTCTCGCGCCCTTTCAGTTTTGGAACGCTCACAACGTAATTCGAAGTCATCTTGTGTTTTTACTGTTCACGTACACTTTTCTGCACACACTGGCTAGTATATCTCGCGAAAATCTACTAAAAAACACTTTTAACTGCTGGAGGCCATAACCTATAATGAAATACACGTTGTGGTTTTCTGAGAACCTACTTTTAATATTTATAAAAACAGGTTAATACATGTGACTCTACAGATGGCGCTAGTAGTAACTTAAAACTATAAACGTTTAATGTATTTCGATACATATCAACAGAAGTATTTGAACGGTTTAAGTTTAACGAAAAAAACAGGAGGAAGGTGAGAGTTTTGAAAACTTTTACACCAACCTTAGACAGCTTATAGAAAACTGCAACTACACATCGGCAGCAATTCCAATTGAAGATCAATTATTGAGAGACCGAATAGTGCAGGGAATTGCAGATAAAGGATTGCAAGAGAGTCTGCTCAGGATTGATAATCTGACGCTTGATAAGGCCGCACATATGTGCAGAGCCTCAGAAATTAGCAGATCTCAGGTGAAGGAAATGAATCCGTCTGTAGAAATTTATACTGTGAATCATAAATATAATAAAAAGAGAAATATGACAGTCAATAGGAATTGTAATAATAAGGACAATAAGTTTCAATGTCGGAGGTGTCAAAAAATGCATGGGCCGAGAGAATGCCCTGCAATTCCTGCATACGGAAAGAAAGTATACAAAGTCTATATAATTATTAAAACAGCCATGAGATGCTAATGTGGCAATGGGTTTCTGTTGCTCCTAACAAAATTGCGACATGTTTGTGTCCTGCTTATGGTCTAATGTACGAATTCTAATGCTTATTGGTTAAATTTGTCATCGAGGAACATCAACATGGTCTACCTGGACGGGTTCACATCATTGGACCCTGTACTAGAAGCCTGTTTTTTTTAATAGACTATTTGACAATGCGAAAAATAAAGTTTCAATTACTGCTATCAGTATAAATTAAGAGTTTAAAAATGCTTATTTATTAACGTAAGTTGAAAACAATAGGTAATTAATTTATTTAAAAATCCGTAAATAAAAATGCTTTTTTTAAACGTTTGTCACGTGACACAAAACGCTCCTGATTGGTCGAGTTTATGATGACGTCACCTGCTTGTAAACCTCGCTTGCCTACTTGTGATATATTAATTAGCTTTCTAAACTGTTTTAATAAGATTTTCCTGTATTAGGTATCCATTGTTTTTGTGATTTATTTGCAATATTTTACAAATTCTGTCATGTACTTTTACCATGGACAACGATTTTGTAAAAGCAGACAGCAGAAACCTGCCCCAAGTCGACTCAATACTCAATCATGGTCGGATTATTTTTCAAAAATAAATCCGACTTATATTGATTTAAACTTACACGATTTTCACACATTATTATTGGGGAACGGGACTTAATCGCGTACAATTAAGTCCCGTTCCCCAAACGTCGGGCAAAACCTTAAAAAAGGTAAGTTAGTTATAATTGTACGCGATTAAGTCCCGTTCCCCAATAATAATTAATTCTGTCAAGTACTTTTACCATGGACAACGATTTTGTAAAAGCAGACAGCAGAAACCTGCCCCAAGTGGACTCAATCATGGTCGGATTATTTTTCAAAAATAATTCTGACTTATATTGATTTAAACTTACACGATTTTCACACATTATTATTGGGGAACGGGACTTAATCGCGTACAATTAAGTCCCATTCCCCAAACGTCGGGCAAAACCTTAAAAAAGGTAAATTAGTTATAATTGTACGCGATTAAGTCCCGTTCCCCAATAATAATTCCGACTTTTATGCTTCGGAGCTAAAAAATGTGAAAACAGCAAAGTAAGTCTAGCACTTTAGTGGTAACTTAAATTATATCATAAAAAAGTTAAATAATGATGAACTTCCACATCAAGCAAGAACTTTTATAGGTTATAAATGTTAACATAGTTTGGCGCAGTTTCGTGAAACATAAACGATAATTTGTTTACTTTTTAGGTCTGCAAGGGAATCTTATGGGGACGATGCCATTGGATATGTGCAACTGCGTCGCGAGTCAGATCTTTGCACAATGAAGTGTAAGATTTGTCCTGAGCACAAGGTGAGGAGCAGCTCTTGATTACGTCACGATGGTGATAGACGAGAATAAGGGTGAAATTGTTAGCAGTCAGTGCTTGGACTGTGCAGCCTAAACTGGTGGCTGTAAACATGCAGTGGCATTCCTCTTCCGGACCCATCGTCGCTCAAAGGAACCTTCTATTGCACGGAGGTAGAATGTTTCTGGAAAAAACCAAGGCTCTCCAGAGTAGGTACGACCTTGAAATATGTGACTGTGGCACAGTTGTGCAAGCAAGCTCCACAATGTGAAACCAATACTAGCCTCTTCACAGGGTTTCTTCACGAGGCAAAAAAAAGGAAAATTACAAATTGTGAACTTTTGAAATATCAACCAGATTTTAATTACAGTGATGTCAGACAGTTTTCTTTTCATAACTTTATTATGCAAGCCAGTGATGAGCTAATAGTTTAAGAGCCGACGACACTGAACCTAGTACGATAAGATTCCCAGATGGCATATATATATAATTAGGCGCGTCATTGGTCGGGGAACACGAAACGGCGATGCTGCAATGCGAAAAACCTGGCGAAGCTATTGAAAACGAAAATTGAAAAATTATGAAAAATCCGGTTTCTAGTATGATAAGATTCCCAAGTTTCGTTTGTTCTTCGAAACAGGGGAGGGGTAGGACTATACGATAGTGCAGTGCTGCAAGCCCTCCTGACTGGCCTTGTTCTTCATTTGCGTATTCTTCTTCTCTTTCTTGAGCGATTTCCGGATTAGAAGCGTAATTTCCTTTTCTTTTACCGAAGCCA
Organism: Cenopis cana; assembly: GCA_951800055.1. NCBI lineage: Eukaryota > Metazoa > Arthropoda > Insecta > Lepidoptera > Tortricidae > Cenopis > Cenopis cana. Next base: position 4,167,505 of record OX637487.1, on the reverse strand, counting down.
TCGTCTTTCCTACACTTATGACCGCTCTGTAGAACGTCGTGACTAGAAGTAATTTGTTTTCTAATCCTATATTTCTTCTCCTTATACTTGTCGGGAGTGAGCACTGGTTTTCCAGCATTAAATTCTAAGCTTGGAGGTTCGTATTCCGGTTCTGGCGGAAATCCATTTCTATTCTCTGCAATTTTATTGGGCTCCAAGTTATCGATAAATTCACGCCTATCAAGATAATTTTTGGAAACTTTGTGAAAAGTCCTAGATTCTGTGTTATATTTACGGTTGAGATTATCGGAATCGTATTTATTATAAACTTCAGTAACGCTACTCCCAGCAAAGCCGTCCCGTTCAAGGGTGTACCGGTAATACTTCGCCGTTTCATTGACGTATTTCTCAGTGGCTAGCCTGCGTTTTTCGGCTTCGTAGATCGGATCAGTTTCGACTAGATATTTTGTTATCGGCTCACCTACGTTGAATCTTTCGCGATCGTGCCTCCGAGCATTTAATCTCGATTCTAACAATTGTCGTCTATGACTCAATTCATGGGGACATACTAAAATGGACCGAGTTTTGGGACATGTTTACGGCCAATGTGCATTCCCAGAACTTGAAGCCAGTGGAAAAGTTGGCCTATCTTCTTAGCTCCCTCGAAAATAAGGCGAAGGAAGGGCTTGAGGGATTGAGCATAACCAATGACAACTATGACATTGCAGTGGAAATGTTAAAATCGAGATATGGCCACAAAAATAAAGTAATAGACTCTCATTATGAAGCATTATCTAGATTGAGACGTGGTGATGATACGGCGTTGAGCTGCAGAAGAAACCTCAACGAGATTTAAACAAACATCTGAGAGTTTTGACTTCTTTAGGGGAAAATGGAGATAGTAATCACTTGCGGAGTCTCATCATGGAAAAGTTCCCGGATAAAGTGTTGTATGAGTTCAACTTACTAACGTAAAATTTTTCGTTGCATTCATCGAAAATACGCGATTTATATCCGTGGCTAATTCGGATAATAGTTTTTATACATTTTTTTTACTACTCTCGATTTTAATTTAGTTAATCGCACGGATTTCAGAACATACCGAGTACAATGAGGTTATATATGACGGATACCAGAGTCCTCCCCCTCCTCCGGATGATATAATATCGGCCGCCAATATTGAAGACCAGCCACAGCGCGATATTGGATACGACGAGTATTCGGGTCGGTACATGACGTACATGTGTGAAACACACCTAAAATACCGGTTTGATCATGTATACGTTAATTTACTCTGAACTATGTAAACGCGCCTTACGCTGGCAGCTGTCAAATCCCTTCCATCTCCGACCTTGTAACCATAAGCATTGTGCTCCGTGTAGTTTATATAAAATATTAAAATAAACAAGTTTATTAAGAAGAATAGTTTCAATCAAGAACTCCATTCAATTCATGGTGCCGAAACCCGGGACATGACAGTCTCTCACATGAGAATCACAAAAAATATATAAATATATGTATAACTAACTTTATGGCGCGACTTCGTCCGCGTCAAATTCGACTTCCTATTTCACCCCTTGGTGGGGTGATTTGCGGGATAAAAATTATCTTATATGTTAATCCAGTCTATAAACTAGTAGTGTACCAAGTTTCATCAGAATCCGTTCAGCCGTTTTTGCGTGACTGAGTAAGATGTTTGGATGTTTGTAAATAATGGTAAATAACTGTAATTCCACCATTACAATTTTTTTCTAACTTTGATCGGCTGTTTTGCCGTTAATATTAAGTCTACAAATCTGGTCGATCGACCACTTAACTTTTAGGTAATTTAATACTCTTCAACTTTGTCATACAATATAGTATACAAAAAGTGCATAGTTTCAGAGGTATAAGCGAAAATCTGAAACTTGTCACACATTCCCCCCCCCCCCCTCTCCCCCCTTTAGCACAAGGTCCTCGAGGTGGACTTAGGGTAGTCTTCCTTGTGTACCCCCAAATAACCCCATAAAATTCCATCAACTTCCGAGCACTTTCCAGGTACCCCCCTCCCTTGTTAGGAAATATCGACTGGATTATCAGGAGACCTGCAGGAGCCGCCTTCATGCCGCAGTACACAATAAACATGGTAGAATAGGGATGATGACACTATAAAAGAAAATCAATAAATCCAAATTTTCTACATAATGACTCAAATTCTCAATCAAATGGCAAAAAAAGTAATTCAAAAAAATAAATAATTACGTAATTATAAGTCTTCAAAGTTTTAAAAGTGGGTATTTTCTGTTGCTTTTCCGCAAAACGCACCTTTGTATTGAACGATTGTCATTTACTATGGCGCTACTCAAAGGTGACGTCACGGTCGAGTAGCACTTTCTCTCTCTAACTACGAACATTCTAACCGTTGTTGCTTCGTTATTTTTTGAGATATTTGAATAGGATTTTCACTATTTGGCATAGTTTTATGTCTTCTTTCTATTGAAGTAATAATTTTTTTTGAGTCATCATGCCTATTAGTTTGATGGTATGGGGTTGCTTTTCTTACAGCGGTGCGGGCCTATCATTGAAATTGTGGGCATAATGCATAATGGACAAAGAATATTATTTGAAGAAGGTGCTTCAGGACATAATGTATCCATAATGCTGCTGACAATACGCTAAAGAGGGTTTTCCAACAGGATAATGATCCAAAACACACATAACGCGGTCGCAGTAGATGCCTCCAGCCCCCTAGAGGTGCAAAAGGCGCAAAGGCCAGACTTCTGGCCGCGTTTGAAGCGTACGAGAAATATAATATTGCAATACTGGTGATAGATCAAGATGATTCGGAGCTGGTCGCCAAATATGAGGCTAAATATTTAACAACGCTTGCCAAGCTTAATAAGGCAATTAATGAACACGCCGAAACCAAGCTCAAATAGCCCCAGACTGCCGCTCAATCCAACCACACCATAAGGCATCCTCCAATTAAAGTTGTGAAAGCGTGTTTTAAAACTGAAAACATCGACGTTTTAACTTTGCCAGCACAATCACCGGACCTAAATCCGGTCGAGAATTTGTGGACAGATATCAACAATGCTGTAAGTGAACAAAAGACCACCACAAAGTCCCAATTTATGGCATGTGGTACACTCAACATGGAATAATATTCCTAAAAAGAAAGGTGTCAATCTTTAGTTGACTCAATCCAAGGAGATATCAAGCTGTAATTGATAATAAAGGCCAAGCTACTAAATATTAAGAAGAATTCATAGTATTGGTGCTGTTTTTCTTGTTGTTAAGCTTTGTTGCACTGTCTAAAGCCAAGGCAGTCCCACTGCAAACGTCCCGCTCTAACACGCGGAGTTTACAATTAACCATCCCGCTCTCTACGGAACTCTGCGCGTTATTTTCGTATATATTTCGTACATTTTGATTGACTTTTACTAATATTGGATCATTTATCAAAGATCTATCCGGTTATTGAGTTAGAACAAAAAAGCTACCTTTTTAAAAAAAAAACCTATATCATTATCGTTGACAATTAGAAAAAAAAAAAAATCAGCATGAAAGTTTATTTTTACGATAATGTACTTTTTCTCTATTAAATATTGCATTAAACGGTAATCTGTGTATGAAAACATTGTAAAGCAACTTGTTTTCTGCATCTTAATAGTAAAAAAACACCTTAAATCCTATTTAAAAGCATCATTTTGGTACAAAAACCGAAGAAAAGTAGTGATTTTTTGGCTGTCTCACGTCTACCTTGCAAACTTTAGAGCGAAATATTTATATACCTGTCTCCTTCTCGCCCCGGGTATGGCTGTTGTGTGAAAAGGTCATATAATCAAAAATGTATTTTAAACCTTATTCTGTAGCAAATCGCAACTTATTTGTGTCCTTCAAAATTGACGAGGCGGAAAGTTCCGCCACGCTACGGCGTTTTTACCAAGATGCCAATATTAAACTACCAATAACCGATGCGTTTTTACAAAATGGCAAATAAACATCCAAAATACTCGTTGTTTAGCTTTTGAAATTACTTTCGCGCGAAAAATGCTTCGAGATGGCAGTGCGTCACGGTGCATAAAAAAAATTTCTTCCACTACGAACGGAGTAATCTAAAGGTAAGAGATCAATTTTTTACTATAGGTTTGTCAATTATGAATATTATGATATATTGATAGCTCTAGTTTCTTACGTAAGCATTAGAATCGGATAATTTCCAGTGATTTTACTAATATTTCGAATCAAATTAAAACCGGCATAGCTTAGATCTACATATATTACATCCGTGCCAAGTTAATTCATCCAATGCCAAAATGTGCACCTACCATACATTGGGTGACAGACAGTACTTCCCGTACTTAGTAGCATTTAATAGAAGTCTATTTTCCGGGCGCATCGTAGTTCCTAAACGTGACCATTGTTTCACTAACGTCACTTTGTCCTACTTTGGCTGTGCTAGATTTTGTAAGAATTTATATTAATTATTAAGGATAATGCCCAGTATTTAGATCTAATTTGTCAAAATAATATGTGCCAATTGAGATAAATATAACTTTTGCTAGTATTTTACCATAGTTTCCATGCTAAGACAAACCTAAGCTGTGATGAAACCCAAACGTAGCGTAGAGGAAAGATTTTGTTAAAAAACTTTATTATTTTAGAAGACATTGCAAATGTGTTTGGTTTTTATAAGATTTTTATTGTGTTAGATTCCATTTAATAAATATAAGTTTGCAAATTACACCCTAAAGTTTATATAAAACGTACCTAGTTTGTAGCGTAATGGAACGTCATGTGGGTAATATCCACTTTTTTACTTGGCTACGATATCCAGCCTCGAGGAACCAAAACAATGGATCCTAAACCTTTACCGAATGCGGGGTTTCCCCCGCTACTACCAGTTCAGCAAAAGATAAGAGAAGAGCGCACCAGAAAGGGCGTGCCGAGGCACACCGCGAGATTAAGAGAAACCAGTTTTCTGGTAGACATGTGTAGTTCACGAATGAATGATTCAATTGAAGTACTTCACTTGGTGTCCTTCATTCATTCACTAGTTCAGTTCGGATCTATATACTTCAATAGTTCACTTAGTTCAGTACTTCAGTTCGTTCATGTGTCATCGTTTCAATCATCTAATAAGTTTTTACAAAAATATTTTTTTTCTTAAAATTCAAAATAAATGTAAAATTAGTCGAAATCAAGAATAATGACGAATTTTTCGAAAAAAAAATATTTTTACTTAAATTATTCAAAATATATATAAAATTTGATATCATTATCCCCGAATAGGGATGTTGACACCAAATAAGAAAATCAATGAATCCGAATTTTCTCGAAAAAGGATCAAATTCTCAATCAAATAGTGAAAAAAGTAATTCAAAAGAATAAATAATTACATAATTATAAGTCTTCAAAGTTTTAGGTGGGGGCATTTTCTGTCCCTTTTCCGCAAAACGCCCCGTTGTATTGAGCGATCGCCATTTACTATGGCGCTCGAGGTCAGTGACGTCACTGACCTGTAGCGCTTTCTCTCTCAAACTAAAAACATTCTAACGGTTGTAGATTCGTTATTTTTTGAGAAATTTGAATAGGATTTTCACTATTTGGCATAGTTTTAGGTATTCTTTCGTATGGAGTAATAATAAATTTTGAGTCAACATCCCTATTAGCCTTAGAATGAGAGAAACGCGATGCGACGAATGACTGATCAATATGATTAGTTGAATCGGTTGAGCTACTGAACTAGTGAACTAAACTGAACTAGTGAACTAAATGAGTGATATACTTCACAGTGAAGGATTGAAGTATATCACTCTTTTCTTTTTAGTGACACATTTTGCGCATGTCTATTTTCTGGGGAGCGGGAACGGAGTAAGATCGCCAATTTGACCAGAGGCGATGCCCTGCGTAGTAAGCTGTTTGCAGGGGTTCAGACTCCATCTGGAGCCCTTGGACATGTAGGAACTGTTTCCACTGTCCCTCTTCCCGTAACATCACGTCGGGGTCACCACTTGTGGGTATAATATCCACTATAGCGAGAATGAGAGACAAGCTAAGTTACATTATATTTACACTTTTTACATGATATTAAAATTACAATTTACAAATAATAGTCGGAGCCATATACGGTGCTTGGTCTCACAGAAAGAAGAGAAACAAAAGCAGTATGCATGCGCGACATCAGAATGTAACAGAGTATAAACAATATTAACATATTTACAAAAGAGGTTGTCGCCACAGTCACATTCGTAGTGATCAGGTTTAAATTCATTTATTGACGATATTTAACAATATATAGCAACAAAGTAATATTTTTCTTGAAATATAATAAAAGGAGAACCAAATACAACCATTTGAATCAAAAAATTAATTTTACTTTGGGGGTGGAATTCCACTACGTGACAGAACTTTATTTGGAAAAGGCTCTGCTATATTTTATTTGCCACACAACTGTATGTACCCTATAAAGGGACTAGAACGGGTACTAGGAAACAATATATACCTAAAGAAGTTATGAAGAAAATCGACAAGACGTCAAGCCAAAAATATATATTTCGTTTCATTTTGTTACTTTTCTATATTCTTTGTAAAATTTTATATTCAATCACAAAATTTACAGTGAATTTTATAAAAAAAAATGTGGAAAATACAAATGGATGAGGACGACAGAGAAGACGGTGCTGAAATTACATCGCCTCAGTCACAAACATCCTCAGCAACAAAAGAATCATACCCGGTATATTTTCATGAATACAAAAAGAGAGGCTTAAAGAGACACTGCTGCTAGTTCCAAAAGTACAGTATATATTTCCAAAGAAACGACAAATGGAACAGACTGAATACCATACTTACCATAGACTATACGAATGGGAAAAACCTAGAACCAGCAAGTACAACTGGGACGTTGTTAGACTGACCCTTTACCCATCTCAGAAGAAAAAATTAAAGACATTCAATCTCTGTTCAATTATATTGACAAAGCAGCTCAAGACTTCTATTCCAGTCTGACACCATAACAGCTAATCGATCTGGATCTCCGAAACAGAAAATTAGAATAACGAAGTACTTGATTTGATTTACGTTTTTAGAAGTTTTTGAAACTTGCATTAGCCAACAGATGTAACTTTTCAGATTGATGAAAACTACACAAAACTCTTCGATGAAAATTTTATTATCAAAGATCATATTATTTACGATACAACAAGAATAATTTTGATGTCATCTCTAAAATGATGGGTTAATTAAACTCTGCCACCTATTGGATCATGAATGGTACATTTAAAATCGTCCGCTCAATATTCAACCAGCTCTACACTATCCATGGCAATATTAATGAAGAAAATAAAAGAACTTTTCCCTTATTATTTTGCTTATGCAGATGCACCAATAAAGACAGAAGGACTTATAACTTCATGTTCGAATTGATTCTAGAATACTGGATTTTCAGAAGGCCGCAATATTAAGTTTGCGTGCAAATTTCGAACATATTTTTTTAACATGGTTATTGGTTTCATCTTGGACAAATTATTAACATTATATTTCTATATAATCCAGAACACGGATTTAGCTAAAAAATATAAAATACAAATACAAATGAAAAATTTACAATAATAAAATAAAATAATTTATAATATTGAAATGAAATGCCTTTTGTCGTTAAGCTATTTGAGTCCTCGGGATATTCCTTTATATATTTTAATGAATTTCTCGCTTACAAGATGAAGATAGCAAGTTGATAGCTCATTGGATTGATAGTGAGGGCTTTATAGGACATCAATGTATGGGAACCAATATTTTTTTCATTAAAGCATGAGCCTTGGCACACTTGATACTTAGGTGGACTAGAGTTGAAAACGCCCGGGAGACAAGGTCGGACGCGATGCTGGTGGGGAGGGGGAGGGGGGGAACTTTCGTTCCGGCCCGCGTTCTTTCAGTCCTCATATTATCTAATTTATAGAGACTAGGGCATGTTTGGTATCATTTTCGGATAAATTGAGGATGGTCGATCGTTTTCTAGGACATAAATAACATATTTTCATAGAAAAAAAATGAAATACAGGCAAAAGTTTTAAAAAGTCAAGTTAAAAAAATCTTTCTGCACCGATTACGTGAAAACAAGCAACAACTCTGGCATGAAAAAAATACGTTTAAATAGCCACATTTATGTAGATTCTAAAAACATAGCATTTCTTAGACCAATATAAAACACAAATTAGTTAAAAAAAAGAAAACAGGTGACCCGTCAAAATTTTACTTCATGTTCGTTCCGACCCCCATTCTTTCAGTACTCATATTATCTTCTTTATAGAGACTAGGGCATGTTTGGTATCGTTTTCGGATAAATTGAGGATGACCAATCATTTTCTGGGACATAAATAACATATTTTTATAGAAAAAATATGAAATACAGATAAAGTTCTAAAAAGTAAAGTTAAAAAAAATCTGTCTGCAGCGATTACGTGAAAACAGGCAACAATTCGGGCATGAAAAAAATATGTTTAAATAGCCACATTTATGTAGATTCCAAAAATAGGCCACTTGTTAGACCAATATAAAACACAACTCAGTAAAAAAAAGAAAACAGGTGACCCGTCAAAATTTTACTTCATAACAAAAACGGACCTCTAAAGCAAATTTTATAATTCTTTGAAAATGTAACACAACTATAGCATAATTGTAAACTAAGTAGTTTGTAGCTGTGTTTACGTTGGTTAGCATGTGAGTTACACTTTAAATTGTGAATAATCTAACCGTTTGATCATTTCAATAGACTGGTCACTGGTTCAAAATAAAACTAACAAGTTACAGATCTAATCCTTAATGTTACTCGTTATTATTCATGGTACTCGTGAAATACGTATATAATATTTATGTATAACGTTTGTCGTCACAAGGACACATTTCTGTACTTCAATTTTTGTTGGAGACACCTGCATCTAGCAGCGCAATTTTTTTTTTTGCATTTGCACCGTATCATTTCCAAGCAGGCTTCGGCAGCTACTGGCAAGCTTGTCCATATAGGTTCCCATCTGTGATTTACTTTCGTCCATCCCCAATCAGATGGACTGGGGATATTTTGGATCGGTAACATTTGACCCCATATATGAACTGCTTGCAGAACCGCCCGCAGGAAATGTTGGTGCAGTGCAGCATTGGATAGTGGGATATGTTCTAACTGGCGATCTTTTTTTGTGAAGAGCTGCTTACGGCATTCGTTTACTGTTGAAACTGAGCTGGATCTGAAACATAGATCTTAAATATGCACAACCACCCTCTAAATGACTGATGGTTTTATGAAAATAGTAAATATTACTTATCATAAATGACAACAAAAAAACTTTCCCACAGTCGCCATTGCATCTTTAATTCTGCCACCGTATGCTGCCAGGAAACCTTCTGTGACATTATCCCTAATGTCACAGGTTTCCCACGCATCCAGGCTTACAAGCACTCTTTTTCCTTTTTCGTTGAAAAAAGAAAATGTCACAATCTGTGAAGGCATGGAAGGCCTGGGAGCACTTTTGTTTTTGAGGCCCTGTGAAAGAAAATATGTTTGAATAATTGTAACCAGTCATAACGTACACAATTATGACTGTTTTTTACTGAGCGCGTTAGCTATTTCTTGACAGAAAAGGTACTGCTGGTGTTTCCCAGTACCAATGTGTACCCACAGTCCCTCTAGCTCAGGTGTTTGTTTGCGACAGCTAAAAGTGCTCCCCTGTCCCTTCACAGGTTGTAACACAGTTTCTTTTTTCAACGGAAAAGGAAAAAAGAGTGCTTTCGAAGCCTGGAATACGTTCCTTAATGTCACAAGAGGTTTCCTGGCAGCATACGATGGCAGAATTAAAGATGCAATGGTGATTGTTGAAAAGTTTGTTGTCGTCATGTATGATAAGTAATATTTACTTTTTTCATAAAACCATGAGTCATTTAGAGGGTGGTTGTGCATGTTTAAGATTTTTGTTTCAGATCCAGCTCCGTTTCGACAGTAAACGAATTACGTAAGCAGCTGTTCACAAAAAAAGATCGCCAGTTAGAACACATTCTAACAACTAATGCTGCACTGCATCAACATTTCCTGCGGGCGGTTTTGAAAGCAGTTCATATATGGGGTCAGATATTACCGATCCAAAAAATCCCCAGTCCATCTGATTGGGGATGGACGAAAGTAAGTCACAGATGGGAACCTATAATGGACTAGCTTGCCAGTAGCTGCCGAAGCCTGCCTGGAAATGATTAGGAGCAGATGCAAAAAGAAATGCGCTGCTAGATGCAGGTGTCTCCAACAAAAATGGAAGTGTACAGAATTGTGTGCTTGTGACGACAAATGTTATACATAAATATTATATACGTATTTCACGAGTAAGATTAATAATCACGAGTAACATTAATACGAGTAGGATTAGATCTGGAACTTGTTAGTTTTATTTTGAACCAGTCTTTTGAAATTATCAAATGGTTAGATGATTCGCAATTTAAAATGTAACTCAAATGCTAACAAACGTAAACACAGCGACAAACTACTAAATATACAATTAGGCTATACTAGTAGTCACATTACATTTTCAAATAATTATAAAATTTGCTTTAGAGGAACGTTTTTGTTAAGAAGTAAAATTTTGACGGGTCAGTTTTTTTTTACTAAGTTTTGTTTTATATTGGTCTAACAAGTGGCATATTTTTGGAATCTACATAAATGTGGCTATTTAAAAAAATTTTTTCGGTGCCCGAATTGTTGCCTGTTTTCACGTAATCGCTGCAGACAGATTTTTTTTAACTTTACTTTTTAGAACTTCTACCTGTATTTCATATTTTTTCTATGAAAATATGTTATTTATGTCCCAGAAAATGATTGGTCATCCTCAATTTATCCGAAAACGATACCAAACATGCCCTAGTCTCTATAAAGAAGATAATATGAGGACTGAAAGAACGCGGGTCGGTAGGAATATGAAGTAAAATTTTGACGGGTCACCTGGTTTCTTTTTTTTTTACTAAGTTGTGTTTTATATTGGTCTAACAAATTATATGTTTTTAGAATCTACATAAATGTGGCAATTTTAATGTATTTTTTTCATGCCCGATTTCTTACTTGTTTTCACGTAATCGGTGCAGAAAGTTTTTTTTTTACCTTGACTTTTTAAAACTTTTGCCTGTATTTCATTTTTTTTCTATGAAAATATGTTATTTATGTCCCAGAAAACGATCGGCCATCCTCAATTTATCCGAAAATGATACCAAACATGCCCTAGTCTCTATAAATTAGATAATATGAGGACTGAAAGAACGCGGGCCGGAGCGAAAGTTCCCCCCCTCCCCCTCCCCACCAGCATCGCGTCCGACCTTGTCTCCCGGGCGTTTTCAACTCTAGTCCACCTAAGTAACAAGTGTGCCAAGGCTCATGCTTTAATGAAAAAAATATTGGTGTTGTCCTATAAAGCCCTAACTATGAAGAAAATTACGTTAGTGGTACATGGTCCTCTCAACCCAAATATAGCCCCGAATTCTGGAGTTGTTATCTAGTTCCAAAGAAAAGAAGATTCCCTTCACGACTCTACTAGTATAACGACAAAATGAAGGCTAGAGTCTTGAAAATATAGGAAGACTTGAACCCAATTACGCCGTTTACGAGACACCTATTCAATGAGGAACAGGAAAGGGGTTTAAAAGACTATTTTTCAAAGTGCGCCCTTAATGGCTTAACAACTAAGGACTGCCGCAAAGTGGCTTACGAGATGGCTGTTATAAATAAGTTGAAAATGCCCGAATCTTGGACTAATAACAAATTAGTAGGTATCGACTGGCTTAAAGGTTTCCGCAAACGTCATCCTGAATTATCATTACGACGTCCAGAGGCTTGCAGCTTAGCCAGGGCAACTGCAAGCAAGTTTAACAGTTTCCATATGATTATTTGTTTTTTTTTTTTTTCAATTAACGTCAAACTTAATTTCAACGCAATCTTACTAAAAAGCCTTAGTATTTTTTTAAAGATAATAGTCCTAAGTTGTACACTTAGCAGTGCATCTTCAATTTATATCCAGAAAACTTTGTAGTCTCAAATTCCCCCATTCTACTTTTTAACTTGGGACAACAACAGAAACCCAACCAAATACGAAATATCTGCCTCTTTGTCTCACTTCTAAATGCGAGCGATGACCTCATCTCGACTCTAGATGAGGTCCATGGACGCTGGGAAAGTTGCCATTACTTATGATACTTTTGATAGAAAACAATGTCAGATACGAAAAAAGAAAACAACCTTCAGAAGACTGGTCTTTGCCAACTAACAAGCAGAACCACATACATAATCCAGCGTAGAACAACAAAAAAATAATTCACTTAAAAGTGAAAAAACAAAATTGTAAACACAGACCCAAGAAAACAGGAAACTGAAAGAGATTTTATATACATATAGGTATAACTTAAATATACATTTCTTTCCATATTTATATGGAATATGGATAAGTAGATACAAATTGGAAATAAAAATCTCTACAACAATAGTGACTGCTTTTTATTTATGAATATTTATACCATTTTATTTTTGACATGTAATTGTAATTTATAGATGATTGTATTGTATTTAGTGTGTTTAAGTGGACTTGTTTTTGTACGCCAGAATTTTTCACTGTACACATCTATTTTTAACCTATGTTTAACATACACACATAAACACCTTTGATTGATTGATTGAACCGAATATTTTTTATTGTCGCTCTAGCCAACTGAGCTATAGGTGCAATTAAATTACCACCCGGCCCCAAATTCTTCCTGCCTCCTCCTCGGTGCCTAAATTTTTCAATGTTTCCTTCATTTCTAAATTTGTAGTTACTGATCTATTATGCTGATAGTGATTTAGCATAGATACAATTAATAGATACCTACTTAATTTTTCATAAAATAATTCCATAATTTTAAAACAAGTATTTTTTTATTAGTCCTAAACCCCTTTCTTTTTTGTTGTCGAGTAAGTTAACGTGATTTTTGAGAACCAACCCTATCGAAAAAACAGTAAATGTATAAAACTAACTTCAGATCTTTACCAGAGATGCCGCCGATATTGTCAAAAAACCAAAAAGTTGGCCTTGGCCTAGCATTGGCAGTGACATCCATGCCAATAAAGAAAAGAAAAAAACCGGCCAAGTGCGTGTCGGATCACGCACAACGAAGGGCTCCGTACCGACGCCTACAACTAGTCCACATATAAAGGCATGAGACGTAGCTAGCCTAGATCTATTGCTCGTCCCCGAAACGCCCCACATAAGCGGTGAAGCAATTTACTTATTTAAAAAAAACTGTTCAACTTTTTTGAATGTTTGTTTTGTAACATAACCCTGGAAAGTTCCCAAATTAGTAATTCATAAAAAAAAAATACAAAAATTTTAGTAAATTGCTTCACCTCAGAATTTCTTAGCAAACAAGTTTGAAAATTCATAACTCGAAAACTACGAAAAATCGGCTAACATACATGGGGTATATTCTGATGAATCTAATAAAAATTTTTTGACGTCAAGGTTTGGGCCTCCCTGTATACGTTGAATCAAAAAAATATCGTATCTTCATAGGGAAGTCACGGCACTCATGTCCTTTTGTTTGGGCAAGACAGTTTTTCAGTGATAACTCAAAATCCTAAATCCCATCTTGTTGAAACCAAAAATCGTTGAAAGTAGGTATTTATTAATATACACCGCCTCAATGTTTTTCAGAATTTTAATCTTCATAGTTTGGAAATTAGAGGGGAGAGGGGAACACATTTTGTGCGACGTTGAGAGCTAATAATATCTTACCAACGAATGACTAAAAAGAATGGAAAACTTTTTTAGTAAGCTCTATATTATTTTTAAAGGGCTATCCAAAACTACCCCTCACTATAAAATCCGTCTTCCTACCAAATTTCATAATTGTAGTACTTATAGTATCCGAGTAAATCGGCTGTGACATACGGACAGACGGACACAGTGAGATTCACTTGGCCGCGCGGATTTTTCCTTGCCACCCTCAATCTCGAAAAATATCAAACTTCTGTCAACGGATATGAACGTTTATACGCTTTTAAAGACCCGTAGTGACATCTATGCCGCAAGGGTGGAATTAATCATTCCAATATCCCCTCACCTCAGAAGAATCCGACCCGGATTCATATCATGCGCTTCAGATCAGATGAATGCCAATTTCCCAATTCCTTGCCCCTAAGGCTTCTAACCTATAGACGTCAGTCGACAACTTCTCAGCAATTATGGCTTTCTCGAACTTCGGAGACAATTTAGCCATGAATCCTTTCGCAGCATTTGATAGGAACTTGGTGCGCTTCCAAACCATGTCTCCCTCCCGATATTCACAAGTACGACGACGTTTGAAATTCATTGTGAAATTTGTTTCTGTTATTTGTTTTTAGTGTACATTATTTGGTGAACAATAAAGAATATTTGTTGTTGTTGTTGTTGTTGTTTGTTATACTGCTTAAGAGTATTCCACATATGCATTTTTCAGCCTATCCTTGACGTCACTGTAGATTTCAACGGACAGACCGGCTACGGAACCCTAAAAAGGAGAATTTGGGTAAAGAAATATTTACTTTTACGGAATACTAACGGGGCTAAACATTCCAAGTGTAATGGAACCGGAAGATTTCGTAACTATTTCCGGATGAAGACCAAATCATTTCCTTCGTTTATTGCACGCGACTTGACGTCACTGTAGATATCAACGGACATACCGGCTACGGAACCCTAAAAAGGAGAATTTGGGGTATGCGCACTTCTAAGGTTTGGAATTCTCTGTCGGCGTTTGTGTTTCCGAGCTCATATAACCTAGACCTTTTTAAGGCACGAGTGAATAGGCATCTTCTGGGTGAGCTCGCTTCAACGTCGGCCTCATCTTTGCCCCCTGGCTAGATGCTGGCCAAGAGCGATCCCATTTTTAATAAAAAAAAAAAAAAGATATTTACTTTTACGGAATACTAACGGGGCTAAACATTCCAAGTGTAATGAAACCGGAAGATTTCGTAACTATTTCCGGATGAAGACCAAATCATTTCCTTCGTTTATTGCACGCGACTTGACGTCACTGTAGCGGACTAACGGACAGACCGGCTACGGATTCTACGGAACCCTAAAAAGGAGAATTTGGGTAAAGAAATATTTACTTTTACGGAATACTAACGGGGCTAAACATTCCAAGTGTAATGGAACCGGAAGATTTCGTAACTATTTCCGGATGAAGACCAAATCATTTCCTTCGTTTATTGCACGCTACCTACACGTGCGTACGCTGCAGCTGGCGCGAGCCGACTGATTTGGCAATAGTACATTATTGCCGTGGCCGGGAAGGGAGCAATTGCAGGCTGAGTATTTTGTTTAATTATAATACGAAGCTTGCAATTGCCATTCCGGCCGAGGCTAATATAGTGCTTTTCTCAAAAATGGGGAAAATACGACAAAAATTTAATTAACATTTGATAAACATAACCTTAAAACGTCAAAAACATCATGTTTTCCCGCCGTTTAACAGAATCGCAAGTGTATTTTTCCACCGAAAAACGCAAATTATTCGAGACACATAAAAAAACGTCGCGTTTTCAACAGAAAAATACGAGCTGAATTGGCTGAATACGACCTGTGCCTCCTTTTATATGACAGTTTCTACATTTTAAAAAGTTTATAACTCGACAAATAAAGGAATTTATATGTGACATTGCAGGTCATATATGTGGCCTGCAATGTTTTTTACTTTTTAATTTGGATCTGACCTTAAACTATACACTTTACCTTCCAATATGTAGCGACTAAAGTCCAGTTTGCGGGCCATTTTTGAGAAAAATATTATTACACTGTCCTAAGCAGCTTCCTAACAATCCTAACTAGGATGCTTGGTCATCCAGTTCGTCCGGAACCATCCTGACGTCCTAGGTAGGATACTTTTTAGGATCCTTACTTCCTGAATGCGATTACACGTTCCAGGCTAGCACAACATGCATTCCGTATCTACTCGCGCGCGAGATAAGCTACCTGTCACTTTTTGACAGCACTAATCAGACAGTGACAGGTAGCCTATCTCGCGCGCGAGTAGAGACGAGATACATGTTATGCTAGCCCCACTGAATCTGCTTCCTAACTCATTCAGGATTCTGAGTTCAGGACAGTGTAATAACCGCTTTAGCCGTTTGCTTTTTGTTTTGGCGCCATTCAACCAACTTTTACTTCCCACTTTTTTATTTCAATTTAAAATTAACATAAAAAATCAAGAACTAGTAAGTCATTTAGAAGCTACAAAGTTTTTCGGTCTGTTGGCAAATCTGTTTGTATTTTTTACAGCTTCAACGGGTCGTGCAAAATGACTACAAACATTTTTGACTATGCCCGAAAATGTAACTTTAATTAAAAAGTTTGTCACACACGCGATGGTCAGGTAGGGACGATGTTTGTACAAATCTAAACAGATTGGAACCAGGTTATCGCGGCACTAGAATTCATAACAAATGACCCTACTCAAAAAACTTTAGCTAAGAATGAAGCCAAAGGTTTATTGACTCAATAAACCTTTGGCTTCATTCTTAGGTCCCTAGAAACGGCTATACTATCAGAATTTTGGGGAGCAATATTAAAACAGTTTAATATTGTATCTAAAATTTTACAAGGGGTCGACACAGACGTTGAGGTCGTTTCCAAGCTCTATGACTCATTGATCTCGTTTGTAGCAGATTGTTCGCGCCCCTAATACGATGACGTTCTATTCGCCTTGGTCACCGGACCGACACACACGCGTCCCATTAGATACTTGCATATACAATTTTTAATAAACAGTTTCTTATTTTTACGTCTTGAATCATCATTTCCCCCTTATGTACGCCCTATAGGCCCGTACACAGATAAAAGAGAATGTTTGATGCCTTTGAAGAGGCAGGGGAAAAAATCCTCAGACGAATATAAAGCACTCAAAAAAGAATTATTACGAGGAAGAAAAAAAGAAGACGAGTCGAGCGAGGGAGAAGTGTTGTTATGGTTGAAATTCTTTTTGTTGAACGTATTTGTATTAAAATGTTATTGGGTTTTGAACCTTATTGTTTGAACAGTAAAGTAGCTTTTTGAAATAACTTCGTTCCTGTATGCGACCAATTGTTGGGCGAGCTAAAGCGGTGCAAGACTTCATTCATATGACGCAGTAACCGAACATTTCGCATTGTTGTCTAAAATGAATAAATATTTTGTCTGAAGCGCATGTTTGACTTCAAGCCAAAGATTTTCAGCAATTGTACCCGAAAGATCTAGCGGATGATTTACAAGAGGAATGTGTTCTCTTAAAACATTTTTTGAAATCGAATGAACAAAATATGAGCTTGAGACAGCTAACTCTCTATTTAAAAAAAATAGATTTGATTGACTAACTCACGCCTGCTTCCTCGTGCTACCCTTGTATGGAAAAAAGAGGAATTTGCCATTTTGCTCGTCAAATATCGCGTTTATGAACATAGTAGCCATACAATTATTGTTTTATTAAAACATGAGAATAGCCATCTTCCGGGTGAGCTCGCTTCATCGTCGCCCTCATCTTTGCCCCCTGGCTAGATGCTGGCCAAGAGCAATCCCATTTTTAATATAAAAAAAAAACTATTGATAATTATTAATTTCCATTTGGACTACTAAAAAATATTTTTTTTCCAATATTTATAGTTCCATGACTTTTATGTTTTTGATTAATTTGTCTAATTTACTATTTATTATGGTAATTTAATGGTTTTCTATCCATATAACCACACAGTTATAAATTACAACATGAGTCATCCATCATCTACCCAATTCGAAATTTAGGTACTTTATTTCAGTCCTTCAATTTAAGGCGGTTCCATGAGCCAGATATGCGAAAATACCCCATGAATTATCCCATTTTTCTCAGAATCGGTGATATTTGTAGACGTGGGAAAAATATATATAATTCTTGATTATATTATCTTTAATAACACAGCTTTCGATACACAATTCATAACACTTCGCTCGATACAATTAATTCCCAAAGTAACCTCCAATTCGATTATTTTTTCCAGCTTTACTTGTTTTTTTACTATGTGACACTATGAAACATAAAAAGGAGAAAAATCAATCATAACTAAGATACTAATTTGACAGCTTCCAAATTTCGATAATTTCAGGTGATATTTTTAAAATAAATAAAAATCGACAAATTCTACCGTAACAAGATATCGACATACCTACGGCCTGCAAGCTCTATCTCCGTTACCCTTTCGAAATTAGACAGTGACGGCAACACGCTCGATTTTAGATTTCATCTGGGTACACGAACGACCTTAAGGAAGACGAAGACAAAAGCTCAGACATGGACAAGATAGCTCTATGGTGCTCTAACAGAAATCAGGCAGCATGGGCGTGATCGACCCGAGGGCCTGTCGCGAACCAAAAACGAAACATCCGCCTCTTTGTCGCACTTCCAAATGCGAGCGAGAAAGATACCATAGTCGCTTACAAACTTGCCATTACTGATATACTTTTGATACAAAACAATCTCTCAAATCGTGACACGAAAAAAGAAAACAACCTTCAGAGGACTGGTCTTTGCGAACTAAAAAGCAGAACCACATACATAACCCAGCGAAGAGCATGACAAAAATAATTCAGTTGAAGTGAAAAAAAAACGTAAACGATGACCAAGAAAACAATGATCTGGACTGAGGTGAGATTTTATATACATAATAGGTATAATTTATATATATATATATCTATATATATAATACATTTCTATCCATATCCATATGGAATATTGATATAGATACCAATTGGAAATAAAAATCTCAACAACAATAGTGACTGATTTCAACCGATTACGTTTTAAGAAATGTCATGGTATTATTTAAAAATGATGTAACGATGTAAATGGCTTTAGTAGTTAAGAAATTCCAAACTCTGCGATAACTTATTTGAAACTATAATTTTAAAAAAATACAATAGTCATCAATCTGATTTTGAACCTTGTGTCAAATGTTGACAACCCAAGAAATAAAAACAACGTTGTTTGCAAAATTTAACACGACTGGAGTAGCAACTTTCTACCTGGTTTTGACAGCATTATAGTTTTTACTAGTAATATAAGTAACATGGTTGTCTCGAAGAGATCGCTTGTTAGTGATAAAACGACGACGCGCCCCTCCACAGCGCATCTCATACTAATCTATGCGCAGTTGTACGGAACGGGCGGTGGAGGGGCGCGTCGTCGTGGATGGCGCGAACTATACCATTATTTGTCTATAATTGATTTTTTTAATACTCTTTTTGGTGTAAAAGAATGTTTTTTTTTAACCTAACTGTGGCTTTATAGGCCGGGCGGCATAAAGCGATAGGAGTGCGCGGTTGGAGTGGTCCGGGGAAACCACCGACACGACCACGCGGGAGGTTTAAACACTGGAATACTCTAAGGAGTCTAAGGCCTTGGTCGTTCTGACGCCGTCGCCGGCTGCGTGCAGCGGCCCGTCGCACGCGACGTCTGAAAAATGTTCGCGTTTGGACGTCGCTCGCGGCGGGCGAGAACGACCGCGCCCGAACATTGTCGAACATACCATTCAGACGCCGCGTGTGACGCGCCGCTGCACGCAGCCGGCGACGGCGTCAGAACGACCAAGGCCTTAGGCATCCATTTCATCATGCATCCACCCGCTGCCGAGTAAAGGACTCTTCAATACAGAATATTTGTAATTTTGTATTGTATTATGTCGGTAAAGCATTCAAGTTATCACAAATTCACTGCTGGCCATCCTATGTTCCGTAATTTCGTTTTTACGTTCAGCCGCCGAAGCTAACCTCTCTTGGGCAAAACACCTCTTTTCCAAAGCTTCCATTTTCCTCTCTTCTAACGCAACTCTCCTCTCTTCCATTTTTAAACGTCGCTCTTCTATTCTCACTCTCTTTTCTTCTAAAATGGCTCTTCGTTCGTGCGCGCTTGCCAATCTCAATTCGCTTCGCGCTCTTTCTTTTTGCACAGCTACTAACTCTCTAAGATGATTCCGTATATCTGTTAAAGCGTCAGTACTGTTATAACTATTTGCAATTGTATTTACACCCATATTATTATCACAATTTTTAACTGTAATATCATTGTTCATAACAGGTGCTTCTTCCGCCATTTCTGTT
This sequence comes from Cenopis cana, assembly GCA_951800055.1. Classification (NCBI taxonomy): domain Eukaryota; kingdom Metazoa; phylum Arthropoda; class Insecta; order Lepidoptera; family Tortricidae; genus Cenopis; species Cenopis cana. Next base: position 4,147,406 of record OX637487.1, on the reverse strand, counting down.
TTAGATTCGGCTGTAGAGCTTGACTCGTTCAAAATGGTTTCTTCCAAGAAGTTATCAGGATCCAAAAGGTCCAATGCTTGATCTGAAAATATAAAGGCGTAATAGTAACATCAAATTTTTTTTTGTGCATAAGATGTTTTATGTCACACCTGGCCATAAAGTGGCAATTACCGCACGCTCCGCTCGCGGGAAATCCCACTTCCTGTCCAGGGGGTGACATAAAATGTTGTACTTAACACGGGCGGTAATAAAGAAAGCCTCAGATCGCATATTTATCGCCCTTGCCTTCGGCTCGGTCGTCAAATACCCGCGGTCTGAGACATTCTTTGCTTTACCGCCCTTGTTATGTATAGTACTATTATATATCCACTGTAAAATATACTAAAATAAAGACCCGCCCCGGATTCGCACGGGTGCATGTATTTACCATCCTCTTGAATCACTTTATCTATTTAAAAAAATTGCATCAAAATCCGTTGCGGAGTTTTAAAGATCTAAGCATACATAGGGACAGACAGAATGTTTTATACTATGTAGAGAAGTTTCATTTTTGGTACAAGCTTTTATTGCCGACTGTACTTTTTTTCAATCATCAACTACTCGTGGAGACGGTTCCAATGAGCCCAAACACGATGGGTTTATTTTGTGTAGTTTAGAAGTTGCTATAGCCACCTTCTGTCTCCATCATCAGATCAGCTCAATGGTACCATAATATTGCATTGTCTCTGAACTTACATAAGTATGCCAAATTCCAGCTCAATCGGATACCACCTAGTGGTTAAAAATTTAGTGGGAAGTTTCTACCCGAACAAAAATATTTACATACTTATAGAATACAAAATAGAAATAGTAAAAAATGAGTAAAAACTTTATTTCGACAACATGCTGGGAGTTATAGTTATAATAAAAATATTCCAGGGGGAGACGTAAAATTTTGTACTTACCACGGGCGGTAATAAAGAAAGATCACATATTTATCGCCCTTGTCTTCGGCTCGGGCGTCAAATACCTGCGATCTGGGACATTATTTGTTTTACCGCCCTTAGTAAGTAATGTACTATATTATAACGGATTTGGACGAAACAGCCCAATAATGTAGTACTTAAGTAAGTAAAAAAGGCACAACACATCACAATTTGCAGCTTTAACACAAGTAACTTACCATTTCCAGCAGCTAGTTCAGATTTCACACCGCTGAGGGTACAATCATCAAGCCCAACATCAAAATTGTCTACTGGCTCTATGTCCGGAATGTTTGTCTTTTGTGTTTCATCGCAGGAAGTTTCTTCTAAATATTCCACCCTGGAAAGAGATACATTTGAATTTAGTTACATTCAGCATTTCAATCTTTTTATTGTCTATTTTTATACTAATAAGTATCTAGTGTTTTTTACCATTTTCATTGCCCAGAGCTAGTGTCATTAAAACATATCATCATGATTTAATGTACTATCGGCCTTGCAATGGGCTTCACTAAACACCTTTGTACATGGTTGCATTAATGTCTTGTTTGATTAAACTGTCATTCAACATTTCTTAACAGATGAAAGCGACAAAGTAAGTGTCCAGCTGCAGCTATTATTAGGCTGACTGTACAATATCTCAAGGAATACATTTTGCCAAATGCAAGACTTGACTTCTTAATAAATGTCTGTCTTAATTTTTTATTTATTTAAGAAGTTCAACAGCATTCACAATATATATAAACAAACTTGTTAAAATACTATAAGCATAGCCAATAACAGAACTCCCTTGACAGAGATTTAATTCTGAGTTGGATATAAAACATGTTTATCTAAGTATCATAATTTTCTTTTAAAAAGTAGTTGACTGAGAAATTGAAATCCTTCACTTCACTAAGTCCGGAACAACAATAAAATATGGGTTTTGAAACTAAAAGATGAATAACAATAACAATTATAATTATGTTAAAATTAAAATTAAAATTAATAAGTTATTAAATAAACTACGAGCAAAACAATGCGTTAATCTATGTGTACGAGTGTTATGTGAGTCACTCACTCCTGTGAGTGTGTGTGTAATTTACTACTTTCAAATCAAATCAAATACATTTATTACCATAAACACAAAAAAACAAATATACAAAAACAGAGGAACTTATATCTAGATATACATATTTAAGCCCTTTCCCTATGAATATCCAGATTATTGATAGTATTTGACATAAATGTAAGTGAATTTGTACATGTTGACATGTAATACTAATAATCATATCATAAATAACTCACTCATATCGATCCGGTTCATGATCCGACTCTTCTGGGACCTGGAGATAACTGCACTGTAACAAACAATGTTGCTAAATGACTGCATATAAATAAAATGTCTCTACATACCCTTTTCCACTCCTTTAAAAAAATCCTAACTTTTGAACATCATTTGAGACTAAATATAACAACCAGTAACTTTGGCGAAGAAAAACATGGTGACTAAACTCATCCAAGCCCAAAAATACTTAATTTCCTTCTAAACTGGGTCAGATGACAATTTCTTTTATAAAAGTAGTGTTTATGCCGAATCTAGAGATTAGGTATGAGAAGGGCCCTGAAATAATCAATATTTGTGTTTTGTGCAGTCAGCATCGAAACTAACTGAATGCATATGAAGAGGTCAATAGCTCTGTTTCCTTTTTTTACTATTGGTACTTTACATGCTGACTGTACAAACATTGATACCTGCTCACGCCAGTCAGCTTGCGACTATGAATGTTGTGATACATTCAAAACATCGGGCAAACCTTACAAAAGGGAAATAAATTATAATGTAATTGATTAAGTCCTGTTTCCCTATAATATGAGTATATGAGAATCATGTAAGTTTAAATCGATATATTCCTATTTAAGTATTCAAAGTATAAGGCTGACCAGCCTAAAACTTACATCTTTTTCCTTAATAACAGCATTCTTTCTGTTCCCTTTATTACAGAGGTTCTTATATATAATTAGTTCAATGCTGCTCAAGGTTTTAGTGTGTTCTGGTAGCTTCTTCATCGCTTGAACTTTCCTCTTGATACCGCTTTTGAGATCCTTCCAATACTGGAATTATGAGTTTCATTAGAGAAATTTATGTGCAAGTTATCAATTTGTGATTGATATGAAAACAAATAACCGAAAGGTGAATAAATCTCAAAAAAATCATGAAGAAATTCAAAGTTGTATGTGAAGTCCCCAACCCGCTCTGCATTTTCGCAGGGGAAAGGACTGAGGGGAAAGGAAAGGAATCCGCTTATAATGACTCCACTTATAACATTTGACCGCTTTTAACGACTGCTAAATCACAGACATTAGGATTCATACCAAACATTTTCAAAGAAAATCAGTTTTGTACGTCTTGTTAGTGCGAAGTAATATCGCCGGCACCTTGACGGTCACTGTATCCGGATTCTACTGTGTGTGCATTTGAATGTTCATTATTGATATTTGTCTATAGGTACTTATTCTTTCATTGTCCTGTTTGACGTCACCATTTTAGTGAAATTACTAGGTATAATAACCTTGTTATTTGTGTAACCATCCATGTGTCTGTTGTCTACCGTTGTGCAATTCGCTTCTGTTATTTTTTTAGTGTACTTTATTTGGTGAACAATAAAGAAGTTTTATATTACAAGTACCAATTGGTAATTACAATTTGATAGATAGATAGATAGAAACATTAATTGGCACAGAAGACACACAATATTACAAAAAAAAACAAAAGAAATACATTTGGGACCATACATGCTCCCCATGTTTGATAAATTTAGGAATTCTGCTCCAGTTACCCTACTTTGCTAATATGCAGGCGTGGGTCACTGTAAAATGTTTACATACCCTATTCCAGCCCCTTGGTGATTTGTTCATGCCATTCTCTTGTGCATTTAGTAAATTCGCCAACTCTGTCCATTTGGCATCATGATAATGCTTGCCAAAAGCGGTTCTGTAATTCACACCTCTCGCCAAGTTGGGATTATCGCTCATAAACTTAACAAACAGATTCAATTGTTTGTAGGTAGCTCGATTTCCACGTCGCGTCTCCATTGTCTAAAAAAACGTTAGAACGTTTAATGCATTGAAAAAGATATTATAGCTTTCCAAACTGTTTGTTCTCTTTGTAGGAAGTTAAATAAAGATAATAATTAACTTACCAAAACTTCTTTTTGGTTTTAGTCTGAGGGTTTTAGGTTAATTTAACGGCGCGAATGTATTGTGTATATCGTAGCGTAGCGAAAATCAGGAATATTTACAAGATGTAGTATGTGAAAAAAACAGCCTTTCCGGTAATCAAATAGGCAGACTGGCCTGGTCTCTAATATCTAATTAATATATTTAACAAGTTTAATGTTTTGCGTTGCGCATTACTACCACAACGTCCACAATACAACTCGCTTATAGCTGTAACAGACGATCGAACCTGGTGCGCTCCGCACCGCGACCTTGGTCCGCTCCGACAAAATAATAATATTGTCCGGCGGACCGCTGTACACACTATCGAATATGGTACGGAGCGGACCAAGGTCGCGGTGCGGAGCGCACCAGGTTCGATCGTCTGTTACAGCTATTAGACTCGCTAAATAAAATAAGTTACTTTACTTTATGGTCGCTACCAGACTGGCGCAACTAGGAAGATAAAGTGACTTTGTATGGTCTGAGGCTTTAAAAACACAAAAAAACATGGCGAATACCGATGTCTCGCTCTCTCAGTTAATCCATCTCAGTCACATGTCAATGTCACTTATTGTCATTTCCGTTCTGTTGAAAGGAGTTTTTACTTCAATCACAGACATCAGAGTAAAGCAGATCGCTGGTTTTTAATTGAACGTTTTCTATACTTCCGATCTATTCTCACTAACGTACTTGTCAGTGAGTAAGAAGGAGATACTTCCCATACTAACTATCTGACAGGTCTTCATCTGTCACTGTCCCCACTTCGTGGCGAGAGTTTTGTTTTGTTTTGACGTTTCGGTGTTCAAATTCAATACTGATTTGACAGTTCGGTTTTGCTTAAAATGGGGGACAGCTCGGGGATAGCCGAAAAATGACGTGTTATTTGTCCCACTCTAACTGGTCATCATTTATCGATATAGATATCCCTATTGCGTTGTTATGTTGGCATGACGTACTTCCGCGTTTTCTTTTTTATTGTGGTTCAATTTCAATTCAATTCTTTAAATAAAAAATGGCTTCCATCAAATTTATGATGATTTCGCCAATGTCACGTGTTCAATGACGTTGTTCGGTAACGACGCCATGACAGTAGATAAGGTTTTGTACGGTAAATGGATTCTGCTCGTCGTCGCCCCGGGCACGTGTGCTCACCAACGCGGCGACGATCAAAATCAAAATCCATTGTAGTTCAAAATGTCTGCCAAACTGTACATCAATGTCATGTGATGACAATATTGACAATGTCACTGTCATCAAAAAACCTTGTTCTAAGTCCCGTCTCTTAGAACGTAGTGGTTATATTCTCTTTGGTCGCTACGTCGCTTGTACCTAAAGCTGCCTACACAAAGCCCTGCCTGCAGGGCCCTGCAGGCAGGGCTTTGAGTAGGCAGCTAAAGAGTCGTAGGTTTTTTTTGATAAGGCGCATCCTGACGCTTCTGCCAGCTTATAGCGTCGCGTCGTACTGCTCTGCCGATGCCGTCCGCCTTGCTGGAGCGTCAGTGTTTTTTTTTTATTTGACCACAATAACAATAAATACGAGTAGAACCTCTACAACAAAAAGCACTGATTATGTCACTGGCCTGGCGCGATATTGAGTCCTGAACGTAACGAAGGACTCTAGATTCGTAATCCCGAGCAGAGCGAGGGTATTATGATTTATATAATATTGAGAATTAAGACTCTTCTCTTTCTATTGAATCTGCAGCTTTAATCCGTACACTGCAGCTTCTCGTAACACCACTCGTAAGTCTAGGTTGGTTATTATTATTATTATGATCGCTTATATGTCGGGATGTTCTTGTCATTTCACTTATATCGTTATAATCACTAAAGGCGCATCCTAACGCTCCAGCGTGGCAGACTGCAGAGCTCCGTGCCCTTTTTTGTAGTAAGTTAAACACTGGCTGATTTTTATTGTAAGAAAAAAGTAGACATTGTTTGATTCAAAGATGTCAACTAAACTCATTCATTATGTTGTTATTATCAGTTTTTAAAATAACTGTAAATTAAGTTTAAGTTTTATAACGTGTTAGTGGATACTTAATTACAATTATGTATAGCCGAAGAAAAAAAATTAGGCAGCATGATGTCGTATACGACAATACTACAAGAGACTCTATTCCGAAACGGGGATATTATTCAGAACTCGTTTCGGATTTGATAAAAGATGAGCACGAGAAAGGCATTAGTGGTAAAAAACGAATGAAATTAATATTGCAGGTCAGTCATAACCATAGCCGAAGTAGGTAACCGATATATCCCTTCGACTCGCTTAAGTGGCGGTGGTCTTAAGCCCGATCCACACAATGGGCCATCATGGCGCAGGGCAAGGATACAGCTATGTGGTGGAATGAGATAACAGTATGTCTGTCTCCCTTTACCGCATAACTGTGTGCTTAATCCCAGCCCGATCCACACAATGGGCCATCATGGCGCAAGATAAGGACGCAGCTATGTGGTGGAATGAGATAAAAGTATGGCTGTCTCCCTTTACCGCATAACTGTGTGCTTAATCCCAGCCCGATCCACACAATGGGCCATCATGGCGCAAGGCAAGGACGCAGCTATGCGGTGGAATGAGATAAAAGTATGTCTGTCTCCCTTTACCGCATAACTGTGTGCTTAATCCCAGCCCGATCCACACAATGGGCCATCATGGCGCAGGGCAAGGACGCAGCTGTGTTGGAATGAGATAAAAGTATGTCTGTCTCCCTTTACCGCATAACTGTGTGCTTAATCTCAGCCCGATCCACACAATGGGCCATCATGGCGCAGGGCAAGGACACAGCTATGCGGTGGAATGAGATAAAAGTATGTCTGTCTCCCTTTACCGCATAACTGCGTGCTTAATCCTGTCCTGCGTCATCATGGTGTGGATCGGACATAACACAATTAAAAACATATACATTATGTATGTATGCTTGCCCTGCAGCTAGCATGATAGGTTACATTTTACGCGGGCGGACACTGGGTTTAGGCCGTAAAAACATTCCACTACGACTACTTTTGTATACATACACGCCAAGCAATTTTCACGACATCTTGCTGTAGATAGTCTAATCATGTACTGATTATGTAACATGTAACTTCCAGTAGCTCGATTCCACTGACACCCCAAGTCGGTTGATGCCGCGCAACCTATGGAGCGCAAACTCTTAAAGTACCTATTCCAGTTAAACCGCTCGCGTGGTCGTGTCAGAGGTTTCCCTAGGCCACTCTCCAGCCGCGGACTCATCGCTTTATTGGACCCCGCCTATAAAGCCACAGTCAGATAAAAAAAAATTGACAATCAATTCTGCTGTCAACACAGTGAATCCTCAAATAAGATTTTTATAAAGAATCGGCAACGCACGTGACTCCTTTCGAGTTGCGAGCGTTTATAGGCTGCGGTGCCCGCTTACCATCTGGCGGACCGTACGCTTGTTTGCCACAGTCGTTGTATAAAAAAAAAAACTGTTACCAAACCATTTTTTTTCTGACAGGCCAAAACATCGGCAATAGCACCCATGTTGGTGTCTCTGCCAAAACCGCAAAAGCGGAGAATGCTGTTACCTCCAGGGCGTTGGACCACTTACCAAGGCGACGAAAGTATTGTAAGTATCGTCTGACCTCCAGAAACAGTTGCATATAAAAAAAAGCTGGGTATGGACATAATATTTTATGTCACACCTGGCCATAAAGTGGCTATTATGGCACGCTCCGCGCGCGAAAATACCCACTTCCTGGCCAGGGGGTGACATAAAATTGTGTACCTACCACGGGTGATAATAAAGAAAGCCTTAGATCGCATATTAATCGCCCTTGCCTTCGGCTCGGGCGTAAAATACCTGCGATCTGAGACATTCTTTGTTTTATCGCCCTTGGTAAGTAATGTACTATTATTGATTGCTCTAGTATTTCTTGTAGGCGCTTCAATTATACTCGTCGATTACCTAATTTTATGCAGCGTCAGCTACTGAAGGATAAATACCTCATAATTACTGCCTGGGTTGCCACATGCTAATGCTAGCAAACTCTACTAGATATAGTGCGCGCCATCCACGAAGGCGCGCCCCTCCACAGCACAAGCCGTACAACTGCGCACAGATTAGAATGAGATTCGATGTGGAGGGGCGCGTCGTCGTGGATGGCGCGCACTATAATTACGCTTGCTTTCGCATTATAAAGAGAAACATACATACCTACCTACCAAAGCAACCGCGTGGGTAGACCCCCACAAGGTGGACTGATGACCTGGTAAAGGTCGCGAGAGTCCGCTGGATGCGGGTGGCGCAGGACCGCCGGTCATTGTGGCATTCTTTGGGGGAGGCCTACGTCCAGCAGTTGACGTCTTTCGGCTGATATGATGATACCTACCTATATTCCAAATGGCCAATGTAATGTATTAACACTTAAATTTCTTCTTCATTTTAGCAATTCCCGTTTGAAACATTCGTCCCGAAGTTACAGTTCTTGAATATTGTATTGCCAAAAGAGATGCCACGTTTGGTTAAAATCGAAAGACTGCGTAGGAAATTCTTGGGAGCTAATTTGAAGGTATGTAGTTTATTTATCATCCTCGTTTATATTTTATCAAATTGCAATCATAATGTGCATACTCACGTCACAAACATCCTGGCGTTATTCCAGTACAGCTGCATCCTGAAGGTTGCCCACTAATTTATTTTCGGAAGCGAATGCGATCTGCTGCTGCTACCATCACAACACAAGGGAAAGAGTAGACCTTACCTATTGTTATACTTGTAATCCTTTTTGTAGAACGAATTATCCTTCTCTTTGTGCCTTCTAAACAAAACCCCTGCCTTTCATTGTTAAGCGTAACCACTAATTGATACTGTAAACTAAACGAAGTAAACGTTAACACTTTCAGCCAAAAGACGGCTTTACGTAAAAGGAAAGAAGGTTCTCATTTAAAAAATACGACTTATCAGTGTTGACCTTTTGTATTTAAAACAGCAGCAGTGTCCTTAGAGCAGCCTTTTCATTTCGAAGCATTTATGGCACGTGGCTAAGCAATGGCATTGTTGGACCGATGGGTCCTTAAGATAAGACCCGTTCTACAAAAAGGATTACAAGTATACTCAGACATACAAAGCCATGTTTTAGTGTTGCTGCGGGTGAATTTAAGGTTTATAGATAAAGAAATAATGTATGTGTACGAATGTGCCCCTTGTACTAAACTGCCCCGCTTCCCCCTATTAGGATTAGGATCGTTTATTGTGAGTGGGGGCAACTTGACTGTTAGAAGTTCTCATATCGCCCGAAGGCCTCTAACTTGGCTAAATGACTCCTCCATGCATCCTGGCTCCTTCATCCAGGTTCAAAGGCAAATGTATATATGTAAATACTAACATACTTAGCCGTAGTCAGATTTTTACACGGAAAAGAAGAAACACTTCGTTTCCCCTTGGGATATAGGTAGTCTAAGACATTAGTGCTCACAAGGGGGTAGTTGAAAGCAGATAGTTTGACTTCGGGATTGAGTTATGAGACAAATATACTAAAAGTCCCCACCCTACGGAGGTGAAGCCCTGGAGGGTTCCTGGTTCTGCTTTCAAACATTCCTTCCGCAATCATTCGTTGCCCAGACTAGTATTCTTTTATTCCCCAATGTTTCTTGCCAAAAACATGACAGTATTATATGCCACTAACGGTTTTTTTAATAGAAAATGCTCCGCGAGTTAGGCATACAGTCGTATTGGCTACTGCCGCCTTCGGAGTACCCGGTTACCGAACAACAGCATTACGCCCTGCATAGTCCCTTCCCGAAGTTGGACTTGGAAATATTTGACAACACCGATTTTGACTGCCGGTAAGTTCGTTAGTATACTGTGATCAAGTTCTGATGGGATTGTAGATTGGGATTGTGGATTTTAGAGATGAAATTTTGAAATATAAAACACCTACCCGTTGCAGAGTTCCAGATGAATGGCTTGCTCTCGGAAAAATAGAGGGCGAGCAGTACCCTTGCCCAGGGCTCGCGTTTATACCCAAGATGGAAGGGAAGGCTAAATCAGGAGGAGATTTGATCAACGTGCTCAACAATGCGTATGACGTGAGTACTTTCCTCTCTTCTCTCCTGCCGGATACTCTTGGGAGAGTACAGATGTATTGCAAAATGGCTTTCCTTCGGGAAGACTCGGATCCCAATCGGAATACGATGGCACCCAAACTGTCAATCAATGATTGTATTAAATGAGTGACGTTTTCATATCACATACGTGGTCATGTAGCTTGTAACTATTTCCTATTTTGTACCAGTTGTCCTTAGGTGTTGGCCGTCAGGTAGGTATATGTGTTGAGAGACGTATTAGGGCCCTATCTGGTCAGTCCAACGAATAGGAGACGACCCCTGCAACGACTAGCCTTTCTTGTCGCTTCGTTCACTCGAGTTTTTTCTAACGAAGATATACTTCATACTTACGAGTGACGTGTTTTACCCGCAGTGGACCAACGTGGCAGCTTTCGGCTACGACGAGAAAGCCGAAACGTGGCATATCATGGCGCTGGACGGGAGCAAACGGAGATACGAGTAATAGTTATTTGTTATACAAGGGTGCAAAGTTGTATTTTAACCGCTAGTGTGGAATTGGAACACGAGCTAGCGAATGGATTCTAGGGTTGAACCACGAGCTAGCGAATGGATTCTATGGTTGAACCACGAGCGAAGCGAGTGGTTCGAAAATAGAATCCTGAGCGAAGCGTGTGGTTCAAAATTAGAATCCTGAGCATAGCGAGTGTTGCAACACACGAGGTAAAATAACTTTGCAGCCGTGTGTAACACAAATTTTTTCACCTCACTAAAGCGAGGAAATAGAAAAAGGAAAAAACAAAAGTAAAACAATAAAAAAATTGGGTTTCTTCCAATTTTTCATTTCATTAATATAGAAAATTAAAACTAAATATGAACAAAAAAACGCAAAAAAAATTAATAAAATTCAAAAACAAATGCTAAAGTAAATATATAAAGCAAAATTGCGTGAAAAATGAATTACTTTCAATTCAAATAAAAATAAAATTTGAAATCTTTATTAGTCGAAATCGAGTATAATCACGATTTATTGCAAAAAAATATTTTCCAACTTAAAATTCAAAATAAATGTTAAATTTGAAATCCCTGTCCCTAAATTAGTCGAAATCGAGTATAATGACGATATTTTGCAAAAAAAATTTTTTTTTTGCTTAAAATTCAAAATAGTTATAAAATTTGAAATCCTTATCCTTGAATTAGTCGGAATCGAGTATAATGACGATTTTTTGCAAAAAAAATATTTTTTTTGCTTAAAATTCAAAATAAATATAAATAGGCACAACAGCAAAGGGAGCAAGCAGAACAGCAAACTAAATTAGTAGTAAAAGATTTATCCGCAGCCATGCAACAACAGCTTGGTGTGATGCAGGAGCAAGTCCAGACGCATGAGAGCCGTTTAACCTCATTACAGGCAGAGGTGGACAACGTTGCTGAAAAAGTGGACGACGTGGTTGGAAAGGTTGATCAGGTCACAAAAGAAATCTTTGACTTGAAAACCAAGGGTGTTAGCAGCATACCAACCACATCAACGTCGGTGGAAAAATTTAAAGTGCCACAGTTCGACGGTCGTTCATCCTGGGCTGCCTATAGACTTCAGTTCCAGAAAGTTGTTGAAGTCAATGGGTGGAGCGACGAACAAGCCGCGACTGCTTTGACTCTCGGACTCCGTGATCAGGCTTTGTCTGTATTAGAAGCTGTCGGTCAAGGAGTAACTTATGACCGATTGTTGGAGGCATTGGAAACGCGATATGGAGACAAGCATCTAGAGCATGCCTACCGAGCACAGTTGAAGGAACGCAAGCAACGACATGGTGAAAACCTGCAGCAGTGGGCGATTGAGGCTGAGAAACTGGTTAGAAAGGCATACCAGACGCAAGCCAATGTCGACTGCATGTTGGTAGAGACATTTGTCGACGGCATCCGTGATGGTGAAGTTAGGGCTGCGGTACGGTTGGGTCACCATGCCATGTTGAAGGAAGCTCTGGCTCATGCGTTGGAGGTGGAAGCGGTGCGCCAAGATTTGAATGCTCACCGACTGAGGGAGGTTGTATCACCCACTCGGACATCTACAAGACGATTCCTTGGTCCGAGATGTTATGAGTGTGGAGAGCGCGGCCACTTTCGAGCCAGATGTCCGAAGCTGAATGCTCCAGAAGACGCTCCAATAAGACCGGTTGACACTAGCGTCAACCGAGAGCAGTCGGAAAAGTAAATACAGCCGGGGCTGTGGGGTGGGCGCTGGCTGGTAGCTGTACAACCCCGTATACAAGAATTATGATCTCCCAAGCATCAGATGGGAACAGTTTAATCGTACCTGGTCGAGTTAACGGCAAATCATGTCATCTGACGATAGATACTGGTGCATCAAGAACCGTTATTCATTCGGAACTCTTACATGAGAATGGCAAGCCGAGGATAAGTAACCTTCAACTTCTAACGGCTACTGGTCAGCGCATACCTGTCCGGGGGGAAAAGAAAATTGCTATTCAAATAGGAGAGGAAATTTACTGGCAGGAAGCGGTTGTGGCCGATATTATGGACGACTGTATCATCGGTTTGGACTTCCTGAAAAATCATCAGTGCAATATTGATGTTACGAAAGGAGTTCTGAAATGTGGTAACGAACAGATTCCAATGGAAGGAGGGAAGCTCGGAAAGGTATTCAGCTTAACTGAAGTAAGACTTCCACCGAAATCACAGACATTGGTACATGTCAAGCTGTCAGGTAAAGCTAAGGGATCGCCACGCACTATTCTGGTAGAAAGGTTAAATGATGAGCAGCGATGGATCGTAGCCAGAACATTGATTGTTACCAGACAGAAGGCGATGGTACCTGTATTGAATTTAAGTAATGATGAACAAATCATCAAGAAAGGTACTCCGATTGGAAAATGTGATGAGTTATCTTGGATACGTGAATGCCGTGCCGATGCCAAGAAAGACTCTAACGTAGACAGGGGGTTCCTGAATAAACTACTGAACGAGTGTGATGATTTAACGAAGGTGGAGAAGATGAAAGTGAGAAATTTATTTCAACGCTATTCAGATACTTTTTCGACTGGTGATGGGGACATCGGGAAAACTGGACTTGTAAAACATAAAATAAATACTGGAGACGAGATACCAATTAGACAACGGCCTCGTAGAGTCCCGTTAGCCCGTGAAGCAGAGGTTGAGAAAATGATCCAAGACATGAAAGACAACGACGTTATAGAACCTTCTTCAAGTCCCTGGTGTTCTCCGGTGGTTCTAGTGAAGAAAAAGGACGGATCAACACGATTTTGTGTAGACTATCGTCGATTAAATGACGTGACGAAAAAGGACAGCTATCCTTTACCGAGAATAGACGACACTTTGGATACCCTGAGTGGTATGAAGTGGTTTTCAACTCTGGATTTGAAAAGTGGCTATTGGCAAGTAGAACTAGATCCGGCAGATAAAGAAAAGACTGCGTTTTCAACAGGAAAAGGGCTTTGGCAATTTAAAGTAATGCCGTTTGGATTATGCAATGCGCCAGCAACTTTCGAACGATTAATGGAACAAGTCCTGGCAGGCCTTTTAGGGGAAACTTGTTTGGTATATCTTGATGACATCATTATAGTCGGAAAAGACTTCGACGATCATCTACAGAAATTGGAGAAGGTGTTTGAAAAATTACGCGCAGCGAATCTAAAACTAAGTCCCAAAAAGTGCAGCTTCTTCAAAAGACAAGTAAATTATTTGGGGCATGTTGTTTCTGAGAACGGCGTTCAGACAGATCCTGCAAAGACCACAGCTGTAAAGGATTGGCCAGTCCCAAAAAACAAGACGGAAGTTCGGGCATTTTTGGGTCTATGCTCGTATTACAGACGGTTTGTTAAAGGCTTCTCTGACATCGCAAAGCCTTTGCATCGACTAACTGAGGAGAAGCGATCATTTGTCTGGAACGAGGAATGTAACGATGCATTCGAGAAACTTAAAAAGAGCTTATGCGAAACGCCTGTTTTGGGTTACCCTGATGCAAAAGGAGAGTTTATAATCGATACCGATGCAAGTAATATTGGATTGGGAGGGGTTCTTTCGCAAAAACAGGGCGACCAGGAAGTTGTCATCGCTTACTACAGTAAATCTTTGTCCAAACCGCAAAGAAATTACTGCGTGACTCGCCGAGAGCTTCTGGCAATCGTAAAAACTCTGCAACATTTTAGAAAATATTTGTTAGGACATAAGTTTCAGCTGAGGACTGATCATGCAGCATTACGATGGTTACTGAATTTCAAAAATCCAGAAGGACAAGTAGCACGCTGGATTGAGCAGCTACAGGAATATGAATTTGAAATTAAACATCGTGGGGGAAGGATTCACGGTAATGCAGATGGGCTATCCAGGCGACCATGTACAGACACGTGTAAGCATTGCAGCAAACAAGAACAAAAAGAAAATCCTTATCCTTGAATTAGTCGGAATCGAGTTAAATGAGGATTTTTTGCAAAAAAAATTTTTTTTTTGCTTAAAATTCAAAATAAATATAAAATTTGAAATCCTTATCCTTGAATTAGTCGGAATCGAGTATAATGACGATTTTTTGCAAAAAAAATATTTTTTTTGCTTAAAATACAAAATAAATATAAATATTGAAATCCTTATCCTTGAATTAGTCGGAATCGAGTATAATGAGGATTTTTTGCAAAAAATCTAATCTGATTCACTCTTGCGCTCCCAGACCGCTTCGCTTTCGCCATTTTAAATTCGACGAAAGATAAAATGGGTGTTTAAGGCCAGTTCACGAATAGTCGAAAATATTAAAGTTTGTTAGAATGTGAAGAAATAACATAGAATTACATTACACTAAAATTACTGTAGGTACTATATTGAGAATTAAAGAAAGTACCTAACACAATAACCGAACAAAATATTGAAAAATGCTTTGGTACTTAACTCTGTAAAAAAATTCTAAATATCATCGTAAAAATAAACTTACATCACTTACATGCTGATTATTTCGTAATTGTCATCAGCAGTGATACGTTTTTCTTTACAAAAAGGGTAGCTTTTTTATTGATCTAACACAATAACCGTATAGATTTCTGATAAATGATCCAGTATTTCAAAAATCAATCAAAACGTACTAAATATTCACGAAAATTGCGCGCAGATTTCCGTAGAGAGCGGGATGGTTAATTGTAAACTCATTCGTGTTAGAGCAGGACGTCTGCAGTGGGACTGCCTTGCCTTAATTTAAAAATAGCAGACCCAGATAAAGATCCTTTGAAAAATAACTTGCACTTTTTACAGCATCCCTAGAGTTAGGTTGATGTTCAAGGCAGACGACCCAGAGACCTTTGCGATGAGGGTCAAGTTTGCGATAGATCTTCGGAATGAAGTTGAAAACAATTTGAGGTAAGTAATTGAATTCCATATGAACAATACCTACTTATACAAAAGTTTTGAGAGATTGAAAAAAAAAAAAAAAAATGAAAAAAGTTTATTGTTCTAAGTTCTAAGTTACTTGTACATTAACATCACGGCTCTGT
This sequence comes from Cenopis cana, assembly GCA_951800055.1. Lineage (NCBI taxonomy): Eukaryota > Metazoa > Arthropoda > Insecta > Lepidoptera > Tortricidae > Cenopis > Cenopis cana. Next base: position 4,131,699 of record OX637487.1, on the reverse strand, counting down.
GTCCTGAGCTAGGAAGCCCTGTGTTACAGGACACAGTTACGTATCCATTATTGTTGCACTTAATTATACCAGTTATACAGAGAAGTAGGTGTCCTAAATCACATATTTACAAGTTATACAGAGAAGTATCTTAAAACATTCTTACTGTAAAATTATTTTAACTAAAACTTAACTAACAGCGTGTGTGTGTGGGTGTGTGTGTGTGTGTGTGAGTGTGCGAGCACTAAGATCAAATAGATAAGGAAGAGGCAGTTAATTATATATTATATATGTATATATATATATATATATATAAATGTGTATATTTTGAGAACGGCAATTTTATTTTTATTTTGTTACGACCAGAAGGAGTTCGGTCTCATAGTAATCAAGTTGCGCGAGCCACTTTGTCAGCAGAGATTTACTAGGGGGCCTTGTGATATGATGATGCTTGCTAAATATTTTCATGACCAATGGGGAAATAAAAGCGTGGAATCTTTGAGAAAACTTCGTATGAGTCTTTGGGGTTTTCCAGCGCTGGCGTCGTCTTGTGTCTGCCAAGAAGATCTTGTCATGCAGTGTGCAGTATTTGTAGATCACCTTTCTTAGGAACAGCTGACGGACGGTGAGGACGTTTGCAAGCTTGTAGAGTTCCTTGGTGCTAAAGCGTGTTGGTTTTCTAAAAATAATCTTGAGAAGCGACCGCTGTGCCCTTTCTAAGCTAATCAGATGCGACTTAGCCGCACCTCCCCAAACCGAGTTACAGTAGCCTAAGATGGATTCGCAGAGAGCGAAATAAACTGTTCTGAGCAGTTCAGGGTACGCAATATTCCTTAGGGTACGAAAGACGAACATGAGCTTTCGTACGCGGCATTTAAGTGACTGAATGTGTTGCCGCCACGTGAGGTGAACATCTAGTATTACGCCGAGGTAGCGTATTGTGCTTGAGCGCTCAATATAGTTCAACGAAGGCTCACACTGGTGTTCTACCTTGATACTAAAGTCGTCATCAGGCTGGCCTCTAGAATTAATAGAAAAGCATAAATATTTAGTTTTTTGAATATTTAATGTTAGTAGATTTAAATCGAGCCAATTGACAATTGTTTTTAAGTCGAATTCTGCAACTCTTTGCACTTCAGACCAGTCTTTTCCACGTACTAAAATAGCTGTGTCATCTGCGAAGGAAATATTTGTAGCATTTGTAAGTTTAAGGTTACAGAGTCCATTTATGTATGTCAGGAAGAGAGTTGGGCCAAGGACGCTTCCCTGGGGCACACCGAAATCCACGATAGAGAAGTCACTGGTGTGTTCGCCCACACGGACACATTGCTTTCTGTTCAGGAGATACGAACTAAACCACTCTAGCGCAAGTCCCCTAATACCAAGGCCCTCGAGTTTAGAAAGTAGGATCGGAACGGAAACAGTGTCAAATGCCTTAGCAAGGTCTAAGAATATCGCTAGGCACTTTTCACCCTTGTCCAGACTGCAGATTGCGCAATGAATCAATATTTCGCAGTACATTCAATGTACTTTTGGAAATGTAATAAAACGTGTCACTCACGTGTTTAAGTTAAGCTCGAATATCGCTATATTTCAGGCCAATACGTGGTCCTTAATCATGAGAACATTGAGAACCAGCCGCGTACCACCACCGCAGCCAACATCGAGCAGCCGAGAGGGCCGAGCGCAGCGCGATACGCGCGGCCGTTGCGCCATGGTTCTCATGATTAAGGACCACGTACAGTCAGCATCAAAAGTAGCGCCACATTAGAACAGGTCAAAAGTTCTTATTCCTTTGTAATAAAGACTTTTGACGTCGTTCGAGTTCACCATACTAAGCAGATGTCATAAATAGCGTAGTATTTAATCTGGTTCTTGTTTTTAAGAATCATGGATATTGTTAAATGATCACCCCCCAAATTACACCATTGGTCATCCATCGCAAATAGTCCTGTTCCAGATAAACACTGAGAAAATATCGAGATACGTGTAAATTACACAGAAAATGGTCTAAACAAATGAAAGTTTTTAAACTGATCATCATCCTCCTAGCGTATCCCAGTACAGTTGCATCCTGAAGGTTGCCTGGGGTCCGCTACCTAATCCCAAGATTTGGCGTAGGCACTAGTTTTTACGGAAGCGACTGCCATCTGATCTTCCAATCCCGAGGGCAAACTAGACCTTATTGGGATTAGGGCTTTGTCAAGTGAGTGGGCAACTTGACTGTTAGAAGTTCTCAAGCCGCCCGAAGGCCTCCAACTTGGCTTAACGACTGCTGCCATAGACAGCAACCGGGATCAACAGCTTAACGTGCCTTCCAAAGCACGGGAGCGCTCTGTTAGTAACCACTCAACCAAGTCCTGACCGCTGCCCACGTTGCTCAACCTTAGATACCGCAAGCGGTACGCAGGCGCCGCTGGGCCACGAGCGCTCCAAGTTTTTAAACTGATATGGACCCTTGATTGTGCAGGTTCTATTTATACCTGGACTGTCTTCCACTGGACGGACTCCCGGGAATGCCTTCGCATTTCATGCCGAACATCCTCAAATCTGTGCGAATACATAGACAAGCCCGCGAATGTGATGAGGTGCACTTGGAGGCCCTTAGAGATGAGGTAAATTTATAGTGACCTCTATAGATCGACTGCTTAAGACTAAGCTTAGACCGTGTGGAAGGAAGCGCGCGAGTGTGACGAGGTGCACTTGGAGGCGCTTAGAGAAGACGTAAATTTATAGTGACCTCTATAGATCGACTGTTTAACTTAGCTTAGACCGTGTGGAAGGAAGCGCGCGAGTGTGATGAGGTGCACTTGGAGGCGCTTAGAGAAGACGTAAATTTATAGTGACCTCTATAGATCGACTGTTTAACTTAGCTTAGACCGTGTGGATGGAAGCGCGCGAGTGTGATGAGGTGCACTTGGAGGCGCTTAGAGAAGACGTAAATTTATAGTGACCTCTATAGATCGACTGTTTAACTTAGCTTAGACCGTGTGGAAGGAAGCGCGCGAGTGTGACGAGGTGCACTTGGAGGCCATTAGAGAAGACGTAAGTTTAAAGTGACCTCTATAGATCGACTGCTTAACTTAGCTTAGACCGTGTGGAAGGAAGCGCGCGTGTGTGATGAGGTGCACTTGGAGGCGCTTAGAGAAGAGGTAAATTTCTAGTGACCTCTATAAAACGACTGCTTAACGTAGCTTAGACCGTGTGGAAGGAAGCGCGCGAGTGTGATGAGGTGCACTTGGAGGCCCTTAGAGAAGACGTAAGTTTAAAGTGACCTCTATAGATCGACTGTTTAACTTAGCTTAGACCGTGTGGAAGGAAGCGCGCGAGTGTGACGAGGTGCACTTGGAGGCGCTTAGAAAAGACGTAAATTTATAGTGACCTCTATAGATCGACTGCTTAACTTAGCTTAGACCGTGTGGAAGGAAGCGCGCGAGTGTGATGAGGTGCACTTGGAGGCCCTTAGAGAAGAGGTAAATTTCTAGTGACCTCTATAGATCGACTGCTTAACTTAGCTTAGACCGTGTGGAAGGAAGCGCGCGAGTGTGACGAGGTGCACTTGGAGGCGCTTAGAGAAGAGGTAAATTTATAGTGACCTCTATAGATCGACTTCTTAACTTAGCTTAGACCGTGTAGACGGAAGCCCGCGAGTGTGACAAGGTGCACTTGGTGGTGCTTATAGAAGAGGTAAATTTATAGAAGAGGTAAATTTAAAGCGTCCTCTATAGGTCGGCTTAACTTAGACCATGTGGAAGCGTAGCGGGAGGCAGGGACCCGCCGGCCGCTACCCGTCTGCTACCCTTTAACGTCTCTTACCCTTAAAGTATTCCAGCCTTTAAAGCGCCTGCGTGGTCGTGTTGGAGGTTTCCCCTGAATTTTCCTGAAGATATTCGTCCCTTATTACGTAACAGTTATACATAAACTAGGTACTAACTCCAACATTTCGAGTCCTTTACATCACTCGGTAAATGGATAGACTGATTTAATAACTGGTTTTGTTATTTCAGGCGTTTTTATCATACAAACAGATGGAGGGGAAAATGCAGATGATAAACACGATAACGAAATACAAGGACTTGTACAATTTCATAGATGTTCCAACAAAAGATTACGTAGCTCCTGTGCCTGATTATGGTAATACTTATTATTTAATTTACATCGGTTAATATATGTCGGTTGTACAGTCAGCGCCATATAGTATGTAGCAGCCAAAGGGGCCACATAGTTCGGTACACCATATGCAAAATGGTGTACACTGTATGTACCTACCGAACTATTTGGACACTTTGGCTGCTAGATAGGTACTATTTGACGCTGACTGTACACACTAGTCTAGGCACCCCGAGACAGACCGAGAGCGAGTGTGTACGTAGCTCTCTTCTCGCCTCGGTCTTTCTCGGTTTTTGCGACCGAGTCAGAGTCGAGATCTGATGCGCGTTTCAAATGACGCAACAATATGTTCACCTGTGACCTGAACCGGTGATTTTTTATCTTTTGAAAGCTTCCAATTCACAAACTGCCAAGTTTCACAAGTTTGTATAACATATAAACAATTCCGCCCCACTTTCAGGTCGCTATCCATGTATAATGGATGATTTCCCAGGAAGAATGAAATACAACCAGTGGTATTCGCTCTTCGTGCTCACTGAGAGTGTCTCCTGTATTCACCTAGTGATCGATGAATGCTTAAAGGTAACCGTTCTTTCTTAAGGGGGCCAGCCATAAATTACGTCACATTCATAATTTTCGACACGCCTGCCCTTCTTCTTCTTCTCGTGTCGATGGTTTCAGATTGTGCGGGACCAGAAGGTAGCGACGCTTATTGCCCCGTCTGTGCCCTTGTTACACTTTTTAGACTCGCTCCTCCAAATTACAAAATATGTGACGTCGTACCTACTAGTAATTTTGTTTCGATCTGACTGTATCTTTAGTCGAAGAAAGAAAATTTCTAGTGAAACAATCCAACAGTGAGATATAGTCTGTCTCCTACTTAGTAGTAGTACTTCGTTGTAAAGGTACCGAAGAGTATACGATGACTTATTCGTTAGTTTCATTATGTTTGTTAGGTGGAGTCCATGTTATTTTTCACATCGAACTATGGGCGCAATGCGAGTCTAGCGGAGTTTGATGCTGCACAGCAACACTGCACATCTATGGTACGTGTAGAAATTATTCATCATCTTATATTATCAGCCGAAAGATGTCCACTGCTGGACATAGGTCAGGTACATTTCGGTCAGTAGTCCCCTCCCTATAGTCAGTAATCCGAACAGGCGGCCCGCGAGCCTCCTTATTGACAACCAACAATTTGGTACCTTTTATCTGACAGTCACAAATTTTTAACACATGCGGCCCGTGACAGTTTTGTTGGCTACAATTGCTACAAAGTGCTAAAAGATTGCCGATCCCTGCCCCTCTAGCACAACATGCATTCCGTCTCTACTCGCACGCGAGATAAGCTACCTGTCACTTTTTGACAGCATTAATTAGACAGTGACAGGTAGCCTATCTCGCGCGCGAGTAGAGACGAGATGCATGTTATGCTAGCCCCTCTGGTCTAGTAAGGTGCGGTGTTATCACCGCAAGGTGACCCGCGCACTCGTGCTCCTAATGTAGGATTTATCCAACGGCCGGAGTAGGCGCGAGTTTAGAAATTTCGTCCTTCTATACAGAAGTTAGATTTCATATTTAAATGGCAGCAGCGATCGTCGCGAGCATCCCGCGAGCAGGCGCGAGCGTGCGGCCATGTCTTTTTAATATGGACTGTGATTGTACATGTAGAAAGTACAAATTGATTTGGTAATGCCTTACCTATTTATTGAGTGCCAATGTTTTACCATACCTACATACCTAAAGTTTATAAAATATTGAAATAAAATAGTAGTTTATGCAACTGGTACATAATGAGGGGCATTAAAACACGAGTGTGTTTTATGAAACGAGCCGAAGGCGAGTTTCATAATAAGGTCACACGAGTGTTTTAATGCCTAATTATGTACAGTTGCATACATTACTTTATCTACACACATGTTATAACTACTCTAAGATGGGTTCAGAAACCGTAGTAAATAAATACAATAATTGTGTTAATACAACCTTTTTTGCACGGTTGCGGAAATATCGAAATCAGAACTGGCAACCGATACCTGAATGTTATTTTAAAAAGTAAAGAGTCCGTATTCTGATGTGATCATGTCGTTCTAGCTCAAATTTCGTGCGATATATACTTAAAAAACATCGAGCTGACATTTCGCATCAACTGAATTTGAATTTTCAGTGATACTAGAATAGGGACATGTCAACTTTGACATTTAAATTTTGACAGTTTTGTTTGACGTTTAATATTTTATGTCACACCTGGCCCTAAAGCGGCAATTACCGCACGCTCCGCGCGCGGGAAATCCCACTTCCTGGCCAGAGGGTGACATAAAATTTTGTACTTAACACGGGCGGTAATAAAGAAAGCCTCAGATCGCATATTTATCGCCCTTGCCTTCGGCTCGGGCGTAAAACACCTGCGATCTGAGACATTCTTTGTTTTATCGCCCTTGGTAAGTAATGTACTATTAACATCATATATGAGATTAAAATTAAAAATTACATTACTGCTGTAGCCTTAGCCACAGATAAGAAAATTGCCATTAATTCATTGAATGTTGAAATGAGAGTCATTTTCTACGGTTTCCGAACGCATATTAGAGGATTTATGATATGTGTGTAGATAAACATCCTTTTTGGACAGCCGTGTTTATACTAACTATTCATTTGTAGATGTTGAAATACCTAAACATAACTTGGCTGAACAATACGGCCCATGCTATCCGTATGTCATTCAGAGATGTCGGTAAAGGGTAAGTGACGTAATTTTATGATAATAGAATACTTATTTACTGTTATAATAGCATACTTGAAAAAAAATGTTTGAATGTGCATTGTGCAGCCGACCAAATGATTGACCGTGCCTCTCATTCTTATAGTGACGAGTTACACGAGATTGAAGGGCACGGAATCACGGAACGATACGAATTTCGGATTTCGATGTTCGGAGTAGACCCTCAGATAGAAAACTTCGTTTGTGGCTCGCGGTAGCACTCCTGAGATGCTACCGCGAGCCACAAACGATATTTTCTCTCTCTGTCGCACTTGCAAGTGTACGTAAGTGCGACAGAGACGGAAAACTTCGTTTGTGGTTCGCGGTAGCAGCACTAGCAGCCCTGATAATGTTTTCGATTGACGTGTTGTCTCATAAACAAGCCATTTGCAACCAACTCCTAAAAATCTTTACAGTTGGTACAACATTTATGAAAAGAAATGGGAATTCTATGGAATCAGCAAGCTTAACAGATTCATGCAACTAGTGAGATTTCGTATGCAGGTGAGATATTTTTACCTAATTTTTAATATTTGTAAGGATTCCTCGTCACTCCAGCCTTAATGACATTATCCGTCGGGCTTTTGCCACCGCAAACTGTGCGGCCATACTAGTACCAAGTGGCCTCATGCGTGATGATGGTAAAAGACCCGATGGGATGACCCTTATTCCGTGGAGGATGGGACGGCCTTTGGTGTGGGACGCTACCTGCGTAGACACCGTTGCGCCTTCTCATCTTCCCGGAACGAGAAATAGGGCTGGTGCGGCGGCTGAATCGGCGGAAAACCTCAAAAGGCGCAAATATAGTACCCTCGATAGCGGGTACATATTTGAGCCTTTTGGGGTTGAAACACTTGGGCCGTGGGGACCGGGAGCCCATAAGATCTTTAAAGATCTGTCTGGGCGTCTGGTCGATGCAACACGTGACCAAAATGCTGGCCTTTATCTGGCACAAAGGTTGAGCATTGCCATCCAACGTGGCAATGCGGCCAGCATTTTGGTAACGTTACCCACTGGCAGCGGTTTTTTAGATTAGGGTTTTTGTTAGGTATATTTCGGTTAGTTTTAGTTTTATTTTAATTTGTTATTTTATAGTTACTTAATCATTAAATATAGTCTATGTAAGTATTATCTCATCCACGTGGATATATGTATTATAAATATTATAATATAATACTGGGCATGAACTTAGTAATTGTGACACTTCGTCCTTCGCGTGTCACAGGTGTGACTATGATGCGGCATTCGCAACTGAAATGAAGTAATTTCTGCTTTTTAACCTACCACTACTACTACTTACTAACCTACTTTTTTTATCAGAAAGAATGTTATATTATTGTTCTTTGTTTATAGTACGCGCTTCGCTACAGCATCGAACAATCCATGGCGATGTTCGTATATATGCTAGAGACCCCATGCCTATGTACTTACTTCTGCGAAGACGACTGGGAGTGGGATCCCTCGGACCTAATAAACACGCCGTTCCGATCACCGACCGTCACTCTCTTTTACTTCTTTCTCATGCTGAATGCTGATGGGCCGTATTATACGACGCCTCCGCCGCAGTTTGAGGTAATTATTCGATTATATCCCTTTACATCTTAGGCTGGGTTGCACCAAACCGTCTGTAATCGTAAGCGGTGTTCGTCAAATCTGATTGTATGGAAAGTTTGACAAGTTTCTATGGGATGACAGCTGCCGGCGCCATATTTCACGATGACCGGTCTGTGTTCCTATGTTGGTGCAGCTGGCACTTAGTCTCATCATCATCATATCAACCGAAAGACGTCCACTGCTGGACATAGTCCTTCCCCAAAGAGTACCACAACGGCCGGTCCTGCGCCACCCGCATCCAGCGGATTCCCGTGACGCTTACCACGTCACCATTCGAAACATCATTAAGGCCACATTTAATTATTATTGTTTACATGTCTATTAAGTACTTTGAGTGCCGGTTAGAAACTAAAACTAACATGCATTCGCACAGGTTCACTATTGCGCATAATACACAAGTATTTTATTCGAGTGCCGGCACGAAAGGAGAACCAACATGCATTTGCGCTGGTTCACTAGTGCGCAATTGCGCATAGGTACACACTATCTTCAGAATTTTAGATAGCGACACACCACGTTGCCTTGGATAGTCGCTGTTCCCCGACATCTCCTAAGTCACTGTCTGTCTGTGTTCTGTGTGTATGTGTGGTTTGTATTGTATTCTATTTTCTATTCCTCAGAGGATGCGTGGTCTCAGTTAAGGTTGACCTATAATACTATTTTATGTCACACCTGGCCATAAAGTGGCCATTATCGCACGCTCCGCGCGCGAAAAAACCCACTTCCTGGCCAGGGGGTGACATAAAGTTTTGTACTTACCACGGGCGATAATAAAGAAAGCCTCAGATCGCATATTTATCGCCCTTGCCTTCGGCTCGGGCGTAAAATACCTGCGATCTGAGACATTCTTTGTTTTATCGCCCTTGGTAAGTAATGTACTATTATGACACACCTGGCCATAAAGTGGCAAATACCGCACGCACCGCGCGCGGGAAAATCTCACTTCCTGGCCAGAGGGTGACATAAAATTGTCTACGTACCAAGGGCGGTAATAAAGAAAGCCTCAGTTAGCATATTTATCGCTCTTGTCTTCGGCTCGGGCGTCAAATAGATACCTCCGTTCTGAGATATTCGTTGTTTTACCGCCCTTGTTAAGTAATGTACTATAAATTTAGAGAGATCAGTATTCAAATTCCGCCATTATTTTGTTACTTTCAGGTTGTTATCCAACGTTTGTTCAGAGAGATGCTGTACCGATGCCACTTCATCCCGCAAGTGCATCCTATGATCATGACTGGTCTGGTCTTCGATAAGGAGCTGTTTCTTACGTCCATCGGTACGATCATATTAATGGCTGCATGACACTACCCTATCGGTATCCCCTACCCTATCGGTGTCCCCTACTCTATCGGTATCCACTAGCTTATCGGTACCCTATCGGTCGGTCGGTATCGGTACCGATAGCGGTACCCTATCGGTACCGATAGCGGTACCCTATCGGTACCGATAGCGGTACCCTATCGGTATTGGCATACCGATAGGGTACATTGGGGGCTTTTTTGATTACATTGGGGGCTTCCAGGCTACCGCGGTAAGACAAGGTCGACCAAACCCCACGACATAATGAAAATCGATTGCAACTTCTTGCACCGTGTAAATGGGCCTTAACAGAAGGTATAATTATTGGTCTTCAAAGACAGTCATTTATCGAAGATATTAAGGCGAGGGGTAAGGCAAGCTCTCTCCATACAAACTTGTGCAAGTTTTTCTTTTTTTGTGTTTGCACGATTTTTGGTCAGTATGCTTATTTTTCTGTAAGCCATTACCTGTAGGTTTATTTTTTGTATGTTCTGCATGTTTTTAGTTTTTTGAAAATTTCTTTGTATATTCAATATTTACCAAAAACCCAAAAAAGAAAAAACATTTTCGGGAGTGCCAAATACGACTAATAAAACTTGCACAATGTTTGTATGGAAAATGCCTTGTCCTAACCCCTCGCATTAGGCTGGTTTTCCACTAGCTCGAGCTCGAGCTACGTGTCAAATGTATGAAAACATAGCATAGCATAGCCCTATTGGAAAACCAGCCTTAAACGTCTGTTAGGTAGGTAGCTACTGAAACTGTGTTCGATTTGGACTATACTTAAAGAAGGACATGGGGCTTACTTTCTAAAAAAATATGTTTCACATTTACGTTTTTTCTACCTTAACATATAGTTATAGAAAACTGTTTCGGCAATACGCTATTTGACTTTTTTTTATAATGCCAATCGAACCAGTTCTTAGAGACGATCAAATGTCTATATGGGACCAACAACAATTAGAGCACAATAAAGGGCTAAAATTAGGGACAAACCTAGCTCGACGCTAGCGGCCCTCAAAAAGGCTCCTACAAATTTGCCCTGGCAAATGACGTCACTTGCACAGCATTCGACCAACCGTTGTATGGGAAAATTAGTATTTTGCTGTTTTAGTCGTAAAATAATGCGTTTAGGTACATAGTTGTCCTACAATTTATTTTTTATTTTTACATAAGCGTTCTATTGATACCTTTTATTTTAATTTTGGACGGTAAAAAAAATACATAATATGAGTTTTTGAGGATTCATCATATCTTTTTATGATTTTGGTAAAATTTTATAATTTACGATTTATTGTGATATTTTGATGGCTAACTATCCAAAAAGTGAAACTGTTATAAATTTTAACATGTGTCAAATACCGTATTGGCAAAACTTAGGAATCTTAGAATGTCCCCTGTTTACACAAAGAACACCGACATCTAGCGGGACACCCAATACACTGACGTGGAGCGTCAACCAAACCAAGTTTCAGTAGCGAAATATTATATTATAATTGCGTCAAAAGCGCCCTAGATGTCACTAGTGGTAACAGAAAATCGGACTTTCGGGGGGTTCAGTGAAACTAAGTAAAATGTGTGGCCGCCACAAAACTTACTCTCAAACAGATAGACTGACTGTTAATTAATACCCTAAAATTATATTTCAAAAATGCAAATTTGAAGTAAGAACGAAGTTAAAACACCTCTTGATTTATTTCTCATACTTGAACTCTGACATAATTTCATATAAAAATCATAAACTAGTACGTGTTCCTAACATAAGTTTAATACGTTCTAGGAGTTAAATCAATGAGGGCTATCGTTTTTGTGCTCACCAGTTGGCGCCACTGTGAAACTTTGTTATTGGTTATTATACTCATACTCATACTCATTTATTTGCAATTGATCATATTACTCGTCAAAAACAATGATAATATGTCAAGGTATAAATGATTTACAAATTATGACAACTGTCACAGTAAAATTAGAATTAAATTAGAATTTTAAAAATTAGTATAAAATAACTATATTGTTTATTATTTAAATGTCGCATAGTTCGGTTACGTTATAAAACAGAACAAGTAACAGTACTACGTACAGAAGTCCCACTGTTAACAAATCCGCGCGAGGCAAGCCAAACGTGCCGACGCTTGGCCATCTCCTTCTATCGCATGCGCATCACTCGCTACATCACTTTCTCTCGCATTGATAGTCACTCGACGTGGGACCTTTGAGCGGCGCGATGACGTCACGCGAGTGAGTCACCCCTGGTTATAATAGGCATTTTCAACGAGCCATGATTTTAATTTGTTATAAAAGGAATTTCCGTTCAGTTGTTTAATACTGTTTGGGATGGCGTTATATATTTTTGGACCAATTTATTATGGGAGTGAAATCAAAGTTTACGTTGAAATCTTATTTAAAACATTAAAACCGCACCGTAAATATTTTTATCGAACATCCCTTATTTTAGCGTAGTCCCGTTTTGCTCGGAAAAAAGTATTACAAAAGTTTGCGAAGGATAAAATTGTCGCAAAGCACTGAAATTTGTTAACCTAACTCATATTTGCCATAATCAATATCAGGAATTGCAAAATAGTCACCATATTAATCTAATTAGAAATAAACCCGCGTAAACCCACCCACAAACTGTGAGATTTGACATTTCGGAGGACTGACGTCTCACTAGCGCCCCTAGCGGCGAATCCATACGCGGTAGTCCTCATTGCAGGCGTAATTTTAGATCTTTTCATTTAACGACGACGGGGCCGGAATAAATAAGCATACAGCCTGTTCAATGGCATCAAACACCGTACTCATAGGCGGGATTTTACTATTACGAAACTAGTTTCATGCATTTTTGATTACATTGCGGGCTTTGTTCGGCCTCGTCTTACCTCGGCAGTCTGTAGCCCGCAATGTAATCAAAAATGCATGAAACTAGTTTCGTAATGTGTTCGTATGTATGATATGTATCACAACTACAACTATGACTAACCCGGGACCGTGCGCGACGAAAGCGCCACGGACAGGTGGCCATTATGGACAATATTGTCACCAGCTGTCAAGCGAGAAGTAAATATTGTGAAAAAAATTAGTGAAATCTTGTGTTATTTTACTATATTAGACAATTTTGGACGAAGGTAGTCAGTAACATTATTGCTAATAACCAATAACATTAAAATTGTTGTTTTCAGTTGTTGTTGTCAGGTTAGGTGACTTAATTTTTTATCTTACGGCAATTATCCACTTACTTCTTTGGTCTCGTTTCCACCACGGTCTTGAAAATTGGTAAAATTTACAGTCGCTATTCTTCTTATTACAATTCACAAAAACAAATCTTACTAGGACCATATTAAATTTATCTCAAAAACGATTAGAAAATGTTTACTGCAATATGTATTTGACAGCTCAAGTCAGCGACCGTTTGATCACAGCGCTCGCTACGGCTAAAATTTAAATTTTCGAGGCTACTCCCTCCACCCGCTTTGCACCCTGCCAATAGTGCGCGCCATCCACGAAGGCGCGCCCCTCCACAGCCCAAGCCGTACAATTGCGCACAGATTAAAGTATGAGGTTCACTGTGGTGGAGAGCCGCGTTGTCGTGGATGGCGCGCACCTCGGGACCATTTTTTGGGGTATTTGCAAAGATAGCTCCAAATAATCTGATCATTTTAATTTCAGGCTTGTTGGAGCCAAATGTTGTCGATTACAGAGAGCGCTTGCTAAAGGCGTATCGAAAGTCCATTATACCACTGAATGCTTACTTGCGTCAGTATGAATGCTATAAGGAGTTGTTTTTGTTGGACATCGAAGAATATGTCGAGTAAGTTTTAGCTGAATGCAAGCACAAATCTGATCATTTTTCTCTGAGATACTGGTTGTTTGGAATTTGGATTCCTGTTTTTTTTTTTTCATTAATTTTGTCTTCTCTACAGGACTATGCTAATTGTCTCGACACGGAAACACAATAGTACGAATCTATTCTAATTTGGCAACTGCGTACAGACAAACCGATATTATGTAGCTTCAATGTTCCAAAGAAAGTTTGTGAAATCCTTAAATAAGGTTTATTCGTGCAAAAAATATGAGTTTTGAGGCAAAACACATAAGGTTTTTTCTGCAAATCCTGTCCTCTGCCTCATGGCATTAAATATGTATTTCGTAAATTCATTAAATATAACTCAATTTTGTTCCATTGCATTATATTGTACACATGTTACCGACATCAGCGATGGCAGCCGACTGAGGGTGCCTTTCCATTAGAGCTATGCTATGCTACGTTATGCTATGCTGAGCAACGTGGGCCGCGGTCAGTACATGGATGGGTGACCGCTTTGAGTGGTTACTAACTGAGCGCTCCCGTGCTTTGGAAGGCACGTTAAGCCGTTGATCCCGGCTGCTGTCTATGGCAGCAGTCGTTAAGCCAAGTTGGAGGCCTTCGGGCGGCTTGAAAACTTCTAACAGTCAAGTTGCCCACTCACTTGACAAAGGGGGGTCGAAGTTGCACCACGTCCGTAGGGAAAGTACCCACCGCTAACCTACACGTGACCCCTGGGTGGTTCTAAAAGTGCAACAAAAACTGGCAACCGTACTGTCTTCTCGAAGATCTCACGGTTCGAAATAAATGCCATACGATAAATAAAAAATATGCTACGTTGCTATGGATGCGTTTGAAATCCACCAATCACATTCGTAGCATAGCATAGCTCTGGTGGAAAAGGGTTCAGCTAAGATATGTTTTTTTAGGCTGGTTTTCCACTAGAGCTATGCTATGCTACGTTGCTATGGATGTGTTTGAAATCCACCAATCACATTCCTTTATTCATATAGCATAGCTCTGGTGGAAAAGGGTTCAGCTAAGCTATGTTTTTATATGGAAAGATGCGAGCTGCGGATGCGTGCTATGGATGCGTGCTGTGGATGCGTGCTACGGATGCGCGCTACGCATGCGTGAGCGCTTCCCCCCTCACCGCGCTGCCGCTCCCCGCGTACCCTGTCGATACATCGCATGGCGCGAGCTGCGCATCTTCCTCGCACAGAGCTACGTTACATAGCATTAGTGGAAACGGTCACATAGTTTCGTAGCGTAACTTTCGCATCCTCGCAGCATAGCTGCATAGCATAGCTCTAATGGAAAGGCAGCCTAACGTAACGCTCCTGTCATCCGGCCCCGCCGCGCGCACACTTCATACCGCCCCCGCTGTCCTCCGTACTGTAGAAAACTGTAGAAAGACCTCAAAGAAATATTACAATTCCAGAAATTACCGGCAGGAGAAACATTCATCGTCTGAAATCCGTGAAGAGATCCAGTCCCACTATGATGCGAAACAAGAGCTAATCTGGCGGCTACCGCAGTACATCAACATCGGACCTTTTGCTCTAAACGTCGATACATTAAAGGTATTTCCTTATTAACAGTTCTACACCCATATAGTAAATCCTCTTTTATGGTTTCAAAAATCAAAGGTAAGGACCAGCTTTACAATATACCGTGTCCGGCGCCCTCCCCGCCCAGTGCGCGCGCTCACTGATGATGCGGTTATGAGATCACGTACAACTTTACAGTACAGGCGAGCCGCACGCGCCGCAGCCGATAGCTCCGGGTATCTCGTCAAACATGGTTCCGTCGGCTCAACGCCACCACATGAAAAATAAAACCGGTCAAGTGCGAGTCAGACTCGCGCACCGAGGGTGCCGTACACAGTTCTTGTATATGTAGTTGTGTACCCGTCCCGACCCCATTCACACAATCTTAAAAAAACATGACAGCACCATCTATCGGCGCATTGTGTTACTAATTTGCGCGACTGAATAACTTAGTACGTATGTTGGTTTTTCAAGGATAATTCTTTATCACACTAACCGATTTCAATAATTGTTTTTTTATTTGAAAGAAGGTATTTCAACGTAATTTTGTAAATTTAAATATAAAACAAAAATATATACAAAGATGATTAAATTACAAACTTAGTATAGAAGAGTTTTTTGATGATTAAAAAAAAGAAAAACTAGATAGAGATGGCTGTATTTTTCCTGTAAAATATACATGCATATTAATGTTGTGTAATAATTTCAAATTTTTTTTCTTCGTAAACTTCGGAGATAAGGGGGCAATGGTATTTTTTTTACATTTTCCCTCGTAAATCAAAAATTCCCGAACGAAAAATAAAACTAAAAATTGTTTCAGAATGTACAAGTCAAGCCCTTTCATATGATACCCCACTTGACATAGTTGCCAGACTTTAAAATTTTGTACCCCCTTTTATCTGTAATTATATTAAAAAACCATCTTCCATGTATTTGGGTTATCCTTATTTATAACTATTCTAAATTTCAAATCGATAGCATACGTAGTTCTTGAGATATTTAGCGATGTGACAGACAGACAGACAAAGTGAGACCATAAGGGTTCCTTTTTTACCTTTTTGGTACGGAACCCTAAAAAATGAGGATCTAATATATATGGATGTAGATAAGTAGTGTATGCAACTGTACATAATTACTATTAAGGCTGGCGTCCACTAGGCTCGCCGAGCCGAGTCGAATCGAATCGAAATAATTCGCCTTCATACATTAACTATGAAAGTGCGTCCATTCGGTCGATTCGATTCGGCTCTGCGTCAATCCACGCACTTTCATAGTTAATGTATGGAGGCGAATTATTTTCGATTCGATTCGACTCGCCTCGGCGAGCCTAGTGGACGTCAGCCTTTAGGCATTAAAACACTCATGTGATCTACCACACACACACTACACACGTGTGAAACCACACTCGTATTTTAATCCCTCACATTATGTAGCAGTTGCATAAAATGCCATTATCTAGGAAATGGTACTCGTTAATTTTAATGATTTAGATTTCATTTATTGAATTTACAGCAGTTACTTTGATATCTGCT
Organism: Cenopis cana; assembly: GCA_951800055.1. Classification (NCBI taxonomy): domain Eukaryota; kingdom Metazoa; phylum Arthropoda; class Insecta; order Lepidoptera; family Tortricidae; genus Cenopis; species Cenopis cana. The sequence goes on along the minus strand of OX637487.1, from coordinate 4,115,052 downwards.
TGAGATATTAGGGTCTATTAACATATACCACAACCACACGTCAACACAGCGGCAAAAAGTTGTGAAGCATTAGTTAGATACGTGTGATAGTCTAGGTCTAGTCTAGGTCCAATGACGGCAATTTGTGGTCCGTATAAATAAAACTACATCCAAGTCCTATACAATTTTAAGGCACTTCTTTTTCACTAGTTCCAATAATGTTTGACCTTTGAAGTCATCATCATCAGTCGCTCCCCCAATGCTGAGGATCGTGACATCATGTCCCATTCTTGCCGACCAGACTCCTCCATTGGCTCCTGTCACCCGCCTTATGGATGGCCTTGTGCAGATTTAGTTGCAGGGCTGCAGTGATTTGGGTGCTCCATCTAGCGGGTGGTCTGCCCCGGGACCTCTGGCCCTCAACTTTTCCCGTCATTATATAACCTTTGAAGTAACTATTATGAATTATGATCCTTGTATGTATAGTTGCGTTTTCAGCATGTAATGTATGTATGAATGTATGTACGCACTTTATTGCACACAATAACAAGTTAAAACACGTACATGTCACAAAAATTTTAATTTTACATCCACAGCAAATTCTAGTCAATAAAAGGTCAGACATAATGAAAGCCCTACTAACTATGTGGGCAGAAGAGGTAAGGCTGGTAGTTGAAGACGTGATTCAAGCATATAAGAATATCATGCGAAAACTCGGTGAGAAACCGAATACCATTGAACATGTGTTTGAGATACGAGAATGGATGGAGGGCATACCTTTTGCTCTCAAAACTCAGGAGGACATTATGAAGAAAGTTCACACGGTACGTTATGTAGTCGTATTGTATGCCGGTCCGTGAGTCACCGAGTACTGGCTGAAAATCAGCGCTGTAGGTGTCTAACGCCTCAGCATAATGCTGAGCCAGTGTCCGTTTCACTGCCGCGGGGACACACGTGTGCTTTTGTGTATGTTTTTTTCTTTTGTTTTTTTTTGTAATATTGTGTGTCTTCTGTGGCAATGAATAAATGTTTCTATCTGTCTATCTATCTATTGGGTAGGTAATAGTGCTATAGTATCTAATGGTATGGTACCCGTATTGCAACGAATAAAACCGTAAGATACTATTAGTACCATTAGATACTAGTTGTATTATCTGACACATCATCATCATCATCTTCCTAGCGTTATCCCAGTACAGTTGCATCCTGAAGGATGCCTGGGGTCCGCTACCTAATTTGGCTTACGCACTAGTTTTTACGAAAGCGACTGCCATCTGTCCTTTCAACCCCGAGGGGAAACTAGACCTTATTGGGATTAGGCTTTAGGTATCCAGTGAGTGGGCAACTTGACTGTTAGAAGTTCTCAAGCCGCCCGAAGGCCTCTAACTTGCCTTAACGACTGCTGCCATAGACAGCAACCGGGATCAACGGCTTAACGTGCCTTCCAAAGCACGGGAGCGCTCAGTTAGTAACCACTCAAAGCGGTCACCCATCCAAGTCCTGACCGCTGCCCACGTTGCTTAACCTTAGATACCGCAAGCGGTACGCAGGCGCCGCTGGGCCACGAGCGCTCCTTATAATAATTATTGACACAGAAAACAGGAAAAAATTCTCGCATGCAGCCCTAGACGGGAATTGAACCAGCGCAATCATACAAACCTGAGAGGTTTGTTCCGGCAAACCAGAGGCACTGGTTCGATTGCCGTCTTAGGATGGTTTTCCACTAGAGCCATGCTACGCAGCTATGCTACGAGGATGTGAAAGCTACGCTACGAAACTATGTGACCGTTTTCACTAATGATATGCTACGTAGCTGTGCGAAGAAGATGCGCAGCCCGAGCTAATGAAAAGAAAAAAAAGAAAAGAAACATTTATTCGTGACAATAAAAACACTTACAAATAGGACATTACAAAACAGAATTTTGCCACGAAATGGTCACAACTCAGCAATGCGATATATCGACAGAGGGCGCGGCGCGGGCAGCGGCAGCGCGGTCAGGGGGGAAGCGCTCACGCATACGTAGCGCGCATCCGTAGCACGCATCCACAGTACGCATCCATAGCACGCATCCGCAGCTCGCATCTTTCCGTATAAAAAACATAGCTTAGCTGAACCCTCTCCTACCAGAGCTATGCTATGTGAACAAAGGAATGTGATTGGTGGATTTCAAACGCATCCATAGCAACGTAGCATAGCATAGCTCTAGTGGAAAACCAGCCTTAGGTTGCGTGTCAGTTCCCAGTTCAAGTTCAAGGTTAAATAAAAATAAATTAGTAGGTATCTGGGCATTTTCACTTTCCAATTTACCAATTTTGGGTATTCTGACTCAGATTCACGACTACTATTGATTCTGACGAAGAAAATAAAATGTCCTTGATCTTCCTTACAAATTTATCTGTGTCAGTTTTGTGACGGGTTTTTAACTGTATGAAAAAAGCGTTACAAAAGCGACTTTTTTGGGGGACTCTTTTGATCTTTACGGAAATGAATACTCGTGAGTCCGAGTCAGAAAACCCAAAATTACCTAGATCCGAAAAAAAGTTAGGGGTACACTGGAACGTGAAAATGCCCATTTACTGGTTTTTAGTATTGTTAATGATTGCTTTTTTATCTAACGCACCTTTTGATCAAAAACTATGTTAGAATTTGTGTTGATGTTACAGGATTATGAAGTGTTAGACGCGTTTTTCACGCCTTTAGAAAATGAGGATTTTAAGGCACTGTGGGAAGCTATTGGTTGGCCTTTGAACATTACAAAACAGGTATTTTTTTAAATATTATCGGGAAACTAAGCCTTGTTCTGAGTTTTTGCCTAATTGGTTAGCTAAATCTACAGTTGTGCAAGTTGCGGAAAGTTTCCAAAAAGTTGGAAAAGTTCTCGGAAATTTCTTGAGAATTTCATAGAAATTAAAAGGAAATATAAGAAATTTCCATTTTACATTTCGGAAAGTTTCAAACCCCATACAAAAATGTGAGAAATTTCAGAAACTTACCCATGTGGAAAAAATCGCAATTTTGGAAAGTTTCCGACGGCACATCAGTAGCTAAATCTACTTTTCATTCCCGTAAACCCATAATTATAGGTTATATACAAACCTTTATAGCCGTTTTCGAAAACCTATTTACAAAAAATCTAATAAAAAAACGAATTGTTAGTGTAATACTATAACGTCTATAACTAATAGTAAAGGATCCACCGATTTAAAATACTTTCATATTACTTGGACAATCTGATTCGTTTGTTGTCGGTTCCTAGATGACGGTCACGACAGACTTCCTCGAAGAAGAACAGGAGAAGTTCTGGAAGCTTCATCAAATGGACGAGCAGACGATATCAGACAAGATCGACATGTTTACAGCCCAGTGCATGCAACTTACCTTGCAAAGCGACTTCGCCAAGGTAAGTTTAGGTCCCTACGACAGACTTCCTAGAAGAGGAACAGGAGAAGTTCTGGAAGCTTCATCAAATGGACGAGCAGACGTTATCAGACAAGATCGACATGTTTACAGCCCAGTGCATGCAACTTACCTTGCAAAGTGACTTCTCCAGGGTAAGTTCAGGTCCCTCCGACAGACTTCCTAGAAGAGGAATAGGAAAAGGTCTGGACTCTGGAAACTTCATCAGATGGACGCGCAGACGTTATCAGACAAGATCGACATGTTTACAGCCTAGTGCATGCAACTTACCTTGCAAAGCGACTTCGCCAAGGTAAGTTTCGGTCCCTACGACAGACTTCCTAGAAGAGGAAAACGAGAAGTTCTGGAAGCTTCATCAAATGGACGAGCAGACGTTATTAGACAAGATCGACATGTTTACAGCCTACTGTTTGCAACTTACCTTGCAAAGCGACTTCGCTAAGGTAAGTTTAGGTCCCTACGACAGACTTCTTAGAAGAGGAATAGGAATGGTTCTGGAAGCTTCATCAAATGGACGAGCAGACGTTATCAGACAAGATCGACATGTTTACAGTCCAGTGCATGCAACTTAGCAAAGCGACTTCTCCAAGGTAAGTTTAGGTCCCAACGACAGACTTCCTAGAAGAGATATAGCAGAAGTTCTGGAAGCTTCATCAAATGGACGAGCAGACGTTAAGGACCACGCAACCCGTGACCCGCACTGTGACCCGTTTATTAAATTTAAATAATTATAGCGTGTGTAGATCATTTCGAACACTTCACCCGCGTAGCTACTTTAGCTGCTGACTTGTACAAAACGCTCAAAGGTAATAATAAAAATTTGGATTACGAGCTATCGGATGATATCTAGAGATATAATTTCGTAAATATGGGTTTTCGAAATTATTTGAACCAATGAACAAATTTTACACGCGCAACTCATAACAATTTAGGTTATGTAAATAACTCATTAATTGTTTGAAGGGCCTGAAATAAAACTTTGTTTGAAAGTTAAGGACAGCGCCCATACGCGACATTATTCGTGTGCCATTAAATATAATTTTGTTTCGCTCAGTTTGACAGTTCCGTTACTTAGTCTTGTATGTTTTATCTATTCCTCTCTATTTTGGAGAACGAATAGTGAAGGATACTGTTTTTGTTCAACGAATGGGTCTATAATAGAGTAGCCCCATTTTTGAAGAAGTAGAATGCAAGAAGCAAGTCGTGTAACAGTTGGGGTGACAACGTTATCAGAGGGTTTAGACCCTGCAGAATACGGATCTGCCTGTCGCCATCCCCAAATTTGAGCCGGAAGAATGTTATATCGGAAAAAGTGCAGCCCATACAAATTTTTTCGTTGTACATTTGGTAAATCGTTGTTCCGGTACTCTAACTATGGCTCGATTGTTATGAATTTTTGATATCCCGAAATTTTTGACACTCCAGCTCCACGTCTTTCTCCGCCATCTTGGAAAATGTGTCACTTTTTTCAGGTTTTTGCTTGTACTGTCGTTATAGTTCATTTTAGTGCTAAACATGGTTTGGCAATATTGTAAAACCATTGACTTATAATATAGAAATAGACACACAATGCCGAACAAAAATGACGGAAAATGTGGCACTGATTGACACTGTCAGTTGCATACACGCTTTGTCACTGTCACTGTCTGCCGTCAACACGAAAGTACCGCAACGCGGTACATTTGAGGGTGCCATTTTTTTCGCGTGACTGTGTATCTAGTTCTTTTATAGTACATCTATGTGTAAAACACAAAATTTGCTAAAACTTTTGGCTACCAAAATTTTTTCTATGACCCCTAGGGACGAAGATATGACAGGAGATATCATTATAAATTGCCACTTTTTTCTAGTTTTCCTCTCATATCTACATGTTAAGTTCATTTTAGCGCCAACTATAGTTCGGAAACATTGTAGATCACAAAATTAGCTACAACTTTTGTATTGAAGGTACGATGTCATCTATGGGGTACTACCGTCGATATTTATTACTTTCCAGTTTTCTTCCCATATTTGTATTTTAGTGCATTTGTCGGTCAGCAATATTACAGAAGACAAAATTATATGCAAATTAAAAGTACCTACGATCTTCTAGGTATCGTGGAAACAAACGATTTTGTCTTTTGAGGGATTGAAGTGGTATAGATCGGAAAGTGACAGATGCTTTATCTAGTCGTCTATCACGCTATCACTCGATCATCATAGATTCCCTACAGATTGCAATTCATTGCATTCAAACCTAAATATGGGAAGAAAACTGGAAAAGTAACATATTTCGACGGTTGTATTCCATAGATGACTTCATATCTTCTTTCCTAATGGTCGTGGAAAAAATATTTCAATACAAAAGTTGTAGCTAATTTTGTGATCTACAATATTTCCGAACTATAGTTAGCGCTAAAATGCACTTAAAATGTAAACATAAGAGGAAAACTAGGAAAGAGTGGCAATTTTTAATGTTATCTCCTGTCATATCTTCGTTCCTAGGGATCATGGGAAAAATCTTTGTATCCAAAAGTTTTAGCAAAATATTGTATTCTACAATATTGAAGAACTATGTTTAGCACTCGAATGAACTTTGATGACACTATAAGCAGAAAACTGAAAAAAGTGACACTATTACCAAGATGGCGGCCAAAGTTATGGCGCTGGAGGGCCGAAAATTTTAGGTTACCATGGCTAATATTGTCCTTTACAACACACCAAAAAACCATATCAATCGGACCTCTTTTAAAGTACCTACCAGAGCATCGATTTACTAAATGTACTACGAAAAATTTTGTATGGGCTGCACCTTTTCGGGTATACCGTACTTCCGGCTCAAATTTCGAGATGGCGACAGGCAGATCCATATTCTGCAGGGTCCAAGCCCTCTGAGAACGTTGTCACCCCAACTGTTACATGATTTGCCGCTTGCATTTTTTAGAGACGCCTTTTCCAATTCTGTTCCTGCTCTATAAATCATTACAGGAACTTTCGTTTAGCTAATAATACTAGAGTCTGTATTTCTGTCGAATTACTTTTCACTTTGGTCAATGGAAGTGAAAGAGGGCCATGAACTATTAATAAACCAATCCAAATTTCTCGTGCTAGTTTTCATGTTCGGACTTTTCATAGTTTTAATGTGTTATTGTTGAATGTGTTTTACTGATATTGATAGTCAAAATCAGCAACGTTAATATGAAACTTCAAAAACGCTTGCATGAAGTTTGTAGGGAATTCTTACGGGTCGGCAGCGTCCTTAACATCATGCTTTCCCGCTGTTTATTTTTTTAACAGAATCGCAAGTGTATTTTTCCAACGAAAAACGCAAATTACACATAAAAAACGTCGCGTTTCCAACAGAAAAACACGAGCTCAATTGCCTGAATACGACCTGTGCCTCCTTTTATATGACTGTTTCTGCTTTTGAAAAAGTTTGAAAGTCGACAAATAAAATAATTTATATATGTGACATTGCAGGCGGCTTGCAATGTTCTTTAATTTTGATCTGACCTTAAACAATACACTTTATCTTCCAATATGTAGCGAGTAACGTCCAGTTTGCGGGCCATTTTTGAGAAAATGTTATTTTATCAGGTTCATGAGATAGCAAACGACATAAAGAAGGCTTGGAAGGCCATGAAGGACGCCCAAGATTGGGGCCGGATACTAAACCAGAGACAGAAACTGTTCGGCCAACCGGTTGTACCATACGCGGACCTCAACCGATTGGTTAAGGAGTTTGAACCCTATCGAAACCTCTGGGTCACTGCTTCAGGTCAGTATACTATTAATTCACGAAAGTTGAAATGGATAGTATAAATGATTTTATGTCACACCTGACCATAAAGCGGCAATTACCGCACGCTCCGCGCGCGGGAAATCCCATTTCCGGGCCAGGAGGTGACATAAATTTTTGTACTTAACACGGCGGTAATAAAGAAAGCCTCAGATCGCATATTTATCGCCCTTGCCTTCGGCTCGGGCGTCAAATACCTGCGATCTGAGACATTGTTTGTTTTGCCGCCCTTGTTAAGTAATGTACTATAATGTATGTACACTTGTACAGTCACAGTGCGATTGTACTTGCCTAGAGGCAGAAGAGAAAATTCAAGCCCTATTGCTCAGCTATCTTGGAACTATCAGCAATCTGAATCATTACTTAGTATAATATCATACCTTACATTCACACACGTAGACACACACACACACACTCACACATGCACATGTAAACGTCACGCACACCTTTTCATGCCATAGTTTTATTATGTGTTCTTAATAGTTTACCTAGTGTTTTCTTCACTCCTTAAGCGGGTATTACACTGTCCTGAATTCAGGACACTTAGAAGGGTTCCGACCTATACGTTAGAGCGAGATGCTTCAACTCCCCTCTACTATAGTTAGGACGCCTGATTCAGGACAGTGTAATACCCGCTTTAGTGCACAGTGTGTTTTTTACCCAAAAAAGTGACATTGGCTATTTATTGAATATTTCTACACATTGGTTCATGACAAATGCAAGACTAGGGCTGGGTTGCACCAAACTGTCTGTAATCGTAAGCGGTGTTCGTCAAATCTGATTGTATGGAAAGTTTGACAAGTTTCTATGGGATGACAGCTGCCGGCGCCATATTTGACGATGACCGGCCTGTGTTCGTATGTTGATGCAACCGACCCTAGAACTCCGAAGAGTCAATTATGAATATTTAATTTTTTAATAAATCTTTTAGTTTCCGTGATTTTGTATGTCAACTTACTGAAAATAATTCGTACAAAAAAAGTAATGCAGATGTATGTATAGAGCAGTTCTAGGCGCATAGGTATTATGTCGTTTTTATTTTATCATAATTGGTGATAGAACCCTCAAAACCAATGTTTTTATTGAAATTAGTATTTATTTTTTCATAACTTTTCTAGCTCAAAGTAGAATCTCTTCTTAGCAATGCTATTTTGTTTCTGAAATTCTGTATATGTAAGAAAAAATACATTTCATTTTTTCATTTCAACCATGGTGACTCCACCGACAAAAGCATAGCTCTTAAGTTCAAGGATAATGATGACAGTTGACCAATTTAATTTTTGGGCCACTTTGTGACTTGACACAGTTAAAATCAATATAAAAGCTGCTAGAGATCTCATATTAATGTTACTGTTACAAGGTACGAAGTGGCCAAGAAATATTAAGAATAAGAAAGACAAATGATTTCCGGCTCCCCTAAGAATATTTTTGACGCGCCGCCACTGCTGTACATACTTACTACGAGTATTAATTATAATCACTAATAGTAGATGATCATTTTAGTACTTTGTCGAACTAACGTAACACTACTGCGACAGTCGGGTTGTGTCAAAGTAGTGAAAGTGACAATGAACTAAAATGATCATTCTACTATTGCTGTGACTGTGCTCATACCAAAATCAGGGCTTGAAAGCGGTTCTAAAAGTGCATGTAGTGTACATACTTACTATAATCATAATCACTAATTATTCGGCGATTTTCACTGGTAACGACTCCAATAGTACATTACTTACCAAGGGCGATAAAACAAAGAATGTCTCAGATCGCAGGTATTTTACGCCCGAGCCGAAGCAAGGCAATTCTTTATTATCGCCCGTGGTAAGTACAAAATTTTATGTCACCCCCCTGGCCAGGAAGTGGGTTTTTTCGCGATAATAGCCACTTTATGGTCAGGTGTGACATAAAAATACTTATGTCTTATAACTGCTGCCACTGCTGCTTACTGAGTCTAAAGATATCATGGCCGAGCGCCTGATTAATGGCTAAACCAAAAATATTTTATGAATATGGCGATGGAGACAGAGTTGGGTCAATCAACTATTTCTTGTAGCTTGTTACCTACCATGGTTAACATACCTACCATGGTGGTCTACTGGGTAACTCTTTAAAACTGCGATTTTATAGACTTTAATCTTACTAGACATGATTTTTAGCGATAGTTATAAACCCATTCTGACGTGGGCCCCAACGCTTGAGCATGCTAGAAGTTAATAAGAAAGCAAAAAGGAAAAGTTGATTGACCACCAACTCGTCGATCGTCAACTTTTTCAGTTGTTCCGATAACTGTATCGGTACGAGTTTTTCCAGAGAATAGTCGAGACCAAAATAGAGATGACCGAGCAATTTATATAAGTAGCTTATCCCGCCTTTACAGATTTTCTCAAAGCCAAAGAAGTCTGGTTTGAAAATCCACTCATGTACGTTGATGCTGACTCCGTTGAGCCGCTCATTGCCGAATACTACCGGACGATAGTCAAATGTACCAAGACTTTCGCCGATATGCCTAAAGTCCAGAATGTGGCGACCACAATTCGGGTACGTCTTGTATATAGAAATTGATTGATCGTGTTCATTGCTTGCACACCTTTGACTAATGATTTATCAATTTGCAGGACGACATTGACGAGTTCAGACCGCTTATTCCTGTTTTGCAAGCTGTGAGGAATCCTGGCATGAAGGAAAGGCATTGGAACGAGTTTATGGAAAAAGCAGGTCGGTAAATACGTTGCATAACTAGTTATTACTTTTACCCAAATACGGCAACGGAGCAACTACGGTGACTAAATTTACTAAATTTTATGTAATATATTACAAAATATTTGAAATTGTGCACGCTCAAATCTACCTGGAAATCAAATTTATCCATGAAGTCACCCGTAAATTGGTAGATCCGAGAGTAAAACAGATCTATAGGTGTCGGAGCGTGCACTAGTTGCCTTGATTTCTTTTTCTCATTAGGCTAGGTTGCTTTTTCTCATTATCTTGGATTATATGGCAAAATTGTACGTAAATCAGGTCTGACCTTCAGCTCGCACAAATTATTTCTTCACCAGGAATCACTGTGACCATGAACGAGAAGCAGACATTCCAGATGTGTCTGAAGCAGGGCGTGGCCGAGTACGCGGATATGATCGCGGACATCGGCGAGCTGGCCAGTAAGGAGTACGTGATCGAACAATCGCTGGATAAGATGCAGGCCGAATGGGCCACCAAGATCATAGAGCTGACGCCCTATAAGAATACTGGTATGTCTTTCTGGAGTCGCATCTCGAACTAATTGAAAAGGTATTTTTTACATAATTTGGCAAATGATGATTTTCCTATATGCTTCTTGGCATGTCCTTCTTTGGGTGTCCCCTGTTTTGCAGAAAAATGTTTCATAGAATGTATTGTTTCACAGAATTTTCATTTCATAGAAGTTTTTTTCAGACACCGTTAAATTTTCATTTACATCTTAAATGCCATTGTGTAGAATCTAATTAGATTTACCCGAAAAGTAGGTACGGTTGGAACTGCGGCCTTTTTGAAAAAAAAACATGTTTTCTATGAGATGAAAATTCAGACAGAGAAACAATGATGATAATGATGAGCTCCTGACCGGTTTCGGCCTCAGCGACTGTATATAATTCTAGGTTTTGGTTAATAGGCATTAGGTACTGGAGTGCTGTTGTTCCACTCATTGGTGCGCTCTTAGGTGACTTATGTACCCGATCTTTAGACAGAGAAACAATACATAGGTATTATATGAAACCTCTGTTTACGAAACAAAGTACAACCGTACCGTCTGTTGTATTAGTGGTCTTGAGGGTCTGTAAGGAATCGCATCTTTAATCCAATTAGCTTATAAATGTGGTTAATCTCTATTGGTTGCTTTTTATGACTGGCTTATGACGATCACAAATCGTCGTGGCAATGATGGTGATTATTGCGCGTTGTTTTGAAAAGAATACTTTTACCGAGACCAATGGTATTGTGATCGATACTTATCACAATCAGAAACTACTGATAGAGTATAATATTTTTCTTGGTATTCCTTATGAATATTTTGACGACCGCTTTAGCTTAGTTGGTAGTGATCCTGCCTACCAAGCTGCAAATCCCGGAGTCCCGGGTTTGAACCCCGGGCAGGGCATTTATTTGTGCAATGAGCACGAATATTTGTTCCTAGGTCTTGAATGTTTTCTATATATTTAAGTATTTATTGATTTATACAAGTATGTGTATCGTCGCTTAGTACCCATAGTATAAGCTTTGCTTAGTATCTAAGTTGATTTGTGTAAGATTGTCCAAAAATAATTATTATTTGTTATATCAAAAGATCCTTCCCTATATCAATGCTGTACCCAGTTCATTTATTTCTCCAGGAACATTCATAATGAAGATAGCCGATGAAACGCTGCAAATGCTAGACGAGCACCAGATGCAAACACAGCAGCTAAGCTTCAGCCCGTTCAAGGCGGCCTTCGAGCTGAGGATACAGGAGTGGGGCGACAAACTGCACCAGACGCAGAAGTTTGTCGACGAGTGGATCGAGTGTCAGAAGTGAGTTTTCGACAGGGAAGTTGTACCTCTAAGTGTGACAAGGTTTGTTCACGACGAGACGCTGCAACTACTAGACAAGTACTAGCTACTGACCCAGCAGCACAGTTTCAAACCGTTCAAGGCGGCCTTTTAGCTGATGATACAGAAGTGGGGCGACCAGCTGCACCAGACGCAGAAGTTTGTCAACGAGTGGATCGAGTGTCAAAAGTGAGTTTTCTTCCGAAAAGTAAATACTTATATGTATAAGATCTCATGCCATTAGGAGCCCATGGACGGCGCATTACGGACAACCTGTGATAGAAATTCTCACTTATGATATTAGTTTAGTATTTTATAGGTAACTAGCCTTTGCCAGCGACTTCATCCGCGTAAATGGGATGATTTTCGGGATAAAAAGTATCCTATATGTTAATCCAGGCTATCATCTCGTTATATACCAAGTTTCATCATAATCCGTTCAGCCGTTTTTGCGTGATTCAGTCACAAACATCCAAACACACTAACTTTCGCATTTATAATATTAGTAGGATAGGATATAGGTATTCAGCGAAATCTTCATTTTCATCGTAAGTACTTCGTAATCATGTTTTCATGGTTTTGACAGGGAATGGATGTATTTAGAGCCAATCTTCACATCAGAGGACATATCACGCCAACTGCCGATGGAAGCGAAGAAATACAATACCATGGAGAGAATTTGGAGGCGCATCATGGCTGCTGCCGTTGCTTGCAATAAGGTACTTAACCAGTATTTTTATTATAAGTCAATTCTTATGAAATCAAAGTTGGGTAACGCGCTACCACGCGCTACGCACCCACGCAAACAATTAACGCGTGTACAGACAGCGCACGCACACATACTTACCCACAGCGCTCACATTCCTTCGCGTGTCACAGGTGTGCCTGTCTATATCCTTCAAATGGTTGATTTTCCAGATCATGATAATCTGTCCGGACACGCGTATGTACGACAGCGTGGTTGAAGCCCGGCACCTTCTAGCCGTGGTATCGAAAGGGCTGAACGAGTACATGGAGTTGAAACGCCTCCGGTTCCCTCGCTTCTTCTTCCTAAGCGACGATGAGCTGCTCGAGATACTCTCTCAGTCCAGAAATCCGAAAGCGGTGCAGCCGCACTTGAGGAAATGTTACGAGAACATCGCCAAGGTTAGTTCTTTCTATTTCCGGAGGGTCTATGACGACAAGATCCCGAAATCCGAAAGCGATGCAGCCGCACTTGAGGAAATACCTACTTCGAGATCATCGCCAAGGTTAGTTCTTTCTATTTCCGGGGGGTCTATGACGACAAGATCTCGAAATCCGAAAGCGGTGCAGCCGCACTTGAGGAAATGCTTCGAGAACATCGCCAAGGTTAGTTCTTTCTATTTCCGAGGGGTCTATGACGACAAGATCCCGAAATCCGAAAGCGGTGCAGCCGCACTTGAGGAAATGCTTCAAGAACATCGCTAAGGTTAGTTCTTTCTATTTCCTGGGGGTCTATGACGACAAGATAAAGTATCTGTCACTTTCTATCGAGCGGTATCAGGAAGTGACAGCATGTGACAGATGTTTTATCCTGTCGTTTGTCACGCTATCACGCGACCATCATACACCCCTGAGCTTGTTAATTTAGATTAAGGTTTTTTAAACTTTTTCTATAGGTGTACCTACTGTTTAACTGAGACCGCGACTGTGACAAAAGGGGAGACGTCAAAGGGACGGGTAGTGGGCGGAGTGTCCAAGCCTGTACCCTTCCGCGTAGTTTCAGTTAAGAAATCGACCGGTAATCGTGGACCCTTTTTGAAATTTTAAAGAGCCCGTGAGCCCGTTTCGAAATTCTGTCATACAATTTTTTTTGGTGTAATAACTCACTTTGAAAGTCGGCTTTCCATGGACACCTGACGTTCTTTACACGGACCTAGGGGGTCCATCCATTTTTTAGAAACTCTGGATTAAGGTTTGGTACCTTACACAGTAGGTGGTACAGAATAAATGCCTAGTACGTAAGTACAGAATTTGGACTGTTCAGCAAAACTGATGTAAAGCGCGGTTTAGACTGGCAAGAAGTTGCATGCAATTTTCAGTGAATTTTCATTACATTGCAGGGTTTGATCTTATTCAACTTACCTCGGTAGCCCGTAGCCCCGCAATGTAAAGAAACTTGAATGCAATCTCTTGCCAATATAAATCGGCCTTATGACAGCTAAAAGTTAAAATTCTGGCACCTGGTCACAATAGTATAATAGTATTGCATACAGAACGGACGCGAACCCCCCGCACCGAGGTCAGTTACCTCGTCCCTGACAGGCCCAGGCTGACAGGCCGGGTTACGATCGGGTTACCGTCGCGTCTCGCGATTCGTCCGCGTCAGGCGCTACGCACTCGCGCAAACAATTGACGCGTGTACCGACAGCGCACGCACACATACTTACCCAAAGCGCTTGCTTTCCTTCGCGTGTCACCCCCGTGACCTGGTTCAACCGCATAGCACGTGCTCTTTCGACTAGTGAGGGTCACGTTTGCGTGTCATCGTCGTGGTGCAAAGTTGGCCGCCAAGCCTAAGTCTTATATTATTATCAACTGCGTTTGACTTAATTGCACCTCGGAGGTGCACAAGAACCTAGCTTAGTCGCAGAGGCTAGAGGCAGGAGCTGGAGTCCTAACTGCGCCCTGTGTCCTGAAAAAGTAGATACCTACTAATATAGAACTAAAATTGTTCATTGCCAGAAATTTGCGCTTGATGAAAAGCCAAATAAGCTTTTGCGATAAATTCTAACGTTTTTAGGTTACCTTTGAATCCGACCTCAAAATTACTCAAATGCACTCAAGTGAAGGAGAGATCGTAGACCTCAAATATCAATTCTACCCAAGTTCTAATGTGGAGCAATGGCTGCTGCTACTAGAAGATACTATGAGACATAGCAGTAAGTTATTCTACAAATTATACTTATTTACAAAATCCGAAACATACTCCTATGCTTATAACTGAACTGAAAACCAGCGCTGTGCAGCCGTAATTGCTAGCACAGCACATGCTGAGCTCGCATAAACATAATTATACTGTGTTAATACATGTACCTAATTTGTTTGTTGTGACAATATTTTTTTTAATAATTTGTGAGTTTTAGACTGTTGTTGCCCTAAAGGTCTTACTCTCTCACAAGTTTTCAGTTAGGTAATAATGTATCATTTTATTTTGCAAAACCGCCCGCTTTAGCTTAGTTGGTAGTGACCCTGCCTACGAAGCTGGCGGTCCAGGCCAGGGCATTTATTTGTGTGATGAGCACGAATATTTGTTCTTGGGTCTTGGATGTTTTCTATGTATTTCAGTATCTATTTAACTATATAAGTATGTATATTGTATATCGTCGCTTAGTACCAGCTTTGCTTAGTTTGGGACTAGGTTGATTTGGTGTAAGATTGTCCACAAATATTTATTTATTTATTTAAAACATACACAGATGGTACAATAGTCAATAGCGGTAGGTACGGTCAACCAATTCGATTTCTGGTCCACTTACCTTTTCACAGTGAAAATCTATACGAAAGCCGCTAGAGATCTCATATTGCTATCACTGTGACAAGGTACGAAGTGGCCCAGAAATCAAATTGGTTGAATGGCAGTTAGTTGAATGACAGGGCAAGTATACATAATACTTGCACTGTCTCATACATCATACCCCAGTTCGGTTGAAGCCGATTAACTTATCTCACTTGAACGCAAACTCTTAGAGAACTCGTATTCTGTAAGTATCGCACGTATCACGTATCACTCATATCGTTTTATAAGTACCGGCTTACAGAAATATAAAAATATGATTCTATAAATGATTCTGAACCACTTTTACTATGAGTTTGTGCCAAAATAAATGTGCTGTTTCATAGGAAAAGGACGAGTCGCCCAATCGAAATGTAGTTATATGTAGATGCAGATTTTTTCACGGATAATGTTGGTTCCATAGTAAAAGTGATTCAGAATCATTGATAGAGTCATATTTATGTTCCCGACTTAGAGACCCGGCCAGGTTCAGAAAAAAACTAACTCTTTATTGCTTTAATGCCTTTGATTCAACAACCTCTCTTTAATTCTCCTTAAGCCTTGTGCGATCTATTTGATGTTAGTATAATTTAAGATTTCAAGCTTACAAGGTCATTTGAATATTCCTCTCCCTTCATTTTGTAAAGCTGCCAAGCATTATGGGCATTATTTCTAACCAATGACATATTAGGGAAAAATACTACTTTTTTCCATTCCATTCCATTCCATTTATTTCCATTGTAATCATGTTCATTAATACATTGTGGTCTTATAATCAAGTGTTAGAAGTGTGTGTGTTGTGTTAGTGTCCAAGAATACTGGTGCAACATAATACCTATGAACACCTATCGTTCCATAGTAGGCAGAGAAGGTGTTCCTGTTCCTACATGCCTTGTGGCTTGTGGGTTAATATTTTGACGTGTAAAATTTTATATTTTATCAGAAAAATGAGTATGAGTAATAATGTTAGTGTAATTTCTCCAGTTCGGCTAACTCTAGTGGCGGGCCTGGAAGAGTTGTGGACCATCCCGCGCTCTGAATGGGTGCTCCGCTGGCCTGGTCAAGTTGTCATCGCTGGTTCGCAGACTGCCTGGACTGCGGGCGTGGAAAACGCCATCGCCGAGTTCAGAATGGACCAGTTCTGTGAGGATAACATGAGGATGGTATGTGTATGGTTTTGTTATTGTTGCTGACGGAAGTTAGCCGCCCCTTTTTAGGGTTCCGTACCCGAAGGGTCCAAAGGGAACCCTATTGCTGTCACTCACGCGTCCGTCCGTCCGTCCGTCTACTGTCACACAGGTTTTACAAATTTATAGCCAAACGGTTGGAGCTACAGGCTTCAAATTTACACAGTGTAAGCATCTTGTTGGCCCAAAGCCATACAAATAGTCAAAACTTATTTTTAATTGTTTTTAAGGGGGGCATACAGCTAAAGGGGGGCACGAAAAATTTTTTTTGTCCTACCCTATCAAGTGGGGTATCGTTGTTTAGAGCTCATTGAGTAAGATACTTACTTTATTTTTAATTAAAAAATATCGGAAGATAAAGGAATGAGAAGCCACCAAAGTCAGATTTTTTTACGAAATTTTGTTCCAAGGAATTTTTTTACTTCCCAAATACCTATAAATTTAAAATTTGGTAATGTTTGTTATCATGTATATTTTACTAACAAATATTAATATAATGATAAATAAGATTTTTTCTTTGAAATTTCCTTATTTTTCCTATAAAACCAACTTAACTTTGCGGTCGGTTCGGAACCCTAAATGTGCTAAGTCCGACTCGCACTTGGCCGGTTTTTTCATAGACGGTTGACTCGGTAGATATAACTCGAAGATGGTATGTGTATTGTTAAGCACGGTTTAGACTAGCAAGAAATTGCGTGCAATTTTCATTGAATTTTCAGTACATTGCAAGATTTGATCGTATTCATTTTAACTCGTTAGCCCGCAGTCCCGCAATGTAAAGAAACTTGCATGCATTGACCTTTACTGAGGAAAGTTCACTGTCCTCTTTGTTTCTGGTGGCCGGTCTTGTTTTACCATGGTCCTTGTGGGTGCCACTTGCTCTGTTATTGGAAGAACGAGAGAGATAGGATTATCGTGCATGAGTTTCACGTTCCAATTTCGCGTAATTGGAGATTGATTCGCTGTGTTTATTTTATCCTTAGTTGGACAGCCTTCGATCTCTTGTGAAAGGCGAGCTGACGTACTTCCAACGGGAGGTCCTCTGCGCCCTCATTGTAATTGAGGTGCATGCTAGAGACGTAACGCGCATGCTCGTTGATGAAAACGTCAAGAATATCACGGACTTCCAGTGGACATGCCAACTCAGGTGAGAAAGACATTAAGAGGTAGAGGGCGTAGATGACAAAAGTCCCTCTAACACGCGTGAGCACATCGAAAAAAAGGGTTATGTTTGAAAAATAAAAGTATCGAGAAAACTTTTGCAAATCGTGTTTTCACTTTTAACAGACTTCACAGACGAACAGAAAATAGTTCAAGATTAATATGCTGAAAGGACAGATATTTAATCACTATAGATGTTGAGATCTAGGTCGATAAACATTGGCAAAAGTGTATATGTGGGCTCTTAAACTTTGTGATACATATACAAGACGCCTAACCAAGTAAAACTCTGAAGAAGCGTTTACATCAAATACTTATATTTTTATTATTAATAAAGAACCACCTTTCAGGTTCCCAATCAGATCTCAACTGCGTCATCCGTCAACTCTGTCACTATTCGTACAGATATGCAAGTTGCGGAAAGTTTTCAAAAAGTTGGAAAAGTTCTCGGAAATTTCTTGAGAATTTCATAGAAATATAAGAAATTTCCATTTTACATTTCGGAAAGTTTCAAACCCCATCAAAAATTTGAGAAATTTCAGAAACTTACCCATGTGGAAAAATTCGCAATTATGGAAAGTTTCCGACGGCACATCAGTAACCATTCGTAAAAAATTCAAACTACATTCGATCCTCGATTCCTTATTCACCTTCTAACAGCCAGCCAGCCAGTAAACTGTACCTGCATAGAGACGACATCTTTCCCGAAAATATGGAGGAAATCTCACGTTACTGCTATCCTTAAACCTGGCAAGGACGCTAATGACGCGAAAAGCTACAGACCGATTTCTCTTCTCTGTCACACACTGAAGCTTTTTGAACGCCTTGTACTGGAGCGCGTCACAACAACTCTAGAGAATGCGTTTATAAACGAACAAGCAGGGTTCAGGTCCGGTAAATCTTGTACCTCACAAGTGGTGAACCTGACACAACACATCGAGGATGGCTTTGAAAGGGGGATGGTGACAGGTGCAGTTTTTGTCTACCTTACTGCAGCATACGATACCGTAAATCACAGGAGGTTAGTGACCAAAATGTACCAAACGACCAAGGATTTCAGACTCACGCAGATTATATCTGAGCTGCTATCTAACCGAAGATTCTTCGTCTCCTTCCAAGGACAAAGAAGCAGGTGGAGATCCCTCAAGAATGGCATCCCACAGGGTAGCGTCCTGGCACCAGCCCTATTCAATGTCTACACAAATGACCAACCCATTAAGAGTAACTTGCGGCATTTCCTTTTCGCCGACGATCTTGCCCTCACGTCGCAGGAAAAATCGTTCGAGGCAGTGGAGAATGGCCTGGCAGAAGGCTTGGCGGCCCTTTCTGCATACTATAAGGAAAACCAGCTTAGACCAAACCCAAACAAAACACAAGTCTGCGCCTTTCACCTTAAGAACAGCCAGGCCAGCAGAAAACTTAAAATCATATGGGAAGACTGCCGACTGGACCACACTATGACTCCCCGATACCTAGGCGTAACGCTTGACAGATCCTTGACCTTCAAACAGCACTGTCTAAACACCAAACAGAAAGTGGCGGCAAGGAACAACGTCATGCGTCGCATCACTGGAACTACATGGGGCGCAACCCCACATACATTGCGCACTACGGCACTTGCCCTCAGTTTCTCGGCTGCGGAATATGCATGTCCAGTATGGAAGAACTCTGCACACGCTGGCCAGGTGGACACAGCCCTCAATGAAACCTGCCGTCTCATCACCGGATGCCTGAAGCCCACCAGATGCGACCACCTGTATCAAATAAGTGGAATTGCACCACCACCCATCCAGCATCCAGAGACGTGGCTGCTGCCGTGGAGCGCAAAAAACAACTGCACGACCCCCGTCATCCGATGTTCGACCGCGTTCCAGCAACAAGCAGACTAAAGTCCCGTAAGAGTTTCGCTACAAACGCTGCCCTCCTGCACCAAACGCCCCAGGAAGCCCGCCTAAGGGCATGGAAATCGCAACTCAACGAACTCTCGCTACATATTCCAGCTGCAGAACGCCTGCCCCCTGGCGCAAATGAAAACTGGATCACGTGGAAAGCTCTAAACAGATTGAGGACAGGAGTTGGTCGCTCTAAAGATAACCTCCAGAAATGGGGAATAAGATCAGAAAATAGCGACATACTCTGCGAATGTGGCACCATTCAGACGACCCAGCATATGACGCAGTGCTCCCTATGTCCGGCTTCGTGCACTACGGAAGACCTCATGAAAGCCACACCCCTAGGGATAGAGGTGGCAAAATATTGGCAAAAAAAAATTTAATATAATTTAAATTTAAGTTATTTGATCCCTTCACACGAAAAGAAGAAGAACTGTACCAATTCCACATACCTACATGGCTAAATACATACTTCAAAATGAAAGGTCAATTCATAATGTCTACAACCGACTTTTCTATGACATGCCTTCAGTGGGCAACTGCATGACCGACTTTTATGACGTCTTTTTTCTTTATTATATGTTTATTAAATTGAAATAATATTGCAGATACTATGAAATAGTAAAACCGCGCTACGTAATGGATGAGGATGAGTCCATTGAGATCATCCAGGACGAGGAACATCTGAATACCGCGCCGTACTATCACCAGTTCAGTCAGAACCACGAGGATGTCCGGGCGCTGAACTCTTCGTTTGTTTACGCCAATGAATATCTGGGGAACAGGTAATAGTACATCATGGCCGTGACCGAGAAGGAAGCAATTGCAGGCTGAGTATTTGTTTAAACGGACGTGCTTGCGAGTCCGTTTAATTTTAACGAAGCCTGCAATTGCCATTCCGGCCGAGGCTAATATAGTGCTTTTCTCAAAAATGGGGGAAATATGTCAAAATTTGAATTATGATTTGATAAAACCTTAAAACGTCATCAAAAACATCATGCTTTCCCGCCATTTTTTTTAACAGAATCGCAAGTGTATTGTGTATTCCGCAAATTATTCGAGACCCATAAAAAAACGTCGCGTTTCCAGCAGAAAAATACGTGCCGAATTGGTAGAATATGACCTGTAGGCAGTACTTTTATTTAGAAAAGCCTACATTTATTTATTTTAAAAAGTTTGAAACACGACAATTAAAGGAATTTATATGTGACATTGCATGCGGCCTGCGATGTTTTTTATTCTTTTATTTTGATCTGACCTTAAACAATACACTTTATCTACCAATATGTAGCGAGTAACGTCCAGATTGCGGGCCATTTTTGAGAAAAATAATATTAAATACCGGACCGAACCATGCCGGGCGACACAGCGTTGCAAGACTTGCAAGGCCCCACACGAGGTGGGCTGATGACCTGGTTAAGGTCACGAGGTTCCGCTGGAAGCAGGCAGCCCATGACCGATCGTTGTGGCGCTCTCTGGGGAGGCCTATGTCCAGCACTGGACGTCTTTCGGCTGATTATGATGATGTTGATAATGATGAATATTAGATATGCGAATGATTACATGTTTAGGTAGATGTTTGTTACTTAAACGCGCACAAACGACTTACTGGACTATGATGAAACTTGGTACCTATACCTAAAAAGAGCTATGACATAGGGAGAAGTTTTCGCGGACGAAATTACTAGCACAAGCTTGTTGTATTATAAGTATTTGTTGGGGGGTCCACAGTCTTGCGTTTGCCACTACCGCTGGGCAGTCGCGGTGTGCATAAGCTCATATTTCTGTATGTTTATAGTGGACGTCTCGTAATCACGCCGTTGACTGACCGTTGCTACTTAACGTTGATGTGCGCTATGCATTTAAAGTTCGGTGGCGCGCCAGCCGGCCCTGCCGGCACTGGCAAAACTGAAACCACTAAGGTACGCTTCTTACCAGAACTTATCTAAACAAAGATGTGATGTGTTAATGTTCAAAATGTTTTGAGGTAGTAGAAGAGATCTAGCCTTAGGGGTCATAATAATTCCCAAGGAAGCGATGTTTGACTTTTTAAGTTCTTTGTGTGTATCTTTTTGACATACTAAAAATCTTCCAAAATCTGACCGCGCAAAATGCGTTTTTTGACCCCCCAAAAAAAAAATTTTGGATTATTCTTTTATTACTCAATAATGCTTAGTGCTACACAAAAACTTCGTATTAGAAATATGTTTAGCATACAATTATCTATAACTTTGCCTCTTATCACTTTATTGATAAATCTAATAGTTCACGAGAAAAATGCTTTACAACATTGCGTTTCTTATTAAAAACCTGTTAGTTAAAAGGCTTACTAAAATTAAACTATACCTTATGCAGACGGCAAGACACTTTACCCTGTGATACTTGGGACCAATAAGAATGATTTCATCTGAGGAAATGAAAATTTCATCCACTGGATTTCAAGATGGCGGTCCTTTTCTAAAATGGGAGCTGCATTTTTTCAAAAGTGATATGTTACAAAACGGCAGCTGCCATTTTATTAATACTGGTATCAATCGATTGGTACTGACGCCACTAATTAAATTAAGAAAAATCTTATTTAAAAATTAAAGATTGCGGCAGACTACTAACAAAAATGTAAAATTTTCATTGTTCTTTTTTTCATTATAATAAATATAACAACTAAATGTCCAATTATATCGTGACTTAATTTATTTAAATAAATTCTCGTAGTATTATCTACGAGATAAAACAAAAATTATGACAATCCGTCGATTAGTTTCTAAACTGTATGAATTACAAACGGGCCGCGGCAACTGTATCACGGTAGATATGGAAACAAACTGCACTTGTAATGAAAATAAGACGCGTTGTACAGTCGTAGTAGTGAAGAGACCGAACTTAGTGATTGTTTTCGATGCTATCTAATTTTCATCCGTCAGAAACCGAGATTACACCATTTCAAAATAATACATTTAAAGTATTCTACCAAGTTAAAGGGTGCACAGATTTAAAAATTAAATATGGCAATCGAATTATAAATACGCTATGTAACAGAAAAAACGCTTAGATTTTAAAACTTTTCTTCTGGAAATAAAATTTAAAAAAAACTTTTTTTTTCGTTTCGCAACTAACGACTTTTTATTTATTTATACCCTGTAAAAGCCCAGATTTTGTATATTTTGTTCAAACATTTTTTTTTTAATGAGAGAAAACAGTTTTTTTTAATATAGATATTTATTACAAAATGCGATTTTTACATTGTATTTTGAATATAAAAGTAGTTTGTTGCGTAACAAAGATAAATAAAAGTTTTCTGTTTAATGTTCCCCATTTTTATTAGTTTAAAAAAAAGCATCAGGACCTAAATTATTATTTTTCAAATGTTAAGAAGCGTTTCCTCTTTCGATTGCCATATATTGAATTTCCAAATGTGTCCAGTCTTTCACTTAGTAGATTATTTTAAATATATTATTTTAAAGTGGCGTAATCTCGGTTTCTGGCGGATGAAAATTAGATAGCATCAAAAACAATCACTTAGTTCGGTCTCTTCACTACTACGACTGTACAACGTCTTATTTTCATTACAAAAAAGCAGTTTGTTTCCATATCTACCGTGATACAGTTGCCGAGGCCCGTTTGTAATTCATATAGTTTAGAAACTAATCGACGGATTGTCATAATTTTTGTTTTATCTCGTATATAATACTACGAGAATTTATTTAAATAAATAAAGTGACGATATAACTGGATATTTAGTTGTTATTTTTAATGTAATGAAAAAAAGAACAATGAAAATTTTACATTTTTGTTAATAGTCTGCCGCCATCTTTAATTTTTAAATAAAATTTTTCTTATTTTGATTAGTGGTGTCAGTACCAATCGATTGATACCAGTATTAATAAAATGGCAGCTGCCGTTTTGTGACAAATCACTTTTGAAAAAATGCAGCTCCCATTTTAGAAAAGGACCGCCATCTTGAAATCCAGTGGATGAAATTTTCATTTCCTCAGATGAAATCATTCTTATTGGTCCCAAGTATCACAGGGTAAAGTGTCTTGCCGTCTGCATAAGGTATAGTTTAATTTTAGTAAGCCTTTTAACTAACAGGTTTTTAACAAGAAACGCAATGTTGTAAAGCATTTTTCTCGTGAACTATTAGATTTATCAATAAAGTGATAAGAAGCAAAGTTATAGATAATTGTATGCTAAACATATTTCTAATACGAAGTTTTTGTGTAGCACTAAGCATTATTGAGTAATAAAAAAATAATCCAAAATTTTTTTTTTGGGGGGTCAAAAAACGCATTTTGCGCGGTCAGATTTTGGAAGATTTTTAGTATGTCAAAAAGATACACACAAAGAACTAAAAAAATCAAACATCGCTTCCTTGGGAATTATTATGACCCTCCCATACATTGATATCGTAGAACTCCTCTACTAAGGTGCGACTGCAAGCTGCAAGATGGTACGAGTATATAAATGTAGATCATCGCCAGTCGTTCTCTCAATGCCGTGACATAAAGTCTTATTCTTGCTGCCCAAAGTCCTTCATAGGCTCCTGTCACCCGCCTTATGGATGGCCTCGTGCAGATGTAGGTATATATGTTGGTATTACCATGAAAACCACATCCCTATCTCACTCTATCTCAGCTTTAAAGTCCACATCTACAGAGCCAGCAGTTGTCTGGACTTGATGTACTTTCATTCCTTCTTACATTACGAGAGCACGGGGGTGACACGCGAAGGAAAGCAAGCGCTGTGGGTAAGTATGTGTGCGTGCGCTGTCGGTACACGTGTCAATTGTTTGCGCGAGTACGTAGCGCGTGGCGCGGGCGAGTCGCGATCCGCGACGGTAACCCGATCGTAACGCGGCTTGTCATCCTGGCCTGTCAGGGACGAGGTAACTGACCTCGGTGCGGGGGGGGGGGGGGTTCTGTATGTAATAACTATTATACTATTCTGTGACGAGAGTCTGTTTACTTGGAGCATCGTAGCCCCATAATCATTAATGTAAGAGACAATCTCTTGTCGGTGGAGCAATTTCCATGTATATCTTTCTTGAGCCTTTCGTAGTTCCACATTGTATAAAATCACAATAATATCTTTATTTAATTACAAATTGCAGGATTTGGCTAAGGCATTAGCCGTTCAATGTGTGGTCTTCAATTGTTCAGATCAACTGGATTATATGGCTATGGGCAAATTCTTTAAAGGACTGGCCGCGTAAGTTTCTTATTTATCTGTACTGCCCATTTACACGGTGCAAGATTAGCCCGCAGCCCGCAATATACTTAATCAAAATTGCATCAAGTTCTTGCAACATGTAAATCGGCCTTTATGCTTTTAGATTTTGAATAGGTACAAGTGAAACTGAAACTAATTACTTGGTTGTATAAAGTTTTTCTCTTTGATGTATTTTGTCCAAGTTCAGGATATGACTTTCTATAAGTACCTAGCTCACTTCGATTTGTTATCATTTTCTAGATCGGGTGCATGGGCCTGTTTTGACGAATTCAACCGTATTGATATTGAAGTACTGTCGGTTGTAGCGCAACAGGTATTTAGTAATCATTTTTTATTTACATTTTCTCGATCTTTAAACCTACAGTTGCTAAAAGTGGCACTGGAATTTCATTTCATGTGCTCTGCCTACTCGTACCCCTTTTGCGAATACAGGCGTGAGTTTCATTTACTTCTTAGGTGTTGTTTCATTACTTAATCATGATCATATGGGAAACGCATGATAATGTTTTAGTATGAAGGTTTTTGGCTTGTTTTTAACCATCGCTAACAGTAAATGTTATAAATTGAACTTCACTACCCGAATATCAGCGTCGATTGATGCCTTAGCTACGGTCGGCCTAACTAAACCTAAACCTTTGTAGCCTGTCACTTTAAAGTCTTGTTTAAACCTCTGTAAACCTGGTCCCCCACTTTGGCCGTTTTTTCTGACAGTTTAAAGTTTTAAACAAGTTAAACTTTCATAGTAAATCTACAACGGGTGAAACCGACAATGTACCGAAGTGTCCACCTACTTATGAGACCAATTGAACTTACTTACTTTCAATCAAATAACGCCCTAAATATTTCCAAGGCCGTGAAAGCTTAATGCCTATTCCGATTTCAGGTTATAACCATTCAGAAGGCACAAATGGCTAAAGTGGAAACATTCTTGTTTGAAGGAGTAGTACTGCCTATCAAGCAGTCTTGCTCCGTATTTATCACCATGAACCCTGGATATGCAGGTGCGATACTTTACTTTGAAGTCCTATTTGGGTCATTTTACGGAAAATTTTACACTCGACTTTTTTTTTTAATTTAGATAAAATCGGGTTTCTTCTACTCAGAATCGAAAGCACTTTCGAATGATATAGGGGAAAAAAGTGTCCCAATTTTTTTAATTCCATTCCGTTACCGTTTTCATACTAAGTTGGTAATGTTTGTATGGTGGTAACGCAATGGAAAAACTGGAAATTGTATTCTGAGTAGCAAAAACCCGATTTTATCCAAATAAAAAAAAAGTAGAGGGTACAACTTTCCGTAAAATGGCCCATTTACACACGTACCTATAGTGCGCCCCATCCACGAGGGGCGCCCCTCCACAGCCCGAGCCGTACAACTGCGCACAATTAGTATGAGATTCGCTGTGGAGGGGCGCGTCGTCGTGGATGGCGCGCAATATACGAGACTTCGAGACTCGTATTGTCGTACGTGTGTAAATAAGGTTTTAACATTCGTTATACTTCCGTGAACCGCAGTGTTAATGATACTCGCATGTGAGTCTCGTACGTGTCTATAAGGCTGCGTTTTCACCAGAGATGTGCGAGGATGTGTTTTCATATCTTTGACACCTCGCCCGGCGCGTTGCGAGGTGTCAAATGTATGAAAACGAATCCTCACACATCTCTGGTGTAAACGCAGCCTAAAGGGCCTTAGGTTGGCCGATACGATACGACACGTGCAAGGATGTGTTTTCATTTATTTGACACACAAGATACGTCCTCGCACATATATTATAATGTTTTCAGCCTTCCCACTCCCACTATCATTCTGTCTTCATGTCTGTCTCACCCCGTTGCTACACAAATTGCGGCAAATATAGTTTGCCAAATTGCATATTATTTTGCATTCACTGCCACCAACGCATATATGCGTTTC
This sequence comes from Cenopis cana, assembly GCA_951800055.1. Lineage (NCBI taxonomy): Eukaryota > Metazoa > Arthropoda > Insecta > Lepidoptera > Tortricidae > Cenopis > Cenopis cana. The sequence goes on along the minus strand of OX637487.1, from coordinate 4,088,420 downwards.
CGTTACTTTCTCCCAGTGCCTTGAACGCACAGACGCGTTCATAATATTTAGTGACTTTCACCTGTGCCTTAGTGCCTTAGACTTAGAATAGTCGGTTGAACTCACATGTGCGTTTGGGGCACACAGCAAAGTGCGGCACCTGCCGAATGTCCAGGAAAAGAGGGTGGCAGTGAATGCGTTAATAAAAATGCCAGTGGTAATGAGGTCTGTAGATGTCCTACCGTCCTACCACTACACTACACAGAACTACATTTTACTTGTATAATCTATTTCTAGGGCGCACGGAGTTGCCAGATAACCTCAAAGCGTTATTCCGTCCAATATCCATGATGGTACCGGACTATGCTCTTATCGCAGAAATCTCACTCTTCTCCTTCGGATTCTATGAAGCCAGGGCCTTGGCGGGGAAAATCACAACAACCTTTAGATTGAGCTCGGAACAATTGTCTGCGCAGGTATTGCATTTTGGCTAGTATTTAACCCTTGAACGCCATTCTTCATGTACGGCAGCTCATTTTCCATGAGAGATTCTTCTTTAAAAATGTCTTTCCATCAAATTTATGATTATTTCGACCATCAATACTTGTTCAGTGACGTTGTTCGGTAACGACGCCATGACAGTAGGCAACTGGTTTTGTACAGTAGTGGATTCTGCTCGTCGTCTCTCCGGGCACGTGTGTTCACCAACGCGGCGACGACCAAAATCCTCCACAAGAGATTGAATATAAACTATAGTTTTAAGCACAACGGTGACATTGACAACGTACGTTATATCATCTATAGTCGTTATTGGCTCCGTGGGCACGACAACATGTGGCACCGTCAGGCGTTCTTGGGTTTCAAAGGGTTAAAGGCACATCTAAAATTTCTGATAAATTTCAGCTGAAATTCTAACCGTTAGAATCTCGGTTTTTTGTAAAATTTGACTGACCCAAATGGGGTTTGTTTTGAAATCAAAATTCAATTCGCACGAAACATTTTTAGACACATCGAAACCAAAGGGTCGGAAACGCTCTTGTGATCTTTCTGGAGTCTACCTGTCCATAGATGTCTATATCTAGTCCAAAGATGTATGGAGCGCTCGTGGCCCAGCGGCGCCTGCATACCGCTTGTGGTATCTAAGGTTAAGCAACGTGGGCAGCGGTCAGGACTTGGATGGGTGACCGCTTTGAGTGGTTACTAACTGAGCGCTCCCGTGCTTTGGAAGGCACGTTAAGCCGTTGATCCCGGTTGCTGTCTATGGCAGCAGTCGTTAAGCCAAGTTGGAGGCCTTCGGGCGGCTTGAGAACTTCTATTCTAACAGTCAAGTTGCCCACTCACTTGACAAAGCCTAATCCCAATAAGGTCTAGTTTCCCCTCGGGGTTGGAAGGTCAGATGGCAGTCGCTTTCGTAAAAAAAAAACTAGTGCCTACGCCAAATCTTGGGATTAGGTAGCGGACCCCAGGCATCCTTCAGAATGCAACTGTACTGGGATAACGCTAGGAGGATGATGAGATGTATGGATGTATATCTAGTTCATAGTCCGCTTAGCACTGGCAGGCCTTACGCTGACGAATCGCTGCAACGTCATCGACTACGAAATATTTAGTGTGTATTACACCTGCTATACATGTTGGTTGAACTCAGGCCAACGCGAGCGTAGGCAAATTAATACAAGGCAAGTGCTGTGAAGACTGTGATCAGTGATCACGGTGGCCGGTAACCCGATCCGTCAGTTGCCTAACGGTGACGAGAGGCAGATAGTGCTGCATGCGCTGAGGGATGTCAACGTGCCCAAGTTTCTTGCCGATGACTTGCTTCTTTTCATTCATATTAGGACCATTACGACTTCGGGATGCGAGCAGTGAAGACTGTGATCACGGTGGCCGGTAACCTGATCCGTCAGATGCCTAACGGTGACGAGAGGCAGATAGTGCTGCGTGCGCTGAGGGATGTCAACGTGCCGAAGTTACTTGCCGATGACTTGCTTCTTTTTATTCATATTAGAACCATTACGACTTTGGGATGCGAGCAGTGAAGACTGTGATCACGGTGGCCGGTAATCTGATCCGTCAGATGCCTAACGGTGACGAGAGGCAGATAGTGCTCCGTGCGCTGAGGGATGTCAACGTGCCCAAGTTACTTGCTGATGACTTGCTTCTTTTCATTCTTATTAGGATCATTACGACTTCGGGATGCGAGCAGTGAAGACTGTGATCACAGTGGCCGGTAACCTGATCCGTCAGATGCCTAACGGTGACGAGAGGCAGATAGTGCTGCGTGCGCTGAGGGATGTCAACGTGCCCAAGTTTCTTGCTGATGATCTGCTTCTATTTAACGGTACCTACCTATATTTTTACAAGCTTTTATTTATCTTGTTTGTATGTATCTTGTGTGTCCACAATACAAAACACCAAAGGGACAGGGGACACCAAATAAAAAAAATCTATAGGTAAGTGTGAAATCTGTAAGTTTGCGGTGTCCGCTTGCCATCCGGTGGACCGTACGCTTGTTGGCTACCGTCTTTATTATAAACATTTATATCAAATTTAAGTCGTGTATCTGTAGCGCTTTCTCTAACTAGCAGCATGAAAACAGTTGTAGCTTAGATTTTTGAAACTTTTAAATAGGATTCTCATATCACCTATTCGGATAAGGGCTTTTTCTTCCCTGTTTGGAAGGGATCAAAGTGGCATTTTTCTGTGACGAGTAACAAGTTATTGTATCGATTTTGATAAAATAAATGCACAACCATTGTTATTTCAGATCTTTCATTATCCTCAATAGGTGATGTGAAAAGCAGAATGTGTCACATGGAAGCAAAATTATAATTCCACCTTGGGCGTTAATTCTCGAATCCCTCGCTACGCTCACGATTCAATTTACGGCCGCGCCTTAAATATGTCATTTTGCTCCCTTGTGACACAATCTACTATTTCACCATTTGGCATATTTTTTTACTTGTTCCTTTTGGTGTAACAATAAATTTTGAGTCAACAACACTAATCTTTAAATTGCATTTTATACACCTTAAATAGTACATTACTTAACAAGGGCGGTAAAACAAAGATCAGGGGGGCTAGCATAACATGCATCTCGTCTCTACTCGCGCGCGAGATAGGCTACCTGTCACTGTCTGATTAATGCTGTCAAAAAGTGACAGGTAGCTTATCTCGCGCGCGAGTAGATACGGAATGCATGTTGTGCAAGAGGGGCAGGTATTTGACGCCCGAGCCGAAGGCAAGGGCGATAAATATGGGACGTGAGGCTTTCTTTATTACCGCCCGTGTTCAGTACAAAATTTTATGTCACCCCCTGGCCAGGAAGTGGGATTTCCCGAGCGCGGAGCGTGCGGTAATTGCCGCTTTATGGCCAGGTGTGACATAAAAGTTTTTTTTTACAGGCATAATATCAGATTTGTTCCCCCGCGTTGAGATTCCTATTGTAGATTACGGCATCATGGAGCAGTCTATAAGGAATATACTAATAAAGAGAGGCTACGATGACCTATACAGTATGTATTTAATATTTTTCCATAGTGTTAAAGATAAAGGGTCAATCAGCTATTTCTTTTAGCTCGTTGTAACCGTGGTTACGTATCCTGCGTCACTCTTAATTTTTTTTTATTTGGAACAAAAACAGTCGCATATACAAATAACAAATGTTGTACATGTAGTGTACTAAGTAACGTTCGTACAAAGACCTGGAGGTTCATTTATCCTTACAAATTGACAACATTTCATATTTTTAACTACTTTATTTTATGAACTAGTTAGAAAATAGGTAAAAATTTAAGCCACCCGTATTTTTTCTTTTTCAATTTAACTCATAATGATTTTTCAATTTAATTCATACAAAAAAAACACGTTGAAAAGTAGGTCATTCCAAAAGGGCGTAAGTAAAATATGACGTCATCTTTCCAACAAGAATCCAGAGCCACTCCAGAGCAGCGATTGTCTGTACTCTGTACTAAGGTCTCCCTGAATACAGCGAGGAAGATGACGTCAACTTTCGGTTTACAGTAATTTGCGATTTTTTCCAAAATTAACGGAGAAAAAAATCTAAAAAAATGTTTTTGTGTACTTCACACATTTTTTACCGAAATGGTTTTCGAATTAAGATTGGAAATTATGAAATATTGTCAATTGTTAACTAAAACGTACTACTAATAAGAACTAAACTATGTTCTAACTAAACCGGTTTTCGACGCAATAATAACTTTAATCCTACTAAATCTGGGGGCACGGCCCCCGCCAGTTCGAACAAAACAAATATGATTTTTATCGATGATTATAAACCCATTCTGACGTGGGCCTACTCTTGAGCATGCTAGTCCATATTAGGGCGTTTTTTCTAAGAAACTCGGTTACTGTTGTCTCCTGGGTTACGGGACAGAATAACAACAAGGAAAAGTTGATTGACCCAAAATAAGCCTGTGAGTCTCAATAGTAATAAATAATAGTTGAAATGAAATGAAATGAAATGTTTATTTTATTTGCGGAATACGGGTTACATCGGGTGTTACATCGTAGATACTAGCAGTTCTCCGTATTCTACTTATTTAAGCATGCAAATGTTTGTCTTAGTTTTGTGGATGGTTAGATCGACAAAATAATATAAGGATATAAACAATAAAAATTAAAATTAAACATTCTAATTACATGAAAATTAAAAATTCAAGTAAATTTAATAAAAAAAAAATCGAAATTAACATTAACAATTAAAAATTAAGAAGTAAAAATTAAATTCAAAAAATTACATCGCATTCTAGTTACATACATTTAAATTAAAGATTAAAATTAAATTCAAAAATTACATGTCATTTTAGTATACATTAAAATTAAAATAAAATAAAAAATTTAAACATCAGAAAATAAAAATTAATATAAAATTTAAAAAAAAAATTACATGTCATTGTGGAGCCTTAGAGGACAATAGGTAGTTACTTATTACTAAATTTCTTATTCAGAAACTCTCTAATTGAGTAGAGGTTTAGATCACATAGCAAGACATATAATTTTTTTTTGAATTGACTCAAAGTAAATTCTCTTAGGTCTCTCGGTAATTTGTTATATATTTTGATGCACATAAGGTAAGGGCTCCCAGCTGTTTGCTTTAGACGGGTTTTAGGTACAGTTAACAGGTTTCCTTGTCTAGATATACGGTTGTTATATGTTATGACATCACAATTTTTCTTAAAGTAATGTTGGTTTGTATGAACAAAGACACTTATTTCATAGATATACACACACATACAGTTTAAAAATATATATTCGAGTTTTACTCTAAGAGTACAATTGATGAACTGATGACAATGCATTCGATATAAATCGATAATCCAAGTATTGTGCAGTTGTGCACCCGCTATGTCAGGGTTTCTAAACATTTTCTTTGTATATATGGACCCTTTTTGGATTTTTAATAGGCTGCGGACCTGTTTCGAACTTCTATTTACAAATTTTTAGCTATAATATCCCGTGGAACGTCCTATGACCTAAATAGTCCAGATTTTTTTAATGTGCACTCGACAAGATATCTTTAGAATGGAATTTGGAATGCTTATCTCTAACGCCATTATATTCCACTGGATATTTAAGCACTTTGAAAGATAGGCTTCCCATGGTTCACATTACATGGATCCCCCAGTTCCCACAGGTTAAGGCTAAGCACGTACTGTGGATTTCTGCCGTGTGTTTTTGTTCCGCAAAGTCTGTGAAGTATGGAACCTCCTTTGAAGTGCGCACTGCGGAAAATAATCCGTACGCGGATTAAAATCTGTGGTTTGCTGCAGTTTGGTTGTGGTGCGGCGACGGAACTATGATTAGAATGGCAAAACGTGCGGATATTTCTCCGCTGAGCGCGTACTGGAAAATCACGGTTTTTTCCTTTGCGGTTTTAAAAACGCACCGCAACTCGCCGCACCGCAGTGCGCGCTTAGCCTTAGAAACCTTGTGCTAGCTGCTAGATTGAATTACGCAGCAACCCTAAAATTCATGCGCCTATATTTTGAACAACAGTATTGCCACGTACGTATTTTAATCTAGTAGTTTCGACATGCGCTTGCCAAACTAGATCTAGTACTAGAAGCATTGTAAAAATTACCTCATTGCACTTTTTTAGCATAACATTGGCATTATTGTCAACATATGAACTATACAGGTATGTAGTGTTGTGTTTCTGGAGGTGAGCAAGGTTGCCAGAGCTCCCGAGGATGCACTATGTCGAGAGCGAGGGACCTAAATTTCTCCTTTCTGCTGTCAAAACAGTGAATCCTCAAATAACATAAAGGGTCCGCAACGCGCACGTGAGTCCTTTGGAGTTGCGAGCGTCTATAACCTTCGGTGTCCGCTTACCATCAGGTGGACCGTCCATTTGTTTGCCACCTTCGTTGTATAAAAAAAAACATACACATTAACATGTTGAAACATTGCAGCATTTGTCTTCAAGATAATACAGTTGTACGAGACAACCGTGGTGCGACATGGGCTCATGTTAGTAGGGCCTGCTGGGGCAGGGAAGACGAAGGTTAGTCCTGTCTGTATATAGTCACAGAATATAGTACATTACTGCAGAGACCAGTAAGTAAGCCATCCTGGACGTGTATGAGTTAGCCGGCCGAGCCGAAGGCGAGGTCCGGCTATAATACGAGGCCAGGATGGCACTTATGGTCGAGGCATGTATAGTGCTTTCAACAAGTTGTATAAATAGCGGTAAAAATCATATTTTTCGCCAATTCCACCTCGTTTGTTCTAAAACCGTGGGGTCGGACTAGCTTTTGTTTGTTCGGGCGCGGGCGCACGCTGCTGCGGGCGCTGGCAGGGAGGCGCCCGCGCCCGCAGCAGCAGCTGAACTTATGATATGTAATGGGATTTTCATCTCTCCTGTTCGGAAAGTTCGATTTTCATGAGTAGATAGCCGGGTTGAAAATCGCTTTTCCAACCCTAGGGTGGAAAGTAATTTTTTTTTAATTTCCATACGCCAGGGCTGCGCGCCCGCCGCGCTTGGGTGCTCCGCGCGGGCAGCCAGCCGCGGGTGCGCAGCCCGGGCGGGCCGCGGCGGCGCCAGCTGCTGGCGGCTGCAGCGCGTGTTTTTATTACTGAATCCTTAGAATATCATTTACTATTCATTTTATTTCTCAATTATTTTCCTCATAGTCGAAATGAAAAGTAGAGTGTTTAACTCGGGTGAAAGCACCCATTTCACCCTTGAACTATTGGCGCTCTCACTTCGTTCGAGCGCCAAAATATCTCGGGTGAAATGGGTCGCTTTCAACCCTTGGTTAACAATCTACTATTACATACTTACTTCCTGGACAGTAAGGTGTTACTTCCTGGACACTTCTGGCAACTGTCCAGGATGACCGCTTTCGGATACTATCTTCACAGATGTTATGAGAACATTACATACTATTTTTGAGAAAAGTATTATTACTACATACAGTACCCCAAATTATAATAGGAAAATAACAAACTTTGACCACACCTAGCGAATGACGCGAAGACGCGACCGTACGGTAGATAATGCGCAGCAACCACTCAATGGTACCACCTGCGGATGTACTTGCAGCGGCGCGGCGAACTGACGGAGTGATATGTCACTGATATAGTACGAAAACAAGGGGAGGGAGGCTCTCAGCGTCGCTTTCAACAGTAGAAACTAGTCGCTGTGGCCAAAGGAGAACGTCATGATGATGATGATATAGAACGATTCCCATTGACCGGGACTACTAAAATGATTGTACTAAATGTAAAGGGATTTGAACCCTCTTAAACAGTAGTTACATCTCATATTAGAATGAAATCGCGTATCATTTGCAGCAGCAGACCCATTCCTTCAAAGGGATCGTTCAACAATTACGTGATCATTTTTGGCCGTTTTTTTAACCACCCCTCCTGTATGTGATCACAGCGTAATCTTTTGTTTTTACCCCCCCCCCCCCCCCCTTGATTACGTAATCTTCGTCTGTGCTTAAAATTTTTGCTGTTTATTAGCACTGACACGTATGTGACGTATGTCATGTCCAAAATCTGGTCACACTGTTCCACAGTTTGTCTATAGCAGGGGAAATCCCGTTTCATCTATCTAATAGTCTTTAGTGTTACCAGTAATAAACTTCAAAATTGGACGTAAATATTTAAATATAATTTATTTTCGGACACGAACCGCAGATGACGTAATCATGGATTCTTCCCCCCTCCCCCCCCCCCCCCCCCCCCAAATAATCCGATGTATATACAAGCACCCGACCCCCCCCCTTCCGGTGATCACGTAATTGTTGAATGATCCCAAATGCCTTTGCATCTATTATAGTAGAATGTAAAATATCAAGAATTTGAAGTGTAAGCTACAACGACTGATGAACGGAATAATATATGATCATACGTCGGACTCCAGCGGGCATTTTGCGGGCACGTCATTTGGTATGGTTTACAAAAAAAGTCTTGATTTACTAGTATATGTATTTAGTATTTTTAACGTACCCGTTATCAGGTATCAACCTTTAATTGTTTCCATAATGTGTAAATACCAGGGATCGGATACCGGTATTTGCTCCATACAAAATACCGGTATTTATATCGTTCTTTTTCGTTCTTTGGTTTATAATTTAATTTATAATCAGACTCTAATAATACGAAGTTGTTAAGTAAATACATGTTTCAGTCCTTCTTTTAAGCGATAAGTTTGAGTAAGATTAATAGGTAACAAATAAATCAATCATTTTCGAGCACTTAGTATTTGTTCCCTAGTATTTTTTACCTAGTATTTGTAATATGTCGCTGGGTTTAAGTAAGTTTTTTGTAATGCTTGCTCTTAAGTAAGTTGTTAAATCAAATATACTACATAGTATTCAATCTTATTTTTATTTTAAATTGAATAGATTAAAATAATAATTAATTAGAATACCTAACTAACGTACAGCCTTAGTTGCTGAGGTATTTGGAAATGCACATTACAAATACTAGGTACCAAATATTAAGTACAAATACTTTATTCTGACAACTCGAAAATTGATTTGTGAACCTTACCAATGACACGCCCGGAAAATGCCCGCTGGAGTCCGACGTATGTATATGATACCTAAAAATTGATTATCTTTGACTAAGTGTTTTTTGTCCCAGTGTTACGAGATTCTCCGGGACGCGTTGACAGCGATTAAAGGAAAGCTAGCGCCTGATGGGTTCCCCTTTACGCCGGTTCACACATTTGTTTTGAACCCTAAATCCATCACTATGGGCCAACTGTACGGCGAATTTGATATGAACACCCACGAATGGTAAGTCCCTTTCTATTGAAACTGTACTCTAGTGGCACTGTGAGTTGTTGGTCACGCGAATATTGCCTTTAAAAAAAGAATTGTCAATGTTTCTGAAACTGACTCCTTGAAAAAATTGATAAATTATCCACCCTGCTCACACAATTTCGCGAGAATCGGTAGAGAAATTCGTCTTGGGGAAGAGAACATTTCGACATACGAAAGCGTTGTCGAAGCTGAAATATAGACCTACGTTTTTACTCGGTGAATTCGATTCTCCTACGCAGCTAGTGTACAGGCTGATACTGTTTCTAGGACTGACGGAATACTTTCAAGCTTGGTACGAGCAGGCATAGCGGTTGAAGACCTGGACAAGCGCTGGTACATCTTCGACGGCCCTGTCGATGCCGTATGGATCGAGAATATGAACACTGTGCGTTGTAATATGTGAATTTACTGAATAGCTCAAATTTATGAACCTTGACTTATCCATTTTTATAAGCATTTTTCAACGATCGGTCATGGGCAGCCCGCATCCAGCGGACCCCCGCGTCCTTGACCAGGTCATCAGCCCGCCTCGTGGGAGGCCTTCTAACGCTGCGTTGTCCGGTACGTGGTCGCCACTCGAGAACCCGTTGGCCCCACCGGCCATCGGTTCTCCGGGCAATGTGGCCTTCGTTGTGGCGCTCTCTGGGGGAGGCCTATGTCCAGCAGTGGACGTCTTTCGGCTGATGATGATCAGCATTTTTCTGCCTTCACAAATTAAAGATACATAAAATCACTCTCTAAATTTCTCCTTGCCTCCTTACCGAAGTCCTCACGTCCTTGGCAGTAATCAATAAGCATGATATAGGGTCTGATATAGGGTCTTTTCGTCCAATATTCCGCAGTGTCTCAAGACGAGAGTCTTTGACCAGTGTGTGTTGCCAGTGATGACATATGGTACGGAAACGTGGTCGCTCACCATGGGCCTCATAAGAAGGCTCAAAGTCACTCAGAGGGCAATGGAGAGGGCTATGCTGGGAGTTTCTCTGCGTGATCGCATCAGAAATGAGGCCATCCGTAGCAGAACCCTATATAGCCTTTCGAATCGCTAAACTTAAGTGGCAGTGGGCGGGGCACATTGCACGTAGAACCGATGGCCGTTGGGGCCGAAAGGTTCTCGAGTGGCGACCACGGACCGGAAGGCGCAGCGTGGGTAGACCCCCCACAAGGTGGACTGATGACCTGGTAAAGGTCGCGGGAGTCCGCTGGATGCGGGTGGCGCAAGACCGGTCATTGTGGCACTCTTTGGGGGAGGCCTATGTCCAGCAGTGGACGTCTTTCGGCTGATATGATGATGATGATGATGATGATATAGGGTGAGGCCAAAAGAGCGTAATTTTGTGAGTTGTGAGCCGCGTAATTTCAGCCGAGGTCATACTTCTGACCGTTGTGACATTGCTAACCGAAAATTTCGGTAAATGCCACAAGTATCCTCGGCTGAAATAACGCGGCTCACATCACAACTCACAAAATTACGCTCCTCTGGCCTCACCCTAATAATGTCACATTATTGACAGATTTGTAAATCCGACGCAGACCCTTTTGAATTTATTTTCAACCCTGACGTTCAATGCAAAATAGTGGTGTTACAAGTTTATCATGTGTATTTCTGTATGTGTGTGTCTGTCTGGCACCGTAGCTCCCTAACGGATGGACAGACTTCAGTACGGCTTTGTTTAATCAAAAGTCTTGATGGTGAAGATGGTTCGCAGCGATATTTCTATGTTTATGTCTTTCGTTCATTGGTTTCTTTTTATTTTTATTTTTTATTTTAATGTGTTACCTGGTGGGAAATGACTTGATGGTTCTGTCGGAAGATCAGCGCTGGCAATCGCGCCAGCACTACACGCTGAGATGGAAACATTTCGTGCAATGCCATGTTTTACTATTTTTATTTGTTATTCTTTTTGTTGTGTTGTATTGTCACGAATAAATAATTGATTCTTGATTATTCTTCAATGATGTTTTGTGTCGGGGGTTTTTATTATTTTTAATATAATTTACTTGTTCAGGTGTTAGACGACAATAAAAAGCTGTGTCTCTCCAGTGGTGAGATCATGAAGTTGACGGAAAGACAGAGAATGATCTTCGAAGTGGCCGACCTCGCCGTCGCATCACCAGCCACGGTATCCAGATGTGGCATGGTATATTTGGACACTAAGGTGGTGGGTCTGCCGCCTTTAGTTAACGCCTGGATGAAATCCAATCTTCCGCCGGTATGTAACGATCTTCGGTTTTTACTCTTACAAGCTTTTACTTAACTATTGGAGTAGGCCCATTTTTGAAGAAGTAGCATACAAGAAGCAAGTCATGTAACAGTTGGGGTGACAACGTTATCAGAGGGCTTAGACCCTGCAGAATACGGTTCTGCCTGTCTCCATCCCCAACTTTGAGCCGGAAGTATGTTATACCGGATAATGTGCAGCCCATACAAATTTTTTCGTTGTACATTTGGTAAATCGTGGTTTCGGTACCCTAACTATGGTCCGATTGTTATAGGTTTTTGATATGCCGTAAAGGACAATATTTGTCATTGTATCCCGAAATTTTTGACCCTCCAGCTCCATATCTTTCTCCGCCATCTTGGAAAATCTGTCACTTTTTCAGTGTTTTCCTTGTACTGTCGCTAAAGTTCATTTTAGTGCTAAACACGGTTCGGCAATATTGTAGAAGACAAAATTTGCTAAAACTTTTGGCTACAAAGTTTTTTGTATGACCCCTAAGGACGAAGGTATGACAGGAGATATCTTTAAAACTGCATTTTTTTTTAGTATTCCTCCCATATTTGCGTTTTAAGTGCATTTTAGCGCTAAGTATAGTTCTGCAATATTGTAGATCAGAAAATGTGCTACAACTCTTCTATTGAAATATTTTTTCTACGATCATCAGGAAAGAAGGTACGAAGTCATCTATGGAGTACTACCGTCGATATTTGCTTCTTTTTCCAGTTTTCTTCCCATATTTGCGTTTTAGTGTATTTTAGCTCAAGTTCTAGGTCTGTAATATTACAGAAGACAAAATTATATGCAAATTCAAAGTACCTACGATCTTACTAGGTATAGTGGAAACAGACGATTTTGTCTTTTGAGGGATTGAAGTGGTATAGATCGGAAAGTGACAGATGCTTTATCTTGTCGTCTATCCCGCTATCACTCGACCATCATAGATCCCCTACAGATTGCGATTAATTGCACTCAAACCTAAATATGAGAAGAAAACTGCAAAAGTAGCTAATTTCGACGGTGCTACTCCATAGATGACTTCATATCTTCTTTCCTAATGGTCGTGGAAAAAATATTTCAATACAAAACTTGTAGCAAATTTCGTGATCTACAATATTGCCGAACTATAGTTAGCGCTAAAATGCACTTAAAATGTAAACATGAACGGAAAACTAGAAAAAAGTGGCAATTTTTAATGATATATCCTGTCATATCTTCGTCCCTAGGGGTCATGGAAAAAATCTTTGTACCCAAAAGTTTTAGCAAATTTTATATTCTACAATATTGCAGAACTATGTTTAGCACTGGAATGAACTTTCACGACAGTAAAAGCAAAGAACTGAAAAAGTGACACTATTTCCAAGATGGCAGCCAAAGTTATGGAGCTGGAGGGTCGAAATTTTTAGGTTACCATAGCTAATATTGTCCTTCACAACATACCAAAAAACCATATCAATCGGACCTCTTTTAGAGTACCAGAGCAACAATTTACTAAATGTACTACGAATTTTTTTGTATGGACTGCACCTTTTCCGGTATACCGTACTTCCGGCTCAAATTTCGAGATGGCGACAGACAGATCCGTACTCTGCAGGGTCCAAACCCTCTGATAACGTTGTCACCCCAACTGTTACATGATTTGCCGCTTGCATTGTTTAGAGAAGCCTTTTCCAATTCTGTTCCTCCTCTATATCAATGTATGTAACTGTATAATATGTTTGTTCGGGTCGAATCTTGCAGCTCAAGTTTCAACCACTTGCCGGTATCCGATTGAAATGCGGAATTAGCTGGATTGGCATACTTATGCAAGTCCGGTGACAGTGGAATATTATGGTACCGTCGAGCTGATCTGATGAATGATGATGGAGACAACAAATACCCTTTACACACAAGAATTCGCGCTTGTTTTAAAATCAATATTGACTTGTAATATGAGCTCACAATTTTTTAAATCCGGATGTGAAGGGATAAATAAAATACTCATTTCGGAATCTCCAACCAAATTTTAATTTCCTCAGATCGCTGACAATATCCGAAAGATACTCCCAAACCTCATCACCGCATACCTCTACCCGTGTTTGGAACTGTTACGCTCGAAGCTGGTGGAGATAGTGACATCCATCGACTCCTCACTGGTGTTGAAGTTCCTTGAACTGCTGGATTATAGGCTACGTCCGTTGACTGGGAAAGACGACAAGCCGCCGCCGGGCGCGCCGTTTTTGGCAATGATGCGTTAGTTGCATTACAATCGAATTTATAAGTAGTTCCATCAACGAAGGAAAACTTACCGGAAATAATTAGTGTATTATAAGCGAATTTTGGCATAGTTGTAAGTAAAGATGTCTTAAACAAGAAATTAAAAGTACTGGTGGATGGGGATGGAGTAACATGGGCCCATGTCAGAATGGATTTTTAACCATCGTTAAAAATCATGTTTACTAGAATTAAATTCTGTAAAATCAGAGTTTTATAGAGTGACCCAGGAGACGTAATCATGGTAAAACAGGCTACAATAAATAGTTTATTGACCCATTTACCACAACATTTTGCGAAACTGCGGAGCAGTTTATTGGCGAACTCGTTCTTTGCTTATTTTTTATACTAAAGAAACAATAGATCCTAGTATACTAAATTATTAATCATCATCCAATTATTAGCAAAGCTGGCTCCATGCTGGGTAGTGTGGGCGGTGATCTGGTCGGTGGGCGCAACCTGCGATCACAACGGGCGCTCAGTGTTCTCCAGCTTCATGCGGGAGCTGACAGATGCCAACGGTCTGAAACCGATGTTCCCTAAGGAAGGGCGGGTCTATGATTACACGTGAGTTTTGTTGAGGCGGCAATGTCCTACCAGGGCCTCATTATCATCATCATTAATTTAAGAGACAATCTCTTGTCGGTGGAGCAATTTCCATGTATCTCTTTATTGAGCCTTTCGTTTGACCGCCTGATCAATACGACACGACGTTTACTTTTTCCTTAAGTTGGTCCATAATGTATGTTATTCTTGGTCTCCCTTTCTTCCGCCTTCCTTCTACTTTCCCTTCCACTATATTTTTAAACGAATTCGTCGTGTCTTAAAAGTTGCCCAAACATCTTTCCTCTTCTATTCTCAATGGTTTCCAACAGCCACCACCAGGGCCTATGTGACGCTATTTTTGTTCTAGCATCCGTACAATACCATGGATGCTACGAGTATATGGATTATGTTTATGTATCATGGACCGTTTCTAAAATAAAATTGTATATTTCCGTTTTAGCTTGCATGACGGAGGTTTTACTGATATGACGGAAGACGGTGAGCCCGCCACTCCCTACTGGTATAATTGGATGGCCAACATGGAGCCATACGTAGTCGACCCGGAATGGCAATACGCAGGTATTCCATGCTTTCTTCAACATGTGTGCCTATACGATAAAAATCTGCCTAGGTTCTTTTAGGAATATTGGCGTGGTGAGATCATAGCTCATAGCTTCAGTTGAATGCAATACCTAACCAATATCTGCATCTGCGTCGCGCATCCTAGAAATTTCCTGCCAGACTGACACGTGTGCACTTTGGTGTGTACGAATAACTGGGCTGGCACGGCGACCAAAAAAATTGTCTTGACCTCCGACTAAACCACAGCAGTTTGCTCGGTCCTGCAATTTCTCACCAGCTTGCATCGGCTCCGAGCTCACGCAGGTCCGCTTTCACTAAATACTGGCCTATAGCACACGTGACCACGTCTATATTTATCTTTATTTTTTCAGACATCGAAGTCCCAACCTTAGATAGCGTACGCAGCGCCGCAATTTTGGGATACAAGGTAGCGAACTATAACCACGTGATTTGCGTCGGGCCCACTGGCACTGGCAAAACAGTCACCATCACATCCAAACTATCTAGAGGACTGCACAAGAAGTTCATTTGCGAGTTCCTAGTGTTCTCTGCTAGGACTTCTTCTAATCAGACTCAGGTTCGTATTCCTATAAAGACAAATGGTGACACAAACTTATTAATTGAAGAGTATCTCTGCTTCCTTTAATGATGTTTTATTCTGACAGTTAATAAAGCTGGTTAGATAGTAATGTTATTTAAAGATAAGACTGGTTAGATTAGTAATGTTTTTTTCTATTATATACCTACCCGTAGCAAACAGTAACAAGGCAGGCGTGTTGTCAAGACAGAATGAATTATAGGAATCGTCCTAATAGGTGCGCAACTACGCGATGATTGCGCGATCGCGCGACTTTTACTTAGTAATATTTACTAGTAAAAGTCACGAGTTTGCGCGATAATCGCGTTTGTTTTAGGACGATCCCTTTAGGACACCTATTCTTGTTCAATATATTCGCGAGTTTCACTCGCGACTTTGCGCGATAATCGCGTAGTCGCGTTTGTTTTAGGACGATCCCTTTAGGACACCTATTCGAGTTCAATATATTCGCGAATTTCACTTGCGAGTTTGCGCGGTCATCGCGTAATCGCGTTGTATAAGGACGATCCCTTAGAAACTCCCCGTCGTCCCCGTCTGTGTTCTGGTACAGTCGTCATTAAACACATCTGCACATTCCAGAGTGTTCAGAAATTTACAGTTTCTTTTGGGCTGTTTCACAGGACGTAATCGACAGTAAACTAGACAGACGTCGGCGCGGTGTCTTTGGCCCGCCTCCAACCAAGAGACAAGTGTTCTTTATCGACGATCTAAACATGCCAGCATTGGAGGTGTACGGGGCTCAGCCACCTATAGAACTGATCAGGCAGTTCATGGATTTCTCAGGTAAATTATTGAAACTATTTTCGTAATACAAATAAATATGTAAGTAAAAAACCTGGCCCCTATTTCACCACAGGTGACATGTGACAATTTTGAAAATAATTTTCTATAGAAATGCATGTAAACATGACAGGCATTTTGTTACAGTTGTCTGTATGACAATTATGTTGTGAAACCAAAATGATTTTTCCTAGTCGACGTATTTGTAGATGTCGGTAAAAAAAAACTACAAACACAGCTTCAATCTCATGTCAAGATTTACTGACAAATCTACAAATATGTCGACTAGGAAGAATCATTTTGGTTTCATAACGTAATTGTCATACATACAATTGTAACAAAATGCCTGTCATGTTTATATGCATTTCTATAGAAAATTATTTTCAAAATTGTCACATGTCACCTGTCGCTTGATAATTGTCACTCTACATATGTCACTGACAATTGTCGACGTGGTGAAATAGGGGTCTGGTAGTTACATACAATCCTATCGTCATATTCATGTAACTAATAAGAAAATTCTTCTATTCTAAACGCAAGTTCTGCCTTCGGCATGGACTCTATTGCTGGCGGCGTTACCTCTCTGAACCGCAAGAGCGCTCCATTAACACTTTAACCGCCATCGTCTAATATACAAGACTAATTGACAATATAAATGACATCTTGTTAATTTGTGACAGGGTTGATAATTGCCGGATACTATTTTGACCTACGTCTGTTAAAAGGTTACCCGAATTACACACACACACACATACACAAACATTTATGTTGTTCACATTTATGTTCCCTTCAGGCTGGTACGACCGCACGAACATCGGCGAATTCAGGACCTTGGTGGATGTGGGTATAGTAGCTGCCATGGGTCCCCCTGGCGGTGGTCGTAATCCCGTCACGATGCGGTTAATGAGGCACTTCCACTACGTCTCTTTCACAGAAATGGAGTATGATAGCAAGGTATTCTTAAATATTCTTGTTGTTGAAAATGCTATTAGATTTTGCACCTTATTGCTTGAATGGTAAAACTGATTTTTAAATGAATTTCTTTGATGCAACTCTCAATTTCAAATATATTATAGTGATAGTTCATTCGACACCCCATCCAAATTCCAAGATCATCTGAGATTTTGGCAGTTATTATAAGGGCCACGTATTATGCTCGCAGATGGGCATTTTCACTTCAAAGTGTAACCCCTACATTTTTTCGGATCTAGGTGATTTTGGGTATTCTGACTCAGAATCACGACTAGGTACTATTGATTCAGATGAAGAAAAAAATGTCCTTGATGTTCCATATAAATTTTCTGTGTCAGTTTTGTGACAAGCCATATAAACTGTATGAAAAAAGCGTCACAAAACTGACTTTTTTCGGCGGGACACTTTTTTTCTTCGCGGAAATGGATAGTACTCGTGATTCTGAGTCAGAATACCTAAAATCACCGAGATCCGAAAAAGTAAGGGGTATACTTTAAAGTGAAAATGCCCAGATATTGCATGATAACATTGATAACCGACAAGATAAAGAATTTGTCACTTTTTATCAAGTCGTGACAAGGTCGCAGATGCAGTTGTCCATTGTAAACTTTTCATGATAATTACTTTGGTTTTGCGATAATTTTTAAAATTGTGTTTCAGTATGGAATATTCAAAGTGATCCTAGGCTCCTGGACGGCAAATATCAATAAGGATGTGGTCGTACGCGATGCGCCATTCCTGAAGGGCTCATTAGACGTGTTCAATTCGCTAGTAGCCGAACTACTGCCTACCCCCACTAAGTCGCATTATACATTTAATCTGCGGGATCTGAGTAAAGTCTTTCAAGGCATGCTGATGTTGGACGCGCACAATGTGAAGGTGCGAATTTGGATTTATTGTGAATATCTACTGTGATTCATCATCATCATTTATTTATTACAAAAATTACACAATTCAAGAGTTAAGGCCAGGCCAGTTCACGAATAGTCGAAAATATTAAAGTTTGAGGTTAGAATGTGAAGAAATAACATATAATTACACTAAACAAAAATTACTGTATATTTAGAAAGAAAGAAAGTAACACAATAACCGAACAAAATATTGAAAAATACTTTGGTAACTCTGTAAAAAAAACTAAATATCATCGTAAAAATAAACTTACATGCGGATTATTTCGTAATTGTCATCGGCAGTGATACGGTTTTCTTTACCAAAAAGGTAGCTTTTTTATTGTTCTAACACAATAATCGGATAGATTTTTGATAAATGATCCAGTATTTCAAAAATCAATCAAAAATATACTAAATATTCACGAAAATTGCGCGCAAATTGGATGGTTAATTGTAAACTCATTCGTGTTAGAGCAGGACGTCTGCAGTGGGACTGCCTTGCCTTAAGCCTAAGACACTGTGAAATTCATAATTTTCAATCAATAAAATACAGTAGACGGTCGCTTATCCTTCACCTCAATGAATTTCATGTATTCTACACATTCATCCAATTACTTGCAAAAATATCACACACCGGTGCTGATGCGATCAGTTCGTTGATGTCGCGAAGACCGGGGCTGAGAACTAACTTTGGTAAAGTTAGTTCCGTGTATGTAGGTAATTTCATACAAACTAAAACCTTACCATCCATTTCTCATGGTTACACATGGTTTTGTTAAACTTTTTCCACGCCAACGACGGATATATTCGTCATGGCGATATGGCGTGTAGTGCGATATCAACCTACATACATTCCTATAGGGTCCAACTTCAGGCTTGACAGTCCAATATCATAGCATGTGATTGGCAGTTTTTGTATTTGACAGAGCGTTGAAAAGGTTAATAAATAACGCTATCAATCAACTCAATAATCGATTCTAAGATGGCACGAGATTAAGGTTCCGTGGGGTGACCCATAGTTGTGTGTTCAGTAATACATGCACATTGCCTACATAGGCATACATATGCGTCAGCGTAGGAGCTATTAGTTCACGTTGTCTATGTGTTCGTATGTGTCACATTTACAACTATGGCTAACCCGCGCTCTGAGATAAAAGTACTGTAGGTAGTACCTAGATTTTGTGACTCGCAAATTCCTATGGTAATTAGTTTATGTATTAGGAGGAAGACCAAGTGATACGGTTGTGGTATCATGAGCATCAGCGGGTGTATCAGGACCGGCTCGTGTGCAACGAGGATCGCCAGTGGTTTGTTAAGTAAGCCCATTATTTATTTCGAGTATCATAACCAGAATTGATCGAATAAGAAATTAGTATGTAAAGAAAGAAAGAAATAAAACATTTATTCACTGCACGAAACGAAAGATACATATATATACAAAGAAATAATAAACGAACCACATTGAACAAATAAATGACGTGTGTCTTCGCGGCAGTGAATCGGTTGCTGTCTCAGCATTATGCCCAGGTGTTAGACACCTGTAGCGCTAGTTTTGATGTACGAGTATGTAAGAGGAAAGATAATCATTTAACAACAAAGGTATTAGGTATGAATGTGGAGAGATGTAAGAGAAGGGGTAGGCCAAGAAAAAGGTGGATGGACTGCGTCAAAGACGATATGAAGAGGAAGGATGGGAGTGCCGAAATGACGAGCGATGGAGAGGTAATGAAGAGAAAAACATGCTGCGCCGAACCCAACTGAATGGCATACGGGAAAGCTTATGATGATCGTCCATCCACCTTTTTCCTTGGCCTAACTCTTCTCTTACATAGCTTTACATTCATCCCTAGTGCCTTTCTTGTCACCTCACTTATAGTTTGCTGCAAAAGAAAATTCGAGACGATTTCAAGAGAAAACCTGAGATTGTGCTAGGTGGAAGTCTTATGCTGTTCGGCGATTTTATGGACCCAGGAGCCGAAGACAGGAAATATGTCGAAATCAAAGACCAGGAAGAGGTAAGAATTAAGAAGTGCCACATAATACTAAGAATGAGAATGACTCAATGTATCTAACAAAGTTAAAATTTGATACAAATGCAATCATTAATTGTCGTATTAAGTAACTAGAGCACCTATTCAGATTAACAATTCGGTGTAATGTAACACAGTACAAGTACAATCGGGCTACGAAATTACAGCAGTTAGTGCAGCAAGCCGAGTTAGACTCGCACACAAAGGGATACTATGGTCTGACACAAAATACACGTCAGTATACCTATGCTTACTTTCTCAATAACCGTATTAATAATTGCATTGTGTGAAAATAGGTAGCACTTTTATAACTTCTTTCTTTTCTTCTGCTCGTTACTGATTGAAATGGAAGTGGGGTATGGCCAGCATGCATTTCAACTGCCCTTTCTCATGTGCTAGGAACTCCCCCTCCCGTGCGTTACGAATTATTCATAGATAACTATGACAAACTTTCGAACTTTTGTGAATGCTGTTACCCTGTGAACATGCCGTAGTTAATTCCATGAAATTTTAATGCATTTGTCATCGTATCTATGAATAATTCATCATCATCATAATCAGCCGAACGACGTCCACTGCTGGACATAGGCCTTAGGCATAGGCATTACATGAATAATTACTAATTATTAATTAGTAACGCCCCAAAGGGCGGTTTAACCCTTCGCGACCATAGCCACTTATCAACGTTTCCCGTGTTGCTCCCCAGTTGGACGATATCCTGTCTGCCTACCTAATAGACTATAATCTGTCGACCACCGCTCCACTCGACCTGGTGTTGTTCGACGATGCCGTGGCGCACCTGTGCAGGGTGTCGCGTATCATGCGGCAGCCCATGGCCAACGCTCTGTGTCTAGGCATGGGAGGGTCTGGTAAGTCACTCTTTAAACAAGGCTTTCCATCAAATTCATGATGATTTCGCCAATCAACACTTGTTCAAAGACGTTGTTCGGTAACGACAGTAGGCAACTAGTTTTGTGCGTTAGTGAATTCAGCTCGTCGTCGCGAAGAGCACATGTGTTCACCAACGCGGTGACGGACAAAATCCCCTCTGGTAAGTAAGATCAGCACACCTGCGTCTACAACGCGACGCGAGTAGAGAAAAATCTACCCTCCTCTTTTTAAGTTCGAGCAGTGGTATGTATCTGCACCGTGGGAACCGAGAATTATACCTACACCTCGCCAGCCGCGCGCGGTAGGCTCAGTCAGTTGGCTGGCACACGCGCT
Organism: Cenopis cana; assembly: GCA_951800055.1. Classification (NCBI taxonomy): domain Eukaryota; kingdom Metazoa; phylum Arthropoda; class Insecta; order Lepidoptera; family Tortricidae; genus Cenopis; species Cenopis cana. The sequence continues at coordinate 4,067,045 of OX637487.1, read as the reverse complement.
CACGACCGGACGCTGCCACGCGTAATAAAGTTGTACCGAATCAAAAATTACTTCGATGCAAAAGAATTAGCAAGTTTACTCCGCAACTGCCATTATATCCAAATTATTTAGTTGTTTGTATTGGTTTTTATGTTTATATTTATCCTTGGGTAGTAAGTGGTATTAAATATAGTTTATTTACTATGATTTCCGAGTCAAGTTTTGCGGTGGCATTGTACGGACTAAGAAAGGGCGTAAACATCGCCGTTACTATAGGGACTTGTGACCTTTTGGAAGGGCTGGAATTCACCCTCAAAAGTGTGACGCGTAATCAGAATACTTATATTAAAATATTTTTTGCTTAGTGACTAATTCAAGTTTGGAGTGCTACTTTTACACTATTATTACATTAAACACGTTATTACGTTATACACGTTATAAATAAATAACGAAGACAGGTGACTACTTTAGTGCTTTCGTCGGAATATAGGTAGTTAGTACTTATCTAAACAAAGTGTTTCGTTTTGTAATATGTTTGTGGTAGATTAAATTCATTAAGTACTTTCTGTCGTATGTTGTAACGTAACCATAGACAGGGTGAGAGATATACTTGGAATTGAATTTTAGAAAAGCTCTTATAGAGAACCAACACTAAAGTTTATTTCTAAGTGGTGACAACCCTAGCGTCGCTCGCTCGGCGCGTGCAGTCAATGACCGGAGCGTTGAAGGTCGCTCCATTGTTAAATTTAGTAGGCATTTAAAACGGTAGGTATGAGCTTTTTTATTAGAACATACGTATCTGTTCGAAGAACTATTATATAATCTGTGGTTCGAGCGAGACAGGGATCGCCGAGTCGCGTATGTAACGACTTGGCGGTATTTTATGCTGGCGCACCAGAGATAGTTATCTCCTTATTCACATTATGCTACCCAAACCTTCGTTTGCTAAAATCTTTTAGTTTATTGCTGACAAACATGTCATAGTTACACTTAAAAAGGTTGCATCTGATTATAATGCTAGCGGTACGCCAAAAGATGCTGCAAATGGTGTTAAAAGCATGACAAACAGTACGATTGATCTTTAGGACATAATATGAATCAATTTGACCCGTTGGACGAAAAAAAAACGAAAGGCAGAGGAGTTATGACGACATCTTTTTTTGTATGGAATTTAAAAAAAAAATGTTCTGTAACCTATCGTGTGTGGTATCAAACGAAAGGGCTTTCTAAGCCGGTTCTAAAAATATATCACTCCAACTCCAGGAGTATTACATAAGATGCGCATTGGCAACTCTGTTTAACTTACTTTCTTGAAGAATTTCATACTTACTGTTCCCAACCGGCGTGTTAGTCTCTGAATAATTGGGCCATTTTACGGAAAGTTGTACACTTGACTTTTTTTTTAATTTGGATAAAATCGGGTTTTTTCTACTCAGAATCGAAAGCACTTTCGAACCTAATAGGAGAAAAAAAGTGTCCCAAATTTTTCATACAATTTCCAGTTTTTCCGTTCCGTTTCCACCATACAAGCATTGCAATCTTAGTATGAAAACGGTAACGGAATGGAATAAAAAAATGGGAAAAAAACCCGATTTTATCCCAATTAAAAAAAAAGTCGGTGTACAACTTTCTTACAGACAGGTTTTCTGCCTAACCAAACCGATGTTTGACAGCTACTTATGGCATCCCGCTCGCATGAGCTCGCCACATATCATGACATGAGCTCTTTCATTCCTAATAGCGCGAGGCGGCAAGAGGAGTATGCCTGTTTTGGCTAACCAACAACCTAGTAACAAAATGTTTAATTCCAGGCCGTCAATCTCTAGCTCGTCTAGCAGCTTTCATGGGGGAGCTACAGTGCATCCAGATTGAGATCACGAAGGCCTACGGACAGGCGGAGTGGCGTGACGACCTCAAGCAGACTATGATGAAGGCTGGTGCCGAGAACAAGGGCGTTGTGTTTTTGTTCTCTGACGCACAGGTACAAAAACATATCTTGGTATCAATAACTTAGCTACTTCTTCAAGGGAGGATAACCTCTTTCGTGGCTGTGTATTCAATCCAACGCGAGAGCGGCATACATGCGCGTCAAAAATATTCTTATTGAAGCCGGAAATACTTGGCTTTTCCTATTCTTCATATATGAGCCGTAGTAAAAGAACTGGACTGGCTGGAAATTAGGCAAGCCGGTGGGAATCGAGTTGTATGGACGCTCCGCCACTGGTAGGCAGTTACATCCGCATAAATTGTACCCGTGGCGAAAAGGTCTCACTTCGTCGATGTCTCCTGGCTCGCTTCTCTGTGGATTCCGCAAATTAAATTTCTCTATTTCGTGTCCGTCAGAATAAATCTTCCTACTAGTTAGATGAAAAATATCTTTGGTATACACTATCGTAGTATTTTAAGAGTCAGAAATTCAATAAGAAGTATATATTCATTTGTTTACTTTTGCCGATCTTCAATATAATTTCTCATTCCAGATAAAAATGGAATCCTTCTTAGAGGATCTAAACAACATCCTTAGCTCTGGTGACGTTCCAAACATCTATGAAGCTGAGGATTTCGACAAAATCTTCATGTCCGTTCGTCATGCCGTGATGGAGATGAACCTCCCCGCTACCAAGACCAACCTGTTTAACTGCTACCAGAAGAGGGTTCGGAGCAACTTGCATATAGTGATCGTCATGAGCCCTGTGGGAGAGGTATATCTCCAAAAAATTAGATTTTCAAAGTATCACCAAAAGTAGTTATCTTACTACTTCTTGGCTTGAGTTGCACATTTTAAACAGGTTTTTTTTCTTACGGTCTTTGTTTCATTAACCATTTAACTTCTTGACCGCCACAGTAAATTAAATAAGTCGTGTCACACACGCCAAAGTCTTTCTAGCAAAATAACGAAAATGAACCTTAATTGATAGCAGGTAAGTTACCTTTACATTGTACGTGTTGCCATCTATACATGGCATTGTAGGCACGGCGGCTCTTGTCATCTATACGTGACTGCGGCGGTCAAGGGGTTAACCGCTGAACCTCAAAAAAGTTACTCGCAATTTTAAACAAAAAACATAAATGTCATTTACTCTGTCTCATATATCAAACGATGGCTTTTAAAGAGTTAAGGAATATGTACCTATGGGACCTTCGGCGTGCAAGTCAGACTCGCACTTGCCAGTTTTTTACCTTGTGATGTTGTGACCCGGCCAGTGTTTTACCAGATATTCCGGGCCCGACTCCGGCAGTTCCCATCCCTAGTGAACTGCTGCACCATTGACTGGTTTAGCGAGTGGCCGAAAACCGCGCTCGAGTCTGTCGCGAGACACTTCTTCGTCAATATGGAAGAGCTACAGACCACGGACGAAGTTGTGACTTCTATGGTTGTAAGTACCTCGACCTCCTTTATACAGTACAGTTGCATCCTGAAGGGCCCAAGAAATTCCAAGAATTGGCGTAGGCGCGGCGCGGGTTTATCGGAAGCGCATTCGCTATGGAAGCCCATCTGATTTTCCAACCCAAGGTGAAACTAGACCTTATTAGGCTCGTCCAGTTAGTTTTCGAAGTTCTCAAGCTGCCTGAAGGCCTCTTGGCTTTTTTTTGCTTTTTGGTTTTTTTTTAAAAGAACTTATTTTATGATTGTCGATGGTAAGGGTTTCAGCGTCGGGATCTCGGCAAAAGTGTGACTAAGAATCACTCCCGAAGTCAGACGCTATTTAATGATACTGTCTATTCATCCTAATGCGTGCTATCATGTATACAAACTCTCCTTGAAGACATTAATCATTCATTTTCTCTAGGATTACGTAATAATCATCACTTAAAATGTTGTTGTATAGGTACTTAAAGACGCTCACAAAGTTTTGTAATTCTAGAGGAGAGTGTTATAATGAAAGTTCTTCACAAACGTTTGCTTACATGATAGGACAAGGATGAATGGGTCATTGTCAGTCGGGAAACAAAAGTTGTCTATTCGGTGGTCAATAGTTAACGGCTTGTGTGCATGTAATTTACGTTTTTATTACATGGATTTATAGACACGGAATTACAGATTAAGCGGGTTATCAGATCAATCGAAAATTATGCTTTGTAGCCCTTAACTTTTGACATGTCAACCCACACACATGACATGTGAAAAGACGCGCACCTAAATCTGACAATGACTCGAATAGGTTTTACCTACCCCATACTAAAATTAAGTTGCAATATAATTATTATGTCCTTACGTTTTATGCGACAAGCCTAACGGCCTGGTTATGTAGTAGTAGTAGTAAACACTTTATTGCACAAATCAAGTACATACAAGGAAAACAAACTTAATGGTAGATATTTGTACAAAGGCGAACTTATCCCTTATTTTATGATCCTAAAATTTCTTTACTTTCAGTCAGTCTGCTGCTTCGCTCATCAGAGCGTGGTCGATGCCAGTACCAAATTCCTGGCACAGCTGAATCGTCTAAACTATGTCACGCCAATGTCCTACATGGAAATGTTGGGTTGCTACGCGGATATGTTCAAAAAGAAGCAAGCGAACATTTTGAAGGAGTCCAATGCTCTTAAAACTGGTAATGTTGTTAAATATTACCTTGCAGGTCTCGTCCGCGAGGGTGGTACTTTGGAGGACGACTTTGATAGAAATTGTCTTTGAAAGATGTTGTTAAGGCCAACAATTATATACTTTTAGTGATAAAAGGCAATCAAAGCTATTGCAATTTTTTACATATGGTAGATAATTCCTTCGTTGTTTAAACCGTCTTTAATATTTGGGAATCTAGTCTGTTGTTACAACAAGCCCGTTGATATGAATCAAAATGTCCGTTAGTAGTAACTTGTATTTTAAACTTATATTTAATAATTTTTACTCTTGCGCCTTTTAGGTCTAAACAAGCTCAACCAGACAGAAGTTGAAGTGAAACAGCTTCAAATAGAGCTGGCGGAGTTGCAACCTCTCATGGTGAAAGCCGCAGAAGAGACCGAGAAAGTTATTGAGCGAATTGCTGTAGACACCGTAAGTTTGACTTTCAGGGCCCTATCAAACAAAATCTTAGATGTGCACAAGCTGACAAAATTATTAATTTTGGCCCATTTTAACGAAATTGACAAATGTCATCTAAAAATAACAATTCACTGTAAATTTCTGGATTCACAAATGGGTAGAAGCAATTTTTCAGTGAATTGTCATTTTCAGAGGACATTGGTGGAATCTAGAGGCCAGTAGATTAATAGTTTACGTAAATCGTAAGAAAGATTCGTCTTCATTCAGGAGTCAGCGTGGTTTTTGAACGAATAATATTAAATTTAGTAAATGTTTTAAAGGCTATAGCAGAGGATGCCCGTATCAAAGTCGAGAAAGAACAAGCAGTTGCAGAGAAAATGGCTAAAGAAACCACGGCTATGGCAGAAGATGCTCAAAAAGATTTAGGTAAAATCAACAGTAGTGCATACACAGATACCGGGGGCATTTTCTTTGGAAGCAGTCTAGTAGAATTCTTGAAACCCAGAGATAGTGGTGAAAATAGTTAACTTTTCTCAGCTCTAATTTTTAACATGATTTTTCAACCGCCCAGGAGATACGCTGAGTTGACGGCAGAAGACCAGCATATGTCCCTTTAAAGACTGCCTTGGCTGTACCCTTGTTCATAGCATTGCGATATAAAAGAACACCAGCTCTTAATTAGGCATGCTGCGTTTAGGATCTTAAATATAACGTCAAACTAAAGTTATAATTCCTATTAACAGATGAAGCTTTACCGGCCCTCAAAGCTGCCGAGAAAGCGCTGCAAGAGTTGAACCGTAACGACGTAGTTGAAGTGAAGGCGATGAAGAAACCTCCGGCTGGTGTCGTGCTTGTCATTGAGTCCCTTTGCATGGTCTTTGACATCAAGCCAATCAAGGTAATAATTAACTGAGAACCTTTTTAATTCGCACAGTTTGCATGAGACTGGAAACACTGATTTGAGCCAGATACGACTTTGCAGCGAGTTTTACTGGTCTGCCTGTTTGCACGCACAAAAACTTTTAACTTGCACTAGGTTTATTTGGTCGTCTGTCGTTTTGTTCACTATATTTAAGTACCTACCATCCATTTGGCCAGATGAGCTAAGGAGATAATTTCACAACTGTGTGTTGGATGTTTTAGTACCTATTCACCTTTATTATTATATTCGTAGGAGCCAGGAGCTAGTTTCGGTGAAAAAATACTCAATTACTGGAAGCCGGGCTCACAAATGCTGAGCGACCCTACCGCTTTCCTGGATTCACTCATGAAGTTCGACAAGGAATCCATTACTGAGGACATGATCAAGAAGCTGAAACGTTTCATCACTAACCCGGATTATGATCCTGCCAAAATCCTTAAGGTAAGTACTGTCAGGGGGTCTCACTCCGTCAGTGGCTGCCGCGTCGTCGCGTCATTCGCATGGTGTGGTCAAAGTTTGTTATTTACCTATAATTTGGGGTTTTCAATTGGGGATTTGTTTACAGTGGGACTTTTGTACGTAGTACCTACTAATACTTATTCTGTGGTACTGTTCTGTTTTTGTCTGTGTGTTCGTGTCGTGGCGTCAGAGATGTCATTAACACACTCAAGTGGAGTTGGGCAGGACACTTTTCTAGGCAGAGTTATGGCAGGTCTATGCAGTATGAGACTGATGGCCACTTCTGCGTAAAAGGAGCATCAGCCTGATGGGTTTACGATAACAGGAAAATCGTGGGTCAATTTTGGATGAGACTAGCCCAGGACTGGGGTGGCGTACTCGAAGAGAGGCCTTTGTTCAGCATTGAAGGATAACTGGCTGAAAATGATGATGATGATCAATGATCGGAATAGGTAGTGCCATTTCGGGTGAATGACCTTAAACATTGTACATAACATGGATAAGACTTGAGATATTATTATTGGGGAACGGGACTTAATTGCGTACAATTATAACTAATTTACCTGTTTTAAGGTTTGTGATACATTCGAAACGTCGGGCAAAACCTTAAAAAGGTAAATTAGTTATAATTGTACGCGATTTAGTCCCATTCCCCAATAATAATGTGTGAAAATCGTGTAAGTTTAAATCAATATAAGACTTGAGATTCTCAGATTCTTATCTCTCACAGATTTTTTTCTTCAAAACGCAAAAGTAAACATTTTTGTCATTATAAATACATAATGTATATAAAATTACTTTCGTTCAACAGTGTTAATTAACAATAATGCAATCATAAAATAAAACACGAAACATCAACATCACTATATTAAAGTGAACATTATTATATTATTAGTTATTTATTTAACATCTTTTATTCCTTACTTTAAAATTATAGTAGGTAGCAAAGCAAACCATATCTTTTTTCAATATTTTTTACTATCAATCTAAAGTAGTAGAAAATTAAGTTTTCGACCTCTACTGATGTCAGCGAGGCAAATTTATCAAACGAAATGTCATCTGTAGGCCTAGCACATGATGGCGGTGTCAGTTTCGGCTTATCTCGAGCTATCCATCACTTTCTAACAAAAAAAGACGCGTAGCTCGAGAAAAGCCGACATACTCTCGAGGCCATTATGTGCTAGCCATGCTGATGCGGTTTCTTTTGAAATAATTTCTGCGTTTTCTCTTATATTATTTAAATCCGGATTTCGAGACATTACCGCTTCAAGTTTGGTTTCTACGGGACAGGTAAACTAGTAGACTTAATGTCAATTGTTTAAATAGATAGAGTATAATTGGAACTTATTAAAGTACTAATACTTTGTTATCTAGTACAAAATCAGTCGAAACTCGAAACATTGATAGGGACCCGGTAACAGTGGTACCTACCTGTAGATATTTTTGTTCAGGTCATTTAAATCTATAATATATCAAAATTCTAGGGCGTTTAACTAAAACCACATTTTTCATACGTGCCTAACGTTCTTTAAAACATTTTTTAAATCGAACACAAACTTTAAAATTTTCATATCAAATCCCGGGGATAGAAACTATATCCATACTAAGCTTACGCACCGAAGTCCCGCGAAATGGCACTACCAATTCCGATCACTGATGATGATGCCATGAAGTACTAACAATATAATATATTACAAGTACTCTTTATTACACACCTGAAAAATATTAGGCAAATTAGGACATTATTTTAATAACTTCATTTAAATATATCTCTTTGAGGTCACTCGTCGTTTCTGATGTGGAATAGGTCTGCACGCGACCAATTTTATTCTGATTCTGATTCAATAATCTTAATACCATCTACGTTACATGTTATATTTAGCAAATATCATGTATGATGCCCCTGGTTTTTTAAATAATATTGCATGTTAATTATTGTGAATAGGTATCAAAAGCTTGCCAGTCACTTTGTATGTGGGTCCATGCCATGTACAAATTTTATCACGTCAATAAAGCCGTGGCTCCTAAGAAGGCAGCCCTAGAAAAAGCGACAAAGGATCTCGCTGCTGTTGAAGGTAAATACTTGTCTATTATCCATACCAAAACATACTAATATTATAAATGCGAAAGTGTGTCTGTCTGTTACTCTTTGCGCTTAAACCGCTGTATCGCTTTGGATGAAATTTGGTATAGAGATGATTTGAGTTCTGGAAAATTACATAGGATACTTTTCATCCAAGAAATCATCTCTTTATGAGGTGGAAGTTTGTATGGAAGAGCAATAACTAGGTAAGTGCCTGATATATAAGAATATCGCGTATATAAGTATACGCGGACAACGTCGCGGGCAAAAGCTAGTAAGATGAGATAGAGAGAGAGAGAGCAGTTGATTAATACACTGTTTTCTCAAAACAGCTATACTAGCGAACGCAAGAGCTAAAATGCAGGCATTGCTAGAGGGCATCGCGAAGTTAAATGCGTATTTACAAGAGAAAGAGGAAGAAAAGAGGAAAATGGAGGAGGACATTAATGCGTGCTTAGCCAGGATGGACAGAGCTAACAGGTATTTATGTGGGAAATTATGATAAAAATTAAAAAATATGTTCCGGGATTGGACCCGGTATTACACTTTATTCAACAGAATCTATGAAATTAATAACACAAAGAAATTATCAGGAAGAAATTATTAAGAAGTCATTTGTACATGATTAAAATGATTGACAACTAATGATTAATAATTACAATAAAACTATTTGGCATCATCGGCATGAAAAGTACGGGCCCTGATTGTAAGTGTTAAAATACCTGCAGGCTCAGCAGGCTGTAATGCACACAAAACATTTGTTTTTGTTTCAGATTGCTGAATGGATTGTCAAGCGAAAGAGTTCGTTGGATTAAAACGATTGCGGATTTAGAAGTAGCTTTGGTAAACCTTATCGGAGACGTCCTTTTGAGTGCCTGTAGGTTTTAGTTCCATTACTTCTTATACCTCTGTGTTTGATTTCAGTGTTCTATTTTCACGTGTGTTCAAAGTTTTTACAAGTCGTTTACTGAGTAGGTATTAATAAGAATGAATTTGCGAGGAGTAAGAGAAACCAAATTCTTTTGTACCGTAATGTTATAGTGCAATGTGGTCAGTACAGAGTGAATCATTCAAAGCAAAGGATGAAGTAAAACGAGACTTACGCTGTGGTGTACTATGGAAACTATAAGACACGAATTTAATTACTTTGAGCGGTTTGATAGGTAGGGATTTTTTCAAAGTCGAGTAGGAGCTACTATGTTTCTGAGCACGTCAGAGGCATAGTCATTTTGTCAGCTAAGCAAAACGTTACTAGAATTTTATTTTTAACAGGCGCTGTGGGTTACGTAACACCATTTACTGATGAGTTCCGGAGAGAGCTGCTTGGTTATTGGATTAAGCATATAAAGGTATAATAATAATAATAAAAATACTTTATTGTGCACTACAGGAAAATAATACAATAATACATTATGATCAGGACTTAAAGTAAGTAGGTGACAACAGGCGGTCTTATCGCTAAAAAGCGATCTCTTCCAGACAACCTTCAGATAGCGATATGGCGAATAGAAATAAGTTATTGGGCAGTGCATACCAGCAAAAGGTAAAGAGAATATTATTACAAAGACGTTACATACAATATAACATATACTACATATACTAAATACATAAATCAAAAGTATACACTACATAAACTACATAACATATATAAAAAATATATATAGAAAGAGAAACAACGACAAGGTAGCGCAAATAAAATGGGAGTTCATAGGAATTAAGAATTGAGCAAGATTACGAAAGAGATAAATAATGCTCTTTTAAACGCTTCTTAAAAGTAGGGAGTGAAGGAGCACGCCTTATATCAATGGGCAAAGCATTCCACATCCGAACAGACTGAAAACTAAAGGATTTGTTATAGAACTTAGTAGACGATCTCGGGGGCACAAGGAGAAGATTTTGAGAACACCTACGTACGTATACTACATTTTTATTTCACCGCATCTTTGGAACTAACTAACTACTAACTACTCATCGACCCAAAGTGAGTGTTGGCCTCCGACACGATTTGACGTCTGATCCCTGCTGCCTCCCTCCAGTTCTTGATTGGAGGTCGCGCAGGTCTGATCTGTCGGCACCTTTGGAACAACTCATTAATACCTGAAGAATGTTTCTAGTTGAAAAAAGATACTTCAGCTTACGAAAATGTATTTTTGTATGCAGTAAAATAAGTGACAAATTCATTACAGGATGTGAATGTACCTCACACTTATGGTGCGACACCGCTGTCGGTTTTGGGTGACGCTGTCGAAATCAGGTACGTATATAGCCGAAAATTCCTTTATCTGAGCTGCTGCATTGCTGCAAATAATTTCCTATCTCTTCTTTCTCGGTCCCTCTTTACTGAGGACCGCGACCAACTATGCTCTGTCTCCATAGAGTAGGTACCGTCATAAGCCAAGTGAATCGCACGCTGCATACTGCCACCAACCAACTTCTTCACTGCAAAAAAATGCGCTACCTATGCCTTCTACTAGAATTACTGAAACACGATCAATCTTAAAGCCCGACTAGGAAAATACGACCATGCGCCATGTTGCAAAATTTCATTGGAACTAATTTCTTACACTGGCAATAATTTTAAAGGCAGAATGTCAGCACGTCAGTGTCACTATTGCGGTTTATTTGAATATTGGTAACGTGTTGAATATTAAATGATAAATAAGAAAATTTGATCAAAACGATTTATAGTCAAGAGCGGAACAATATCAATGAAGTTTATAATATAACAAACTGCTGCAAAACTATTTCGCTGCAAAATATTTCTAAAATTGCGTCAGAGCTGACAGGGAAACAAGTCAAAATGTCGTAACAGTCGGTTGCCATATAATGTTGCGTAACACATCGCAGTGAAGTTGTTGTGCGTTTATTTGTACTAGTTTTTGTATTTTTATAGATATGTATGTTAGTCTGTAAGGTATATGTAAATATGGGCCTTGTTCCCTGATTCAAATCATCATCATCATCATCATCATCCACAGCCTGTAGTCGTCCACTGACTCAAATAAATAAATAAAATAAATAAGAATAATAGCGCCCTCTTGACAAATGGTCATATATGTTTACCTTTAGATAATCTACTAAACGTGTTTTCAGAACATGGCAAATGTACGGGCTGCCACGAGACCCGCTTTCCGTGGAGTCGGCTGTGCTGATATCTAACTCGCGTCGGTGGCCCCTCATCATCGACCCGCAGACACAAGCGAATAAGTGGATTAGAGCCATGGTACTTCAAATATCCTAATTTTGTATTTAATCGTATGGCATACATTTTCAATAGGCAACTTCTTAATTATGGACATCTGAAAAATCAAAAATTTGTGAAATTTTTAATGGCCTGTTCCATGCATAATATATGTACTTGCAATAATCACCAGTGAAAATGTAAACAGGCTCAATGTACATTCTCCCCTGCGTGAAACTACCCACGTGGTCATGTCGGTGGTTTCTCCTGGATTTTCCCCAAGCACCGCGGACTCCTATCGCTATATTGGACCCTGAGTATAAATCCACAGTCAGCTTCAAAAAAATTATCCCCTGCATGCGTGTTTTAACAGAAGTTGCATCAGTTTGAATCACTGTGCCCTGACCATGACTTTGCAATGTTTGCATGACCGTACTCGCTAGCGACTGCGTAAACGATTTAGTATGGACAGAAGTACAGCGCCACTGGCGATTACGCAATAAAACTAAGAATCGGCATACTAAATCGTTTACGGAGTCGCTAGCGAGCACGGTCATGCAAACATTGCAAACTCATTGTAAGGGCATTGGTCGTTTATTATCATGACAATTCGTTATACACCATTCACAGTATGATCCATTATTTTATTATTTTAGTCCAAAGCGAATGAGGTTAGAGGTACCTAGTAGGCCAAACCTGCAAATTATTATTAATAATCTTGTCAACAGGGAAAAATCGATGGCATAGTCGTCGTCAAGCCAAATGACAGGGATCTACTAAGGAACTTTGAGTCGGCTCTCCGTTTCGGAAAACCAATTTTGTTGGAGAACGTTGGACAAGAATTGGACCCAGCTTTGGATCCAGTTTTAAAGGTACTAGGGTGCTATAGTGTGAATGAATATTTGGCATACGGGGCGGCTTGTCATCCGTCTGAATTATCTGGTTAAGGGGATATATCGATTCGCTCGACCACGCCCCCCCGTGAAAGAGACGCGTTTATGTTTTTCGCTCACGACAAAACGGCAATCACACTCTTCGGGAATCCAGCTTTTTTAGACAAATCTCGATAAATTCAAATTTAGATTTTTTTATCGAAAAAATTTTAAGCAATCATGTTTCGGCTATTGTCAGAAACACAATGATATAGTCAAGAATCATATATCTGAAAATCAGTTCTTATTGTTTCCTCGTCTGAGCAGAACAGCGTTTCAAAGAACGTGGTGTTTCTCATTGAAGTGCCGTTATGACATACTTAAAGATGAATAATAAACGTATTTGCGCTAAAAATCAGAGATTCAACGCGTACCTCGGAATATCAACAGTCTGCTAGATATAGGTTATTTTATTATCACATTTTGTTCCAATTAACGCTGTCATTGTTAAAGTCTGTAGTAGGTTTTTCTTGCTACCTACTTACCAAAATTTGTAAATGCGCACGAGTATCATTTTGATTGGTGGTCATCGATTTAATATACCCTAGATACACTATCACCTACAAATTCAAGAAGAAAAAGTGTCCAGCCGTCATTGCGAGTGTGTGCGTGTCGGAGATACACTACACAAACATAAGACAATTGGGAAGAATTTCTTTTTTTTCGATATTCAGCCTTATGTATCAAGCATACGATTGTATTTTAAATAGAGTGTTTGGCGGTTATATCCTTACAGATTGCACGGTACAATTGTGGAAAATTTCTAAAAAACACAGAATTATTTTAAAAGATTGTACACCGTAAGTCCAAGACAGTTAAGTTCAATTTTGTCTACGATAATTTTCCACTCATTTTTGGACTGACAACACTGGACTTAGGGATGAAATTAGAACAGAGTCTGGATGGAGTCGAAAATGTTTTTTTGTTTTATTTTTTAACAGGTACTGCACCGGTGTTGTAGGTTCTTTTTACAAGCTTTTATTTAACTTCCAATTAATGTATGTATGTATGTAACTATGTTCGGGTGTAATCTTGCAGCTCAATTTTGAAGCAGATATCTTCAACCGATTGAGCTGAAATTTTGTAAACACGTTTAATTTGGATGACAGTGTAATATTATGGTACCATCGAGCTGATCTGATGATGGAGACACGAGGTGGCCATAGCAACTCCTAAACTACACAACTCGTCATGTTCGGGCCCATTGAAATGAAACGGTATCTATGAGTAGTTGATGTAATGACTGTGAAAAAAAAGTAAGTACAGTCGGAAATAATAAACTTAAAGCAATAATTTTTTTTTTGACGTTATAATCATCATCATCATCCTATATACGTCCCACTGCGGGGCACAGGCCTCCTCTCATAAATGAGGGGGATTGGGCAGTGGTAATTTTTTGACATTATTATATATGTATTTATTTTTTTAAATACCTTATATTTGTTTTTTACCTCAGAACTCAGCGTTAATGAACCGATTTGGAAAATTATTTCGTTGATTGATTGAAAGCTTACATACCATAATACCTTCTAATGATGGGAGCCATGAGGAATTGAGGGAACTCTTCAAAAATACAAGGGAAACATTTAGCGATTATAGTATTTTCGGTAAAAAATCGAGCATTCAGAACTAGCATTTGGTGAACAGGAGCTGATGACGAAGACCATGGATGGTTATCCAAAACTCCTAGTGTTTCATGGGTGGCTGAAGCGATGGAGAGGCTGATTTAAATGGTTCCGCTGTACTGCTAAATTACCAATGACCTGATCTGGTATTTGAGACCGGAAGGTAGGCAACGGAAATCCGCAATAAAATAGTATAGCTTAGGAGTGTTTGAGCTTCCTACCTACATTCTTCAAAAAGAAGCGTAAATTCTATGAGCTACTAGTTATTGCCCGCGACTTCGTCCGCGTGGAACTCGTTCATCGCGATAGAATTTAAGTACTTAATTTACTACCTTAATACTTGTTTAACTTAATACTTGTTTACTTATACTTTAATACTAGGACGCTAGGGAGTTTGTGCGCGAAATAGGCCGTCGACTTAGGCAGAGAGGGGAGGACTCCCGCTCCGAGTCGTTTCTGGTTCAAAAGCTTTCCATCGCTATCCAGCGGGGTAATGCTGCTAGCATTATGGGTACTTTTGGACCGGGGACGATTAGGGGCGGGTCATAATTAGGACAATATTGTAATTATTTTTAATTTCAAGCGTATTATAGTTTTAGTGACTCAAATGTAATACAATTATATTTATGCTTTAATACTTGTCCATTTTGATTAAAAATATGTCTCAGTCTGCGACTCCATTCATTCGAAATTTTACTATAGGCCGATTCCACAATATTCCGTTTCGTTTCGATATACAGCTATTTAAACGCGGGGGAAAGAGACAGTAGCGTTGCTAGGCGTCTGCCTGTTATTTTCAAATTCTTTAAATAATATTTGTTATAAGCGTAATACAATTATATATTTATCAAAATATGAAACTTTAAAGAAATACTCATCGAAAATACGAAATTTCATGCGTTTTTAAAGTCGTTAAGGTGTTGTTTTTGCATTTTTTTACGGAGCACTTCGGCATGTTGACAAGACGGTGGCTAGCGCGCAACTCCGAGCGCACGAGTGCTTACAAGGCATTTAAGCACTCTTGAGCGCGGACGTTTTTGACAGGCGGATAGTGTATCTAGGGTATATTAAATCGATGTTGGTGGTATATCAATCTTTCTATTTCAATAGAAGAGAACAATACTGACAAACATTCAATCTCATCGATTGTACCTACTCATGTTTTTACCTTTTTGTAATAGACTGTGCAAGTTCTAAAATTAAAAGTTTGAATTTTAACCAAAAGGAAAGTGCTAAGTTTTGTCAATATATCTTATCCAGCGTCAATACTTCCGACAAGCGGGTCAACTGGTGCTGAAACTAGGAGACTCTCTTATTCCCTATATGCCGGGCTTCCGATTATACATTACGACCAAACTGCCAAATCCGCGCTACACGCCAGAGACTTCAGTCAAAGTGCAGATTGTCAATTTTGCGCTAGTACCGAGGTAAGCAAACATAAGAAGCTTGGTACCCATTTCTCCTGCTCATTATAAGCGTGGAAAATGAACTCCTTTATTTCCATTCATTCTATTACGAACAATAGGGAACATGCAGTATTTCATTGGCCTAGTCTATCTTAAAGATTTAGGGATTTCGTAAAGATACCAACCACGAAAAAGTTAAAATATGCACAAATAATTTATTTAATTCAAATCAAAAACCGAGATTTCAAATTTCGCGCGTAAACGCTCACTGGCTTGACGTGACGTCACTGGTGCAAACGTGAAACTTTTATAGCGCATGAAAAATATTTGAATCACAGAAATAATATGTTTTCAGTTTCATTGAATATAATAAATCACTTATTATAAATGACTTTCCATTCTTTACATATTTTTCAATGTTTTTAACTGATTTTACTGAAGTGACAGACACGAGTGACGTAACTGCGCGTTCAAAATTAAGTTTCAATTTACGTAACTTTAAATCATAATATTTCGCATAAAAATGATATTTTTAGAATAAATCTTCCAGTAAACACTTGTAATTGCTATAATTATTGGATTACTAATATAATTTCTCGATATAATCTTAATGCATGTTCCCTATTAGCCAAACGCTTCCTATTGATTGGAAATTGTCGAATAGAATAGCAACCTCATCCATGACTACACATAACTCGTCTCCCGCCGAGCAGCATGAGCTCATGATGGAACTGTAGAATTTTATATTTAAGCAAAATAAATGCCTGTTACAAATACATTTACGTTTATTTTCAGTGGTCTATCCGAACAACTCTTGTCAATAGTGGTAGCTCAGGAGCGTCCAGACTTGGAAGAGCTGCGAGGCCAATTGATCGTAACAAGAGCACAAATGGCCGCGCAACTCGCAGAGATGCAGTCAGATATTTTGTATGGGTTATCCAATAGCGAAGGGTCCCCCGTAGATGATGTGCCTCTGATCTTAACTTTGGAAGCTATTAAGATCAAGAGTGCTGAGATTCTGGTAAGCTGAGTTTTCTTAGCCCTTACCATTGACCATTTGATGATTGATTTGACTAAGTATTTGTTAAGAGTCTGATGCAGATAAAGCAGGATTTGGAACAGTATGTATTTGATTGAAACGCCCAAAAATATTTTTGACGGCAATGCATTAAACTCTTCTAAAATAAGAAGTTTGTTGAACATTTGACCAACTAAAATTTACTTTTTTGACTAACAGATAAAAGTAGAAGACATCGAGCGCACGACGGCAGAAATAGATATAGCCCGTCTAGATTACGTCCCAGTGGCCAATCGAGGGCAGATTCTGTTCTTCTGTTTGTCGGGAATGGCCAACGTGGATCCCATGTACCAGTATTCGCTCGAATGGTTTGTGAAGCTGTTCGTCAGGTCCATGGCAGAGACAGAGCCCAACGGTATGCAGTATTTTGTAACGCATCGATATTTTTCGTGTGCAATCAGCCTCATAAACAAGTAGCCTGGAAATTTAGAAAGACAAGATACAGTTCTCGGTCAAAGGCTGCAAAAATTGTAAATGTTTTTTTTTTGTAGATATAGATAGTATATATTATTTTTAGGGGTATTTATTTTAGTTTTTAAGAAGTACAGGAGTTTACAGGTGCTGACATCGTCATCTTGACGAAAGTTTCGAAATAAATAAATAAAAAAAAGGTCCAAAGGTGTCATAGGCTCAAATGTTGAGTTAATGTCGTAACATTAAGAAACTGGCCTCGGGCCCGCAAAGATGGAGAGAACTGCACCGACAAGAACCCAGCTCTTAAGTTTTGATGATGGCTAAGTACTGTGGGTTGCTCGATAAAGGCGAAAGTGGACTGTGCCATGCTTGCAAGTGCGCTGCCGAATTAGCTTCATTATTAAATGTTTGCAATTTTTCACAGAGGACATTATTGAGCGAGTTGAAATAATAATAGAACACTTCACGTTCCTGCTCTACGTCAACGTGTGCAGGAGTTTATTCGAGAAACATAAGCTTTTGTTTGCTTTCCTGCTCTGCGCCAGAATACTATTAGACAAAGGTCTGATACGGAATGTAGAGTTCAGCTTCCTACTGAACGGAGGAAAAATTGAAGAAGTACGTAAACATTGTAAAGATTGAGCAAAGATTTTTTCACAACACTTACATTTACCTAATTTTTATTTTAATGGAGTTTAACTACCGCCCCTCCTTATTCGGGTAAGGTTCAAATTTTTGGACCATAGTTCAGGATTTTGATTTGTACACAATAAAGTTTTATTGATTCCATTGTGACACGAAAGTGACCCAAATTGTATGACAATGTAATTTATAGGTAGTTATGAACAAAATAATCCAATCCACAAGTGATCACCATGGCAATGCATGAATTTTTTTTATCATATGGTTACAATTTCAAATTTAGCATCGTGTGGGTTGGTTCTTGCAAAACTGTGTCCATTTAAAAGTGTATTTATTTTTAATTAAAAATGGGATTGCTCTAGGCCAGGATGTAGCCAATGGGCAAGGATGAGGCCGACGATGAAGCGAGCTCACCCAGAAAATGCCTATTCACTCGTGTAATAAAGAGGGGTTTTTATAGATATTCCTGTTTTTTTAGGAACGCGATAACCCCGAACCCAAATGGATCTCGGAGCGAATGTGGTTAGATATGCAGCAACTGGCGTCAGTGCCGACCATGAGGTTTTTCGTTGACGACTTCCCCAACCAACTGAAGCACTTTAGGGGCTTCTATGACTCTATGAATCCACACAGGTGTGTTGCTTTTACTATAAGGATTATTCCATGGTCGTTTTAAACGCCGTTAGGCCTACCAATATTGGAGAAATAGGGTACAATAAGATTTGAAATCAATTGATTCTAACATCTTGAACACTGGTTGGTATGAGCTCCAGCTGTTAGACTGTAAAAGTTGTGTAAAAGACGGAGGGACGCGTGAGTGACACCAATAAGGCCCCGTTTGGACCTAAAAAACTTGGAATTGACATTTACTTCACATTTTCAGGCTTGCGTATCCCAAACCGCTGGATACCCAGCTGGATTCTTTCCAAAAGTTGCTTGTACTTAAATGTTTGAGGCCCGACAAAGTCGTGCCTGGGCTGCAGGTACGTGTTTCTCCTTAACTCCTGTACACGTAAAACACAACAGTTGTTTGTCACATGTCATGACATGTCATCTTAGAGATCTTAGGTAAGCTGTTCAGATCTTGCTTACCATCAGGTGGACCATACGCTTGTTTGCACCTTCGTAGTATATAACAAATCAAAATAAAAAGACATGACATCGTTAAACCTCACTCATAATTTGTATACTTGAGAGAACTAAGAAATATTTCGTGACAACTTTTAGTCAAATAAGATTCTGGTACTGTCTAGCGGGTGTCTTCAAAATGCCGTCTAAGTTGTTTATAGGCGTTGTTTATATAAGTTGTTTCTTAGGTAACACATTGTCCTGAATTTAGCATCCTGAATAGGGAGAGGGGAGTTGAAGCATCTCCCTCTAACATATATGTACGACCCGCTCTAAAGATTCTGAATTCAGGCCAATGTAATACCCGTTTCATCATCCTCCTAGCGTTATCCCAGTACAGTTGCATCCTGAAGGATGCCTGGGGTCCGCTACCTAATCCCAAGATTTGGCGTAAGCACTAGTTTTTACGAAAGCGACTGCCATCTGACCTTCCAACCCCGAGGGGAAACTAGACCTTATTGGGATTAGGCTTTGTCAAGTGAGTGGGCAACTTGACTGTTAGAAGTTCTCAAGCCGCCCGAAGGCCTCCAACTTTGCTTAACGACTGCAGCCATAGACAGCAACCGGGATCAACGGCTTAACGTGCCTTCCAAAGCACGGGAGCGCTCAGTTAGTAACCACTCAAAGCGGCTACCCGGCGGCGGCGGCTAAGCTGTAATACCCGTTTAACGGCAAATATTGACCTTGTGGGTTTTCAACAGGATTACGTGGTAATCGGTCTAGGGGCCCGTTTCGTGGAGCCTCAGCCAGCAGATCTGGCGGCGCTTTATGGCGAAGCCGATGCGCTTTCTCCCATCATCTTCGTCCTCTCTACTGGCACGGACCCAGCTGCTGGTAACTTTATCAATTATTCATTTATTGTATGGCAATTATTTCGAACCATGAGACATTCGAGAAGACAGACCGGTAGCATATCTGCGAATGCGCTCAACGTGCGGACGTGTGGTTGCGTTAATGTTATACATTACTCGAATTAGGATTGTTCATTATTTTTCAAAGGTGCTAATTCGAAATTTCCCCATTTCTTTCAGATTTGCTTAAGTTTGCGGACAAGATGAAGATGGGGAAGCGTTTTGAAAGCATCTCCCTTGGTCAGGGCCAGGGTCCACTCGCTGAACAAATGATGAAAATAGGATGTGACTTTGGAAACTGGGTGTTCTTCCAGGTGATTGAATTAGAGCTTCGTGAGATACCTATATGTAATGTAATGAACACGAGCGATCTCGCCAATTTACCCTCGAGGTTTTAAATAGTGGCTCGTATGTTAATGCAATTTTTTTTATTATGTTATATATAATTAGAAAAACCGGCCAAGTGCCAGTCGGACTCGCGCACCGAGGGTTCCGTAAAAACCTGTAGGTATATAAGTAAAAGTTCACCCATCACGACAATCGAGTCATAGTTATGGTCCAAGTAAAAAAAAAAATATTAATAATATTTTTATTGTATTTAGCGGCATAAACGGCTGTATCTTTTGATTGCGTTGGGTTAGAAGTTTGATTTTTTCACAGTTCCGAGGGACTGTAGACCTGAGTATTTGATATAAATTCCAGCTTGATACCTCCACGCGTTCCTAAGGAAAAAGGTCTAGACAGACAGACAGACGGACGGACGGACAACAAAGTGATCCTATAAGGGTACCGTTTTTTCCTTTCGAGGTACGGAACCCTAATAAGGAAAGAAAATAAGTACAGAAATCGACTTAGCAAGTAAATATACTATGGTATGGCAATGGCAACGCCTCCCGTAGATATAATTGCCATTGGAATTCGTCGTCACCAATGGTGGTGGGTTTTAATGTGAAAATCTTTGGCATTGATATCCAAGGCATTTTTATTTACTTCCAAGTACCTAGATCATATAGATGGGTTTCTCAGCGGTCGGCAACCTTTTAGCAATCAAAGGCCACATAGCTAACGAATTTGGCATGGGCCGCACGAGTTACTATCACACAAGGAGGCTCGTGGCCTGCCAGTACAGGGCTCACATGTCGACCGCTGGACTTCAGCGTATGATAAACAGGAATGTTTCACAGAACTGCCATCTGTCTCCATCGTGGATGCCGGTGTTGGAGCTGAATGTAGAGCATATTTCGCCTGAGCAGGTACACAAGGACTTCAGGCTGTGGCTCACGGCTATGCCGTCTCCTCACTTCCCGGTCGCTTTACTGCAGAACGGTGAGCGTTGCTGCTATTAAATTAAATTAAATTAACGTTTATTTCAGGCTCATGGCCCATAAAAAGTTAGTTACAGTAAAACTTATAAACTATGTTAGTTTGCTATGGGGCCGTCCGACAGAATTTGAAGCCTCTCGCTTCAACGTCTGTCGAGTCAGTCGAGTGGCTTAGTTAGTGTAAGGCCTGAGCGGACGCTCGGAGAGCGGTGCGTTCGGCGGGGCGTCCGGCGTCGCGGGCGAGCGTGCATACTACTTGTGCGGCGGCGACTCTAGACACCAGTATGAGTTTCAATTGTTTGACATGCACGCCCCGCTGGACGCACCGCTGGACGCCCGACTCGAGCGTCCACTCAGGTTTTACACTACACGTGATAATGTGGACACGCTGGTACATAGACATGGACTAGCTAGTACATGGACCAAGGTTTTTGATAGGAACCAATTCCTACGTCGGCCATCTTAAACGTATTAGGGGTGGAAATTGTATATGGGGAAGAAAAGTATTTTTAAGATAGAAACTTGAAAATTCGCTGATAGACTAAGCGTTAAAATGGAAGAAAACGATTTTTAGCGTTTATCAAAATTTGCCGTTTGAAGAGGTGAAACGCCTGGTTCATAATTTGGAAGGATCTCGAAATTTTGTTAAGAGACCTGTCATTAATTTATAAGAAAACTAATTTCAGCATCTTACAAAATTCGCCCTCTGACGGGGTGAAACGAAAATTTATTTTTTATATATTTATTTATTAAATAAAAAAAATGATTTTTTGAAAACGATGAAATTAGTTTTCTTATACTTCAATGTTGTATTTAAATGAAGTTTCTGGTAAAGTAAGTCCACACATACGACAATTTGTTCGAGCAATCTGCCCCACTAGGCTCTATAGTGGCATCCACCCACCCACAGACTCTCAAGATGCCCAGCAACAGCCGAAAGACAGCCGGATAGCACGAGTCAAAAAGTTGCTAGAGAGGGGTAGGAGGGGAG
This sequence comes from Cenopis cana, assembly GCA_951800055.1. Lineage (NCBI taxonomy): Eukaryota > Metazoa > Arthropoda > Insecta > Lepidoptera > Tortricidae > Cenopis > Cenopis cana. Next base: position 4,045,045 of record OX637487.1, on the reverse strand, counting down.
ATGTTAGCAAGTTGGGCGTACCCAACTTGCTAACATTTCAACACTAGTGTGTCTCGGGCCTGCTTCTCTCCTGGCATGGTGCAAATTAGAAAGTGGAGGGAGGATTTTATTACTGCCGTCAATTTTGTTGTCCTAGCACAGTGGTTCTTAACCGGTGGTCCGCCGACCACTGGTGGTCCCTGGAAGCAACCGAAGTGGTCCGCGAAGCCATTAAAAAAGTGTTGAATAAGTGATAACGAATCAACAAAATAATGTGTCGCGCGAGTTGCGCTATGAGGGAGCCGAGCCGAAAATAGGAGGTGGTCCACGGCAAGACAAAAAAAAAGTCAAATGGCCCCTCATCACTAAAAGGTTAAGAACCACTCAAACTCAAAATCTTTATTGTTGGTTATATGTAAGTAATACAGATGTTACAGGAAGTAATTATGTTCATTATAACCTGCAATTAAGGCGTACAATATTCTTAAAAATAAAATTGTCCATACTAATGTCATTTAACATGCGATAATAAATAGGTTCTTTACATCTACAATACATTATAGGATAGGAAATAACAATTGCATAAAATTAATCGAAAATTCAAAACATTAAATAGATAATAAATTAGAATAAAGCATGTCAATATTGCAATTTATTGTCAAAAAAATCATTCAGGTCATAATAACATTTCTTGATGAGAAGTTTGCGTAGATGTTGCTTAAATGCAGGCATTTCCAGTTCTTTCAGATTATTTGGCAAGTGGTTGAATAATCTAGGACCCACTGTACTGTACCTAGCAGTTGGGTTGGTTGGGTATTAGAACCTACAAAATTACCTAATTTTTACTTTAATTCATTTCTAGGATATAAAATGACAGTGGAGCCTCCAAGAGGGATCAAAGCTAACTTGCTCAAGGCATATATGAATCAAGTCCCAGACTTTGTGGAATATTTCATGTCTACTGATTCAAAAGTTCCCAACTTTAAGGTTCGATTTCGTATTCGTTAATACTAGCACGTAGCTTAAAACGGTAACCACACCGTATCCTATCGTACCAGTTTCATTCTATAATGGCGATTATACATTGGGTCGATTATTGCATTTGACATTCCATACCTACGAGCTCTCACATGCGATAAACTACCAAGTGCAAACAACATTCTGAGCGATTAGAACATTTACATCTACAAGTTGGATCTTAGTTTCCCAACTGCCATACACTAGTACCCCTCCAAGATCATACAAAAAACTGACGTCGGAGATGAACTTTTTGCGCACGTAGGTTTTAATTCGCTTCATTAAAAAATGCACAGGTGGGCTAGCACAACTTGAATTAGAAAGAGGATAGTGGATTTGTCTCTACTCGTGTCGCGTCGCAGTTGTGCTAGCCCCGTACTCGTAGATGCTTCTAAGCGCCATGCGACGTTATCCACGAAATCGACATCGAACTACGGACAATCGTAGCTGGTTACAGTATCCAAAATATAACACTATCACAGCCGCGGCGTTACAGCGCTGAATAGCCAAGAACATCTGATGCTCCATCGCAATCGCAATGAGAATCCAAAACGCGTGACGATACCATTGTTGATAAGGGCTGGCATATATTTCCAGTGGCTCCTGTTTTCCCTGTGCCTGTTCCACGGAGTGGTACTCGAACGGCGCAAGTTCGGTCCCCTCGGCTTCAACATCCCCTACGAGTTCACTGATGGAGACCTCAAGATCTGCATGTCGCAGCTACACATGTTCCTGACAGAGTACAATGAAGTGCCGCTGCGGGTATCATTCTTTTATTTTACTTTACCTTGCTCTTCTTCACTGCTCATATTCATCATTAACTTGCCCTTTTCCCATTTATTTGGGGTCGGCGCAGTATGTTTTTCTCTTCCATACCTCTCTATCGCCCGTCATCTCATCGCTCACATCCTTCCTCGCCATATCGTCTCTCACGCAGTCCATCTATGTTTTCCTCCATCTCTCTTTCATCGTAACATCGTAAGGACAATGCGACCACCGAAGTCAAGGTGGTTGAAACGCCCTGAGAAATGCCCAGATGTGATTATATAGTAGTAGTAGTAGTAGTAAAACTCTTTATTGTACATAAAACAATTATGAAAAATACAAAAGGAAATAGTATGTACAAAGGCGAACTTATCCCTTTAAGGGATCTCTTCCAGTTAACCTTTGAGTAAATGAGAGAAGAAGTTAACAGAGGTAGACAAATTCAGCAACCTGTACAACAAGGTACAAAAAATACAAAATATATAAAAAACATACATACACACACATATATTGGATTAAGGACAAGTGCAACTACACATATATACGATATTGAGAATAACAAATACGTTTGAGCAAAATAAAATGTAAATATTGTATGAAAATTAGTTTATGTCGCATAGCCACAGTTTCTTCACCTTCCCCTTGAGCGACGCAACCGACTGCGACTGCCTAAAGGAGGGAGGCAACTCATTCCACAATTTCACAGAGCGCACTGCGAATGACTTATCATACCCACGTGAATTGTGAGGAGGGATAGAAAGTGCCAGGTTCGCGCTAGACCGCAAACGATGGCCACTGCCGTCAGCCATATAGCGGAATTTCTCAGAAAGGTACTGGGGAGAGGTAGGATTAAAAAGAGCGTTAAAAAGAAGAGAAAGCACGTGTAGATCCCGCCTACGGCGAATAGGAAGCCATATATAATATTTGTTATGTAGATGTTGACTTACACGGCCGGCCACATAAACTACGGGGGCCGAGTGACTGACGACTGGGACCGCCGGTGCCTGATGTGCCTACTGGGAGACTACTACGCCACTGCCGTGCTCTCCGAGAAATACTATTATGACGAAAACGGGTTTTACAAGCAGGTTAGTAGTAGGCCCTACAGGTACAGACTCTGTACACGGAAAGGGCCACAGACTGCATCAAATAGTAACAGCCAAATTGGCAAATATATTGCAACACATCTTTATTACTGTATGAGTAGAGTTAAGGCGCAGGGTAGGGCAAGGCCTTCCCCATACAAACTTTGTGCACGTTTTATTCGTCGATTTTGGCACTAACAAAAATAATATTTTTTTTGGTTGTAAATATTAGATATGCGATGATCGTGATGTGAAAATTTTCAAATATTAAAAAAAAAATCAAAATTAAAAAATTAAAAAAAATATTTCATAAAAAAAATTTACATCACGAAATAGCTATCAGAAAAATAAGCATACTGACCAAAAATCATAACTTTAACGCAAACACAAACGAAGTAAATCCTGCACAAAGTTTGTATGGAGAGAGCTTGCCCTACCCCTCCTCTTAAGGATGTAATACCATGAAGGTGCCTCGGGAGGAATGTTTGCTAGCGTATTCCTGACCATGTTTAGAACATAAAATCCACACGAGGCCGAATCTCACACTCTTAACACGTGGAACAATTTGTCAAAAAAAATGTATTCGAATTTCTACCTATTAGTATAAAATGTAGATTCTGAATTCTGAATTTAAATTTCGTTAGTAACACACGTGTGATACTAAATCACTTCACGGGTTAAAGAAAGAGTATTGCATTTGTTCTGATCCATTGATTTTAGAACAATCGATAATTCTGATCGATAAATCCGATAAAAATTAGAATTTGCGAACCGTTTTGTTCAAATTCCATGTTTATGGTATTTAATTAAATGTTAACAAACCAAACCACTTGGCTAATCTGTGATATTACGAAAGGCCGGTGTGATTGGCCAAGTAAGATGGATTGGTTTCTTCACGTTTAGTTAAATAGTTTTCCAAATACAGTATGGCGGTTTTCACACTGGTGCGATTTCCGCACGGTTTTGGCTACAATATGAAGACCGTCATAGATATAATATTGTAGAACTAGATTCACAATAGCCCCCGCAAAAAGGCCCCGCACGACTCGGGCGGTACATTCGTGTTGGTACCTATTTGTGTTTACCAGCTGTATGTCTTTTTTGTACGAAACTATTGGAATGTAACTGACAGTGTCAAATTGGGCCACATTTTCCGCCATTTCTGTTCGGCATTGTGTGTCTATTTCTATATTTTAAGTAGGTAAATGAAGACCGCCTATTATATATATTTTCTTAATGTGTAGCAAAACCCGTCGTTGTCCATTGATGACTACACGAAGTACATTCGCTCGCTGCCGCTCAACGACGACCCGTCGTTATTCGGCCTGCACAGCAATGCGAACATCAGTTATGCCATGTCCGAGACTACCACCAACCTTAGTACGTACTTTTTTAATATTTATCCCCTTATTCATATTCATAAACGTTCATTAAACGTATTATAGCTGTCTGTCTTTATCTGTTACATTGACAAAAAGGACAAAACACATTTTAATAGGCAGAGGGTTTTGCAAGGTTATTTTGATTATATAAATATGAAATGTATCCGACAGCTACGCTCAGAAACCCGCAACGTAACGAGGCAACCGGCGAAGGCGGGCTGTCGAGGATATGACGGAGCGAGCGACCAAGGAAATCTTACATGCCACAGAAATTAGATCTTGGCTGCTAAGATTTTAGAATTAATTTATTCATCATAGGAAGTAATGTAGCTTTGTATATAATCCTATAATCGTGACTTGCAAGGTTATTTTGAATGTTTAATTATGAATTGTAACCGGCAGGGACACTCAGAAACCTGCAACCTAACGAGGCAACCGGCGAAGGCGGGCTGTCAGCCGAGGAAATGACGGAGCGAGCGGCCAAGGAAATCTTAAATGAGCTGCCAAAGAAATTAGATCTTGGCTACATAGCTCTAATGTGAGTATACCATTATTTGAGTGGTTTTTTTTTTCATGTTAAGGAAGTTCTGTTTTACGCATTGGAAGGCAAACTGTATACTTAACACGTTATGGTCAGATATAGGTAAATGAAAAATAACATTTCGGGCTCGTTCCACGCTCCTGCCCTGTTGCATATTTACTCCATTATTTGTATTTTAATTAGTATTACTCTTCAATTAATCGCGATTTATCTTGTGTCGAACTATTGTTTAATCGATTAATTAATTGATTATCAATTAACCCTTAAATGCATGATTTTTTTCTTTTTCAACAAAAACGCGATATTTGGTGGTTTAACTGATAACGGGAAAAATAATATAAATTTTGTGAGTTTTTCATACAATATTTGTAAATTAAAAAAAAAAAAGATTTTTCATACCTTATCAAAAAGTACAAATATTGCTTATTTATATGCGAAATACTTTACTAAACTTAGCACTCAGACAATATTTATGATGTGTAGAAATATATTCTAGGCAGAAAATAAAACTACTTACTGAACTATAAGACCGCCAAAAACACCAATCAAAACATCTCAATTATCGAGACCATAAAAAATATGGCGGCCGTTTTTTGAAATTACCGACTTTTCGTCTATAAACCAATGTAAGGCTTATTTAATATATAGAACCGTTAACATTTTATGAATGAATATGAAAATATATTAAATTTCCTTTTGATATAAGTCTTAATATTATTATAAATATACCTACAGTTAGATAAATCTTGAATTCTTTGTTATGTATGATGCATCGTACACCATGCATTTAAGGGTTAATCGATTAATGCCCATTACCAGGTACCCAGTGTCGTATAAGGAATCCCTGAACACAGTGTTGATACAAGAGGCGATTCGGTACAACCGTCTGTTGGCGGTCATTAGTAATTCGCTCAAGTAAGTTCGAATCATTATTTAATTACTAAGTATATAGTGCGCGCCATACACGACAACGCCTCCACAGCGAATCTCATACTAATCTGTGCGCAGTTGTACGGCGCGGGCTGTGGAGGGGCGCGCCTTCGTGGATAGCGCGCACTATACCTGTATAGTATAGAAACTACCAAAAGAATCAAACGCGTTCTCTAGAGAACGCGTAGATGGCGAATTGTTGTTTACTTATAAATTACTAGTTTTTGCCCGCGACTTCATTCGCGTGGAAGTCGTTTGTATCGTACCTCCGTACAATCGAATAACCTACCCATTATAGGTACCTACCTTTTAACTGATTAGGGGACGATTTCTGGAGAAAAGCTCGGGATACTATCTATTATTAAGGTTGGATAAATAATATTTGTACAATTCCGTGTTTTGTGCAATAACGTTTGAATGAATAATCAAAAGAGTGAATCTTAGTTGACTAATTGTTGTACCCAGTTAATAGTAGTAGATAATAATGACAACCTTTTTATTTTGTCAGTGATCTTCTGAAAGCCCTGAAGGGTCTGGTAGTGATGTCACAGGCGCTAGAAAGTATGTCCAATAATCTGGCGCTCAACGTGGTCCCTATCATGTGGAGCTCGAAGGCGTACCCCTCACTCAAGCCACTTGGTAACCCCTATTACTGATTAAATTATGACAGATTTACTCTAAAACCCCTTTCTCGCCACTTGGTAACCCGTATTACCTACTAAATATTTTTGTGAGATTTACTGTAAAGCCCCATTTTCACCACTTAGGTAACCCCTGTTACTCCTATTATTGGGTAACTATCTTATGTGAGATTCACCATAAAGCTCCATTTACGACACTTGTGTAAGTTTGTAAAATGATATTTGATTTGACTTTGCTATCTATTTGTATTGACATCGTTGTCCTTAATTTAATTTCTATACCTACTATAATTTTTGTATTCAATTATGTTGTGACGATCCTTATTAGGAGAATATGTTCAATTTATTACCTCATTATTATTATTATTTATATCTAACTTGACGATCATAATGTGAATCCTTATATTTTTGACATCAATGCAAGCTTATATTGTAATTTTAATTAAATGAAATAAATGAATCTGAATCTTTACGCAAGAGCAAGAATTGCGTTTGATAGATGAACGAGGTTTGATAGATCGATGGAACTCATTTATACCTCGGTAACGTCCAATATAGAGTTACACGTCGCCGTCATCTCCCAAGCCCGGAAATCTCCGGGACAATACACAACGATGCCACTGTTTATTCCGCCGGTATAGACGACGGGTACTTTGTATCGATTTTTGCACGATGTAAACGGAGTTTGACAATAAAACTTACGGTAATCGGTTTGCGAAAGTTTCGTTGCTGCGGAAAAATTAAGTTACTGAAGTTAACTTGCTTTAGCAAACAATATCGGTAACTTTGGTTATTTATTTTATTTTATTTATTTAACCTTCCGTATGCTATGAAACTGACAGTGCTGAAAGAATTTGAATTTTTCTTTTCTGTCATAGAGTTATTTTGATTGTTCCAATATCGATATATCATATAACCTTTTATGATTCTGAATCCTTATCAAACAGGCAAAAGGTTTATAAAGAGTTAGTAGATACTAGTTATTTGATATTGCCTCAAAATCCTACACCAAATACTCAAAAATTACATACGTTCCGCATAATGTTTAAAATACCTACTAAAAGGAACAATGTTATTACAGCGGCATGGGTGAAAGACTTGATTCTACGCGTGAAGTTTATGCAAGAATGGGCTGACCAAGGAATACCGAAGGTGTTCTGGATATCTGGTTTCTACTTCCCCCAGGCTTTCCTCACGGGGGCTCTGCAAAACTACGCCAGGAAACACGTCATAGCCATAGACACAATTGCCTATTGCTTTGAGGTAAACATTCAACTTTATTTCTTTTTGCAGGGAAAAACTTAACAAAAACTTTAAAAACACGTCCTGTGGTATTAAATGTACACAGCGTAACTTTAACCAGAAAGGCAGAATAACCTTTCGATATGTTGACGAGTTTCGAATCGCTAAACTTAAGTGGCAGTGGGCGGGGCACATTGCACGTAGAACCGATGGCCGTTGGGGCCGAAAGGTTCTCGAGTGGCGACCACGGGCCGGAAGGCGCAGCGTGGGTAGACCCCCCACAAGGTGGACTGATGACCTGGTAAAGGTCGCGGGAGTCCGCTGGATACGGGTGGCGCAAGACCGGTCATTGTGGCACTCTTTGGGGGAGGCCTATGTCCAGCAGTGGACGTCTTTCGGCTGATATGATGATGATGATGATGATGTTGACGAGCATCACCCAGTCAACAAATCGAGAGGTTATGGTGCATTTTTGGTTGTCTACATCTTTAAGCAAACAAAACACGCTTAGCCAGTCACTTGCAAACTATTTGTAGGAAAAGGTACCGCGAATTCAATATAAAACCTTTGTTACAAAATAATTTCGGGTTTGTTACATAAACCGTATTTTTAACAGGTTTTTCGAGGAGTCCTGTAAAGGTTTTGTTCGATTAACTGATTCAGAAAGTTAAGTTCCGGTTCCAAACCTTAGCAACGACCAATCAACCTTCAGATCCACATTTTCTTTTCGGGCAATGTCCTTCAGAGTTTTATACCTGTGTTTGTCTAGGCCCTGGCGACTGCTCCGGCGAAGAAGTATGAGGATGGATGCTGCGTGCGCGGGCTGTATCTGGAAGGCGCGCGCTGGAATATGGGCGATATGTCGCTCGAGGAGAGCAGACCGAAAGAGCTGTACACAGGTTAGTCTTTATTGGAAAAAGAGGTTTTGAGTAGAGATGCAACGGACAGTTGTTTGGCCGGATACCGGATACCGGATATTCGGCCTCATCACCGGCCGAATATCCGGTATCCGGCCGCCGAATATTCGGCCGGCCAAACGATACCTACATTTTAGTTTGGCGGCGGGCGCGTCGTGCAGGTTTCAACCTGTTACGTATTGTAGGTTCGCGCGGACCGTTTTCTAGGCAAGAAACGAGTTTTATTAGGTCAGTACGTACGAAAATATTTCGTATGCAGTACACGTGCACCCGCCTATTTTGCTGAATATATAAGTTTTTTTTTGTTTAATGTTTATAGTAGTGTATACTTACTAACTAACCATTTTTCAAAGTTAAATGCCAAACAGAATCACTATTCGGTATCCGGCCGGATAGTGCGCAACTGTCCGGTATTTGGCCGGATAGTAAAATAATGGCCGGATACCGGATAGCAACCGGATATCCGTTGCATCTCTAGTTTTGAGAGAGGTGAGACAGAACGGAATGTCATATCATTGAGAATGTTACGCAGCTTTATACATTTGACATAGCTTAGTACACTCTTGAGGGTAGGTAGTCACTCTATGTTTATATTGTAACGAATTGTGCTCCTGGTTATGAGTAATGATTATTTGTGTTGATGGCTTACTTAACCACTCGTATGTTTTAACACTGATATTAGTGTTATCAAAAATAAACTCTATGACAGAAATGAAAAAAAAATCCTTCAAGTTTGTCAGTGTCAAAACATACGAAGGAATAAGGCATAAAACAGCAACTATCAATCGAGTGAGATGAGTGTTACTGTGAAGGTCGGCAAAGCATGTGACACTCCTGGAGTTGCATGCATCCATGAGTTAAATTTATCTGCCGTGCATTCTCTTCCTTAACCCTTTATCCGCTAAATGTCAACAATGTTACTCACAATTTTCGACGCACTTTGTTTGACATGTCAGACCATCTCGATAAACGGCGAGGACTTTAAGAGGGATTGTTTTGTGGGAAAGTATTTTGTTATATCAAGGTTTTTTATGAATAAAACAAGCTTTTAGACTACATCCCAAATAAATTCACGTATGTGTACAGACATGGCGATAATCTACATGAAACCAGAACAAGGCCACAAACTGGCCCAAGGCCTATACGAGTGTCCGACGTACAAGACGCTAGTGCGCGCAGGAACACTGTCGACCACTGGGCACTCCACCAACTACGTGATGACCATTGAGCTGCCTACGCACAAGCCGCAAGCGCATTGGATCAAACGCGGCGTCGCGCTCTTCTGCGCACTCGATTATTAGGTACTATCAGCGCTGACCATTCGTGAACCTTATGTCAACGAGATAAGGGCTACCAATTCTGAGTTCTCTTAACTTGAATATTTTTAAAGCTCGAGTGAAAAGGAATCTTCTGGGTGAGCTCGCTGCATCTACAGCCTCTTGAGTTTGTTCGGAATGAGAAGAAGCGTAGGATATCCTCATATCTTCTCTTCTCACGCTTGGACTAAATACTGGCCAAGAACAAACTATGAAAACACTATGGTCAGTTAACTCTGTGATGCTGATTGTACAAATGAGGGAAGTATCCACCATTCCATTGTTTCTGTGATGCAGTAGCGTGTGCTAGCGTAGGAATACCTCTACATTTTGAAATGGTGTGGTGTGGTCGAGCTTCATACTTGTGAACGCTGTTAGGTGAACTTGTGTAATAGTGCTAAAGTCAATGAAAAAAGTTGCAGCGATATGTGAAAGCAGTAACACGCAATTTAGTGAAGCATTGTGTACTGTGTTTTTCCTTGGTTTTTGCACAATGTTATTTGTTAATGCTACTAGAGAGCATATCTTGTGATACTGTGTTATTGTGTTAATTAATGTGAATAAAGATCTTTTAATGAATTCGTATTTTTAAGACTTCCATTATGATCCTTACTCAGTGTAACGGTATGAGTATCCATGTCATTATAGAAATAATATTAATAGGGGAAAGCTTTAATTCATGGCTTTTATTCAGATATTTTTTTATTTGGAATCTTTTTATGTCAATCATTTTATCATTTAAAAGTGGGATTTCATAAGAAAATATATCAGACTCACATAAGTGCAAACAAAACACCGGAATAAAGCATAGTTACAAAAGGTATTCATATTCATACGCAGTACTATCGGTATTTAGAGTAACGGGAGTAAGCGAATTGCAATCTTATTATTATAGCAATAAAGTTTAACGACATAACGGCAGAGGGTTCCGCGCGAGAATTCGGAACATCTACATAAAACTCTAATGATACATAATTATCAAAATATTAATATTTTTCATGATTAGCAAATCATTATAAGTAAATATGTAAAAATAGAGAACGAGGAACTAGTATAAAGTCATTCATAAACATACCTATATTTACATTGATTTAACGCTGTACTAAGATGGCGTACAATAGCATTAAATTTTTACCGAGTGTCCATCAGATTTCAACCTTATTAGCTAGGCCATAAAGACGGAGAATTACTCTATTTCATAATTCTGGCTACTATGGTAGCTGTAAAGGAGCGTTTACTACTCTAATTGTTGGGGAGTCATGGTTGCATTTAGGCAAGTTGTTTAGAACTATGATGATGTTAATGTATAATAAGATAATTAATTTGATTATGATAATAAAAGACAAGTAAAGTATAATATTGAATTAGAATCAAAGTAAACGAGACAGATCAAAGGAAAGAGTTAAAAGACAGAGAAGTAACATATAGGAATGAATACAATTTACCGTATATATAAGTCCGACAGTTATATAGCAAGTTGGTCAAGTCGATTTCATATTAAAATATCTTTCAAGAAACTGTCAATTAGGCTTTGATTCTTATTTTTGGAAACTAAATAAATTATTGATGATAGTGAATGGGAGCAGCACAAACATACAATTATATTAGATGTGATTAAAGTAATTGCTATTTACTTTAGTCAAATAAGAGTAATTATTAATAGACAAAAAGTAAGACAGCAGGTAGTATAAATATGCTTCTAGATATCAATAGTTATGCGTGTTTAATACATTATATCTTTGTTTTTCTAGTATTACTAGAGTTGCATATACCAAGCATTTGTTGCAAACTGCATTGTCAAGTGATTAGCTCAAACCAATCTTATTAGTAAAGGAATAGGGTTGAGATAATGAAGAACCAATTACTAACTTGAACTTGTACATGTATAAACGAGGCACAATTGGTACAAGTCCTTGTTCCGGAGTCAATAGTACAGGCAAAAGAGAATTTGAACCTAATTGGTATGCGGTTAGGGTTGAGTATGCTTTGGGTTGTCACTTCGTGTGGTTACGCGCATTGCGCTGCGTGGAGCGCCTGAGTCGTGTAAGCATGTTTAGCATGCGTAGACATGGTTTGGGAGGTTTATGGCGGTGAAGCGAGTATAGCGCGCAGCTGCGTAGGTTGGCGGACACGGATAACGATGTGCAGTCGGCTTAATCGGTTTTAAGTAAAATTGAATCTTATGGCTATGGTAATAACGCTTGTCGAAGTATTATTTTCGTGTAAGGATTAAGCTTGGAAATATGGGTATAAATAGGCTGGGACGGAGCTGCTTCGGGAATTCTTGTATCGACCGCGAACTGGTAAAGGTCACTGGGCTTACGTACCGCGACATTATTGGTGGGTGTAGTCATTATGGTTGAGATTCCAATACTATGTGGTCACCCGCTGGTTGAGGAATTTCTCTCATAATGCTGTTATTGTGTAATCTTTATGGTCGAGACCCTAATACTATGTATCCACTTACTGGTTGAGGGGTTTCTTTCATAATTTAACTTTGTTTTACTTTTTTATTTTTATCTTATTGGGGTTGAGTTTTTAATCGTTTTTGCTGCCCAGAACCTTGCCTAGACATACAGTACGTCTAACAGAACAGTGATTATCGAGTAACGGTGACAAACAATCAGTGTTCTGGAGTTCAGTAAATTCTTCAGCCTTGAGAGTGGGCTGACGTCTTTTTTTACCAACATAAAGACGAGTTCGACCTCTCCTGTTCTCCTGGGTCCCACTGGTATTAGCTGAGACTTGGCCTTCGCGATTGAAGATGGGCATAGACGTGTATACGTCGCTAGTTGAAGCGTACCAGCCTCGGAGTTCAGTCTTGTTAAATATATTTATATATTCTTTTATATACATGTTAAGGCGTCCTACTCACACCGCCCAGTCGTATTAGACGTGTGGGGGGGGACAATTACACGGATTATAGGTTGCCAATCCCGGAATAATCCACCGGACTTTACAGCTTAGTTAGGGAATACACATTCTTTGAAACTGAATTTGGTAAGTTTTCATGTTTCAACAGTTTTGATCTCTGGGGGTAGAGCTAGGTTAGCGTCACACACATTGGGTAATAGGGAATTCATTTATGGGTAGAAATTCAAACGACGGGTTTGGGTATTTTGGGTTACTAGCTTATTTATTTTATTGACATAGATGTGGCTAGGTCTCGCACATCAATCTAGGTATTATATTATAGATTTCATGTTTAGAGATACGCGTTTACGTAGATATCACATTATTTTGTCAGGAATAAGTTTCAACCGGGTTTTAGGGATTTCTTGGTCTCATTATGCACCAGTAGAGGTATTTTTGAAATACCTAGGTATTATCTTATAGATTTCATGTTTAGAGATACGCGTTTACGTAGATATCACATTATTTTGTCAGGAATAAGTTTCAACCGGGTTTTAGGGACTTCTTGGTCTCATTATGCACCGGCAGAGGTATTTTTGAAATACCTAGGTATTATCTTATAGATCTCATGTTTAGAGATACGCGTTTACGTAGATATCACATTATATTGTCAGGAATAAGTTTCAACCGAGATTTAGGGATCTCTTGGTCTCATCATGCACTAGTAAAGGTATTTATGAAATACCTAGGTATTATCTTATAGATTTCATGTTTAGAGATACGCGTTTACGTAGATATCACATTATATTGTCAGGAATAAGTTTCAACCGGGATTTAGGGATCTCTTGGTCTCATCATGCACTAGTAGAGGTATTTATGAAATACCTAGGTATTATATTATAGACTTCATGTTTAGAGATACGCTTTTACGTAGATATCATACTATTTTGTCAGAAATAAGTTTCAACCGGGATGTAGGGATTTCTTGTCTTCATTATGCGCTAGTAAAGGTATTTATGAAAATACCAAATGTAGGGAAACGGGTTTAATAAAGTTTATTTAATTCCAGTTATGATGGGATAGTAGAATCATTTCAAAAAACTGAAATGGTTCTTTACATAAGGGCAAGCAGAGCAATTCCTCATGTCTCAATCTTATCACAAATGGAATAAAATTTACACATTAGTTAAGAGTATATTTAGTGAGTTCTGACGTCTAATATTTTATATACGACTATCTTAGAAGAATATTTAATCGCAGAAACGTATTTGTAGGGCTAGGGTGGGTGTCGCTAGAATTGGCTGGGGAAATCAATGGGTTGACACGTCAATGAATACATCTTCATAGACATGTCTAGCTAGGAAGCTTACATAGAGATTTTTCCCTTTCCTCGCATGGTTCTTGGCACGTATGGAATAAAATTACAATACAACCATACACCGAATAATCAAAATTATTTTTGTTTCGAAAGCTAGGTTAACACTAAGGATTTCATAATAGACTGAGACTGTGAGTCTAACTGAGCAAGTAGGATAAATAATTTTGATTTAGGAAGGCTCTTAACGAAGATTTGTCCTTCGTTAGGGACCAAGGGCTAATTACCATGGTAACAAGTCGAACGAGAGGAGGTGGGGGATAGTTTACCGAAATATATATATAAACCAACTATTTTCGTCATTATTATTAGGCTTAGGCTGGGTCAAGGGTTCTAATGGTATAAGGGTTCAAGTTTGTTATCAAAGCTAAGTATTACTAAGTTAGAGATAGGAAAATAGTTTTGCGTACTACAATAGGAAATATGAAGGATTAATGAGTCCAGGGTTCCGTCAATTATCATAGAATTTATGGGTTACTACGATTCACAACGTAAAAAGGGTTCTCCCTAGATCGATCACATTTTGGCCAAATTTCTTCTTAAATATCGGTTCTTTGAGCTTCAGCGTGCGCGACCTTTCTTTTGGGGGGATCCGTTACAGTTTTGGTGCCGAGAATAACCAGGATGTTCCCAGTCCCGGGGGCGCATCAGGATAGGGTCAGTGGTCTCCTGGAGATCACAGTTTGTTGTACGTGCAAGTGGTGTGATTTTGACGAGATTTGGACTCATTTCCTTCAGCAGAAACAGGGTTAAATTGGTTTTAGTGGCGAGTTTTATCTAAAAGTAGGGAATTATTAGTAGTTTTTATCTTAGTAACGAGGTATAAATAATAAAATTAGGGATTAGATAAATAAATAAACAAAATAAATATTCGGAATTCTATTCTAAATTAAAAAAGTCCGGGGGCGTTTTTAAATAAGTAATAGGTAACAATAAAATCGTTATGAGTAGTTAACTAACGCCAAAGTAGGTTTATTTTAATCACAACTATAAATTAGAAACGTGCGTCCGTAGACTATGATGACCGGGTGTCAAGATCGAATAGGTTGTCCGCTTGTTTACCATCATCAGCGATTACATAGTTATTACAGTTCCATTCATATACAGTAAACGGGCGTCTCTAGGCTATGGCAATTGATTGTCAAGTTAATAGGTCGTATGTTTATTTACCACCGTCACCGTTTACATTTTTCCATTAAAATTTTATTCATATACATTAAAAGGGATATCATAGGCTAAGACGACTGTTTGTCAAGATCAAGTAGGTCGAGTGCTTGTTAGCCACCATCATTTATTTCGTAACTTTATTCAAGTTTCATTCATAGACCATACGCGTTAGTCCCTAGGCTAACACGGTAACGGTTATTTATCAAAACCAAATAGGTTGTGTACTTGTTTACCACCCAACATAATTTTACTCAAATTTATTGAAGTTTCATTCATAAACAATTAGCGAGAGTCCCTAGGCTATGACATTTAGTTATCAACAACAAATAGGACATGCACTTGTTTACCACCGATCATAATTGTGCACAAATTTAATAAAATTCAATTCTTAGATATGACACGTTAGTTCCTAGGCTATGCGGTTGATCGTCAAGATCGAATAGGTCGTGCGCTTGTTTACTTTATACAATTTTATTGAAATTCCATTCATAAACAATAAAGGCGCGAATAGGTCATGTATTTGTTTACAACCATCATCTCACCTTTGATTATTTGAAATTAAAATCATTAACAGGAAACGTTCATAGGCTACAGCAGTATAGATAAAATAAAGTGTAACATATACACATATCTGTAGGCAAAGCAGTAGCAAAGAGGTACTTAGGTGACCACGCCATTATTCGGAATTATAGGTACAATTAAAAACAGTATAAAGGTATGATGTCGTATACAGTCTACAGCCGTCCACAGAATTATACCTTAAACGCGCACTAGATTGAGTGAATGAAGATTGCGCTAGTCCTTGCAGTCTTTGTCATTTAGCGGCAACGTTCGGATCTCGCGCAGGAGCAGAGCTTGTTCGATTATCAATAACCGGTTTCATTCTTCGTCAGTAGCCGTTGCGCTCGCACGCTCGCTTAGCTCACTTGTACCTACTTACCGCCGTTATCATTGTTACGCGTAAAATTCTAGCTATTACCATTTTATCCATATTGTCTGCTATACAAATTATAGTTGGCAATGGCAACAAACAAATATTCCATAATAAGTAATAGTAATAATGGGTTTTATTACACTGCTAGAATAGGAAAGCGTTATTGAGTTTAAGTTGGTTTTAGAATGAACGCCGCTCCACTACGAGTAGGAAGGAGTAACACAGTAACTCAGTCATAATTTAGTTTAGGAAGCATAGTTCTAGTACCAGAACATTAAGTTTCATAAAAATATTACGAATTATACTTGATTTGGGCATGTCGCAGTTAAAGGGTTAACTTCAGTATGAACGGGTTGAAATCGTTCATCATCATCTTCTTAGCTTTGTCCCGGTACGGTTGAGTTCTGAAGTTATTTATGGCCTGACATTAAATTCTAATAAATAAAATCCTGCCTTGCAGTGATTGAAATAAGGCTTACTATTGTTCCTAAAATAATTATATAATTATTAGTTTAGTAGTCGAGTGCAACATTCTTTTAAGTGTTTACTACCTATTATATCATGGTCGCCTAGTACTTTTATCGAAGATTGAAAGCTATCTTTTGGGGTTCCGTACCCGAAGGGTCCGAGCGGAACCATGTTCTTGGCGCTCATGTGTCTGTCCGTCCGTATGTCTGTCTGTCCGTCCGTCCGTCCGTCTGTACTATTCATTCAACACTTCATAGGAAAACGGCAATTAAGTATAATAATTGTAGTGAAAAACAAGCGGAGAAGAGGTATTTAAAGGTTGTATAAAGGCACGGAGGCGGCGGCGGGCCCGCACACGCGCCGCACCTGAAACGCGTCCGACGCTCGTGCGCCGGCGCTCCTCAATCAGCTCGTGCTAAGGCAGAATACT
The DNA here is from genome assembly GCA_951800055.1 of Cenopis cana. Taxonomy (NCBI): domain Eukaryota; kingdom Metazoa; phylum Arthropoda; class Insecta; order Lepidoptera; family Tortricidae; genus Cenopis; species Cenopis cana. The sequence goes on along the minus strand of OX637487.1, from coordinate 4,028,003 downwards.
GACGTATACGCGGATAGCTGGAGTACCCTACTCTCTAAAATAAGTCATTTGTGCAACACATATTGTTAGTTCATTGATTAGGTGTATGGTTTCTTTAATCTGTTACTGTTAGCTCTAATATTGTTTATCTTATACTTAAACTCATTACAGTTGAACGAATTGCTCCAAAGCAATTCCTTCAAAAGGCTACTTTACTGTTCAAGCAATAGGGTTCAAAATCCAATTCGAATACGTTCAATAAAAAGAATTTCAACCATAACATTGTAGGCGCTTTGGTACCTTACTGTAAGGCTATAAATGTATGTATGTAAGCACTTTATTGCACACAATAATAAATAAATAAAATGAATAGCGGATAGCATAGGCATTAGGCTTTAGTAAAGTTCAATCATAAAGGGATAGATTTAAGTTATCATTAGGATAGATTCATTTGATTGATCTAGTCGGTATTTTGTCAATTAGGGTACAATTCAGGAATTCTACTACAAAGTGGGGCGCCTACATTAACGGTCTTAGCAATGTGCACATTCGTTGAGCACTGATTCGTAACTAGACAGGGTTCATTATTCTTTTAGCGTTAATGATGACATTGGTTGGTTAAACCTATGTTTAGGAAATGATAAGTTATTTCAGAAATTTAGTAAAGGTGAAACTAAAAATAGCTCTAGGGACATTGGTCCGTATCCGGCGAAGTTATATTTACTCCTATTTCATTGATAATGTAATAATATGAACAGTTAAAACCTTATTAGAATTATTAAGTAAATAAAACTTGGGGGCGTGAATATTAAATGAATAAATGAATAAATAGTAAATAGAATTTGGGGGCGTGGATAATAAAAGGTTTGTCGTACAAATTCTTAGTCATACAATTCGTAATGATTTCGTCCGTCTGTACCTTTCCATTCAGTAAAGTTGTACAAATCATCATGATATGTTAACTACTTCATAAAACGGCGAATAGGCAATAAGTATGATGATTATAGTGAACATCAAGCGATAAACAGGCATTTCATGTACGGGTTTCCAATATTTTAGTTTGCACTAGACGTTTACGACAGTAACGTAGTTAATAAAGAGTTCATGATCAAAGTAGTTTACTTAGAATATGATAGAAAGGCCTCATATCAGGTTTAAGAACATTCATTCTCAAAAGAAGATATTTACATCTTCCCTTATATGAGAAATACATATTTATAATTATCTATCATTAAATGAACTTAGTCTAGACTGCTAATGCACACCTAGTGTCATAAAGATGTAAGATGTATGGGAATACGCCGATCGAAATAGAAGAATTTTAAACAAACATGTTTACCGTATGTTTACATCATGGCGTGCGCTCCGCGAGAGGGTAGATTTAGATTGCGCCGTGCTGCGGCACGACCGGCGAGCAATAGCAGTAGGTTATTATCTTATTATAAACAAATAACTTATACGCATATTACATTGTATTTGTTGGCGAAAAAAAATATATATATATTAGGTAGTACAGTTTGACGAACGTGTACATATGGCCAATATTCAAAACAATTTGGTACAGTAGGTATAGTGAGTAAGTGTCGGTTTAAACAGTGTGATGTTGAATGTTGAAATACTTAGCTATATTATTGTCTTATCACTATCATTACGTATTATTAAACAAAGACCCGGGTCACATCTGTGGGCCTGCTTGTATATTATGTATATTTGTAATAATCTAATTAACTACTTAGCATATTTTAATAGATTGAATGGCACAAAGAGGTTTACGTCAGTATTATTGGATATGTATTTTATATTTCATTAACTACGTGTAATATCAGCCTTTTCTTAAAAATATTAAATCATATCTAACAGTCATATAAACATCATTGCAGTTTCGATTAGAGAAAATCAAATATCACATGAGATTGCGCCATTAGATTTGCATATATTGATTTAAGGTATTTTTCTTTGTTTAATTTATACAAGATATTGAAATTAGTGCCCTCTAGCGGTGATTAGGAATATTTGATTCAAAGATCAAATATTACAGTTAGTTTAGTTAGTAAGAGGTACGGCTATTTTTCGGTAGATGGCGTAAATCATGCAAACTAGTTTTTGCCAGCGACTTCGTCTGCGTAAACTTCTATTCCCTAATTCGTCCCTTTGAAGAATTATTTTCGGGATGAAAATGATCCTATTCAGGCTACAATTTCGTTGTGTACCAAATTTCATCATGGGTGCGTGCGTTGGTTATGTACTTTTATAACATATATCGCAGGTGTACTTTTTTTTATCGTGTATTGTTCGGGCATAGCTCTAGAGCTTGGTTCTGCCGATGGGCGCGGGCAGAATTAGACTTAGGTTTCTGACTTTAAGGTAGATTTTTGCTTGCATTGGTTTGGCAGCACTATACGAAGTACATACGAACTATATCAACATGTGTTTTTGTAACATTGAGCTCTGTCGGAATCGCTTGTGACATATTTCGCAAGAATACGGTTTTCCTCCTGTAGAAATTATATTTAGTAGTATTGTATTTTTATAAATGTGACCTGGTGGAAACGCAGTCTTAAGCCAACTGATGGTGACTGTTGTTTTGTTTGGGTATGTTCACATTATCCGACACGGCTTAATGCCGCGTTCTGCGTCAATGTAAAATTGGATTGTTATGTTGGCCCAACTAGTAGTAGTGGTTTTTTTTTTCTCTACAATGGAATCATTTATTTCAAGCATTGAATAATATGAGGGGGGGGGGGGGGGTTGTTCAACAGAAATTGGAGTGAAGCGGGTGTTAAAATTTATTGCAATATGTAAGACTAATATTTATCTCACAAGTACATTGTATTGTAGACTCACTGTATATGTGAATTTTACATTTATTTTGAATTTTTAGAAACTTTAATTTTTTTTTTATGAAAAATGGTCATTATACTCGATTTCGACTAATTCGGGGATGAGGATTTCAAATTTTACATTTATTTTGACTTTTCAGATACTTTTAATTTTTTTTATGAAAAATGGTCATTATACTCGATTTCGACTAATTCGGGGATGGGGATTTCAAATTTTGCATTTATTTTGAATTTTAAGGAAATTATCATTTATTTTGAATTTCAATTTTTTTTTTGTGCGAGTCATTTTGTCAAATGGATAATACCTGCCGAAGCGAGTTTCAGTCATTAAAGGTAATAAGCAATTTTTTTTAAATTGCGATTGCTGAATTGGGTAGTACATAAACTTGATACTTAAAGCACTTTGAAGTGAGGGTATAGAGGGGTGGGTTTTTAAAAAAAAGAAATATGAGATAATTTTGTAATTACGTTTCACAATGAAATTAATAAATGGGAATGATGACTAGACATAAAAGAGGGAACATGACATGATTGGGGAGAGAAAAAAGGGGTAAAATAGATAAATTTGGAGGTTGAAACGAACTATGTTTTAGACTTTTATTTACATATAATGAACATACTATTGAGGCTTTGGCTTTCTTTAAGTGATCGCAATGTACAGGCGAAAGTGGAAGGAAAGAATGAAATGATGAATGACTGTTTAACATAGTATGAAAAGAGGGGGGGGGGGGGAAGTGATGAGGAATGGTTGTTTTTTTGTGAGAATGGATTGCTAAGGACAGACACAGCCGGAGTATGTTCATAACCTAGATTTGTTGGAATTTAAGGGGTTGAAACACAATTAGCCAATAAAATTCTTATCAGTAGGTTAAAACTGAAATGACAGTTCGTCCCATTGTATAAGGGAAGGTTTTAATGGCTAAAGACTACACAAATTTATATGGTTACTACACACCTCACGTGATTAAAGTGGATTGGGTTCGGAATGTTTCCGATTATGACACACACACAAGGGTTTTAAATTTTAATTGCTGAAGCTATTGGGAGGTATATCCACTTTAAGTAACGTGAAACAAGCGACTTGAAAGGTGGTCATTATTGCCTGAGGCTACCTGTGCGTGATCTGAATTTTTGTTATGGGAATTGAGAGCCTCGGTACCTGTTCAAATACTTTTTTGTTTTGTATGGGGAAACTGTGTGGTATTTGCCTATAGGAAGTACAATGGTTCCTGAATTACCGCCTGTACAATGGAGGCAACTATTCAAGGTAAATGCGCAGAGTTGGGTCACTAGGGCCTGTTGAATTCACAACTCAGCACCTCTAACAAAGCAAGAAAACTTGGGGAAATGGTTACCATGACTCATAATCAAAATTCATACGATTATGTCAGACGTCAAAGGCACTAATGGTCACTTAGTAATGGTTAAACACACACTACGCAATTAATGAAGGGGGGGGGGGGGGGGGGGAATTTCCAGCAAATCAGGTATCTAGGATGAAGTTTCTACAAGGACAACTATAGGTCCTTTGCGAAAACTTCATGGGGGCGATGTAACGGTATGAGTATCCATGTCATTATAGAAATAATATTAATAGGGGAAAGCTTTAATTCATGGCTTTTATTCAGATATTTTTTTATTTGGAATCTTTTTATGTCAATCATTTTATCATTTAAAAGTGGGATTTCATAAGAAAATATATCAGACTCACATAAGTGCAAACAAAACACCGGAATAAAGCATAGTTACAAAAGGTATTCATATTCATACGCAGTACTATCGGTATTTAGAGTAACGGGAGTAAGCGAATTGCAATCTTATTATTATAGCAATAAAGTTTAACGACATAACGGCAGAGGGTTCCGCGCGAGAATTCGGAACATCTACATAAAACTCTAATGATACATAATTATCAAAATATTAATATTTTTCATGATTAGCAAATCATTATAAGTAAATATGTAAAAATAGAGAACGAGGAACTAGTATAAAGTCATTCATAAACATACCTATATTTACATTGATTTAACGCTGTACTAAGATGGCGTACAATAGCATTAAATTTTTACCGAGTGTCCATCAGATTTCAACCTTATTAGCTAGGCCATAAAGACGGAGAATTACTCTATTTCATAATTCTGGCTACTATGGTAGCTGTAAAGGAGCGTTTACTACTCTAATTGTTGGGGAGTCATGGTTGCATTTAGGCAAGTTGTTTAGAACTATGATGATGTTAATGTATAATAAGATAATTAATTTGATTATGATAATAAAAGACAAGTAAAGTATAATATTGAATTAGAATCAAAGTAAACGAGACAGATCAAAGGAAAGAGTTAAAAGACAGAGAAGTAACATATAGGAATGAATACAATTTACCGTATATATAAGTCCGACAGTTATATAGCAAGTTGGTCAAGTCGATTTCATATTAAAATATCTTTCAAGAAACTGTCAATTAGGCTTTGATTCTTATTTTTGGAAACTAAATAAATTATTGATGATAGTGAATGGGAGCAGCACAAACATACAATTATATTAGATGTGATTAAAGTAATTGCTATTTACTTTAGTCAAATAAGAGTAATTATTAATAGACAAAAAGTAAGACAGCAGGTAGTATAAATATGCTTCTAGATATCAATAGTTATGCGTGTTTAATACATTATATCTTTGTTTTTCTAGTATTACTAGAGTTGCATATACCAAGCATTTGTTGCAAACTGCATTGTCAAGTGATTAGCTCAAACCAATCTTATTAGTAAAGGAATAGGGTTGAGATAATGAAGAACCAATTACTAACTTGAACTTGTACATGTATAAACGAGGCACAATTGGTACAAGTCCTTGTTCCGGAGTCAATAGTACAGGCAAAAGAGAATTTGAACCTAATTGGTATGCGGTTAGGGTTGAGTATGCTTTGGGTTGTCACTTCGTGTGGTTACGCGCATTGCGCTGCGTGGAGCGCCTGAGTCGTGTAAGCATGTTTAGCATGCGTAGACATGGTTTGGGAGGTTTATGGCGGTGAAGCGAGTATAGCGCGCAGCTGCGTAGGTTGGCGGACACGGATAACGATGTGCAGTCGGCTTAATCGGTTTTAAGTAAAATTGAATCTTATGGCTATGGTAATAACGCTTGTCGAAGTATTATTTTCGTGTAAGGATTAAGCTTGGAAATATGGGTATAAATAGGCTGGGACGGAGCTGCTTCGGGAATTCTTGTATCGACCGCGAACTGGTAAAGGTCACTGGGCTTACGTACCGCGACATTATTGGTGGGTGTAGTCATTATGGTTGAGATTCCAATACTATGTGGTCACCCGCTGGTTGAGGAATTTCTCTCATAATGCTGTTATTGTGTAATCTTTATGGTCGAGACCCTAATACTATGTATCCACTTACTGGTTGAGGGGTTTCTTTCATAATTTAACTTTGTTTTACTTTTTTATTTTTATCTTATTGGGGTTGAGTTTTTAATCGTTTTTGCTGCCCAGAACCTTGCCTAGACATACAGTACGTCTAACAGAACAGTGATTATCGAGTAACGGTGACAAACAATCAGTGTTCTGGAGTTCAGTAAATTCTTCAGCCTTGAGAGTGGGCTGACGTCTTTTTTTACCAACATAAAGACGAGTTCGACCTCTCCTGTTCTCCTGGGTCCCACTGGTATTAGCTGAGACTTGGCCTTCGCGATTGAAGATGGGCATAGACGTGTATACGTCGCTAGTTGAAGCGTACCAGCCTCGGAGTTCAGTCTTGTTAAATATATTTATATATTCTTTTATATACATGTTAAGGCGTCCTACTCACACCGCCCAGTCGTATTAGACGTGTGGGGGGGGACAATTACACGGATTATAGGTTGCCAATCCCGGAATAATCCACCGGACTTTACAGCTTAGTTAGGGAATACACATTCTTTGAAACTGAATTTGGTAAGTTTTCATGTTTCAACAGTTTTGATCTCTGGGGGTAGAGCTAGGTTAGCGTCACACACATTGGGTAATAGGGAATTCATTTATGGGTAGAAATTCAAACGACGGGTTTGGGTATTTTGGGTTACTAGCTTATTTATTTTATTGACATAGATGTGGCTAGGTCTCGCACATCAATCTAGGTATTATATTATAGATTTCATGTTTAGAGATACGCGTTTACGTAGATATCACATTATTTTGTCAGGAATAAGTTTCAACCGGGTTTTAGGGATTTCTTGGTCTCATTATGCACCAGTAGAGGTATTTTTGAAATACCTAGGTATTATCTTATAGATTTCATGTTTAGAGATACGCGTTTACGTAGATATCACATTATTTTGTCAGGAATAAGTTTCAACCGGGTTTTAGGGACTTCTTGGTCTCATTATGCACCGGCAGAGGTATTTTTGAAATACCTAGGTATTATCTTATAGATCTCATGTTTAGAGATACGCGTTTACGTAGATATCACATTATATTGTCAGGAATAAGTTTCAACCGAGATTTAGGGATCTCTTGGTCTCATCATGCACTAGTAAAGGTATTTATGAAATACCTAGGTATTATCTTATAGATTTCATGTTTAGAGATACGCGTTTACGTAGATATCACATTATATTGTCAGGAATAAGTTTCAACCGGGATTTAGGGATCTCTTGGTCTCATCATGCACTAGTAGAGGTATTTATGAAATACCTAGGTATTATATTATAGACTTCATGTTTAGAGATACGCTTTTACGTAGATATCATACTATTTTGTCAGAAATAAGTTTCAACCGGGATGTAGGGATTTCTTGTCTTCATTATGCGCTAGTAAAGGTATTTATGAAAATACCAAATGTAGGGAAACGGGTTTAATAAAGTTTATTTAATTCCAGTTATGATGGGATAGTAGAATCATTTCAAAAAACTGAAATGGTTCTTTACATAAGGGCAAGCAGAGCAATTCCTCATGTCTCAATCTTATCACAAATGGAATAAAATTTACACATTAGTTAAGAGTATATTTAGTGAGTTCTGACGTCTAATATTTTATATACGACTATCTTAGAAGAATATTTAATCGCAGAAACGTATTTGTAGGGCTAGGGTGGGTGTCGCTAGAATTGGCTGGGGAAATCAATGGGTTGACACGTCAATGAATACATCTTCATAGACATGTCTAGCTAGGAAGCTTACATAGAGATTTTTCCCTTTCCTCGCATGGTTCTTGGCACGTATGGAATAAAATTACAATACAACCATACACCGAATAATCAAAATTATTTTTGTTTCGAAAGCTAGGTTAACACTAAGGATTTCATAATAGACTGAGACTGTGAGTCTAACTGAGCAAGTAGGATAAATAATTTTGATTTAGGAAGGCTCTTAACGAAGATTTGTCCTTCGTTAGGGACCAAGGGCTAATTACCATGGTAACAAGTCGAACGAGAGGAGGTGGGGGATAGTTTACCGAAATATATATATAAACCAACTATTTTCGTCATTATTATTAGGCTTAGGCTGGGTCAAGGGTTCTAATGGTATAAGGGTTCAAGTTTGTTATCAAAGCTAAGTATTACTAAGTTAGAGATAGGAAAATAGTTTTGCGTACTACAATAGGAAATATGAAGGATTAATGAGTCCAGGGTTCCGTCAATTATCATAGAATTTATGGGTTACTACGATTCACAACGTAAAAAGGGTTCTCCCTAGATCGATCACATTTTGGCCAAATTTCTTCTTAAATATCGGTTCTTTGAGCTTCAGCGTGCGCGACCTTTCTTTTGGGGGGATCCGTTACATCAGAAACATTATAGGTACCATGATTTTTTATTACTTATACTATTACCTTCTAAGATTGAAACCTCATGCAGTCGGCAATAAGAGCCTGTACTCACCCAAAATATCTTATTTGGACATAAATTTTATATTTAAATAAATTCACGATAATTTCTCGAATTCACGATAAATCGACTCGAGATAGAATTGAAACAGGCTTGGTAATCGATGACAAATATTTGTATGCCTGCATGTAGGCGGCATACACTGGACAATTAAATGTATTACTTGAAACAGGCTTGGTAATCGATGACAAATATTTGTATGCCTGCATGTAGGCGGCATACACTGGACAATTAAATGTATTACTGTATTCTGGCAAATCAGGTGGGCTGTCAGCTTGTCTGCCTCCGACGAAGTATTAAAAAAAAAATGAAATTATTTGATGGACATTCAGGAGGAGTTGCACCGAACTTTTTGTAATCGTGGGCGGCATTCGTCACAGGGCATTGTGACTTTCCGGACCTTTAACTTTTTTTAGAATTAGGTAATTTTTGATTTTCTCACTCAGAATCACGAGTACTATTTATTGAAATAAAAAATGTTTCCAAAAAAAAAAATTGTGACGCTTTTTTCATAGGTTTCAGTTTACAAGGCTCATCGCAAAAGTGACAGAAAAGTTTTCTTCATCGTACTTGTGTCAGAAAACCCAAAATTACCCAGTTCTAAAAAAGTTACCTTGTATATAAAGTTCTCTTGCATATAATGTTTGTCAAGTTTCTATGTCATGACAGCTGCCAGCGCCATATTTGACGTTTATCAGTCAGTAATCGTAAGTTGGTGCTACCCACCCTTATCTAGAGATTAAATTGCCTAGTGCTTGCAATTCTATTCTTATTTCTCGTAGTGTCGGAGCTCGGACACTAACTGCATTAGCGGCGTTGCGGAAAACGCAGGCTTGACGTTTACGGTCACAGGGCACAGATTGAAAATGGAGACAGCGGAAATTGTTTGTAGAGTACTTTTATATCACGGGCGCGGTTGAGCCATGGTTGTGTGTTGAGATATATATTCACATTGTCTAAGAGCGTCAGCGTAGGAGCTATGAGTTGACGTTGTCTATGTGTTATCAACCCACGCTCGTGAGATAAAAGTACTCTACCAAGAAGCTGCCTAGCGGGCGCTCTGCACGTAGACGCGTAGCCGATATAGTGCGCGCCATCGTGTGGTGCTCTGCAGCGGCGCCACCATAATGAAAATCAATTAACTATATGGCGAAATGATGTACGTTGGACGTACACCATGTACATATAATGTTTATAGCTGTACCTGTACCGGGAAACGAAATAATGTGCATTTATTGTGGCGCCGCTGGGGAGCATACTCTGCAGCGGCGCCACTTAGTACTCATACATAGAAATGATATTAGCAATTTTTTTCTAAATTAAATTGATGTACGTATGTTGTTTATTGTGTACGTATTGAAAAAAATCATTATTACTTAAAGATCTTATGTACTTTAATTAATTACGCGTTCTAACCTAAAAAGTGCACAAGAGCGCGGGGGAGCGAGATGGACATACCCCGCTTCCCGCGCTCCTGTGCACTTTTTAGGTTAGAATGCGAAATTAATTAAAGTATGTTAAATCATTTAGTAATAATGATTTTTTTCAATACGCACACAATAAACAACATACGTACATCAATTTTATTTAGAAAAAAATTGCTAATATCATTTCTATGTATGAGTACTAAGTGGCGCCGCTGCAGAGTATGCTCCCCAGCGGCGCCACAAATAAATGCCCATTTTTTCGTTTCCCGGTACAGGTACAGCCATAAACATTATATGTACATGGTGTACGTTCAACGTACATAATTTCACCATATAAGTAATTTATTTTCATTATAGTGGCGCCGCCGCAGAGCACCACACGCGCCATCCTCGATGACGCGCCGCTCCACAGCGAATCTTATACTAATCTCTGCGCAGTTGTACGGCTTGGGCTGTGGAGTGTGGAGGGACGCGTCGTCGTGGATGGCGCGCACTATACCATGCGTTTTCCCGTATGAATAGTAAATTGCGTAGCGTTACAAAAAACTTAGCAGCGAAAGCTTAGCATCTAAAATCCTACAATCCAAGTTTCTGTACGCCGTGTATCTATTAGATTACGCACCAGATAGGACATCCATCCTTTCACTATTAAAAAGGTTTACTGCGGAGCAATATAAAAATGGTGAAATGTTTTTCTTTTTATGCAGCTTAGTTGATGTAAAATAATGATGCCGAGGATTTGCTGTCAGTTACTAGTCAGCCAGTAATTAAATATTATTTTTACAAGATTATTAGAAACACCATTTTGTTATTTATCCCGAGGCATTTTATTAATACAATAACATCACTGTTTTTGTATTTTTTTTATGTTATGTTTACTCGTGTACAATAATAGTACATTACTTACCAAGGGCGGTAAAACAAAGATCAGATCGCAGGTAAAGTATTAGATACCCGAGCCGAAGGCAAAGGCGATAAATTATGCTATCTGAGGCTTTCTTTATTACCGACCATGGTAAGTACACAATTTTATGTCACCTCCTGGTCAGGAAGTGGGATTTTCCGCGCGCACCGTACGGTAATTGCCATTTTATGGCCAGATGTGACTAAGAATTTTACATACACATACATACAAATCGTGAAAAATTTTAGTGCAGCCAACATTAAATGAAAGCGCCTTCAATGTGTTTACGTGATTTCAAAATTTTATGCTGTTATGACTCACATGTGCGAATGTCCAGGAAAAGAGGGTGGCAGTGAATGCGTTAACCTACTAAAGATTCATGAAATATAATACATAATAATAAGTCGTTACTTGTTAATAATTAATCTTTAGAAACCAAAGTAACATGGTTGTAGAGATAATTGAAAAGACGTAGGGCCAAGGCAGGACACTATGAATGTCATCATCAGGGCTCGGATTTTTGATCGCACGGTAAGACGATAGAAACTATGGAGTCGATATTCAAACTTTATAATCATCAATCAATCAATCAATCAATTCTCCCTGAGAATTTAAAATTTTAGAGACCAGGCCACTAACCCCATGTGCCGACGCCAGAAATGCTGGCAAACCCACATCCCCGCGCGCCTCAAACCTAGGCCCCCATGACGTATGGGCAGAGATGCTTGGTTCCACTGATCATTCTAAAGGGACACATTCAAAATTGATTCTGCTGTATCCCTTAAGGCGTCATCAAAAGACGACACTTCGTCAGGACACAGCCACGTGGGGGTAGTCCTCAACAGATATGTTATTTTTGGAACCGCAAAACACATTCTCAACAGAGTTAGGCCATCATGGGCACCAATATGTTCGAGCCGATCCCGGGCGAGCAAGAGGAGCCGCCTCCTGGTCTCTATGGCAGATGGAATGGCTTCCGGGAATATCGGGGAACCGAGAAGGAAGAACGTGCTACGCGACAGCTCCTTGAAACCAGGAAGGAAAGACTTGAAAGAAGACAAAATAGACGGCGAAGAAGTGGGTCCGCAGTCGAAAAATTCACACTTCGTCGCATTTACCTCCAGCCCCATCTCCCTAAAGCGTGGAAGTAGAACAGCCAAGTCTTGCTTAACCTCCTCAGGCTTCAGTCCCGTCATCCAAGTACCAAATGTTAAGGGATGATTTAAGAGATGACGTTGCTTTATGGATAGCGAGGCTGAAGGTAAGTGGTCCAAGTGGATCTCCCTGCTGCGCACCCACTTGAGGAGATTGATTACTTGGAAACATTGATTTAAACTTTATTGCACAAATACAAAAATAAAAGTACGATTGGTGGACTCAATGTGCCAAATGGTACAGGATCATAAACTATATCTGGTTTTATGATTTGATGATTAATATAATGGCCTCAAAACGAACCGACTTCATTGGCTTTGAAAAGGCCATATTTATGAGTTTTATGACAGCAGCAATCTAATGTTGTGATTAGTAAAATACAAGGGCCTACTTTGATAAAGAAAGATAGCCTTATTGTAATTGCTTTAAGAGTAAATAGAAAAGAGTGCCATGTCTTTATCACCGACCGAACATTTATTCACAGTCGGGTTATAGGCACAGGCACACTTCCATAAGCAATACATTGGACATGCAAACCGGTAAAATTGCGTAGTATAAATTTTATATGAATATTCATCGCATCGCAATACGCATCTACATAATAATAATACAATTGAATGTTTGAGCTGTCCCTCGGCTAATATAATTTTAATGAATAAACAGGCATACATTTATAAATATTTGATTACCCTGTCCAGCGTCACTTGGCTAATTGGTTGTTGGAAAACAAATGAAATTCTTGAAGCCCCTGCTCTCTGTAAAAATTAAAAAGTGCCGACAAAGAACTGCAATTAGGTTTTTTAATAAGGTTCTGAAGTTTTTGTTTATTTAATGAAGCCGGTCAACATGTTTTCTCGGTAGGACGAGAGAGATGGGAAGGTATTGTTATCATTAGGGGCCTCTTCATCCTCATAAATATAGCAAACTTTTCAATTGTATTGGTTCTTCTGTTATGTTGAAATTTATTATAGGTACACATTGGTCAGCAAATGAGCATCATATATCATACTCACATCATCATACACTGAGAAAACAGTTCATCAATAATTTAGGTGATTCACATAAAGAGGGGATCAAAGTGACAAATCACCAAAAAGTATGATGAAAATTTTAAATTTTATGGTGAAGCTAATCACATAATTACATTACTCCATGATTATGTGATTAGCTTCACCATAATATTAAAGAAAATCATCATACTTTTTGGTAATTTGTCACTTTGATCCCCTCTTTATGTGAATCACCTAAATTATTGATGGACTGTTTTCTCAGTGTACTCGTATGTAGTTAAGTATGTATTTTAGCAGCCAGTCTCCAAGTATATTGTATGTATTATATATGTATGTTTGTATTGCTTTATTCTACATTAATCACAACAAAGGGCAAAGTACAAAAAAAATGATGAAGTACAAAGCAGAGTTTATCCCTTTAAGGGATGTTCCATTCCTTCCAGCTAACCTTTGACTGTGTGTTCGTTTAGTGTGTGTTTGTTTGATTGTGACTTGTGACACGTTATAAGTAAAGATATGCTACGATATGCTGCTAACAGATGGTATCGGTAAATAGGCACTAGTTTTGTTTTTATTTTATTAATAATATCTGGGCGGCCGAGTTTTGCTCGGCGTTTGCCACTGGGCATGAGACCTAGCTAGATCGGTTGCTCGTCCCCGAAAATACCCACATACGGAATTTCATCAAAATCGTTAGAGCCGTTTCCGAGATCCTCGAAATAAATAAATAAATAAATATATACAAGAATTGCTCGTTTAAAGATATAAGATATAATATTAGTAGGATACATAGAACTAGAATAGTTTACTCACTTACGTCCCTTTCTAGGTTCGGTTAGTAAATAAGACGCCCTTAGCACGTCATAGCAATAACCCCACATTCAATGCGGTTTGAAACTGGAATACTGGTGTAAGGCCTGAGTGGACGCTCGGAACGGAGCGTTCGGCGTTGCGTCCAGCGAGGCGGGCGAGCCTCCATACTATTTGTGCGGCGGCGACTTAGGAAAACAGTATGAGTTTCAACTGCTTGACATGTACGCCCCGCTGGACGCCCGACTCGAGCGTCCACACAGGTTCTACACTGAGTCAGCCGTCGGTTCGCCGGCCCTTCGTCCACATAATGCCCTTGATTGAACGTATTCGGATGCCAGCGGTACCTAAGCATAACTAATTCAATCCTGACGTGCCGAGTTTGCAAACTTTTGGGGATGGTTATGCCATTTCATATTTTTAACTACTTTATTTTATGAACTAGTTAGAAAATAGGTAAAAATTTAAGCCACCCGTATTTTTTCTTTTTCAATTTAACTCATTATTTCATACAAAAAAAAACACGTTGAAAAGTAGGTCATTCCAAAAGGGCGTAAGTAAAATATGACGTCATCTTCCCAACAAGAACCCAGAGCCACTCCAGAGCAGCGATTGTCTGTACTCTGTACTAAGGTCTCCCTGAATACAGCGAGGTAGATGACGTCAACTTTCGGTTTACAGTAATTTGCGTTTTTTTTTTCAAAATTACCGGAGAAAAAAATCTAAAAAAATGTTTTTTGTGTAGTTCACACGTTTTTACCGAAATGGTTTTCGAATTAAGACTTTTGGAAATTATGAAATATTGTCAATTGGTAGTTTCAGTTGGTGCCATGTTGGTGCGTCTGTAATAAACAAGATAGCCAGAGTATCTGGATGACCGCCAGTTTTAATACGGACCTGACCAAGGGCCTGACACGCTTTGATAGAGAAAGATAGCTTTATTGCGATTGCAATAAGAGGAAATAGAAAAGAGTGGCATGTTTTGTCTCTATCGCCGACTGTGCATACTTCCATAAGCAATACATTGGACATGCAAACCGGTCAAACTGCATAGTATAAATTTTATATTAATATTCTTTGTCACACCTGGCCATAAAGCGGCAATTACCGCACGCTGCGCGCGCGGGAAGTCCCACTTCCTGGCCAGGGGGTGACATAAAAGTTTGTACTTAACACGGGCGGTAATAAAGAAAGCCTCAGATCGCATATTTATCGCCCATGTCTTCGGCTCGGGCGTCAAATACCTGCGATCTGAGACATTCTTTGTTTTACCGCCCTTGTTAAGTAATGTACTATTCTCTTAACCCCGGTCATGTATCACCAGCTGTCGTGTCGGGTTTCACCCTGTGTTTATATATTTTAATAATGACTATACTTCAGTTGTGTTTAAGGCTTCAAGCCATTTGTCGGCAAGCGAAACTCTAATACGCATATTAAACGAGATTCTAAGAGAAAGAACGTAATGTACTTAATCCTTGTCGCTCATCAAGAAGCAAATGGTGCAAGAAGGATTTCCCAGAATAATTTGCGACACAACCCATCATTTGTGTTCGCAAATTATTCAGGGAAATCCTCCACATACATTCAATTCACAATTTTCCTTCTCACTAAAATTCCTTCTGTTGGAGCACATTTCAAACAAAAAGGGAGGAAAAACAGTGAAGTACTGAAACGCGTTATCTTGCAACTGAAGATGAATTTAATAATTAGAGGAGTAAACCTCAATACTACAACGAATGTTGGAATGATTGAAAAAACCGTGAACTTTATGTCGGTAAGTTACATTAACCCTTTTCCAGACCGCACCAACCTCCGTCAAACAATATATATTATATATATTCAAAATAATTATGTATTTGATATTAATATAAGCGCAAGTAACTGTTCGCCGAAATTCAATTCGATTTAAACCTTAACTTTGAGTATTGAGGTAGAAATTAACCGTAACCTACCTAAATAACCTACAAACATACGATTTTTATACGGTGTGTATAATATTAAACTCTTTTAAATTAGTATAAAACTAGAATAACCAATGTAACATATATCAGTATCATACTTAAAGTAATACTGCACTTCAATCTAAAAAGGGGATAAAATACAAACGTGAAAAATATGACAGCCACATCTAATGTTTATCACATCGTGACATGATATATGAAGTGGTCGTCAGTGACGCAAGTGCGTGACGTGTCATTTGACAACCCCATTGTGTCGCGATGAGACACTAGTTTCAAGCGGAAAAACGTCTCTGTACGAGTAAAGTAGGTACTTAACCCTTATCAAGGCAGATACGATTTAGCGACCACGTACTTAATATGTAGGTATTTACGGAAAAGCCTCAGAGCCTAAGAGTCTTTATTTTACTAAACGGTTAAAACTCACGTATTAATTGTCACTTCGGGCGACATGTTTCGAACTCGTCGGGAGTTCTTCCTCAGGATGAGTGCGTCTGCGACCTGCGCCGATTGCACACCCAAAGAGAGGTAAGAGAGAGATTGCTAAAAGAGTCTTACCTACCTTATTAAATTAACATGTTCCCAGTTCGGGTGCTCTCAATGTGGGGTCATGAAAGTTTTTTTTCAGCTTCCACGGTGGGGTCACATACCTACTGAATGCATAGTCCAACTGTCAGTGGAACTTGTGACATTGTCAAATTGTTTTGTACGGGGACAGTGAACGTGTTAATAAAAGCTGTATTAGGGCCATTTTACGGTAAGTTGTACACTCGACTTGTTTTAATTTTGATAAAATCGTTTTTTTTTCTACTCAGAATTTAAAGTAATTTCGAATGTTATAGGGGAAAAAAGTGTCCCAAGATTTGTTATTCCATTCCGTTACCGTTTCCATACTAAGCTTGGATACACGAAACGGAAAACCGACAATTGTATGTACAATTTTGGACTTTTAGGACTAGGTATGTATTACAGACTTTTTAGTGAAAGTAGAAATTTACTGGTAACGAAACGGAAAACCGACAATTTTATGTTAAATCTTGGACTTTTAGGACTACGTATGTATTATAAACTTTTGAGTGAAAGTAGAAACTTACTTATAGAGGAATATTTGAGGTTTGGCAGGAATTAAAACGATTTGTTTTAAGGGAATTATAGCGATTTTAGCATTTTCCGCAAAAAATCGAGGATTTGTATTCAAAAAGTAGCATATACTCGTGTTAGTAGTTGGTGAACGGTAATAGATGAAGAACAGAAGATCATGGATGGTCATCCATAACTACCTACTTAACGCCAGCCATTACCAACATCATTGTTTAGTTATCTTCAAGTAGGGTTGTAAAACAACTACGCAGGCGTGTATTGTCTAAATATTATCTACACTACACGTGCCGTATCGCTTAGCCGTTCGTTATTTTTATGACCTCTCTTTGTTATCTTTTCCTTATATACTTCGCAACAAAAGATTGAAAAACTGAATTGAATGATTGAATTGCAATTACATTTGTAAATGACATAGAAATAAAGTTGAAATGCGTCAAATCGTTTTACTCGTCGAATGTTGTAAATAAAATGCACAAGCCGTAGAAAATATTCGACTTCCTATTTGTTTATTCGTTTCGTTTCCTCCTTATAAGTACTTATATAGGGGGATTATGTGGGTGACTCATCTTTATAGAATCATGGGGCTCCAACAAATCCCTTTCGTGTGATACGACACCATGGTACAAGTGACAAGCGAAATACTTAAAAGCTGGGGGCCAATGTAAGATAGACAATTTACGTTCCAATTTGGTTTCAATGTGTGTCTCCCACTCGCGTCCTAATACCGTACTGTAAACTCTTACTCGCGTCCCAACTCCATACTATAAAAATATCTTACAGTTATGAGAACTTAGGAACCGATCCTATATTTAGTCCGTGCATAACAATATTGGCTACGATATCTTCTTTCTGTCGTATAAGCCCTAAATATCTGGGTAACCGAGCTTTGCTCGGCGTTTTCCCGGGCATGGGACCTAGCTAGATCGATTGCTCGTCCCTGAAAACCCACACATACCAAATTTCATCAAAATCGTTAGAGCCGTTTCCGAGATCCCCGAAATAAATATATATATAAATAAATAAATATACAAGAATTGCTCGTTTAAAGATATAAGATAAGATAAATAGGGCTTCGGGTTCATTTGACCTCATAATTTGACACTCTGGTACTTTGTCGCTTTCATCCGTTGGAAATTAATATGACAGTTTAAACAGGACGTTAAAGCGTTACGGTAAAAAGGTGTCAACCCTTTCCCTCCCCGGGTGCCCCCAATGTGGAATCGTGCAACTAGTTTTCAGGAGTCCGTGCTCCCAGTATGGAGTTACGTTCCCATACTGGATGTGGATGCACAGTCCAAATGTCAGTTGGACTTGTTACATTGTCAAATCGTTTTGTACGGGGACTGTGAACGTGTTGAGCCCGTTGTGAGGCTGACCGTTCTTAGGCCTTGGTCGTTCTGACGCCGTCGCCGGCTGCGTGCAGCGGCCCGTCGCACGCGACGTCTGAAAAATGTTCGCGTTTGGACGTCGCTCGCGACGGTTGAGAACGACCGCGCCCGAACATTGTCGAACATGCCATTCAGACGTTGCGTGCGACGGGCCGCTGCACGCAGCCGGCGACGTCGTCAGTGGTATGTATCTGCACCGTGGGAACCGAGAATTATACCTACACCTCGCCAGCCGCGCGCGGTAGGCTCAGTCAGTTGGCTGGCACACGCGCTCACGACCGGACGCTGCCACGCGTAATAAAGTTGTACCGAATCAAAAATTACTTCGATGCAAAAGAATTAGCAAGTTTACTCCGCAACTGCCATTATATCCAAATTATTTAGTTGTTTGTATTGGTTTTTATGTTTATATTTATCCTTGGGTAGTAAGTGGTATTAAATATAGTTTATTTACTATGATTTCCGAGTCAAGTTTTGCGGTGGCATTGTACGGACTAAGAAAGGGCGTAAACATCGCCGTTACTATAGGGACTTGTGACCTTTTGGAAGGGCTGGAATTCACCCTCAAAAGTGAGACGCGTAATCAGAATACTTATTTTAAAATATTTTTTGCTTAGTGACTAATTCAAGTTTGGAGTGCTACTTTTACACTATTATTACATTAAACACGTTATTACGTTATACACGTTATAAATAAATAACGAAGACAGGTGACTACTTTAGTGCTTTCGTCGGAATATAGGTAGTTAGTACTTATCTAAACAAAGTGTTTCGTTTTGTAATATGTTTGTGGTAGATTAAATTCATTAAGTACTTTCTGTCGTATGTTGTAACGTAACCATAGACAGGGTGAGAGATATACTTGGAATTGAATTTTAGAAAAGCTCTTATAGAGAACCAACACTAAAGTTTATTTCTAAGTGGTGACAACCCTAGCGTCGCTCGCTCGGCGCGTGCAGTCAATGACCGGAGCGTTGAAGGTCGCTCCATTGTTAAATTTAGTAGGCATTTAAAACGGTAGGTATGAGCTTTTTTATTAGAACATACGTATCTGTTCGAAGAACTATTATATAATCTGTGACGGCGTGAGAACGACCAAGGCCTTACAGAATCGCAGTTTTTGGCTATCGCGGCTTGACGGGAAATGTTTTGGTCAATTTCTATACTCAATAGTTCACCTTAGCTTCTTTGACGCCTCATGTATCAAATATACTATACCTAAATACAAAGAACACTGCTGATGTTTCCCTTTCTTAAATCACACAAAAATCCTTTGACTCGCACAGATCAGCTGCGAGAATTATTTATGTTATCCGACACTTCGATATGCAATTGTATTACAATGAGGGGTTTTTTTGTAAGTAGTTTCACAGATTACCTACGAACTTTGGAATAGAGGCAGCGCTTTCCTCTCCTATCTCATATTGTTTGTTGCTGAGAAATACGAGCATTAAAAATATACAGAGAAGCTGTATAAATTTGGCTCGCTGTATATTTCTCTAGAGCTGTAGAGTAAACCAATAGACTTTATTTCAAAGTGTATGTTTATATTTATTATACCTACGTCAGATGCCGTCGAAAACATGCTGGAGAGTGATTTAGATAAGGTTTGGTATACTTACAGGCTACTGGTCCTGACCAGGTTGCCTTTCTTTGCAATCTTTCGAGTTAAATTACCCTCCTATTGTGGCACTCAGATAAAATACCCGACGAAAACTCGTTTACCGACTCAATAGTCCCGTGTTCGGTTCTACTGTCGTGGCACGCTCGCTTCGCTCGTTCGGCTCGCGTGTTGTAGGGCCGCAGTTCTACTAACACTCCCTCTCTCTTCGCTCGTCGTCGTACCTAACAAACCCTTGTATCGTTAACGAAACTACTGCGAAAAAAGTCTCATTAGTTCCGCCTCAAAACTTCCTCCACGGGACCACTTAGAATGACATCTTAAAACTTTAGTAGGTAAGTAGTACCTAGAAGGATTCTAATACTTATAATTTATAGAGGTGTAGAAATCTGAGGACGTTACTATTCCATTTAGCCATAAACCTTAATCTACGGCAATATAGCTAACATTAGACATAAGGAATTTAGTCTTTATGTAAATGTTTATTAGGGTCAGTTTTATGATCCGTAATTGTATCTAGTTTAGCCAGACATCATAAAACTTAATTTATTCACCTATTTATTTTTTATCTCATCTTTATTACAACGAAATGTTTACCCATTATATAGTACTTTTATTACTTATACCTCCTACGCTGACGCACACATAGATAACTCAACACACAACACAACCACGGCACACCCGCGCTCGTGAGTTAAAAGTACTCTAACCATTTTTTTTGTCAAACTGAAGACAGGGGGCTTTCACTCCGTCAGTTCGCCGCGCCGCTGCAAGTACATCCCCGGGTGGTACCATTCAGCGGCGGCCGCGAATTGCGTCGTCTCGTCATGCGCTTGGTGTGGCCAACATTTGTTATTTACCTATTATAATTTGGGGTTGTAAGTTGGCGATTTGTTAACAGTGCAACTTCTGTACGTAGTACTATTACTTATTCTGTGCTGAATACATCATTCTCCTAGCTTTATGCCAGTACAGTTGCATGCTGAGGGGCTACCGCGAATCACAAACGAAGTTTTCCCTCTGTGTCTCACTTACGTACAGACGTGTAAGTGCGACAGAGAGGGAAAACTTCGTTTGTGGTTCGCGGTAGCCCCTCTGAAGGATGCCCGAGTCCCGATCTCAAGAATCGGCGTAGGCACTACCTAGATGTCAAACTGAAGTGATAGTGATCAAAATTAATTGTGTCCTCGTTAACCATGTCATGAAACTATGTCCCGCTCGTTTTAGGTCTTATCTCGCTTATGTATAATATGGGCGAAGCAATTGTCTAAGCAATTAACTGTTGATATATCCTTTAATATTGCGGTCACTGCTATTACGCATAGTACTTACGTAAGAATGCATAGCATTTTAACGACCGCTTAGCCTATCAGTGTCTCTGTCTACATAGCTGGTGGTCCTGTGTTCGAGACCCAGTCAGGACACTTATTTGTGTGATAGGCTAGGTTAGGTTTGTGGATATTTGTACCGAGTCTTGGATATTTTCGAAGTATGTAAGTAATAATGTTGTCAAACATACATTATTTAAGGCACAAGTGAATAGGCATTTTCTGGGTAAGCTCGCTTCACCGTCAGCCTCATCTTTGTCCCCTAGCTAGATGCTAGCCAAGAGCAATCCCATTTTTAATAATATTAACGTACAGACTTGCAAGTGCAACAGAGAGGGAAAACTTCGTTTCTGGTTCACGGTAGCCTTCCTACTACTTTTGAGGGCGACTGTACCATCGACTAGAGTGACCCTGATTACTGTTTTTATTTAATATTATTAAAAATGGACTCTTTGGAACTAATGTCGTTTTCACCCGTTGGAACTTTAGTAGGTATGACAGTTTAATCATGTCAAGAAAGCGACATGGTACAGTCAGCAGCAATGGTTGCTACGCGGGCGAGGTGTTCAAAATGATCTACACACTCTCTTATTCCCTTATAATAAAGATGTGTGAAGATCATTTAGACTTTTGGAGCACCTCGCCCGCGTAGCAACCATTGCTGCTTAGGTACTGTACGAAGGTGTAAGGCCCCTTGTGAGGCCGACCGTATCAGCATCACAGTTTGCTTAACAATCGTGATCTTTATTGCCACGAGATAGGGTGTACCATTGGTCAAAACTGTAATGCTGATTGTATAGTAAGCCAACAAAGTGGTCTACCACTCTCCGACTGTATTATTTTTATACGTAGAGGTTTTTCTAGCATTAAGGACGATTTGTTAGTGCTTGACAAAATAAAAACATCGACAATTCTCTGTTTGTGCTAGGAAACTCTCTAGGTACAATTATTTATAAAAGTAGACCACTTTTTTGACTGAGTGTATAGTGCGTGTCATCCACGAGGACGCGCCCCTCCACAGCGAATCGCATACTAATCTATGCGCAAGTGTACGAATTGGGCTGGGGAGGGGCGCGCCTGTTTAGATGGCACGCACTATACATAGGTATGCGGATATCAAACGATTCCTAAATTTTCTCTGTTGGGGGGATCATAGGGCAGTTCGGGGTAAAATAATAACATATAATGAATGCAATTTTGCTATGATTTGTATAATTGATTTAATGATTATATTGAAAACAACAACACATCTTATGCTTTAAGGAAACTTATGTCAATACTTAATTAAACGTATGAGACATAGAGTCACGATTCCAAAGCAAAAGAAATTACCAAAATTCTCACTTTTTTTAAAACACAATTATAATAACTATGGCACTACAAATTACTATCTAAGTTTCCTAAACTGTAAAAAAAATTGAGAATCGTGACTTTACTTTTCACCAAGTTAAGTATTACCTAGCTTATTCAACCTTTACATAAATAACTTTGATGTATAACAACAATTTACAATAAAAATAATCAAATTTAATTTTTAACACATGATCAGAGTCCAAAAGTTAGGCAAAGTTTAGTCATATTAAACCGAAAATTGACTACATATTTATTTATTATGTAGGTACTGTACAGTTATAGCCGTTCACAATTTACGAGATCATTCACTATAGTGGTTATTTAGTTCTTATTCGTTTTCCTATACTTACTATAATTGAAGGAATGTTTAGTCCAGTTCAAGGTCTTAAAGTTATATTATTTAATAAGTCCAGTTGTGAGAAGTCGCGTGGAAAAATACAATCTAGATTTACTTGTGAAAATTGGCTGGGTTTTTCACAAGTAAACCGTTAAATACGAAATAAAAACAAACTTTAATCCCATAACTCCAGTCCCAATTCAACAAGAAGTTCTAAAAATATTTCCCATCACAAATTTTACTTTCTGAAATTGCTTTGCAAATCGTAAATCGTATTGTGTGTAGGCATGCCTACACACAATACGATTTGGCAGTGGCACTGCAAGCAGGGCCCTGCAGACAGGGCTTTGTGTAGGCAGCTTGAATCCACTACGATAAAAGTTAAAAAAAACTATCCACGAAAATTCTCACTAGAAAAAATTTAATTTACCTACTCTTGACTGTCATAGGTGTCGTCAACCGACCTCTTACCAAGGCCGAAGTTAAACCTGTGCATATCCCTCTCTCGCTTGCCGAGGCCGAAGTTGAACTTGCTGTACCGTTTTCCGAGGCCGAAATCGTAGCCCCTTGCTCGCTTGCCGAGGCCGAAATTGTAGAGAGGCAGTCGTTTGCCGAGGCCAAAGTCATACATCTTGCGTTTCTCTTCAGATAGTTCGTCGGCGATACGTTTCCCGAGGCCGAAGCTGTACGGACGAGCGCGTTTTTCTTCGTACACTGAAAGCAGACATTGACACATTAGCCTCATTACTAGACGAGACATATTTCATCCCTGTCTATTTAATACGTCGGTTTTAGAGTCTGGCTACGTTAACTCTACCTAGCAAATTAACTGTCAAACAAATATAATTTGGCAACACTGTGCATTATACGTCATATTTCTATGGAAATGTCACGGAAATGTTTGTGACGTGTGAGGTAGTGTTGCCAAACCAAATATTTGTTTGACAGTTCATTTGCTTGGTAGAGTTAAAGTAGCCAAAGTCTAATTTCGTTGGCCTTTATTTACAAATGTGTTGTTTTTTGTTTGTTTGTATATTGTATTTTTTCTCATGAAATAAATAAATCTAAAATCTATGGAAATCAATGTCAGGTACAGTCAGCAGCAGTAGTTGCTACGCGGGCGAGGTGCTCAAAATGATCTTCACACATCTTTATTAAGTATAAGGAAATAAGAGCGTGTGAAGATCATTTTGAACACCACGCCCGCGTAGCAACTATTGCTCTGCTGCTGCTGACTGTACCCGAATGAACTTCTACTGCAGGGGACAAAAATTAACGACAGATGTCTACGTTTATAAGATGTCTATCAGTACCTAAGACAACAAAGTGGACTACCACTTTTGAACCGCGAGTTAAAATAGCTAGTGAAGTTGAAAAGAGTTACATGGATGACTGTTCAAATTTGGGAAATGTAACTCAAAATTACCTACTCAGGAATCTTTATGAATGATTCAGATTCATTTATATTTCGTGAATGTAAATCTTATATCTTTAAACGAGCAATTCTTGTATATTTATTTATTTATCTTATATCTTTAAACGAGCAATTCTTGTATATTTATTTATTTATATATTTATTTCGAGGATCTCGGAAACGGCTCTAACGATTTTGATGCAATCACTCTAGCTAGGTCTCATGCCCGGGAAAACGCCGAGCAAAGCTCGGCTGCCCAGATATTATATATATATATATGTATATATATTTATTTCGGGGATCTCGGAAACGGCTCTAACGATTTTGATGAAATTTGGTATGTGGGGGTTTTCGGGGACGAGCAATCGATCTAGCTCAGTCTTATATTTGAGAAAATGCGTGTTTTCGAGTTTTCATGTTTTTACTTTTGTTCGTGATTGATATTTACAATGGCTGCTGACGTACGGAAAATTAGTGTCAGAAGAACCAGTATAAGCCTGACCTACGAATATGCACATAGTTGTCACGAATCTCAGGGTCAAGACATATAAGGACATATGGTGAGGCGAGTATAAATCTTGTTTTGTTTAGCATTTAGAAAGAATGACACATGACAACGCCTTACGAGGTTTTTTATCAGACACGTTCAAGGGGCTGACACGCTTTGCTAGAGAAGATAGTCTTATTGCGATTCCTATAAGAGGAAATAGAAAAGAGGCTGAGAGAGAGAGAGAGGGGAGATGTTTTGTCCCTATCACCGACCGGACGTTTTTGCATGGTCGGGCTACAGGCAAATGCAAATTTCCATAAGCAATAAGCAATACATTGGACATGCAAACCGGACTAATTACGTAGTACAAATTTTATATGAATAATGAGCAAAAGTATGAGAAAGAAATAGCCCCGGTCGCTCGTTGGCGCATCTATAACTATAGAGTATATATTATATCTATGGGCACGTTCTGCGGTGTCAAATAATCTCAATGAATCAAAAAGTTTAGATACCTACATCCTGGAGGTTGCGTGCCGAACATTCGTTTAAAGCCAGAAAAAAATACTTTGAATGACGTCACTGTTATATTTAATCTCTTTCATTAGATCCATCTTATATTAGAATGAAAGAGATGCAATATAACGTGACGTCATTCAAAGCCATATTATCAGGCTTCAAACCATCTTCAAACGAATGTTCAGCACGCAACCCTAAGCTTCTTGCAATGAGTATTAAAATCGTTCTTATATGCTTACAATTTTGTCTCGTTCCACCACATAGCTGCGTCCTTTTCTCGCACCATCATAGCCCATTATGTGGTCGGGTTTCACGTTTATTTATGTTTATTTTGATTTTTTTAGTTTATTTTGATCGCGGTTTAAAAAAAATATATTTTGAATCTCGATGAAGAAATTGTTATCATTTTATTTCGCACTGGGCCTTCAGGCCTCGCTTAGCTTTACCGCTCACCTGCGGGCCTTCGGCTCTCAGGTTCGAGTGTCCGCGTGAGCCCGGCATTCGACCTCGCTAAACCTTACCGCTCACCTTCGCAGGTTCGATTGTAACAATGATAGTTTGAGAGGAGGGGGGGGGGGGGGACGCACCTGACCACTTGAACGCCTGCGGCCTGAAGCTCGCCCTTCGGCCCTCAGGTTCGATTGTAACAATGATAGGAATAGTGAATGTTTGCGTGGGCTCGCCCTTCGGGCCGCAAGCGGCTCTTGGGCTCGCATGGAGATCGCGCTCTGATGGGACACTCGGCCTTGGGCCTCGCGAAGCCTTGCCTCTCACCTTCAGGCCTTCGGCCCTCAGGTTCGCTTGTAAGATACATGGATCATATGAATAGTTAGGCAACCCTTTCCTCCCGTATCGATCTCGCAAAAATTACTTGGGGGGGTGGGGGGGGACGCTTGGGCACTCGGGGTGGGGTTCCGGGACTTTGGCCCTCGACCGAGCTCGGCCTGCGGCCTCGCAGCCTGAAGCTCGCCCTTCGGGCTCGCGAAACCTTGTATTTATATAGGATTTTCGGTGGTTTGGTACTCCCGCGGCTCGGCCTTCGGCCTCGCCAAACATTTGAGGGGGGGCGCGCACCTGACCACGTGAATTCCTGCAGCCTGGCGGCCTGAAGCTCGCCCTTCGGGCTCACAAAAAATAACTCAAAAGTTGTTTTGCCCCCTGAGTCCCCGCATGCGAAATCTGAACGCGCTAGGACCATTTTGAAATTTTTGCCAAAAAATAATCGCCAATAAAAGTCACCTCACCAAATGGCTTGCAGTTCTCTATGACATTTGGTCGAGCATCCCCCCACCTACCGTTTAGCCAGGCCGTTGGCCAACTTTTTGGTTTTCAATCAATCAATCAATTATTTATTTTACATTAAAACATGGTGTACATTAGAAGATATAAAAGAGGTATTCAGAGGTTTTCAGAGGTATTTCTCTGGTAGTCACGGAGCCACCCCCTTCACTTTTCCCAGACATCGTATTAGACCTGAGGGACCTCACTAGGAGAACAATTGGGTCATAAACACTTGCAAAAAACAAAAGTCGTCTCTCCTGTGGTCAATAGTTAACGGCATATGAGCATGTGAGTTATGATTTTATTACATGGATTTATAGAACCGGAAGACGCCGTTTATGCCGGTTACTAGACCAATCCAAAATTAAACTTTGTAGCCCTTAACTTTTGATATGTCCACAGGAAAGACGCGAACCTAAATCTGTTTATGACCCAATTATGTCAATAGAAATGTGTCGGGTTGCAGCTTTATATAGGTCTGTTTATCTACTTAATATCTTTATTTACATCTTTGTAGAGCTATAGTCTGCCTGGTTTACGGGAAAACACCGAGCAAGGCTCGGTCTCCCAGGTACTTACAATATAAGTTCGCATTGATGTCAAAAATATAAGAATTCACATTATGATCGTCAAGTTAGATATAAATAATAATAATAATGAGATAATTAATGATTTCATCTAGCTCATATAGAAGCCCAGATGGGGAAGTATACTGTTTCCTCCTTTCAGAAGACAGCCGTAATATCACTACAACAGACCCATTTATGTGGTATTCTTGTTATCAATTTTCAATTGAAATTGAAATTGAAATCATTTATTTCGGACTACAGGAATCCATATACATTACATTAATACACATCACAAGAAACTGTTAGTAATAATAGATTAATAATAAGTTAGTAAAACACGAAATGTTCATTGGATTGCACATGCAAAGCCATCGAATGAGCAATGATAGGGCTGTCCATCCTTTCCGCAATAACCCTCAGGAGTGTGTTGGCGCTGCCCCGCACGGCGCACGCGGCCCCACAGGGACGCCACGCGCTTGCGCGTCACTGCATGGAAGCCGTCAGTACTCCACGCGGTAAACATACCTGAGGCACTGCAGCGCCAAGGCAGCCCCAGCAAACCCCTGAAGGAGTTATTGTACTGGACACGCAGAGCACTGAGGGTCTTTTTGGTGTAATTGCTCCACAGGTTGCACGTGTACAGAACACGACATCAAACAAATATTGGCAGTATATGTGTATTTCATATTGTTTGCTTTTTTAAGGTGTGCAATAAAGTGTAGAGACCAACTACGATAATATGTCCCGCACCTCGAACAATCATCGTGAAAGTATTTATAAAGCACCTCTTTTGGTTGACGACTGTCTCAGCACGCACATATGCATTGGGAGTCATGGTGGTGCTTTATATACCGTCACAAATACATTGAAGCGTTTTGAAGTTTCGAGGTGCGGGACATGTTAATCATAGTTTATCTCTGTTTCCATCTGTATAGGCGAAGTAGGATAACGGAGTTTGAACGCACCACCTCACCTGTGGATGAGAATGAATCCAGGCAAAAATAGATGCCATATCAGAAGTTATGAAGCTTGGACTGTACCTGGGGCATCCTCGTACTGATCGAACATGTCTCGGTCCATCGCGACCTGCTCGATGTCGTTTGCTAGCTCCTCCTCCTGGTCTTCATCAGAGATGGAGCGTTTGCCCAGACCGAAGGAGTATGGTCGAGACCTGACACATACATTACACTTTAGTCTTCTACTAGTTAAGTTGCCCGCTCACTTGGCAAGCCTAATCCCAATAAGGTACGAGTATAACCCCGTTGAGTTGGTAGGTCAGATAGCAGTGGCTTCCGTAAAAATTAGTGCCTACGCCAAATTTTGAGATTTGGTAGCGGATCCCGGACATACATCAGGCTCCGCATTATGGTCGCGCGATAGCATGATAAACGAAAAGATAAAGCATTTGCCACTTTCTATCAAGTGGCATCAGAAAGTGACAGATGCTTTCGTAAATGCTTGTGGTTGTGTGTTTATAAATTTATTGCGCGACCATCATAGGCCGCCAGGATGCACCTGTACCATAGATAACTGGGACAACTAGGAGGATGAATCTTGGGCTGGTTTTCCACTAGAGCTATGCTATGCTACGTTGCTATGGATGCGTTTGAAATCCACCAATCACATTCCTTTATTCACATAGCATAGCTCTGGTGGAAAAGGGTTCAGCTATGTTTTTTATATGGAAAGATGCGAGCTGCGGATGCGTGCTATGGATGCGTCCTGTGGATGCGTGCTACGGATACGCGCTACGGATGCGCGCTACGGATGCGCGCTACGGATGCATGAGCGCTTCCACCCTCACCCCGCTGCCGTTCCCCGCGCCCGCTGTCGATACATCGCATAGCTCGAGCTGCGCATCTTCCTCGCACAGCCACCGGCGGCTGCGCATCTTCATAGCGCATCTACCTCGCACAACTACATAGCGTAGCTTTAGTGGAAACGGTCGCATAGCTCGTAGCGCATCCTCGCAGCATAGCTGCGTAGCGTAGCTCTAGTGGAAAACCAGCCTTACTGTTCACCGGAAGACAATGTCCGACGATGAATTATCAGTTCACGTGCATGTAAGTTCTATTTTTATTACACAACAGGCGTTCATGCTACTGAAAATCAAAACTATTTGATGAACAATACATGTAGTACCACAAATATGTAGCAGGTACAGTAGTCTCACTGGGGCGCGAAATCTTATAGAATTCTAGTGTTTATAGCACCTGCCCTTTATTGGGCCTGGCCCGTAGATAAGCCAAAGTCAGGTTAAAAACAATCAGTACAGTTTGACGTACCTCTTCCCTAATCCAAAGTTGTAGACGGGCAAGCGTTTGTACTCCGACACGTAACTATAGGCACGCTTGCCGAGCCCGAAGTCGTAGTGCGGCGAGCGCTTCTCGAGAGGGGCCACGTGTTGCTCTGACGACTCCTGAAGGCCACGAGAAGTTGGTCATTTATTACAACAAAACAATTTAAGGTCATATTGGCAGGGTGCAAAGCGGGTGGAGGGGGTAGCCTAAACGATCACAGCGCTCGCTACGGCTAAAATTTACATTTTGTCGGTGACTTGAGTTGTCAAATCCATATTGCAGTAAACATTTTCTAATCGTTTTTGTGATAAATTTAATATGGCCCTAGTAAAATGTGTTATTGTGAATTGTAAAAACACCACAGAATAGCGACTGTAAATTTTACCTATTTTCAAAACCATGGTGGAAATGAGACCAAAGAAATAGGTGGATAATTGCCGTAAGAAAAAAAAGTAAGTCACCTAACCTGACAACAACAACTGAAAACAACAATTTTAATGTTATTGGCAATAATGTTACTGACTACCATCGTCCAATATTGTCTAATATAGTAAAATAACACAAGATTTCATTAATTTTTTTCACAATATTTACTGACTTCTCGCTTGACAGCTATGACAAAGTGTCCATACTCGTAATGGCCACCTGTCAGTGGCGCTGTCGTCGTGCACGGTCCCAATACATCTACTAACTCGCAACGTAGGATTCGTGAGGTGTGTACAGAAGCATAAAACGGTCATACGTCAGATAAACCAGAGATGAAATCCGCAACAGGTTTCGTCAAATTAGACAGAGAAAGCGCCACAGATCTGTGACGTCAGCGCCATAGTAAATGACGATCGTTACAAAGGTGTGCTTTGTTGAAAAGGGGTATAAATTGGAAAACGATAATGGATGAGTGGAATACCAGTAATACCATCCTAATTTAAACTTGTCAACTAACCTGTGGCTCCCTAGCGTCAGGTTCGCGAGCATGTTCGCCGCTCGGCGCGTGCTCGGGTGTGCACAGCGCCGCCACAATCACGAGCCACCACACGGACAGGTATGTGTACAACATTCTGGAACAAACGAGATGAAATCAATCAATCATTTTGTTTTAATTCATAAAAACCAGCCAAGTGCGTGTCGGGCCACGCGCAAGGTAGGGTTCCGTAGTCGTCCACCCGTTACATTATGTGGACTAAAAAGTTCGCAAATTTATATTTACTATGTTTTTGACAGAATTAACAACATTATCTAAGGTATCAATGAAAAATTTTACGAAAGCTTGCTCTTGCAAAGTACATTTCTGAAGTTCGACTATTACTCGTTAACTAGTTAGGTGGGGTTTGGCAGAAAAAAAAATTGCACCACCACTTTACATGTAGGGGAGGAACACAAAAAAATCTTTTTTTAAAGAAATTATTGTACCGTTTTGTCGGCGTCATTGAAATGTATACTCGTGCCAAATTACAGCTTTCTAGTACTAACGGTTACTGAGAAAAACGGGGGTCGGACGGACGGACGGACATGGCTAAACTATAAGGGTTCCTTGTTTACTACGGAACTTTAAAAATATTAAATTTTTTTTTTTTTTTTGTGAGGTAACGATAGAACGCCTAAATGAAGGTAGGTGTAGGTATACAAGTTTCCAACTTATTAACTCTCATTCCGAGGTTGACCCCTTTTATTTTGCTTAAATGACTGCATCCTTCACAGACAGTTGACACTTGACAGGTCGTGACAGAGTACAGATTGCAGCACAGAAACAGACATGTCCCCGCATCGCATTTCAGCCTAGATAATTTACACATCTTAGGGGCTTCCCTATAGTAGCATTTACGCTCAGTAACGTTCACTTAAATAAAAAAGGCAATTTGCAGTAGCTTGCCTTGGATTAAGACTAATTTCATCCCCTACTAATATGAATGAATGGTGCTGCAAATTACTAAGATAAAGTGGGGCTTTTATTTAGTGTCAGTAGACGAGCAACCACTGTTTTTTTAATTAGATTTTAAAGTTTTCTGCGTCCTTACTCAATTTTAATCGCTGATGTAACTAATATTTTAACCACTGATATGTGCATTGTGAACCTTTGGCCTTCAATTTCGTTCGCGCAAAACTAGTTATCACCTTAGAGATTAAATTGTTTCAGGCGCAAGCTTAATTAATCACTCACGCGTACAAACTCCCGCCCCTTTAATCTCCCCCTTGAAGAATGATTTCCGGGATAAAAAACCATCCTATAATCTTCCTGGAATCTAAAACGATATCATCTAAATGTCATCTAAATTCGTTCAGCGGTTTAAGCGTAAAACGTAACATACAGATAGATAAAGTTACTACCTATCGCATAATAAATAAATAAATAAAATAAATAAATAAATAACTTTATTTCCATTTAACCTTAGGTGGTAAATACAGTTAGGGTCGAGTCCTCCTATTAGGTATTATGTACCTGTGTCAGGAGGCCTCGCTCTTCCAAATTATAAACATTCTTATGACGTTAAATGGTTTCGTATGACTATATATCTATAATTATGTGTATGTTCGCGCGTGTGAGAGTGTGTGGTGTGTGTGTGTGTGTGTGTGTGTGTGTGTGTGTGTGTGTGTGTGTGTGTGTGTGTGTGTGTGTGTGTGTGTGTGTGTGTGTGTGTGTGTGTGTGTGTGTGTGTGTGTGTGTGTGTGTGTGTGTGCGCGCGCGCGTGAGTGTGTATGTGAGTGGGTATTTGTGTGCTTATGCGTTGGCTTGTATACTTAATTCTACAACAAAAAAGTAATGATATGTAATGTTAAACCAAGTCGGTTATATTTTAGTCAATAGCACCGGAGGGGTGTCCACAGAACAAGATTTCCTTTTCCACCGACTTGCATCGGCATTACTTTATTTTTTAAATATATAGAATGACTTGGCCATCGCACACAACGCTTTACTTATACATGTGTATGTGTATCGCTCAAACTCGCTCAAGCTGCATGTCATTAGGGCGCTATGTTTCATTAGGAATATTTTAATCAGCTGACGATTGTTCTTTTGCCATTATGTAGCCGTGCGATGGCCAAGCCATTTTATATATTTAAAAAAATAAAGTAATGCCGATGCAAGTCGGTGGAAAAGGAAATCTTGTTCTGTGGACACCCCTCCGGTGCTATTGACTAAAATATAACCGACTTGGTTTAACATTACATATCATTACTTTTTTGTTGTAGA
Source organism: Cenopis cana (assembly GCA_951800055.1). Taxonomy (NCBI): domain Eukaryota; kingdom Metazoa; phylum Arthropoda; class Insecta; order Lepidoptera; family Tortricidae; genus Cenopis; species Cenopis cana. The sequence goes on along the minus strand of OX637487.1, from coordinate 3,995,165 downwards.
AGAACTGTGTTGCGAGACTGGCATCTTTTTACATGTAATGTTTTGATGGGATCTCATCTCTTTTTGTAGGCAGTCCTTCTTTTTTCTTTTCAGGTACGACTTCTACGAACATTCAAACTGTAAAAGTAACTTTGTAATCGCATGTATTTTGTATAGAATTACAAACTTACTTATGCAGTTTGTGTTTCTTATCAGGGTCACCAGGTACTCCAGATTTTATAGTTTTCCATTTATGTGGCCATTAAACCCTAACTCTGTACCAAATTTCAGCTCTCTGAGTTTTTGGGAAGTACTAGTTCTATTCTTATGATTATGAGTGTGTGAGTTTCGAAAATGCGAAACTTTGCTTTCGCTTAACTTCGGAACTAAATGACCTGCAGACTTGAAATTTTGGATTTTAAGTATGTGATTATAGCTTACTGGATGTCGAAAATTTCTGCGTTCTGGTCTTATCCAAAGGTTCTCAAATAGGGGCTTGAAAATGCGGCGAAATGGTTCCAGTAAAGGATGGTACGGCAGTGTTTGCTTCGCGCTCGACTTGGCGGGGGCACTGCCGTGCCCCCAGATAATAAAAACATTTACACTATTAATTTATTAATACAATGTTAACTATAAAGTATATTTTCAGTCTCATGATAGTTTAGTCCACTTAACCATGTTGATAATTTTTGTTTAAAGTCGTAGCTATTAAGTCGATACACATTCAGTTCCCTGTTTATTCTATTGTATAACAATGCGGATTGTACATCAAACTGTCTCTTTGCAAAACCTGATTTGCACGCAGGCAAAGGTGCTACTTTTTGAGTTCTTCTCTGAGTTACCTGCTCTGGTTTGAAAACTAACGATCTGTGAAGTTTCAGCATAGCAGACATTATGTATAATTTGCGCATGCTATGTACTTTACAATGTTTATAGAGTTCTGTGGTGGGGTATCTGTAGGGTTTGAAGTACATAGTTTTTAACAAACATCTCTATAATATATTATTATAGTATTGATACACGTGTGTGTTTAGGACGGAATAGGTATTTTGACTACGTCAAGAGAAGTTTGTAATAACAAAGACTTTTCAAACTCACGAATTTCATATAAACATCACACCGACTTAAACTTGTATTTACCATCAATTGAAATGAAACGTCAAATGTGAAGTTCTCGAGATGCTTTATACATGCCTAGGTACTTGCTGGTATGGTACAAGTTAAAATATTGTCGAGTGTATACATTTTCAATACAATCGCCCGCTTTGCGTGCGGAAAATCCCACATCTTAGCCAGGGGGATACCGTCAAATGGGGAAATGGGACACCTGTTAAGTACCTAAGCCATTAATGTCCCATTTTCTCCCATTTGACAGAACGTAATTTTTGTACGTAATAAAAAATTTCAGATCGCATATTTATCGCCCTAGCATGCGGCTAGGGCATCAACTACCTACTTGCGACCTGAGATAATTGACAATATTTCATAATTTCCAAAAGTCTTAATTCGAAAACCATTTCGGTAGAAACGTGTGAAGTACACAAAAAACATTTTTTTACATTTTTTTTCTCCGGTAATTTTGGAAAAAATCGCAAATTACTGTAAACCGAAAGTTGACGTCATCTTCCTCGCTGTATTCAGGGAGACCTTAGTACAGAGTACAGACAATCGCTGTTCTGAAGTGGCTCTGGATTCTTGTTGGGAAGATGACGTCATATTTTACTTACGCCCTTTTGGAATGACCTACTTTTCAACGTGTTTTTTTTTTGTATGAAATAATTAGTTAAATTGAAAAAGAAAAAATACGGGTGGTATAAATTTTTACCTATTTTCTAACTAGTTCATAAAATAAAGTAGTTAAAAATATGAAATGTTGTCAATTATGTTTGTTTTACCACCTAGGTACCTAAATAATACATAGGTATATTATTGTCACGCACTTTTAAAATGTTACTTGCCTGATTTATTTTTGTTTGCTTATATAAGTTGAGTCCGCAGCAGCAGTTGTGATTAAGCTCAGTCGAGACAAACTTCGTCAATTTGAACCCTACTTTTGAGGCGCGGGGATAGGCATGAAGCTCTCTTCATACAAACATTGTGCAAGTTTTTCTTCGCTTGTGTTTGCATTACACTTATGATTTTTGGTCAGTATGCTTATTTTTCTGTTAGCCATAACCCGGTTTTTTTTGTTTTTTTTTTAATTTTCATATTTTGAAATTTTGATTTTTTTTTCTTGACATTCATCGTGCCAAAACCGACGAATAAAACTTCCACAAAGTTTGTATGGAGAAGGCCTTGCCCTACCCCGCGCCTTAAACTTGAAACACGTGAGACACGAGTATTATATTTGACTACAATTTCATTGTCAGGTCCCTTCATTGTGTTGTGTCGACACGCTTGACTGATTGACAGGGTAATTAAGTTGTTACTATCATATGTACTTTGAGTAATCAACTGCCATTCGACCTTTCAACATAAAGAAGATACTAGGCTTTGATAAAGTTAGCAGCTTCGTCACATTAGTGGACCAGAACTTAACTCCGTGACCTCATATTTGATGATCCACTCGGCTACTGCATAAGATCACGTCATATGTATACCATAGTTTTAAGTTTAGTTTTAAGTAATTGGATCCACTGAAAATCAGCGTCGTTGCACCACCCCGTGCATCGGCATATGCTGAGTGGATTCCATTTTTGTAACAACACTAGATCCCTACTTAAGTGTACCTAACAATTATTAATGTTGTGTATTTGCAAAACCGTTGCAAAATAAAAAAAATCTATTTCTATTTCTAAACACAATAAACGCATAAAGTATCTTCTGAGGTGCTAAGATGATCGCGTATATGTCGGACATATAGCATTCGTCCCTCTCGCACTTACATACTTGACAGTAAGGGACGAATGCTATATGTCCGACATATAAGCGATCATCTTAGCCCCGCTGATTCGGATACAAAGTTAACATAGCCACACAAATCGGCCACGGATTTTCATCACACGATGGACGTCCTAGTCAGAAAGTGTTGGCAGCACAGTACTCTTTTTGCCCCCCTAGCCCCGCAATGTAAAGAAACAATGTAAATCGACCTTTACAGACGGTTTGGTACAATTGATTAATTACGTTACCTACGCATTTTTTTAGGGCTGCTTTGGTACGCTTTGTAGTTGAGTTTTGTTTCACTTCGCAATGTTTTGCGGCTCAAGCATGGAGTGGCCCATTTTATACTACGACAGTAGGAAACAAGCGTACAGTCCACCTGATGGCAAGCGGACACCGCAGCCTATAGACGCCCGCAACTCCAAAGCAATCATGTGCGTGTTCACGACCCTTTATAAAATTTGTGGATTCACTTCAGCAGCAAGCAGAAGCCGTCAATGATGTTGATGACAAATACTACTACCTATTTTGTTAGAATTAGCCTCTGTTGTTTTTCATTCAATTGTAAAATAAACCGTTTAAAACATTTAATTCTTCAATTGTTTACAATTGCGTCACATCTGTATCAACTCATCACCATTATTCACCTCGGTGCTCTTGCTTAAAATAATTACCTTCCCCAAAGAAGTCAACAATGTCAACAGATGAAAACGCCTCTAACAATGAAAAGGCTGACTCTATTCAAGAAATTAACATTTCGCTGCATTCAGCCATTCTTATTGTGTTTTCTTAGGCCAAAAATGAATACAATAACAGGTTTGAAAACCTTTTGGATTGATTAATAGAGTGGCAATGTTGTGAATTGATTGTACATTGTGACATCAGAGGTAGCAAAAGGTAATAGAGCGAGGTAAGCGTCAAGTTTATGTCCCTAACTGACGTCAAATGTAGTTAATATTATTTATTTATCAACACGAAAAAAACTAACATTACAGGAAATATCCTAAGTCGTTACATTTTTTTAACTTGACTCAAATTTCTTACACTATACAATGGTCACAAATTAATTACATGTAAGAATTATATAAATACTAATTAAGAGTCTCGCACAATTTCAAGCACACTCTTTTAACCTCCGACCAGCCATCCGCAAACAGATCGCAGGGAAGTTGCATTGCTTCGAGCACAGACCTTCAGTGGCTTCGAGCTTATTGAGCGCATGTAAGGAACGGCAGAGAGGAGAGTTACGACGCGAGACCGTACGGCAAAGAGGGACAGCGAAGAGCCGTAGCCGATCTGCACGGAACCGCGCACGTCCATCAGGTACAAAGAGGCTACAGACCTCATCAAGCAAGCGGGGACAGTCGAGACGACCCCGCAAGATACGAAGTGTTGTGATAAGCTGGTCTTTCAATCTGCGCGATGCCAGCGAGTTGTATCCCAGAACACCCTATTGATCAGTAGGATAGATTAAGGGGTAATAACCATAATTATGACCTTTTATAAATATAGCGCAGGAAACACTTATGCACTTTCTCAAGCATAAGTGCATAATATGTTGACTCGTGTTCCAGTGCAGTTATATCGAAATCTATTGACCATTAGTAGATCTTATCCATGGTTACGATACGATACGGTACCTACTCGTTGATACGACAGGACGGAGCTGTACTTATTTATAGTGCATGTCATTCACGAAGGCGCGCCCCTCCACAGCCCAATCCGTACAATTGCGCATAGAGTAATATGAGATTCGCTGTGTAATATGAATGGAGATGTATAATAAATGACGATTATGATCATTTTAGCTACAGAATTCTTTATTTAAAAAAATACTCACAGTAATACTAGTAGGTATATCCATTTCAACTTTCTTTCTGGTACCTTAGCCCAGGCACTCAACTTCACGCAATCCGTAAATTTTATTTACTTCAAAATTCTTTTTGAGATCTCTTAGGTTCGGGGTAGTCTTTTGAACCGATAGCAATATGGTTCGCCGTGCATGCTCGAGGGATAGCTTGGGACGTGTCTGCACTAGGAAATGTAGGACGAAAAATGTGTGGCCAAGTTTTTAAAACCATCTGAGACAGAATACATAGTGTCTTATTTCTAAAAAAAAATGTGTTACATAAAGATCTTGTCTAGTCAAAATCGTAGTCAGTTACTAGACCTGATGAATTTCAATCGATAGAAAAAAATCGCACCCCTTTATGGAATGTTTTTTTTTTCAATATAGGTAACGACTATCATCATCATCCTCCTAGCGTTATCCCAGTACAGTTGCATCCTGAAGGATGCCTGGGGTCCGCTACCTAATCCCAAGATTTAGCGTAGGCACTAGTTTTTACGAAGGCGACTGCCATCTGACCTTCCAACCCGAGGGGAAACTAGACCTTATTGGGATTAGGCTTGTCAAGTGAGTGGGCAACCTGACTGATAGAAGTTCTCAAACCGCCCGAAGACCTCTAGCTCGGCTGAACGACTGCTATCATAGACAGCAGCCGGGATCAAGGGCTTATAAACACTCAAAGCGGTCACCCATCCATGAACTGACCGACCGACATTAACCTCACATACCGCACGCAGCACGAGGGCGCCGCTTAGTCACGAGCGCTCCTACCTAATAACGATGTATTGTAATAATTGTAATAGATAATTAGTATTTTGACAAGAAATATTTATTATATTCTTATTGTCATTATTTCTTAAATTGTAAATTAATTTATGTCACACCTGGCCATAAAGTGGCAATCGCTCCGCGCGCGGGAAATCCCACTTCCTGGCCAGGGGGTGACATAAAATTTTGTACTTAACACGGGCGGTAATAAAGAAAGCCTTAGATCGCATATTTATCGCCCTTGCTTTCGGCTCGGGCGTCAAATACCTGCGATCTGAGACATTCTTTGTTTTACCGCCCTTGTTAAGTAATGTACTATTACGTCACATCTGACCATAAAGCGGCAATTAACGCACGCTCCGCGCGCGGGAAATCCCACTTCCTGGCCAGGGGGTGACATAATTTTGTACTTAACACGGGCGGTAATAAAGAAAGCCTCAGATCGCATATTTATAATACCTGCGATCTGAGACATTCTTTGTTTTACCGCCCTTGTTAAGTAATGTACTATTTTCTCATGAAAAATGTAGCATATGCAGTCAGACTTTATCACGAGTAAATTGTAAATTGACATGTAAAAGTGCCCTTGTGGCCTATTTGCAGAATAAATGTTTGAATTTTGAATTTTTGAATTTTGATGAGCGTTAAATATTATTGTTTTAAAAGCACTTCCGTAAAAAGTTTATTGTCTGCGGTAGTATTGGAAGGGTTTTTTCAATTCAATTTGAAAGTTTTGCGTAATGTTGTGCAAGGGTTTTAAATGGGTCGGTGGCCCCAGCAGAATAACAAATAGCGCTATTAGTGTCACGACAGTCATTTACTTAATAGCTAAAGCCGGTTACTCCTTGTGGAAATCTCAATCATTAACTTGTATACACCACAATGGCGGCAAACAACCCCAAAAAGCCCTAGTTCATCCTCTGTATTGGAATGTCATCAGTGATGACTTATGGTACGGAAACGTGGTCGCTCACCTCATAATAAGGCTCAAAGTCACTCAGAGGGCTATGGAGAGGGCTATGCTGGGAGTTTCTCTGCGTGATCGCATCAGAAATGAGGCCATCCGTAGCAGAACCAAAGTAACCGATATAGCCTTTCGAATCTCTAAACTTAAGTGGCAGTGGGCGGGGCACATTGCGCGTAGAACCGATGGCCGTTGGGGCCGAAAGGTTCTCGAGTGGCGGCCACGGACCAGAAGGCGCAGCGTGGGTAGACCCCCCACAAGGTTGACTAATGACCTGGGAAAGGTCTCAGGAGTCCGCTGGATGCGGGTGGCGCAGGACCGGTCATTGTGGCACTCTTTGGGGGAGGCCTATGTCCAGCCACGGGGGTGACACGCGAAGGAAAGCAAGCGCTGTGGGTAAGTATGTGTGCGTGCGCTGTCGGTACACGCGTCAATTGTTTGCGCGAGTGCGTAGCGCGTGGCATGGGCGAATCGCGAGCCGCGACGGTAACCCGTTCGTTACCCGGCTTGTAATCCTGGCCTGTCAGGGACGAAGTAACTGACCTCAGTGCGGGGGGGTTCGTGCCCGTTCTGTATGTAATACTATTATACTATTCTGTGGTCCAGCAGTGGACGTCTTGCGGCTGATATAATGATGATGATTGGAATGTCAGCTGGTAGTCGCTTTTGTAAAAATACTACCTACGCCAAATCCCAACATCAAGGTCTGAGAGACGCGCCGGTTTTTTTTTGGAACCTGACTGTGGCTTTATAAACCGGGCCCATTAAAGCGATAGGATTGCGCGGTTGGAGGGTGGCCTGGGGAAAGTCCAGGGAAACCTCCGACACGACCACGCGGGCGGTTTAAACACTGGAATACTCCAAGAGTTTGCACTCCAGTGAACTTGGTTGAGCTGTTTCAACCGAACTGAAGTGTGTCAGTGGAATCGAGCTTCTGGAAGTTTTGTCGCTTGTTCACTAAACCTAGCCTGAGAAGAGTCCAGCAAGAAGGTCAGCTAGGCCCGACGGACGGACGGACAACAAAGTGATCCTATAAGGGTTCCGTTTTTGCCTTTCGAGGTACGGAACCCTAATAAAGTTTTTATAGCAGGTTGAAAAGTGAGGGAGATATTTACTTAGTAGGGCTTTTCTATTATTAACTTATATCACACGATTCACTTCCTTTGTGTCATGTAGGATGAAGCAATTTCGACATTACAACCATTCTCGAACTACGTACATCGAGCGTTTTCCATAACAACCTCAAATATCACAAATGGAAATGTACCTTAAGCCTATGCATTTGAGTTCACATTTATTGGTATCAAACCTAGCAGTTCTTTGGTTTGAACAATCCTTGCGATGTCCTCTATCATTTTCTTGCGTATAAAATTCCATATCAGTGCTTCTTCCAATATAACTTAGAACACCTCACCTCTGATGCGGGATTGAATTTTAAATGAAGCTCCCTTTGGAATATATGGAAGTTAACCGAATTTGAGCTCTATGGTGTAGTAAATAAGAACGCCAGACGATTAGTGACGCTAGAAGCCAAGCAAGCTCTTTATTACTTGGTGTAATCATTTAACGATTTTATTAAAGGGTAACGTTAACATAATAGCTACCGAGATATTCATATTTTTCCAAGTACACGGTATAGTTAGTGCGTGTCATTCACGACAACGCGCCCTCCACACCCGTAGAAAGAGGATCCTATAGAAGGGGGGTTAGCGAATGTCCAACAGGGACGGAGATAATTTGACAGTTGTTTCTGGGGATACCACAAAAAGAATAATCTCCCCATTTTTACTGACATAAGTAGGTTTTTATTGAGAATCTTCGAAATAAACTCCTAATAAATGTTAGCGGGTAACAAATTGATCTTGTGGCATATTTAGTTACACTTATGATTAAAACGTCTTAGTTCTTCAGTCATTGTAAAAATGATATTTACCCACATTAGTGCAAAATCTCATTAAAAACCTTATTGACACCAATCATTATTATTCTAATCACGACAAAAAATTTAATCTGTTATTTTTAACGTTCGAGCCGGTCTGGTTTACCCAATATTATGGGTAACATATTTCCTTATACGCTGGCCACTGGTTTATCGATGACACTTTGGTGGCATAGGCTGGTGGCAGACAATCGCTGCCTTATACGCGATGAGGGACAGGAGATATGTCATTGTTTCTCGCTCCCACGTGTGTTATTGTCTATGCTTACATCTCCTTCACAAAGCTTTGTATGTGTGTATCACCAGCTCCATCTTATACTTACTTCATGTCCACACCACAGTGAATCTCATACTAATCTACTTGTATGCGCAAATGTATACGTATTGGGCTGTGGAGGGGCGCGCCTTCGTGGAAGTCACGTACCGTACGTACACTATTTGTCAGGATATTTTGATTATTATCATCTAGGTACTAATAATAAAGGATGATTCACGCTAGACCGTTCCATGTCCGGGCCGGCCCGTTTTCTAGTGACGCGCGACGGCCGTCGATTTCTTGTACAGCCAAGGGCACCAATAATATATATTTTTTTCACCTTACTCCATTGAAATAAGGTCCAAAAATGTATACATATGTATGCCCTCGACTGTCGGCCCGGACACGGCACGGTGTAACGTGAGTCATACTTAAAGATGTAACGTCTTAAAATGTAATTCTGTAAGCTTGTTTAAATGTAGGAGATAATCTTCGGAAATATACATCCGTTTCTAAAAATTATTTCTCATTTCATGCTCAATGTTCATCACGTAAAAATTTTCCCGACCGATGTTCGAACCGAGGTCCGTCAGCTTCGCAGGCAGGCTCACTAACCACTACGCTCAACCAGTTAACAAAAATATACGAACCCTGGTATATACTCACTACTGTACATGTACCAGTTTTATGTTTTACATAGGTACACTCAGCCAATAATATATAGTTTTACCTAGCAGTGATTAGAATATGATTAGGTGACAGTTTTTCCATATAATTACGTCAAAGTGTATGTGATGTGACAGCATGACTGTGATCTCTAATCGTATTCTATTCGCTGCTAGGCTGCTGTTAGGTAATACTATTCCGATCTTGTAATACAGCCTTCTCTTTAGCGATAAGACCGGCTGTGTACTTAAAGCTGGAACCCGGACGCCCATAATGTTGACTGGTAGAGAATGCTTATGGCATTAAGTCCGCCTTTTGTACCATAAGTTTTACTTTTGTGCAATAAAGATTAAATAAATAAATAATATTACAAAAAAAACCGGCCAAGTGCGTGTCGGATCACGCACAACGAAGGGTTCCGTACCCGACACCTAGCAGTACGAGTACACTTTTAAAAACACCATTTAATGCCTTGAATCAAAACCTGATTTTTTTTACCGCCCTTGGTTAGTAATATACTATTGTATTGTAGTTTATTTGGTGTACCTACTTAAATATATATTTTTAAGCTTTATGTTCTTTTTAATTTGTATTGTAACCTGAATGTGCTTTTCATAAAATTGCAAAGTGGTACATGTAAATTTACGTCTCGCTTGTTAGTTAGTAGTTAGTTATTTTTAGCACGATTTAATTTTTTAATCCTGCTCCTATGTGTTCCCATTTTAAAGGTTACTCGTGTGCGTTTTTGCATATTTATAATATGTTAAGCCACTTTAACCCTCGGTGCTTAGGACATTGGCACAATGGTGTGATCAGAAATAATCACTCCTTAATCTGTGCGTGCCTCAGTGAAGGAGAGACACAAATAGATAATATTCATGCCAAATTACAGCTTTCTAGTACGAACGATCACTGAGCGAAGCCGTGGACGGACAGACAGACGGACATCGAAAATTCGAAACTATAAGAAATCCTTGTTAACTACGGAACCATAAAAAGCCCGTGCAATGACCTCCATAAACATGACTTCTATGCCGAAGGTACACAGTTAACAAGAAGACTTATAGATGAGTCATTGTATGTAGGTACCTATATAATGTATGGGTAAAACAAATAAATTAATAAAGCTTTGAAACTTGTGTGGCATAATACCTTTGGGCATTGTATTAACCCTTTGAACGCCAAAAACCTATAAAGTGGTCGTGTGTCGTCGTGCCCACCACGCCAACAACCACTAAAAAGGTCGGAGTGAAGGTGTACTTTGATGATGAATAAAATCCATTATGAATTGTTTTTTTCTTTTTTTGGTTAGACGTTACATCAATTCAACAGTGCTTGGCGTGTGAGTGATCACTTTATTCAAATATGAAAGCGTTCAAAGGGGTAAAAAACATACAACTTTCTCCTTTCCTCTATCGGACTTTGCCCAATTTCCCCGGCACCTTTTTCCGAAATCAAATAGGTAAGCTGTAGGCTTGACTGTAAGCCTATTAAAAAATGTTAAGAACGTTTTTGTTCAGAATTTAATGAGGATTATTTTTCCCTTCGACACTTTTTACGGATCTATAATGGATAAAGAATATAAAAATACCCCTGTAAAGAGGGCATTCAAGGTGAAGGGGGTTTCATTTCAGGGAGAGGTGGAGGGGAGATTGTGAGTTTTCAATACCACGCCCAAAGGTAACCTATACAGTATACAAGTTTATCAACTTAATTTGTTTCAAAACATAATATCACTATAGTTGCAATTATTTGTTCATAGTTAAGGACTACAAGGACATAGTTACAAGAACTTGTAGAAGTTGTAGACTTAATAAGGTGAACTCCATAATTCGACGAAGTAAACTGACAGATAAGATGTTGCCAGGAGTAGAAAAAATAAATAGTGACGGTACATACAGATGAAAACATATCGATAAGTGTAACGTACTGTCAAACTTAATCCAGTGTTGTAATCTATGAGCTTTCAAGTTTCTGGCCACTGAAGCCTCATTAAGCGGGGCAAAATTAGTATTTAAATATGAAGTTTAGTCCTTTAAATATGAATAAATCATAAAATATAAAAATGTATTTTTATATGTCAAATTCAGAGCTTATTAGATTGAGAGAAACACTACTAATTTCGATTTTCAATGTTCTCCGCAAGCACCTAGGGGTATCCGATAAATTGGGCTGTAAGATCTGCCCCTCTAGCACAACATTCATTCCATATCTACTCGCGCGCGAGATAAGCTACCTGTCACTTTTTGACAGTATTAATCAGACAGTGACAGCTAGCCTATCTCGCGCGCGAGTAGAGACGAGATGCATGTTATGCTAGCCCCTCTGTAAGTCCTTAAATAATATCGATATTTACAGCACTAAAATAATATCGATATGTACAGCACTGGCCATACTGTGGCAACATTTGTGCATTTTGACTTGTCAAACAACTCCGCCGAATGGTGGACCAGAGTTTAGAATAGAATAGGCTAAACCATTTGCAATATCAGAATTAATATTGAATAGGTGCACAAACGCCCACAAAATGTCCCTAGCCTATTCAAACAATGTGTAAAACACATTTAACTGTATTCAGACTAAATATGAACTCACGACCGCGCGGATTAGTTCCCAACGAAGTTACACATTACTAAATGACCGAGTGTTGGTGTCTACCTGATTACATTTCGCATTCTATTATGGTGTTCACTTCACTTCTCTTTAAAAATGGCTTTCCATCAAATTTATGATGATTTCGCCAATGAATACTTGTTCAAAGACGTTGTTCGGTAACGGCGCCATGACAGTAGGCAACTGGTTTTGTTCGGTAATGGATTCAGCCCGTCGTCGCGAAGAGCACGTGTGTTCACCAACGCGGCGACGGGCAAAATCCTATTATGGTGTTAACTCATTCAAGGTTCGTGATGACACGTGTGTCATGCGAATTTTGGCAGAATACGGAAAAAACATTGCTACATGTTACGGGAAGCAAGCACAGGAGTCCCCAACAATGTACGTCGTGCGCAATTTTTGCACCTTGTAGCGGAAAAATCTAGTGCCTACAGGCAACTTACAGGAATGACTCATATTTTTATTTCTTTTTTATATAATGACGGTGGCAAATAAACGTGCGGTCCACTAGAATGTGGCTCATTGTCCTTGAAAGGACCCATCACAGACGAAGATTTACTATATAATATAGCAAAGCATCTTACGATCTATCGTATTTTGCCTACTAGTTGACAGAGCTATAAGGGGATATATCGATTCGCTCAACACGCCCCCCGTGAAAGAGACGCGCTTATGTTTTTCGATCACGTCAAAACGGGATGCAACACTCTTTTGGGAATGGCTTTTTAGACAAATATCGACAAATATCTGACTGTGTGCAGTTTTATTAAATTTCCTCTTGACAGAGTTTAAATGAGGTAAACACGATCATATTAACTTAATCTTGTCTGTGTCTTTGAGTGAGTAAAAAAAGGAAAATAAAGAAAACTTTGTTTTTTTTTTCTATTGAGAAAATTTTAAGCAATCATATATCTGAAAATCAATCTCTATTGTTTCCTCGTCTGAGCAGAACAGCGTTTCAAAAAACGCAATATTTCTCGTTGTAGCCAAATACTACAATGTATATACTAAGTTGTAGCGAGAATAGCTGCGTGTGTGGACTCCTGTCAACTAGTACGTAAAATATACCCATAATACACGTAAATATATACGAATATACTAAAAAATAAAATATAGCTCTGTCTGTGACGAGCTTTTTTTTAACACGTTATCTTGAAATGATAAATGTTGATGGGAATTGACCCTTTGAAATAACGCATGTCGTATGAACTAAATTATTGCTAACCATACAATAATTATCTACGCTTGTTTCGAATTCAGCACAATTAAGTAGACAAATTATGATATTGATGCAAATAAGTTGAGCACATGAAGACTTATTTTTCAGGGCGACTTAGAATTCTAGACCACAAAAAAATATGATCATTTTGCTATTTATAAAACGGTTCTATAAGCGTTAGTACTAGTTTTATCACAGCTCAATGCCACATTGCCCTAAAATAATTAAATATAAAAAACTGAAAATTAATGAAAATAAATGAATGAATAAAGACAACGACACATTTCAATTTTCCTCAAAAATCATGTCGCGAGTTGATGAGAAGATTAACGCCCCAAACAACGTCATAAACATTAACTGGTCAAGTATTCATAAAATAGACATTACATTTTTTATGTTCTCGTGTTTCACTTAAAGGGCGAAAGAGCAAGAAGTTTAAAGGCTGTTTCTATGATGAAATTTTGATGCGTAAAATAATGAAACTGGTAATGGTTTGAGAGTAACCAATAATAATATTAGTAATGTATTGAGTTGTGATTGTGCTATCCCATAATCACAAAAAGGTGGTGGGTGAATCGCCAATTCGCCACGCTTGGCATGCGTTTTGGTGATCACAGTATGTTACCGTACTATGGGGACACTGCTGCCCATTCTCTGGTAGTCTTGGTCGCAGTTCTGGGACATACCCGGGTCCTTAGGACGTATCCGGCATACCCGGGTACCGCAAGTCTGTTGGGGAGGCCTATGTCCATTGGTGGATGTTTTTCGGCTGATGATGATGCTGAGATGATTGTATGTATGAGAGATGTGGAACAAGGTTGTACTTACTTGTAGTTACAGTTTTAAATGTATTTCATACGTATTTCATATTTTCCATGTCCTCCCACCTTATAAAAATTGTCTATAGCAATAATAAGTTTCACAAATAAATAAAAATACGATGATAGTTACATTGAAGAATCTCGGAAAAGTTAAGACGTGTCAGTATATTCCTTACCTTTAAATTATTCTAAATATCACAATGAGATTAACCCATCCCAGCAACATGACTGCAGGCAGGTAACAGACTTATAATAATGACATTATCCCACGCTGTGACAAGAAGCACAGAATGCGTAAGTAGGTAATGTTAAATTTTCTTCCCAAGTTTCATACTAATTGAATAAATCCGGAACGAGAATCCAGTTTAGTAATTGAGGTTATATGTGTGCTAATGATAATTACTTAAGTTCATTATTTTGATGTATTGTCGTAGCTTCTATCTATGTGCATCTGTAAGTACTGGCACGAGTTTCAAAGGAAACCAATAAGTCTTCCTTCTAATGTCAACCGTCTTTTAAAAAAAACGGTGAAATGCGTGTCGGGCCACGCTCAATGTAGGGTTCCGTAGTTGTCCACCCGTTACATTATGTGGATTTAAAAGCTTGCAAACTTATATTTCCTATGTTTTCGACAGAATTAACAACATTATCTAAGGTATCTAGGGAATTATACGAAGGTTTGCTTTTGCAAAGTACATTTCTTAAGTTCGACCAGTACTCGTTAATTAGTAAAGTCTACTTACATTACTTGGTTATTAATATTTTTCAACCAAAATCACCGAATAAAAATCATCATGTATACATTGCGTGTAATTCCAACTAACTACAGTCAGTTGCGCGTCCCGACCGCGCAATGAACAGAGAATTTATGCAAAGTGGTGGCTGGGCTGTAGGTGATAGCGCCTGAAAAAACGCGATCACTGTCTACATTGAATAATATGACGCTCTTAAAGCATGTATTAGCAGTAAACGTGTTTACACGTCGTTAACATTTTGATGTGCGAGATTTATACTCTCCCAGTGTGATGGATGAAGTGGGATGAGATCAAGGGCCTGTAGGCCTAGCACATGATGGCCGCGAGAGTATGTCCACTTATCTCGAGCCATCCGTCACTTTCTAACAGCACCTATCAAAAAAAGACGCGTAGCGAGATAAGCCGCCATACTCTCGCGGCCATCATGGCCCACTGACAATCTTTGATAGAGAAAGATAGCCTTATTGCGATTCCTATAAGAAGAAATTGAAAATAGCGCCATGTTTTGTCTTTATCTACGACGGAGCATTTTTTCATGGTCGGGTTATAGGCACAGGCATACTCGTACTTCCATAGGCAAGACATTGGACATGCAAACCGTTCAAATCGTCAAAAAATAGCCACCGCCGCCCGCCCCGGCTTCACGTGTGCAATGCACGCATAAAATGTATGCCACAATAAGCGCCGGTATCAAAATAAGTCTAAACTCTTGGCCCAAATGTATTATTCTCGTACCCGAAACTGTATACATTTGTATAAGTATGTAGCTACACGGCTGTTGACTCCACAGCACCCCACCAGATCCAGCCGCGGTCATTACACTCTTATCTAGGGTCGGACCATCACTGATCCGGGCTCCGGTTATCGTGACGTAACTGACATAGGCGCACGAGACAAGGGTAGCGACACTAGACCAACTAATGTAAAAATATCAAAACGCATTAAAAAAGCCTAGACAAAGTAATACTCCTATTGGCCGGTACGTAGGTAAAGTGCATTTCATCTAAGAAGGTGCGCCCCTCCACTGCCCATCCGTACAATTCGCTATTTGACTAATTTTTTTTCATGGTGCTATTTGAACCAGTTTTCATAGACGATCAAATGTCTCTATGGAACCAACTACAATTAGACCACAATAACGGGCAAAAAATAGAGATGAACCTAGCTCGCCACTAGCGGCCGCCCAAACGGCTCCTACAAATTGGCACGGGCAGATGACGTCACCCGCCTGGTATCGAACCAACCTGTTGTATGGGAAAATAAGTATTTTGCTGTTTTAGTTTAGAAATAATGTGTTTAGGTACATAGTTGCTATACATTTTTTATTTATTTTTACATTCACATACAAGCATTCTAGGCCAGTGAAATCTTACAAATAAAAAAGCTAAAATCGCAAAGCGAGATGTAAAGCTGCATTTTTGGTATGTTATTCGCAGCCCTTTGGAGTATGAGTGACTACATTTTGCAAGCAAAAAAAAGTTGTGCTACCTGTATGATACGTGAAAAACTGCAAAATTTTCGGACGTTTTTCAGGTATTGTAGTTCAATTCAAAAACTATGGGTTTTTGACATTACTTGTCTATGGCATTTTTAAAGTACATTAAATTTGCAACAATTTGAGCCTACCTACAGCTCCGTATGTCTTATAGTTTTTGAGACATGATGTTTCAAAAATACTGCTTTATTGAGTTTTGCCTATAGTGCGTGTTGTTATGGGTTTCCGTCGAACAAACACTTCACCACCGGCCACCAGCGCCGGCTTTTAGTATGTTATCAGGCATATCTCCTGGACCCCGAAACTGCCGGGAGACAATCTCTCCAAGGTCGCTCTCCCGAGTAATGACGTAATGAAAATTGCCGCCGAAACGTTTGGAAAAGTGGCAATCACACCCAACCTATGCAACATACATACACGTGTATGGTATCAAATGAAAGCTGAATAAATATGCCATATCATGTCTAACAATATACTAAAACGCTTGAGCTGGTTCATGGAAAATAGGCATTTCATCATTTTTTTATCTTATATGGAAAAATGGCTCCGCGCTGTTGGGTTTTTCAGCATTTCTCTCACAGTTTTGGTCATATCCAGAAACAATAAATAGTTATGTAAAGCTGACATACTAGTTACTATTTATGTGCAACATAATTCTCGGGTACCTGTTCTAGTTATTCTGTTAAATCTGGAAACCCGGAAATGTTTTCCTTACTTTTTTATTATTTTGCTTATAGTTTTGAATTGTCTCAATGTATTTAGGTATACGTATTGAAACTTAATTTAGGTATACGTTATGGCATATTTATTCAGCTTTCATTTGATACCATACACGTGTATGTATGTTGCATAGGTTGGGTGTGATTGCCACTTTTCCAAACGTTTCGGCGGCAATTTTCATGACGTCATTACTCGGGAGAGCGACCTTGGAGAGATTGTCTCCCGGCAGTTTTGGGGTCCAGGAGATATACCTGATAACATACTAAAAGCCGGCGCTGGTGGCCGGTGGCGAAGTGTTTGTTCGACGGAAACCCGTAACAACACGCACTATAGGCAAAACTCAATAAAGCAGTATTTTTGAAACATCATGTCTCAAAAACTATAAGACATACGGAGCTGTGGGTAGGTTCAAATTGTTGCAAATTTAATGTACTTTAAAAATGCCATAGACAAGTAATGTCAAAAACCCATAGTTTTTGAATTGAACTACAATACCTGAAAAAAGTCCGAAAATTTTGCAGTTTTTCACGTATCATACAGGTAGCACAACTTTTTTTTGCTTGCAAAATGTAGTCACACATACTCCTAAGGGGTGCGAATAATATACCAAAAATGCATCTTTACATCTCGCTTTGCGATTTTAATGTACAATTTCACTGCTGTATTCTATTTATTCCATTTTTTTTGAGTTTTGGACGATAAAAAAAACATACATTTCCGAATTTTCAAGTCACACCTGGCCATAAAGTGGCCATTATCGCACGCTCCGCGCGCGAAAAAACCCACTTCCTGGCCAGGGGGTGACATAAAATTATGTACTTACCACGGGCGATAATAAAGAAAGCCTCAGATCGCATATTTATCGCCCTTGCCTTCGGCTCGGGCGTAAAATACCTGCGATCTGAGACATTCTTTGTTTTATCGCCCTTGGTAAGTAATGTACTATTCTTTTCATTTCATTGTGATATTTTAATGGTTTATTATCCATAAAGTGACATTATGCTATATAAATTTTAACATAAGATTTGACAATATTTCATAATTTCCAAAAGTCTTAATTCGAAAACCATTTCGGTAAAAACGTGTGAAGTACACAAAAAACATTTTTTTAGATTTTTTTTCTCCGTTAATTTTGGAAAATATCGCAAATGACTGTAAACCGAAAGTTGACGTCATCTTCCTCGCTGTATTCAGGGAGACCTTAGTACAGAGTACGCAGACAATCGCTGCTCTGGAGTGGCTCTGGATTCTCGTTGGGAAGATGACGTCATATTTTACTTACGCCCTTTTGGGATGACCTACAAAAGTAGGGTTCAAAAGAACGTGTTTTTTTGTATGAAATATTGAGTTAAATTGAAAAAGAAAAAATACGGGTGGCTTAAATTATAACCTATTTTCTAACTAGTTCATAAAATAAAGTAGTTAAAAATATGAAATGTTGCCACTGTGGAGGCGCGCGCCGTCGTGGATGACACGTATTATACGTCTGGCTTTTACTATAAAGACATTTAGAAATTAATCCATACTAATATTATAAATGCGAAAGTGTGTCTGTCTGTCTGTCTGTATGTCTGTCTGTCTGTCTGTCTGTTACCTCTTCACGCTTAAACCGCTGAACAGATTTAGATGAAATTTGGTATGGAGATAGTTTGAGACCCGGGGAAGGACATAGGATACTTTTTATCCTGGAAATAATCCCTTAAACTGATAAATTAGATTCAACTTCCAATCTATGAACCGGATCCATGTTAGGTATTTACAATGCCCACGAAAATTCGTCTCTGCAGAACCAGTGAAAGCCTGACCTCCGAACATGCTCACAGTTTTCACGAATCTCAGGTTCAAGATACAATTGGGACGTATGGTGAGGTGAGTCTAGACATTTGTAAATGTTACGATATTATTTGACGTTTGACATGTCAGAGACGTGTGTCAAGTGTCAATATACAGATCATAGATATAATATAAACTCTTTAGTTATAGATGCGCCAACGAGCGACCGGTGCTATGTCTTTCTCATACTTGCTAATTTTCATACATAATTTGTACTACGCAATTTGGCCGGTTTGCATGTGCAATGTATTTGCTTATGGAAGTTTGCGTTTTGCCTATAACCCGACCATGAAAAAATGTTCGGTCGGTGATAGGGACAAAACATGCCACTCTTTTCTATTTTCTCTTATAGGAATCGCAATAAGACTCTCTTTCTCTAGCAAAGCGTGTCAGCCCCTTGGTCAGTATCATCAGTATACAGATGTCATTCGTTAAAGTTGAAGGAAGCTAATGTAGAACTACACTTGCACAATTTACTAATTTGAGTCTTAAAGTGGCAAGATAAATAGGTATTTGCATGATTTAGATATGATTTATTTATTCTTTCCACCGTAGTTATAAACTGAGTAATTTCGCCACCACTTGATTATGATGAGCTATTAAGATTGTCGACAAAGACAAGAAAAAGAGGTCGATAGGAGGACAGTAAACGCCTGGAAGAGCTATTGGTCTATGAATCACCCAATGAAAGGCGACCTACCTCTTTCACTTAAACGTAGGCTCATGGACATGAGCATACTTCCAGTTCTCACCTACGGTGCACAAACTTGGTCTTTGACAGAAGCCCAGAAATCCATACTCGGGGTTTGCCAGCGAGCCATGGAGCGCAGCATATTAGGTGTAAAGTTGGTGGATCGAATCCGGCACACCACACTGCGCTCCAAAACTCAAATAGTTGACGTAGCTCGGAAAACAACCCAATTAAAGTGGGACTGGGCTGGACACGTCTACCGGATGCCGAATGAGCTGTGGGCTAAAAAGACCACAGAGTAGATGCCCCACGACTCAAAACGGAGACGCGGTAGACCACGCCGGCGGTGGCGTGATAATTTGGACTCTTTAAAAAGGAGACTGGGCAGATAAACAAGACCGCGAGGAATGGAAAAAGAGGGGGGAGGCCTTTTCCCAGCAGTGGGACATTTTAGGCTCAATAAAATATAATAATTAAGGTTGTCGCACACATAAAGGCTCGGCACCAGACCGGCGCCGCCCCAATTCTTTGTTAGAAACTTCATACTGCAACGCACAGTTAAGGTTTTGGCAAACCAGATGAGTGCGGATGCAGCGGTGTGCTCCAGCCATTATCCACTACGTAACGGCATCGCCCCTGCTCGGGACAGGACCACCAGCCATGGTAAACAGACGCAGGCGAAACGGCCTACTTCAAACGTAAAAAGCCCTCAACCAGTGGACACCTCGCGGCAAGCGCGGCATCGCCACGCGGCCACCTCGGCGCTGCCGAGGCACGATGCGGTTCCGTGCTTGCGTTGGATTTACGTGAGGTGAGGCCGCGCCGGTCTGGTGCCGAGCTTTAACTATGTGTGTGTCAACCTTTATTATGACAGATTTAGTTCGAATGTCTGTTACTCTTAGAGCAATTAATAGGTACTATAAATTGCGTATAAAATAAAATAAAATTGAAATACTTTGGCACTTAGAAATATTTATTTGCTAAGATAGCTTTCAAAGTTTGTTACTTAAAAATACCAGATATGGTACTACAGTCTACGTATCTAACCTGTAAGCATAGCAAATGATTAAAAAATATTTACATTCGTGCTACATTACTTGATGGAATTTTCAGCACCTGCATCATAATGTTCGAAACATTTCACGCTCGCTATGCACGCGTTTTCGTCTTTTTTTCATCTTTTACTTAATGCGTATGAAGTCTTTTCAGCACTTGCGTCATAACGTTCGAAATTATTTCATCTACGCTACTTAATACGTATCAAGTATTTTCCACACCTTCATCGTAATGTTCAAAATATTTCGTTTTCGCTACGCTCGCGTTTTCATCTACCTATTACACTTGAGGCGTATGAAGTCTCTTCCGCACGTGCATCATAATTTTCGAAACATTTCGCGCTCGCTACACTCACGTTTTCGTTTCCATACTTGATGCGTATGAAGTTTTTTCCGCACCTGCATCATATTAATTTTCATCTACGTTACTTGATCTACATCCATATATTAAATCCTCTGTCATGTGTTTCATGCGGGCGCGTTGAGCCGGCGTGCGCAATGTTTAGTGAGATTGCCCGGCCCGCAGTACCTGGTGACGGCGAAATACGGTATAGAAGTTGACATGGACCGAGTTCTACGCAGACGAAGTCGCGGGCAAAAGCTAGTTAATTATAAAGAATACGAGTAGATTGAAACCACTCACAAGTTGGACACTTAGCTTGTCTCAAGGACTCGGATCAAGATAGGGCAGGACTGCGTGCTATCGAGCCATGTCATCATTAGGGAGGACTTTATTAAAGGCCCGCTACACAAGGCGTAATTTGGAAAATGCAAGAAAACTAACGATGTCATTTATAGCTTTTAGTTAATAGTTTTTTATTGCAATGTCCTTTTTTGCCTTTTAAATTGTTTTTATCTTGAAACTTGACTAGTAATTATATTGCGAATGTCAAAATCTATTGTTTAAAGGACTACTCACACTGCACTGGACCCGCATCGTATCCGCCGGGACCTGCCGTATAATCCAACTAAATCAAGTTTTCGCCACAATAACATATATTCCACAAAAAGAACCAACTCAATAATTCCTATTGTGTGTTTGATATAGGCACGATCGATATCATGTCACACATTTATTTTTAGAATTAAATTCGAAGGCGCCTATTACAAATACTGACAATGTCGAACACTGGAACACTTACTTGATTAACTTAGTGGCTCAGTAATTTGTGGCTAAGCCTCGCGAGTATATTTTTTTACTTCCAAAAACATAATCTACGATAAAATTAGAATTAAGATTAATAACGGGATATTTACCATGTATATTTATGTAGGTATAAGGTAAATAACCGTTATTAATCGTAATTCTAATGTAAATAACCATGAGAGCTTAAAATCTTATATTACGATAAAATTCTATTATTTTCGAACTTCCTCACAAAATTTCACGAGAATTGGTTGAGAATTGCGACATGTACCTAGTGAAGAACAGCTGGAAATCAGGACATTAGAAGCGTTTTTGCTCAGACAAAGCTTTAGAAATTGTATCTCGTGGGGTTTAGTAATAATTCAATAATACAAATTAATTGGTAAAGGACGTGCCAAGCGCAAAAGCAAAGAGATTATATTTAATCCAAAGGAAATTAAATCTCTAAGTACTTGAAGGGAATGAAGAATGTATCCGCCTTTAAACACTACAACAGATATGACGTAATTGCTTGTCACAGTGGGTATTATATCAAGACTGTACCTACGGAAGATTTTGATAAGCCACGCCGCGTGCAATTATGATGTCAATGACTTGGATTATGTTTATACAGGCAAAAACGTGTTAGAATTTTTTTGACACGATGGAAAGGCAGTCTAACAGTAAAGTTGTCCACTCACTTGACAAGCCTAATCCCAATAAGGTCTAGTTTCCCTCGGGTCGGAAGGTCATATATGGCCGTCGCTTCCGAAAAAACTAGTACCTACACCAATTTCGAGGTTTGGTAGCGGATCCCGAGCATCCTTCAGGATGCAACTGTTCTGGGATAACGCTAGGAGGATTGAAAGACAAACTGAATAATGACGAAAAAATTCTACTCATATTGACTATTTTTTTATACCACGACGGTGCCAAACAAGCGATCGGTCCACATGCTAAGTGGACACTGCGAACTACTACAGGGAACTATTATGTTTCAAATTATTAAAATTAAAAAAAAAATATATTTCATACGACTTGGTCAATTGTCACCCTACACCACACGAACTTCTGTCATCCCTGAATTTATTCTGTACTAGCTTATGCCAGCGACTTCGCGTAAAAGGGATAATTTTCGGGATGAAAAGTATCCTATATGTTAATCCAGGCTATAATCTCGTTGTATACCAAGTTTCATCATAATCCGTTCAGCCGTTTTTCCGTGATTGAGTCACAAACATCCAAACACTATTAGTAGGATTATATGAATTCTGTATTATATCTATACTAATAATTTATTGAGAAAATAAACTTGTCTTATTCGATTCGAACTATTGCATTGAGAGTCTCAGACTCTGAGTCTAGAAAATTTACTTCTGTTAAGATCTCCCTACCTACCTACTGTACCTAAACGTCGATATGACGTCACGGGGCGAGGTGCACATATATTGTGATTGGTTCATCCTCTACGTCTTCACCGAAGTTTAATGTAATTTCCTTCGGACAACCTATAGAGTGCCCGCTACTCGATTAACATATTAATGGGATTATATTGAGAGTAAGTGACTGACAGCCATGTGTTTGTTTTATACGGATATAACGCAAAATAAATAAAACCTACGAATTATGTTGACCATTTTGTATTATTGTCGAGATGTTAGTAGATGGGTCATTGATATAAGTGCGCGTCTTTTCGGTGGACATTATATTTAGCTTAATTTTTAATTGGTCTAGACAGCTACAGCGGTACTTAGCCTTTTTCCATCCACGGAAATCAAGCGCAAGTACAAGGACCACTTCATAAAAAAACAGCAATGTATATCAAACCGTTATTGTCAAATGGTGGTTACGCCTCCGTCTAACCAAAATTCCCTTTGGCGAGTTTAATTTGTTGCAACCGCTTTGGAGGCTGCTTCCTCTATGCCCGGCTGGCAGCCTATAAAAAGACTAGTAAAATCTATAATGTCACATAAGTCAAATAAACTATCGTACAGAAAAATATATTCGCACCGCAGTTAATATTTATTACGCTCATAATATTCAGTTAAGTGTCGATAACTGTGCCGCCGAACACCGCCACCGAGCTGCTGCTGAAGAAGTCAGGTAAGCCTCCTCCAAGCACAAAATTTTATCTCTTGATTATTTTCCGTACAAGTTATTCTGAGGCGTAATTGTGCTCCATTCGCATAGTCATCCATTGCCTATTTACACGGCATAATCATTTTGGTCCTATCGAGTTTCGGATTGTTCCGCTACTTTAAATTCTAAATTTATTAAATTTATTTTCGCCTGTGATTGACGTAATATTTGGTCATCACAATAGGCATACATTTCATCCGCCATTTACGCTCATTTCATATATTCCGCTCATTGACATTTATTTTTGTTTGACATTGTCATAAATAAATTTACCTGAATTTTGTCAACATGGCTAAATCCGAATTAGAAATAAAGCTAGCCATGTTAAAAAGCAAAGAAGAGAAATTATTTGACCGAGTTTCGCGTATATATGCCGCTTCAAAGAAGATAACTAGTTATGAATTGCGAAGCAACGAGTCTTTCATGGCTGACAGTGAAACAATTGATGATGTGCGTGTCAGCTTTGAATTGATTCTTGACGATATGAACAAGTGCATGATCACTCTCGTTCCTGGTTCGAAACCTGACTATGAGCCCCTGGATGCGTTCGAAGATATGTACTCAAAAATAAAACGTACTCGAAATAATATTATTAAAATGTCTACACCTCAAGCAAGCGCATCTACCGCACCCGCAAGCCTCAACAACGGCTCTTTTATTAAACTGCCGCCTATTGAACTGCCTTGCTTTGATGGACGTACTGAGAACTGGCCCATCTTCTATGAGTCATTTAAAACAAATATTCATAATAATGACCAGCTGACTGACTCGCAACGTGTGCAATACCTCATGGGCAAGCTAACGCACAACGCCTTAAAATTAACTGCGGGTTTAGTGCCTACTGGTGAAACGTACTCCATAATTTGGAACAGTCTTGTCAAAAAATATCAAGACAAACGCGCCTTAGGTACTTATTACCTGAATAACATATTTGACTTAAAGTCATGCTCAAATAATTCTAGCAGTCTCAACAGCTTCATTGAGAAGTATTCCGCGTCTATCGCTGCCCTAAAGCAACTGAATATTCCTGATTTGGCTGATTTTCTTCTTTTAAATTGCGCATTGAGGAAGACTGACCAACAGACTTTACAAAGTTACGAAATGTCAATTCGCGATGTTGAGATTCCGACATATAAGTCATTCATATCATTTGTGCAAGACCAAGTTAAAATTTTAGAACGGTCTAACGGTGGTACCGTCAGCAAAACAGTCGCTAATATACCGCCACCAACTACGCGAACTACATATAAGGCATTTGTAGCCAGCAATGAAACCGCTTCAAACTCTGCGATTAATGATCAAGCTTGTATATTGTGCAACAAAAAGGATCACTCGCAACTTTATGCTTGCCTGAAATTTAAAAATATGACCTCTCCGCAAGTCCGATTTGAGTTCATCAAAAATAATCATGGTTGTGTGAATTGTTTAAGTACCTCGCACACACTTATGAACTGTAACTCACGTCACACTTGCAACGTCTGTCAGAAACGTCATCACACGCTTTTACATTTTGAGTCGAATAAAGCGAATGTTAAGTCAACGCAATTGTTCGCCAATACTAACGACGCTATTCCGTCCGCCTCTTATGTACCGCGACTCTCAGCAGCCACGCTTCCTTCGCATATTCCGTCCGCTGCACCCAATGCTCGCGAACCTAGTGTTCTTCGTGTTAATTCGAAGTGTGTTAGTACACCGCAAATAAATACTCCGCTGATCGCTCCTCCGCCGCGCGATAACGTTAATACGTCGTGGTCACCCGAAGGTGCCACAACGCAACCGCATCCAAATGCTTCGGTCTCACTCAAGGTAGAGTCGAACCCTAAGTCAACCATACTGTTGTCAACCGCTCAAGTGTACGCTACGCCTTATAATGGGGATGGCAAAACTATTATAAGATGTTTAATTGATAATGGTTCCCAGAACAATCTTATAACGCTTGATTGCTGCAAAGCGCTTAATTTACCCGTGATACCGCTTAACAATTCCTATATAAAGGGTGTTGGTTTAACATCGAGACCAATACATGGTTATGTTTATTTAAACATCGAATCCCGCATCTATCCAAATAATAAATACTACATACACGCTTTAGTGGTAGATTGTATAACTGATCAACTGCCCGCGCATTTTATTGAAGCTAATAAATGCGACTTGGCCTATCTGGCCAACATACCGCTTGCAGATTTAACCTGGAATATTCCAGGCTGCATTGATGTAGTGTTAGGAGTTCAGCTCTTCCCGTATATATATTTGGGGAACAGGGTAGACTCTGGCACCTGCGCGCCCCCCGCTTTGTTAACCACTTTTGGTTATGTATTAATGGGTGACTATCCTTGTATGTCTAACCCCAATGACACTTCTTTTACCGGTTTTGTGCTCAATGACATTGAGTCGAGCCTCAATAAGTTTTGGGAATTAGAAGAGATCCCATACAAACGCTTCCTTAGTCCTGAAGAGACTGAGTGTGAGAATTTATATACCTACTGCTTCTGTCACCCGCAATGATGAAGGCAGATATACAGTAGGTTTGCCATTCTGCAAAGATGCATCTGAGCTAGGTAATTCTAGAGCAGTTGCCCACCGCCGTCTGCTATTCTTGGAAAAGAAATTTAAACAGATACCTACACTTCGCGATGACTATAATAAAGTCATCAATGATTATATGCAAAACGGTTATCTTACCGAAGTTTCAGAACCTGACGTCACAGATGACGGATTTTATATCCCTCATTGCGCAGTGATCCGTCCTGATAAAGCTACATCTCGCGTGAGAATTGTCCTGGATGCAAGTGCTAAAAGTCACTCCGGGTTGTCACTCAATGACATTTTACATACTGGCTCAAATATGCAGGCAGATTTATTCGTTTTGTTACTGAATTTTCGCTTGTTTCCGATAGCAATGACGTCAGACATCCGTCAAATGTATATGCAAGTTTGTTTACCGCCAAAAGATTATAAATTTGTGAGAATATTATTTCGTTTCGATGAAAGGGAACAGGTGCGTACCTTTCAATTTACTCGAGTTCCATTTGGACTTAAATCAAGTCCTTATTTGGCAATGCGCACCGTCAAGCAGCTTTGTCTTGACGAGGGACATAAGTTCCCTGATGCTGCGTCTGTAGCTAGTTCCCAATTATACATAGACGATCTAGTTCATTCGTGTATAAATGAAGAGACCGCAATGCGTTTATCGCAAGATTTAATTGCGCTTTTTAAGACTGGTGCATTTGATTTAGTCAAATGGTCCAGTAACTCACTGGCACTGCTAGATAGTCTTCCCGATTCTCACCGTGCTTGTGTTAATTTTGATGACAAGCAAAGTGTTGCCAAGGTGTTAGGCTTGTCTTGGGATCCCTCCGATGATACGTTTTCCATGACTACGTCCCCGCCCGCCGGAGGGAAGTGTACCAAGCGAATCATTTTATCTACCGTAGCTCGCTTGTTTGACGTGCTTGGTTTGGTAGCGCCAGTCGTATTATATGCCAAGTTGTTAATTAAAGTACTTTGGCTCAGTAAAACAGATTGGGATGCGACTCCCCCTGAACACATAATCAAGTGTTATTCCATGTTGATACAAGAATTTCCATTGTTATCAACGCTGAAGATTCCGCGCCATATTGGTGTATCATCTGATTGTGTAGTTAATATTGTGGGATTTAGTGATGCCAGCCTAAATGGCTATGGTTGTGTTATTTACTTACACGTGACAAACTTGGCTGGTAATATCAGTGTAAGGCTGCTATGTTCCAAGTCCAAAGTTTCTCCGGCTAAGATAGCTACCCTTGCTCGTTTAGAGCTCTGTGCCGCTGTTTTGATGTCCAAGTTGATTAAAATCGTGCAAGAAACTTATCTTGCTCGCATTCCCATTGCAGGTATATATGCTTTTTCCGATTCAACGATTGCTCTTTCGTGGATCAAAGCATCGCCTCATAGATGGTCAATATTTGTAAGCAATCGCGTTGCTCAATGTCAAGAGAATTTGTCACCAGAGAATTTCTATCATGTTGCTGGAATTGACAACCCCAGTGATTGTTTATCTCGTGGTATGACGCCATCACAGTTGGTTTCGCATAGTCTATGGTGGAATGGCCCTTCATGGCTCCGTAACGCGCCTACGGAATGGCCTATTCAACCCTTCCAGGCTGCAGATATCGAACAACTGCCAGAGTGTAAGACCACCACTTTGACAACTCTTGTGCAACTCGAGAGTCCTATTTTATATGAATTAGGGCAACGCATGTCCTCTTGGAACAAATTGCTAAACACCATAGTTTATGTACTACGGTTTACAAAAAAGCTTAATCCCGCTGAAACTATTCAAAACATTGAAATTGCGGAAACCGCTTTAATACTCGCAATTCAGAGCGTTCATTTTCATGAAGATATTGCTCGTATAAAAAATAATATGTTACCCTCGCGAAAACTAGTCAAGTTATCAGTGTTTATTGATGACAAAAATGTTTTGCGTATAGGAGGTCGGCTTTCGAATGCTGATTTGCCATTTGAAGCTAAGCATCCAGCACTGCTTCCTAATCGTGATCATATAGTCAACATGATAATAGACCATTATCACGCTGTCAATTGTCATACAGGTGCAGGTCTTTTGATGTCAATCATCCGCCAGCGCTTCTGGATATTGGATGCTAGAACCGTCATTAGGAACAGAGTACATAAATGTTATTCGTGTTTCCGCGTTAAACCTGATCATCCAATGCCGAAGATGGCTGATCTTCCTTCCTATCGCTTGCAAGAAGCTAAAGCCTTTGTGAATACTGGGGTCGACTATGCTGGTCCCCTCCGCATAACGCTTTGTCGTCGTCGTGGTCAACATGCGCAAAAGGCGTATATATGTTTGTTTGTCTGCCTCGCCACTAAGGCAATTCACATTGAATTAGTTTCAGACTTAACGTCGGACGCCTTTATATCGGCATTCAAGCGCTTTATATCTCGACGTGGCCCTGTCTCTTGTTTTTACTCGGACCATGGGACCAATTTTGTCGGGGCTAAATCTCAATTAGATGAGATGTACAATCTTTTTCGCACCTGCGAATTTAAATCTAAACTTAACCGCGAATGCTTTAATCACCGCATTGGATGGAAAATGATCCCTCCGCGCGCACCGCATTTCGGTGGAATTTGGGAGTCGAATATAAAAAGTTTAAAGACTCATTTGTACCGCGTTATAGGGTCGCAGCTTCTAACATATGAAGAGCTGCTGACTGTTCTTGTTCAAATAGAATGTATACTCAATTCACGCCCTCTCAGTGTTCTGTCGTCAGATCCGCACCCTGAAATTATAACCCCAGCACATTTCTTAATGTCTACGCCTCTACAGTATTTGCCAGCGTCTGATCTGTCAACCGAGTGTCGAAATCTTAATAACCGCAAAAGATTGCTAGAAAGTATTGTGCAATCATACTGGAAGAAATGGCGCTTAGAGTTTTTGCACACGTTGCAAGTTCGGAATAAGTGGTGTACTCCAGATCATCCTATTAATCAAGGCACAGTGGTTTTGATGGGCGACGATGATGTACCGCCCCTTCGGTGGCCGTTAGGGGTGATAACAGATGTACACCCAGGGTCTGATGGTGTAACTCGAGTTGTTACTGTTCGAACCAATAATGGCTTATTCAAACGACCTGTTGTGAAGCTTTATCCTTTACCTACGCAGTAATCCTAAATAACATCCTGTTGTTTATGTATTACATATTATTATTTATTGATATATTATTACTTATTGATATTATCATCATAACCGCATCAGTTCATTCCATTTCACCTTTGAAATTCTTCGCATTTCAAGGCCGGGAGTATGGTTACGCCTCCGTCTAACCAAAATTCCCTTTGGCGAGTTTAATTTGTTGCAACCGCTTTGGAGGCTGCTTCCTCTATGCCCGGCTGGCAGCCTATAAAAAGACTAGTAAAATCTATAATGTCACATAAGTCAAATAAACTATCGTACAGAAAAATATATTCGCACCGCAGTTAATATTTATTACGCTCATAATATTCAGTTAAGTGTCGATAACTGTGCCGCCGAACACCGCCACCGAGCTGCTGCTGAAGAAGTCAGGTAAGCCTCCTCCAAGCACAAAATTTTATCTCTTGATTATTTTCCGTACAAGTTATTCTGAGGCGTAATTGTGCTCCATTCGCATAGTCATCCATTGCCTATTTACACGGCATAATCAAATGGTCTGTGTATTTATTAGGTTTAGCAACTACTGTCTCTCTCGTGTCGTACCTGTACGAAATTTTTATTCCAAATAAATCGACATGACAATGGCTAATCAATTGGCATAGCCATAAAAAAAAAGTCAAATGGTCAAATAGGTGAGACTACGGCGGATCCCCGCACACATATTCGCGGACCCCCAGGGGTCCGCGGACCACAGGTTAAGAAACACTGGTCTAGTAACCTTCGTAAACTGTGTTTACGTATTAATCCATGTAATAAATACGTAACTAAGTTAACTATTGGCCACCGAATGGACAACTATGTTTTTTCAACTGACAATGACGATTTAAGAGAAAAAAATGAATGTGGTTTTAAATTCTAAGACTTAAGAAGAGTAACATAATTAATCGTTTTTAAATGTGCATACAGCCTTTTCATCTAGTAAACTACAAGTAACTACTTACCTAAATAACCTCATTACGACGCACTTCGCTCCCTCTAATTATTACCATTTACCTACAAGCATTGCTGTGAAAAAGAGGAAAAATCTCTTCATGGAATAAAAATGCTTACACGTTTCATTAGCGTGGCAAAATCGGGTTTGGGTTTCGTTCTTTTGTCATTTGTCCCTTTGATAAAAATATTTTGTTGTGGTATTATCGTTTTAATTAATCCTTTACTTGTAATTGTTAATTACTTATTTAGCTGCGGCAGGTACAATTTAGCAGGTTAAACTTCATTTTAAATAGAAAACTTTCATGAGTCTAAGAACATGAGTCTAGTCTCTCATGAGTCTAGTTATATAGAAATATCTCGAAAACTAATCAAGGCTGTAAGTACTGGTTGTTTATAATTTTATATAGTTTTCTCTGCTTAAACAATAGTCGTTCACACTGGGACCCACTGGGGAAGGTTGACACCACAGCCTAGCATCATCTCCCTTCTTATATTATCTGTTATAATGCGGTAAGCGACTAATGCTCTATGTCCCTATAAGGATGCTTTTACATCAGAGATGTGCTACTCGTATGCAGTTATGCTGCGAGAATATGAAAGCATATGAAGAAGCGCAGCCGCAAGGTAGCTGAGGAACATGCGCAGCTCGAGCACTCGCGACTATCCATAGATCGCATCCGAAGAACGCATACGGGACTTAGCAACGTAGCATAGCACGTATCTAGTGGAAATGCACCCTTAACTTTTTTAGCTATACAGGACGGATCAGAGCGAGCACTGGGATATGAAAACGGAGTGTCCATTTCCCTCTAATGTTGTTTGAATTTGGAAGTATAACAGAGAGCGATACAATAATGGTTTTAGATTTTTTTATGGCGCTCTTAACACATAAATTATGATTTTGTTTTGTCATAATATATTCGTGCACTGTTAACCGTTTGAAGAACAAGAGTCTACGAATTAAAACTCCAAATTTATTAAAAGTGGACGGTTATTACCGGGTTCGGTAGATAATAGATTACTAACCCCCCTACCCGTTAGCTCCACCCCCAACCACCCTTTTAGTATGTTTTATAGGACATCTTTGCCTAGTTTACCTACAACTATGCCAAACGCTTATTCACGAATTATTTCCGCCAATATTGGCAGTTAGTGGTCTTCGTTGCTTGAACTTAATAATACGGGTTAACTGTTTTAACAACAATAGTCGACCTATTAAAAGCCTAAATTTAGTCAAAGAGATATTCGTAGCTCATATTTGAACTACACCCACGTAACGTAATAACTTTACCGGATTCAAACATCCTCAATACCTGTTCGCGGTCTTAATTCATAATTTTCAAATACTATTAATAGTTTGGAATTATTAATTAACCGTAATCAAAGGACTGAGGTCAGCACAGGTCGACTCGGCTTTGTGGCGAAACCAATTTTGGAACCAATAAGGCACCGTGTAAGTATATTGATGGGCTGAACACAATATACAGTATTCAAACTACTTATAGCCCTAAACTTGACAAATCTTGAGTGTACCTAAGCCATTTTCGACCTTAACTTTCAAGACAACCTATAATTGTATTTTTGTGACTGTACAGTTTCATCACCGTACATTTCTTTATGCTAACTTGCGACCTACTTTGAGTCGCGTGGCACCGAATATTATTATAATTATGTTAACTTGACAAGTTATAAAAGACAGACAGTGCATTATAAAACGAAGAACTATGCTCATCAAGAAAGAGCAATCAACTATTTTAACTATACTGTTGAAAAGGCTCAGCTTATAATTAACCGATTTGATTGATTCATTGTAAAATGTAACAATTAGGTACATTACCGACTGAAATCTTGGCCAGTAATAGACATGCGCAAAATGTGTCACTAAAAAGAAAAGAGTGATATACTTCAATCCTTCACTGTGAAGTATATCACTCATTTAGTTCACTTGTTCAGTTTAGTTCACTAGTTCAGTAGCTCAACCGATTCAACTAATCATATTGATCAGTCATTCGTCGCGTCGCGTTTCTCTCATTCTAAGGCTAATTCGGGGATATTGATATCAATTTTTATATATATTTTGAATAATTTATGTAAAAATATTTTTTTTACGAAAAAATTGTCATTATACTCGATTTTGACTAATTCGGGGATAAGGATTTAAAATTTTACATTTATTTTGAATTTTAAGAAAAAAATTTTTTTTGTAAAAATCGTCATGAGATAGATGAAACGATGACACATGAACTGAAGTACTGAACTAAGTGAACTATTGAAGTATATAGATCCGAACTGAACTAGTGAATGAATGAAGGACACCAAGTGAAGTACTTCAATTGAATCATTCATACGTGAACTACACGTGTCTATAGCCAGTAATTATGTACCTACATTGCCTTTATAAACGTAATGAGAATAATGAGAACAACAGGCACTTAATTACCTTCATGTTCTTTATTAATATTCCAATATTATCCTTTGTTTTACTGAACCGAGGGAAACCTCCCCATTTCCACGAAAATTTAAAATGTAGCTTTAGTCTTCACCTTCGGCGCTGTCGTTAATTAACTAACCGTAACCTTTAATTTGTGCTCAATTTTGTGTATGCACGTGTTCGTAAAAATCCGAGGGTTAAATATACATGTTAATGTTAATGTAATTCATGCGATCGATTAATATCAGAACGGATTTAAAGAAGGATGGACGGATCCTTTTGAAACGCTAAGGCTAGCTCGGGGAATAAGTCAAAAAATAATTATTATGTGTTGAAGTCTGTATGAATTTCCTGTGAAACTTGAAATAAAGCCGATTTGAACTTAAAATTTGCTACTTCTAAACCACAACTGATTTATCAGGGTAAACTGATTCAAATTTTGCAAATTAATACGTGCACAGGCGAAGAGTAGCTAGTGAGCCAGAAACAAATTTACTTATTTAAAGTACACTAAAGAAAAACAGCAATTAAATCGCACATACACAATGTATAGACAACAGGCGGTCCCTAACAAGCAGCTTAGTTCTCCAACTCTGCTTAATTGCATATTTATAAATGATGGTGTTAGGGCGTTTTCCAAATAAAGTTCTGTCACGTAGTGGAATTCCACCCCCAAATAAAAAAATATTTTTTGATAAAAATGGTTTTATTTGTTTCTCCTTTTATTATATTTCAAGAAAAATATTACTTTGTTGCTATATATTGTTAAATATCGTCAATAAATGAATTTAAACCTGATCACTACCTATGTGACGTTCCATTACGCTACAAATTTTAGGTACGTTTTAAATAAACTTCAGGGTGTAATTTGCAAACTTATATTTATTAAATGGAATCTAACACAATAACAATCTTATAAAAACCAAACACATTTGCAATGTCTTCTAAAGCAATAAAGTTTTTTAACAAAAATCTTTTCTTTACGCTACGTTTGGGTTTCATCACAGCTTAGCTTTTGTCTTAGCATGGAAACTATGGTAAAAAACTGGCAAAATTTATATTTATCACAATTGGCACATATTACTTTAACAAATGAGATCTAAATACTGGACATTATCCTTAATAATTAATATAAATTCTTACAAAATCTAGCACAGCCAAAGTAGGACAAAGTGACGTTAGTGAAACAATTGTCACGTTTAGGAACTACGTGAAAGGTTTACATGCGCCCGGAAAATAGACTTCTATTAAATGCTACTAAAGTACGGGAAGTAGTGTCTGTCACCCAATATATGGCAGGTGCACATTTTGGTATCGGATGAATTAACTTGGCACGGATGTAATATATGTAAATCTAAGCTAATTTAGCCCGGTAGCCATCCGCCAGCCCCTGGGGGGTAGGGAGGGCGGGTCGTTGAAAGTCCCATTTTTCGGTTTTTCATAAAAAAACTCATAAACGGTGGCCCATAGCAAAAAACTTTCTTAGGCATAAATAATCTACATAAAATCATTTACAAAAAAGGTTCTATACACTTTTTCGCTAGGATTGATATTTAATGAGATTTTAAAGGGGGAAAGTAAAATTATATGATAATTTATAGGTGGCTTCTCATTCCTTTATTTTTCAATATTTCGAAAAACAAAAAATACTGTACTTATGCACTCAACGAGCTCTACTCAACGATACCCCACTTGATGGGGTCGGCAACATTTTTTTTGCGCCCCCCTATTAGCTGTATTGGAGCCCCCCCTTATAAACCCATAAAAATGTATTGTAAATGAACACCTCAGACATGGAGTGCGGTAACCTAACCTAACAATTATCTGGTAGTTAATAGCACATAAAATGACAGCACAAAGTCGGAATGCCCTACAATTCTAGTAAGATATACCTACTAAACTATAAGAACAATAAAATTATTTCTTTATAAAATAATTACACGACAACCTGTTTTTTTATCATAGGTACTTATTATTTTTTGCTGCTAGTTTTAACTATATATATATATATATCTCAACAACTGCGATAAATTAATGTGTGTCAGACCAGCCGCCGCGCCATGTAAACCACGAATTTTCGTTCCATACGTCACGATTTTTGTTTCCCTAGTACATCACGTAACGTGGCGGACGTGACGGAGGCATGCCGGATTGAATTTGAAACGAAATATTAGTAAAATCACTTGAAATTATCCGATTCTAATGCTTACGTAAGAAACTAGAGCTATCAATATATCATAATTGACAAACCTATAGTAAAAAAGTGATCTCTTACCTTTAGAAATACTCCGTTCGTAGTGGAAGAAATTTTTTGATGCACCGTGACGCACTACTATCTCGAAGCATTTTTCGCGCGAAACTAATTTCAAAAGGTAAACAACGAGTATTTTTAGGATGTTAATGTTGCCATTTTGTAAAAACACAGCGGTTATTGGTAGTTTAATGTTCGCATCTTGGTAAAAACGCCGTAGCGTGGCGGAACTTTCCGCCTCGTCAATTTTGAAGGACAACAATAAATTGCGATTTTAACGATTTTTTTACTTTAGGCACTACAAAATAAGGTTTAAAATACATTTTGGATTATATGATCTTTTCACACAACAGCCATACCCGGGGCTAGAAGGAGACAGGTATATAAATATTTCGCTCTAAAGTTTGCAAGGTAGACGTGAGACAGCCAAAAAATCACTACTTTTCTTCGGTTTTTTTACCAAAATTATGCTTTTAAATAGGATTTAAGGTGTTTTTTTACTATTAAGATGCAGAAAATAAGTTGCTTTACAATGTTTTCATACAAAGATTACCGTTTAATGCAATATTTAATGGAGAAAAAGTACTTCAAAGTCAGGAGACAGCGATATTTTACCCAAATATTTTTTTTGGAAAACGCCCGTTATTGCATTTACGTTATTCTAAATTGCATCATAATTGGCCTAGTCACGTCACCTTTAGCCACATCCTACGTCCCACTGCGCTATAAGTATATGTATATGCTCGTGGGTCATTTAGCCTTATAGTAGTAATTAACCTTTACACAGGTAATTTTGAGCTTCTTATACAATAAAAAACATATATCAGGAATCATACAGGAAACATGTGTACTTTTTTTTATAAAAGTGAAAATTTTAAAATTTTACACCACAGCTGGGATTTGAATTTGAACCCACGACCTCTGTAGCTCTAGTATAAGTTTTTTCGAAACATTAACTAATTCGAACGCGTTTGCGTTTTTGTCTCAAAATGTATGGACACGCTCTCACCGAGTTTGAAATACGCGCGTTCATCGGTTAGCAACAAATGTTATACTCGCTGTTTTAGTTTCCACTAGTGACCACCAGAGGCGCTGTTCACGTTTTCATACCACTTTCCTACATTTTGAGATAAAACGCAATCGCGTTCGAATTATTTAATGTTTCGAAAAAACTAATACTAGAGCTACTGGAATCTCTCTGGATCCTGTGGTGTTTAATTTTTCAATTTTCAGTTTGATTAAAAATTGAGATCTCGCTAGCTGACGCATCCGCTTGACAAACATTTAAAATGTGTACTTTTGCTTTTGAAAGCGGCGGACTACTCGAAGTAGTAAATATAAAACTTTTCTTACATTCTACATACGTTTAAGTTATTGTTGTATTCTTGTATAAGTATATTTTCTAGTCAATATACGATTATTTTTTTCACTGATGTCATTTATCGTATTGAGTTTGAACACAACGTAGGTATCCCTAAAAGTCTTAGAGTGAAGTCGGTAAGAAGATTGCAGTAAGAACTTTGTGGAGTGGTCTCAATACCGGCTTATATACGAGCCTTCTTGGGATGCAGCCTCAAACGGTGCTCTTGTATGCATATATACATACTTTATATACATATTTGTGGACACTCTTATATAAATTGACATTTGACATAGTACCAAAATAATCATTGCTTGTACTAGGAGCATCTGGGCAACCGAGCTTCGCTCGGCGTTTTCCCGGGCATGAGACCTAGCCAGATCGATTGCTCGTCCCCGAAAACCCTGTGGGGATACCAAACTTCATCACGATCGTAGAGCCGTTTCCGAGATTTCCGAAATAAATCAATATATATACAAGAATTGCATTCTAGTTCAATTATTTATAATAATATTAATAATAGATTACAGTGCAAACATATTGTTGATAAGTATTACAAATGATAGTTTTGTTCGAGTGTTACTTATTTAAATAGATTTATTTTTTATTTATTGTATGGCATTTATTTCGAACCGTTAGATCTTCGAGAAGACAGTACGGTTTAAATAGATAAATACATACTTTAACATATACAAGTACATGACATGATGTACATATAAAACATCCAAGACTGTTCCTTTTCATCACACTAATTCAAATTATTCGTGCTCATCACACTAGTAATTCAGTATTATTAATTCAATCGTAAATAATTTCAACATGAAATTTGAACATTAGGCTCTAACTATATTTAAAATTATTCAGGTTATATACAACATTTTAAAACTCTAAAATTTAATAAAGGACAACACAGAACGCATTATAAAGTCGACATTGCGACCCATAAAGCTATTAAAATAACACAGCGGCTAATAAAAGTCCAAAACAAAGTTGGAAGCGCCTAGCTGTGGTTACTGAAATCACGGAACGAAACCATAGTTCCGAATT
Organism: Cenopis cana; assembly: GCA_951800055.1. Taxonomy (NCBI): domain Eukaryota; kingdom Metazoa; phylum Arthropoda; class Insecta; order Lepidoptera; family Tortricidae; genus Cenopis; species Cenopis cana. The sequence continues at coordinate 3,957,671 of OX637487.1, read as the reverse complement.
AAAACAAACAAAAGACTGAAATTATTATTTCCTCTAATTTCTGGTGTTTTTTCCCCGGTGTACCAACAAGTTGGGACAATGGGTATTAAATCATTATAATGGTGTCGTCGAAACAACGAGGTGAAGAGTCAAACTGTTGATTTATTTGACATAAAGCCGGGAAATTTGTTGTTTTAGTGCATTAAAACATACTGCGGAGGAGTCGTGGTCCTTAGGGAGAAGTTTGTATGAAAACAACAATGAGCAATCTAGTCACTTTGCAACTGGTTAGGTAATGTTTGATGTTATTTATAAAAGCCGTCATCATAATTTCAATAGAAAAAGAATCTTTCGTAAAAATTAATTCTAAAACTAGTCCACAATTGAAGAAGTTAGGTAGGTATAACGTAAAACATTCACTCCTCATTTTTCAACATTCTGTTTCAAATTGTCCGAATAATTTGTTTAATTACCTACCATGAACATCGTTAACCTAGTAAAGGTTACATGATCTTTTCTCAGAAATAAGTAGCTCGACTCGACTAAGTAATTAAATTCCTTTTTCCAACAAAATACCTCATTAAGTCCCGTAACTTTTTAGAAGTTCTGACACACCTTTGTTGTTTGTTGACGGTAAGTAAATATCAATATTAGATGTCAATTGAAAAGAAAAGGCAGAATTATGACAGTCATTTCCTTGTTATATTATTCTGTTAAGTTACGAGTCACGGCAATCTTGATAATGATAGACTACTTTATAATAATGTTTATTCAACAATAAACATACTCTAAACTTATTTGAATATATTCACTCAATGCAGAAACATAACATACCTACAAGAAAAACAAAACGACATAAGTACTAACTTAAAATACACCTAATTAAACGCTATAAAAAAAAACAAAGAAAACGCACGCTTGCCAGTTATCAAGTCCAGTGTTATCCTAGCGTTATCCTAGTAAAATGCATCCTGCTAGATGCCAGTGGTCCTTTACCAACACCCAAGCTTTTTTGTTATTTCTTTGTTTCTCTATCATTAAAAAACAAAGGACAATCACATCAAGAATCTCTAACCCAGGCCCTGAATCTTATAAATAATCCACTCTAAACAAGTAGCATTGACTACTTTGGTCTATTTATGTGTAATTCAATTTCTGTGTTTCTTTTTTTTACTTTTTGGTGAGCAATAAAAAGTATTGGTATTGTATTAAATTGTATGCCTAACCCTTTTGTGAATACACGCGTGAGTGTAATATATTTCAGGCACATCCAAAAACAGGACTGCATTCGACAGTGTTTGTGTTGAACAATATGCTCCCACAACAATGGGAAATCTATTGAGGCTGTTCCAATCCAAGCATAGTAACAAAGTACCAGTAATTATTTTAAATGTGTACACTCAAAGCAAATACGTATTTATGGGAATTTCTTATAAAAACCAGCTAAGTGCTTAGTGCCTGTAGGACTTCGCATTTTTAAGGTTCCGAATCAACCGCAAAATTAAGTTGGTATTAATAGGAATAATAAGAAAATTAGTATTTGTTGGTAAAATATACGTAATAATAAACATTATGACCAAATTTATAGTGCATATGTCAACGCGAAATTAAAAAAAATATTTTGTGACAAATTACTGTCACTCACGCGTGAGTGTCGTTTGGATCATTCGCGTACTGAACCCTAAAAATTTACCGAGCCATAAATTGAACGAGTCTAGTAGTTATAACTAATTTAGATAGCTCATGTAGATTGCTCTAGAGTGTAATATGAAATATCGATTGAATTCCTCATTAATCGATTGTCCTATTTCTAATTTCCCCTTTTCTAAGTTGGTTCAGTTCTAACCTAACCTTAATAGGCGTTTGAATTGGACATTACAACGCACTGTTAACCCGCACAGCTTTGCATAATTGTAATGTGTTTGCTTAGCCTACCTGCTGTAACTATGCTTTTAATAAATACATAACCCTTAATGCTTTGTGTTAACTTAACCTGAGCTGCAAAAGTTGAATGTTACGAGTCTATGTAAGTACTATATTGTACGTAGTTACATGTTATGAAACCATAATACCTTTACATGTCACAGAGAGTCAAGATTAAAGTACGAAGGAGGATTTATTCCTAAGAGGCATCTCACTCAGACATATTGAAATATGATAAACACATCAATACATCTCTTTCATCGAAACTTTGAGGACTTCTGTGGAAAGTAGGAGAATGTTATAGATAAACATACAACGTGTAAAACAAGGTAATTTCAATTTACTAGCTTTTTGCGGTAATTCCTCGTCAATCGTCATGTCATGGTACCTACTAGAGATGTGCCGACTACGGATCTGGCCGACTAGCCGACTAGCCGACTAGTTGGCGCCGAGGTGGCCGACTAGTCGGCAAGGCCGATCATAGGTTTCGGCTGAGTTCGGGCGCAAATCGGGAATGTTCGTTTCGGTCCGCTCATCGCGCCACTCGCCATGCGTTCGTGTTTGTTTTGTTTACGTTTTAGTGATGTACTCGCTTCACCGGCCGGCGTGTATCATATAGCAAAAAAAAGGCCAAACAATGAAATTATCTAATTGTTGTGTTAAACAAACAACTAGTGCTCTTCTTTAGCATAATGCCGAAATGGAAATCGCGTGTGTGGACATTTTTTGACGATTTTGAAGGTGATTTCCAGGGGGTCATAATGAGCCGATTAGTCGGCCTTTTTAGCCGACTAATCGCCGACTAGTCGCCGACTAGAAATGTGGCCGGATAGTCGGCTTTCCCGACTAGTCGGTACATCTCTAGTACCTACATTCAGAACCTACAATCAAATGTAGCTTGGCATATGGAAGAGGAAAGAGGTCAACAGTTCCTATTACGTTGTGATAAAGACTTTTGACGTTTTCATATGCCGAGCTACTTTTGATGCTGACTGTACTTTGCGAAAGAAGTAGAGGAACACTTATTATTCCCAAAACTGCAACCCTAATTATTGTTATGTTATATTTGTTGATAATTTCGATTGCGCAGTCAGTTATTCTATAGTCAGTCGGCTTTCTTATAAAGACTTTTAGATAGACATAGTTAAGACAAACAATTTCTGGCAGAAGTACTTATACCCGTAGCGTTGGTCCGTGCGCGGGCGAAAAGCATAATTGAGCTGTCTCTAACGAGCCAGCAAAATCAAAAATTTGTAAGTATCACGGGCCTTAAAAGGTATGTTTAAAATACTAACCCAACTAAGAATTCTACGAAATGAATGTATATTTAGATAACTATTAAGGCTAGATGAATATTCTCAATAATATAGCACAAGTAATGTCTTTTAACTCGCAAAATGCCTCATAAATTCGTTATGCGAGTCTACTGGCAAACAGGCAGTAAGTACAAAATATTTCTAGGGGCGTCCCTCTTAGCCACTGGAGATTTCTCCAAAGCTACGAAAACGAAATAAATACTATTTCTGCTGCTCAATAACTCAAATCACCTATGACCCATGCTTTGATTATACGAAATAAGGAGAATATACAATAAAAACGCAATCAGGATAAAATAAGATAAATATAGGTAGGTATTAATAATTAGGTATAGTTATAGGTACCAAAACAATCGCTACTACTTATACTTGCCAGTATTTTTATGATTGTTTTTATACAACAGAGCTCATTTAAAAATTTGTGAAATTGATTCACGGGGTCTATAAAATTACAATAAAGACTTTGAATAAGACAGACATTATAAAAAACGTATTTAAAACTCTGTTTAAGTTTAAAAAAATCTTAATGTCTTGGACCTTAATATATCTTCACCAATGTCATGTTTTCATTTAAATACACTTTGCTAACATAGGTAAATTAAATTCTAAATTCTAGGTTTTTCTTACGCTTTAAACCCGATGCATACATAAGTATAATTATCAAAACACATTTAGCCAAAACATGCAAATTAGGCAATTAATCTTTCGTAATATATTACGACGTAACACAAAAACTAACCTAATGCACAATGTACAGTCAGACGCCTTTTATTTCGTGTTTTTTAATTATTTAGCGATTTGTGGTATTTGAGAGAAAATATCATATCCAGACTAATGTCTCTCTTAATCTGGGCCAGCGGCGGGCAGAGACTCGCAAGGTGGACTGATGACCTGGTAAAGGTCGCGGGAGTCCGCTGGATGGATAAATTGTGGCACTCTTTGTGGGAGGCCTGCGTCCGGCAGTGGACGTCAAATTTGATACTTAACAGTAGCTTTTCAGTGAATTAAAACTTCGTGAGAAAACCGGTGGAAACCCAACAATGATCAGTTTCCACTCTGAGTTAGAAGGTAAATAATACTATGTATATCCGTGAAAATAGGACGAGGAAGCAATTAGGAACTGCGGAAAACAAAACTAGGTCAAATAGGCTACTGGTAAACACGAGATAATTTAATTAATATCTAATGAAGAACTGACACTTGTCAGTGTCAGATGATAGATTAAAATTATTTTGGGCGTTAGCCGAAATCAAATGGATTAATAGGTACGAGTATATCTATCTAATACAGATTTTGTGAATATCGCCGAATGTAGTTTAATTTAGAACTAGATTGTAAAGAGTAGAACTGAACTAAAACTAGTACGTTGTTGATGTTATTGAGATCAGATGATGATGGTGCTGATTTTCTGCAGATGCAGATACTCTTCTATCAATATAAAACTCGTGCGCACTTGCATTCATAGAGTGACATAGGTACATTACTTTTTTATAGAACGTCGGTGGCAAACAAGCGTACGGTCACGTCACGTGCGCGTTGCCGACCCTATATAAAATTTGAGGATTCACTGTGTGGGCAGCTGAAGGGACAAAGGAAGGAAAGAACTAAGGGATTACTTTTTTGCATGCAAATCTGGCGGTTCTGTTTTCAAGTCCCGTTTTGCACAAACATTGTTGAATGCCCTATTTTGTACCTGAGTCTCATAGGTTTCCTATTTTTTGAGTACACACTCGCATCGACGTCTAAATCCTATATTTTCAACTTAGCGTGGTTAGGGAGCAGGCCAATTTGTATGTATAATTTAGATGAATATAATTTAGATACATCGCACAAAACAAAATGTGGTAATGAAACTGACTGTACTAATAAAAACGGCACTTTCCGTAATGGCTGTAACCTAACCTTTGTACACATACGCTTCGTTACAAACCCCTATGTTAGGTTAGTGACGCCCACTGATTTTGGCTTTTTATGTACAGTCAAGGGCACCAATATGTATACACTTTTTCACCTTATTCCATTGAAATAAGGTCCAAAAGTGTATACATATTTATGCCCTTGACTGTACCTCGACGTTTCATTATATTATTTTTGGATTGATAACATTAAGGCGATATATCGATTGAAAGAGACATCCTTTGTTTTTCGCTCACGACAAAACGGGATGCAACCCTCTCCGAGAATGGCTTTTTAGACAAATCTCGTTAAATATCTGACTGTGTGCAGGTTTATTAAATTTCCTCTTGTCAGTACCTAGATGAGGTAAAATACCATCATATTAACTTAATCGTGTCTTTTAATAATGCGTTGTTTGAGTAGGCTCAGGAAAAATATAGACAACTTTGGATTTATTTTCTATCGAGAAAATTTTAAGCAATCATGTTTGGCTATTGTCAGTATTACAATCATATAGTCAAGAATCATATATCTGAAAATCAGCCCCTACCTACTGTTTGCTAGTCTGGACTGGACAGCGTTTCAAAGTCTCCAAATTTCTCAGTTTAGCGCCTTAACACATTCAGCGACAACGACCCGATAGTCGGGATCTCCATTCGTACACAGTTTTCGCTACAAAGCGGAAAACCCACTCGTAACACTCGTCGACAATGAATATGTTAATTATGTCAGTGTCCCGTGCTCCCGTGCGGTATCGGGTTAAGAGACCATTTACAAGTTTACAAGTTTTAAAAACTTTTTGATCAAACATTTTGACAATATATCTATACGCCTTAATTTGACGTCACGTGACGATGGTGACTTTTAAAAAGTACACTATAACAACTATAATAGTTATTGGCGCTTTAGGCACGACAATACGCAACACCTTTAGACAAACTGAGTATTGGTTCTTGGAGTCCAGAGGGTTAATATCAAGATTTGAATGGGAAACGACTCTGATCGATTTCCTTCATAGCATAGCATTACTTCTAAACTGTTGTGGGACTTGTAAACATGAATCAAAAACCGCCATAAATTGTAAGCTCTTATCTTTAGGGGGAACAGTTGTAAATATAGCCTATCTGGTGTCCGACGGCTATGTTTTTTATGACTCTAATACTGGCAATACCTTGATAACTAATATTAAAGACCGCGTAATAAGGTCATACTTATAAACATGATGGTATTCATATCGTTATTCGATTTTACTTGACACATGACATTTTTAGTAGGTAAAAAAAGTTAGTCATATTATTTACCAGTCAAGCGAGTGAGCGAAGCGATCGAAGTTCTATGTTTCAGGGCAGGGCAGGTCAGAAGGCAGATTTCCGGCTGTCCTCTACAAGTCGGAATTCTGAACCGATTCTCGTGAAATTTTGTTAGTAGATTCGATAATTATGTTCTTTTTCCAAAGGTGAAGGGAAGGAAGACAAGCGTACGGTCCACCTGATGACGGTAAGCGGACACCGCAACTCCAAAGAAATCACGTGCGCGTTGCCGATCTTTTACAAAATTTGGGTATTTTGATTTTTTTGTCATGAACGTGAGTGAGAGTCCGTGTTTGGAATTTTATGAAAATAGTGATTGAAAACCATGGGAGTTAAAAACGTGAAAAATGCTTCAAAAAAACTATAGTTCCCTTTTACGTAAAAAGGACAATCCCAGTCATTCCCTATTCATATTATTGAGTTACAGTCAAGGAAATAAAACACGTGCCTTTTTCACTCTTATTACTGTGACTATAAGGTGTAAAATTGTTTGTGTTACAGTTTTCTTTATTATACCTTAAAAGCCTTAAATTGGAAAGCATCTCATGACCCGTGTCAGCCTGATACCTCGAAGGCGTATGAGCAAAATGTCAATCACATCGGCAATGCATAGTGACACGGTCAAGTCGACAAACGCCCACATGATTTTGAGCCCTATTCCCGAACCGTAAGACGCAAAACACTGTAAAAACGTGACTACATGAAAGAGTCTTATATAATTTTGATATGGATAGGATGCGGGTAGATAGGTTTGCAATTCCTTATACATGCGATATAAATACTTATCCATACGAATATTATAAATGCGAAAGTGTGTCTGTCTGTCTGTTACGTCTTCACGCTTAAACTGCTGAACCATCATCAGTTATTTTGGTACTGTATCCAGCATTAATGACTGCTACAAAAGGCGCGAATAAATATGTGATGAATCTATTTCTCAGGTACGAACATCATAATATATTTTTATGCCACACCTGGCCATAAAGTGGCAATTACCGCACGCTCCGCGCGGGGGTAATCCCACTTCCTGGCCAGGGGGTGACATAAATTTTGTACTTAACACGGGCGGTAATAAAGAAAGCCTCAGATCGCATATTTATCAAATACCTGCGATCTGAGACATTCTTTGTTTTACCGCCCTTGTTAAGTAATGTACTATTGCCTTGCCTGTTCTGTTACCTATGTGACCTATGTCTCATTTTAATACTGGTGGTTGTCTTATTGTACTTTCTCAACCTATGCTATAAAGCCGGGGATACACTAGAGGACAAATGTCCCACGACATTTGTCGGCGACATGTCTAGCGAAGCCGGCCGTTTTCGCCTGATATATCTGGCGACATCGCACGACTTATGTCCGTAGCGACGTCAGGCGAAGTCGTGCGACTTCGCGAAACTTCGTCTGACATATCTGGCGATATCGCTCGACTTATTTCCGTAGCGACGTCATGTCGCGCGATGTTGCCAGACATGTCGAGCGAAGTCCGGCAACGTCGCGCTACTTCACTCGACGTCGCTGGCGACACGTGTCGCAGGACATTTGTCCCCTAGTGAATCCCCGGCTTAAGTGACCATTATGCAAAATGTCAAAACTCAAATTGGAAACTCATGAAAGTGTTTTAATGCCCCTCATTATGTACAGTTGCATACACTACTATATCTACATCCATATATTAAATCCTCTTTCATGTGTTTCGTGTGGGCACGTCTCGCCGGCGTGCGCCATGTTTGCCTCGACAGGCCGGCCCGTGTCCCGCCGCCAGCCCGCAGCTGTGTCCTTATATTGTACGTGATCTCATAAGAGTGTTGTAGCCGCACAGTATATTATAAAGCGGGGTCTTATCTACGGTTTTTGAACTTATTAAAGAGGATTTACTATATGGGTGTAGATAAAATACTTAATGCCTATCAATCAATCAATCAATGGCCTTCGAGTCTATTACAGACTATACAAGCAGTGTCATGCAGGTAGACAACGTCTTTTGTGGCTGTGTAAGCCGATGCGAGAGCGGCATACACGACCGCAGCCCTGGCAAGTAAGTTCGCCCGTGGCGAACAGGTCTCCGGTCGATGTCTCTTGGCTCGCTTGTCTGCAAGCGTCGCAAACTATGCTTTATCGTAGACTTTGCGCCCATCGAGCACCAGTTTGCGCCATTTGTCCCTGTCCTCGGCAAGCTCCTCCCATTTGTGAACCGGGATGTTGAATGCGTGCATGTCTCGCTTGGCGCAGTCCTTATGGCGCAGCATCGGCTATGGCGCCAAGCAAAACACGCCGCGGCAAACGTGACGGTTGTATTCGATGCACATGCCCCAACCAGCGTAAACGTCTCTGCTTGAGCAACGCAAAGAGACTGGGCAGCTGCGCAATCTCGAGCACCCTCTCGTTTGTGACTCTATCCTTCCAGTGTATCCCCAAGATGTTAATGCCTATAGCATAGCGTTATATACGCACGTGCGAGATTCGTGTGAGAATTTCATTACATTGCGGGTTACCGAGGCATAATGTGAATAATCGATTTATCAAAGCGCGCAATATACTGAAACTCGCAGACGAGTCTCGTAATGTAAATAAGGCTTCAGCATATGACAAAATATTTTATGGAAAAAGACCGTTGTGTTATTACAATATCATATCGTCTTATTAGAACCCTCATATAAAATGTCAAGTGGATCGGATAGGTCGAAAATCGCTTTACAAGACCTAAACAAATATACCTAAATAAATGATATTTTATAGGCTGTAACACCAAATGTTCAATGTTAAAGAAACTTACTGAAAGGTTTACATTTGATTATAACTTTGACCCATGACTCTAATTGCGTGGGAAGAATATTTTTATCCCTAAGGAGTAAAGTGTGAAACTTGCGTACCCAAATATATCTATGTGCAAAATCAAATTATAGAGATATTTTGCTGGGTTTCAGCGTAAAAGATGGAATGGAAGGGAAGGAAAAACATAGGTACCAGTGGCTGCGCGTCAAAAATATTCTTAGGGAAGCCGGAAATAACAAATTTGCCTTTCTTATTCTGCATGGACCGTAGTAAAAGAACTGGGCTGGCTGAAAATTAGGCAAGCCGGTGGGAATCGAGTTATATGGACGCTCCGCCACTGATAGGTACTTACTAATTTCGTAGCGATTGATTAATGGAAAACTAATATTTCTCTTCTTCTTCTCACTCAATTTCTCTTCGAACTCAAAATAACATTTTGCAGTATGAGAGGTCATATTTATGTTTGTTAGTTTCAGCTAGTAATGTTGATGCAAACATCCACAAGTTTAATCACAGAATCGTTTAGCTTTTGGCAACCGTTGCCAACTTTCAACTCCGCCAATTCAAGTCAAAGATCAAGTGAGTGTAAGCGTAGAACAATCAAGTTTAAAATAGTTGAAAAGTTTTTTATGAAAAATTGTACGCTATTTCTAAACCTTATGAAACCTTCCTTTATGAAAGGTCAAAAAGTCTAAATCCATTTCGTTACTTTTCCGTACACGCTTTAATGAAAGTAACGAAACTGAAACTTGAAATTTGTTCGGAATGTTTGGGACACTTTTTCCTCCTAAACAGGGATAACCTTAAATTTCAGATTTCTGAGAAAAGTCAGTCAGTGTACAATGTTTCATAAAATGGCCCAGTTATCTAAATAGTGGACCATTGTATATTTAAAATTGTCATTAAACGCTGCAAAGCTTGCTGCAACAAAACTGGAAAATGCCGAAATACTAGAGCGTAATAAATCAACTTGGCAGGAGCAAGTATACCGAAATAAATTAAGGAAGTCAAAACAGATAAAAGTTTTAAAAATATGCTCAAAACGTACATCATAATATCCCTATAACTAGAAACTAAGTCCGGCCCGGCCGCAAGTTTGTAGTATTTTGTGCAGCAGTGCGTTAGTAAATTCTACCCATATTCCAGCCCCATACTGTTTTTATGTACCTAAGGCGACTTCCTGACTTGGCGGGGCGGGATCGATATGTGACATTTTCTTCTTTGACGTAAACTTACTGACGTCGCAAAGATTCCCACTTGACAGAATACTGTCAGTATTACATTTGCGCAGGAGTAATATTATGCGCAGAAGCGGACCAGTACTGCCTTGGCATCGTCCCGCTTCCGCGCATCCCGCGCCAGTCAGGAAGCACTCATTTAAATGTAGAGACGTAGTAAAAAGCGATACTGAGTTGACTGACAGTTGACACTGACATTTGACAGTTTTCTCATATCGTACCGCCTTCGCACCGACAAATCAGGAAGTCACCTAAGGCTTAAAGTGTGTTTTTGGCATTGAACTTTAGACTTTCCCTTGCGATGTTTCTCTATCTCTGACGGCTACTAGTATTGCGAGTGCACTCGACTACGGATGACTTCGTCACAGCTTTTAAAAGGTCTGTCCATCGGATCTTATCCCTTCGACCCGGCCCTCTACTACGAGCCTTGCCAATGATTCCACATTTCTGGATATATGGCCAAAGAACTTCATAATTCGTAATTCCACAGTCGACGAAAGCCGTTCTTTTATCCGAAGTTCTTTTAAAATAGAATTATTGGTCCGGAAAGCAGTCCAGGGGATAATAAAATATCTAATGTTTATAAATAAAATTCCAAATACACTACAGCTACATAACGATTTTAACCCTTAACACCTGAAAGCATTCACGTACGATATACGACCTCTTTAGGCCTTTTCACATGTTGAATACCCCACAAGTGGCAGTTAAGTTCTCGGCATTGACTCGCGACAGTGCCGACGACCCATATAGGGGCCACTTTCGTTACAACCCAGAGCAATCGGGCGCAGTTGGAAAGTCGTTATTTCTGTATTTGCTGTTGAAGATTTAGAGTGTAAATTCTTTTATAAGTTTGAAACTATTGAAACACAATAAACGGGTTACTTACGTCTTTAAGGTTTAATATAGCTCGACATGTTTCGGACCAATGCGTCGCGCAGTGCTAGACGCACGGTTGTCGCGGTTGGTTCTTAGGATTAAGACCCACATATTGGCTTAAACATGTCGAGCAATATTCGACCTTAAAGACGAGTGACCCGTTTATTATATTTCAATATGACAGACTCAGACTCACGAGAGTTTTCTATTTAAAAAATCGGAACTGTTTATCAACCCCCGACGCAAAAAGAGAGGGGTGTTATGCTTTAGAATTTAGATTGTACTAGTTTTTCCCCGCGACTTCATCCGCGATCCGCGTGGAACTCTTTTATCGCGATAGAAATAAGTAATTGCTATTTACTTATATCAGGCGCTTACTTAGTAGGCTTAATAGGCCTTGAGGATAAAGAAGGCATTGTCTTGGAAAATGTAGTAGAACAGTTAGCTCAAAAACTAGGAGTAGACGCAGGACAAGTTTGCGAAATAAAAAGGGTCGGCGAAAAACCCGCCGCCGTTAAAACAGCTACCCTCAATAAACAAAATAACGGGCGCTCCAGCAAGCCGCGGCCGGTCGTGATAACAATGGGCACGCGGGCGGCCCGCGACCAGTGGCTGGCAGCCAGGAAAACTGCCAAGCTGACCAATAACGATGTTTTTGCCAACGCCAATAAAGCGAGAATATATATAAACGAGGACTTGACTAAGTATACGCGTAACCTACTGTGGACTGCAAAGAATGAGTTAAGATCAGTATATAAGTATATATGGGTGCAGAACGGCAAGATACTGATAAGAAAAGATGACCCTGCTGATACCAAGATACGCGTAGTACGCTCTGTAAGCGATATAAATTTGCTTTTAAGTCAAGTAAAATGATGCTACAAATACTTTAGTTACTGTCACCTTTCCCCTACAAACTAATATAACCCCATGTATACAAGGGAGTTACCTATTAAACAAAATTCAACGATCAAACTGTAAACATTAAACCTAACATAAACAGCAAAAAATATAAGGATTTAGAAACATGGAACAGTGAAGTAAACTTATTTAGTTCGAATTTGCACCTTATTCATATTAATATAAGGTCGTTAAGAAAAAACTTCAATGAGCTACAAGTGATGCTTAGTGGCTGCAGGGACAAAATAGACATCATTGCACTTACAGAAATTAATATAAAAAAGCAAGAATTACCAATGTATAAACTGGAGGGCTACGACACACATATACTGACGAGGGAAACTTCCAGAGGGGGAGGGATACTGGTGTACGTGAGGAAATGTTACAGCTTCGCGGCAGAAATAATTAAATCCAATTACAGCGAGATACTACATGGAGAACTTATACATAATGGGAACAAGCTCACACACTTATTTATAGTATACAGGCCGCCGAAAACCAATAAACACGGATTTGTAGCTGACCTACACCATATCCTCACCCAAATACCTCCTGGGCAGGATTTAATAATCATCGGAGATACAAATATAGATCTTCTAAATGAAAATGGCACCGGAAGTGTGATAAATAAGTATAAGAATAACATGTGTGAACTAGGGCTGGAATGCGCCATCAGCGACGTAACGCGCGAGGAGGTATACGGCGGCCAGGTGACGCGCTCCTGCATCGATCACGCGTGGGTGCGCACCCGGCGCGAGGTGATGTCGTACGTGCTTACTACCAAGGTATCCGACCACTATCCTATAGGACTGAACCTCTCAGTTACGTCGAACGCCGAACGAACTGGTAAGCAGGAACCTGTTACTATTATGTGTGAAAAAACTCTTACAAAGCAATTTGACAGTGTTGATTGGTCGGATCTAACGAAATGTGAATGTCCAGTGCAATTATATGATAAGATATGCTCAGTTTTTTCGTGTGTCTACAATAAATCTAAAATTAAAATTATGCCGCGCACTAAAAGGAAAGATAAATCGTGGATCAATAAAAATATTAAAAAGATGATAAGTATAAGAAATAAACTATTTAAAAAATGGAAATCTTGTCCTAACGATGCAAACTTAAGGCTAATGTATAATAGATATAGAAATAGAGTAAATAAATGCATAAATAAAGCGAAAAATAAGTTTCGGCAGCAAGAGTTACATAATTGCAATAAAAACAGTAGGAGAGTCTGGGAAAAAATTAATCAATGGACGGGCACGGAAAAGCTGAGCATAGATAAAATAATAAGTAAATATTTAGCAAAAAATGATAGCATTATAAATATATGTAATAAATTTTCGGAAACTTTTACTAAAGAAATTTTAGACATAAGGCATAACTGTAACACTAAATTTCTGGATAGAACAAAATATGTTAGGTGTAGTCAGCTCTCATTGAGGTTTGTAAAGGCACAGCCTAAAGATATCAAAAAAATTATTAGTAAGTTGAGCACTAGGAAGTCACCAGGAATAGACGGGATTAGGGTACGAGATGTAAAATATTTATCCGACATACTAAGCCCAATCTTGGCTACATTTATAAACTTGTGTGTGTCTAAAGCTATGTATCCAAAATTATTGAAAACAGCCATTATTAGGCCTATATATAAACAGGGGTCGCATACAGAATACACAAATTACCGACCAAACCCATTTTGTCAGTTATAAATAAAATTGTGGAAAAATATATAACAGCTCAAATTAGTAGCTTTTTAGAAAAAAACTGTATTTTAACAGAGTCGCAACATGGTTTCCGGCGGGGCCGGAGCACGGCGTCGGCCTTGACACGTTTCACAGACGAGGTCAACGAGGCTCTGGACCAGCAGAAGCAGGTGGTTGTGGTCTACATAGACTTCAAAAAAGCTTTTGATACGCTGGGCCACAACCAGCTGCTTCAGGCAATGGAGGAGTGTGGGATCGCGGGGCCACTACAGGGATGGCTCCGCTCCTACCTCGAGGAGCGAACCCTGCGCACGGCCGTGGGAGACGTGTGTGGCGAGCCCGCGCACGTCTCCTGCGGCGTGCCGACCGGCTCCGTGATCGGTCCCGTCGGGTACATAGTCCATGTCAATAGCATGTGCAATGTAGTTAGGAATTGTAGTGTTTACATGTATGCGGACGATACCTGTCTAGTATACGCGCATAAGGACCTAAATGTCGTAGAAAACCTAATACAGGAAGATCTCACCAATATTATCAAGTGGTCACATGACAATGGGATCATAATTAATATCGCAAAAACAAAATGTATGTATATACGATCCCCGTATACTAGAGAGTGCTATAGGCACCCGCGTATAGTAGGGCACAGCTTTGACTGCCTCCACAGTGTGCAGCCGGCCACGGCCGCATGCGCCTGCGCAGAGCTCCAGGTGGTGGAACAGTATAAGTACTTGGGCTTGCTCATAGACTATAAGTTCTCATGGCAGCCGCACGTAAATAACCTCTGCAATAAACTAAGATCAGTTCTTGTAAAGTTCCACCACTTGAAGTTCGTATTAAACAGGGCTACTATGTTTACAGTATATTACGCGCTGGTGGACTCGCTGCTTTCATATGGACTGGCAAGTTACGGGCGTACGTTTAAAACATATTTAGATAAAATCAAGGCGTTACAGATTAGATTCATGAAGCTAATGGTGGACAAAAAAACCAAGATAAAATGTAATAGTAATTATGAACAGCTTTTCCTGGAATGTAATATGTTGCCGGTTCATGAGAAGGTAGTATTAACGCTGGCCTTGGAGCAACTCTGTAATGACGAATTTAAAAATGTATTAAGTAAACAAAGATTAACCCGAAACAGGGATGCTGATACCTTACAAGTACCTACTTTTAAGAATTACTATGGAAAAAGATGTCGAAAGTACCTAATTCCCAAAATCTATAATGACTTACCCTCAGATATAAAAAGTAAGTGCATCACTAAAAAACTATTTAAGAAGAAAGTTAGTAACATATTAATAAGTAAAGTAAAAAATGCAATTCTATGATTATTATCCCTTAGCTATGTCTGCCCAGAACCTTAATCTTATGTATTCTCGCATTAGATTAGATAAATAAGCAAATACAATACCTAAATACAAATACCTATTCTTTAAGAAAATGCTACCTATTTAAGTACCTAAACATAAATGGAGCCTCGTCTGCCAATAAACCGCAATGTGGTTTGGCAGAAGTGTATGAAATGTAAACATTTGTATAATTTTGTGAATAAACTATTTATTATTATTTTTTTTTATTTATTTTTAGTCATCGCTCTTTCATACAAACTTCCACCCCCTTAAGGGATGATTTCCGGGATGAAAAATATCCTACGTCCTTCCTCGGGACTCAATCTATCTCCATACCTACCTACCAATTTAAAATTTCTTTAATTTAATAATAAACACTATCGCATAACTTTAAATTGTCTTTGACAAACTTAAATTATTCCAAATATATATTTTTGTTTTTATACAGGATTAAAAACGCATCTTATTCTTCCTAATTTTTTTTTTAGGCTGACTGTGGCTTTATACGCCGGGCCTAATAAAGCGATAGGAGTGCGAGGTTGGAGAGTGGCCTGGGAAACTCCAGGGGAAACCTCCGATACGACCACGCGGGTGGTTTAAACACTGAAATACTCCAGTAAGATCGTTGGAGCGGTTTTAACCGAATCTGAGGTACAATAACGGTTTGACGTGGATTGTTTGAAATGTCAAATAACTTAAGTGTTCCGCAAGTTTATACGAAATGAGTTCAGGAGATTTCACTAAAAGTGTAACTCTTAATCAATACATTCATTAAACGAAAACAATTTCAATCTCTAATTAGATTCGATGTTACAATGCCACATCGCCCGCTTCAAATCAAAACCTTATCAATAGAACGTAATTAAAGTAAATATTAATGACGTTCGAAGTAATGATTAATTAATTTTGTATTAAAGCAGTAACCATGCTAACGCAAACTACAAATTTCGATATAAAGGAAAAATTTAAAAATTTAGGCACCGATCAGCTAAGCTAACGTGCCTTCCAAAGTACGGGAGCGTTTAGTTAGTAACCACTCAAATCGGTCACCCATCCATGTACTGACCGCGGCCGACGTTGCTGAACCTTGCATACCGCTTGCGGCACGCAGGCGCCGCGCCGCTGGGCCACGAGCGCGCCTCTAATGGGCTCCGGTGTCCACTTTTCATCAGGTGGAACGTAGGCTTGTTTGCCACCATCGTAGTTCTTTTTTAAGTTCGAAGATGTCATCACATGCCGAGCGTCTTCCCGCTTGTGTCCTAAGAAGCCCAGGGCCGTTGTGAGACCTTTTTTTACGGGGGGAAAATCCTTTATGGATACCTCCGCACCGCGGGGCAGTACGCAGGTTATGTCGGACTTACACCGACTAAAAACCCCCCCATTTGTCCTCCTCAATTTCGGACGGCTCTGATGGGATCTCCCAATGGAACTCTCCAACTACGACCGTCTTCGGCCCCGAGGTCCCTCTTTTAGTCGCCTTCTACGACAGGCAGAGGGTACCGTAGCCGTATTCTTATGCCCGGGCTACGGGCCGTTGTGAGACCTAGTCCCAAAATTAGTATACTTACTAGTTTTAGTTCCTACGCCTGAATGGTCGCCTGGACGGGCTGGAAGGTTAAACGGCAGTCGTTTTCTTAAGAGGGCATACTTCCATTTGCAAATGTCCCGCTCTAACACGCGTGAGTTTGCAATTAACCATCCCGCTCTCTAGGGAAGCTCAGCGCGTAGTTTTCGTAAATATTGATGTTTATTATAAACGCGTACATTTATAAGGATAAGCTTTTTTCTCAGGTTTGAGAACTTATCATTGTACAACAAAAATCATTGTTAAAGATGGGAGGGTTTTAAAGATCCAACCAAAAACATCGAAAATAAGGGTAATCTTTGAAAAATAAAAGTATGGAGAAAATTTTTGCAAATCGTGTTTTCACTTTTAGTAGACTGGAGGAAAATAGGTCAAGATTAATATACTGAAAGGACATACATTTAATCACTATAGATGTTGAGATTTATGTCGATAAACATTGGCAAATTTTGCATATGTGGGCTCTTAAAACTAGGTCCCTACGCCAATTCTAGGAATTTGGTTTCAAAGCGGACCCCGGCCACAACTCGAAAAAAAGGATGGTGGTTTAGATTTAAGACTAGTCATTTTGTCATTTCGGACCATGTAATAAAATCTACAAATATACTGAGCTCACAACCCCTTTTTAGCGAGGATATAATTATTAATTAAGTGAAGATAATAATTTAATTTGCCTGAAAGCAATAAGACATGTTTATTATTGGACCCAGAAGCATAAAGGAAAACGTAATGCATTAGTCGTTAAAATTATGGGTTGAAAGGGTAATGAGAAAATTATCTGCTAATGAATTTTAATGGTTCATTCCAAAGCACAGTTTCATGCATAAAAAATAAACTGTACTTATTTTGTTACATGCATTAAAATATTTCGTATTGATTAAGGCGACTTTTTGGCTTGTCAGTTTGGGGGCGGTACGATAAGAAACATCTGTCAACTGTCAATGTCAACTGTCTGTCGAGTCAGTATCTTTGCTCGTCGCTGCGTAGGTGAACACACGTGCTCGGCGCGACGACGAGCAGAGCAGAATCCACTATCGAACAAAACCAGTTGCCTACTGTCATGGCGTCGCTACCGAACAACGTCTTTGAACAAGTATTGATTGGCGGAATCATCATAAATTTAATGGAAAGCCTTTTTTAAAGAGTCAAGTGAAGTGAAGTCTCTTCTTTACTTCGCCCTTTCCCTTTACTTTAGGACGGACATTGCGAAACTATGAGGGTTCCTTGTTCACTATGAAACCCTAATAAAAATGTAAAATAAACTAGAGGCGAACAAAATGTACCTATAAACAGGAATTAAAGTGACCAATATTACGTCGTTTACCTTAAACCACATTTTAACAAGTTGACGACACCCTTCTGCCATTCTGCCATGTTTGTATTCCGCATCCATCCTCAATCCATCAAGCTAATCCGTGACATATTTCTATGACTTTTGCCCCCGAATAACAATGATTAAGGTAAGGGGATTTGGCTCGTCGCCGCGTTGGTGAGCGCACGCGCCCGGAGCGATGACGAGCGGAATCCACTACCGTACGTTGTCTTTGTTGCCTACTATCATGGCATCGTTACCGAACAACGTCTTTGAACGCGTGGTTGACGAAATCATCAAAAATTTGATGGAAAGCCATTTTTTTAAAAGAAGAAGAAGAAGATTAATGTAAGACTCAAGAGCCTCCTTTACTCCACTTGTCATCTCTTGCGATGGAGCCTTAGGGATAGAATATAACAACTTCTTGCAAGAACCCGCATCGAAATTAAATATGAATTGGGGAATTGCGTATTCACAATGAATGTATTGGTTGAAAGTAAAAGTATACATTTCAATTATAAGAGCTGTCTCAATAAGGGCGAGAGCTGATTTTAAATACAGCTGATTTTACCCAAAATAAGAGCATGTCCCTCGGGGCGCGTGTTCGGTGAAGTCATCCCCCACGAGTGTATCGTCATATCAATTAAGGCGGGGTATTACCACTTTCCATCTGAGACATAGAATATAGTGTCTTAAAATCTAAAAACAATATATCTGTTACAGAAGGATCTTGTCTAGTCAAAATCGCAGTCAGTAACATGACCTGATGAATTTCACTCGATAGAAAAAAATCGCGAAGTTACCCCTTTTTGGAATGCTTTTTCAATACTACGGCCATATTACTGATATTTAACATTTATTTATTGTACTCAATTAAAGATCCTAAATAGTTATAGACAAATTCGCTGGGTTTGCTTTCATAAAATGATCGGCTTGACTATAGCTAAATATTTACGAAATTACGCGCAGAGCTTGCGTAGAGAGCGCGATGGTTAATTGTAAACTCACGCGTGTTAGAGCGGGACATTTGCGTTGGGGATACCTCCCCTTAAATCAGTATTCGGTGTAATAATTTTTGATGTTATTTGTATTATGTATTTGTGACGTTATCAGGGCAAGGGTACCACTTTGTCGCTTATGGATTCCGAGATATCACTGATTTTGTCAATCAACTCGAAAATAGCGAAAATTTGTTTCGATTAAAAATAGCTTCTACACACTTAAAATAATACGGTGTATTGATAAAAAGTTGAACTTTTGAACTAAAAGTCGGAAAAAAACACGGCCAAAGTTTACCGACTAGGGTACCACATTGTCGCTCATAAGCTTGAAGTAAACTCATAAAACTTATTTGCTTTGAAAATGAGAATATAATTTAGAAAACATAATATGTAATAATTGCAGACGTAAAATCCATACTTCCAAGCTAATATTATAAATGGGAAAGTGTATGTGTGTATTTGTTTGTTTGTCCGTCTTTCACGGCAAAACGGGGCGACGAATTGACGTGATTTTTTAAGTGGAGATAGTTGAAGGGATAGAGAGTGACATAGGTTACTTTTTCTCTTTCTAACCCCCCCCCCCCCCCTAAAAGGTGGAGGGGGGGGGGGTGGAAGTTTGTATGGAGCATTTAACGCGAGCGAAGCCGCGGGCAAAAGCTAGTGCGTTATAAATTATCATAAAATAACAACATTAACTAGGTAGGTATTATTTGTTCACGTCACGCTTATCACCCACACTAACACGATGTACTAGTTAGGCACATGTTCTAAACCCTAAACTAAATTTTAATTAAAATTATGTATTTTGATTCGATATAAATCCATTTGCTTGCATTTGGAGCGCTCGTGGCCCAGCGGCGCCTGCGTACCGCTTGCGGTATCTAAGGTTAAGCAACGTGGGCAGCGGTCAGGACTTGGATGGGTGACCGCTTTGAGTGGTTACTAACTGAGCGCTCCCGTGCTTTGGAAGGCACGTTAAGCCGTTGATCCCGGTTGCTGTCTATGGCAGCAGTCGTTAAGCCAAGTTGGAGGCCTTCGGGCGGCTTGAGAACTTCTAACGGTCAAGGTGCCCACTCACTTGACACAGCCTAATCAGGTCTCACAGGTAATAAGGTCTAGTTTCCCCTCGGGGTTGAAAGGTCAGATGGCAGTCGCTTTCGTAAAAACTAGTGCCTACGCCAAATCTTGGGATTAGGTAGCGCACCCCAGGCATCCTTCAGGATGCAACTGTACGGGGATAACGCTAGGAGGATGATGGATGATAAATCCATTTGCTTGACAGTTCGTAACTCAGCTGCCCGTTACGTTCACTTAGCTTTATGTGTTGTTACCCTTTTAAAAATAGTGGTGTAAATCATTTTCATAATGATGTTAAATGCATATGATTACTTGTGTAAGTAATAATTTTAATATAATAAGTCTTAATAATAATTTTGATCTCATAAGTCATAAGGCGACAATGTGGTACCCTAAGGAATGTTAAACTAACAAACTTGATCTAAATCAGTAAAGCTGACGAAAAGACTGTTATTTTTTATAAAATAAGTTATGTTATTGATTGATAATAATATTTGTATTAGATATATGCACTTCTAGGGCGGACACTATGTTAAATAATGGAAGTGGAATTCTTATTTCTCTAAACTTATGAATAGCGACAATGTGGTACCCTAGATCACTTTTCATACAAAAATCATGTTAAAATTACTAAACTTTGAAGTCACTTTTTTGATAGAAAACTACATTACTTTTGTGTTTAATTACACTTGATCGTTAGTTTTATTCCTAAATTAATGTAAATTATGAGAATTAAACAGTACAATGTTCATTTTATATATTTTTTATATAAGTGTTGATTTTTCTTGTTTCATTATTTTAAAAAATTATGCCTTGAGATATGGTTATTTCATTATTTTTATTATAAACCTTACCTACATCATATTCAGAAATCAACATAAGCCGGCTGAAAATCTGTCGATTTAGAGTTTTATAAAATATTTTATTTTTGATTTTGCCTCTTCACCCTACGTGCATTATTCTTGTATTATTTCTATAAAATGTAAAATGTTAGAGACAACATATGATTTGTCGAGTAATATAATGTATGTGAAACATTTTAAAACCACTATCTCCATAACTTCAACCTATAACTAGGTTTTTTAGGCTTCCGAACTTTAAACTCGAATATCTCAAAACAGTATAATGATATGTTGGAACTTCAAAAAATTATTAAAAATAAAATACTCAACATAGCGATCTCGTTCTTTTTGTATATGAAGGAGAATGTTCTCAGCTATAAGGAGGTACCAATAACTCAATACCGACAATATATTACCTTTGCCATGAAAATGTCACATTTGACGTTATAAATATTGATTGAATAAATGACGGAAATACCTTAAAAAAAATGATTAAGGTAAGTAGGTTAAGTAATCCACCACGCCGACGATTTTCTGGCGATGACGGGGAATCTGTTCTGCGCGAAATATCTCATCACAATCTGCGAATTCTCGAATTGATGGGGCGAGATCCATATATCATGGTATACTAGCTTTTTCCCGCGGCTGACTCCACTGACAGTTGACAGTTATCTCAAATCGTATCGCCTCCGCACCGACAAATCAGAAAGTCGGATTTTGCCCGTCGCCGCGTTGGTGAACAGTGAACACACGACGTGCTCTTCGCGACGACGGGCTGAATCCACTACCGAACAAAACCAGTTTCCTACTGTCATGGCGTCGTTACCGAACAACGTCTTTGAACAAAGTATTCATTGGCGAAATCATCATGAATTTGATGGAAAGCCATTTTTAAAGAGTGAAATGAAGTGAAATCATAAAGTCGTCTTATAAATAATAATATTTTGAATGTCATAGTAAACTCTTTCCGTAAGTTTGTTCAAGTTATATCAGCCCAGATAAAAACTAAAATTATTTGGCATGACAATACAAAATTGTATGGCTATAAAATTGTATGAAAATGTTCACTGAAGATTACAAAACACTACAAACACATCAATTTGAAAAAAAATGTTTAGGTGGTTGCTCAGTAACTTTAAATGTCTTTTTATTCTGTTGCTGAATTTTTAAATCATAATTTCATAATAATTTCCGCATGAAGTTACTAAAAATACCCGACTCGAACTAATGAGTTTTTCGGAAATTAACCAAAAAACTTAGTACCTAAGAGTCGGTATTCAACCCACGATCGCCTTAACAGTTTACCGTAGCTTCTTCAAGCGAGAAAATATCTTCTTAAGATAAATGTTACCGTGTCTTAGTCAATTAACGACCTACGCTCACATCTATTCCATCTTACGTTGTAGGCCGGTAATCTGGCTCAGCGAGATGTCCCATTGACGACAAGGTTGACCAATTAATAGGACATTTCAACCGCCATTTGTACGTTTAGGATAAATAAGTTACATTGATGTGTTTTTCTGTACTAGTTAGTGAAGCGAGAAAATTAACCAATAACTAGACCACGTAGGCAACACAGAAACATTCTCTTTTTTTTTCAAAACCCAGGGTCTAGTATTTAATCTATTTGATAGAAGATGTGACCGACCCGGTTGAGCTGGTTAGCACTAAAATAACAAAGTAATAAAATGTGTTAGGTAAACGATATGATGACGCACTCCGGGCGCATAGTAAGATTAATATTAAAATGTCGAGTGTGTTCTCCACCATCTCAAAACAATGGACCTAAAATAACTCGATTTTCTTACTTTTATATTATCGCCTTATTCGAGCTTACACTAGTGAGCGAACAAGAAAAACGGACGAGCCTTTACAGCTATATCATTCTCAAACTTATAGTGGTTTAGAAAAATATATTAATTACGATTATGGGTTGGGTCGGGTATGATAGACGAATTATCAGATAAATGTCTGTATGACCCAAAGGGATAGCATGGACGTGCATTTCCGATATTCATGCGGGCAAGTATTATACTACGAAGCTATTTAGGTACTTGTGTCTCGTATTTTAGGCGACTGTGTTTCCATACAAAATTGTATATCCCCAGCAAGTGTCGACCTGCTATACAATTTTGTATCTGATATACAATTTTGTATGGAACTACCGGTACCTACCGGTACAAAAGAAATTAGTCTACCACTTTTCGGCTCTATTATTAGTTTATTAAGGTTCGAAAGTGATCGACCACTTTTTTGGTGACTGTACCAATTTCCGCATAATATGCAGATAGATTGTTTAGGTAAAACCTGGGTAAAACAAATCAATCAGGGCCGCGATTCCATTGTTTCATTATTAAAATTTGACATAAGGTGATATGAGTATCTAGTATGTCGCTTTTGTTTCACGTCCTTGCCATTCTAATTTTGAAAATTCTTCAATCAGGATGCATCTGACAATTTCTCAACGTAATTTGAGACGTTAGCCTGAGTCTTCTAGGTAGATGTCACTGTACAGTCAGCAGCAATGGGCGTATCAACCATTCGGGCGAGGTGTTCAAAATGATCTACACACGTTCTTATTCCCTTATAATAAAGATGTGTCAAGATAATTTTGAGCACCTCGGCCGCGTAGCAACCATTGCTGCTGACTGTACGCCTCCCTAAGGTAACGGTTGAGGAATTCGGGGGTCGAGCTCGATTTCTCCCGTAGCTCAATGCCAAAAGGTCGCAGGTTCGAGTCCTGCACGGGGCCTAATTTTTTAATTTTTCCTTTATTTTGAAATTTGTTAATGTGGATGCAATATAATACAATTTTTTGGTCTAGTCATGTATCACCCTCATATATTGAGTGTAATATGTACACTACAACTTTCTATGGGTGTAATTAACTTCACTGTGAAAAGCATTTCAGTCACCACTTTTCTCGTCCACTTTCGAAACAATACCTACATATAAATTGTAACGATAAGCTAAAAATGCTTGACTTTCCAGCCGAACTAACGGCGTGTGCAGATACACTATGCAATGATCCAAACCATAAAATAGTACTGGATAACATGCATAACGCAATAATTACTACGTTAACGGACGCGGCAAGAAGGTCGAGTAAGGCGAGGAAGTGGTGTAAACGTGACAGGCAAGTGGTTGGGTGGAATAAGTATGTTGCTAGCGCGCACAGGGATGCTAGGGAGAAGTTTCTAGTGTGGGTGGCTGCAAATAAACCTAAACAGGGGCCTGTATATCTGGAAATGGCTGAAACCAGAAAGCTTTTTAAGTCCAAGCTGAAATGGTGTCAAGACAGGCAAGAACAAATAAAAAGTGATATTCTTGCCTCTAACCGGACAGCTAAGGACTTTAAAGCTTTCTGGAAGAATGTAAATAAACAAAATGTTAAGGCTGGTGTCCCTGTGAGCGTGGGGGGGGAGAGTGACCGAAAAACAATCGCAGATAACTTTAGTAAATTTTTTGCGGTAAATCCGCTACTAAAATCGAGCAGGGTTGGGGTGCCCGATGCCGAGACTGTCATGGGTGAAAGTACTCTGCGTTTTACAGCCAGTGAAATCGCTGACCTCATTAAATCTATGCAAAGGGGCAGGTCGCCGGGACATGACGGTTTAAGCATTGAGCACCTCAAACATGCGGGAGGACACTTGCCGCGTATTTTGGCAATGTTTTTTACACTCTGCCTCAGGCACTCCTACCTTCCACAACAGCTTACACGTACAGTTGTGATCCCATTAGTAAAAAATAAAACAGGCGACCTGTCGAAGATGGATAACTACAGGCCCATCTCACTGGCGACGGTACTCGCCAAAGTGCTCGACGGCTTGCTTAATGCACAACTTTGCAAATATATTCAACTCAGTGACTCACAATTTGGCTTTAGGCCAGGCCTGTCAACCGAGAGTGCAATCTTGTGCCTTAAGCAAGCTGTCATGTACTACAAGAACAGAAACACGCCTGTATATGCGTGTTTTCTGGACTTGTCCAAAGCGTTTGACCTGGTTGTGTATGATGTGCTGTGGGACAAGCTCGAAAGAACGGGGATACCTAGAGAGTGCGTCTCCTTATTACAGTACTGGTACAACAGCCAGGTCAACACGGTGAGATGGGCGGGTGTGGAATCGGACGAGTACGGCCTGCAGTGTGGAGTTAGACAGGGCGGATTGTCATCCCCGGTCCTGTTTAATCTTTACATAAACGAGCTGATTGAGGGTCTCAGCAGTAGGCGGGTCGGATGTCATATAGGTGAAACTTGTTTCAATAATATAAGTTATGCTGATGACATGGCGCTGCTGGGGCCCTCGGTCGACTCGGTGAGGCAGCTACTAAACGTTTGTGAGGGGTATGCCGAGCAGCATGGTCTTAGATACAACACGACTAAAAGCGAGCTCGTAATCTTCAAAGCTCGTAAGTATAACCCATCTTCTGAGCCTAAGATCATGCTGTGCGGCGTACCACTAAAGGTAGTGGATCGTTTCAAGTATCTGGGTCACATGCTCACAGATGACTTGAATGACGATCTAGACTTGGAAAGGGAGAGAAGAGCGATGGCGGTGAGAGGAAATATGCTCGCCCGCAGGTTTGCACGTTGTAACAAACCAGTTAAATTGACGCTCTTTAGAGCCTACTGTCAGACGTTTTACACGTGCAGCCTGTGGGTGAGGTTCACGCAACGGGCCTATAACACATTACGCGTTCAGTACAATAACATCCTGAGGATGCTGTTGCGGCTGCCGAAGCACTGCAGCGCATCTGGCATGTTTGCAGAAGCGCGACTAGACGATTTTTATGCCATAAGGCGAAAAAGAGTCGCCTCCATGCTAGAGCGAGTGCGAGGTAGCAGCAATAGCCTTCTCAGGGAGTTGGCCGAAAAGCTGGACTGCCCGATCACCAAAGTATGGGTTGAGGTGGCTATTGGGAGAGCGAAGTAGAGAGTACTGCGTACTCTCTACTTCGCTCTCTCAATGGGACACGACAGGTCATGCTCACCTGCCTCATTTATGTTTTATTTTATTTTATTTTATCTTTAAATACTAACATAGTTTGTAAGATTTTTTATCTAACCCATTTGTATGGATCACTGGTCTGAAATAAACGATTTTTATTTTTATTATTTTATTTATTTTATTTATAAATAGAGTAGGCCCATTTTTGAAGAAGTAGAATGCAAGAAGCAAGTCGTGTAACAGTTGGGGTGACAACGTTATCAGAGGGTTTAGACCCTGCAGAATACGGATCTGCCTGTCGCCATCCCCAAATTTGAGCCGGAATAATGTTATATCGGAAAAGGTGCAGCCCATACAAATTTTTTCGTTGTACATTTGGTAAATCGTTGTTCCGGTACTCTAACTATGGTCCGATTATGATGGATTTTTGATATGCCGTAAAGAACAATATTTGTCATCGTATCCCGAAATGTTTGACACTCCAGCTCCACGTCTTTCTCCGCCATCTTGGAAAATCTGTCACTTTTTTTAGGTTTTTGCTTGTACTGTCGTTAGGGTTCATTTTAGTGCTAAACATGGTTTGGCAATATTGTAAAACACAAAATTTGCTAAAACTTTTGGCTACAAAGATTTTTTTCTATGACCCCTAGGCACGAAGATATGACAGGAGATATCATTATAAATTGCCACTTTTTTCTAGTTTTCCTCTCATGTTTACGTTTAAAGTGCATTTTAGCGCTAACTAGTCATGGGGAAAAGCGTTACTTTTCGATCACCGTTATTGTTATTCCCGTTCCAAAAAAATCACATTGAAAAATCACCGTGACTTTGTCACTTCGGCTATTTCGTGTCACGACATTTGCGTGTCGATCGTTCCCGGCAGTTACTGATATTTTTGTAACAACTGATGTTACTTTGTGACAGCGCACCACAGTCACAGTTAGTAACAGCGGTCACGAGGCACGACGCGATGCGTCGCTTACACACTGTTCCAGTGATATCGTCGCTAAGTAACAACGTTATTTTGTAACGTTGTTACTTCGTGACAAGTCACACTGTTACTTTTTAACGGCGGATCACCGTGATTTTTTCATCGTGAAGTTATTTATCACCCACCTCTAGCGCTAACTATAGTTCGGCAATATTGTAGATTACAAAATTTTATACAACTTTTGTATTGAAATATTTTTTCCACGATCATCAGGAAAGGAGGTACGATGTCATATATGGGGTACTACCGTCAATATTTACTACTTTTTCCAGTTTTCTTCCCATATTTGCGTTTTAGTGCATTTCTCGGTCAGCAATATTACAGAAGACAAAATTATCTGCAAAAACAAAGTACCTACGATCTTCTAGGTATCGTGGAAACAGACGATTTTGTCTTCTAAGGGATTGAAGTGGTATAGATCGGAAAGTGACAGATGCTTTATCTTATCGTCTATCACGCTATCACTCGACCATCATAGATCCCCTACAGATTGCGATTCATTGCATTCAAACCTAAATATGGGAAGAAAACTGGAAAAGTAGCAAATTTCGACGGTTGTACTCCATAGATGACTTCATATCTTCTTTCCTAATGGTCGTGGAAAAAATATTTCAATACAAAAGTTGAAGCTAATTTTGTGATCTACAATATTTTCGAAGTATAGTCAGCGCTAAAATGCACTTAAAATGTAAACATGAGAGGAAAACTACAAAAAAGTGGTAATTTTTAATGATATATCCTGTCATATCTTCGTCCCTAGGGGTCATGGAAAAAATCTTTGTACCTAAAAGTTTTTGCAAATATCGTATTCTACAATATTGCAGAATTATGTTTAGCACTCGAATGAACTTTGATGACAGTATAAGCAAAAAACTGAAAACAGTGACACTATTTCCAAGATGGCGGCCAAACTTATGGCGCTAGAGGGCCGAAAATTTTAGGTTACCATGGCCAATATTGTCCTTTACAACATACCAAAAAACCATATCAATCGGACCTCTTTTAAAGTACCAGAGCAACGATTTACTAAATGTACTACGAAAAATTTCGTATGGGCTGCACCTTTTCCGGTATACCGTACTTCCGGCTCAAATTTCGAGATGGCGACAGGCTGATCCGTATTCTGCAGGGTCCAAACCCTCTGATAACGTTGTCACCCCAACTGTTACACGACTTGCCGCTTGCATTTTTTAGAGACGCCTTTTCCAATTCTGTTCCTGCTCTAAAATGCCCGTATTTTGAAAACAAACGTTGTTGTGCACTAAACGGCAAACCGAGCAACATGCATGGTAAACACAAGCCAAGTTTTCCCTCAGTTGCTCTATCAGGGTCAATAAAGCGAACTATCGGGAGGACGGAAAACAAACCGCCAAGTTTAAACGGAAATACGAGCGGAATTCCCGTTGGTGTTGGAATGCGGTGAAATAGGATTTTTCAATCCGCTGGAATTTCATTTAGTTAGCTTGGAGGTTGGTCTTTCATTTTCATTTATTTATTGCAATAAGTACCATGGTTTCAAGAAGCTATAGCAAAGCTGATAATAAACCGTTTTTATTTCCGCAGGTATTTATTTGTTTATTTACTTAAACTTTATTGAACACAACAAATGAGTACAAATGGCGGGCTTAATGTCTCAAGCCATTCTCTACCAGCCAACCATAGGGCCAAATAGACACTTGCAGAGATGCACGATACATATAGGTGCTAACAGACAAACAAGCCATTGGAGTTAAAACTCTAATTTCAACTTATTTAACGAATAAAATTATACAAACAAACACAAAATATATACATAATACATTTATATTTGTGTATGTGAAAATGAAAATGAAAATGAAAAATTTATTCATAACATCGTTATAAGTCAATTCATGTTAATTAATTGATACATTCATATTAATTACCTAGTTAATACATTTTGTTTAATTAATACATTAGTTATTACATTATTAAATTACTACATTATTATTATTACATTATTACATTATTACAAAACTTTCGTGAGTCATGTCATGTTAACACTAATACTACATTCATTTACTACAGTTGTACAATGTCAATTGGCTACTTAGGTATTAGAATGTCAGTTATAACTACGCAATAATTTAATTAATTATTTAATAAATTCAGCTATGTCATAATGCTATGTTAATTGTCTTTTAATGCGTGCTAAATAAATACTTTTCTTCTTCTTCTTCTTCTTCTTCTTAAAATTGTGCTTGTAGTAACCATTCTTTAAGCCTATTTTTGAAAGATTGGGAGGAAGGTGCATCCCTGATATTGTCAGGTAACCGATCGTATATCAACGGGCCGAGATCTTTATAATATTTAGAACCTAATTTGATATTGTGTTTCTCACTTTTGCATCTTCCATTCGACTGTAAAAATCAGATTACATTTAATGATAAATAACGCGTTTTCATCCCTCTGAAGCAGTTTATCTATTTTCCTAAAATATTTGTAAATTCCAACCCTTTCCCAAAGTTAAAATAGGACCATAATCAGATTTAGAGCCCTTTATACCAAAAATAACCAAACCTGATTCAATAATGCAATTATTTTAGTATATTTATTAAATCAGATCATGTTTCACTGCATGCACCCTTTTCCTTAAATAAATTAGGTTAATCCGATATTAGTCGGCTACCCACTTGAAACAGTATGTGAAACCCTTCTGTGCTGAATAGGTAATTTTACACTATTTATTTTACAAATCAAAGTTCAACCCTAAAAGGCACCAACTACAAACCGCTTCACTTTAATGTATGCGCCAACAGTTCCTCACCTCTCTCATCAAAAATCTATCTACATGTCAAATCCAACCGTAATACAACTGTATATCGTCGGATTTCGCTTGATAACACTAACCGTCTTTACAAGGCTTTACCGGCAAGCGATTTAGAGCTTTATCCAGAATTGTTAAGGTTGATGGTAAGTTTTCGGTTTTGTTCAACAGGTGAAAGCAGTGGCAAACTAAAGGTATGTTTTGTTAGGCTCGGATACTTCTTGGCTGTAAGCAGTTGTTTACACTAGCCCCTAGCACAAAATAAAAAATATACAGAAGGTCCGTTCCCGCCGTTCTTGAAAATACATACCTAAACTACAGGGTTGCTTCTGTATTGAATCTGAATTTTCAAAAGGAGTAGGTATAATAAAAATTCTTCAACATGACATTTAAATATGAACCAGCGTATCTTGGTAAAAAACCGGCCAAGTGCGAGTCGGACTTCGCACATTTAGGGTTCTGAATCAACCTCAAAAATATGATTTATCAATATAATAGTATTTGTTGTTAAAATATACGTAATATTGAACATTGTCACCAAATTTCAAGTTCATAGGTCAATGAGAAGTCTAAAAATTCTTCGGAACAAATTTTGTGACAGACGACGGACGGACGGACGGACGTCTGGGCGACACTAATAGGGTTCCGTTTTGACCCTTCGGGTACGGAACCCTAATAAATTGATACGTGACCCGCTGCGAGTTGTGACTTGTGACCGGCGGCGGTTGAGAGCGCCAACAAAGAATATAAATACCTTATTAATTAGGTACCTACTTAACTAAACCATAGTAGGTACTTAAATACTGGCGTTTTACCAGCGAACGATAAGATGAATGTGTAATGGTTGATCGTCGTTATCACAGATGCTAGTTTCAAAAAATTACCTACCTACCTAGGTATTGTAACTACCAAAATGAGAAAACCGTTTTATTTACCTTTCGATATCGTTTGAAAATTTGAAGAAAGTGTAGGCACAGTTTTTTGCTGTACTTAAACAATAAAATACATTCCAACTGTAATAATATCGGTTATTCATTTTGACGTACGTGACACAAAGTACCTACGTAGCGGCAGGGACGTCAAGTGATCAACGCGCGCACAACTAGCACTCGCGACGCGACAGTGACAGTCGCGACTAAGCTCGTCCGAAATCAACCGAGAATGCCTGTAAATGTTACGTCTGTGTGCGTGCGGCGAAAATGGCACTTTGTACTGAGTGGACTCTCTGCTCCGGCGCGCGCCGCCGCTATTTACTTTGTGCCCCTAGCTTCATGAGTTTTGTGTATATTCTTGTTATGTTTTTGAGGAGTACGCTGCCATTTAAATCCTTCGTAAATGAATTAAATGTTACATTGGTAACATGCTAAATCGGGTAGTTTTTAATATCTATAATTTCTGCGCATCGGATTTTTTTTTAAATAAAGTTAGCGTCGTTTTGATAGGCTGTTAAATTTACTCAAAGTGTAAATAACTATCGAATACTACTTTAATTTTAACATTTTTCATAACAATGTTTTCGTAAAATATCTCGGCTTACACCGCACTAACACACTAACACTACTAACAGTCAAGTTGCCCACTCACTTGACAAAGCCTAATCCCAATAAGGTCTAGTTTCCCCTCGGGGTTGGAAGGTCAGATGGCAGTCGCTTCCGTAAAAACTAGTGCCTACGCAAAATCTTGGGATTAGGTAGCGGACCCCAGGCATCCTTCAGGATGCAACTGTACTGGGATAACGCTAGGAGGATGATGATCTCTGCATAAATCGCGTTGGGAACAGAATGGTCCTTCGAGCCGGATTTTCAAAACTTAAACAATACACCTATCTTCCATTCATTTAGTCACCTAGGGATTAATAAATATCAATTTAAGTTCATACTACTCATAAAGAAGAGTTAATTTCAAAGTTAGTTAAAACAAAGAGCCCTGGGAATAAGTTGCCAAGTTGAAACAATTAAGAACAGAGTAGGCGTTTTCTGAAATATTTTATCTGCATGTTTATTTCGGAAATATTGTAATAATAAAGACTCAGCCTGGTTTTTCCTACAAAGCTTAAATGTTTCGTTCGTTGTTTTTTTAATCAGCAATTTTAAACCTCAGCGTGGTCCTTATTAAACTTGAATTTCCGAAAATTTGTGTTCAATGATTTCTTCAGAACGCCTACATGTACGTGGCTTATACCTTTTTTGTCTTTGTAATTGTCAGATTATAAATTTTGCTCCAATTACAAAAACTGGCAACCGTACTGAACTTCTCGAAGATCTCACGGTTCGCAATAAATGCCATACGATAAATAAATAATAGTCAGATTAATGTTTGAGTGAACACACACCTTAATACCGTAATCCTAACACTAGATGCCCTCGCTTCTAATTTTGTCACACGAACTAAAATGACTGTGCAGCGTTCAGTAGCTTCAAGCATCGACAAAGGGTGTCAAATGAAACTGCTGGCTTTGACTTTAGAAACCGCTACATGTCGCATAGGTAATAGCCCGAGCCTAATGACGTGTGACGTCATAGTACAAAATCGAAGCAATAAAGTTAAGTTTCAAATACACATATTATAATCTATCTTTTGTCTTAATATCTAACGAATACAATACAATACAAATACTATTTATTGCACACCTCAATTAAAGGATACAGTACAATACAAAATCACAGTAAGTAGAGGCAAACAACAGGCGGTCTTATCGCTAAAGAGCGAACGAATCTTAAAAAAACAAACAAATTTCAATCTATCCATACTAATATTATAAAAGCGAAAGTGTGTCTGTCTGTCTGTTACCTCTTCACGCTTAAACCACTGGACTGATTTAGATGATGGCATTGAGATAATTTGAATCCCAGGGAAGGACATAGGATACTTTATACCCTACACGTGACCCCCGGGTGGTTCTAAAAGTGCAACAAAAACTGGCAACCGTACTTTCTTCTCGAAGATGTCACGGTTCGAAATAAATGCCATACGATAAATAAATAAATATGTCCCGGAAATTATCGCTTAAGGGAGTGGAAGTTTGTATGGAAGAGCGATAACTAGGTAAGCGCCTGATATAAAAATAAGAGCAATTACATTATATCGCGATGAACGAGTTACACGTGGACGAAGTCGCGGGCGACAACTAGTCTTTTATAATGCGCACTGCTAAGGTTTGGAATTCCCTGCCGGCATCTGTATTTCCGAGTTCATATAACCTGGAAAAAGG
Organism: Cenopis cana; assembly: GCA_951800055.1. Lineage (NCBI taxonomy): Eukaryota > Metazoa > Arthropoda > Insecta > Lepidoptera > Tortricidae > Cenopis > Cenopis cana. The sequence goes on along the minus strand of OX637487.1, from coordinate 3,924,647 downwards.
CATCTTCTGGGTGTGCTCGCTTCACCCTCGGCTTTATCTTTGCTCCCTGGCTAGATGCTGGTAAAGAGCAATATCATTTTTAATAAAAAAAAAAAATATTAAAGTGCGTTTGTTTTAAAGTGTAATATTAAATTGGCCCGAAACAGCTCAGAGCCGGGACGATTGGTCAAGGGGCAAGGGAGTAGACCTTTGCCCAGCTTTCCGTTTTGACCCTTCGGGTACGGAACCCTAAAAAGTGTCGCGCCCACTGTATGATCATGAGTCTAACGCAAGAGGAAACACCATTTCCGAGACTATTTAAGTATTTTACTAACTCATATTAATTCAATACATAAATTTTGTTCCAATTATGAAAAAGTGACGCATTTATTTAATCTATGATATCCGCGTGATGAATGTTTATCATTATTTTCATTTTAAAAGACGGAGACTTGATGGAAGAGATTTGTCTATGACATGACAAATTTGAGGATGTGGCACAATTAGAGAATCAATATCGGGGCGACCAAGCTTTGCTCGGCGTTTTCCTGGGCATGAGACCTAACCTAGCTAGGTCAATTGCTCGTCCCCGAAAACCCCAATACCAAATTTCATCAAAATTCCCCCCGCCGTCCCTGAGATCCCCGAAATAAATAAATATAATTATATATATATATATATATATATATATATATATATATATATATATATATATATATATATATATACAAGAATTGGTCGTTTAAAGATATTAGATATCGCGGTCAATCTGTAGGTATCGAAACTTCTCATTCTGATAAGACACCTATGATGAGTGTGTGTGTTATCATCATCATCATCATTTTCAGCCTATAACCGCCCACTGCTGAGCATAGGCCTCTCTTCGAGTACGCCACTCTTGTTTTTTTGATTAAAAAATTGCCACTCTTCCCGGTCTTGATCCAATTGGTGTGTCTTATATATATATTGTTTTAACCTGTTTTGTGTATAATAAAGTGCTTACATACATACATAACACATTATCAAACATCATCTACATCTCAGCATGCGATTATGGTCTTGAAAAGTTGACAGTCACAAGATTGATGTTTACCTACAAGACGAATCCTCTCTTTAGGCTGCGTTTCCACCAGAGATGTGCGAGGATGCGTTTTCATACATTTGACACGTCGCAACCATGTCGCAACGCGCCGAGCGAGGTGTCAAATATATGAAAACACATCCTCGCACATCTCTGGTAGAAACGCAGCCTCACACGTTTAATTTTTTATGGGGAACGTGCGAAAGATTCGTGAGTTAAAGTGACTCCAAGTTTACACCAATTAAATCAGTAATTACTACTTATAACGGAAAAACAAAGGTCTAATCTCAAGGGACACATCTAGGCCCAAATAGAGGCGATTTAACTCTACGCCAACATGTGATCAATTTTCGGCTACGGGATGCATTATAGACTCGCATTCTACATTTCAATATCAATTTGTTTCCCGCATTGACTTATACAGTGTGTCCCACGACATGAAGGGTTAGGCGACTTCCTGACTTGGCGGGGCGGGATCGATACGTGACATTTTCTTCTTTGGCGTAAACTTACTGACGTCGCAAAGATTCTCACTTGACATAATACTGTCAGTATTACCTTTGCGCAGTAGTAATATCATGCGCAGAAGCGGAGCAGTACTTACCGCCTTCGCATCGTGACACTTTCCTCATATCGTACTGCCTCCGCACCGACAAATCAGGAAGTCGCCTTAGTGTAGATACCTACTTTCAATATTGCAAAAAGTTTTATTTAAAAAAAAACTCTATAGAACAGTCCATGTGCCGTATTTGGGCCATTTTACGGAAAGTTGTACACTCGACTTTTTTTTTAATTTGGATAAAATTGGGTTTTTTCTACTCAGAATCGAAGACACAGTCAGCTGACTTGCTTGTGAATCTTATTGCAAGTAGGAACATAAGGGTTATGATCAACGTTATGTGTTGTCGTTGGTACATTTGACCTTATTCTTCCAAACATTCAATTTCGCAAATTCGTCAGTCGGCCAGTCGCGAAATTGCCAATACAACCATGCGTTGTGACAATTCGATTCTACCGAGATGAAATGTTATATACTAAATATATAGTGATTCGGTTAAGGGGAGGTATCTCCAACGCAAATGTCCCGCTCTAACACGCCTGAGTTTACAATTAACCATCCCGCTCTCTACGCAAGCTTTGCGCGCAGTTTTGTTAATATTTAGCTATAGTCATTAAGCCAATCATTTTATCAAAGCAAACTCTGCGAATTTGTCTATAACTATTTTGGATCTTTAATTGAGTACAAAAATTAAATGTTAAATATCAGTAATATAGCCGTAGTATTGAAAATACATTCCAAAAAGGGGTAACTTCGCGATTTTTTTCTATCGAGTGAAATTCATCAGGTTATGTAACTGACTGCGAATTTGACTAGACAAGATCCTTATGTAACACATATATTTTTTTTAGATTTTAAGACACTATATTCTATGTCTCAGATGGTTTTTAGAAACTCAAAAGTGATAATACCCGGCCTTAAATGCATTAGCGAAAACATTTTAAAAACTTATAAGTTTTGGAGAATGAATTTTAAAGGATGATTTACGCTAAGGGATCGTCCTAATACAACGCAATGATCGCGCGATCGCGCAAGTGAAATTCGCGAATATATTGAACTCGAATAGGTGTCCTAAAGGGATCGTCCTAAAACAAACGCGACTACGCGATTATCGCGCGAATTCGCGACTTTTACTAGTAAATATTCTAAGTTAAATTAGGACGATCCGTAAACCGTTCCGTGTCCGGGCCGGCCCGTTTTCTAATACGGGATGCGCGACGGCCTTCGATTTCTTGTACTAGAAAACGGGCCGGCCCGGACACGGAACGGTCTAGCGTGAATCATCCTTTAGTCCGCTCCACCTGACTACGGGCTACCTTTTCTACAATTTGATTAAATCCCCTTTATAAATAAAGTAAATAACACAAGCACTTCATCTATATTCTTGCCGCGACCAATCCAAATGGATTTCGCAAATCGCGTTACTTAATTTGTGAAATATTTTCACTTTGAAAGAGGGATTATCTTGGTGGTTAATAGTAGAAATAGTGTATACTATATGTTTTGGTTTTCTCATGTTATAAAGGACCAATATAATCCTTGTGCCGTGGCATGAATGAACCTCTTTCTAGGCAATCAAAAAGAACTGGTCCCAAGCCTCATAAAAAAGTACCTAACGCATAATATTATTTATTATTAATTGTAAGTAATGTTATTATTTATGCAATTCTAAAGAAGTTCCCGGTTAAACTACCTACTTAAAAGCGACAAATACTTATAAAATGTAAGAGAATGATGAATGATGAGTACCATTTCTTGTCAAACGGAAGGTTGTCAGAATCTTGGCAAGTGAATATCTTCGATATCTATCTGCCTACTTCTCCGGTAAATAGGCGTGGGTTTCAAATTACTACAATACATGAACTTTAGAAACCTGCCGAGATTTTATGCTTCACCTGAGTTGAAACAAAACTTAGGTCATAAGACTCCTAATTTCATACAAAAATAATAATATTTTTACGCCAACTACGTGCGTCTTCTACAAATTGTACTTCGGAGAGTGTGCTCAGGAGCTCCAAGAGCTCATACCGCCTTCCCCCTTCTTCCATCGGACATCCAGACGTACGGCTGGCTACCATCCTTACCTGGTCGAAATTCCTCTTATTCGAACCAAGCGCTTTGCATCATGTTTTATAATGCGCACTTCTAAGGTTTGGAATTCTCTGCCGGCGTTTGTGTTTCCGAGTTCATATAAACTAGACCTTTTTAAGGCACGAGTGAATAGGCATCTTCTGGGTGAGCTCGCTTCATCATCGGCCTCATCTTTGCCCCCTGGCTAGATGCTCGCCAAGAGCAAACCCATTTTTAATAATAATAAAAAAACTACAGATCCCTATATGAATAATTTGACAGAATAAATGAATTGCTACTTATCCTTTGTTTCTACGAAATAAGACGCAGCTTCTACACCTTTGAACCCTTGTACATATTAATTCTATTTGACCGACGTAGAATTTCGTGCTCTGACAACCGAGTCATTTTCTAAACTCGATTTTTTTTGTGTCCGAGCTGAAAATCGTAGTGTAGCATGAGATAATACGTACCATTTTTTTTTTTTCATAATGAATACATGTTTCCACGTTGAGGTCCACTCAAATTCACTGACTTATTTGTTTTTAAAATACATTAAAAAATACCTAAACGCTCAAATTAAGACTCCGTGCCCTGTCCGGCATCGAGTTTTGAATCAATCAAAAATTCCTATCAAAAACTGTACATTAGAATCACTGATTTCGTGTCAAAAACTTTAACTCGATTATATTTACTATCACTGAGCACAGACACTATTCACTTCACTATGGTGAATAACTGTAATTGATGTTTAAAAATCGTCCGAGCGCGAGAGTTTAATTTTGTCGGCAAAATTCAAAGGTCCCTGGCAGCCATCGTTTACATTTGATCAGCTTCGCCTCCTGCTTCACATTTGCTCTCAAATGTCAGCTACTATATATAAAATATATATATATATATCAAACCGCATTAAGTTCGAGTAAACCACCTAAGTACTTCGGTTTCTGGGTGGGCGACAATTTTTTTGCTTTTGCTTGCAATTTAGGTGGCCCTTAGAAATTCAAATTCTTACATAAGTAATCATTAACATATGTATGCATTATAAAGCACTTTGGTGTCTCTATATAAACGATAACTTAAAATATTATTAACATGTGATTTGATTTTTTTATGATTTTTTTTTATATCGATTTCCAATTCCCGTGTCCTAATTCCCATAGCTTGTTTACCCAAAACAGCTGATTAGGCTAAATAACTACTTGAACTTTATAATTCTTGATAAATTAGATGGTAAATAATAATTTTAATACAATTTTTACTAAGAAAAGGCAATTCCCATGGACAGATAAATTCCCGTGCCCAGGTCAAATTTTCAAATTGCAATAACTTCCGTAATTTTATATGTATAAGTACCCCGTAAGAAAATTTGTGTTTAATAATTTTTTTATCAAATTATCAGCATAAAATGTTCTATATATTATTGGTATTTCAAAATTCCATGGGAATTTGACAAAAATGCCCGTTTGGTGAAATTGACTCAACCGTAGAGTAAATTCAATGTTTCAGATACGACATCAAAACTATCTACGTAACAGATGATTTATAATTAATTATGTATTTATTTAACGCATAGCAGACAGAGGAGGCAATTACGTTTGCCAGTTTTTGTTGCACATTTAGAACCACTCAAGGGTCACGTGTAGGGCAGCGGTGGGTATACCCTACGGACATGGTGCAACTTTGACCCCCCCTTTGTCAAGTGAGTGGGCAACTTGACAGTTAGAAGTTCGCGTTTGTAAACTAAAATGTATTAGTGAAAACAGACTGTCGTATAGCGTTTTCCCGTTTGTGTCCTACAGTCCCTTAGAGTATTTCAGTGTTTAAACCGCCCGCGTGGTCGTCTCGGAGGTTTCCCTTCGACTTTCCCCAGGCCACCCTCCAACCGCGCACTCCTCTGCTTTAATGGACCAGGCCTAGCCACAGTCAAGTTAAAAAAAATCCTAGAGTCCCCGGGATCCGCTTTGGCATCTATCCGTTTGGCGTAGGAACTAGTTTCACGTTAGCAACTGCCATCTGACCGTCCAACCCAGACGGAAAACTAGACCTTATTGAGATTAGACCGGTTTTCTTTCTGCTCTCCTTCACTGAAAAACTAGTGTAAAATAAGCCTAAAATGACGGACAGAGGTACTATATTATTTTATAATATCGACTTAGTAACGACCAAACTCGACGGAAGCACAACCAATTCATAATTGAAAATCGTACTTCCCTAATATATTTCCTGGATGTGACACATCTAATTTTCGTCGAATCGAATTACCTTTCGAAAGGTAAAGGCAATGAGGCGAGCCGATCCGATCCGAACTATATTTAACCTGCCGTTTGCAATACGCCAATTTACTGGAAAATTTACTTTTGCGACTTCTCTGTTAGAATAAGAATTGTTGACTGGAGAAGAAATTATATTACATTCGTGTCGGAAAACAAGAGTAATCAGGTGTCCACGTCCAGATTAGTTTCTAGGGGGAGTGAGCGCATACTTCATCTCTGTAAATAAATATACGCACGGCAATACTTAAATTTGTATGATAATATTGTCTTCTTGTGTCTTCCCAATGCCTACGGCGACAAATTTATACTTGTCCTACCTTCTATGTATAGGTATATGCCATATTAAGCTTGCAAAGCAGAAGCAAGGAATATTTATGCAGTCGAATGCGCGAGAGTAATCAAATAAAATGTAAACATCTGTTTTTGCCAGAGTGCGGACTAAATATTGAAGAATATCTACCTACTTCATAAGATTCATGAATGTAGTTAGTACGTTTTATGCCTTACCAACTAAAAGTCATCCATCATCATCCTCCTAGCGTTATCCCAGTACAGTTGCATCCTGAAGGATGCCTGGGGGGCCTTACTAAATAAAAGTAAAGAGCCTTAAAGTGGAGTTATCATAAACGAGATTTTAAAGTTTATAGTAAAGCGACACCTGCACGGCGCGATAGAGCTCATTTTCCAATCTAACTTCACAGATATCTTTGACTCAACTTTTTCTATTACCCTCCTAGTAGGTAGGTTTCATGCGCTTCAAGCGCCGATGTCCCGTATTGGCACCGATTTTTCGGGAAAATAAAGGATGTTGGTAACTCTCAGTAAATCTACTTATGATCGTGTTTTTCTTTCATATTAAAAGGGTTTCTTTAGGAAATCCATTACTGATTCGTTCAATCGGTAAAAAAAGAACTGAGAAAAAATTTTCCTTGTCTTTATTATATTGACGCATGATTAAAAATTCTGAATTGTCGTACTCTTGCATTTCAATATATTGTAACAACGCGGTAACGCTGCGAGAATTCTCGACATCCTTTGTACCCGTGTGGTGGGTTATTATTAGAGTAGGTTACATTTTGTTTTAATTGATTTGTTGTAATTAGAAACAATGTCGGTCCCAGTATACTACCTTGTGGTACTCCATAAATATGCAATTTAATTATTCTCCATTAGTCATTTGATATTTACCGTTAGCTTTTCGGTGAAGGAAAACATCGTGAGGAAACCTGCATACATCCGCGAAGAAATTCAAAGTTGTATGTGAAGTCCCCAACCCGCTCTGGGCCAGCGTGGGGACTACTGCCCAAATCCCTCTCATCTATGAGAAGAGGCCTGTGCCCAGCAGTGGGACGTATATAGGCTGATGATGATGATGATGAATTATTCTCCTATTTTTTGGGTCCGTTACAAATGATTTGCATTGTAATTTAAGTATAAATCATCATACTGACAGAGACTTCAAAGACTTTCAGATCCATCCTTTATAAAATGACTAAGGTTTATAATCCGCAATGTACACATTTATACACTGCGTTACCGGCACGCGGGCCTATATTGAAACTGATACTAATGTTCCATTAGAAATTATTTCCACGTATTAGCAAATCATAATTATGTGAAATAACTGCAAATTTTAATTTCCTAATTCAGCACAGACCTTCAATGTATCAATAGTGCACTGCGATAGTCAAAGTAAACAGAACATTAAGGGTTGTCATTTGTACTGAGTAGTCAGTTTACTTTGCTGTACATTGCTGGCAATTTAAATTTTGTTAAAAATTAAGTGAAGTCGATTGTGGTTCGTTTACGAAATTACTTTTAAATGCCCTACTTAAAGAACAGCCCGCATGCCGGTAGCGCACGGTAGATGGTACGGTACGAATAACAAGTAACACAATAAGAACTCGAGCACTGTTAATATTGGAAAACCATATCATTTCTCCTGCATTGTGTATCAGATTGTTAGAATCCGAGCTAGAATTACGTTTCCTGCACCCCATTTGTTCCTGTCGACAGCTTTGATGTGGCGTTTGTATTTTAAGCTGCATTGACTGTTGTTTAGTGAAGCAAAATTTGCGTTCCGTAAGGCATTAATCGATACGTAGTTGGGTCGTTCTTATTTTTTAACGACAATGCCAGCATACATTTTGACGAAGGATATTGTTATTCACGAGTCCCAGTCCCAATAAAAGAAAGTTGCATTTTTATTGAGATTAACAGTTTTAGTGATATTTCCTTTAATGCAAATAAAGTATTTTTCCCTTTTAGTTAGTTTTGAGAAAACGCTGTGATAGAGTGGCCCGTGAACAGCACTTCGACTTACCACTCTGTCACAGGATTCTCTTCTAAGAAGTTTAGTATAGACTCTTCTCTCACTGTCTCTCTCTCTCTGCTATATCACCTATCATTAAAATTTTATTAAAAAAATATTTAATTAAAAAAATATGTAGGACACCAACGGAACTGGATAGTCTAACTTTTTAATAATCTTAATTTAAAAAATGGCGGTCTTATGCCGGCGACTTCACTTTTAATTTCCGGAACTTTTAAAAAGTATGATTCGATCCCTAGTTTAGAAAAGCCAGTTTTCCGAACGATGACTGACACCTTGCTAACGCGATTTTCCGGTTAAGCTGTGCGGTAAAAAATATAAAATTACTCCCGACAGTTGGGGATTTACCCTAATTCGAGATATCTAATTTATCATTGGGATATTGGATTTTGGAAGAAATTTTTTGTTTGGGCATAATGTTTTCATAGTGAAATAATCTTAGGTATATTTATTTAAAAAAAATCGTAGGTACCTATAATGTTACGTTTCTGTGGTTTAGGCGGCCTCTGGCCAGCAAACTGTTTAGAACCTGCTACGGGTTTGTCAACGTTGATTTTCTCAATAAAATGAACTTAGTCCAACGCCAGAATATTTATATTTATAATCCGGGATTATTAAATGCGGAGACCAAAAAACAAAATAAAATGAAAAAATGGCTGTTCCGGACAAATGCATTTTATTGAAAAAGTCAACATTTACAAACCTGTAGCGCGTTCCAACAGTTTCAAGTCATCCGAATTAAAAATGCACAGGGCTGAATGAGACGAGCGATTCATTCAGCCCTGTGCATTTTTAAAGCAACTTCTATTCTGGCGCTTTAGAACGTCTATTGGAATGTTTAGGTCACGAAGACGGACTTAAATGACAATGCTAGCGATGTCCCGTTGGAATATTCCCGACACAAAACCCGACACATATGCTGCTCCTGCTGGCAACTTTGCATCTGACAGCCAGCTGTAAGATTAAGTATTTCTAAATCTGTTATTATGTTCGTCACACCACGTAAGATAGCTGGGGGCCGATTTTTGAGTGTCGAACGCTCGAATTTTCACTCGACATCTGTCAAAACATCATAGTTTTTTGACAGATCTCGAGTGAAAAGTCGTGCGTTCGACACTCAAAAATCGGCCCCCAGGTCTGCTTCTTTGCCACCTCCGTGCTGTCTATATACCCCATCGCGCTAGAACGAAAGAGCACGTACTACGTGGTATGCGCTTGCGTCAGGGATGCCATTTTAAGCGTTTAAAAATAATAATTAAATAACGGTTTTGTAATACAGAAAACCTTCTGTACGTACTTAATATTATCTAGATGAGGGCCCTTGCGGATGTACATACATACTTAATTACTACGAGTATTAATTGTGGAAGTGATTGGCAACCTACAAACGTTTTTACGCGACATAGTAACTTGTATGAGGTATGTACCATCTATTCGATATCGACAATTGTAAGCTTGTAGCTTTGTTGTTGATGTTAAAGAGCCACGCCGTTTTGTCGCCTAATATTATTTTTTATCTATAGCTATAAGGCATTTATCTATTAGCCCTTGTTGCCTGAAATAAATGAATAAACAAATAATAAAGAAAGGCGTTGCATCCTTAAGTAGGCCACAAACGTAATGACCACGACCACTCTGTCCAAGAAGAAAAGAAGAAGAAGCTTGTAGCACGTTACGTGGTTTGCAAAAAAAATATCTAGTTTCCCATTTCCTTTGCGGTTGACAACTATTTCAGTAGTTTAAGTCAGTGGTTAATATAAAGTATGGATGCCTAATTAAATATTCTGGTGAAACTCGGCGACAAAAATGCAAAAGCATACGTTAACTCATTTACACTGCCAAGTGTTTCATTTCGCAACGCAGTTTCATCAACATACGGGGAATCGCATCGCCTACGCGTCTACGAGCAGAGCGCCCCTAGACGGTCCTGGCAGTGAATGTGTTTATGATTTATAATATATGTAAATATAAGTAGGTATAAAGAAATAACAAGAAAAATAATCCTTCTAAAGAGATTAAAAATATGCACCTCATACCCAAGACCTCGATAATCCGCGCTGCAGGATAAAACTTGGGAAGGAAAATTTTAAAAGTATCAAGTAACCAGTATCGAAGTTTTAAATTAATCTTGACTTTAGTAATTTCTTTTTTATTTACCACTAGTTCGGCTTGTCCTTAGAATTACTACTACTTCTATTCATTGTTTCTTATTAAAGCTTAAATTCACGTAGGTAACTTGTTTATTGCGTACCTATTTACGCAGGTTTCAACATTATATTTTGTTTTCCAAAAATTTAATGATAAGTATCAAATCAACTTTGATGACTGACATGACATTTTGAAATATTTCCAAAACGGACTCGACAAAAATAAGTACAAAATTATCGAACATGCTCACAAAATTTCACGAAAATGTTCAGAATTGAAACTTGTAGAAAATAACAGCCGGATTCCCATAGGAAGCATCATTTTTGTCCAAGCTAAATCGCAGGCCTTCGCTTCACTCAGTCAATATATTTTGTAAGAGGTCCCGAAAGCCTCATTGGTAAGAGCTGGAATTTGAAAGCCACGTACCTGAACAACTACATAGATCTTTAAATAATGTAAATTAAACAAAATATTGTGTGAAAGAAAGAAATATTCCCCTTACGCCATCGAGATGTTCATGTAAAAGGCAATTTCAATTTGAAGTTTTACCAATAATTCACTCTTTCAGATGAATGAATAAATGGGACTACTGGGAAATGGCACTTCGCTTGAGTAGAAACAATAACAGCATGAAATAAAGCGAAAACATGACATGTAATTTCATTTTTAAGAGTACATTACCACAAGAATAGTTTAGTTTATCGGATCGACTTCATTGTGATTAGGGATAGAAGAAGAAAATGGTATTTTCACCTCACTAGCTCGGAAAGCCCATATATTCATATTATTTAAAAACAGATATCGAAACTGCATTTTATCCACAAAAATACACAGAATGTTTGATATCGGAACCGTTATTAGTAACTTTTTTAAACATGTAAATGCCAGTCCAGACAAGACAATTTTCGCCCATCTAATCATCAGGGTACACTTTGTATGGAAATTCCATAGAAAGTGTACCCGTTATTTTTGCTCGTCAGTGTAGTTTTGCTGACTGTAGCGGTGTAGGTACATAAGATTTTTTGCCAATTTGAGTTATTTGTATGATAGTTAAAATTAAGGATAATTTTTACATATTCTATTTTTCTTATGAAGTATTAGGTTGCTTTATTGAGAAGAAATTATGTGTTACTTACACAGAGTTGCAAAGTCATTTTACGTCTCGTGTGTTGCAACACTCGCTACGCTCAGGATTCTAGTTTTGAACCACTCGCTTCGCAGTTCAACCATAGAATCAATTCCCTGGCTCGCGGTTAAAATACAACTTTGCGGGTTTGTATAGCAAGTAACTATTAACCAACGCTGCGTAGCAGATACTGTTTTTTTCCGCCTTGTAGCGAATAACGTAATGTAATGTAATGTAACAATGTTCTTTTGTACTTAATTAACATGGAACCTTATATTAGTAGTTTATGCAACTGGTACATAATGAGGGGCGTTAAGACACGAGTGTGTTTTATGAAACGAGCCGAAGGCGAGTACAGTTGCATACATTACTTTATCTACACACATATTATAACTACTCTAAGATGGGTTCAGAAACCGTAGTAAATAAATACAATAATTGTGTTAATACAACCTTTTTTGCACGGTTGCGGAAATATCGAAATCAGAACTGGCAACCGATACCTGAATGTTATTTTAAAAAGTAAAGAGTCCCTATTCTGATGTGATCATGTCGTTCTAGGTCAAATTTCGTGCGATATATACTAAAAAAACATCGAGCTGACATTTCGCATCGACTGAATTTGAATTTTCACTTTTCAGTGATACTAGAATAGGGACATGTCAACTTTGACATTTAAATTTTGACAGTTTTGTTTGACGTTTAATATTTTAACATCATATATGAGATTAAAATATGAAAATTATATTACTGCTGTACCCTTAGCCACAGATAAGAAAATTGCCATAAATTCATTGAATGTTGAAATGAGAGTCATTTTCTACGGTTTCCGAACGCATATTAGAGGATTTATGATATGTGTGTAGATAAATGATTTTATGTCACACCTGGCCATAAAGTGGCCATTATCGCACGCTCCGCGCGCGAAAAAACCCACTTCCTGGCCAGGGGGTGACATAAAATTTTGTACTTACCACGGGCGATAATAAAGAAAGCCTCAGATCGCATATTTATCGCCCTTGCCTTCGGCTCGGGCGTAAAATACCTGCGATCTGAGACATTCTTTGTTTTATCGCCCTTGCTAAGTAATGTACTATTTCACTTCTCATGCTCGAAAAGTGTGTCATATTAGACTTGTGAAGCGGGGCTAAAGTAGTACATTTAAGCCCTAGGGAAAATATGTATACATATTTATGATTCATTAAACATTTTAATTTGACCAATCAAAATACTTCACCTATTAAATCCACCAATCACAGAACAGTAATTTGACAGATTAAAAAATATATTGTAAAAATATCAACCAACCAGAATACAGCTGTACTAAAATCGACCAATCAGGAAAGACGTTTTTCAGTTCTCTAAGATTAAGCGGTGTCTATGGTCAAAGGACTTGCGTCTCTTAAAAGAAAAAAAAGCGCGTGTTGCATCTCCTTCTTTAATATAGCAAAAGAAAGGGAGGCGAATACGTAAAAGCCTTATCACACTACCCTATCGGTAAGGCCCTACCGATAGGGTAGTGTGATAAGGCTTTTAAGCGAGCACGCATAGCGAGACATGGTACTGGCCTTAGAAAAAAAAAACATGCTGTCAAATTAGACATAGGTACGCCCGCCATGAGTTAAATTATTTCTTTAAGGTGGATAATTTGTGTTTAATGTGTTTTCTCGCAATCGAAGTGAAAAGTAGAGTGTATAACTCGGGTCTAAAAGCCATATTACCACTCGAACAATTTTCCCTCACTACGTTCGGGAAAATAAACATCTCGTGGTAATATGGCTTACTTTAGCCCCTTGTCAAACAATCTACTATTATTTCATGACGTGTAAAATCTGGATCTCAATTCTTTACAAATACAGAAACCACGATGGCATATAATCTAAGGCTGGGTTGCACCAAACCTTCTGTAATCGTAAGCGGTGTTCGTCAAATCTGATTGTATGGAAAGTTGGTCAATTTTCTATGGGATAACAGCTGCCGGCGCCATATTTGAAGATAACCGGCCTGTGTTCGTATGTTGGTGCAACTGACCTTATGTCGGCAAATTTGGTCATGCATTTTTCTTTATAATAATCGAGGGCCATTTCTGGGAATATTAACAATATATTTTAGTGTGCACCACAAAGTGAAATAATAATACAAAAACTTAGACTAAAACTAATGCAACAACATGCGGTCTTATCGCTAAAAAGCGATCTCTTCCAGACAACCTTTGGGTTGCAGGAAATTACCAGGTAGTGGAATTAGGTGTGGTCAAATACGTCATACGTGAGAACTTACCATACGTCTACCTCTTAGACAGGTGACACCAGTGATTCAAATCCTGTTAAGACTAAGTTATTTTTGGATTAAGTATATAAAAAACATATCTTCACTTAATGCAATGACATGGCTGCATACTGCGTATTGAAATATTAGTCATTGGCGTGAGATTAAATGATACCAACTACCAACGCGAGTGACCATTTAATAGCATCTAACTGTTGCACGGTGTATTGGCGCGGCGTGGTTTGGCCGCCGGTATCAATTTTCCCGGTTCCATTTCCTTTTCTATTTATTTTTGACGACCGCTTTAGCTTAGTTGGTAGTGACCCTGCCTACGAAGCTGGAGGTCCCGGGTTCGAATCCCGGCCAGGGCATTTATTCGTGTGTGTTCTTGGGTCTTGGATGTTTTCTATGTATTTAAGTATCTATTTATCTATATAAGTATGTATATCGTCGCTTAGTACCCCTAGTACAAGCTTTGCTTAGTTTGGGACTAGGTTGATTTGTGTAAGATTGTCCAGAAATATTTATTTATTATTTATTTATTTATTTACTATTGGTTTTTTGTGGACCTTCTATGCCGCCTCGACCTATTGTGCCAGCCTTTAAAGTTCTTTGCCTGTTGCTTCCAGGAATTTCCAGACTTTTCGTCTCTCTTCCATTTCCTTACTGTGCGTGTATTATTCGTATCGTAACATAATTAACAAGATATATTACTTTTTTCTCTTCTCTTCACGTTATTCATGATGATTCATAAAACTTTACTAATTTCCAAAGTATAACAACAAATCACACAGTACATTCATACATTGTACATTGAAAAAACAAAGAAAGCCTGAAATACGAATCTTAGCAGTTTGGGAGGAATATACATCTTGCGGGCCTGAGTAACCCAACAAACTTTAATGGTGTATTCCTGGCCAATTTTTTGAAGCTTAAATTATTGCATTTCACATGATAAAAGGTTTAATGTTTTATAGTGAATATTATTTCCTGATTTCCATGTAACTTTTTGAAACGATAGTACTGAAAGGATGTTTTTAATTGTTTCTTAAGGACGCGCTGTATGCGGGTAAAATCTCAGCGCCTGTCAAATATCATTTTTTTTTAATAATTTTCCCCATTAACTCACACATGCATATACTACACACACTACTTTATTTTGCTGGGCCGGGTCATTGACTTCAATTTTTTTTTCAGTTTTGTATTTTTCACCAGTAAGAGTTTCCAATTTGAGTTGAAAACTCCTTAGAGTAACCGAAATTGTCATAACATGTCACAATGCTCTGTCAATTTCTTTAAGGAATACAAAGTTTTGATTTTCAACATTTGATGATTTATTGAGGCATAACAAAAGTGTAAAAAATAGGTCAAGTGCTGATCTGTAACCAAAACTTAACTAATTGCTGTAGAATATATTATTTTTTATCAGATTTCATCCTAAGAGTTCATGAAAATGTTTAATACGGTAATAAACCTCACCAACCTAATTTTTAATAATAAATGCATTAATAGTTTTTTTAATAAACTTCTTCACCGGGAAAAGCTATGATATTCTCAGCGGAAATATAGGCTAAACAAAAAACTGTCTAGCCGTGATTTCAATGAGCTTACAGAATACCAGTTCCATATACTTAAATCAAATTGGAACTACACGAATTGACCGCTGTCTCATTTAGCAATCCACCAAAGAGAAGTTTCCAAAGTTACGAAATGTTCTCTATAGAAAGTTCTTTGATCTTAAATTTTACTTACACTCAACTCATGTCAAAAACTCACTGGATGTATAACATTATCATTAAATAAATGATAAAGACGTGTTAATGATATAAGTAGGTATGTATGAAGAATTCCTGTCGAATCTTCAATGAAAACTTATTTTCAAATTCTCATGACAGTTTCCGAAAACAGAACTTTCCTGAAATCTTCAAAATGTTCTGCACCTTTTTTAATGAGTAAACATTTTATTAGACATTAGGTAAAATTACACAAAATAACTAATTCTATAATAATTCTGCAACTTGTACATTGCTAATTCCATTCCCAAAAGAATCGCGGCTTACGTATAAGAAAAGTTGTCTAAGTTACGAACTTACCTGGCTAGGCACAACGCGAACGGCACGGCAGTGTGGGCCGCGCGTATACTGCCGAGGTCGGATCAACGCCGCCTTATATAGCCCGCCCATAGGCGTAGGGCGGGGGCGGCTGCAAATTGATAACCATAGAATTGGGTGTTTGACACATGCTAAAATTTACAACATAGGGTGACACAACCAAGTGTCCATTACTCACTTTAAGCTGACAAGTACCAGTCATGGACACTTAATGATCATCATCATTGATATCATTTAGGTATTTACATATGGTGTTCCAGATATTTTTGAGTCTCACTGTGCTCTTGCGGCAAGGCGTACAAACAGTCATTAGTAACCTAATCACAAAGGACAAATTAAGTGTAATCATAATTACTAATTTTCATTCGAATATAGATAACATGCATGGTCAATGTAAATTATGAATGTCTTATGTCAATTATAATGAAAATTAAAATGTAAGTTAATCATTGATTTCTTAAATGTCGGTAGTTTCTTACTTATTTCAATATGTTGACTTAAATTCAGTATAAACCTTCCTACGGTAAATAATGCCATATATAAGAATAGTACCTTTGTAATGGCAATTCAGACCTTGCTTGAACTGATGCACAAACTGATCCCATTTCCCTTTCTGTAGAGTTCCCCCAAAATATCACTCCATATCGCAAGGTTGACGTAACGTAAGCATGATAAGCTGTGAGGACAGTGGATTGGTTAACAATTTTACTTACCTAAGTTATACAGTGCATAAGAATATTGATTTACTATAGACTATATCAATTTGGTCTATATCAATCCTAAAAAGCGTGTTACGACAGTTTCGTCAATTGTTTTACCCTTATAAGTGACTTTAACATTGGGTGGTTCTTTGTTCATTTTTTTTTTGTTTTAGTTATATTAACTATTCAATTGTTATTATCCATCCATTTATTTAATTCTGGGTCGTATCTGGTTCAGCAGGTCTCCATCGCCGTTTAGCGGGGTATTGCTGCCGGCATCATGGGGACCTTTGAGCCAGGTACTATGCGAGAGTCTTAGGTAATTATGTTAGTATATTTTAGTAGGTATATTTTTATTCGCATAGTGTTTGTAAGCTTAGCCTATAGATATGAATTATTTTGTTATTTGTAATTATTATTAATTCAATTGTCCTCTTTACATTCGACTGATAAGTATTTAAAAAAAATCCTGTAACAATTACCGCGCTGTCATCAGCAAAAGCGTCTACAAAAACGTCTTGAATGGTATCTCTCTATCTCTAGCCCTGTTGGTACTGCGCACTATGGCAAACTTTTGTTTGATCTCGACTAAGGTATCGCGGAATAAAATAGAGGTTTTAATTGGGTCGAACTATTTATATATATTTTAATTTAGTACTTCGTTCTCCTACGTACTTCGTTTGATAATTTTAAACCATTTGTGCAAAAAAATCAAAAAACACAGAAAAGGTACTTATACCTATTTGTCGTTGTCAATAAAGAGGTAATCCTCTGTCACAACATGCTCTAATTATTGTGATTTTGTACTGTACTGTACTGTGTTTTTGTATTTGTGTTGTATTGTACCTATAACATCACACGTTTATATTATATACTTATAATATAACACATAAGTAATCAATCTTTACCACAATCCCATCCATCCATATCATCCCAAAGCTAACTGCAAGTATCCAACTTCTTAGCCAATTTGCCAGGCAAATATTTGTCAAATTGATAAGTGGATTTTCTATTAAAAGTTGGCAAAATAAACTTTACCGAGATTACGTGAATCAAAACTAGATTATAGTCGTTCAATTTAAAAAGAAATCCCAAAAGACCATGCCTTATAAAATATTTATAGATTGATAAAATCTATAGCTACTTAAGTATTTATAGTTACCTAACTTAGAGAGGATAAGATGATCGCTTAAGTATATGTCGGACAGATAGCTTTCGTCCATTACTGTCAAGTATGTAAGTGCGAGAGGGACGACTGCTATATGTCCAACATATTTTAAGCGAGCATCTTAGCCCCGCAGTTAATAAAAGAGTTTGTAAATATATATTAATACAGACATAGCCTGGCCACTTTGCGCGAATAGCGGCGCGGCAATCGTTTCGTCTGTTCAATGCGCGGTCAAGACGTGCGACGTACTGCGGTTAGTTGAGATTACACGCAATGTAGGTTTAGAAAAACCGCTCCCGCTGCGCTGTCGCCGCGGATCGTTGTAGCATGGCCGGACAGACATAAGGCGCTACAAACTTGGCTAGGCGCTATAACTTTTTTCGAAACAAAATACAAACAAACGCGTTTGCGTTTAGTCTCATAAGGTAAGGCAACGCGGGCAGCGCCTCTGTTTAAGGCCGTGTATTACCACATTTGAGTTTTTAAAAACCATCTGAGACATATACAATAGTGTCTAAAAATCTAAAACAATATATGTGTTACATAAGGATCTTATCTAGTCAAAATCGCTGTCAGTCACATGACCTGATGAATTCCACTCGATAGAAAAAAATCGCGAAGTTACCCCTTTTTGGAATGTATTTTCAATACTACGGCTATAATACTGATATATAACATTTAATGTTTGTACTCAATTAAAGATCGTAAATAGTTATAGACAAATTCGCAGGGTTTGCTTTGATAGAATGGTTGGCTTAATGACTATAGCTAAATATTTACAAAACTGCGCGCAGAGCTTGCGTAGAGAGCGGGATGGTTAATTATAAACTCACGCGTGTTAGAGCGGGACATTTGCGTTGGGGATACCTCCCCTTAAGACTAAACGCAACGTGCTCGTTTGTGTTTTGTTTCGAACACACTTGTATACTAGAGGTACAGGCAAATGCAGTCAAACATGCCAAGAGACGGAAAATAATAATATATATATTTTTAAAAATGCACAAGCACAAAGTTTGGACGATAAAATCGTTATGTGATGTGTTTTATCGCGGACAAAGTCACGGGCAAAAGCTAGTATATAATAAAATAAAATAATTTCTTCTCAGCCATCATCGTCACCTAAATGGGAATTTTACCAAGACTAATAGGTGCGCTATTTATATACGTCTGCGCACTAGGCTCTATTTAGAAGCGATAGGAGGTAACGTTATAGCGAATATTAATTTAGTCCCAAACACGCCTATACTCGTAAAGGTTGGGCTTCGTAACTACTCGTATTATTTGAACACTGAAAATGTGTTACGCGTTGTCTCACGTGGGCGAACTCGAAGCGAAAGCGAAGCGGCACGGCGCGGCGCGAGACAAACAAACATACCAATTGAAGTGTCCTACGTGAGCGAACTACCCGTGATATGCGAGCGGCGCGGCGCGATTCGAAGAGAACGCGATCAGTTGGTTTAAGAATTGCAATAACCGGTTTTTTTATTTGACGAATATTTCCTTTTTAACCGGTTTTTTCGGATACGGTTATAACCGGTTTGCAAAATAATAAAACTGTAAGGCCGCTTGCACATTGGACACGTTTTCATACGAAATTACTCGTCCGAACGCGTGTTCGGACGAGTAATTTCGCACGAAATCGTGTCCAGTCGCACGCACGTGTCGCAGTACTTTCAAGGTCGGGATCGTTCGCGCGGCTTCGTGCGTGTTCGGACGAGTAATTTCGTACGAAAACGTGTCCAATGTGCGACCGGCCTTACAGTTTTATTATTTTGCATTCTTTATTGCATCCGATTACACAGCGCGGCAATACTATGTGGGTTGAAGCAAAGCTGTATGTATTATATTTCCCGTTATTTATTTATAGTAACTTTTGCGAGTAACTTCGTCCGTGTACATACTCATTAATCGCCTCAAATATTATCACCACAATAACCTTTGATGGTAGCAAATTCTCTGATTCAAGTCGCCGCATCTAGAGGTTCGTGATTTTGCCGCGAGCACGCAACGATTTCGCTGCGCGCTCGCGACGACCTCGCTGCGCGCTCGCGGCGACCTCGTTTCGCGGCGAGCTCGCTGCGCGCTCGCCTCGCTTCCAAGTCACTCGCAAGTCGCTAGTGTGATAAGGCACTAAAAGCACCCTTATATTGACATCGGTACCAATGACCTAAAACCAAGGGCCTTTCTGGTCTAAAGAAAAGGCTACGTGAAGTTTGGAAGGCCGCCGGCGTCACCGTAGCAAACGTCACCAATGACGCACAATGTCGTGGGCGTCATCGATGCTATTGGCCCTCGCCATTTTAAACCGAGGCAGGGACTTAATTCAGAAAAGTATTATGACAGCTCATGACATGAAAGCATCAAGGTTTTGTGTAAAAAGTGATAGCCTAGGTATGTACAGTCGACGTCAAAGATTTGTTAACATTTTTCAACTTATTACAATGGTATAAGGTGCAAAAGTGTAAACATATCTGTGACGTCGACGTGCGATTTTGGCCTGTGGCGACGCGTCCATAAAACTCGATTTCCATCAGCCATTCTTTATTATACAATTCTTGTAGAATTTGTAAGCCAAATTAGCTCCAACTTATAGCATACATTATAAATGATGTATATTAATATGTATGTGATATAATTATGATTTTAAGTAATAGTACTTACCTGAAATTATGCTTTGTTCCCCGTAATAGCTAAGTTACCCAACCAGCATTCTTGAGTGGAAAAAATTAGATTGGCCGAAGGGCAAAACGCCCAGAAATAGGTCTACTTAGAGAAGAAAAATGTTCAAGGGTGGTTGTCAAAATTAGTATTTTTGCTGCTGGTTATGTAGCTTGGTTTTGTACGGGGAACGCACAACACCAATTTCAATTCAAAAACATTTTTATTTATTAAAAAACCGGCCAGGTGCCAGTCGGACTCGCGCACGACGGGTTCCGTAGCATTATTTATAAATAATAATGTAAATTAATATCAAGTAGAATTTTGGTCAAGTGCGAGTCGGATTTTAGTTTTCCCATACATTTTGAGACCCAGCGCCTAATGAAGGCAACGAGCAAAGTACTTTTAAAAAACTTTGCTCGTTGATTTCATCAGACGCTGCGCTGGGTCTCAAAATATTTTTGTATGGGAGCCCTCTTAAATATTTACTGTATCCCGATTTTTAGTATTTGTTGTTATAGCGGCAACCGAAATACATTATCTGTGAAAATTTCAGCTGTCTAACTATTACGGTTCATGAGATACAGCCTGGTGACAAACGGACGGACAGCGATGTCTTAAATAAATAAATAAAATAAATAATAAAAATCATTTATTTCGGAGTTATCATCCATAATTGGTTAGTACAAAGAAACTTAAAAATAGTGTTAGTAATACTTAAAAAAAAACTAAAAATAACATTTAATATCGGCGGGCAGGGGCACGCGCCGGAGCGTGTGCCTCATCCCAATGCCGCAATATCGGGGAGTCCACCCGTTCAGCAAGCGTACTCAGGATGCTGTTGGTGCTGCCTCGCACCCTGCTCATGAGGGAGGCCATTCTGGTGCGCAGAATTGCGTGAAATCCCGGCACGCCCGCCGCCGCGAACATGCCGGACGCACTGCAATAGCGAGGCAGACCCATCAGCATCCTGAACGCATTATTACATTGCACTCTAAGTACATTGATGGCCCTCTGTGTATAGCTAACCCATACTCTCAAGTCTTAGTAATAGGGTCCCGTTTTACCCTTTGGTTACGGAACACTAAAAAACACATCAAGTATAGAACAGAAACAAAACAAGATCTTAGGTACTACGTAAACCTAACCCAAAGACCTAAAAACTGTAAGGGATGGGTCATGGGTCGCCCAAGTCGCTGCCACTGGGCAGGGTTCCCATAAGGCTGGCCGCGTTGCCTCACTGAATGGTAATATATTATTGCGTTTTTTTTGTATTGTATTTTTATTTCCATATTTACAAGTCAAAAACCTTGCTGCAGGTGGCAGATCACTAGCTCGTTCAAATTTGTGTCATTCAACCCAGTTTTCAGAGTGGATCAAATGTCTATAATTACTGTGGTTCACTACAATTAGAGCGCAACACAATACAAAATAAGAGAAAATGCGGCCATCAGCCGTTCAGCCAAATGCCAAAAATGGCGAGGATATTCCCACAAGACTAGAAATAAATTCGGAAGACCAGGCCCCTATAGGTACTACAAAACTTTAAAAGCCTTAAATTTGACAAAATAATACAATTTTCCATAGAACAAGTTGACAGCGGTTGTAAAGTTTTGTGGTATAGGCCCCAGCACTGACCGTAAGTTAGCAACATTATTAAGCTGGGTCCATTAACTATTGTTCGTTGTTATTGGTAAATAACATGTACTGTTTTGTGTTTTCACGAATAAATGTTTGAAATTTGAAGTTCTGTGTGAAACGAGTCTGATGAACCTAAAATAGCCGTACAAATTGTTTACTTCCATATGGAAACAATCGTATATACATCCCCCTACGGTCGTCTGTGTGTAGATAGATACCTATGCATGTAGCATGGACGGTATACTGCAATATGGGCACAAGCATTTTCTAGGAAATAACATTATTAATATCCATTGTACTATTACAGGTAGGCGACATTCACGCGCGAATAAAAGCTACTGACATTCCATTGTGCGCTTCAAAGTGCTGCTCAAACAACTGATTTAGTCACTTTTTAATTATTGTGAAATAGGTACTACTAAATCTTTAGAGAAATGAATTATGTTTCCCGATGAGTCAATTTTAGTAAAGCTGTAATCTGGTTGGTTAATAAGCAAAAGTATTTTGATTGGTCAAATTAAAATCTTTTGTAAATCATAAATATGTAATAATATTTTCCATAGGGGCTCTATGACTTACTTTAGCCCTGCTTGATAAGTCTTATAAGACACACTTTTCGAGCATGAGGAGTGAAAAATGTATTTACCGACAGACGGTACCGCTTTAGCTTAGTTGGTAGTGGCCCTGCCTACGAAGCTAGAGGTCCCGGATTCGAATCCCGGCCGGGGCATTTATTTGTTCTTGGGTCTTGGATGTTTTCTATGTATTTAAGTATCTATTTATCTATATAAGTATGTATATCGTCGCTTAGTACCCATAGTACAAGCTTTGCTTAGTTTGGGACTAGGTATAGATTTGTGTAAAATTGTCCACAAATATTTATTTATATATTTATCACTGTCTCTGTCTCACAAGCACATATGTCAAAGTGACAGATGAGAAAATAATTTAAGCGGTTATTTAACTAAAATAAGTGTATGAATAAGGGGTATAAAGCGTAGTGCTATTTCTCAGAACAGAACACCGCCCCCACGCGTTCGTAACGTTCAAAGAAATCTCGAGTGCGAGTAGAGGAGTTGCCAGAAACGTGGGCGGTAGGCGATTGCGATCAGTATCACAGAAGATTATCTTGTATATAGGTACTTACTACGTGCCATCGACGAAGGCGCGCCCCTCTACAGCCCACTCCGTACAATTGCGCATAAATTAATATGAGATTCGCTGTGGAGTGGCGCGTCGTCGTGGATGACGCGCACTATACACGTTGCTAAAATAACTAACTAACTAACTAACTAACTGGGCTGGCACGACGACCCAAAATGAGTCTTGGCCTCCGACACAAGAGCACGCCACTTTGCTCGGTCCTGCGCAATTTCTCGCCAGCTTGCACCAGCTCCGAGCTCACGCAGGTCCGCTTCCACCACATCCCTCTAGCGATACTTGGGGCGGCCCACAGGACGTCGTCCGGTCGGTCGGCCCAAGGACGACCGACCGACGTTGCTAAAATGGAATACCTTTTCCTACGTAGTGTCAATATGGCCAAACGAGAAGATATATTCTACTAGTGGGCCTGTGAGCAATAGACTTCGAATGTAATATTTTTAGTACAATAATTGATTCCAGAAACAATATTGTTCAGGATCGATCAAATAGTAGTGATATAAATTTTGAAGATAAACTATCTCGCTAACTACTTAGTTACAGTTAGTTACTTAGTAACTGCTTAGAGTAGTGTTTCTGAACCGTCTGTATTTTATTGAGGTGTGCGATAAAAAATATTTTAAGCAACGTGGGCAGCGGTCAGGACTTGGATGTGTGACCGCTTTGAGTGGTTACTAACTGAGCGCTCCCGTGCTTTGGAAGGCACGTTAAGCCGTTGATCCCGGTTGCTGTCTATGGCAGCAGTCGTTAAGCCAAGTTGGAGGCCTTGGGGCGGCTTGAGAACTTCTAACAGTCAAGTTGCCCACTCACTTGACAAAGCCTAATTCCAATAAGGTCTAGTTTCCCCTCGGGGTTGGAAAGTCAGATGGCAGTCGCTTTCGTAAAAACTAGTGCCTACGCCAAATCTTGGGATTAGGTAGCGGACCCCAGGCATCCTTCAGGATGCAACTCTACTGGGATAACGCTAGGAGGATGATGATGTGCAATAAAAAATATTTGCATTGTATTGTAACAATACACCGAATGATGTCAAATTAACATCGTACGTTAAGTTTCATGTATTTAAACAACGTTACCAAACTATTGTGATGCAATTTTCAACACACCTATATAATTAATGTATTTAGCATATGTAACTAATGTTTTTTGGCGCGTCTTCGTCTAGTCAACTCGTAGATAGATAGATAGATAGATATCGTTTATTGTATTGATCATACATTGTCAAGAACATTACCCTGTACCTGCTCTTTGTAGCAAAACCGGCCAAGTGTGTGTCGGATCGGATCATGCACAACGAAGGGTTCCGTATCCGTACCGACACCTAGCTCAGCTAGGCTAGCAGTCCACTTTTAAAAACCCTATTTAATACCTTGAATCAAAAAAGGTCGTATATTCTTAGGGAAGTCACGGCACTTACGTCTTTTTGTTTGGGCAAACCAGTTTTTCAGTGATAACTCAAAAATCCCTTAATTCCATCTTGTTCAAACCAAAAATCGTTGAAAGTACTTATTAATGTAGGTACACCACCTCAATTTTTTTCAGAATTTTAATCTTCATAGTTTGGAAATTAGAGGGGAGGAAGAAGAGCATAGGTACCTTAGCAATGGGCAAGATATTGATCCATCCTACGAGCTTGTATTGTATCTACAAAAAAATGTAATTAAGCCTAGTGTTTCATAAAACAAATGGAAGGTGATATTTTAACACGATGAATCTTTCAATACCGCCTGGATGGCAAAAACAAAAGCAAATTCTCTGTAGAAATTACCTCGCCGCGATATTTTTCTTAAACAGATTTTTTCGTGACTTGAAACATTTTAAGAATGATAAAATTATTCGATTTTTTCGATATTTCGGGTATTTTTTACCAACAGGATGGCAGCCAATAAGAATATAAATGATTAGATTGACCTTTAGATAGAGACTCTTTTTTGTATGTGTACCTAGGTACGCACAGGTACCTGCCTACTTTGTTTTACACTTGGGATCATTTTGCTTTAACACTGATGTAAATTTCGCTCCGCTTACACTCTGTACAGTCAACATTTTTGGACCTTATTTCAATGGAATAAGGTGAAAAAGTATATATACATATTGGTGCCATAATCCATACTAATATTATAAATGCGAAAGTGTGTCTGTCTGTCTGTCTGTCTGTCTGTCTGTCTGTTACCTCTTCACGCTTAAACCGCTGAACAGATTTAGATGAAATTTGGTATGGAGATAGTTTGAGACCCGGGGAAGGACATAGGATACTTTTTATCCTGGAAATAATCCCTCAAACTGATAAATTAGATTCAACTTCCAATGTATGAACCGGATCCATGATAGGTATTTACAATGCCCATGAAAATTCGTCGCTGCAGAACCAGTGAAAGCCTGACCTCCGAACATGCTCACAGTTTTCACGAATCTCAGGTTCAAGATACAATTGGGACGTATGGTGAGTTGAGTCTAGATATTTGTAAATGTTACGATATTATTTGACGTTTGACATGTCAGAGACGTGTGTCAAGTGTCAATATACAGATCATAGATATAATATAAACTCTTTAGTTATAGATGCGCCAACGAGCGACCGGTGCTATGTCTTTGTGCTACGCAATTTGGCCGGTTTGCATGTCCAATGTATAAAATTTGCTTATGGAAGTTTGCGTTTTGCCTATAACCCGACCATGAAAAAATGTTCGGTCGGTGACAGGGACAAAACATGCCACTCTTTTCTATTTTCTCTTATAGGAATCGCAATAAGACTCTCTTTCTCTAGCAAAGCGTGTCAGCCCCTTGGTCAGTATACAGATGTCATTCGTTAAAGTTAAAGGAAGCTAATGTAGAACTACACTTGCACAATTTACTAATTTGAGTCTTAAAGTGGCAAGATAAAATAGGTATTTGCATGATTTAGATATGATTTATTTATTCTTTCCACCGTAGTTATAAACTGAGTAATTTCGCCACCACTTGATTATGATGAGCTATTAAGATTGTCGACAAAGACAAGAAAAAGAGGTCGATAGGAGGACAGTAAACGCCTGGAAGAGCTATTGGTCTATGAATCACCCAATGAAAGGCGACCTACCTCTTTCACTTAAACGTAGGCTCATGGACTGGACATGAGCATACTTCCAGTTCTCACCTACGGTGCACAAACTTGGTCTTTGACAGAAGCCCAGAAATCCATACTCGCCATACTCGGGGTTTGCCAGCGAGCCATGGAGCGCAGCATATTAGGTGTTAAGTTGGTGGATCGAATCCGTAACACCACACTGCGCTCCAAAACTCAAATAGTTGACGTAGCTCGGAAAACAACCCAATTAAAGTGGGACTGGGCTGGACACGTCTACCGGATGCCGAATGAGCTGTGGGCCAAAAAGACCACAGAGTAGATGCCCCACGACTCAAAACGGAGACGCGGTAGACCACGCCGGCGGTGGCGTGATAATTTGGACTCTTTAAAAAGGAGACTGGGCAGATAAACAAGACCGCGAGGAATGGAAAAAGAGGGGGAGGCCTTTTCCCAGCAGTGGGACATTTTAGGCTCAATAAAATATAATAATTAAGGTTGTCGCACACATAAAGGCTCGGCACCAGACCGGCGCCGCCCCAATTCTTTGTTAGAAACTTCATACTGCAACGCACAGTTAAGGTTTTGGCAAACCAGATGAGTGCGGATGCAGCGGTGTGCTCCAGCCATTATCCACTACGTAACGGCATCGCCCCTGCTCGGGACAGGACCACCAGCCATGGTGAACAGACGCAGGCGAAACGGCCTACTTCAAACGTAAAAAGCCCTCAACCAGTGGACACCTCGCGGCAAGCGCGGCACCGCCACGCGGCCACCTCGGCGCTGCTGAGGCACGATGCGGTTCCGTGCTTGCGTTGGATTTACGTGAGGTGAGGCCGCGCCGGTCTGGTGCCGAGTTTTAACTATGTGTGTGTCAACCTTTATTATGACAGATTTAGTTCGAATGTCTGTTACTCTTAGAGCAATTAATAGGTACTATAAATTGCGTATAAAATAAAATAAAATTGAAATACTTTGGCACTTAGAAATATTTATTTGCTAAGATAGCTTTCAAAGTTGTTGCTTAAAAATACCAGATATGGTACTACAGTCTATCTAACCTGTAAGCAGGCTTGCAAATGATTAAAAATTATTTACATTCGTGTTACATTACTTGATGGAATTTTCAGCACCTGCATCATAATGTTCGAAACATTTCACGCTCGCTATGCTCGCGTTTCCGTCTTTTTTTCATCTTTTACTTAATGCGTATGAAGTCTTTTCAGCACTTGCGTCATAACGTTCGAAATTATTTCATCTACGCTACTTAAAACGTGTCAAGTATTTTCCACACCTTCATCGTAATGTTCGAAATATTTCGTGCTCGCTACGCTCGCGTTTTCATCTACCTACAGTCTCTTCCGCACGTGCATCATAATTTTCGAAACATTTCGCGCTCGCTACACTCGCGTTTTCGTTTCCATACTTGATGCGTATGAAATTTTTTCCGCACCTGCATCATATTAATTTTCATCTACGTTACTTGATCTACATCCATATATTAAATCCTCTGTCATGTGTTTCATGCGGGCGCGTTGAGCCGGCGTGCGCAATGTTTAGTGAGATTGCCCGGCCCGCAGTACCTGGTGACGGCGAAATACGGTATAGAAGTTGATATGGACCGAGTTCTACGCAGACGAAGTCGCGGGCAAAAGCTAGTATGTATATATATTTTTTCACCTTATTCCATTGAAATAAGGTCCAAAAGTATACATATTTATGCCCTTGACTGTACACACGCAGGAGTTTACTAACAAACAAATGTTGGTTCGCTGTCGCATAGAACATCCACAGAACGTATGAAATAACACAATTTTGAATTCAAATTCTACCAGCGGTCGCACTCGCTGCCAAACCAGTACTATTACCAACTATTCGTGCTGTTGGTAAACTCGGGAATATGCCGCGTTAGTATGAGAGACAACGTTAGCGACACGCACGACTGAGTTTGTGGTAGTGATGCTCATTTGTTACGCGATCTAATTATAATTTGACCCCGCGGTTCGTAGCATTCATGCGATATCTGAGTTCAGGCTTACAGTGGTTTTTCAAAGTGAGTTGTCGTTATGAATATCAATTCTTGTGTGTACGGCAGGGCGTACGAAAAGTTCTTGTTTACGTTTCACATTTTACAGAATAATATCTGGGCGACCGAGCTTAGCTCGGCGTTTTCCCGGTCATGAGACCTAGCTAAGCTAGATCGATTGCTCGTCCCTGGAAACCCCCACATACCAAATTTCATCAAAATCGTTAGAGCCGTTTCCGAGATACCCGAAATAAATAAATAAATATACAAGAATTACTCGTTTAATTTTACAGAATATTTAATTCCATTTTGTTGAATATTAACCGTTTTAGAATGGATTTTTATTATATACAGCGACGGTGGCAAACAAGCGTACGGTTCACCTGATGGTTAACGGACACCGCAGTCTTACAAAGGAGTCACGTGCGCGTTGCCGACCCTTTACAAAATTTGAGGATTCACTGTGTTGACAGCAGAAGGGACTAATTTAGTTCCCTCGCTTGAGAGGGGATATATCGATTCGGTAAACCACGCCCCCCGTGAAAGAGACACGCTTATGTCTTTTGCGCACGGCAAAACGGGATACAACCGCTCTTCAGAAATGACTTTTTTAGACAAATCTCGATAAATATCTGACTGTGTGCAGTTTTCTTAAATTTCCTATTGCCAGAGTTTAGATGAGGTAAAATGCCATCATAATAACTTATTTGTGTCGTTTAATAAAGCTTTGTTTTAGTAGGCTGAGTAAAAAAAGGAAAATATAGATTGTTTTTTTTCTATCGAGAAAATTTTAAGCAATCATGTTTCAGCTATTGTCAAACACACAATCATATACTCAAGATTAATATATCAAAAAATCAATCTCTATTGTTTCCTCGTCTGGGCAGAACAGCGTTTCAAAGAACATGATATTTCTCGTTGTAGCGCCTTAGGCGACTTCCTGATTTGTCGGTGCGGAGGCGGTACGATATGAGAAAACTGTCAAATGTCAGTGTCAACTGTCAGTCAACTCAGTACTACTCTTTACTGCGCCCCTACATTTAAATGAGTGCTTCCTGACTGGCGCGGGATGCGCGGAAGCGGGACGAAGCGAAGGCGGTACTGCTCCCCTTCTGCGCATGATATTACTACTACTGCGCTAATGTAATACTGACAGTATTCCGTCAAGCGGGAATTTTTGCGACGTCAGTAAGTTTACGTCAAAGAAGAAAATGTCACATATCGATCCCGCCCCGCCAAGTCAGGAAGTCGCCTAAATTACATAGAAAATATCCTCAAACATCAGGAACAAATATTCGTGTTCATCAGACAAATAAATGACCTTAATATTTATTTATCGTATGGCATTTATTTCGAACCGTGAGATCTAGTACGGTTGCCAGTTTTTGTTTCACTTTTAGAACCACCCAGGGGTCACGTGTAGGGTAGCGGTGGGTACTTTCTCTACGGACGTGGTGCAACTTCGACCCCCCTTTGTCAAATGAGTGGGCAAGTTGACTGTTAGAAGTTCTCAAGCCGCCCGAAGGCCTCCAACTTGGCTTAACGACTGCTGCCATAGAGAGCAGCCGGGATCAACGGCTTAACGTGTCATCCAAAGCACGGGAGCGCTCAGTTAGTAACCACTCAAAGCGGTCACCCATGTACTGACCCCACCCGACATTGCTTAATATTGCATTTGCAAAAAAAAAGGGTTCCGTAGTCGTCCACCCGTTACATTATGTGGACTAAATAGTTCGCAATAGTACATTACTTACCAAGGGCGATAAAACAAAGAATGTCTCAGATCGCAGGTATTTTACGCCCGAGCCGAAGGCAAGGGCGATAAATATGCGATCTGAGGCTTTCTTTATTATCGCCCGAGGTAAGTACAAAATTTTATGTCACCCCCTGGCCAGGAAGTGGGTTTTTTCGCGCGCGGAGCGTGCGATAATGGCCACTTTATGGCCAGGTGTGACATAAACTTATATTACTATGTTTTTGACAGAATTAACAACATTATCTAAGGTATCAATGGAAATTGTACGAAAGTTTGCTTTTGCAAAGTACATTTCTGAAGTTCGACTATTACTCGTTAACTAGTAATGTCTACTTAGCTGTGATAGTTTTCCTTTTAAATTCATCGTATATACTACTACCATGATTTTTTTCACATGCCTAGTAGCCACTTGACCATAACAAAAATTATCACTTCAAAGCTTAATATCACGCTAACCAATTCTTTAATCAAAAAATGATTTTAGAAACCTTATCATATTTAAAAGAGCTATCCAACGATACCCCACACGATGGGGTTTGGCAGAAAAAAAAATTGCACCACCACTTTATATGTTAATTTTTTTTTTAAGATTTTATTCTACCGTTTTGTTGGCGTCATTGGTATGTATACTCATGCCAAATTACAGCTTTCTAGTACTAACGGTTACTGAGAAAAACGGGGGTCGGACGGACGGACATGGCGAAACTATAAGGGTCCTTGTTTACTACGGAACCCTAAAAACATAGCTTCTAGCCTTGGCTGTTCTAGTTCTATTTCGCAAGACCGCCGCGCCGATGGCAGAAACTATACTCTACAAATAACAATACATACGAGTATGTGAGGGCGCTGCACTGCAGTGGCGGAGCGTCCATACAACTCGATTCCCACCGGCTTGCCTAATTTTCGGCCAGTGCAGTTATTTTACAACGGCTCATGAAGAATAAGAGAGGCAAATTATTTCCGGCTTACCTAAGAATATTTTTGACGCGCCGTCACTGCTGCACTGATATTGAAGCGGGATTGGTACGATTTCTTGTATCAAAATGGAGGTCTACGACAAATCTGCGGTGGGTGAAAACTTTACAGATCTCCTTGTTTGTTGCAAGTATCCATTAACTTTGTATATAGTTCCATTAGTTGTTTAGTTTGCGGTTGCCAAACTCTATTAAAAAAAATAAAAAATTGTTTATTTTTAGATCAGTTGATCCATAGCTTGTTAGTAACAATCAAATCTTAAAAACTATGTTAGTAAAAATAAAATAAACAATAAAAAACAAGTAGATTCATTGATAGGGGCAAGCAGAGCAAATAATATGCCCTACTTGGCCCTACCAATGGTCACTTCCACCCAATATTTGGTGAGCGAAGAGTCGAGGCGCTCAGCCAACACCCTCAGAAGGCTATTCAGACTGCGGACTGATTCTAACCATCAGTTTTATGATAAACCGATAGTTAATAAGACGATAAGTTTAGGGTGTTAATTGTAGTTTGAAATAAGTAGCTACTTATATTTTTTTTACCTAAAGAATTACTTTTTTCGAACAATATTTTTTGTGAAAAAATGTTTAGGTACTTCTAACAAAATACTTCTTTTTATGTAACGCCTCGGCTCGCCAAAATTTTTTTTAAACCAGAATATGTATCGAATGGTGTCAGAAAGGGACAGATGCTTTATCTTATCCTTTATCACGCCATAAACGTACCCGTCATACCTCGAACATAACATACCTGAATAGCAAGTTAATGGTGTTTACTTACGCTCGGTTTTTATATACGGTACGCTATTTGTTGAAGTGTTACTTATTTCTCAGGCGTATTTCACGCATATTATATTGTTCCACTCTAGATGAAGAGCTATTTGTATCAGTCATGGTTAACGATAAAATAAAGGCGAATATAAATTAAATTCCGGTGTTTCTGAAAGATTTTTTGTTTTGTTTAATAATTTGAGTATTTTCTAAGTCATTCAATCGTAAAATTTTATTTTAGGTTAAAAACGTTGGGATTACAAAGTGGCTCGACGTTTTAAAATCACCTTTTATAAATGTAAGTATTTTGTTGAAATGGTAATCTTTAAACAGATACAAATTTTCGAACATCATCAATCATCAATAGTAAAAATGTCAAAAATCTAAACTTAAACACTAAAGCAAAGATCTCATCAACACTATAGAAGCATCCTCTCAGCAAAAGCATCCTCTCAATAATAAAAAAAACTTAATTATTTTCCTTTTTGTGCGAACGCCGCAACCACTACCTACAAACATATGCGATCCCTAGCTCTCGGTTATTTATCTATAAGTACCTACCCTTTCTTTAGGTAAATATGTGATAGCTACATTGATTTAGTTAAAAAAAATTGTGGGGAATCTTACACAAATCAACCTAGTCCCAAAGTACTTCAATCTTATGTGACATGTATATTATTTTAAAACGTCTTTGTTACAATAAAGTGCTTACATACATACAAAATAAGCAAAGCTTGTACAGTCGGCCTCATAAGTAGCTGAACACTTAGGGACTTTGTCGCTTTTGAGTATGACGGTTTAAATATGAGATTAAAGCGACACGGTACTAAGGTGTTAAGCCCCACGTGAGGCAAACCGTACTATGGGTACAAGGCGATGATATATATATACTTACCTATATAGATAAATAGATACTTAAGGCCCCGTTATAAGAAATCGTATTTTTCATTAAATTAAAGTTTAGTTTAAGTACAAAGAAAAGGGATCAGTCTGAAAATCAGCGCTGGATGTGCGACACCTACCCAGCTATGGTTGAGACTGGTTCCCATTGCCCAAATATTTTATTGTTAAGTATAATGTTTTTAGTTTATTTATTTCAATGTTTAATATTTAGAAGATATGTTTGACTTACTTGACTTATGTTCCTATGTCCCCTAGACGGGGCCGAGGGCTTCCACAGTGCGCCGCCATCCCGTTCGGTCTTGAGCTTCGCGCTTCAATTCGCTCCACGTCTTCCCTGGTAGTCTTCGCCTCTGCGATGATCGTCCGCCGCCAGGTTTGCTTAGTTAGAAGATATGTTTAATTTATTTTATTTTAATTTAAAGTTTGTGACAATAAAACATTTTTTATTCTTTTTTTATTTTATTTTTATAACCTAATAATACTACATTTTTGATGGGAATGGGATATTGAGATAATGTTATAATTTGAGAGCCGGTCTATCCATTTTTACGGGTCAAAACATTATATTAACTTCTCTATCATCTTACACCATGAAAAAAACAGATTCAAGACTCAGGAAATATATGATATTGAATTGTTACATAACTCACAAGAAAACGAAAACATGTCAATCACTTGTCATGTTCACTCGAAAGGATATGTCGTCCTCAAATTGGATGTTATTAACAGAGCGCGTATCAAAAAAAAACGTTTCGGTTTGATATATGTCAGTAGCATAACAGTATGTCAGGTACCGCGGAATAATGAGATACTTGGGACAGATTTATAGAGACACACAGAGAGCAAGGATTTGAGCGGACCCCGAGCATTATACGGGCATCCTTCAGGATGCAAGGAGGTAGGGCACAGAAAAATGTCATCTTGCTCGAATATGGAGCAGCCTTCCCAACAGGGGAAGTACCTCTGCCCTGCAGAAGACCACAGCCATAATAACATTATTTATTATACAAGTATGTAGTGCTGTGTTCTTGGAGGTGAGTAAGGTTGCCAGAGCTCCCGAGGATGCACTGTGTTGAGAGCGAGGGACCCACAACCTACATGTGTCCCTTGTACTTGTGTAGCAGGTGTTGCTATACCTACCTTCTATCTCCAGCATCAGTCAGATCTAATTGGTGGTAACATTATAAAAACCTAATCTAGTTTTGTTTTGTGCAATAAAGATTAAATAAATAAATAACAACAAGTGATCCCTTAAAGGAATAGTGGGTCATGTGTATGTTTTAACCTGTTATAGTACAATAAATTGCGTATGTAAGCACTTATACATACATATATTGTCACCGAACTTACATAGATGCCACAGCTCAATCGGATACCGGTAAGTGCCTGAAAAATAGATTTCAAATTTTCAGTACAAGTTACTTTTATATGAATAGTGCAAGTTAAATAAAAGCTTGTTAAAAGTCCAGCTCCACACATTTGTCTGTCGTGCGTCGTTAGCGTCTGTATGTCAGACACATGAAACAAAGCTGGTGTAGGGTGAACGCTGCAAATCGAGGGTTTGTGTCAGTATCATCGGCAAAACACCACATGTTTTACGGACTATTTAAAAAACTTCCATGCTTTGGGATATTGAAAAATAATTAAAATACAGCAGTCATTTTGGTTCATGAAACTTAGATAAATATGGAACTCTGGTTATGGTTTCGTTATATATTTCCGTCTGTGCGTATGTCACAGGTATTTCACTCAAAAACTATAAGATATATTGGAGTCAAAATTGAGATGTAGTTGTATAATGTAGGCTGCTAAGTTATGTAATCAAATTAATAAAAAACTTGTTTTAGGGGGGCACTCCATACATGTAAGTTAAAGTATTATTTTACGTGAGCACACATGTGACACGCAATCAATAGGTATTTAAAAATGAGTAAAAGGTTACTCAAAATCAATTTTGATAAAGTGAATTTATTAGGAGATTATTGCTCCGAAAGGGAAATGAAATTGTCTGTCTTCAAATGACCTTTTCCTGGCCGAAGCTTGATCACTGGAGGGCTGCTAGATTCGAGGTTGGGCTTAATTTGTTGCAAATTTGATAATCTTTAAAAACGTAGTAAATATTGTCGTCGAAAGGTGCACAAAGTCAAAATATTGCGCGTGTTGATCAGCAAGCTCGAGTTTTGCGAAGTTGCAAATAATTTGGATTCACACTACTCTAAGTAACAGATCCATACAAAATATTAAAAAAGCAGAACTACATCAGGCTTTGCGATTTTAGTCTATTTTAGTGTCGAATTCTACTGCGTTAAGGCGCTACAACGAGAAATTTAGAAACTTTGAAACGATGTCCTGCCCTGACTAGCAAACAGTAGGGGCTGATTTTCAGATATATGACTGACAATAGACGAAACATGATTGCTTAAAATATTCTCGATAGAAAAAAAATCCAAAGTTGAGTCTATATTTTCCTTTTTTTACTCAGCCTACTAAAACAACGCATTATTAAAAGACACGATTAGCTTATCTCAACTCTGACAAGAGGAAATTTAATAAACCTGATATTTAACGAGATTTGTCTAAAAAAGGCATTCTCGGAGAGTGTTGCATCCCGTTTTGTCGTAAGCAAAAAACATAAGGGCGTCTCTTTCAATCGATATATCGCCTTAAAAGGGGGTTTCAAAAACTCAATATTACCTATGTATTTTGACGACGACTGACAAACGTCACATAGGTAGTGTGCGACAATGCTCTAAGCAGAAATTAGCTGAAACTGTTTCCAAACGTCGACGTGCAATATTTATGGCCGGGTGGGTACTGTACCGTAGAAAGAGGATATACTCGTATAGAAGGAGGGTTAGCGAATCACACACAAGGACGGAGATATTGTGACAGTTTTTTCTGGGGTTACTACAAAAAGAATAATCTCCCCATTTTTACTGACAAGTAGGTTTTTAATTATTGAGAATCTTCAAAATAAACTCTTAGTAAATATTAGCGGGCAAACACAAAACATCCGATGTCCTCCCAATTACGATATAAATGTGTACTAATTTAATACCTACATTAAAGTTAACAAAATCACGATTAGATTAAAACGTCTTAGTTATTCAGCCATTATAATAATGAAATTCACAATAGTATTCTAATCACGTCACAATTAAATTTTTAATCTGTTTTTTTTAACATTCGAGCCGGTTTAGTTTACCCAACATTATGGGTAACATATTTTTTTATACTCTGGCCACTGGTTCATCGATGACATTTCGGTGACAACGGCCGGTGACAAATAATCGGTTCCTTATACGCGATGAGGGACAGAAGATATGTCATTTTTTCTCGCTCCCACGTGTGTTATTGTCTATGCTTACATCTCCTTCACACACCTTTGTATGTGTGTATCACCAGTTCCATCTTATACTTGTTTCATGTACTGTACACATACTTAGGTAGACAGAACAAGGGATCACAAAAGATGGAAAAGTAAACATTTGAATGAACTATCACCATTACATCATATTACGTGATTGTTGTCTACATATATATATGCATATGTTATTGTTTTGTTTCTCTTTGTAACTGATTTGTTTGTGTGAGGTGTGCACAAAGAATACATGCATTATATTGTAGCTACGCTATCCTCTTGCCAAAGTGTAATATGTCTCATTAGAATAAGAAATCTCTGAGTTATATATATAGTATTTCGAATCTGTCGAGTGTGCAGATGTGCTTTCGACACAGGACCCATGTTTCAGAAGAGTATACGTGGCAGCACGAGGTTTGGTTTGGTGGCAGCACGTACAGTAAGCTCGAAGTTGTATACATCAAAAAATAGCACACATTAGAGCCTTTAACGTGATATAAGTCGCTAATGTATACACGTAGGCATCTTTGAGTAGTAGCTGATTTCTCATTCACACATGTCTTGCGTTACTTAATTCAGTCCTGTAAATATTTCAGCATTGGTATCGGCAGCCTTACGTGGCTCATTATCTTTCTAATGAGATACCTTACATTTGGTTATATCATTTGTATTTTGTATAATAAACGTTTTTATGCCTTACATGTATAATAACTTTTATCAATTACTCGGCCCCTGCATGCTGTCCAACATTGGTGCCAACAATGAATTACTGCCACGATTAAGACCTTTCAAAACGAGATATGTCTCATCTGTATATACTGATGGGACATTTTGCCCATTCTCCTTTATGTAAGTGTCATATAATTAAAATAAACATACATTACATGGTATTAGGTAGCTTTGTTTAATGGTATAACGACTTTTTTTGCTGACACTATCTCAACTATCTGCGTATTACTTGGAAAGTGGGCGGCATGTTTTACAGGCTCGTATCGTGCGGCGACCAGCATTATTAGTTTCAGCACAATTGTTTTACGAGTGTCATGGACTTCGCGGTTCCATAAGTACTGGTCTTATCCGAGTATTGTGAAGCAATTGAAAGTACATAATAACGAATCCATGCTAATGAAAGCCTGTTACGTTTTCATGCTAAAACCGCTGAAAATCCACAAATAAAATGTATTACAGGGCGTTGCGTTGTTGCCTAAATAAGCACGTAAGGGGTTCCATAACTACTGGGCATACGTTAGGTTTGAAAGTGACTTTTTTTTATATGAGGCGGTGCAGACTGCTTATTTTTATTATTAAAAATGGGATTGCTCTTGGCCAGCATCCAGCCAAGGGGCAAAGATGAGGCCGATGATGAAGCGAGCTCACCCAGAAGATGCCTATTGACTCGTGCCTTAAAAAGGTCTAGGTTATATGAACTCGGAAATACAAACACCGGCAGAGAATTGCAAACCTTACAAGTGGGCATTATAAAACATGATGTAAGGCGCTTGGTTCGAATAAGAGGAATTTCGATCGAGGAGGGAGGATGGTATCGGATCGTGTGGATGGTGGTTGGTTGGTCGACCCAGGTATCGCTGGGAAGACAGTGTGGAGGCGGATCTGCGGCAGCTTCAGGTCGAAGACTGGCAGGAGGCTGCGCAGGATCGGGAAAGGTGGCGTGCTCTCGTTTTGGAAGCCAAGATCCTCTTTGGATCGGTGCGCCGTTAAGTAAGTAAGTAAGGATGGTATCCAATAAATAAAATAAATAAATGAAATAAATGAACTTTATTCTGTAAGTAGGCCGCAATGGCACTTTTACAAGTCAAACCCTACTAGCGTTTCACAGAGGCCACTGCCGAGAAGAAACGCCGAAAGAAACTCGACAGTCAGCCATTTTCTCACAAAAATATGCTTATTACAATGATAATACTTAACCTACTTAAGATCAAGAAATCTAAGACACATAGAATTCAAATTCCACGTCGGAATGTCCGATAGAAGAAGCGGAGGAGACGCCTTTATACATCTTAACTGGTTGCCCTAGCCAGCATTAGCGCAGCCGTAGCTTTATCACGTCATGCAGCAAAATCCTGGGATTATTTGAGGTATAGCAGGACTTGACCGAGAATTGTAGTATCTACGTGGCGATCACAATAGATCAGCTATGGTCGCAGTGATACGAGAGCTAAGTAGCTCGGGAATAGCCACAATACTCAAATAATAATCCTAAGAATCCTAATGGATGAATGGATGGATGTATGGATGTACGTTCCGCTTAATCTCAAAAACTACTGGACTGATTTCTATGAAACTTTCCAGTATTGTAGCTTAGACATCAGAATAGGACATAGGCTACAATTTATTTAAAAATCCATCCCCCTAGGGGGTTTAAAGGGGGTGGTAATTTTGTATGGAAAAGAAAATTATCTTTAAGATAGAAACTTATAACTTCTGTAATAGACTAAGCCTTAAAATGGAAGAAAACGATTTTCAGCGTTTTTCGAAATTAGCCCTCTGAAGGGGTGAAAAAGGGGTTGAATGTTTGTATGGAAAACGAGTAATATTCGAAATGAGGGACTAGACAAATGTCGTTTGTAGTAATATATAGAGCAGGTTAATAACTAGGAAATTAGATCAAAACAATAGGTAAAAAAAAATAGACTACCCGTGCGAAGCCGGGGCGGGCCGCTAGTAATAATATAACTCTATGTATGTAGGTGCGTTAGGCGACTTCCTGACTTGGCGGGGCGGGATCGATATGTGACATTTTCTTCCTTGACGTAAACTTACTGACGTCGCAAAGATTCCCGCTTGACGGAATACTGTCAGTATTACATTTGCGCAGTAGTAATATCATGCGCAGAAGCGGACAAGTACTGACTTCGCATCGTCCCGCTTCCGCGCATCCCGCGCCAGTCAGGAAGCACTCATTTAAATGTAGGGGCGCAGTAAAAAGTAGTACAGTCAAGGGCACCAATATGTATACACTTTTTCACCTTATTCCATTGAAATAAGGTTCAAAAATGTATACATATTTATGCCCTCGACTGTACTGAGTTGACTGACATTTTTCTCATATCGTACCGCCTCCGCACCGACAAATCAGGAAGTCGCCTTAAATATAAAATGTAGAGGAGAACACCCACACAGTTGCCTTACATAGGTACTAGAGGTAAAGCATTTTTGCCATAGTTGAAATGGGGGCGCTTCCGTGGCTCGGTCAATAAAGTCATAATGAAAATTGCACTTGGGTAATTACGAAACTCTGAAAACGGCAAATCCTGGAACCGAAAATACGGATTTGTTAAAATATTAATTTGAGACGTAAGAGTTACTTTTGATATGTGAATCGTGTTCAGTGAAGTGATTCGACTTGTTTTGGCAATAGCTCGTGACATGGCCTCTTTTCTCACTCAACTGGGAATAAAAGCTATCCTAAGGCCAGGATCATATATGAAAGTTTTCGATACTAATTTTACTGTCTCGCCCGTTTTAGTCCTTCCACAGGATTCAAGTAGGTATTTTGAATTAATTCTGTACACCAAATTTTATTGGTGTGAAATGCATGTTTTTTACATGAGAATTACAGAGACGAGATAAGTATATAGGTATATATACAAGTAAGTATATATACAATAAGACACATATCGGTCCCGCCCCGCCGAGTCGGTAAGTCACCTTAGGCGACTTCCTGACTTGGCGGGGCGGGATCGATATGTGACATTTTCTTCTTTGACGTAAACCTACTGACGTCGCAAAGATTCTCACTTGACATACTCGTAATACTGTCAGTATTACGTTTGCGCAGTAGTAATATCATGCGCAGAAGCGAAGCAGTACCGCCTTCGCATCGTCCCGCTAACGCGCATCCTGCGCCAGTCAGGAAGCACTCATTTAAATGTAGGGGCGTAGTAAAAAATTGTATCGCGTCGACTGACAGCTGACACTGACATTTGACATTTTTCTCATATCGTACTGCCTCCGCACCGACAAATCAGCAAGTCGCCTTAATCAAATCTTCAGCCAGTAAAAAAAATATATAACATGTCTAATACTAGCCTTTGCCTATCAATGGGATGATCTGTAATAAACAGCATTGAAGATTATCAACAAATTAAAAATCTCAAAATGCATGTAATTAATTAGATAGATTGTAATATACCATAGATAGATTGTAGATAGTAATGTAATATTAGGCTAGATAAAAAGGCTAAATAAAAAAATACTAGCAATAAGATTACGTGTAATGAAACTTACTAACATTTATTGTAGCAGTTGTCTGTTACTCGTCTTTTTTTAATTATATATTTTGACTACGTCACCAGCCAGTTAAAAGCAATGTTGAACAGAGGTCCACAGATCCGTAGGAGTAATAGAAACTTGGCGTACTAAATAAGAATCTGAGTCGGAAACTTGGCCCGTTTTCCCACTTGTTTTACAAAGCAAGAAGTTCTCGAGCAATTCCAGTAACGAGCTATTCTCATTTCTTGAAATAAAATATACAGTCTGCCACAGAAATAATATGTGATTTGCTGATCTGATAATCGCGATTTATAATTTTTAGGGTTCCGTACCCAAAGGGAAAAACGGAACCCTATT
This sequence comes from Cenopis cana, assembly GCA_951800055.1. Classification (NCBI taxonomy): domain Eukaryota; kingdom Metazoa; phylum Arthropoda; class Insecta; order Lepidoptera; family Tortricidae; genus Cenopis; species Cenopis cana. The sequence continues at coordinate 3,883,923 of OX637487.1, read as the reverse complement.
ACTAAGACTCCGCTGTCCGTCTGTCTGTCTGTCTGTCTGTCCGTCTGTCACCAGGTTGTATCTCATGAACCGTGATAGTTAGACAGTTGAAATTTTCACAGATACAAATATACAAATACAAATGCGTTTATTTTTCCTTTAAGTTACAATGGTGTATCGGTTAGTAATATCTTATATCTAATTGACATGGAAAAATCGGTGTGAGCACAGCGATAAGCTGGTTTTAAGCCCACCCGTAGTCAATAAGTTGGTTTCACATTAAGTAAATAGACAGGTTAGTAAATTAAATTAAGTAGGTAGTTACAATTGCAATAATACAATATTGAATTGACTATGTATAATGGTATTGAAGTGACTATGGAAATGAAATCACGTAACAGTTTTATTTTTAAAATTATAATTATGTCTACTCTTTGTGGGGCATCGCACATCTTGCAATTCTTTTTGTATTGAAAGGTAGAACTTTTTAAAGTTAATTTTAAAACGTAAATAAGTTTTGGAAAGTCGTATAGGTGGTGGGATAACGTTCCAGCACTTGGTGGCTGCGAAACGAAATGAGCCTCTAAAGGCGGCGGAGTGGTGGCGCGGCGCCTTGAGCTGCAGCGCGTTCACGGCGCGCTGGCGGCCGCGCGCGCCCTGCAGCTGCAGCGTGGCCGCCAGCGCGGCCGGCACTCCCGTCTGCAACACTTTATAAGTGGTGCATGCGAGGTGCAGCTGCCTTCGAGCTTCCATGTTCAAACTGTTTAAGTTGTTTAGTACTGGTGTAATACGGTCTCGACGCTTTACTCTTTCGCAAAATCTAACACATGCATTTTGCACTAGTTGAATTTTCTTGCCAGTCTTTGCGTCAAGGCTAGGTCCATATATAGTATCACAATAGTTAAATTGTGACAGAATAAGTGATTCTACGAGAGTACGCCTCACTTTTGTGTTTAAGTATTCACCGATTTTATAAAGAGATTTTAATTTATATATTGCAGACTTAACTTTCAGGTTTACATGCTTTACGTATTTCAAGTTAGTATCCATGTACAGACCCAAGTTTCTCGCGCAATCGACTATCTCGATGTGGGTCCCGTTCAGTTGAAAATCGGGCTTTAAGGAGAGAAACTTACTCACAGCTTGCTTACTGCCGAATACCATCGCGACAGTCTTTCCAGCGTTGAGACACTGCTGCATTGCCTTACAAGATTGATCAGATGATGTATTTCTGTTGCCGCTATTACAACAAATACTAAAAAACTATTTAAGGGACATGATTTGTTTGCCGTTTTTATAGATAATCGTACGGAACCATCGTGCGCGAGTCCCTCTCGAACTTGGCCGTTTTTTTACATTAGTTTTTACGGTTTCAAGGAAAACAATCTTGAATCTCGAACATTTGCAGCTTGCTATCTTCGAAACGTTCTGAAATAAGTGAAATTAGTACAATATTCTCTTGTGATATCCAAGGGAAACTAAGGCCAACATAACCGTCAAAATTCAAATCTAAACGAGAGGTTATTTTCGCGGTAGCCTAAACTCTACCTTAAGATTAACGTTAGGCAGCAGGGTAAACATAATATTGGATAACGTAATTTTTTGCGTATGTGTAAGGATTAGTATTGTAATTAAGTTTCTCGCACGTATGCACGCAGAAACAAACCAAAGGATAGATTCTTCCTTTCGTTTCTGGAGAAACGCGCACGTTCGCACTTTCACACTTAATATTAGGCTCAGTACCTCTAGTATAATTTGCGTTTGCGTTTAGGCTGCGTTTCCACCAGAGATGTGCGAGGATGCGTTTTCATACATTTGACACCTCGCAACGCGCCGAGCGAGGTGTCAAATATATGAAAACACATCCTCGCACATATCTTGTGGAAATGCAGCCTTAGTCTAATTTTGTAAGGCAACGCAGCAGCGCCTCTGACGGTCTAAGATGATCGCTTATATGTCGGACATAATTATAGCATTCGTCCCTCTCGCACTTGCATACTTGACAGTAAGGGACGAATGTAGTAGCATAAGCCTGCATCGAGACAACGCACATATGTTTTCACGATGCAGTTCAAATTGTGATGTACAACAAAATTGTAATAAACCGCTATATATTTATGTCCGACATATAAGATATCATCTTTGCCCCTCTAGTGGCCTTAGATGGTTACTATTTTTTGCCATTTAAGGCGACTTACTGACTTGGCGGGGCGGCCTCGATATGTGACATTCTCTTCTTTGACGTAAACTTACTGACGTCGCGAAGATTCCCACTTAACGGAATACTGTCAGTATTACATTTGCGCAGTGGTAATATTATGCGCAGAAGCGGACCAGTACTGTCTTCGCATCGTCCCGCCTCCGCGCATCCCGCGCCAGTCAGGAAGCACTCATTTAAACGCAGTAAAAAGTGGTACTGAGTTGACTGACAGTTGTCACTGACATTTGACAGTTTTCGCCACCGCGCCGACAAATCAGGAAGTCGCCTAAATAGACTAAACGCAAGCGTGTTCGTTTGTATTTTGTTTTGAAAAAACTTATACTTAGAAATACTGAATACGAGAGGCTTTTCGACATAAAATATTTGATAATGTGAATTTCGTATGTAAAGTTTGGAGCCTAAGATCCCAGTTTATCTGTAGGTAACATGATTAAGGATGAGTTGCACCAAATTACTATTACAGACCAATCAACGTCAAATAGGTATGGCATGGACAGCTCTCAACCCATAGAAAAACGACAAACAATCTTAACAACTCAACTTTCCATACAATCTTATTATATTTTAACGACCACCAAGTTGGCAATGGGTACCCTGAACCAAAGGAATTCAGAGTACTCCCGCTGAACTCCATCATCCGGTTCGTGGAGAGATTGGAGAACAGCTTGGAGTAGGTATAAAGGAGGGGGCAATTCACTAGTTTATTTCAAAGATAGGAAACTTGACAAAAGTCCATGATAATAGTACATTACTTACCAAGGGCGATAAAACAAATTATAAATATATTTTATGTCACACCTGGCCATAAAGTGGCCATTATCGCACGCTCCGCGCGCGAAAAAACCCACTTCCTGGCCAGGGGGTGACATAAAATTTTGTACTTACCACGGGCGATAATAAAGAAAGCCTCAGATCGCATATTTATCGCCCTTGCCTTCGGCTCGGGCGTAAAATACCTGCGATCTAAGACATTCTTTGTTTTATCGCCCTAGGTAAGTAATGTACTATTAACCGATTGAAGCGATTTAGTATCACATGCGTGTTAACTAACGAAATTTGAATTCAGAACCTACAATTTATATTATTTATAGGTAGAAATTTGTATACATTTTATTTGACATATCGTTTCACGGGTTAAACACTTTAAAGTGTATCTCAATGTTTTCGTAGCCGACTGTACTTGTTTATTTGTTGTGGGTCGTTTTAAAGATTTCTTACTTATGAGGTTTCTTCACTGAAAGTATCATAGTCTAAGAGCTATTTATAGTATATATGAACCCAAAGCTAAAATAATTTTGACCGACGAAAGAAAAAAGAAGTCGAGGAAGATCGTCAACCCGTCGTACAAATGCCACGAAGGAAATTTGCAAAAGAAACTTGTAGATGGCTATTATACGAATGGTCGACAAACCAACGGATGGAAGGCAATAGTGCGCAAAGTGACGACCTTCGTAGTAACGACCTTCAGTCATGAGAATGCGATGAGAAACTAATGAATTTCCGCTAAAGCTTCAGCAAAAATACCGGCAGCTGTTGCTTCTAATATAAATAGTTTTTGCTGTGTCTTATTGTGCATTATATGTATGTGCGAAAAGGTTCGAAAATCCATAAAATACCATGCTGGTGCGTCTTGGAGTGTTCTTCCCGCCACGTTGAGTTGCAACCTTCTTTAAAGTTATAATTGACACATAATTGACACATTATTTATATCAACGACTGAGGATATAAAATGCATGTTTTTCAAACTTGTGAAAGACCAATATGAAAGAGATCTCATAATATCTGTATGTACAGGGACTGGGTGTCGATTTTTGAGAGTCGAACGCTCGAAGTTTATCAGGCAGTTATGCGGCCGATTTAGATTGAAAAGGGAATTGCCTTCATATGAAGCCAGGCTCAAGAAATTCAATCTAGATACGTTGAAAGTCAGACGTCAGATAAGTGACCTATGCACCTTATATAAGATTGTGAACTCTGTAATTGACACGACTTTATTAAACCATATTTCTTTTAAAGTACAATGTAGATCCAACCGTAGGCAACATTTATTCAGCGTACCCCCAGCTACAAACAATGTATCTCACTATAGCCCAATACCGCGAATGTGCTCCCTTTACAATGACATTAACAAAGATCTAGACATTTTCCAACACAGTTTCATTACATTTAAGCATAAAGCTATATCCCGACTCAAACAACCTTAAAATAGTTATATATTAATCTGCTAAAATCAATGAGAACCTTTAAATGTTGTGCACGGTTGTTATCGATGTACAAATTTACCATGATAATCTTGTAATATCTGTCCTTGTATACTTTTTGATTTGTATATTGTTACTGTGCCTTATAAATAAATAAATAAAAATAAAAAAAAAATCACTCGAGATCCGTCAAAACACTATGACGTTTTGACAGATGTCGAGTGAAAAATCGAGCGTTCGACACTTAAAAATCGGTCCCCTGATTACGTAAAATACGACACTTATAAGCACCTAAGTTATAAATATAAAAGAATTTCGAATTTTCTAAATAATAATCTACAGGTCTCTAGTGCTCTTTTATAACCAGTAAATTACATAGATACATCCCCTATTTATGACCATCGAGTGATGAATATTGTGTAGTACCTAAATCAATCGATCGACTGGTGCTGACACCATAGCATCGACTATTGCAGTATTTTTTAGTTACAAGTCAACGTTAGCTCTAGGACTACAATCATTTTTAGCTTTCTAGGAAATAGTGATTGCAGTGTGATCAATCGAGACAGGGAAAAAGAATGGATGCATAATTTATCAGACTTCAGTTCAGAAATGTTGTTCGAATTCTAAATTAATAACGTTCATTGTGGCTGCCGGTTAAATATAATATTAAAATTGTTTCTATTTTAAATATCTCAGTATTATTTGCTTCCGCATCTAAACTGGAATAAATATTTCATTTTACTATATTTATTTGTTGATAAAGTGGTAGGAACAAGATGTTTTATAATGCCGGCCGACGTCTTTAGAATAAAATGAATAATAAATATTTGTGGACAATCTTACACAAATCAACCTAGTCCCAAACTAAAAGCAAAGCTTGTACTACGGGTACTAAGCGACGATATACATACTTATATAGATAAATAGATACTTAAATACTTAGAAAACATCCAAGACCCAAGAACAAATATTCGTGCTCGTCACACAAATAAATGCCCCGGCCGGGATTTGAACCCGGGACCTCCAGCTTCGTAGGCAGGGTCACTACCAACTAAGCTAAAGCGGCCGTCAAATATAGGTAGGTATTGACTTTCTCTTTCTCTTTATTTTACAAATACGCGACTAGACGCGTCGGCGTCATCTCCCACTTGACAAATATCGGACATATTTCAACGTAAATAGACCCTAATATTAATATCTGGAATATTATGAATTGTCAATTTATCACTAAGCGATAAGCGTTAACCTTATTCAATACGGCCAATACTCTCATCCAACGACCCCCAGTAGGCTGTTTTCCGTCTGAATAAACTACATAAAACACTTAAAGTGTCATATGACAGTTTACTGAGAAAATACTCGATATCACCCGAAAACGTTAGCTTTGTTTGCGATAGTAATATTGAAATCGATATAGAGTAGAACACAAAAAGTGGTGTTGAAATTCCAATGTTATGCTCTATTGCTCACACATCATAACATTACTAAACTTGGGCAGTAAAACAAAGAATGTCTTAGATCGCATTTGAAGTCCGAGCCCAAGGCGAGAGTGATAAATATGCGCTCTCTTTATTAAATATTTTGATGTCTCCCTCTTGTCAGGAAAAGGGATTTTACGCACGTCTAGTGTGCGATAACTGCCACTATCTTTTTTTATCACAAAAAAACATAGCAATTCGAAAATACAAGTTACTCGCCAAACTGCATGCAGTTTGTTTGCATGGGTACTTTCACCCGAGTTAAACACTCTACTTTTCATTTCGACTATGAGGAAAATAATTGAGAAATAAAATTAATAGTAAATGATATTCTAAGGCGACTTCCTGATTTGTCGGTGCGGAGGCGGTACGATATGAGAAAACTGTCAAATGTAAGTGTCAACTGTCAGTCGAGTCAGTACCGCTTTTTACTGCGCCCCTACATTTAAATGAGTGCTTCCTGACTGGCGCGGGATGCGCGGTAGCGGGACGATGCGAAGACGGTACTGCTCCGCTTCTGCGCATGATATTACTACTGCGCAAACGTAATACTGACAGTATTATTATTCAAGTGAGAATCTTTGCGACGTCAGTAAGTTTATGTCAAAGATGAAAATGTCACATATCGATCCCGCCCCGCCAAGTCAGGAAGTCACCTAAGGATTCAGTAATAAAAACCCGCGCTGCAGCCACCAGCAGCTGGCGCCACATTCGGCACTTTTAAGTGTCAATCAGTAATTAATTAACGCATTTAAATCATTACAAAAACAAATTCGTTAGAAAGGAAAATAGAGATGTACATATGGTCTCTGGCAGAAACATGAATATATGATTTAAATGAAAATGAAATAATTTATTCGTGACATAACATAATAATATATACAATATACAAACAGGCAAAACTAACTAATAATATTGCCACGAAACGGGCCCGCCTCTCATCTATGAGAGGAGGCATGTGCCCAGCAGTGGGACGTAGTCGACGATGAAGATGATTTAAAATATCACCGAGATGTATAATGTCTCTGAGCGTCATAATTAAGTCCGCCATTTGCACACTGTATTTTTTTGTGCAATAAAGTTTAAATAAATAAATAATTAAGATAAAAAAGAACACATGTTAATAACATCAGAGATGAACAAGGTTTCTGAGCATCAAAAGAAATATACCATAATAACAATTAAAAACACTAATTTAATCATAAAAGCGTGTATCTCTCTGAGCGTCCTATGTTCGAATGTTAGGTACTATGCTTGACTTAATACTTGGTTTATTATTTCTTTATTGCACACCTCACGCAAGTGAATCAGTATGTAGGTACCTACAGAGTCAAAACAACAACATGTGGGTAGAGGTAGACCATGTTCCTATGTCCCCTCGATGGGGCAGAGGGCTACTACAGTGCGCCGCCATCCCGTTCGGTCTTGGTGGTCTTGAGGTAGGCCTACTATGCTACACGTATTATGAATTAAACTTAAACACTGAACATGACCAGGTATTACATAAATTTTTAAAGCTTTTTTCTGCTTGTATTATTTTTGCTTGTATTATTGAGTAACTCCCATTTTTGACACATAATAATTTGACTTGTAAAACTGCTACTACAGAATAAAGTTCATTTTATTTATTTTTTATCCATTTTTACGAAACTTTAATTCCTTAATCGTAACTTTTTGCCTAATTTATGTCAACCAAAGACATGGATTAATACATATTTGATAGCATTTCTTCTCAACTTTCTTCAAACTGAAATGAAATTGCAGATTTAAGCAAAGAACAATTTCCTTGAAGAATTTGCTTTCCAAACGGAGTAATACTAATACATTTTCTTTTTTTCACTTCGCTAACGTTAACTTAATTTGGCTTGAAATGTTATTTCAGTAATGAGATTTCTTTACTTATCGAACAGAAATATTCTTAAAAGTTACTCGTTAATACATCCCTAATATTATAAATGCGAAAGTGTATCTGTCTGTCTGTATGTTTTTCTGTCTGTTACCTCTTCACGCTTAAACTGCTGAACTGATTTACATGAAATTCGGTATGGAGATAGATTGAGTCCCGGGGAAGGACATAGGATACCTACTTTTTATCCCGGAAATCATCCCTTAAGGGGGTGAAAACGTCTACGAAAGAGCGATGAGTATGTAAGCGCCTGATATAAGTAAATAGCAATTACTTCAATTCTATCGCGATAAACGAGTTCCACGCGGACAAAGTCACAGGCAAAAACTAGTAGGGTATAAATGTTTTCTCAAAAAATTCAACATCGACGCGACTCGCGGTATTTTTGCGGCTATATCTAGTAAAAATCAGCCTTAAGTATTCTGTTTTTTTTTAAATCTATAAATACTTCTCAAAGTACTGTCCTATACAAGTCTATGCAAGAATTGGGAAGAAACAAATAAACGCGATATACCTACATTTTACTATGACAGTACTTTATAGAAAAAAAGTCAGTAATTGAGTTTGTGTTTGAGTTTTTGACTCTGACATCTAATATACTTAATGGACAGAGCCAGGAATTTTCGCGGCAAAAAAAAGACTGTCGCAATCTCTCTATTGTTAGATTTTTTTTATCGATATCAAGTATATGAAAAATAGTATTCCCTCTCGCAATTACAAACTTGCTAGTGAAGGAGAACATAGTATACTACCGACATAAAATAAACGCTGTCAGGCAGAAACGAACTGTTTTAACTTGTGGTGCAGAAAATTCATGGTTAAAATAAAGGCACTGATAAACAAATCTTGTTTATTTTCAATGGCTTTATTATCAAAATATTATATACCTACCAGTAAAGTGGAAAAATATACCTAATAATCAAAATCAAAACGTCCGGGTACAATAGTGTTTTCAAACCATCAAGGAACCAAAATTTCATTGAAGTCGGTCCAAGAGTTTAGGAAGGAGTTAGGAGACAAATACACAGAAGAATTTATATATAGAAAATATTTATTTATTATTTTACATCTATATAAAATAAAATGAATTCATTAAGAGATCGTTAATAGGTATACAATTATGAATTTAAAATAGGTAATAATAATAATAAATCGCACAGCCACCACTTCGGTGCGGGACCGACCCGCCATGTCACCGACTCCGATGTCCGCACCCGACACGGCACCGGGGGTGCTGCGGATCGATCCCAGTGCCGACGGAGGCTGCGCGACCCCGAGTGTGAGTACCCAGACCCATGAGCAGCTGAGGAGGACTCTGGAGAAGGCGATTACGCAGTATCGCTCCACACCCAACTCTAGGCCGCGACTGCCACGCTTGCCCGTGAATAGACGCAATCTAGCGCTAATGGGAGCCGTAAATGATCTCCTAGACCCGTATTTACGGGCTAGCGAAGATTTAATTGATACCCACTCAATAATGTACTGTGGGGCCATCGCGGCGTGCCGTGTTGCTCGTGTCAAGTTTCCGGACGCTGACCGTGCACCTAGGACTGCCGGGGGTGTTCCTGCCTGGCAAGTACGTATTGAGCGGCGTATCAATTCGTTTAGGACTCTCATTGCAAAGCTGATCTGCTTCAGGGGGGGCAATAACCGCCCTCGAGTCATGCGTTTTGTGAACCAGGCCTTCGCGGGGACTGGTGTCAGGCCCCATGACTACATGACCTGTGTCACGGAACGCATTGACTTTCTGAAGCAGAAAGTCTATGCATGGGCAAGCCGTATTCGCCGCTATAGGGAGCGTGTGGACCGATACCAACAGAATCGCCTTTTCCAGAGTGACCAAAGGAAGGTATACCGGAAGTGGGAGGAAACCGACCAGCGTGTGTGCGACGGACAGCGACCGGATGCTACTGCCATGGCTAACTTTTGGCGTAGTATCTGGTCGGTTCCTGTCGAACACACCGAGGGCGACTGGATCGATGTTGTCGAGCGTGAGTGTGAATCCATCGAACCCATGGGGCCAGTGACCATCAGCCCCGAAGACGTAAGTTGCGCCATCCGTACGGCCCCGAACTGGAAAAGTCCGGGTCCGGACGGATTGCACAACTTTTGGCTGAAGTGGGTTCGGTGCTCACACGAACGCTTGGCAGCGCAGTTCCAGCAAGCCCTCGAGCTCGGTTCCCTGCCACCTTCCTTAACAACAGGTGTAACTTCCCTGCTCTACAAGTCCGGTAGTACCACTGAAGCGAAGAACTACAGACCCATCACGTGCTTGCCTACGCTGTACAAGCTCCTTACATCCATTTTGAGAACAAAAATTAACGCGCACATTGTTGCGAACAATATTTTGGCCCCAGCTCAAAATGGATGTAGGGTTGGGTCGCGTGGTACTAAAGAGCTCCTCCTCATAGACATGACCATTTGCCAACGAGTCCGGCGGAATAGAGGGACCCTCTCGGCCGCTTGGATTGACTATAAGAAGGCCTATGATTCGGTGCCCCATTCTTGGCTGAGGAGGATCTTAGAGCTGTATAAAGTTGATGCACCTGTAAGATCCTTCTTAAGTGCTTGCATGGGGCAGTGGATCACTGTCCTTCGTCAACCGGGTGGACGAGATGACTCTTCTGGGCCGCAGGGCTCTATCAGGATTGAGCGAGGTATCTTCCAGGGCGACAGTCTGAGTCCCCTATGGTTCTGCCTAGCTCTGAATCCGCTCAGCACTTTGCTGAAGGATTCAGGGCTAGGTTGTCAGCTCCGGAGAGAGGGTGAGGTCATTTCTCACCTGCTCTACATGGACGACCTTAAGCTTTTTGCTCCAAATACACGGGATCTGTTGACGCTACTGAAAACGACAGAAGCTTTCAGTAGCGCCATCAAAATGGAATTTGGAGTCGATAAGTGTGCGGTCATGCATGTACAGCGGGGGAAAGTTGTAAATTCTACAAATTTACAGCTCTCTGAGACAATGTCACTCAAATCTCTCTCCGAAGCAGAAACCTATAAATATCTTGGTATGTCACAGTCTTTGGGTATTGAGGGTGAGGACGTAAAGCGGGCGGTGAAGGAGCGTTTCTTCTGTCGCCTGACAAAAGTATATAATAGCTTTTTGTCGGGCGGCAACAAGGTGCGCGCCTTCAACGCCTGGGTGATGCCCTTACTCATATACTCCTTTGGCATACTAAGATGGACTCAGACCGAGCTGGACGCCCTGGACCGTAGGGTGCGTGTTCTGCTTACTGCGCACCGCATGCTACACCCGCGCTCGTCTGTTATGAGACTGTACATCCCGCGGAAGTGCGGAGGACGCGGCTTTTTAAACGCGAAAGACCTCCACAACCGCGAGGTGTGCAGTCTCAGGGATTATTTCCTAAACAGCGAGTGCGGGATGCACCGGGACGTAGTTGCAGTAGACGCATCTTACACCCCGCTCTTCATGGCAAAAGAGAACTGGCGCAGACTTAAAGTAATGAGTACCGAGGACCGCAAGGCCGTATGGAAGAGTAAGGAGCTACACGGGAGGTTCTGCAGGGCCCTTACGGGACCCGATGTAGACCTGCTCGCGTCGGTGAACTGGCTACGTTTCGGGGATCTCTTCGGGGAAACCGAAGGTTTTGTCTGTGCAATTGCGGACGAAGTTATCATGACGAACAACTACCGGAAGTATATCCTGAAGGACGGTACGGTCGACATTTGTCGGGCATGCCGCCGTCCCGGAGAGTCACTCAGGCATATCATTTCCGGTTGTGGTCATCTTGCGAACGGCGAGTACTTGCACAGACATAACCTTGTAGCCAGGATCATTCACCAGCAACTTGCTCATCTATATGGTCTTGTGGACGTCGAAGTGCCGTACTATAAGTACACACCTGCGCCAGTTCTCGAAAATGGTCGTGCCACGCTCTATTGGGATCGATCTGTCATCACGGACAGGACTATTGTAGCCAATAAGCCTGATATCGTGCTGATAAATCGATCGAAACGCCAGGCAGTGCTCGTTGACATCACCATTCCCCATGACAAGAACCTCGTGAAGGCCGAGAAGGACAAACTCAGCAAGTACCTAGACTTGGCCCACGAGGTAACCGCCATGTGGGATGTTGATTCAACGACCATTGTCCCGATAGTCGTTTCTGCGAACGGTCTAATAGCGAAGAGTCTCGACCAACACCTCAAGAGACTCTCGCTAGATGGCTGGGTCAAGGGTCAGATTCAGAAGGCGGTACTCCTGGACACGGCGCGGATAGTCAGGAGGTTCCTCTCTCTGTCGCCCTGACCACCGGTAGCTTAGGCCCTGCCTCGCTGCCGGCGGCACTCTAGGCTAGGTTTTTATAACGTTTTTATGTTTTGTAAGTGTATTTTTATATTTTACTTTTTATAGAAATGTTATACAAACCTAGGCTAAGAAAAGAAATAAATAAAGAGGAATAATAAATTAAAAATGTCAAATCTGGATGAAATAATTCAATGAAAAATAAAAAATCTCTAAATAATATACATTTAGCTAGAATAACTATCATAGTTTGGTTATAGTTTTTAGTTTATTATACGTAATTATTAATAAACTATCATAAGAACATGACATACTTGTATATCATTAGATAGCTTTTAGTCCACTCAAATAGGAATGCGCGTTCGGTGGATTGAAGAATCATTCATTCATTATTTTGACTAAATTGTAAATTCCCTATTTCAAGGGTTTTGAAATATTCTATCCCCCGTGTAAGGTTATTTGTAGGTAGTTAATTAGTTAATTAATATCGACCTTGTGGCAGAGGAACTTGCGCAATTGTTGGACTCTCCAGTTCCGCGTAATATTAACTTACGAATTACAAAATGGAATTAACATAATTCATTTGTTTTGGTTCATCACACAGAGCATCGAGCGTACTTATTTATTTTTAAATTGTGGGTACCTAAGCCTTGTTACAAGTGAATTACTTTATCCTACTAATATAAAAAAATGTGACAGTTTACATGTTTGGATAAATTGGATACAAAGATGCTTGTTACTCAATCACGCAAAAACGGCTTGACAGATTGTGGTAAAACTTGATTACCTATATATACTAAACTTGATTGTATGAACTTGGCAGACAAAGTCGCGGGAAACAGCTACTCGAATATAATAATGTTGATGTAATTATGTAATCTGTTATTTCTCAATATTAAAGCATTATAGGCCCAAGATTCAAACGCAGATGCTCAATAATCACTATATTGAAGTTTTGTCCAAGTTCGGGAAAACTTAGTTTTTTGACAAAGGTTTTCTACTAAGTATTATAGTACTCATTAGACGCAGAATTAACTGTTCTTTAACTTGCTAATAGGTAACTTTACGCTTGGATGCTTTGTATAGAACATATGAGCTATAAACCGAAAAAAGCCAGGTTATAAGGAGCTGCCAAAAGTTGTCCTGAGATATCTCGTGCTACCATTTTTGTTATAATATATAGTCAGTAGCATCCATATACAAAAATGTTCTACACCACCTTTTGCACGAGCACGCAACATTATATTGACTGGCGTAAAATCTTTGGTGACGTTTGCCAAACCAGACTTTTAAATAGGTATCCAAATCACAGTCAATAACTGTGGCAAATCGGCAGATTGAATGTGAAACAGTAAGTTGCGAGTCACTAGGTTACGACATTACCATCCGACACGGCCTTCTCGTTATGATGCTTGTTAAACAATAAGCAATAATAGCGTGTATAGAGTTACAGTACTTTTATCTCTAGGCCCTAAGTCAATAAAATGAGCATAAACCTGGACATACCGCAATTTTCTTTTTGTATTATATACAGTATTGTTAGTTATAGTTAAAATATAACGAATCGCGTCAATAAAAAAAAAACTAAATATTACCATAAAACCTGAACGAGTTCTCGGAAAGTGCAAGTTATTTTTTTTTTTAATCTTTGAATGCAGTTTTGCTTCTCTTTTAAAAATAAAATAATGTTCCCTTTAAGTAAAATGACGTACCTTAAGCATTCAAGGCAGTTCCAGAGCCCATACTTTTTTCCACCCTGTATGGAATCATTTAACATAATATTTTCACTTATCATAATATACTATTCAGAATAAATTGTTAAATTACAGTTATCTATAATTTCTGGTATGATAAACCAGAAAATTTGTTACTTACCGATTGGTTTAATATTGATTTCTTTAACTCGAATGAACGAATGCTCGCATGCGGACGCACACATAGGACCTGAGGTTCAGTTGAAGCCGCTCAACCAATCTCACTGGAGCGCAAACTCTTAAGAGTATTCCTGTGTATAAACCGCCCGCGTGGTCGTATCGGAGGTTTACCCTGGCTTTCCGCAGGCCACTCTCCGAGCGCGCACTCCTATCGCTTACGCATTACGCATCGAATTTTTTAAATACCTTTTTACAGGCCACATTTAGAAGACAATTCGTGCAAGTTTAATAACCCTAGGTGGCGCTATTATTAATTCCGTCAGCTTTCTTCAAAGATGAATAACCATGGTCAAGCGCAATACGCGTTACCGAAGAGTTGCGGTCTGGTGTTTGGCGCCTGGACAAAAAGCTAGCGTGTGAAACACAGGTTCATAAATCTGGTGAGATCAAATCATTTTCATTGTTAATGTTGCTGAGAACCACAGTTTTCTTTTCAAACTGTTCTGAAATCGTGCTTACGTAAACGTGGTATGCTAGTGTGGCAAATTTGCTTTAATGAGTTTAGTGAAAGGTTAACTGGAACTTGCATTGCAATGAAAATGAATGATTTTGAATAGTATTTTGATTAATTTTACTCTTTTGATTATTTTCAAGAACTGGGGCCTACGATTATTCGTAGCAGACCCCGGTAATCCTTTAGATAAAACTGTACTGGGATAACCCTAAAATAAGTTTAAAGTCAAGTTTAGGTACTACGAGTATATATATACAGAACTTACATTCCAATTGGCTTTATTATTACAATTCGTTATAGTTTTTGAATTCGATAACTTAACCCTTTTTGATCAAAACATTGAAATGATTTAAATAATAAATGATTTATTCATGTATGTGGGAAATGGGTTACAATTTGCAGTTCTAGTTGCAGTTAGGTACATCTAGTAGACTCACCATACCCTACCTTTTCAGGTGTAGTACATACGTCTAATTAATTCCACTTACGTATTAATCAAATGTCACGTAAGAGGTTACAATAAAAATTTAATTAAATTTAAAGGAATCATTCAGAAAGTCATTGATATTATAATAATCATTTATATATGAGTAGATTTTTAACTAAACTAAATAAGTTGCACTAGTAGTTGTATGGTATTTATAATTAGATTAGACTAAATTAAATCAATATAATAAGTTTAATTTATGACACTTAAAACTATCGGGTACCTTATTATAAATCCGTTAACGTGTCCCTTAGTTTACAAAATCAAGCCATGCCCTTAAGTTTTGTAAACAGTAAAGTTCGAAGATCCACATCATGTTACAAATACATATATGTATGTACCTCGCAATCCTCGCACGGTTTCTTCTCGTAACAAATGTATACTCTTTTCAACTCTTTTTACGCTCGTTTAGCCATTAGGAAGCAAAAACGTGAGAAAAAAACGAGTGGCGAGGCCGTCAGTTTGAGTACACCTATTGTTTACGTTCACGAAATATGCGTAGTTCACTCGATGGCAAAAATTTCGGGTCCCCTTCAAGAGGTTTTTTAAATATTTTTCACTAGATTTATTACAATTTCCGGTATCCTATCATAAAAATATCAATATCTCGCTCCGTTAACGTTGTTTTTTTTTCATGGGTTTTTAACAATCCGATTTAAACCTGGAAACGCTACTTTAATAACCGTTATTTTTTCAGTTTATATGTAAAATTTAAATAAAAATCCTGACACTCTATAGGCTGCGGTGCCCACTTACCATCAGGTACCTACGTACAATACAGATGCACTTTATTGCACACCTCAATAAATAAAACTATTACAGAGTACAACTCGGTTACAATATCTGTTGACCTCGAATGTATGTGAAGCCAGGTCCACAGATATTGTAACCGGGTTGTATTTAGATTTAAATCTCTGTGTATGTGTAGTCCATCGATGAGAAGGTTGGCCGACCATCTACCATCAGAAAAGATCTAATACGAACTGAAAAGGTAAAACGACCGAATGTGGCGATTAATCCTCCTCGCGACGTCAGACTTTAGATCGCGCAGACTATTTTCCTGTCTGGAACGAGAAACGTCAGCGTTGTTAATATCCTGGACGTAAAAGAAAAACTCTTGTGGGCTGTGAAAAATGCAAACTTGAACTGTATGTACACAAAGGCAATAATTATTTCCGTTAATTTCACGTGTAGGTAACCCAGGAATTGTACCAAATAACATTATAGATTCAGTGTGCAATGCTCTAAATATTAAGTTAGATAAAATTAAAACTCATTACTACTTTCAAAATTGTTTTCCTTGAAATCGCATGATTTTCCTAATCTGAAAAAAAAGTATATATTATAGTCTCATCCAGGAGTAAGGCGACTTCCTGACTTGGCGGGGCGGGATCGATATGTGACATTTTCTTGTTTGACGTAAACTAACTGACGTCGCAAAGATTCCCGCTTGACGGAATACTGTTTTGAGCAGTAGTAATATCATGCGCAGAAGCGGAGCAGTACTGCCTTCGCATCACCCCGCTACCACGCATCCCGCGCCAGTCAGGAAGCCCTGATTTAAATGTAGGGGCGCAGTAAAAAGTAGTACTGATTTGACTGACAGTCTACCGTCGGTGGCAAAACTAAAGTTAAACTATTAATGGGAAACGGCTGTAAGAGTAGTTAGAGAGTTCAATTTGTAATTATTATGTAACTTAGATCAGTAAATATTAAATGTTATGACTTTTTATAACTAACACTGAAAGTAACTTAATGTACCTATGTAGTGTCTATGGAGAGAAAAAGTAAGCTGTTTTCATAACATCGATTCACACATGTAATAATATTTAAATACAGTGAGTGTTTATGAAATGTCTAGAAAATATTAGGTACTGTTTAGTGATAGTGGTAGTGATGTTAGTTAGACATAGGTACATCTAACATAATAGATTGCGAATAGCTCTAAGGCAAATAGTTCTTCACATTAGAAAAATAATGGAGACTACAATATAATGTTGACTAAACACATAGCGTTGCATTAAGGCGCTACAACGAGAAATTTGCTTATCTTTCAAAGTATGGGAGCGCACAGTTAATAACCACTCAAAGCGGTCACCCATCCAAGGATTGACTTGGGCCGACATTGCTTAGTCTCGCATACCGCATATATACATAATAGGTACAAGCTGATGATAATAACACTCATGAAAAAAAGCTGTTTTATGCCTCATGACCGAAAAAAATTACGTAGCATGACACCGCACAATATGCAGTGACGCATCTTAGGCGACTTCCTGATTTGTCGGTGCGGAGGCAGTACGGTACGATATGACAAAACTGTCAAATGTCAGTGTCAGCTGTCAGTCGACGCGATACCATTTTTTACTACGCCCCTACATTTAAATGAGTGCTTCCTGACTGGCGCGGGATGCGCGGTAGCGGGACGACGCGAAGGCGGTACTGCTCCGCTTCTGCGCATGATATTACTACTGCGCAAACGTAATACTGACAGTATTATAAAAGCGAAGAATCTTTGCGACGTCAGTAAGCTTACGGCAAAGAAGAAAATGTCACATATCGATCCCGCCCCGCCAAGTCAGGAAGTCGCCTAGCGACATATTTTTTACTGTACGGAACGGCACATTAAAGTTTATTTAAGTAAGGAAAGTAATATGAAGCGTTCTACTTCAATCTAAACCAATCTTAAGGCGCTCATTTTAAAGTTGGGTTTACTTTACATTCGTTGTCATTCGTCTCTAAGTAGTAGAGAGGTTTTGCCTGCTTAGGTGACTATGCAAGAGATGAAACTGACAAAGGTCATTGACATAGCCACTGGATGCGCAAATTGAATCGGTTCAGTGGTTACTGCAGCCAGTTTCATGATGGCCTTGACGGCTCAGACCGGCGGGCGGGACGCGGCGGTCGAAACGCTGCTTTACTATCAAGGCTGGATTCGGATGTTTTAATTATGATTCGATACTACCAATATTTAATTAGACGTAGTTAGACATAGTTGACTCGAAAAGGCTCTATCAGTTCGTTTTTGGGTTTGGGAATTATATCACGGTTACCTATATTTTAACTTTTGGACAATATCTCTACACTCGACACTTCTCGTACACTTAGGTCCTTAAACCACGTTATTTCAAGACGTGCTCATTATGAATATGTCCATAACATAAGTAAACTCGTGTATCACGAAAAGTTATCATGGCAAATGTTAAAAAATATGCAAAATTTGGTCAAAACAGGACAATATGAACAAAATAATTATGAAGCTGTACGCAGTGTCTAGATAATTTTCATGTAGCTGACAATTAATGTATTTTATCAGCTGGATGATATGTTTCATGTTCAAACGTGCCAAAGAAAATTAGTTTAATTGGTATTCTTGTTCGTAATAAAATCAAGAATAATTAATCGAGCTCATCACTGTATAAATAAAAAGCCGTTGCCTGAGGTAATTCATTATTTAATTTGATCATGTATAATAAGTAAAAACGCCCGTTTGTTCGCACCACCGTCCGAGTGATGTCCATTTCACGCAGTCTTCGCGGTTGGACTTGAAGACATAACGTGGATAAGCCTTTTTCAATGCAATAATTAAATATTTTTAGTAACTCTTAGACTCGATTTAAAGATCCTTTGTAAGGGCCAATTTTTATTTACTACTTACGGTTTAAATTGGTGGCTAGATTGACTTTCTTATTCTGAACAATGTTCGCACAATTTCCTACAGTATAGTATAATCTTTTTCTTCTGTTGAGTAAAAAAAATTGGAATTTTCGTAATTCAGTAGATAAAATCCACGAAAAGAAAAGGTTTAAGGGGACTTATTATGATTTTATATGTTCTTTGTACAGAGTTGTGGGCTCTTCCAACCTACCTTTTTTCATCACATGCTGATGAAAAGTAAAAATCTACAACACTAAAAAAAAATTGGGACCTTAGTTAAAAAACTATCAGACTTTTTTCTCACGGATCTTTACAAAATCTGGCTTAGATATTAAATTATTTGCAGTAAAATTATTTTCTAGACAAAGAGGAATTGATTAATTGTGTGTGTAGGTACTTTGGTTCGCGTAGGGAAGCCACTGCCACTGTAGCAGAGCGGTAAATGGGTTTGAATCCCAGCCTATTCAAAAAACTTTTGTAGGATATATCATTTGATACTTAAGTTGCTTTTCGAGTTTAATCGCAATAAATTCAAGTTTTTTCTCTCTCTGGGTTGGAATGTGCTTAGGCATTCCGTTACCTACCAGAGTAACTCATAGGGATAAGTTCGCCTTTGTGCTTTAATCTTACCAGCGCTGTGTGCACCTAGTGTATCGCGGCATATGCTGAGTTCGCTCCTATTGTCACACTGTAATGTGCGCGGACTTATTATTTCTTTGTTAGTATTTTTGTGTAGTGTTGCTTGTACATTAAGTATGTTGTGTGACAATAAACTTTTATTATTCTTATGTGACATGTTTATTGTTTTAACCTGTTTTTGTGTACATTAAAGTGCTAGCATACATACATACTACTGGGTAATCCATATGACGAAGCATATATGAGTTAAGTAATACACTTATCTACTCTCTGTGGGTCTATTACGTGAGGTCAAGATCCTTACTCATGAATCATGAAGGCTCGACTAATAAAAGTTCCCAAAACTATCATACATAAATAATACATGAATTAAATGTATAAATTACGCAATATCTTTTATTTTCTTTCAATGTTTAAAGACTCTTCAGATTCATTTGAAATACGAATCTTATCCACTTTATTCTCCACACGTCCAACGGCGCGTCAAATCGTTTTGTAAACAATATAAATAATAGTCGTTATCCGATCCGCGCATAGTTAGTACGCCGCGAGCTGCGCGAGAGTCAAGAACGATGATACGCGCCATACTCCTCTGTGCCGTTTTTGCCACCGCCGTCGGTGACACAGGAACTAATTCTACAGGAGCAGCTGCCACAGGAACTGAGACCACAGGAACTGTTACCACTAAAGATGTTAACAAACGCGAAGTTCTGGAGTTCTACCCCGACTGGGTCCCATTTAAAAACAAACACGGAGATGAACTTGGAGAGTTCGTAGACGTAGTAAAACCTAAAGCCAAAGTGAAAAAACGACTTGCACTACCTATGAATTTCTTAATAAAATCCTTAACTGATGATGATTCTGGAGACTACATGGGACAAGGGGAATCTGATGGTGAAGATTATTTTGATAAAAGAGACTGGCAGGACTTGAACAGGCCAGTATATAATGTAAGTAAAGCAATATCAAAAGAGAAGCTCTCTGATATTGATGGAGTGATTAATATTATAACGCAAGCAAGACCCACTTTGGCAGATGAAATACAAAAATCTATAACAAGAACAACAGTCACAAATCAGTATGACGATGAATATGAAACACAAAATCGAAAAGCGAATATTACGGAATCGGCAGAGGATCAGACGACCACTATGGAACCAGAACTACAACTACCCTTGACTCCTAGTTCAAAAATTCCTTTGTTTAACAACGACTACGAAGTTGACTCAGAGCCTAGCACTAGTACTAGTAGTCCTCAGGAGTCAGAAGATGAACAAAAAGAGAATGAAGAGAAAAAGAAGATAATTCTAGATAGCGTCGATCAGTTGAAATTTAGACATGAACAGGAAGCTAAGGCTATCGCCGAAAAAAATAAGCAAGACGAATATGATAATCAACTTCATCACAGAACCATAAAGATGAAGAAAAATCAAAACGTATCTCATCGCAAACGTGGACAAACAACCCCTCCAAACTACGATGAGTATGAAGATATGTCTTGGAAGGATAAATATACTATAAACGTAGAAAAGAAACCCACCTCCACCACAGAAGAAGAAGAAGAAGAGACCACTGAAGAGCCAGTTCAAATAAAATTAACCGATAAAACAACGATCAAGCCAAGGGTCAAAACGGATCGAGGGAAATATTCAGTGTTCAGGAACCCAAGTCTCTTCGTCGACTTTGTTGATGAAGATGAGGTTAATAATCAAATCAAACGTAAGAAAACATCGAAAACATCGAAAACGCCACAGCGATTTTCTTCTAAATATTCGGCAGCCCCTTCTAAAATAGATAGTGGTGAAAATTACATATATCCACCGCCCGTTGCAACCACAACAGAAAAAACAGAGACCGTCGAACCAATACTGTACTTCCCTAAAATAAAAAATAAAAGAAAATACAAAAAGTCAAGAACTACTACTACTACCACCACTGCTCCAGATTCTTACGTAGCAGAGACGGTGGAAGACAATCTAACAACCAAACGTACTACAGAGCCAATGGTATACATGGTGACTACTGAAGATTATAAGACCACTGCATTTGATTCTGATCCCACCAGCACCGTAAGTCTGTGGAAAGATGACTCTGACATGATCACTGGTAAAGTTAAGAAAAGCTTGAATAAAGCAAATAGCTACACGATCGTCGATAGTACACCTCATAATGAAGAATTGACTGCAGAGTCAATAGGACCATCAGGAGAAGCGGAAACAAGCCAGAGTGAAACTGTTACGGATGCTGAGCCGGCTTCTAGTGATCACAAAAAGGAAGAACCCAAGGACTACCACGTGGAAAAAGGTAAGTGCCTCTGCTCTCATTCAATTCAATTCAATATCTAGACACGCGGCAGCGTGTCAAGCCAAAGTTAAAAAAAAAGAACTGGCGACGCAGCGGCCGTGTGTTATATTATCGTTTATTTCAGCCATTGTCCATTTGCCCATTGCCATTAGATATGTCAGGCGAAGTTTCGTGAAGTCGCACGACTTCGCCTGACGTCGCTACAGACATAAGTCGTGCGATGTCGCCAGATATGTCGAAATCTGCCGGCTTCGCTTGACATATCGCCGACACATGTCGTGGGACATTTGTCCCCTAGTGAATCCCCGGCTTTAAGGTGCAGGGGTGGGCAATTCGTAGGTTTTGGCACTAACGAATGTATTTAATATTTTTTTGGATGTAAATATTAGATATGCGAAAAAAGTGATGTGGAAATACTCAAATTCTTCAAAATTATGAAAATTTAAAAAAAATTAAAATAATATCGATGAAAAAAAAATACATCACGAAATAGCTAACAGAAAAATAAGCATACTGACCAAACATCATTACTTTAATGCAAACACAAACGAAGAAAATCATGCGCAAAGTTTGTATGGAGAGAGCTTGCCCTACCCCTCCTCTTAAGTAATTAGGTCGCAATAGCTCTCTTCTAGATAAGATTCTACATGAGAATTAAGAAAATGTCAAGATGCTTGTCAATTAAACAGAAAATGGCTTAAATATGTAGATGAATGTTTTTAACTGATAAGGATCCTTAACAGGCCCAAAGACCTGTTAAAGGCCGGTGCACATTAGTTGCGTGCGCAGCACGTAAGCGTCGACGTGCACGTGCACGTGCGCGTTGTAAAGTATGAATCTCCATAGTAGATGTCACACCGCTTGCGTGCGCACGCGCACGCACACGTCACGCAATCGGTGTGACATCTCCTATGGAGATTCAGCCATGTGCACCGGCCCTTAGAAGTAAAATCTTCCACCAGTTTTATGACTTTTAAAATTGGAACTGGGGGCCGATTTTTGAGTTTCGAACGCTCGACTCGACATCTGTCAAAACGTCATCGTTTTTTGAGAGATCTCGAGTTCCCCTGATTTGTTTTGTTTGATTTATTATTTGGTTTGTTTCGTACGATTTAGTATGTACAAGATTAAAACTTCTTTGCCAGCTTTTCTTGCATGTAAAATTTCATAAAGAAAAGTTTTCAGGACAACACATAAAAATAACTTATGAAATGTAATCAAATCCTATGATCTAAACCTTGCGTGGGGAGTAAATGTAAAAGACTCACATATATTTTTATCTTTGGGTAATACGTTTAGCCTAAGGGCTAAGGGACCGCCGGTTATGAAATCATCATTGACCCGTGTTTGTAAGACTTAACATATCTCCGTTTAGTTGAAATATGTTTTTATCTACACACATATCATAAATCCTCTAATATGCGTTCGGAAACCGTAGAAAATGACTCTCATTTCAACATTCAATGAATTTATGGCAATTTTCTTATCTGTGGCTAAGGCTACAGCAGTAATAAAATATTTCATTTTAATCTCATATATGATGTTAAAATATTACTTCAAACAAAAATGTCAAAATTTAAATGTCAAAGTTGACATGTCCCTATTCTAGTATCACTGAAAATTTAAATTCAGTCGATGCGAAATGTCAGCTCGATGTTTTTTTAGTATATATCGCACGAAATTTGAGCTAGAACGACATGATCACATCAGAATAAGGACTCTTTACTTTTTAAAATAACATTCAGGTATCGGTTGCCAGTTCTGATTTCGATATTTCCGCAACCGTGCAAAAAAGGTTGTATTAACACAATTATTGTATTTATTTACTACGGTTTCTGAACCCATCTTAGAGTAATTATAATATGTGTGTAGATAAAGTAATGTATGCAACTGTACATAATTAGGCATTAAAACACTCGTGTGACCTTATTATGAAACTCGCCTTCGGCTCGTTTCATAAAACACACTCGTGTTTTAATGCCCCTCATTATGTACCAGTTGCATAAACTACTATTCTCTATGATCAAAAATATTTTTTTAATTTGACAAATATCAAAGTGACAGATGACACTTGGTTTGAGGTTGTGAGCAAGGGCCTGTTACGCTTTGGTAGAGAAAGATGGGATTTTGCCCGTCGCCGCGTTGGTGAACACACGTGCTCTTCGCGACGACGGAATGAATCCACTACCGTACAAAACCAGTTGCCTACTGTCATGGCGTCGTTACCGAACAACGTCTTTGAACAAGTATTTATTGGCGAAATCATCATAAGTTTAATGGAAAGCCATTTTTAAAGAGTGGAGTGTGAAGTGGTAGAGAAAGATGTTGACCTTGTTGCGATTCCTATAAGACGAAAATAGAAAAGAATGCCACGTTTTGTCTCTATCAGCGACCGAGCATTTTGTCATGGTCGGTTTACAGGCAGAGGCACACTTCTATAAGCAAGAAATTGGACATGCAAACCGGTCAAATTGCGTAGTATAAATTTTATATGAATATTCTTTCTCTTACCCCCGGTCGCTCGATAGTGTATCTATAACTACTTTTATAGACTCAGGGTCGGTTGCACCAACATACGAACACAGACCGGTCATCGTCAAATATGGCGCCGGCAGCTGTCATCCCATAGAAACTTGTCAAACTTTCCATACAATCAGATTTGACGAACACCGCTTACGATTACAGACGGTTTGGTGCAACCCAGCCTATATCTATGGTTGTGACTGTAACTGCAAAAACCGGTCAAGTGCAGACGGACTCGCGCACTTAGGGTTCCGTACAAACTTTGATACACGATAACCTTTCCGACATTCGGAAATTTAAAAAATTTAAAAAGTGCGTGTCGCCCAGCGGCACTCACAATGTATTTTTTCAAGATGTTATTGTAGGTGCAATAAGGGTAATACTTATTTAATGATACAAAATATACTTATTTAGTTTTTTGTTTAGTTTAGGCTATTTTATTATTATATTATGTAAATTCTGCAAATAGACCACAAGTGCACTTTTATATGTCACAATCCGAATCTATCAATTACGAGCAAGTAAAAGAATACAATTTTCAAAATAAAATTAATAAAAGAAAATTGTTACGTGTCAAAAAAAACGTTAAAAACTAAATTAAATGTATAACTATCACGATTTGTTAAGGATGTAAAAGGCCTCTAAGCGTCAAATAAAGTAAAAAAAGTAATAAGGCAGATAAGTTAACTCATACCAAATTACACCTTTCTATTTCTACTATTAACGATTGATTACTGAGCTAAACTGCGGACGGACGAACAGACATGGTGAAACCATAAGGGTACCTTGTTTACTACGGAACCCTAAAAAACAGCTCGCAGAGCCACTAGCATCCACTAGTTTGTTTGTTTATCAGCGATAATTTGTTCATCTCGTGAACCGATTACTCGCTTGAACAGTTTTTATTGAAAAATATCTTTTCTCGCGGACATAATACGTTTAATTGAATTTCCGAAACCAACCGACCACAAAACATAATCCTATTCGATTCACAACTGCGGAACTAAATTTCAAAGAAATTGCACCAATCATTCGGAAACTCATTTGTGGCAACACCAAAATGGATCTCGTAACGGCGCATACAATACAAACTTTAATGTTCTCGAGATTAGTTACACGGTCTCGTAATCCGTTTTCTACTTAACTATCAGTAATAGGCTCACTTTTGAGTTTGTAAAAACCATCTGAGACATAGAATATAGTGTCTTAAAATCTAAAAAAATATATGTGTTACATAAGGATCTTGTCTAGCCAAAATCGCAGTCAGTTACATGACCTGATGAATTTCACTCGATAGAAAAAAATCGGGAAGTTACCCCTTTTTGGAATGTATTTTCAATACTACGGCTGTATTACTGATATTTAACATTTAATTTTTGTACTCAATTAAAGATCCTAAATAGTTATAGACAACTTCGCTGGGTTTGCTTTGATAAATCGCTACACTGAGAAATTTAGAGACTTTGAAACGCTGTCCTGCCCAGACTAGCAAACAGTAGGGGCTGATTTTCAGATATATGATTCTTGACTATATGATTGTAGTACTGACAATAGCGAAACATGATTGCTTAAAATTTTCTCGATAGAAAATAAATCCAAAGTTGAGTATATATTTTCCTTTTTTCCTCAGCCTACTAAAACAACGCATTATTAAAAGACACGATTAAGTTAATATGATGACATCTAGGTACTGACAAGAGGAAGTTTAATAAACCTGCACACATAGATATTTAAAGAGATTTCTCTAAAAAGCTATTCTCGGAGAGGGTTGCATCCCGTTTTGTCGTGAGCGAAAGCGAAAGGGTGTATCTTTCAATCGATATATCGCCTTAATGACTATAGCTAAATATTTACGAAACCACGCGCAGAGCTTGCGTAGAGAGCGGGATGGTTAATTGTAAACTCACGCGTGTTGGAGCGGGACATTTGCGTTGGGGATACCTCCCCTTAATATTATTATACCTACAACGATGGTGGCAAACTAGAGTATGGTCCACCTGATAGTAAGCATAGGTACTTCTTCTTCTTCTTCTCGTGTCGATGGTTACTACTTATACTATAGAAGTTCGCAATTTCAAAGCAGTCACGTACGTACGTTGTCGACTGTTCGACAAATTTTGAGTAGGTATTCACTGTGTTGACTGGAAAAATAGAGGGTAAACGGGGAAGGGGAAGGAGGAGGATGAACTGGCTCGACAACATCGAAAACCGGCCAAGTGCGAGTCGGACTTCGCACATTTAGGGTTCCGAGCCGACCGCAAAGTTAAGTTGGTTTTTATAGGAAAAATGAGGAAATTTCAAAGAAAAAAATCTAATTTATAAATATATTAGTATTTGTTGGTTAAATATACGTAATAACAAACATTATTACCAAATTTTAAGTTTATAGGTATTTGGGAAGTTAAAAAAATATTCGGAACAAAATTTCGTAAAAAAAGCTGACTTTGGTGGCTTCTCATTCCTGTTTTCCAATATTTCTTTTTAATTAAAAATATAGTAAGTATCTACTAAATGAGCTCTAAACAACGATACCCCACTCGATAGGGTAGGATAAACATTTTTTTTGCGGCCCCCTTTAGCTTTATGAAAGCCCCCCTTGAAAACATTTAAAAATAAGTTTTGACTATTTGTATGGCTTCGGGCCAACAAAATTTGAAGCCTGTAGCTCCAACCGTTTGGCTGTAAAACCTGTGTGACAGACGACGGACGGACGGACGTCTGGGCGTCACCAATAGGGTTCGGTTTTGACCCTTCGGGTACGGAACCCTAAAAATGAACAGGCACTAAGGACGCGGCTACGCTCGCTAGACTGGCCATGAATATGAAGGACTTTGCAAGGCTGGCCTCCGACGCCCGCTAGGGCATAGCAGAATAGAGGATGATTCACGCTAGACCGTTCCGTGTACGGGCCGGCCCGTTTTGTAGTACAAGAAATCGACGGACGCGCGACGGCAAACACTGAACGGCAGAAGACTGTGTTGACAGCAGAAGAGACAAATTTAACGGGGATAACGCCAGGAGAATGGTTTGAATTGAATAATAATAATATTTACTTGCATATCAATAAATTGTGAAAAGGGCCTCTACGTGTTGGCTATGTGGTACTCGTTGGTACTTCGGTATCTCAATACTTCGGCTCCGCGCACGCCTCCCAAAGTTCCGGGATATCATTATTGTGCAGTGAGCGGGAAAGACATACAAAAAATAATAATATTTATGTCACACCTGGCAACCACCAGATGTTCCGCGCGCGGAAAATCACACTTACTGGCCGGAAGGTGACATAAATTTTTCTACTTACCATGGGCGGTAATAAAGAAAGCCTCAGATCGCATAATTATCGCCATTGCCTTCGGCTCGGGCGTCAAATACCTGCGATCTGAGACATACTTCGGCTTACCATCCTTGGTTACGATCTTACACCTAGTCCCAAACTAAGCAAAGCTTGTACTTACTACGGGTACTAGACGACTATATACATATACTTATATAGATAAATATATACTTAAATACGTAGAAAACAATGACTGGGATTCGAACCCGGGACCTCCAGCTTCGTAGGCAGGGTCACTACCAACTAGGCTAAAGCGGTCGTCAAAAATAAACTACAACAATGCTCAAAACTGGGTCCAGGCCATGCCAAACAGTAAAAACATTTATTTCTAAGCGTGTAATTTGTGCCAATTCAGCCAATTATAATGAGTATTTATCGTGACATGCTCAACAAAAAAATGTAAAGGTATGCGTTAAGCGACCTGTGTGCACGGCAGTTTAGAGCCAAGTTTTGTAAAAACATCGACACTTGCATTGAAATCTATCAATAGGTCTACACCAGACTCATAAATTTTATTTCCATTAAATGCTCAAAGATATTCCTTTTTAGTGTTCCGTAGTAAAACAAGGACCCCTTATAGTTTCGCCATGTCCGTCCGTCTGTCCCCAGCTTTGCTCAGTAACCGTTAGTACTGTAAAGCTGTAATTTGGCATGAGTATACATATCAATGACACCAACAAAATGGTAAAATAAAATCTTGAATAAATTTTATTTTAGAGTAGGTACCTCCCCTACAACTAATACAAAAACCCCATCGTGTGGAGTGGCGTGTGGGGTTACGAGGCATATGAAAAAAACATTGTAGTAGTACCTATATGTAATTAATTTAAAAGGAAAAGTATCACAACTATGTAGGCAGCATTAGTTAGTAACTTAAACTTTCGTACAATTTCCATTGATACATTAGAATTTAAATAAAGTTTCATTGTGTCAAAAAAATAGTTCCTAAACACAACTTTGCAAATTTTATTGCGCGTGGCCCGACACGCACTTGGCCGGTATCTGTAACAGTGGCGGCGCGTCAAAAATATTCTAAGGGAAGCCGGAAATAATTTGCCTATCTTATTCTTCATGAGCCGTAGTAAAAGAACTGGACTGGCTGAAAATAAGGCAAGCCGGTGGGAATCGAGTTGTATGGACGCTCCGCCACTGATCTGTAAAGACATCAGGCTATGATATTAAGAACCGAAATCAAGTGAGCGGAAACACTCATAGTTAGCAGTTATAAACAACCGAAAGTTGTTTAAAGTTAATATTCCGTGCACTTTCGCATTTATAATATTAAGCAGTATGGTTTTTTTTTCATTTCTTTAACTATCATACCAGTCAATCCAATGAGCCACATCGGATCAGTAAAATAATTATCAATGAAACGACTATGTTTACCCATGCGACTAAATGAATAAATAAAACAAAAGAACTTGCCGCTAACGACAAGCACGTTTCACGGTGCACAGAAAACAAAGTTCAAGACGCAAAAAAATCTATCAGCAAACACCGATTAGTTACGGGTTACACAAAGGCTGTTTTCTAATAGGTTAATATAGCTAATTAGTTTTTGGTTCGTCTTAGTCTTTGCGACACATCAACCTTGCGAATTAGTGTCGCTTGGGGTCTAGATTTTTTGGAGGATTTCACTGAGAAGTGAGTTAGAAAGCGCAACTGTCGTGTACCTACAGCCACCATTAGTATAAGTTTTTTCGAAACAAAACACAAACGAAAACGTTTGCGTTTAGTCTTAATTTATATGGCAACAATAGATCATCTTTACCACTACCAAATTTTATTGGACATATTTTAATTTATATTGTAACATCTCGATTTAATCTTATTCCAATTGACATATGTTCTGTATGTAAAAGTAATTGACTATGATGTTTTAATTAATGTCCCATACATATTTGCAATGAATTTTTTTTTTTTTTTAATTTTGAATCGCAATGTCTGTCAGTGGCGGCGCGTCAAAAATATTCTTAGAGAAGCCGGACGTAATTTGCCTTTCTTTATCTTCATGAGCTGATAGTAAAAGAACTGGACGGGCTGAAAATTAGGCAAACCGGTGGGAATCGAGTTGTATGGACGCTCCGCCACTGATGTCTGTACCCACCTTATGCTAATTACACGAATGCCCAAAAAAAGTAGTGTAATGTTTTTTCTCTGTGATTTATTTTGTTTATCTTTTCTATACTATGACTTCACAATGACTATAATATATGATGATTTTGACATTACAATTGACAACATTTCATATTTTTAACTACTTAATTTTATGAACTAGTTAGAAAATAGGTAAAAATTTAAGCCACCCGTATTTTTTCTTTTTCAATTTAACTCATTATTTCATACAAAAAAAACACGTTGAAAAGTAGGTCATTCCAAAAGGGCGTAAGTAAAATATGACGTCATCTTCCCAACAAGAATCCAGAGCCACTCCAGAGCAGCGATTGTCTGTACTCTGTACTAAGGTCTCCCTGAATACAGCGAGGAAGATGACGTCAACTTTCGGTTTACAGTAATTTGCGAATTTTTCCAAAATTAACGGAGAAAAAAATCTAAAAAAATGTTTTTTGTGTACTTCACACGTTTTTACCGAAATGGTTTTCGAATTAAGACTTTTGGAAATTATGAAATATTGTCAATTTTCACATGCCTGTTTTGGCTAAATATATTAGGGACACAACATTTGTAACACCAGCGGGGTAATCACGTAACGATATGTACTACCGTTGGTACGTATTGAATGTCAGTTTTAGTATGGGCTTTGACATTTAAATCTGTCGTACTAACGGTCGAACGTTACGTGATTACCGCGCTGTGCTTGTACCACTGTACCATTTATGTTTTTCGTGAATAAAGAACTTCATTCATTCATTTCCGGTTTCCGGTTGTTCTCCTCTACAGGTCGCATTTCTCAACCGATTCTCGTGAAATTTTGTGAGCACGTACGAAAATTAAAAGAACGTCAATTGTCGAGTCAATTTTTGGAAATTTAAAAAGACAAACTTTTTATCAATGATTTCGTGTATTTCGGCGGCCGTTTTTTCCTCTACAGGTCACATTTCTCAACTGATTCTTGTGAAATTTTGTGAGCAGGTTCTATAACTACATAGAATTTATTTGTTGTGTATTTTTTTTTCAAATTTTTAAAAACGATTTTTTTGTCAATGGTTTGTTCTCCTCTACAGGTCGCATTTATCAACTGATTTTCGTGAAATTTTGTGAGCAGGTTCGCTAACACTATAGAATTTTTTTGTCGAGTCGCTTTTTGGAAATTTAAAAAAACAAACTTTTTATCAATTAGTCGTATTTTTTTGCGGCCGTTTTTGCCTCTACAGGTCGAATTTCTCAACCGATTATTGTGAAATTTTGTGAGCAGGTAGTATAACTAAATATAATTATATTGTAGAGTAAATTTTTGTAAATTTTGAAAAAATCATTTTTTCAATGGTATGTTCTCCTCTACAGGTCGCATTTCTCAACCGATTCTCGTGAAATTTTGTGAGCAGGTTCGGTAACTCTATAGAAATTTTTTAACGAGTCACTTTTTGGAAATTTAAAAAACAATCTTTTTATCAATGATTTTGTGTTTCTGCGGCCGAATTTCGATTTGTTCCTCTAAGAGTCACATTTCACAACCGATTCTCGTGAAGTATTGTGAGCAGGTTCTTTGATGGCATAGAATATTTTTGTCGAGTAATTTTTTTTAATTACTCGACAAAAAAAAATTCCTTCTCTACAGCGTTTCTCAACCGATCTAACATAGTTTTGGAAATATAAAAAAAACACTAACGAGGTCTACAGCTCACAGAGCCACTAGTACTAGAGCTACAGGTCAGAGGACCCATGATCCCGAGCATACAAACTTCTATGCAGGAGGGGTCTGTTTATCTATGATAATTAGTGCGCCAGATATGGCAATCCGATACATTCGGTTAATAGTGTGGGTGACACAACACAAGCTACGGCATCAGCCTATCGATGGTATGCGAACGTAAAGTGTGAGTGTGGTGTCGACAGTGACGTCACTTGTGTCACGATTTGGATTGTAATATCTTGTCTTTTAGATTATCATAAATCTACTTTACATGTTCTCAATCTACTGTACAAAAAGACGTTACATGTATTAAATTGTTTTGTGCTTAGATCTTTAACACTACGCAACAGATTTTGATGCGGTTTTTTGTAATAGATAAAGGGATTCAAGAGAAAGGTTTAAATGTATAATTTGCACCCGTGCGAAGCCGGGCGGGTCGCTAGTTTAAAATATTAAGTTACACAAATCTTGAATAACTTGAAAGTTCAGATCGAAATAATTGAGTGGTTTAATCAGCTTACGAAAAATCACGATTTTGGCTGTTGTGATTTTTCTGTGTACTCTTTTTTTTATACAACGACGGTGGCAAACAAGCGTACGGTCCACCTGATGGAATGGGACACCGCAGCCTATAGACGCCCGCAACTCGAAAATTGACACATACGCATTGCCGACCCTTTACAAAATTCGAGGATTAATTGTGTTGACAGCAGAAGGAACTAATTTTGGTCCCTCGCTCTCAACACAGTGCATCCTCGGGAGCTCTGGCAACCTTGCTCACCTCCAGGAACACAACACTACATCATACAAATCATACACACACAAATCTTACATAAAAATTGGAATAAGGTTTTTATTATTTGTGATAAAAACTACATTCTACTTTAATCGTGTCCACCGTGAAATATCTGTGAATGGAATTGTCAATCAAGGTACACTTTTGTGGTAAAATTGCGTCCATTCCCAAGTAAAACTCGGCTAGAATTAGCTTTTGATTGATTAAAAAAATGTCTTAACACTTGTTGACTAGAAAAGAAACCGAAGCGAGGAGATTTTATGCCCCGTTGCGCCCATTGAAAGTCAATTAGGCTCGTTGGGGCTACAACCGCGACAATTGAGAATCGATTTACGAATATCTCCATCTCTATTGCACTTTTGCACTATTCGTGGAGGCACATAATAAGTAATAGTACGACGTACAGTAGCTCTAGTATAAGTTTTTTCGAAACATTAACTAATTCGAACGCGTTTGCGTTTTGTCTCAAAATGTATGAAAACGCTCTCATCGAGTTTGAAATACGCACGTTCATCGGTTAGCAACAAATGTTATACTCGCTGTTTTAGTTTCCACTAGTGACCACCAGAGGCGCTGTTCACGTTTTCATCCCACTTTCATACATTTTGAGACAAAACGCAAACGCGTTCGAATTAGTTAATGTTTCGAAAAAACTTATACTAGAGCTACAGAAGCACCACCGTTACCAAATAAGGTACCTAAGCCTAACGTGGCCTTCTCTTTATTTATTTATTTTATTTAAACTTTATTGCACATTATAATATGAGCACAAATGGCGAACTTAATGCCTCAAGGCATTCTCTACCAGTCAACCATTGGGCCAAACAGAAACTCTCTCTCTCTCTCTCTCTCTTTGTATCGCACTCACATCACTCGCTACATCACTTTCTAACGCATGAACACAGAGTGGGCCACCCCTGGTGGAGGAATGTCCCATGTTCAGAATTTCATGCACATGTTTCAATCTTAATACTACGGTAATACGGTCGACATCTGTCCAGTCAAGCACGCCAATATGTACATATTTTTTCAACTTAATCATTGAAATAAAATCGAAAAATTTATACATAATTATTTTTTCCGTGGACTGTCCATAAAAAATTTAAACAAAGGGATTTAAATCTTCGTGTAATCATGGTAGCGCTGAGTAGTCAGCATACCTACTATCGTTCACTCTTATTGAATAGGTACCAATTATTTATTTTTGTGATGTACATAGGTATGTCCGCGTTTCGTATAGTAACTCCATACAAACATTCTTCCCCATTCAATCTTTTAGGGGGTCATTTCCGGGATATACTACGCCCTTCCTTCAAGATATATACACCTCCATACCAAATTTCATGTTAATCCGGAATTACTTTCGCATTAATAGGTATGGATTTTTCTGGTCCGTTACGCTCATCAAACATGTCACACTTTTAGACTTATCAGTACCTACTAATTTATATAGGATTATATAGGATCTTGTACATGCCATTCCTCCCCCTAATCCCAACATCGTTTGCATTAACACGTACCCTCTGAAACGAAACTGTCCAGCCAAATTAGAAATCAGCATTACACAAGGTCGGGCGGGCACAAACCAGATGCCTCTGCAGATCTTTATCTAGGCGACCCGACAAATTGTAACGTCTGAGACTAAGAATTATTTTTAGACGTAACATGTATCGGGTGTCCCAGAAATTTTACTGATTATTTAATCAGTAAAAGCAAACACTAAGTAAGGCGAATTCCTGATTTGTGTGTGCGGATGCGAAAAGAGAGAGAGTACGATATGAGAAAAGTGTCAAATGTCAGTGTCAGCTGTCAGTCGACTCTGAACAATTTTTACTGCGCCCCTATATTTAAATGAGTGCTTCCTGACTGGCGCGGGATGCGCGGTAGCGGGACGATGCGACGGCGGTACTGCTCCGCTTCTGCGCATGCTATTACTACTGCGCAAACGTAATACTGACAGTGTTCCGTCAAGTGAGAATCTTTGCGACGTCAGTAAGTTTACGTCAAAGAAGATAATGTCACATATCGATCCCGCCCCGCCAAGTCAGGAAGTCGCCTTAGTGATTTGCGCTGTTTTTCTTTAACGTAGAAATTTGCTTTTCGCCAATGGCAGGAGGCGGAAAGCCTATGTTCAGTACATTGTATTCGTATATTTACTAGATGTTCAATTGGGTATTATCTTCATCATTCATAATTTTCACCCACTTCTGAGCATAGGCCTCTCTTTGAGTAAAGTGCTTCCAAATACTAGTTTACACTCCGACTTTCCATTGTCACACTTTCATTTTATTTCAATATAATTAATTACAGCGTAAAACGAATCTAATTATGATTGCGCAAGAGTTTACTTGTTACGCGATGGTTTAACGGGTGAGAATTTGCCCTTAGGACAAAGTTATGATTCGCCGATTTGGAAGTTAAATTTAGTCAGTAGGTGAAAGTTTTGAGAATTAAATGTAATGTTTGAATGGAATAATGTAAAGTAAAGATCTTTAAGAATAACATGTACATATCAGACAAGGCTTACGTAGTCGAACAAAATGCTGTCTGGAAGAGATTTTTCGGATAAGATTACCTGCTGGTTTCATAGGTATAAAAAGTAGTTGAGAACCGTGAATATATTTATATTTCATTATTTTGCATCACTAATTAAATTCTACCCTGCAGAAGCAATATATACTAAGAATTTCTGCTAGAGCACATAAAGTAGGCGACGGCCTGTCCAAGTAATTGCATTTTGTCATCACTTAGATTGTATCAGTTAGCCTATATTCACTGATAATCCTGAACCCCGTATTATTAAATAGTACAATGGAAAAGCAACCTTTATCGCATCAAATAAGATTCACTTTAAAAATAATTGCGAGGCGAGATACGAGATATTCCGAGATAGTAGTAGAACTAATTGTGCAGTGTGCACAATATATTATGCAAAGTGACAAATAAGTATTTGCTAAATATTCAAGTTGGGTCGAGTGCTTACAGGAGCTCAATATAACAACGAGGCTGTCCACTATTTGTACTCAAAGAGTCCTCAAATTCTTCGGTCACATGGTCAGGCGCGACGCGGATGCGCTAGAAAGGCGCATAATTACTGGGCGTGTTGATGGTAGGAGGTGCAGAGGACGAGCACCCAGGAGATGGACAGATGTGATCCAAGACGTCACCGGGTCCACCTTACAGGCAACTGTACAAATGGCACAAGACCGAACAGCCTGGAGAGCAGTAGTCGAGAGAATCGCCCATAGTCGTCACGTCCCTCAGACATGAGGTTACGACCAAGAAGAAGAAGAGTGCGACATTGATACCTATGTATAATTTAGTGGAATAGATAATTAGTTCGAAATTTTAGCGAAGAACGGAGAAAATTTGCTAGACGGAAAAAAACGACGTAGAACTGAGGAGACTGGGGGAGAAAAG
Organism: Cenopis cana; assembly: GCA_951800055.1. NCBI lineage: Eukaryota > Metazoa > Arthropoda > Insecta > Lepidoptera > Tortricidae > Cenopis > Cenopis cana. The sequence continues at coordinate 3,848,503 of OX637487.1, read as the reverse complement.
TAAACTGTTACAAGTTATAGAATATAGAACAGGGGAGATGATTGGTCATCTTATACAACACGACGCTTTTATAAAGAAGTATAAAGAACATTAAAAGAAAGCGAGGAACTGGAAACCCGTTGCATTTGTGTCGTAGCGTAGGTATGAAGAGTTCAAGAAGGTCCCTACGAGTAGACAGAAGTAGATGGAAAGAGCTACACGGACAAGAGTATTACTCTTAAATTTATGATTAGATTGTTATTTATGATACAAGTTCGGAAAGTAAGTAATTTCCAATGGGGAAGTATATAAAACCACATATTTTACATCAATAAATTGATTTGCATTTCAACAAGTAAGCCTAAGGCGACTTCCAGACTTGGCGGGGCGGGATCGATATGTGACATTTTCTTCTTTGACGTAAACTTACTGACGTCGCAAAGATTCCCACTTGACAGAATACTGTCACTGTCAGTATTGCATTTGCGCAGTAGTAATATTATGCGCAGAAGCGGACCAGTACTGCCTTCGCATCGTCCCGCTTCCGCGCATCCCGCGCCAGTCAGGAAGCACTCATTTAAATGTAGGGGCGCAGTAAAAAGCGGTACTGAGTCGACTGACAGTTGAGACTGACATTTGACAGTTTTCTCATATCGTACCGCCTCCGCACCAACAAATCAGGAAGTCGCCTTAGTAATACTTTTTGTGGTGATAAGAATTTGGCGCATTTTCATTAAATTTATATTTTGAGCAGAATACTAAGTTCAAGAGTAAGGTAAACGTCTTTATTGTAGTTGAATGTATAAAGCGCTCAAGGGCGGTCCAGTTATGTAATACTAAGTATTATACTATTCTGTGGTCCGGTCCCATCCCAATTTGGTCAAGATCTAATGATGAGATCCACGACATTAATATAGACACCAGGCACACTGAATGTTATTTTGACAAATTTCCAAAAAAGGAAATTCTAAAAAATTATACTATTATCAAATACATAATTTAACAAGCATTGATTGAGAATGGCGACCTGTAGTGGAGAACCAGGAATCAGGGCATACGAAAACATTATCGCCCAAGCTGAAACGGAGATCTTCAATCTAATAACCAATTGTAATATTTACAGGAGGCGGCCACGAATATCACTCTTCCCATGAAGAGGAACATGAAGAGCACGGAAAGAAGGCTTATGAGGTGAGTAACAACTGCCAAAAGTTAATTTAAAAAAACCGACACAAACATAGCTATATAGCTATACCCTGTTCATGATAACGAGTTAGTACTAGAAAAGTTACAATTGACAACATTTCAAAATTTATAATGATGCCTAAATCGAAAACCATTTCGGTAAATATGCTACCTGAACGTAATAAAATAGTTTTTAGATTTTTTTCTTCGCTAGGTTTGAAGAAAATCGCCAAAATAAAACCCACCGTATTAAACGGAAGGGTGACGTCATTCCTACGACTGTTAAGGAGCAATGCTGTCAAACATTGGTAATTCGTGAAAATTACGTCATAATTCACTTACGATTCTTCTACTTTTAAATTAGATATTTTTTAATGAAAATTAGGATTTCGGGAGAAATAAAAAAACACGTGGACCTTAAAATTTCATTTTCTATCAATCTAGGATATAAAATGGCCAACTTCAAAATTTGAAATGTTGTCAATTGGCTAGCGATAAGGGCAACGCAAGCGCACAAGATGGGCTTACATGCCAGTCGACAACTGTCTCTCGTACGGTGCGGACGTGTGTTGATGCTCTTCTTTGTTAGCTTATAGTTTATGCTATACTATATACATTATAAAATAAACATGAATATAAAGTTTTCATAATATTAAGTTGATCATTTACTATCCTAAAAAAGATTACTTACACACGGAAAAATAAATAAACGAATATCCCAAGCGACGGACGGCATGTAAGCCGAGCGTTCCAGCGAGGTGCAATTGTTTACGCCCACTACCGGTTTTTGTCCCTGTCATTTGGATACAAAAATGCAAGAGAGATAGCGCTATACTAACTCGTTATCATGAACAGGGTATAGGTAGGCTGCGTAGCTAGGATAGCGAGTACTCTCATAGTAATTCTAATCGCTACTCGCTGGCGGTGGGACTACTGCCTAACTGAGACCACGCGGAAGCTCTCTGCTCTGCTACCCTTTGATGTGTCTCCTGTCTTACCCTGTCCCTTCACAGGCGAGGTGCGTCTTTTACAAATTGTACTTCGGAGAGTGTGCTCAGGAGCTCCATGAGCTCATACCGCCTTCCCCCTTCTCCCATCGGACATCCAGACGTACGTCTGGTTACCATCCTTACTTGGTCGAAATTCCTCTTATTCGAACCAAGCGCTTCTAAGGTTTGGAATTCTCTGCCGGCGTTTGTGTTTCCGAGCTCATATAACCTAGACCTTTTTAAGGCACGAGTGAATAGGCATCTTCTGGGTGAGCTCGCTTCATCGTCGGCCTCATCTTTGCCCCCTGGCTAGATGCTGGCCAAGAGCGATCCCATTTTTAATTAAAAAAAGAGGACTCATTAAGACAGTCGGTCTATTTCCGCCATCTAAACGTCGTTTCTACTAATAGAATAACGAATACTGTAGCTCTAGTATAAGTTTTTTCGAAACATTAACTAATTCGAACGCGTTTGCGTTTTGTCTCAAAATGTATGAAAACACTCTCACCGAGTTTGAAATACGCGCGTTCAGCAACAAATGTTATACTCGCTGTTTTAGTTTCCACTAGTGACCACCAGAGGCGCTGATCACGTTTTTATACGACTTTCATACATTTTGAGACAAAACGCAAACGCGTTCGAATTAGTTAAAGTTTCGAAAAAACTTATACTAGAGCTACTGTACCTTGATATTTAGTGATCTATTATTAGAAATCAATAAGTATAGTTAGTTTTGATCAAACACGGTGCGCGTCTACCCATTGTTATAAATATGACAACAGTTTTCAATAACATTGATGGTCTCATAGTAGGCACAAGTCACAAGAAATTGTTATCAAAACATTTTAATTGTTAGTAATAGAAATGTTGTATTGTCTAATAGGGACCGCAGACTAAATAATTAATGTTTACATACAGAAAGTCCGCTGACAAAACCGATATTTACAGGAGGTACAGTCAACTGCAGAGAAAAGGTACACCCCCCCCTAGAATTCTCTGCAGCTGACCGTACTAAAGGTTTGATAATTCTATTTATAGGTTAGATTAGCCGCGAATTTAATATCTCTGTAATGTAATGTATAGTCGTTGGGTTTTGCTTTGTTTAATCCACTTAGGAATAACTTTGTTTAGTAAAACTGCAATACACCAAAACATCCATATTGTAAAAAGTCGTTACATCCAGCTAGAAAGTTCAAATGATTATAGACTCTATCTATGAGAAGCAAGAGATAACGACTGCACTAACAGAAAAATGGCAGTCCAGACGGCCTGTTTGTACCATTCTCAGGTGTTCGGGTAAACACTAGGGCTGGCCCTAGCGGCCAAAATATGCAGAAAGCATCTAACGTCACATTTGTAATATTAAAGCAATTTAAACTTTTGGCAAGGGCCCTAGAGTTGATAATGCGGTAAAATGTTAATGCATGCAGTCCTTATCTACGAAGTATTATTTATTATCTTTTATAACGGGCGATAATGAGGTAGCAAAACGACACAATAGGACACAAGCAAAACCCACCGACTATTACTGTCTAGAAAGTTCAAACTCCTTTAAGTGTAGTAAGACGGAATGAATACGTCGAGGTACGGTCGAGGTCATTAATATGTTTACTTACACTTTTTTACCTAATCGAATGCATTTGCTTAAGCCAGCCACCCACGATCAATTCTACTATCAAGGTTGCTTGACGCTTGCATACAAATCTACTTAAATTGAAGTAGACTTGTATGCAAGCGTCAAGTCACCCACGATCAATTCTACTGTCAAGTTTGCTTGACGCTTGCATACAAGTCTACTTAATTTTAAGTAGATTTGTAGTCTACTTAATTTTAAGTAGATTTGTATGCAAGCGTCAAGCAAACTTGACAGTAGAATTGATCGTGGGTGGCTGGCTTTAAGCAAACGCATTCGATTAGGTAAAAAAGTGTAAACATATTAATGACCTCGACTGTACCTCGACGTATTCATTCCGTCTAACTACACTTAATGGAGTTTGAACTTTCTAGACAGTATAATTATAGTCGGTGGGTTTTGCTTGTGTCCTACAAATACAAATCTACTTAAAATTAAGTAGACTTGTATGCAAGGGTCAAGCAAACTTGACAGTAGAATTGATCGTGGGTGGCTGGCTTAAGTTATGTATCAGTTTGCTTGACAATTCTACTTGTCAAGCATACTGATATGCACACACGATCAATTTCACTTGACGCCGCTTCAAGCGTCAAGCAAACTTGACAGGTAGAATTGATCGTGGGTGGCTGGCTTTACAAATTGTAGGCGACCGCATTCGATTACGTAAAAAAGTGTAAACATATTAATGACCTCGACTGTACATTAAAATTAAAAAATAAAAATAAAAGTAAACAACATAATTCAACATTCAGACATCAATTCGCCACGGTAAAAGCCTCATTGCTTGCTTGCGAAATAGTATGTGCTTTTAAATGTCACAATTTGGCTAGATGCTAAACATAAAATGTCAGACCTAAAAGGTCCACCAAAAGTGGTCCTATGTAGGTAATAATTATACGTTTATAAGCAAGAGAACTCGCAGAACAGAACTTCTGAAGTCAATTAAGGCACACCATTGTTCGGGATCGAGGCAATTATCCGGTAAATATGCATATATTAAACATTTCAAAGGATTTCTCGCAAAATAAGTTAGGGATTGCATTTGAATATAGGCAAATTTATGTAAATACGAATATTAGATGCATGGAAAAAATGGTGAGGATCAAATCTTTGGCACATAAGTTAAGGCATTTAATTCGACTACATTTTAGAATTTGGTCCTCACCCTTAGGTTTCCGTTATTATTACCTACTGTTTATGCGGGTTACTAGACTAATCCAAAATTAAGCTTTGTAGCCCTTAACTTTTGATAATTATGTAAACCAAAAAGACGCCCACTTAAACCAGACAATGCCAAATTTGTTTCATTGAATAAAACGACATTCTCATGTAAGTGAATTTGTAATTCTTATGAGAAAAAAGCGACTTAAGGCGATTTATCGATTGAAAGAGACACCCTTTGTTTTTCGCTCACGATAAAACGGAATGCAACCCTCTCCGAGAATGTATTTTTAGACAAATCTCGTTAAATATCTGACTGTGTGTAAGTTTATTAAATTTCCTCTTGTCAGTACCTAGATGAGGTAAAATACCATCATATTAACTTAATCGCGTCTTTTAATAATGCGTTGTTTTAGTAGGCTGAGGAAAAAAAGGAAAATATAGACTCAACTTTGGATTTATTTTCTATCGAGAAAATTTTAACCAATCATGTTTCGCTATTGTCAGTACCACAATCATATAGTCAAGAATCATATATCTGAAAATCAGCCCCTACTGTTTGCTAGTCTGGGCAGGACAGCGTTTCAAAGTCTCCAAATTTCTCAGTGTAGCGCCTTAACTAGATTTGAAATAATTAAAAAAAGAAGAGAACATATCGATTGAAAGTTACCTACACGATTTTCACACATACGAAACATACACGTGTTGCGATACATTCGAAACGTCGGGCAAATATTACAAAAGGTAAATAAATTATAAGTGTACGCGGTTAAGTCCCGTTTTCCAATAATAATGTAAGAAGAGAACAAACTAAGTTTTTACCGATACTCTCGTTTCTTTAATAAAACAAACGAAATGTTTTCTAAATTTTACACATTTTAGTACCAGTCAGTGGAAATATCAGAGAATAGGAGAAATGTTTTAGATAGTTTCGTTCGCTAAAATAATTAAACATTTTTAGCCTTATTTCAAAACGATAGCATTCGTAGTAAAGTACCTAGATACATATTTGTGTCATACGGACAAACAGAGTCGTACCATAACAGCTCTTTAACGTATGAGATTTCGGTACGGAGCCCTAACGAAAAAATCTAGGTATCTGCTTTTCCTGGAGGTTGACTGGTAAAGAATGCATCTTGGCATTAAGTCCCTCTTTTGTACGTTAATATTTATTTTGCAAATAAAGATTATACAAAATAAACATCGTCACTAACACAAATGTCTCTGGGGAAGACGTCTTTCGGCTGATTATGATAATGATGAACTCAAATTTCTCGTACAGGGCCTCCACAAGGACTCGAAGACTAAAAAGGGCCACCACGACAAAGAAGACCACCTGGGCAAGTACGAGGACGAAGCGGGCCATGAAAAGAAGCACCACGACGAGAGCGGCCATTACGGGGAACATCAGCACGAAGAGCACGGAAAGAAACACGCCAAGGTACCTTTTCTGTAGTAGAGAATACCTGTGAACATCATCATAGGCCTTTGCGTCTATTGCAGACGATTCAAGCATTGCTGTGTAGTTGCGAACATCGTTTTTGGTGGCTGTAGAGACCAATGCGGGAACGGCACGATCTTCCACAGGTATTACAGGGAAAGTTGACGTCAGAAGCTCTAGTTCCGATTTGTTGTCTAGGCCTGATTATCAATTCGAAAGCCCGCCATATCACGCTTAACGCAGTCTTTAAAGCGCAGCATTGGTCTCCCAATGTTCCTTTTAGCGTTCGCTATAGCGCCAAGCAAGATACGACGGGGTATTCGAGAGGATTCCATCCGGCACACATGCCCCAGCCATCTCAGGCGTCTCTGCTTGAGAAGAGCATACAAGCTGGGCATTTGTGCCGCATCAAGAACCCTCTGATATGTGATTTTGTCCTTCCAAGTAATACCTAAGATGTTACATAGACAGCGCATGTGGAAAGTGTTAAGTCGTGAACAGCACTACAGCTTTCCATCCCCGGTCGAAGATCCAGGGATCCAGACCCAAAACAATGTGGAAAGATGTAGTGCTAAAAGACATGATAGTGACAGGCATCCAAAGATGTGGAGGATAGAGCGAAGTGGCGTAGATTAGTTCGGAAAGCTGACCTCATCACCATGTGGGATTTATAGCTAGGAAGAGAGAGAGAATACCGGTGAACAAGGTACCCAGATATCGGGGAATGACTGGAATGGGTTATGTGGTGGTTCTATCCATAAACTCTACGGCGACCGCCATCTGCGCTCTCATGCGGAGGACTCAAGGATCTCATACGGAACGCATTGGAGCCCCCCTCGCTTTACTACCTTTCACTCATTTAAGTCGAGCCGCCCTCGCAGGAGCTCATAGGCAAGTGCTGCGGCCCCCGACACATGGAGTACTCGTAACCCCGGTAACCCCCTTTATAGAGCAGGAACAGAATTGGAAAAGGCGTCTCTAAACAATGCAAGCGGCAAATCATGTAACAGTTGGGGTGACAACGTTATCAGAGGGTTTGGACCCTGCAGAATACGAATCTGCCTGTCGCCATCTCGAAATTTGAGCCGGAAGTACGGTATACCGGAAAAGGTGCAGCCCATACAAAAAAAATTGTAGTACATTTAGTAAATTTTTGCTCTGGTACTCTAAAAGAGGTCCGATTGATATGGTTTTTTTGTATGTTGTGAAAGACAATATTAGCCATGGTAACTTAAAAATTTCGGTCCTCCAGCTCCATTACTTTGGCCGCCATCTTGGAAATAGTGTCACTTTTTTCAGTTTTTTGCCTTTACTGTCGTCAAAGTTCATTCCAGTGCCAAACATAGTTCTGCAATATTGTAGAAAACAAAATTTGCTAAAACTTTTGGGTACAAAGATTTTTTCCATGACCCCTAGGGACGAAGATATGACAGGATATATCATTAAAAATTGCCACTTTTTTCTAGTTTTCCGTTCATGTTTACATTTAAAGTGCATTTTAGCGCTAACTATAGTTCGGCAATATTGTAGATCACGAAATTTGCTACAACTTTTGTATTGAAATATTTTTTCCACGACCATTAGGAATGAAGATATGAAGTCATCTATGGAGTAGCACCGTCGAAATTTGCTACTTTTGCAGTTTTCTTCTCATATTTAGGTTTGAGTGCAATTAATCGCAATCTGTGGGGGATCTATGATGGTCGAGTGATAGCGGGATAGACGACAAGATAAAGCATCTGTCAATTTCCGATCTATACCACTTCAATCCCTCAAAAGACAAAATCGTCTGTTTCCACGATACCTAGTAAGATCGTAGGTACTTTCAATTTGCATTTAATTTTGTCTTCTGTAATATTACAGACCTATAACTTGAGCTAAAATACACTAACACGCAAATATGGGAAGAAAACTGGAAAAAGAAGCAAATATCGATGGTAGTACTCCATAGATGACTTCGTATCTTCTTTCCTGATGATCGTGGAAAAAATATTTCAATAGAAGAGTTGTAGCACATTTTGTGGTCTACAATATTGCAGAACTATACTTAGCGCTAAAATGCACTTAAAACGCAAAAATGGGAGGAATACTAAAAAAAAATTGCAGTTTTAAAGATATCTCTTGTCATACCTTCGTCCTTAGGGGTCATACAAAAAATCTTTGTAGCCAAGAGTTTTAGAAAATTTTGTCTTCTACAATATTGCTGAACCATGTTTAGCACTAACATGAACTTTAGCGACAGTACAAGGAAAAAACTGAAAAAGTGACAGATTTTCCAAGATGGCAGTGAAAGATATGGAGCTGGAGGGTCGAAAATTTTGGGGATACAATGACAAATATTGTCCTTTACTGCATATCAAAAACCTATAACAATCGGACCATAGTTAGGGTACCGGAACCACGATTTACCAAATGTACAACGAAAAAATTTGTATGGGCTGCACATTATCCGGTATAACATACTTCCGGCTCAAATTTGGGGATGGAGACAGGCAGAACCGTATTCTGCAGGGTCTAAGCCCTCTGATAACGTTGTCACCCCAACTGTTACATGACTTGCTTCTTACATGCTACTTCTTCAAAAATGGGCCTACTCTATTAGTCGCTTCTATGACAGGTCGGGGAGACCGAAGACCTGTTCTTGTCGGAGTCTACAATGGTTACGTCAAGGTAGTTAGTTAGTTAATGGAGAAATGACGTACCTACCGACATATTATGATTGGGTACAGAGCGTTTGGCCTTAGAGTTCACTTTGGCAACTTGCGAAATGACAAAAAAAAGTGATGAAGCTTAGGTGAATCGATTGGCATATTAACCGAAAATTAGAATAGCAATTTCAGCGAGTAAGCGGAATCGATTCTTATATGAGTATTTTTTATTTCATTGGCTTTTACCTGATTTATGATACCTCATTTTTACTCCAGTATGAAGAATCAGGCAAACACTCGAAAGGGCACAGCACGAAAGGAAGTCACGACATCCACAAGAAAGAAGAATATGAGAAGAATGTAGAGTTCTTCGAGGAAGAAGGAGATTCCGGGGAAGAAGAGAAACATGGCGGATATCACAATGAGAAGGAACATAAAGCGGTAAGTGAGAGGGAGAAGGGTAAGTAGGCTTTGAATGATTTAGAACAGGACAGGCGTATTTTGTGCGCTCTTTGTAACAAGTAGGTATGCTCGGAGGCTCGAGGGAACGAGCTTATTAAAAACATTGAATTGCAATTTGAATGCCAAAATATGCCTTAACAATGAGGCTCTTGCCCCCAGTCAGTTTTAATAATCTAAAAGGTTTCTTTAACATCGACACACTGCACTACTAATGTTATTAAATGCCTTTTATGACGTCACAGAAGTGATGACACAGCGCATGTGATCACAATAAAATACAGGTTGACTCAATATAAGTGGTATTTTTTATGTTTTAGTAAACGTGGTTCAGCGAGTATTTTTTAAAGTTACATACTAGTAATCTTGGGTGACTCACCCTGTATACGTATCGCTTATGATTGGCCAACGTGATTGGATTTCCCTCAGACATAAGTAAAACTATATTGCAATTGAAAAGAGATGTGAAATCTGTTTGCACCGTCCAGATAACACTCTCGATTAGCCGTATCGTAGCTAATTCTAAACGGACGGACATAATCAAGCGAAAGAGGACTTTAACGGTTTAGTAATAACGGTTTACCGTTCACTAGGTAAGTCCCGATGACCGATTGCAAGCGAGACTGAAACGAATCGCAAACAAATAATTTGAAATGTTAACAAACTTACTTGACTTCTGTAATACAACCTTGTATGGTTTATTTGAGCTCCAGCTACAATCGATCGAGTTTATTGCCGATATCTACTACGACTAGACGAGTACAAGCCGTGTCAAGCATTGAGACCATGGTCTCAGAAAACAAGGTCTGACAATCCGGGTCGTGACACAAGTGAACGTCACTATCGAAGATACACACTTCATTATCATCCTCCTAGCGTTATCCCAGTATCCCAGTACAGTTGCATCCTGAAGGATGTCTGGGGTCCGCTACCTAATCTCAAGATTTGGCATAGGCACTAGTTTTTACGGAAGCGACTGCCATCTGACATTCCAACCCCGAGGGGAAACTAGACCTTATTGGGATGGCTTTGTCAAGTGAGTGGACAACTTGACTGTTAGAAGTTCTTAAACCGCCCGAAGGCCTCCAACTTGGCTTAACGACTGCTGCCATAGACAGCAACCGGGATCAACGGCTTAACGTGCCTTCCAAAGCACGGGAGCGCTCACTTAGTAACCACTCAAAGCGGTCACCCATCCAAGGTCCTTACCGCTGCCCACGTTGCTTAACCTTAGATACCGCAAGCGGTACGCAGGCGCCGCTGGGCCACGAGCGCGAAGACACACACTTACCTACATATAAAATCGATAACTAGGCTGATGCCGTAGCTTGTGACACCCACACTACTAAACGATGTACCGGATTGCCATATATTATTGTATCATGATTGAGAAAACGTCTTTCGTGGCTGTGTAAACGAATGCGGGAGCGGCATACACGACCGCAAACCTGAAAAGTAAAATTATTTTCCATCGAACAGGTCTTACGTCGAAAACTAAATAAATGAAATAAATGAAATAAATGAACTTTATTCTGTAAGTAGGCCGCAATGGCACTTTTACAAGTCAAACCCTACTAGCGTTTCACAGAGGCCACTGCCGAGAAGAAACGCCGAAAGAAACTCGACAGTCAGCCATTTTCTCACAAAAATATGCTTATTACAATGATAATACTTAACCTACTTAAGATCAAGAAATCTAAGACACATAGAATTCAAACACTTATTCTGCAAACAGGCCACAAGGGCACTTTCACATGTCATAATGTTAATGTACAATTTTAAAAAAGTCTTACAATATAAGCATATGATAGATTTTTCATGAGAAAATATTAATTTACAATTTAAGAAATATATCAATAAGAATTTAATACATTTTTCATGTCAAAATATTAATTATCTATTACAAACATTACAATAATAGTAAAATTGAGAGATGTATAAGGTCTCAGTCTGAATAACAAAATTTAATACAATATCTCAAAGATGTAAATGGTCTCTGAGCGTCAAAATATTCTTAATAATGACTATTCTAACGTGCTTTGAGATGTACATGGTCTCAAAGCGTCAAAATAAAAATAATAAGTTTTAAATATAAAAGGAGAATATAAAGTTAATTTACGTAAAAATTTACGCAATTACCCTGCGGCTGCATTAAAAAATCGCTTGCATTTAAAGTGCGCAAGCAAAAGTTACTTTCTCCTTTATGTTCGATGGATGAATGGCATTCTTTCTTCACACCCCTTTCTTTTTACCCGACTGCAAGGCAGGGTTATTGTAGGTAACATTGTGCTTGTGATCTTTAGAATTACCAACAGCATGTGGTTATGCATGTGTGTAATAGCAGATGAAAACCATAATCCACACACATACAAACTGCGCCATGTATGGCAATCCGGTACATCGGTTAGTAGTGGGTGATACTAGCGGCTATCGAACCAATCGATGGTATATATGCGGTCGTAAGTGAGACTGTTTCGTCGACACTGTCGACTCGACTGTGACGTGACGTCACTTGTGTCACGGTCCGGATTGTCAGACTTTGTTTTCTTAGACCATCACAAGCTCTTATTGAGTACTTATCCGTTAGTCCCAAAATCATGGAAGACGTTTTATATACGAGTAGATTTGATAAAGTGTTCAAACGATCTATGAAATCGATTGTCACAATGATTTTTGACTGAGGCACATTATTTTATAACCACGTGGCCACTAAAATAAAGTAAGATTAGTTACTGACGTCAATAACGGAAAATAGAATTATTGTGATTGTGGAACATTGTGACCCCTTTTCTTGACAAAAAAATACTCGTGCGTTTTAGCGTTGGCCGCGCACAATAGAGCAAAAACAATCGTTCTTGAAAAAATGCAAAAAGATGACTATAAAATGTGTCATAAGATACGCTGCCAAGTTAAGGGAAAAAAGTATGTTTTAATATTAAAACTTAATAGTTATAAGTATGTAAAACTAGTGAAGGGGTTGCAAACCAATTTAATTTTACTTTAAACAAGATTTGCGCGATCTTTATTCCGAACACCGCACAAACGTGTCCAGGCATCTAGATTACTTTAAAAACTTCTGATTAGTATTTTTTTACTTTTTAGGGTTTCCTACCGAAAAAGTTAAATAGGACGCCTTATGGTGCAACTTCGGCTATCGGTCTGTCGCAACTTTGTATCTCAGGAAATAAGATATGCTATCGATTGGAAAAGTTATACCTAATTGTTAACAAAGTTATTGAAACACATTATAGTTATTATAACATGTATTTTTATTTTATATAATGCATGAGGGGTACTTATTCAAAGTCTTGTTACTATTAGGGCATGTGGGGTATCACATGAGAGGGCTAGAATTACAAATACTGACAGTATTTTTTTTATAGGTAGTGGATAATTTTCCATTTGTGAAAAAAAATATGATTCTCCTTTATCCCTGGAGTTTACCAGTCGAAAACTTTGAAATTATTACTATACTTAGAAAATATAACCATATCTAATAATATCTACTTAATTTTTAATTTATGAACCCTCTGCGCGCGAATCTAACTCTCACTTGACCAGTTTTGTACTTGAGAGTTTATCCTTTAAGTTGGGTAGGGTTAAGGGAATCGAACTTCGTTAGCTAATTGGGAATATAACGCTTTCTGTGAACTGTTTCTATAGATTGAAAAGAACTGTTTTACAAGCCTTTATTTAACATGCAAGGTATGTAACTATGTAAGTATGTTCGTTCGGGTGGAATCTTGCAACTCATTTTTCAATCACTTGCCGGTATTTGAGCTGAAATTTGGCATAGGTACCTATACTTATGTGTTCAGTGACAATGCAATATTATGGTACCATCGAGCTGATCTGATTATGGAAACAGAAGGTAGAAAAGTAGGTAGGAAACTCATCGTAGTTGGGCTCATTGGAACCGTCTCCACGAGTAATTGATGACTGAAAAAAAGTACAGTCGGCAATAAAAGCTTGAACAAAAATTTATTTTTTGACAGAAACTTATTTTCCATTACGATATCGTGTGAAACGATGGAGTCGTCTTGGCTCTATATACCTAAATTTCAGCAATTTTGAAGGCCACATACTAAACAGGGTTAGTAAATCGTTCAATCCACAATAAAACGCAGCGTTCGGGAAACCGCTTTAGACACGAAGGATTCAAATGAAGTATTTCACCTCGTGTCACTATTTCATTCACTAGTTCAGTAAGGATTCATATACTTCAATACTTCAGTCCGTTCAGTTCATAATTCATATATCGTTTACCTACTCATTCGAGAAAGTGACATAGACGCCATGATTGAATGATGACTGATATTGTTACCCAATCTATATCATAGATGGGTCAGTTGAACTACAGAACTAAACTGAACTAGTGAACTAAATAAGTGATATACTTCACAGTATAGGAATGGAGTATATCTGTTTTTTTTTCTTTTTAGTGAAACATTTTGCGCACGTCTAGAGGTGACTAAACATTACGACCAGCATTCAATAAAATGCAGTCGTAAGTTTCAAAAATTCTGTTAGGCCACTCTCAGTGGATGAACAGACAGACAGTTAAAATGCTTTGCCGAGGCGGGTTCCCGGTGCATCTCAATGCAGATGCAACGACACACTGTTACCCAGTTACCGGACAGTACAACGCCACCTATCGCGGAATTGGGGAGCGAAAAGTGCATGCTGGATGCATTTTCTTTGAGATAAACCCTTTGATAGTTATCGAACCACGTCAGTTCTATACAACAAAACAAAATATTTTGCTCGCCGAAATAAAAATCATACATAAAATCAAACCACGTAATCAGACACAGTATAGTACTTTTATGTCACGAGCGCGGGTTGGGTATAGTTGTAGTTGTGACACATACGAACACATAGACAACGTCAACTCATAGCTCCTACGTTGACGCACACATAGACAATTTGCATGTATAGCTCAACACACAACCATGGTGTGACCGTGGCTCACCCACGCTCGTGAGATAAAGTACTATGCCTACGCAAAATAATGTACAATATCTAGGCTAGGGTGTCCCTTATTTTACGATTTTCAGAAATTAATATTGCATACCCCTTAAATCGGTTTCTTTTATCCCAAAACAAGCTGAAAATAAATATCAGGTCATTCCTGTAACTTCTGTAACCCGTGCCGACACTCATACGATTCCCCCATACAATGTATGAAAATGACCAATTTTTTTTATATCAACTTTGTATAACACTGCCATATATAAACATTATTTAACAAAAAAATCTCGATGCATACAGAAAACCACTGAAAAATTATCAAATAACTGTCTGACCAAATTTCTCCATAGTAATTTGTATGGGAATTTCAGTTGCAAGTCGGCACGGGTTCCCATTACAGGAATGTCCTAAAAAAATTTTTTGGAGTGTTTTGGGGTAGTATCATTATTTTTAGGGGGTATGCGATATGAATTTCTGAAAATCGTAAAATAAGGGACACCCTAATCTGGGCGGCCGTTTTCCCGGGCATAAGACCTAGCTAGATCGATTGCTCGTCCCCGAAAACCTCCACATACCAAATTTCATCAAAATCGTTAGAGCCGTTTCCGATCATCCTCGAAATAAATAAATAAATAATCCTAATTTATTTTAAATACAACAAAATCAGTTACCATAATATGTATGACCTAAAACTAAATATAACTAAATTAAACTAATAAATACTAAAAATAAATAAATATACAAGAATTGCTCGATTAAAGATAAAAAAGAGAAGATGTATAGAATTGTACATTATTTTGGGAATATAATACCTACGCAAAATAATGTACCTACATTTCTGTTGCTTCAACGTTTTTATACTTATTTATTAGTTGTGAAATAGGCTCTCTCGAACGGTTTCGAAATTTACGATATGGCAGTTTATGGCGTCGATAAGGTAAACGACTCAGTAGTTGACACCTAATCTTTATATGTATTATTGAGATAAAAGATTGAAAGTAACATGTATTTACTCCACAGTTATCTATTTACTCCACACTTTCTATTTACATCATTCATTCTATTTACTCCACACTTTCGGCATAAAATTGTTTTCTCTATGTTTCCACAATGCAATGTAAGACGGGCGTTAAATGATTGAAAATTGAAATTGAAAATTGAAAATTATTTATTCATGACAAACTTAAGACTAAAAATTAAAATTAAACCAAGACTACAAACTTAGAACTATAGTTGCCTTTCGTTTGATTGACCTAAATCTGTAGGTTTCGTAATTTTGCTGAGAGTTAAATGCATGGAAAACGTGTTTGTTTTCTTCTATAATTATATAATTTTTCAGATAATAGTTTGGTTTACACTTTCCTACGAATACAACAATAACTAAAATAATATTAAAGCTAACTGCAAATACAAGTTAGGTATCAAAAAATAAACTAAAATTAAAACTAATTTAATTAAATTTCCTACTATACTAGCCCTACTAATCTCAGGGATTTATTTAAGACACAATTATGCAAAAACATACGCAATTTTTTTTAGGTTATAATTCCATTATTCCCAATATAAAATTTTCATTGATAAAAGGAATAAAAATCATTTTCCAGTCAGTTTTCTTCAAATACTAAAATAATAACATTTAATTTTGTGTTTTTAACAATTAGAAAATATGAGTAGAAATCTTGTAAGTATTCCATAAACATTTATGTAATCTCTTTATCGTAAGTAAGTAAACAGAGTTATTTGCCGGCAAATATTATAACTACTATAAGAGACCTAGACTTAGGTCTTTCTGGTGTTAGGTATCCTGCATTAAGCACTAGGGTTGCCTGGGGCATCTGTGTTCTGACCGGGGAACTAAACTTTCACCTTTCGTTTCGCTTTTTAACTTTACGCATTTATAGTCATTTTTTAATGAATATCTCGCGTCGCGCTAAATATTATTGAATGTAACGATTATAAGTACATTATTTTTTACTAAAAGTAGATCAAACATGTTAAGAAAAACAGCAAAGCATACAAATTTAGGAATAAGATATCCCTCAATAGGTTTATTTTAGTTATTTACCGTCGGCCTCATCTTTGCACCCTTTGTAAAATTTTTTTTATTAAAATGGGATCATTAAAAAAAATATTTCAATATATTTTGAATTATGAAATAGAATTATTAAAAAAGACGATTATATACAGTTGTTGATTTTCGATGTTCGAAATTTTCATACCCACGCATTTCACAAGGTATTTAAACTTACCTAATTTCAGAGCAAGTACCTAATAAACATGTTGATTGACATCGTGGCAACACCGCAAGACATCACTGTCAACTTTGATTAAATTGTCCACCGACCCGTGACAGTTGCATTGTCGACATTCAATTGTTTCCGCATGCTGTTAACAAACTTTGACCAATTGTAAATTTTGACTGTAACTTGAGAAAATGAGATATATAGGTTAGTTACGGTATTAGTTCAAACGAAATGTAATGTGTCTTAGAAATTAAACAAGTTTGTCTTTGTACTTGGCAGTTATGAATATGCGGTGAATATCGCTGGTGTGTTGTGGCGTGTTTGTACGAGATAGGTATGATATGAGATTTTGCAAGTTTATTTTCAAAACAAACCTTCCAGAGGAAGCCCTTAATACCTATACCTCATTGTTTGAAACCATCATTACAATAGGTACTACAACACAAAATGCATTTAACAATTTTTTTAAACTTTATTACACAATACGAAAAGTACAAAAGGCGGACTTAACACCTTAAGGCATTCTCTGCCAGTCAACCAAAGCTGCATCTTACAGCCTACCCATGTTCTACAATGAATCCAATGCTTAGTACTCAATAAATACTTTATTCCGAAACAAACAAACGAAAACAAAATACTTTAAGAAATAAGTACTAATACACGGCTTAAATCTCTCTCTCTCAATTTATTGTCATATAAAATGAACGAATTCTATAATTGTTTAATTCCAATTTGTAATAAAGTCGCTCATTTCCGCTAACGAAAAGTTTTATGGAGAGATCGCGAAGCTATGTTTAGCAATAATACCAATCTATTTGTATTGATTTTTCAGCTATCGTTTCATTTCATTTCATCGCGGCAGGAAAATAATATGACATACAATTCGGGGCAAACAAGTAGTTATTTTTAGTCTTGCGTGAATTTATGGTGACCCTGCAAAATTAATCTGAAACATTTGACAAATTTTTCCTTTTCAACTTTGTCCTAATCCTGTATCCCTTGATCCCTTCACAAAGTTTCTTCCAATAACCGACCCATTGACGTATTAATGGACACCGTCGATTATTTATGGAGGATAATGCTTATGACTCAAATATATATTGTTGATTTTCCATCCGTTGCATAATATTAAACTACAAAAAGCGAAGACTCACTCAAACCCGTGGACCGTTTCAAGTATCTAGGATCGATTATTAATAATGACGGAAAGATCGATAAAGATGTTGAACATAGAACTAACGCTGGATGGTTAAAATGGAGACAGCTCACAGGCGTAATGTGTGACTCTAAAATACCGCTAAAAATAAAAGGAAAAATGTATAAGACCGCAGTTAGGCCCGCAATACTGCACGGTGCAGAATGCTGGGCCACAAACAAACAACACCTTAACAAACTTTACACTACAGAGATGCGCATGTTACGCTGGTCAGCGGGCGAATTATTAGACAAGATACGAAACGAATATGTCAGAGGTAGCTACAAAGTAGCCCCAATTGCCGAAAAATTAGTAGAAAAACGCCTTAGATGGTACGACCATATACAAAGACGACCCGAAGAACATATATTTAAAACAGCCATAAACTTTCCAACGACGAAGCGTAAACGTGGAAGGCCCCCAGCTACCTGGTTGACTACGATCCAAAAGGACCTAGAAAATATAAAGTTAGATAAAGACCAAACCAAAAATCGTGCTGCT
The DNA here is from genome assembly GCA_951800055.1 of Cenopis cana. Taxonomy (NCBI): domain Eukaryota; kingdom Metazoa; phylum Arthropoda; class Insecta; order Lepidoptera; family Tortricidae; genus Cenopis; species Cenopis cana. The sequence goes on along the minus strand of OX637487.1, from coordinate 3,830,098 downwards.
TGGAGGTTACGGACAAGGAAGGCCGACCCCAAATAAATGGGAATAAGGCCTAGGAAGATGATGATGATGCATAATATTAAACTACAATTTAAAGATAAATCATACTTTCATTTCACTCAGCCCACAGTCTCCCGCCGTTTTCAGGACTCCCTGATTGTATCCTAAAGGCATGACCCAGACGCTTTTCTAAACCACTGGTTCGAAACTGCTCAGAGCCGGGACGAGTGGAAGTCAATGAGGCTGTCCCTTTGCCCAGCAGGGCTTAAAAAATCATAAAGGAGCCCGGATCCCAGCACTAGTCTTTAGATCCATCCGGATTTTTCTTGAATACATTTCTGTAAATAATTTAACACGTACCCTGTTCTGGTGCCCCCAACGTGGGTCATGAACCTTTTTTTCAGGGTTCCACATCATCCACACATCCCTACAGTCCAACTGTCAGTTGGACTTGTGACATTGTTAAATCGTTTTATACATATGGGGACAGTGAACATGTTAAGACCTCGCTCGTCTTCGCAAAACATGCTCAGGTAACGTAGGGTGCTCAGTAAATAAAATCTCTTGCACCTACAATATTTTTTTTCCTTTTTTTTTAACTTGACTGTGGTTTTATAGGCCGCGCCCATTAAAGCGATAGGAGTGCGCAGTTGGAGGGTGGCCGTGGGAAAACCCAGGGGAAACCACCGATACGACCACGCGGGCGGTTTAAACACTGGAATACTCTAAGAGCTTGCGCTCCAGTGAGCTTGGTTGAGCGGTTTCAACCGAACTGAAGTGTGTCAGTGGAATCGAGCTACTGGGAGTTTTGTCGCTGGTTCACTAAACCTAGCCTTAGCTGAGAAGAGTCCAGCGAGAAACTCAGCTAGGCCCGACCTGGGTCGGACTGATTCTACCCGGTATGCGGCGGCACCGGGATGAATAGGGACTATATGTGTGTGTGTTGTCGCGATCGCGCGGTGGACGTCCCCGCCGCGTGTACGCGTCGTGTCTGAGTTGGACGCCGCAAGCGCAGCGTTCCATCTTTCGATGGACGCTGTGATTAGGTCGTCCGGGTCCATGAGTGTGTGCCTAGGACGCCGGACCGTGCGGCCCCTAATCAGTGATCGCCGAGTTACGACAGAGGGGGTCGTATCTTCATAGGGAAGTCACGGCACTTACGTCCTTTTGTTTGGGCAAGGCAGTTTTTCAGTGATAACTCAAAAACCCTTAATCCCATCTCGTTTAAACCAATTTTAGTTGAAAGTATTTATTATTGTACACCACCACAATTTTTTGTTGTAGTTTGGAAATTAGAGGGTACAATTCGTACGACTTTGGGAGCTAATATCTCACCAACGAATTACTTAAATGGAAAACTTTCTTAGTAACCTCTAGATCATTTTTAAAGGCCTATCCAAAAATAGTCCCTATCCCCACACAACTACTTGCATTGAAAAAAAAAAATTTTCGTCCCCCGGTTACATGCCCCCCCTAAAATAATTTTTTCCTTATTTCACATCACATTTATATAGCGGTTCATAGAATACATCTTCTTACCAAATTTCATAACAGGGTATTAAAATTAGGTAAAAATAAATTATTTTTTACTTGACTAATAAAAGATCTAACGAAAATACTCGAAAAACATCAATTATAAATTTATTTTAGCTAATTGAAAGATTTTATAAGCATAAAGATTTAAAAAGGACGCTGATTTGAACAAACCTACTCACACTGTCTTAGTGACGTCACTAAGACAGTATTTCCCTACAAACTTCATAGTAACAAAGCGTTTTTGACATTTAATAAAAAGTTGCTGATTTGACTAGGGGTTTAATACCGTATTGTAGTACCTACTTATAGGGGATTTTGCTCGTCGCCGCGTTGGTGAGCGCACGCGCCCGGAGCGACGACTATAGCGGAATCCACTACCGTACACTGTCTTTGTTGCCTACTGTCATGGCGTCGTTACCGAACAACGTCTTTGAACACGTGGTTGGCGAAATCATCATAAATTTGATGGAAAGCCATTTTTTTAAAAAGAAGTGACCTACTTATAGTATCCGAGTAAACCGGCTGTGACATACGGACGGACAGACAGACAGACATGACGAAACTAATAAGGGTTCCGTTTTTGCCATTCTGGCTACGGAACCCTAAAAACCAGACAAAGTAAGCAAAGTTAATATAAGTCAGGCTGACAGTGCAAAGTTGTATTAAGGAGAACCGTTTACAAACTACCTTGGTGTAGCTGCCGCTACTAATTGTACTTTTCAAATATACCTTAGTGTTATTTTAAAACTGTGGCGTGCATTACATAAGCTGAAGCGTAAAGCGTTTTAACACGTTTGCTGCCAACTGCCAATCTTTTCGTAGCGCTACGCAATTTCTTTTACACCACACCTTGCCAAAAAGCGCGTTTTTCTGCACGCTGCGCGATCAGAAAAACTCACTTTTTGGCCAAGTGGTGACGTAAAATTGTGTACAAAACACGGGTCGTAAAACAGAAAGCCCTCTCTCGCATATTTGAGACCCTCGCCTGCGGCTCGGGCCCCAAACATCTGCGATATCGGCCTTTCTTTGTTTTACAACCCTTGTATCGTAAATAACTATTACATACAGGGGATGGTATCGGCTATATACGCGTCTATACTTAAAATTATTTGAACTGGCCGAGTGGTATCAAATTAGTTCATAAGAAGGACTTTAGTATCCACGCATGAACGTTCAAAATCTAATGACAGTTATATTGAATATCGGACATTATTAAATATTATTTATTTATCGTATGGCATTTATTTCGAACCGTGAGATCTACGAGAAGACAGTACGATAAATATTATTATTTAATAATTTTAACTATTACGAGCGAAGCGCCCACCAGGCAGGTTCCTTAGTAATGAATGTGTTAAAATAATATATATTTTGTTGGGTCTATAATTCTTATTTTTTATCCTTTTTATATATACAATTAATCGTACTTTACAAAGTGGCCTGATAGTTCGGTATACCATATACTTCGTATGGTGTTACAATGTTTTTGGTCACTTTGGCCGCTATATACTATATGACGATGACTGTACTTACTCTAATTTTTAGCTGTAAATGTTACAGGACCAAATTTTTTTCACATCGTTAAGGCATTTAAAATACCTACGTTTTAATTTATTACGTTGTGACACGAAAGTTACCCATAAACAACAAACGAACAATTTCGTGTCACAACGGAATCAATTAAAATGTAGGTATTTTAAATGCCTTAATTATGTGCCAAAACAATTGGTCCTTATCGAAGTAAGGAGGCGGTACGATATGAGAAAATTGTCAAATATCAGTGTCAACTGTCAGTCAACTCAGCACCACTTTTTACTGTGCCCTTACATTTAAATGAGTGCTTCCTGACTGGCGCGGGATGCGCGGATGCGGGACGATGCGAAGGCAGTACTGGTCCGCTTCTGCGCATAATATTACTACTGCGCAAATGTAACACTGACAGTATTCCGTCAAGTAGGAATCTTTGCGATGTCAGTAAGCTTATGTCAAAGAAGAAAATGTCACATATCGATCAAGAAGTCGCCTAAGTCTAGTATGTTTTTACTGTTACTTTTGAGAAAATCCATTTCCTATTTTTTCCCCTGGACCTCAAGACTTGTGCCATGCTCTGAAAGTTCTTTACTTGCTTGGCTTATCGCGGGAGTTAATTAAAAAATGCATTGTTGGCCGTACCTGATAGCGTACTATTAAAACTATTAAATTAACTAACCAAGCAAATGAGGTTATTTTGTATTTGCGCTGCCAGCAAAGTTTTGTTTGTTCGCTGAATATTAAATATCATATTCCCCCCAACTCGCTCATTGAAAAAATTGGCGGGATTTGAACCCAAGACCACGGCCTTTTTTAGCATTAGGTGGTTATTTTAATATCATATTACTATTACAGTTACAAGAGCTTTTCAGACCAATCTCTGTTCTCTGTCTGATTAAATATTACTAGGTATTACTGATTTTGTAAACCTTTGAGAAAATAAATATCTTAAACCGTACTAAGACTCGGTTTTAATGAAGGTCCGTTCCGTGTGACCTGTGACAGTCAAAACATTAGAAAATGTATACGCGCAGTAAAGAATCTGTTCTGCCAACTTACTGATACCTGAGTGATACCGCACCGACTAGCACGTAATTGGCGTTGTGTGTTGATACGTCCGTCACTTTTTTGGACCTTAACGCCTTTAAAATAAGACGTAAATTGGCTATTTTTTTTGTTCCTCGATTATATTATACTTACATAGATGACACAGTGAACTGACCTTACGTGAACCTTATTGCAACAAAATAACGTATAACTGCTACTGGTCAGTTACTGTGGCGTCGATTACTTTATTATCCAAACACTTACCATTTGTTTTTCCTATATCCAGGGTGGCCAGTTCAAAAAAGGGGAGCAAGATAACGAACACCACGAGAGGAACAAGGGAGAATCCGGACACTTCCACAAGGGGGGACATCATGATGTTCACAAGGTATTGTCTTATGTACTAGCAAATTTCACATGTTTGGTGGGCACTTGACATATTAATAGTAAATATGGGCCTCGTAAATTACAAAAAAAAAACATTTAAATTGTAAAAACATTTGTCTAAAAGCCACTCCTTGAGTTTTGTTTTAAATTGTGTAGCTTCCAATGGTTTGATACTTTCCGGCAAGTTATTAAATACTCTTATTCCACTAAAGTATGTGCTCTTCTTTAAAATATGACTAAGATGGCCGGATTATACATAAATCATGTCTATACTGGGACCTTATATTTACTTTAGAGTCATTTTTTTTTAAACATCTTTGTGGTCCTTTACAAATAAACAAATTTCTAGTATGAATATACCCGTCAAGGTTAATATTTTATACATTTTAAAGATTGGTCTAAGGGAGTCCATATTTTATTTAATTTCTGAACATGCAACTTCCAGTTTAAATTTTCATCTAGAAGTAGCTTCTAAAAAATTTGTACTACTAACTTGTTCTACCATTGTACTTTCTATATCTTATATCTTTAAACGAGCAATTCTTGTATATTTATTTATTTATTTATATATTTATTTCGGGGATCTCGGAAACGGCTCTAACGATTTTTATGAAATTTGGTAAGTATGTGGGGGGTTTCGGGGACGAGCAATCGATCTAGCTAGGTCTCATGCCCGGGAAAACGCCGAGCAAGGCTCGGTCGCTCAGATGTTTTATATTTAAACACTGTGTTACCTGTTTGTAGTTAATAAATTGTATTATTTTTGTTTTGGTTAAGTTAACCCGTAAAAAAGATGATAACCAATTTATTAACTTTTTTAATGTAATACATATTTCATTACTAATATTTGAGGGGCTCTCAGATATGAATATAGTCGCGTCGTCGGCGAACATGATACATAAGTGGTCGATTACTAGGGGAAACTTGTTAAGGCGCTACACTGAGAAATTTGGAGTCTTTGAAACGCTGTCCTGCCCAGACTAGCAAACAGTAGGGGCTGATTTTCAGATATATGATTCTTGACTATATGATTGTAGTACTGACAATAGCGAAACATGATTGCTTAAAATTTTCTCGATAGAAAATAAATCCAAAGTCGAGTCTATATTTTCCTTTTTTTCCTCAGCCTACTAAAACAACGCATTATTAAAAGACACGATTAAGTTAATATGATGGTATTTTACCTCATCTAGGTACTGACAAGAGGAAATTTAATAAACCTGCACACAGTCAGATATTTAACGAGATTTGTCTAAAAAGCCATTCTCGGAGAGGGTTGCATCCCGTTTTGTCGTGAGCGAAAAACAAAGGGTGTCTCTTTCAATCTATATATCGCCTTAACATATACTAAAAACAACAATGGTCCCAACAATGGTTTTCTGGTCTTTAATCCTTTTATCAAACATCAACTAGGTATTTGTTACTAGACTTCTAGTGTACTCTTCAAATACGTGTCAACGATTGTGAAAATTGAGTAGGTAACAACAAATATTTCACATTTCATATCAGTAGAATGAAAATTATGAAAATAAGAAACTTCAAAACTGAAATTATTAGTAGTTAAATTACTCATGCTCCTAAGTGTTAAGCTCCTAAATCCGCTTCGACACCAAATCCCAAGATTTGGCTTAGGCATTTGGCTAAGACCAGAAAACTAGACCATACTGCGATTAGACCGGTCCTTTCCTTCACCTAAAAGCCACTTTGACCCCTAATCCAAGATTTGTAATAATTAATTAATCTTTTTCTTCATACATTCCAGGGCCACAAGGTATCCGGAGGTCACGACAGCCACGGGAAGCGCGGGCACGTCAACCATGCGGCTGGAGGCCACCAGAGCGGAAAGAAGTGGGTTTACCACCACGGGTACCCTGCGAAGAATGCCAATCTTATCGTCATTGACCGCAGAACTGATGGGTACATGCATGGCCCGAATTACTATGGATAAAACGAGTGTCGTCTGAAGAATTCGCACTAATGTACGGTGACGGACTTTGAGTCATTTAGAGCTCACTGTATACTGGACACTTCAGCTTAACTATTGAAATGACAAAATTAATTTGATACCTAAATGACTCAACGAAGTCCGTGAGTGTACTTGTGCCGTATTTAGACGCCGTATAGAAACACACATTATTCGATGTTACTTAGGAGAGTTTATTCTACGGGGTAGTTTCGTAATTTATTTAAAGGATGGAAGCCAGGATAAATCAACTGTAATATTCACAGAAAAATGACATTTAGAAACTGACTTTAGTAATGTTACGCAATTGATCGGTGGGTATGATCACTAAACGTGCGCTTGTCCATGAATAAGGCCTTAACTTGAATAGTAATAGTAATATTCAAAAATATAATCATGTTTGTGTTATTAGTTTATTTTTTATCGAATAGGTATGCAAATAACTGTTCTGTTTATTGAATTTGTGAAAAATAATATAAACAATATTATAAAAACTAGACTAAAATAACTATAAACTAAAATAAAATAAAACTAAATAATTACACATAAAAAAGTGGTCCCAGGCCAGTGCCTTGTGGCAAGGTACCCAGAAGGCTGGCGATTGCAAGAGACTAATACTAGACTAATTAACTTCTACTTCTGGTTACTAAATTTAGTATAAGCACTCATGCTGCTAACGCAAATAATAAATTTCAACATAAAGAAAAGTGTGCTTAGGGTGATATTGGTTTGAAAGTGGAAAGGAATGTTTCCAATTGTTGCAATTGTTCACGGGAGTTTATAATATACTAAATTTAAGAAAATGTGTCAATGTAAGTAAACGTCGGATATTTAATATTTAATCAAAACATTGTACCTATGCTTATTTTTCGCCATTTCATCTTGAATTATTTTTTGTAAATATGTGTGTTGTTAATATTATTGTAATATTGTAAATAGTGTTGATTTTCTACTTTGTAATAAAACTATATTTAAATCACGTTGTATTTCCTTTTTTCTAACTGATCATAAAATAGTACCTACATTAGCACAGAGTAAGTAATATTACTCAAGGGGGGCAAAACAAAGAATGTCTCGGATCGAAAGCATTTGACCGCCGCTCGAGCCGAAGTCAAGGGCCACAAATATGTGATCTGAGGCTTTCTTTATTACCGCCCGTGGTACGTATAAATTGTATGTCTCCCCCTGGCCAGAAAGTGGGATTCTCCACGCGCGTAGCGTGCGGTAATTGCCACTTTATGGCCAGGTGTGACATAAAAGAGGTTAAACTTCGGGAATGAAATACCGTAGATTGAGGTTACTTTAGGAAAAATAGGCCTCCTTTGCTAATTTAGAATGTAGCATATAAATAATACCATGTCAGATAGATCAAGGTGACTTCCTGATTTGTCGGTGCGGAAGCGGTACGATATGATAAAACTGTCAAATGTCAGTGTCAACTGTCAGTCAACTCAGTACTACTTTTTACTGCGCCCCTACATTTAAATGAGTGCTTCCTGACTGGCGCGGGATGCGCGGAAGCGAGACGATGCGAAGGCAGTACTGGTCTGCTTCTGCGCATAATATTACTACTGCGCAAATGTAATACTGACAGTATTCTGTCAAGTGGAAATCTTTGCGACGTCAGTAAGTTTACGTCAAAGAAAAAAAAATCACATATCGACCGCTCCGCCAAGTCAGGAAGTCGCCTAAATCAAGTAAACATCAAGATGGTGCACTACTGTTACTACTGCCAGACATTACGCGAAATGGAAATCAATAATTTAGGAAAAATATTGTTTTGTTCAAAGTCACCCCTCGAAGCTACGGTGGCCCAGTGGTTCAAGCGTGCGGCTGTCAAGCGGCGGTCGTGGGTTCGAATCCCAGCTCGTACCAATGAGTTTTTCGGAACTTATGTACGGAATATCATTTGATATTTACCGTTAGCTTTTCGGTGAAGGAAAACATCGTGAGGAAACCTGCATACATCCGCGAAGAAATTCAAAGTTGTATGTGAAGTCCCCAACCCGCTCTGGGCCAGCGTGGGGACTACTGCCCAATCCCTCTCATGTATGAGTGGAGGCCTGTTCCCAGCAGTGGGACGTATATAGGCTGATGATGATGACCCCTCGAAAGAAAGTAATCCCACTCAGACTGTAGTTGTTGAGCCATTAAGGTGCCAAACTGTTTTTACACGACTGCCCAAAAAAAGGAGTGTAATGTTTTCAGGTTTCATGTATGGATGTATGTATGTATGTGAACTTTTTTTGTTCCCCCAGAACTTCTCAACGCCTTAACCGATTTCGATGGGTGAGGTATCGTTGGAATCCTTACGTCATCCCGGGTGACATAGGATATGTGACGTTGCAATAAAAACAATATGGCGGAATGTAGAATCCATTTTGAGTGTTTCGTAAAAAGAAATTCTATCCTAGCAAGTGAGGTATCAAAATGAAGCATTTGAAGAGACGATTCCAAAAATATATATAATGTATATGTTTCACGCAAAAAAAGTTCGAAATAAAATAATAATAATTATAAAAATTAAAAACACGACTTCATTCAAAAGATAAAAACAAGTTTCCTAATAAAAAAACTCAAGGAAATATATTTTGTTTGCAGTCGGGGGACCTACTACATACAAGTAAAACCAAAATATTAGGTCCCACGACTGCAAACAAGATATTTCCTTGAGTTCTTTTCTTTATTAGAAAACTTGTTTTTATCTTTTTATTTAAGTGTCCAGTACCTAAGTATAAAGAGAGCGCTGCGCTCCTAGATAAGAGTGTAATGACTGGAAATAGATAGCCAACTTCTCGTATATTGTGATCCCGACTAAAGCGCTACCAAGTGCCAAAGTTAGTAATTATTATCTTAGATACACGTAAAAAAACATACAAAAAGTGCATCCGCCGGTGGGGATGGAACCCGGGTACATTGTCTCTAAAGACAATATACTTTACCACAGGGCCACGTGTGTGATACTGGTACCCATCGAATTTTTGAATACCTTTTTAACAGTCTACCTACTTTTACTTTTTAGCTGACTATTCGAGCAAGTTTAATAACCATGAAAATAGGTGGCGCTATTATTAATTCCGTTAGCTTTCTTCTAAGATGAACAATCAGCTGCGCTCGTGGGCCAGCGACGCCCGCGTGCCACGTGCGGTAGCAACGGTAAGCAACGTGGGCCGGGATCAGTTCTTGGATGGGTGACCGCTTTGAATTTACATGATGTAACAAAAACCTCTCGCTACGATGGAGATTGTGACGTAGCTACTCGATATTTAGATCGCATTTACTCCAACAGAGTAGTCTGTCTACCTACTGTCATTTTTGATGGGTTAAAAGTGCGTTGCCTCTAATTTTGCGAATTTGTTGTGTTAACATTAACAATATCTGGGCGGCCGAGCTTAGCTTGGCGTTTTATTGATTAATGATTGCTCGTCCCCGAAAACCCCCACATACCTAATTTCATCAAAATCGTTAAAGCCGTTTCCGAGATCCCCGAAATAAATAAATATATACAAGAATTGCTCGTTTAAAGATATAAGATACAAAACATTTACAATACAGGTTCCTAAAACAACCGCGATCAAGCGCAAGCGTATGCGAGTTTCATTAAATGGCGCATCTTTTCGCATTTCACAAAACCCAGGCACAGCAAAATGTCATCTTGCTCGAATTTGGAGCAGCCCAACTGGGGAAAAACCTCCGCCTTGCAGAAGAACACAGCCATAAAAACATTATTTACTATATAGGTAGAGCTCCCAAGGATGCAATGTGTTGTGAGCTAGGGACCTAAATTTATCCCTTCTTCTTTTGGCACAGTGAATTCTCAAATTTTATAAAGGGTCGGCAATGCGCACGTGACTCCCTTTGTGTTGCGAGCTTCTATAGGCTGTGGTGTCCGCTTATCATCAGGTGGGCCGTACGCTTGTTTGCCACCGTCGATGTATATAAAAAAATAGCAATAAATTCAGTTCCCTAAAGCCTTATTTACATACGCACGCGACTCGGGACTACCTACTTTGTTTAATTCGTTATATTTTAACTGATAACTAACAATACTGTATATAATAAAAAAAAGAAAATTGCGGTTATGAATTATATCCAGGTTTTGCTAATTTTATTGGCCTACACTACACAAAGATAAAGCGGTTAATACTAGTTACAGATATTGCAGCGATATGGGCCCTAAATAATGTTCTTCAACAGGTAGGTAATATTGGTTTATCGGCCTAATCGTTATGATATTGGAAACATAAATTTACTGGGGAATGTACATTTATCACGTAGGTATGTTAAATTTAACTTCAGGGTTCAGGGCGGCTTTAATAAACTATAGTGTCGAAATCCGTAGTCCCGAGGACATCCAGACACATATCAAAGTCTATTAACACACTACCTATATCTCTGTACCCATATTAATATTACAATAGCGAACGTGTTTGTCTGTCAGTTTATCTGTTACTTCTTCACGCTTGAACCGCTAAACCGATTTAAATGAAATTTGGCATCGAGATACTTATCTCTGTCTTATGAGAGGTAGGGCACAGCAAAATGTCATCTTGCTCGAATTTGGAGCAGCCCAACTGGGGAAGTACCTCCGCCTTGCAGAAGGCCACAGCCATAATAACATTATATACTCAGGTATGTAGTGTTGTGTTCCTGGAGGTGAGCAAGGTTGCCAGAGCTCCCGAGGTTGCACTGTGTTGAGAGTGAGGGAGCTAAATTGGTCCCTTCTGCTGTCAACACAGTGCATCCTCAAATTTTATAAAGGGTTTGCAACGCGCACGTGACTCCTTTGGAGTTGCGAGCGTCTATAGGCTGCGGTGTCCGCTTACCATCAGGTGGACCGTAGGCTTGTTTGCCACCGTCATAGTATAAAAAAAAGATAGTTTGAGTCCCGTGGAAGGACACAGGATGCTTTTTATCCTGGAAATTATTCCTTATATCTGAGGAAGTTTGCATAGAAGACCGATTACCAGGTAAGCACCTGAAATAAAATAATAGCAATGAAATTCTAATGCGATGAAGGAGTTCTGCGCGGACGAAGTCGCGGTAAAAGGCTAGTTGTCAAACGGGTTTTCAACTAAATAATCCAGTTGATATGTACATTGTACCTGGAAAGTGCTCGGAACTTGATGGAATTTTAAAGATTTATTTGAGGGTACTCTATGAAGACTATATTAAGTTTTCCACCTTTTCCACTTTGTGCTAAGGGGGGAGGGGGGGAAATGTGTGACATTTTTCAGATTTTCGCGTATATCTCTTTAAGGACATTTACGCTTTACATTGTATGACAAAGTTAAAGAGCATTAAATTCCCTAAAAGTTCGTCGAACCATATTTCCAAGTTTACTAGAGGCCTTACAAGTTTGAATTTTCTTTGATTTCAAATTTTGACAAAAGTATTGATAATACCAATAAAGTGATTATAGGGTAATATGATTTTATTGAAGTTTTAGATAGTAACATTGCCCTTTTTAGATTTTCTTGTGTGTTGTAGAATTTAAGCGGAAAAAAGCAGATTTTAGTTCGAAAATGCTCGATTTGGAGTGATGTTTGAAACAAAATATCTTAATGAAAAATGCAAGAAATACATTTAAAATTTATGTTATTAGGTCGCAATAGTCCTGTTCTAGATAGTAACATTGATAACATGTCAATAAACTTGTCTAGTTTACAGAAAATGGGCTTAATAGATGAGCATTTTTTACCTTATAAGGACCCTTAACGGAAATTCAGCCGATCAAACTTACAGCATGAAGGCAAATTTAAATAAAGAAGTTTGTTCAACATGAGACATGGAATTGTACAATTATTATCAACACATTTGTTCAAATATTTTAAAAATACTGTACCCTTGGCATAAGTGTTATACGTGGTGGTACAATTTTTTTTTCTGCCAAACCCCATCGTGTGGGCTATCGTTGGATAGCTCTTTCTATAAGCTTTGAGGTGATAATTTTTGTTATGGTCAAGTGCCCCCCCCCCCCCCCCCGCCAGTTAAACGGCGGCTAGGCATGTGAAAAAAATCATGGTAGTAGTTTATACGATGAATTTAAAAGGAAAACTATCACAGCTAAGTAGGCATTATACTAGTTAACGAGTAATAGTCGAAAGCAAACTTCCGTACAATTTCCATTGATACCTTAGATAATGTTGTTAATTCCGTCAAAAACATAGTAAATATAAGTTTGCGAACTTTTTAGTCCACATAATGTAACGGGCGTACAAGTAGGACTGCAAATGAACATCACTAAAACAAAAATCATGACAAATTATAGAAAATCACAAATCACATTAGAAAATGAACCGTTAGAATACGTCGATAAATACATATATCTAGGGAAGCAAATTGGATTCAACAGAAACAACAATGACCTTGAAATAGAGAGGAGAGTAAAAATTACCTGGAGTAAATATTGGGGCCTTAAAGAAGTATTCAAAAGTAATATGCCCATAAAATTAAAAACTAAAGTGATGAATTCGTGTCTCATCCCATGCTTAACATACGCTTGTCAGACATGGAAATTTACAAATAATATAAAGAGAAAAATAATCACATGCCAAAGAGGAATGGAGCGTAGTATGCTCAACTTAAAAATTAAACATAAGGTTAGACACACAAAGATAAGAGCAACAACAAAAACAATTGATGCCCTTAACCAAGCCCAAAAGCTGAAGTGGCGGTGGGCTGGGCATGTGGCGCGACTCAAAGACCGCAGATGGACAAAACTCGCTACACAATGGAAAGGCCCTCAGGGCAAACGCCTGAAAGGAAGACCATACTCACGTTGGGAAGATGACGTCATTAAAATTGCTGGACCAAATTGGCAACACACTGCTCTAGACAGAGAAAAATGGCAAGCTTTGGAAGAGGCCTTCACCTGAGAGGGGTTCCTGTTACGTACCTATAATAATTTTATATAAAAGTAAATATTCTAAGCATAAGGATAAAAACTAACATAGATATATATACTATAGATAACTAAGCAAAAACTTAATAAACAGATTTTTTTAAAAAGAAATTATGATGTACTGTAAGAATTTTAACGGGAAATAAAAGGCTTTTTATTTTTATTTTTATTTAATGTAACGGGCAGTGGCGGCGCGTCAAAAATATTCTAAGGGAAGCCGGAAATAATTTACCTATCTTATTCTTCATGAGCCGTAGTAAAAGAACTGGACTGGCTGAAAATAAGGCAAGCCGGTGGGAATCGAGTTGTATGGACGCTCCGCCACTGGTAACGGGTGGACGACTACGGAACCCTACCTTGCGCGTGGCCCGACATGCACTTGGCCGGTTTTTTTATACCACGTCGGTGGCAAACAAGCTGACAGGCCACCTGATGTTAAGTGTTTACTGTCGCCTATAGACGCTTGCAACAACAGAGGCGTCACTCACGACCGACCCGTAAGAACCCTTTTCACGCCTTTTTTAAGAGTCCCATGCTGTAGCGTAGCCCATTGGAATAACTCGGTAGGAAGCTCATTCCACAACCTAACTGTTCTCGGTATAAAGTACCCGTTGAATGTACCATACTTGTTTTGGAAATATATTAAAAGAAATAAAAAATCGTCCTGTACGAAAACGCAGTGGCTCATTGACATTCCTAGCATGATGCCGAAATAAAGTTTTTTCCTTTCTAGTCTATTCTATATTCAATTGTACTATATAGATTGCCTGTTAAACTAAAAATTGAAAGCGTATAATTTAATATTGAACATAATAACTACTGAAATCTACAATTATAGGAAAGACACGCTGAATAAAACTCCATTTATAGCTTGCGCTCAAAAACGCTTTCTGAAAGACTTCCGTAAATGAAGACATTCGAATAAAAAGCATTCAGTGAAAACGAATATTACTGCAAATCAATAAATACAATCATTTCGATCTTTGTAAATACGTATTTCATTAGGCGGGTGACCTGATGACTTTCATGGTCTACTAGCCACACAGTTAACTGAATTTCATCCGTTGACAAACACTCACTAAGTATCTTGACATCATTTCAGCACTGAGATACGAGGTTGCTAAAAGTAATGACAGATTTGTTAGTGACTTTGGTTTTGGTTGCTAACCAGCGATTTGTAAGTTCAAAGTTCAAATATAGTGATGCAAAAAGTGATGTATTAACATTGTAGACTTTGGTATTAACATTGAACGATTCTTTGTTTCTTATAAGGGTACGGGCTCAGTGTCCGCCATCTTGCGAGCAACTGCAGCGTGCATGTATTTAAAATAAATATTTTTTATTAATAAATATTTAATAGAATTTTAATTTTGACATTGTTGATTTTACCCGTTTTGTTTTTAATGTGTGTATACAAGTGCATGATGGAGCTAGCTAAATATAAGTTTTATGACAATACGGTATTAAACCCCTAGTCAAATCAGCCACTTTTTATTAAATGTCAAAAACGATTTGTTAATATGAAGTTTGTAGGGAAATACTGTCTTAGTGACGTCACTAAGACAGTGTGAGTAGGTTTGTTCAAATCAGCGTCCTTTTTAAATCTTTATGCTTATAAAATCTTTAAATTAGCTAAAATAAATTAATAATTGATGTTTTTCGAGTATTTTCGTTAGATCTTTTATTAGTCAAGTAAAAAATAATTTATTTTTACCTTAGTTTAATATCCTATTGTGACAAACTGTACCTACCTATATCTACTATAAGTAGTGCTGCTATATGTATGACTAATATTTTTACAACGATTTGGTGATTTAATGTATTACTGCCATGTTGTAAGTTATATGAATAAATGAATTGAATTGAAATAAATAAAATATTTTTTAGGGTTCCGTACCCGAAGGGTCCAAACGGAACCCTATTGCTATCACTCACGCGTCCGTCCGTCCGTCGTCTGTCACTCAGGTTTTACAGCCAAACGGTTGGAGCTGCAGTCGTCAAATTTTTACAGTATACGCATCTTATTAGCCCAAATTCATACAAATAGTCAAAACCTATTTTTAAATGTTTTTAAGTTGGGCCATACAGGTAAAGGGGTGGCACGAAAAAAATGTTTGACATACCCCGAGAGGGGTATACTTGTTTAGAGCTAGTTGAGCAGATAATTTCTGATTTTGTTTTAAAAAAAATTGGGAAAACAGCGGGGTAATCACGTAACGTTTAAACGTACCGTCGGTACGATTTAAATGTCATTTTTAGTGTGGGATTTGACATTTAAATCGTACGTACTACCGTTCGAAACAGTTACGTGATTACCCCGCAGGAGCCACAAAAGTTTGTTCCGAGTAATTTATTTTTAACAACTAGTTTTGATTTCTAGGCCGCTACAGTGAAATTAGTATGAGATCTCTAGCGGCTTTCATATTTATTTTCACTGTGACAAGGTACAAAGTGGGCCAGAAATCAAATTGGTTTTCTGTACACTAACAGAGTCATATGTTTTGAACACAGTTAAGAACTTAACTATGTCTACATTTTAATTGAATAATTTCGTGGTTACCGAAAGTTACCCTTAATATAACTTTCGTGACGAATTGTAATCCATTAATTCTTGATAAAAAAAACTTTGCATTAAGGATCAACAGTGGGCGCAACTTGACTAATGACTCCCTTTTTCAATCAGAATGTCAGATACGCATGATAAAGTAGCGCCTCCGTCTATCTTAAGTCACAGACTAGGAAGCCCAATTAAGAGCCCACATATATGCACTGTTGCCAATGTTTATCGACCTAGATCTCAACATCTATATTGATTAAATATCTGTCCTTTCAGTATATTCATCTTGAACTATTTTCCTCCAGTCTGTTAAAAGTGGAAACACGATTTGCGAAACTTTTCTTCTATTTTTCAAACATAACCCTTTTTTCGATGTTTTTGGTTGGATCTTTAAAACCCTCCCATCTTTAACAATGATTATTGGTTTAATAGTTGTAAAATGTTAAATTCTCAAACCTGATAAAAAAGATTATCCTTATAAATGTACACGTTTAGAATAAACATCAATATTTACGAAAAACACGCGCTGAGCTTCCGTAGAGAGCGGGATTGTTAATTGAAAACTCACGCGTGTTAGAGCGGGACTTTTGCAATGCCATCTACGCCCTCTTAAGTTAAAATTTAGTATATTTCATCACATTTAATACACATCACATGCACAACGCATATAATTAAAGAACATTCGCATAGTTGTTACAGAAATACTTTCAAAGAATTACAGCTACAAAATAACAAGATAACATTCTGAAAGATATATTCTCGACACAAAGCTTACCTTTGTCTTATTACGTCTTATTAAACAACAGTTCGTTATTAGATACAAGAATATTCCACATAATAGTGATTTTATTAATAATGGGATTGCTTCCATTATAAGCGTTTCCATTATACACCATGGGACAAACCCAAATAAATAAATATAATAAATCAATATTTGTGGAATCTTACACAAATCCACCAAGTCCCAACTAAGCAAGCTTGTACTTCTATGGGTACCAGTGGCGGAGCGTCCATACAACTCGATTCCCACCGGCTTGCCTAATTTTCAGCCACACCAGTTCTTTTAGTACGGCTCATGAAGAATAAGAAAGGCAAACTATTTCCTGCTTCCCTAAGAATATTTTTGACGCGCCGCCACTGATGGGTACTAAGATATACATAGCTATAATATATAGAAAAATATACATAAAATACATCCAAGGCTCAGGACTCATCAGTCATCACTCTTCGTGCTCATCACTTCATCACACAAATAAAGTTGTCCATTCGGTGGTCTATAGTTAACGGCTTGTGCGCATGGAAGTTATGTTTTTATTACATGGATTTATAGTTTAACGGAATTACAGATTATGCGGGTTACCAGATCAATCGAATATTAAGCTTTGTAGCCACTTCAATTTACTTCAATTGGTTTGTTGGACTTTTGACATGTCCACCGAAAAGACGCGCACCTTAATCTGACAATGACCCAAATGCCCTGACCGGGATTCAAACCTGGGACCTCCAGCTTCATAGGCAGGGTTGCTACCAACTAAGTTAAAGCGGTCGTCAAACAGCCAAAGCCATCAGCGACATCGTATTCATGACATTGAAAAGAAAAAGTAAAAAACCGGCCAACCGGCAAGTGCGAGTCGGACTCGCGCACGAAGGGTTCCGTACCATTATCTATAAAAACGCCAAAAAAATCATGTCTGTTGTAGGGGTGCCCCCTTAAATATTTATTCTATTCTCTTTTTTAGTATTTGTTGTTATAGCGGCAACAGAAATACATCATCTGTGAAAATTTCAACTGTCTAACTATCACGGTTCTTGAGATACAGCCTGGTGACAGACGGACAGCGGAGTCTTAATAATAGGGTCCCGTTTTTCCCTTTGGGTACGGAACGCTAAAAAAATTATGGATCTCAATTGTTTTTAAACAAAATATCATTCTCATCCCAACAAGGCCTAGTTTTCCCTATCGGTTAGAATTGGAAGGTGTGATCGGAGTCGTTAACATAAAATGAGTTCGGTTGTCAAATGGTGTCAAAGCGCACCCCGGTATCTGTAGGGCACAACTATACTAGATTTTCCTGGTTGTAGCCCAAAGGAGCCCGGAGTCCACTTTGACACCAAATCCCTAGATTCTGTTAAGGCACCATGTATTACCTACGAAAGCGATTGCCATCTGACCTTCCAACCCAAAGAGGAAACTAGACATCATTGATTAGACAGTTTTCCTAGCGAAGGTAGCAATATGTTTTGGCGACTTCCTGACTTGGCGGGGCGGGATCGATATGTGACATTTTCTTCTTTGACGTGAACTTACTAACGTCGCAAAGATTCTCACTTGACATAATACTGTCAGTATTACGTTTGCGCAGTAGTAATATTATGCGCAGAAGCGGAGCAGTACCGCCTTCGCATCGTCCCGCTACCGCGCATCCGGCGTCAGTCAGGAAGCACTCATTTAAAATATAGGGGCGCAGTAAAAAGCGGTACTGAGTCGACTGACAGCTGACACTGACATTTGACAGTTTTCTCATATCGTACTGCCTCCGCGCCGACAAATCAGGACTTCGCCTTAGACTACCTCTAATACAAATAATATAGATACCTACTATAGATAGACTCATTGATCCCACAGTCAAACTATGAAATCAGTTTTGCGGGACGCTGTATTTATTTTTAAGTCATGTCAATGGTTTTGTTAATTAATAATGTTGAGTGAGACTTGGCCCACGAGGTAACCGCCATGTGGGATATTGATTCAACGATCATTGTCCCGATAGTCGTTTCTGCAAACGGTTTAATGCGAAGAGTCTCGACCAACACCTCAAGAGACTCTCGCTAGATGGCTGGGTCAAGGGTCAGATACAGAAGGCGGTACGGAGACGTCAAAGGGTAGCGAACGGGTAGCGGGGGGTTTCAGCCTCCTTAACCTAACCTACCCTTTCGCGCGGTCTTAGTTAACCGGTTAACCTAAAGAGATTTATTTATTCTTAATTAAGTTACTGAAAAACAGCGCAGAGCAAATATACTCTACTTAGACGCCCACTTGAAAGAAATCTCCTTGCCTCCAAGAACTCATTCTATAACTTTGATCTGGAAACAATACCCGGACATAGCGTACACAACAGAAGTTTCTCTGCACCTGTTACCTACTTATTTTTATTTCAGTAAAACCAATCATGATATACGCCCCACCAACGAACGATTTCATTTTTACTTTTGTCTCCGACCATATCCATATTCGTCTTTTGCCATTTCCACTCTGCACTTCGAATAGCAACATACACGGCCGCCAAGTCGCCAGCTATAAATGGTACATTACTTACCAGAGGCGGTACAAAAAGCAATGTCGCAGATCGCAGGTATTTGATATTGATAAATATGCTATCTGAGGCTTTCTTTATTACCGCCCGTGGTAAGTACAACATTTTATGTCACCACCTGGCCAGGAAGTGGGATTTTCCGCTCGCCCAGCGTGCGGTAATTGCCACTTTAAGGCCTGGTGTGACATAAAATATTTTGAATACTAATACCCTGTGGACATTGAGCGAACACCATTCCTTTTAGTAAATTCTTACAGATTCCAAAAGAAACAATATGGCTTCTTATACAGTATTTGTAACGTACAATTTTAGACACTAATGTTCACTCATCAATATTTCATTTCATTATACTGCCTCGTACATTTCCGCCTACGTAAACAGAAATTTTACACATACAGTGAAACCTTCTCCAAGCAATAAGAAACTTTACGAAGTGAGTCACAGGGTTCTAATCTAAATAACAATAAACATAAATAGATGCCTACCAGATTGCGGCAGCTTAACCATTTTAGGCTTATATTGCACGTCGGGATCATTGTCAAATGATTGCTATTTGTCGTAATATTGTTTATGCGTGGTTAAGCGCTCTGGTGTATTAGAATTTTAAATCCACCCAGACTGATATTAGGAGCTAATATTGCGTGGTAGATAAACATACAAATTCGTCGTCAAGACACGTGGTCCGTAGGGTAAAAGGCGCACGGAGGCTTCACAAGACATTCAGCAAAAGGTTAAGGCGCTACAACGAGAAATTTAGAAACTTTGAATCGCTGTTCTGCCCAGACGAGGAAATTGATTTTTAGATATATGATTCTTGACTATATGATTGTGGTACTGACAATAGCCGAAACATGATTGCTTCAAATTTTCTCGATAGAAAAGAAATCCAAAGTTGAGTCTATATTTTCCTTTTTTTACTCATCCTAATAAAACAACGCATTATTAAAAGACACGATTCAGTTAATATGAGGGTTTTTACTTCATCTATACTCTGACAAGAGGAAATTTAATAAACCTGCACACAGTCAGATATTTATCGAGATTTGTCTAAAAAAGCCATTCCCGAAGAGTGTTGCATCCCGTTTTGTCGTGAACGAAAAACATACGCGCGTCTTTCAATCAATATATCGCCTTAAGAGATACAACAGCCGACACTCGCGCAGAGAATTGCTATCGCAATGCAGCGCGGGAATGCTGTTTGCGTGAATGGGAAAAATACCAAGGGGATCCAATTTTGCTGTTTCCTGTTGTTATTTTGATTCCAAAGGCGACTTTGATGAAATCTGTTTATATATCATGTATTGTTTTCTACATCTCAGTGTTCGATCGCGTTCAATTTCCTAAAGTATGCTTTTTTACAAAAAAAAGTGCAACATCTGTGTCTGCAAATACTGAGCCATGAATGCCAGTGTCCGTTTCTAGTACGGCGAAGATGAACACGACACCAACTTGATAAACCGAGAGATCACATTTTACAGAGCTGCATTGTGCCGGGCGGCGCCAAGCATATTGTTTTAAAAATGTGGTTTAAGACATTTATTTTTCATAAGATTTAGGCGACTTCCTGACTTGGCGGGGCGGGATCGATATGTGACATTTTCTTCTTAGACGTAAACTTACTGACGTCGCAAAGATTCCCACTTGATATTAATACTGTCAGTATTACGTTTGCGCAGTAATAATATCATGCGCAGAAGCTTCGCATCGTCCCGCTGCCGCGCATCCCGCGCCAGTCAGGAAGCACTCATTTAAATGTAGGGGCGTAGTAAAAAATGGTATCGCGTCGACTGACAACTGACACTGACATTTGACACTTTTCCCATATCGTACTGCCTCCGCACCGACAAATCAGGAAGTCGCCTTACATAAATCACTTACTGAGAAAAAAATGGCGGGAAAACAAGCGAAAAACGGGAATTTCAGCGGCCAAAGTAATGGGTAAAAACTAATTTAGGGCACATAGGAGACATTTAGAGACATATTTAAGTAATGTAAATCATCGTCCAGTAGACCATTTTAGGCTTTAAAACTGTGTATGAATGAAATTCGGAATATACATATTTAGGAGTATTTTAAACACACTTGAATCTTCCAAGCTTAATCCATATCAAATCCATGCAAAATGTAGTGGAGTGGAATCTGTGGAATTCATGGAAATTCATACATCTTAATAGCTGAAGCGCTGTTAAGTGCCTGAATTAAGATGCAAAGTGTTTTATGTGCTATATTTGGACAGATTAGTTGCATCTGCAGACTGCAGCAGTATAACATGACGCAAGGAATACATAATAAAGGAATGTTTAATGAAAGCGACAATCCCTTTATATTCCGAACAGCAAATATAGCAATACCCACCTGGGACCTCAACTGTTAGCATTAGGCGACTTCCTGATTTGTCGGTGCGGAGGCAGTATATACGATATGAGAAAAGTGTCAAATGTCAGTGTCAGCTGTCAGTCGACGCGATAACATTTTTTACTACGCTACGCCCCTACATTTATATGAGTGCTTCCTGACTGGCGCGGGATGCGCGGTAGCGGGACGATGCGAAGGCGGTACTGCTCCGCTTCTGCGCATGATATTACTGCTGCGCAAACGTAATACTGACAGTATTATGTCAAGTGAGAATCTTTGCGACGTCAGTAAGTTTACGTCAAAGAAGAAAATGTCACATATCGATCCCGCCCCGCCAAGTCAGGAAGTCGCCTAAATTTGACTAAAAAAATGTTAAGTACCGTAAATCGGGGTGACTTAAGGTAAATTTGCAAATCTGTAAATGTACGTACGATTAAAAACAATAGTCGTAAAACTCCATTATCAATGTTACCCCAGCATATCAAAATAGCCCCGATTTATAGCATGATAAGGTTTTCCAAGGGTTGCTAAACTAAATATGGCCGACCCGACCCTATTAATATTCTTAATGTGAAAGTTAGTATGTTGTATTTCTTAACTACGAATAAACGGTTAAACACGGTTGGCACGGATTAAGACGAAATTATAATATATACAAATATTAATGCTAATAAATATTTGGGGACAGTCTTACACAAATCGATCTAGTCTAAACTAACCAAGCTTGTACTATGGGTACTGGACGACCAGTTTTTTTCCATATGATTATTTACCTGCACACAATAAGCACTGGTTTAAATTAAAGAGTCACATACCGAATAATGCGATCCCAACAACAACTGGGCATAATAAGGAGCTACAGCTATCTCCTGTTCCACCATGTGGCTTTGTTTCTCCCACGATAAAAATAACACTAGGTACGGCCACACTGAAAGTTTTTAGAAACGGCTACTTAGAAACCATACATTAAAAAACTAAAAATGCCGTTTTGAAGTGGAACTCTCTGGCAACATTATGGAGTAGGTATATTTCATTCGTCTGTCGTTTGTTTTTGTCATTTAGCGTCAAATTGAAAATTGTTTGTTTCACGTTAATATGAATTTAAAGTGAGAAATTTTGGTCGATATTTTTTTATGACTTTCTATTGTATTGAAATCAATAATATAGTTATGAAAGACTTTTCGATTGGCCTTTGAGGATGAAGCTACATCCCCCGAGACTATTTACAACTAGTTAAACGGGTTCAAATGTCATCGCATCAATGACACTGATGATCTTCGTGAGGGACGTCATTTTAGGGCGATTACTGAAGAAAACATCAGTGCTGGGCGGCTCATGATAGAGACTGATAAGAGAGTGATCTATCAGCAGATGCAGGCAACTTTAGGCATCAGTATGAGACAAGTGCAGAAAATGGTTCATGAGTATTTAGCTGTTAGGATACTCTGAACTCGTTGGGCACCTCATAATTTGGCTGAAGCTCAAAAACGCCATAGAACCGAGCCATAAGAAAGAATGAGCAAAGCGTTTTACTTAGAGGCTCCATTGAATTCAGCGATATATTGATGTAATCGTACAATAGTCCATGAAACAAAATTACAATAAGTAACTTGCTAGTTAGTTTAGTTTTTGTTTTTCTAAAAACTTTCAGTGTGGCCTACGTATCACATTCAGCAGACGAGCTTTCTTAAAAATTGTTTAAGTTGGAGTTTTTGATTGCAATCATATTTTACAAAAACTCGTGATAAATGTAGAAGTTTATTATCTATACTAAGTATATCGTCCGAATCGTGCGCAGGGTCGATTCTTTGAACAAGGAAAAGAATGTTTGTTTGGAATTCTTGGAATCCGTCACTAAATCCCGAAAACCATGTGCGATCTCTTCAATCAAACTGAACGCACGTAATGCTTGCGCGTGTGCCAATACGCTATTTGACTAATTTTTTTTATAATGCCAATCGAACCAGTTTTTAGAGACCATCAAATGTCTTATGGGACCAACAACATTTAGAGCACAATAAAGGGCTAAAATTAGGGACAAACCTAGCTCGACGCTAGCGGGTCTCAAAAAGGCTCCTACAAATTGGCCCTGGCAAATGACGTCACTTGCACTGCATTCGACCAACCGTTGTATGGGAAAATTAGTATTTTGCTGTTTTAGTCGTAAATAAAATAATGCGTTTAGGTACATAGTTGCTATACAATTATTTTTTTATTTTTACATAAGCATTCTTTTGATACCTTTTATTTGAATTTTGGACGGTAAAAAAAATTACATAATTTTCTGAGTTTTTGATGATTCATATCTTTTTATGATTTTGGTAAAATTTTATAATTTACGATTTATTGTGATATTTTGATGGCTAACTATCCAAAAAGTGACACTGTGTTATAAATTTTAATGTGTCAAATACCGTATAGCGTTGCGACGATTTCCATATGAGTTTAGTGGCTTCGAGTCATCATGCTTTTATATATTCGCAACGCTAATAGACAGCCAAAAGCAAGTACTTAGGGATTCTAGAAAAAAAATACACAAACATGTCGCTGTCCCGCACTTAAGGAGTAGGTAACTAGGTAAATTAAATATTGAACTAAACTATTCATAAATCGTTGCGTATAAAAAACGTAAAGTAACTTATTACTCTTCTTACTCCAAAAACCAGTGGTAAATACGTCTCACTATATAATCTGTGGTCTACTCCACTGTCAATGCGACATTTTAAGGCGCAGGGTAGGGCAAGGCCTTCCCCATACAAACTTTGTGCACGTTTTATTCGTCGGTTTTGGCACTAACAAATATAATTTTTTTTTGGTTGTAAATATTAGATATGCGAAGTTCGTGATGTGAAAATTTTCCAATATTTCAAAAATATTCAAAAGTAAAAAATAAAAATAAAAAATTATAAAGAAAAAATTTACATCACGAAACAGCTATCAGAAAAATAAGCATACTGACCAAAAATCATAACTTTAATGCAAACACAAACGAAGTAAATCCTGCACAAAGTTTGTATGGAGAGAGCTTGCCCTACCCCTCCTCTTAAGGCGACCCTCTTCAGTAGGTAAGTATGCCTAGTCAGGTTCCTGTAATACACATGTTGAATGATCGTGATCCTCTTAATGTACCTAAAGTACATTAATATTAATTATGTTAACAACCACTATCCGCTACAGGATTGCGGTCGCAAAGATCCTTTTGACCCCGGATTGCATTCGCCCCATGTACTACTTACTAATGTTGTTATTTTACGTATTTATGCTATTCAAAGGAAAATTACCTAGTTGTTAATGTCATTATGAAGGGCTATTACAACGAGATATCTTTCATGTGATATGCTCTTTTATTTTTTATACATTTGGATATATAAATAAGATTTTTGTAGGGTTCCGTAGTAAAAAAGTTACACTAAAATACTTTCGCCATGTGCCGTCCGCGGCTTGGCTCGGTAACAGTTAGTACTAGAAAACTGTGATTTGAAGAAGAAGAAGAAGAAGAAGAAACATTTATTTACTGCACAAAAGACACACAGATACAAAAAATAATAGACGTACAAAACTCAGAACATATAAAATAATGTGTATTTGGCATCTGTATTATACGTACCACTTACGCCAATAAAACGAAGAACTTTGTTTTCTGCCAAACTCCATAGGTGGATTTTTTAAAACTATTTTTTTGATTCAGGATAATTCCTGATTAATATCAGGAATATACTTTAAGGGCGTGCTAGCAAAACTTCTTTGAAACGCCGTTCTGACCAGAATTCGAAATAATAAGGGTTTATTTTCAAATACCTATACTTAATTATGGTTCTTGACTATATCATTGTTTTTCTGACTAGAGCTGGAAAATAAATGATTTCTTAAAAATATCTCGTTAAAAAATATCAAGGTTGAGTTGACTTGAGTCTACTGTTCCCATTTTACCCAGTCTACTAAAATAATACATTGTTAAGCGACACAATCAAGTTCAAATTATGGTTTTTACCTCGTCTTAACTCCCCCAAAAGGAAATACGAATAAAATCATCACATTTAGATATGTTTCAAATTTTGTCCAAAAAAGGCAATCTCGAGGAGTATTGGATACCTATCTTTTTCTCGTGTACTTAGGTACGGGATTCGCGGAAGGCATAAGCGTGTATCTTACGCGTGTTATATATATATATACCCACGTACCTGTATGATTTTGTGGTTATATTTTTGTGTAATACTATACAAATCCGAATTACATTTTTTTATTATAAATGGGATTGCTCTTGGCCCAGCATCTTGCCAGGGGGCAAATGACATTTTAATCTGTTTCATAAGTTTACATCCACTCTGAGGTAACAAATAAACTAAAAATGTATATACTGACGAGCAAAAATAACGGGTACACTTTCTATGGAACTTCCATAAAAAGTGTACCCGTTATTTTTGATCCTCAGTATATTTGTGGACATATTACGCAGATCGATCTAGTTCCAAACTAAGCGAAGTACCTACATATCTAGGTATTAATATAGATAAATAAATAGATAGTTTAAAACAAAATTAATTAAAAGATAAAACTGAATTCAAGTCAAGTTCTATTTTGTCTGTACCGTTTTATGAATTTTAATATTAAATAACTAAAACTGTTCAAGGGAATAAATCTGTACCAATTGAAACTGGGTGCTTTCCAAAGACAAGGCTTAATTGAGTTATAATAAAGAGTTAAGTAAGTAATTAGCGAGTTTGAGTCCCTTCGCCCTATTTAAGTTTCCGGACACCTGCCCCAATTATGAGACAGATAACAGACTGTCCATTTTGACTGAGAATTTGACCTTTTCACCTAATATACCTAATGTCGTGACTTTGATAAAGGTGGGGAGGAAAGGGGCCACTTTAAAAAGTTAGTTTGTAGTTGGCAACACTTATTTCTCGTCTTAGCGATGTTCTTGTCGAAGAGACTTGACTGGCGGAAAAGTAATCCTTGTTTTTGCGTGCATTAAGCTTTGTCGCGTGAATTTTCACCAGTTTTCATGAATAATTTTAAAAAGATTTATATTTTTTTTAAATAAGTACCTTTATTTGCGGTACCGCCTATATCCTCCCATTCACGAGAAAGCTGTCCTATTCAAACGAGATTATTGAGAAAACTGCGGCCCATTCATTGGCTGTCTCAAAGAAACTGAGTTGAAAAAGTCATCAGTCAAGTATGATATCAATAGACATTCAAATTACTATGCTAGCTCGATTGCCTAAAAATGATTGGCCCCTGATACAAGAAAATGCCACGTTTATCTAATCTGCGAATTTGCGTATACAGGTATGCATGCATACCTTCCTGCAAATTGATAATATGTATTTATTTTGCACCTATTTGCACCTTTCATACTTATAAGTAATATTTTCGTAAACACCTGATTATTACGCTATAAAAACTGATCATAAGAAATTTTTGCGCATGATAAATTACTTATAAAAACAGCTTGCAGTAATGCCTCGACAAGTTTATTTTACAGAAAATAATAATGAATACACGTATCGTTTTTCTAGCTCTGGTTTCCCTCTTTATCGGGGTGTTGGGATACGAAGAAACACCCAATAATATCACCATCAGTCCTGTAGGGAAGTGTGTACTTGAAACGTTGAAAAACTGGATAAAATGCTTAGTTGGCCCTACAGAACCACAACTCGGTGGTGACTTCGTGAAATGCTCGGTAAAATTAATTGAAGATTTCATCAAGTGTTTCACAAAATAGAGTGTAAAGGTAAGCATATTTAATTCTACTAGTTTACAGTTATAGTTTATCAGGGTTTTATATTTTAAATGTATTGTACTCGTATTGATTAGTACTGTAGTATATAGTATATATATTGTATGAATAGGTAAGTTGCAATCAAGATTCCTAAGAGTCCCAAGGGATAAGGTAGCGGAATCTGGACATCCTTCAGGTTGCAACTGTACTGGGATAACGCCAGGATGTGGATGTAAAAAGGTACAGAAGGCTGAAACAGTTTGTCAGAATTTTTACGACCGCTTTAACCTACTTGGTAGTGACCCTGCGAAGCTGATGGTCCCGGATTCGAATCCCGGTTAATTATTTATTTGCATGTGATAAGTACGAATATTTTTTGTTTGGTTTTGAATGTTTTGTATGAATATAAGTATCTGTTTATCTAAGTGTAATAGTCGCCTAGTTTCCATATACGAGTAGTAGGTACTAGCTTTGCTTAGTTTGGGACTTGGTCGATTTGTGTAAGATTGTTCATAAATAGTTATTTATATTAGTTATTTAATGGAAATGTCGTCTTTAATAACTTAAACTTTACTTTAATAACTGTATTTATTTGTCACACATGAATTACACGACAATAAACAGGGGTCCCCAAGCTAGGCGCAGCCTGTATCTTGGGCGACCAGAAAGTAAATTTAAATTAATTCTAGAATTAAGCCAAGAAGTGCAAAAGTGAAGTAAAAATAAAACGTAACACCAATATTTTACGTTTTTTTCAGGTTTGCCCGCTGAAAGAAAAGTACCCCGGCAGCATTATGAAGATTGAAGATAATTACAGATGTATTAAATAACTACACTTTGCATTGTAAAGTTTCTTGATTAAGCACCATTAAACAATACAAAATAAAAACTGTGTTTTATTTCACTATATACAAAAATACCTGTCTTTTGTTGCTTTATTACTGTAATTAAAGTACATTTTATAACACTTCGTAACACGGCCGAGTGAAAATAGCCCTGAGTATTATTTTCTTATTCCCTCATTGTCATAAAACTTAACAAGCCAATGTATGTACAGGCGGATCCTACCCAAGAAATTATACAGGTTGGCACAAGATCGGTCATTATGTATACGCAAGTCTGTAACTATACTATGAAAACGCTCTCACCGAGTTTGAAATACGCGCGTTCATCGGTAAGCAACAAATGTTATACTCGCTATTTTAGTTTCCACTAGTGACCACCAGAGGCGCTGTTCACGTTTTCATACCACTTTCATACATTTTGAGACAAAACGCAAACGCGTTCGAATTAGTTAATGTTTCGAAAAAACTTATACTAGAGCTGCTGTCCTTTGGAACCTGTCATTGATTTAGTGACAGTTAAAAACTGCATAGGTACTTAGAATTAAGAAAAACTTGTAGTCAGTTCGGGAATCGAACGAATTTCTATTTGGATATCGATTGTGTAGGTCATAAGCAGTACCTAAATATTACTATGAACATGATCTAAAATGAAAAAAATGCACTTCGGCTCGGGCGTCAAATGCCTACAATCGATGATGCCCCTGGAGTTGCAAGCGTCTATAGGCTGTCGTGGCCCCTGCGGGCCATATAAAAACCATGGATCTACTAGATCTGCCCGGTAAACTTAAATAAACAATCGTTAACGGCTACATAAACTTGGACTATTGCATATGATTACGTACATACATGTGTTTATGTAAAGTTGGTCTACTGTCTCCGAGACTTCTACTGTGACCAATATAACTTACGGTATAGTAAATAATATTTTTGCACCGGGAACACTCGGAATACGAGTATATCGAAGTGTCAGTCATTTTATTTTATTTTTATTTTCATAAAAAGGGGCTTGTCGCCAAGTGAACATACCGCCCCGTAAGGACAACAGTACGTGTCAACAAAAATAAATTATACTGTTCAGTGATTAAATTGTTTATGCCCGTTAATGTAATAGTACATTACCTAACAAGGGCGGTAAAACAAAGAATGTCTCAGATCGCAGGTATTTGACGCCCGAGCCGAAGGCAAGGGCGATAAATATGCGATCTGAGGCTTTCTTTATTACCGCCCGTGTTAAGTACAAAATTTTATGTCACCCCCTGGCCAGGAAGTGGGATTTCCCCCGCGCGGAGCGTGCGGTAATTGCCGCTTTATGGCCAGGTGTGACATAAAACCTATTATATAATCTGTGGTAAAACTCAATCTATAAAGGATGATTCACGCTAGACCGTTCCGTGTCCGGGCCGGACACGGAACGGTCTAGCGTGAATCATTCTTTTGACTTTCATTACTTATCGTCAAAATGCTATCAGTTTTCGTAACATTGTAGTCAATGCCGAATAAGTATAAAGTTTCTAACAATTCCGGAAACATTAATTATAACGTTATTTGATAGGTTCTCCGAATTCGTTAACAAGAATACTAAACTGAATACCTGTAACTTTATCCAGGTCCAGGTTTTTTTATTAATCCAGGTTGATTTTTTATTAATCGTATGGCAATTCTTCTCAATCTTCGAGGAGACAGTACGGACGGTTGCCAGCTTTTGTTGCACTTTTAGCACCATCCAGGGGTCACGACGTGTAGGGTAGCGGTTGGTACATTCCCTACGGACGTGGCAACTTTGACTCCCCTTTGTCACGTGAGTGGGCAACTTGGCTGTTACGAGTAGAAGTTCTCAAGCCGCCCGAAGGTCTCCAACGTGGCTAACGACTGCTGCCATAGACAGCAGCTTGGATAAACGGCTTAAAGTGCCTTCCAAAGCACGGAAACGCTCAGTTAGTAACCACTCAAAGCGGTCACCCATCCAAGTACTGACCGCTGCTGTCCACGTTGATTAACCTTACATACCGTACCGCACGCGGCACGCAGGCGCCGCTGGGCCACTAGCGCTCCTAGGCTCCAGGTTAGGTATGAACAGTGTGTCGAATTTAATTTAAAACAATTTTTGCGTGGTTTTGTAATAAACATTGGACCATTGGTATATAAAATTCATATTAATTAATTACTACAAAATTTACTACAATTCACTGCATAGGCAGTATATTGTAGATATAGTATATAGATACTTATAAAACATCTTCATTAACATAATTATTTGTTATTTTTTTACTGTGGCTTTAATTTGGTGAAGTGATTCACTAATTTAATAAAAAATAATATTAAACGTGCAGTTATTTTGTAAATGTAAGTTTTATTTGAACATAAAAATGTAATTTTTTTTTTTTACAATGGGGGTAACAAAATTTATTAAATAAAGAAAACTAATATCTAAGGTACAATCTATTACAAAAATAACAATAAAAAAATAAACTCTTAAATTATAAACAAACTTATAAATAATTAATTAATTATATAATTATTTAATAATATAATATAATTAGTTAATAATTTAACTTTATGGAGCTCTCATTGGCTATTATATGAAACACTAAAAATATAAATAAACATTGTCTAAGTAAATGAATCGAGTTGTCTGTCTGGATGCACCTTTATTGGGGCAACATAACATAATCCAGGGATCGGATACCGGTATTATTTTCAAACCGGTTTTGGCCATTGACCCCAAACCGAAATGAATAGCGTTTGTGGTTTCGTTCTTGTTTCTGGTTTTCGGCACTCAAAACCGGTTAGTGAAGGAACTGTTCTGGGCCCAATTTCGTTTCCGTGGAACGAAATTAACCGGTTTTCGACGGAGACAACCAGTCTTAACTCGAATTTTTGACAGAGGCCGCCAAGGGTTGCTATTATCCGCAGCGGGAGTGCGCTTACAATTTATTTAAAAGCGAATTTATAATTTTATATTAAATTTTACCACTAGACCTGATGTCGAGCATCTGATGATGTAACCGGAAGAGAGGCACTGGAACTGCCTAACGGAAAGTGATAAAGTAGTCGAGTTTGGGCTTGTTTGTTTTGTTGTCTTGAGTACTTACCACTGGACCTGATGTCGAGGGTCTGATGATGCAGCCGGAAGATAGGCACTGGAACTGCCTAACGGAAAGTGATAAAGTAGTCGAGTTTGGGCTTGTTTGTTTTGTTGTCTTGAGTACATACCACTGGACCTGATGTCGAGGGTCTGATGATGCAGCCGGAAGAGAGGCACTGGAACTGCCTAACGGAAAGTGATAAAGTAGTCGAGTTTGGGCTTGTTTGTTTTGTTGTCTTGAGTACTTACCACTGGACCTGATGTCGAGGGTCTGATGATGCAGCCGGAAGAGAGGCACTGGAACTGCCTAACGGAAAGTGATAAAGTAGTCGAGTTTGGGCTTGTTTGTTTTGTTGTCTTGAGTACATACCACTGGACCTGATGTCGAGGGTCTGATGATGCAGCCGGAAGAGAGGCACTGGAACTGCCTAACGGAAAGTGATAAAGTAGTCGAGTTTGGGCTTGTTTGTTTTGTTGTCTTGATTACTTACCACTGGACCTGATGTCGAGGGTCTGATGATGCAGTCGGAAGAGAGGTACTGGAACTGCCTAACGGAAAGTGCTAAGATAGTCGAGTTTGAGCTTGTTTGTTTTGTTGTCTTGAGTACTTACCACTAGACCTGATATCGAGGGTCTGATGATGCAGCCGGAAGAGAGGCACTGGAACTGTCTAACGGAAAGTGATAAAGTAGTCGAGTTTGGGCTTGTTTGTTTTGTTGTCTTGAGTACTTATCACTGGACCTGATGTCGAGGGTCTGATGATGCAGCCGGAAGAGGGCCACTGGAACTGCCTAACGGAAAGTGATAAAGTAGTCGAGTTAGGGCTTGTTTGTTTTGTTGTCCTGAGTACTTACCACTGGACCTGATGTCGAGGGTCTGATGATGCAGCCGGAAGAGAGGCACTGGAACTGCCTAACGGAAAGTGATAAAGTAGTCAAGTTAGGGCTTGTTTGTTTTGTTGTCTTGAGTACTTACCACTGGATCTGATGTCAAGTGTCTGATGATGCAGCCGGAAGAGAGGCACTGGAACTGCCTAACGGTAAGTGATAAAGTAGTCGAGTTAGGGCTTGTTTCTTTTATTGTCTTGAGTACTTACCACTGGACCTGATGTCGAGGGTCTGATGATACAGCCGGAAGAGAGGCACTGGAACTGCCTAACGGAAAGTGATAAAGTAGTCGAGTTTGAGCTTGTTTGTTTTTTTGTCTTGAGTACTTACCACTAGACCTGATATCGAGGGTCTGATGATGCAGCCGGAAGAGAGGCACTGGAACTGTCTAACGGAAAGTGATAAAGTAGTCGAGTTTGGGCTTGTTTGTTTTGTTGTCTTGAGTACTTACCACTGGACCTGATGTCGAGGGTCTGATGATGCAGTCGGAAGAGAGGCACTGGAACTGCGTAACGGTAAGTGCTACGATAGTCGAGTTTGGGCTCGTTTGTTTTTTTGTCTTGAGTACTTACCACTAGACCTGATATCGAGGGTCTGATGATGCAGCCGGAAGAGCGCCACTGGAACTGCCTAACGGAAAGTGATAAAGTAGTCGAGTTTGGGCTTGTTTGTTTTGTTGTCTTGAGTACTTAGCACTAGACCTGATGTCGAGGGTCTGATGATGCAGCCGGAAGAGAGCCACCAGAACTGCCAAACGGACGGAACGGACTACTTTATCATTTACCATTGGGCAGTTCCAGTGGCTCTCTTCCGGCTGCATCATCAGACCCTCAACATCAAGTCCAGTGGTAAGTGCTCAAGATAACAAAACAAACAAGCCCAAACTCGACTACCGTAGCACTTTCCATTTGGCAGTTCCGGCGGCTCTCTTCCGGCTGCATCATCAGACCCTCGACATCAGGTCTAGTGCTAAGTACTCAAGACAACAAAACAAACAAGCCCATACTCGACTACTTTATCACTTTCCGTTAGGCAGTTCCAGTGGCTCTCTTCCGGCTGCATCATCAGACCCTCAACATCAAATCCAGTGATAAGTACTCAAGAAAACAAATCAAACAAGCCCAAACTCGACTACTTTATCACATTCCGTTAGGCAGTTCGAGTGGCTGTCTCCGGCTGCATCAGCAGACCCTCGACATCTGGTCTATTGGTAAGTAATCAAGAAAACAAAACAAACAAGCCCAAACTCGACTACTTTATCACATTCCGTTAGGCAGTTCGAGTGGCTGTCTTCCGGCTGCATCAGCAGACCCTCGACATCAGGTCTAGTGGTAAGTACTCAAGACAACAAAACAAACAAGCTCAAACTCGACTACTTCATCACTTTCCGTTAGGCAGTTCCAGTGCCTCTCTTCCGGTTGCATCATCAGACCCTCAACATCAGGTCCAGTGGTAAGTACTCAAGACAAAAAAAACAAACAAGCCCAAATTCCACTCCTTTATCACTTTCCGTTAGGCAGTTCCAGTGCCTCTCTTCCGGCTGCATCATCAGACCCTCGACATCGGTCCAGTGGTAAGTACTCAAGACAACAAAACAAACAAGCCCAAACTCGACTACATTATTACTTTCCGTTAGGCAGTTCCAGTGCCTCTCTTCCGGTTGCATCATCAGACCCTCGACATCAGGTCCAGTGGTAAGTACTCAAGACAAAAAAAACAAACAAGCCCAAATTCCACTCCTTTATCACTTTCCGTTAGGCAGTTCCAGTGCCTCTCTTCCGGCTGCATCATCAGACCCTCGACATCAGGTCCAGTGGTAAGTACTCAAGACAACAAAACAAACAAGCCTAAACTCGACTACATTATTACTTTCCGTTAGGCAGTTCCAGTGCCTCTCTTCCGGCTGCATCATCAGACCCTCGACATCAGGTCCAGTGGTAAGTACTGAAGACAACAAAACAAACAAGCCCAAACTCGACTACTTTATTACTTTCCGTTAGGCAGTTCCAGTGCCTCTCTTCCGGCTGCATCATCAGACCCTCGACATCAGGTCCAGTGGTAAGTACTCAAGACAACAAAACAAACAAGCCCAAACTCGACTGCGTTATCACTTTCCGTTTGGCAGTTCTAGTGGCTCTCTTCCAACTGCATCATCAGACCCTCGCCATCAGGTCCAGTGGTAAGTACTCAAGACAACAAAACAAACAAGCCCAAACTCGACTACTTTATCACTTTCCGTTAGGCAGTTCCAGTGACTTTCTTCCGGCTGCATCATCCGACCCTCGACATCAGGTCCAGTGGTAAGTACTCAAGACAACTAAACAAACAAGTCCAAACTCGACTACTTAATCACTTTCCGTTTGGCAGTCCTATGGCTCTCTTCCGGCTGCATCATCAGACCCTCGCCATCAGGTCCAGTGGTAAGTACTCAAGACAACAAAACAAACAAGCCCAAACTCGACTACTTTATCACTTTCCGTTAGGCAGTTCCAGTGACTTTCTTCCGGCTGCATCATCAGACCCTCGACATCAGGTCCTGTGGTAAGTACTCAAGACAACTAAACAAACAAGCCCAAACTCGACTACTTTATCACTTTCCGTTTGGCAGTCCTATGGCTCTCTTCCGGCTGCATCATCAGACCCTCGCCATCAGGTCCAGTGGTAAGTACTCAAGACAACAAAACAAACAAGCCCTAACTCGACTACTTTATCACTTTCCGTTAGGCAGTTCCAGTGACTTTCTTCCGGCTGCATCATCAGACCCTCGACATCAGGTCCAGTGGTAAGTACTCAAGACAATAAAACTAACAAGCCCAAACTCGACTACTTTATCACTTTCCGTTAGGCAGTTCCAGTGGCTCTCTTCCGGCTGCATCATCAGACCCTCGACATCAGGTCCAGTGGTAAGTACTCAAGACAACAAAACAAACAAGCCCAAACTCGACTACCGTAGCACTTTCCGTTAGGAAGTTCCAGTGGCTGTCTTCCGTTCCGGCGGCATCATATAAATTAGCTTCTAATCTAACTATTATATAAGAGCACACGCGCCGCGGGGCCCGCGGGTGATGGTATTATCTGACGACAACGCCTTCAAAAGTAAGAAAGTGACAGTCGTGACATTTTAAACCGGTTTAATAAAGTTCCACGGAACGTTAAAATTCCGTTCTCCTAGAATACTGATAACCGAAATAATTCGTTCTTTCACTAACAGGTATTTTGATAAACCGGTATTATGTAGGAACGAAATCAAACCGGTTTAGGAACAAAATAATACCGGTATTTGGAAACCGGTTCCGATCCCTGACATAATCATCGTCATTATTTAAGAGTTCACTCTTGTTGGTGCAGTTCTCCCCAGTCCGTTCTACTTAACGCCAGTTCTTTGACTTCTCTATACGACACGACGTCTATCTTTTTCTTTATTTGGTCCATGTAATTAATCCTCGGCCTTCTTCTTCCTCTTCTTCCCTCAATTTTACCCTCCATTATCTTTCGTATTAGATCGTCGTGTCGTATCAAATGACCTATCATTTTCCCTCTTCGAGTTTCTATTGTACGTAGCAAATGTCTCTTTTTCTTTACCCTTTTCAATACTTCCTCATTGGTGACCTTTCCCGTCCAGCTTATTCCCTCCATCCTTCTCCAGCACCACATCTCGAACGCCTCAATCCTTTCTCTATCCCGTTGCGTCATGGTCCACGTCTCGCAGGCATAAAGTGCACTCCAAATATACCTAAGTAACATATATTAAGATAACGAAATATGCTCCTATAAACAACAGGAATAATAATTAAAATAAGAATTACTACATACTTCAAGTAACTTGGCTATAAAATGAAAATAATAATATGTTCTTGACATAACATTAACTACATATTTATCATTACAAGGCTTTAAATAATTTCCATATTAAATAAAATATTACAAGGCAATATCTATTTAATAAATAGTATCAAAAATTACTTACTCAATATTTGCTAGAAATCGAAAATGAACACACGTATTCTTTTGATATTGTTCACAGTAGTTATGGGGGCGATAGGAAGCGAGGTGGAAGTAAGCCAGACTGCAATGTGTCCTAAAGGAAAATGTGTACTTAAGGCATTTTTCGATTTGATAAAATGTCTCCTGACTGCATCCACTCTGGATGTCATTCCTGAAGAGCCAAATCTTGGAGGTGATTTTGTTACATGTAACGCACATGCTCTTTGGCAGTTTATTGAGTGTTTCGTTCCTAAATAATGATTTCAGGTAAAAATTTGATTTACTTAAAAAATTATAAGTATGTTTATATAATTAATAACTTAACTTTCCTTTTGTAAAGCTCATGTCGTGCTACTTATGTGAAATATGATGTTCATGTGATTTGTAAACCGACTCGGTGAGTCCCAAGATACAGGCTCAGCCTAGTTTGGGACTCAACGGACATTCGTATAATTTGTATTTTGTTATCATGTGTTTTGGATGATAAAGAATTTATTATTTTATTACTATTATTTACTTAAACTTGACTACATATCTCAGGATGGCCATAAGTTGTTAAGAAGTTCTTGAAGTTTCTGTTAAATGGCGATTACTTATTTTTAACTATATAACAAGGGGTAAAACGAAGTGCTAGTCTGAGCCTGCCATTCTTTTCCCGAAGTAAACGAACGGAAGAAAGAAAATGAAAAAACGAAACGAAAGAAAGTCCACAAGACGATCGAAGTTTCCCGCAGTCACTTATTTACTTTCTTAAATAGAATTTAAATAGAATTTTTAGTCTAGTTTGCCAGATAATTTTGAATGATATAATTATGTTAATAACTCTTTTATCTACACACATATCATAAATCCTCTAATATGCGTTCGGAAACCGTAGAAAATGACTCTCATTTCAACATTCAATGAATTTATGGCAATTTTCTTATCTGTGGCTAAGGCTACAGCAGTAATAAAATATTTCATTTTAATCTCATATATGATGTTAAAATATTACGTCAAACAAAACTGTCAAAATTTAAATGTCAAGGTTGACATGTCCCTATTCTAGTATCACTGAAAATTCAAATTCAGTCGATGCGAAATGTCAGCTCGATGTTTTTTTAGTATATATCGCACGAAATTTGAGCTAGAACGACATGATCACATCAGAATAAGGACTCTTTACTTTTTAAAATAACATTCAGGTATCTGTTGCCAGTTCTGATTTCGATATTTCCGCAACCGTGCAAAAAAGGTTGTATTAACACAATTATTGTATTTATTTACTACGGTTTCTGAACCCATCTTAGAGTAATTATAATATGTGTGTAGATAAAGTAATGTATGCAACTGTACATAATTAGGCATTAAAACACTCGTGTGACCTTATTAAACACACTCGTGTTTTAATGCCCCTCATTATGTACCAGTTGCATAAACTACTATTTTTTCAGACTCCAGTCAACTTGCAATGCTGAAATAGTGATTAGGAGTTTATTAAACCATACCATTCATCTACAATAATTACTATCATATACTCGTAGCGGTCTAATTATACGTGACACGCACAAATCTAGAGTCATTGCAAATATTTTTGAGACCTTGTTTTGTCAGATAAAATTGCAGATAAACGTAAATTTTATATAGCATTTGTTTTATTTCTTTCCCAATTCCTTCCTCATTTTGTTTTACTAAGTTATGTATTTACTAAATAAAGCAAATTTTATGCTAAAATTACTTATTACTTTGTATATTCTACACTCCAGGAAATCTCTAGGTACTTTGTTACTCTCAAATCTGAAGACACTGCATCATAATAGTATTTTATGCAATGATTATATAATGTAGGTCTGCTTTTTTAGTTGAGAACCGCCTTGAATGACGTCTCCGCTATATTGCATCTCTTTCATTCTAATATAAGATGGATCTGACGAAAGAGATGCAATATAACGGTGACGTCATTTAAGGTCATATTTTCTAGCTTCAAACGACTGTTCGGCGCGCAACCTCCAGGATGTAATCTAAACTTCTTGGTGTCCATCATCGTGATTGCCTTTGGCTTCTTATATTAAATCTCGACCAATCACGAGGCATCAGAAAATTTGTTTTTTTTTTGTTATGATTACGGCCAGTATTCAGACGACAGTTTTAGTTAGGGCTTTATAGGACAACACCAATATTTTTGTCATTAAAGCATGAGCCTTGGCACACTTGTTACTTAGGTGGACTAAAGTTGAAAACGCCCGGGAGACAAGGGCGGACGCGATGCTGGTGGGGAGGGGGAGGGGGGGAACTTTCGCTCCGGCCCGCGTTCTGTCAGTCCTCATATTATCTTATTTATAGAGACTAGGGCATGTTTGGTATCATTTTCGGATAAATTGAGGATGGCCGATCATTTTCTGGGACATAAATAACATGTTTTCATAGAAAAAAAATGAAATACAGGCAAAAGTTTTAAAAAGTCAAGTTAAAAAAAAATCTTTCTGCACCGATTACGTGAAAACAAGTAAGAACTCAGGCATGAAAAAAATACAGTTAAATAGCCACATGTATGTAGATTCTAAAAATATATCACTTGTTAAACCAATAAAAACACAACTTAGTAAAAAAAAAGAAAACATGTGACCCATCAAAATTTTACTTTATATTCGTACCGACCCGCGTTCTTTCAGTCCTCATATTATCTTTTTTATAGAGACTAGGGCATGTTTGGTATCGTTTTCGGATAAATTGAGGATGACCAATCATTTCCTGGGCTTTAAATAACATATTTTTCTACAAAAAAATTAGAATACAGGCAAATGTTTTAAAAAGTCAAGTTAAAAAAAAACTGTCTGGAGCGATTACGTGAAAACAGGTAACAATTCGGGCATGAAAAAAATATGTTTAAATAGCCTCATTTATGTAGATTCTAAAAACATACCATTTGTTAGACCAATATAAAACACAACTTAGTAAAAAAAAGGAAACAGGTGATCCGTTTACATCATAACAAAAACGGACCTCTAAAGCAAATTTTATAATTATTTGAAAATGTAATGTAACTACTAGCCTAATTGTATATTTAGTAGTTTGTAGCTGTGTTTACGTTTGTTAGCATGTGAGTTACATTTTAAATTGCGAATAATCTAACCATTTGATCATTTCAATAGACTGGTTCAAAATAAAACTAACAAGTTTCAGATCTAATCCTACTCGTATTAATGTTACTCGTGATTATATCTTACTCGTGAAATACGTATATAATATTTATGTATAACATTTGTCGTCACAAGCACACAATTCTGTACACTTCCATTTTTGTTGGAGACACCTGCATCTAGCAGCGCATTTCTTTTTGCATCTGCACCTAATCATTTCCAGGCAGGCTTCGGCAGCTACTGGCAAGCTAGTCCATATAGGTTCCCATCTGTGACTTACTTTTGTCCATCCCCAATCAGATGGACTGGGGATAATATATTTTGGATCGGTAACATTTGACTCCATATATGAACTGCTTGCAAAACCGCCCGCAGGAAATGTTGGTGCAGTGCAGCATTGGATAGTGGAATATGTTCTAACTGGCGATCTTTTTTTGTGAACAGCTGCTTACGGCATTCGGTTACTGTCGAAACTGAGCTGGATTTGAAACAAAAATCTTAAATATGCACAACCACCCTCTAAATGACTCATGGTTTTATGAAACTAGTAAATATTTATGAAAAAAGTAATATAACAAACTTTTCAACAATCGCCATTACATCTTTAATTCTGCCATCGTGTGCTGCCAGGAAACCTCTGTGACATTAAGGAACGTATTCCACGCTTCGAAAGCACTCTTTTTTCCTTTTTTTCGTTGAAAAAAGAGACCGTGTCACAACCTGTGAAGGGACAGGGGAGCACTTTTAGCTGTCGCAAGTGTGCTACTAACACCTGAGCTAGAGGGACTGTGGGTACACATTGGTACTGGAAACACCAGCAGTACCTTTTCTGTCAAGAAATAGCTAACGCGCTCGGTAAAAAACAGACATAATTGTGTACGTTATGACTGGTTACAATTATTCAAAGATATTTTCTTTCACAGGGCCTAAAAAACAAAAGTGCTCCCCCTGTTCCATGCCTTCACAGGTTGCGACACAGTTTCTTTTTTCAACGGAAAAGGAAAAAGGGTGCTTGTAAGCCTGGATGCGTTCCCTAATGTCACAGAAGGTTTCCTGGCAGCATACGACGGCAGAATTAAAGATGCAATGGCAACTGTGGAAAAGTTTTTTGTCGTCATTTATGATAGGTAATATTTACTTTTTTCATAAAACCAGCAGTCATTTAGAGGGTGGTTGTGCATATTTAAGATTTTTGTTTCAGATCCAGCTCAGTTTCGACAGTAACCGAATGCCGTAAGCAGCTGTTCACAAAAAAAGATCGCCAGTTAGAACATATTCCACTATCCAATGCTGCACTGCACCAACATTTCCTGCGGGCGGTTTTGCAAGCAGTTCATATATGGAGTCAAATGTTACCGATCCAAAATATCCCCAGTCCATCTGATTGGGGATAGACGAAAGTAAATCACAGATGGGAACCTATATGGACTAGCTTGCCAGTAGCTGCCGAAGCCTGCTTGGAAATGATTCGGTGCAAATGCAAAAAAAAATGCGCTGCTAGATGCAGGTGTCTTCAACAAAAATTGAAGTACAGAAATGTGTGCTTGTGACGACAAATGTTATACATAAATATTATATACGTATTTCACGAGTACCATGAATAATAACGAGTAACATTAAGGATTAGATCTGTAACTTGTTAGTTTTATTTTGAACCACTGACCAGTCTATCGAAATGATCAAACCGTTAGATTATTCACAATTTAAAGTGTAACTCACATGCTAACCAACGTAAACACAGCTACAAACTAATTAGTATACATTTATGCTATAGTTGTGTTACATTTTCAAAGAATTATAAAATTTGCTTTAGAGGTCCGTTTTTGTTATGAAGTAAAATTTTGACGGGTCACCGGTTTTCTTTTTTTTTACTAAGTTGTGTTTTTTATTGGTCTAACAAATGATATATTTTTAGAATCTACATAAATGTGGCTATTTAAACGTATTTTTTACATACCAGAGTTGTTGCTTGTTTTCACGTAATCGGCGCAGAAAGATTTTTTTTAACTTGACTTTTTAAAACTTTTGCCTGTATTTCATTTTTTTTTCTATGAAAATATGTTATTTATGTCCCAGAAAACGATCGGCCATCCTCAATTTATCCGAAAATGATACCAAACATGCCCTAGTCTCTATAAATAAGATAATATGAGGACTGAAAGAACGCGTGCCGGAACGAAAGTTCCCCCCCTCCCCCTCCCCACCAGCATCGCGTCCGCCCTTGTCTCCCGGGCGTTTTCAACTCTAGTCCACCTAAGTATCAAGTGTGCCAAGGCTCATGCTTTAATGAAAAAAATATTGGTTCCCATACATTGATGTCCTATATAGACGTGTGCGCCGCGCCGGCGCGCCGCCGCCGCCGGCCTTTTTGCCACGCCGCCGCCGCCGACAAAATGATCGGCGTGAAATCGGCGTAACCTTGACTGAATGCCAAAGAGTCTTTTTATTAGATAAAAGAGTATAACTAACATTTTTATTTAACTTTTTTATTGCTTTGTTATTGTTTTAATGTATGTACAGTGGTACACTTCTTATATTAAATTTGTTGTGTGACAATAAATATTTTTCTTAGTTTATATATATACTATCAGAGCAGTCTGAACTACATTGAGCGCCTGAGTATGGAAATCCGGCTGAGAAAATCGTATAAGTAGGCATCTATAGCCAAATAATAATAGCAAAAACAAACTCTTATAGCTTCGTCATATCCGTCTGTCTGTACGTATGTCCTGTAATTGTAATGTCACAATCCTTTTACTCAGAAACGATTAAGAATTTTTCAAAGACATTTTTTTACTTTGGGAATAATCGATTCATAAATCTAATATAATGTCCCCCTCCCCCTCCTCTAGTAGTTGTCTCATTCGGAAACTGACGCGATATGGCGTGCCTGAAGGAGGCCCGGTAAGCTTGGTGTGTTTCGTGCTGGGACAACAGAACTAGTGGGTATGGCATAAAACGATGGTAACCATCCTGATGGAGTCACGTTGGAGCCGTGGTAACTAGGGAGGGCTCTGGTGTGAAACATCACATGTGCGCAATCCCACTTCCACGCAACTCGCTCCCAGGCCAGTGCTGGAGCTGACGAAGCTCTCAAGCACCGCAAACACTCGTCTTTATTGTGTAAGTAACTCTGCAAGTTTGCAATGCTTGCAGTGGACTCTGGACCCTGGCCGGCTGACATGAAGACATTCATGAGAGCTTTGTTGTGGCGACTGGTCGGTACCTCTGGGACCTGACACTTTCCTTCCACAGAGAATTTCTTTGGCAATACAGAGGGGTAACGCGGCTAGCGTTATGGGGACCATGCCCCAGGCGGAGCTTTTAGACTGGATATTTTTGTTAGCTATATCTGTCTCTCTTGAGTCGGTCCCTCATTCCTGAGGATCGTGATCACTTCTGGATTTCGCCGCCCTGAGGACTTGTCTCAAATGTCTCCATCGGTCTCGAACGATGTGACTTCCTTAACCTGATCTGTCCATGTAGTTGATGAGCGTCCCCTAGCCCTCTTGCCTTCCATTCCATCAACCACGAACAGTTTCTCCAGACTATCAGCACTACTGCGCATTACTTGTCCTGCTTGTCCAAAGTATGAAAGCAGCCACTGCCGACAAACAGGGGATAACCATGTCTTGATACCGAGCTGGGTCATTGGTCCGTTTGCTGTCCAGGGTATCCTGAGCATTCGCCTCCAGTACCGCATATCGAATTCTTTGTCGCTCCCTAACCAGTATTGTCCATGTTTCTACCACATTTTTGTTATATAGGGATGTGGTTTACTTGTATGAATACAGATTTATTGCATTGATCTCGATTTAAAAAAAAA
Organism: Cenopis cana; assembly: GCA_951800055.1. Taxonomy (NCBI): domain Eukaryota; kingdom Metazoa; phylum Arthropoda; class Insecta; order Lepidoptera; family Tortricidae; genus Cenopis; species Cenopis cana. The sequence continues at coordinate 3,787,034 of OX637487.1, read as the reverse complement.
ATACGAATTATTTCGCATTTTTATTTACGTGACCTTCACGCCGATTTCACGCCGAAAGTACGCCGCCGCCGCCGATTTTTTGGCAAACGCCGCCGCCGATCATTTTTAAATCGGCGCACACGTCTAGTCCTATAAAGCCCTCACTATTTAAGTAGGTAGACAATTTAACAAGTGCAGTGACGTTTTTCAGTTCAGAAGCGCGCTTCTGTAGTAGTCGTGTTTTTGATCGGTGGACGAGACATAAATTATGACATATTTACTGCCAGGGCGGCAACATATTAAATGCTTTGTTATCCCTCCTTATTACACGTATTTTTAACCAATTGAACGCCTTACTTCATGTACGGCAGTGAAACCTATTAGGCCAGCTCATTTTCGATAAGCTTGAATATGACGAAGGTGACTTTGACAACGTACGTCATGACACATATATTAGTCGTTATTGACGCCGTAGGCCCGACAACACGCGAAACCTTTAGACGTTCTTGGCGTTCAAAGGGTTAAATACTTATACATATTGGGAATAGCATATTAGAATGCCTCATGGCATTAAGTCCGCCGACTTATATTGTTTGTACAATAAAGTTTAAATAAATAAATACCTAAATTATGTTAGATAAGCTTTAAAACCCCTTTTACAAATGCTGCGAAGCGGCAGACGTACGGATGTCGTCCCTCAGGAAATAAGAGCGGCGACGGCGACGCTGCGCTTTTGACGCCGACGCCGAGTAATTCCCGCGTCGCCGACGCGACGTGGTTTATGAAATATAATATGTTTATTCGATATGACTAGTAACTGTGTAGCCAGCCAGTGGAAACTGAAAGTAAAATCAAAAAGCATGATGTTTCGCGCGGAGCGCAGCGAGCTCAAGTTTTTCGATGTTCCATATTTGGATTAACACTACCCTGACTCCTTCATACAACATACTAAAATACGTGGACTACATCATGTTACAGCCTGTATAGGGTCGTTTTCTACTGGGTTAACAGTGCATATGGAAATTTTGGATTGAAACAGACGACTGTTATACCTATTAACCGTTTGGGTGTCGGGTTGGAATGGAATACACTTCAGTCGTAATATCATATTTTCAGATCATATTTTCTCCATCTTGAAACATCTCCTATCGTTATCCCAGTACAGCTGCATCCTGAAAGATGCCTGTACCGTTACCTAATCCCATCCTAATTTATCTTCAAACCTACAACTGCTAAAAATGGCACTTACTCTGCTCTACTCCTTTTGGGATACAGGCGTGAGTTATGTACCTATGGTCATTAGACCTTGGAGACCAAGTCTTGCTTGGCGTTTTCCTTGGAATGAGAGCTAGATCGATTGTTTGACCCCGAATACCCCTATAGGACATAGAAATTGTTACAGCCATATCCGAGACACCCAAAATAGATAATAGAATAAATATACAAGAATACCTGGTTTAAAAATATTATAACTACGCAACAATAACATCACAACTAACATAGGCAGTTGGATGGATATTAAGTGGCTCCATCTGAACTTCCAACAAATAACGTGGAATTAGGTTTTGTGAAGTGAGTGAAAAGCTCAGAGATGTATCTAACGACTACTGTCATAAACAACAACCAGGATAACGGCTTCATGGTTTTATTTTAGCTCCGGAGCCTTCCTTCATTGACTAAGAATTGACACTAATGTGCCTTCCAAATCATGAATGCATTAAAACAAACAAAACATTTGTGGACAATCTTACACAAATCGACCTAGTCCCAAACTAAGCAAAGTTTGTATTGTGGGTACCTACTAAGAGACGATATACATACTTATATAGATAAAAAAATACTTAAATACATAGAAAATCTCCAAGACTCAGTAACGATTATTTGTGGTCATGTGTCCTGACCGGGATTCGAACCCGGGACCTACCAACTAGGCTAAAGTGATTGTCAAGTGTTTTATTTTATTTATCATACTATATTATGAACTATCTACTATCACTGTTTAATTGTTTCTACACATCATAAAGACAAGGCAAAATAATTACAGCTATTGTAAGGTATATACTTCAACATATTATATACACGTGTTTTTTACTATCAATAAAAGACAAAAATTACAAAATAAAGACTTGATATTATTTTACTACCTAGTAATAACCTTTATAATGTTGTTAAAAATGTTGCGAATTTTTCCGCTTTTCGCTCGGTATAAAAACATTACGTGCTCAATAGTTAGGTGCTGTTGGGCGCTGAAAAACTATTGATTATATTGTACAAAGATCAAGATTGAGAAAAATGAAGACCGGTATTATATTGATCGCTATTCTCTCAATCCTTCTGGGAGTATCAGGGGAGACCGAGCAGAAACAAACCACACGTAAGTTAACGTTGCCTGGTGTTTAATACTTGGTAAATAGGTATTATGTCACACCTGGCCATAAAGTGGCCATTATAGCACGCTCCGCGCGCGAAAAAACCCACTTCCTGGCCAGGGGGTGACATAAAACTTTGTACTTAACACGGGCGGTAATAAAGAAAGCCTCAGATCGCATATTTATCGCCCTTGCCTTCGGCTCGGGCGACAAATACCTGCGATCTGAGACATTCTTTGTTTTACCGCCCTTGTTAAGTAATGTACTATTACGAAATTATACAAAAGGGGGCAAATAATTATGCAAAGAGTACATTATTTATTATTTGGTAAGACCGCCCTAAGAATATCTCATATTAATATAATGTCACTGTGACCAGGTATGAAATGGCTCAGAAATCAAATTGATTGACTGTCCGCAAAGTACCTAGCAGGCATGGTATGAATCCCTGTAAATATATAGTATATGAAATGAGTATAAGTATAGCAATTTCAATGTAATCTAGGCCACCATTATGTATTTTCTTAGGCCATTGAAATAAGGTCCTAAAATGTGTGCATATGTAGTTAATGCATGCATATGTCGTCGACTGTACAGGTGCATACCACGCCGCTGATTCATTTTACCTCGGTCTTCCCAGGTGATGTGTCATACCAGGCTACCAAAGGTGACCTGGTCACATTAAAAGCTCCAATTGTGTGTCTTATCGTTGCCGCGGTTGGGTTTGGAACTTGCCTCCTCGCCGGCGAAGAACTAAACGCCCAAGGATGCCTACAGATACCGCATGCTAACAAGCTTGTCAAGTGCTTGGGAAATTTTGCCTGTAAAGTGATCAAGTGTTTCACTGGTTAACGTAAGTGTAACACAGTAAGTACAGCATTGGCCAAAAGTGTTGAGCACCCCTTATTTTCCTTTGTAACTTATAAAAAAACTATTATTTTTTTAATGACAAAAATGCACATTGACGTAAAATATGAAAAGGAATATCATTTCGAAGTAGCTATTGCTAACTGAAAACTAAAAATAGACGGGTTTGCAATAAAAGGACAAATTGCATTTTTATCCGTGCAATTATCTTTAACGTCAACGAAAGTAGCTAGTTTTTGAAAGATATTTAATTTTCTTACCTGTGTTTACTAATTACTAGTATATAGAAATAGGTGTCCCAAGTTAGCCATGAATGTGCCATTTTACCTCATTTGACATATTTATAGGTATACTACAATTTAAACGAGGAAAAGTTACAATCAACACATCTAAATATATTTTTTTAACACAACGATGGTGGCAAACAAGCGTACGGTCCACCTGATAGTAAGTGGACACCGCAGCCTATAGACGCCCGCAACTCCAAACCAGTTCACGTGCGCTTTGCTGACGCCGACCCTTTATAAAATTGGAAGATTTACTGTGTTGACAGCAGATTGGACCAATTTAGGTCCCTCTCGCTCTCAACACCTTCGGAAGCTCTGGCAACGGTTTCATCTGATCTGAATGGGCCATTTTACGGAAAGTTGTACACTCGACTTTTTTTTTTTAATTTGGATAAAATTGGGTTTTTTCTACTCAGAATCGAAAGCACTTTCGAATGATATAGGGGAAAAAAAGTGTCCCAAATTTTTTTTATTCCTTTCCGTTACCGTTTTCATACTAAGTTTGTAATCTTGTATGGTGGTAACGGAATGGAAAAACTGAAAATAGTATGAAAAATTTGGGACACTTTTTTTCTCCTATTAGGTTCGAAAGTGCTTTCGATTCTGAGTACAAAAAACCCGATTTTATCCAAATTTAAAAAAAAAGTCGAGTGTACAACTTTCCGTAAAATGGCCCGAATATAAAATGTGTATTTTCAGATGGTCCTGCGAAACCGGCGCTTTATCCAAAACGACAATATTTGACGGACAACTTCTTACAAAGAAACATTTTGTTTATAATGAAAAACCAATTCAATAAAGTAACAAAGTTTTAATTTTTAAATTAAGTTCGATTGCCTAATTTTAATCATAGGTACTCATGGTCCTCCCATAAGTGCCTTTGTGTTTTCGCGATTATTGAATCTACCGATTAGATTTAGGTATTGTACATTTATAAGTAGGGTATAGGTACATTAGGTACCTATTTAACAAAGTGCTCGAGTACTTACATTATTTTCGTAGGTAAATTAACGTCAAAATCACTACCCCAAGTCAGCGAGACGTGAAAAAAACTTCACCGGCTTATATTAAACGCTTAAACTTGTATTTACCTTCGGCTTTGAAATTAATTTGCGTGTGCCCAGTCACCTCTGGAGTTTCGGATTAATTTCCAAGCAGTCTTTGGCCTTTGGGAAAAAAGTTGCGTTGGAACAATAAAATTTCCTGGGCAGGATGGAAATTCTAATGTTAGAAAAGGTAGTTAGGGACGTATGGAACGTGGAAGTGTCTCAACGTCGTTTAGCTGGGCCATTTTACGGAAACTTGTACACTCGAATTTTTTTTTGATTTGGATAAAATCGGGTTTTTTTCTACTCAGAATAGAAAGCACTTTCGAACCTAATAAGAGAAAAAAAGTGTCCCAAAATTTTCATACAATTTCCAGTTTTTCCTTTCCGTTACCACCATACAAGCATTACAAGATTAGTATGAAAACGGTAACGGAATGGAATTAAAAGAGTTTGGGACACTTTTTTACCCTATATCATTCGAAAGTGCTTTCGATTCTGAGTAAAAAGAACCCGATTTTATCCAAATTAAAAAAAAAGTCGAGTGTACAACCTTCCGTAAAATGGCCCAGCTGGGCTCGGATGTTTTAAACCACCGGGAAACGTAAGTTTCGACCGTGTAAGGGCGGGTTGCACCTAGATTTGTAATAAGTGTTCGTTAAAATGTGATGATATGGGATGGGATGTTTGACAAGTTTCTATGGGAGCTGCCGACGCCACATTTAACCTTGATCGGTCTGCACGTTCCGCCGCACTCCAAATTGAACCCTAATGGTATTCGTAAAAAGCTCAATTTGCAATGAGCGGAGAAGTGTCGCAACAGCACACTACTCTAAATTGGGAGTTTTAATCTTATGATTATGGTTCAATTTGGAGTGCGGCGGAACGTGCAGTTGCTGTCTGCTGTCGGCTGCGGAATTAAGCCTTAAGTTGGTGCATTATATATAAGTCAAAACTATCTATCTAATAAATGCGAGCGCGCGTGCCGCGTGCGGTATGCGAGGTTAAGCAATATCAGCCCAGGCCAGTTCATAGATGGGTGACCGCTTTGAGTGATTATTAACTTAGGGCTCCCGTGCTTTGGAAGGCACGTTAAAGCCGTTGATTCCGGCTGCTGCTGATAGCAGTTGTTAACGCATTCACTACCCCCCAACGCATATATGCATTTCCGTTACTTTCACCCAGTGCCTTTAACGCACAGACGCGTTCATAATATTTGACACTTGCACCCTGTGCCTTAGTGCCTTAGACTTAGAATAGTCGGTTGAACTCACATGTGCGTTTGGGGCACACAGCAAAGTGCGGCACTTGCCGAATTTCCAGGAAAAGAGGGTGGCAGTGAATGCGTTAAGACAAGTTCTGTGGACAAGTTAGAAGCCTTCGGGCGGGGCGGCTTGAGAACTTCTAACAGTCAAGTTGTCCACTCACTTGACAAGCCTAATCCCAATAAGGTCTAGTTTCCCCTCGGGTTTCAAGGTCAGATGGCAGTCGCTTCCGTAAAAACTAGTGCCTACGCCAAATTTTGGGATTAGGTAACCTCGGACATCCTTCAGCTTGCAACTGTAATGGAATTGCACTAGGAACATTAAACGACTTGCAGCTGCTGCTTATCTATACAGGGTGGATTTTCTTTTTGGGTCAGTGAGGGCAGCTACCAGATCCCGTGCTGCTACATGAAAATTGTCTTAGAAGATCTTGCTTTGATTTCGAATTAATGAAAAAAAGCGTTTTCAGATTTTGGACAAAACATACAGGGTGCGAGAAAAAGGCCATTTTTGAGAAACTTTTTTTTTGATGCCAATATGTGGAAATTTTCATATATTTCAATAAATTAAAAATAATATCAATGACAAAAACCCTGCCTAGCATTCGGGTAAAAATACATCACGAAATAGCTAACAAAAAAATAAGCATACTGACCAAAAATCATAACTTTAATGCAAACACAAACGAAGAAAATCCTGCACAAAGTTTGTATGGAGAGAGCTTGCCCTACACCTCCTCTTAAACCTTCCAGGAACATTAAGTCTTTGTCGTAACATAAAGCGAAAAGACCGGTACTAGGGACCGGAAATGACCCGTTGATGACGCAGCCTCTCTGAGTTGACTGCTTCCGCCCTAGTATGCACTGGTACCAATTCCTAAGAAATAGAAGTTGGAATTCAATTCCATAGCATCCCTTTTAAGAGGGCGTAGATGCCATTGCAAAAGTCAGGCTCTAACACGCGTGAGTTTTCAATTAACCATCCCGCTCTCTACGGAAGCTCAGCGCGTAGGTATTTTTCGTAAATATTAATGTTTATTCTAAAGGTGTATGAGGATAATCTTTTTTCTCAAGTTTTTATCATTTTACAACTATTAAACCAAAAATCATTGTTAAAGGGAGGGTTTTAAAGATCCAACCAAAACATCGAAAAAAAGGGTTATGTTTGAAAAATAAAAGTACCGAGAAATTATTTTTAATGTTTTTTTTTTTAAAATTAAATATCTCTCAAATCCCTCCCAATCGAGCAAATTTTGTATTAGGTTCATTATTTGCGTGTTTCAACCGCCTCACTTTCGTGCACACGTTTTTGATGAATTGGCTGTAGACTTTGGTGATATTTCTGAGTTAGGTGGTAGATGTCCCGTACTATTATTACAGACCTGAGAACGGCATTGAACTGCTTACCCAAATTCAACAAAATAGTAACCACGAAAGTGATTTGGAACAACGCCCGAATTGACCCATGACATTTTAATCTCCAAAAATAGTCAGGAACACACTTCCAAAGTTTATCGGGTTACTCAGGCCCACGGTGTATAGTTAGTGAAAGTCAAGTACATCGTACCTACCTAACTTACTTAAAAGCTTTGTTTTAACGGGTCTAACGCGATATTTATGTATTTACCTTTTTTTACCGACGGCCGTGGTCGCGAATATGACTGTCGTCTCAGCAAGTTGTCAACGTCGGTAAGTCGCCTAGCCTTCTGAACCTAACCTAACAGTGTCGGTTTTGCAGCGGAAGGTTTCGCTCGCAGCGTATATGTCTTGTCGCGGATGTGACCTTTCGCGTATATGGTGTTTCGGGTATGTGGCGTTTCGCGAAGATATGTCAATATGCATGTAATTGTACCTAACTTGTTTCAAAACGATACGCGGTCCTTCCATATATGAGCGCTCGAGATTCCGGCGTGTTTAAATAGCACTGAACCGCGTGTAGGTAGAGCCAAGATTATTTCTCCTTAACCCTTTGACCGCCAAGAACCTATAAAGTGGTTGTGTGTCGTCGTGCCCACCACGCCAACAACCACTTAAAAGGTCGGAGTGAAGGTGTACTTTGATCATGAATAAAATCATAAATAAACTGTTTTAATTTGTTTATATTGGTTTAGACATTACACCAAAAAACAGTGTTTGGCGTACTGGGCACGACGACACACTATCGCTTTGGCGGTCAAAGGGACGACATGTAAGCAGTTTCATTCTTAATCTTTTCACCGCCATTGACTTTATAAAGTCAGGACATTAGGTGCCCCACACGCCAATGACTTCATATAGAGTCGATGAAAAGGCAAGCTACGTGCTACCAAGTATGGTTCATTTTCAGACTGCCTACGAAGCTGGAGGTCCCGGGTTCGAATCCCGGCCAGGCCATTTATTTGTGTGATGTGCAAGAATATTTGTTCCTAGGTCTTGGACGTTTTCTATGTATTTAAGTATCATGTATATCGTCGCTCATCGTACAAGCTTTGCTTAGTTTGGGACTAGGTTGATTTGTCCACAAATATTTATTTTATTTATTTTAGTAGGTATGAATCCTTAAGTGGGAGTTACAAGTCATGATAAAGTTTGGCCTCACGATGGAAACTGTTCCTTAGGCTACTTGTAACTTATACTGAGCGAGGCCAAACTGTCCACGCAAAAAATTCAAAATGGCGGCTATTTTAGTTTCCAAATTTTTTTATTTTTTTTAGAACTCAAAAATGCTTCGTGCTACACAAAAACTTTGTATGAGAATTATGTTTTGCATAAATTTATCTATAACTTTGGTTATTATAATTTTCTCGATATATCTAATAGTTCATGAGAAAAATGGTGTTCAATATTGCGTTTCTTGTTAAAACACTGTTAGTCAAAAGGCTTAGCAAAATCAAACTGCATCGTATGCAGAATTCAATCCATTTTCTCCAGTGATACTAGCAACCAATATAAAGGATTTCATCCATCGAAATGAAAATTTCATCGACGGGAATTCAAAATGGCGGTCATTTACCAAAGGGGGAGCCGCATTTTTTTAAATGTGTATAATTTCAAAACGGCATCTGCTATTTAAGTAATATGGGTATCAATGGATTGGTATTGACACCATTAATTAAAATAAGAAAAATACCATGTAAAAAATTAAAGATGGCGGCCACCTATAACAAAATTGTAAAATTTTCATTCTTCTTTTTTCCGTTATATTAAAAATAACAACTAAATGTCCAATGATATAGTCAATTTATATATTTACATAAATTCTCATAGTATTATCTACGCGACAAAACAAAAATTATGACAATCCGTCGATTAGTTTTTGAACTATACGAATTACAAACGAGCCTCTGCGAGTGTGTCATAGTAGTTATGGAAACAAACTGCACTTTTGTAATGAAAGCAAGTCGCTTTTGCACAATGGTATTAGTGAAGAGACCAAACTTGATTATTTTTTCGATAATATCTAATTTTCACCCGTCAGTAACCGAGACTACGCCACTTCGAAATTATAAGTCTAAAACGTTCTACTAAGTAAAAAGGTGGCCAGATTTGGACAATAAATGTGGCAATCGATAGACCAAAATGTTGTTCAACTTAAAAAAAAATACGCTTATTGTTACAAAACTTAAGAATTTTTTTTTACTGTGTTTAGCAATAAACTTTTTATTTTATTTTTATTTTTTTTAATATGTATACTCAGTAAAATCCTACACTTTGTTTTTTCTGCGTTTAAGAACATTTTAATATATAGTACATTGTGCATTTAGGGAGGTAAGGAGGTTATTACTAACGAAAGTCTAATGGAATTACTTTTATTGACTTGAGTTGTAATAACCGTTACTATACACACATACTTACACACATCATATACTCACGACCGTATCCCATTGGGGTAGGCAGAGACCAAAGAACGCCAAGTACCGGTCCTTACATACATCTCTTGCTGCAGTCACATCCATACATCTCCTCATACAATCTCGTCGGTTGCGGGAACTCTTACCACCCGTGATACAAATATATTATATTACTTACACTTTATCATGTAACTTTTATTCAACTTCTATGTAATTTTTGGTGAGCAATAAAGAATATTTGTGTTGTATTGTATTGTATCATGGCTTATAACTCTCATAGTTGTTTTTTTTTATATTGGGGAAACTTTCTGTAGTGTGATTGTTTTTGGAAAAATATATTCGTTTCAGGTTCAAAAAATTTATAAGTTATGAATATAAGTACTTATAGGGTATGAATATCAAAAGTTTATTGCAAAAAAAGGATTTTTTTTCTTAAGTTATGTTAAATAAAATCACAGCGTTATTTTTTATGTTGAAAAAAATTTTCCTGTATCGATTGCCACATTTATTGTCCAAATCTGGCCACCTTTTAACTTAGTAGAACGTTTTAGACTTATAATTTCGAAGTGGCGTAGTCTCGGTTACTGACGGGTGAAAATTAGATATTATCGAAAAAATAATCAAGTTTGGTCTCTTCACTAATACCATTGTGCAAAAGCGACTTGCTTTCATTACAAAAGTGCAGTTTGTTTCCATAACTACTATGACACACTCGCCGAGGCTCGTTTGTAATTCGTATAGTTCAAAAACTAATCGACGGATTGTCATAATTTTTGTTTTGTCGCGTAGATAATACTATGAGAATTTATGTAAATATATAAATTGACTATATCATTGGACATTTAGTTGTTATTTTTAATATAACGAAAAAAAGAAGAATGAAAATTTTACAATTTTGTTATAGGTGGCCGCCATCTTTAATTTTTTATATAGTATTTTTCTTATTTTAATTAATGGTGTCAATACCATTCCATTGATACCCATAATACTTAAATAGCAGATGCCGTTTTGAAATTATACACTTTTTAAAAAATGCGGCTCCCCCTTTGGTAAATGACCGCCATTTTGAATATCCGTCGATGAAATTTTCATTTCGCCGGATGAAATCCTTTATATTGGTTCCTAGTATCACTGGAGAAAATGGATTGATTTCTGCATACGATGCAGTTTGATTTTGATAAGCCTTTTGACTAACAGTGTTTTAACAAGAAACGCAATATTGAACACCATTTTTCTCATGAACTATTAGATATATCGAGAAAATTATAATAACCAAAGTTATAGATAAATTTATGCAAAACATAATTCTCATACAAAGTTTTTGTGTAGCACGAAGCATTTTTGAGTTCTAAAAAAAATAAAAAAATTTGGAAACTAAAATAGCCGCCATTTTGAATTTTTTGCGTGGACAGTTTGGCCTCGCTCAGTATAAGTTACAAGTAGCCTAAGGAACAGTTTCCATCGTGAGGCCAAACTTTATCATGACTTGTAACTCCCAAGATCCATTTATATGGGGATTCACACCTACTATTTGGGCATTTTCACTTTAAAGTGCACCCCTACTTTTTTCTTCGGATCTCGGTGATTTTGGGTATTCTGACTCAGAATAACGAGTACTATCCATTTCCGCAAAGAAAAAGTGTCCCTCCAAAAAAAGTCAGTTTTGTGACGCCTTTTTCATACAGTTTATATGGCTCGTCACAAAACTGACACAGACAATTTGTATGGAAAATCAAGGACATTTTTTTTTCTACATCTGAATCAACAGTACTCGTGATTCTGAGTCAGAATACCCAAAATCACCGAGATCCGAAGAAAAAAGTAGTGGGTGCACTTTAAAGTGAAAATGCCCATTTATGCTACAAGAAGATACAAGAAGAATACTTACGGAATCTACGGCGGTGAGGAGGTTGAAGAATTCATACAATAAAATAAAAACGCCGAAAATTCAAATAATAAATTTATTTCCTTATCCTAACATATCATAAATATAACATGCATTCACATATCCTAACACTTAAACAAGCGCCCTTGCTACAAGACAACTTCCCGGTAAACTAGAGTGATATCAAAATACATCGAGTTCCGCGTTCTGTTCCTTATTCCTCAGACTTAACGCTTATAACAGCTTGACATTGGTTGATATCAAATAATGCTAAAAAATCTTCTGAAAAATAAAACTCTCGTAATTGCCACTCGGTCACGCTTTTATTGGTGCCTTCTAACAAACAAATAATAAAGCCCGGTGTCATTTTTGTTTTTCTTGCTGTAAGCACACCTGTGACACGCGAAGGTACGTAAGCACCGTGGGTAAGTATGGGTGCGTGCGCTGTCGGTACACGCGTCAATTGTTTGCGCGGGTGCGTAGCGTGTGGCGCGGATAGGGTTACCATATGGAAAATTGCGCCAAAAAAAAATCCGGACATCCCCCTAAAAGTCCTGACATTTCTTCTAAAAAGGTGCGAAACTTCGGTTGCCTCGAAAAAAATAATTTAATTTGGTTTCTAATAACACTGTGAAAAGTGGCTTGCTTTCATCAAAAAGTGCAGGATTTTTTTCATAACCCATATGCTATGACCTCCACAATTCAATATCATAGTTCACAAACCTATATATACTTTTTATGCCGTTTTAGCAATGAATTTGTTTTTTTTTTCTTTTTTTTTGAAAAATATTACTACATTTATTAAAACTGTGTTTAATAGGGTCATTCCTAAAAATCCTGACACTTACCAAGTCCGGCCGCAATCCGGACAAAGGGTCAAAAATCCGGACATGTCAGGACAAATCCTGACGTATGGCAACCCTAGGCGCGGACGAATCGCGAGGCGCGCTGGCACCCGATCGACACCAAGCGGGTCTCTCAGGAACGAGATAACTGACCTCGGTGCGGGGGGTTCGTGGCCATTCTGTAGGTATGTACCTAATACTATTATACTATTCTGTGCTGTAGGGTAAGGTGGGGCCACAGAATAGTCTAATAGTATTACATACAGAATGGCCACGAACCCCCCGCACCGTGGTCAGTTACCTCGTCCCTGAGAGACCCGCCTGGTGCCGGCGCGCCTCGCGATTCGTCCGCGCCACGCTGTACGCACCCGCGCAAACAATTTGACGCGTGTACCGACAGCACACGCACACATACTTACCCACAGCGCTTACGTTCCTTCGCGTGTCACAGCACAGGTGTGGTGGGGTCAGATTATCACCGGGCAACACTACCACAGTCCTATTAACACTTTATGTTAATCTTTACCCACCTTACAATACTGTATGTTAGTCTTACCCCAACTTACCTTTAACCCTTTTCCAGACCGCACCAACCTACGTCGTTTTGCGAAAAACAAAATATATATTTAAAATAGTTATGTGATGGAAATTAATTTAAACGCAAGTAGCTTTTCGCAGACATTCAATTCGATTTTAAACCTTAACTTTGGCTATTAAGGTTGAAATTTTAACTACATGCATGTGGTCTCTATAGGTACTATGCCTGGAAAAGGGTAAATTATACATTATATGGGAAACAAATACAAAAACGAAACACCATTTCATACAAAAAGTCACATAACATTTTTTGTGTATAATTTTGTGCTTGTCAAATAATGATATCGAACAGTGATATGGTCGGAGAACCGAGGTATCAAAAGGCTGTCTTTCCACTAGAGCTATGCTATGCAGCTATGCCGTACTATGCTGCGAGGATGTTATAGCTTTACGTTTCCATCATTGTTATGCTATGTGAACCAACGAATATGATTGGTGAAATATCAACGCATTCATAGCAACGTAGTATAGCACAGCTCTGATGGAAAAGCACCCTTACATATAAATACGTATTGTACCAGTGTAAAATAGCTGTCTATTACATAAACACAAAATATATTAAAATAAATAAATCTAAATCTATCTAAATCTATTAAGTACTTTTTAAAATGCTTTTTAAAAAAAAGGTTTAATAAATGATCGTTGATATTTGACAAACCAACAGTTTTTTTTGTGTATTGTGCAAGAGTGAAAATTAACTCATTCGAGGCCCACGAAAGCTACTGCGTGGCACGTAGCAGCATTTTCCCGTCTTGTAGCACGTAGCGGCGTGTCGCATATGTGCGTCATAGGCATTAAATGGGTTAAATGAGTGTTGTTGTGTGATGTGGTGCTTTTACTTTGGATAATCTTGTACCAGCACACTTTTGAGCAATAAATAGTGGATTTTTAAGTATCCCTACAAATGCCTACGGGTGGACATCTCCTTCTCACGTGCACGCGCATCACTCGCTACTCGCTACATCTACTTTCTATAGCATTGAAAAGGCCCCCGGGGACCTTTGAGCGGCGCGATGACGTCATGTGAGTGATTCGCCCCTGTTTACGTCTGGTCTGACTAAAAATGGAAAACGTAACTGATCGGAAACAAGGAACAGAACATTTCAGAATTATGGCACGCAACAGTAAAACAATCTTATCAACTACAAGATCTCAAAAATTCGTCATTTTTTTTATAAAAAAGCCCTCACACTCACAAGTGCTACGAGTGATTATGATTATGCATGTTATTAACAACGCCGTAAGGTTAAATATTGTTACAAAACGAAAAAATTTATACAAGAGAATAATCCACCAAAAGTCTAAGTGAAAATCTACTTTACATAGTGTCATAACCTCATAAGTACTAAAATGGATTCGATTGAATCGAACTAAAGTAGCCACGTATTATTACTTTTTTTTTGCGAAAGTCTATACGTTTTCTAATAAGCATTGTATATTCAGCACTGTTTAAAACCAGAACTACAAGATAGTATGTGTTCATTCGTCAAATGTCACATTTCGTGAACATCACAGTTTAATCATGAAAAAAAATAGTGTTTTTATCGGCTTTTAGTTAGGGTGATCCAATCAAGCCCGCAGGGTGTCCAATAATGAAAACATAGTTTAGCACATATAGATATCCCATTTCACGAAATTGTATAACGGCTACTTTAAATAAATACGGAACCTTGAATTTAAACTTTCGTGAGACATGTTATAACTTTATTTTACTAAACGGTTAAAACTCACGTATTAATTGTCACTTGTGTGCAATCGGCGCGGGTCGCAGACGCAATCATCCTGATGAAGAACTCCCGAAGAGTTCGAAACATGTCGCCCGAAGTGACAATTAATACGTGAGTTTTAACCGTTTAGTAAAATAAAATACGGAACCCTAAAAAGGAATAAGGTGCTTATTGTAAACATATTTGAGGTCAACCGTACTAGTTCTTGGCGTAAAATTTTTATTTTATTTTCTGGCATGGTTTACTCTATTTCGCCCTGTGTACATTTGAAAAAATTGGGACCATTCGTAACTGCAGGTGCAGTGTAATGCCTTGGTCACACGTACCGAGTAAAACGGGCGAGACAGTAAAATAAGTATGGAAGTTTTACTCGGCCGAGTGATCCTGGCATAAGGCTAGAAACAGACGTCGGTTACTGGATTAAGTGCCTTGATATAGTACCTACTTTTATCTCGCGAGCGCGGGTTGGACATCGTAGTAGTTGTGACACATAGGAACACATAGACTACGTGAACTCATAGCTCCTACGCTGACGCACACATAGACAATGTGCTTGTGCATGTATAGCTCAACACACAACCATGGCTCATCCGCGCTTGTGAGATATAAGTACTCTACGGCTAACCCTGTGCTGTTTGTAACTTTTTGTTACATTCGAGCGCTCCTGTCAAACCCATTGACAGCCGAGCGCCCGAATACATTTTCGCTAAGCGCGCCATAATCCAAGAACCATTTACAGCCTTGGCCAAAAGTGTTGAGCACTCACATGTTTTCCATATAAAAGTTAAACTTTCAATCAAGCATTTCATATCCTTTTATTAAAGAAAATTACGTAAATATCTTTTAAAAACTAGCTACTTTCGTTGACGTTAAAGATAATTGCACGGATAAAAATGCAATTTGTCCTTTTATTGCAAACCCGTCTATTTTTAGTCTTCAGTTAGCAATAGCTACTTCGAAATGATATTGTCTAAAGTTCTCTAGATGTTCTTTAGTATATACCTTTTCATATTTTACGTCAATGTGCATTTTTGTAATTAAAAAATAATAGTTTTTTTATAAGTTACAAAGGAAAATAAGGGGTGCTCAACACTGTTGGCCAAGGCTGTAGATACAAAAACTGATTCGAACACGGCTTACAAGAAGAATATACTTTATTTAATTTTATTTTATGATGGATTAGTATTACGGAACCCATGGCGCATTTGCACTACTAATACTTAAATATATTGCACATTAATGTAGGCCATAAATACATCGAAAACAATTTTTATCGTTGTCAAACGTAACGGCAAGAAAGATTTATCACTTGAAAATAACATAAGTTACTTAACAATAATTAAATATTGAGTATTTATGGAATGAAAACACATTCAAATAAAATAAATTAAACATAAAATTGTCTTTTAAGTATGATTACACAAAAAGTGTACATATTAAATTAATACCGAGTATTAATATTGCATACTTACACTACGTTACTTAAAAGCAGTAAAACTATTTATTTACATTTAATTTGTTACAGATTTCCTATAGGATTCTTTATTTGCAACCTTAGTACCGGTGGATATAAACATAATGTCAATGAATATAATTTTAAGCAAGCGTATCTTGCGTTGTTTTATCCTCTAGCCACCAAGCATTTAAAAAAGCAATGCAATACAAGGTACAAGAAAGCCGTGTTCCGAATCACGCTTAAAACTGCTCGCAGCGCTTACAGTGCTGACGACCGGTCCAAATCAAATACCGCGCTCAAGGCCGCGTGAGTAGTGTTATGTTTCAGACCGCTATTCGCTTTAGCGCGCTCACGATCGGACCGATTCACGCTCATAGCCCGTGTTTACTGTCATGTTCATATATCAAACGTCAACTTGACGTTTGGCTCAAGGTGCTTACGCCTGGGAGTGTGAGCACCGTGAGCGCCGTCCATGACATCATCAGTGACGTCACGACATCTCATGTAAGCGCTATGAGCGTGAATAGGTCCGATCGTAAGCGCGCTTTGAGCGCTGTGAGCGTGATTCGGAACATGCCTGAAATATTATCAAGGAAATTTTAATTTATACTGAAATAGAAAATAGTACCTATAGCGTTTTTTAATAAAATAAATGTAAATGCAACCTCTTTTATGGACTTTTTGTCCCTCCTGCTATCAACAGTCAATCCTCATTTTATAAAGGGTCGGCAACGCGCACGTTACTCTTTTGTAGTTGCGATCGTCTACAGGCTGCGGTGTCCGCTTACCATCAGGTGGACCGTACGCTTTTAAATTTGCCACCGTCGTAGTATTAAAAAATATATATTTTAAATTACATTAAAACTCTGTTCCAATTTTGAAAGATATCCTCCACTGAATATTATATTGTAAATTATTTTAAGTCACACCTGGCCATAAAGTGGAAATTATCGCACGCTCCGCGCGCGAAAAAACCCACTTCCTGGCCAGGGGGTGACATAAAATTTTGTACTTACCACGGGCGATAATAAAGAAAGCCTCAGATCGCATATTTATCGCCCTTGCCTTCGGCTCGGGCGTAAAATACCTGCGATCTGAGACATTCTTTGTTTTATCGCCCTTGGTAAGTAATTTACTATTTTCTCATGAAAAATGTAGCATATGCTTGTATAGTCAGACTTTATTACGAGTAAATTGTAAATTGACATGTAAAAGTGCCCTTGTGGCCTATTAACAGAATAAATGTTTGAATTTTGAATTTTTTGAATTTTGAAGAGGTGGATGCTCTTTCATAGGCTAGAGGATAAAGTTATATGTATATGACACACGTGATAATTATATGAAAGCTTCGATAAAAAGTTATATGTCGATTTATGACCTTTATCAAAACAAAAACTCATTTCTACTACTCATGAATTAGGCTGGGTTGCACCAAACCGTCTGTAATCGTAAGCGGTGTTCGTCAAATCTGATTGTATGGAAAGTTTGACAAGTTTCTATGGGATGTCAGCTGCCGGCGCCATATTTGACGATGACCGTCTGTGTTCGTACGTTGGTGCAACTGGCACTTAGTAGGTATTATTAGAAGGAAATCCGTGCCGAGTGTGTTATCGTTATTGGATTACCGTCTAGTAAGACAAGGCATACAATTCCTGATTTACCCGAGGTATGTTGCAGATTTTCTCAATAGAATAGAGGAAATTTGAAAGTTAAGAAAAATCTCAATGAAATTCTAAGGCCTTGGTCGTTCTGACGACGTCGCCGGCTGCGTGCAGCGGCCCGTCGCACGCGACGTCTGAAAAATGTTCGCGTTTGGACGTCGCTCGCGACGGGCGAGGGGCGAGAACGACCGCGCCCGAACATTGTTGGACATACCATTCAGACGCCGCGTGCGACGCGCCGCTGCACGCAGCCGGCGACGGCGTCAGAACGACCAAGGCCTAAGGCGCGCCGGCAATGTCCTAACTCACCGGCAATTTCTTATACAAATCCCATTACCGACCTTCCGACCTATACATTGATACTTCATAGCCCCGAATGGGTTTCGAAGTTTATAGTGCGCGCTATCCACGACGACGCGCCCCTCCACAGCGAATCTCATACCAACCATATGCGCAATTTTTTAATCAAAGTGAAAATTGAAAAATTCAACACCACAGGTGGGATTTGAACCCACGACCACTTCACTCACTCACTCACCACTCTTCACTCACTCACACTTCACTACACTCACTCACTTTCATTCACTCACTCACTTCACTTCACTACACTCACTCACACAACTCACTCACTCACTCACTTTGATTAAAAAATTGAGATTTTCGCTAGCGGACGCATCCGCTTAATAGGCTTACCACACTACCCTATCGGTAGGGCCCTATCTGGGAGAGGGGAGTTAAAGCATCTCACTCATTAGAGCGACATAGTTTAACTCCCCTCCCCGAGTTAGGGCCCTACCGATAGGGCAGTGTGATAAGGCTTTAACAAACATTTAATATGCGCAATTGTACGGATTAGGTTGGGATATTATCGCGAACCTAAGTTCTATTTTTCTGAGCATACTTGAGAAAAATAATATTGGAATGTACTCTTTTAATCGAAACCTTCAAATATCTACATTATATTAAACAACATGATTAGTGATAACTAAGAAAATTAAGAGATTGGGTACTTACATAAATGTATCCAAAAATGATTCTTACATAAAAATTGATCTAGAGCATCACTGAAGCGAATATTTTTCCTTCGAACTCTACATAAATACCTACGCTATATTCATACAGGTCATTACAAGATGTCATTTATACATTGATGATTAATTATACCTACATATACTATAAAACTATAATTAAGTAGCGTATAATACGTTATAAATATGTCATAAATGTATTTTTGTAAAAAAAAGTGCGTTCCGTCCTGTTTTTTGCGCGATACTTAGAACTTTTCATTGTTGTGTTCTAGCTTTATAAAAAAAAATATTTGAAGGTTAAAATAGCTTTTTGTCTTTGACCGAATTACGTTGACGTAACTCTGGAAATTCAAATTATTTCAAGAGGCCCAATATAATAGGATAAGTATAAATCTTGTATGTGTTTTGGGAGGCTATTTATAATTTTTGGAAGCAGGTAAACCGACAGGGAGACGGCCGGTCGGTCGCCCCAGATACCGCTGGGCTGATGTTGTGATGGCTGACCTACGTGAGCTTCAAGCTGAGTCGTGGAAAGATCTAGTACAAGACCGAGATCAATGGCGTGCACTCGTATTGGAGGCCAAGACACACTTTGGGTCGCTGAGCCAGCGGAGTAGTAGTAGTAATATAATAGGATGGACTCTTAGAAAGAAGCGTGAGACTAATAGAGTAAAGGCCCCAATACACACGTGCGAGACTCGCATGCGAGTCCCGTGCGTGTCTAAATAGGGCTTCAGTAGCTCAGTAACAGCGGTAATGTGAAGACATTATCTGCTGTCGAGAACACTTCTTGTCAAACATATTTGTTTTAGTCAGCTATAATGGCTAATTTTGCCAGCTCTTCCAGTTGGGTTGGGGCCCAATTGAGTAAAGAATTTTATCTACACCCATATAGTAAATCCTCTTTAATAAGTTCAAAAACCGTAGATAAGACCCCGCTTTATAATATACTGTGCAGCGGTTGCGCGCGTCCCCTATAAGATTACCAAATATAATACTCTTATGAGATCACGTACAACCTTAAGGACACAGCTGCGGGCCGGCGGCGGCGCGCGGGCCGGCTTGTCGAGGCAAACATGGCGGACGCTGGCGAGACGTGCCCACACGAAACACATGAAAGAGGATTTAATGTATGGATGTAGATAAAGTAGTGTATGCAACTGTACATAATTAGGCATTAAGGCACTCGCCTTCGGCTCGTTTCATAAAACACACTCGTGTTTTAATGCCTAATTATGTACAGTTGCATACACTACTTTATCTACATCCATATATTAAATCCTCTTTCATGTGTTTCGTGTGGGCACTTCTCGCCGGCGTGCGCCATGTTTGCTTCGACAGGCCGGCCCGCGCCCCGCCGCCAGCCCGCAGCTGTGTCCTAATATTGTACGTGATCTCATTAAAGTGTTATATTTCGTGATCTAATAGGGGACGCGCGCAACAGCCGCACAGTATATTATAAAGCGGGGTCTTATCTACGGTATTTGAACTTATTAAAGAGGATTTACTATATGGGTGTAGATAAAACTACTATTGTCAAATTTTGTGTAAGCGACGCGGGGTAGAAGCAGCGATAGTGGCGTGCTCACGTCATAAGGTCGCACACGTAACCGCCTGAACTCGAGCCGTCTAGTATTTTTTGTTATAAACTTCATACTGCAACGCACACTTATCCGCTCCGTAACAGCGTCACCCCAGCTCGGGAACAGCTGGTGGTGGATGGACAGCTCGGCGCGGCAGCCTGGCAGGGTGCACGCCGCGCTCGCAGCTCGCTTACGGCAACGGCTTACTTCAAACGTAAAAAAGCTGTCAACCAGTGGATACCTCACTAGACGTGAGTAGTTCACGAATGAACGATTCAAATGAAGTACTTCACCTTGTGTAATTTCTATCTCTAGTTCAGTTCGGATTCATATACTTCAATACTTCAGTCCGTTCAGTTCAGTTCATGATTCATATCGTTTACATACTCATTCGCTCCGAGAGTGACATTAGACGCCATGATTGAATGAATGACGGATATTTTTACCCAATCTATATCGTAGATGGATCTGCTGAGCTACTGAACTAAATGAGAAATGAGTGATGTACTTCACAGTGAAGAAATGAAGTATATCACTCTTTTTTTTTGTAGTGACACATTTTGCGCATGTCTACTGACGGCAATAGGCTTGTGTAGTACATGTACTAAGAACTAAAAAGATCTAATTCCCAACACTGTACTAGAGCGAACTATTCCGTTTCTGCTCTTAGTACATGCGGAGTGAAACCTGAATAGAGACAATATCCGAATCGAAAACGAACGGCTTTCGCTGGCGCGAACGCGAGCGAATGGTCATTCGATAGTTCACTCATTCAATTCAGTCAAAGGAGCACGAATAGGCACATTTCTTTCGGTGGCCTAGTGTACTAAATGAACTAAAAGACCAAACTAGTACAGTCAAGTGCAAAAATATGTATCGAAAGAATCTTCTCATAAATATGTACTTAATGTACCGACATAAGAGCTATGGGACATATTTTTGAGCAAGCAGTGTGCACCCATATTTTTGCACTTGACTGTACATGTGAGAGATTGTACTAGTCCGGAGCGATCCGCTCAGTGAACGAGCGCGCACAAGCTTACACGGCAAGCGAGTCCTCACCGGTTGCCGGTCGTGTAGGACCAGGCGTTTATACCGTTATTCACCACTTGGCATGGTTGTCCATCTTAGAAGAAAGCTGACGGAATTAATAATAGCTCCACCTAGTCTTGAGATTATTACACTTGCACGAATTGTTTGCTAAATGTAGCCTGTTAAAAAGGTATTCAAAAATTCGATGCCTCCTAGCATCACACACGTGGCCCTGTGGTAAATTATACTGCCTACTATATGACTACACTGACTAGTGTACCCGGGTTCGATCCCCAGCGGCGGATGCACTTTTTGTATGTTTTTTCACATGTATCTATGCTGCTATGTAGATAATGTTTACTAACTTTAGCACTTGGTGGCGCTTTAGTCGGGATCACAATATGCGTGAAGTTGGCTATCTATTTCCAGTCATTACACACTTATCTAGGCCACTTGGTTACCAAACAAATATTATGCCGACAAGACGGCTCTGTCTTAAGGAATTTGAATCGAACAACCGTCAGCTAGTATCTTTTAGCTACAGCGCCATCTACCGGTTCACAAATACAGTAGGTCTAGGTGATGAGGCGCGGCGCGTGCAGGCCATGCAGCCGGCGCGGCAGCGGCGGGCGGTGGCGCGGCTCGTCGTCGGCCGGCGGCGCCCAGTCCTGCAGGCGCGCGCCCGCCGCTAGCCGGTGCGTCAGACGGTGCGCGATGCTGAAACCGCCGCTGCCTTCCAACTGAGTTAGGACTATGATCACTTGTCTGAAACAATGTTGAAGAAATTGGGAGATACTTCATTGTAATCCAGCGCGGAAATTGGAGCAAGTGGTTGAAACAGTGAGCACAGTCGACGCTGTCCCATTCGTTACCAAGTCCCCGTTCTTACTGGTATTAATAAGAACGGGTCCAAAAATTGGTGGTACGTCTCTTTTGACTTTCACCTTTGACATCGGATCAGTCATTAAACGTCGCCGGGGGTACTTATGAATGTAAGAATAGTACATTACTGCAGAGACCAGTAAGTAAGCCATCCTTTTTCAGCCTATTTATACAATTTGTTTTATTTTTGAGAAAAGCACTATACATGCCTCGACCATAAGTGCCATCCTGGCCTCGTATTATAGCCGGACCTCGCCTTCGGCTCAGCCGGCTAACTCATACTCGTCCAGGATGGCTTACTTACTGGTCTCTGCAGTAATGTACTATTTCCACAATCGACGGTTGGATAAGTATACGAAAAATACATTTTTTCGTATATCCAATATTAACAAGCAAAAAAAAATTATATGCGGGAGTGCCAAAACCAACGAATAATACTTGCGCAGAGTTTGTATGGAGAAGGCCTTGCCTCTACAGGCGCAGGCGCCTTAAGTGCTAACTCACGCCATCGACAGTACATAATACTACGTACATTTACCTTGTTTCAACGCACTAAGACCTATATTACAATGACAAAAACCGGCCAAGTGCGAGTCGGACTCGCGCACGAAGGGTTCTTTCCCATTATCTTTAAAAAAGGCAAAAAAATCACGTATAGGAGCCCCCTTAAATATTTATTTTATTCTGTTTTTTATAGTATTTGTTGTTATAGCGGCAACAGAAATACGTCATCTGTGAAAATTTCAACTATCTATCACGGTTTTTGAGATACAGCCTGGTGACAGGCGGACAGACGGACAGCGGAGTCTCAGTAATAGGGTCCCGTTTTACCCTTTGGGTACGGAACCCCAAAAAGCTTAAGTATAATTAGCGATTATTCTACCATAAAAATCTTTACTGACGCATTCGAATATAGTAGTGTTTCCAAAATTACGGATTTTGTTTTTGTTATTTGGGTCAATCAACTTTTCCTTGTCGTTATTCTGTCCCGTCAGCCAGGAGACTGAGTTTCTTAGAAAAAATGTAAAATATATGTATATGTATAATATGGAGTTCTAGCATGCTCAAGAGATGAGCAACGTCAGAATGGGTTTATAATCATCGCTAAAAATCATGTTTAGTATGATTAAAGTCGGTAAAATCACAGTTTTTAAGATTGACCCAGGAGACGTAACCATGGTAACGAGTGACAAGAAATACGATCAGTTGATTGACCCATTTAACCCCCACCAAATACTACCGAGGCCAGGTTTACATGGTAAGATATATCTCACGTGCGCGGGTGAGCCATGGTTGTGTGTTGAGCTATACATGCACGTTGTCTATGTGTGCGTCAGCGTAGGAGCTATGACTTCACGTTGTCTATGTGATCGTAAGTGTCACCACTACACAATAGCTTACAACAAATTGTAGTCACGTAAATTAGGGCATGTTCCGAATCACGCTCTCAGCGCTCAAAGCGCGCTTACGATCGAACCGATTCACGCTCATAGCGCTTACATGAGATGTCGTGACGTCACTGCTCACACTCCCAGGCAGAATACAGAATACAGTATTTATTAGTAAAAACACATTTTACAGGTCATATATATCATTATACATTATTATTATTATTTAAATTATGGTAAAATTAATTACATCAGGTATAAACATAGGTCAATGATTTTTCTGAGCACACGTAAACTCGTCAATCGTGTAGTATGCTTGATTTAGCAGAAATAGTTTAAATTTATTTTTGAATATTGTGAAACTGTCAGTCTTTTATGTCAGTTGGAACTGAGTTATATAGGGTAGGCCCCATGATGCTGAGTGACCGTCGTGACTTAGCCAGCCGACGCCTTGGAACGATCAGTGCAGGTCGTCTGCGGGTCGGGCGATCACAGGTAGGTGCATTCGTTTTATAATTATGGATATTGTTTCTGACGTATACGCAGGCAGTCAGTATATATATGCACGGTAATGTCAGAACCTTGTGTTTTTTAAACAAAGCTTGAGCCGGATAGTCCACTGGCTTTCCGTCAATTATACGCAGGGCGCGTTTCTGTATTCTGAATAATCTGTCGCGGTCAGCAGCTGTGCCCCACAGATCAACGCCCTGAGTAATAATCGAGTGGAAATATCCGTAGTAAGCTATCTTTAAGTTTTCTATGGATAAACTAGGTGCCAGTCGGGATAATGCATAACACGCCGATGCCAATTTATCACAGGTAGACTGTATATGTGGTGCCCACGTTAATCCAGCGTCAATTTGGAATCCAAGGTATTTTACGCAGTCTACCTGTGGAATGGGAGTGTTATTGACAATTATATTAAGTTTCGCCTTGATGGTATTTTTTAGCTGAAAATGTACTATATTTGTTTTATCTAAATTCAGTACCATGCCATTAGTGGAAAACCATTTTGTGATTTCACTCATAACGTGGGAAAGCTTTGATTTTAAGTTAGAAAAATCGTTGGCATGGACAAGTATACAGGTATCATCAGCGAATATGACATATTCTGCATCTGGACAAGCAGCTGTTATGTCATTTATAAGAATTAAAAACAGGTTATTTCCGGCCGCAGATCCCTGAGGGACCGCACAATGACCTGTTGACACGAGATTTGATTTTGAGTTAAGGACATAAGTGCACTGTTTCCTGTTATTTAAAAAGGACCTAATAGTTTCATGGAACGTGCCGGCAATGCCATACTGTGATAGTTTTGTTAATAGGAGCGAGTGATCAATCATTTCGAAGGCGCGCGACAAGTCGCAAAAAATAGCGGCGACCTGCCGCGCCTCCTCGAGGTGACCCAGCACCCGCGCCACCACGTCTCGAGCGGCGTCAGTCGTCGACCGACCCGGCTGGTAGGCATATTGCTGACTGTTCAGTAGCCCGTTGGAGGTAAAATGTTGCATTAGTCTGTTACTAAGTAGCCGTTCAAAAACCTTTGAGATAATAGGTACTAGTGAGATCGGTCGGTACGATTTTGGTGAATGGAATTCACCTTTACCCTTGTAAATCGGTTGAATCTTTATTAATTTTAGAATATTGGGATAGACACCAGCAATGATACACTTATTGAATAGGGACAGTAGGAGGGATATGAATATTGGAGGCAACCAGTCAAGAATTTGGGTGGACATGTCGAATATATCTTTAGAATATTTACGTTTAATTTTTATACAAGCGTCTATCATTTCACTTAAGGTGAATGGTATAAAAACAAGTGGTGGAGGGGGTTTATCTAGATAATTTTGTAGGTAATTAAGAGCGGTGCTAGTGCATGGCTTAGCATTGTTTACATTTGCGTTGACATAGTACTTGTTGAGGAGCGCGGCGGCCGAGGCGGCGCGTGCGCTCGCGCAGTCGCCGTCCGACCGGCTCACGAGTATGTCTAGTGCGCGATTGCCTTTACTATTTTTTCTAGACGTTTCCTGCGATATTACTCGCCACACGCTACGGCACATGTTGTCCCTATTGTTTGAGATTTGGTCATTTATATAATTTTTACGTACATTTTTTAACAATGTCCAGTATGATGGTTCTATTATCTTGAGATCAGAAAGTGACTCAGCATCATCAGGGTTGCGTGAAAGTTTATATTTAAGATTACGAATTATTTTTTGTTGTTGTTTCACGAGATCATTACGTCGAGGCGTAAGCATCTTGAGCCAAACGTCAAGTTGACGTTTGATATATGAACATGACAGTAAACACGGGCTATGAGCGTGAATCGGTCCGATCGTGAGCGCGCTCAAGCGAATAGCGGTCCGAAACAAAACACTACTCACGCGGCCTTGAGCGCGCTATTTGATTTGGACCGGCCGTCAGCACTGTAAGCGCTGCGAGCATTTTTAGCGTGATTCGGAACGCGGCTTTAGTCTCTTAGTAATACCATGAAATTACAATAGTATTTTTGTTGAAGCTCAAACGTAGACTTTAAATTCACTCGGTCAATAAATCCTACTAATATTATAAATGCGAAAGTTAGTGTGTTTGTGAGGATGTTTGTGGCTCAATCGCGCAAAAAGGGCTGAACGGATTAAGACGAAACTTGGTATACAACGAGTTTATAGCCCGGATTAACATATAGGATACTGTTTATCCCTGAAATCATCCCTCAAATACAAGGTCACGCGGACGAAGGCGCGGGCAAAAGCTAGTAAATAATAAATTTGCGAATGTTACCTGTGTAAAGGCGGGACGGAATCAATGGTTTTCAGCTCGCCCCGAGTGGATACCACGTTGTAGCTCTCCTGGCAGTCGCATTTCACGTGGATCCACTTGTCCGTGTGCCTATTTTCCACCATTACCACTAAACCGGCCCAGCCCTATAACAAAATAGTAATTTCAAATTTAGTAATAGCCTCGTAAGGCCCACCATACAACAAAAAGAAACAAAGGAATTTGAGTAAATTTTCTCTATCAATAGGAGCCGTGTTCCGAATCACGCCAACAACGATCACAGCGTTTACAGTGCTGACGGCCGGTCCGAATCAGTAAGCGCGCTCAAGGCCGCGTGAGTGGTGTTTTGATTCGGACCGGGCATGTTGTGTTTACTGTCATGTTCATATGTCAAACGTCAACTTGACGTTTGGTTTAAGGTGCTGACGCCTGGGAGTGTGAGCATCGTAAACGCCAATATGGCGCCGTCCATGACGTCATCAATGACGTCACGACATCTCATGTAAACGCTATGAGCGTGATTCGGTCCGATCGTAAACGCGTTTATATTGCTGTAAGCGTGATAACACGGCTAGGGTTTAAACTATTTTTTCGAAAATCGAACGTAACAAATGAAAATGCATCTCTGTTCGAATCGCAAATAATTCAAATTGCATTGAAAGTACTATGTCCTAAATTTAGTACGCGGGGCCTTACGAGGATAGAACGCAATGAAATACTAGATAATATGTAACTGGGCCTGGTACAAGTACAGTCAGCAAAGAAAGTCCTCTACCACTTTTGGCTTCTAACGTACACATAATAGAATCGAAGTTTTTTGGTCGACTGTACATCGCGCGTGCGCCATTCCACTATCAGCATTTGCTTTGTATAATATCTTGTAATTAAAAAATAATTCAATTCACCTTATAGTAGAGGAGATCTAGCCTTAGGGGTCATAATAATTCCCACAGAAGCGAAGTTAGATTTTTTTAGTTCTTTGTTAGTATCTTTTAACTAACAGGCTTTTAACAAGAAACGCAATGTTGAAAAGCATTTTTCTCATGAACTGTTAGATTTATCAATAAAGTAATACGAAGCAAAGTTATAGATAATTTATGCTGAACATTTGAATTTAAACTTTCGTGAGACATGTTATAACTTACGCCCGACCTCACACAACACCTTCAGCGCCGAGCTGCCCCCCCCCCCGCTCTGTCTGCGCGTGCGTCACGTGCCTTGCGGCGGGCGGCGGGTAGTTCGACAGTGTGATGATTGTAAATGTTACAATCCTACATAAATTAATTAGCTACATTCCCAAAAGATGCTTATTAACATTTCGATGTGACATCGACGCTGTTCCAAGGTTATATAAATGAACTGTCACTGCAAGTGTCATAGGGATCTTCAAATAACGTCTTACGTATAGCTCGGTACTGTAGTGAGACAGCTAGTGACCGTACCTTAGTGAGGTAGTACGCAGTCATGCCCTGCCGGCCCTCGTGCCGCTGTACCCTCACTAGAGTAAGCCCGATGATAGCGTGGGCTAGTATGTGCGCGTGTAGCGGCGGCCGCTTGATCGCTAACTAGCTCGGTACTGTATTGAGGCAGCTAGTGACCGTACCTTAGTGAGGTAGTACGCAGTCATGCCCTGCCGGCCCTCGTGCCGCTGTCCCCTCGCTAGGGTAAGCCCGATGATAGCGTCGGCCAGTATGTGCGCGTGCAGCGGCGGCCGCTCCACCGCTAGCGGCTTGCTGGAGTGAGCGGCTAGCACGTGGCGGGGCCAGCCAGCGCTAGAGCCAAGCTCTAGACCGGTGTGCCAGTGATTGAAAGCCAGGCACACTACTAGGTAGAAGCCTTTTTCTAGCATCTTGTGGCAGCCGACGAAACCGCGGACCTGAATGGGGATAATATTATTATTATTCAATTTATTCAACAAATATAAGCATACATATTTTGTGTACTAAGGCTAAGTTCACATGAAAGCGCTAGCGACGCGCGGTTGGCTCGGCGCGCGGTTTAAGATTCTAACAAATTAATGTTGTTGTGTACATGACCGCGCGTGACTTGAACCGCGCGTCATTAGCCCACGCGCGAGGCAAAGTTCAGATGAATCGCGCGGCAGCGCGCGTCACCGCGCGTTCATCTGAACGTAGCCTAAAGAATACGGTTCGGATTTAATAGTACTATAAATCCGAACGAGCGTTTAAACACATTCCCCCTTATTTATAAAACTTAACAAACCTCTGCTAACTAAAATGTTGTTTGTCCCTTTCTCACAAACGTACATGTCAAAGTGACAGATAAGGACAAACGAACTTTAGCGGCTTGTTAACTAATCGAGGTTTGATGGACGTTTATGAATAAGGGGGATAGTGTGCAGTAACAGCCCAAAAAGACCGCGGCCAGTGCTATTGCTAGTAAAGTTGTATGTAGACAACATTTTAGTAGGACATAGATTAGTGAACTTAATCACATATAAACAAATTACTAGTGCGTTAATACTTGGAATTAGAGCGACTATAGGATGCATCAGGGATAAATTACTATTATTTGTTTATTAAATGCAGATCACATTAACATTTTACAGGTGTAACTTGTAAACTAAGAGCCTTTGAAATGTGGATTTATCGTAGAATGCTCAAAATTAAATGGACTGACAAAATTTCGAATCATCATTAATGATGAAAAAGGATATGGAAGTAGTTAATACGATCAAAAGGAGGAAAGCATCATATTTTGGACATATATTTCGAAATGAAAAAACTCTAACTCAAACTCAAATTATTTATTTGTATGACACAGGAAAATACGAGATATTGAGATTAATAATTGAAGGAAAAATAGAAGGTAAAAGAGGTCGTGGTAGAAGAAGAACATCTTGGACGAAGAATGTAAGAGACTGGTTGGAGGCTGACAGCACGGAAAAACTAATTCGCATGACTACAAATAGGTCGACATATAGGCAAATGGTCGCCGACCTCCGGGATGGAGATGGCACATAAAGAAGAAGAAGAGGTGTAACTTATAATAAGTTATTCAAGGGCATAGCAGTGACTACTTATTTTTTCTCGTTTTATTCTTTGTTTTTGTGTTGCTTTATATAGATACTCAGATTTCTTTATCTTAAGTAGGTTAAGTATTATCATTGTAATAAGCATATTTTTGTGAGAAAATGGCTGACTGTCGAGTTTCTTTCGGCGTTTCTTCTCGACAGTGGCCTCTGTGAAACTACATATAATTTTTTTGTCAAGTAAATTTTAGTAAATTTTCAATTTTTTTTTGTCAATGGTTTGTTCTCCTCTACAGGTCGCATTTCTAAACCGATTCTCGTGAAATTTGGTGAGCAGGTTCGGTAATTTTATAGAATTGTTTTATCGAGTCACTTTTTGGCAATTTAAAAAATATATATATCAATGAGTTTCTGCGGCCGTATTTCGATTTGTTCACCTCTAAGGGTCGCATTTCACACCCGATTCTCGTGAAGTATTGTGAGCAGGTGCTTTGATTATTGCACAGAATATTTTTGTCGAGTAATTAAAAAAAAATCAATAGTTTGTACTACAGAGTTTCTCAACCGATTCTCGTGAAATTTCGTGAGTTGTGCCCTGTGGTCTTACCATTACGTATAGTTTGCATTACCGTACTCGCTAGCGAGTGCGTAAACGATTTAGTATGGACAAACGTACAACGCCTCTGGCGGTTACTCAATAGAACTAAGAATCGGCATACTTAATCGTTTACGCAGTCGCTAGCGAGTAAGGTAAGAGTTTTCGATAATGATCTCCGTTTTGGATTTCCGGTTTGGAAATTTAAAAAAAAAAACACGAGGTCTACAGCTGACAGAGCCACTAGTTTTATTCAAAAAAGGTAAGTCACAGTAATAACTGTCTGCCTATAAAAAAAGCCTGCCTGCATGTAAAAAGCTGCGTTATAAAAAATTCAACAGTATCTTACTTGTCTTTTGCTGTGTGCGACCAGTTTGCCGACTTGAGCGTTTGGGCCCGATTTCGTTCGGAACACTACGACGCACAAGTCTAGCTGAGAACGTTGGCTTTTGGCCGAATTCCTGAAACACAAAAAAAACAATAAAGAAAATCAGTTAGGCGTGAATCTGACTCGTGCGCAAAGGGGTGTGTGTGCGTGCGTGCGTGCGTGCGTGCGTGCGTCCGTCCGTCCCTGTCCGTCCGTGCGTGCGTGCGTCCGTGCGTGCGTGCATGCGTGCGTGTGTGTGTGTGTGTGTAGTGTGTGTGTGTGTATTAGAACGCGGGCGTCTGTAAGTGAATATTTAAACATTTCGTAATAGGTTCTAAATCACATTATATAATTCAGCATTTCCTCCGCATCAGAAAAAACTGGGGGACGATTTTTGAGTGTCGAACGCCCGACTTTTCACTCCAGTCAGAAAACTATGATGTTTTGACAGATGTAGAGTGTAGTCCGAAAACTATGTTTTGACAGATGTCCCACCTCTGGCCCTCCTGAAACAGGGTGAAGTCCACCTCGGTGGGTTGCGTGGCGGTGAGCAGCAGGCACGTGAGGTGCCGGGTCGAGGACATGGGCGGGAGCACGCCCGCCAGTCGCACCTCGTGCCAGCCCACGCGCACTTTGCATATGTCGATGCAGTCGAAGTACCTGGATCAAGTAGATTGTATTATAGTGCTGTCAAATTAACGCAAGCAAAAATCTACCTTACATTTAGAGATCTAAGTCGAGTTTTGCTTGCGTTCGTTTGACAGAATATGGCCTTAGTTTTGTACGATCTATACAAGTAAGCAAAATACAATATTTCATGTAAGGTTAGCATTTTGAATCTCGAGCGTGGCGGGGATCTAACATGGATTCTTGAGCGTAATGAGGGATTCTAACATAGAAAGTTGAGCATAGTGAGGGATTCTAAAATGGAAAAAGGGAGCTTAGTGAGGAATTCAAACACGGAATCCTGAGCGTAGCCAGGGATTCTAACATGGAATCCTGAGCGTAGTGGGGGGTTCAACCATGGAGACCTGAACGAAATGAGAGATTCAAAAATAGAATACTGAGCGTAGTCAAGGATTCAAACATAGAAACCTGAAGTGAGGGATTCAAACATGAAAACCTGAGCTTAGTGAGGGATTCAAATATAGAAACCTGAGCGTAGTGAGGTATTCAAACATGGAATCCTAAGCGCAGTGAGGGATTTAAACATAGAATTCCGAGTGTGGTGAGGGATTCAGACGTGGAATACTGTACCGCGCCACGTGTGTGGCCGGGTACTGGACACCACACTCACTTGAGCACGTCCTCGAAGCTGATCCAGAAGACGGCCTGGTCGTGGTGGGGGTCGGCGGGCGCGCCGGCGCGGACCGCGCGCCGCAGCTCCGGCGTCCAGCGCGGGCAGCCGCCCGCCCACGCGCCGCGCCACGTGTGTGGCCGGGTACTGGACCCCACACTCACTTGAGCACGTCCTCGAAGCTGATCCAGAAGACGGCCTGGTCGTGGTGGGGGTCGGCGGGCGCGCCGGCGCGGACCGCGCGCCGCAGCTCCGGCGTCCAGCGCGGGCAGCCGCCCGCCCACGCGCCGCGCCACGTGTGTGGCCGGGTACTGGACCCCACACTCACTTGAGCACGTCCTCGAAGCTGATCCAGAAGACGGCCTGGTCGTGGTGGGGGTCGGCGGGCGCGCCGGCGCGGACCGCGCGCCGCAGCTCCGGCGTCCAGCGCGGGCAGCCGCCCGCCCACGCGCCGCGCCACGTGTGTGGCCGGGTACTGGACCCCACACTCACTTGAGCACGTCCTCGAAGCTGATCCAGAAGACGGCCTGGTCGTGGTGGGGGTCGGCGGGCGCGCCGGCGCGGACCGCGCGCCGCAGCTCCGGCGTCCAGCGCGGGCAGCCGCCCGCCCACGCGCCGCGCCACGTGTGTGGCCGGGTACTGGACCCCACACTCACTTGAGCACGTCCTCGAAGCTGATCCAGAAGACGGCCTGGTCGTGGTGGGGGTCGGCGGGCGCGCCGGCGCGGACCGCGCGCCGCAGCTCCGGCGTCCAGCGCGGGCAGCCGCCCGCCCACGCGCCGCGCCACGTGTGTGGCCGGGTACTGGACCCCACACTCACTTGAGCACGTCCTCGAAGCTGATCCAGAAGACGGCCTGGTCGTGGTGGGGGTCGGCGGGCGCGCCGGCGCGGACCGCGCGCCGCAGCTCCGGCGTCCAGCGCGGGCAGCCGCCCGCCCACGC
The DNA here is from genome assembly GCA_951800055.1 of Cenopis cana. NCBI lineage: Eukaryota > Metazoa > Arthropoda > Insecta > Lepidoptera > Tortricidae > Cenopis > Cenopis cana. Next base: position 3,754,334 of record OX637487.1, on the reverse strand, counting down.
GCCGCGCCACGTGTGTGGCCGGGTACTGGACCCCACACTCACTTGAGCACGTCCTCGAAGCTGATCCAGAAGACGGCCTGGTCGTGGTGGGGGTCGGCGGGCGCGCCGGCGCGGACCGCGCGCCGCAGCTCCGGCGTCCAGCGCGGGCAGCCGCCCGCCCACGCGCCGCGCCACGTGTGTGGCCGGGTACTGGACCCCACACTCACTTGAGCACGTCCTCGAAGCTGATCCAGAAGACGGCCTGGTCGTGGTGGGGGTCGGCGGGCGCGCCGGCGCGGACCGCGCGCCGCAGCTCCGGCGTCCAGCGCGGGCAGCCGCCCGCCCACGCGCCGCGCCACGTATAGTGGCCCCAGGGGTTCCGTAGACGGAGGAGGCGGACCTAGTACACATCAGCGTCAACATCATTATTTGCCTAAGTGTAAGGCCTGAGTCTCGGAACGGAGCGTTCGGCGTCGCGTCCAGCGGGGCGGGCAAGCGTCCATACTATTTGTGCAACGGCGACTCAGGATACCAGTATGAGTTTCAATTGTTTGATATGCACGCCCCGCTGGACGCAACGCTCGAGCGTCCACTCAGGTTCTACACTAAGGCTTTTTCCAAACGAGTGCCTGTGATCTTAACACACAAGCAAAGAGAGAGTTTTATGCCGACATGAGTTTGGGTGTTCAACAGTATACTGTTGATGAGTTGGGGTTTTGAACACGAGCGAAGTGAGGGTTTTATGCCGACATTAGTTAGAGTGTTCAATGTTATTATACTGTTTTAGTGTGTGTTACTCACTTCGCTCGTGTTTTAAGATCACCGACACTCGTTCTGAAATAGCCTTATTTCCACACTTGTATCATAAATAACTATTTTAACAGAAACAATTCTTAAGCATCAGGATTATTCAGAATGTAAATGAGTAATACAAAACTGCATATTAAATGCCAGTTGCACCAACGTACGAACACAGACCGGTCATCGTCAAAATGGCGCCGGCAGCTGTCATCCCATAGAAACTTGTCAAACTTTCCATAGAATTTGATTTGACGAACACCGCTTACGATTACAGACGGTTTGGTGCAACCCAGCCTTATAGATACAATGCCATTGTATATTTATGTACAATACCATTCATGAGCTCAGTTCAAAAAATTTCAAGTATGTATGTAAATGTATGTAATACAAAACGGCATATTTACAGGACTGACCGGGCCGGCGACCTCGACCACGTCGAGCACGCTGTACGCGTGCCGGGGGCGGAGGCCGAGCCGCTGGTACTCTTCTTCGTCCACCTAGAAGTATACGTATATATAGGGTGATTTCGTTTCGGGGTCGTGGAGCAAGAAAGGAGCATTTAACTTACTTTCTCCTAAGGACCACGATAGGATAGGAACAGTATTCCTGTGACTTATTTCAGTTAGTACAGCAAAAAATAAAAAAATAAAACTGGGATGATTTGAAATCATGGTCACCCTACTGTTCTCCAAGAAAACTTATGTCAAATGCATGTAAAGAAAAGTAGGGTGACCACGGGTTTAAGTTACTAACGTTTTTTAATTAAAACACGTAAATAACGAATCATCGGTTTTTCAATAGAAACATATACAGGTAACATCGCAATCGTTTACTAAGTCAGAAAAAAATAGTTGGGATCACGACCCCGAAATCATCCTGTATATATATTTTTTTTAATTGCTAAAAGTGGCACTGGAATTAAATTTCATGGGCTCTGCCTACCCCTTTTGGGAATACAGGCGTGAGTTTATGTATGTGTACCTTCATGTTGCCGCCGCCGCAGCTGGCGCCCATGAGGAAGCTGGCCTGCCGCGAGGACAGCAGCTGCGCCCACACCAGGTCGCGGTCGAGCGGCTCGAGGATATCTGCCGGCGAGTGTACCACAGACGCACCTTCATGTTGCCGCCGCCGCAGCTGGCGCCCATGAGGAAGCTGGCCTGCCGCGAGGACAGCAGCTGCGCCCACACCAGGTCGCGGTCGAGCGGCTCGAGGATATCTGCCGGCGAGTGTACCACAGACGCACCTTCATGTTGCCGCCGCCGCAGCTGGCGCCCATGAGGAAGCTGGCCTGCCGCGAGGACAGCAGCTGCGCCCACACCAGGTCGCGGTCGAGCGGCTCGAGGATATCTGCCGGCGAGTGTACCACAGACGCACCTTCATGTTGCCGCCGCCGCAGCTGGCGCCCATGAGGAAGCTGGCCTGCCGCGAGGACAGCAGCTGCGCCCACACCAGGTCGCGGTCGAGCGGCTCGAGGATATCTGCCGGCGAGTGTACCACAGACGCACCTTCATGTTGCCGCCGCCGCAGCTGGCGCCCATGAGGAAGCTGGCCTGCCGCGAGGACAGCAGCTGCGCCCACACCAGGTCGCGGTCGAGCGGCTCGAGGATATCTGCCGGCGAGTGTACCACAGACGCACCTTCATGTTGCCGCCGCCGCAGCTGGCGCCCATGAGGAAGCTGGCCTGCCGCGAGGACAGCAGCTGCGCCCACACCAGGTCGCGGTCGAGCGGCTCGAGGATATCTGCCGGCGAGTGTACCACAGACGCACCTTCATGTTGCCGCCGCCGCAGCTGGCGCCCATGAGGAAGCTGGCCTGCCGCGAGGACAGCAGCTGCGCCCACACCAGGTCGCGGTCGAGCGGCTCGAGGATATCTGCCGGCGAGTGTACCACAGACGCACCTTCATGTTGCCGCCGCCGCAGCTGGCGCCCATGAGGAAGCTGGCCTGCCGCGAGGACAGCAGCTGCGCCCACACCAGGTCGCGGTCGAGCGGCTCGAGGATATCTGCCGGCGAGTGTACCACAGACGCACCTTCATGTTGCCGCCGCCGCAGCTGGCGCCCATGAGGAAGCTGGCCTGCCGCGAGGACAGCAGCTGCGCCCACACCAGGTCGCGGTCGAGCGGCTCGAGGATATCTGCCGGCGAGTGTACCACAGACGCACCTTCATGTTGCCGCCGCCGCAGCTGGCGCCCATGAGGAAGCTGGCCTGCCGCGAGGACAGCAGCTGCGCCCACACCAGGTCGCGGTCGAGCGGCTCGAGGATATCTGCCGGCGAGTGTACCACAGACGCACCTTCATGTTGCCGCCGCCGCAGCTGGCGCCCATGAGGAAGCTGGCCTGCCGCGAGGACAGCAGCTGCGCCCACACCAGGTCGCGGTCGAGCGGCTCGAGGATATCTGCCGGCGAGTGTACCACAGACGCACCTTCATGTTGCCGCCGCCGCAGCTGGCGCCCATGAGGAAGCTGGCCTGCCGCGAGGACAGCAGCTGCGCCCACACCAGGTCGCGGTCGAGCGGCTCGAGGATATCTGCCGGCGAGTGTACCACAGACGCACCTTCATGTTGCCGCCGCCGCAGCTGGCGCCCATGAGGAAGCTGGCCTGCCGCGAGGACAGCAGCTGCGCCCACACCAGGTCGCGGTCGAGCGGCTCGAGCGGGGCGCCGCCGCCCGCGCCCCCCGCGCCGCCCGCCTGCAGGGAGACCGACTCGCACGGGGCGCCGGTCAACGTGCACAGTCCTGGCCAAGGGCACAGAATAGTACAATAGTATTACATACAGTACGGACACGAACCCCCCGCACCGAGGTCAGTTACGTCGTCCCTGACAGGCCCAGGCTGACAGGCCGGGTTACGATCGCGTCTCGCGATTCGTCCGCGCCACGCGCTACGCACTCGCGCAAACAATTGACGCGTGTACCGACAGCGCACGCACACATACTTACCCACAGCGCTTGCTTTCCTTCCCGTGTCACCCCCGTGCCAAGGGTTTACCACAGACATAGTTTAGAGCAGTAGTGACCTTTTGGCTGTTAGGCCCGGGTCAGACTTGCGGGAATCGCGCGGTGTGGTTTTCGCGTACATTCGTACAATGTAACGAATGGTTCATATTTCAGACGACCCGCGGGTTGTTTCATATAAATAAAGAACCGCGCGGAAATCGCACCGAGCATAAAGCGGCAATTACACTTCGTCGTTCGCCGCATGCTGCATGCGGCGACCGCAAAAGTGTACAGGACACGTTAGTCGGCCGCACTCGGCGATCGACAGCTGCCAAGTCGCCGTAGTAGGCGGACAGACTAATGTAAAGACGACGTTTGTTGGCCTTTAAGTAGTTTAGTAATGAATTCGGCGACCGCATTAGGTGAACGACGAAGTGTAAGGCTGCGTTTCAGAGTTTCACCAAAGATGTGCGAGGATGCGTTTTCATACATTTGCGCCGTTTTTTTGCCTCTCAATGCGCCGAGCGAGGTGTCAAATGTATGAAAACACATCCTCGCACATCTCTGGTGGAAACGCAGCCTAATTGCCCCATAAAGTTACAAATTATGAACAAATGCGGTCTTCGAAAATTACTAGCTCAGTGATTTCTTTCAAAATACCTATTCCATTACTCACTACACTAAATACCAATATAACTGACCGTCGATCACGCATGGTTGTAAGTAATCTACTGTTCAAGTTATTATACTGGATAAGTTTTTTCAATAGATAGGCTGCATCTGGCCTTAGTTGCTAAAAAGTTGTCGACTGCTGGTTTCGAGAGAATGGAACGGGAGAACGTTTTGGTTTAACTGTCCCAAGGTGATTTACGGTCCCATCACCGCATATCCATTTACAACATGATTTGGTTCCATACAACCATAACACAGCATCTTTCCGGGGAAATTTCAGGTATTTGGACTCGGAAAGTGCTGGAACAATATTCCTCCACCAATTCGTGAAGTGCCTTCAGTTAAATTTATTTCAGTAATTTGGTACAATCATGATACCATCAAAAATCATGATGTCCATATATAAACAATTACTTAAGGCAAACATGAGTTACGGCAAATACAAGTAAGGTATAAAAAACTTAACTAAAATTAAAACTAATTTAATTCTATTATATCTAAAAAGGCCCCCCCGTGGCATGGTACCAAAGACGCTGGCAGCATTCTTTAGCTTAGTTGGTAGTGACCCTGCCATCGAAGCTGGAGGTCCCGGGTTCGAATCCCGGCCAGGGCATTTATTTGTGTGATGAGCATGAATGTTTGTTCTTGGGTCTTGGATGTTTTCTATGTATTTAAGTATATATTTATCTATATAAGTATGTATATCGTCGCTTAGTACCCATAGTACAAGCTTTGCTTAGTTTGGGACTAGGTTGATTTGTGTAAGATTGTCCAAAAATATTTATTTATTTATTTATTCCCTCGCTGTATACCAATACATAAACGCTGTGCGAGGAAGCTGCCAGCTCTTTGGTCACCAGTTGCGTCGACGAGCCTTTTGCTTAGTTCCCTATGCAGTTGCCGTTCCATCGTCAAAAACAGTCAAATATCTCGAACTTTCGAGGACAGTCATTGGTAACTATAAGATTAAAGTTAGGTACGCTTTTGTGTTTGTGTAGAAATTGAAAACCGTTATGAAATACACGTCCCGGCAAACATCTTGAACGTGTCGAAATTTTCCCTCTCTGTCGCACATGCAAGTTTGCACATAAATGCGACAGAGAGGGAAGGTTTCGATGGGTTCAAGATTTTTGCCGGGAATTATACCTTCAATAGCTCTTCCGGACACAAGAGCTTCGTAACATCCGTGGAGCTTCGCGACTGCCTTCTCTATTAGCGGAACCCACAGCTGTTTTCTTTTGGCCTGTAACAATACATTTTAGCTAATAGATGTTTGTTAATTTTTAGGGTTCCGTACCCGAAGGGTCCAAACGGAACCCTATTGCTATCACTCACGCGTTCGTCGGTAAATATATATATATTTTTTATTTTTTTCCAATGAAAACCAACTTAATTTTGCGGTTAATTCGGAACCCAAAATGTGCGAAGTCCGACCACACGCACTTAGCCGGTTTGTTTTTATTATGACTAGGATAACGACAGTTTACTGACCTGAGAGTATACGAGATGCCCTTTTTTATTGCACGGCAGTAGATCATCGACAGTGACTGTGAGCCAGCGGCCGTCCTGTAACATCAAATAGACAATTAAAAACCAATTAACCTGTCTGTGGCTTTATAGGTCGTTGTACGCGTCGTGCGAGTTGGATGCCGTAAGCGCAGGCGCACCTGACACGCGAAGGAACGTAAGCGCTGTGGGTGTGTGCGTGCGCTGTCGGTACACGCGTCAATTGTGTGTGCGGGTGCGTAGCCCGTGGCGCGGACGAATCGCGGGGCGCGACGGCACCCGATCGTCACCAGGCGGGTCTCTCAGGGACGAGGTAACTCGGTGCGGGGGGTTCGTGTCCGTTCTGTATGTAATACTATTATACTATTCTGTGGCGCAGGGTTCCATCTTTCGCTAGTAATAGATAAATAACAAACTTTGACCACACCAAGTGACGCGACGTCGCGACCGTTCGGTAGCAATGCGCGGTAGCCACTGAATGGTACTACTTGTGACGGAGTGAGACCCCCCTGGAAGGCGCAGGGTAGGGCAAGGCCTTCCCCATACAAACTTTGTGCAGGTTTTATTCGTCGGTTTTGGCACTAACAAATATAATATTTTTTTTGGTTGTAAATATTAGATATGCGAAGATCGTGATGTGAAAATTTTCAAATATTTCAAAAAAAATCAAAATAAAAAAAAATAAAAAAAAAATTAATAAAAAAAAAATACATCACGAAATAGCTATGAGAAAAATAAGCATACTGACCAAAAATCATAACTTTAATGCAAACACAAACGAAGTAAATCCTGCACAAAGTTTGTATGGAGAGAGCTTGCCCTACCCCTCCTCTTAATGTCCTGAAGCAGCAAGGGTACCTTGCAGAGCCTGAGCTGGTAGGCGCCGACGCTGGGCTCGCCGCGCACCACCACGCCGCGCACCAGCGGCGCGCGCTCCGCCAGCACCGCCAGCGCCGACAGCAGCCAGCAGTTGCCCAGGACACCTGCCACAAACGGCCTTTCATTCCAACAGTTATAGTTCGTACAAAACTGTAAGGCAAAAGCCGTGTTCCGAATCACGCCAACAACGATCACAGCGTTTACAGTGCTGACGCCCGGTCCGAATCAGTAAGCGCGCTCAAGGCCGCGTGAGTGGTGTTTTGATTCGGACCGGGCATGTTGTGTTTAATGTCATGTTCATATATCAAACGTCAAGTGAAAAAGAATCATTTATTAACCAAATATAGAGAAGTAAGACATAGATAAATCCAAATCCGCTACGCAGGCTTCGTCAGGTGGATACAACCATGAATCAGCAACAGGCGTCGTCATATATAGGATAAATACTCACACAACAATGAAACAATCCGCAACAGGCTTCGTCAGTCAACCCTAATACACAATACTAAATAGGACCGCCCCGAACGTCAAGTTGACGTTTGGTTTAAGGTGCTGACGCCTGGGAGTGTGAGCATCGTAAACGCCAATATGGCGCCGTCCATGACGTCACAATGACGACACGACACCTCATGTAAACGCTATGAGCGTGATTCGGTCCGATCGTAAACGCGTTTATAGCGTTGTAAGCGTGATTCGGAACATGCCTTAAGTGCTGTCAAATTATCGCAAGCAAAAATCTACCTTACAGTCAGAGCTCTAAGTCTAGTTTGACTTACGTACGTTTGACAGAATTTAGCCTTAGAGTTGTGTCCGAACTATACGGCCCGACCACGACTTTGCGCTAATTGCGGCGCGTCAAGCGTTTTATATGTTCATTGCACGCTCGAATCGCGCAACGTGCTGCGGTTAGTTAGGAGCACACGCAATGTATTAGGAAAATCGCTGACGCTACCGCCGCCGCTTGCAGTCGTGGCCGGGCCGTTACCGTCAGCCGTGGCGTAATCGCGAATTTATTCAACATATTAATTCCGAATATACAATTGGTGTGTCGAGGGAGCAAAATAATATATGGCGAGGACGGTGTATTGAATATGGAGTAATGCGAAAATTAATAGAATTGTAAAGTAGAATCTTAAGCGTAGCGCGGACGTCCAAGACGACTATAATTTTGCGACTGTGTGCACACACTGGTTTTTACACCGCCTATAAAAAAAAAGTTATTATTTCCCTCAAATGAGGGAAGAAAAGTACGAATTTGATTCCTCATTCCAAGGCAATAATGACTCTTTTCTGAATAGTAGGTGTGAAAAAGACTTATTATACCGATGTTAGCACATAAGCGTGGACTCGTGGACGCTTGCGAATACATCCTCTTGTTTTTAGAAGAGCTGCAGGGGGCCAATTTTTGAGTGTCGAACACTCGACTTTTCACTCGACATCTGTGAAAACGTCATAGTTTTTTGACAGATCTCGAATGAAAATTCGAGCGTTCGACACTCAAAAATCGGCCTCCTGGTCCTTCAATCTCAGCAACGCATCCTCTGGAGTGTACCATATGAAAATAAAGGAAAAAAAGCTCACCCTGCGAGATGTCGGAGGGTCGCGGGTCGCGGTACACGCGCCAGGGCAGGCGGTGGCTCGCGTCCACGTGGATCTGGTGCGGGCGGAGCCACCGCGCCGCCGCGCCGCTCTCGTTACCCCCGCTGTAGTATAGCGAGCGAGGGTGAGCGGGGAACGACTCGTCTACGTACGGCTCGCCGGTCTGAAACAAAAAAAAACGTCATAGGTAGGGCTGCCATCCGTCCGGGTTTTCCCGGATTTGTCCTAGTTTGGGGGCCGTCCGGGGGGGTCAAGAAGTGTCACCCGGAAGAAAACCCGGACACTTTTCACCTCATTGAATTTAAAGATCTTGTTTTTTAAAAATATTATTTTCGGACTCGTCCGGGGAAAAAATGCGATTTACGCCAAATGTCCGGGTTTTTTTGAATCTTTGTCCGGGTTTGGCGAAATTCGAGATGGCAGCCCTAGTCATAGGGGCCAATTTTTTCGGCGTTGTAGTTTTTTTTATTTATTTCTTAGAATCGCATGAAAATTGGTAGGTTGGAAGAGCTCCTGATTCTGTACACGTGAAAAAGATATGACAATATGGCGTCGAAAAAAATTCTTTCCCCATACATTTTTTTCCACTAAGTTACGAAAATCCCATACGTTTTGTCACTCAATGGAAAAAAATGTGGGACAGTGTAGGAAATCGTGCACGTATTGTTCAGAATCAGGAGCACTTCAAACCTACCAATTTTCATGCAATTCTAAGAAATACAAAAAAAATACAACGCCAAAAAAATTGGCCCATATAGTGCGTGTAATCCACGAAGGCGCGCCCCTCCACATTCCCAATCGGTACAATGAGAGCCGTGTTCCGAAACACGCTAAAATTGCTCGCAGCGCTTACAGTGCTTACGGCCGGTCCAAATTAAATAGCGCGGTCAAGGCCGCGTGAGAAGTGTTTTTTTTGTTTCGGACCGCTATTCGCTTGAGCGCGCTTACGATCGGACCGATTCACGCTCATAGCCCGTGTTTACTGTCATTTTCATATATCAAACGTCAACTTGACGTTTGGCTCAAGGTGCTTACGCCTGGGAGTGTGAGCATCGTAAACGCCAACATGGCGCCGTCCATGACGTCATCAATGACATCACAGCCGTGTTCCGAATCACGCCAACAACGATCACAGCGTTTACAGTGCTGACGGTCGGTCCGAATCAGTAAGCGCGCTCAAGGCCGCGTGAGTGGTGTTTTGATTCGGACCGGGCATGTTGTGTTTACTGTCATGTTCATATGTCAAACGTCAACTTGACGTTTGTCTCAAGTTGCTTACGCCTGTGAGTGTGAGCATCGTAAACGCCAACATGGCGCCGTCCATGACGTCATCAATGACGTCACGATATCTCATGTAAGTGCTATAAGCGCGAATCGGTCCGATCGTAAGCGCGCTTTGAGCGCTGTAAGCGTGATTCGAAACATGCCTGAGGGCTCCCGTTTTTGTGCTCGCCAGTTGGCACCACCGTGCTGTCAGTCCAGCTGTCAAAGTTTGTTATTGGTTATTATGTAAAGTTTTGTGGTATAGGGGCCTGGCTGACGACGAGCCGGTGAGGAGAGGCGGAGTCGGTCTAGTGCCGAGCCGTTATGTGTGCGACAACCTTAACTAAATTTTATTATTCAGTTAGTCATTACAAGGTTATTTACCCCTGGGCGCTTCTAAGAATAAGTAAATGGCTGACTGTCAAGTTTCTTTCGGCGTTTCTTCTCGGCAGTTGCCTCTGTGTAATGCTAATAGGGTTTGACTTGTAAAAGTGCCATTGCGGCCTACTTACAGAATAATAGTACATTATTGCCGTGGCCGGGAAGGAAGCAATTGCAGGCTGAGTATTTGTTGAAACGGACGAGCTTGCGAGTCCGTTTAATTATAATACGAAGCCTGCAATTGCCATTCCGGCCGAGGCTAATATACTGCTTTTCTCAAAAATGGGGAAAATAATACAAAATTTGAACAAGATTTGATAAACATAACCTTAAAAAGTCAAAAACATCATGCTTTCCCGCCATTTATTTATTTTTAACACAAACGCAAGTGCATTTTTCCACCGAAAAACGCAAATTATTCGAGACACATAAAAAAACGTCGCGTTTCCAACAGAAAAATACAAGCTGAATTGGCAGAATACGACCTGTGCCTCCATTTATATGACAGTTTCTACTTTAAAAAAAGTTTATAACTCGACAAATAAAGGAATTTATATGTGACATTGCAGGCGTGCAGGCGGGCCTGCAATGTTTTTTACTTTTTAATTTGGATCTGACTTTAAACTATACACTTTACCTTCCAATATGTAGGGACTAAAGTCCAGTTTGCGGGCCATTTTTGAGAAAAGTTCATTTATTCATTTTTATTCAGTAGGACAATTGCATTGTATACTCACAGCGGCGCACTGAGCGAGCACCTCCTGCCATTGCGTCCACGCGTGACTTTCTTCCCTCAGTCGCAAAATTTCCATCGGTGTGCTCTCCTGTCGCTCGCTGTCCGAACCATCTGCGAACACATAGTATTTTTTGTAAGATCGAACACTCATTAATCTCACAATAAATGCCTCTGCCGGAACAGGTATTGCCTGCTTCGTATTATACACTCGGCAGGAAATCCCTTTCTTCTTGGCCTTTGCAGTCATGTATCGGTCGACCGCTTAAGCCGGAAACGCACTGACAGCGGTAGCGGGGCGGGGCGTCGCGGTGCGGAGGCGGTAACGGTTGTAATATTTGAATATTACAACCGTTACCGCCTCCGCACCGCGCCGCCACCGCTGTCAGTGCGTTTGCAGCTTTAACCCGCTACCCTTTGACGTCCTCGGAAACCGATTTCTTCTTCACACATCATCATACATCAACCGGTTAATGTTGAAAAACTTGCGTTTCAAATTTTTTTTCGTACCTTTTATTATTATTTCATACATGAAGGCTAACAAAAATAAATCTTAAAATAAAAATGGAGATTTGAGAAGGACTGCAGGACATACATTTTTTTTTTACCTGACTGCGTTCATAGGCTTGTCCCATTAAGAGGAGGGGTAGGGCAAGCTCTCTCCATACAAACTATGTGCAGGATTTTCTTCGTTTGTCTTTGCATTAATGATTTTTGTTCAGTATGCTTATTTTTCTGTTAGCTATTTCGTGATGTATTTTTTTTTCATTGATATTATTTTAAAATTTTTTTGGAAAATATCCACATCACTTTCTTAGCATATCTAATATTTACATCCAAAAAAAATATTACATTCGTTAGTGCCAAAACCTACGAATTGTGATAGGCAGACGCTCTGATATGCACGAAGTGTATATCAAGCAATTTTAATAACTAAAGTAGATTAATGCCGTCTCAAACGATAAGGGATTTCCTCTCGGAGCACGTAGGTTAGCAGTATATAATAGCTAGCTGTAATATGGAGTTTAGAGTAAACCGGGACTTGGAGTAAACCATGTCATAACAACACAGTGTTTCTCTCCTACAACCACCCTCCGGGCCCTCTCGACTGACGCTACGCTGCGCGTACCACATGGCGACCGGGACAGCGTGACATCGAGATACCGTGGCATCGTGACATACTCGTAAGAACAACATGGACGACGAGCCGCCGGACGAGGACAGCAGCTGGATGGTAACAGTTTCTACGTTTGATAAATTGGGGGCAATATGCTGTTGCCTAATCTAAAGTCAGTCATCAGTTCCTGTATGTTACTAAGTTATTGTCACTGTTAATTAAGAAGATGGGCCAGCGATCGGAGGATAACCACACGATGGCTACAGTTATTTGAGACATTAGTTGGGCTATGAGCTGCTGATAGTTTACATGTTGGCTTACGTCTTATAACGAGTTTATGGGCGTGTCGAGGAGATGTGCAGCGGCTGGGAGCGTCGAGCGGCACGACCGGCGGAGAATTTGAGGTGGGCATGTTTTAAAGTATGTGTGTAGCTGTGTACGTAGTGTTTTTCTTTAACCAGTTTTTCTGATTTATGGTTGCAGTTATGTATAGTTTGTTAGTGGCAATATAAGTAATTAAGTTAAGACAAATGGGCGAACTGTACAGGGTACAAATATGTGGATTATCCCTGTGCTACAAGGGGTGATTTTAATTAATAAGTATTATTTATTATTATTAGTTGACTATGTGTAAAAAAAGGAAGTTGCGGCTGTGGATATGGGAACAATTAGACCATTTATTCGAAGGAAAAATTATGAAAGGTTAATAGGTACTATTATTAGTTAGAGGGATACAGTTTTTTTTAGCATTGCAGTAATGGAAAATGATATTGCGAATAACGGCAGTTATGTCGTAAAACGTGCACAAAGTTTGTATGGAGAATGCCTTGCCCACCCCTGCGCCTTAAAGCGATAGGAGTGCCCGGTTGGAAGGCCTGGGGAAAGCTCAGGGGAACGCCGCTCTCCGCATATAGCACTGACCTCGGTTGTCGTCGAAACAGTCTGGCGCCGGCGCGGCGCCTGGCACATCTTGCACCGGCGCTGTTCGCGAACGTGTCCGAGCACGACCGCTCGTTGCTCTCCTTTTTTTGCCTGACTGTGGTGTGGTCACAGAATAGTATAATGGCCACGAACCCCCCGCACCGAGGTAAGTTACCTCACCCCTGACAGGCCCACCTGGTGTCGATCGGGTGCCGTCGCGCCTCGCAATTCGTCGGCTCCACGCGCTACGCACCCGCGCAAACAATGGACGCGTGTACCGACAGCGCACACACACATACTTACCAACAGCGCTTACGTGCCTTCGCGTGTTAGGTATGGTGTGGTGTAGCACTGACCTCGGTCGTCGTCGAGACAGTCCGGCCGACTGGCACATGTCGCACGCGCTCGCGCCGGCGCTGTTCGCGAACGTGTCCGAGCACGGCCGCTCTCCGCATGTAGCACTGACCTCGGTCGTCGTCGAGACAGTCCGGCGCCGGCGCGGCGGGCAGTAGGCGCGCGCGCGGCGACTGGCACATGTCGCACGCGCTCGCGCCGGCGCTGTTCGCGAACGTGTCCGAGCACGGCCGCTCTCCGCATGTAGCACTGACCTCGGTCGTCGTCGAGACAGTCCGGCGCCGGCGCGGCGGGCAGCAGGCGCGCGCGCGGCGACTGGCACATGTCGCACGCGCTCGCGCCGGCGCTGTTCGCGAACGTGTCCGAGCACGGCCGCTCTCCGCATGTAGCACTGACCTCGGTCGTCGTCGAGACAGTCCGGCGCCGGCGCGGCGGGCAGCAGGCGCGCGCGCGGCGACTGGCACATGTCGCACGCGCTCGCGCCGGCGCTGTTCGCGAACGTGTCCGAGCACGGCCGCTCTCCGCATGTAGCACTGACCTCGGTCGTCGTCGAGACAGTCCGGCGCCGGCGCGGCGGGCAGCAGGCGCGCGCGCGGCGACTGGCACATGTCGCACGCGCTCGCGCCGGCGCTGTTCGCGAACGTGTCCGAGCACGGCCGCTCTCCGCATGTAGCACTGACCTCGGTCGTCGTCGAGACAGTCCGGCGCCGGCGCGGCGGGCAGCAGGCGCGCGCGCGGCGACTGGCACATGTCGCACGCGCTCGCGCCGGCGCTGTTCGCGAACGTGTCCGAGCACGGCCGCTCTCCGCATGTAGCACTGACCTCGGTCGTCGTCGAGACAGTCCGGCGCCGGCGCGGCGGGCAGCAGGCGCGCGCGCGGCGACTGGCACATGTCGCACGCGCTCGCGCCGGCGCTGTTCGCGAACGTGTCCGAGCACGGCCGCTCTCCGCATGTAGCACTGACCTCGGTCGTCGTCGAGACAGTCCGGCGCCGGCGCGGCGGGCAGCAGGCGCGCGCGCGGCGACTGGCACATGTCGCACGCGCTCGCGCCGGCGCTGTTCGCGAACGTGTCCGAGCACGGCCGCTCTCCGCATGTAGCACTGACCTCGGTCGTCGTCGAGACAGTCCGGCGCCGGCGCGGCGGGCAGCAGGCGCGCGCGCGGCGACTGGCACATGTCGCACGCGCTCGCGCCGGCGCTGTTCGCGAACGTGTCCGAGCACGGCCGCTCTCCGCATGTAGCACTGACCTCGGTCGTCGTCGAGACAGTCCGGCGCCGGCGCGGCGGGCAGCAGGCGCGCGCGCGGCGACTGGCACATGTCGCACGCGCTCGCGCCGGCGCTGTTCGCGAACGTGTCCGAGCACGGCCGCTCTCCGCATGTAGCACTGACCTCGGTCGTCGTCGAGACAGTCCGGCGCCGGCGCGGCGGGCAGCAGGCGCGCGCGCGGCGACTGGCACATGTCGCACGCGCTCGCGCCGGCGCTGTTCGCGAACGTGTCCGAGCACGGCCGCTCTCCGCATGTAGCACTGACCTCGGTCGTCGTCGAGACAGTCCGGCGCCGGCGCGGCGGGCAGCAGGCGCGCGCGCGGCGACTGGCACATGTCGCACGCGCTCGCGCCGGCGCTGTTCGCGAACGTGTCCGAGCACGGCCGCTCTCCGCATGTAGCACTGACCTCGGTCGTCGTCGAGACAGTCCGGCGCCGGCGCGGCGGGCAGCAGGCGCGCGCGCGGCGACTGGCACATGTCGCACGCGCTCGCGCCGGCGCTGTTCGCGAACGTGTCCGAGCACGGCCGCTCTCCGCATGTAGCACTGACCTCGGTCGTCGTCGAGACAGTCCGGCGCCGGCGCGGCGGGCAGCAGGCGCGCGCGCGGCGACTGGCACATGTCGCACGCGCTCGCGCCGGCGCTGTTCGCGAACGTGTCCGAGCACGGCCGCTCTCCGCATGTAGCACTGACCTCGGTCGTCGTCGAGACAGTCCGGCGCCGGCGCGGCGGGCAGCAGGCGCGCGCGCGGCGACTGGCACATGTCGCACGCGCTCGCGCCGGCGCTGTTCGCGAACGTGTCCGAGCACGGCCGCTCTCCGCATGTAGCACTGACCTCGGTCGTCGTCGAGACAGTCCGGCGCCGGCGCGGCGGGCAGCAGGCGCGCGCGCGGCGACTGGCACATGTCGCACGCGCTCGCGCCGGCGCTGTTCGCGAACGTGTCCGAGCACGGCCGCTCTCCGCATGTAGCACTGACCTCGGTCGTCGTCGAGACAGTCCGGCGCCGGCGCGGCGGGCAGCAGGCGCGCGCGCGGCGACTGGCACATGTCGCACGCGCTCGCGCCGGCGCTGTTCGCGAACGTGTCCGAGCACGGCCGCTCTCCGCATGTAGCACTGACCTCGGTCGTCGTCGAGACAGTCCGGCGCCGGCGCGGCGGGCAGCAGGCGCGCGCGCGGCGACTGGCACATGTCGCACGCGCTCGCGCCGGCGCTGTTCGCGAACGTGTCCGAGCACGGCCGCTCTCCGCATGTAGCACTGACCTCGGTCGTCGTCGAGACAGTCCGGCGCCGGCGCGGCGGGCAGCAGGCGCGCGCGCGGCGACTGGCACATGTCGCACGCGCTCGCGCCGGCGCTGTTCGCGAACGTGTCCGAGCACGGCCGCTCTCCGCATGTAGCACTGACCTCGGTCGTCGTCGAGACAGTCCGGCGCCGGCGCGGCGGGCAGCAGGCGCGCGCGCGGCGACTGGCACATGTCGCACGCGCTCGCGCCGGCGCTGTTCGCGAACGTGTCCGAGCACGGCCGCTCTCCGCATGTAGCACTGACCTCGGTCGTCGTCGAGACAGTCCGGCGCCGGCGCGGCGGGCAGCAGGCGCGCGCGCGGCGACTGGCACATGTCGCACGCGCTCGCGCCGGCGCTGTTCGCGAACGTGTCCGAGCACGGCCGCTCTCCGCATGTAGCACTGACCTCGGTCGTCGTCGAGACAGTCCGGCGCCGGCGCGGCGGGCAGCAGGCGCGCGCGCGGCGACTGGCACATGTCGCACGCGCTCGCGCCGGCGCTGTTCGCGAACGTGTCCGAGCACGGCCGCTCTCCGCATGTAGCACTGACCTCGGTCGTCGTCGAGACAGTCCGGCGCCGGCGCGGCGGGCAGCAGGCGCGCGCGCGGCGACTGGCACATGTCGCACGCGCTCGCGCCGGCGCTGTTCGCGAACGTGTCCGAGCACGGCCGCTCTCCGCATGTAGCACTGACCTCGGTCGTCGTCGAGACAGTCCGGCGCCGGCGCGGCGGGCAGCAGGCGCGCGCGCGGCGACTGGCACATGTCGCACGCGCTCGCGCCGGCGCTGTTCGCGAACGTGCACTCCGAGCACGACCACTCGCTACTCTCCGTTCTGAGAAATATATATTTTTTTTTTATGTCACACCTGGCCATAAAGCGGCAATTACCGCACGCTCCGCGCGCGGGAAATCCCACTTCCTGGCCAGGGGGTGACATACAATTTTGTACTTAACACGGGCGGTAATAAAGAAAGCCTCAGATCGCATATTTATCGCTCTTGCCTTTGGCTCGGGCGTCAAATAACTGCGATCTGAGACATTCTTTGTTTTACCGCCCCTGTTAAGTAATGTACTATTAAATGGGATTACTCTTGGCCAAGCATCTAGATGCCGTTGTCTAATTTAACAACGAACAACCATACATTTTTTGAAATACTTTTCTGCTCTAGAGCAGAAACGGACAACTTTCAGCACGCCACTTAGATGAACATTGACCTACATTCAGAGTATGTGTATGAAAAAGAATAGAATATGTGTAACTGTGTACATACACTGAGCGAAAAAAAATACTAATTATTAATAAGTTTTAGTGAATCCCAGGACAATGATATTATATACTAACGGTTACAAACCAGTTTTTGATAATAGTAGTTATTTACTAATACCAAGAAATTTGCCCTTGTAACAACTAAACTGTTTTGTAACCGTTAGTATATAATCTCCTTGTCTTGGGATTCACTAAAACTTACTAATAATTAGTTTTTTTTCGCTCAGTGTACTTACTTAAAAGTATATATATGAAATGACAGCAGCAGTAAACTAATCTGATCTTGTAATAACAAGTAATGGGTTTCTACCACTAAATCTTATATCTTTAAACGAGCAATTCTTGTATATTTATTTATTTATATATTTATTTCGAGGATCTCGGAAACGGCTCTAACGATTTTGATGAAATTTGGTATGTGGGGGTTTTCGGGGACGAGCAATCGATCTAGCTAGGTCTCATGCCCGAGAAAACGCCGAGCGACGCTCGGTCGCCCAGATATTCTTATATCTTTAAACGAGCAATTCTTGTATATTTATTCATATATTTCGGGGATCTCGGAAACGGCTCTAACGATTTTGATGAAATTTGGTATCTGGGGGTATTCAGGGGCGAGAAATCGATCTAGCTAGGTCGCATGCCCAGGAAAACCTCGAGCAAAGCTCGGTCGCCCAGATATTCAAGACATTATTGCCCAATAAATAGGTAATAAGTTCTCTTAGTCCTGTTTTTGTGCCATATGCATGGTACTACTAACGCCATCTATGGTCAATAATGGTAACTCAATTACAACATGTTATTGTGCAAAAAATTTCTTTTCACAATTAGGTTTCTTCTTCACGTCTTAACCTTTTTGATGCCAACGACGAATATATCCGCATCGTAGGTTCAACACCAACGACGGATACATCCGTCACGGTGTTCAGTGCAATATCAACCTACATGCATATTTTTTTTGAGTCCAACTTTGTGTCATACGTTCACATGTCATGGCGTGTGAGTTACAGCTATTGTGTTTGTTATGGTGTTGAAAAGTTTAATGCGTAAGTTTCAATAAACCTTATAGTAAACATTCTTCATATGTATGGTACTACTAGCGCCATCTAGTATCAGCTATGGCTATTATAACTCATTCAGGACCCTAAAATGCACTAAAATTATGTTTGCACAGTTAGATTTCTTCTACTCATTGTCTTATGTGTGAGTTTGAATAAATAAACCTTATAGTATAAATGGTTGATATGCATTACTACTAGCGACAATTAGCGTCAACAATGAAAACTCAATCAGAACTTGGCAGTGCCCTAAAATTATGTTTGGACAATTAATAGTACATTACTTACCAAGGGCGATAAAACAAAGAATGTCTCAGATCGCAGGTATTTTACGCCCGAGCCGAAGGCAAGGGCGATAAATATGCGATCTGAGGCTTTCTTTATTATCGCCCGCGGTAAGTACAAAATGTTATGTCACCCCCTGGCCAGGAAGTGGGTTTTTTCGCGCGCGGAGCGTGCAATAATGGCCACTTTATGGCCAGGTGTGACATAAAATAGGTTTATCTACACACATATCATAAATCCTCTAATATGCGTTCGGAAACCGTAGAAAATGACTCTCATTTCAACATTCAATGAATTTATGGCAATTTTCTTATCTGTGGCTAAGGCTACAGCAGTAATAAAATATTTCATTTTAATCTCATATATGATGTTAAAATATTACGTCAAACAAAACTGTCAAAATTTAAATGTCAAAGTTGACATGTCCCTATTCTAGTATCACTGAAAATTCAAATTGAGTCGATGCGAAATGTCAGCTCGATGTTTTTTTAGTATATATCGCACGAAATTTGAGCTAGAACGACATGATCACATCAGAATAAGGACTCTTTACTTTTTAAAATAACATTCAGGTATCGGTTGCCAGTTCTGATTTCGATATTTCCGCAACCGTACAAAAAAGGTTGTATTAACACAATTATTGTATTTATTTACTACGGTTTCTGAACCCATCTTAGAGTAATTATAATATGTGTGTAGATAAAGTAATGTATGCAACTGTACATAATTAGGCATTAAAACACTCGTGTGCCCTTATTATGAAACTCGCCTTCGGCTCGTTTCATAAAACACACTCGTGTTTTAATGCCCCTCATTATGTACCAGTTGCATAAACTACTATTTTTCTTGCGCGTATGAGTTTGAATAACCACCATAGTAGTAGTAATATTAGATCCATCTTATATTAGAATGAAAGAGATGCAATACAACATTGACGTCATTCAAGGCCATACATTCTAGCTTCAAACGAATGTTCGGCAAGCAACCTCCAGTATGTATCTAAACTTCTTGGGCTCTGTACCGTTACCATGAGTTTGCAATGTTTGCATTACTGTACTCGCTAGCGACTGCGTAAACGATTTAGTATGGCGATTCTTAGTTCTATTGCGTAACCAGAGGCGCTGTACTTTTGTCCATACTAAATCGTTTAAAAACGCAGTCGCGAGCAAGTACGGTAATGCAAACATTGTAAACTCATGGTTAAGGGTACTAGTAGTATTAAATTTAAAAAAGCAGAATGTGACTCACTTGGCGTCGGGCGGCTCGCGCGGGCGGCGCGGCGCGCGGCGGGGGGAGGGGCTGCGCGCGCCTGCGGGGGGGACATACATAGGTAAAGTTAAAGGTTAATGTTTAATAAAAATTACATATATTTTGCCCCCTACGTTTACAGTGCGTCAACGTATTTCGAGCGAAAGAACGGAGGCGGAGCTGCTGGTAATAAAAGATTTACATACTTTTCTCAAACTTACGGGTCTTTTCGAAGAGACACATGGACGAACCTGTCCTCTCCCAGCGAAAAAAACAAAACAATCTTTTGTTTACCGGCCGGGGATCCCAGTCACCGGTAGCCAACGGCTTAAGGGGATGGTCAAAACTACCAACGCAATGAGGGCTACCGTTTTTGTGCTCACCAGAGCCGTGTTCCGAATCACGCCAACAACGATCACAGCGTTTACAGTGCTGACGCCCGGTCCGAATCAGTAAGCGCGCTCAAGGCCGCGTGAGTGGTGTTTTGATTCGGACCGGGCATGTTGTGTTTACTGTCATGTTCATATATCAAACGTCAACTTGACGTTTGGTTTAAGGTGCTGACGCCTGGAGCCGTGTTCCGAATCACGCTTACAACGCTAGCCGTGTTCCGAATCACGCTTACAACGCTATAAAAGCGTTTACGATCGGACCGAATCACGCTCATAGCGTTTACTGAGATGTCGTGACGTCATTGATGACGTCATGGACGGCGCCATATTGGCGTTTACAATGCCCACACTCCCAGGCGTCAGCACCTTAAACCAAACGTCAAGTTGACGTTTGATACATGAACATGACAGTAAACACAACATGTCCGGTCCGAATCAAAACACCACTCACGCGGCCTTGAGCGCGCTTACTGATTCGGACCGGCCGTCAGCACTGTAAACGCTGTGATCGTTGTTGACGTGATTCGGAACACGGCTTGGGAGTGTGAGCATTGTAAACGCCAATATGGCGCCGTCCATGACGTCATCAATGACGTCACGACATCTCATGTAAACGCTATGAGCGTGATTCGGTCCGATCGTAAACGCGTTTATAGCGTTGTAAGCGTGATTCGGAACACGGCTCAGGTGGCGCCACTGCGCTCTCAGTCCAGCTGTCAAAGATTGTTATTCTGTGTGTCTTTTGTGCAGTAAATAAATGTTTCTTCTTCTTCTTCTTCTTATTGGTAATTATGGGCAAAGAAACCAAATTTACGTTGAAATCGTATTTCTTGCATCAAACCCGCACCGTAAATATTTTTATGTCACACCTGGCCATAAAGCGGCAATTACCGCACGCTCCGCGCGCGGGAAATCCCACTTCCTGGCCAGGGGGTAACACAAAATTTTGTACTTAACACGGGCGGTAATAAAGAAAGCCTGAGATCGCAAATTTATCGCCCTTGCCTTCGGCTCGGGCGTCAAATACCTGCGATCTGAGACATTCTTTGTTTTACCGCCCTTGTTAAGTAATGTACTATTATCGAATATCCCGTATTGCAGCGCAGTCCCGTTTTGTTCGGAAAAAAGTATGACATAAGTTTAAGAGCGATAAAATTGTCGCAAAGCACTGAGATTCGTTGACGCGACACGCGTAACTCTTATTTGCCATTATCAATCTCAGATATTGCAAAATAGTCACCATATTAATCTAATTAGAAATAAAACTCGCGTAACCCACCCATAAACTATGAAATTTACCATTTCGAAGGACTGACGTCACACTAGCGCCTCTAGCGGCGAATCCATACGCGGTAGCCCTCATTCATGACGGCCATCTACCGGGGTAGTACCTGTGGCAGGTTGTTCGTCGGCGGTGGCGTGTCGCGGCACGGGCGGCGTCTTGCAGGCGAGGCACAGCGCGGCCGACGCCGGGTTCCGCAGCGTGCACGAACTGCAATTCCTGCAACACGATATTACCAAAGAAGATATATACTAACCAGAGACTAGGAATTATATAGACTGCCAATGCCTATATATTGTGGCGTAATTTTACAATAATGGGCCTGCTGTAGCTAGTTTCACTATGAAGAGATCACTTTACCATTTAATTCGTATGCCACTTAGACCTCTGCTTAAAACATAGCGCCATCTGTTGGGAGCTTCGTCGTTGTGTTCATAGATGGCGCTATGTGTTAAGCAGAGGTCTTAGTGGCATACGAATTAAATGGTAAAGTGATCTCTCCATAGTGGAACTAGCTACAGCAGGCCCATTATTTTAAAATTACGCCACAATGTATAGGCATTGGCAGTCTATATAATTCCTAGTCTCTGATACTAACGTAACAAGAAGCGACACCGAAGCATGTGTGCTGTAAACCCGTCTCGCGGCCATGTGTGCGTGTCCGGACGGGAGCGGGGGCGCGCGAGGGTGGCGCGGTGTGTGGAAATCACTCCTCGGACGGGCAAAGTATAGAATCGTAGCGTTCCAAGGTCACCGACACTCGGTTCACACCAATAGACCCGTGTCGCGCCTTTGATATTACTGAAACCTGGCGGGCTGTCTGTCGATTGACCACATAAATTGTCTCAAAAATGGCCCGCAAACCCGGACGTTACTCGCTACATATTGGACGGTAAAGTGTATAGCCTCCTTCCCGGCCACGGCAATAATGTACTATTAAAAATGCACTGACTATAATAAAGCTCTAAACGCACTGACAGCGGTAGCGGAGCGGGGCGTCGTGGTGCGGAGGCTAATATGAAAGGGTCCGCACAGAATGCTTTTTTCCCGGTCGTTTTCTATGCGGACCCTTTCATATCAGTTCGAATATTACAACCGGTACCGCCTCCGCACCGCGCCGCCACCGCTGTCAGTGCATGTCGAGCTTAAACGCGGCTTAAAAATGTTGAAGTAGTAGAGGCGTATCAGATTGGCCATTTCAAGAACCGACTTTACTCCTCTAGCAGTAGGGTTCAAAATCCAATAACACTATTACAGAAATTAGGTGAAGTAAAAGCGGACATTACCAGTGCGCGGGCGGCGGCCTGGAGGCGGCGCAGGCGGCGCACGCGCCGGCCGCCGCGTCGTTGAGCAGCGTGCAGCGCGCGCACGACCAGCCCGCCGGCGGGGACTCTGCAACCGGACAATAAGCCTTATTAACACTGATATACGTACGAGATTCGCTTGCGAGTTTTATTACACTGCGGGTCAGGGAGGTAGGGTAAGTTGTAGTGATGATGCCATGAACGCCAGCGACAGCCTGGCCAAAGCAATAGCGATCTATACGCGATTGCGTAAGGTTTAATTTCACATGACGACCGCTTTAGCTTAGTTGGTAGTGACCCTGCCTACGAAGCCGGAGGTCCCGGGTTCGAATCCCGGCCGGGGCATTTATTTGTGTGATGACCACGAATATTTGTTCTTGGGTCTTGGCTGTCTTCTATGTATTTAAGTATTTATTTATCTTTGCTTAGTTTGGGACTAGGTTGATTTGTGTAAGATTGTCCACAAAAAATATTTATTTATTTTACATTCAACAATGCGATGATGTGGCGACAGCGACGCGTCATTTGCGTCCAATGCCGCTCAAAAGTTTAAAATGGGGATCAATTGAATATGGTTATTGTAAATTGATTGATACCTAATACATGTCGGTCGAACTCAGGCCAACGCGAGCGTAGGCAAATTAATACAAGGCAAGTGCTACTGCCTACACGTTCGGACACGACCGACGCCATCCGCGTAATGGCGCGCTGACAAACATGTGGACACTATTGGCCGAGTGCGCGCGAGCGCCTTTGATTTGTGCAAAAAATCCGACAGCGCTCCGAAGTGCGGCTAGTGGTGACTGCAAGTTGTGACAAGCTACGCCAAATGAGTTCTATACACGTTGGCGCTTGACTTTACTCGGCTAACTAGGCGAGCGACACCGAGCGATGGCAAGACAATGCAAATATACTGTCTATACGTTGGTATTGGCGTTCACTCGGCGACGCTCGGCCAACATGTCATCATCATCATCAGCCTATATACGCCCCACTGCTGGGCAAAGGCCTCCTCTCATAGATGAGAGGGATTGGGCAGTAGTACCCACGCTGGCCCAGAGCGGGTTGGGGACTTCACATACAACTTTGAATTTCTTCGCGGATGTATGCAGGTTTCCTCACGATGTTTTCCTTCACCGAAAAGCTAACGGTAAATATCAAATGGTATTCCGTACATAAGTTCCGAAAAACTCATTGGTACGAGCTGGGATTCGAACCCACGACCGCCGCTTGACAGCCGCATGCTTGAACCACTGGGCTACCATAGCTTCCGGCCAACATGTACTGCAGCTAAAAAGATGTGTATCACAAATTTAAGTAGGGTAGGCAGTGTATTTCTGTCTATATGGAGTGAACGCCACTGGCAATAGATGATGTCATTACTCACCAACAGCGAACAGCAGCTCATCGCTATTGAGGTCGTGGTCGAGCGACGCGATGGGCACGGTCAGCTTTTTGGGTGGCTCGTTGCGGTTCGCCTCCGCCTTACTACCGCTCGGCTCCGGGTTCGGATTCGACGGCCTGGAATACGGTATTAAACAAATGTAAATATAGATATGTGCATATGTTTTAGCTACCAATAAATAAAATCTACGAAAAGATTTGGAAAACATCAATCTTCTAAGTACATAAAGATGAAAAAAAGAACGCATATTGACCATAGAAAATAGGGTATTAAACTAAGGTAAAAATAAATTATTTTATGTCACACCTAGCCATAAAGTGGCCATTATCGCACGCTCCGCGCGCGAAAAAACCCACTTCCTGGCCAGGGGGTGACATAAAATTTTGTACTTACCACGGGCGATAATAAAGAAAGCCTCAGATCGCATATTTATCGCCCTTGCCTTCGGCTCGGGCGTAAAATACCTGCGATCTAAGACATTCTTTGTTTTATCGCCCTTGGTAAGTAATGTACTATTTTACTTGACTAATAAAAGATCTAACGAAAATACTCGAAAAACATCAATTATTAATTTATTTTAGCTAATTGAAAGATTTTATAAGCATAAAGATTTAAAAAGGACGCTGATTTGAACAAACCTACTCACACTGCCTTAGTGACGTCACTAAGACAGTATTTCCCTACAAACTTCGTATTAACAAATCGTTTTTGACATTTAATAAAAAGTTGCTGATTTGACTAGGGGTTTAATACCGTATTTGGAAGTTTTCCTCAATTTGTGACTATTTTTTTTTTTTTACTTCAGTACAAGATTTTGATCCTGGAAAGGAATGGGACCAATTGGCACTAAAAAAAAAGTTTGTCAAATAATGACCCTTTTTTCGCATCCTGTATGTTTTTTACCAAAATCTGTAAACGCAAATCTTCGTTAACTAATTCGAAATCGAGGGAAGGTCTTCTAAGACCTGGTAGGGGTCTGGTAGCTGTCCTCACTAACCCAAAAAGGAAATCCACCCCGTGTAAATATACGTACGTTTCTAAGGGTTCAAGAATATAATCCCTTCACAATAAGATCGTGTTCGGTGTTCACATATTTTTGATAACTTTGTCCATGTACATATTATCGAACTCGACTGTTAAATGCCGCAAAGAATTCTGCAACTGTGACTGTGTGTGAAGTCTATGACTATGACTGTTAAATGTCGGCAACGCGCACTTGAAGTTTTTTTCCTTTGGAGTTGCGAGCGTCTACAGGCTGCGGTGTAGCTTGTTTGCCACCGTCGTTGTATTAAAAAAAAACTCGGCCAAGTGCGAGTCGGACTCGCGCACGAAGGGTCCCGTCCCATTATCTTGAAAAACGGCAAAAAAATCACGTTTGTTGTATGAGAGCTAGATATGAGCGCCGATGGGCAATTGGCCGGCGGCGGCGCGCCGATTAAAATTGATCGGCGGCGGCGGCGTCGGCGGCGTGACCTTGAAAAAACCTTAGGTTCAAAACAAAAATCCTACATATAGGCGTTGAATACGATTTTTTTACGTATTTGATGCCGGACACGCCTGTCAACGTCATTATTACTGTCAGGATGACAAACACGCCTATTTATTTGATTTATATCGATGCTCTACATTTTATCCCGTCCTAGTCGATTACGCTCTGCTGTATATGTAACATCTAAGTGCCAATGAAAACAGCAAGTCTGTTGCTACCTGCGGGAAACTTCGTGTCAAGGTGGTCCAGTCACATGACAAAGCTCTAAACTATGATACCAGTATGTAAATATGACAATTCTGCCTCTTGGATAAACTCTTGGATGCCTACGGAACATGGTGTTTCTAACGCAAACACACTCGCATATTATATACTTCTAGGATTTATCACAAATACTAGGCGCTGCATTATTCCCATCTTTTGGTGAACCTCGAACACATCGTATCGTGTAAGAAACAAGCAAGTTCTTCACTAAGCCAAGGAAATTTCAACGGATTATTTAATACGCAGTAGTCGCGTAACTACAGGCCCATTTCGGTCACATCCGTTCTTTGGCATACCTAGAATCAATGAACTCCTCAGTGACCGACAATACGGCTTTCGTCAAAATCGGTCCACTGGGGATCTTCTAGCGTACACCACACACACACACACAGACACACACCAAATTTCACAGAGTCTGCTGAGGAATCACATAATACCTCCCGCCCCTTCAAAGCGACACCGTTTTACGGTGGCAGTTCCGAAAACTCGCGCACGAAACGCTTTGCTTTCATTTTTATTGTGAAAACGGCAAAGCTATGGAACTCCTTACCGAAATTCTCCTTGAACCTACATTATTATAGTCCTCAAGGCGAGAGTGAATTGTTTTTTATCTAGGTAAGCGCATTCCATCCTAGACCACAATATCACTTACCATCAGGTAATTTGTGGTCAAGTGCAAAGCAAACGTATTTAAAATAAAATAAAGAATATATTATAGTATATGATATTTTACTTTGATATTTATAACACAAATACTACACATAGCCTATTTTACAAGTAGGTATTCCAAATTTTAAATCGATAACATAAATAGTTTCTGAAATTTAATATTTAACAATCTGACGAACAGACGGCTAGAATCGCTCATTAAGGATCCTTTTATGCATTTTTGGTACTGAACCCTAAAATAAATAACCCTATATAACCGTAAGCTATCAAATTCCAAACTAGTTTGCCGATCGATGATAAAAGTGTGTAAAAGATAGGCTACACAGTATCTGAAACGCGCGCGAGACATAGATCGGCGCGCCGATCGCCCTGTATCGGCGGCGGCGGCGTGGGATTTTCGCCGGCGGCGGCGGCGCGGCGGCGCGGCGCTCATATCTAATTGAGAGCCCCCTTAAATATTTATTTTCTGTTTTTTAGTATAAATTTCAACTGTCTGACTATCACGGTTTTTGAGATACAGCCTGGTGACAGACGGACAGACGGACAGCGGAGTCTTGGTAACAGGGTCCCGTTTTACCCTTTGGGTACGGAACCCTAAAAACTGTCTATATACCTGTCCTGCGGCGCGCCGTGCTTGGTGACGGTGACGGCGGCGCCGGGCACGCGTCGCGCGCGACACACGTCACACGCGCGCGCCCACCACGCGTTGTACGCGAACCAGCACGACGAACATTGCCACATGCGCCCGGATTGCCTGTACAAACAGTGCACTCGTTTTTATTCAGGGTTCGAATATTTACCGCGATAAATATCGCGATCTATCGGATAGTTATCAATCACTGATATAGTGCGCGCCATCGTACAACTGTGCACAAATTAGTATGAGATTCGCTGTGGAGGGGCGCGTCGTCGTGGATGGCGCGCACTATATTTACAATAGGGATGATGACACTATAAAAGAAAATCAATAAATCAAAATTTTCTACATAAAGGCTCAAATTCTCAATCAAATGGCGAAAAAAGTAATTCACAAAAATAAATAATTACGTAATTATAAGTTTTCAAAGTTTTAAGAGTGGGTATTTGTCGCTTTTCCGCAAAACGCACCTTTGTATTGAACGATCGTCATTTACTATGGCGCTACTCAACAGTGACGTCACTGTTGAGTAGCACTTTCTCTCTCTAACTACGAACATTCTAACCGTTGTAGCTTCGTTATTTTTTGAGATATTTGAATAGGATTTTCACTATTTGGCAAAGTTTTATGTCTTCTTTCTATTGAAGTAATAAATGTTTTTGAATCAACATCCCTATTATTGTTTGCCTTACCACTTGGCTATAATAGCTTAATTTGGGCATGCATACTGCATTTATTGAAGTGGGGTATGGAAAACCCCAATCCGTTAGATAAAAGTTTTGGTAACTCAATACATTTTTGACATAACTTACTGGCATCAGACCTAACAGATGTTTATCTACACCCATATAGTAAATCCTCTTTAATAAGTTCAAAAACCGTAGATAAGACCCCACTTTATAATATACTGTGCGGCTGTTGCGCGCGTCCCCTATAAGATCACCAAATAGAACACTCTTATGAGATCACGTACAATATAAGGGCGCGGGCCGGGCTGTCGAGGCAAACATGGCGCACGCCGGTGAGACGTGCCCACACGAAACACATGAAAGAGGATTTAATATATGGATGTAGATAAATTAGTGTATGCAACTGTACATAATTAGGCATTAAAACACTCGTGTGGCCTTATTATGAAACTCGCCTTCGGCTCGTTTCATAAAACAGACTCGTGTTTTGATGCCCCTCATTATGTACCAGTTGCATAAACTACTATTATAAAACATACTTAATGAAGCTACTTACGAGGCTTGCTGCAACTGCTGCGTCTGCGGCGACTGCTGCGTAGAAGGCACATTTGTCTCACGAGGTTGCGACACTTTCCCGACCGAGGGCAACATATTGAACACTTTACTGTCCCTTGCTGCCCCTATATGAGATGTCCTTATGTTACTCGCACCCACTGTCTCACTAACCGGCGATATACAGTTCTCAGCACCGAGCAACTCGTCTATCCTCGCGTAATCCCCGTCTAGAACATCGTTCGAGTACAAAGCCTCGTTCTGCGAGTTGCTCATGACTGTCTTAGTGTCTTGGACAGACACGTATGAATACCTAGTACCGTTGTTATTCACTTGCAACTGGAGATTGAGATCTTTATATTTCCCTTTGTTGGGTAAAGCGTAGATTACTCCTTCCGCGTTAGTGTCCCAGCTGCATTCCTTATCTATCAGTTCTGAATTTTCCTCCTTTCTCTCAGTCTCTTCAGGTTTCTTTGGCAAGCTGCCGCAATAGCTAGCCAACGATTTCTGGTAGTCGTTCAAGCTTCGCCTGCTAGAGATTATCTTCCCAACAGGTCGGGAATCGGTGGTGTGCTCAGAAAAAGAACGTCGGTACGTAGGCCGAATTTCTGGAGAATTCTGCGCGCTTATAGATCTGCGAAACGATGAGCCTAATGTCGTCGCGCCTGTCTGCGGCCAATCGGGAACCGTTATCATGACACCACCAGAAGTGGGAAGCGAGGTGGCCCCATCCCGGTTCGCAGTCTCATGCCTGCCAAGCGTCGTGACACTAAGACCTCTAGTATTAGAAATTCTAGAAAGCGGCGACACTCTAGGAGACAAGCAGGCCTCACAATGAGTTCTGATTCCAGAATTTTCTAGAGTGCACTTACCGCACGCCCACTTTTTCAAATGAAGCGCCTTGCTTTGCTCTCTCTGGTAATCTTTGACGTAATTCAATTCCCAATTAGATTTGCTCTCACACTTCTTAGGCCTCCTAGTGACTGTATGCAAGCTCCTCAAGAAACTCTCACGCGGATTCGTTTGTGACGTATACCCGTATCTCTCGGAGACCATCAAACTAGTTGGTCGATTGATCGTGCCCCGGGTCTCGTCAAGCTTCCACCATTTGGGCTGCGAGTTGACCACGGAGCCGTGGGAAAGAGAGCGCGTGACACCGTGCGATTGGTCGGCCAGCTGCGTGGGAGAGAGACGAAGGGACTGCACGTCGAGATTGAGACGGCGGCTATCGTAGTTGGTCGAGGGCTTGTATGACGGGACTGCCAAGGTGTTGGATCTTATCATAGTGTTATCTGGGGAAAAATAAATAACAATTCAATCTTTATCAATAATATATATTATTAATGCTTGTTTGTTAGTTCAATTATGGTATTTTCCTCCCCATATATAACAAATGGTTTATGATTAGGATCCCTGTATCCAAAGGTTACCTAAAGCGCAATCCACACCACACCATGGTCCAGGATGGCACAGGGAAGAGATAAAAGTGTGTCTTACTCTCTTCAATGCATAGCTGCCTCCTTGTCCTGCGCCATCATGGCCCATTGATGTAGATCGGGCATAAGCTAACTACATTTGCGGAGTCACACAAGATAACAAGCGTGTGTGTAACTCTTTAAAAAATCATATATTACCAAAAATTATGTTAAGGAAATGTGTACTTAACGTTTCTGGGCATCAAGTGTCATATTACCTTGGGCAGATTTTTCTTTGTCCGTCATCCCCGATGCTTGGTCCTCGTCATCAGACAGCCTAGAAAAATTAAAAAGAAATTAACAACACTAACGCTTTTAAAAAGCTAGTAAAAAAGAACAAGAGAGAATGTAGATAGTGGTTTGAGAGCCTCGCACGCTGCGCGACGCCACACGGCGGACACGCCACACATGTCGCTCGGTACTGTAGTCGATGTCAAAGATATGTATACAATTTTCGCCTAATTAAACATGGAGGTAAAAAATTGTGAACATATATTCAACATCGCTATTCCTAAGTATGGTGAATACGACATCATTGCTGTTGGTCGTGTGTAGGGTTGCCATATGGAAAATTGAAATGCCCTGATAAAAATCCGGACATCGCCCTAAAAATCCTGACATTTCTTCTAACGTGGTGCGAAACTTCGGTTGCCTAGAAAAAAAATATTTGTTTTGGTTTCTAATATCACTGTGCAAAGTGGCTTGCTTTCATCAAAAAGTGCAGGATTTTTTTCATATCCCATATGACCTCCACAATTCAATATCATAGTTCACAAACCTATTTATACTTTTTTTGCCGTTTTAGCAAGGAATTTGTTTTTTCTTTTACTTTTTTTTGAAAAAAAATTCAAATTGTGCTGAGCGCGCTGAGATAAATTTGGCATGCATGGGGACTCACGAATTGATTGAGATCAACTTTGGCTGTAATTTATCCTATTTTATATTGTTGTCGAATAAAGTATTACTGTGTTTGTTGATTACTTACTAATTTATCATTACGTTTATTAAAACTGTGTAAACGTTAAAATAAATGTATCGTAGAAACATTTTTTTTAATAGGGTCGTTCCTAAAAATCCTGACACTTGCCAAGTCCGGCCGCAATCCGGACAAAGGGTCAAAAATCCGGACATGTCAGGACAAATCCTGACGTATGGCAACCCTAGTCGTGTGACGTGTCCATGAAAGCTTTCCACAGTTTTGTAAACGAACTGCCTTGTTGTGCGCGTCTACGGCTTTTGCACACTCCTGGCTGCGATACGGCATCATAATGTGGGGTAGTAGTACGGACTCTCTATCTTTTCGTTATGCAAAAAAATGCATACGTACACTTGTAGGCATACATACACGCAGGACCGTCCGCTACTCACACACATATACACCTGTACACGGGCGCGTGCGGTGCGAGCGCGTCACACGTTGAACCCACGCAGGACCATCGCTATATAGTGCGTGCCATCCACTACGACGCGCCCCTCCACCGCCAGTTCCGTACAATTGCGCATAGATTAGTATGAGATGCGCTGTGGAGGGGCGCGTTGTCGTGGATGGCGCGCACTATACACACATACACACCTCGCGCGAGCGCTTGCGGCGTGAGCGCGTCGCATGCCTAACCCACGCAGGACCATCGCTATACACACATGCACACCTGTAGACGGGCGCGTGCGGCGCGAGCGCGTCGCACGCTGCGCAGCGCCACGCGGCGGACACGTTGCGCAGGCCGCACGCGCAGCGCCACGCGCGCGTCGGGCCCGGCGCTGAGCCCACGCAGGACCATCCGCTATGGATAAACATATCTTTTGCTATGGGCTCAGATCATAGAAATAAGAGTCCTAAGTCAGTTAAGATATACAGGGTACGTCGACTTCTGGGAAGTTTTCGAGATATTCGAGTATTTTACTATTTTGAAAACTACATAAAATAAGCAATGAAGAGTATTGTACAAACGCCAACACTGTTAACTGACCATTTGTGACCCCTATTACAATACACATAAAGTGCACGAATGGTCAGTTAACTGTGTTGGCGAAGGTATTTGTAAACATAAAATAAACTATCAGAACTATTTCTTATTATATGTAAGGAATTCAGAGTACTCCCGCTGAACTCCATCAATCGGTTTGTGGAAATGTTGGAGAGCAGCTTGGAGTAGGTATAAAGGAGGGGGCAATTGCACAAAAGATCCCATTGGGTCGAAGTGCATCCGCAAGGACCCTCATATAAATAAGATAAGATAAGATATTTTACTGAATGGCAGGTGCTGGCACACGACCGAGACGAGTGGCGAAAAAGAGGGGAGGCCTTTGCCCAGCAGTGGGACACTAAATAGG
This sequence comes from Cenopis cana, assembly GCA_951800055.1. Taxonomy (NCBI): domain Eukaryota; kingdom Metazoa; phylum Arthropoda; class Insecta; order Lepidoptera; family Tortricidae; genus Cenopis; species Cenopis cana. Next base: position 3,722,306 of record OX637487.1, on the reverse strand, counting down.
CTACTAAAAAAAAAAAAAAAAGATATTATATATATTTTCATTCATTTTCAGGTTGTGCCCTTAGAGCCCAGGTTCCGCTTTGACACCTAGTCAGAAGAATTGGCTAAGACATTAATTTAGAAAAGTAACTGCCATCTGACCTAACCCTGAGGCAAAACTAGGCATTGTTTCGGTTAGGGTAGGCCTGTTTCCTCATGATCTTTTCCTTCACCATGATATTTCATACATGTTTCTGAAAAATCCAAGGGTTCAAGCCCGAACAACGGACAATAAAAGCTGATATTAATAGGTTTATTATACGGGACAGCCTTAAGTTGTAGTGACCAGTGAGTGGGCTATCATAATCTCACTAAGGAAAGTCATGATGAGGCTAAAAATGTGGCCAATAACATTTACTCTGTGGAAATGTTCGTCCAAAACCTACAATAAAAACTCATTACAAAATCAATAAACAGATAAGAAATAAATAAAGGAGATTCATAGGAGCCATATTTTATAGGGTCCCCTTACTAAATAACAATGCAACTAAAGTTATACACAACGGTAGCACTAGTTTGACTATTTACATTTGAATGGTGCTCGTGTCTTTGAATATACTTGTAAGGATTACTCTCAACGATGCTTGCACTAAATTTGGCCTTAAAATAAACGTGAAGAAGACAGAAACTATGAGCAACATGGATGTCTCTCACGATGCGCCAAGTACAAGTGTGAGTATCGGTGGAGAAATTCTGACGCAAGTGGAGAAGTTTAAATATCTTGGCAGCACTATAACATCTAAATGCGACCTCGAATCCGAAATCAATAGCAGAATAGGTGCTGCAGCTGCTGCTTACGGTAAGCTTCGACCCAGGGTTTTCCGCTCTCACGACCTTAAACTCTCCACGAAAATAGGTATTTACATGGCTGTCGTGCTGCCAAATCTTTTGTACTCGTCTGAGACATGGGTCCTCTACCGCAAGCACATCCGCACACTCGACAGATTCCACCTCAAATGCCTCCGAGACATCATGAACATCAAGTGGTCGGACCGCGTTAGGAATACCAATGTCCTCAGGCGCGCAAATATCGGAGGCATTGAGGTGTACCTGATGAGGCGACAGCTGCGGTGGTGTGGACACGTGTCCCGCATGTCGGATGAGAGAGTGGCAAAGCGCATTTTCTTTTCAGAACTCCAAAATGGCAAGCGTAAGATAGGTGGTCAGTACCTTCGCTATAAGGATGTTCTGAAAAGACATATGAAAAAATGCAAGTTGGAGCCCTCTCGGTGGGAAAGGAAAGCAGCACGACGTCCCGAATGGCGACGAATCATTCATGAGCAGGTTAACTTCTTCGAAACTGAGCGTTGTAACGAGCTCGATAGAAAAAGAGACGAGCTGAAGGCGCGTCCACCAGCAGCCATCTGTTACAATTATGTTGGCGGGGTGTTAACCTGCTCAAAATGTGCTCGTACCTTTACAAAAAAGATCGGGTACATAAGTCACCTAAGAGCGCACCAAAGAGTGGAACAACGGCACTCCAGTACATAAGTAACGCCTATTAAGACTTAACTAAAACCTAGAATATGCAGTCGCTGAGGCCGAAATCGGTCAGGAGCTCATCATCATCAAGGATTACTAAAACACATAAAACATGCCCACACATGCTTTACAGAACTCTGAAGAATCAAATAGTGTACAAAATTCAATAGAACTTCTGTTTGCTTCTGTTTAGAAAATTGACCTTTACAGAATAAAAAACGATTTAATAATTACTTAAAGATAAGTCCAATCAATAGGACTACAGCACAGACCTAAGGTGGCTAGAGGATGGATGCTGTATATTGTAGATCTTGCAGCGCTGTAACCCATTTCTTTTCATTTTTAACACATTAAATAACAAACATTGAACATACAAGCCAACCTACGGAACTCCTTTCTGGAATCCTTGTTCCCTAAGAACTACAACCTTTCGGTGTTCAAGCGCGTTCCACCTAGACCACAATATCACTCACCATCAGGTGATTTGTTTTGTGGTCAAGCACAAACCTATTTAGAATAGAATATAAAATAAAAAAAATAAATAAAAAAAAAATAAAAAAAAAAAAATAAAAAAAAATAATAAAAAAAAAAAAGCCTTTATTGTTGATATTATTTGAGATAACAATTGGTTTTCCGATTTACTCCTCAACTTGTCTTCCGACAAAGGCCTCCTCTAAAGATCGCCATTTGATTCTATCCCTTGCTGTTCGAGTCCATGTTGGACCCGCTATTTTCCTTATATCATCTTCCCATCTCTTAGTTTGTCTTCCTCTATTCCTTTTGCAGTCTAGCGGGTACCATTCTGTTATTAGTCTTGTCCATTTTTCCTTCTTCTCTCTTGTCATATGTCCTGTCCATCTCCACTTTAGTTGTTTGTATGTTACGTATGCATTCTTAAATTTAGTTTTACTTTTAATGTTTTTTAATTTTTCTCTATCTTTTCTTTTAACACCTATTGTACTTCTCTCAATTCCGTTCTGACAGACTTTTATTTTGTTTGCTAGTTGTTCTGTCAATGCCCAGGTTTGACACCCGTATAGTAAGCATGGCAAAATACACATGTTATATACCTTTCTTTTTTCTTTCATCGGCATTTCCTTGTTCTTCATAACTTCGCTAAGTGACCAATATCTTTTCCAGGTGTTCGTTATTCTTCTTTCTATTTCTTTTTTCATGCAGTCTTCGGTAGATATTAATTGTCCCAGGTAAACATATTCATGTACATATTCTATTTGCTCTTTATTCACTATTATGGTATCTTTTTGTGTAGAGTTTGACATAATTTTTGTTTTAGTTAGATTCATTGTTAGACCTGCCTTGTCGCTTTCGTCAGCTAGTTGTTGTAGCATTAATTCCAATGCTTTTGGGTTCTCAGAGAAAATGATTAAGTCGTCTGCGAACCGTAAGTGGCTTAGATTTTCGCCGTTAATATTTAATCCTTTATTCTTCCAATCTAGCTTCCTAAATATCATTTCTAAGACGGCTGAGAATAATTTAGGTGAGATGGGATCTCCTTGGCGTACGCCTCTCTTGATAGGAAATTCTTCGCCTATGGTTTCTAGCTTAACTTGCGCTGTACTTTTGGTGTATACATTTTGGAGTACTCGTATGTATTTTGTTTGTACACCCTGTGTTTTTAATGCATTCCATATGAACTCGTGTTCCAGTGTGTCGAATGCTTTGTTAAAATCAACAAACCCTAGATAGTAGGTCTTGTTATATTCTTTATATTTTTGCAACATTTGTCTAAGGGCGTGGATGTGGTCTATGGTGGAAAAGTTTCGACGAAATCCAGCTTGCTCTTTGGGCTGATTTTCTTCAAGAGTGTTGGTAATTCTTGATAATATAATTTTTGAAAATACCTTATAAACATTAGACATTAGGCTAATGGGCCTGTAATTTGATATATCTCCTTTATCGCCCTTTTTATGCAATAGTGTAATGGTTGATTTTGTCCAATCCTCGGGAATCTTTTCTGTAATGATAATTTCGTTAAATATATCTGTAAGCTTCGGAGCGATCACTGGTAATGTTGTTTTCAAAAGTTCATTTGTGATGAGATCTGATCCGGGAGCTTTATCATTCTTCTGTGTACTAATTGCTTTTATAGTTTCTTCTACTAGTATTTCAGGTACTTCCTCTTCCTCAGTTGATGTCTCATATTCTTTCACAGCTTGTCCCATCTTTTGGCTTTGGTATAAATTTCTGTAAAAATCTGTAGCAGCTTTTAGTATCTCCGATCTCTTCCCTGTGCTTTTACCGTCTTTCTTTTTTATGTTCGGTATCCAATCCTTTTTGCAATTAAGTTCTTTTAGTGCCTTTTTTATTCCTCCTGTTTTTTCTATATAATTTTTCATTGTATTAGTTCGTTTTGTTTTTCTTTCTTCCCTTAGTTGTTTATTGATCATTTTACTTATTTCTGATATTTTTTGACGGTTTTCTATTGATTTCCTATCTTGCAGTAGTTCCTTGCGTTTCTGTAGTAATTCCTTGCTTTTTGATGTGATTTCTTTCTTGTTTTTTGTATTTGTCTTCCTAGTTACCGTTTTTAGATGGTGTAGTAGTTTATTGTATTTTTCTTGTATCGGTAAATGCTCTTTACTATCTAATGATGTTTGCAGATTTTTAAGCAGTAATTCTGTGTCGCCTGTGTACTGAACAACTGCATATTTATTATGAAATTGTCTTGATTTCTTGGTGCTTGTTCCTGCCATTGTAGCCCGTACCATTCTATGGTCAGTGTTAAAATTTAGATTCTGTATGACCGACACATCTTTAAAAGCTTTTCTGTTATTGGACATAATAAAGTCTATTTCATTCTTATGAAGACCGTTAGGTGAGATCCATGTCCATTTCTTTGTTCTTTTCTTTTTATAAAAGCTGTTTAGGATACTCAATCTGTTTTCTAGTGAAAAGTTTACCAGTCTTGTACCATTCTTGCTTCTCGTGCCAGAACCGTGGCCTCCTATGATATGTTCTTCGCCAATATTTTGTGTTCCTATTTGGCCATTGAAGTCACCCATCACTATCACATTTTTATGTGTCGTCTCCATGGTGTTCTGTAGATCTTCATAGAATTTTTCGGTTTTTATTATGTCTTCCTTTTTGTCCGATTCCGTTGGTGAATACGCCTGAATAATAGACCATTCTTCTCCATTTAATTTTATGTTCAGTATTGCGATACGTTCTGAAATTCCTCTTAGTTCTATTATGTTGTTTACTAAGTTCCTTTTGACAATGAATCCGACTCCATAGAGTCCCGGTGTCTCTCCTTTATGCTGTAATATATATTTTCCATGGTCTTCAATTTGTTCCCCAAATCTTCTCATTTCACTTATGCCTATAATGTCCCATTTTATATCTTCCAGTGCTATTTCTAATTCTTCTAGTTTTTCGGGGGTTCTAAGTGATCGACAGTTTATAGTTGCTATATGAATATCATTTGTTTTCTTTTGGCTGTGTGTGTTGGTATTGGTATTGTTCTTAACCTTTAGAGGGTCGTGGTCGTTTTCCCCCACGAGGACCAGTCGGCTTGGGGGAGTATCGGTTGGCAATTGCTATACATTAAGTTTTTCTAGTTGTATGCTTGAGGAAGAGCTTGATCTATTCCGTGTCTGTAGGAACTCGCTGAGTGTGTTGGTCTTTTGTGTTTTTTGGCTATTTCCCACTTCTGAGGGATTTGGTGGCGATGATGTGTTAGTGCTAGTCCTCTTCCTTTTCTCCGGCTTATTCTCCTTTACCACCAGTGTATCATAGTTAATATACACATATTTGCCTTTGTTTCTTTCTTCCTGTACTTGAGTTTGAAGTTCCCTTCTTTTAGCTTGCACCTCTTTTGGATAGTCTTCCGTAATATAAATTTTATTTGGTAAATTTTTCTTGTTGCGCAATATATCTTTCTTCTTCCACATTGTTGATAGCGTGAAACGTATAGGTCGTCTTTTTTGTTCCGTTGACTGTTTCCCGAGCCTGTATGCTTCGTTTATTTCCGATTCGCTTATTTCTATATTCATACTTGTTAGGACTTTTGTGACCAGAGTAATTAGTTCTTTTGTATTTTTTTCAGTCTCATTTACTCCGTGTAATATTATATTATTCTTCCGGACCTCTCTCTCTAATTTCGACACTTTGTCATTCAAGTTGCTCACTGTAGTCCGTATTTCCCTATTTTCGTCTTTCAGAAGTAGCAGTTTTTCTTCGAAAGTTGCCGATAATTTATTAGTAATCTCTTTTGTTTGCTTTTCCATTTCTTCCTTGATTTTTCCGAACCATAATTCCATTTGTGTTTCCATATTTTCGTCGTGGAACGCGAGTGACAGTTTCGTTCACAGTTTCCGACGCGGGCGAATTCAGAATAGAATATAGAATAATACAAATTGGCTACCTATGCTTAATTGGCATACCGCAAGAGGAATAAAGAAGGAAACCTCCTAATTACGATACACCATTGTAATTTAAAGGAAAAATAAACGCATTTGTATTTGTATTTGTATTTGTAATTTTTTAATCAAAGAGAAAATTGAAAAATTTAACACCAATTGAGATTTTCGCTAGCGGACGTATCCACTTAACAAACATTTGAAAACCTCCTAAATCTCAATCTTGGTTTGAGTCCTGGATCCCATTCGTATAGAAGATGGGGAAATTTGGATCCACATCATGCCACATTTTGGATCTTGATTGCAATCAATAATCTTCTCATTAGGGTTGGGGCTCGACAAATGATTTAGGATTTTGTTGGATCTATCTGCCCACAGATTAGATTACTAAGACATTCGAAGCATAGGTGACAAATGACAATAATGCAAATTATGAAACTACAAACTGAAGGTGGAGCGGTCCATTAAACCCAATAAATCATGTAAAAGGATTTTAGAAATACAATATGTGCAACAATGCTTCAGGTTTTACCTCGCAGCCTCCGAAACTAAAGTTTAAAATATCTGAAGACTGCTATACATACATATTTTATAGTTGTTTTTAAAAGGAAACCATAGACATGTTTTTGTGTCCGATCTCGGTGACACCAGGAGTGACCCGTTGCAAACAAAAGGTGCTAACCCGGATTAGCTAATATAAAAGATGGTACCTACAATTTACTGCACAGAATAGGAAGAATCCTCATTAGTTTATTTTCTCGGTCTGGCTAAACAATGAACTTAGTGAATTGATTAACCGCTAAACCATGTAGAAAAAAAAAAATTAAGAACCAATATTCACATGAAAAGGTACTATAAATTCTAACTACAGATTATTTGTAGAAGACAGTCCCTTATTTTTTGATTTATGCACTTTGTATTCATAGAGATAATAATATTAGTAGATACTTACCTAATTAGTTAGAGAAATAACTAAAATTTTAACACCTTTTCTGTTAGAAATACAACATATTCACATGTATAATACTTTTGAAGATATTTCACAGAGATGTAAAAATGATTAACATCTTTGAAAAAGAATATCCATACCCATCCTCCACATAAATAAATATTGTTTTAATCTTTAGCCATCTTTCTAGGTCAATAATAAGTACAGAGAATTAATTAAAAGCATTAAACAGTACCTTTTGCATTATTTATGCATCCTAATTTTATTGACACTTGAATGTATTTGACAATATTCTAAAGCACTGCATTTCTTGTTCACTGAAAATATTAAAAAATCAATTCGCCCAGAACTTAACTTTCTTTGTTGACGTGTTTTTTCAGTGACACAAAGCCAGCACAAAGCTCAATCAAAAGCTACAGTAGTTATAATAGATACGATCAAATACCTACCAATCAATGCAATATCCTTGGTACTAAAAGTGTCATTTTCTTCGAAAACATGACATACACAAGCACGAACAGCATAGTCACTCGGTAATTAAGCTAATGAACTCCCGATTAAACCATGTAACAATGAAATACAATAGAAATATAACCTTAAAATACGGGTCAAGAAAAATCGATACCGGACTGACATTACTAACAATGAAAACGACGAGTCAATACACAAACAAATTTTCTTACCTATTGACGTTAGAGATTGCTGGTATAGCGATGGCTTCGGATCCTGGAGTAGTTCCTTCGCTTTTTTCAGTACGAATCGTATGCTCTGAAGAGGAATCTTTAGTGCAATAGCGTTTTGAATCTTCACTGTCATGACTTGAGATCCTTTTGGTGGAGCATTTTAAACACTTTACACTCTCGGTTGGGTTGATCTGGCCGCACGTCTGACAATGCCATTGCAGCACCGATGCGATGGAGCCCATTTTAATTCACACATGGCTATGGCACCATAACAGTACGCAGTTTATAAAAACAAAATTCGACCCGAGAAATATGAAAACAGCTGATCCACCATGTTTGTGTATAACTTTTTTATAAGCAGCCTATGGCAGTGTTGCCGGTTATTTCATACCCGCGTCCTTTCGTTTTGATTTTTATTTATTATAGTAATGGAGATCCATTGATTAAAACATTCGTTTATTTAGTTTTGCATATTCAATACCTACCTATAACAAATTTTTGCAAACGTAATTCAATGCATTTTTATTTATGATTCAATGATATTGCTAGCACCATCTGTTAGAGTATTTCGGAAACGGATTGAAAACTTTCTGGTTTTGTTGGTTATTTTGTTGTTTTATTAAGGCATAGATGGCAGCACAAATAAGACTGTCGTGGACTGACTAATTTTGGAGCTACCCACGAGCTACCGCATGAATTTGCCACTAGAGGCGCTAATGTGATGTGAGGTCTCCGAAAAGGTGCGCTACGCGGGTTATTTCATACCTTCAAAATATGCAGTAGGTACCTGAGATTGATTAAGTATGGCAAATATGAGTTACGGGTTATAGAATTTCAGTAATCTGAGACAATTTTATCTTTCGTAAACTCATGTTCTCTTTTTTCCGAACAAAAGGGGACTGCGCTACAACGGGGATGTTCGATATTTTTACGGTACCTACGGTTTTATAATGTAGGAAGGATGTAGGTAATACGATTTCAACATAACTACTTATCAAAAAAAAAACAAAATCAAAAATCAGAATATCTTTATTACAATAAACAAAGTATATAGATTTACAGTTTCTGGTTACAGTTACAGTTAAGCTATTAGTGCTTATAGCGTCACACACGGGCTACATATGGAAAATGCCGCAAATGGTGTTAAAAGCATGAAAATCGGCACGATTGATCTTTAGGCCATATGAATCAATTTGACCCGATGGACGAAAAAAAAAACGAAGAGGAGCGGAGTTATGACGACTTCTTTTTTTTGTATGGAATTTAATAAAAAATGTTCTGAAACCTATCGTGTGTGGTATCAAACGAAAGGGCTTTCTGAGCCAGGGGGCCGATTTTTGAGAGTCGAACGCTCGAATTTTCACTCGAGATCCGTCAAAAAAGTATGACGTTTTGACAGATGTCGAGTGAAAAGTCGAGCGTTCGACACTCAAAAATCGGCCCCCAGTTCTAAAAATAGTTATTTACGGACGACGGAAATTGACAATAAGACCCTTTCGGCACATGCCTAAAACGTACATTAAACTACTGGATCGGAGCATCAGTATAAATTTCACTATTCCATTTTTCCGGAACGTATTAAATTAATATCGCCATATTTACGGCTCAGGCGGTCACAAATCGAGCGTAATGACCGGCGTCCAGTTGAAGAGGCGCTTGTACGCAGACGCTACATGTAAATTACACGCTGTCAGCGCCAGCGCTGTTTGTGTGCGGGTTCGAGTCCAGTGCATGCTAAATATTGTAAGAAAAACAACAAGTATTTAGACCCTTTGTGAACATTGGAGGGCAAAATTGAAGGAAGAATGGTCAGAGGTTGGCCTAGGACTGGCATATACTTCAACCAAGTGAAGCGAAATTGGTGCGCGTCGTATCAGGAATTCAGGAGGGCAAAAAACTGGTAGAGAAACGGGAAGACTGGCGATTACACCGCCGGCAGAAGATAATAAAGCGCCTTCTGTCAATCAGCAGTGTGTCAGATACGCACCAAACTCTTTTTTGCGGAGAAGCGATGATAGAGCGTAGGTTGCTTTGGCATTTTACTGCTTAACACCTATAGAAGTCGCTGGCGCTATGGACACGACACCTCGTAGCACCTTTACGTGTCGTTGGCACTGAAAAGGTTTATCTACCTATAAAGCTGTAGAGTCGGGCTACGTTTAGAGGTGGGTGATAAATAACTTCACGATGAAAAAAAAAAATCACGGTGATCCGCCGTTAAAAAGTAACAGTGTGACTTGTCACGAAGTAACAACGTTACAAAATAACGTTGTTACTTAGCGACGATATCACTGGAACAGTGTGTAAGCGACACGTCGCGTCGTGCCTCGTGACCGCTGTTACTAACTGTGATTGTGACTGCGGTGCACTGTCACAGAGTAACAACAGTTGTTACAAAAATATCAGTAACTGGCGGGAACGATCGACACGCAAATGTCGAGACACGAAATAACCGAGGTGACAAAGTCACGGTGATTTTTCAATGTGATTTTTTTGGAACGGGAATAACAATAACGGTGATCGAAAAGTAACGCTTTTCCCCATGTCTAGCTACGTTAACTCTACCTAGCAAATGAACTGTCAAACAAATATAATTTGACAACACTTTGCATTATACGTCATATTTCTATGGAAATGTCACCGAAATGTAGCGTATGAGGTAGTGTTGCCAAACCAAATATTTGTTTGACAGTTCATTTGCTTGGTAGCACCTTGGTAGAGTTAAATTAGCCAAACTCTATCAGCTGGCTAATTCTAAGTCCTTAACGGCGACGTTCGCCTTTAGCATCGCTTGCAGTATACACAGCGCTTAAACCCTTAATGTTGCATTTAAATCAGATTTATGATGACATTTGCCGTAGCACCAGTAACCGTAAATTTGTACTGATTCTGATATCAATCCGTCAGCGGCAGGGTCATTCCAGTATAGTGCGTGACATCCACGAGGACGCGCCCCTCCACAGCGAATCTCATACTAATCTATGCGCAATTGTACGGAATTGACGGCGCAAACGCGTTGTGGACGGCAGAAAGTTGTGTGATGAAGCCTGGTTTGACGAATTAGCAAACAAAAGGTTGCGCAGACACCAAATCCGAACTACAGCCTCTGACGCCTTTACTGCAATAACTGTGGAAGATCGTGCCGTTCCCGCATTGGTCTATATACAGTCACCAAAAACGGTGTACAGAAAATGCACAGAGGAGCTACCGCGAACCACAAACGAAGTATCTCCCTCTCTGTTGCTCCAATATGCAAGTGCGACAAAGAGGCAGTTATTTTGTTTTTGGTTCGCGGTAGGCCCTCAGCAATGCTTAAATCGTCTGCAATAGACGTAAAGGGCTGTGATGATGTACGGATTGGTGTGTGGAGGGGCGCGTCGTCGTGGATGGTATGCACTATACAGCTATGCGAGTCACTAATAGGGTTGCCAACCGTCCCGCCTCAGGCGGGACGTCCCGTTTCCAGCACCCTAGACAATGCGTCCTGCAAAGGATGCGTGCGGGACGCCAATTGTCCCGCTTTCAGGCCTGGGCAGAATTATAAGAACTGGAACGAACATTTTGTTTCATTTCAGGAAAGAGTGCACAACTTCGATAAATGAAAATAAGTAATTAGTATCCCGCTCCTGGAGGACCGTACTCGTAATAGGATAATTTAGGTCGGAAATCATGCACTAAGAACGGATATCTCGCGGGAATAAATAATGTATCCTACATCACAATTATACGTTGACAATATTGATAAGAGTGCGCGAGTCCCGCATTTTTTAGCCAAGTCCCGCAATTCTACAACAAATGTCCCGCAAATCGGAGCGCATAAGTTGGCAACCCTAGTCACTAAGCGCCGTCCTTTCCTTACCTAACACTTCACAATTCATCCGTTTTTATATGGAAACTATCAAATATCATTTGTCACTTTTTGTTAGTTTCCATAAAACGGGTGAGGGGTGAGGTGACAGATGAGGAGGAGTTGGTTTGTGAATAACAAACCCAGGGTGTCTGGTGGGAAGTGACATATTTGTAAGATGATTTCAACACGACACAAGTCGCACAAAACTTATCCATAAGGCAGGTTTCGTCAATTTCACCAACAACAAGCATTAATGTACCTAAGTATTACTTAATTCAACTAACATAAGATAAGTAAAGAAACTAACGATTCGCCCTGTTGTCTGATTAAAGAAATTATTTAACACGACTGCACGAGTGAATAGACGTCTTCTGCGTGAGCTCGCTTCATCCTCATCTTTGGGTCTGCCGGTTTTTAATTAAATAAAATTTCATCATCATCATCATCATATCAGCCGAAAGACGTCCACTGCTGGACATAGGCCTCCCCCAAAGAGTGCCACAATGACCTAATGCATAATTATTATTTTTGAGAGGTGATAATTTCTTATTATAACTACAGACACGGAATTGGGTGCAGATAATTGCAACATGCACGCACTAAAAAAGTATAAAAAATTAAAATACACATTTGACCGTAAAATCGAATACCTATCGAAGAAATTAGTCACTCGCTGGAAAAAAATCCGTGATGAGCGATATAAAAATTAATATAGGAAATTTGACATAATATTTGAGGCTTTCATGGTAATCTTCACTAAAAAAATCTTGACTCTTAGTTTAAAATTCATAAAGTTAACATGGAGTCATGGATGGACATGTGCAAAACACGAAATATGATATTCACCCATTAGCCAATAGGTGAAACTTCAGAGTGATGTGTTCGTGAAATTCATTTTCGGCATTTTTTTGGTTTTCAGCTGTATATAGTAGCGTATATCGTATCGAACGAACACCACACAAAAAGCTTTCAAAAAATAGAAGCTCACCAGCAACTTTATTAAAAAACCTGCATGTTGTAGTGTTAGAAAAACAAATGCCAATATTCCTAATTGTTTTCAAAATGAAAATGGTTTTCAATGGCCAGTACGCATACCTACTTCGATGGCTATCAGACTTTTTTTCAGACCATTTTATCATCATTCCCTTGAGTATTTTCGATCTAAAATCCCAATTTCGGTAATAGAGATCAAAAATACACACAACTGTCAATGTCTAAATAACTTTTTTTTAACCGACTTCAAAAAAAGGAGGTTCTCAGTTTGACCTATAATGTTTGTAGGTATGTAGAGATGTATGTTTGTCCGCGACTATCTCGCGTTTGGCTGAACCGATTTTGATGCGGTTTTCATTATTAGAATCAACCTTCGAAGGGATGAAATAGGGCAGGGGTCGGCAATTAGTTTTAAGTGGGGTCCAGATATGATAGAAAAATTTTTTTTGAGGTCCAGAAAAAACTTTGAATGACATCAATATGCAATAATGCAGCGTATTTAACATTATTTAGGGGTCCGCGGTTCGACCTTCCGCGGTCCGCCTATTGCCGACCCCTGAAATATGTGAAACTTTACGCGGAAGAAGTCGCGGGCAAAAGCTTGTAATTAATTAATTATTCCTGTAGGTTAACGTGGCCTTAGGAAGAATAAACACATTGAACAATGGAGAAATTTGAATGAATGGCCTTATGGACCCTATCTCAATACAATAGAGTCCAAAATGGACTAAACACTCTAATTCCTCGACAGTATATCACACTCCACTAATAGAAAAGCGCCTAAATAAAATATAATGCTCCTCTTTGTTCTGTCATTGAGAGGAATAAATCCATCAACAATAGGAAAATGCTCCACACAAGAGAATCAAAGAAGAAAAAACTTAATAGCGGCACATGATGATATATACCTTAACGGAAAAGGTTTAGGGTCTAAATTTGGATGGCGGATAGCATAGACGATCTACAGGTGAAAGTCGGGCGTACGAAAGAATAAAATGGATTGTTTCAATTGAAAGGAAATAGAAAATAGATGTGTTTATTTATTACTTAAACTATAATTTGTAGCCGAAAGGCAAAACATGAAGGACAATCTAATTTGTAACAACTAAATATATTTTTCACTTCTCATGCTCTAAAAGTGTGTCATATTAGACTTGTGAAGCGGGGCTAAAGTAGTACATTTAAGCCCTAGGGAAAATATGTATACATATTTATGATTTACAAAACATTTTAATTTGACCAATCAAAATACTTCACCGATTAAATCCACCAATCACAGAAAAGTAATTTGACAGATTAAAACATATTTGGTAAAAATATCAACCAACCAGAACACAGCAGTACTAAAATCGACCAATCAGGAAAGACGTTTTTCAGTTCTTTAAAGATTAAGCGGTGTCTATGGTCAAAGCAATTACTCCTCTTAAAAGAAAAAAAAGCGCTTGGTTCATCTCTTTCTTTAATATAGCAAAAGAAAGGGAGGCGAATACTCAAAGCAAACACGCATAGCGAGGCATATGGTGCTGGCCTTAGAAAAAAAACATGATGTCAAATTAGACATACACCCGCCAAGAGTTAAATTATTCATTTAACAAGATGGATAATTTGTGTTTATGTGTTTTCTCGCAATCGAAGTGAAAAGTAGAGTGTATAACTCTGGCCTAAAAGCCATATTACCACTCGAACAATTTTCCCTCTCTACGTTCGGGAAAATAATCATCTCGTGGTAATATGGCTTACTTTAGACCCTTGTCAAACAATCTACTATTATACTCATGTTTAAGCAAATGAATTATCTTTATCTTTATTTTTTCATACACTGAGTGGTATTTATTGTATAGCTGTCGAAGGCAAATCGTATAATCCGACGTATTACACTATGGCTAGGCCATTACAATCCGGCTAAACGTGAGCCGCCATATTGTAGAACGTATTGCAATGACGATACGGCTAATCGTTAACCCACCGCATTACAAAACGGCTCTGTTTTGTAAAACGGCTAGCCGTAATGTAAAACGGCGGATTAATTTATAGCTACAGGTACCTATATCGGGCGAAAAGTTGGTTTTTGCTTTTTACTTTTCCAAGCATTAATAGTACATTACTTAACAAGGGCGGTAATACAAAGAATGTCTCAGATCGCAGGTATTTGACGCCCGAGCCGAAGGCAAGGGCGATAAATATGCGATCTGAGGCTTTCTTTATTACCGCCCGTGTTAAGTACAAAATATTATGTCACCCCCTGGCCAGAAAGTGGGATTTCCCACGCGCGGAGCGTGCGGTAATTGCCGCTTTATGGCCAGGTGTGACATAAAAGTATGTTCTTCAATCATTACACACATTCCTACTTGTATTTTTGAGTGGAAACTGGAAATAATATATTTTAAATTAGACAATTTATAATGAAATACTAAATACTAGATAATACCAGAATTAAAAAATGACCAAAAATGTCTTACTGTATAAAGTTGGTTCGTCAAATGCCGGCGAAGAGTTGACGAATACAAAACATTTAGTTTATTTAGTTTTAAGTTTATAATTTTTTGTATGCTAGCTATAAGCCTGATATAAATGAATAAATAGATAAATAACAACTTTTTTTTGCGTCAATCAATTTTAGACCTACGTATTTCTAGTCAGAATACAATACGATAAAATTAACGCCTTCATTTTTGCTACAATGTATTCTTTGAGGATTGACAACCCTATTCACCTGTCGGTTGGCATCCCTGGGCTTTCAACGCCGCGTGCCCCGGAAGGAGATTGATGGCCAAACTAATTGTCCCTGAATATGCATGATGCCAGGTACAATATTGAACGATAGCTGTCGAGGGGTGGACGTCATAAATACATCTATGGTTACTTATCCGCCATGAGGTTATCAGAATAACACATCAAGTTTATAGTTATAAATATTAGGTATGTAAATATATTCAGACAGTAAAATAAAACATTGTTTGATTTCTTCAAGGACAATGACAAGACGTAACAGAAAAACAAACCTAGCAACGCGGCTCGTGTCGCGGCCAGCTTAACTGGATTGAACTATAAAAACTGTTTGGTTTATTTTCCAACAATAAATAATAGCAGATAAGTAGACTGTACTACTTTATATAAGTTCAACTAGAGAGTGTCAATGTGACGTCACGCGGCGACATGCACAAGAATATAACCGGGCAGTAAAACAAATAAGTTACCCACGAAAATGCACGAACTAACCCGAACCGGGCCTCTCAGTCGCGCGGGTTGCGGGATGAAGGGGGACGCCACCAGTCGTCCGTACACGCGTGTAAAGGCGCGACGCACTTAGGACCCCAGTAATCAATACCTGCTGGCGCGAAATGGACGAGTAGAAAATTATTGTTCGAACTCTTATCACAATTTTACACGCCACGGTAAAATATTAAAGATATAGCTTGCTGGATCAAAATGGACGTGGAGAAGATTATTAACATGGTGTACGAATACAAATGCTTGTGGGATCAGAGTGATACCAGATATCACGCAAGAGATCACCAGAGGAACGCGTGGCGGGAAATATCGGAGGAAATAAAGATACCGGGTACGTTTATATTCTTTTATAAAACGGTTACAAACAAGTGTACGGCCTACGGATGCTTGCGGTTCGAGAAGAAGCACAAGCGCGTTACCAACCCTTAATTGACTTGAGGACTCGTTGGGTTGATGTTGAATAAGAATTAGTATTCACCGTTGAACACATAATTCTGAATATTTACTACACATGAGTCAAGACAGCTTGTCAATATGATATTTATCTCAAACGATGCACTTATTTTAAAATGTATAATAATTCTAAAAGAGCCCAGTCCACTCAGCGGTTATCGATCGCGGACTGGCTTGACTGTCCTTGTCATGTAATTTTGCAACAGTAGGGTTGAAATCCGTAAATAACTTATGATAATTATGTTTTTTAAAGATGAATTATTTCTTCTAATACAGTGTATGAATTAGCTCATGTTGCTTGTTTTTTTCATTATTATTACGTGCAAGAAGCATTCATGATTTAATTTAATTATTTTACAGTTGACGAGTTGAAGAAAAAGTGGAAAGCATTGAGGGATATGTTCGGCAAAGAACTGAGAAAAGCGAGCAACAAAAAATCGGGCGGAGCAGACACGGAGCTGAAGTCAAAATGGCCACATTTCAAGCAATTAATGTTCCTTGTTGGGACCATGACACGACGAGATGTCAGAGATAGTGTGGCTGAAATATGTGAGGTATCTGTTGAAAATAGCTTGGATGGTGAAGCTAGCACAGAATGTGCATCTTCACCACATTATTATATTGAACAAAATAATGAACAAACGGGAAAATCATTGAAAAGGAAAGCTAGATCGACGGATGACGAAAGACTGATGGAGATTAAAAAGGAAAGTTTACAATTTGCAAATGATCATGATGCCCAGTTTTTGATGAGTCTTCTGCCGTTTTTGAAGGATGTTCCTAAACATCGAAAGTTGATGGTTCGAAGCAAGCTACAGCAAGTTTTGATGGATGAACAGAATGAAACAGCATCGGTAGTCAAGTTAGAATATTCCAGTGACTGATTGTATTTAGTGCTATTTATGGTACTGATTAAATTTGATTTCCGCTACCCCAAAGTTGTTGTTTTTTTAATCAAAATAGTTTTGCGCTTGACCACAAATGGAAGAAAACGCTCTTTAGAGATATTAGACCGCCTGTTTTTTACCTATACTTAATTACTTATTGTGATTAAGTTTTGTATTGTACTCTTTTATCGAGGTGTGCACTGTGCAGTGCAATAGAGTTTAATTTTAAACACACCTAAGTACATTCAGTGGAAAAATGTTCTACAGAGACAATAAATTCTAGCAACAAAAATTCAGAATTGCCGTGCATGATTTTCCTTCATCTGTTATTCAAATGCCCTATACTTCTTCTAAAGTAACTTATTCATACGAAATCTCAGACTAAAAGGCAGAAAGTTTATCAAATCCCAGCATACATTATAAAATTGTAGGATAGACACATTCGAGATATATTCCTCGACAGTTCTAGCACCGGTAGGTACCGTACGAACATTGAAGTAACACTACTCTAAAGACAAGTTTGTATTGGGACCGTGCACGACGACAGCGCCACGGACAGGTGGCCATTATGGACATTATATCATAGCTGTCAAGCGAGAAGTAAGTAAATATTGTGAAAAAAAATAATGAAATCTTGTGTTATTTTACTATATTAGACAATATTGGACGATGGTAGTCAGTAACATTATTGCCAATAACATTAAAATTGTTGTTTTCAGTTGTTGTTGTCAGGTTACGTGACTTGCTTTTTTTTCTTACGGCAATTATCCACTTATTTCTTTGGTCTCGTTTCCACCACGGTCTTGAAAATTGGTAAAAGTAACAGTCGCTATTCTGTGGTGTTTTTACAATTCTCAATAACACATTTTACTAGGGCCATATTAAATTTATCTCAAAAACGATTAGAAAATGTTTACCGCAATATGGATTCGACAGCTCAAGTCACCGACAAAATGTAAATTTTAGCCGTAGCGAGCGCTGTGATCGTTTAGGCTACCCCCTCCACCCGCTTTGCACCCTGCCAATAGGTAGTTGAGATCTTTCGTGCTGGCCGGTATTTTACAATATTTTTCTTGGATTTTGAATCTTCTGACTTATTACATAAAGTCACTTTTTGTACGAAATACTTAGACACAACTCGCTCAACTCAAGTCTTAACTATAGGTACATGTTGCAACGGCACATACGCTCTTTTAATGTAGGAAACAGTAGCGAAGATAAATTACAGTGAATTTACTCGCATTTTAGAGTTCCATTCCGTAAAGGCATTGCCTATTTTTCAACATGTCCTGTTGAATGGCTGAGCAGGGACTCTGATAAGTCTGATAAAACTCGCGACATGAGCACGGTTAAGCGGAATCTAACTTTCAATCCTTCTTGGTAAGGCTGCATTGGCGTTATTGCAAAGATTTTTATATACAAAACGACTGTGGTCAACCATCTTACGGCCTGCGTGACGGTAAGCAGACACCATAGCCTATGGACGCTTGAGACTCCAGAAGGAACCCAAGCGCGTTGCCTACTTTTTATTTGCTTCGAGATTTATCTAGCCGAGAAGTTTATTTATTCACAAGAAGACGGTAACGGCTGCGATGTATGAAAGGAACTAATTAAAGAATTCTGGGGCCGAGCATGATTGATTGATTGATTTATTTGTTTAACATAGGTACATAGTTGCTCCGGTAGCTCATTTAGCAGATGGCAGCGTAATTATGAATGTCACAGGTTTGAATCCTGCCTGCAGCCTTTTTAAAATTTGAAATTAATATTTTCAGTGGTAAACTTAAAGTAATTTACGTGTTATAGAGGTCAGCAGGCTACCCAGTAGACGGCACCAACCCACAGAGAACGAAATAGAACCTTCCTAGCTCCTAAGTAAAGCGGGTTTACACCGTCCTGAATTCAGGACACTTAGAAGGGTTCGGACCTATACGTTAGAGCGAGATGCTTCAACTCCGCTCCACTAGTTAGGACGCCTGATTCAGGACAGTGTAATACCCGCTTAAGGCCGGGTATTACCACTTTTGAGTTTTTAAAAACCATCTGAGACATAGAATATAGTGTCTTAAAATCTAAAAAAAAAAATATGTGTTACATGAGGATCTTGTCTAGTCAAAATCGCAGTCAGTTACATGATCTGATGAATTTCACTCGATAGAAAAAAATCGCGAAGTTACCCCTTTTTGGAATGTATTTTCAATACTACGGCTATATTACTGATATTTAACATTTAATTTTTGTACTCAATTAAAGATCGTAAATAGTTATAGACATTTTCGCAGGGTTTGCTTTGATAAAATGACTGGGTTGATGACTATAGCTAAATATTTACAAAACTGCGCGCAGAGCTTGCGTAGAGAGCGGGATGGTTAATTGTAAACTCACGCATGTTAGAGTGGGACAGTTGCGTTGGGGATACCTCCCCTTAAAAGTATATTCTATGCACGTCAGCGGCGCCAGCAAAGCGATTTGTCGCAGAGGAGGCCATTGAAACATTTTCGAGCCCCTATCGTTGTTTTCGATGTTCCGGGTTCCGGACACTCTAATCGGCGTAAATGGCCCTGCCAAGTCTATGTTCTCGATGAAAAAAGGAAAATTGATTCACTTGGTAACAATTAGGGTTGCCAACTTATGTGCTTTGATTTGCGGGACATTTGTTGTAGAATTGCGGGACTTGGCTAAAAAATGCGGAACTCGCGCACTCGTATCAATATTGTTAACGTATAATTGTGATGTAGCATACATTATTTAGTCCCGCGGGATATACGTTCTTAGTGGATGATTTCCGAGCTAAAATTATCCTATTACGAGTACGGTCCTCCGGGAGCGGGATATAAATTACTTATTTTCATTTATCGAAGTTGTGCACTCTTTCCTGAAATGAAACAATATGTTCGCTCTGGTTCTTATAGTTCTGCCGAGGCTGGAAAGCGGGACAATTGGCGTCCCGCACGCATGCTTTTCGGGACGCATCATCTAGGGTGCTGGAAACGGGACGTCCCGCCTGAGGCGGGACGGTTGGCAACCCTAGTAACAATTGTGGCTTCAGTACAATTCCTACACGAAATGTTTGACGTTAAAACCCTCTTTCATTTGATTCACAGAACGTCAGCTGATAAGGAACAGGGAAAATTAGTCCTCTAATATGTCAAGTCTTGGCGATTGACCAATATCACAAAATAAAAAATATACAGAAGGTCCGTTCCCGCCGTTCTTGAAAATACATACCTAAACTACAGGGTTGCTTCTGTATTGATTCTGAATTTTAAAAAGGAGTAGTTAGGTATAATAAAAAGGGTAGCATTTAACGAACCACCAAATTAGTTGCCGAATGATGATCTAAAAAATTACATTGATTACCAAAAATACTAGATTCGCACCAAATTTTCAACTCCCTTTAAATATAAAGTGCAACTCAAAGAAGTAACATGTCGATAACCTATTAAATTAAATTGTTACCAAATAAATTAGTCACTACCCAAAAATACTTAATGATCACCTAATTTCAAACACCAAATTTCATATAATTTACATCCAAATATTACAGGGCTCGTAATCCTATTAAAATTATTTACACCCAAATAATTCTTTCGATACCCAGAAATACTACATGATCACCAAATTTCACGCGGCAATTGTTTTTTAATGTCCGACGCGCAAAGCAGTTCCAATCTAGTCTAACCTCATTGCTAGCACACTGATGCGGTTTTCCATACGGTCCGTCTCGCTCGCACGTCGCACCGCGTGCGAGCAAGACAGCGCTAAATGATTTTAAGAAGTTGAAGTTTGAAATAAAAATAGCTATTTTTATTTCAAACTAGTGGACATTGGAACAGTATTGACGGATCTCCGCTGGCGCGGAGCTCCTATTTTGAGTTGTTTTGGCCCTTCGGGCCGATGCAAAACTAACATAACCTAAACCTACCTATACCTATTTCTACCTATTAATTTCCTTTAATTTTTCCATGAAAGTCTATCTATATTAATAAAGTAAACTCATTTGAGGACCTTTATCCATTTTCATAACAAACTAACAATTTAATAAATCAATAAAACTCATTTTCAAATAAAAGGTTTCAATCAAACGCGCTCACGTCAACGCATTAAAAAAAAAAAAACTTGTAGTTTGTAAACCATCAGCAATAGGTAGTTAGAATGAAACAGCAATAGGTACCTTTCACTCTAACGACATATCAATAGGTGTTATGCTTCAGACAATTCTTTGTATTTGATTGAGATAGCAGTATACGTGTTATTATTTCACACAGCCACATTGCGCGTTGCTTTTTAAATTAATTTAGAATTTTACTTTCTAATTTATAACATTTTGGAAATGACTGAAATATTTATAGTGCTAAAAACAATTAATTTCTAACTGTTTACTAAAATGTAGCATGCGATGTGTATAATATTTGGATGTAATTCTAATGAAAAAAGGTGCATGAGATTAGGTGGTAGTTTAGTGTTTTTGGTGGTACTTGACAATTTTTTTGATGCGATTATAAATTTATAGGAACGCAATAAGTAAAATAGGTGCAAGTGCTGCAAAAATAGGTAGAAGTTTTTTGGTGACTCGGAATTGCTGATCGATAATTTTTTTTGAGTGTTCAACCTTATTTTAGGGTTCGAAAATTTGATGATATCAAAAGTTATTTAGGTGATCATTTTATTTGTTCCCTAATAAAAATTCTTCAACATGACATTTAAATATGAACCAGCGTATCTTGGTAAAAAACCGGCCAAGTGCAAGTCGGACTTCGCACATTTAGGGTTCCGAATCAACCTCAAAAATATGATTTATCAATTTTTTTTTTTATACCACGTCGGTGGCAAACAAGCTTGCGGCCCGCCTGATGATAAGCGGTCACCGCAGCCTATGGACGCTTGCAACCCCAAGGGAGTCACACGCGCGTTGCCGACCCTTTTAAAAATTTATACACTCCTTTCTTGAAGACCCCCATATTGTAGTCCCTCGGGAAAACCTCGGCAGGGAGCTTATTCCACAACCGGAGCGTACGAGGGAGGAAATTCCTCTTAAACCGTACCGTACGCGACCATTTAGGTTCTAAGGTGTGAGGATGAATGCCCTGCCGACGGCGAGCGGTGCGATGGTAGAAAGCGGCCGTGGGCATCATGTCGAACAGTTCTTCGGAGCACAACCCATTATACAAGCGATAGAACACGCACAAGGAGGCGAAGTTTCTCCTTAAACTTAACGGTTCAATATCGCTTGTGAGTTTGGGATCGTCTACAATCCGCACAGCACGTCTCTGAAGCGAGTCAAAAGGCCCAAGCTGGTATCCAGGTGCTCCCGCCCAGAGGTGACAGCAATACTCCATGTGGGGACGGACTTGTGACTTAAATATAATAGAAGTCTCTGTCCCGGGGTGAAGTACCGCTTCGCTCTATTGAGCACACCTAACTTTTTTATCAATATATTAGTATTTGTTGTTAAAAAATATACGTAATATTGGAAATTGACACCAAATTTCAAGTTCATAGGTCAATGATTAGTATGTGTTGTTAAAAAATATACGTAATATTGGAAATTGACACCAAATTTCAAGTTCATAGGAAAATTCTTCGGAACAAATTTTGTGACAGACGACGGACGGACGGACGGACGTCTGGGCGACACCAATAGGGTTCCGTTTTGACCCTTCGGGTACGGAACGCTAATAAATTGATGCGTGACCCGCTGCGAGTTGTGACTTGTGACCGGCGGCGGTCGAGAGCGCCAACAAAGAATATAAGTACCTAATTAATTAGGTACCTACTTAACTAAACCATAGTACTTAAATACTGGCGTTTTACCAGCGAACGATAAGATGAATGTGTAATGGTTGATCGTCGTTATCAAAGCGGCTAGTTTCAAAAAATTTCCTACCTACCTACTCGTATGTATTGTAACTACCAAAATGAGAAAACCGTTTTATTTACCTTTCAATATCGTTTGAAAATTTGAAGAAAGTGTAGGCACAGTTTTTTGTTGTATTTAAACAATAAAATACATTCCAACTGTAATAATATCGGTTATTCCTTTTGACGTACGTGACACAAAGTACCTACGTAGCGGCGGCGACGTCAAGTGATCAACGCGCGCACAACTAGCACTCGCGACGCGACAGTGACAGTCGCGACTAAGCTCGTCCGAAATCAACCGAGAATGCCTGTAAATGTTATGTCTGGGTGCGTGCGGCGAAAATGGCACTTTGTACTGAGCGGACTCTCTGCTCCGGCGCGCGCCGCCGCTATTTACTTTGTGCCAATATGTATACGAAAAACAGACTATTGTTAAATTGCTTTGGCCACGTTGGTAAATAATTAAACAAAATGTAGCCTAATATGAAAACTAAATTATTTTATGTCACACCTAGCCATAAAGTGGCCATTATCGCACGCTCCGCGCGCAAAAAAACCCACTTCCTGGCCAGGGGGTGACATAAAATTTTGTACTTACCACGGGCGATAATAAAGAAAGCCTCAGATCGCATATTTATCGCCCTTGCCTTCGGCTCGGGCGTAAAATACCTGCGATCTAAGACATTCTTTGTTTTATCGCCCGTGGTAAGTAATGTACTATTTTATCGTATGGCAATTATTCCGAACCGCGAGGTCTTCGAGAAGACAGAAAGTATTTATTAAGATTAAAATTGAGTAATCTATTCATTTAGGGGTCAATATCATTTGAACATTTTACAATCTCAGATCTTTTTACGGATGCTATTTTTAGTAGACCATTCGACACAATATTACAGTATATACCTATACCTCATTACTCATTATACCTGAATTTAATTTCGGAAAGTTAAAGTTTACGACCACTGATTCCTGAGAGAGAGAGAGAGAGATAAGTCTTAGTGTGTACCTAATTTAAGTGATTTATAATCTTAAAAAACAAGTTTATACCTAAGAAAGGTTATGTATTTATGTGCCTAAAGCCTTATTTAGACTCGCAAGCGAGTTTCATTACATTGCAGGTTTCCGAGGTGTAATGAGTTCAATCTATCTATCAAACTGAGCAATGTATGTATTTAAACTCGCAGGGGAGAGTCGTACGTAAATATTGATGGCTTACAATACATAAGTGAAAAGTTAACCACTATTTGACATTGAACCTATCCCTCGTAAATAAAATACAATAACAAAATACGGCTATTACAGACTCCATCGTTGCGGAAACTCTAAAAATCGGTTACTAAAACCAAATAAAGTCATTGAAAACTCAACTTTCCACATTTGAACACAAAGTTCAATATTAACAAGCAAGTATATAGGATCCTGCGTTATGACAAATAGTTTTGTAGGATCCCTTCCGCGACATGGGTCGAATAATGCGTAATCTCGGCATGTTATAAAAACTGTCCTAAGCAAATGTGTTCACGAGATATGATACTGCGTGGACGTGTATTAGCGCCATCGATCTTAGAGGTACAAAACAGGCAAAATCAAGTAAGAATTTAACCAGTAACACTTATTTAAGTATACGAGTGCCCTTATTTAAGTATTCGAGTGCCGTATTACCAGATACAGCTGAGGACTTTAAACATCTGACAAAGTGAACGAGTATTATACCTACCTGCAGAGTTGTTAATGTTATCTGTAAATGTATGTAATTAATATCCCAGTGTGTAACCGCCATACGATAAATTTTATAAGTAACGGTGTCCCTTTATTTCATCATCAAACAATTTAATTGAGGTGGGCTGCAATAAAGAGTATATCTTTATAAGATAGATATTTATTGCAATATTGTGAGTATCGTACAAAATGGCCTTACATTATTTAGCTTCTGATGAATCTGCAATCTACCGAGAGCCGGTGTGCAATATTGGAATGTGTCATTTTACATTTTTCATGGTTAAAAATAAATGTAAATATTTCTTTAATTAATAGTACATTACTTACCAAGGGCGATAAAACAAAGAATGCCTCAGATCGCAGGTATTTTACGCCCGAGCCGAAGGCAAGGGCGATAATATGCGATCTGAGGCTTTCTTTGTTATCGCCCGTGGTAAGTACAACATTTTATGTCACCCCCTGGCCAGGAAGTGGGGTTTTTCGCGCGCGGAGCGTGCGATAATGGCCACTTTATGGCCAGGTGTGACATAAAACCCATTACAGAATGTTTCTGAAGAGCGCGCTGAGTTTGAGCCCTTAAAACTTTATGATTTACTTCAAAACCCCAGTTATTTTTAATATTTATTCACATCTGCAATCTATCTGGGTTTGTTTTAGTATTCACGTGTATTTGTGTTAATGTTTTTCGGTTTCGAACAAAAAATTACCCGCTTGCTGGCTTTCGCCTTTATATTTGTCTTTTTGTTAAACATAAATGTGTTTTGAGTATTTTGCGTTCGGTCTGTATGTCAATGATTAAAGAGGGCTTTGGCCAAAGAAGCCACGAAGAAAATATTTGCGACAACTTACTTAAAACTTTCCTTAGAATTTTGAAAAACGTGATAAAAAGCTTGCGAAGCTCTAGAATTCTTTCAGCACTTTAAACAACAGACCTGGGTTGTTAAAGCGGAACGTGTGCTTTCTTCTACCGGGAGTCTCGATAGCTCTCCTGGGAGTTGGAAGCTTACAAAATGTAAGCTCTACGAAGATCAGAGCTTTCATTCTGTAATTGACTTTGTTACATTATTGAATTGAATAACCAAGACTATCAAAAAAGTTGTGTCTACATTATAAAGTTTGTGTAACCCTTACGGTTTTGGAATATGTTTACTATGTATTTCAAAAAGGGTAGCATTTAACGAACCACCAAATTAGTTGCCGAATGATGCTCTAAAAAATTACATTGATTACGAAAAATACTAGATTCGCACCAAATTTTCAACTCCTTTTAAATATAAAGTGCAACTCAAAGAAGTAACATGTCGATAACCTATTAAATTAAATTGTTACCAAATAAATTAGTCACTACCCAAAAATACTTAATGATCACCTAATTTCAAACACCAAATTTCATATAATTTACATCCAAATATTACAGGGCTCGTAATCCTATTAAAATTATTTACACCCAAATAATTCTTTCGATACCCAGAAATACTACATGATCACCTAATTTCACGCGGCAATTGTTTTTTAACGCCCGACGCGAAAAGCAGTTCCAATCTAGTCTAACCTCATTGCTAGCACCTGATGCGGTTTTCCATACGGTCCATCTCGCTCGCACGTCGCACCGCGTGCGAGCAAGACAGCGCTAAATGATTTTATTTTATAGAAGCTTCAAAATTTCTGTAACTTTAATGAGACACGTACATAACATAATTTAATTTAATATATTTTCAACGGTGCTTTGTGCTTTCCTTACTGGTCGCATACAGCTATTTGTTCTCAGATGTTTTTGCCTCTATTCGCTGATAATCGTCAATTTGCCTAGGTAGTAGTATTTTTCTATGACATCTATTTTTATTTCAAACTAGTGGACATTGGAACAGTATTGACGGATCTCCGCTGGCGCGGAGCTCC
This sequence comes from Cenopis cana, assembly GCA_951800055.1. NCBI lineage: Eukaryota > Metazoa > Arthropoda > Insecta > Lepidoptera > Tortricidae > Cenopis > Cenopis cana. The sequence continues at coordinate 3,695,881 of OX637487.1, read as the reverse complement.
TATTTTGAGTTGTTTTGGCCCTTCGGGCCGATGCAAAACTAACATAACCTAAACCTACCTATACCTATTTCTACCTATTAACTTCCTTTAATTTTTCCATGAAAGTCTATCTAAATTAATAAAGTAAACTGATTTGAGGACCTTTATCCATTTTCATAACAAACTAACAATTTAATAAATCAACAAAACTCATTTTCAAATAAAAGTTTTCATTCAAACGCGCTCACGTCAACGCATTAAAAAATTAATAATAAAACTTCTTGCAATTTGTAAACCATCAGCAATAGGTAGTTAGAATGAAACAGCAATAGGTACCTTTCACTCTAACGACATATCAATAGGTTTTATGCTTCAGACAATTCTTTGACCTTTGTATTTGATTGAGTGAGATAGCAGTATACGTGTTATTATTTCAAACAGCCACATTGCGCGTTGCTTTTTAAATTAATTTAGAATTTTACTTTCTAATTTATATCATTTTGGAAATGACTAAAATATTTATAGTGCTAAAAACAATTAATTTGTAATTGTTTACTATTTAAAATGTAGCATGCGATGTGTATAATATTTGGATGTTATTCTAATGAAAAAAGGTGCATGAGATTAGGTGGTAGTTTAGTGTTTTTGGTGGTACTTGACAATTTTTTTGATGCGATTATAAATTTATAGGAACGCAATAAGTAAAATAGGTGCAAGTGCGGCAAAAATAGGTAGAATTTTTTTGGTGACTCGGAATTGCTGATCGATAAATTTTTTTGAGTGTTCAACCTTATTTTAGGGTTCGAAAATTCGATGATATCAAAAGTACTTTAGGTGATCATTTTATTTGTTCCCTTTCAAAAATAGAAAAAATATTGTAAAATCGTGTTCTAGTCAAAGAGTACATTATTATGGTTCTAGTCTTACAAATGAAGATTAATTAATGTATTCGGTGGAAACATCGCAATCGATTTCAATCTAAATACTTACTGCGACTTAACCAGAAGAAGTTAAAATAAATACCTTCTAAAATTACCTTCCAGTAACCTAAATCTATCCAAAGAGACAGGTTAAATTTTTACGCCTGCTATTTATTGCAGGGCATCTAGTGCCAAAGTCTTACTCAAAATTATCGCTGCAGTCTGGAAACGTTTGATAATTATAGCTCCCAGATTCCCGAGAGGCGTGACCGAGAAATGCCACAAAAATTTATTTTCTGTTACAAAAAATTATATGATTATTTGTTTTTATCTAACAGGTAGACTACCTAACTTTTCACCGTCGTCGTCATCATCACAGCCATCCTCATTATTAGTCCAGTAACTTTAATACAATTCAGAGCGGGCGTTAAATCCGGTAGTTCTGATTTTTTTCTGACTTGTTTATGATGTTGGCCCAATGAATAATCCAAGTTTGTGACCTCGAGCGCCAAACGCAACTATCTCAAAAATAAAAAATAAATACTACAACCCTAAAGTGTTCGTTGCTGATAGTACCTTGATGTTTTTAAAGTATACTTAATTTGCTATAATAAATATGACACAAGAATTGTCTGTGTTGACCCAATAGTTTCCGAGATAAATCCTTTCGAAGTTTGAGAATGTCGAAAAACTGATGAAATTTGAAAGGCTGTATCTAGGAAACTATTAGGTGTATAGAGACAATTCTAGTATAATATTGTAGCAAATTTAGTCTACTTTAATAATAAATATAAATACTTTAAAAATAGTACTGTCGGCCTCATAAATAGCTGGACTCTTAGGTACTTTGTGGCTTTCATCCATTGGAATTTTATTATGAAAGTTTATAGACGAAGTTAAGGCGTACAAATATGTTAAGCTACTTGTGAGGCCGACCGTACATGCGACTGCAATATTTTCTGTCATTGTAGTAATACACTAACTTTTTATAGAATCCCTATAACATCATATCAACATAAATCCATGGTAATGGAAATAAAATCAATTCATAACACTTCCAAAGCGCAATTCCAACTCGAAATCGTCATAGGGTCTCTTTAGTGTCACCCACGTATTTGAATGTCTTTATTCTTATTAGGATAGAAGTTATTTTAGCTTGTCAGCTCAGGGGTTCCAGGAAGGTTTGGAATGATCCATCAAATGTAAGGCTGGGATAAATCTGCTCACAGCTGGCCCTAATCGTCTGGCCCCATGTTGGGCGCCAGTTTTTCCGCGCTTCTGCTGAAAGTGGAACTGTTTCTGTTTTCAATTCTCAGTTGGATTTAATTAACTGTTTTGGTGTATTGTAGTGGTAGGTACGGCATACAAATGTATAAGCTATACGTAAATGTATTGGGAAGTAAAATTTTTGTATTGTACTGCAAGCCAGTTTTGTTCATTCACGTTCATTCGAATACATGAAATTGTCCAAAATAAATATGTTATGCATTACATGCTTCAATAAACTCCAGCCGGTTTTCCTAAATGGAGAACATACAATCCCATTTGAATGTCACATTTAACAAAAGGGTATGTTCCAGTGATCGAGAATGTGAGTGCCGAGATGACGAGCGATAGAGAGGTATGGAAGAAAAAAACATTCTGCGCCGACCCCAACTAAATGGGATAAGGGCAAGCCAATGATGATGTTCCAGTGATCGAGATAAAATATAAAACATTAATTTCGCAAAATAGAAATTTTAGAAATAAAGGAAAAATCCTCGTCCTGCTCGGTGCTTTTAAGTTTTTCATTTTTTCCTTTATTTCTAAAATTTCAAATTTATAAAACATTGATTAAATTAAACTTTATTATTACTGAAATCCTTTTGAATTCTCAATTTTTTTGTTAATACCTACGTCCGAAACAGGTCGTGTAATGATCGGTACGAGTATAACAACTTTTGATATATTTTCACTGGATATAACAACATTTTATACAATTTCATAGGATATAATCGCTTAAGGGACATAATAAACTTTTGATATTAAGGCGATATATCGATTGAAAGAGACACCCTTTGTTTTTCGCTCACGACAAAACGGGATGCAAGATGCAACCCTCTCCGAGAATGGCTTTTTAGACAAATCTCGTTAAATATCTGACTGTGTGCAGGTTTATTAAATTTCCTCTTGTCAGTACCTAGATTAGGTAAAATACCATCATATTAACTTAATCGTGTCTTTTAATAATGCGTTGTTTTAGTAGGCTGAGGAAAAAAAGGAAAATATAGACTCAACTTTGGATTTATTTTCTATCGAGAAAATTTTAAGCAATCATGTTTCGCTATTGTCAGTATCACAATCATATAGTCAAGAATCATATATCTGAAAATCAGCCCCTACAGTTTGCTAGTCTGGGCAGGACAGCGTTTCAAAGTCTCCAAATTTCTCAGTGTAGCGCCTTAACCACAAACTGACAAAGCCTAATCCCAATAAGGTCTAGTTTCCCATCGGGGTTGGAAGGTCAGATGGCAGTCGCTTCCGTAAAAACTAGTGCCTACGCCAAATTTTGGGATTAGGTAGCGGACCCCAGGCATCCTTCAGGATGCAACTGTACTGGGATAATGCTAGGAGGATGATGATGATGATATAACCACAAAATAGATAATATTCATGGTGTATATTAATGTTCAATGAGTATAAAATATATTTTTCACACCACCTGCTCGTCAATGCCCAATTATATATCATGCAAACCTTACCGAAAGCAAATCATTATAACCCTTGGCTTAGGCCGGGTAGTAATATCGTAGATGTAGATGTAGTGTAGGGACGCCTGGCCGGAAACAGGCGGGCTGTCGATCTTTGTTCGGGATCATTCAGCCCATTTCCCCAGAGTTTGAGCTCGAGGTTATTATCCCGGCGGCGCTCCCACATTTGCTCCTTCCAGTCTTCCTGTTTTCCTGCAGAACAGAAGGACATCTTTAAGGTCGACGTCCCTCAATTCTCCCTCCTCCAACACATCTCTACTGAATATATTATAACGCATTGCTGCATACATACTACATTCTGCTAGTAAATGTTTACTAGTTTCGTCCTCCCCACAGTGTGGGCAGGAAGCATCATCTCTTACACCTATTACCGTTAAGTGCCTATTAAGAGTATTGTGACCGGTGATGATTCCGGTTAACAATCTCAGATTGCTCTTACCCAGCTTCAGCAGATACCTTGTTCTCCTGTGATCTATACCTTCTAGCATCATCTTGGCCTGCCTACATGCGGTTTCCTCCTTCCATCCTCTGTCTGCCTCCCTTAGGGCCAATCTCTCTATAACCCCCTTCGTTACCTCTGCTGAGAAGGGAAGGGCCGGTTCAGGACCCATGAGTTCCCGTTCCGCCCCCTCCCTCGCCAGCTCATCTGCCTTCTCATTCCCTATTACTCCTTGATGCCCCGGCACCCATGCCACCGTTACATCCCGCTTTTCCCCTAACTCATTCAGGTCTCTCTTACATTCCCTCACTAATGAGGAGGTTACTGTTGCCTTGTTTAGTGCTTTTAGCGCCGCCTGACTGTCTGTGTAAATTACTACTCTTCCGGTCTGCTGTTCACTCTCTTTTAAAGTTTGTACGCATCTCATTATTGCATATACTTCCGCCTGAAATACACTGGCGTATCTGCCTAGTGCTACAGACTCTGTTGTACCTAGTTTGGGTATGACTATGCCCGCACCCGCTAGCTTAGTTGATTTCCTCCTTGATCCATCTGTGAAACAGACGACCATGGGATATTCGACTTTAATCTTCCAGTTGTCTCTCTCCCCTATGTGTATTCTATACTTCTTGTCAAAAATCTCCTGCCTTTTTATTAGATCATTGTTGGCCATTAGCATGTCCAGCTTTAATAGCCCCTCCTTCTGAATAAGTGTATGTCCCTTGTCCACACAGCTTCCTCTCCATTCCTTACATAACTTCATCCTGTACCACTGTTCCGTGGCCCTCTTTTCCACTTCAATCCTGAGGTCCTTCATACCCAGCATTATCTCCATTGCATGCGTCGGGGTCGTTCTCATGGCTCCCGTTACCATGAGGCATGCCAGTCTCTGCACCTTGCTCAACTCCTTATGGTATTCTTTAATACGAGCCCTGTGCCACCAGACCACGGCTCCATATAACACCCTGGGTAGGATCACCGCCTTATAGATCCAGTGGATCATCTCTGGCCTCATCCCCCACTTTCTTCCTACTGCCCTATTGCATTGGTACAGTGTTCTAATTGCCTTTGCAGATTGCTCCTTTATATGGTTCTTAAATCTGAGTGTGCCATTCAGTATCACCCCTAGATACTTCACCTCTGTCACCATCTCTATCTCTTTACCCTGTATTTCTATTGGTGTCATCTCCCCCTTTTTCCTCTTGTTGGTAAAGAGCACCAGTTTTGTCTTTGATGGATTTAAATCCAGTCCTTTCTCTCTGCACCACCCCAGCACCTGCTTGAGACCTCTTTCCATGATGTCTCTCACGATGCTCAGTACTGTCCCTCTCACTAATAGTACTCCGTCGTCAGAGTAGGCCTGCATATACACACCGCCCCTGTTGACCTTCTTCACCAATGAGTCCAGTAGCAGACACCACATAAGAGGTGATAGACACCCCCCCTGAGGAAATCCTCTTCTAGGACTAATGCTTCTTGAGGTCCCCCCAAGTTCAGCCGTAATGGCCCTATCCTTGAGCATTCTTCCTATCCATCTCGCTACCGCTCGGCTAATGCCTTCTCTGTTTAGACTGCCCTCCACCGCCGCAAAGGTCGCCTTATCAAATGCTCCCTCCACGTCGAAGAAGCAACCTAGCGCGTATTGTTTGGTATCTAACGCTCTCCCCACCCTCACTGTTAGATTGTGTAGGGCGGTTTCCGTCGACTTCCCTGCCATGTATGCGTGTTGGTTCCCATGAAGGGGATTTCCACCGCATTCCACTTTCTCTCTGATTGATTTATCTATCATTTTCTCTAATGTCTTCAATATGAATGACGATAGACTTATGCTCCTAAATGATTTCACCTCCTGGTATGTCTTCTTGCCTGGTTTAGGTAAGAATACCACCCTCACCTCTCTCCATGCTCCTGGAATATAGCCTAGTGCTAGGCTTGCTTTGTATAGATTTAATAGATTATTTCTAATATATTTAAACCCTCTCTGCATCAGTACTGGAAGTATTCCATCCGGTCCGGCTGCCTTGAAGGGTGAAAAGGATTTGACCGCCCATTCCATTCTCTCTTCCTCCACCACCTCCCCCGCAGCCGCCCAGTCTGGTCTCCCGTCCGTTGTTCCTTCTTCTGTTGCTGCGTCCGTTTCACAGTCCGGGAAGTGTGATCCCAACATTGTATCCAGGATCTCCCCCGGGTCCGTGATTAGCTCTCCCTCCACCCTTAGACTACCCAGCTGACACGTTCGTTCCCCTGCGAGCAGTTTTACCACACGTGCCCCCTCGGAGTAGCTGCTTATCTTTTCTGTGAACTTCCTCCACCCATCCCGACTGGCTTTCTCCCTCTGTCGGGTGTACTCATTCCTGATTCCTCTGTACGCATCCCAGCTGGGGGTGTCGCCCTTTTTCAGGGCTACCCTCATCGCCTTGCGCACTCTTTTCCTTAGTTTGCCCAGTTCTTTGTTCCACCATGGCTGCCCCTTGCCTGTTTGTATTTGTCTCTCTGGACACGCCTTGTTGTAGGCTTCCATGATGTTTTCTCTCAGTTTGCCAGCTCCCATTTCTAAGCTCTGCACATCCACATACTCCTCACCTGGGTTGACCAGATTCTCTAATTCTTTCTCGTACGTCGCCCAATCTGTATTCCTTGGATTTCTTACCCTAATCTTCTCTGTCCGGTAGTCAATTCTGAAGAGTAGTCTGCGGTGGTCAGACATGCTGTCCTCCTCATCCACCCTCCATCCCGTTACCTTGTCGCTCAGTTCCTTTGATGCTAAGGTTATATCAAGCACCTCCCTTCTGTTCCTGGTCACAAACGTTGGCGTGTTGCCTTCGTTTATAATATCCAGATCGTTACTAGCAATAAACTCTAATAATGCTTCCCCTCTACTATTGGTGTCTGAGCTTCCCCACACCTCGTGATGCGAATTAGCATCACACCCAATAATAAGTGGGATTCTCTTACCTCTATATCTCAGTACCGTCTCTTCCAGCTCCTTTGTAGGCACATCCCCGTCTCCCGGCAGGTAGCAGGATGCCAGCGCCACCTTGTGTCTCCTCCCTTCCATGTCGATGAGGTAGGTCTCGACCACAATCAGGTCTCTGTAACATATGGTCATGACACATCCCATATTTCTTATAGTATTACTCACATATATGCATGTTCTAGGAGGTAGCTCACCATTTCTTTCGTAGTGGAGAGCTCCCCCCAGATGTCCCAGGCCTGTCACCTGATTCCTCCATGCATATGGTTCTTGTAGCAGCGCAATTTCTACTTTATTCCTCACAACATACTGCCCCAACTCGGACATGGCATCTTTGCAATGTTGGAGGTTTACTTGGCATATGTTTGTGTGTGTTTTTGTGTGTGTCTGTTTGTGGAGTGTTTTATGTGTGTTCATAGTGTTATTTTATGTGTGTAGTGTTTCTGTTCCCGCCCCTCTAGTCGGAGAGCTCATCACCGCCGTCATCCATACTCTCCTTCTCGTCCTTATGGATGACATCCGGTGCCGAGCCCTCCCACTTAGGTGCGGGTCCTACTGGTGCTTCTTTCGGATCCTCGGGTTTATTTTTATTTATGTTATTCGCCCTGAGGATCCGAACTCTTACGCTGGTCGCCGCGAAGTCCAGCACCTTCGTGCGTTCCTCCCCCCAGCTCTCCTCTACCCCCTCTGGCACCACGTAGGTAAGTCGAGTCCCTAATTCTAGTGACTCCCTCCCTGCGGCCTTCCAGTTCATGATCTTCAATTCCGGACGATCCGGATTCTGGACGTAAAGGAATTCCTTTACGTACTCAGTATCCGTATCGCCCGGAATCCAGACCTGCACCCTAGACTGCTCAAGCTTACGCACGATGATACGGTGGCCGCCCAGCTCTCCGAAGTCCTGGCCTAGCAGCCACTCCCTCGTCTCCGTCGTTTTTGGTGTCACCAGGAAGAACCCTTCCGACACCAAACCCGACGTAGCAAACCTAGGGGCTACTAGGCCCGGCTCCCCCTTCACCATCTGCAGGACGACCACCTCTATCAGCTGCGTTAGCCTCCTCCTAATGAGCTTGGCCAGAGCCTCATCCACCGGAACGCCATCCTCCCGGCTCACAGTCACAGCGAGACCGCGGTTCGCCTTGGCGACGCTCCGCGGTCCCTCTGCCGCTGCCCCGCCCGTGTTCTGGCGCTTCGCTGGAGGACGCTCCGACACTTGCCCCTCATCGGTACCCTGCCTTTTTATTTTCTGGCCCCGCTTGCCGGGACCGGGTTTGTCCTCCCCGCCGGACATTACAACAGGGAGACCATCCCCACCCCCAGCAAGCGCAGCCTTCCTCCTTGCAATCTTTGCTTTCCGTTTCTGCGCTTTGCTTTCATACCGACGGAAGCCCTGGTCCTCGGGCTTCCTCGGTGACGGCGTCCTGAGCAGCACTTCCACGTCTACTTCTTCCACTTCCTCTTCCAGTGACAGGTTCACCAGCTGTAGCTGGACATCTGGGGTCCCCTGCCTCTCTACTCCCGGTGCCCCTTGCCCCAAGGAGCTCGGTCCACCTTCTTCCTTCTTCGGCGGCTCGGTCGGAGGCATAACCCCCTCCCTCGCTACCTCCCCCGCGAGTTTCTTTTCCGCTTGCGCGGTAGGTTTATATTTGATTTCATTAGCGTTCTCCATTATTATCACTTATCTGTGGGAAGAAATCGTAAGAATGGTAGCAGTGCTCCCTTACTACCACCCAGCAACATTTACCCCTACACAGTGGCGCCACCCCCCTGCGCATAGTCGTTAAAAACAGCGATTGTGCGAAGTAGGCTCGCAGGCATGAGATCACAGCTCCTGTGTTGCTTGTTTGTGTAAGGAATCAGTGCGTTTACCGTCCACCCCTAGAAGGTCGCTCGTGACCCTCCGGGGCTGACAACGCACATCATTTCCCCTACACCTCCGTATCCGGTTCAGTGCGGTCTTCCGTTCACCTCAAGGGCGTCCCTGTGTGACACCCCGAGGCTCCCTTCAGTCCACCCTTCCCCTTCCACCGAGCACACCACAGGTCCTGTCATCCCTCCCCCCGTCCGCTTGCGAGCCCATTCCGCACCAACCCCCCGCTGCCCACAGCCGGCTGTGAGGGTCCTCGGCACGTCCTCCCACCTTGACCCTGGGGGTTTGGGGACGTGCTGCCATGAGGGACCTGGGCCCCAGATGGCAACACGGCCAGTGCACTCCTCTTTTACCCGGGCTTGTGACCGGCTCCTAGCAAATAGCTCCTAGTAATATCGTACTGAATCGCATTATAACCCGCCGGGTAATAATGAGATTTCACTTTTCATAGTTCTTATAGTTCTGTCATTAAAGTCTAATGTCGTGAAGTCCACTAAGCGGCGAGGAGGCGGCACACCAGCTCCGTGTTTTGTTTGGAACGTCGTGTTCGAAACAAAAGACTGCGTCGTCGGCCGTCGCCTGTAGCGCGTCAAGCGCGTGGTTTTAGTACTGAATATTTATAGAATTACATTTTGGAGTTTTCTTATACATTATTCTCATATTTTATTACATTTTTAAATAAAATCACTATGTAATATCCGTGCCTCGGACGTAGCTAGGGCTGGCCTTCCTCCCTTCGCATTAGTTGCAGCAATGTAAATAAATATATACTTACATATTTGTGGACAGTCTTACACAAATCTACCTAGTCCCAAACTAATCAAAGCTTGTACTATGGGTACTAGTCGACGATATACATATACGTATAAAGATAAATATATACTTAAAATACATAGAAAACATATAAGATTCAGGAACAAAATACTTGTGCTCACCACACAAATGAATGCAAGCAGTCTTCGTTGTACTAGGTATTAAATACCAAAAACAAGATCCGCGTGAGTTACAAGACGCTTAATTATACGGAGTAAAACAGATTCTATTAAAATAGATACTAAAATTTGCTGCGATTGACTGATTTAATTCTGTTTTTAGTAGCCTTGGTTTTTTTATTGCCTCGCAAGAGGTGAGAAAAATAGAGTATACTCCTCGGGGATAAAGCTGTTTTTGCCTTGGGAGCGCTTAAATCCCTCACTACACTCAGGACTCAGTCTTAATTCCCTCGCTTCGCTCAGGAATTAAGTCATTACTCCCTCGCTCCGCTCGGGAGTAAAATTTGGAGTCCTTCGTTACGTTCGGGATTCAATATCGCACCCGTGACATAAAACAGTGTTTTATCCCCTTGGTGTATAATCTACTATGATATGTTTACCGAATATACTGAATACATAGTATAAGTATTAGTGGTATAATGAGTTCTAAGATATAAAAATACTAGCTTTTTCCCGCGGCTTTGCCCGCGTACTAAACGTAATTTTCAATCGACTACAAAAAAGGATGATTTCAGTTAGATTTGCCCCGACCTGAGGTATGTTTGTGTGTTTGCGATTATCTCGAGTTTGGTTTAACCGATTTAGATGCGGATCGGAAAAGTATTTGTTACATTCTGGAGCCATTGCATGCCACCAAACGATTGCCATAATTGTTTGAATTGTTACTTCGGCAACGACTTACCTACTACTACTAAGAGATTATGATTTCTACTCTTGAATAGAAGCTTTTGCCCGCGGCTTCGCTCGCGTCAAAGTCGGGGTAATATCCAATTTAAAAAAAGCGGGACTTTCCCTGTGCAAAACAATGAGTACAATTCAAGATCCAGCAAATTTTTTTTAGGTGGATACCTATACTATATATGTAGCTGTACTACTTACGATTTTTTGCATTTTACATAGTAGAATGCGAAAGGTATGTATATATGTATGTGAATTTTTTTAGTTCCCCTAGAACTTCTCAACGCGTTAACCGATTTATTAATTTTTATTATTATTAATTATTTCGAGCTTTTTTTTCTTGGAACACATACATTATATATATTTTTGTGATCGTCTCTTCAAATGCTTCATTTTGATACCTCAATTGCTAGGATGATAGATTTTTTTTACGGAACACTCAAAATGTAGTCTACATTCCGCCATATTGTTTTTATTGCAAGTTGCAACGTCAGATATTCTATGTCACCCGGGATAAAAAATTCACATACATACATACATACATGAAACCTGAACACATTACACTCCTTTTCTTGGGCAGTCGTGTAATAATTTTCAAAACATACTAAGTTTGGGTTCCTCCAGATACGATACCGTCGAATCATTTTTTATAAAATATACCCCAAATTATACCTAATATCCTCATTCAATTAGTAATTATCAATGTCCGGGTTTGGATGAAACTTGGTCTAATTGCACGAGTAATTATTTATCATATAGTTAGTAAGCGCACTCGACGCTGTCTCATTCGATACAAAGTCCCCGTTCTTACTGGTATTAATAAGAACGGGTCCAAAAAGTTCATCTAAATTTTTGTTACAGACGATAGAAGATGCTACATTAAACGTCACCGGGCGTCCTTATGAATTTAAGAAAAATCTTAACAGCGCGATCTACAAAATTCACGGTATGTACAGCGACATCTACCTGGTAATTAATTTTCTATGTTCTACTCTTTGTAAAGTCAAAGTTTTTGCTGCATGGTCTCTGCACCTACTCGGAGCAAAAATGTATTCTATTAAATTAACCTTTGGTGGAAACTGTAGCTCTAGTATAAGTTTTTTCGAAACATTAACTAATTCGAACGCGTAATGCGTTTTGTCTCAAAATGTATGAAAACGCTCTCACCGAGTTTGAAATACGCTTGTTCATCGGTTAGCAACAAATGTTATACTCGCTGTTTTAGTTTCCACTAGTGACCACCAGAGGCGCTGTTCACGTTTTCATACCACTTTAGAGCTACTGACTGGCGTGAGCGGGTATCAATCAACATCTTCTAGCCGCACGGGTCCAATAATAATGTGTGAAAATCGTGTAAGTTTAAATCGATATACAGCTTCATAGTAGAGGAGTTCTACGATATCAATGTATGGGAGGGTCATAATAATTCCCAAGGAAGCGATGTTTGATTTTTTTAGTTCTTTGTGTGTATCTTTTTGACATACTAAAAATCTTCCAAAATCTGACCGCGCAAAATGCGTTTTTTGATTCGCCAAAAAAAAATTTTTGGATTATTTTTTTATTACTCAATGATGCTTAGTGCTACACAAAAACTTCGTATTAGAAATATGTTTAGCATACAATTATCTATAACTTTGCTTCTTATCACTTTATTGATAAATCTAATAGTTCACGAGAAAAATGCTTTACAACATTGCGTTTCTTGTTAAAAACCTGTTGGTTAAAAGGCTTACTAAAATTAAACTATACCTTATGCAGACGGCAAGACACTTTACCCTGTGATACTTGGGACCAATAAGAATGATTTCATCTGAGGAAATGAAAATTTCATCCACTGGATTTCAAGATGGCGGTCCTTTTCTAAAATGGAAGCTGCATTTTTTCAAAAGTGATTTGTTACAAAACGGCAGCTGCCATTTTATTAATACTGGTATCAATCGATTGGTACTGACACCATTTAATTAATTAAGAAAAATGTTATTTAAAAATTAAAGATGGCGGCAGACTATTAACAAAAATGTAAAATTTTCATTGTTCTTTTTTTCATTATATTAAAAATAACAACTAAATGTCCAGTTATATCGTCACTTTATTTATTTAAATAAATTCTCGTAGTATTATCTACGAGATAAAACAAAAATTATGACAATCCGTCGATTAGTTTCTAAACTATATGAATTACAAACGGGCCTCGGCAACTGTATCACGGTAGATACGGAAACAAACTGCTTTTTTGTAATGAAAATAAGACGTTGTACAGTCGTAGTAGTGAAGAGACCGAACTTAGTGATTGTTTTTGATGCTATCTAATTTTCATCCGCCAGAAACCGAGATTACGCCACTTTAAAATAATACATTTAAAGTATTCTACCAAGTTAAGGGGTGCACAGATTTAAAAATTAAATATGGCAATCGAAATATAAATACTGGACACATTTGGAAATTCAATATATGGCAATCGAAAGAGGAAACGCTACTTAACATTTGAAAAATAATAATTTAAATCCTGATGCTTTTTTTTTTAAATAATAAAAATGGGGAACATTAAACAGGAAACTTTTATTTATCTTTGTTACGCAACAAACTACTTTTATATTCAAAATACAATGTAATAATCGCATTTTGTAATAAATATAAATATTTAAAAAAACTGTTTTCTCTCATTAAAAAAAATTGTTTGAACAAAATATACAAAATCTGGGCTTTTACAGGGTATAAATAAATAAAAAGTCGTTAGTTGCAAAACGAAAAAAAAAGTTTTTTTTAATTTTATTTCCAGAAGAAAAGTTTTAAAATCTAAGCGTTTTTTCTGTTAAATAGCGTATTTATATTTCGATTGCCATATTTAATTTTTAAATCTGTGCACCCTTTAACTTGGTAGAATACTTTAAATGTATTATTTTGAAATGGTGTAATCTCGGTTTCTGACGGATGAAAATTAGATAGCATCGAAAACAATCACTAAGTTCGGTCTCTTCACTACTACGACTGTACAACGCGTCTTATTTTCATTACAAGTGCAGTTTGTTTCCATATCTACCGTGATACAGTTGCCGAGGCCCGTTTGTAATTCATATAGTTTAGAAAGTAATCGACGGATTGTCATAATTTTTGTTTTATCTCGTAGATAATACTACGAGAATTTATTTAAATAAATAAAGTCACGATATAATTGGACATTTAGTTGTTATTTTTAATATAATGAAAAAAAGAACAATGAAAATTTTACATTTTTGTTAATAGTCTGCCGCCATCTTTAATTTTTAAATAACATTTTTCTTAATTAATTAAATGGTGTCAGTACCAATCGATTGATACCAGTATTAATGAAATGGCAGCTGCCGTTTTGTAACAAATCACTTTTGAAAAAATGCAGCTCCCATTTTAGAAAAGGACCGCCATCTTGAAATCCAGTGGATGAAATTTTCATTTCCTCAGATGAAATCATTCTTATTGGTCCCAAGTATCACAGGGTAAAGTGTCTTGCCGTCTGCATAAGGTATAGTTTAATTTTAGTAAGCCTTTTAACCAACAGGTTTTTAACAAGAAACGCAATGTTGTAAAGCATTTTTCTCGTGAACTATTAGATTTATCAATAAAGTGATAAGAAGCAAAGTTATAGATAATTGTATGCTAAACATATTTGTAATACGAAGTTTTTGTGTAGCACTAAGCATTATTGAGTAATAAAAAAAAAATCCAAATTTTTTTTTTTGGGGGGTCAAAAAACGCATTTTGCGCGGTCAGATTTTGGAAGATTTTTAGTATGTCAAAAAGATACACACAAAGAACTAAAAAAATCAAACATCGCTTCCTTGGGAATTATTATGACCCCTAAGGCTAGATCTCTTCTACTATCAGTCGTCGATCGACTTCAGCCAACCGTCGATTGTGGAAAAATCACTAGAGCCTATAAACACAAATGTATCGAATTAACAATGTAGTTCACACATAAATAAAATAAATAAGCCAAAACAGTAGCTCTAGTATAAGTTTTTTCGAAACATTAACTAATTCGAACGTTTGCGTTTTGTCTCAAAATGTATGAAAGTGGTATGAAAACGTGAACAGCGCCTCTGGTGGTCACTAGTGGAAATTAAAACAGCGAGTATAACATTTGTTGCTAACCGATGAACGAGCGTATTTCAAACTCGGTGAGAGCGTTTTCATACATTTTGAGACAAAACGCATTACGCGTTCGAATTAGTTAATGTTTCGAAAAAACTTATACTAGAGCTACAGCTCGCGACCACGAATGTTGCGATACATTCGAAACGTCGGGTAAAACCTTACAAAAGGTAAATAAATCATAAGTGTACGCGATTAAGTCCCGTTTCCAATAATAATGATTGAAGCTGTCTTCGTTACCGGTTTTGAAACGTAAACTCATGACGTTACTTTTAAATAAATGTTATTATTCTATTTCTAATTATTTAAATGATGACCTCGAATGAATTGTTACGAGTATAATTATTATGAATTTGATTTCATTTTGGAACATATGACATGGAATTTTTATAATATAAAGTAATGTAATAAGAATATAATGTCATCATCAGACTATATACGTCCCACTGCTGGGCACAGACCTCCTCTCATAGGTGAGAGGGATTGGGCAGTAGTCCCCACGCTGGCTCAGAGCGGGTTGGGGACTTCACATACAAACTTTGAATTTCTTCGCAGATGTATGCAGGTTTCCTCACGATGTTTTCCTTCACCGAAAAGCTAACGGTAAATATCAAATGATATTTCGTACATACGCTCCGAAAAACTCATATAATGTAATGTTATTAAAATTATAATGTATTGGAATAGTGTAGTATTGCTACTTGCTCAATGTTTTTGTATGTCAACTGGCAAAACATAGTAATTTAATATCCCTGTATTCAGTTATACCTATGTTTTACTTTGTACTTTGGATACACGAAAAATCCATTTTTAACACGCTTTTATTAGGTCGACCTGTATGTAACTATGTAATGGAATCTAATGTAACTAATTTAACCATCTTCCAAGCATCGTAGCGTCATGAAAATTGGCAGCTGTATGTAGTTCTGATGACAATACAATAATATGGTACTGTCGAACTGATCTGATGATGGAGCCGGAAGATATGAACTGGAACTTCATGATGGAACATCGTATCAAAGCTGTGTTTGGATTTGTTAGAAAAGTCTTGCAATGATCTTTGACCATGATTAGGTTTCAAGGTCTGATAGGTCGACCTGTATGTAACTAACTATGTAATGGAATCTAAGGTAACTAATTTAACCATTTTCCAAGGATCGTAGCGTCATGAAAATTAGCAGCTGTATGTAGTTCTGATGACAATACAATAATATGGTACTGTCGAACTGATCTGATGATGGAGCCGGAAGATATGAACTGGAACTTCATGATGGAACATCGTATCGTAGCTGTGTTTGGATTTGTTAGAAAAGTCTTGTAATTAACTTTGACCACGATTAGGTTTCAAGGTCTGATGATGAAGCCGGAAGATAGGCACTGGCATTCCATGATGGAATATCGTATCATAGTCGTGTTTGCACTTGTGAGAAAGGTCACGTAATGGACTTTGAACACGATCAGGTTTCAATTAACATGCAAAGCGTGTTTTTGTAGTGTTTTTAAACTATTAATTTATTTTAAGAATAAACTGTTTCGGGTTTAATAACCCACCATCGATTAATAATGTAAAAAACCGGCCAAGTGCGAGTCGGACTCGCGCACGAAGGGTACTGTCCCATTATCTTTGAAAACGGCAAAAAAATCACGTTTGTTGCATGGGAGCCCCCTTAAATATTTATTGTTTTTTAGTATTTGTTGTTATAGCGGCAACAGAAATATTATCATCTATGAAAATTTCAACTGTATCACGGTTTTTGAGATACAGCCTGGTGACAGACGGACAGACGGACAGCGGAGTCTTAGTAATAGCAGAGACTAGGAATTATATAGAATGCCAATTACGTTATTATTAAGCTATTGTGTTAAGGCGGTTCCATGAGCTAGGTATGCGAAAATACCCCAAGAATTATCCCATTTTTCTCAGGATTGTTGACATTTGTAGACGTGGGAAAAATATATATAATTCTTGATTATATTATCTTTAATAATACAGCTTTCGATACACGATTCATAACACTTCGCTCGATACAATTAATTCCCAAAGTAACCTCCAATTCGATTATTTTTTCCAGCTTTACTTGTTTTTTTACTATGTGACACTATGAAACATAAAAAGGAGAAAAATCAATCATAACTAAGATACTAATTTGACAGCTCGCAATTTCGGTAATTTGAGGCAATATTTTTAAAATAAATAAAAATCGTCAAATTCTGCCGTAACAAGATATCGACATACCTACGGCCTGCAAGCTCTATCTCCGTTACTCTTTCGAAATGTGACGGTGACGGCAACACACTCGATTTTAGATTTATCTGGGTACATGAACGGCCTTAAGCAGAGATCGCAGTGGCATACGAATTGAATGGTATAGTGATCTCTCCATAGTGAAACTAGCTACAGCAGGCCCATTATTTTAAAATTACGCCACAATGTATAGGCATTGGCAGTCTATATAATTCCTAGTCTCTGGTAATATAGGGTCCCGTTTTACCCTTTGGGTACGGAACCCTAAAAAGCTTGCAGTAGTACAATAATAGTATGTATATTATATTAGTAGTATTAGTACAAAGAAAATATTTCCCGTAACAATAGGTTCCTACTTATTAAATTTATTAGTTTGATGAAAAAGGTTTTTTCTGTGCACTGGAAGGTCACTTAGCATACAGATATTTAATGACTTTGACTGTTCAAACTTAGTACTCTTAGGCGACTTCCTGACTTGGCGGGGCGGGATCGATATGTGACATTTTCTTCTTTGACGTAAACTTACTGACGTCGCAAATATTCTCACTTGACATAATACTGTCAGTATTACGTTTGCGCAGTAGTAATATCATGCGCGGAAGCGGAGCAGTACCGTCTTCGCATCGTCTCGCTACCGCGCATCCCGCGCCAGTCAGGAAGCACTCATTTAAGTGTAGGGGCGTAGTAAAAAAGGGTATCGCGTCGACTGACAGCTGACACTGACATTTGACACTTTTCTCATATCGTACAGCCTCCGCACCGACAAATCAGGAAGTCGCCTTAACATACTTACTAAATATACTGTTCAATTATGAATATTACCTACTTATCGTAATACCAATTTCTATAATAGTTATTTACGATACAAGGGTTGTAAAAGAAAGAAAGGCCGATATCGCAGATGTTTGGGGCCCGAGCCGCAGGCGAGGGTCTCAAATATGCGAGAGAGGGCTTTCTGTTTTACGACCCGTGTTTTGTACACAATTTTACGTCACCACTTGGCCAAAAAGTGGGTTTTTCTGATCGCGCAGCGTGCAAAAAAACGCGCTTTTTGGCAAGGTGTGGTGTAAATGTCTATTTATTTTGCGCCCCTCCCAAATAACCTAGCAAACGAAGAAAAATGTTCGTCTTAAGTGCTAACTCACCCCAGTACATAATACTACATTTACCTTGTTTCAACGCACTAAGACCTATATTCCAATGACACTTTGACTCAAGTATAACAGGTGCATAAAACGATCGCTCGATAGGGGAGACCGGGGCGCAGGGGAAATGCAGGTAATGCACCTAAATACAATACGGGTTGGGGATGCACAAATTTATTGGCTCGTAAACGTCTGAGCTAATCCCTTTAAATCGCTAGCAGGGGAGGCGCGGGTGAATTGGACTCGTACCTAATTATTGCAGCTATTGGGGAATGCTGGCATTTTATAAATGTTTATGGGTTGAGGTTAGTGTGAGTTATTGGAGCGCGAAGGCACGCAATGTGTTTTACCAAAATAGGAATTTGGGATTCGAAACAAATAACATTTCCGTTGTTTCTTTCGTAAGGTTCGTGTCTTGAGTATTTAAATGTATTTTATTTTTATTGCTATAAATAAAACATCGGTTAGGCTCGCTCTAGTTATAGGGATTCTCGGATTCTGTAGGTACCGTAAAATGGGGTAAGTAGGGATTGCGAGGACAGTTGGGTTATGAATGGGGAGAGTAGGGATGGCAGAGAGGTGAGCTGGTTTTTATACGCTGCTGCTAGGTAACATATTAATTCTAATTACAAATCATGTTATTATAATATGCATAATCCCAAAGTGTTGATCCTACAATTTCCCAAACTTGCCTTAGTATGAAATCCCACCTCACCCCAACCTACCTGAACTACGGTGAGGTGGGATTTCCAACTTTTTGTGTTTATCGTTAAAGTTATGAACACAAAATCATAAAAAAACTAAAATACAAACATCCGGAACACTTTTTTTGTAAATAAATCAATGTGCCACATACAAAAATAAACTTTTATCCGGGTTTGAACTTAGGTTTTGTGCCAACTCACCCCATTGTACGGTACCTTTAGTATAAGTTTTTTCGAAACAAAAACACTAACGAACGCGTTTGCCTTTAGTCTCATTTTGTAAGGCAACGTGAGCAGCGCCTCTGGTGGCCTTAAATGGTAACTGTTTTTTGCCATATAAATTAAGACTTAACGCAAACGTGTTCGTTTGTGTTTTGTTTCGAAAAACGAGAAGGGCTGAGAAAGAGAGGCTGGTTTTCAGATACATGATTCTTGACTAGGTATATAATTGTGGTATATTGACAATAGCCAAAACATGATTGCTTCAAATATTCTCGGTAGAAAAAAAACCAAAGTTGAGTCTATATTTTCCTTTTTTTACTTAGCCAACTAAAACAACGCATTATTAAAAGACGCGATTAAGTTAATATGGTGGTATTTTACCTGATCTAAACTCTGTCAAGAGGAAATTTAATAAACCTGCACACAGTCAGATATTAAACGAGATTTGTCGAAAAAAATATTTTCGGAGAGTGCTGCATTCCGTTTTGTCGTGAGCGAAAAACATAAGGGCGTCTCTTTCAATCGATATATCTTAAAAAAGTGACATACTACGAATCCGAAAACATAAGAAATCAATCCATATCGTCTAAAGGGAATCAACGACTAAAAACAGGCACTTCCAAACAAACTGTTTACACAAAATATTGTTATTAAGGCGACTTCCTGATTTGTCAGTGCGGAGGCAGTACGATATGAGAAAAGTGTCAAATGTCAGTGTCAGCTGTCAGTCGACGCGATACCATTTTTTACTAGGCCCCTACATTTAAATGAGTGCTTCCTGACTGACGCGGGATGCGCGGTAGCGGGACGATGCGAAGGCGGTACTGCTCCGCTTCTGCGCATGATATTACTACTGCGCAAAAGTAATACTGACAGTATTACGTCAAGTGAGAATCTTTGCGACGTCAGTAAGTTTGACGTCAAAGAAGAAAATGTCACATATCGATCTCGCCCCGCCAAGTCAGGAAGTCGCCTTACGTTCAGATACCAAGTGGAAAACTTTGGAAGTTCAAGACATTACTTCCACTTCCAAAAGTGGCACATCTTACTAACTTGTAATCTGTTGGAGTCCCGCCGCCCTGTATATTGAGCGGAAAATATACAATTTGCAAGTTTACACCGACTGATGCCAGTTGACGGCTGATTATTAAACAAAGCTTAAAAAAAAGTAGCGATTTTTCTACCGTAAAAATCTTTAATGAGGCATTAGAATATAGCTCGTAAATAAAGTGACATAGAGTATAGAGTTTAAGCTTATTTTAAATAGTTAGGGTAGAGCAAAATGTCATTTTGCTCGAATGTGGAGCAGCCCAACTGGGGAAGCACATCCGCCTTGCAGAAGACCACAGCCATAATAATATTATTTACTATACAGTATATAGTGTTATAGAGCGCTCGTGGCCCAGCGGCGCCTGCGTACCGCTTGCGGTATCTAAGGTTAAGCAACGTGGGCAGCGGTCAGGACTTGGATGGGTGACCGCTTTGAGTGGTTACTAAGTGAGCGCTCCCGTGCTTTGGAAGGCACGTTAAGCCGTTGATCCCGGTTGCTGTCTATGGCAGCAGTCGTTAAGCCGAGTTGGAGGCCTTCGGGCGGCTTGAGAACTTCTAACAGTCAAGTTGCCCACTCACTTGACAAAGCCTAATCCCAATAAGGTCTAGTTTCCCCTCGGGGTTGGAAGGTCAGATGGCAGTCGCTTCCGTAAAAACTAGTGCCTACGCCAAATCTTGGGATTAGGTAGCGGACCCCAGGCATCCTCCAGGATGCAAAACTGTACTGGGATAACGCTAGGAGGATGATGACTATACAGTATATAGTGTTGTGTTCCTGGAGGTGAGCAAGGTTGCCAGAGTTTCCAAGGATGTACTGTGTTGAGAGCGAGGGACCTAAATTTGTCCCTTTTCCTGTCAACATAGTGATTCCCCTAATTTTATAAAGGTTCGTCAACGCGCTAGTGACTACTTTGGAGTTGCGGGCGTATATAGGCTACGGTGTCCGCTTACCATCAGTTGGTCCGTAACAATCAAAGGAACTAAGTTATGTTGGACGCTTTCAGCAAATTATTCGTACGTACTTTGTAACACGAGCGTAACCGGAACGAATTTACATATCCAGATCTTAACTGGTCCTTAAATTTTTCACGTAAATGCATTAGTCAGTCGGCAGGTGTTCGCTTAATCAAGCGCTGGAGCGATGCCAGCGCTCCCCGCCTACATTAGCGCCGAAGTTAACTGAAGTTACGAGTCGGAAAAATTCATTAATAAAGCAGTGTGCCGCATAAAGGTAAATCCTATGCCCAGCTCGTTTTTAGACTGTTCAGGTAAAGGCTCATTGCAAGTAGAACCGGTGGCCGTTGGGGCCGAAAGGTTGTCGAGTGGCGACCACTACTGCGACTGATGACCTGGTCGCGGGAGTCCGCTGGATGCGGGTGGCGCAGGACCGGTCATTGTGGCGCTCTTTGGGGGAGGCCTATGTCCAGCAGTGGACGTCTCGGCTAATATGATGATGATGATGAGGTAAAGGCTCCGACCTCAAATGCCTGACAATCTGTCTTACACTTAGCCCGTGAGCGAGATAGGTAGTTGGAAAAGCTGATTCTAGTCAGTCAAGTGGAGGTCAAGAGAAGTAGTGGCAGAATACTCAAAAATACGCGTGAACTAGGTTAAAAAACCAGTTTAAGGCACCAAAGGAGTAAGGCAAAACAGGCAATCTGATGAGTAAGAAGTTCAAAAGAGTAACGAATATAAACGACGTAGAGAGACAAACAATTAACAAAATGAAAATACTTTAACCAAATTACTGCGCCACATACTTGTAACTTAGGGAATGAGTAAAGTTTGTTGATTTCGTTTCGGTAACAGATTCAAAGTTATGCTCTTATTTGAGACAAACACAATATGCAAACGTGAAATGTGCTGATTTAGAATCCCAGGTTTTTAGCACGTTTGTTAGTTTCCAGGTAAATTCGGAACTTGCGCCCTGTAGTCCTGGCATAGAATACGGCTATGGTATCCTCTGCCTGTCGTAGAAGGCGACTAAAAGGGGGTCTTCAGGGTCATAGATGGTCGTAGTTGGGGGCTGCGATCTGCGATCGTCCATAAACATAAAAACATGGTGGGACCCACATAGGTGGAGTCTAGGGCGGCACTGGACTGGCGCGTTCCATGGGAGATCCCAGAACAGTCCGAAATGGGTTGAGGAGGACAATTGACAACATTTCATATTTTTAACTACTTTATTTTATGAACTAGTTAGAAAATAGGTAAAAATTTAAGCCACCCGTATTTTTTCTTTTTCAGTTCAACTCAATATTTCATAAAAAAAACACGTTGAAAAGTAGGTCATTTCAAAAGGGCGTAAGTAAAATATGACGTCATCTTCCCAACAAGAATCCAGAGCCACTCCAGAGCAGCGATTTAAATTGTGTCTGTACTCTGTACTATAAGGTCTCCCTGAATACAGCGAGGAAGATGACGTCAACTTTCGGTTTACAGTAATTTGCGATTTTTTCAAAATTAACGGAGAAAAAAATCGAAAAAAATGTTTTTTGTGTACTTCACACGTTTTTACCGAAATGGTTTTCGAACTAAGACTTTTGGAAATTATGAAATATTGTCAATTGGGGGGTTTTTAGTCGGTGCAAGTCCGACATAACCTCCGCGCTGCTCCCATTTATTTAATCAACATTTAAAATTGAAATTACAATACAACTATAATATGCTCCCATGGTGTGGAGGTATACATAACGGATTTCGCCCCGTTCAAAAAAAGGCAAATTCTCAACTTACCAAAGTATTTGTTACCAATGTAGTTTAGGTACGTTAAATTTACCTACAATGAAAATGTTCATTTCAATATTTGACAAAAGTATTCACGATACGGTTTAGATTGCAATGGCTGTCTCTACACACATGAATCTGCAACAGGGATTGTAGGTATATACTCGTATGTACTGTATATATACTTAACCACTCATTTGCTTTGGGCAACCAGAGTTGCCGAATGTGCATCCAACTGAACTGCTGGCAACTAGAGTTGCCACGAAATTTTATTTTTTATTTTTAATCTGTGGAGGACTCAAATAGTGTTGTATAGATTGATTTAGAAACTCAGATAAACAACATTACGACCGTATAAAAACTATTCAATAGTTTAAGAAATCGACGGCCGTCGCGCATCCCGTATTAGAAAACGGGCCGGCCCGGACACGGAACGATCTAGCGTGAATCATCCTTAAGTTAGGTAGAATTATATATTTTTTATCTGTGTAGGTAAGGTAGTTTTTTGTGGACCAATTATAAGGCCATGTTTTCTAAATGTTATACAGAAATCTCTAAACTTGGGAAAAATCTTCCAATCTTCCTTTTGCTTTTTAATCTTACTTCATCCTGATCGAACAGATCAGACGATCGGTCGCCTGAGCTATCACAAGTGCTGGGTGCTTGTCACGAGTGCTGTAGAGGTGAGACGTACTAGGCAAAACGCGTAGGTACTGAGTCTTGCGAGTACGCGTCCACAAAAAGACTAGATCCAAAGACTAGGTCCAAATACGCGCTAAACCGACCCCGACACGAGGTGCCCCGAAAGAATCCGAACGCGCAGACGAATACGAATAGCGCGTAACATAAAGACTCTTAGACGTTTCGAGTCTTCAGAGTCGTCGTACGCCTAGTACTCTATACGCGAAAAGACGCGCGGGCGGGATCGCGTACTAACGCGTCCATGCCAAAACCTATTCCAAAAACCTGTACCCGTAAATACGTCTCACCTCTAGAGTGCTGGGAGTACAAGCTGCAGTCGTCCTCAAGTATTTGCTGACTGACTTTCGTTCGAGATGTCTCCTAATATTGATAAAACTGCTGAAACTTGCTTATCCACTGTCTGATATTAAGGCGATATATCGATTGAAAGAGACACCCTTTGTTTTTCGCTCACGACAAAACGGGATGCGACCCTCTCCGAGAATGGCTTTTTAGACAAATCTCGTTAAATATCTGACTATGTGCAGGTTTATTAAATTTCCTCTTGTCAGTATCTAGATGAGGTAAAATACCATCATATAAACTTAATCTTGTCTTTTATAATGCGTTGTTTTAGTTGGCTAAGTAAAAAAAGGAAAATAGAGACTCGACTTTGGATTTATTTTCTATCGATAAAATTTTAAGCAATCATGTTTCGCTATTGTCAGTACCACAATCATATAGTCAAGAATCATATCTCTGAAAATCAGCCCCTACTGTTTGCTAGTCTGGGCAGGACAGCGTTTCAAAGTCTCCAAATTTCTTAGTGTAGCGCCTTAAAAGTACACTTAGTGATTGAAGGGCCAGTGTTATTGAAAAAGTTTTGTAGTAGCTCCGATACCTTTGAAGGCTTACTGGGATCCCAATCCTCTTTGCCTTTGTCTTGTTTTACAATGCCATTTTTTCCTAAAAACTCCGTATATATCCATTTTTGGGTTCCGAACCAAAAGAGTAAAGGGGAGCTCTTATGGTTTCACTTTTTCTGTCTGTCTGTCTGTGACATTGCTACCTAAATATCTCAAGACCTTCTTATGCTATCGATTTGAATTTTTTGTTATTTAAACAAGGGTAACCAATGCTTCGAACTTGTTTTCTTTTTTTTTATAAAAAATTAGATATACATGGGAGAGAAATTTGTAATTTAATCACCTTCGCATGCATGTGTTTTGTAAATTCCTATGAAATTATACTGGATCCCTTTTAAATAAAAAATAAATTCAGTCGCGCAAATTAGAAATAAAATAAAATGCGCCGATAAATGCCGCTGTACCCATGGCGTTAAATCTCTACCACATTCATTTTAGATTTTTCGGGTACTTACAGATACGTACCTTGTACGGAACCCTCGGGTCGGACTCGCACTTGACCGGTTTTTTGTATACTGGCACTGGCAGCCATTGTTCCTGAGAAATTTGCTATGTAAAATGACTACTTAAAATGAGTCTCAAAAGAACGTAAAAGCACGGTTGTGAAATGTTATAACTTAAATAACAAGGCCTGTTGTTAAGAGGAGGGGTAGGGCAAGCACTCTCCATACAAACTTTGTGCAGGATTTTCTTCGTTTGTGTTTGCATTAAAGTTATGGTTTTTGGTCAGTATGCTTATTTTTCTGCTAGCTATTTCGTGATGTATTTTTTTTTCATTGATATTATTTTTAAATATTTTCATTTTTTTTTTAATATTTGAAAATTTCCACATCACTTTCTTCGCATATCTAATATTTACATTAAAAAAATATATTACATTCGTTAGTGCCAAAACCTACGAATAAAACGTGCACAGAGTTTGTATGGAGAATGCATTGCCCACCCATGCGCCTTAAAAGAAAGTTGTTAAAAAAACACCTAAGCATACGACATATGACTCATAATCATAACCGTTCTTTTAATTTCAGCAACTAAGGTAGCATGGCATCACCCTTATGAAAAAAAAACTCAAAACATATGAGTTTCGGTTGTTTGACCTTGAACCCTTGAAATGTTTATGGCGCCTATATTTTTATTGGGATCCATGCTTTTCGTAAAATTAGTACGTCCCATGTCAACCCTCATAAAACAACATGGTTGCTCAAATATTTTCAATGCAATCTCCATATTCGTTTATGTCGTTTTTTTTTCACGACTCCCTTGCTCGTAGTAAAATGTTGGCGCAAAGAGCTTTGAATTTTAAGGAATAATTTAATCAGGTTTAATGCGATTTTATAAGTGCTTTTTAACTCGAGTGCTGTTAATTGGGGCATGGGAATCTTATCTTTATTTACTGGTGGCGTGAGTGGACTTTTTTAAACGTCAGTGGCAAACAAGTGTACGCGCCATGGCGGGAAGCGAAGCCTATATATGCTTGTAGCTCCAGCGGAGTCTCATTCGCTTTGCCGCCCCTTAAAAATGTAGGTATTTTTTGTAGTCTTTCGGAAAACCCTCGGCAACAAAATATTTTAAGTGATCTGCCCCCCTTTCTATGAATACAGCCTTGTATCTACTTTACTACTTTATTTTTATTTATTTATTTAATAATCAGGGTATAAAAACATAAAATTAACATTAATTATTTAACTTAGTCAATACTCAGAATTAATTAATAATAACAGAATTAAATATAAAGCTGAAACTGCTTACAATTAAAATAACTAAATAAAAACTAAGAAATAATTAAAATACTAATAATATGTTACCCTATATTTCAAAATAATAAATGTCTCAACGAGCAAAACAAATCATACTCGTAGTAAGTTTTATGTTAATGTTGTGATATTGATTTAATACATCATGTTATTTATAGACAAACTATGAAAAGAGAACTTAAATTAGGTACAATAACTAACTGAAACTAAATATTTACTGAGTATTTATGTTTAAAAAAAACATAGTATCTTATTAGTGGTAGCGGTACAGGCCCAATTTCAATGAAAAACCGCAAATCGATGTACAGTTTAGCCATTTGGCACACGCATACTAAAGGTCGAAACAAAATTTTTGACCCGCAGTTCCTAAAAAAATTTCCCTTAGTAGGGGGGAGTGCCGAGACATTCTTTTTTTTGTATGGAAAAAAAATATATTTTTTTTAGAAACCTATCGTGTGTGGTATCATTTGAAAGGGCTTTTTGAGGCAATTCTAAAAATATACCACATCATTACATTTCAGCCATTTTTTTTTAATAAAATTAAAAATAATTTTCGGAACATACCAAGTTTGAGGTCCTCCAGACACGATATGGCTGATTTTTATTTTGTTCAATATACCAAAAATGATATGTTATATCCTCATATCTAACCTCAAAAAAGCAATTTTGAAATGATTATCATTAAGTATTTAAAAAAAAAAATCGGGAAATTTTTTTAGGAACTGCGGGTCAAAAATTTTGTTTTGAGCTCTAGTATGCGTGTGCCAAACGGATAAACTGTACATCGATTTGCGGTTTTTTTAATCGTACGGCTTACACTATATCTAATATAGCCATATTAAGGCTACATTAGTGTTACCTATAGGTACAAATGAATAAAGAGAGCAAAAATAAAGCTGATATAACTAATATAATAATAACTGTAATAATCCATCATCTTCACCTAATAACCCGGTTCATTTAGATTCCATCAACCAACAATAGTCCCTATACACCCTGGCGGGTGCTGTCTCTGTGTGCGTCCCATGACACGGGCAGGGACAGCATCCGCTCGGTGTATCCCTTGCATTTCATTAAATTGTCAAATAGGCCTCTACGTGTTGGCTATGTGGTACTCGATGGCACTTCGGTACCTCGGTACTTCGGCTCCGCGCACGCCTCCCAAAGGTCCGGGACACTATTGTCCCGTGAACGGGAAAGACTGTAATAATACTCTTAAATTTATGTAATGAAAGACTATTCCCACTTCTAAAAGATTTTCTTTTGAGTTCCCAATAGACTCGAATGGATTATTTGTCGTGTTTTACACACCCCAAGAATACAGTGTAATGTTTTCAGCATTCATGTATATACCGTGTTTGTGAGTATTTGTCTTTTGGAGCTTTTTTGAAGCTAAGAAGTCACCAGATTTAATGTGTTTTTTTACGAAACAACTAAAAGTGCCTTCGCTGTCCTATTCTATGACATACCCTTCGGCCGACCATTAATCCTTTGGGTTGACATAAAAATTTGTCAAATGCAAATCAACGGTTTGCGAGGCGCACCACGCCCCGGCCCAAATGAGACAACTGAGACAAGAAAAATACGAAGGGTTGCCGACAGTCGACGGGGCGGTTTCAGATCATTTAGAGACAAAGTTCCAAACGAAATAACCTCCTACTGAACCCTTGCCATTTGGCATTTGCATTACCGTACTCGCTAGCAACTGCGTAAACGATTTAGTATGGACAAAAGTACAGCACCTCTGGCGGTTTCGCAATAGAACTATGAATCGCCATACTAAATCGTTTACGCAGTCGCTAGCGAGTACGGTAATGCAAACATTGAAAACTCATGGTAAGGGTACTGACATTTTGATTGCATAAGACAGAGATAGAACATACAGCTAAGACATTTATTTAGCATCAGGTAGGTTACAATAAACTATAGACTATAGTCCCAACTCCTGCACTAGCCGTAGGAAACTAAGTGAAAGGCAACATATTGATTGAATAAAAGTGACCTTACAAAAGTTAAAATATATGACCTTAAATAGAACATACAGCTAAGACATTTATTTAGCATCAGGTATGTTACAATAAACTATAGACTATAGTCCCAACTCCTGCACTAGCCGTAGGAAACTAAGTGAAAGGCAACATATTGATTGAATAAAAGTGACCTTACAAAAGTTAAAATATATGACCTTAAATAGAACATACAGCTAAGACATTTATTTAGCATCAGGTATGTTACAATAAACTATAGACTATAGTCCCAACACCTGCACTAGCCGTAGGAAACTAAGTGAAAGGCAACATATTGATTGAATGAAAGTGACCTTATAAAAGTTAAAATATATGACTATAAACGACCCGGACCATATGATATAGCTCGAGTCGATTTATATTGTAAGGAGCACCTTCACTAACTTTTCCACTCAAATCTAATTCGCGTTAGATCTAAGTAGAGAAAGTATTATTCTTCAATAGCGGACTGTAGAAACTATTATTATTATTGTTTATAGACGGTCACTGACTCTAACTTACTATCAGCGAATTGCTGGTGACTAACTTTGAAACGAAAACAGCTGTTAGGATGGGTTAGGTTAGGTTATGTCTAACTTTCGGTTTACGGATGAAATTACAAGTCGATTATTTTCACACACTATTTATTTATGTTTGTTTTTCAAGATAAAAGTTATGTTTGTTTTTTACACGGTTTATTTTGTATACACGATTAATTGATTATAAATATCCGATCCCTTAGTCTAATTTTAATGCTCAAAAGAAACAGTTTTATACGATTTTACTTAAACTTTTAACGATTCTAACTGAAACTATGACTACAATGTCTAGTATTCCTAAACTTCTTCGGTGAGCGGAGTTCCTGGTTGTTGCTGAAGAGATGATCTGACTGGATAGCACTGTACTGAACTTACATATTCCAGGAATAAAGCTCTTTTATTAACTAGCTTACGGGTCGACCTAACATAGACACTCGACCGACATACGTTTCGACCAAAGTGGAACTCCTCCCCTTTTGGCTTATGGAACTGATGGTTCCAGGCTTCCCCTGTCGTCACGGGAGGCCGTCATGAGCTCATCTTTGGACAGATGAATCGCTCATTCGAGGCGTCTGCATGAGACTTACTACGGGGGCGCTAATCCACCGTGCTCGGGCTTGGGAGTCTGTGACGTGCGAATATATTCGACTTTACGGGAAAATTCCGCGCTCGGGAATTTCTACTGATCAGAGTTTACCCGACACAGACTAGATGCTGTGTGGTACAGGTGCGCCTTAACGGCTTCTTCATTACTGAATTTAATATATGGATTCGAGTCACAGACTTTCGAGCTGTGTCACCATTTGTGACTTTGAGATAGCCAAAATGTCTATATTTTTGGGCTATCTCGAACTATTGCGCAATACTGGATGGGATTTTCCATCGATGTGTGACGCACATAAAAATGCTACTGCGTAGCCGATACTATCTAACTGCGCAATAGTTTTTGGACTTTTCCTTTGTGTCCAAGGAGGTAGTAAATAAGTATACGGACGATACCTAGGTACTTATACCGTTCACCTAGCGTGAACGGAATGCTAACTAGTTGGGTAAATAACATGGTTTCTTAAGTATTTGAGCTTACGAAACAGGATTACTCTTAAATTTACCTAACTGTTTTCTTATCTTTATTGACGGCTATACAAGTCATCGTGACTGTAAAATAGGCTCATTTTCGCCGGTTTTGGGCCCGTCCGCCACATTCTCCCCGCCGTCTGAACACTCAGACACTGTGGCAAGGGTAGCTATTGGTCTTCTTCTGGATCGGGACTCGGCGCAGGCTGGATGCCCGACGCAGGCTCGTAGCTCGGAGCAGGCTCGGTGCTCGGCGCAGGCTCGGCGCTCGAAGCAGGCTCGGTGCTCGGAGACTCGATGCTCGCCGCAGGCTCGGTGCTCGGAGACTCGTTGCTCGGCACAAGCACGGCCAGGCGTGAGGTTGCCCGGCGTAGCACGCCGTACGTTGGGCGGGCGTCCACATCCCGCACTTTTCCGTTGGGCCTTGGATTGGTGGCCACGACTAGCCCTCGCGGCCAGACATTGCGAGGGCTTGCGGGGTCGGCAACTTTGTGTTTTGTTGCCGACGTGGATCTGCTGGGCTTGCCCGCCGGAGTGTTGGCGGGGGCCATCAGTGGGTAGTACGTTCGTACCCATCGCCGCCAGAAGTGGTCTGCCAAGCGCATGCGCTTGGTGCCATCTTCTCTCGTCGTCTTCCTCGCTGGGACCGACGACGGGACGCTGATTTGTCATCCCCTCCCGGCTGCCGCCTCGTAAAGGCGCAGCCGGGGTGACGAAGCGCTCGTTCGGGCGCTGTGGCTCTTCGTTTCTTCGGAGAGCCGGCGGCCGCTCTTCATGTGCGGCCGCGCGGGGCGACGCTTTCTTGTTGCGCCGCCTGTAGCGCTGGTGGGCCTCCGGCCGGGAGGCCGGGAGGTCGTACAGGGGCCGCGCGCGCACGTGCGCGCGGCGCGGTTGGCACGGCTCGCGCGCCGGTGCCTCGGCCGGGATGTTGTCCCGGGACTGCGCGCGAGAGTTCGCGCAGCGCAGTTGGCGGGGCGCGCATGCCTGTGTTCCGGCGCGCGCGCTGGGCTGCAGTTGCAGCGCCCGCGGGTTCGATCTTGAACAAAATACAGGCTTTAGATTATCATTGTTAACATGTGCGCCCCTACGGCGGGCGCGTTTTAACAATTTGTTGTGAGTTTTCTTCAACTGTGCGGCCTGCTCGTCCGCCGACCGCACGTCGTCTGCGGTGACGCGGCGTGGAGCCGCGTCGCGCGGCTCACGATCGCGCGTCGTGTGGTACACCGCATGTTCGTCCGCTCTGGGACGTGGTACTCCCCCGAAGATAGCCCACCCCAGTGCGCATTTTACGGCAACTGGGGCGTTCCCTGGTCCTGTCCTCACTACCTCGGGTATTAATAGGTGCCAGTGATCGGCACCTAAGAGCAGCTGCGGCACGCCGTAGCTGCTGACTGCTCCGCGGGCTTCGCGCAAGTGCTCGTATCGAGCCCGCAGTTCCTCGCCTACGGCCTGTCCTCTTAGGCCGAGGCTTCTCACCGTCCTCATGTTGACCGGGTGAGCCACGCCTCCGCTTCTGGGGCGTACATGAGCGGACACTCGCTCGGAGTGCCCGCTGTGCGCGATTCCTCCTACGCCGCGCACAATCAGCTGTTCCCGTGGTCCAGTGGCGCCCACGTGGTCAGCGACCGTCTGCTCCAAGAGAGAGACCGTTGATCCCTCGTCGAGCAGGCAGTAGATATGGGCCTCGCCCTTGGGGCCCGATATCGTAATTGGCAGGACCTTCAATAATACCTCTGTATTTTCTTCCGCGTTGCTCGCGTAGCTGCTCTGCTCCTCGTGTGGTCCCGCCTGCGCCGTGCCTCCTGCGCACGGCAGCGGCGGCACTGTCGCCGCCGCTGGCAGCGACTGTGGTCCGTGTGTCGCAGTTTGCTCCGTGCCTCCTGCGCACGAGCGTGGCGGCTCTACTGCTGCCTCTGGCAGTGACTGCGACCACTCGCTATGGAGCAGCCTGTGGTGGGGACGTGGGCAGCCAGGCACACTGCAGCCTTTCGTCTTACAGTGCTGGCGGTGGTGCCTGGCATCCAAACACTTGAAGCAGATTCGGTTCTGCTTTACCCAGTCCCATCTCGCCGGTAATTGCAGGGCCTGCACCTTCCGGCACTCGAACGTCCTGTGATTCGCGCTACAGTACAGACATACCTGGATCCGTGACTGCTGTACTTCCTGGGTTGCGCACACCGCCTTGCTAGGCAACGGCTGCCGCGGCTCTCCGTACTCGTTCGGAGGAGGCGCCGGCGGGCGGTTGCTGTTCCACCTCTGGAACCTTGGTGGGTACGTCTGCGGCTGTGCTCCCCGCGGTGCGAGTTTCGCGGCGGGTGCACTGGCATGCGTGAACTCCAGTTGCAGATCACTTTCTTCCAGTAGAAAGTCTGCCATCACCTGGATTTCTGCCTTGCCGCTGTTCCTATGCTCCCGTGCATAGTCGCAGTAGCGCGATCGGAGGTGAGGACTCAATCTATCCGTCACCTCGCGCACCAGCAGCGGATTGTTCGCGTAGTGCGCATCGTCCAGATCCATAAGCGTACTCACTATGTTCATGATCCGGATGGCGAAGTTGTTGAGCTCGTTTGCGCTCGACCCGATGTGCGGCAGCTTCTTGAGGTCTTCTAGCGCCTTGTCCACTAGAAAGTCCTTACGGCCGTACTGCTTATTGAGTATTCTTATTACCAGGTCTGGTGTCGTCGCCGTCGACAGGATGTGCTGCACGCACGCTTTGGCTTCGCCCCTAATGGCGTTTCTCAGCCGCGCAACGTTCTCGTACCCGCTAAACTTATAGCGTTTGTTGCTTTCATTGTACGTGTTAATGAAGCAACGCCACTCGCTTACGTCCCCGCTGAAGTGTGGCAGCTCGTACACTTCTTTGGTTGCTGGACGTGCGGCGGTCTGCATGCGCTCAAACAACTCTACCATACCTTCGGGAGTCGTCGTTGCGGTGAACCGCGATCGAGGCGTCCTGGGCTCGTTCTGCCGTGCCTCTGGTTCACGTTCATGCTCGCTCTCGTACTCCAGTCCCTGTATAGGAGAAAGGGGGCGCCGGCTATACCTTGGAGCCGGACGCACCAACTTCTCAGGCTCCTTGTGAACCTGCGCGATCATACGCTTCGGCGTCTCCTCGATGCGCGCCTGGACTGGCCAACTCTCGTGCGAGGCGATTGACTCGATGTCCCGTACCCGTTGTACTCGCTGGTCTTCCACGTCGCGTCGATCTTCCACATTTAGACGATCTTCCACGTTGCGTCGATCTTCCACGTTTAGACGATCTTCAACGCTGCGGCGTGCCTCCGCGTCGCGTCGCTTCTCGTAGCGACGCTCCACGGACTCGTCCACCCATTTCGAGACACGGTCCTTCGTACGGGAACTCTCCGAATCTATTTGAGCAATCCTTGCCTTTAACCGCTTGTGTACCAAGTCGGTCTGGATTGCGAGCTCTTGGCGGCGTAGTTCCGCCAGCTCTTCAGCTGCGTCGGCCTCTGCTTGCAGTCGCTGCCCTTGCGCGCGACTGATCCGACGCGACACCGTGCTCTCCGGTCTGTGAGATCTATAGGGGGTAGATTGGACGAGGTCCGCGAAGGCAACCCTGTGTGCTGCATCGCCACTCGCCTCTCTTCGGTCGAGGTCCACGAGGGCAGCACTCCCGTGCGCTGCTCCGTCACTCGCCGCTCTGGACTGGCCGAGGTCCACGAGGTCGGCCCTTGTTGCCGTTGCCTCGCCACTCGCCGATGGATGCTGACGGCTGCGTTCCGGAGGGATCACATGTTCTAGCATGTCGTCCTCCAGCCGTTGCTCCGTTGTCCGTGGACGGCCGCTATGCTCGCGTTGCCGTCTCCCCTGGTCATGGATACTCGGTGACCGTGGTGACTGGTCTAACAAGGCTGCGAGCGCAGCCTTGGCGTCACTCCGGTGTTTGCTCACTTTTGTTGACTTCTTGGGCCTCTTCTCCTTGGACCCCCGCTCCGCCGACTGTTTCCGACGCGCATCCCGCGTCAGAAGTGAAGACGAAGGGAACCTTGAGATGTCTGGGAAGCCCCTGAGAGCATCTTGGTTGATGACGTAGTCAACGGTGTTGCTAGCGGTGCCAGCTGCAGCGCCTATGGCGCCAGCCGTACCACCAGCAGTAACGCCGGCGGTGCCAGCGGCGCCGATGGCGCCAGCGGCAGCGCTAGCGTTTATGTTCAGCCCGAAGTCCGACGGTCCTTGCTCTGCCGATCGCCCCTGGCGCGCCGTGGGCGCCAGGAGTACAGATGCC
Organism: Cenopis cana; assembly: GCA_951800055.1. Taxonomy (NCBI): domain Eukaryota; kingdom Metazoa; phylum Arthropoda; class Insecta; order Lepidoptera; family Tortricidae; genus Cenopis; species Cenopis cana. The sequence continues at coordinate 3,661,832 of OX637487.1, read as the reverse complement.
GAAAACCTGGACTGTTCGGGGACGGCCTCTCTGGCCGTAGGCACGTTGCCGACGTTGGCGCCGGCGGCGCCAGCGGCTCCAGCCGCGGTGCCAGCCGGGTCGACAGCTGATCGCCCATTGTCGCCAACAACAGCAAACGCGCCACATCCAGCAGCGCCTGTGGGAGCGCCAACGGCCTCCTGCCGTAGCGCGGCTTCCGCACCCTTCATGAGAAAGGCCAGGCGCTTCTCCTCGTTATCAAGGTCCGACGTTTGGGACCTTGTCAGACGCATAGCGCGCGTCGGAGGAGGAGATCGAGATCGAATTCTCTTAACAGCAGGCGTCTTCATTCGCCCTACTCCGCTCACAACCTAGCTTGACCCTTCCGGCGTTAGGTCTACGCACGTGTGATTATAAATCGCGTTAAGGTGCGATCAGCTGACACGTTCAGCTGATAACGTAACTCGCTCGTGAGTTTCCCGCACAACGTTCCACAAAAAATTGAGCACACGACTCAATATACACGATTTATATTTACAAAGTACAATAATCACACGTAATCCTAACTAACCTACAAGTCCTAAGCTAAAATAATGGATCGGATACAAAAAACAAACAAAAAAGGTGGTGTTCCGACCGCGCGGTCGAAATGCACCCCAACGAAAATAATAAGCCGCTCGCGAAACTGAGTCGATACGTGCTGTTCCGGATCGAATACCAGCTACGTAGACGAAAATATCGATTTTAAAAGATTTTTCCGAAAATTAAAAAAAAGTTAATTAGACTCGAATTTAACACTGTACACAAAACCAAGTCGATACGTGCTGTTCCGGTTCGGATGCCAGCTACGTAGACGAAGATATCGATTTTACAAAATTTTACCAAAAATTAAAAAAAAGTTAAATAGGCTCGAATCTAATACTGTTCATGAAATCAAGTCGATACGTGCTGTTCCGGTTCGGATGCCAGCTACGTAGACGAAGAAAATGAATTTAAACGTTTTTTCGGATTTTTAAGTTCGGCTCAAATTTTCACAGTTCGCGAGACGGGAACTACGCGCGTTAGCCCGGCTCGGTTGCTACGCGCACAGTCACAAAAATAAAGGTAAATCGCTACTGAATTTACACTACTACGCAATAAATCCCGTTCACTTTTATTACGCAGTTAAAACAAACAAATCGTCACTGTTCGCGGATGCGCACTGAGTCCCGTACACAATCAGTGTCGCATATCCCGAATTAAAACGTAAACCGAAAATTGACACGTAGGGGTGCGCGCGCGCGGCGCTATCTGCGCACTCCGCGTACGTTCGGCACTGAATTTAACTAACAGCTGTTGCAACAGCAACCCGCTAAATCAGGATCGCTAAGGACCAAAAATATAAACGACCCGGACCATATGATATAGCTCGAGTCGATTTATATTGTAAGGAGCACCTTCACTAACTTTTCCACTCAAATCTAATTCGCGTTAGATCTAAGTAGAGAAAGTATTATTCTTCAATAGCGGACTGTAGAAACTATTATTATTATTGTTTATAGACGGTCACTGACTCTAACTTACTATCAGCGAATTGCTGGTGACTAACTTTGAAACGAAAACAGCTGTTAGGATGGGTTAGGTTAGGTTATGTCTAACTTTCGGTTTACGGATGAAATTACAAGTCGATTATTTTCACACACTATTTATTTAATGTTTGTTTTTCAAGATAAAAGTTATGTTTGTTTTTTACACGGTTTATTTTGTATACACGATTAATTGATTATAAATATCCGATCCCTTAGTCTAATTTTAATGCTCAAAAGAAACAGTTTTATACGATTTTACTTAAACTTTTAACGATTCTAACTGAAACTATGACTACAATGTCTAGTATTCCTAAACTTCTTCGGTGAGCGGAGTTCCTGGTTGTTGCTGAAGAGATGATCTGACTGGATAGCACTGTACTGAACTTACATATTCCAGGAATAAAGCTCTTTTATTAACTAGCTTACGGGTCGACCTAACATAGACACTCGACCGACATACGTTTCGACCAAAGTGGAACTCCTCCCCTTTTGGCTTATGGAACTGATGGTTCCAGGCTTCCCCTGTCGTCACGGGAGGCCGTCATGAGCTCATCTTTGGACAGATGAATCGCTCATTCGAGGCGTCTGCATGAGACTTACTACGGGGGCGCTAATCCACCGTGCTCGGGCTTGGGAGTCTGTGACGTGCGAATATATTCGACTTTACGGGAAAATTCCGCGCTCGGGAATTTCTACTGATCAGAGTTTACCCGACACAGACTAGATGCTGTGTGGTACAGGTGCGCCTTAACGGCTTCTTCATTACTGAATTTAATATATGGATTCGAGTCACAGACTTTCGAGCTGTGTCACCATTTGTGACTTTGAGATAGCCAAAATGTCTATATTTTTGGGCTATCTCGAACTATTGCGCAATACTGGATGGGATTTTCCATCGATGTGTGACGCACATAAAAATGCTACTGCGTAGCCGATACTATCTAACTGCGCAATAGTTTTTGGACTTTTCCTTTGTGTCCAAGGAGGTAGTAAATAAGTATACGGACGATACCTAGGTACTTATACCGTTCACCTAGCGTGAACGGAATGCTAACTAGTTGGGTAAATAACATGGTTTCTTAAGTATTTGAGCTTACGAAACAGGATTACTCTTAAATTTACCTAACTGTTTTCTTATCTTTATTGACGGCTATACAAGTCATCGTGACTGTAAAATAGGCTCATTTTCGCCGGTTTTGGGCCCGTCCGCCACAATGACCTTAAATAGAACATACATCTAAGATATTTATTTAGCATCAGGTATGATACAATAAATTATAGACTATAGTCCCAACTCCTGCACTAGCCGTAGGAAACTAAGTGAAAGGCAACATATTGATTGAATGAAAGTGACCTTATAAAAGTTAAAATATATGACCTTAAATAGAACATACAGCTAAGACATTTATTTAGCATCAGGTATGTTACAATAAACTATAGACTATAGTCCCAACTCCTGCACTAGCCGTAGGAAACTAAGTGAAAGGCAACATATTGATTGAATAAAAGTGACCTTACAAAAGTTAAAATATATGACCTTAAATAGAACATACAGCTAAGACATTTATTTAGCATCAGGTATGTTACAATAAACTATAGACTATAGTCCCAACTCCTGCACTAGCCGTAGGAAACTAAGTGAAAGGCAACATATTGATTGAATAAGAGTGACCTTACAAAAGTTAATATATATATGAACTTAAATTATGCCCATGTCCACCAGTGGACGTCTTTCGGCCGATGATGATGATATTCAATGGGTACGATGCTTTTATTAAAGTTTTTGATTATGAAGGAGTCATTTTTTGTGACCACTTTACATTGTGAAGAATTTGACTACCTACTCCGCATTTCTTCGCAATTATTGCAAATTAACTTAGGAATCATTGAGACTGTTATTGTCCTATTATTAATCCTGATAGTTACGATAACTTGCACATACGAGTATGTTACAGTTACCCTTTAAACTGGAAATCGACAATACTTTTACAAACAAGTATCATTCACACTTACAATTAGGAAAAAGGTCCTTATTTTTGCAGAATATGGTTCAAATTTGAAGTACAAGGAAAACGTAAGGCGAGTATTTGACAGTTATCTGAGGAAGTTGCTATAGACGGAACTCATCAAAGCATACCGTTAATGTTTATTACATGCCTAAGTTCATATCAAAGGCAGACATACATACTAGCACACGCAATGTGGATTAGTCAAAGACTTAACGAACAGAAGTGCATTGTTGTTTGAGGTCATGTTTAATACCTAACAGGATGTACAGTCGAGGGCATAAATATGTATAAATTTTTGGGCTTTATTTCAATGGAATAAGGTGAAAAAGTGTATACAAATTGGTGCCCTTGACTGTACCACGGCTATGTCACATGGAGGGGAAGTTGTATTTTAAATATCGAAGATAAGATATTTTACTGAAAGAAGACTTCATTTCATTTTTAAAACTAATTAGAGCTGCATTTGCTATTCAATTAAAATTGCGGATCTTTAATATTTAAAGTACTTCCCCTTCATAAGAGTGAAATTAAAAGTAGCTTTTTTATACTTGGTGGCAAACAAGCGTACGGTCCACTTGATGGTAAGCAGACACCGCAGCCTATATACGCTCGCAACTAAAAAGGAGTCACGTGCGCGTTGCCGACCCTGTGTTGACAGTAGAATGGACAAATTTAGGTCTCTCGCTCTCAAGTCTCTCAACACAGTGCATTCACGGGAGCTCTGGCAACCTTGCTCACCTCCAGGAATAGAACACTACATATTTGTATAGTAAATAATGTTATTATGGCTGTATTCTGCAAGGCGGAGGTACTTCCTCAGTTGGGCTGCTCCCAATTCGAGCAAGATGACATTTTGCTGTGCCCTACCTCTCTTATCTTCGTAGGGCAGAACCGGGAAAGCTCTATAAGGATGAAATGCGATCAAAATAACGTGCCACAGCCTTCATATAGCTGTTATCTTTCCATTACATCCCTGTTTGTTGTTCCCAATTCCAAAATACAAGGTAAAACCATGGATTAATTTATCTGGAACAAACAATCGCGTTTTAGACAAAATCAATGGTTTTATTGAGCAGGGAGTAAACTCGCTTAATGGAATTCGAAATTAGCTAGCCATTTTTTACATGTGTATACCAAAATAATTGTTCAAACGGTTTCTAGGTATAAGGTAGGTTTGATTTTGTATTAGAAGTTCCAATGGTAAAGATTCTTGAGCTCAGTTAGTTGGAACCAGTACCTCAGTGCAATTAGCCCAAGTTTCATACAAACCCGGACATTGATAATTACTAATTGCAACCTCTTGGGATATGTTCGGACACCTTTCACCCTGTCCCTAGACCTCCCAAGTGGGATAGCCGAGATAATGACGTCATCTTTTTTTGTATGGGGAAAAAACGAAAATTGCCCTGAAACCTATCGTGTATGGTATCAAACGAAAGGGCTTTTTGAGCCGGTTCAAAAGATATATCACATTGTTACATTTCAGTCGCTTATTCTAAATTAAAAAAAAAAAAAATTTCAAAACATACCAAGTTCCTCCAGATACAATACCGTTGAATATTTTTTTTATAAAATATACCTCAAATGATACCTAATATCATCATATCCAATCCCAATAAAAAAGCCCTTTCATTTGATACCACATACGATAGGTTTCAGGACAATTTTTGTTTTTGACGACCTCTTTAGCTTAGTTGGTAGTGACCCTGTCTACGAAGCTGGAGGTTATGGGTTCGAATCCCGGCCGGGGCATTTATTTGTGTGATGAGCATGAATATTTGTTCTTGGGTCTTGGATGTTTTCTATGTATTTAAGTATTTATTTATCTATATAAGTATGTATATCGTCGCTTAGTACCCATAGTACAAGCTTTGCTTAGTTTGGGACTAGGTTGATTTGTGTAAGATTGTCCACAAATATTTATTTATTTATTTATTTAATACTTGGCTGCTATACGTTTGCCGTACTCGTTAGGTATAGAAGTGAAGTGATCCGCCCTCACTGTTTCTATTTTTATATTCTTTGCCCCATCTATATATAGTTCAAATTACGGCAACCACATTAAAGCGGGATCGTTTACCAGTCGGTACTAAATGCGTCTAATACATTTGTGAGTTCCAAATATGTAACACAGCACTTTCTTACGGGCGTTAAAATAAATACAAATACAAATGCGTTTATTTTTCTCTTTAAATTACAATGGTGTATCGATTAGTAATATCTTATATCTAATTGGCATGGAAAAATCGGTGTGAGCACAGCGATAAGCTGGTAAGCGATAAAAGGCATTTGAAATAGCAATGGTGTAGTTTTAGGCTGCGTTTCCACCAGAAACTCTGGTGGAAACGCAGCCTTATCGAAATGGCTAGCACGAATATGAAAAAGGGAACAAATAAAATGATCACCTAAATAACTTTTGATATCATCAAATTTTCGAACCCTAAAATAAGGTTGAACACTTAAAAAAATTTATCGATCAGCAATTCAGAGTCACCAAAAAACTTCTACCTATTTTTGCAGCACTTGCACCTATTTTACTTATTGCGTTCCTATAAATTTATAATCGCATCAAAAAAATTGTCAAGTACCACCAAAAACACTAAACTACCACCTAATTTCATGCATCTTTTTTCATTAGAATTACATCCAAATATTATACACATCGCATGCTACATTTTAGTAAACAGTTACAAATTAATTGTTTTTAGCACTATAAATATTTCAGTCATTTCCAAAATGTTATAAATTAGAAAGTAAAATTCTAAATTAATTTAAAAAGCAACGCGCAATGTGGCTGTGTGAAATAATAACACGTATACTGCTATCTCACTCAATCAAATACAAAGAATTGTCTGAAGCATAAAACCTATTGATATGTCGTTAGAGTGAAAGGTACCTATTGCTGTTTCATTCTAACTACCTATTGCTGATGGTTTACAAACTACAAGAAGTTTTTTTTTTTAATGCGTTGACGTGAGCGCGTTTGATTGATACCTTTTATTTGAAAATGAGTTTTGTTGATTTATTAAATTGTTAGTTTGTTATGAAAATGGATAAAGGTCCTCAAATGAGTTTACTTTATTAATATAGATAGACTTTCATGGAAAAATTAAAGGAAACTAATAGGTAGAAATAGGTATAGGTAGGTTTAGGTTATGTTAGTTTTGCATCGGCCCGAAGGGCCAAAACAACTCAAAATAGGAGCTCCGCGCCAGCGGAGATCCGTCAATACTGTTCCAATGTCCACTAGTTTGAAATAAAAATAGCTACTTTTATTTCAAACTTCAACTTCTTAAAATCATTTAGCGCTGTCTTGCTCGCACGCGGTGCGACGTGCGAGCGAGACGGACCGTATGGAAAACCGCATCAGTTTGCTAGCAATGAGGTTAGACTAGATTGGAACTGCTTTGCGCGTCGGACATTAAAAAACAATTGCCGCGTGAAATTTGGTGATCATGTAGTATTTCTGGGTATCGAAAGAATTATTTTGGTGTAAATAATTTTAATAGGATTACGAGCCCTGTAATATTTGGATGTAAATTATATGAAATTTGGTGTTTGAAATTAGGTGATCATTAAGTATTTTTGGGTAGTGACTAATTTATTTGGTAACAATTTAATTTAATAGGTTATCGACATGTTACTTCTTTGAGTTGCACTTTATATTTAAAGGGAGTTGAAAATTTGGTGCGAATCTAGTATTTTTGGTAATCAATGTAATTTTTTAGAGCATCATTCGGCAACTAATTTGGTGGTTCGTTAAATGCTACCCTATGGGAACAAATAAAATGATCACCTAAATAACTTTTGATATCATCAAATTTTCGAACCCTAAAATAAGGTTGAACACTCAAAAAAATTTATCGATCAGCAATTCCGAGTCACCAAAAATATTCTACCTATTTTTGCAGCACTTGCACCTATTTTACTTATTGCGTTCCTATAAATTTATAATCGCATCAAAAAAATTGTCAAGTACCACCAAAAACACTAAACTACCACCTAATCTCATGCACCTTTTTTCATTAGAATTACATCCAAATATTATACACATCGCATGCTACATTTTAGTAAACAGTTACAAATTAATTGTTTTTAGCACTATAAATATTTTAGTCATTTCCAAAATGTTATAAATTAGAAAGTAAAATTCTAAATTAATTTAAAAAACAACGCGCAATGTGGCTGTGTGAAATAATAACACGTATACTGCTATCTCACTCAATCAAATACAAATTGTCGTTAGAGTGAAAGGTACCTATTGCTGTTTCATTCTAACTACCTATTGCTGATGGTTTACAAACTGCAAAAAGTTTTATTATTAATTTTTTAATGCGTTGACGTGAGCGCGTTTGATTGAAAACTTTTATTTGAAAATGAGTTTTGTTGATTTATTAAATTCTTAGTTTGTTATGAAAATGGATAAAGGTCCTCAAATGAGTTTACTTTATTAATTTAGATAGACTTTCATGGAAAAATTAAAGGTAGTTAATAGGTAGAAATAGGTATAGGTAGGTTTAGGTTATGTTAGTTTTGCATCGGCCCGAAGGGCCAAAATAACTCAAAATAGGAGCTCCGCGCCAGCGGAGATCCGTCAATACTGTTCCAATGTCCACTAGTTTGAAATAAAAATAGATGTCATAGAAAAATACTACTACCTAGGCAAATTGACGATTATCAGCGAATAGAGTACCTAGAGGCAAAAACATCTGAGAACAAATAGCTGTATGCGACCAGTACGGAAAGCACTGTTGAAAAGATATTAAATTAAATTATGTTATGTACGTGTCTCATTAAAATTACAGAAATTTTGAAGCTTCTATAAAATAAAATCATTTAGCGCTGTCTTGCTCGCACGCGGTGCGACGTGCGAGCGAGACGGACCGTATGGAAAACCGCATCAGTGTGCTAGCAATGAGGTTAGACTAGATTGGAACTGCTTTGCGCGTGGGGCGTTAAAAAACAATTGCCGCGTGAAATTTGGTGATCATGTAGTATTTCTGGGTATCGAAAGAATTATTTGGGTGTGAATAATTTTAATAGGACTACGAGCCCTGTAATATTTGGATGTAAATTATATGAAATTTGGTGTTTGAAATTAGGTGATCATTAAGTATTTTTGGGTAGTGACTAATTTATTTGGTAACAATTAAATTTAATAGGTTATCGACATGTTACTTCTTTGAGTTGCACTTTATATTTAAAAGGAGTTGAAAATTTGGTGCGAATCTAGTATTTTTGGTAATCAATGTAATTTTTTAGAGCATCATTCGGCCACTAATTTGGTGGTTCGTTAAATGCTACCCATGAAAAACTAGCTTTTAAGGCGAGGGATAGGGCAAGCTCTCTCCATACAGCTTACGGCCTACTCGTAATACATTAGAATGAAATTGATGCTGAGATGGTAAAAGTGATAGTCACGAGTGGCCGTGTAGTAAAGAACTCATTTATTAAATATCTTCATCTTTATATACATTTTATTGTAGGTTGTGCTTATACAAGCAATGCGCGTTATTGTTACAGTAAACTTTACTATTGTTACTGTGAAATACTAATAAAAAGCCAATTGCTATATTACAATGAAAAACCTAGCTTTTAAGGCCAGGGGTAGGGCAAGCTCTCTCCATACAAACTTTGTTCAAATTTACGGCCTAATACATTAGAATGAAAGAGATGCAATATAACATGATATGTTATATATGATATAATATGTATGTTAGTCTTTAAGGTACTTGTATTATGGGCCACAGATGCCTGAAATAAATGATTAAATAAATAAATAACGGTGACGTCATATTTTCTAGCTTCAAACGAATGTTCAGCGCGCAATCTCCAGTATATGTACCCTAAACTTCTTGCGTTTAAAACATCTACAGTTTGGGTTTCAAAAGTAATTGGATGTGAATAGTATGACTTCCTACAATGACATTTTTTTATTTTTATTCAATAAGGCTCACAAAACAAGTTACAGGCATTGTTTGATAATAAGGTAAGTGTTAGTAACTAGAGCTGGTCTGTAACCCTAAATATGTGTGCACAACATGATTTAAAACATATAGATTAATATGGTGCTAAGGAGGCAACAAATTTTCAGAAGATCGCGTTAACATTATACATAAAACAGAAGTGTAGGTAATAAGTCATCAAACACAATTTAGAAGTTTAGCTAAATCTTATAACATTACCAATTAAGCGTTATGGTAGATGCGAGTAGTTTCATTCAGAGATGATATTCATTATTCTATTTTTGAAAGAGGGTAGGCTGCTATTAAAAATATTGTGCCCGTGTCCGCGATATCACGCGTTGTGATTGTCACGAGTCGAATCCCGCCCTTATATTAGCATTAGCAGTGTTAACCCACTTCCAACATACAAGTCCCATATCAAATCTGCATGCACACTGGGGCAACCCGTTCGCTGCCCGTTAAGGTGCTCTATTACACCTTATAAGTAACAATAGGTTAGGTATTAACGTTGAATAACCGTATGCATACATTAGAGCATAGTTGGTAGAATACTAAGAAGCGATACCTATCAGTGTAGCTTAAGGTCGCTGTGCTGTGCCGAAGGCCGGTATACATTACTGAATATCTATACTAGTGGCTCTGTGAGCTGTAGACCTCGTGAGTGTTTTTTTTATTTCCAAAACTATGTTAGATATCGAACCTGTAGAGCAGGGGTTGGCAACCTTTTTGCACCCACGGGCCACATAGTAGCTAAAAAAATCTTCGCGGGCTGATCACTGTCTGTTGATATCAACTCGAAACAAATTGGTACGTCGTACGCGACAGTAACGTAGTAAAAATTCGCACCCCTTTTTACGTGAAAAACGAGAAAGACGAAAAACCGACTTTTCACAGATAAACCAGCTAGTTTCCTTACCAAACCCAGATAATTCGCATTTCAACCGCATCGTAATTTCGCGATTATATATCGCGATATAGAATAGCAAATATAGAAACTTTAAGGGGGGGACGGGTCATAAAGTCATAACACACCTAGATGAAAACGCGAGCGCGAAATTTTTCGAACACTGATGCAAATGCGGCATATACTTCATACGCATTAAGAGGCCGTCAAGCTTTGCGCTTTCATCATTTTCACGAAATCTTACTCGATAGATGGCGTTGGCGAGCTATTTACAATAGTCAAGCATCGATCACCTCACCAGTTACCTCTAGTATATCTTGACACTAGGACACGTTATAACTACATGCAATCGGAGGTCTGACGCATTGGTTCTCCTACGGTGAGGTCAAAGCGTTGCAGAATATTACTTAATTACCTAAGTAACCTACTGCCTGGCGTAAAAATCTTGATCGTTTTGTTTACTTAAAAATGAATATTACTTTGTATGAAATAATATTAGTTGTTGTACAGCTAGGGCTGAGCTGTAGGCTACTAGCGGGGTCCATAGGTGGCGGATAATGGAACGGCCATCAGATATGATGGCCAGCTGCGAATACCCAATAAGCAGTCCCCGACCAAACAGCGGCAGAGTCATCAGAGCGTGGGGGGAAGTCCAGTGGGAAGGGCTTACTTAAAAAAATACCACAAAAGGCTCAATAACGACTCTGTGACGTGGCGAAAAAACGCCGCCACAAAATAAGCGTTCCCCTGACGTTGGGCAGCAGCAACGTCAGTACCAAGAAGAGGCCGAGGAAGCAGGTTCCGGTAGGGCTCGGAAAAGGACATCAGCAAGCATACCCACGGTTGCTGAACTGCGGTGCGGAAGGAAAGGGGAAACCACCGCACTACATTCCCTTCACCCCGCAGCAAAGATGAATAGCACAATGTACAGAAATAAAGTCCTTGACAACGGGCTTCCACGATGTAACATGCCGTGGCGGTCCGAGTCCGGCAGGGGCAGAAGCAAGGCTGCCTCGGTCGTCATCCCGCGAAATCCTTGTCAAGAAATGAAGATTGGAACCTGGAACGTGAGGACCATGCTGCCCGATGGAAAACTAGAAGAGCTGACGAGCGAAATAAGAAGACTAAATATAGACATTCTAGGAATAAGCGAAACGCGATGGGAAGGAAGCGGAGACTACTGGAAGGATGACCACAGAATAATTTACACGGGAGAAGAAAGGGGAAGGAACGGTACAGCAATAATATTAAATAAGAAATGGGGATTACAAGTGGAAAACACCTTGCACCTCAGTGATAGAATCACTGCATTGAAAATAAAGGCAGAGCCGCAAAACATGCTTATAATACAAACTTACATGCCAACAAGCTCATATGCGGATGATGAGATAGAGGATATTTACGAACAAATAGAAACAATAATTGACACGAGTCGAGGTAACGAACAGTTGCTTATAATGGGCGATTTTAATGCAGTGGTGGGAGAAGGTAGCGAGGGAGAGGTAGTTGGCAGGTTTGGATTGGGGAAGCGTAACCAAAGAGGGGAAAGACTGGTACAATTCTGCAAAGAGCACGATTTAACGATTACAAACACTTTATACGATCAACCCTATAGAAGGCGTTATACATGGAAAATGCCTGGTGACTTAGCCAGATATCAACTAGATTACATAATAGTAAAAAGAGAACATAGAAGATATATAACGAAATGTAAAAGCTACCCAGGAGCAGACGTAAACACAGACCACAATCTAGTAATGTGCAATCTTAAAATCCAAAGGAAAAAAGGTAAAAGGGAATATAGAAATAAGAAAATAGATCTCAAGAAACTAAAGTGTGATAGCGAAACTAATGTGCAATATAGTAACTCTGTAGGAGACAAATTATTAGAATATAAGGATAAATATATAACAGATAATATGACGAATAGAATAGAAGAACGATGGGAAGATATTAGAAACATAATAAGGGATAGTGCAAAGGTTACAGTGAATAAAGAAAATGTCATACCAAGGAAGAAATGGCTCACACAAGATGTTATAAACTTAATAATAGAAAGAAGGGAACTGAGAAACAGAACAGATGAAGCAAGCTTGAACAGCTACAAGAGGATTACAAATAGAATAACTTTGCTATGTAGAGAAGCGAAGATAAAAGATATGGAAAAAGACTGCGAAATGATAGAAGAACTCATCAAAAAGGGAAACATGGACAGAGCATATGGAATCATAAGAGAATTACATAAGAAACACAAAACTAAATCAACAGCAATAACAAATGAGCACGGACAGGTAATGACAGATAACAAAGAGATTCTGGAGAGGTGGAAAGGATACGTAGAAGAACTATACAAAGGTGATGGACTGGACGAAGATGACATAGAGATGGAATATGATGTGGAACCGGACGAAATGGGACCAGAAATTATTAGAGAGGAATTTGATATGGCTTTAAAAACAATACGAGACGGAAAGGCTGCAGGAGATGACGATATCTTTATAGAAATGATTAAATACGCTAATAACCCAGTCCTAGTAGATGAAATTTTTAAATTGGTAGCGAGTATGTACTCTAAAGGAAAGGTACCAAAGGATTTTACAACAACAAAAACAGTAATGCTACCAAAGAAAGCTAAAACTTTAAAGTGTGAGGAACATAGAACCCTTAGTTTAATATCACAAGCCTCAAAAATTCTATTAAAGATAATACAACACCGCATCAGAGAAAAGATAGAAAACAATTTGGGCGAAGACCAATACGGATTCAGAAGGCAAAAGGGTACAAGAGAAGCGATATTGGCATTGAGATTAACATTAGATAGACGTTTAGATATAGGCCTTAACACGTGTGTAGGCTTTATAGACCTAGAAAAGGCCTTTGATAAAGTAAATTGGAAACTGATGATGAAAAGACTCAAAGAAATAGGACTAGACTATAGAGATAGAAAGATAATATATGAATTGTATAGGCAACAAGAAACGATTATTGAAATAGGAAATGAAAAAGGAACAGCCAAAATAAAACAAGGAGTAAGACAGGGATGCTCACTGTCACCACTCATATTTAATGTATTTATAGAAGCAGCCATTTTGAAGGTATTGGAGTCTGTAAAGGAAGGCATTGAAATGAATGGGAAGAGAGTGGTATTTGTCAGGTTCGCAGATGATATTGCAGCTTTAGCCAACAACAGCGTAGAATTAGAAAAGTTGATGAATAAAATGGACACCATATTTAGAGATTTTGGACTTAAAATAAATAATAACAAAACAAAATTTATGATAGTATCAAAGGAAGGTAACATAAAAAGTGAGATAAAAATAGATGGAAGAAAAGTAGATCAAGTTCAAAGTTTCAAATATCTGGGAAGTATCGTGACGGAAAACTCAAGGTGTACCCCTGACATAAAGGCAAGAATTGCAATGGCTAAACAGACTTTCTATAAAAAGAAATCATTACTTAGATCGAGAATAGCCATAAATATACGAAAGAGGTTTATAAAGACATATATATGGTCTATTGCCTTATACGGATGCGAAACATGGACGCTAACACAAAGAGATGAAGAATACTTGAAAGCGTTCGAGATGTGGTGTTGGCGAAGGATGGAAAGGATAAAATGGACAGAAAGAGTAACAAACGAAGCCGTCCTGAATAGAGTATCGGAAGAGAGAAGCTTAATAAGCATAATTAAAACAAGAAGAGGAAGAATGATAGGCCACCTGCTACGACACGACAACTACATCAGAAACATTATAGAAGGGAAAATAAATGGGAAAAGAGGAAGAGGAAGACCAAGGAAAAGTTATATGAACCAGATAAAGGAGGATGTGGATGTCGTGTCGTATCAGGACGTCAAGAGGCTGGCCTCGGACCGACAAAGATGGAGGGAACTGCATCAAGCTGCACCGACAAGAGCTCGGCTCTTAAGATGATGATGATGACAAGTAAATAAAATGCCCATTTTGATTCGAAAATATGTATACATATTATGGTACGATCATATACTGTACGTTTTATTAAATAATATGTAGTTTGATTTATTTATATCTGTGATGAATATACAAAAATATTTAAAAAATAATCCCTATAGTTATTCATTAAAATTCATTTTGAAATTTTCATTCCTCATTCATTTGTGACTCAGCATCACGGCGTTCAGCTATGAAGAAAACTATAAGCAATAACTGATTTTTAGTTCGTTAAGACATTCTGCCACTACAATTAATTAAAAAAAAATCTCAAAAATAAGACGAAACAGAAATGAAACGGATATATAATAACACGGAATTTGGATTAAGATTTCATAAACATAAACCAAAAGTATTGAAACGTCAAAAAGTTCATGCTTTCCCATTCCCGCCGTTCATTTTTTTAACAGAATCGCTAGTTTATTTTTGCACCGAAAAACGGAAATTATTTAAGACATACAAAAACGTAGCGTTTCCAGCAGAAAAATACTAGTTGAATTGGCTGAATACGACCGGGCCTGTACTCTGAAATTCGAAATCCGTACTTGGTATTAGTGGCTTCCCTTTCACGCGAGAGTGAAAGGGACGGCATGTGCAAAGTATAGATTTCGGAGTAGACACTCTGTGCCTTCTTTTATACGCCTGTTTCTACTTTTAATAAAGTTTAGAAGTCGACAAATAAATAGTAATATATGTGTCAGTTTAATTTTTTTCTAGTTTACTTCCAGTTGCTATTGAAATCAAAGTTTAATTTCTAGGAGCTTTTTTGATTTATTTCATTGCATGTTTGAGAAAAGCATTATACATACATCGGTGTGAAAAGGGGTTGCCAGCCTCGTAAATATCCGGCCTCGCCACGCTCGGCCGTCTATATGTACTCCGCCGGCGACCCCTTACTTCTCGGCCTCTGTAGTAATGTACTATTTCTCAAACGTGCGTTTTATAACAGGATTCAAAGTATAACGTTTCAGGCGGAATAACCCGAGAGAACTGTAAAGAAATTTCGTACAAAATTGAAGGCCGGGAAGTATTTCTTTTTTGACCGAGTGAAACGAAGGTCTCTGTTTTAGCTTCCAGATAAATGCTTTCGTATGTCCGGATTTCCGGTTGTCCGCATCTACAGATCGCATTTTTAAACTGATTCTCGTGAAATTTGGTGAACAGGTTCGAAAATAAAAAGAAAATTTGTCGAGTCAGTTTTTGTGTTTTTCTGCGGCCGAATTTTGGTGGAAGAATCGTGCGACTACATTTTGAACATCTACGTACTTTATCAGATGCTTATTGTAGCATTCTGAGAGACAATATTTCGCAGAACTACATAGTACTACCTAGGTATTATAGTTCGGACACAACTCTAAGGCTAAATTCTGTCAAACGAACGCAAGCAAAACTCGATGTTGAATTCAACATTGAGTTCAGACTGAATTACATTGTAGGTAACTTGATTCATACCAACATAATGTTGGCTAAGTCATGGCCACTAGCGCCACCTAGCGAGTCTGTATGTGTTTCTACGAGTGGCTAGCTGTCTAGGATTGTCAGACCGATTGCATTCACGATTGCGATTCAGGAACGCAAAGGCGACAAGGATCCGCCATTAAAACTATTCAGTATCAGTTTAATGTATATTTCAAGTTATCAGGACATTAAAATTTAAAGTCAGTAAATTCAAGTCAGTTGTTCATATTTCACCATATCCTATATCCTCGGCGAGGATTCGAGGTCAAGGAGAAGCATCACATGTGGCCGCAGCGACCACATCAGACGTCGAGGTTCAGCGCGAGTAATCTGCAATCATCCTAGCCGAGGGACGGTTGTATATTTGGAGAGTTACAGATCGAGGATAAGTATCTCACCTGGTGGCCCTATTTGTATGCTTCGAGACTGTAAGCATATAGGTACTTATACATTGTTTATCTGGTTTCCCATGAAGACGGAACCCAGACCTATTTTACATGTGGATGTACCCATATACACAACACTCGACTTAGAGCTCTGACTGTTAGGTAGATTTTTGCTTGCGTTAATTTACAGCAGGCAGGGGGCCTTACGGTTTTTTACGAAATATACTTTGACAAATGTCTAGTTGCTAAATGATTACCTTCCAGGTTAAACCACTAGATGCTGATCGCTGACTTTAATCATAATGAAATGCTCATCAAAACAAAGCATTTTTCTAAATATAAAAAGTCACGAGTAGACAAATAAATTAAATCTAGGTACCAAGTATCAAGGACAGTACTTGAAAATCAATTGACAACTGCGTTATCAGCTATGTGATTCATAAGTTGTCACGATTTAGTTCACAATTACGTTCCTAGTATACTTTGACTGCGACTTTCATAATAAATACACATAATGGAAGGTCACAATTTGTATTGGTTTGTTTGAGGGGGTTGTGGTAAGCTTTGTGAATAGCCACAAAAAAACGGTATATACGTCCTCCTTCGACGGCCGCTCGGCCACGTAGTGATTTATATTCTCTTTGGGCCGGTACTGAGTCACTTTGACCGTGTCAATGAAAATATCGTGAAAAAGGCATGTTGTAAATCAAATAGAATTAATATATTTCTATCTTAGTTGCTACTTTTTATTATCTCAAGTCATAAAATAGAAGTTATTTTATCATAGTCATATGGTCAAAAACCTTTTTATTAGCTTTAATATTACTAAAAGATACAATGAAGTTTGAAGTTTTTCAGAAAATTTACCAATTTTAATATTCTGTTTTTATAACATTTTTGTATGAAACTTGTAAAAACCCTTCCACTCATCCCTAAGAGGAGTATCTATTGCACATGTGCATATTTTTTTCAAGCCGGTTTGGCACCAATATATAGCTTAACTAGGTCGTTTTTAAAGCCTCTTCAAGCGCAAATCAAGGAAACAGCTGTTAGGTTAAGCAAGATTATTCGAAAATAAATAAGAAAATTTAAAAAAGTAGCACACTTATTCCATTCAGAATGAAATGATCTTTCATAATCTGTAATAAAATGTACATAAATACTAATAGATTATGAGATACGACGTCATCAATCTTAGCCAAATCGTCAGAATATGTTATACGGAGCCTTAAGTCATAACAAATGTCGTTGAAAACGCGAGCGCAGCGAGCGCGAAATTTTGCGAACATTATTATGCAGGTCTGGAAAATACTTCATACGCATTAAGTCATGTAGACGCAAACGCGAGCGCAGCGAGCGCGAAATTTTACGAACATTATGATGCAGGTGCGGAAACTACTTCATACACATCAAGTTATGTAGATGTAAACGCGAGCGCGAAATTTTTCGAACACTGATTCAAACGCGGCAAATACTTCATACGCATCAAGTCATAACAAATCTCGTTGAAAACGCGAGCGTAGCGAGCGCGAAATTTTGCGAACATTATTATGCAGGTCTGGAAAATACTTCATACGCATTAAGTCATGTAGACGCAAACGCGAGCGCAGCGAGCGCGAAATTTTTCGAACATTATGATGCAGGTGCGGAAACTACTTCATACACATCAAGTTATGTAGATGTAAACGCGAGCGCGAAATTTTTCGAACACTGATTCAAACGCGGCAAATACTTCATACGCATCAAGTCATAACAAATCTCGTTGAAAACGCGAGCGTAGCGAGCGCGAAATTTTGCGAACATTATTATGCAGGTCTGGAAAATACTTCATACGCATCAAGTCATGTAGACGCAAACGCGAGCGCAGTGAGCGCGAAATTTTTTGAACATTAAGATGTAGGTGTGGAAAATACTTCATACTGTCTAACGCAAACGCGGCGAGTGTGAAATTTTTGAAAAAAAAATAGATAGATTTAACTGTAAAATATACTTACAAACACATATCTCGTCCTGACCAACTGTGAAAATATTCGTGGTTGGCGATACAGACGCTTTCACGTATGTTAAGAATTTCAAATTTTACTTTACAAACAATAAAGCCAGGGAGGCTCGCGGGCCGCACGGAAGGGGCTCGCGGGCCGCCTGCTGTAGAGGAGGACAAACCATAGTTTCTTTTTTAGATTACTCGACAAAAATATTCGATGTAATCAAAGAACGTGCTCACAATACTTCACGAGAATCTGTTGTGAAATGCGACCCTTAGATGTGAACATATCGAAATTCGGCCGCAGAAACACAAAATAATTGATAAAAAAATTGTTTTTTTAAATTTTGAAAAAGTGACTCGATAAAAAAATTCTATAGAATTACCGCACCTGCTCACAAAATTTCACGAAAATCGGTTGATAAATGCG
Organism: Cenopis cana; assembly: GCA_951800055.1. Taxonomy (NCBI): domain Eukaryota; kingdom Metazoa; phylum Arthropoda; class Insecta; order Lepidoptera; family Tortricidae; genus Cenopis; species Cenopis cana. The sequence continues at coordinate 3,643,180 of OX637487.1, read as the reverse complement.
ACCTGTAGAGGAGAACAAACCAATGAATAAATTAAAAAAAAATTAAATTTACAAAAATTTACTTGCCCAAAAAATTCTATGTAATCATAAAACCTGCTCACAAAACTTCACGAGAATCGGTTGAGAAATGCGACCTATAGAGGAAAAAACGGCCGCAAAAAAATACGAAATCATTGATACAAAGTTTGTTTTTTCGAATTTCAAAAAAGTGACTCGACAAAAAAATTCTATATAGTTACCAAACCTGCTCGCAAAATTTCACGAAAATCGGTTGATAAATGCGACCTGTAGAGGAGATCAGCCAACGACGTAAAAAAAAAATTTTAAAAATTTACAAAAATTTACTCTACAAATACGTTATATGTAGTCATGGAACCTGCTCACAAAATTTCACGAGAATCGGTTGAGAAATGCGACCTGTAGAGGAAAAAACGGCCGCAGAAAAACACGAAATCATTGATACAATGTTTGTTTTTTTGAATTTCCAAAAAGTGACTCGACAAAAAAAATCTATATAGTTACCGAACCTGCTCACAAAATTTCACGAAAATCGGTTGATAAATGCGACCTGTAGAGGAGGACATACAAAAATCCGGCCGGACATACGAAAGCATTTTTGTCGAAGCTAAAACAGAGACCTCGTTTTACTCGGTCAATTAGAGATGCAACGGAGATCCGGTTGCTATCCGGTATCCGGCCTATCCGGCCATTATTTTACTATCCGGCCGAATACCGGATAGTTGCGCACTATCCGGCCGGATACCGAATAGTGATTCTGTTTGGTATTTAACTTTGAAAAATGGTTAGTAAGTATACACTACTATACACATTAAACAAAAAAAAAACTTATCTATTCAGCAAAATAGGCGGGTGCACGTGTACTGCATACGAAATAGTTTCGTACGTACTGACCTAATAAAACTCGTTTCTTGCCTAGAAAACGGTCCGCGCGAACATACAATACGTAACAGGTTGAAACCTGCACGACGCGCCCGCCGCCAAACTAAAATGTAGGTATCGTTTGGCCGGCCGAATATTCGGCGGCCGGATACCGGATATTCGGCCGGTGATGAGGCCGCATATCCGGTATCCGGTATCCGGCCAAACAACTATCCGTTGCATCTCTATTACAAAGGGAATCTTCTGAATGAAAGTGGTGGAAAAGAGACTTCCGTTTGTAATATTAGTTAAAATTCTATTCTATTCTTAAAAAAGGCTTTCCATCAAATTAATGATGGTTTCGCCAATCAATTCTTGTTCTGTATCACCGGAGACGCTGTTCGGTATCGACGCCATGACTGGTCATGGAGTCTAGTTACAATTAAACTCATTTCAAGTCAACAGACTTGAAATGAGTTTCGGCATACATATAATTTTTGTTGTTGCACAGATATTTGCCAATATACGTAGTGCGCAACTATCCGGTATTCGCCGGGATAGTAAAATAATGGCTGGATAGGCCGGATACCGGATAGCAACCGGATATCCGTTGCATCTCTACTTTGTAATATAAGTTACAAGTCATTTTACAATAGGCCCTAGTTTAGTGATTGTCACATCTCAGTTTTGTTGACTAGTTGAACGGCGCTGTAATGCAATCAGTGCGGTTTAAGCAGTTTGCTTTGTTGTTAAGCGCGTTTACAGCGGTTGTCGGAAACTAACTTAGACGCCGAGTTTCGCGACTTTAACCAAACAACGACTGTTTCAACTTGTAGATATACATTGCACTGAGCGAAAAAACTACAAAGTTTTTGTGAATCCGTGGACAACTAAATTATATACTTACGGTTACAAACCGTTTTTAATATAATTCAAATGAGTTTATGATAACAAGGACATTTTTTTTGGTATTAGTAAATAACTACTTTTATTACAAACTGGTTTGTAAACGTTAGTATATAATTTACTTGTCCTCGGATTCACAAAAACTTTGTATTTTTTTTCCATCAGTGTGGCCGCGATGAAGTGTCTTTTTGTAGATATTGGCTGTAAGTACTTATTATAGGTCTACCGATCTTGTGGCAAGAACATTGGTTTGGTTGCCCCAAAACTCTCAGTCAATTTGACAGTCTACAGATTGTCAAAATCGTTTGGGTGTATGAAATATTGGTACAAGGTTTCGTAGGTTTCGTAGCTGCCAAAAGTTGTCCTGAGATATCTCGTGCTACCATTTTTGATATTTACTCAGTAACATCCATACACACAAATTAAATAAAAATCTTCTACACCACCTTTTGCTAGAACGCCACCTATCACCGACTGGCGTATCTTACCAGTCATAAAATGAGAGAGTAAAACTGAATTGGCCCCATCGATTTTTGTAAGTAAGCACTCATACATATGTAGATTTAAATAGGAACCGTTGCTTTTTATTATCAGTAGTGTAGGAAGGACCAATAAAGCATTTACGTCCCTAGGACAGCAATCTCTACAACTATTCCAGTAATGTGCAATTTACAACGCAGGTCAAAGTAAGAATGCCGCGGAAGTTGCGGAAAGATGTAATTTTGCTGTGAATTCGGAATCGTCCGGTCACCGAGTCTGTTGGGCCACGAAAACGGCGGGAGGAACATTATAAAAATAATGTATGTATGTATGATGACACTTTATTGCACATAAGAAAAACATTTACAAAAACAAAATTATAATGACTGTCGAATATAAGTACCGTAAACCGTAGACACCATTTTTAGGGTTCCGTATCCAAAGGTCAAAACGGAACCCTATTGCTGTCACTCACGCGTCCGTCCATCCATCCGTCTGTCCGTTCGTCCACCAGTCCGTACGTCGTCTGTCACACAGGTTTACAGCCAAACAGTTGGAGTTAGTCTTAAAATTTTCACAGTATAAACACAATCACAAATAGTCAAAACTTATTTATAAAACTTTTAAGGAGGGGCTCCCATACAGCTAAAGAGGGCGCGAAAACTAACCAACTAAATTTTACGGTTGGTTCGGGACCCTAAATGTTCGAAGTCTGACTCGCACTTGGCTGGTTTTATTTCAGTATTCTCGTCTGCATTACCGTAGTCGCTAGCGACTGCGTAAACGATGTAGTTTACAGCGCCTCTGGCGGTTACGCAATAGAACTAAGAATCGCCATACTAAATCGTTTACGCAGTAGCTAGTGAGTACCAGTGGCGGCGCGTCAAAAATAATCTAAGGGAAGCCGGAAATAATTTGCCTATCTTATTCTTCATGAGCCGTAGTAGAAGAACTGGACTGGCTGAAAATAAGGCAAGCCGGTGGGAATCGAGTTGTATGGACGCTCCGCCACTGGTGAGTACGGTAATGCAAACATTGCAAACTCATGGTAAGGGTACTGTGTACCTGTGTATATATAGTTCGGACACAACTCTAAGGCTAAATTCTTTCAAACGAACGCAAGGAAAACTAGACTCTGACTGTAAGGTAGATTTTTGATTGCGTTAATTTGACAGCACTTTGCCTTACAGTTTTGTATGAACTATATTCGCCTGTTTGGTGGCCCAACCGGCCGTGGCGCCCGTCTAGTAATTAGTGCAAGTTAATGAGCTGCACAAGCACAGGAACACGGGCTACAGAGTTTACGAATAGGCGCTTTGACTGTATATCTGGAGTAAATTCTTGACGGACTAGAAGATAAAATATAGAATTTCACACTTTTGAATTCGTAAATTTGTGCACCGCACAATTTTCGTCCATCGCTTCACATTGCATTGTATGTTAGTCTAAGGTATATGTAAATAACTAAATTTCTTTAGGTAACGCGGTAGGTTTAACTTGCGCATAGAGCTTTTCAACGGGTAGCATTTAACGAACCACCAAATTAGTTGCCGAATGATGCTCTAAAAAATTACATTGATTACCAAAAATACTAGATTCGCACCAAATTTTCAACTCCTTTTAAATATAAAGTGCAACTCAAAGAAGTAACATGTCGATAACCTATTAAATTAAATTGTTACCAAATAAATTAGTCACTACCCAAAAATACTTAATGATCACCTAATTTCAAACACCAAATTTCATATAATTTACATCCAAATATTACAGGGCTCGTAATCCTATTAAAATTACTTACTTACTGGAAGAGATCCCTTTTAGGGATAAGTTCGCCTTTGTACCAAAATGTCCTTATTTGTTTGTATTTTTTGTGCTTTTTTTGTGTACAATAAAGTTATTACATACATACATACATACATACTTACACCCAAATAATTCTTTCGATACCCAGAAATACTACATGATCACCAAATTTCACGCGGCAATTGTTTCTTATAGCTGTAACAGACGACCGAACCTGGTGCGCTCCGCACCGCGACCTTGGTCCGCTCCGTACCATATTCGATAGTGTGTACAGCGGTCCGCCGGACAATATTATTATTTTGGCCACCAAGGTCGCGATGCGGAGCGCACCAGGTTCGATCGTCTGTTACAGCTATTAACGCCAGACGCGCAAAGCAGTTCCAATCTAGTCTAACCTCATTGCTAGCACACTGATGCGGTTTTCCATACGGTCCGTCTCGCTCGCACGTCGCACCGCGTGCGAGCAAGACGGCGCTAAATGATTTTATTTTATAGAAGCTTCAAAATTTCTGTAACTTTAATGAGACACGTACATATACGTACATATACATAATTTAATTTAATATATTTTCAACAGTACTTTCCTTACTGGTCGCATACAGCTATTTGTTCTCAGATGTTTTTGCCTCTACTCTATTCGCTGATAATCGTCAATTTGCCTAGGTAGTAGTATTTTTCTATGACATCTATTTTTATTTCAAACTAGTGGACATTGGAACAGTATTGACGGATCTCCGCTGTCGCGGAGCTCCTATTTTGAGTTGTTTTGGCCCTTCGGGCCGATGCAAAACTAACATAACCTAAACCTACCTATACCTATTTCTACCTATTAACTTCCTTTAATTTTTCCATGAAAGTCTATCTAAATTAATAAAGTAAACTCATTTGAGGACCTTTATCCATTTTGATAACAACCTAACAAATAAATTCAACAAAACTCATTTTCAAATAAAAGTTTTCAATCAAACGCGCTCACGTCAACGCATTAAAAAAATAATAATAAAACTTCTTGCAATTTGTAAACCATCAGCAATAGGTAGTTAGAATGAAACAGCAATAGGTACCTTTCACTCTAACGACATATCAATAGGTTTTATGCTTCAGATAATTCTTTGTATTTGATTGAGTGAGATAGCAGTATACGTGTTATTATTACACACAGCCACTTTTTAAATTAATTTAGAATTTTACTTTCTAATTTATAATATTTTGGAAATGACTAAAATATTTATAGTGCTAAAAACAATTAATTTGTAACTGTTTACTAAAATGTAGCATGCGATGTGTATAATATTTGGATGTAATTCTAATGAAAAAAGGTGCATGAGATTAGGTGGTAGTTTAGTGTTTTTGGTGGTACTTGACAATTTTTTTGATGCGATTATAAATTTATAGGAACGCAATAAGTAAAATAGGTGCAAGTGCTGCAAAAATAGGTAGAATTTTTTTGGTGACTCGGAATTGCTGATAGATAATTTTTTTTGAGTGTTCAACCTTATTTTAGGGTTCGAAAATTTGATGATATCAAAAGTTATTTAGGTGATCATTTTATTTGTTCCCCTTTTCAACCTACATACATGTCAAAGCGAAAACTCAAAAAGATACTTCACTCATCTTCCTTGTGTCAAACTTTGAGGAATTATCCTACTAATATTATAAATGTGAAAGTCAGTGTGTTTGTGAGTATGTTTGTTACTCTATCACGCGAAAACGGCTGAGCGGATTACGATGAAATTTGGTATACAACGAGATTGTAGCCTGGACATATAGGATCATTTTTATCCCGGGAATCATCCTTCAAAGGGATAAATTAGAGAATAGAAGTGTACGCAGACGAAGTCGCGGGCAAAAGCTAGTACACTATAAAATTGTTATTGATTTTTCCATGTAAATAATTGTAGTCAATATATTCAGTTTATAGTTTGTGTTTGCTTGATCGCTAAACGCTAGCAACATTTCTATTATACGCTCCCGTCCTCTCCCAGCGAAAAAAACAAAAGAAGACAATCTTTTGTTTTTTTTTTCTTTCTTTTCTTAGGCGACTTCCTGATTTGTCGGTGCGGAGGCGGTACGATATGAGAAAACTGTCAAATGTCAGTGTCCTGTCAGTCAACGCAGTACTACTTTTTACTGCGCCCCTACATTTAAACAATTTAAATGAGTGCTTCCTGACTGGCGAGGCGCGAATTGCGCGGAAGCGGGCGGGACGATGCGAAGGCAGTACTGCTCCGCTTCTGCGCATAATATTACTACTGCGCAAATGTAATACTGACAGTATTCTGTCCAGTAGGAATCTTTGCGACGTCAGTAAGTTTACGTCAAAGAAGAAAATGTCACATATCGATCCCGCCCCGCCAAGTCAGGAAGTCGCCTTAGTTATCCGGCCTGGGATCCCAGTCACCAGTAGCAGACGGCTTAATAAATATTATCGCTCTTTACGAAAACTCCCTGTTTCCCTACAAACAGATGCAGATGTGATATAGGTAAGCCTATCACGTACCCCGTTCATATATTAGACCGTCAAACATCAATATTGTAATACGGCGTCGCGTAACGACATTTTTCTATAAAGGCCACATTGCTCGTAAAAACACCTTTGCTCTTCACAACTTGTATCGTCAAAGCTCACAGCTAGCATAACTTGACATTGGAATTCGTATCAAGAACGCTTAATCAGAGGTCTATTTAACACTGGTTTTGTGAGATGAGGGAGGAGAGAGTAACCAGCGCTCCCCTGCCGAAGAAGGCAATGTCGCGTCTTATAGCAAAATCCTTATCTCTTACGTGTGTTTGTTTATTAATATTTAACTCTTGTGTTTACCCACGGCTTCGTGGGGTTTCATAAACCTTAGGGTCAATTTGTCACTTCTATTCACATTATTAATTCATACTGATGTGTCTCATGCGTTGAACGTGTTGGAACTTGGAACGCAGTTTGTTAAATAAATGTAAGGTTTATCTTTCTACACTGAGAAAACAGTTCATCAATAATTTAGGTGATTCACATAAAGAGGGGATCAAAGTGACAAATCACCAAACAGTATGATGAAAATTTTAAATATTGTGGTGAAGCTAATCACGTAATCATGGAGTAATGCAATTATGTGATTAGCTTCACCACAATATTTAAAATTTTCATCATACTGTTTGGTGATTTGTCACTTTGATCCCCTCTTTATGTGAATCACCTAAATTATTGATGAACTGTTTTCTCAGTGTACGTTTCCAAAAGTGGCTGAAGTACGTTCAGCAATAACTATGTAACAAAGACATATGATCAAATTTTGTGTGGTGTATGGGTTGGCGTGTCATCCAGGCCCCTATACCACAAAACTTTACAAGTCTACAATTTGAAAAAATTGTACAATTTTCCATAGAAAAAGTTCACAAATTTGTCGAATTGTACGCTTGTAAAGTATTGTGGTACAGGCCCCTGGCAGGCGCACCCCTCCACAACCCAATGCGTACATTTACGCATATATTCCCTAGTACATGATTCGCTGTGGAGGGGCGCGTCCTCGTGGATGATACGCACTATAACTTTGTATATTTTAGACATACTTAACGCTTTGACCGCCAAGAACCTATAAAATGGTTGTGTGTCGTCGTGCCCACCACGCCAACAACCACTTAAAAGTCTGAGTGAAGGTGTACTTTGATCATGAAAAAAATCATTACTTTGTATTTATTGGTTTAGACATTACACCAAAAAACCGTTCTTGGCGTACTGGGCACGAAGATGTAACGGTGGACCGTGAGAACTGGCGTCGACTCCACCGACAAGAGCCAAGCTCTTAAATATTCATGATAATGATAGCCATGAGAGTAATTTTCCATAAATAAAATAATGCAACAATATAGGTGCCTACCGCTTGGTTCGTTAATTTCGTGTCACAACAGAAGTTGAAAATAGTTACTGATGTCATACGCCACTCTTAATTTGTATTCACATTCATTACTTCTTTTTATATCTCATTTTAACAAATGGAACAGCTAAAGTACTAAGACATTGTAGCGCTAACAGTTATAATACGATGGTGTAGATTGTGATAACAGTTTTTTTCAGTTACTACCATTTTCTTTTAGGCGGATAAATATACCGTCTGTCAACGGTGACTTTGTTTTCAGCTTGAAAGTTAATTAAAATTACTAGGTAAGTAGGTATAATAAATAAACAAAAGCAGTTTATTTCTACTACGAGTTAAGAAACTGAACTCTAATAACTAAATAAATACAGTTCTAAGTTGAAAGTAGACCTGTAGCTCTAGTATAAGTTTTTTCCAAACATTAACTAATTCGAACGCGTTTGCGTTTTGTCTCAAAATGTATGAAAGTGGTATGAAAACGTGAACAGCGCCTCTGGTGGTCACTAGTGGAAACTAAAACAGCGAGTATAACATTGGTTGCTAACCGATGAACGCGCGTATTTCAAACTCGGTGAGAGCGTTTTCAAACATTTTGAGACAAAACGCAAACGCGTTCGAATTAGTTAATGTTTCGATAAAACGTATACTAGAGCTACTGATCGAGGATTCCCTGTTTCAGGCAAAAAGAAGAACCAACGTAACTATCAAACATAATTTTGCAAACAATAATTAACAATTTAGTTTGTATTTGTAAAATAAACTATGCTAGTTTCCATCACCGAAAAGTTTACCAAGTTCCTCAATAGATGGCGCTGCGCGTTAGTTAAATGGCGCTATCGTTGTGTCGACTCAGTTTCGTCGGGCGAAACTCGCGCGTCACGCTCGTCGTGCCTCAATCTAATGAGTAAGGAAATTATTGGGCCTTGATGACATCTCGGCTATGCCCACTGGGCGAAACTATTTTTGATGGGCTTAGGTCGTCCCCTTGAACTGCGCGCCTACTTTGCGCGCGGTTCGGGTGAAGCGATCTACCCGCCTGTTCTAGGTTAGGTCTAGATACTCTAGATAATGTTCAAATTGGGTCATAGTCAGATTTAGGTGCGCGTCTTTTCGGTGGACATGTCAAAAAGTAAGGGCTACAAAACTTCAAAGCTTAATTTTCGATTGATCTGATAACCCGCATAATCTGCAATTCCGTGTCTATAAATCCATGTAGGTAATAAAAACGTAAATTACATGCACACACGCCGTTAACTATGACCACCAAATGGACAACTTTTGTTTTTCCGACTGACAATGACCCAATTAAATTTGTGGTCATCTTTCCATATGGCCACACTATATTATTTACTATGTGTCAAATACTCAATTATAGCACACCTGACGTCGCAATGCGACGGGAGACGACCAAAAATGCCTTCTCTGTCCAATTTGCGAGTGAGACCTGACTTCCTATTCGTATTTAAAATTAACATGAAATAGATTACTTAGAAATTCAGTTACTCAATAAATATTTTAATGATATTGTTACTAAAATAATTGATGATACCAATTAAACTTGGCGAGTATACATTTAAATTCTTAAAATCTGTAATATCGCTGTCAAGCTTTAACGAGATCCTGTTCATTCATTTCGCTTACTATTTTTTCAATAGCGAGGCAATATATCCGAGTCGGAAAAGCCATGTAATATGCTTCAGCGGAAATAATTTTAAAATGGATTATTATTATAATATTATATTTTATTGCATATTAGCTTTTTTCTGCGAGTTCGTCCGCGTGAACTGCCAGATACGTACGTTTCAAGATTTTCAGGTCTGGGTAAACAGGAAACGGTGACTGTATGTGTGTCAATATGATGGTAATACATATACCCTATATACTCCGAGTGATAGTCAATCCCAATATTTTATTTTTCATGAATGATTTATTCACTGCGCCCACATTTGCAAGTTTCTGTTTGTTTATGAAGTGACTGGTAGAGAATGGCTCATGGCATTAAGTTATGTACTTATGTTTGTGCAATGTTTAAATAAATCCCACACACAGAAATCCAAAGGACCATTGCAAACTCTACCGTTCCGGCCCCTGTACCACAAAACTTTACAAGTCTACAATTCGACAAAATTGTACAATTTTCCATAGAAAAAGTTGTCAAATTTGTCGAATTGTACGCTTGTAAAGTTTTGTGGTACAGGCCCCAGGTTGCAACAAATGGATAAACCCATACAAGATAAACATTTTACAGCTAATGCAGTGATGATGGGGGACGTACCCACTCCACACGGGCAATACGGGCATGCTGCCTCCACACTTGAGCATTTATATCTTTAAGGCCCATTTACACGGTGCAAGTTGATACATTACATTACATTACATTAGAATCGACTTATAACGACTCCGCTTATAACATTTGACCGCTTTTAACAACTGCTAAATCACCGACGTTAGGATTCATACCAAACATTTTCAAGGAAAATCAGTCCGTTTTGTAAGACGTCCTGTTAGTGCGACGTGATATCACCGGTCCCTTGATGGTCGCTGTATCCGGAAACTACTGCCCAGAACCCGCAATTCAATGACAATAAATCCTCAGACTGACCAGACTCGACATCAAATAATTCACTTCACACCCTTTAAAATCTCACTAATTATTCATCCTAGCGAACAAGTGTGTAGATGCTTTTTTTATATCTTAGAAAATATTTTGCAACGGGCTACCGTTTTCAAAAGATTCAAAAATTCAGTCATTTATTTGCCCAACATAGGTAGTACAAGGTGTTACATTTTGGTTCTGTATCACTATGAGGTGCCTTCGAGCTTTATACAAAAAACTAAATAAAGATACCTTTAAAAATATTGTTCAAGTTTATTAAATCAAAGTGATAATCGTGCTTATTGCGTGATTCTACAGAAATTTAAAACATGATATTGGGTAAAAGATCGCTCGCTCGCGAAGATCGGGTCGCTTTTTCACATTAGTTTTTCTCGTAAGAATTATTCTAGGAATACATTTTTCAGACGAGTACCCAGTTATTATTAACAAGCATCTTTGTGATATTGATCCCTTTCATAATTCTATATCTAGTCTAAAATTACTAGTTAAACGTAAGTTGTTTTAGTACAGCAGTTATAGTTAAAGTCAGATATCATACCTAATTGTCGACTGAGATTAGTTTGTTCCTATATATTATAATAGTTTTTTTTTTACTTTGCTTTAGTTAATAGTTAACATTTACATGTTTATTGAATAAATTAATAACACTATGTAAAATAATGAACCTCCAGGTCTATGTTTATTTTTGTATAGGTACTCTTTGTACTGTCAATTAGGATAGCTTTATGTGACTGTTTGTGTTCTAAATACATTAAAAAAAAAAAAAAGATTTTTTTCACAAAACAGGTTTTTGGTGAAAATTTAATGCTGAACGTGATGAGGTATCACTGTACTCCAGCTTTATCAATTTCAAATTCAAATCAGCAGAATATTACATTCCAAACCTCCCCAATCGGCTCGACTTCATTCTTAGCAATTCACAAATCAGTATTCACCCAACGTTTAAAATGCATTCACAGTATGGAGGCGACATTACCCCATTTCCCCCAATCCCCCAAATTTAGGGGTAACTTGGATCGACGATATTTCCGTAGGGCGCATCGAATCAGGGGAACGATCAGTTGTTTATGTCAAGCAAAGCGTTGAAATAAACATGATTTATAGTGTTGCCATAATAATAAACAGAACATGGAGTGAAATCTGGGTTTTATTTGCTAAAGTTTAGTGAATCGTTTCTTTATCTTTTTACCGATACCTATATATGTCTGCCTGAAAAAAAAGAATCGGTATAGCACTTTTATATCACGATCCCGGACTAGCCATTGTTGTAGTTGTGACACATACGAACACATAGACAACGTGAACTCATAGCTCCTACGCTGACGCACACATAGACAATGTGCATGTATAGCTCAACACACAACCATGGCTCACCCGCGATCGTGAGATAAAAGTACCTACACTTTGTCAAGGTACGCGTGAATCAAACAACAAGTAGGCTACTAGACTGATTTATTTATATACGATATCATGTGGGTAGGACATGTAAGTTTCCAAACTACCGACATCTCCCTTTTTCAATAAAGTAAACAATAACAAAACATGCGTCTATTATTTAAGCGATGTGGTTCAACTCAAAACATGTATTAAGTAGGTATGCGTGCTAATGCAATGTAAGTATTTATTAACCTAATTAAAAAAAATTACTTAATGAATTTATTATCATCGTATTACGATTCTATTCATGCTGATGTTTTACATTGTTGATAAACTTAAATTATAGGTATTAACATCTTTTATATTAGTGACCTTACTTGTTCTAAAACAAGCTTAGATTTATTTTATATCATTTACAATATAATGAATGAAGCCTTTGCCCAGCAGTGGGACACCCAAATAGGCTAAGAAAAAAAAAAAAAAAAAAAAAAAAAGAATGAATTTTAAAACATAATTACTTAATTAATATCTTAAATATCTCTTAGTACCTATTATTTTGGCTGTAAGGTTTTGGAGCAAAAAATCAATCATTGCATATTTACTTATATGGGATGTGTAATGTAATTGTAGGTATTATTTACATCTAGGTTAACTGGCCATAAGTAAGCCTTATCTCGTTGCAATATAAGGTTCCCGGACGGTCAGTTAACTGCTTTTTTTTTTTTACTTTAGTACTAAGAATTTATAATAAACGTAAGTATTTTAGAATATTGCCATTTCTTAACATAGGTAAGTATTGACAATGAAATTAACATTAATTTATATACATGCATTTTTTTTTTAATATATATATATATATTTTTATCATGCATTCTTATGGTCCAGTTTTTCTTAATGGAACCCTTTGCCACATGACGTTAAAAAATATTCGTTTAAATTTGGACTTTGATACTATGCAATAAGGTCTGCTGTGCACTGTTATCTGCCATATTTATAGTTTCGTATGCGGTAACGGGTTAAATAAACTGTTAACTATATTTTATGGAGAACAACTTTTACTGACAGTCTGATTTATGTACTTACATAAGCTTATAAGTAAGTTTTAACCATAAATGTTACATTTCTAAACATTGTTTTATACGGACCAAGCTAAGATTAATAGTAACTACCTATAATGTAGGTGGGTATGGTAGGTATAGAACTTGCTGTGTTGGCTTGGAAGAGTGTTTCAGTACAACCAGTTTCCCCATCTACTGGGAGGTATCACTGTCCTGCCGGAACGAGTTACATATTGATTAGTCATGTTGTAGTGGTCAGCTATCAACACAGGGGGCTGAGTCAATGGTTGTGGCCGTGGCGCGCGGATGTCGTCGAATTCGAACCCGCACTCCGTGTCAGCGCCGGGCCGGGAGGGCGAATCGGCTATGATGTGACGCCTATTCCTAATTATCGTACTACCATTATACATAGTGATCTCATAAGAACGACTATTTAATATTTTCCTAATTGTACCGTTTCGCCAGGGTTGTTTACTATTTTCTCTCACCTTTACTTTTTGACCCACCTTCAACTTACTCAGATTTTTCGCAGAACGATCATACTGCATTTTATATTTATTCTGTCGTTTTATTAACTCGCGTCTTATGTATGAGTTTGAGGAGTTGTTGAGTATTGTTTCGCGTAAAGGAAATATGCTTCTGAACTTCCTATTCTGGAGCAATTCTGCAGGAGAAGGCAAGTGTTCCGTGATAGGGGTGTTTAAGTATTCGATTAGTGCTAAGCGGAAATCGGTGTTAGAGTGCGTACATTTTTTAATGATATTTTTCACCGTTTGCACTGTGCGCTCGGCTTGCCCGTTGGACTGCGAATAGTGAGGGGAGGAACGGACATGGTTAAAACCCCAATTCTTTGAGAATTGACTAAATTCTCTCGATGTGAATTGTGGTCCACCGTCTGATATTACTGTCTCTGGGATTCCGTGACTGCTGAATGTACACTTTAATTCTTCAATAACTGCATTCGAAAGTGTACTGTTTAGGTAACGTATTTCTACAAACTTACTATAGTAGTCTACGATTACTATATAATTTTTTCCATGACTGTGGAACAAGTCTATCCCTACTTTCGCCCATGGCCTTTTTGGCACTGCATGTGGGATTAGTTCTTCTTTCGTGTTACTTCTTCTATGTGTTAAGCAGGCTTGACAGTTCGAAATGAAATTTTTTAACTGATTATTTATTTCTGGCCAAAATAATAATTCTCTCGCTCTTAGTAAACATTTTTCTAACCCTAAATGGGCGTAGTGTATTTTATGGAGCATGTCATTACGCAATTTTTGTGGAATAATAATTCTTCGACCCTTCCACAGTAAACCCTGGCTCTCTGATAAATCCTCCCTGTACTGCCAATATGGCTTTACCAAGTCTTTTACATCTTTTTTAGTTTCAGGCCATCCTTTTCGGATATACTTCAGTAAGATCTGTAGTTCACCATCCTGCTCAGTCTCTTTCTGCAAACTTTGATAATGCGTGTCCGTTAATTCGTTATCGGCCATCACGCAGCGCACGGCCTCAGCCACGTCCTCGCGCAGCCGCTCGGCGCGCGCGCCGGTGTCCGCCGCCCCTGGCTCGTACGCACGGGACAGCGCGTCGGCGATGTATAATTGTTTACCGGGTTTGTATATTATGTATATTAACTTAAATGTAAATGGTTGAAGCCTTAACAGCATACGCTGTAATCTTGGAGGTGCATCTACAATAGGTTTTTTTATAATGCTTATCAATGGTTTGTGATCGGTCTCGATAGTGATGTCGGTGCGCCCGTAAACATATCCGTAAAACTTTTCACATGCGAACACGCACGCGTAGAGCTCCTTTTCTATCTGGGCGTACCTTTGTTCTGGTTTTGTAAGGGCCTTCGACGCGTAACAAACGGGCAGCCCGTCCTGCAATAGGGCGGCGCCCAAACCACTCTTTGAAGCATCTACCGTAAGAGTTATTGGTTTCTCCATGCTGTAATACTGCAGTACGGGTTTCTGAGATAAACATGTTTTAATTAAACTCCACGTTTTTTCATGTAACTCTGTCCAGTGCCACTCTATATCTTTTCTCAAAAGTTCTCGCAAGGGTTCGGTTTTCTCTGATAAATGTGGAATAAAATTACCTACATATGTTGTTAGCCCTAATAACCTTTCAACATCCTTACTATTTTCTGGCCTGGGCATGTTTATTATAGCCGTAATGTGACTGTCATCTGGGCATAGACCACTTTTTGTAATTCTGTGTCCTAAATATTTTATTTCCTCCAGACCAAATTTACATTTACCGAGATTCAATTTTAGATTAATTTTCCTACATCTTTCCAACACTCGCCTTAGTCTGTCATCATGTTCCGACTTGCTATTGGCATATATTAAAATGTCGTCTACATACATGCAAACGCCTTCTATGTCATCAAAATTCTCGTAAATTTTCCGATGAAAAACTTCACATGCAGATGATATCCCGTAAGGCATCCTCAGGAATTTGTATCTGCCAAAAGGTGTATTAAATGTACACAAATCGCTGTTTTCAATCTCCACTTGCCAAAACCCATTCGTGGCATCGAGCGTGCTAAAATATTGGGCTCCTGATAAATTTGAAACTATTTCGTCCAACGTGGGCAATCTAAAATGTTCTCTTTTTATAGCTGAGTTAAGCTCTTTCGGGTCCAAACATATTCTCAAGTCTCCATTTGGTTTTTTGACTATGGTCATACTATTGACCCAGTCTGTCGGGCCTTCGACTTTCGCTATTATTCCTTGCTTTTCCATATCTTCCAACTTAGCCTTGACCGCATCTCTCAGCGGGATGGGTACTTTGCGGGGAGCGTGTACAACTGGCCTACAATTACTCTTCAATCTTATCTTATAAGTGCCCGGTAAACAACCTAAACCCTGGAAAACATCCTGATATTCTGAAATAATTGAAGGTGAATTTGTTTTCTCAATTTCATTTACTGCAAACACTCTCTGGATTAAATTCATTTCTTTACACGCGTTTTTTCCTAAAATAGGGCTAGACGTCACATCTGCCACTTTAAACTCTAAAAAGAAATATTGACTTTTGTGTTTAACTTTCAGAAAACATTTCCCTACGACATCTATTTCTGTGCCCGAATAACCATGTAATTTAGTATTAGTGTGTAACAAATTACCCTTGTCTACGCCGACATGGGATAAGCACCGCAACGGCAACACACTGACATCAGCTCCGGTATCGATACGGAATCGTAACTGTCTACTGTTAATTTCTAAATCGATCGTGAAAAGTGATTCATGCGCGCACAACGTAGGCACCGTTTTCCATAAGCTGGGCAGAAGTTTCTGTGATGCAAAGTACCACATTGATTACATGTACGGTTCCTAAATACGTGTCCACCTCGGCCGCCTCCGCTGCTCCCGGCCGTCGGGTCCCGCGGGGGCGCCGCGGCCGGCCGCCGCACGCGCCCGCCACCCGGCGCGCCGCGACCGCCGCGCGAGCCCGAGTACCACCCGCGGCCCCGGCCACTGGGCCCGCCGTAACCGTCACGTCGGTGATCTATGCGCCATACATTATTATTATTGTTCTCATTGTCTTGCCTATTGTTGACTTCCATTTCCGTTGTGTTGTAAACTGACTGCTCCTGCCGACTCTCATGGAATATTTTTTCTGAGTAAACCTTTGATACAATAGCGGCACGGCAGATTTCCAAAGCCTCGCCTAGTTTTAGATCTGCTTCACGTAATAAGCGTTCTCGAATACTTTTACTGCTAATGCCACAAATTAGTCGGTCCGTGACTAATGAATCACACAAATTGCCAAACTCACATGTACTCGCCAGCTTTTTTAAATCATAAACATATTGTTCTATAGTTTCACTGTCCATCTGATTCCTTGTAAAAAATCTGTGCCTTTCAACTGTTAAATTTTTCTTTTGTGCAAAATGGCTGTCAAAAACAACCAACGCTTCATCTACTGTCTTGCATTTCACGTCCAATTGCTCGTACAACTCCCTACATTGTTCACCCACTATATGAAGCAAAATATTTAACTGTATTGCCGGGGCCTTATTCGAAAGTTCACACGCGTCGAAGTAAATTTTAAAACCTTTACGCCATTTGTTCCAACTGTCACTCAAACTACCACTTGTAATGTTCATTAAACTTTTATCAAAACAAAAGGGAGGCGGCGGTGCTAACACTGTCTCCATATTTACGGCGATATATTTCTTCGAGCTGTACAACAAATTACTATATTAATACTTTAAATTCTCAAAATTTCCATAACCGGCTGCGCCATGTCAAGGTACGCGTGAATCAAACAACAAGTAGGCTACTAGACTGATTTATTTATATACGATATCATGTGGGTAGGACATGTAAGTTTCCAAACTACCGACACACTTGCCGGCAAACATCTTGAACCTAACCTTACCTGCGCAGTAGCGTGATTTGTGCGTAAATCGGCTACTGCGCACTCAAGGTCGGGTTCAAGATGTTTGCCGGTAACTATACTAGTTCTAATATAAGACCGGCCAAGTGCATGTCGGACTAACCTACGCCTATACACCTAGGTGTTTGACACAAATATTTAAGTAGGTATTCAACGGAAATTGTACGAAAGTTTGCTTCTTCAAGTAAATTTCTTAAATTCGGTTATTAGACTCTTAGGTAGGTCTTTAATTGTTGAGCCATTTAGAGCTTAATTGATTTGATACTAGACGTTCACAGCAACTATGAGCTCCAAATGGCTCAACAATTAAAGTCTCCGAGTGTACATAGTCATGTCTACTTTGTAATGAAAGTTTTATATATACAATACTACTACCTACCCTGTTTTTTTTTAATTGCGTGATTTTTTTTTCAGAGAATATGCAAAATATTGTTTTAAACGTTGTTGCAGCAATTTACGAAGAAAAATCGTTTTAACTCGCTCGCTTTCGCAAATGTTTAGGTACTTTCATCTGTATTTATCGGTAACATCTTTATTATAATTTTTTTCATATGATAAAATGTGTAATACCTATAGTAAAATGGATGAATGAGCGACTACGCACGATTTAACAAATATACAACGTCGGAATATTAACAGTATTATTATGATGAATTCACACATTGTTTCCAGCAAAAGTTAATTACATTCCTCCCAAATTATGTGTACATTGTCGCAGCAAAGAATAAAAATATTATGATTACACACAAGTTTACAAGGTCTGATTACCAGTGGCGATGCCTCCATACCAACTCGATTCCCACCGGCTTGCCTAGTTTTCAGTAGACATGGGGAAAAGCGTTACTTTTCGATCATCGTTATTGTTATTCCCGTTCCAAAAAAATCACATTGAAAAATCACCGTGACTTTGTCACTTCGGTTATTTCGTGTCACGACATTTGCGTGTCGATCGTTCCCGCCAGTTACTGATATTTTTGTAACAACTGATGTTACTCTGTGACAGCGCACCGCAGTCACAGTCACAGTTAGTAACAGCGATCACGAGGCACGACGCGACGCGTCGCTTACACACTGTTCCAGTGATATCGTCGCTAAGTAACAACGTTATTTCGTAACGTTGTTACTTCGTGACAAGTCACACTGTTACTTTTTAACGGCGGATCACCGTGATTTTTTCATCGTGAAGTTATTTATCACCCACCTCTAGTTTTCAGCCAGTCTACTTCTTTTACTACAGCTCATGTAGAATAAGAAATGCAAATGATTTCCGTCTTCATCATCATCATCATCATTATCAGCCTATCTACGTCCCACTGCTGGGCACAGGCCTCCTCTCATAGATGAGAGGGATTGGGCACTAGTCCCCACGCTGGCCCAGAGCGGGTTGGGGACTTCACATACAACTTTGAATTTCTTTGCGGATGTATGCAGGTTTCCTCACGATGTTTTCCTTCACCGAAAAGCTAACGGTAAATATCAAATGATATTCCGTACATAAGTTCCGAAAAACTCATTGGTACGAGCTGGGACTCGAACCCACGACCGCCGCTTGACAGCCGCACGCTTGAACCACTGGGCTACCGTAGCTTATTTCCGGCTTCCCTAAGAATATTTTGGACGCACCGCCACTGCTGATTACATATAAGTAAGCTTATATTTTATAAGTATCATGTATTCTACCATCCTGGTTTAGTTAGAGGCCACCCTTTAATCCCGAAGTCGTTAGTCATAAGCCATATTTTTCCGCTATTGTAATTCCGAAAGTAAAAGATATAGCACTCAAAGAATTTTGTATTTTTAAATACATACATATATACATACGTATGCTCACGCCCGTATCCCATTGGGTTAGGTAGAGACCAAGAACGCCAAGTACAACTGTCCTTACATACGTCTTTTGCTTCGATCACATCACATCCATACATCTCCTCATACAAGCTCATCGGTTGCGGGAACTTCTGACCTGGGTTTTTTTTAGTATCGCAGAAACTTTACTAAATATAATTTTAACTTTAGGCGACTTCCTGACTTGGCGGGGTGGGATCGATAGGTGACATTATCTTCTTTGACGTAAACGTACTGACGTCGCAAAGATTCCCAATTGACAGAATACTGTCAGTATTACATTTGCGCAGTAGTAATATCATGCGCAGAAGCGGAGCAGTACTGCCTTCGTATAGTCCCGCTTCCGCGCATCCCGCGCTACTCAGGAAGCACTCATTTAAATGTAGGGGCGCAGTAAAAAGTAGTGACAGTTGACAGTTTTGTCATATCGTACCGCCTCCGCACCGAAAAATCAGGAAGTCACCTTACTCAACCTTTACCACTAACCTTACCAATTAATAAGTTCTTTAGTTCTTTTAAAACCCTCTGCGTGCAAATTTTCCTTTAGCGACAGCTCGCAACATTGTTATTCCGCATCAATGACGCTTGGACAATTTTTCGAAATTTTTGTATACTTACCTATTCCCGGCATAATATAAAAGGCCACGGTGTTGAGATGTCTGCCTTCCATTACTCTCTGCTACAATCAACATTCCGGCCGCGTCGTGTTTTTGATCATCCACGTAATACGGCTGAGGGATTTGTTTGGATGATACGTCATTATTATAACGTCATGAATTATTAAAGTACTGTCGAAAACATGTCCCAAATACGGCTACTAGCTTGCCAATAAGGAGCGTGAATCTGTATATATTCATTTGTACAACACAGGTATGTTAACATGATGGTGTGAGCTAGTGGATAGATGAATAAATACTAAGAATTGGGTATTTGACACATTAAAATTTATAACATGGTGTGGCTATATAATTGAATAAATGTTGTTTTTTATAGTAATAATGTAAATTGAAAGTCACCAAAATTTACGATGTACAAAAACACTGTTGTCTAAAGAAAGATATATATATATATATATATATACGATGGGGCTACGATTTGTGTAAAATTATCTTCTTATTTCATTTTTTTTTATTATCTTCTAAACGTCAACGACTTTCATGTTCATGAAAAAAAATCTAAAATAAAAGATATAAGCTGCTCGATTCTAAGTTTTACTTTTTCAGTAGGTATATGTAAAACATGTGTGAGCGTTCAATACTTTTGGCCAAACAGTCAAAACACTGATATCGTATCGCCTTCGCAGCTCCGCACTCCACATCGACAAGTCAAGAAGTGAAGCCAAGCCTACTTAATAGTATGTAGCGCTGAATGGTGGCTGTGCACACGGCCTAACAGTTCACGACTATTAACAAAGTTACAAAGTCTATTACAGTATTTAATAATGCAAGTTGTAATCAGAGTTCTTAATCCTGGCTTTCCCGGCTATCATCCAATATTCAATATCGGGTGTTCTAACTACGCAGGTTGCGTTAGTGTTGTTTCGGTTCAGGCTCGGTTTATATGGGTTCACCATCCTCCCAGCATTTTTACGGTTTTATACTAGAGAAGAAGAAGAAGAAGAAAAGAAAAGAAGAGAGAGAAAAGAGTCTGGGCTGAAGAGTGTTTGTGCAACCTATCACTGCAATATCACATTTTCTCCATCTTTAAGCGGGTATTACACTGTCCTGAATTCAGAATCCTGCCTAGTGGAGGGGAGTTGAAGCATCTCGCTCTAACGTATAGGTCCGAACCCTTCTAAATGTCCTGAATTCAGGACAGTGTAATACCCGCTTAAAACCTACAATTGCTGAAAGTGGCACTGGAATTATCAATATTTTATTTGCTCTGCCTACCCCGTATGGGATTACAGGCGCGAGTTTATGTATGTAAGTATGTATATGTAAGTAAGAAGAA
Organism: Cenopis cana; assembly: GCA_951800055.1. Classification (NCBI taxonomy): domain Eukaryota; kingdom Metazoa; phylum Arthropoda; class Insecta; order Lepidoptera; family Tortricidae; genus Cenopis; species Cenopis cana. The sequence continues at coordinate 3,621,983 of OX637487.1, read as the reverse complement.
GAAGAAACATTTTTTCACAGACACAGAAGACACAGATATATAACAAAGATGGTAACAGAAGAAAAACATTTAGAAACATACACATAAACCACGTACATGTCTGTGTGAATTGGACTGGCTCATCCACCTACAGCGCTGATTTTCAGCCAGTATACAATAAATAAACAATAGAAAAATAACTGTAATAGGAAAAAAATTGGTATATAAATACATAAATAAGACAGAAGACCACATTATACTTACATACAGCATCTGGACGGAGTACAAGAACAAATTTATAAGCTAAAATTTAAAATAAAAAAAATAGATTAACACGGTTGGTATATTTTTTGCTGCTAATAGAAATGGATTAGGATTGGGATTTTTGGAGCGTAAACAAATAACCTTTTAGGCTTACGCTTAAATATAGTAACCTAGGGTCCCGTCTGGTTTGTCACCTAATCCTGGCTTTTGTCGTAGGCGTAATTTTACGAATTGGAATCGGACTGCCGTCTGACCTTCCAACCTTGAGGCAAAACTAGACTTTTATGGGATTAAAACGAGTTTCTCACGATTTTCCTTCAGCAAAAAGCTAGTGCTCAGATGATATTTCGTACAATACTTTTTTTATAAACCGTTCGACAGCGAGTTTTTATGAAAAGTCAAATACGCTGGGTTGCTATTATAAAGCTTGTAAAGAACTATGATTAATGACGCTGCATTTTTTGTATGTAACTTAAAAGCCTTAAAATATCATAAGGTAGTCTCAGTGCTCGATACTGAGTGCCCAATATAGATGACAACAAATAAGGCTCACCTCTGCCATCAGGAAATAAGATTGAAAGTACTATGAATTGGGACAGTTTCGAGCAAAAGAACATACGTTAGGGTGCTTCTTATTTTACGATTTTCCCTCGCGCTCTTAGCTCAAGTAAGAAACAACGTAGTATAGGCACAGAATAAGTAATAGTATACGTACAGAAGTCTCACTGTTAACAAATCCGCGCGAGGCAAGCCAAACGTGCCGACGCTTGGCCATCTCCTTCTATCGCACGCGCATCACTCGCTACATCACTTTCTCTCGCATTGATAGTCACCCGACGTGGGACCTTTGAGCGGCGCGATGACGTCACGCGAGTGAGTCGCCCCTGGTATAGGTACCTTAAATAGTTTGAAGTTTTATGGGTTCCAAGTATTTACGTAAGTTTTGATTATTGATAAATTAAATATACTTAATAATTTAGTTAGTAATTGTAGAATCAAATTTATGGGCATAGATACACAGGGTACAAAGACTACAAAGGTTATTTCGATTAAGCCTAGTGCATGTTGTCTTAATAATTATTTTTTCACTGCTGTTTAATACGGTAAAATAACTTGTAGCTTCGTGCAAGCCACGGGTCCATGTAGGCCCATTTCAGCATCACCGAAAGCTAATATCCAAAGTTGGTGGTTACCGGTGACTGATAGCCCTAACTAGTGTTAATCACTTGACTCAAACTGCACTTTAAATATTAATGAGATGCCCCCTAATGATGCCGACGCTATCCATATTATGCATAAGTACCTAAAGTGGACTATTGATACCGTTATAGCATTGTTATAAGGTACAAAAGTGTCATTTTTAGGGTTCCGTACCCGAAGGGTCAAAGCGGAACCCTATTGGTGTCGCCCAGGCGTCCGTCCGTCCGTCCGTCGTCTGTCACAAAATTTGTTCCGAAGAATTTTTTGATTTTCCATTGACCTATGAACTTGAAATTTGGTGACAATGTTCATTATTACGTGTAATTTAACAACAAATATGAATATATTGATAAATCATATTTTTGAGGTTGGTTCGGAACCCTAAATGTGCGAAGTCCGACTCTCACTTGGCCGGTTTTTTCTTTGAACCTGACTATGGCTTTATAGCCTAGCGCTAGCCCAATAAAGCGATAGGATTACTAGGATTAGTCCGACCCAGGTCAGGGCTAGCTGGGTTTCTTGCTGGACTGCTCTCAGCTAGGCTAGGTTTAGTGAACCAGCGACAAAACTCCCAGTAGGTCGATTCCACCCACATCTCAGATTCGGTTAAAGCCGCTCAACCAATCTCACTGGAGCGAAAACTTTTAGAGCATTCCATTCAATTGAGCTACTGGGAGTTTTTGTCGCTAGTTCACTAAACCTAGGCTAGCTGAGAAGAGTCCAGCAAAAAACTTAACTAGGCCCGACCTGGGTCGGACTGACTCTACCTGTAGCTCTAGTATAAGTTTTTTCGAAACATTAACTAATTCGAACGTGTTTGCGTTTTGTCTCAAAATGTATGAAAACGTTATCACCGAGTTTGAAATACGCGCGTTCATCGGTTAGCAACAAATGTTATACTCGCTGGTTTACTTTCCACTAGTGACCACCAGAGGCGCTGTTCACGTTTTCATACCACTTTCATACATTTTGAGACAAAACGCAAACGCGTTCGAATTAGTTAATGTTTCGAAAATTCATTTTGTTTTAAGCAGTAACGATGCTAACGCAAACTACAAATTTCTATATATATTTTACCTTTATTTAGAAATTTCTACCTGGTATGCTGCGGTACCGGGAATAATAGGGACTATATGTGTTTGTGTTGTCGTGATCGCACGCGGGAACTCGAAGTGTCAATTCTTAGGTGACTTCCTGATTAGTCGGTGCGGAGGCAATACGATATGAGAAAAGTGTCAAATGTCAGTGTCAGCTGTTAGTCGACTCGGTACCATTTTTTACTACGCCACTATATTTAAATGAGTGCTTCCTGACTGGTGCGGGATGCGCGGCAGCGGGACGATTCGAAAGCGGTACTGCTCCGCTTCTGCGCATGATATTACTACTGCGCAAACGCAATACCTGGTAAAGGTCGCGGGAGTCCGCTGGATGCGGGTGGCGCAAGACCGGTCATTGTGGCACTCTTTGGGGGAGGCCTATGTCCAGCAGTGGACGTCTTTCGGCTGATATGATGATGATGATGATGAAACGCAATACTGACAGTATTATGTCAAGTGAGAATCTTTGCGACGTCAGTAAGTTTACGTCAAAGAAGAAAATGTCACATATCGATCCCGCCAGGAAGTCGCCTTAGTACCGCCGGGCATAGGATATCGGGAGCTCTAGTGTCAATCATGAGTGGTTTTTTTTATACAGCGACTATGGCAAACACCACAGCTTATAGACGCTCGCAACTCCAAGGGAGCCGCGTGCACGTTGCCGACCCTTTATAAAATTTGACGATTCACTGTGTGGATAGAAGAAGGGACAAATTTTTCAGTGATTGGTTTGTTTACGTCGATAAATGTAAAACTTCATCATTAACTGATCTGGTGTTGAGCACTAACTAGATATCTACTCTACCTAAGTAGGTATCTAACGTAGCAATTAATAGTTTAATGTCAAAAACCATTTCAATAATAGACGACTTCGAATATAAATTACCGAGTTCGTTCAAATGTGAAATCCAATATCTATTCCAAGAGGGTATAGGTATTGGATTACTAGGATATTCCAAGAGGTAATTAATGTCTAGAGTATCTTATATTTCCATTCAATCATAAAGTTTGATGATAACTCGCCAAGTTAAAATCTTTGTTACTACAGCTTTGCAATCCACAATATCAAAGCTCAGTTACAATTCAGATTTGGACAGTGAACGTGTTGAAAGTTTAAGCCACACAGAGAGCGGGCGGGCGGTAGCGGCGCGGAAGCGGGCGGTAGCGGGGCGGGAGCGGGTGGTAGCGGCGCGGGAGCGGGCGGTAGTGGCGCGGGAGCGGGCGGTAGTGGCGCGGGAGCGGCACGTGAGCGGCGCGGGAGCGGCACGTGAGCGGCGCGGGAGCGGGTGGTAGCGGCGCGGGAGCGGGTGGTAGCGGCGCGGGAGCGGGCGGTAGCTCCCGCGCGGCTCCCGCCTGCTCCCGCGCGCCTCCCGCGCCGCTACCGCCCGCTCCCGCGCCGCTACCGCCCGCTACCGCTCGCCCGCTCTCTGTGTGGCTTAAGCTTAAAGAAAATACGTAAGAGTTTTATTAAGCTTAAGATATAGTTCCTTTATCTCACGAGCGCGGTTGAGCCATGGTTGTGTGTTGAGCTATACATGTACAGTGTCTATGTGTGCGTCAGCGTAGGAGCTATGAGTTGACGTTCTGTATGTGTTCCATGTGCACATCCATTACTAAACCCGTGCTCGTGAGATAAAAATACTAAACTTTAAGACTTTAAGTAATAAATATACAAATACTCTTAATACAATACAACCTCAACAAAATAACACAAAACAACGTGTTGTGTGAAACTGAAACGAATTGTTATTGATGGGAGTCAAGTATACTTAAGTCTAGCCGTAAACTTAATTAAGATAATACATTATTTTAACCCCGATGGGACATTTATATTATGCCACTAACTTAAAATATCAAAGCCTGCATTAGTAAATATTCAATTATGATATAATTTAACATAAATTCAATTTGAGTTGACATGATGTGTATAATGCTGTGTGACACACGGACAACGCAGATGGTAAGCCCGAAGCACGGTCGAACTCAAAAGGGCTTAACACACCTTGTCGGTTAAACGACATCAAAATCAAAAAAAAAACAAAATTATTTATTTACCGAAAATAGCAAAGACCATACAAGTAGATACAATGACACCCACACTAGGCAAGCCTGTGTCGTGGGTTTCAGGCTCAATGATAATAAATTTCAGTATGATGCGGCTTAAAATTATAACTTATCTTACAGCTTCAAAAACTTAGGTAAAACAAGGTAATGAGTTTGTATTAACAACTAATTAGTTTATATATATATATATATAGTTATGAGTGTGCGTGTGTGTGTGAGTGTGTGAGTGTGTGTATGTGTGTGTGTGAGTGAGTGTGTGATCATGTCTGAGTGTGCCTGCTTTAAATCCAAGCGTGGCTATAATCATGCGTGCGCGAGCATAGTATGAAAGGTAACTCAGGAAAAAAATATATATATATCCTTTTGGAGTTCAGAAGATATTCGACTTTAGCACCGATTACAGTTGTTGCACTCTCACACACACATATTTAAACTGTCATAATAGGAACTAGTTTTTGCCCACGACTCTGTCCGCGTGGAACTTATTGTTCATCGCGATAGAATTTCATTGCATTTTTTAAATATTAGTCGCTTACCTAGTCATCGCTCTTCCATACAGACATCCAATCCACCCCGTAAGGGCTAATTAATACCAAAATTCATCTAAATCTTTTTTTTTATGAAAATGGGATTGCTCTTGGCCAGCATCTAGCCAGGGGGCAAATATGAGGCCGACGGTGAAGCGAGCTCACACAGAAAATGTTTGTTCACTCGTACCTTAAAGAGGTCAAGGTTATATAGTTATAAGGTAATAGGTGCCTACGAAGCTGGAGGTCCCGGGTTCGAATTCCGGCCAGGGCATTTATTTGTGTGATGAGCACGAATATTTGTTCTTGGGTCTTGGATGTTTTCTATTACATGTATTTAAGTATCTATTTCTCTATATAAGTATGTATATCGTCGCTTAGTACCCATAGTCCAGTCAGCGTCATATAGTATGTAGCTGCTAAAGTGGCCAAATAGTTCAGTACACCATATATTTTGTATGATGTACCGAACTATTTGGCGGCGGTACCGGGACGAATAAGTGTGGTGTATGTCACACCCTAATAACTCAGCTGATCACAGCTGATACACATCTGATGGAAACTTAACTAATATTAACCTTTGTACTTTTTCCCAGAACTAAGGAATGCAAGAGACCTTGATATTGATACCAAGAAAATAATATTAAATAAATTATCATTCTATTGCGCATTACGCATTCCTAGCATACCAAACCTTTAGTATAAAAGCAGTGTAATTGTTACTTAATAAATCAGTATTAAATCAGTATTACTTTGAGTATTTCAACGAGTCTCGTCTTATCATTATAACCCGTAACGCTCCACATCTCATAAGGACCATAATATATGTCCCGCGGGTGGAAATGGTGTGGATTCATCCTAACCCCAGCCCGTTCACCATCCGTGGCGGCGGTATGTCCCGTGACAGTTAGGGGACCGTTAATAAGAAGCCGAGGAATAAATCATCCCAGACGTATAATTAAATTTTAAATCATTTTTATTCACACGTAAATCAGGAGCACTTGGCCGTGACAGGAAATGGGTTCTGTGTGGTGCTTGTTCTGAGCATCATGGGTTTTAGTGAGAATAGTGAATATAGATACAATTTTTGGTTTTCCGTTCCGTCTTAGTATGTATAATCTTAGTATGGAAACGATAACGGAATGGAATAAAAAATCTTGGGACACTTTTTCCCTATAACGTTCGAAAGTATTTTCGATTTTGAGTAGAAAAAACCTGAATCAAATTCATCAAGTCGAGTAGAACGGTAACGGAATGGAATAAAAAATCTTGGGACATTTTTTCCCCTATATCATTCGAAAGTACATACTTTCGATTCTGAGTAGAAAAACCCGATTTTATCCAAATTAAATAAAGCCGAGTGTACTCTTTCCGTAAAATGGCCCACCTCTTAAGTTTCCCTGAAAAAATTGACTACTTTCTAGCTCCGCCTTTCGCTTATTTTTTGCTCACAATTCAACTTAGGTTGGTACAAAAGAAAACTAAACGTAAATTTCTCGTCGTCTTTAGTATGGATAATGCCATTCAAATCAAATGTTAAAATTCATGGTCTTCCTTTTATTTCTGACACTATGTTATTAAGCAAAAAAAATGCTTATGATGAAGCCTTTCGATCGGTATGATAAAGCTACAGGGTATTTTTTTTCTCGTGTAGCGGGTTTGATTCCCGGTTCAACCATGTCATTATTTAAAAATCTATGAATGCAGTTTAAATTGTTTTTTAAATTAAAATAATGTCTTCTTTTAGTAAAATCTTCCATCTACAATATTCAAGGTACTTTTCCTCCATGTGGCATAGGCGTTGGACGCCCTGTATAGTTTGTCAGACTCGTCGCCTTCTCGCCACAGCATCAAATATGCTTGTTAAAAGTTCGTAGTTGTTACAATGTTACTAGGAAGTATTGATATGCAACCGATAGACAAACAGACTCCCAATAGACCTAACTTTGCCGTGAGAACTGTAAACTAACGACAAAGTAATAGCAAACTGTCTTGTTATTGTTAATAAGTGATCAAAAGACGGACAGTGCCGGTGGTAAAATTACAGGCCGGACAACACACAGTCTAGTCTACTGAAGTGTTTCAATAAACATGTAAAATTACTTATAATTTAATCACAAATATCTCAATCAAAAAATAATTATTAAAGAGTATTTGTATTGTATTGTATTGTATTATAAAACTAAAAACAGGACTGCACTAAACAGATAAAATAAGTTTCAAAATAAAGAACGTAAGGAACATCTATTTTTTGTTCGCAGGCGGGGGACCTAATATTTTGGTATTGCAGTCAGTCTGCACTGAGCGAAAAAAAAAATACTAATTATTAGTAAGTTTTAGTGAATCCCAGGACAAGGAGATTATATACTAACGGTTACAAAACAGTTTTTGATAATAGTAGTTATTTACTAATACTAAAAAAATTGTCCTTGTAACTACTAATTACTACTAAACTGTTTTGTAACCGTTAGTATATAATCTCCTTGTCTTGGGATTCACTAAAACTCACTAATAATTAGTATTTTTTTCGCTCAGTGTGACCCAGGTTGGGCCTAGCTGACTTTCTTGCTGGACTCTTCTCAGCCAGGCTTGGTTTAGTGAACCAGCTACAAAACTCCCAGTAGCTCGATTCCACTGACACCTCAGAATCGGTTGAAGTCGCTCAACTAATCTCACTGAGGCGCAGATTCTTAGAGTATTCCAGTGTTTACACCGGATATCCCTCTGGATTTTTCCCATGTCAGTCTTCAACCGCGCACTCCTATCGCTTTAAGGGCCCGGCCTATAGAGCCACTCTCTCTCTCTCTTCAGTCGGTCCCTCATTGCTGAGGATCGTGATCACTTCTGGATTTCACCGCCCTGATGACTTGTCTCCATCGGTCTCGATCCATCGTGGCCCTCGTCGCTTGGTGAAATTTGCTTGAGGATGTGGCACCTGGTCTGTCCACCTGATTGGTGAGCGTCCTCTGGCCCTCTTGCCTTCCCGGCTATAGAGCTACAGTCAGGATCAAAAAATATGTGGGAAATTGGACCAGCTAGTTGATAACGCTAGCTAACATAGTTCGTTCCAGTTTAGATGACGGAAAGTACTTGAAGCGAGATTTAACAATATCTTTTGTTGGTATATATGAAAGGAAGGAGCGCTCGTGGCCCAGCGGCGCCTGCGTGCCGCAAGCGTTATTCAAAGTTAAGCAACGTGAGCAGCGGTCAGGACTTGGATGGGTGACCGCTTTGAGTGGTTACTAACTGAGCGCTCCCGTGCTTTGGAAGGCACGTTAAGCCGTTGATCCCGGTTGCTGTCTATGGCAGCAGTCGTTAAGCCAAGTTGGAGGCCTTCGGGCGGCTTGAGAACTTCTAACAGTCAAGTTGCCCACTCACTTGACAAAGCCTAATCCCAATAAGGTCTAGTTTCCCCTCGGGGTTGGAAGGTCAGATGGCAGTCGCTTTCGTAAAAACTAGTGCCTACGCCAAATCTTGGGATTAGGTAGCGGATCCCAGGCATCCTTCAGGATGCAACTGTACTGGGATAACGCTAGGAGGATGATGATGATGATGTTAGATATGAAAGGAAAAATAACAAAGAGACGTCGTAAAAGTAAAACCGCAGTGCGGCACGTGTAAAGTGTAGCTCAACCCTTATTGTATTGTAAATAGATTTAAACAATACACACCTGCGTAGTTGATTTACAACCCTACTTGAAGATTACAACCAAACAATGCATGTTGGTGTGGTAATGGTTGGTTTTAAGTACTTTTCGTCATCTAAACTGGGACAAAGTATCCAAAGTGTACCTATGATGCTGACTGTACTATAATATACTCGTATTCTGTGCTATCGCCGTAGAGCAGTGTAATGCACCGTGTAATGAGATGTCGGCTCGCGGCTAACTACCGAACTAAATCGAACTTCTCAGATCTTTGCCTCTTAAGAGGAGTAGTAACGCTAACGCCAAATACATTGTTTTTTAAATTTAAAAGTTAAGGCTAGGTTCTGAAATGGGCCGCCGATTAATTCTAAGAAAAAATACGTTGAAATTTAATGTCCGAATAATAATCTGAACAGTTGAATCTTTTGTAAATAATTAAGTGCATAAGAATACCATAGATGGGTCATAAACAGATTTAGGTTCGCGTCTTTCCTGTGGACATATCAAAAATTAGGGTCTACAAAGCTTAATTTTGGATTGGTAGTAACCCGCATAAGGCTGCGTTTCCACCAGAGATGTGCGAGGATGCGTTTTCATACATTTGACACCTCGCAACGCGCCGAGCGAGGTGTCAAATATATGAAAACACATCCTCGCACATTTCTGGTGGAAACGCAGCCTAAACGGCGTCTCCGGTTCTATAAATCATCATCATCATCATCATCATCATATCAGCCGAAAGACGTCCACTGCTGGACATAGGCCTCCCCCAAAGAGTGCCACAATGACCGGTCTTGCGCCACCCGCATCCAGCGGACTCCCGCGACCTTTACCAGGTCATCAGTCCACCTTGTGGGGGGTCTACCCACGCTGCGCCTTCCGGTCCGTGGTCGCCACTCGAGAACCTTTCGGCCCCAACGGCCATCGGTTCTACGTGCAATGTGCCCCGCCCACTGCCACTTAAGTTTAGCGATTCGAAAGGCTATATCGGTTACTTTCGTTCTGCTACGGATGGCCTCATTTCTGATGCGATCACGCAGAGAAACTCCCAGCATAGCCCTCTCCATTGCCCTCTGAGTGACTTTGAGCCTTCTTATGAGGCCCATGGTGAGCGACCACGTTTCCGTACCATATGTCATAACTGGCAACACACACTGGTCAAAGACTCTCGTCTTGAGACACTGCGGAATATTGGACGAAAAGATATGCCGTAGCTTCCCGAACGCTGCCCAGCCGAGTTGGATTCGACGATTGACCTCTTTCTCAAAGTTGGACCTACCTAGCTGGATAGTCTGTCCTAGGTATACATAATCGTCTACAACTTCGAGCGTAAAGCGTCCGATTGTAACGGGAGTTGGTGCTACATGGGCATTTGACATGATCTTCGTCTTATCCATGTTCATCCTTAGGCCAACTCGCTCGGAGGCTTTACTGAGGTCATCGAGCATTGTACTTAAATCCTCCATGGTTTCAGCCAAGACTACTATGTCATCAGCAAACCGAAGATGAGTGATATACTCGCCGTTTATGTTGATGCCTAGCCTTCTCCAGTCCAGATTCTTGAAAACATCCTCCAGTGCAGCGGCGAACAGTTTAGGAGAAATAACATCTCCTTGCCTGACTCCCCGCTGCAGCGGAACAGGTTTCGAGTTCCGGTCCTGGAGTCGGACTGACATAGTGGCGTTTTCGTACAAACACTTCAGTACTTCGATATAGCGGTAGTCTACTTGGCACCGCTGTAGAGATTGTAGTACCGCCCAGGTTTCGATCGAATCGAAGGCTTTCTCATAGTCCACAAACGCTAAACAGAGGGGCAGGTTGTACTCTTCAGTCTTCTGTATAACCTGTCGGAGCGTGAGGATGTGGTCTATGGTACTAAAGCCTCTTCGGAAACCGGCTTGTTCAGGAGGCTGGAAGTCATCTAGCTTGCGTGCGAGACGGTTCGTAATGACTCTTGAAAACAGCTTGTAGACATGGCTCAAAAGCGTGATGGGTCGATAGTTCTTCAGAAGAGTGGTGTCACCCTTCTTAAAGAACAGCACCACCACGCCTGTGTTCCATGCCTTTGGCGTTCTCCCTTCCAGTAAGACGGAGTCGAACAACTTCTGAAGGGCCGTAAGGACCGGTTTTCCACCCGCCTTCAGGAGTTCGGCTGTAATTCCGTCTTCACCGGGTGCCCTGTTGTTTTTGAGCTGTTTAAGAGCCATTCTAATCTCGTACAGGCTGATGTCCGGGATGTCGTCGGTATAGTGCCGGGTTAGTCTAGCTCTAGGATCTTCCACTAGACCAACTTCGGGTCTGCTAGTTGACGTGTAGAGCTGTCCATAGAAGCGCTCTATCTCGCTCAGAAGCTCAGGTCTGGATGAGACTGTTCTACCATCCTCAGTTTTTAACTTGGCGAGCTGGCTCTGCCCAATAGACAGATCTCTTGCGAAAACTTTTGAGCCCTTATTCCGCTCGATGGCCTCTTCAATACGTTTTGTATTGAATTGGCGCAGATCACGGGTCAGGGATTTGGAGATCTGTCTATTAAGCTGCCGATATAATGTCGCATCGACTGAAGACTGTAGAAGCATCTTACTCCTTTCCTCGAAGAGCCTCTGAGTGGAGTTAGAGAGCCTATTGGTTCTGTTGGTCCGTTGGGCCTTGAAGAACTTAGACCCTGTGGTATGGACAGCTTCCACAAACCCGTCGTTGAATTCGTCCACATCGCCGCCTAGGCAATCGAAACGGTTCTGGAGTTCCAGCTGAAAGCTCTCGGGGTTTTGGAGTTGGGCTGCTACTGGTCGGAGCGTGGACTTCATCAGACGAGAGCGTTCCAGCTTAACACATATATTCAATGTGCCTCTTACCAGACGGTGATCACTTCCGGTTTTGACCGTATTAATCACAGAGACATCATTGAATATATGCCTTTTCGTCGCCATGATGAAGTCAATCTCGTTTTTAGTTGCACCGTCGGGACTCATCCAGGTCCACTTTCTATGCTCACGTTTCCTGAAGAAGGAGTTCATCATGTAGAGTCCCTCCTTCTCCATGAAACCAGCCAGTAGGTGGCCCCGGTGGTTCCGAATTCCAACTCCAAATTTCCCCACTCTCAGCTCTTCACCATCTCTCTTGCCCAGTTTCGCGTTGAAGTCCCCCATGACAACGGTGAAGTAGGTTTTAGAACTATGCATGACGTTTGAAATGTCCTCATACATAGCCTCCACCTCGTCGTCGGAGTGTGCCGATGTCGGCGCGTACACCTGTATGACCTTCAGCAAGTACCTCTTTGATACTCTGAGTATAAGGTACGCCACCCTAGACGACACACTCTCGATCTTCACAACGTTGTTTACGAGGGACTTGTGGACGATGAACCCGACACCTCCCTGGGACTGTTGATCGCCCTCCCGGAAATAGAGCAAGTTGCCGGACTTTAAGGTTATCGTGTCCTCCCCCTCTCTTCGGACTTCAGATAATCCTATGACATCCCAACGCAACTTGCTCAATCCTTCCTCCAGTTCGGCTATCTTTTCGTCGGTGCGCAGTGTTCGCGTGTTATATGTTGCCAGGGCCAGGAGTCGTCGGTGGTGGTAGCCGGATCTTTGCCGGAGATTCTTAGCACCCCTGACCCCGCTAGTGCCCTGGCCGCTACCATAACCAGGACACCGGGAGTCGCCGGAACCTCGGGGCCGTGGCCTTGTTGAACTCTGCATGGGGGGTAAAATGCCATAATCGCCACGCTTGGCATGCGGGTTGGCGATCGCAGTATCTCCCACCGCACTCCAGGGATGCTGCTGCCCATCCCCCGGTGGTCTTGGTCGTAGTTTTAGGACTTACCCGGGTCCAGTCCAAGGTTCTATAAATCCATGTAATAAAATCATAACTCACATGCTCATAAGCCGTTAACTATTGACCACAGGAGAGACGACTTTTGTTTTTGCAAGTGTTTATGACCCAGATTCATGTCAACGTCTTTTAAAGTCATTAATGACAGAGACATACGGAAAAAGCGAAAGAAACTAAACCATATTTAAGGAATGAATATAAACAAAAACTACAACGTTCATTAGAATTCCGTGATTTGGTGTTATTGCGTTTAGTGAAAAACAAAAAAGTCTGGTAAAGTGCGGCCGCGTGATTTACATGTCCCGTTCGTGGTTCCGTAACACGAGTCCTAATTAAAAGTGACTATTGGCACAGAATAAGTAATAGTACTACATTCAGAAGTCCCACTGTTAACAAATCCCCAATTTACAACCCCAAATGATAATAGGTAAATAACACAAGCAAATGACGCGACGACGCGACCGTCCAGCAATGCGCGGCAGCCACTGAATGGTGCCACCTACGGATGTACTTGCAGCGGCGCGGCGAACTGTGACGGAGTGAGATGAGACCCCGTGCTATTGGTCTGCTCGCTCTGTGACCCCAGCCGGACTAAAACCACAGATTTTTTTTGCGGACTATTACACATATCGGTTTAGTCCCAAAGTAAGCTAAGCTAAGACTACGACATACATTCTTATATAGATAAATAGATACTTAAATACATAGAAAACATCCAAGACTCAGGATCAAATATTCGTCACACAAATAAATGGAAGGACCGGTATTCGAACCCGGCACCTCTAGCTTCGTAGGCGGAGTCACTACCAACTAGGCTAAAGCCGTAGTCACAAATAACAGTACTTACGTTGTTTGACAGCTTATACAACAGCGGTAATTTCACCACGGGACCCTAAAAGCACTATAACGGCAGTTGAAAAAACTTCGCAATTACGCCGTAGTTCGTACAATAGCGTGAATTAGTCCGGGATAAAATAATACGGGAAGTTTGGGCGGTGTCGCAGAGTTAGTTTGACTGTTTGGATTTATCCTTGTTTTTAACCGCATGGAATATGCGTTTAGAAGTGTTTTGTTTGTATGGAAGTTTTAAAAGCAATAGGTATGACTTCCGGCCGGCGACTTACTAACTTGGCGGGGCGGGCTCGATATGTGACATTTTCTTCTTTGACGTAAACTTACTGACGTCGCAAAGATTCTCACTTGACGTAATACTGTCAGTATTACATTTGCGCAATAGTAATATCATGCGCAGAAGCGAAGCTTCCCGCTACCGCGCATCCCGCGCCAGTCAGGAAGCACTCATTTAAATGTAAGGCCGCAGTAAAAAGTGGTACTGCCTCGACTGACAGTTGACACTGACATTTAACAGTTTTCTCATATCGTACCGCCTCCGCGGCTACAAATCAGGAAGTCGCCTTAGGTATAATAGACACTTTCAAATCTATGATATTTTCAGTAGAATTTTCTGTTTCTTTACGCATTTGGCCTCAAAATTCTCAAAAACTGATGCTCGTCAGCAAAGTTATAGGTAAGAGAAACAGAGGCAGAATCTACTCAATGGTAGCATGCAATCGAGGAAGTTAAACGCTTGAAACTCCAAGGAAAATGTGTATTTGGCATTTCGGACTTAATTTCGCAGGATTTCCATCTTACAACTTGCCTACAAGTTATCAGCTTTAATTATCGGCACTAATAACTATTAGCTGTACTGTGTATGTATATATATGAATGTTTAATTATAATTCTATAATAGCTGTCGGGAAGCTTATAATAGACGTCTAGTGGGGAAACCGCAGACCATTCATAAACTGCGGGCAGCTACCGCATAGCGCAAATCCACATAATATATTATGATTTAGTGCCATATAGTTATCGTAATTGATTAATAGTGTTAAATAATGGGTTGTAACGATGTGTAATGATGCTTACAAGCTTGTAAACTGTGATGATTGTAAGTATACAGTTTGTAAACATAATTGTGTGTGTAAACACACAAAGAATTTAAAATAGTAGTTTATGCAACTGGTACATAATGAGGGGCATTAAAACACGAGTGTGTTTTATAAAACGAGCCGAAGGCGAGTTTCATAATAAGGTCACACGAGTGTTTTAATGCCTAATTATGTACAGTTGCATACATTACTTTATCTACACACATATTATAGCTACTCTAATATGGGTTCAGAAACCGTAGTAAATAAATACTATAATTGTGTTAATACAACCTTTTTTGCACGGTTGCGGAAATATCGAAATCAGAACTGGCAACCGATACCTGAATGTTATTTAAAAAAATAAAGAGTCCCTACTCTGATGTGATCATGTCGTTCTAGCTCAAATTTCGTGCGATATATACTAAAAAAACATCGAGCTGACATTTCGCATCGACTGAATTTGAATTTTCAGACATGTCAACTTTATAACTAATATTTTAACATCATATATGAGATTAAAATGAAAATTATATTACTGCTGTAGCCTTAGCCACAGATAAGAAAATTGCCATAAATTCATTGAATGTTGAAATTAGAGTCATTTTCTACGGTTTCCGAACGCATATTAGAGGATTTATGATATGTGTGTAGATAAAGTATTTTTTTCTCACTGTATAGAAGGTTGTATAGAAAAGTGCAAAATAAAATGGCGCCTATCTTAGAAACCATAAGAATTGGTATACAGCAAATGTGGCCTCATCATAATCATCATAATCAGCCGAACGACGTCCACTGCTGGACATAGGCCTCCCCCAGAGAGCGCCACAAAGACCGGTCACGGGCCGCCCGCATCCAGCGGATCCCCGCGATCTTAACCAGATCATCAGCCCACCTCGTGGGGGGCCTTCCAACACTGCGTCGTCCGGTACGTGGTCGCCACTCGAGAACTCGCTGGCCCCACCGGCCATCGGTCCTCCGGGCAATGTGGCCTGCCCACTGCCACTTAAGTTTGGCAATTCTTCGGGCTATGTCAGTTACTTTGGTTCTTCTGCGGATTTCATCATTTCTGATTCGATCTCGCAGAGTAACTCCAAGCATAGCCCTCTCCATTGCTCTTTGAGTGACTTTGAGCCTCCTTATGAGGCCCATAGTGAGCGACCACGTTTCAGAGCCGTAGGTCATCACTGGCAACACACACTGGTCGAAGACTTTCGTCTTGAGACACTGCGGGATATTGGACGAAAAGATATTGCGTAGTCTCCCAAACGCCGCCCAGCCAAGACGGATTCGACGATTGATCTCCTTCTCGAAGTTGGACCTGCCCAACTGGACCGTTTGTCCCAGGTACACATATTCGTCAACAACTTCGAGCGTAGTGTCTCTGATCTTAACTGGAGTTGGTACTACATGGGCGTTAAACATGATTTTCGTTTTGTCCATGTTCATCTTAAGACCAACTTCTTCAGAGGCCCTACTCAGATCATCGAGCATAGTACTTAAATTCTCCATCGTCTCCGCCATAACCACTATATCGTCGGCAAACCGAAGGTGAGTGATATACTCGCCATTTATGTTGATGCCGAGCCCCCTCCAGTCCAGAACCTTGAACACATCTTCCAGTGCAGCAGTGAATAGCTTCGGAGAGATGACATCTCCTTGTCTAACTCCACGCTGCAATGGTATCGGTTTAGAGTTCTGGTCCTGGAGACGGACTGACATAGTGGCGTTCTCGTATAAACACTTCAGCACTTCGATATACCGGTAGTCTATTTGGCATCGTTGGAGAGCTTGTAGCACAGCCCAGGTCTCGATCGAATCAAAGGCTTTCTCGTAGTCCACATACGCTAAGCAGTGGGGTAGATTGTACTCCTGCGTCTTCTGTATAATCTGACGAAGCGAGTGTATGTGGTCTACGGTGCTGAAACCTTTCCTGAAGCCGGCTTGTTCGGGGGGCTGGAAGTCGTCAAGCCTGCGTGTGAGACGGTTCGTAATGACCCTGAAACCCTGAAATGTGGCCTAAAATGTGTAAAATGACCTCCTCTATCCTACTGTAAAGGAATTGTACTTACCTAGCTACCAAACACCCTGTATATCTTCAGGAGAATGATGCAAACTTTTCGAGAGACAGACTTAGAACGATTTCTACATGTTATTATAGTCCGGGAAAATTACGCCGAATACCTATGGCCAATCACTGAAAATAATTCTCGTAGCATTGAAAGTAGTTACAGTTATACCTTGTGGTATCCAGATGAACATATTACAAGACCTCAAGGGTGGGGGTGTGCTGGGGGTGTAGAAGGGGTTTAAAGGTACCTTTAAGGGCTTTTCGTAAAAAACTCGTAAACGATGACCCTTAGCAAAGAACGTTCTGAAACATAAGTTCTAAACGACGAAGCACATCGAGAAAAAGGTCTTCTTTTTGGTCGTATCCTCATGTCTGAGGGACGTGACGACTACGGGTGACTCTCTCGACTGCTGCTCTCCAGGCCGTTCGGTCTTGTGCCATTTGTACAGTTGCCTGTAAGGTGGACCCGGTAACTTCTTGGATCACATCTGTCCATCTCCTGGACGCACGTCCTCTGCGAGAAAATGTAAGCAGTATCGTAGTATTCTCTTACCTCACGCGATGGTATAACTGTGTAGCTACATGGCTCCTGGCTCGGACAACACCATATCAACTCTCGTGGCGGTCAGACAAGAAGTGAGCGAGCCCGAGTCATCGTGACGTCATCGTGACGTAGTTGACATAGGCGCACGAGAAAAGGATAGCATCACTACAGATAGTGCCCTTTTGCTTTTCTTAGCTCATCTTGACTGGGGCCCCCACTGTTGCCCCCAGATTAGTAGGTATTATTTGACCCGCCGGTATCCATAGTCTATTTGTGTTTCGTGGAACGACTGCTATCGAACCTTCCGACCCGATTGAGGATAGTGCATTTTATATTTAAAAATTCGACTGTTGTTTGTGTTCGAAATGTACGACATTCACTGCCAGGAATCCGCCTAGAGGGCGCTCGGTTCGTAGACGCGTAGCCGATACCATGCGTTTCCCCGTATGTAGACGAAATAGCGCAAAGCTTACGAAAAGCTTGGCAACGAAAGTGTTAAATAAAACCGGCCAAGTGCGAGTCGGACTTCGCACATTTACGGTTCCGAACAAACCTCAAAAATATGATTTATCAATATATTATTGTTGTTAAAATATACGTAATAATGAACATTGTCACCGAATTTCAAGCAGGTCAATGGGAAGTCAAAAAATTCTTCGGAACCAATTTTGTGACAGACGACGGACGGATGCCTGGGCGACACCAATAGGGTCCCGTTTTGATCCTTAGGGTACGGAACCCTGAAAAACGGGGATTTCAAAAGTATTACGTAAAATAATAAGCTTAGGTAACCTCAAATTACAGGAACATTTACTGACTTTGCACACTTTTGCGAACTATTAACGTCATAGCAAAAGTAAAATATGACCTCGTTAAAATACTTTATCGAAAGATTCACATGCTCATTTTCACCACAACCAAGCTCCAAATAAAACGATTTCTTATGACATTCGCAAGAGAGTCGAAATTCCTGTAAAGTTTAAAGTTAAATAGTCTGAACAAGGCAATTGTACCGTCAGTAATTAATCCAATCTTCATATGTCTTTATTCATGATATTTGCTAGGGAAACGTAGGCGTTATGTCCTCGTGATAAGGGCGAGGGATTAAAAATTCATCTTTCAATCATGTCGTCAACGCAACTGGTACGTAAAACGTTGATTTGTTCTTCTTGGTGCCAAAACTAGTACATGTTTATTTTTAAAATTGCTACATATCTGACTCATATTATGACTTTTGTTCGTAAATTAGCGTTCCATTTGTAGATAAGCTGAATATGTTATTTTAGGCACATAGGCTTTAGTAGCACTTAACGTACCTATAGCTGTTGTGTGTGGGTGTGTGGGTGTGTGTTTGTTTTTAGTGTGTCCTTTCCGCAATATTCCGCATAAGCTACTTACCCATATGCCGGTGCGGAGGCGGGACCATTGTCTATATTACCAAGAAAGCTATCAGCTGTTAGTGTCAAAGGTTATTCGAATCAGTATTTACCGCTTCTTAACAGCTCGCATACATTTGAATGAGGGCTTACTGACTGGCGCAGGATGCGCGGAAGCGAGGCGATACTAATGCAGCATACGGCCCGCTTGCGCGAATGATTTTAATGCTACGCAAATGTAATACTGACAGTCTCTCGACCGAGAATAGGCACTAGGCACGCGTGTAACACCCTCGGCCCCATCATCTCTTACTAACAGGTGTGATAGAGGTCCAATGCTTACCTATTCTATATCAAAAAAAGTAAGGAAAACTGTGCGATATCGTAAACTCACGCCAATGTGATAAAACCATTGTACTTGCGGATCCCGCCCTGGGGCGGGATCGATATTGTGACATTTTTTTCTTTGACGTAAACTTACTGATGTGGTCAAGATTCCCACTTGACGGAATACTGTCAGTATTACATCTGCGCAGTAGTAATATCATGCGCAGAAGCGGACCAGTACTGCCTTCGTATCGTCCCGCTACCGGGCATCCCGCGCCAGTCAGGAAGCACACATTTAAAGCACGTAGTAAAAAGCGGTACCGAGTTGACTGACAGTTGACACTGACATTTGACAGTTTCCTCATATCGTACCGCGTCGCCTCCGCACCGACAAATCAGGAAGACGCCTAAGTCAGCTGCCCACCCCTTTCCCACTCAATGTTCTGTTTCATTTAAACTTAAACGGATTGATCATACTTTTCTACAACGTAAATTCGCGAGTGCATAGTGTTGTCCGTGTCCAATTCGAAATTTATACTAATCACTTTGAAGCCTACTTAATTATAAATTTTAGAGTTCCGAATTGAAAGGGTTACTATAGCCCCTATTACAGAAATATCCGTCTGTCTATTACATTACAGGGGTATATATTTTGAAGTTTGACATATTTAAAAAAAAATACATTAAATATTTGGTGCAGAGTAGAACATTTCAGGGTTACCATTGTCCGTGGTCGGCTTGGTTCAACCCTTCGCTGCCGACCATCTGTCAAACTGACCGACGTCAGACTGAGTGGGTTTTTATTGCCGCCCCGATAGTTAGGGGGTTATTGAATGTTGCTATTTTGAATGGATTGAATGGCGGTAGGAAATCACACAGAAACTCTCTGAGGATAAAAAGAAATCTAAATGCTTAAATAAACATTTGTGGACAATCTTACACTAATCAAACCTAGTCCCAAACTAAGCAAAGCTTGTACTATGGGTACTAAGCGACGATATACATACTTATATAGACTAGTGGCTCTGTGAGCTGTAGACCTCGTGAGTGTTTTTTTTATTTCCAAAACTATGTTAGATATCGAACCTGTAGAGCAGGGGTTGGCAACCTTTTTGCACCCACGGGCCACATAGTAGCTAAAAAAATCTTCGCGGGCTGATCACTGTCTGTTGATATCAACTCGAAACAAATTGGTACGTCGTACGCGACAGTAACGTAGTAAAAATTCGCACCCCTTTTTACGTGAAAAACGAGAAAGACGAAAAACCGACTTTTCACAGATAAACCAGCTAGTTTCCTTAGCAAACCCAGATAATTCGCATTTCAACCGCATCGTAATTTCGCGATTATATATCGCGATATAGAATAGCAAATATAGAAACTTTAAGGGGGGGACGAGTCATAAAGTCATAACACACCTAGATGAAAACGCGAGCGCGAAATTTTTCGAACACTGATGCAAATGCGGCAAATACTTCATACGCATTAAGTCATAACAAATGTCGTTGAAAACGCGAGCGCAGCGAGCGCGAAATTTTGCGAACATTATTATGCAGGTCTGGAAAATACTTCATACGCATTAAGTCATGTAGACGCAAACGCGAGCGCAGCGAGCGCGAAATTTTTCGAACATTATGATGCAGGTGCGGAAACTACTTCATACACATCAAGCCAACGACGTAAAAAAAAAATTTTAAAAATTTACAAAAATTTACTCTACAAATAAGTTATATGTAGTCATGGAACCTGCTCACAAAATTTCACGAGAATCGGTTGAGAAATGCGACCTGTAGAGGAAAAAACGGCCGCAGAAAAACACGAAATCATTGATACAATGTTTGTTTTTTTGAATTTCCAAAAAGTGACTCGACAAAAAAATTCTATATAGTTACCGAACCTGCTCACAAAATTTCACGAAAATCGGTTGATAAATGCGACCTGTAGAGGAGGACATACAAAAATCCGGCCGGACATACGAAAGCATTTTTGTCGAAGCTAAAACAGAGACCTCGTTTTACTCGGTCAATAAACAGATACTTTAAATACATAGAAAACATCCAACCCAAGAACAAATATTCGTGCTCATCACACGAATAAATGCCCCGGCCGGGATTCGAACCCGGGACCTCCAGCTTCGTAGGCAGGGTCACTACCAACCAATAAAGCTAAAGCGGTCTAAATCGAATCTAAATCATGATACAATTAAATACTGCGTTAGGTATGGCATTCTGGTACATCCGTTAGTAGTGTGGATGACATAAGCTGCTATCAAGCCTCGATGGTATATATATACGTTTGAAAGTGTGAGTGTGTGGCGTCGAAAGTGACTTCTAACGACACTTTTGTGTGACAATTCGGACCTTAGACCCGAATGTCAGACCTTGTTTTCTTAGACCATGATCTAAATTACATCCCCGGAATGGCAGGTACCAGTACCATTACCATGAGTTTTACCGTACTCGCTAGCGACTGCGTAAACGATTTAGTATGGCGATTCTTAGTTCTATTGCGTAACCGCCAGAGGCGATGTATTTTTGTCCATACTATATCGTTTACGCAGTCGCTAGCGAGTACGGTAATGCAAACATTGCAAACTCATGGTAAGGGAAGGGTACTGGCGTATCGTATACATGTGTCCAATATGGTTGTATTTTGTTTTGCACACAGAAGTTTCAGATGTATTGTGTCGCAGAAAGAAGAAAAACAGTTTTCTACAAAAGGGTCGTAGTTCTAACCTAACCTACTTTTCTGGTAGATCTAATCGAAAAACGATTGAAAAATTTAACAGTACAAGGGATTACCACGGTGGTTCAATTGGTAGAGCAATGGACGGATTCCAGAGGTCGTGGGTTCAAATCCCACCTGTGGTGTTTAATTTTTTCATTTTTCACTTTGATTAAAAATTGGGATTTCGCTAGCGGACGCATCCGCTTGACAAACATTTAAAGATCTAATCGAGTTCTACACAATGGTATTTTAGCTGTACAGTCGACCAAAAAACTGGTCTACCTACCACTTTTCGACTCTATTCTATGTTCCTACATTAAAGTCCAATAGTGGTAGAGGACTTTCTTTGCTGACTGTACCTAAAATAAAAAAATACGGTTTCTGAAAAAAAGGTACGTACCTGTACCTACATTCTTGTTTATAATACGTACAGTTTATTATAAACACAAAAATTACTTAATGGATTTAGCTCTCATCCAAAAACACACCAAAGTGAAGTAATTATCATAATTAACCAAAATCACCGGTGAATATTCCCATGATAACGAAAAAGTTAATCAACAGTAATGTTTGTTCACAAACATCCCGCGAATGTGGGGTGCTTCTACGGAATTTAATGTATAATTAATTATTAACAAACGATGAGGCTTGGCTATATGAGTAGCTGTATATGGTAGATTTATCAAATAATGTACGTACGTACGTACCTACCATATACGTTGTAAATTGTAAACGTGTAAACAGATATCGCTATTTATGACTGTGTAATAACTTAGATGTGGTTACATAAATTAAGATCGATACATGTTTTATGACTAATTTGTGCATTAATTTAATATGCCACAACGACTAAAATTTTACATGTATCAGGGTATGGCCAATTTTAACATAACTTCGAGTAATAGTACATGCCTACAGTCTATTCATCCTTTCGTGTCCTATCAACATAATATATAAACAAACTCTTCTTGGAGATTTTTCCTTCAATACTCTATTGTATGCGTAACGGTAGAGTTGTGCAAACGTCTTAAACAAAACACAAGTTAAAATTATGGTATAGTTTAAGATGTGGTTGACTGCTTGTGTTTTTTTTTATTGAGGCGTATTTGCAATACTACTTTTTCAGTATGCGATAAAAGAGCGAAAAAGACAGTTTAAATAAGAATCGCATATAAAAATTGAATGTTACAGAAAACCGCTGACTGCTTTTTCAACATCACCCATTGAGCGCTTGCATATTTTACCGTGAACGTCCACGCTATGGTAAAACTATGGTTTCTTGTAGTCTAAAGTCTAGCCTATGGTGTTTTAAGGAATGAAACCATATAGTTTTACCGTGTCGTGGCCGTCGACGATAATAGAACATTACTTACCAAGGGCGATAAAACAAAGAATGTCTCAGATCGCAGGTATTTTACGCACGAGCCGAAGGCAAGGGCGATAAATATGCGATCTGAGACTTCCTTTATTATCACCCGTGGTAAGTACAAAATTTATGTCACCCTCTGGCCAGGAAGTGGGTTTTTTCGGGCGCAGAGCGTGCGATAATGGCCACTTTATGGCTAGGTGTGACATAAAATATAAAAGCGTCGATTAGGTAAGTGTTACCGATTGGAGAACATCACTGGGTTGTGGGCACGGCACTACGGCGCGCAGCGCGCATGTCTAGAAGATTATTCAAAACTAGAACTAGAAGACGAACGCCTGTCAAATAATGGCTATTTAATTTATTGTCTTTTTCTCAAGAATTAATAAATATATTAATACAAGTTAGCTGCAACTCATTTCTATATATCTATAATCTACATCGTAGTTCAGCTAACATGTTGGTGACCCTCGACAACTGAACACGAAAAGTCATAATTGGAAAAAATTGAAAATCGGCGACGTGCGGATCCTTGGAAACAAGCGGAATCCCGAAGTCCAGCCTGAATCAAGCATTTGACCAGCAAGAGCACAGAGATTACAAGGAAACCCTACGTGTAGTGTTTAAAATTTCGAAAAATATTCGTGTTTTGTGACGAATTCATGGTTTCCTCGATCCTGCTCTGCCTAAAGGTTGTATTCTTTCAAACTACAATATAGCTAAACAATATTGCATTAATTTACTACAATTGCTATCATTCTATAATAAAAAATTGCATGATTTCCATACCAAAGTACAGTTCGTACGAATATTTTGTGACAAATTGTCAAATTTCAATTCGAATTCGCTAGAACAAAATAAATGTCATATATTTATATTTCAATAAAAGGTTCCGGGATAATTTGAATGCACTAGCATTTACTAGAATACATTTCCAGGGAATAGTGTGAATACCTACTGTTTCCGGGATTTCTTCGAAGTTCGAGTTTAACTGTGAGCTGGCTTTCCGTGTCTTCGCCGCCGTGTCGCGAGGACGGCTTCATCACTGCATGCGGACAGCTCTCTAGTTGCCTTTAATGTCATACAAGACTTGCATGGTTTGAGTTGCATTTAATTCGTGAGTACAGTCTGTTCAATTTATTTGAATTGTTTTCTAAATATGTGCATTTTGTTGATTGGTTGAAAATGTCTGACTTAAAACAATTAGTGCGTAAACGTGGTGCCATTAAGGCCAAAGTAACTTTATTCGAGAAATACATTGACACAATAAAGGCAATTTCAACTGAGAACTTTACTAAATGTATGTATGGGGAACTCCAGTTAAAATTGAGCCGTTTTCAAGAATTATTGTCTCAATTTGATGAAATTCAGACGGAAATAGAAAATGTAGTTGAGGACAACAAATTCGACGAACAGCTGTCAGAACGAGAATCAATTGAGGATTCTATTATAAAGTTAATTGCATTGTCACAATTGATACTTGAATCGAACCAACAAACGACTGATATTAAGTATGTTAGTGCTGCGTCTCGGGCGGAAGGCTCTATTGAGTCAAATGTCAACATTCAACAGTCCGTCAACTGTCAAATACGCCTTCCTTCAATAAATTTGCCCTCATTTGATGGCAGCTATACTAAATGGATGGAATTTCGCGACACCTTTGATTCGTTGATAAACAATAATGAGTCCATCCCAGCTATAAACAAGTTTCACTATTTACGTGCATCTTTGGAGGGTGGAGCGTCTATAGTTATAAAATCAATTGAGTTTACCAGCGCAAATTACAAGGTTGCATGGGACTTACTGTGTGAGCGTTACAACAATGAAAGAATTCTGATAAACAACCACATTAAGTCTTTATTCAACTTTGAACCTATTACTAGAGAGTCACACAAGGCTATAAGGTATATGATAGACTTTTATACAAAAAACTTGCGTGCTTTACATACTCTGAAGGAGCCCACAGATAGTTGGGATACATTAATAATTTATATGATGGTAGCAAAACTAGATGGCGCCACTAGTAGGAAGTGGGAAGAACACAAGAGTGCACTTAAAGTTTCACCTAAGCTTGATGATTTCTTAGGATTTCTCCGTAATCGAGCCGACGTTTTGGAAACGATCCAGTGCAGTGCTTCCACACACAAACTTGATAAACCTACTTATCAAAATAAAGATTCCAAGTATGTCAGAACAATGTTAGGCAATACTAGTGACTACAAATATACAACAAATGATAACAAATACTCAACAAATGACAATAAATATACACCTAACGACAATAAATACCATACCAAGACAACTATAACTTGTACGTTTTGTAAACAAAATCATTTTAATCACGAGTGTGCCAAGTTCAAGGAACTGTCAGTGGACTGTAGGCAGAGCGAAGTGTCTAAACATAATTTGTGTAAAAACTGTCTACGCCCTGGCCATCACACCGGCCGTTGCCGCCTAGGCCCGTGCAGGATCTGCAATAGAAAACACAACACATTGCTACACAATGAACCGCACGGTGATACTAATACAAATACTAACTCGCCTGATGATAATAACACAAATATGACTGCTATGAGTACTACATTGTCAACTTTCATGCCGAGTCAAGTGCTGTTATGCACCGCTGAAGTAGAAATAGTCAATCCTGTAACAAAGCAGCCTCATCTAACCAAGGCTCTTCTTGATGTGGGTAGTCAATCCTCTTTTATATCTACAACAATGCAAAAGCGATTGAACCTTACCTGCGTTGAAACAAATCCCGTTTCTATCAGCGGCATTAACAAATGTTTAACCAGTACTACAAAGCGCTGCCATGTTAATGTGAAATCGCGCTCTGGTGCATTTGAAATGAATGCTTCATGTTTAGTAGTGCCAGAAATAACTGGACTTTTACCAAATGTTCAAATTGACACATCTTGTCTCAACCTCCCGGCTTCCATAGAGCTAGCAGATCCTAGCTTTTATCGTCCGTCAGAAATTCACGTTCTGCTGGGAGCTGATGTTTATTGGGATCTTGTAGGATCCAGGCAAATTAAATTGGGAAGAAACAAACCAACCCTTCAAGAGTCTAAATTCGGTTGGCTTGTCTCTGGGCCCACAGGTCAGAGCCCAAGCTCTACTACACATTGCAATTTTTCTCGAGAGATCAGAGAATCTCTGGCTAAATTTTGGGAACTTGAAGATATTCCCAACCCTACTTGTGAATCGAAACTGTCGAAAGATGAAGAGTATTGTGAGACTCATTTCAAAGAAAATACGGTTAGACTAGAAGATGGTCGCTTCTGTGTCAAGCTTCCTCTTCGCGAGGTCCCGGAGGATGCTCTAGGTGACTCCTATTACATTGCTAAGAAGCGTTTCTATAATCTTGAAAGAAAATTAGACAAATCGAACATGAAAGGCGATTATGCTGCATTTCTCAAAGAATACGAGACCTTAGGGCACTTAACTGAAACGGACCGTCCAGCATTTGGATACTACATCCCTCATCATTGTGTGATTCGCGAATCGAGCGAAACAACGCGCTTAAGGGTTGTCTTTGATGCCAGTTGTAAAACGTCAACAAATAAGTCATTAAATGACATTCAGATGGTGGGGCCTGTAGTCCAAGATGACTTAATATCAATTTTATTGCGGTTTAGGCAAAATACTTATGTTGTGACTGGGGATATAGAAAAAATGTATCGTCAAATTATGGTAGACGAGTCTCAGCGTAATCTTCAGTTGATATTATGGAGAGAGGAAGAGAGCCTGCCACTCAAAACTCTTAAATTGAATACCGTTACTTACGGCACTTCCTCCGCTCCATATCTTAGCACTAGGTGTTTGGTGCAGGTTGCTAATGAGTGCACTGATGAAACAGTGGCAAATACTATAAGACATGACTTTTATGTAGATGACTTAAATACTGGTTCTGATTCAAAGGCCACTTTAGCTACCACAATCAAGGGTGTTATAAACGAATTGTCTGCTGCGTGCTTTCCGTTGAGAAAGTTTCGTACAAATGCAAGTGATATTTTTGACAATATAGACACAGTACAAAATAATCCACAAGAATTCTGTAAGCAGTCAACAGTGTTAGGATTGAAATGGTTACCTTCAGAAGATACACTACAGTTTTCCTCAGAGTTTGAACAAATCGAAAAGGTGACAAAGCGGAGTATTTTGTCTAGCTCATGTAAGATATTCGACCCACTTGGTCTTCTGTCTGCTTGCACAATATATAACAAAATACTGCTGCAACGACTATGGTTAATGAAATTAGATTGGGATAATTTAGTGCCCACAGAACTTGCGAATTCGTGGCGAGAATTCATCGACGAATCGAAGCATTTTGCTAACTTAAATGTACCTCGTCACGCACTGTGTCATGCACCTGATACAATTGAAATTCATACCTTTACAGATGCTTCAAAGGACGCGTATGGAGCGTGTTTGTATTTAAAATCCATCGACAGTGAAGGCAAAATATTTGTCCATCTTTTATGTGCGAAGGCAAGAGTAGCACCATTAAAACCGGAAATGACAATTCCGCGCTTAGAGCTATTAGGATCATTATTGGGTGCTCGGTTACATGCAAAAGTGACAAAGGCTTTACGAGTGACGGTTACCAGATCTATATTTTGGACTGACTCGACCATTGTCTTAGGTTGGCTTCAGACTCAGCCGAAAACATTAAAAACATTTGTATGTAATCGGATTGACCAAATACGTGAATTATCGAACCCAAATGCATGGCGTCACGTGCCAACAGATTTAAATCCCGCAGATCTGGCTTCAAGGGGAGTCAAACCACAACAATTACTCACCAGTGTTTTGTGGTGGGAAGGACCAAGCTTCCTTAAGCAGCCCGATACTGAGTGGCCTTCAGCAAAACGCGTTGACGCCCAATTGCCAGAAATCAAAGTTTTTACAACTGTACAATGTGCAACAAATGAAGTAGTCCCGTTTAATAAATATTCTAAACTAAAAACGCTACAAAGAGTATTTGCATTTGTATTGCGGTTCATAAACAATTGCAAGAAGAATAATGACAAGCTATCGGGTGATTTAAGTCTTGCAGAATTACAAAACAGTCTAACGATCTTAGTAACTATATCACAACGTGAATCATTTGACAAAGACATACACTCACTCAAAACATCCAAGGTTTTAAACCGAAAATCTAAATTATTAGATTTAAATCCATTCTTTGATGACAAAGATATTTTACGTGTTGGTGGTCGCATTGTCAACGCTTTACATTGTCCATATGAACAGCGACACCCAATACTCATTGACAGCAAGCATACATTCACTAGACTACTATTCGAAAGGGAGCACGTTCGGCTGTTACACGGTGGTGCTCAACTGCTTTTAAACTCTATTCGCGAGAGATTCTGGCCTATTGGTGGTCGGACTTTGGCAACTAGCATTGTAAATAAATGTGTGAGATGTCAGAGGTTCAAACTTAACTCAATACAGCCAATAATGGGCAACTTACCTGCTCCTCGTGTGACTCCAGCTCCACCCTTCCTAAATTGTGGGACGGATTTCGCAGGACCATTCTTAATTTCTAACAAAAAGGGTCGTGGAGCCAAGACTTCAAAATGCTACCTTTGTGTGTTTGTTTGTTTTTCAACTAAGGCTGTCCACCTGGAAGTTGTAAGTGACTTAAGTGCAAACGCTTTCATCATGTGTTTACGTAGGTTTATTGCTAGGCGTGGTAAGCCAGATAATATCTATTGTGACAATGGAAAAAACTTTGTAGGGGCTAAAAATGAATTGAACAGATTGTTTTCAACGTGCAAACGGCAGATTGGAGAGTTCGCGTGTAGTGAAGAGTTTGTCTTTCACTTTTCTCCAGTTTATGCTCCTAACTTCGGGGGAATCTGGGAAGCAGCTGTAAAATCTGCTAAATTCCATTTGAAAAGAATTGCGGGTAATACAAGTTTAACATTTGAGGAGTTAGCTACACTTTTTGCGCAGATTGAGGCAATCATGAATTCTCGTCCTTTGACACCTTTATCGGAGAATGCTTCTGATTTAGCACCACTCACGCCTGGGCATTTCCTTGTCGGGCGACCTTTGATGTCCCTGCCATCACCTGAAGTGAAGACTTTATCGGTAAATAGATACCAGCTCGTGCAAAGACTAAGACAACATTTCTGGTCTCGATGGTCAAAGGACTATTTAACTACACTCCAACAACGTGTGAAGTGGAAAGTCAATAAGGGTTTAATCAAGATTGATGACCTCGTTTTAGTCAAAGATGACAACTTACCGCCAATGAAATGGCTCTTAGGACGCGTAGTCAAACTGTATCTTGGCGAAGATGGCGTCTGCAGAGTCGTCGATATCCGTACTAAAAACGGTGTAATTAAGAGAGCCGTGTCGAAGCTGTCCGCTTTAGAAGGACTAGGCTCCCAATAGCCTCTTGAAAGCTAGGCTTTCAAGGAGGGGGAGGATGTTACCGATTGGAGAACATCACTGGGTTGTGGGCACGGCACTACGGCGCGCAGCGCGCATGTCTAGAAGATTATTCAAAACTAGAACTAGAAGACGAACGCCTGTCAAATAATGGCTATTTAATTTATTGTCTTTTTCTCAAGAATTAATAAATATATTAATACAAGTTAGCTGCAACTCATTTCTATATATCTACAATCTACATCGTAGTTCAGCTAACAGTAAGGTAGTATAAACCTAATCATGTTATAATTGTACTTCCTGTACATTTTGATAAAAACAAAGTAATCCATGGAATTACCCTGTCGTGCCCTCTAGCCGTAAGGTAAGACTTTATTACATCATCGTACCAGCGTTAATTTAAAAAAACACATTGCCATTTTCTACGGCCCCTGTGAGATGGCAGTGGGCTCAACACCTATGTTTCAAATTACTGTGACATTTATAGTTAAGGGTGTGCAACGATATTATTGAATATTGCGTTCCTTGAAACGCCGTTCTAGACAAGCAAACAATTACGATTGATTCATTATAGGTCTCATCTTCGGCCCATGACTAGATGCTGGCCAAGACTAATCCCATGTTTAATAATATATATCTGGGCGAGCTTGGCTCGTCCCCGAAGACTCCCACATACCAAATTTCATCAAAATCTTTAGAGCCGTTTCCGAGATCCCCGAAATAAATACGATTGTTTTACTGTTATTTATATGTTATTTATTGTTTAAGAAAAAAATTAACACAGCCCTACATAGGTGATACCATTGTCTAGATACCTCTTCTATATTACTACATTACTTAACAAGGGCGGTAAAACAAAGAATGTCTCAAATCGCAGGTAAAACAAAGAATGTCTCAAATATGCAATCTGAGGCTTTCTTTATTACCGCCCGTGTTAAGTACAAAATTTTATGTCACCCCCTGGCCAGGAAGTGGGATTTCCCGCGCGCGGAGCGTGCGGTAATTGCCGCTTTATGGCCAGGTGTGACATAATAGTATTACATCTACAGTGTAGGATTTGGCTCGTCGCCGCGTTGGTGAGCGCACGCGCCCGGAGCGACGACGAGCGGAATCCACTACCGTACACTGTCTAGTTGTTGCGTACTGTCATGGCGTCGTTACCGAACAACGTCTTTGAACACGTGGTTGGCGAAATCATCATGATGGAAAGCCATTTTTTTTTAAGGAAGTGAAGTGAAGACTACAGTGTGTTCATCCTTAAGTGTCCTGTCCTGTCATGTAAACAAACTCTTCTTGATGACGTTAGTCATTATCACACCCAAACAAGATGAACCATGCAGGTTTTGCCAGGAGTCAGAAGAAACTGCAATGCACATACTCTGCTCCTGCGGACCACTAATGCGCAAACGAAGTACCTACCTAGGGCAGCACATCGTGCAACCAGAAGAGGTACATCACATCACCGCACAAAGAATCTGGAAATTCCTGGATTCAACGGGTCTTAGCGGTGTACTCTAAAGGGCTGCCACAATAGATCACGCGTTGGTCGAAGCGGCATACAAAGCCCAAAACTAACAATAATAATAGTCATTATCACCCTTTTCTCAAGGATTAGATACACTATAATCAATTAATCATCACTTAAAATGTACTAATACACTTAATGTGTACACTTAATCTGTACTAGAGAAGAAGTGAAGTAGAAAAGTGTGAGAATGATGAGTCTTTAAAAATAGTTTGTTTACATGATACACGTAAGGATGAATTAACTATACCTACCTTTAGTTTCTGTGTTTATTCTCAATTGTATTATAGCTGTCGATTACTGTGCCCTTTAGTGTTCGTAGTCCGGAATCGTGTTTATTGTAGCAAATATAATCTAACGCTTACTTACGCTGGCTGAGTGAATTTTCTCGACATCTCCAATTTGGCGGTTAAGCGCACACATTTAGGTTAGGTACCTACAGTCAGCAGCAATGGTTGCTACGCGGGCGAGGTGTTCTAAATGATCTTCGCACGCTCTTATTCCCTTATAATAAAGATGTGTGAAGATCATTTTTAGCACCTCACCCGCGTAGCAACCATTTTATTTATTTATAGGATTAGCGAATTTAGACTCCACTTTGTTAAAATATAACATTTTAAACTCAACTCTCGCGCTTTGTACAATCAACCAATGACTTCTGGGCCACTTCGTACCTTGTCACGGTGACATTGATATTAGATTTCTAGTGACTTTCATATAGATTTTCACTGTGACAAGGTACAAAGTGGCCCTGAAATCAAATTGGTTGACCATACACATGCTTAAAAGAACCTTTGTTCCCGACGTTTCGACAAGGTTAATTCAATTATTTAAAAAATGTCTTCCATCAAATTTATGATGATGTCGCCAATGTGACGTGTTCAATGACGTTGTTCGGTAACGACGCCATGACAGTGGATAAGGTTTTGTACGGTAAGTGGATTCTGCTCGTCGTCGCCCCGGACACGTGTGCTCACCAACGCGGCGACGATCAAAATCCTTCGACAAGGTTGCACCGGTCATGTGCACGGCAGAACTGTCATCTCAGCAAGTTGTCAACGGAGAAAAGGGTACCCCCATAATTTTACTACCCCATAAAATTTGATAAAAATGTGAAGGCTAAACCTGAAAAAGTTTCCCGGGAAGGACATAGGATACTTTATATCCTGGAAATCATCCCTTAAGGGCAAGTAAGTTTGTATGGTAGAGCAATGACTAGGTAAGCGCCTGATATAAAAAAATAGCTATTAAATACTAACGCGATGAACGAGTTCAACGCAGACGAGGTTGAGGGCAAAAGCTAGTTTGTATATAAAATACAAATAGCTGCTATTTTTACATACAACATACAAATAAACTAAGTCAATCGTTGTGCATCGACCACGCAGACGAAGCTCAGGCAAGGCACATACAATACATACAAGCGGTACCTATTATTCAAAATATTCTGAATTCAAATCAAAAGTTTCATAAAGTTGTTAAGGTGGTGTCGCGACTGTAGATTTATCGAAGCGTATTGAGTTAGTGAACTTAAAAACTATCTCAACAAGATCTTATTCATTTGAACTCGTTTTGAATGTAAATAAATAATAATATCTAGTAGGATAACAAAACATTTATTTGGACTTCATTCTAAACTAGCTTTTGAGCGCGTCCGCGTATTTACGCTCGTTAATCGTCCTGAGATTGTACCTACTGAAATGAATCTAATGGAATTTATTCTGTTAATAGGGATGTCGACTCAAAAAAATTTATTACTTCAATAGAAAGAAGACATAAAACTATGCCAAATAGTGAAAATCCTATTCAAATATCTCAAAAAATAACGAAGCTACAACGGTATCGTAGTTAGAGAGTGCTACCTAACAGTGACGTCACTGTTAAGTAGCGCCATAGTAAATGACGATCGTTTAATACAAAGTTGCGTTTTGCGAAAAAGGGACAGAACATACCCACTCTTAAAACTTTGAAGACTTATAATTACGTAATTATTTATTTTTTTGAATTACTTTTTTCGCCATTTGATTGAGAATTTGAGCCTTTATGTAGAAAATTTGGATTTATTGATTTTCTTTTATAGTGTCGTCATCCCTATTCCCTAATGGCGTAGTATCGTCGCAGTTCCATAGAACCTTCCACATCCTTCCTTCTAAAGTAAAGTTGCTTGCTAAGCATGAAGAATTTCGTAAATTGACACGCCATTTCAGGTCAATGTACGAAATTCAGCGTGCGTAGATACAAACTTTATTTATGACCGCTTCGATCGCTTCGGTCACTCGGTCAATGAAGAACACAAAAACAATCAATTGCTACCCTATATCCGTTTATTGCTGCATGTTGGCAGCAAAACAGCAACGCATAATTGTGCTATTATGTAATGACATAATTTGGCTTTAACAACATCGTTTATCTTTTTTATTACTTGTTCCAACATTGCGAACCTCATTTGTTTGCTGATAGTGTGAGAAGTGAAAATTCAGAATACCCCATATGATAGAGTCAGTCATATTCATAAAACTCAGGACTTCAGAATACGCTCTAATCCTTATCGAGAAGTTTAATGCACACTTCCTATTGACTTACTTAAAATTTGGTTATAATGTTTACTATTACGTATAGGTAAAAAATCTTCCCAAGATTTTCCTCTTGTTCAGGATGGCAGTAGAGTAGCTTTCGTTAAACTAAATCAAGGATTCAACTGTACCTACTGAGAGCGAGGGACCTAAATCAGTCCCTCCTTCTGTCAACACAGTGGATCCTCAAATTTTATAAAGGGTCGGCTACGCGCACATGACTCCCTTGGAGTTGCGCCTGCCTGTTTGCCACCATAGTTGTATTTAAAAAAACCGTGGAAATGCTAGCAGATGATGACTTACGAAGGACTTGTAATATTACAATCAGAATATAATATTATAGGTACCTCCCGAAAGTAAGGATTGAAAAATAAATAAAAAATATTCCTTGACCGGTCCTTTGTCGAAGGCGCACGGCCTCGATACAGTAATAAAGCAGAGGCATAGCTTTGTACTGATTTTTACTGCCCAATATTTTTGCCCATAAAACAGCTTCACATCCTTGAATGACGTATTGTATTCTAGGGTTATGGCAGCTTAAAGATCGATACGTTATCCAATTTATGTTGGTAAGTTAGCAATAATCGAACTTTATTCGATGTCTAATATTTGATTGTTTATGTTTAACTTGTTTAGTTTTAATTTTGTAATCTCAACTTTAATTTGCCTGTTTTAGTTTTGTTATCCATCATCATGATTATCACCCTATAGTCGCCTTGCTGAGCAACTTTGTTTTCACTATTAGGTCTACTAAGGCGATATATCGATTGAAAGAGACACCCTTTGTTTTTCGCTCACGACAAAACGGGATGCAACCCTCTCTGAGAATGGCTTTTTAGACAAATCTCGTTAAATATCTGACTGTGTGCAGGTTTATTAAATTTCCTCTTGTCAGTACCTAGATGAGGTAAAATACCATCATATTAACTTAATCGTGTCTTTTAATAATGCGTTGTTTTAGTAGGCTGAGGAAAAAAAGGAAAATATAGACTCGACTTTCGATTTATTTTCTATCGAGAAAATTTTAAGCAATCATGTTTCGCTATTGTCAGTACCACAATCATATAGTCAAGAATCATATATCTGAAAATCAGCCCCTACTGGTTGCTAGTCTGGGCAGGACAGCGTTTCAAAGTCTCCTAATTTCTCAGTGTAGCGCCTGTGAAAAAAAGCGCATTTGTATTTGTGAAATTTGTCAGGAGAGAGTAGCATTCATATACAAAATAAAAACAGCAACATATCCCTTAGCGTGGCACCTCTGCTGATTAATAATATTGTACCTATGACAATTTCGGTACTCCTACATGAATAACATGAACATGACGTTCAAGCGACACACTACAAAAGTGATAAGCTCCCTGAGAGTTAGATCGCACGCTTAGGTATATATTTACTTCAATCAAAACAAAACCCTCATGTATATTGTTATTACATTACATTAGTATATTTATTTCCACACACATACTTTTTGTGATTTAAAATAAAACAATGCCTCGCCCAAATCCTGACTTCAATGGAGCTTTGTTCTTCCCCGTCTCGAGCTTTCGGCTTTACGATCATTTTATTTTTTACGGACAGACGTGTTACGAAACAATAAGTATTGTGCTTTTAATGCGTGTTAATACTTTAGGCATAAAGAATTGGTGTTAAGTGACAGTGCTCTGATTTCGTTAAAATTCTATTTTGGGAGTTTAAGCCCAAAACGTGCCACGTTTGATGTCTTTGTCCACTTTGTTGTGTTGTGGATGCAATAAAACTCTTGACACATCTTTTTTTTGACTTCAAATAACATGAATACTCCGCCTATCGTATTCTATTATTACCACTTTTGAGTTTTCAAAAACCATCTGAGACATAGAATATAGTGTCTTAAAATCTAAAAAAAATATCTGTGTTACATAAGGATCTTGTCTAGTCAAAATCGCAGTCAGTTACATGACCTGATGAATTTCACTCGATAGAAAAAAATCGCGAAGTTACCCCTTTTTGGAATGTATTTTCAATACGAGGGGTGCACTGAAAGTATCGGGAATCTAATACTTACGAACTTATTTTTGACACATATTATACCTTTTTATAATCTCTGAAGTTTCATTATATTAACACACTGGCCACATAGAAAAAAAAACAATGATTCGGTTTCAATTGTTTTTTCAAGTTGTTGAGTCGCTGCTGATGATGGAATTGTCCCGTGAAAATTTAAGAGCTATGATTTATTACGACTTTAAAAGTGGACTAACACAAAAACAATGTGGAGACCGGATGATTGCTGCCTTTAGTAATGAAGCACCTTCAAAGACGACAATATACAGGTGGTATTCAGAATTTCAACGTGGCCGAGTATCCCTCACGGACGACGCGCGTGAAGGTCGACCAAAATCGGCAGTTACGCAAGAAAACGTCCACCTTGTGCGTCAGCTGATAAAAGAAGACCGGCATGTGACATATCGGGAAATTCAGGAGTCTTTGGGGATTGGAATGAGTCAGATACAAATTATTTTACAGGAAGAATTAGGCGTGCGAAAGTTGTTTTCCCGTTGGATCCCTCACTTATTGTCTGACGAGCAGAAAACGACTCGTGTCAATTGGTGCCGCAAAACATTGAATAAATTTAACGGAGGAAGCTCAAATGCAGTTTTTAGTGTCGTATCAGGTGACGAGTCGTGGATATACGCATATGAGCCTGAAACTAAAAACCAATCTCGAGTATGGGTTTACGAAGACGAGCTCAAGCCAACAAAAGTTATTCGCTCTCGCAGCACGGCCAAGAAGATGGTGGCTACGTTTGTCTCCAAATCGGGTCACGTGGCTACTATTCCTCTTGAAGATCGTAGAACGGTCAATGCCGATTGGTATACAAGTGTTTGTTTGCCGAGTGTCTTTGCTGAACTTAGGAAAAAAAACCCTAGTCGCCGCATCATCCTTCACCACGACAATGCCAGCCCTCACACCGCTCGGAAAACAAATGAGTATTTGGAAGGTGAAAAGGTCGAACTACTGGACCATCCTCCATACAGCCCCGACCTAAGTCCCAACGACTTTTTCACATTCCCCAAAATCAAGGATAAGTTGCGTGGTCAGCGGTTTCAGACACCGGCAGAAGCAGTGGAGGCTTTTAAAATAGCCATTTTGTCGACCCCTATTTCAGCGTTCAATAAGTGTTTTAACGACTGGTTTGAACGCATGGAAAAGTGCATAAAATATAAAGGAGAATACTTTGAAAAACAATAAAAATACTTTTATTCAATTTAACTGCATATTTTTTTCTATTCCCGAAACTTTCAGTTTGACCCTCGTACTACGGCTATATTACTGATATTTAACGTTTTATTTTTGTACTCAATTAAAGATCGTAAATAGTTATAGACATTTTCGCAGGGTTTGCTTTGATAAAATGACTGGCTTGATGACTATAGCTAAATATTTACAAAACTGCGCGCAGAGCTTGCGTAGAGAGCGGGATGGTTAATTGTAAACTCACGCATGTTAGAGCGGGACAGTTGCGTTGGGGATACCTCCCCTTAATGTAATTTTCTGTAATTTTGTGATATAATTAAGCATTGAGTGTTTCAGATTCGCAGTATTTTTCATAATATTATCGTCAGTAACAACAAATGTGGAGCTCTGAGAAATAAACTCTCATTCTACAATTTTTTTTCATAACTTTACTGATGACCTCGAAATAAAATAATGCAAGTATTTACTGAAATATAGATTTAATCAGTTTTAATAATAATGTTTATGTACAGCACTTATAACTATATAAAACTGGATGTCTACAGTAAACATTGTAAAAATATCGTACATTGTACATAGCCGTAACTCAAAACTGAGTAGGATTATTAAATTGTCAGACACTAGTATATTTCGACCGGTAGTGATCGAAATCGAAGATATTTTAGGCCGTATACTAACGTGTCTGAACATTCTAAATCATCCATGGTAAGCCGTCAATATCATGTAAAAAATAAATAAGAGAGTACACAATTTTCGATGTGCAAGTAAAATGGAATTGTCAAGTACTTGTAAATAATAAACAGTTAAATAAATTGCTACGTAAAAAGCAAGTACAAAAAAGCACCAGTAAATTAGCTGAAGAATTTCCGCAAGTTTCTTAACTCATTAAATTATTACTAAGTTCTTGTAAGTTCTACTCTTGATCGCCCTGTAAAGTATTGATAATTTATGTGTAAGTAATAGTACATTACTTAACAAGGGCGGTAAAACAAAGAATGTCTCAGATTACAGGTATTTGACGCCCGAGCCGAAGGCAAGGGCGATAAATATGCGATCTGAGGCTTTCTTTATTACCGCCCGTGTTAAGTACAAAATTTTGTCACCCCCTGGCCAGGAAGTGGGATTTCCCGCGCGCGGAGCGTGCGGTAATTGCCGCTTTATGGCCAGGTGTGACATAAATATAGTTAAAAAGCATAAAATAGTACATTACTTACCAAGGGCGATAAAACAAAGAATGTCTCAGATCGCAGGTATTTTACGCCCGAGCCGAAGGCAAGGGCGATAAATATGCGATCTGAGGCTTTCTTTATTATCGCCCGTGGTAAGTACAAAATTTTATGTCACCCCCTGGCCAGGAAGTGGGTTTTTTCGCGCGCGGAGCGTGCGATAATGGCCACTTTATGGCCAGGTGTGATATAAATAATGTTACAACACTGTTTAAATAGCACATATTCTGCCTGCATTATTCAGTAATCAATACATAACATGGGCGGTCAAGTTCTAACACAAAATATCTTAGGAACCATGTACTTATTAGCAACCATACAAGACAAATGTGTATGTAAAGAAAAAGGATAACAAGATCATTATGCCAATATTGCATTCTAAAGTTCATTGGTAACATTCATGGTGAATAATTCAATCGGACGTGTATATCAGTGGCGGCGCGTCAAAAATATTCTTAGGCAAGCCGGACATAATTTGCCTTTCTTATTCTTCATGTAAAAGTTCAGTAAAAGAATTCGACTGGCTGAAAATTGGGCAAGCCGGTGGGAATCGAGTTGTATGGACGCTCCGCCACTGGTGTATATAGGTAAAGTGTAAAAGAAAAGTGTAGCGATACATACGGTCAATCAATTTGATTCCTGGGCCACTTCGTACCTTTTCACAGTGACAATCTATATGAAAGCCGCTAGAGATCTCATATTAATGTCACTATGACAGGTACAAAGTGGCCCAGCAATAAAATTAGTTGACTGTACCTAGTGAATCCTACTTTTTTTAGACTGGAAAACTCTGAATACGGGTAGGTACTTACTTATACCCGAAGTGTCAATCATGTACTGTTAAGCGTTTGACTAAGCACCGTCGTCATCTGTCACCCGTTTTAATACGGAAACCGTCAAATGTCATTTGTCACTTTCCATGTAAAAACGGGGTGGGTGACGAGTCGGTTTGTGAATTTCAGTGATTGCATTGTTTAATGTTTATGCCCATTAAAGTAAAACTTCATCAGTCAATTTTAGATATCAAAATACTAGCAGTTTTCATTCTGACATACATTGAGTAATAAAATTTCATATTAATGGAGATAAACTTATCATTTATTTCATACGGTGATTAACACTTCGGGTATGAGCGTATTTATAATTTTCCCGATGCAAACACATTCACTAAATCTTATGAACATTCATTAGAAATGTGGATAAAAATAATTCGTTCACCATGTCGATCACGATAAGAATATAACCTGTAAAACCGGCGCGTAGCAGGAATGGTCGAAAGTCGAAACTAAAATGACATTAACTTAGTAAGAGCAAAGTTAATTCTTTCAGTAACAATAGTTCTCATTAGAGCTCACAGTCACAAAATAATGTATACTTATTTTACTTAGGAATAAAGTACAGATTTAATTGGATTATAATTGAAACAGTTATTTTGTGAGTGTCAGTATACATTACAGTTGGATAAGCCGATTAATCACACTTTGAACTCACTATTGACATCATCAATAGATCAAAAGTGCCTAACAATTCAGTCTTCCAAATATTAGTTAAGTATCTAGGGTTAATCAAACCATCCTAGCAAACTATGAAAGGTAAGGCTACGGAATGGAAACACAAACGAATGCTGGAAAAGGAATGTCAACATAACAGACTCCAATTTAGAATAATCAGTCTTGAAAATGGATGAAGAGACATTGCAAAACTGGCAAGCGAATTTCTAATTAGCTACCATTATGTACCACAAACAATAAATACTTAAAATATGTACGTAACATACGGTGTACAACTCACGACTTGCATTACATTACATCACTACATGATAGAGCCTTAATTAAAAATGGTCCATAAAATTCTGATTGTACGCAATTGTAAAAAAACTATTACAGTGTTTATTTACACGAGCACCGCGAACACATTAATCCGTTTGCACATCACCGAGTCACTGATAAACACTTTAAATCACTAAAAGCTCATTGGCACTTTGGCAGTACGAGTACACTTAGTTCCCGACTCACTCCAGCTACACTTCTGTGCCGTCCTCGCCTTCGTCTTCGAACAAGGGTTCGGTGGGGTTAGCCTCTACCGATGGCTTTTTCTTGGGCTTCGGTGGCGGCCGCGGTGGAATCTTACCACTTCTACCCAGCGTTCCTGACTGGTTCATCGATACGTTACTCTCATTCTTCCTTGGGTCTTCTTTTGAAGGCGACGAAACATCCTCTTTCTCCGTTCTCGGGTTTCGTCTCAAGGAGCCGGTTTCTGGTTTCTTGCGACTCAACGTGCTGGTATCTGACACTTGGGATTGAGCGTCAGAATTCCTGTTCTCGTTGTACAAAGTCTTTCTCGGTTCGGCTTGGGGGGTTGACGTATTTTTTGCGGTCCAACTCATTCTTGGACTCATAGGTTCTTGAGGACCAGGAGAAGAGAGCACATTGGACATCTGAGACGCGATGCTATTGCGGGGATTGAATTGTGGTACAGGGGACGGCGCTGGTTCTTGCTCTTCTATTGGAGCATAGTATACCTGATGGGGTTGGTGTGGTGGGTATACAGTAGGCGTTGCCGGCAACGGTCGATTCCTCATCGGAGAGAATTGAGGTTCTAATCCAGTCTTATTTAAAGACAGCACCGAACTTCCATTAGCCGTAGTCCTCAATCCCAAATTATCGTATAGCGGTTCTTGAGCCTCTGCGCTTGGTAAAATTTGTGTGCTAGCTGTACTGGACCAACTGGGTACTCTTGGTCTTCTTGGGATTGTTACATAGCCTTGTCTTGGCGTTACCACTGGTGGTGTGATAGGTGCCGTAAAAGGAGATTGAGAGCGAGAGTATGGAAGTGTTCTGAAGAGGTTTTGGTTGGTAGTCATTCCGTAGATTGGCGAATGGATGGGACTGACTGGGTTTAATTGAGGTGGCAGTCGGGTCGTGTCTGGAACTGTGGAGGCGTTGCTGGCCGCCGGTGAGATCTGAGCTGCTCTAGCGGGGAATGATAATAGGTCTGGGGGGTACGCGGTCCTTCCGTATTCTACGTTCAGGGCGTCCTGCGACCTTTTAGGCTGGTGGTCAAAATCAAGCGACCGCTTTTCGTCGTCGGTGTGTGCTGAAACAAAATTAATTCATAATTATAACCTACGCATTCAATTCCATAAGTCACTGTCATTGGATATGGATAATCATAATCAGTGAAGGTAAATTAATTAGTGACCTAGTAACTTTCCAAGCACGTAAAGTGGCATGAGTGCGGTAATTGGACGATTTATAGTCCACGATAAAACGTACAGTAAATTAAACGTGGCAATTAAAATTATCAATCGTAATAACAATGCAAATAAATTTATTATTTATATCCTACGGAGATTTTTATCAGTGTACGCTATTCAATAAATGAAATGCATTAGTAGGTTGTAAGTGTATTAATAGGTCAAATTAAAACTTCACTTCCCATATATGTATACCTATTAGTGAAATTACATGAAATTTATATTTACGATGAAATGAATATATTGATACTTAGACCCATTCGGAGAATTGTATGCAATCGTGTAGCCATTTTTCGAAAATTAAATAGCAAGTATACTAAATGTTTACACGTTTACATAGATTGATCGATAGAAAATAAAATCAAAAATTACAAAATATCTGCCTGGGTTAATTTTGGCTTAAACATATTCAAAACAATGTTGACTTACCGAACACATTCGAATCATTGTCCAGCAATGTTTTGTTCAACTCCGACATTTCAGTCGCTCCACTCATGATCGAAGGCGGGTTATCGTATCTCCTCGGGGGTTTTGTAACCGGATTCACTGCAGTGATCAAGCTTTTCTCCATCTCTGGTATAACTGAGCCTTCAATTAACGCTTCTCCATTAGTCGTATCTGCTTTCTTGTCAGAATCTCGTCTTCGACAACAGCAGTAGCATAGGATGACTAGTAGAATTAGCAATATCGCGGCCGCGCAAGATACTCCAATGAGAACTGGAAGCATGTTGCTGTCAAAACCGGTTGGAACAGGCACGCCAGGCGGGTTCTGGGCTATGGCTAACATGACACTTCTCTCTTCGACTCCACCAGGGTTTTTGGCAACACACAAATATTCACCGCTGTCAGTCGTACCAGACGATACAATTGTTAAATTTACCCATTTGCTGTTTTCTTCATTGCTCTGACTTAGGTAATACTTCACTTCGCCTTGATATTTGTAAGAACCATCAATTATTTGTGAGTTTAGCACCCAGTTTACTTCAGGCAAAGGGTTGCCGTTTACTTGACAAGACAGTGTGATGTTCGAGTCGTGTGTTTGAACTGTCATGCTAGCGGTAGGATACACGATGCTTGGTCGGCAAGCAAAATCAGTTGTGTCTAGTTCTTTCCATAACTTTCCATGTACTTTGGCAGGTTCTGCGCAAGCTATAGGATTTGGGTATAGATTCTTACTTATGACCCAATTTCTGAGAGGCTGTAGGTAACAATCACATTTCCAGGGATTATCATGTACGTCCAAACTGGATAGCGAACTTAATGCGCTAAAAGTATCTATTTTAACTGACTCAAGTAGGTTGTTATCCAGTTTCAGATTATTTAGTTTAGGTACATTCATGAACGTCTTCAAACCGATATGTTTAATCCTATTATGGCTGAGGTCAACCTTCTGTAAAAATGGCAGGTTATTGAACAAGCCGTCGTCTAGGTTATCAAGTTGGTTATCGTTAAGTAGGATCCACCTGATTTTGGCAGTTTCTTTGAATGTTTCGGAATGTAACTCTTTTAGGTTGTTCTTTGATAGATCAAGTTCAATCATGATGGCGAGACCACTGAGACCGTGTTTGTGTATTGTTTGTAATTTGCAATCTCTGAGAAATAGTTTCTTTAGGTTGTTAAGTTGGGCATCCTCGAATGCTCGTCGCGTGATTTCGTAGAGAGGGTTATTTGAGAGGTCTAGTATTTGTATTTCTGTGCTGAGTGTCTTGGGAAGGTCTCTCAGGTTGGCGTTGTTGCAGGTAGCTTGCTTACTGCCGGCGGCCCAGACACACTTGCACTTATCGGGGCAGTTGGCGGTAAAGTCGGCCGCGGCTGCTGCAATGATGCTCAGCAGGAGGACTGTCTTTAGCAACTCCATGATGGATCTGTAACAAAAAAAAAAGTTATTTTAGCATGTTTAAAAAAAAGGCAATTATGTAACGTTTCGAGGAGGAAATGTCTGGTTTGGGCGATGTTGAGAAAATACGCTTAATGTCAAGAATTTGACAAACCATCAACGGTCAAATATTTGGATGCCTCGCGAAACAGAACCAAATATACCGTTGATTGAGTTTGTAGTGTTTGTAGGTAGCTCAGTGATAACTGACATTTGCAAGGATGATCTGCCCTAAAATAAAATGAAATTATGATTGTCCATGTCAAATTCTCAATTATCACGAATTTTTATTAGGAACCTTGCTAAAGATAGTTTAAAGTTCAACTTAAGGTACCTATTTAAATTTTAAACGCTTAATAAAAGACCTCTTTCACTTAACGTGCCATCATAGCGCAATAAAACCCATTAGGGGCGTTTGGTTTCAAAATAGAAGTCATTCGAGCACGCACTCGCCTTTACGCCATAACGCGTAATGGCAGTAAACTACGCTATTTACATAAAGAACTCGGATTTATACACCGCTGTGGCTCATGCAATCCGACAGATTTTAACCATGCAGTTCTGAGGTTATAAGGTGTAAAATAAGTTAGAATAATTAAATATTTATAATCAGGCAACAATAGCCCAATATCCGGGATCG
The DNA here is from genome assembly GCA_951800055.1 of Cenopis cana. Lineage (NCBI taxonomy): Eukaryota > Metazoa > Arthropoda > Insecta > Lepidoptera > Tortricidae > Cenopis > Cenopis cana. The sequence goes on along the minus strand of OX637487.1, from coordinate 3,578,291 downwards.
GATACCGGTATTTGCTCCATACAAAATACCGGTATTTATATCGTTCTTTTTCGTTCTTTGGTTTATAATTTCATTTTTAATGGGACATTCTAATAATACGAAGTTGTAAAGTAAATACATGATTCAGTCCTACGTAAAGACCATACGATAATTCAAAATATTGGACTATTTCTGGGATTTTTAAAAATACCGGTTTCGATCCCTGCCCAATATACAAAATACCTTATAGCTGACATACCTACATACAAAAATAATTAGTTAAAAACTAGCACAAATAAACACACTACAACTGCGATTTCTTATATAAAAGCTTGGTAAAAAACGGCTAATTAAAAAAAACGTGTCACTTTGTATTGAATACATTACCTAAAATGAAATTGAAATTAAGAACGTAATTGTTAGTGGTAACTGCACAATCGAAAGGGTTAAGGTTAAGACACAAAGAAGTTTTCGTAAAAATGTAAAATATCTCGAAAAGAGCAATTTCACACTGAATAGAGCAAACTTTATATGGCATTCTAATCTCCACAAGTGGTGAGGATTACTATTGAAGTTTGTCAATTCAATTCATTTTTTTTTTATACTACGTCGGAGGCAAACAAGCTGACAGCCCACCTGATGGTAAGTGGTTACTGCCGCCTATAGACGCTTGCAACACCAGAGGCGTCACTCACGCGTTGCCGACCCATAAGAACCCTTTTCACGCCTTTTTTGAAGAGCCCCATGCTGTAGCCCATTGGGAATACCATTGGGAATTTATTCATATAACTTACAACATGACAGCAATATATTACATCACCAAATCGTTGTAAAAATATTAGTTATATACATAATATAGTAGTTGTCGGGTTTCACGGGCCCACGATGCATAGTCACGATAGTCTTTTAATAGATTTAGTGCTTTTGAAGTTAAAACGGTAGTCAATTGTAAATTGAATATGGTTTTCAGAGAGGACAAAAACGTTTTAATTGCAGTCGTGGTCGTTAAATGCTGTTAGAAGGAACTTTAAAATGGTTCTCCTTAAGAGGCCAATTTAAATTTGATTGCTATGGTTCTTTGTATGTCACATTATGTTTGAAAATAAGTGGATGACGGAAGAATTATTTCAGTATAAAAGTCAGAAATACAGTACATTTAAAAGAAACAAATTCATTTAAAATTTTATCTACACCCATATAGTAAATCCTCTTTAATAAGTTCAAAAACCGTAGATAACACCCCGCTTTATAATATACTGTGCGGCTGTTGCGCGCGTCCCCTATTAGATCATGAAATAGAACACTTTAATGAGATCACGTACAATATTAAGACACAGCTGCGGGCTGGCGGCGGGGCGCGGGCCGGCCTGTCGAAGCAAACATGGCGCACGCCGGCGAGAAGTGCCCACACGAAACACACGAAAGAGGATTTAATATATGGATGTAGATAAAGTAGTGTATGCAACTGTACATAATTAGGCTTTAAAACACACTCATGTTTTAATGCCCCTCATTATGTACCAGTTGCATAAACTACTATTAAGCCTTGTCCCTAAAATGTCCTCACTCAGCTGACGTATCTATATACATATATCGTAAATACCCATAAAATCCCCGATTTTGATTTAATCTAAGTAACCTACTAAACAGGACAACAGGACTAAACTACTTAAGAGGAGCGGTAGGGCAAGCTCTCTCCATACAAACTTTGTGCAGGATTTACTTCGTTTGTGTTTGCATTAAAGCTTAAGCCACACAGAGAGCGGGCGGGCGGTAGCGGCGCGGGCGCGGGCGGCAGCGGCGCGGGCGCGGGCGGCAGCGGCGCGGGAGCTGCTTTTGGCTGCCGCCACCGCCAAAAGCAGCTCCCGCGCCGCTGCCGCCCGCGCCACTACCGCCCGCCCGCTCTCTGTGTGGCTTAAGCTTAAAGATATGATTTTTGGTCAGTAAAGTATGCTTATTTTTCTGATAGCTATTTCGTGATGTAATTTTTATTTTTATTTTTTAATTTTGAATATTTTTGAAATATTGGAAAATTTTCACATCACGATCTTCGCATATCTAATATTTACAACCAAAAAAATATTATATTTGTTAGTGCCAAAACCGACGAATAAAACGTGCACAAAGTTTGTATGGGGAAGGCCTTGCCCTACCCTGCGCCTTAAGTCATTGGTTCGTAATATTAATCCTATGCGCTAAATCCAACCACCGTAATACAGTGTGTTACACTATGCGTAACTGAATAGTCACTAGGCGATTATTCCAAGGGATAGAGGATACCACGACACCCGTCTTCACCCGCGTATATTATGCCTCTAATAATTATCGCATGTAATTACATTTCCCGGAACGCATAAACTGAGACAATTTGGCCATAAGTGCGCCCCTCCGAGCAGTGACGTGTGTAATTGTTGGTGTGTTCGGTGCAAGTTATAAGGAAGTGGGTAGACAAGACAAGCTGAACCTTAAAGCTGCAAACGCACTGAGAGCGGTGGCGGCGCGGTGCGGAGGCGGTACCGGTTGTAATATTCGAACGAATATGAAAGGGTCCGCGCAGAACGCTTTTTTCCCGGCCGGTTTTCTGTGCGGACCCTTTCATATTAGTTCGAATATTACAACCGGTACCGCCTCCGCACCGCGACGCCCCGCTCCGCTGCCGCTGTCAGTGCATTTCGAGCTTTATTTACACTTAGGCGTCCACCGCGTGATCGCGACAACACAGACACATAGTCCCTATTCGTCCCGGTACCGCCGCATACCGGGTAGTCAGTCCGACCCAGGTCGGGCCTAGCTAGCTGAGTTTCTTGCAGGACTCCTTCTCAGATAGGCTAGGTTTAGCGAACCATAGCGACAAAACTCCCAGTAGCTCGATTCCACTGACACACTTCAGTTCGGTTGAAACCGCTCAACTCTGGAACCCTTAGAGTATTCCAGTGTTTAAACCGCCCGCGTGGTCGTGTCGGAGGTTTCCCCTGGACTTTCCCCAAGCTACCCTCCAACTCCTCCTATCTATTTATTGATTTGAGGATTGTAGGAAATAACCCTCAACACAGCACATCCTCAGGTGCCCTGGCGATCTTGACCCACCACCAAGAACACAAAACCACATACCCGTACATAGACAGTTTAAATTGATGACATTAAAGCGACAAGGCACAAATATAATTTAAGCCCCTTTGCATTTGTAACCCGAGGTAGAATCGTTGTCAAATATTTGCGTTAGTATAGTGGAAAATGGCAGTTTCAGCGCATGATACGCACCAAAACACTGAAATAACCGGTTCTCGCTAAATTTGGACGATATTTTCGAGCGGAGAGCGAAATATTCCGAAATTATGCAGCAGCGATCAAAATGCATAGACGATTTGGACAATGTATCGATGTCAGGCTGAAATAAGAGGATGGGTTTAGATGTTGACCGAATTTCTATAAACATGTTATTGGAATTCGAACTTTATTTTTTGCACAGTAAAATAGATTTTTGATCGAATTACTTCGATGCAACTCGCCCAACTCACATGATTTCAAGCATAACGTAACTGGTCAGATTTCGCTCTGAAGATAAGTTAATATTAAAAGGATCGTGACGACGAATGAAGTATAACCTTGTATAACAGCCAAGCCACGACTGCGGCGCGGCAAGCGTTTTATCTGTTCATTGCGTGCTCAACCACGCACCACGCACACGGCACTTCCTTTAGTTGGTATCACACGCAATGTATAACGAAAACTCAAAGTCGTGGCCACAAAGGCCTCTTTCATCAAAGCACATCCGCCTCTAGAGTCCGCGTAACGTGCGTTAAAGAACTTTCTTCCCTAAGGAGAAATAACTTTGTCATCCTGTGAAAACGGTGGAGTAACTTTGGCATTATTTGATAGGATATCGTCCTGTGCAGACAGAGTGCTCTGCGCGTAAAAGAGAGTCAATTAAAGGCCCGGCTCACTTAGTGTCTGCGACTGCGTTCCTAACAAGCCATTCCCCATCACACAGGTACGCCATTTTTCGACATCAAAGCGAATTAATACGATTCAGGTTTATTTTATGGAATGCTGTTTAAACTTTAAATTGATAATATTTCAAAATTTATAATGATGCCGAAATCGAAAACGATTTCGGTAATATGCTACCTGAACATAATAAAATAGTTTTTAGACTTTTTTCTTAGCTTAGATTTGAAGAAAATCGCCAAAATGTATAAAACAGAACTAAAAGACGATTTCGGGCTGTGTGAGATTAAACACATAAAAAGAACTGATAAATGCCTTGTGAAACTAGTGCAATCAGAAGTTATTCATGACAGTTTCTCGAAGCTTATGTGAGAGTTGAAAACAATTGGAAAACTTAAAGGTAAATCCACATCTTTAAACCAACGCAAAGATAATCTTAACCAAGAGGTAAAGTGGTAAATAAACTAATTCTAATCTGAAATAGATTAGAATTAGTTTATTTACCACTTTACCTACTTTAACAGAAGTACCTAATTCAAAATCGCAAAAGAGTCGATTAAAAAAAAAATAGGATCTAAAGTGTAAGTTAAGAACTTAAGCTTATGCCACATAGAGAGCGGGCGGTAGCGGCGCGGTGGCGGGCGGTAGCGGGACGTGAGCAGGACGTGAGCGGGACGGGAGCGGGCGGTAGCGGCGCTACCTCGCCGCTTCCGTGCCGCTACCGCCCGCCCGCTCTCTGTGTGGCTTCAGCTTTATTAATTCGACTAAATTTGGTTATTTTGTGTTACAAAAATATGTTCGTTTATAGGGGTAATTTTCGTAATAGATTATTGAAGTAGTGCAAGCTTGCTTCTTATTTGAAATCCCGAGAACGTGAGAAGGAGGTTAAGAATAAAGTCTCTTTCTTGCACCACACAGCATGGAGGCACAATGCTCTAAGAATAACCGTTAAAGAAAGACATCGCCCTATATTACCAGAGCTCTTAATCCTTAACCCGTTACGAACAAATTTATAACAGGCAGACCCTTTTTACGGCGTTTCAGGTCCCGCGTGATTATCGTTACATGTCTGTTACACACGATAAGATTGTGTAAGGGTTGTTGTGCGGTAAGGGCTTAGGCGACTTTCTAACTTAACTTATCTGGTCAGGATCGATATTTATATTTAGTATTCTGGAGACAAGAAGATACATACCAGTTTTAAAATAAGTGTCGACGAAAATTGTGAAGGAAGCAACTTTTTGTTGCCTTCATACTTTGATCGGCTGAATCTCCTATAATAGTACGCTTGAAAATATAGTTCAGCAACGGATGTTCAGGGAATTTAATGCTCTTTAACTTTTGTCATACAATCTAAACCCAAAATGTCCTATAAGCGAAAATCTGAAAAATGTCACACATCAATTGGGCAATCAAGTTGTTAGAATTTTTTATAACGAGAAATTAACTTTGCGCATATTTTCGTTCACCAAAATTCCACCCGCATGTGGAAATGAAATATTGTAATGAAATATAAGTTTTAATATAATATGCCACTATTTTTGACAATTCTTCTCTTATATACAGAGTTTTTGGCAAAAAAAAATCCGATAAAAAATCCGTAAAATTTATATACATACTTCCATATATACCCGAGCGACATATATGGAAGAATATAATTTTTTTAAAGGGTCGGCAACGGGCATGTGACGCCCCAGGAGATTCAAGCGTCTATAGGCTGGGGTGACCGCTTACATACAGACGGGCCGTACGCATGTTTGCCATTGCCACGGACGTGGTATTAAAAAAAAAGTGCCGGTATACCGGAGGACAGACTAAAACTGGCTGTAATCAGTCGTGATGTCAAACGCATTCTGAATAGCCTGTTTTATAAAAGGTCGTCAGAGATAGAATTTGAAATTACTTTTTCGGAACCCGGAAAAAGAAATGTAAATGAAGAAGAAACTGAGTTTGATTATGAAATACTGTGACACCCGGCTTCTTGTCTAATTTAGTGGCTCGAACACCTTTTTATATACTTACCTACGTAAACAATACGCTATTTGACTAAATTTTTTTTATAATGCCATTCGAACCAGTTTTTAGAGACCATCAAACGTCTATATGGGACCAACAACATTTAGAGCACAATAAAGGTCTAAAATTAGGGACAAACCTAGCTCGACGCTAGCGGGTCTCAAAAAGGCTCCTACAAATTGGCCCTGGCAAATGACGTCACTTGCACTGCATTCGACTAACCGTTGTATGGGAAAATTTGTATTTTGCTGTTTTAGTCGTAAAATAATGCGTTTAGGTACATACTTGCTATACAATTTATTTTTTATTTTTACATAAGCATTCTATTGATATCTTTTATTTGAATTTTGGACGGTAAGTTGGAGTTTTTGATGATTCATATCTTTTTTATGATTTTGGTAAAATTTTATAATTTATAATTTTGATTGCTAACTATGTAAAAAGTGACACTGTGTTATAAATTTTAATATGTGTCAAATACCGTATTCTGCTTCTGCCCTTATAAAGGCCGCGAGAAAGATAAACATAGCCTGTGATTGAGTCTAGTGTTATTTTGTCTAAATTTTTTTCATTTCTCCGTGCATTTATAATGCAAAAAAAAGTCTTACAGTCTTCTGGAATGACTTTTTTAGACAAATCTCGATAAATATCTGACTGTGTGCAGTTTTATGAAATTTCCTCTTGACAGAGTTTAGATGTGGTAACATGCCATCATAATGCGTTCTTTTAGTAGGCTGACAAAAAAATTACGAGTATTTAAATACATATTTGAAGCTACGGTAGCCCAGTGGTTCAAGCATGCGGCTGTCAAGCGGCGGTCGTGGGTTCGAATCCCAGCTCGTACCAATGAGTTTTTCGGAACTTATGTACGGAATATCATTTGATATTTACCGTTAGCTTTTCGGTGAAGGAAAAAAACATCGTGAGGAAACCTGCATACATCCGCGAAGAAATTCAAAGTTGTATGTGAAGTCCCCAACCCGCGCTGGGCCAGCGTGGGGACTACTGCCCAATCCCTCTCATCTATGAGAGGAGGCCTGTGCCCAGCAGTGGGACGTATATAGGCTGATGATGATGAAATACATATTTGAACTGTATAAAACGTAATGCGACATATAGTTGCGTCAAAGACATATTGTGTAATATATAAATGTAATACATTATAAATAACTACGGACGTTCATACCTAAACGCTGCAATAATAGATGAATAGTGCTTTAATACTGAATGAATGTCCTTTTCATATCATATATGTTTCATTGAACTGCATAATTATGCACTGGTAAATAGTGTGCCGTACTGTGCTTATGTAAAACGTATGAGTTGGTTTTTCGTTTGTAAATACGAACGAGCTTTGTTTTAAGAAGCTATTTGTTACTTTGTGAGATTAGGAAGGCAACCGACGATACATATACGGGCACCATAATCAAAATAGCAACATTTAGGTAGAAGTAGACAACACTCGATCATCTACTACGACGCGCCCCTCCACATCGATCTCATACTAATCTATGCGCAATTGTACGGATTGGGCTGTGGAGGGGGTTGTCATCGTGTATAATACGCACCGAATCAAAACAGCAAAATGTTAGTCTGTATTGGTCGGTAGCGTTACGATGATCATCATCCTCCTAGCGTTATCCCAGTACAGTTGCATCCTGAAGGATGCCTGGGGTCCGCTACCTAATCCCAAGATTTGGTGTAGGCACTAGTTTTTACGAAAGCGACTGCCATCTGACCTTCCAACCCCAAGGGGAAACTAGACCTTATTGGGATTAGGCTTTGTCAAGTGAGTGGGCAACTTGACTGTTAGAAGTTTTCAAGCCGCCCGAAGGCCTCCAACTTGGCTTAACGACTGCTGCCATAGACAGCAACCGGGATCAACGGCTTAACGTGCCTTCCAAAGCACGGGAGCGCTCAGTTAGTAACCACTCAAAGCGGTCACCCATCCAAGTCCTGACCGCTGCCCACGTTGCTTAACCTTAGCAAGCGCAAGCGGTACGCAGGCGCCGCTGGGCCACGAGCGCTCCTACGATGATAACTTGTATAATTCATTTGTGGTATAGTAACCACGGTGCAGCTGCCCTGTCCCCAATTTCTATTAAAACTAATAAAACCTATTAAATGAATCAATTCTAACTCGTTATGCCTTATTGATATAATTCCCGGAGGTCATTAAACTCCTCTCTGAATTAATCGCTTATCAAGTTATCACAATCAATTTAAAGTCAACGAGTGGTTTTATCCCGCATGGCAATATGCGAGCGAGCGCGAATTACGAGCGAACCTGGTCTAAAATGGTAACTTGGCTTAAAGACTGCTATCATAGGCATCCTGCAGCAGCCGGGATCAACGGCTTAAGGCGCAGGGTAGGGCAAGGCCTTCCTCATACAAACTTTGTGCACGTTTTATTCGTCGGTTTTGGCTCTAATAAATATTTTTTTTTTTTGGTTGTAAATATTAGATATGCGAAGATCGTGATGTGACAAATTTCAAATATTTCAAAAAAATTGAAAATTAAACAATTTAAAAAAAAAGTTACTAAAAGAAATTAAATCACGAAATAGCTATCAGAAAAATAAGCATACTGACCAAAAATCATAACTTTAATGCAAACACAAACGAAGTAAATCCTGCACAAAGTTTGTATGGAGAGAGCTTGCCCTACCCCTCCTCTTAAGCACAAATACATAATCGTTACTGATGCAGTTCCATGCCGTCTTGTTCTTTCCAAAGTTTACGATGCTCTACACTAGCCTGTGCTCTATTCTGCATCCGCAAGGTTTATAGATCTGCCTACACTTCGTAACCACCCCACCACCCACCCCTTAACGTGCCTTCCAAAGCACGGGTGCGCTCAGTTAATAACGTCACGTAACTTTATGTACAGTCAGCATTTAAAGTAGCTTGACATATGAAGAGGTCGAAAGTTCTTATTCCTTTGTAATAAAGACTTCTTTTGTGTAGCTACTTTTGATGCTGACTGTACCAACGGTAGATTTATTTTACTGTCCCTGTCTGTGTGTAAATGCCCAAAAACTACATTAAAATATGCATAACGTTAGTGCATAAAGTTACATGTTAACCCTGCTGACTCAATAATTATATGGGCTTCGTTGATTCAGTTTTCCATTTTCTTTCAAATTTACTGCCCTAATTACTAAATTTTAGTACATTGCTAGCAAAAGCTTTGTTTTACACCACCACCAAGCTATATTTTAGTTTAGATACCTTTTGTTATCCCTACAAATTTTTAGGTATCCCTACAAAAACACTTGTACTTATTACAAAAAAAATGTTGTCGTGCCGTTTAAGTAACATTTTGTAAACTTAACTAAAATCTTATATCTTAAAACGAGCAATTCTTGTATATATACATAAATTCATGTATATTTATTTATTTCGGGGATCTCAGAAAGGGCTCTAATGATTTTGATGAAATTTGATATGTGGGGGTTTTCGGGGGCGAGCAATCGATCTAGATAGGTCTCATGCCCGGGAAAATTCCGAGCAAAGCTCGGTCGCCCAGATATTTTAGTGATAATAAGTTAAGTTTCTTTCTCAGTAAAGACCTAAGCAGCAAGTCATAGTAAATGAGGTCTATGTGTTCGTAACAAATGTTATGTCACACCTGGCCATAAAGCGGCAATTACCGCACGCTCCGCGCGCGCGAAATCCCACTTCCTGGCCAGGGGGTGACATAAAAATTTGTACTTAACACGGGCGGTAATAAAGAAAGCCTCAGATCGCATAGTTATCGCCCTTTCCTTCGGCTCGGGCGTTAAATACCTGCGATCTGACACATTCTTTGTTTTACCGCCCTTGTTAAGTAATGTACTATTATGTCACACCTGGCCATAAAGTGGCCATTATCGCACGTTCCGCGCGCGAAAAAACCCACTTCCTGGCCAGGGGGTGACATAAAAAAATTGTACTTAACACGGGCGGTAATAAAGAAAGCCTCAGATCGCATATTCATCGCCCTTGCCTTCGGCTCGGGCGTCAAATACCTGCGATCTGACACATTCTTTGTTTTACCGCCCTTGTTAAGTAATGTACTATAATCGAGTTATGACCATTTTGACAGGCAACTTTCCTGATCTAATTATGGAATGCAACATCCGTTTTCATTTTCAATCAAGCTTTTCTAATTCGTTGCATGACTTGTTAGTGTGTTTAGTACGCCCTGTCACAGTTATAGTAATCAGTACTTTAGGCGACTTCCTGATTTGTCGGTGCGGAGGCAGTACGATATGAGAAAAGTGTCAAATGTCAGTGTCAGCTGTCAGTCGACGCGATATCATTTTTTACTACTCCCCTACATTTAAATGAGTGCTTCCTGACTGACGCGGGATGCGCGGTAGCGGGACGATGCGAAGGCGATACTGCTTCGCTTCTGCGCATGATATTACTACTGCGCAAACGTAATACTGACAGTGTTATGTCAAGTGAGAATCTTTGCGACGTCAGTAAGTTTACGTCAAAGAAGAAAATGTCACATATCGATCCCGCCCCGCCAAGTCAGGAAGTCGCCTTAATGTGTTTAGTACGCCCTGTCACAGTTATAGTAATCAGTACTTTAACTTCATGACTTAAAAATCGGCCAAGGACATAAAAGTACAAAAAAATCATAGTCATAATACACGTTTATTATAGTAAGGATAGGGCCAGTGAACTTCTTTTTGATAAAGTCATATACCTTATTTACTGCGCCACTGGTAAAGTCAGTGAACTTCATTTTACACGACTGCCCAAAAAAGGAGTGTAATGTTTTTGATAAAGTCATATAACTGCTTTACTGCGCCACTGGTAAGCATTTTTTCAACGTGGTGTTAATGTCCTGGCAATGATATTTTTACTTTATATGTTTAGTATGTTTAGAATTGCGCATCGGCCTCTGGACTACTAATTAGCGATAAACAGTTCACAATGCTAACTTTCCTTTGATTAGGTTTTATGAGCTATTGTTATTGGTCTAATTATTAAACTGTTCGACTAAGAAATGGTTTTTAGTAGGTATTACGGTTGATCAAAATAAAATAAATTTGTCATGAAGCCTGTCACATACAGAGCTATAATAAATATGTTTGGCAAATTTGGCATATTAATATTATAATATCTGGGCGACCGAGCCTTGCTCGGCGTTTTCCCGGGCATGAGACCTAGCTAGATCGATTGCTCGTCCCCGAAAACCCCCACATACCAAATTTCATCAAAATCGTTAGAGCCGTTTCCGAGATCCCCGAAATAAATATATATATCAATAAATAAATAATAAATATATATATCAATAAATAAATAGTACCTGGGAGACCGAGCCTTGCTCGGTGTTTTCCCGAAAACCAGGCCTATATAAAGCTGCAACCCGACACATTTCTATTGACATAATTGGGTCATAAACAGATTTAGGTTCGCGTCTTTCCTGTGGACATATCAAAAGTTAAGGGCTACAAAGCTTAATTTTGGATTGGTCTAGTAACCCGCATAAACGGCGTCTTCCGGTTCTATAAATCCATGTAATAAAATCATAACTCACATGCTCATATGCCGTTAACTATTGACCACAGAAGAGACGACTTTTGTTTTTTGCAAGTGTTTATGACCCAGTTCTCCTAGTGAGGTCCCTCAGGTCTAATACGATGTCTGGGAAAAGTGTAGGGGGTGGCTCCGTGACTACCAGAGAAATACCTCTGAAAACCTCTGAATACCTCTTTTATATCTTCTAATGTACACCATGTTTTAATGTAAAATAAATAATTGATTGATTGATTGAAAACCAAAAAGTTGGCCAACGGCCTGACTAAACGGTAGGTGGGGGGATGTTCGACCAAATGTCATAGAGAATTGCAAGCCATTTGGTGAGGTGACTTTTTTTGGCAAAAATTTCAAAATGGTCCTAGCGCGTTGAGATTTCGCATGCCACTCAGGGGGCAAAACAACTTTTGAGTAATTTTTGCGAGCCCGAAGGGCGAGCTTCAGGCCGCCAGGCTTCAGGCATTCAAGTGGTCAGATGCACGCCCCCCCCTCAAATGTTTGGCGAGGCCGAAGGCCGAGCCACGGTACCAAACCACCGAAAATCCTATATAAATACAAGGTTTCGCGAGCCCGAAGGGCGAGCTTTAGGCTACGAGGCCGCAGGCCGAGCTCGGCGGAGGGCCGAAGGCCCGGAGCCCCATCCCGAGTGCCCAAGCATCCCCTCCCCCCAGTATTTATTGCGAGACCGATACGGGAGGAACGGGTTGCCCAACTATTCATGTGCCCCATGTATGCCTCGCAGGCCCGAAGGCCCGAAGCGTCCCTTAGAGCGCGCTCTCCACGCGAGCCGGAGAGCCGCTTGCGGCCAGAAGGGCGAGCCCACGCAGACACTCACTATTACTATCATTGTCACAATCGAACCTGAGGGCCGAAGGCCCGAAGGTGAGCGGTAAGGTTTAGCGAGGTCGAAAGCCGGGCTCACGCGGACACTCGAACCTGTGAGAGCCGAAGGCCCGAAGGTGAGCGGTAAAGCTAAGCGAGGCCTGAAGGCCAAGCTCACGCGTGCACTCGCTTACACGCGGAACCTGAGGGCCGAAGGACCAAAGGTGAGCGATAAGGCCGACCACACGCGTACACTCGAAGTTTAGGGTCGAAAGGCAATAAAGGACAACTAAGGACAAATTCACAACAACAACACAAATGTTTTTCCTCAGGTCTGCCTTGGATGCGTACATTAAACGTTTTTCTCAAAGGCTTCCTAGGCATTTCAAAGTCCTCACGACACTTGCATATAAGGTACACATTTTAAATAAACATTATTATTGAATTCCTGGCTACTCGACTAATTCCTTCTCCGATCTGTTTTAATAACGCATTCAGTAAATAAATGTCAGTGCGAAATAAAATGATAACAAATTCTTCGTCGAGATTCAAAATACATTTTTTTTAAACCGCGATCAAAATAAACTAAAATATCAAAATAAACATAAATAAACGTGAAACCCGACCACATAATGGGCTATGATGGTGCGAGAAAAGGGCGCAGCTATGCGGTGGAACGAGACAAAATTGTAAGCATATAAGAACGATTTTAATACTCATTGCAAGAAGCTTAGGGTTGCGTGCCGAACATTCGTTTGAAGCCAGAAAATATGGCTTTGAATGATGTCACGTTATATTGCATCTCTTTCATTCTAATATAAGATGGATCTAATGAAAGAGATCAAATATAACAGTGACGTCATTCAAAGTCATATTTTCTGGCTTCAAACGAATGTTCGGCACGCAACCTCCAGGATGTAGGTATCTAAACTTTTTGATTCATTGAGATTATTTGACACCGCAGAACGTGCCCATAGATATAATATATACTCTGTAGTTATAGATGCGCCAACGAGCGACCGGGGCTATTTCTTTCTCATACTTTTGCTCATATTCATATAAAATTTGTACTACGCAATTAGTCCGGTTTGCATGTCCAATGTTTTGCTTATAGAAATTTGCATTTGCCTGTAACCCGACCATGAAAAAACATCCGGTCGGTGATAGGGACAAAACATCTCCCCCCTCTCTCTCTCTCTCAGCCTCTTTTCTATTTCCTCTTATAGGAATCGCAATAAGACTATCTTTCTCTAGCAAAGCGTGTCACCCCTTGAACGTGCCTGATAAAAAACCTCGTAAGTCGTTGTCATGTGTCATTCTTTATGCTAAATGCTACAAATAACAAAATATAAACTCGCCTCACCATACGTCCTTATATATCTTGACCCTGAGATTCGTGACAACTATGTGCATATTCGTAGGTCAGGCTTATACTGGTTCTTCTGACACTAATTTTCCGTACGTCAGCAGCCATTGTAAATATCAATCACGAACAAATTTAAAAACATGAAAACTCGAAAACACGCATTTTCTCAAATATAAAACTGAGCTAGATCGATTTCTCGTCCCCGAAAACCCCCAAATACCAAATTTCATCAAAATCGTTAGAGCCGTTTCCGAGATCCCCGAAATAAATATATATATAAATAAATAAATATACAAGAATTGCTCGTTTAAAGATAGTACCTGGGAGACCGAGCCTTGCTCGGTGTTTTCCCGGAAACCAGGCAGACTATAGCTCTACAAAGATCTAAATAAAGATATTAAGTAGATAGACAGACCTATATAAAGCTGCAACCCGACACATTTCTATTGACATAATTGGGTCATAAACAGATTTAGGTTCGCGTCTTTCCTGTGGACATATCAAAAGTTAAGGGCTACAAAGCTTAATTTTGGATTGGTCTAGTAACCCGCATAAACGGCGTCTTCCGGTTCTATAAATCCATGTAATAAAATCATAACTCACATGCTCATATGCCGTTAACTATTGACCACAGGAGACTGGAGAGACGACTTTTGTTTTTTGCAAGTGTTTATGACCCAATAGTTCTCTTAGTGAGGTCCCTCAGGTCTAATACGATGTCTGGGAAAAGTGTAGGGGGTGGCTCCGTGACTACCAGAGAAATACCTCTGAAAACCTCTGAATACCTCTTTTATATCTTCTAATGTACACCATGTTTTAATGTAAAATAAATAATTGATTGATTGATTGAAAACCAAAAAGTTGGCCAACGGCCTGGCTAAACGGTAGGTGGGGGGATGCTCGGCCAAATGTCATAGAGAACTGCAAGCCATTTGGTGGGGTGACTTTTTTTGGCGATTACTTTTTGGCAAAAATTTGAAAATGGTCCTAGCGCGTTGAGATTTCGCATGCGGGGACTCAGGGGGCAAAACAACTTTTGAGTAATTTTTGCGAGCCCGAAGGGCGAGCTTCAGGCCGCCAGGCTGCAGGTATTCAAGCGGTCAGGTGCGCGCCCCTCCCTCAAATGTTTGGCGAGGCCGAAGGCCGAGCCGCGGGAGTACCAAACCACCGAAAATCCTATATAAATACAAGGTTTCGCGAGCCCGAAGGGCGAGCTTCAGGCTGCGAGGCCGCAGGCCGAGCTCAGTCGAGGGCCAAAGTTCCGGAACCCCACCCCGAGTGCCCAAGCGCCCCCCCCCCCCCCACCCCCCAAAGTAATTTTTGCGAGATCGATACGGGAGGAAAGGGTTGCCTAACTATTCATATGACCCATGTATCTTACAAGCGAACCTGAGGGCCGAAGGCCTGAAGGTGAGAGGCAAGGCTTCGCGAGGCCCAAGGCCAAGTGTCCCATCAGAGCGTGCTCTCCATGCGAGCCCGAGAGCCGCTTGCGGCCCGAAGGGCGAGCCCACGCAAACACTCACTATTCCTATCATTGTTACAATCGAACCTGAGGGCCGAACGGAGCCCCATCCCGAGTGCCCAAGCATCCCCTCCCCCCAGTATTTTTTGCGAGACCGATACGGGAGGAAAGGGTTGCCCAACTATTCATGTGCCCCATGTATGCCTCGCAGGCCCGAAGGCCCGAAGCGTCCCTTAGAGCGCGCTCTCCACGCGAGCCGGAGAGCCGCTTGCGGCCAGAAGGGCGAGCCCACGCAGACACTCACTATTACTATCATTGTTACAATCGAACCTGAGGGCCGAACGGAGCCCCATCCCGAGGGCCCAAGCATCCCCTCCCCCCAGTATTTTTTGCGAGACCGATACGGGAGGAAAGGGTTGCCCAACTATTCATGTGCCCCATGTATGCCTCGCAGGCCCGAAGGCCCGAAGCGTCCCTTAGAGCGCGCTCTCCACGCGAGCCGGAGAGCCGCTTGCGGCCAGAAGGGCGAGCCCACGCAGACACTCACTATTACTATCATTGTTACAATCGAACCTGAGGGCCGAAGGCCCGAAGGTGAGCGGTAAGGTTTAGCGAGGTCGAAAGCCGGGCTCACGCGGACATTCGAACCTGAGAGCCGAAGGCCCGAAGGTGAGTGGTAGGTAAAGCTAAGCGAGACCTGAAGGCCAAGCTCACGCATACACTCGCGTACACGCGGAACCTGAGGGCCGAAGGACCAAAGGTGAGCGATAAGGCCGACCTCACGCGTACACTCGAAGTTTAGGGCCGAAGGGCAATAAAGGACAACTAAGGACAAATACACAACAACAACACAAATGTTTTTCCTCAGGTTTGCCTTGGATGCGTACATTAAACGTTTTTCTCAAAGGCTGCCTAGGCATTTCAAAGTCCTCACGACACTTGCATATAGGTACTAGATATGAGCGCCGCGCCGCCGCGCCGCCGCCGCCGGCGAAAATCCCACGCCGCCGCCGCCGATACAGGGCGATCGGCGCGCCGATCTATGTCTCGCGCGCGTTTCAGATACTGTGTAGCCTATCTTTTACACACTTTTATCATCGATCGGCAAACTAGTTTGGAATTTGATAGCCTAGCTTAGCTATATAGGGTTATTTATTTTAGGGTTAAGTACCAAAAATGCATAAAAGGATCCTTAATGAGCGATTCTAGCCGTCTGTTCGTCAGATTGCTAAATATTAAATTTCAGAAACTATTTATGTTATCGATTTGAAATTTGGAATACCTACTTGTAAAATAGCCTATGTGTAGTATTTGTGTTATAATTATCAAAGTAAAATATCACATACTATCGCAATTATTCTTTATTTTATTTTAAATACGTTTGCTTTGCACTTGACCACAAATTACCTGATGGTAAGTGATATTGTGGTCTAGGATGGAATGCGCTTACCTAGAAAAAACAATTCACTCTCGCCTTGAGGACAATAATAATATAGGTTCAAGGAGATTTACGGTAAGGAGTTCCATAGCTTGGCCGTTTTCATAATAAAAATGAAAGCAAAGCGTTTCGTGCGCGAGTTTTCGGAACTGCCACCGTAAAACGGTGTCGCTTTGAACGGGCGGGAGGTATTATGTGATTCCTCAGCAGACTCTGCGAAATTTGGTGTGTGTGTGTGTGGTGTACGCTAGAAGATCCCCAGTGGACCGATTTTGACGAAAGCCGTATTGTCGGTCACTGAGGAGTTCATTGATTCTAGGTATGCCCAAGAGCCTGCTGTACAGGACACTCTCCATAATCTTGCAGTGAACGGATGTGACCGAAATGGGCCTGTAGTTAGTACGCGACTACTGTGTATTAAATAATCTTCAATGCCGTTGTTTGCTTGGCTTAGTGAAGAACTTGCTTGTTTCTTACACGGTACGATGTGTTCGAGGTTCACCAAAAGATGGGAATAATGCAGCGCCTAGTGTTTGTGATAAATCCTAGAAGTATATAATATGCGAGTGTGTTTGCGTTAGAAACACCATGTTCCGTAAGCATCCAAGAGGCAGAATTGTCATGTTTACATACTGGTATCATAGTTTAGAGCTTTGTCATGTGACTGGACCACCTTGACACGAAGTTTCCCGCAGGTAGCAACAGACTTGCTGTTTTCATTGGCACTTAGATGTTACATATACAGCAGAGCGTAATCGACTAGGACGGGATAAAACGTAGAGCATCGATATAAATCAAATAAATAGGCGTGTTTGTCATCCTGACAGTAAAAATGACGTTGACAGGCGTGTCCGGCATCAAATACGTAAAAAAATCGTATTCAACGCCTATATGTAGGGTTTTTGTTTTGAACCTAAGGTTTTTTCAAGGTCACGCCGCCGACGCCGCCGCCGCCGATCAATTTTAATCGGCGCGCCGCCGCCGGCCAATTGCCCATCGGCGCTCATATCTAATAGGTACACATTTTAAATAAACATTATTATTGAATTCCTGGCTACTCGACTAATTCCTTCTCCGATCTGTTTTAATAACGCATTCAGTAAATAAATGTCAGTGCGAAATAAAATGATAACAATTTCTTCATCGAGATTAAAATAAAATTTTTTTTAAACCGCGATCAAAATAAACTAAAAAAATCAAAATAAACATAAATAAACGTGAAACCCGACCACATAATGGGCTATGATGGTGCGAGAAAAGGACGCAGCTATGCGGTGGAACGAGACAAAATTGTAAGCGTATAAGAACGATTTTAATACTCATTGCAAGAAGCTTAGGGTTGCGTGCCGAACATTCGTTTGAATCCAGAAAATATGGCTTTGAATGACGTCACGTTATATTGCATCTCTTTCATTCTAATATAAGATGGATCTAATGAAAGAGATTAAATATAACAGTGACGTCATTCAAAGTCATATTTTCTGGCTTCAAACGAATGTTCGGCACGCAACCTCCAGGATGTAGGTATCTAAACTTTTTGATTCATTGAGATTATTTGACACCGCAGAACGTGCCCATAGATATAATATATACTCTGTAGTTATAGATGCGCCAACGAGCGACCGGGGCTATTTCTTTCTCATACTTTTGCTCATATTCATATAAAATTTGTACTACGCAATTAGTCCGGTTTGCATGTCCAATGTATTGCTTATGGAAATTTGCATTTGCCTGTAACCCGACCATGAAAAAACGTCCGGTCGGTGATAGGGACAAAACATCTCCCCTCTCTCTCTCTCTCTCAGCCTCTTTTCTATTTCCTCTTATAGGAATCGCAATAAGACTATCTTTCTCTAGCAAAGCGTGTCAGCCCCTTGAACGTGAACCTCGTAAGTCGTTGTCATGTGTCATTCTTTATAAATGCTACAAATAACAAAATATAAACTCGCCTCACCATACGTCCTTATATATCTTGACCCTGAGATTCGTGACAACTATGTGCATATTCGTAGGTCAGGCTTATACTGGTTCTTCTGACACTAATTTTCCGTACGTCAGCAGCCATTGTAAATATCAATCACGAACAAATTTAAAAACATGAAAACTCGAAAACACGCATTTTCTCAAATATAAAACTGAGCTAGATCGATTGCTCGTCCCCGAAAACCCCCACATACCACATTTCATCAAAATCGTTAGAGCCGTTTCCGAGATCCCCGAAATAAATATATATACATATATATATAGTACCTGGGAGACCGAGCCTTGCTCGGTGTTTTCCCGTAAACCAGGCCTATATAAAGCTGCAACCCGACACATTTCTATTGACATAATTGGGTCATAAACAGATTTAGGTTCGCGTCTTTCCTGTGGACATATCAAAAGTTAAGGGCTACAAAGCTTAATTTTGGATTGGTCTAGTAACCCGCATAAACGGCGTCTTCCGGTTCTATAAATCCATGTAATAAAATCATAACTCACATGCTCATATGCCGTTAACTATTGACCACAGGAGAGACGACTTTTGTTTTTTGCAAGTGTTTATGACCCAATTGTTCTCCTAGTGAGGTCCCTCAGGTCTAATACGATGTCTGGGAAAAGTGTAGGGGGTGGCTCCGTGACTACCAGAGAAATACCTCTGAAAACCTCTGAATACCTCTTTTATATCTTCTAATGTACACCATGTTTTAATGTAAAATAAATAATTGATTGATTGATTGAAAACCAAAAAGTTGGCCAACGGCCTGGCTAAACGGTAGGTGGGGGAGGTATGTTCGTATGTTCGACCAAATGTCATAGAAAATTGCAAGCCATTTGGTGAGGTGACTTTTTTGGTGATTATTTTTTGGCAAAAATTTCAAAATGGTCCTAGCGCGTTGAGATTTCGCATGCCACTCAGGGGGCAAAACAACTTCTGAGTAATTTTTGCGAGCCCGAAGGGCGAGCTTCAGGCCGCCAGGCTTCAGGCATTCAAGTGGTCAGATGTGCGCCCCCCCCTCAAATGTTTGGCGTGGCCGAAGGCCGAGCCGCGGGAGTACCAAACCACCGAAAATCCTATATAAATACAAGGTTTCGCGAGCCCGAAGGGCGAGCTTTAGGCTACGAGGCCGCAGGCCGAGCTCGGTCGAGGGCCAAAGTCCCGGAAGCCCACCCCGAGTACCCAAGCGTCCCCCCCCCCCAAGTAATTTTTGCGAGATCGATACGGGAGGAAAGGGTTGCCTAACTATTCATATGACCCACGTATCTTACAAGCGAACCTGAGAGCCGAAGGCCTGAAGGTGAGAGGCAAGGCTTCGCGAGGCCCAAGGCCGAGTGTCCCATCAGAGCGCGCTCTCCATGCGAGCCCGAGAGCCGCTTGCGGCCCGAAGGGCGAGCCCACGCAAACACTCACTATTCCTATCATTGTTACAATCGAACCTGAGGGCCGAAGGGCGAGCTTCAAGCCGCCAGGCCGCAGGTGTTCAAGTGGTCAGGTGCGTCCCCCCCCCCTCCTCTCAAATGTTTGGCGAGGCTGAAGGCCGAGCTGCGGGAGTACCAAACAACCGAAAATCCTATATAAATATACAAGGTTTCGCGAGCCCGAAGGGCGAGCTTCAGGCAGCGAGGCCGCAGGCCAAGCTCGGCGGAGGGCCGAAGACCCGGAGCCCCATCCCGAGTGCCCAAGCATCCCCTCCCCCCAGTATTTATTCCGAGACCGATACGGGAGGAAAGGGTTGCCCAACTATTCATGTGCCCCATGTATGCCTCGCAGGCCCGAAGGCCCGAAGCGTCCCTTAGAGCGCGCTCTCCACGCGAGCCGGAGAGCCGCTTGCGGCCAGAAGGGCGAGCCCACGCAGACACTCACTATTACTATCATTGTCACAATCGAACCTGAGGGCCGAAGGCCCGAAGGTGAGCGGTAAGGTTTAGTGAGGTCGAAAGCCGGGCTCACGCGGACACTCGAACCTGTGAGAGCCGAAGGCCCGAAGGTGAGCGGTAAAGCTAAGCGAGGCCTGAAGGCCAAGCTCACGCGTGCACTCGCGTACACGCGGAACCTGAGGGCCGAAGGACCAAAGGTGAGCGATAAGGCCGACCACACGCGTACACTCGAAGTTTAGGGCCGAAAGGCAATAAAGGACAACTAAGGACAAATTCACAACAACAACACAAATGTTTTTCCTCAGGTCTGCCTTGGATGCGTACATTAAACGTTTTTCTCAAAGGCTTCCTAGGCATTTCAAAGTCCTCACGACACTTGCATATAGGTACACATTTTAAATAAACATTATTATTGAATTCCTGGCTACTCGACTAATTCCTTCTCCGATCTGTTTTAATAACGCATTCAGTAAATAAATGTCAGTGCGAAATAAAATGATAACAAATTCTTCGTCGAGATTCAAAATACATTTTTTTTAAACCGCGATCAAAATAAACTAAAAAAATCAAAATAAACATAAATAAACGAGAAAAGGACGCAGCTATGCGGTGGAACGAGACAAAATTGTAAGAATATAAGAACGATTTTAATACTCATTGCAAGAAGCTTAGGGTTGCGTGCCGAACATTCGTTTGAAGCCAGAAAATATGGCTTTGAATGACGTCACGTTATATTGCATCTCTTTCATTCTAATATAAGATGGATCTAATGAAAGAGATCAAATATAACAGTGACGTCATTCAAAGTCATATTTTCTGGCTTCAAACGAATGTTCGGCACGCAACCTCCAGGATGTAGGTATCTAAACTTTTGATTCATTGAGATTATTTGACACCGCAGAACGTGCCCATAGATATAATATATACTCTGTAGTTATAGATGCGCCAACGAGCGACCGGGGCTATTTCTTTCTCATACTTTTGCTCATATTCATATAAAATTTGTACTACGCAATTAGTCCGGTTTGCATGTCCAATGTATTGCTTATAGAAATTTGCATTTGCCTGTAACCCGACCATGAAAAAACGTCCGGTCGGTGATAGGGACAAAACATCTCCCCCCCCCTCTCTCTCTCAGCCTCTTTTCTATTTCCTCTTATAGGAATCGCAATAAGACTATCTTTCTCTAGCAAAGCGTGTCACCCCTTGAACGTGCCTGATAAAAAACCTCGTAAGTCGTTGTCATGTGTCATTCTTTATGCTAAATGCTACAAATAACAAAATATAAACTCGCCTCACCATACGTCCTTATATATCTTGACCCTGAGATTCGTGACAGCTATGTGCATATTCGTAGGTCAGGCTTATACTGGTTCTTCTGACACTAATTTTCCGTACGTCAGCAGCCATTGTAAATATCAATCACGAACAAATTTAAAAACATGAAAACTCGAAAACACGCATTTTCTCAAATATAAAACTGAGCTAGATCGATTTCTCGTCCCCGAAAATCCCCAAATACCAAATTTCATCAAAATCGTTAGAGCCGTTTCCGAGATCCCCGAAATAAATATATATATAAATAAATAAATATACAAGAATTGCTCGTTTAAAGATATAAGATTTGTACTACGCAATTAGTCCGGTTTGCATGTCCAATGTATTGCTTATAGAAATTTGCATTTGCCTGTAACCCGACCATGAAAAAACGTCCGGTCGGTGATAGGGACAAAACATCTCCCCCCCCCTCTCTCTCTCAGCCTCTTTTCTATTTCCTCTTATAGGAATCGCAATAAGACTATCTTTCTCTAGCAAAGCGTGTCACCCCTTGAACGTGCCTGATAAAAAACCTCGTAAGTCGTTGTCATGTGTCATTCTTTATGCTAAATGCTACAAATAACAAAATATAAACTCGCCTCACCATACGTCCTTATATATCTTGACCCTGAGATTCGTGACAGCTATGTGCATATTCGTAGGTCAGGCTTATACTGGTTCTTCTGACACTAATTTTCCGTACGTCAGCAGCCATTGTAAATATCAATCACGAACAAATTTAAAAACATGAAAACTCGAAAACACGCATTTTCTCAAATATAAAACTGAGCTAGATCGATTTCTCGTCCCCGAAAATCCCCAAATACCAAATTTCATCAAAATCGTTAGAGCCGTTTCCGAGATCCCCGAAATAAATATATATATAAATAAATAAATATACAAGAATTGCTCGTTTAAAGATATAAGATAAATAAATAAATAAATATACAAGAATTGCTCGTTTAAAGATATAAGATAAGATACAAGAATTGCTCGTTTAAAGATATAAGATATATATGTTTGGTATATTAATGGTAATTAAAGTTGTCTGAAAGAAATCGCTTTATAGCGATAAGATCGCCTGTTATCTGCCTCTACTTATTGTGATTTTGTGATGTAGGTGTGAAATAAAGAGTATTTATGTATTGTATTATAGCAAGGTGTCTTACGATATATTTTAGGCATATTTTGCGTACTAAGTTGACAGAGTCCCCACACACAGCTATAATATATATATCGTATATAATTATAGCTCAGTCGGTGGGCTCCGTCAATTGACTTACTTGACTTAAGGTCCTGTAACCCCTAGGTGGGGCAGAGGGCGTCCACAGTACTCCGCCATTTCGTTGTATCTTGGGCTAAGCGCTTCACCTCGGACCAGGTTAGCCCGATAGTCTTCACTTCCGTCGCCACTGAGCGCCTCCACTCCAGGTGGGTTTAGGTCGGCCACGTTTCCTTTTCCCTTGTGGAGTCCATTCTAGAGCTTGTCTAGGGATGTGGTCGGGAGCTCTTCTTAGGGTGTGGCCGATCCAAGTCCACTTACGGAATTTGATCTGGTGACCGACCGGCGTCTCACGACAGATATTCCACAGTTCTTCGTTGGAAATCTTCTCAGATCCGTCAATTAGTAGGCAAAATATATCGTAAGCCTTGCTAAAGTATATATTATAGCTCTGTTTGTGACGGGCTCTAAGATCAACCTTACGTTACGTTATGTACGTTTGGAGTCGTTACGTAATGACCCTGCTAGCTCAATCTTCAAAGTATTTCCATAGATAGCAGATATTGAGGCCAGTTTATACACAAGTAATTAAGCCCGATGATAATGTTTGTTTGTGGTTTAATAGATCGGAAGCGGTTAATAGCCGGCGGCGATACGCACAATTTCGTTAAGGGCTGGCCCTGTACTCCAAACTTCGTAAAGTGCCGTCCCATTCACTCATTTAGTGTATAAAACGACAGTGAAGGGGTAGGCACAATACGAATTTCGGATTTCGATGTTCGGAGTAGACCCTCAGGTTAAGCGAAGCGAACACGGAATTGGTCCGATCTTTACCAAATTAGAGGTATAATTTTATGTTGTTATTCAAATATTCATAAACGTTCATCGTACAGTCAGCAGCAATGGTTGCTACGCGGGCGAGGTGCTCACATTGATCTTCACACATCTTTATTATAAGGGAATAACAGTGTGTGAAGATCATTTTGAACACCTCGCCCGCGTAGCAACCATTGCTGCTGACTGTACCTATTTCCGTTAAAATTCGTCTTCATCTGTTACTTAAAAATTTGAGTTTGTGAGAAAGGTACAAAAATATGTTTTAGGTATCAGGGGTTCGTTCAGTTTAATACAGTGTTTTTTTCAAGTGATGGCTACCATGAAGGTATATGTCCCAGCGATTGGCACTGAATCAACACATGACACTTTCAATTTTTATCTATCTACTACTGCTATAAAAGGATATTTATTCGTAGTGGTTGTTTTAATGAGCAAGACGCCATATTTAACTTTCTGTTCATTTACAAGAAGACTGCAATTATTAGTAGTTCGCCTTTGTACTTAACTTCTCCTTTTGTAAATTATGGCTGTGGTGTTCATTTTTTTGTACAATCAAGTACAACGAGTTTTACTATTACTACTACCTACAACTCGGGGCGGGGCGGGGTCGACATGTGACATTTTCTTCTTTGACGTAAACTTACGACGTCGCAAAGATTCTCACTTGACATAATACTGTCAGTATTACGTTTGCGCAGTGGTAATATCATGCGTAGAAGCGGAGCAGTACCGCTTTCGCATCATCCCGCTACCGCGCATCCCGCGCCAGTCAGGAAGCACTCATTTAAATGTAGGGGCGTAGTAAAAAATGGTATCGCGTCGACTGACAGCTGACACTGACATTTGACACTTTTCTCATATCGTACTGCCTCCGCACCGACAAATCAGGAAGTCGCCTTACGGGCGTTTGTTTTTTCAATTCAATTCAAATAATTTATTTCAGAACATTAATTCCATAATACATGTCAAATGTCATAATACGTGTCATGTGTGTGTGTTTTTTTTTCAGTTTGAAAATCCCCTCGTGTCTAACATTTCGTTACAACCTCATTAGCTAAGTATCTATTTTCCCGCCAATTGGTCCGGTCTGCCACTCGATATCCACTTACTACTAATTAGGTCATGTGTCCTCATTAGGGGCCACATTGTACTTTGCTCGGTTCGCTGCATCGGCCACACAATGAGTTTGAATTGATAAGGTGATCAATTGGCTTTTGAAATCTGCATCGTAGCAACACACACATAAAAGGGTTGACTCCTAAGCCATGAACAGTTTTTTTTCTTTTTTTAATACCTAGTATACAATCATCGTCATAATTTTCAGCCAGTAATCGCCCACTGCTGAGCTCCTGTACTAGTACGCCATTCGTCAGAGCCGGATCTAGGGGGGGCAAGCCGGAGTCCATGCCCCGGGCGGCAAGTTTAGGGGGCGGCAAATTTAGGAGCGGCAGGGGGGCGGCAATTCGAACTTCTTGACAGGCCAAAATACGTATTGACAGGACAAAACATTTCGCGCTCGCTGCGCTCGCGTTTTTTTTTATACTTGAGGAGTATGAAGTATTTTCCGCATCTGCATCATAATGTTTGAAAATTTTCGCGCTCGCTGCGCTCGCGTTTTCATCTATACGTAGATGTGTTATGACTTTATGACCCGTCCCCCCCTTAGAATCGATAACTAGTAGCTACTTTTACTGTTCTTAAATGGTAGAGGTAACAATTTGTAACACAATATATATATGCAGACGGGGGCGGCATTTTGTAGTCCTTGCCTCGAAAAATTTCTAGATCCGGCGCTGCCATTCGTCCCGATTCCTTATTCATCGTGCTGGTGGACAACCGACGCTTCTTTTGCCTGTGCCACCAATCTGTTAGCATTTTTGTCCACCTGCCATCGTGTACCTACCCGTTTTTTGCTCTTTGATGTATGTCCGTCATGTCATTAAAACCATGTGAATAGAGCTTACGGTCCGTTGCTTACATTGTTCTCTCCCATACAGTTCCATATTGATTGCATTCGACGTAGCGTGTTACAATACCCTTCTTCACAAAAGATTTGCTGGAAAACCGCGTTCATTCCTGCTTTCTGAATACACGTGGTCAAACCCGATAAATCGAGATATTTGCTTTTTGAAATAAGAACTCAAGATTCGTCATACTACTTTTATCTCACGAGCGCGGGTTGGCCATTGTTGTAGTGGTGACACATATGAACACATCGACAACGTGAACTCATAGCTCCTACGCTGACGCACACATAGACAATGAGCATGTATAGCTCAACACACAACCATGGCTTACCCGCGCTCGTGAGATAAACGTAATCACGGTTCTTTTTCAAAAAACCCCTTGTGTAACTTATCGGGTTTTACCACACCCCTCGCCCTTTTAGATTGCATTTCCACCGATTTCAGCTGCTTTTCCATACCAGTGACAATAGTAGATTATACACCAAGGGGATAAAACACTGTTTTATGTCACGGGTGCGATATTGAATCCCGAACGTAACGAAGGACTCCAAATTTTACTCCCGAGCGGAGCGAGGGAGTAATGACTTAATTCCTGAGCGAAGCGAGGGAATTAAGACTGAGTCCTGAGTGTAGTGAGGGATTTAAGCGCTCCCAAGACAAAAACAGCTTTATCCCCGAGGAGTATACTCTACTTTTCTCACCTCTTGCGAGGCAATAAAAAAACCAAGGCTACTAAAAACAGAATTTAAATCAGTCAATCGCAGCAAATTTTAGTATCTATTTTAATAGAATCTGTTTTACTCCGTATAATTAAGCGTCTTGTAACTCACGCGGATCTTTTTTTTGGTATTTTAATACCTAGTACATCGACGACTGCTTGCATTCATTTGTGTGGTGAGCACAAGTATTTTGTTCCTGAATCTTAGATGTTTTCTATGTATTTTAAGTATATATTTATCTTTATAGGTATATGTATATCATCGACTAGTACCCATAGTACAAGCTTTGATTAGTTTGGGACTAGGTAGATTTGTGTAAGACTGTCCACACCTATGTAAGTATGTATTTATTTACATTGCTGCAACTGCTGCGAAGGGAGGAAGGCCAGCCCTAGCTACGTCCGAGGCACGGATATTATACATAGTGATTTTATTTAAAAATGTAATAAAATATGAGAATAATGTATAAGAAAACTCCAAAATGTAATTCTACAAATATTCAGTACTAAAACCACGCGTTTGACGCGCTACAGGCGGCGGCCGACCGACGACGCAATCTTTTGTTTCGAACACGACGTTCCAAACAAAACACGGAGCTGGTGTGCCGCCTCCTCGCCGCTTAGTGGACTTCACGACATTAGACTTTAATGACAGAACTATAAGAACTATGAAAAGTGAAATCACATTATTACCCGGCGGGTTATAATGAGATTCAGTACGATATTACTACCCGGCTTAAACCAAGGGTTATAATGATTTGCTTTCGGTAAGGTTTGCATGATATATAATTGGTCATTGACGAGCAGGTGGTGTGAAAATAATATAACCTGTTAAACTGGGTCTTTTTAAGGTATAGTAGAAATTATTTAAAATGTCCGGCATTTTATAAAACTTGTCATTGGACTTTGAATCTTCACGCTTGGACAGTAAAGTCGCTTTTGGAACGGCCTAATTTGATACAACTCGGACCTTTCAAATAATTTTAAGTATATCTTCTGGGTGAGCTCGCTTCACTGCCGGCCTCATCGTTGCTAGATGCTGGCTATGCAATCGCTGACCCCATTTTTAACCAATAAAAAAGGGCTTCGTAGCTAAAATAGCTTGGCCGTTCATACTGTTCATAGCTCTGTGCTGTGTGAGCGCAGTGTCATATACCTACTGGATCCTTTATAAATACCGCCACATCATAAGATATCATTCATATCATCATTGATTCTAAATCTATATAAAATGATGTCAAATCCATTTATACACCAACTCACTTTAATTCATTATCTTTATTAGAGACAACCCTAGAAACTTGTTCAAAGGCTCTCTGCACAGTACCCTTCTTTCGATCCGCGAAGAATTAAATCGAGCTTGTTTTTGTTGTGCTGAAAAGTTCGCAGACAGGGTTGTCACTTTTTATAGTTTTCTTATTTTTACTCGGTGAATTTAATTTGTGTCATTAACAATGTCAGGATCTGTAGCGGACGAAGTCTAAACATTAGATAAACCAAGTAAGTTAAGTGCCTACAAGTTTGCGGTAATTCAAACAGTTCAACAGCAAAGGTGTAGAGGAATAATGGTTCATTGGTGCAATCTGTCAAATGTCAGTGTCAACTGTCAGTCAACTCAGTACTACTTTTTACTGCGCCCCTACATTTAAATGAGTGCTTCCTCACTGGCGCGGGATGCGCGGAAGCGGGACGATGCGAAGGCAGTACTGGTCCGCTTCTGCGCATAATATTACTAGGTACCTACTGCGCAAATGCCTAATACTGACAGTATTCTGTCAAGTGGGAATCATTGCGACGTCAGTAAGTTTACGTCAAAGAAGAAACGCCAAGTCAGGAAGTCGCCTTAGTCGTGCACTCTTGTCAGTGGTCGTGGTTAAGGGTTGGCTTCTTCCGTATTAACTGCAGCTTTTGCGAGCTTTCTCCACCTCACTCTATTTGTAGCATTGCGTGCACACTCTGTCAGGGAACATTTTGTCGTGGAATGGAATGGAGTAGAATGGATGGAGTGGAGTGGAATGGAAGAGCGGTGACTAAGTAAGCGCCTGATATAAAAATAGCAATTAAATTCTTATATTATTTCATTATTAAATTATAATTTGTAATGTCGTATGGACCAATGTTATCCGAAATGAATAAATCATTATTATTATGACTCTGTGGAATTCATATTGTGTATTAATGTCTAAGAGGTTAGTATTATGCTGCTAAGCCTAACATACGCGTACATACATTAGATATTGGACCCAAGGGATGTACTCAAGGAAGCGGCACTGCCTTCTCATGCTTACTAGTTAATAAATAACATTATATGCGGTACAATTTACATGTTAGAAGCACTAGAGGTAGCTCGGAATAAGCAAGGACATCTGCCGTTGGTTTCTTGATAATAAATGAATAAATTTAATCTCGGAATTTAATATAAAGGCACGCGGTTTTATGGGGCAATTGCAGCGCGCGTTTCAATTTTTAACAGAGTTAAAGGCCCATATACACGATAAAAGAAATGAGGGCTAACGGGTATTCGCCGCCAGAGGCGCTAGTGTGATGTCAGTCCTCCGAAATGTCAAATTTCATAGTTTGTGATCCTCCTCAATCCACGGTACCTCATCGTACCTATATAATCTTACAAAAATAACGTTTTCAAAATATTAGTACTGCTTTAATATGAAGCAAAATACATCTGCGTGCCAAAATCGTGTAGTTCAGAGGATTGCATTACACCTAAAGCATAATAGCCCAACGAGTCCGGCAAGAGCGGATATTGGGAAAGTCATCAGCTATGCTATTCATAATCTGACCCGACTCGCCTCACTCGTCCCTAGTAGTTGACCCTAAAGCAAGGTTTAAGGTAAAATCCACAATTCGGCCAAGTAAACTGAGAGATAAGATGTTGCCAGGAGTAGAAAACAAATAGTGACGTTATATATAGATAAGTATAACGTTGTACTACCAAACTTATTCCAGCGTTATAATCTAAAAGTACTAAGCGGGATATAGTATTTAAATATAAAGTTTAGTCCTTTAAATATGAATAAATCATAAAATTTACAAACCATTTGAATTTGTCAAATTCAGAGCATATTCAGAAACGCTACTAATTTCGATTTTCGATGTTCTCGGCACCTAGGGGGACCTTAAGATCCGTAAGTCTAGCAAGGCCTATAATATCAATATGAACAGCACTGGCCATACAGTGGCAACATTTGTGCATGTTGACTTGTCGCTTAATGGTGGAGTGGACCAGAGTTTAGGCGAAACCACTAACGCTGTCACCAGGCCCCTATTTCACCAACTCCACAATTGTCATCTGACAATGACGATTCCAAGTACAGAGCTGAGTCGCCAAAGTAAACCGAATTGTCAATGTCAGGCCTCAGACAAGCCTGCGCTGACCTGACCCATGTTGTTAGATGAGGCCGATTGGATTCAAATCATTACTGCGAGCGAGTTGACATTACTACCTCTCTGGGTAAGGCGGAAGCGAAGGACTTAACTTATACTGGTTCTTTAAGGTGAGTACTACAGTAATGTGTTGCGAATTCTAGGACAGTTTCTGCCTCGCCTACCACAGGACAAAATTTACCAGAATCGCCCATTTAGATGATACCTTTTCGCTTTAGAGCCATTTAGTTCGATTCAGTTGATAATGGGAATGCTAAATGGTATATTTAGGTGAAAATTTAACTAAATACCTGATACCTTATTTATGTTCCGTGTAATTCTTGATAATTTGTGTATGTTCTTACCTGTAAATAAAATGATTGAAATTAGTTCAAATGTTTGATACAAGTGATAGAGTAATGTATAATTGGAATTTACGTAAGAATCATGTTTGCATCAATTTCCATTTCCAATTACCTATTGACTTATTCAATGAGTTTCTCGGAACTTATGAAGTAGTGCCGCTTTTCTATGGCGCAAAACGTAGTCAATAAATCTGCTTAACATTTGTGAAAGTATGTGAAAACCGCCGATGGCCATTGGGGCCGAAAGGTTCTCGAGTGGCGACCACGGACCGGAAGGCGCAGCATGGGTAGACCCCCCACAAGGTGGACTGATGACCTGGTAAAGGTCGCGGGAGTCCGCTGGATGCGGGTGGCGCAAGACCGGTCATTGTGGCACTCTTTGGGGGAGGCCTATGTCCAGCAGTGGACGTCTTTCGGCTGATATGATGATGATGATGTGAAAACCTAGACAACACGCACTAGACTAGCACGCAGACTGCAACCCTCGATTCCTTCTTTTGGAAGAGCACAAGTTGATAATAAATTAGCAACGGAGTAGATGCCGCAAGATGCTCGGCGACGACGTGGCAAGTCGAGGCGTGGATTGCCGGATGACCTGGACACATTTCTAAACGACTGGCCCGAAACATGACCAAGAAACAAGCTACAGAGCCTAGCACATAGACGCAAAGTAGCATGTCTGTGCGTCTTCTACAAATTGTACTTCGGAGAGTGTGCTCAGGAGCTCCATGAGCTCATACCGCCTTCCCCCTTCTTCCATCGGACATCCAGACGTACGGCTGGATACCATCCTTACTTGGTCGAAATTCGTCTTATTCGAACCAAGCGCTTTGCATCATCTTTTATAATGCGCACTTCTAAGGTTTGGAATTCTCTGCCGGCGTTTGTGTTTCCGAGCTCATATAACCTAGACCTTTTTAAGGCACGAGTGAATAGGCATCTTCTGGGTGAGCTCGCTTCATCGTCGGCCTCACTTTGCCCCCTGGCTAGATGCTGGCCAAGAGCGATCCCATTTTTAATAAAAATAAAATAAAAAAACAGCCCAAAGCCGGGACGAGTGGAAGTCAAGGGGCCTTTGCCCAGCAGTGGGTCACCTTATAGGCTTGGAAAAAATAAGAGATGTAAAATAAAAGAAAAGTTTCGCTTCTTTTGACACGTGTAAGATGCGCCTATCAGCAATACAACAAGTACAAGCATGGCAGATAAGGTACAAGGTAAAATAGATAAAATATACAGGTCTGTCGGTGGATCTCAGTGTTCACAAAGTGAAAACCGCCTCCATTTTACTACAAACCAACGCTTTGAGGGCTTAGCGGTTCACATTTTAGAAATGTATAGGCATCCTACCGGTGTGGGCAGAAAAATAATCAAGTTAAAAGATTTAATAAGCTGCCGAGCAGTTCCCAAGGGCTTTGCGATAAAACCCTGTTTATTTAACGGGGAAATCCTTTAGTGGACTCGTCTATGCCGTAAGTGACAAGACGCGGTACAAATTTTGCTAAGCCATTTTGAAACAAGTCCTATAGTTTTTATAGGTGACAAAACACGGTGAAAACCTGACTTTTGTTAAGAAAATTAAAGGCATGGTGTGTAAATCCAATCATTAATGCATCAGAGTTAATAAACCTGTGCCCAGCATTGGAACATTGAAATACAAGCTGAATTTTATAAAGGGCCGGCAACGCGCATGTGACTTCTTTGATGTTGCGAGCGTCTGTAGGCTGCGGTGACCGCTTACCATCAGGTACCCCGTACGCTTGTTTGTCGCCATCGTTGTATAAAAAATAAATTAATTAATTAATGCGAAGCGAATGTCTGTAATTGACCTCATTTTCTTACGGTTAATTAATATCAAACTCACCAAATAGATTTAAAAATATTTTTGATTCATCTGGTACCTGAACCATACGGTTACCATTACCACCAATGCTCTTAAATATTCACTTAAGACATTTCTTATAGTACTTTTATCTCACGAGCGCGGGTTGGGCATTGTTGTAGTTGTGACACATATCTACGAACACAACGTGGACTCATAGCTCATACGCTTACGCACACATAGACAATAGCTCAACACACAACCAATAACCATGGCTCACTCGCTCTACACTACGGACCTATTGCCAATAGTAATCAAAATATATGTATTGTAGGCATATTGTAGGTATGGCTGACATTCTTTTTTTGAACGGATTTCTATTACAATGTTATTGGATTTTGAACCTTATTGTTTGAAAGGTAAAGTAGCTTTTTGAAGGAATTGCTTTGGTGCAATACGTTCAACTGAAATGATTTCAAGTACATACAGAATTCAAGGTAACCCTTAATTCGACTATGTCCAGCTGGACCGTAGATATCATTGACTGGCCTTTTGAATGTTTTTCCTTGAACAGAGTCGTTTGAACTATTCAGTGTTTCCAAGACTTGAAATAGATGTTAAACTGATTGCGACTATGTTTAATGCGAATTCGCTGCCGCCGCCGCTCCTGACCCATGGCAAAAACAACTCCCACACCAATTTATTTCCAATCTGTGCTGATAAGAACAAATCTCCCGAGTATGTAAGTTATTGTACAGTCAAGGGCATAAATATGTATACACTTTTGGACCTTATTTCAATGGAATAAGGTGAAAAAGTGTATACATATTGGTGCCCTTGACTGTACCCCCGCAAGCAGGGTTACGATAGTGCCGACCCGCGGTACTCAAAACTATCACATGTAGTTTTCTTGGAAAAGTTCCCAAAAAACTTGGTTTAGTGATAGTGAAGAGGGGATTTTTTTATTTTTTTTATTTATTGCAAACAAAACATATACAGCATTACAGTCGAGACCAAGGAACTGTACAATTCAGATTATAAAACACATATACAATACAACATTAATAATAGGAAATAGACGAAAATCCACTCCCGTCCATCACCTCACAGTACCGCAGACACGTTCGATACACAACCGCCCATCGACTTGCAAACATATCACTCTCTGGTGCCCATGACAGAAGCGAGTTAAGCAGTCTTAGAGCGCGTACAGCCGGCGAGCTTCTATGCGCCACGGTGCGTGTAATTGGGACTGCCAAGAGGTTGAGAGTTCGCGGTCTTAGAAGATTCTTGGGCAGAAATGGGATAGCGACCCTAACAATTCGAGCTACGAGCTCAGGACAGTCTGTATCGCCACGTAAAATTGCACAAGCTGTCACTAATAGATTGGAGTTACGCCTTACTGCAAGGGAATTAAAACCTAGCGATCCTAACAAATACTTGGTCGGATATAAGAAAGGATAGTATGTAGTCGGAATGTTTTATGTACTTTTTCGACCAGCAGGGCGTATGTGCTTTGTGACGGGTTCCAATTATGCTTATAAACAAACGCTATAGAGTTGAGATGGGTCCTATACTATAAGTCCAATTCAAAAACCGAGAACTCTCATCACAGTATAACAAAATCTGGCAGTTTGTTGCATTTACAGACACAATGAAATTCGGTTTGATAGTGTCGTTCAGTTTTGATGCTGCTATATTTTCAGTCCCAGAAAAGAACAACAAATCTCATCAGAAAAAATTTGTATGGAATTGCAATTCGCGTCTTCGAATCTAATGGAGAACAATCTCTCAACATGGAACATAATTGTCATAGATAATATTTTAAAGCACGATGTTCAATGTTGCAACGCGCTTTACACGCTTCAACAAGTTCTGGCAATAATCAGCGATATTACAGGCTTTTGTATTGTAAATTCATAAATTGTAAGTATAAAAAACTAAAATAATTTTAGTCACGTTACCTTACGAATACTTACAATCCACCCTGCTCATCAGTCACCTTTCCATCATGATCCCCCGAAATTACACCGTAGGTCATTGTCTTCATACATCACACGGGACAATGGTCACTAGCTATATCCCAAGGGATTAATGCTACAATCGATCTGCTCTTCCAATTAGCTGTAAGGATTTTCCTCATATTTTTCCCATTTATAAGCATTCATTATTCAAGAGATCGTTGTATGACGGGCATTATTAAACAGAGTAAGCGGGAAAGAAAGTGCAACGTGTTCATGGATAATTATTTTCACATTTGTTTGTGGTTTTCATTAGTATACTTCTTTTTACTCCTCGTCGAAACCTCATAATGAATGACCACCATAAGTCGATTTAGGCGACTTCCTGACTTGGCGGGGCGGGATCGATATGTGACATTTTCTTCTTTGACGTAAACTTACTGACGTCGCAAAGATTCCCACTTGACAGAATACTGTCAGTATTACATTTGCGCAGTAGTAATATTATGCGCAGAAGCGGACCAGTACTTAACTGCCTTCGCATCGTCCCGCTTCCGCGCATCCCGCGCCAGTCAGGAAGCACTCATTTAAATGCAGGGGCACAGTAAAAAGTAGTACTTACTGAGTCGACTGACAGTTGACACTGACATTTGACAGTTTTCTCATATCAACGATGACAATCAGGCTTACTGGCCCATATCTCTTACACTTCCACCGAGCCTCATGGAGAAAAATGACCTCTTCTCTTGCCGTGAACGAAATCGAAAATCCTTCTCATTCAGTTGACAGCTCAGATTAACAAGGAAAAAAAAACTGTCTATGGTAATTTCGACTTGTTGACCTTAAAATTCTGATCTCGAAGTAAATACTGAATTGTAGACTAAAAAGAAATAAAAATTAATCTGAACGAGAAAAACTATGCCTAACATCAAAACAAAATAATGATTTCCAAATTAATGATTAATTTCATGTAACAAAATGTAGTCTAAATTTGCTATAACGGAACGCAAACCGGTGAGTGTTGCTACATCAAAAAGAACAACTATGAGACAAATGTTGCTAGTATAGAAACCAAGCTGTTTAGGATAAAGTTAAAAAAACCGGCGTTACAGTACCGCCTCCGCACCAACAAATCAGGAAGTAGCCTTATTCATCTGTTCAATAGACACCGTTTTACTGCGGTTTGGTGTCCTTAGCCAAGTTAAATTGTCAAACATCAAAGTGTCGACTCATTAATCTCCAGTGTAATTGTGTACATGTACGACCTTCTGAATTTACCTAGTCTGTGGCTGCGTTCTTTGTTCTCTGTTGTTCGGACGAAAATTGGGCAATTTCATAACAAATTGTGTTTATTTATGTGCTCTTGAGAGAAATATGTTCGTCGCGATACATAAAATTCTTACAGTACGTGTAACAAAGACATATGATTTTTCTGGATTATTATGGAAACAATGAAAGCCAAATTCGCGTACAAAATTATACAATAAGATTTATCATGTTACGTAAGAGCTTTTATTGTGGCGATTTCCATAACAAATTCATTTTCAGCCTTCCCCTATGGCAGCCTGATATGGTACGACCTTTCCTTACTTATTCAATTGTTTTGTTTGACCTCAGAGTGCCTACCAAGACCTGCGGAGTAATCACGTAACTGTTTCGAACGGTAGTACGTACGATTTAAATGTCAAATCCCATACTAAAAATGACATTTAAATCGTACCGACGGTACGTTTAAACGTTACGTGGTTATCCCGCCGAAAGCGGAATAATTGCCTCTCCATCGCACTTGGCTATACGAGTGATAAAGACGAGATACTTCGGTTTCGCGTTAGGCCCTCAGTATTCATTGGGACGTACAGTCAGCTTAATAAACTCGTATACATTTCAGCTCTTTATTGTTTGGGAATAAGGTTGAAAATTGTGATGCTTACTGTACATAATTCCAAACATTAGATTTTTGGCATCCCCTTAAGAAACACAGAAAGAATCTCTCTGTCATTTCGCGTACGATTATTATGAGACCCCGTGTAAGAAATTTAGACCATCTTCCGCGCACGAGAAAACGAAATCTTCGTGAATGGTGTTTCTGTATAATTAGGTACTTTACATAAATACTTAGCTTTGTTATCAGTTTAATAATATGGTTCCGTTTAATAATGTATTACTTGTGGGAGAGGGGGGCTTGTTTTAACGGGGGTAGGTATTAACAAGCCTCTAGCGACTAAACTATACACGGCAGAGTACCAATTTCAAGGTTATAACTTTGGGCGAGGGTAACGAACGAGTCCCGACCAGTTAGTCTCCCGCCGGCCGCCGCGTTGCGAAGTTGTGGCACGTGCGTGAAAAAAACACAGGTAACGGACTTTTTTACGTCGTGATTTTTTTGATTTGTGCCTTAATTATTAAGTTCAATGATTACGGATTAGTGTGTGTTGAATACTTATTTAATGGGCTATTACGTGTGCTAGTGTTTTTGTTAAATTTAAGCATAGTTATTTTTTAATATTTTTTTATGTTTGGAAATCATCTATGAGGCTAGTTTTAACAAAATTAAGGGGCAAGTTTTAACCCGTTAAAAAATCTAAAAAAATGTTTTTTTCTGTACTTCACACGTTTTTACCGAAATGGTTTTCGAATTAAGACTTTTGGAAATTATGAAATATTGTCAATTGTGATATTAAAATACAACACCTGTCTACCTAAGATTGATTAGTACTTATCTGAGATAAGATCTCTATTTTTTTACTTTATTGCATTAAAACATGTTAATTATATATAATATTAATTAATTATATAAAAAATATATTACAAAAAATAATATCGTTTTATTTTTGACAAACGTCATTACTTTAAACGTCATTATCTTATGTTAATTGTTACCCCTTCATTGTTAATGCCCCAAAAACGGGGTAAATATTAACCGCTGACTTTTTTTAAAAAATGGGTTCTACATGTGAAACCAGGCAATCTGTGTGGTATTTTCCATATAGATATAAAAGATGAATAAATTTCCGACACGTAAGTAAAAAAACATTAACGTTAAGTTTAAAATTTTAAGAGCTATGAGCAAAAGTTTGAATTTTGTTAGGACAAGCCCCCCTCTCCCCTACTCTGAGATAAAAAATTGATAACAAACAGCCAAATTTGGAATGTTTCTGTTGAGACAATTTTAGGCAACCGTGTTTTGGTAAAAACAACAAATTTTATAATCAATCAACATATATTCGAGACTTAATTCATTTTGCTTGTTAGACCAGGCTGTAGAAAAAGGCTTTTGAAAACAACTCATAATTTTCAAATTCATGTCCTTCTTTGCTCTGCGTTGAAAAAGGTACAGCATTGTTTCATAATCTCTCCAATTTACATGCAAATACTGAAATTCACAAATTGTTTTTTTAGCATTTAAATCCGATTGTAAACGCTTTACTGCCTCTGCAGCAAAATTTCATGATTTAGGTTGCTATAAGGCGACTTCCTGACTTGGCGGGGCGGGATCGATATGTAACATTTTCTTCTTTGACGTAAACTTACTGACGTCATCATCATCATCCTCAGACTGTAGTCGTCCACTGCTGGACATAGGCCTTCCCTAATTCACGCCACCACACCCGGTCCTCAGCTCTTCGCATCCAACCGCTTCCCGCCACTCTCTTCAGGTCGTCGGTCCACCTGGCGGGGGGTCGTCCCACAGGTCGAGTCGTTCGCGGTCTCCACTCCAGAACTCGTCTGCCCCATCGGCCATCGGCTCTTCGACAATTATGCCCCGCCCAATGCCACTTCAGCTTACTTATCCTCAGTGCTATGCCGGTAATCCGGGTTTTTAAATAACAATTTACCGCTGGATGCGGGTGGCGCAGAGGACAGGTCATTGTGGCACTCTTTGGGGGAGGCCTACATCCAGCAGTCGACGTCTTGCGGCTGATATGATGATGATGATTTGACACTTTTACCGCACAACGTGTTTCTAATGCTAAAAAAACCGGCCAAGTGCGTGTCGGATCACGCACAACGAAGGGTTCCGTACCGACACTTACTAGTCCACATTTAAAACACTATTGAATATCTTGAATCAAAAAAGGTCGTATCCTCATAAGGAAGTCACGGCACTTACGTCCTTTTGTTTGGGCAAAACAGTTTTTCAGATATCTCAAAAACCCGTAACTTGTTTAAACCAAAAATCGTTGAAAGTATTTATTAATGAACACCGCCTCCATTTTTTTCAGAATTTTAATGTTTGTAGTTTGGAAATTAGAGGGGGGGGGGGGACACATTTTGTACGACTTTGACCGCTAATATCTCACCAACGATTAACTTAAATGGAAAACTTTTCTACGAACCTCTATATTATTTTTAAAGCCCTATCCAAAATTATCACTCACAACTACTTGCATTGAAAAAAATATTCGTCCACCGGTTACATGTATTTTTGCCCCTAAAATTTTTTTTTTCTAATTTCACATCACTTTTATATAGCGGTTCAAAGAATACATCTTCCTGCCAAATTTCATAATTGTAGTATTCGAGTAAATCGGCTGTGACATACGGACAGACAGACAGACATACCGAAACTATAAGGGTTCCGTATTAGCCATTCTGGCTACGGAACCCTAACAAGGATGACGATGATTGGTACATTTTGCAATTTGTTAGTATTGGTACTTGATACTAATATTACGCAACCGCACCCACTGCCTATTCTATGCCAGGCTATTATGCGTCTAAATGAAAAGCATCCGAATACAAAAGAAGCCTTCAATATTCGCGAACCGCTTAACCATTAATTTCTCCCCACAAATTGGGCCTGGGTTGGGAACTTGCGATGATGTTTATGTTTCGGCAAAGTTCCAAGTCACGCCGCTTTGATTCGACAGTGTAAACAGAGGTTTTTAATAATTAATCGCTGCTCGAACGGAATTATGAGCTTTGTTTTACGATTTTAGTTTACACAAGTTTTGTGCGGTGTCATTAGCCACTGTAGAAGAGTGAAGACACGCGAATTGCCCCTGCGTGGTCGAGTCGGTGGTTTCCCCTGAATTTTCCCCAGGCAGGTTGGAGGGTTCCAACCGCGCACCCTTATCGCTTTAATGGGACCGGCCTATAAATCCACAGTCAGGTTTAAAAAAGCCTTTAAGCTGAAGCCACACACAGAGCGGCGCTGCGCGGCTGCTGAGCTGGCGCGCGGGAGCGGGCGTGATGCGGGCGGGAGGCGGGCGGGCGTGAGGCGCGCGGGAGCGGGCGTGAGTCAACGCGCTCACAAAATAAAAAATATACAGAAGGTCCGTTCCCGCCGTTCTTGAAAATACATACCTAAACTTGCCCGACTCACAGGGCTGCTTCTGTATTGAATTTTAAAAAGGAGTAGGTATAATAAAAATTCTTCAACATGACATTTAAATATGAACCAGCGTATCTTGGTAAAAAACCGGCCAATTGCGAGTCGGACTTCGCACATTTAGGGTTCCGAATCAACCTCAAAAATATGATTTATCAATTTGTTGTTAAAATATACGTAATATTGAACATTGTCACCAAATTTCAAGTTCATAGGTCAATGAGAAGTCTAAAAATTCTTCGGAAGAAATTTTGTGACAGACGACGAACGGACGGACGGACGTCTGGGCGACACCAATAGGGTTCCGTTTTGCCCCTTCGGGTACGGAACCCTAATAAATTGATGCGTGACCCGCTGCGAGTTTTGACTTGTGACCGGCGGCGGTCGAGAGCGCCAACAAAGAATATAAGTACCTAATTAATTAGGTACTTACCTACTTAACTAAACCATAGTACTTAAATACTGGCGTTTTACCAGCGAACGATAAGATGAATGTGTAATGGTTGATCGTCGTTATCAAAGCAGCTAGTTTCAAAAAATTACCTACCTACCTAGGTATTGTAACTACCAAAATGAGAAAACCGTTTTATTTACCTTTCAATATCGTTTGAAAATTTTAAGGAAGTGTAGGCACAGTTTTTTGTCGTATTTAAACAATAAAATACATTCCAACTGTACTAATATCGGTTATTCATTTTGACGTAAGTACGTGACACAAAGTACCTACGTAGTGGCGGGGACGTCAAGTGATCAACGCGCGCAAAACTAGCACTCGCTCGGGACGCGACAGTGACAGTCGCGACTAAGCTCGTCCGAAATCAACCGACAATGCCTGTAAATGTTACGTCTGTGTGCGTGCGGCGAAAATGGCACTTTGTACTAAGCGGACTCTCTGCTCCGGCGCGCGCCGCCGCTATTTTCTTTGTGACGCGCTGCAGTGTGAAACTCCCGCCCGCCACCCGCCCGCCCGCTCTGTTTGTGGCTTGTACGTATTCAGTTTGCATGGAAACCTTGACAAGTTTCTATGGGATGACAGTTTTAACCTTGGCACCATTTTTAACGTT
This sequence comes from Cenopis cana, assembly GCA_951800055.1. Taxonomy (NCBI): domain Eukaryota; kingdom Metazoa; phylum Arthropoda; class Insecta; order Lepidoptera; family Tortricidae; genus Cenopis; species Cenopis cana. Next base: position 3,537,884 of record OX637487.1, on the reverse strand, counting down.
GATCGATCTGTAACCTTAAGTTGGTGAAAAAAAAGGAATAAAAGCTAACTTTACAAAAACTTACGTACGAAATATCGTTTGATATTTGACTAGCACTAGCACTCATTATGTTTCTCTTTACTTTAGTAACAAAATACAGACTTTTTAACAGACACTAATCAAACAAAAATTAACATTTCCAATATGATTTAGTGTACTTAGTATCTATGTTATTCTTCATTACCTTTTAATATTCAACATTGTTATAGAACATTCCATCGCAGACACAGAAATTATTCTACAAACTCTGTTAGCTAAGTACATTAGCAATTCATAGCTTATGTAAAGATTTAATTAGGTAGGTTAGGTAATTGTATAGTTTCTCGCAATTTCTTGAAGATAGAAAATGATAGAAAGCTGATAATATTATAAATATCTTATTAGTAGAAATAAACGAGATTAGGTATTGACAAAATGTTCCAGATAAAGAATTCTTCAGTTTTCAGAACCACGTGCTTAACTTTCAAAACAGGACTAAAGAACATATACTGACGAGCAAAAATAACGGGTATACTTTGTATTTAATTTCCAAAGAAAGTGTACCCGCTATTTTTACTCGTGATATACTCACGTGTCGTATTTGTCTTACGTGACGTGTCGCGTCTCGCGACAAAACAATATATATAGTTTACATACATCTAGTTCAATCATCTGATGGTTCAGAGAGCATCACGGCATCATTCGCCTGCTCTTTTCCCATTATTTATTTATTTATTTAGGTATTTAGAAACAAAATTTGCCAAACCATTAATTCGGGGTCTTCTTTTTTCATTCACATCCTTCTTGTTCATATCGTCTCTCACGCAATCCATCCACCTCTTCTTTGGCCTACCTCGTTTCTTGCATCCATCCACACTCATATCTATAATACTCTTCTTGTTACATAGCTTTGATCCCTCCTCATTACATGGCCGTACTACGCCAGACTGGCTCTTAGTTTTTCGGTAATGGATGCTACTTTCAGGCCTCCCCTTATATACTCATTCCTAATCCGGCCCATTCTCGTCACTTCACATTCATCTCAACATTCTCATCTCTGTAACTTGCATTCTCGTTTCATCCATCACCTTTCAGGCTCATCACGACAGATTAACATTAATCCGGTTTCGATATGAAAAGTACGTACAGTGGGCCAACGAAAATGTTGAGCACTTTAGTACTTTGTCAAATTAAAGAGGTTTCAAATTTTATGACGTTTCAGTCAAAATATTTCTTAAATTTCGACGTGACAAGGTTCTAAGTATGCTCAACATTTTCATGGGCTGACTGTACATTATAAACGCAATATTTCACGACCAAAACGGCAAATTATTCATTTCTTAATCCAACCGTAGTACGGAGTTACTCAACTGTGACGTCACATTTGAGCATCAAATAGTATGGGACGTTTTCTGTTCGCGGCAGCTATGTTGTAATTTGAGCATTTTTTTTGTGTTGCTCTGAATGAAGGGGTTCCCATACAAACATTTGATCTCCTATTAAAAATGGCACCGGGAAAAAAACATTTAGCCTCATTTACCTATTACTCACGTGAAACTCAGAAGCCATCAACCTTTTCCTCATCATAAACCGTTACTTTGAATATCGTTTATTTCCATCCAGAATTTGCCGTCAATACGTAGGGATATATCCGTCGCAAGCCGAGCAAAAGGAAACCGCGACACCGAAATAGACTCGCTTTGCGAAAGGATTTCACTGCATTTCCGAGTGGTTTTAGCTCACTCAGTGCAGTTGATACCCCAATCAATGGGAATATTCTATCTAATCCCCGGTAATAGCGATATGTGTAGTTTTAGAGATGTTGACGCTTGGAGACCGTATATCTCGCAGGATAAGTCTATATCACTTTTATCTCACTTCGAAGCCTAGAGACAGTACATCTCTAACATATCTGGATTTTTACATGTATAATCTTTACAAACGTGTTATGGATTCATATAATTTTGAGTACTATTGTATTACTTTCAATTGACATAATCGGTGTTGACCTGACCTTATTGAGCTGCCGGAGCCTTATTGCAAAATAAATGTTCGGATTTTTGCTTTTTGGGATAGGTATACATTGATTGGGAATTCGTAACCATACATAAGTACCCTTTAGGCGGGCCGGGCCAGATTTGAATAAGTACCCTTTTACTAACCCAAAAATATAAAATAATATGGATTAGAGTAAGAATCCGATTTAATAGTATTGTACTATTCTCTCTAATTCGGAAACGAGTGGTCAAAGCGTACTGAATCGTGATGAGTGGCAGAACACTAATCGAATATAGGATAAAAGAGGACCACATTGTTCAGTTCACGACACGATACCGTAAATACATGCTGACATGGGCTCACTAAATAAAGTGTCAGTCACAGTTGCATAGGTACGGTTGATAGTCTCATCTATTTTAACGAATAATCGTTTTCCAACCGGCGCTCGGAGGTAGCAAAGGCAGACATGCTGAAAAGATTAAGGCGATATATCGACTGTAAGAGACGCGCGTATATTTTTCGTTCACGACAAAACGGAATGCAACACTCTCCGGGAATGGCTTTTTTAGACAAATCTCGATAAACATCTGACTGTGTGTCCTCTTGTCAGTACCTAGATGAGGTAAAATACCATCATATTAACTTAATCGGTAATACTTAATCGTGTCTTTTAATAATGCGTTGTTTTAGTAGGCTGAGTAAAAAAAGGAAAATATAGACAACTTTGATTTTCTTTTCTATCGAGAAAATTTTAAGCAATTATGTATCGGCTATTGTCATATAGTCAAGAATTATATGTGTCTGAAAATCAGTCCCTATTGTTTCCTTGTAGAACAGCGTTTCAAAGTTTCTAAATTTCTCAGTGTAGCGCCTTAAGTTCAATCTTTATCAGTTAAAACATTCTTATCTACGCCAGCAAATATACATTTTCATCAAAAAGGAGTGTAATGTTTTCAGGTTTCATGTATGTATGTATGTGATTTTTTTTGTACCCCCAGAACTTCTCAACGCCTTAACCGATTTATTCATGTTACTACCTACCTCTCTAGCACGTTTGCATCCCTAGACTATACCAACACAGTAACAAACTAAATAAATGCAAGCAAAGTTCCCAAGTCCGTTCATCCGTTAACCCTACAACTGCTCCGAAAGTTAGACCAGCTTCTAGCAAATTCTGACGCTACTCAACTACACTGAGTGCAAGGAACCACATATAAAACAAAATTCCTAAAACTCGTAACGAAAGCCAACTTTTACGGAGCTATAGACTCTATATGAAATGGGTAAGGTTGAGATTGCAGCAACGTGTTTGATGAGATAAGAGACTGCGAAGAATTTTAAAACTGCCTCTAAAGTAAGCAGATTACGTACTAATGTGTTGTATGCAAGTCCAAGCGAAGCCAGCATGTAGATTGTGGGGGAAGTGCTCTAGTATGTATTGTAATCAGTGGCCGATTCTAGACTCAAAATGTGATGTGGGGATATAGCCCCACTATCTGTTTTTCTAAAAACAAAAGAGATAAAAAACCGACGAGCTCTTTTCTCAAATAGATATTTACTACTACTTGAATTGCAGAATTCCACCATTTGAATGCATTTGAAGTTTGAACTATGTTTCTGTCACATTGATTTATAGACACGGAGACACTGTTTAAGCGGGTTAGTAGTCTAATTCAAAATTAAGCTTTGTAACCCTTAACTTTTGATATGTCCACAGGAAAGACGCGAACCTGAATTTGTTTATGACCCAACCAGCAATTTTGAGTGATACTTATTTTTAATTAATATACTAGCCACGCGAAATGCGACTTTTGATTATTACGCGATTCGATTTAATTTCGTGTTTTATCTGATGAAATTATCATTAAGGCATTATTTAGCATTAAGAGTAACACATAAACTTTAATAAAATAATACAATCCCGTATATTCACTCCAATATAGCACAGTAAACGACACTTCCGTATGCAAATATGCTATGTCTACATGTCACACACGCCTAGATAAGAAAGGGCGTATAATCTCTAAACTCCGAAGGAATATGCGACGTTTCAATTTAGCAGGGTAACTGAGTCGGGTCAGTTTCTGCAACAAGAAACTGAGGTCAGGCATGTTGGACCCGATAAATTGTCCTACTTATTTGCACTTAATAATGTGGGTAAGAGCCTTTTGGTTAGGGAAAGGAATGTGGCGGACGGAAAGTTGATCATTTAACGATCGTGTGTGCAATTTATACTCGGGCTACTCGCTAAATTATAAAACCTGCTACACTTCCATTGCTACCATAGCATGTATGTATGTATGACACTTTATTGCACATAAGAAAATAAGTAATAAGGTAAGGTAGGTAGGTATTTAAGGTAGGTAAGTAATTTTGTTATTAGATTAGTTCACACGGGTCGAACGTGATATTTATATTATTTACCATTATTATGACTTTAAGGGCTGATTTTTCAATTCCCAGATAAAAGTATCTGTCAGGTAAATGGTACCTTTTCTTTTATATGAAAGTAGAAAGTGACAGCGATAATTTTAACAAAGCGCATAATTTTAACTAGCGATTGAATAATCGGCCCTTAGCTAATGAATGCAGATAAGTTGGCAATTAAAATAAAATACAGATATTGTACACTTCAAAAAGTACATAACATGAGTCTTAAACTAGAAGTTAACAGCAGGCGGTCTTATCGCTAAAGAGCGATGTCTTCCAGACAAGCTACCACAGACAAGAGCCCAGCTCTTAAATATTTTGATGATTCTGACGTTCCGTGTTTCACTGGCCGTGGTCTCAGATGATTTACGATGATCTTTATGGGATGGTGATCTTTTAAAGCGCGAGTTTGAACATACTGATAGGTATACAATGTTTTTGACCCAATATTGCTAAACTAGCCATGCGAACCTAGGGCAAGGAAGTAATTAATCGAATAGGCCGTATTTAACACCAAGCATGGCAATAGCCATGTATTCGTAAATTAATCCGACAAGAATATTTTTAAAGGAACAAAAAAAAATCCAACAAGTAGAGAAATGCTACAGTTGAAATGTTACTAGTGTTTGATTCCAAGTAAAAAAAGGACCGATATTGATTGATAACGACCCGAAGTGGATCTTGGCCTCCGACACCAAAGACTGTGTCCCTGACCCTGTCCCAGTGTGTCCCAGGAATTACTAGTTTAATAATGTCAGAGTAAACTCCACAGGTGCATGGTGCATACGATATGCAGGCACGGCAGGCGCGTATGTATACATTATTCTGCTTGAGTGTGTGTGCACAGCGAAGTGTAGCCAGGTTCGGCACGAGTAATATCCACTTGAGACCATGGTAGCTACAGAATAGGATAGAATAACATAGAATACGGTATTTGACACATATTAAAATTTATAACACAGTGTCACTTTTTGTATAGTTAGCCATCAAAATATTACAATAAATCGTAAATTATAAAAATTTACCAAAATCATAAAAAGATATGAATCATCAAAAACTCAGAAAATTATGTAAAAAAATTTACCGTCCAAAATTCACATAAAACGTATCAATAGAATGTTTATGTAAAAATAAAAAATAAATTGTATGGCAACTATGTACCTAAACGCATTATTTTACGACTAAAACAGCAAAATACTAATTTTCCCATACAACGGTTGGTCGAATGCAGTGCAAGTGACGTCATTTGCCAGGGCCAATTTGCAGGAGCCTTTTTGAGACCCGCTAGCGTCGAGCTAGGTTTGTCCCTGATTTTAGCCCTTTATTGTGCTCTAAATGTTGTTGGTCCCATATAGACATTGATGGTCTCTAAAAACTGGTTCGATTGGCATTATAAAAAAAAATTAGTCAAATAGCGTATTTATTCGTGACATATAACAACAAAACAGGGTACATGAGAAACTATTTATTAAACTTAATATTGTAACAACTTGTGTAGAAACATGGTGCAATAAACGATTATGATTATGAAACATAGACAGAGTAGCATATACAAAGACAGTAGGCACATAAGTGCCATGAAAGGTCCCAAGTCCCAACAGCGTATGTGCCCCATTAAGGCAAAGGCCAGATCAGAATCTACCAAATTATTGAAGTTTGAGCTTTCAGTGTGCATGAATAATCTAGAATTATATGTTTTTTTTTACAAAAGGATAGTGTTTTATTGTTCCAACACAATAGCCGGATAGATTTTTGATAACTGAAAATGGGGTTGAAAATTATTATGGGCAACCTGTTTTTTTTCAATAAGTAATTTCATTCTCGATGTGTAGACTCTCAGTTAAAATATAATTGCAGCCTAACTTGTAATAATTGATATTACATATGTTTAGCATGGCGAAACTGACAATGTAATCGAGATATATCAAATAGCACGCAATCTGGTAATTCGATATGAATGGCCGTCGATTTGGACTGATATTACGGCCCCATCACTCATGTAATAATTGATGATGATGCATTAATAATAGGTACCGACAATAATACATTTTAGGATAACATTATATTTGTAGGAAATAAACTAAACCTAGATAAGACAAGGGAACCTAAAGAAGGAAATGCAGTTAAAAAACTTTTCGTTATAGGTACATTCAATACTTATGCTTTCGATAACGCTTTGTTTGATAAAATTTTGCCATAGCTAAAGTGTGTCTGTGCTTTGCTAAATTTTTGAAGTGTATATAATATAAGAATTTATTTCCTAACAATCTCTAAAAATTACCACAAGGTTACCTACGTTTTGGATAAATTATGTATTAACTGTGGACACAAGTTGCAGATTCCTTTCGATTTAGGTGACTTCCTGACTTGGCGGGGCGGGATCGATATGTGACATTTTCTTCTTTGACGTAAACTTACTGACGTCGCAAAGATTCCCACTTGACAGAATACTGTCAGTATTACATTTGCGCAGTAGTAATATTGTGCGCAGAAGCGGACCAGTACTGCCTTCGCATCGTTCCGCTTCCGCGCATCCCGCGCCTCGCCAGTCAGGAAGCACTCATTTAAATGTAGGGGCGCAGTAGATAGATATAAAAGAGAAATGGCAGCCTCATTTAAGGGCCTTTGCCAATGACACACGAAGGGATAATTAAGTAAAATTGAATAAAACCACTTGGTAAGAAGAAGAAGATGTGACTCTCGCCAAGATGAGTTGAGACTGAGTTGACTGACAGTTGACACTGACGTTTGACAGTTTTCCCATATCGTACCGCCTCCACACCGACAAGTCAGGAAGTCGCCTTAAATAAGATTTTCGTCAAATCTGGTATGGCTAAGTAGGTTTTCCGCCACGGCAAACAAACATATTTATAAATACTTCACCGTCACATTGTAAAAAACTTTAGATTATAATCTAACTAGCGAGATCTCGCAACATTGAAAACTGACGATTTATAATCTACCGAAAAATAATGCGTTAAATTATAAACAGTATGTTCACAATCTTTCGATGTGAACATTGCAACTTAGGTTAGGTTCGTTCGTTATCTTGTCTTCCACAGGGCGGAAATAGAAGCCCCGCGCGGGGCTTCGTCGACTTGCTGTAGGAGAGCACAAAACAATTTTCGGTTTACAATCTTTCAACTAACGATTTTTACAATTTTACGGTAACATATACATGACAGCGATGTAAAAAAAGAACATATTTTTTCCAAAATCACATGCTCGTTCGCTAAAGGTTGCTCAAAGTTCAAACTAAATCAAGATACCTACTAAGGTATTGGCCATTGTATAGGCGCTACTTTAGAAACTTTGAAACGGTGTTCTGCCCAGACGAGGAAACTATAGGGACTGATTTTCAGATATATAATTGGCTATATGATTGTGGTACTGACAATAGCCGAAACATAATAGAAAAGAAATCCAAAGTTGGGTCTATGTTTTCCTTTTTTTACTCAGCCTATTAAAACAAAGAATTATTAAAAGACACGATTAAGTTAATATGATGGTATTTTACCTCATCCAGGTACTGACAAGAGGAAATTTAATAAATCTGCACACAGTCAGATATTTATCGAGATTTGTCTAAAAAAGCCATTACCGGAGAGGGGTGCATTCCGTTTTGTCGTGAACGAAAAACATACGCGCGTCTCTTTCAATCAATATATCGCCTTAAGGTGACAGTAATGACCGAGAACAATGAATCACACAACCAAACAAGCATTTGTAAACAAACCTAATCGAATGTCGGGCGAACCTTGTCATGACAACACACGTAATTAACCGATTTTGAAAAATGACTGAACGAACACGGTAAACGATATTGATTGATTAGGTACAAGCTAACATGATTAATTGCTTGTCTTTCATGGTGTTGATCATACCGATTTATGCTTTACATCGTGTGGAATAAGATATATCTTCGCTTGTAAGCTTAATTTTCCGCTAGGACAGGGAAATTGTGCTCAGTTGGTAATCTTTGGGCAATTGAATTTATGATGTTTGATACTGATACTATTGAGGGAGGGTAACAATTTGTACTGAATGCACTGAAAGGAACTAATTAGTTTGATTAACATACGCAAATCAGGTTATATCGCTTGAAAATGGTGGCGTTGAATACGCTAGTTCAAATTAAAATTACACTTAGGGTCAGCTAAATAAATATCGATTTATGTTAACTTTCTGAACAGACTTCTTCATACCTCTTTCTTTGCACCTTTTATAAAATCTCTGTTTAGCCCAATGGTTGATGGCTAGTAGAGAATGCTATTTGCATTAATCCCGCCATTTGTACAATTTTGTGTCTTTGTGAAATAAAGTTTAAATACATAAATATTGTCCTGAAGCAAAATAAAACTAAAATTAGGTATGTACTTAAATAATTCAATAGAAATCTAGGACCTATACCACAAAATTTGACAAGCGTACAATCTAACAAAAAATTTAACTGTTTCTATGAAAAATTTAACAATTTTGTATTTGCATGTTCTTCAAGACATGGATGAACGAACATGACAAAAACTTCGCAATAAAGTCTCGACAAAATACATCATAGAACCTAGTTGATAATATCATAACCAAGACATACGAGGCTAAACTGGACATACAGCAAATTTCGAGATTAAATACGAAGTAGGTACTTCTGTTACCGTTTACTTCTTCAGCTCCGTACAAATTTAATAAAATTTGTTTTTTAATAAAAGCTTCTTCGTGTTAGAAACTAGAGAATTCTTCTGGATATTAGACTCTTCTGTTGACAATGTCTCCGCTTCTGGCATGCTCGTATCTCAAGTCGGCTAAGCTGTCTCCGTGTTATTCGCTTTGTCCCACCGCCAGGGGATTTCAGCGCGAACCAGGGTTGTCACTCCTGAATTATTTAATTCAAACATTCTGTAGCCTTTTGTCTGGAAGGAAACGATGCGGGATTGTGTATTTAGAGGATTTGCTAAAAATCTCGCAGAAAGTTAATATGGGTAAAGTGATCTTATATAATGTAAGCTTTACATTATTTATGGTCACATTCATCATTGGCCGCGGCATCTTTGCAGATGATAGTTGCAGCATCCAAGGAAATCAACGTGAGTTGTTACGGGGAGGCTGCCCGCAACGTTGTCATCAACTCATCAGGTTATGCAGGGATCGGCTGCGCCATGGCTATCTATGGTGGTCGAATAATGATAATAAACTCTTTGTTGCATCGAATAGTTTCAGGATATTTCATATTTTTTAGCGTATTTTAGCTAAATAGTATAAAGTTTAGAGTAAAAAACTAATCTTTTAGTGAAAAATATACCAAACGTTAGTAAATAAATACTAATTTCTTCTAATATAAATGCGAAAGTTTAGATGTTTGTTACTCGATTACGCAATAACTGCGGAACGGATAATGAAGAAACTTGGTATACAACGAGTTCATAGCCTGGATTATAACATATATAATGCTTTTTAACCCGAAAATCATCCCTCGACGGGATAAAACAGAGATAAAGTAGCGGGCAAAAGCTAGTTATCCAAAAATAGTTTGGCGGTCTACTCTATGTTAAGTCTACTTAAGGAAGGGATCGAAATACCGTAAAGGGTTCTGACCTTCTGACGTTGAAAGCTTCTTTCACCTCATCACGACAGATTAAGTACGAACGACTCGTTCTGTAAAAGTTTCACTTTCCGCCGCCGAAAACTGTCAAATAGCCAATTCTGTTATACCTATATAGAAGCAGAGAGAGCTTGTGTTGTGAGTTACATCGAGCATATGTTCGCTTTGTCCCGGTAAGGGATTTGAACGCAATCCAGATTCCGGGGCTGTCAGATGTTGAATAATTTATTTTTAATACAGCGGTTGCGGAAAACGGGTGATTTGTGAGCTGCGGGCTTTGATTATGATAATTAATGCGCTTATCTCAAACGGCTTTCTTTTGCTGAGGATTATCAAATTTTGTTTTTGTTTATTTTGGTGGCTATTGCCTAAAATACTCAATACTCAATGATTTATTGCACATAATTCAATCCAATTCAATCTTTATTTCGGACTTACAATCCATATATTGTTAGTAATTTCTTAACCTAGGCTTGTTAGTAGGTATTTACATTACTTCAATAAATTATATTAATCATCATCATTATAATTATATAACATAGCAAATGGTTTTACAGGTGGTATAATAGTAGTTTATGCAACTGGTACATAATAAGGGGCAAAACACGAGTGTGTTTTATGAAACGAGCCGAAGGCGAGTTTCATAATAAGGTCACACGAGTGTTTTAATGCCTAATTATGTACAGTTGCATACATTACTTTATCTACACACATATTATAACTACTCTAAGATGGGTTCAGAACCCGTAGTAAATAAATACAATAATTGTGTTAATACAACCTTTTTTGCACGGTTGCGGAAATATCGAAATCAGAACTGGCAACCGATACCTGAATGTTATTTTAAAAAGTAAAGAGTCCCTATTCTGATGTGATCATGTCGTTCATAGCTCAAATTTCGTGCGATATATACTAAAAAAACATCGAGCTGACATTTCGCATCGACTGAATTTGAATTTTCAGTGATACCAGAATAGGGACATGTCAACTTTGACATTTAAATTTTGACAGTTTTGTTTGACGTTTTTATATTTTAACATCATATATGAGATTAAAATTAAAAATTATATTACTGCTGTAGCCTTAGCCACAGATAAGAAAATTGCCATAAATTCATTGAATGTTGAAATGAGAGTCATTTTCTACGGTTTCCGAACGCATATTAGAGGATTTATGATATGTGTGTAGATAAACGCAGTTTAAAGTATAACATTACGTATGTACCCTGTTGGGCGCTGCAATCAAGAATGTAGGCAAAATAAAAAATAGGTAGGCGAAATAATTACGTTCAAGGTATGTTGTCGAATTTTAAGAAATAGCAGGAATCTACTAAATTATAACACATAAGAAAGTTAGATATAATTTTAATCTAAGTAAATAAATTAAAAATTAAACCCAATGGGTCAATTTGATTAAAAATTATAATTTCGTTAGAGGACGCATCCGCTTGACATTTAAATTGACATAAAAAAGCTTTTTAGCAAAGTCACTGCATCCTTTCCTCGATATTGGAAAGCCTGCAATGATATTTATTAAATGAAAACATTACACTACCCTTTATATTTAAAGAGGAATAATATTTTTGAACAACGGAAAATGCAGCAAATATGTTTAATCTTTCAAAAGGCAGCCCTAGCAGAGCTGAGCTACATCTCCATATTAGCCCGTCGCCTCAACACAAGAGTCTTGTATTACAATACAAGAATGCTCCATCTTTGTTAACAATGGCTTAACTGGCATGAATTTTAGACTGAGATGAGGCCTTTTTGATACCTGAGTGCAGAGTAGGCCAAAGAGGTTTCAAACGTTCTTGAAACTTTTAGAAAGACGTATCACGTTTACGACTCTTTCGTTGGGTACCATTTATTACAAAGATCTGAGAAATGATAATAAGGTTCAAATTTGCACAATCAGCTGATTTCATAAAATTAATATTAGCGCAATTTTTCTTGCTAACTTTTACTCTTATACTTATTTTTCACACACGTTTTGTGAAGTCGTTCAATCTTGGCAGATAAATAAAGAATGTTTTCATATTCTGGTAACTATCTACATATATATATTTTTGCTATGTTACATATTAAACAAGTTTAAACATTAAAAAAAACATCATATTACACGACTGCCCAAAAAAAGGACTGTAATGTTTTTATTTTTATTTTGAACACATGTTTTTTTAAGTCGTTCAATCTTGGCAGTGGACTTAAGAATTGTTTCTCATTATGGTAATTTAAGAAAAAAAGCTTAAATCTTAAGCAAGGTTTTGACGAAGCCTCTAACGCTGGCGCCAGTCCTCAGGATAGTGCGCTGGTCTGGCCAGTATTGTTTAGATGAAGAAATCCTCACGCTGCCGCGGGGTTTACAGCCTATTCCCGCCATGTGCTGGCAGCCAGCGCTGGCTTATCTTGAAAAACTTTTTACGAGGCCAATACACTGATATTGCCTGATATTGGTATAATACTGGGCTCGTCGAGACGTTGCTTCAGTGCTGGCTGCCAGTCTCACTGACTTCATCCAATCCTAGCTTTATCTCGTTGCAATAAAGTTCACAAATCATCAAACTGCGATGCTGACAGTATGTATGCACGATCAGCCCTATTTTAGTGGCCCCAAGTGCACAATATTAGTAGCAGGTATTCTGCGTCGCTTTCATGATAATGCTATTATTTAGGTAAGTACTTTACTTAATCGTTATTATGACACTTACTTACTGGAAATAAATTACAGAGAAGTCAATCATGAACGTCAGGAGACAACTTTTATTTGAATCTTTAGCGCTAAGCTCGTTCTGGGTTTTGAAACGTAAAGCTTAGTGGGCGTGAAGAAGAACAAAACACATTGACCCTAAGAAGAAATGCGAAATTTTTGTCTGAGTGAATTCAATTCACAATAATAGGGCTTGATTGTTAGGGTCTTTTCATGTCGGGAAACGTGAGTAAGAAGTTTGTTTGTTCCATTTTCTTTGCACTTCTGGTGATTTGCAGCGAAAATTGCCCATGTTTGGTATATTAAGTTTGCAAAAATAGTATAAAAGCTTACTTATGCTTAATATAAGCTATGTTTAGTACTACAAGTAAAATCTGTTGCAGAATTTTCATGTTTAATTTGGCAAAACAGCGCTAATTAACAGTACCTAACCAAGATACTCGAAATTACACAGTTATTTATTGGTTTTTTTTTATTTTTTTATTTTAGATGTAGTGGCTATTCCCGGGCTTCTCAGCCCTCGTATCACTGCGACCATTGCTGATCTATTGTGATCGCCACATACTACAATTCTCGGTCAAGTCCTGCAAACTCAAAGAATTGCAGGATTTTTCTGAACTCGAGACACTTAATCTCATCCGGGCGCATGATGTGCTTGCCCAGCAATGAGCTACGACTACGCATTAGGCTAGGGCATTCGGTTAGGATGTGTGCAGGCGTCTCCTCCGCTTCAAAGCAGAGTCTGCACCGCCTTGTGTCACTCAAACCTATCGTGTGCATGTGCTTATTTAGGCAGCAATGCCCTGTAAGCACCCTTACCAATATGCGTAGTTGGTTCCTGCTTAGCAATAAGGCATCTGATGACGCCTTTTTGCTAAAGGCCTTGATTAGTGCCTTGGAATGGTTCAGACCTGGGATCGCTCTCCAGGCCTGAATGGTTTTATAAAAACAGTAGGTCTTCAGGGTGAGCTTGGTCAGGGTATTTATTGGTTTACGATTTCGTCTGTTTTGTTTTTGTTTTTTTTTTAACCTGACTGTGGCTTAATAGGCCGGGCCCAATAAAGCGGTAGGAGTGCGCGGTTGGAGAGAGGCCTGGGGAAAATCCAGGGGAAACTCTCCAACACGACCACGCGGGCGGTTTAAACTTTTAAACACTGGAATACTCTTAGAGTTTGCGCTCCAGTGAGATTGGTTTAGCGGTTGCAACCGAATCCGAGGTGTGACAGTGGAATCGAGCTACTGGGAGTTTGTCGCTGGTTCACTAGGTCTGTTTTTGTCTCATTTCTTACTCATCTTGTTCTAGTCTAGATTTAAGTCAGTCAGTTCTGTGTTCTGTTAGTCTGTGCGGTTACCGCCCCGACCCGATACTTAACTGTTATTGTTATCTATCACACTTTGGCTTGAATTGTACACAGTGTATTATTGTCATCAAAAACACGATTGATGAGAGAAAAAAGAAAAATAGAAGCACTTTATTCAGTAATTTGATCAAAGCTATCTTTCCAATGTGCCGCGATATTGTCAGTATTGTTAGGCGTCTGTACAAAAGTCTACTACTTAGCGTAGGTATTGTATTATACTTCAAGCCCGTAGGTATAGGTACTTTTATTCTCCCTTCTAAAGAAGTAAGAAAATGTATTAACCTTATTATTAATTATCTATTTCTTACAGTACTTTTCTATTCCACGTTGTTAGATCTAATAGCTTTTCTATCTCACGAATAAAAGCCTTGATTACAGATGAAAGGCTCTATTTAGAAAACAGTTCTGTATAGGGCATGTACAGGTTAAATATTAATTTATCATTAGAACATCTTCACTTATAATAGAAGGTTCGGATACTGGTTAAATTTTCAAACGGGTGTTATGAATCCTAATCCTAATATAATATCCTAATATATAGTGAAAGTTTGTGCGGATGTATGGATGTACGTTCCGTTTAATCTCAAAAACTACTGAACGGATCTCTATGAAACTTTCCAGTGTTGTAGCTTAGACATCAGAATAGGACATAGGCTATAATTTATTTCAAAATTCAAAAAAATTAGATAGCAAAACTAGACTATCCGTGCGAAGCCGGGGCGGGCCGCTAGTTTGGCATAAACCAATTGGCATAACATAAAATTAACTACAGTTGCACATAACATAATCATCATCATTATTTAAGAGTTTCACTCTTGTCGTTGCAGTTCTCTCCAGTCCGTTCTACTTAAGAGGAGGGATAGGGCAAGCTCTCTCCATACAAACTTTGTGCAGGATTTACTTCGTTTGTGTTTGCATTAAAGTTATGATTTTTGGTCAGTATGCTTATTTTTCTCATAGCTATTTCGTGATGTAATATTTTTTTTTTTTTGATTTTTATTGAAATATTTGAAAATTTTCACATCACGGTCTTCGCATATCTAATATTTATAACCAAAAAAAATATTATATTTGTTAGTGCCAAAACCGACGAATAAAACCTGCACAAAGTTTGTATGGGGAAGGCCTTGCCCTACCCTGCGCCTTAACGCCAGTTCTTTGACTTCTCTATACGAACATAATCAGGGCATCATATTTAGAACAAAATCTGGCGGTCAAACCGACCAGACTGCACATATCAAACACCAATATCATATGTGTTGCGCGAGAGTACCTAATTTATGGGTACCTAAATGCAAGAATTACTTACTTACTACGCTGGCTCAGCGACCCGAAGTGGATCTTGGCCTCCGACACTAAGACACGCCACTGTGCTCTGTCCTGTGCAGCTTGTCGCCAATCAAAGTCGGCCGTTTGAAGCTGGCACGGCACACGTCTAAAGAACAAATGCAATGCAATGCAATGCAATGCAATGCTTTGAACGAATGCAAGAATTAGGTACTTTTAAATTCTTATAAGTATAGCTTGTTATAAGTATAATCTTCGAACAATATTTGTCTGATAAATGTTAATCCAAAGTCAAAATCCGGTAGATATTCTGAGTAAACGGTATACTGATAAAGCTCAAGTCGAAGTAAGATATAGCAATAGCAAACACCTGACCGGATACACCTGGTCGGTTCAGTGACCCTTATCCTTCGGGATACTAACCGTTTGATAAATCATCGAAGACATTTGATATGCCAGAAGGGTTTAAGGGTCCTTATAAGGTAGAAAACGCTCATCTATTTAGGCCATTCTCTATTTAATTGAGACATATTTTGACATTTTCTCAATGTTACTATCTAGAACAGCACTATTGCGACGTAATTACAAAAGTTTTAAAATGTATTGTTACCATTTTTCATTCAGAAATATTGTTACAAACATCTTTCCAAATCGACCATTTTCGAGCCAAAAACGGCTTTTTTCCGCTTAAAATCTACTACAAGCAAGAAAATCAAAAAGGGCGATGTTACTATCTAAAACTTTAATAAAGTCATCGTATCCTTCAATCAATTTATAGGTGTTATCTCCACTTTTGTCAAAATTTATAATCAAAAAAATTTAAAACTTGTAAGGCCTCTTAACTCGTTTACAGCAAGCTGCAGAAATGGTATGGGTGAAATGATTTATTTTTTATTATCAAGGGTCTTGGCCAGCATCTAGCTAGGGGGCATAGATGAGGCCGACGATGAAGCGAGCTCACCCAGAAGATTCCTATTCACTCATGCCTTTAAAAGGTCCAGGTTATATGATCTCGGAAATACAGACGCCGGCAAGGAATTCCACACCTTAGCAGTGCGCATTATAAAAGATTTGATTTCCAGGGGTGTTGTATTCGCGTCTGTATTCACAAAATCAAGTCAACATCCTAACCTAACTAACTGGGCTGGCACGACGACCCAAACTGAGTCTTGGTCTCCGACACAAGAGAACGCCACTTTGCTCGGTCCAGCGCAATTTCTCGCAAGCTTGCACCGTCTCCGAGCTCACGCAGGTCCGCTTCCACCACATCCTTCCAGCGATACTTGAGGCGACCCACAGGTCGCCAACCAAATCAACCGACCAACCAACACCTGCTTCTTCAAATAACTGTTTCGTTTGCTATGATTGTAATTCTACTACAAGTTTGATCCATCTGAAGCCTGCCTATGACTAAGGCCTGGCCCCTGTACCACAAAACTTTACAAGTCTACAATTCGACAAAATTGTACAATTTTCCATAGAAAAAGTTGACAAATTTGTCGAATTGTACGCTTGTAAAGTTTTGTGGTACAGGCCCCTGGTATACACATTGATTAGTGTTTAGTGCGAGTCCATATAAATGCTACTCGCAATAAAATAGAACACTCTTCTATTGTATGAAATCGCACTAAACACTAATCAATGTGTATACCGGCCATATGCTGCATTTGTTTGATCGATTTATCCCAAAACTGCCCTTTAAGAGGGCCAGGCCAGATTCGAGTTGAGCCGGTTGAGCTGTAGGTCATAATCTGATTTAGTACGATTCTGATCAGGTCGGAATCGTCAGAGGTTTGTTTCTGAATAATACCGTTTCAGGATACGACTTCTGAAGTGGAAGTCGTTTTCAATTGAAGTAACTTTCTGAGTAGGTCAGATTCGTATTAAGTCGAATTAGAATTAAAAGAAACTGACTGTTCATGCAACCTAAATTATCTGTAAATATGTGATGTACGAGTAGCATAAACTTCAGCCTGGGCATATAGGTATTTAAGATAGTTCAGGTCCTAATCGTGCAGTATCCTGACACTGTCTCATTCAGAAACGAACTTATCACAAATCCGACCTGATTAGAATCGTAAATTATTTGTTAACTCAAAAAGGTAAAAATATAAAACAAACATTATTATTTTGTAAGTTTATGTCTATTTATCTATTACCTTAACTATCAGCTGTTATTTTCGTTCTTATATAGCATCTGCAATTACCTGTAAAGAATAACACTTATTAATACGACGGAAGTATAATCTTCAATTTTTTTGAGACAGAATATGGGAGATAATTATTAACATTTACAATCGTACTTTTACGACAACAAAATTTTCGGCGACATATTCGTAAAAAAGTGAACGCCCAGAGTTTTTCTAACGTGTAAGATATATAAACTAAATAAAGTATAAATAGATTATGAACAGTGATTAATTCGTAGGTACCTACTAATAGTTACAATATCCAGTTGGCCTAATAGATAAACAGTAAATTAGGACCAAAGTAACCCTTTTGAATACAAACCTGGACTGTCCAAGTCCCGTATCAAAAATTTACTTTCGAGCCCCTCTTAAACTGACGCGGTCTACACACCTCTTTAGTCTTCCAAAGGCAAAGACTAACGCCAAAAAGCGTGCACCTATATACAGACTGTGTGACCACTACAATAAGTCTCTTCTAGAAATTGATCTGTTCTCAAAACTCCGCGCCCAGTTCAAGTCTGCAGTTACAAATTTATATAGAAGTAGACGGTTACGCTGGTTGGGGCATGTGCATCGAATGCAACCGTCACGTTTGCCGCGGCGTGTTTTGCTTGGCGCCATAGCTGATGCCAAAAGAAGTGTCGGCAGGCCGATGCTGCGCCATAAGGACTGCGCCAAGCGAGACATGCACGCATTCAACATCCCGGTTCACAAATGGGAGGAGCTTGCCGAGGACAGGGACAAATGGCGCAAACTGGTGCTCGATGGGCGCAAAGTCCACGATAAAGCATGGTTTGCGACGCTTGGAGACAAGCGAGCCAAGAGACATCGACCGGAGACCTGTTCGCCACGGGCGAACTTTACTTGCCAGGGCTGCGGTCGTGTATGCCGCTCTCGCATCGGCTTACACAGCCACAAAAGACGTTGTCTACCTGCATGACACTGCTTGTATAGTCTGTAATAGACTCGAAGGCCATTGATTGATTGAGAATAACGAATACCTAAGTTACTTTTTCCTTTCTGTTGTATTAATTTAAGTCATTACTGATTATATACTAAGTCTTTCCACACTGTAATATTGTAAGCCGCATGTTAGTTATGTATGTATTAAGTGGTATTGTTTAAGTATTGCTATGTTCTCATTGAGATACGTATATGGAAGCAACTGTATCAAAGGACATTTATGTTATTTCTTTTTTGTTCATTTCATGTATGCTTTCCGTGTTATCTTCTCAATAAATAAATAAATAAATAAATAATCAAAGTGTAAACAGATATTTAAATAAAATAAATAAATAAATATTTGTGGACAATCTTACACAAATCAACCTAGTCCCAAACTAAGCAAAGCTTGTACTATGGGTACTAAGCGACGATATACATACTTATATAGATAAATAAATACTTAAATACATAGAAAACATCCAAGACCCATGAACAAATATTCGTGCTCATCACACAAATAAATGCCCCGGCCGGGATTCGAAACCGGGACCTCCAGCTTCGTAGGCAGGGTCACTACCAACTAAGCTAAAGCGGTCGTCACCGCGGCCGGTCGGCGGTTGGTGCGGGCGGTCGGGCGGTAGGCGGTCGCTTGTATTTAGTTATAAATACAAGCGGCGTCATAATAATATTGCTAAAATCCATGACTATTTTCACTCCTGAAACCCTTGGGAGGTGTCGCAAAAGATATAGTTTTATCTTAATTGCAGCACACTAGTTAAGTGACCACGTCACGGCATAGTCCAATTACGGTACGTCTCCCCTTAGGACTGCCATTGCCATGTGTATATTAGGACAATTAATATTTCCGCTCATATTAACGGGAGTTGGGCATTGCGCAGTAGGAACAAAAATTTGTACTTAAAACAACATTTTAAAATTTGTGGGGTAAGTTCAATGTTGTGTACTCGTATCTCCGCCAAATCTCCGCTGACAACTTGCTGAGAACATCGAAATCCGAACTTCGGATAGTGCCGTCCCTTCACTCTTACAGTATAACAAGAGAATGAAGGGGACGGCACGATACGAATTTCGGATTTCGATGTTAGGAGTAGACTACTACTACTAGAGAGCGCTCGTGGCCCAGCGGCGCCTGCGTACCGCTTGCGGTATCTAAGGTTAAGCAACGTGGGCAGCGGTCAGGACTTGGATGGGTGACCGCTTTGAGTGGTTACTAACTGAGCGCTCCCGTGCTTTGGAAGGCACGTTAAGCCGTTGATCCCGGTTGCTGTCTATGGCAGCAGTCGTTAAGCCAAGTTGGAGGCCTTCGGGCGGCTTGAGAACTTCTAACAGTTAAGTTGCCCACTCAGTTGACAAAGCCTAATCCCAATAAGGTCTAGTTTCCCCTCGGGGTTGGAAGGTCAGATGGCAGTCGCTTCCGTAAAAACTAGTGCCTACGCCAAATCTTGGGATTAGGTAGCGGACCCCAGGCATCCTCCAGGATGTAACTGTACTGGGATAACGCTAGGAGGATGGATGATGTTAGGATCAAACCCCAACAATCGTAACATGGTGGTTTTGTCGTTTGCATATTTCATAGGAATTAATGTAAATGGTGATGTTAGGTTTAATATTCAGGCCTCAATGGTTATTATTAGTTAGTTGAATGTTTAGTAGAACTAATATATGTAGGAAGTAAATTTATACTACTTATTTCTAAACCACAATTTAAGACCTGAATGAATTTTTTGACAATAAATTGCAATATGGACATGTTTTATTCTAATTTAATTATTATCTATTTCATGTTTTGAATATTTGATTAATTTTATGCAATTGTTATTTCCTATCCTATAATGTATTGTTAATGTAAAGAACCTATTTATTATCGCATGTTAAATGACATTAGTATGGACAATTTTATTTTTAAGAATATTGTACGCCTTAATGGCAGGTTATAATGGACATAATTACTTCCTGTAACATCTGTATTACTTACATATAACCAACAATAAAGAGTTTGAGTTTGAGTTAAGGCAAGAGTGAGTGAATAGGCATTTTCTGGGTGAGCTCGCTTCACCGTCATAGCATTCGTTACTTTCTAGCACGTGTGTAAGTATGAGAGGGACAAATCCTTTGTCCAACATAAATCGTGTTCGCCAGGCTGATACACAAATGTTACTCCTACTTTCCGTTGAAATACTTGAAATTGCAATGCCACAAATAATTAAGTTGATACTTAATTCCCAAAGATTTAATTCTCATGATCGCTTCGCAACAATAAACCATATTGTGATGGCGGAAGGTTGAAAATAATTTAAGGGCTGCGTGCTCAGTTTTAAACCAGAGCGTTGGAGTGTAGACGGACGTAATTAAGATCTAGCTTCATGCTCAATTTCACGCTTGCACTTTTGAAAGTATTGTCAACGGGATATAGAAACCTGCGGAGGTTCTAAGGAGACCATAGGTATAATTTATAAGGGGATGTTCAGCGTACCTAACCTACGTGACTCCTTGGATTAGAAGTTGCGGGCGTCTAAAGGCTGCTGTGTCCGCTTTTTTGCCACCATAGGGATGGATTATTTGGATCGATGCGATGAAGTAAAGCTATAGCTATAGTATATGCTAAGTATAGTGAAACATAAGTAACTATTAAAAGCCCAAATGTTCAAACGCCGCAAAGTACGCATTCCTCACGAATGATTATGAATTCGTCGCACTCGTACGACACGAAAAAGTTTGTAAAAGAGGTGTCGACACGACTAATAGGCGTCTCAGGCGACCATAGGGCTGGCTCCTTCTTTGCCCAGCGGCTGTCTGGCGGTGCAAAGAGGGAATGCCGCCAGCGTTCTCGGGACTGTGCCTCAAGCGGGTGAACTGGGTGGGGTTTTTTATATATAGATATAGTTAGTTTGTATATTATATTTTAAAATATTTTTCTCTTAAATAAAAAAATATATTAAAATGTGGGAAGAAAATATAAGGCCTGCCCTCAATGATTTATCGTGTTGGCTTATTTGTTGCACTTTTTTTTGTATCCAAAGTAATTTTTCCTTTCCAAAAAGTAAAAGCAAAATTGATAAGAGACGTTAACAGGCAACAGACACTATTAACAGATAATTTCACTGTTTTTACTTTTAAGTTTAGAAAAAAAGTGGTAGAATCAATTTGCGCATATTCGCGTAAAGTTGCCTTTATAAGCTGCTCCGCAATTTTCTTAATATCATGGCAACAAATATCCATAGACTTTGAAAACCGTTACGTTCAGAGGAAATAAATAATGATTCGCTATGGTTTCGCCTCTGTTACCGCGCTTACTTTCATATTTTGTACAGTCAGTCCCCTTTTCCCCAACCGCAGAAATAGTAATGTTTTTTTGAGATATGTACGCCTCAAGGAAAATGGTCCTCTATGGCAATGTTAATAAGGACTATTTTAAATTGCGTCAGTAAGGAAATGGCGCCTAATCGACGCCCCTCAAAGATACCTTTTTGGCACGCTTTGCAGTTTAAACGACTTGGCAAAACGAAACGGAGGTTGTTTTCAATTTTTGTATTCAGCAAAACTGTTTTATATCCGAATCTAGCACAGCATCCAATCTTGATTTTTTTCCCATTTCATTTACAGAAGATTCGTATGTATCATAAAATTACTTTAACACCGTAATAGGTAATCATTTAACCTCACTTTTATGTTGCGCTATGAATGAAGATAGGGATAATATACACTAGCTGTTTAAAATAAATAAAGCAATAATATTTTCACGTTTTAGGATTATGTTAAATAAATCTTATTTCGAATGTAGTTCGAATGTATTCTCCTATTTTTGAGAAAAGCACTAAATTAGCCTCGGTTGGAATGGCATTTCCGGCTTCGTATTAATTAAAAGGACTCCCAAGATCGTCCGTTAAAAAACTCATCGTCAGCCTCATGCCTCGACAATAATGTACTATTACTTCTTTCTTCCCTCGTTATGTTGTTAGTTTATAAAGTATTCACAGAACTTCATGCGAGTCTCAAGTCCGCTAGTAAAAGCCATTTTGTGTACACGTACAGTGTTCTTGTATTCTACTTTTACAACTATAACTTATAATTAACATGACTTTCAAGACATTATAATGCTTTCGCCATGTTTGCAAAACTTTACGGAAGAAGAGAAATAGCAACGCTGAGTTACAAGCACTCCGTACATAGTACTTACTACTTACCTACCACGGCATACTACATCAAACACGTTTCAAGTTTCAAGTCACTTCAAAAAGGTAGAGGTTCTATTCGTCTGTGTAAATAATTTAAGCGATTTCGCCGACTTTCATAGAAGGAAGGAGGTTCTCATTTCTTCTTTGCGTTTTTAGGGTTCCGTAGCCAAAATGGCTAAAACGGAACCCTTATAAGTTCTTCATGTAGGGGTCTGTTTAGTTCCGTCATGGCCGATTTACTCGGACACTATAAGTAGGTAGAGGTATTCGTGC